>OY720639.1:106145248-110989414 GCA_963169105.1 Ceriagrion tenellum
ATAGACAGTTTTTCCCATTTTCGAACACAAATGTGTATTTGTCCATGGGGTTGGTGGGAACATTACTGATTTTTAACTTATTCATTACCTCGCAGAGGCAGTTATATAGTAATGAAATATAAAATAATAAGCCATTTTCACAAAAAACTGCGATGGAGTAAAGTTACTATGAACTCAATGCATGACAGTGATGCAATCCATCTTCTAATCTTTTGATAATAATACTGTGTTGTGTCAGGTGTGACTTCATGGAATTTACTGTACTCTGTAAAAGAAGTAACTTTGTTATTGCATAAAAAATTTATTTAAGACGAATCGGGTTTCGACGTGGCACGTCATCATCAGGTGACGTCTTGAGTGAAATTTGTGTGGAATAACAAAATTACTTCATTTACAATTTTTATTAACATATTCCAGACGTGCATACAAGTTTACTCGTGCTTAACATATCACTCGTTTAGGATGAGTCACAAATAACTCGCGTTAATGCAATTAAATTTTTACATGTAATTTACAATTTAGTCGATATTATTCTTGATACCAGAGGTAACTCCATTTGATCATTAAAATTTATTGCCTTTACTAAGAAAATAAACTAAAAACACTGAAATTTTCAGATTCGTATCGTAAAATAGCATTTGAAAATGAAATTTTTAACAGATGAGTGTAAAAAGCAGATGATAAAATATCTGATAAGAGTGGAAACTTAGAATAAGAATATCCAGTTTTCAATATAAAGAAAGAGCACCATGGAAAGCAGACTTATTTCATAACGACACTTGTACAGTATACCATGATTTTCCACAGTATAAAATGAAAAAGTAGATTGTTAACACGGACTCTAATGCTCCCATTGCGTGTAGGAGGAGGTAGGCTGAATAAATTATTCCAAACTATTCTTAACGGGGTTTGCAGTTAATACGGCCATTACCGTGGAGGATACGTAAAACTAAATTCTTTCTCTCTCTCAAAAGAGAGAATCAGAAACCCCCTGGAGGAATAATTAAGAGGATTCAGGATTATGGGGACAAAGAGTGATAAAGAGGAGGGGTTGGCAATTTAAACAGCGCCTTCAGAGCGTGCACTCAACGGTGGGGTGTGGAGGAAAGGCTCGGTGACGCCGGAGCCGTGAAGAATGTGACCGACCTCAAGAGCTAAGCTGGGCGGTTTATAACAGGGGAGGGAAGGGAACAGTAATGACTCAGAATCTCCGGCCATTTTTTTACATTTTTAAATCCGCCATGTCTCTGTGCCAGTCATTGGTGCCATTTTTTCATCACATCAAGTACGGTACTTGTGGAATTGGTTGCAAAAGAAGAGTTTTTACGACAAATGGTGCGTCAGAAATACTTTACCGAAAGCGTGTACATTGTTTTCCAATTTTCCGATTCTATAAAGTGTGAATGATAATTACGACCCAGTTCCCATGAATATGCGTTGCTATGTGATACATGTGCTTTGTTAAATTCAATCTGCTTTCTTCCCACTGCATCCAGCTTAAAATGAAGCTTTTTATTCGTCACGTAAAAATTATTTCCTCATTTGCAATTGAACTCTTAATATAGTTTCCGATATATTTTTTTATGAGTGGTCTGATCTTAAATGAAACCTGAAATTTTCATAGAACACATGTACAGTGGAAAGTTTCCTTAAGTTCAGGATAAACTAAGCTAAGACAAAAAATGACACCTAAGTCTTGGTTCTCAAGTCCAACCCGTAACTTACATCGATGCAGAACTATTAATAATACAACTCCCTCTAAATGGAACGCAGTCAGGCTCTGATAGAGGTATTCGATTTTTTAAGAGCAAGCCCTAATTTCTATTTTAATGAAAAAGTGTAAATGTATTAATCCGCATTAATTTTAAATATGTGAAGAATATCCTTGTACCATGAATAACATTAAATCACAAAGTTGCTGTCTTTTACTCTGACATTTATCGATTCGACAAAGTAACGCCCATAACCACTAAAAACTATATCATAATCTTATGTGATCGTGCCAGTGAAAACTTTTACATTGTTGTAGTTAAAATATACAAGATTGTTAAGCTACATTTCTCATTGTATATGATTTTATGAATACGAAACAGTATATACTTATAAATGTTAAATATATCTCCAATTATTCTTACGATAGCCAGAAACAATATGCGTCACGCCTCCCTGCTTTGTAAGGCTTCTAGATAGATAGATACACGTTTTAATGGTCTAGGGCGGGGGTGGCGAACCTATGGTACGCGGAGCTGGGAGGGCGCTATGGGATACCTTTATCTCACTCGATGGGTTGGCACGCGAGTCGAGCGAGTATACTCTTATTTCCTAAACTTTGGCACTCAATCACCAAAAGGTTCGCTACCCCTGGTCTAGAGTATGCCCTGTAAAGTACATACATTGAGAAAACTACGCTCGGTTTTACAAAATTTGTTATATAAATTAGGTACAAAAATTGTAAGTCAGTATTCGTCATTCCATTTAACATACATATTTTTATCATATCGTTCATTATCATACTGATCACATACATGATTTTGATTTATTTTTGTGTACAAAATTTCATAATGGTTTTACATTTGTAACTAATACTTATGTGATGTAACCAAATACCCAATTGCAAATGTTCTATTGTTCCATGAAATATTTGTATGCTTTGGATTTAAATGATATAGCTTTAGAACTTTGTTTCATGGAAATAGGGAGGAAGTTCCAAAAGTTTATTGATGTTATTTGAAATAACGTAAGTTCTGAAAGGAGATGGTGCGGTGGCTGGGGTAATTAAAAAGGTCTGGATTTGATCGGGTGAAATGAGTCAGGTTCTCGGGCTTTTAGTGAATATTTACTTTTAGTGAATATTTATTTCCATAGAGTTATTGACATAGAGTAGTTTTAGAGATAATCGGGATTTTTTATTTCAAAGATTTTGTGAAAAAACACGCCCAGGAAGTATTTTATCCAATTTTTTACCTTTAACCACATTAGTTGTTTGAGATAAGGAGTGTTGGGTTCGTCTTTGCGCAGATTAAATGTATATTTGATAAGCAAATTTATACTCCTTTGAATTTTAGTATTCAATACATTGGGCAAATCTGGCCACACTTAGCAACAATAATCAATCAGAAGGAATATCAGAGTGGATATGAATTGTAGAGGGATGGCGTTGGCACGATGCGGAAGAAAATAAATGCATCAAGGTGTTACCATTTATTGGATGGTAATCGACACAACTAGACAGTAAGACATTACTGGAGCAAGTGAACAGGCAAAGGCGAGTTTCCGTACAACCCGTACAACACACATGTGGCCGGAAGTAATACAACGCCACGTAGTGGCAGTCTCCATTGCTACTTGTTAGAGAGCGGCGCGCTACGGCGCCCTTTATGAACCTACATTAATATTGTTATAATTTTTTTGAGTTAGAAAGTTCTATTGAACGTTCAGTAGGTAAATAACTCTTGAGGCTTTATTTTAAGTACCATCAACATGATAATTCCATGATAGAGTGGGAGAAAGATTCTAAGTGAATATGTTTTGAATGTCCTCTTTTTGGTGACTTCTTACCATTTTCTTTCTTTCTCTTCTTCTTCTTTCTTACACTCTTTAATTTTATTCATAAAATACCTTTCGCAATGGGACGAATCTAACGTTGTTTTTAGTAATACATTATTGGGGTGTTTGTTTGCTTGCTTCATTTCCAATTAAGGATATGTATTTTCTCAAACTAAATGTATTTTATTAATTAATTCATTTTTTGAGTATACGTTGGATGTTGATTGAACTTTCTTTTGTTAATTGTATGTAACTTTTCTTTATTTTTTTGTTTATTAAGACTCAACTATCAATTATCGATTCACTGTTTATGATTTTTTTATTATCCTTCATTCATATTTATTTTATTTTTTTGAGTTTTCTTTATTTTATTTATTTAATGATATTTATTTTATTTGTTCATTTCTATTTTTTTCATTTTATTTATTTATTTTTATGTTCTTATTATTTATTTAATTTTTTCCTAATTAATAAATAATAATAATAAATATAATTAATTTAATTTAATTTAATGTTTCCTTAATATTTATTTTTTTTAAACTTTGTAGTAACGTATAAATTACCCTTTTATTATTATTATTATCATTTTATCTGTATTTCATGCACTGTTTTTTGTTGGCGTGACACTAGCTTAATCTGTATGTAGGTTTAGGTTTCGAAGTTTTTCACACTCCCCTTCATGTGCGGATGTTTTCCTGCAGTGGGTTTTTTATGAGGATATCACCTCCTTACTTCCTTACGTTTTTCCCACAAATATATGCATCTTCCTTCACACTTATCTCATGACTTGTTCTGACAAGGGGTAAAATGGAAGAAGGGACTGCCTTAGTCTAGATCTCGCCCCTCTAAAGACGCCTAATTATTATTATTATATTCTCTGGCGTATTCTAGAGTATAACTGCTGGGTACCGTTTATGTTATTTGATTTTTTGAAAATCATAAAAAATTCTCCGAGGGCCATAATAAAAATAATTTATTTCACCCACTCAATCTTTCATATACACATATAATTGGTCAATTAGAGTAGTGAAATTAAGCATCTATGAAGAGACATATAGGGGTTGCCATGCATTAATAGAGATATGTTTGGCAGTATTTTTACAACATATAGAATAGGTATTCTGTGGATACAAATATGTGTTCAAAATGGCATAATTATGCGTACATATTTGGTTCTATTGACAGTAGAATGATAAATAATATATCATAACTGTCGATTTGCAAAACATAGTGAACAATGTGCACATATTGAACAAAATATTGAACAACGTGTAGGTGTATACCTGCAAAGATTTAACACAGATATGTTGTGGTTATAAGTTCCCTATATCTTAAGAATATTCCGCTTGACTATCTGCAAAATGGCTGTTTTATTAGTCGATTGAGAAACCTGGCCTCATTTTGTCCAGATGATATTTCTTGAGGAAGATGTACAATTAGTGATGCTGCAATAAGAAGATATGAATTTTGTAAGTTTCAGCATAAGGTCTCGATATTCTCCTAAAGGGGCTATTTCTGAACATTTTGTTATTCAGCCATGGTTTATTACTTTGGTCTCTTCTATTATGAAATACCACGAATATCTTTTATACAAATAAGTTTACTAGAGGGAAGGTACATTATTTGAGATGCATTGGAAGTGAAGTTTCCGTATTAGCAGCTTGATGAATTAAGCGTACAAATGTATTTTGAATTATTCCTAAATGTCTTTTTGATTACTGAAATAGATGAATATTCTAAAGATATTGGCCACATTTAGGAATACTCATTATTTACAAAAAATTGATGCGTGTCTACAATAGAAATATTCTTCTCTTTTCTAAAGAATACCTGGGAGGAAATAATTGTTTATATTATTTACTAAGCCAGTTTACAGCTGAATATATTTTGCGTAAGGTTTTTCCATACTAACACTCCCATCTTTGAGCATGGTACTGCTCTGGACGTGAAGAAGGCTCGAAGAAGACACATACACACATTTTATCTCGCTAAAACTTCCTCGTAATACTGGGACTGTCGATTGAAGTTATATGACACTATTTGTTATACGCCTTTCCCAATTACCTGGCTCCAATGGTATCTGGTTGCGATTGATGCCTCCGTGATATATTCCTAAACTCTCCCACGCCCCATTCGCCTCACTGAGTTGATCGGCGATTCGAAATGGGCGGAGCGGGTGAATGATTTAACACCTTTGGCAAGACTGCCCGTTGACCCTGGAGTTTGTCTGCTCGAGGACGAGACCCCGTGTATTTGGTCGGAGTTTCGTCCATCATTTCGCGAATTTTCATTTGATATTAATTTAGTAGAAATATTCTGCATCATTCTATTCACCTACTTCCAGCAGTTAGTACGTACCTAGTGATTATACTCGTAGTGACGCACTTATTATCTCTAAGAATATCCACCATGTCAAACGGATTCACTTATCTAATAGTCATTTTAGAATTCATAATTTCTAAAGCAAGGTTTTACGTAATATTTGTGCGTTGGATTTTGACGTATTCGTCCAGTCGTAGGAGAAAATATCTCATGCAGTTATTTTTTCGCCTGAGCAAAGCTGTCAATTTATTACACTCATTCAGGTGCTGTATCGTAGCGATACTGGAGAAGTACAAGCTTTTACAAAAGGTTTATGGGCAAGGATTCTAAATCGTATCGTTTTTTTTCTCATCCCTGTTGGGCACCGCGATGAGTCTTTGGTCTGAGAACGTTAAATAATCCCCTCTCGGAGGAACGCTCGGATGCAATGCTTTTTAAGCGTGTGCTGAAGGAAATATTTTCAAATTTTTTTTTATTTTTCGGTAGCTTCTTTCTTGCCTACCTTTTGTTTTTCGATTGAGTTGAAGTCGTCAATGTGAAAGCATTCACCACCATCTAGCCAAACATTTGATGCCTGCAGCAATGAAATTGATATTTCCGCATTGCAACAACTGTGGTAAAATATTTTTGTAGAATAAATGCAGTCCTCTTAAATTTCACCTTCTTTTCCTTTTCTCCGCTATGCTCATTTTGGTGCCTCATGAGAGAGCATGGCCTTTCGGTATGACCCTCTTTTGTAATTTTTTGTCCACGGTCTTGGTTTCATTTTTCCCTGCAGCAAAGAGTGTTCTTTCCCGCCTTATCGGAACGTACCCTTCTTTCGTTCCTCCCACTGCAAGATTTCCCATTCTTCCTTGACCCCTTCCTTTCATTTTTCTTCTTCTTTTAAAATATTTTCCTTTCATCTTAGTCCTCTTCTTTTCTCAGTTTGATAGAAACAGGGCTGCATATAAAAGCCCATCGCCTGCATTCTCGCCTATTTAATATCCACAGACTTTCTTCCTCTTCTCCATTAGCGTAGTTTACATTAATTTACTTCATTTCCACCTCCTCTCTTCCATTCTGTTGTTACCTCTATCTTTATTTTTCTTCCATCGGAAATTCTTGAAGTTTTGTGACAATCTACTAAATGTACTATCATCCATTATACATCAGGGTCATCTAAGACACTTCGGATCAGAATTGATCCTTGACCTCTCAGATTTTGACGAAAATTTGATGAAACGTTTGCCTAGTAAAGTAATGAATATAATTTCGAGTGGTTTGAGGAAACTCCAAAAACAGCTGAATAACGGCTGTTTTTCAAAATGACGATTTTCACTGCCATTAGATTTTCATAGTCACATATATCAGGGAAGTACAACATAAAAAGACGCACAATGTCTTGTTTTAAAACTTAAGGCTTTGAATAAACTAAATTAGAATTAACAATTGGAATTAAACAATAAATTCTTTAAAAATGTAATAATAAATATTTGATAGCTTACAATTTTTGTGGGCTTAACATTTTTCGAGCAATTTTTTAAATTAACATACCTTATTTTATTATGCATATAATGTAAAAATTTTGAGGAATTCATAAACATGTAGTTTTCGTATTTAGAAACACCCTCGTAATTAGGGTATCTGGTCGAAAAGTACATATTTACAAAGCACCCTTGTAGAGTACATAAATACGTATATATGTATGTATAAAACATTAGCGGCGTTAATTGTAAGAAACTAGGATTTATCAATCTAATGAGATGCGGTACATATCTTTAAACCCGAAGGTCCTTTGATAAAAAAGTGAGAAATGCTACTTTGCTATGGTTACCCACACATCGAATGCACTGCGAGAATATGGGACCTTGCGCGGAGAGATTTTAATTCGGGAAGCATATAAAAGTAAAGCCGTACGATTTTCTGAAAACTGATACGAGCGTGCTGAATTTGGCATTTAGCAAATGAAGGGATTAGGATGAGAACATTTCGAAGGACCTCTGCCTTCAACTTTTCTCTCACATATTTCACACATTCAATCCTACCGTATTTTCCATCACTTTCATTCCCCTTATGCACAGTTTTCAAAAATCTTGCTCATATGAGTCAACTTCACTCCTTTCTACAAAAATATTCTGTTTTTCTGTTATCGTGTATGAGTTGAGTGGGAAGTGCGAAACAAAAGGTGAAGACGACACACGACTTTTATGGCTTTTTGACGACTTTTATGATGACAGAAGATGAAATTGATAAACAAAAGGTGGAGACTCGGTATCAATTATTGGCCCAGTGGCGGCCATGTGTTTGTGTTGGCTAAAGTGCTGGCACTCTCTCCATCTCAATGGTCCACATTTGGATCCCTGCTGTGGTATTTAGTGGAACTCCGATCTCTTCCTCATTTCTATGTTGCGAGAGCATCGAGCGAAGTATTCTATCCGTCGAATGGGACATTTAACCATTATCCCCTAGACGTCTTTCGTTGAGAATTGGCTAATGCCATCTGCCGGGATTTTTCTCAACCTCTTCTCCATTTCCATAATGGCATAACCCTTGCTAGCATACCCTCCTATCTTCACAAGTAAAACAATTAGTTTTTAGCGTTAACAATGGGGAGTTTATTTCTATATTCAGAATGAAAGGTAAACTTCTCAGATTTTCTACGAATAACCGTCATTTAATCAGAAAATCGCCTTGTATCGTGCCAAACACGCAACGAGAGCACAACAGTACCAAATGTATAAATGGATGTATTTTCATGTCATAAACCCTCAAAATAATATTTTGATTGGCAATGAAAATGCAAATTTAACCTTAAATCCTGGTATGTAACGATGATATTAGTACAGTTACTAGGAGAAGAAAGGTGCTTGGAGATTCAAGTTATTAAAATCTTACAATTTTATCGATGATTATCATGAAAGAGTTAATCACACTTGTCTTGTAACCTGTGCTCGGTTTTACGCGTGGGAGTTGCTTTTGATTTTTAGTCACCATATTTGAGATGAATTATGTATGATTCAAACGGAAACCAATCAAGATAAATAATTTTTTGATGCTTTTTATTTTTCATCTTCGATATTCAATAAGTTATTCAGAAACCTAATATCTGATACTTAAGTTTTGGTTTCCAATACCTGGATTCAAAAACCCATTTTGCATTAATGATTTACAAGAAAATGCGCTTGCAAAGTTAATTTTTAATGAAGTCATGAAGCCTTAGATTTTCATGTTTGGGAATGTAAATTTTTTCAACGGTATCAGGCAACACATGAACTTCTTTTTGATTAATCAATAAGGAAGTTCTCTTGCAAAGTTCAACAAATAAATCTCTTTAGAATTTTGCAACGCCGATGAATTCATTTAAAATTTAAAAAAAGAAATGCGGTATTTGGAATATGATTAAAATTCACTCTGAAATTTTATTGCAATAATTTTACTACTCCAATTTAATGTAAATTATTCAGTCATTGACTATAATTTTACCAAAAATGCGACTCAATTCATTTTTTGACCCTTTTACTCATGGAAAATTTGAACATAATAATTAGCGATGTACCAGACCATTTTGATGAATTTTGCATTTCGTTTTCATGCTGCATATTTAACTAACGATTTATCCGTTTCCTATTAATTGGACGTACATACTTCAGTATTATGCCAAGTTCTTGGAGGAGCCCAAATTGTATAGGCGGGCATCGAGAAGAAATGGATGTATTCTTAACTTCTTGCTCTAAGGATCTTACAACGTTCCCCGGAACCACCCTAAAGATTCTGGTCACGTATTTTGTACAGACTCATGCACTCAAGTGACATTTCGCGGATCAATATACTTAGCACTTTACTGACCACCTCGTATAGTCGAAAACCGGGACAAGGTAGCTGTGAGAATATTGGAGACCGGGATGCAGAGAGATTTCATAGTTTCGAAGTGGTTGAGACATATTTCATGATTCATGTGGGGGATTGGCTAATTATGTGTACGATTGGTTTTGATTCGATTCTTGAGGGTGCATTGTTTTAAATCTCTGTTACTTTAAATGTCCGTAAAATTACCTTAGAAGGACATATAATTTAAACAAATATTAGAAATTTATTTGAAATAGATATGTCTTTATTAGATGTTAAATCATCAATAAACTATTAGCAATGACGCTACCTAAAATTCTAAGAAGATGGTATTAACGTTGGCGAGGTCACTGCTAGGATTGCGAGAAGGGGTGTTCGTAAATTACTGAATTGTTTGTTTTCAACCTGGGATTTTTGTATGGTATTTCAGTTCTTAAACAATGGTTGCGTGTCCACTGTTTTTGTTGTAGCCCACCACTTATTTTTTCACATCGACCTTGGATTCTCTTCGTTCAAATATTTTTTATGCTGTAAAATGTCTTTCTTGAGACAATTTATTATCTCACTACTCGAAAACCGATTTGCCTCCTATGGTCTGCTCTAGCAACAGTTGGACCACGAGAGCAATGACCATAGAGATAGAAGTCCCATAGTTAAAGCATTCTGTCGTGCAATGAGGAAGATAGATGCACTAACTTCCTTTATTACCTAATCTTTGTTTCCTGACATTTGAGGCGATGCGAATTATCACTTTGAACCATTTTCGGGTGTTCCACTACGCAGAGTAGTTTTTTTACGTGCACTCAACATTTCAGTAATGTTTTTACGCTGGAGAAAATCCAGAAATGGTTCAAAGAGGTAATTGTTTATCATTTACTTACGAGACATACCTATTACGGAGTGAATTTCTGCATTAATGCATATTTTGCCAGATGCTGATGTAGAGTGACCAGTTGAAAGATAAAGCATGCCTTTGTAGTTGAAAATAATTAAGCATTATTTTTCGTCTTCCACTAAAGTAACATTACTACGGTATTTCAACTCGCTTTCAGAATTGTTCTCTTCCCCATCGTTCTACTCCACAATAGACACCCAGAAGCTTATCTGTTTAACGCACTGACATTCAAGAGGTGATTATTTCCCCGCGATGAGTCCATGAGCCACACTCGTCATCGATGGTCACAGTTTTTGTGACACAAGTTTGTTGCGGCCTTAAATCTCGACATTC
This sequence comes from Ceriagrion tenellum, assembly GCA_963169105.1. Classification (NCBI taxonomy): domain Eukaryota; kingdom Metazoa; phylum Arthropoda; class Insecta; order Odonata; family Coenagrionidae; genus Ceriagrion; species Ceriagrion tenellum. Next base: position 106,156,173 of record OY720639.1, read on the forward strand.
TTTTCTCCATTCTTCCTTAAATGGCATCGCAGAGATTAAATACTTCTAATTGTGGCGTTGAGTGAGAATATTCCCCTGTGCACCCACATCTGGAAACTGGACGGTGGATTATTTTGAGAGGCGACCGACGACTTAGGTCATTTTCTCAAACAGGACCGGTGGGAAGAGAATGAAGGAGAGAGGGAAAAAAACCTGCAATTTATTTTAGCATGCTCTTATTGCAAGGTGAAAAGAGGTCCAGAATTCTATCCAAGGGCACATTCGAATTTCATTAGGATTGTGCTTGATTTAATAAATTAAAATTGGCTTGCATATAACCATATATTTTTTATCTCTTGTAGAAGGATATTCTATTGAGTAAAATACCTTTTCCGTGATTTAAGTTAAATACTGATGGCATTATTTAATTTCTCATTACATATAAAATAATTAATGTACTATGCTTTACCACGTGAACAAATGTAATATTTGAAGAGATATGGTGACTATTAACCATTTAGCGGCTGTTCATCATTTGTAACTATGCTAGTAAAATTAGTATAAGGAGGGCTTGCTCTAAGTTATGCTGCATCATCCCGAGTTTTGACTGTTTTCTTCCAGCGGTGAAAATATAACAAATCTTTGTGAAAGGAAATATTCTTCATTCTTAACATTTTCTCACTTCTCTACAGTGTTGAGAAAGAGTTTTTCTCTTCGGAAAGTGAACATTATACATTAAAAATACATGGGAATATCCAAGAAAAGTACATGAATAAACCTCTTTCGGAAGAAAATACGAAAAAAATCTAACATAAAAATTAAAGTCGGCTCTGATTGAAAAAATATTTTGAAAAGGAAACTTCATAATTTAATAAACAAGCCGGTAATAATAATGATCCGAAGAAGATTTTATAGGTTTTTAATATTATTTTTACAAAATCCCATTTTGTTTTTCTCCTTGGAAATACATAACCTGTGCCTCATAAAAGGGCCAGAATTCTATCCAAGGGCACATTCGAACACCTCTATTTTGATAATGGAGTTGTGGAGCCTAGAACAAAGAAATTCTCTAATGGTGTTCAATCTGTGGTACAGTCGTGGACGAAGAACCATAAATTTAGTTGGTATAATTTTTCTCTGTTAAAAACTACTTTTTAAAGCATGAAGCCAAGTTATTATTTAGGTACATCTTGTGTCGTAAACAGCCAAGCACTGAATCTAGCGTGATAATGGTACTAGTCAGAACCATTATATACTGTAGCGCTTTAAGGATGAAAGTAGTGCCAAATTAAACATTGCACTTAGATTCTGTAACGTTGCCCTAACGGTGCATGTAATTCGTTACCTAAGACCTTTGAATGAATCGTCATAAATACACGCTTCGAAGCTAAGAACAGTGCTTACAACCTGTGCTCTATCTATTCTGTTAGTAATCTCTGGATCCTTATATTTTGCTAATTTATGGAACGAGAAATTTATACGTTTCTTAGCTATTAGGAAATTGAACTCTGAAAGTTATGAGCACTAATGCCAGACCTTTGGGGAAGGTTTTCAACACATTTTAGTAGAAACAGTCCTAGAATAGGACAAAAGTCACACTTATACGAGCCAGAAGAAATTTAGAATGTCATTTCTTCTGCAGATAATGAGGCACCATAATAAATACAGTATTGCATTTCCATAAAATGCCCACCCTCGCTAGGTGGGGTAGATTTCATCCAGCTCAAATATCCTTCATGGATTAGTTTTATCATTGAATAAGTAGCACTAGTGACAAAAGTAATTAATATTAACTTAACCCGTGAGTTTCCTGTTAGCAGGGTTTTCTATATAGGATCCTCTGTTTCTGATTTACACGTGTACTTTTCTCTTTATTATTTTTACTCCACGATTTTCGGCCATTAGAGACTGTAGGATTCGACCTTGAACTTTGTCATTCTTTTAAGATTGTTGTGGATCAACTCCATGTCAAACACTCTGGCAATGGTTTGCATAATTATGCGCAGATTTATATTGATTTACATCAATTATCTTTAATTAATCAAATAGACATTAATTTATCATTTCAATGTCAAATTTTGGTCGGGATAGGTTTATACTAAGTAAGAATAAAGAATTGTGATAAATAAAATGAGTTTGGGATTCAAATGAAAAAAGACAGAGCCTAAAAAAAAGGGTAAAGTTGAAGTGGGATAAGAACTGACGGAATGAGGAAAGATTGGCAGAGACTAGGGGAGTTTGGAGGAATTGCATCACTACGCCCAACGCGGGGCAACTGTGAGATAGCGTGGGCGCCTGAGGAGGATTTTGACAAAAAATGTGGATCTGAAATGCTTCCGAACCTTAGAGGGTGGAAGATAAGGGCAAAAAAGGGGTGGCTCCCGATGGAGGGCAATAAAAGAATGCTGTGATTCCGGGAGACTGATGGAACTGGAGAGCAAATGGATTTATTTTTTGCTTCATCAAAGTTTAATTGACCGGATAAAGCACTCTATTTGCCATTTAAACATTCCGAGGTATCTCGTTTCATTGCCACTTTTGCTGTGCTAGATAAAAAGGTGTTAACAAGAGCTGGACGCACCTCAACAGTTATGTTTGCTCATTTTTCACGTACAAAATAGTAGCCAAGTTATAATGGCAAAGACTCTGAACGAATGAGAAAGTCGAATTAGACCCCAGTGCTTGGAAGAAAATGACATTTTTCCCTAAATTCAATTGGCCGTTCTAGAATGCAGTTTCACAAATGTTGGGCTACCATGGTAACCACTAGGAACCTTGATTACCAAAAGAGTGTTTTAAGGTTTTGTTTTTTTTTAAATTTGTATCATATCCAACCAAATTCTTAGTTGAAAATTTAGAAATTCCATGTATATGATATACTACCAATATTGCCAAACATTCAGTGTTTTTTTTCTGATAGTTGGTTTATATTTGCTGCTTTTACCAGTTTGAAAAATATAACACATTGATTTGTCTATCCAATAGTTTGAGAGTATACGTAACTTCCTTTCCCCATCACGGAAAATTTCCCGTGATTAGAAAATCTCTCACGTTTCATTCATTCTTTGATGAAAGACTAAATTCGTCATGGCTATAACACTGTTTTTTGTTAATTTGCTTTCCGAATACTTGGATTCAGTTATTAACCTGTAGGATTGATAAATAACCCGCATTACTCTTCATTACGAATTTAGCATCTCTTTCCTATAACATTTTTGGATATGTCGTCTTTACTTTCTTATTTTTTTATAATTTTCCATTTTTGTCATCCCTTTTGCTGGAATAGCAGTAATTTTTATTCACAAACGGAGTATATATAATGGTAAATTGTAAGTCTCTTTAACACCCAAACCTTTACTGTTTTGTGTACTTCACTTCTGTAAGTAAGGCACTTTGCTTCGTGAGATACGTGTTTACAAATTATTTGACGGAATTTCTGGATCCTATAATTTACGCAAGAAATTCATTATAAATGTGAATGAATGTTATAATCCAAATCTTCATTTTGCCAAAACCAGCAAGTGCCTTATCTGACAAGAAAATCGTTCGGTGTTAACTGCTCTACTTAATTATTTACGCAATTCCCCTCAAAACATTTATGGCAGTCATCCATGAATTCGTGATTAATGAAGCACAATGGTTTCTTCTGGAAGGGAGGATTTTAAGCTTAATTTATCGAAACAATTTTTATCCTTTCAATTAGAGGGAGCTCCCAGCGGCAGCGCGAAGGTTAATTTTGAGATGCCTCTAGTGAATGCGAAACAGTTTAAAACCCTTTAAAAAACCACGCTAGATTCCAAAATGTTATCGCAAATAAAGATATATGAAATTGGAACTGGCAAATCAAAGATTAGCACGTTAATCTTATCCATTTGGCATCCGCTGCATCCGTCGTGGAAAAAACTTATTAACACATCGAATTCTGTGATCAAAAACTAAATGTGTCTCAACTGAGGTCTAATAGGATGTATTTTGAAAAAGACGCATATTTTAGTATAATACCCACGGAGTAAGCATTAAAAAAATCTAGAGTATGCTCAAATAAGGTATGTAATTAGGCAAGAAAAAAGAAAATCATTTCGCTTTATTTTCAAGACAATTACTAAAATTAGTTTTCGAATGGGGAATTTGCGATTTTCCGAGTTACTTGTTAATATGCACGTTCTTCAATTTTGGTTCTTGAAAATTTTATTATCAATTTTTATTTTTAAATAGTCTTAATTTAAACTCTGAATATTTTTAACGTTTTAAGTGTTTTTGCCCTTTTTTCTCGTAGTATTGCCTATTAAAATATATTCTTAGCTCCAACTTGATCACGAGAAGGACCTTCGGAGGAATTTCACACGGAAAGCATGTGAAAGCTTTCCACAATGTGCATTGGAAAACGTAATTCAACAATAATAATGATTATTTTTCCTCTTAACAGCGTAAATATGTATTTAATTAATCTTTAATGCTCAAACCTTATCGAGCTTATGTTTTAAGTTTCAAGCTTTCATTATTTAGCTGAAAATATGAAAAAATTAATTTTAGTAAACCTCTTAGTTATTTCTACGTCCAAATGAATGTAATGGAATTTGACCCAACCAAGAGACAAATGAATTTTCTCTGAAAAATTTGGTAGTATCGAAAAGGAGTCCGCTTTCCGAGATTTCTTTCCGCTCAGACATTTAAGGCGATATTACTGTGGTGGATTCATTTAAAGTAAAAAGCAGGTTCCATTGATTTAAATCATATTGAAGGTTGTGGTTTTGCCATTTCATTGCAGTGAAAAAGAGTTACTTGAGAAATTCGGAACAGATGTATTTCAAAGCGACTCAGAGACCATCATTGTGATGTCACAGCACATTTCTCGATCCAACAGAAGCAAGGAAATTAGACAGATACATTGCCGAACAGATATTATTGCCAAATATTGCCAAATATCATACTTTCCATGAACAATAAATTACCATACTAGAAATACTGACTTTAATTGAAAAAAAATACCATTATATATTTCACAAGTTCTTATCCCAAAATATTATCCTTTACACAGCTTGTGTCCAAACACCCTACGCCACACGCAATGCGGCAGATTGCAAGGTAGCATGCATATATAAATGTATTTGCAATTCATAGCGTGTTACAATGCTGTGAATAATTTAGCCAATTGCAATTATAATTACCATTGCCCATAAAATTATTATTATTTATGAACAAATTTCGGTATGAGGCTTGATAAGAAAAAATTCAAAAATTTTTTCAAAAATTATACGTACGCACTTTCTCTGCCCACTTCATAAAAATTTGGCTACATGTGTTTTTGCGTATTGCATTATCATCATCATACGTACTGTACAAATTCCAGTGAAACTCCATTGTTTATGTAAATTGGTCGGAGTTGAGGAAAAATTACTAAAATTATAAAAAGAAACATATCAAGGAAGGGATGGAGGTCAGGACAAATGGAGGTGAAAAAATGATTACTATCCGTTGCAAAATTATGTCACCCGAGTTTGAAGACTAATATCTCAAAGACTGCTCAATCGATTTTAAAATGAAGTACATCAAATCAAAGCTTGTTTATTTTTGCGTTTATTGATGGTATACAAAACTTTTTACCCTTAGTATTGATTTCAGTTTGTGCTTAAAAACAGAATTTTAGCGCATTTGCAACGAAGAGTAGACTCACACATAACATAGCTGACCTCTTCCTATCACCCTCCCCTTATAATTTTCAACTAGTTTCCTCTATACTCTATTGGCACGTGTACATTATCACTCTCGAATGACATAATTAATCGAATGACCTAATATGCAAAAATTAGAAAATTTTTACTCTCAAATTCAGATTGTAACAGAAACTATCCTTTTTCTTCGTCTATTTTCAAAGATAAATTAAGCTCTTGGAATAGTCAAGCCTTCGAACATTAATATTTTTTATTTAAAAAAATGCTGATCTACACGCCATAAATTGGGATTTGATATTTAAAATTCTCTTTTGATTCCAAAGATCTTGAATAAATAATTTCGAGGAGAACCGAAAAAATCAACTTTTTTCCAATGAATGTGTCGCGTCACGGGGCCGTTGTGTCCCGCCCGAAATGCAATTCATGCAGGGCCGGAACTTAGCCTTACGTTTACAACGAAAAATAATAAAAGAGAAAAAAAAATGAGGGACTGGAAACCAAATCTTAAATAAAATGGAAAGGAAGAAATGAAGGGGGTGGAAAAGAAAATAAGGAAGGGAATCCCGCCTTACCTTGGCTTCCGCCGAAATCTGCACCCCATGCGTCCGTCGACGACTTGTTCCTCGCCAGAGCTTCGGCGAGATAACGATGCCTTCCTCTTCGCCTTGACACAGGCGAACGAATGCCCTGGTGCAAGGCATGCACTCTTCTTCCTTGGCTTCTAGAGCCCTCTGTAGGCGAAGAGGAACAAAAAAAACAAAAAACCAAGGCAGGCGGGAAAAAAGAAGAAAGGAAGGAAATTCAACTTAAAAGAAAAGAAAAACATAAGGCTGTTCCGGCCCGAACATACCGCCCACCTGAATTTATTAAAAAAAACAAAATTCATCTCTTTATGAAGAAAACTGAAATAAGCTGTATTCTAAGTCCTATCCTAAGAGTTGGGTTTGGGATGCTACAGCTTCACTTCCAGAGGCCCATCTGGAAGACTGACTACGGGATACAGGTTAGGCCATGGATAGGGAATTAGAAGGAATAAGAATATTAAAACCGAAACTAACGCGCAACTAGCGAAAAAACAAAAAAAAATCTTGCATCCGATCTATCACAAATATAAGCAAAATCTATTCTGTTGTTGGTAAAGGCACCAACTTAACCACTGGCCTTTTTAATATACCTGATGAACATTGTAATTCCGCGACCCTAATTATGCCTGTGGAATTAGCAAATGTTTTATTGATACGCCCCATTATCCACTGAGAAGGGGGAAGGTTCGGTTCACGTATTAAAACCAATTGACCGATTTTAATATTTGGTGACATTTGCGTCCATTTCGATCTCTGCTGTAACGTGTGCAGATATTCCCAAGACCACCGACGCCAGAAGTGGCGATAAATTTGCTCAACCAGTCGCCACCTAACGGGAAGAGGAAAACATTCTTCTGTAATGTGAGCAGGCAGTCCTATTAGTGGACGGCCTATCAAAAAATGACCAGGCGTTAAGCAGTCAATCTCCGAAGGATCGGATGATATTGGAGTCAACGGTCGTGAATTTAAAATGGCTTCAATTTAACTAAATAACGTCGCGTATTCCTCGAAATTTAGAGCGTGGCCATGAAGGAATCTGCGCAAATGGTATTTTACTGATTTAATGCCAGCCTCCCAAAGTCCCCCAAAATGGGGAGCGGAAGGGGGATTAAACTTCCAAACGATACCCGCAAAGCAAAGAGATGCAAAGTGATAGTGTCGCACAATCAATTTGGAGAGATGACTCTCTTTAGGCAACAAAACAGGTTGTTTTTGTGATTGAGGCAATGCGGAATTAATGAGCCTGCCGCCCACCTTGAGGATCCCTTGATCATCAATAATAGGAGAGAGACGGGCAAAAGTCGAATGAAGACACTTGTTTCGAGAAATCGAATGGAGGACATCCTTGAAATGACATTTCTGAACCAGTTTTATGATGAGGTTAAGAGATTCGGTCCATTCAGATTCCAAAATAAGAAGATTGGATGGTCGCTGCACTCCCTTACAACCAGAGATAAATCTACGCACAAATACAACTGTTCGTATTAATTTCAAGTAGCAGGAATACGCCTTCATCCAATGACATGAACATTCCTTTTCATCTTGGATGGCCCCTGCCCATTGCGATTGAATCTTCACCTCCGGTAGATTATTGGCATATTTACTTTCCGAAGGTATAGAGGGCCACTTTGATTCATCCTCCCTTAGAAATTCCGGACCGGACCAATATAAGTCACATAGCAGTAACTGATTTGGCATCATTCCCCTCGAAACACAATCCGCTGGATTGTTGGATGATTCAATATGTCTCCACGAAGAACTGGGAATTGAAGCCGTAATGTGGGTGATCCTGTTAGCAACAAAGGTCTTTAATGAATGAGGTGACATTCGCAACCACGCCAACACAATCTGAGAATCGGTCCAAGCGTATATTTTGAGGATCTGAAATCTTTTGTCCAAAAAAGATGACAAACGGGATAGAAGTTTGGTAATAAGTACGCTCCCAATAACTCAAGCCTTGGAATAGATAAAGTTTTCAAGGGAGCAACTTTACTTTTAGCCGCAACTAGATGAACATTAATTTCTGATTCTGCGATCGTTCTTATATACACCACCGCACCGTAGCCGCGCTCCGATGCATCACAGAATCCGATCAGCTGCGCCTCTGAAGAAGACCGTGGAAATATATATCGAGGAAACTTTATCTGCTGCAACAACTGACTCTGCGAGACAAAATTATCCCATTGATTCCTAATGCCTTCTGGAAGGGAATCATCCCAAGATAATTTTTCATTCCACAGGGATTGCATCAAAACTTTAGCCCATAAAGTTACGGGAGACAAAGCCCCAATCGGGTCAAAAATTCTGGCAATGTTCGAAAGCAGCTTTCTTTTCGAATTGACCACAGCATCAAAATTGACATGGTAGGAAAAAGTATCGGATTTTGGTGACCAGTACATTCCCAAAACCTTTAAAAGGCAAACATCGCTCGAATCAAAATTTAAAATTGATACCCGTTTCTCCTCGGGAATATGACTTAATAATTCCGGAGCATTGCTTGCCCATTTTCCAAGAGAAAAGCCTCCTGATAAAAGCAAGGAAATTAATTGCTTTTGCAAATTTAGTGCCTCTGAAATCCAGCTCGCTACCGTGACGATGTCATCAACATATGTGTCATGAAGAAGCACCTTTGAGGCTAAAGGGAAATTTTGTCCTTCATCACTGGCGAGCTGAAGTAGAGTTCTGATCGCTAGAAAAGGTGAAGAAACAACTCCGTAGGTCACCGTATTCAATTCATAATCCACTAATGAGGACGATGGATCCTCTCGGAAGACAACGTGTTGATAGGTGCAATGGTCGTGATGTAACGATATTTGTCGATACATTTTCGCAATGTCGGTAATAAACGCGACCTTATGCGTCCTAAATCCAATTAAAAGGTCAAAAATGTCCCTTTGAAGTTTGGGACCAGTTTCTAAGACGTCATTTAGTGAGTTACCGAGTGATGTCTTCGCCGAGGCATCGAAAAAAACACGTATTTGACCGCACTGGGAAGCATCCTTAAACACGGCATGATGGGGCAGATAATACGATCCGGGACTCGTAGACCTGGACATATGTCCCAGCGATTCGTACTCGCTCATGAATTTATGGTACTCGCCTTTTAAACGCGAGTTCCTTGACAATCTGCGCTCCGTGTTCATCCAGCGCGTGATAGCATATCCATGAGAATCTCCCAAAGTGGGAGGATATGCCTTAAATGGCAACATAACTTGATATCTACCGTCTGGCATACGACGATGCGTATTTTGAAACCCCACTTCGCATTGCACGTCTTCAGGTCTCGGTCGAATTTCGACCTCCACTTCTTCCACCTCCCAAAAGCTTTTCAATTGATTGAGAAGAAGTGTCTCCCTCTTACAAATAGCCAGCGAAATTACCTGAGAAGGATTCTGGGGGGCAATGATTGGATAACTTCCCATTATAACCCAACCGAACACAGAATTCATAGCTATCACATTGGCGTAAGACAATGATTTCCGCCCACCAAGAAGAATCCTAGGAAATAAATCCATACCCAATAGCATTTCTACAGGGGCCGGTCTATCGAACTCGGGATCTGCGAGACGCAAATGTGAAAATTTTTTGAAAATATAGAGCGGGAGAGGAGTTGATGGAAGTTCATTTAGGACCTCTGATACTACAACCGACTTCGTAGTGAGTACTGGGGTTGACGTATGTCTTGGAGATAAAGAGCATAAAACTTGACCATTGGGTTGCTGCAGTGGAACATGAGCTAAGCCAAATAGCTCGCCCTCGTAAGCAGATATGGGTAAGGATAATCGCCTTACAGCCGAGGATGAGATAATAGATAACTGCGAGCCAGGATCAATTAGAATTCTAATGCGTTCCCACGCCCCATTACCAGCCTGAATCAAGGCAACCGCTGTGCCTAGAATAGTCGAATGCTGCCGATCACTCCGAGTGCATGACGATATGATGGCAGGGGGTATGGGTGAGGTGGTAGATGTTTTTGACAAGGAAATGCCCTCTTGACTATCGTCACGCAATCCGGTGGAAACCTTTCCTGCGTCCTTCGCGCCGACCGAGTTCCCGTCTTCGGCAGAATTATGTAAAGACGTGTGGTGATAGCGTTTACATCTTTGACAGCGCATACCTCTTGCTTGACACTTGGGAGCCCAATGCCCCGGCCTTAGGTAATTGAGACATAGCCCTTTTGAACGCACAAAGGTTGAACGTTGATGACAACTCATTTCAATGTAACGTGGACATTTAAATAAAGGATGCAAAGAAGAACACAATGGACAATTATCACGTTTCTCTGAGTAATTAGACATCCTTGAAGAGGCTTCGTTGGCTGAAACTGGCAGAGAAAATTTAAATCTACCTCGAGAATTCGTGGAGGTAAATTTAGAAACCGTTCCACTTGATGTTTGCAGAATTTTAATTCTTTTCTTTACAAAATCAATTAGATTTGTTACAGAAGGGAACATGTTTCCACTCAGCGATCCTTCAAACTGGGATAATGTCTCTGAATTCAAAACTCGAGCGGCTAAGCGGAATAAAATAAATTCTCCCAAATCTGGAATATTCAGGGTCCCTAAGGCCGCATACATTTCTGCAAACGTTGTCACGAATTGTTGTAACTCTGCTTGATTATTAGAAATTTCCGGAAACGACAACATTTTATCCAAAAATGAAAACCCAAGAATGCGAGGATTATCATAAAAATCGTTTAATTCTCTCCAGGCAGATGGATAATGAGGTTCACCAAAAGGTACAGAGGCAATTATTGCCAATGCCTTGCCTTGGAGAGAGGATTTAAGATAGGAAAATTTTTCAATTGCGGATATATCATTCCGGCAATGCACCACCGATTTAAATATATCACGAAAAGCTAAACATTCAGAAAACAATCCCGAAAACTTCGGAACATCAATGGCTGGGAGTTTACATTTTTGAAATGGCACAGGGGCTTCCCCGTCCACATCACTCGTGGACGCCCTCAATCCATCAGAAACAGACAAAATAAAATAATACTTCTCCTCGAACTCCTTTGCCAAAACGGAATCTATCTTATGCACGTCCGCGCGATTGCAATTATTGCAGTGCTCAAAAATTGCCAAATTTTCATCTAAAAAACCACGATAAACCTCCTTTAGACTAGAACACCTGGCAGAAAATACGCCAACATTAGGATGCTCCCTGACTTGCCCCTGGTATTCACTCAACTGACGTGCCAAATCATACGCGACCGAAAGAGTGGCCTTGAACTGGTCCCGTTTGAATCGCAGAAGGGATAGACGCGATTCGAAATTCTGTCTCGTGGTTATTGCAGTTTCTGGCATAATTGCACTGAACGCTCTAAATAAATTAAAATAGAATAAAGCCTAATGATTTCCAAATGTGGTCCCGGGTTTCGGCACCAAAAAATGTCGCGTCACGGGGCCGTTGTGTCCCGCCCGAAATGCAATTCATGCAGGGCCGGAACTTAGCCTTACGTTTACAACGAAAAATAATAAAAGAGAAAAAAAAATGAGGGACTGGAAACCAAATCTTAAATAAAATGGAAAGGAAGAAATGAAGGGGGTGGAAAAGAAAATAAGGAAGGGAATCCCGCCTTACCTTGGCTTCCGCCGAAATCTGCACCCCATGCGTCCGTCGACGACTTGTTCCTCGCCAGAGCTTCGGCGAGATAACGATGCCTTCCTCTTCGCCTTGACACAGGCGAACGAATGCCCTGGTGCAAGGCATGCACTCTTCTTCCTTGGCTTCTAGAGCCCTCTGTAGGCGAAGAGGAACAAAAAAAACAAAAAACCAAGGCAGGCGGGAAAAAAGAAGAAAGGAGGGAAATTCAACTTAAAAGAAAAGGAAAACATAAGGCTGTTCCGGCCCGAACAGAATGATCAACTTGTTTGAGACTTTTTGACTTTGCTGCCCTGAAATCACAATCACGTTTCTCATTTTCTTCGTCAAGTGATAATTTTATAGCCATGTTTGCTTAAAAAATTTTTCCAAAATTATTATTGAAAAATTTGATGTAACTGGCTCAAAGTTGAGATACCACAGATGTCTATCATTTATGACAGTGCCTTGTCTGTAACCTCTCCGTCAATCACCTCTATTCAACAATTAATTTCAATAATTGTTGGCCTTGGCTAGAGGAAAATGCGAATTATTGGTTGTTGAATTCTTCTTTTAATTATATATTGATTGTAAAAAACAAATTCTCTACCTTAAACAACCCAATTCGATATAATTCGATATAAAAATATCCGGTTGAGGGCCAGTGGTTGTATCCATTTTATAGTACATTATTTTGAAGATAACTATTGTATTATAATTCTAGCAGCGCAATGTCTCCCATGTAGCGACTAGTATTTACTGTTGTGATACCTAAACACGTTGCTTGGAAATGTTTCTCATTTCGCTGAGGAAACTTATGCACGTACAAATCTTATTTATGAATGAGCTAAGGGAAGTGTTTTTCCTAGCATTTTTGCGCCGGATAATCACCAATAAATTTTAGTAAGGCATGGGAGAAGAATTTATTTGCCAAAATGAATGATTTTTTGTGTGGTTTCCGAATTATGAATTGGTAAAATCGTGTACAATGAGATTCCTCACAGAGGAGCTTGACTTATTTCGTCTATTATAATCCAGTTCATTTATTGGTGTTAAAACACTGAATATTTCTCAATTAAATAATTTTCAGCTAGCCATCGGTTGCACGAAAAAATTTGACTTTGAAATACGGCTCGATCGCACAAGTGCGTTAAATATCATCGAAGAGGGCGCGAAAGTTTGACCGCCTGTCGATGCTTGTGGTGTGGATTCTAGGAGAGTGTATCTGTTTCCGATAATTTGGGGTACTCACACGTCAATTAGGGATTCTTTCACGCAAATATTTCCAATTACCGTAGACTGAGTTGCTGTGGCCATTTATCTATCATTTATCTGGTGCTCACCTTTTTGTTGGCCATTAATCATACCGAAAAAATTATTTTGGCATGACGATATATTTTCACGTCTAAATATTTTATTTAATATCGTTCTGAGAGTGCAAATTTAATCAGTTAAATATGCTCTGGGTAAAATCAATTACGAAGTATAGAAACAACGACTCATTTTTCAATATTCCCCTGATAAATGTCTTATAAGACAAAGTTCTAGCGTCGAACCGTGATAAAATTCGATTATCTGAGATGCAAAATATCAAAACCGGCCGCATTAAATAATTCTTGCATTGTAAATTGCAAACAATCATTATACAACATCCACATACTACCCTGCGAGCCGCCGCATGGACTTGTGGCAGGGGATGTTAGGTCACCAATTGTGTCAAGATGTAAGATTTTTGGAGATGAAATGTTGATGTAAACTTTGGGAGTGTATTTAGTGGAGATCAGTTTTTATTGTGGTACGTTATCGTGTGCGGAAAGAACGATATTTTGTACCCATCGGTTCGGAAATGTATCTTTCGTATTTTATCGCTTCTTTCAGACCTAGAGATGTAGTGAGGCGTCGTAAAAATATTTTCTGTGCCGCTCTTAAACACATCAGTTTAGAATTTCTCAAGTGAGCTAAGATAAGCGTGAAGCCTCGGAGTCTCTAGGGGCTTCCACCTAAATCCCTTTAAAATTTGTGAGACACTTCATCTGCTCGTTGCAGCTTTTAACGAAGTGTGTTGCTTTTCATTGTAATTTATTAATATTTTGGTTAAATATTTATATCCCTGGTCCCAAATGCTCCAGGCGTATTCGAGGTGTGGCTTAATCAGAACTAAGTAGCATCTCTCTTTTACTTTTGCAATCGAGGACCTTCCTATATACGCAAAACCTAGTTTCTTAAACGCTTTGCCGCATATGTTTTGTATGTATGTTCCCAAAATGTATCAGAAATTTATCCTTCTCTCTTTCCTATATGCCACCGCATATGCTTTGAGGCCATATTATTTTAAGTGATTTAGTCAAGAGTAATGAATAAATATAGTATTTTATTAATGAGCTGATTTATGAATGTGACTATTATATTTTAGCATCGTATACGTATCGATGAGCTAATGATGATGGCACTGGTATCCCCCCCGCTCTGCATCATCGGTGTAACTTCATCAAACCCGCGCATTACACTCCTCACGTTTGTAACTTCTCTGGGAAACACGTTTTAAGGAAGCACTCAGGATTCCGTCACATCACAGGTACCAAATGCAATTAATGGTTCCTTGTTTACGCGCTAAATTTCTCTTGGTATGACATCGCTTACCGAAGCGGTCGAACATCCAGGCGCATGCATTTTGATGAAGTTTTGGAAACACGTGAGAACAGGTTAGGAACGAAACCCAGGTTACGTGCCATAATTCACGTTGTATTCCACTCGGAGAGCAAGAGCCATTGCAATTTATTAAATGTTCACAAGTGCGACAAAATGTTCATAAAATCGTGAGGAGCAATCGTTACATAGCAGTTGAGAGAAAGTAGACCCTTTCGCTTTCTACGTTTCGCTCTCGGATAGTCCCGGCATCAGCTCCTATCGTAACACATTGAACGAAGTGATATCCATATTTTGACATCTAGTGACATGTGGATGTTGTGTAGCCATTGAAAGAGTCGTAATGGAGTTGAGATAAGCCGTCAATACAATTTGTATTATTCAATCTCCAAGCTCATTCGTGGCCTTATCGAGTCCGTATGAATTATTCCTGTATAAATATAAAATTATTTCTGGTCTGCAGTAGCGTGTCACCCGATCAGCTTAGTCGCCTTCTTTGGAAAAACCTGTATTCAGTTTTTCTTAACCTGAATCCTTTGATAGGTATTTTTATATTCATTAAATACCCAATAATAATTTTACAAACCACTCGGCATTTACATCTAACCACTAAATGCAAGATACGTCTGTTAATTATATGCTTGGTGATTAAACAGTAGCTTTTGGTTTTTAAATTATTTTGGTCATATTAACACATACATGGTTTTATTATCTACAGCGAAAGCATAATAATTATACTATATTTGAATCAAGACCATACCAAAAGGCTAGCAAATTACGACGAGGATTTCGGCCAGTCTTCTGAGATAACGATGAAAGCCCATGACTTAATGCATCCTTCTGATTAAACCAATGATGTCACTTGCAAAAATAAATTAGTTAATATTCAATGGGGAATATGTATATGAAATTTGATAGTTATAATTGTGACTGATTTAGTTCGTTGAAACTCCTCCAATCAAAAATACCTACTTTTTTATTTGAACTCTAAAACAGTTAGTACAGCGTTATTCGAAGGATTTATATCATCAATCCAGTGAGGCAATTTCATAATTTCTATTGTAACAATTTCTTGGCATGTAAATTTTGATACTGTCTCCAATCAATAAAGCTTTTGCCAAAAAACTGACAGATTATGTGATATACAAGATCAAGCTCGAGTTAATGGAAAGGGTTTTTCATCAGGTGATGCCGTTAAACGAATGCCAAACATTATAACCGGGCTGATAAATATATGTATGTTCTTCAAAATGCTTCTCTCATCATCATATTCTTCTCTCTAAAATGAATGTGCAAAACTGACAATATGCCGAGTATGACCCTAGTGTAGTTTTCAGGCACTACTGTTCGACTATTGCACGAAATAATTGTGACTTATAAAATTTTACCAAACCTGAAGTTACAAACTTAGACTAGGTATAGTTGGTCAACATTAGGATTTATAATCATTCTTTGAGAACCTTGAGTCAACATACATATTCACCGAGGGCGTGGCTCTTGTTACGTTAGTATTTATTTTTTGGTATACGTAAAAAATGGCCATGAACAAGGTTTAACATCGGTAATGCAAAGATAGGTTTGCTTATATTCAGGTTTAAGTTTTTAATAAAAGTTTTAGCACACTTAAAAAAATCGAATTGTTTAGGTATATTTTATTCTCACTCAATCTTAAGCACTGGTACACTTCCGCTTACATGTAATGGGGGACGAAACTTATCTAATTCAGTAATTCAATAGTTTCGACCGAAACTATGAAATTTTTTCCATAATGCTTAGGGATTTATGAATAATTTTACGCAGAATAATTATTAGACAACTGGTTTTGACGAAACTTTGACAAATAGTACTTGTATATGCCAGCTATTTGACGAAACCGGTCGCCTCGTAAGAATTTTGCGTAGAATTTACAAATATTTTGTTAATTCCTAAGAATCATTATTATCTCCTGTTCTCTGATGCCTTGCATTGTGCCTTGAACTTTCTAATTTCTGAAAAAGTATTGAGAAACCTTGATATTGAGTGACATGATTGATCATCAACTGAGAAAACCCGACGTCACATCCATCACGAGGTATTGCAGGCTATTCAATCGTCGCTAAACCCTCCTTTTGATCTGGTCAGTAATTTGTGTCAGGTGCTCATTTAGGGGATTAAAGTTGAAATATACAACTTTAAATACCGGGGATTAAGTTTTACCATATAGTATCATTAGCTATGGAATATGTCCCTTTTTGAACCTTTTTCAATAGCGACGTTTATGCTCACCTTAAGTTAGTTTTCTATACTACATGAAACGATTGAAAAAAATCAAATTTTTAGGAAGAATATCGAGTAAAATTTACTAATTATAAGCTACTTAGAAATTGTTGTTTACTTTTCACTCAGATTTTGTTCTAAATAACTCATATAACACTGTGTCGAAATATTTTTTACGATTTTCTTCTGGAATGTGATCATTAATCAAATACCTTAAAGACAAAAGACCCATCCATTAAAGGGTCCATCACACATATGTAAAATAATAGTTGGAAATGATATTTTATGTGAAATCTGACAATGCATAGGTTTTTTTTGGATTTAATATGCTAAAAAAGAGAATAATTGTGGGCTCAGCCGTTTGTCCATGTCTAACGAAAAATCGTCTTTGGTCGCATAACCTTGCTGTGGCTTGCAGTGTATCACATATATATGCATGTACATGAATGGTACATTATGCATTTGTTTATGAAACCGCGATCTATGCTCTTCCTTCCCAATTTTTGATAATGCTATGAAGTTACATATTGCAAAATAGAGTGATCAGGTGTTTGCTTTTGATTTGATCCCGGCCAGATAAATTCATCGTTAGAGAGAGAGGTTATGCCCGACATGACGCGCCAAAAGAAGGAACGTTTGGCGTCCCTGTGAATGACAGCGGGATAATGGTTTGTTTTGCGACGGACGCAGCGCACCCACAAGAGCCGACAACGAAAGCAACAGCGTGTTTCCCTCGATAGCGGTTGCCTTTCTCCTGACACCCCTTCCAACCTTTCTTTCGTGGTCTACGCTCGGGAAAACCAGCGCGCCGCGGTGACCCCAGCAACCGCGTCTGGATTTGAGCCGGGTTGACATCTGCGGTGAATTTTAAGTGGCATTTTGATTTTGGATTGCTTTCTCCGCGCCCGAAGGGATGTCACGGGGAAAGAGTGGTTGTGCCTGTATTGAGAATGGGTGTCTACTCTCTCAGCGTCCTCTTTCTCCCGCCTGCATCCTATTCCACCCTCCAATTCCCTCTCCCAAAACACGTTGCTTTGTGACTCACCACTTTCTCGTCCACAAAACAGGTGATCTAACCCAAACGCTCCAAACGTCAATGGATAAGACAAAAAGACAAAAGTTTTCAGAAATTTCCTCCATACCTCTTCTCACAAATATCAACTAAAGTTGCTTTGTGTCTGATTGTATCGTCGTTTGAACTTTAATAACTTTAATGGCTAAATCGGTGCGCTTTGTGCTCGTTATTTCTTTGTGTACATCGACATGATTCAAAGAAATTAACTCCAGAGACTTATTCTTTATGCGTATTTACGAGATATGGGTTCTGTCTGTGATGCATGAATGCAGGTGTTGCGGATTCATTCCTAATAGTTTCCCATGTGAAAACGCCCAGATGATTTAAATTACTCATTATTTATTAAAAGCCAATGTTCTGTCATAGAATGCCCCATATGCTAGGCAGAAATCTATTCAAGGAAGACCGGATAGAATACTTAGAAAATCTGACGGAACAATACAAGAAACAATATGTAAGTAACACTGAGAGAAGTCGGCGGATGATATTCTAGATTCAAACAATATTCCCTGCTACTAATAATCCAATGCAATGTATTTAAGCACTACATTATGCAATACATTTTTTCTACATAATTATCGTTCACTAAAAGTGACTATCTTCTTCATTACAATAGGTGAGGACCTGTGCGAGCAAAGTCAGTTTATATCCGCGGGTTAAATTCAAATGAACTTGGGTAGCGTAAATGGGTTAACATGAATAGGACCGAAACTTCGTCGCGGTAGGAAAATCTGCTGTAAGTGGCAATAATATTCTATTTCGATTAACATAAACTCTTGTTCACTTTTTTGCTTTAATATTCAATTTAAAACCAGTTATTAACCATTCTGACAAGAGAACAGGTCACGCAAATGAAGAGAAACAAACTTCACCTGCGCAAAGAGGATTCCATGGGAAACAGCCTAGAAATGAATACCACAAAGTGAGAAAATGTCACCTAATATTCATATTCAAGGGAATTCAAGGAAATGGATTCTTTCGGCATAGGCGTAATTCAGGATTAGCAAGGGATGGCCGTTGTCCCAAAACATTTCAAAGGAAAAAATTATCATGATGTTACAAACTCGGAAATGCAAAGTTTACAGGCAAATTTTTCGTAACTTCTCTTTATTAATCTGAATTTAGCTATTACACTAACGCGATTAAATAGAACATCAAAGGGAAAATAAAAAATATATTAACTCTAATCCAGCGCTCAATAACTGCTCTCAAAAGGCTTTAAAACCTGCCGAACAGCTCGGTTCCCCCGGAAGTATTTCGATCCTCCCCAGTCATATATTAAACATTGCGCTCATATCTGTTGGGAAACTGTAACATGCTTGCTGTGATTTGGCTATGTGAATGAAATTTTAATTAACTATATCTTCAGACTTTCCCAGCGAATAGAATCTATGAATGAAATAGAATGCTCGATTGATGAATGACTTTCTCAGGGAGACGTGAGCACAAAAATGCCAACTAGAAAGAAAGAAAGAATTAGAATGAAATAATATCGAATTTCCAATCATCCACCGTGACAGTGGCTTTGTAAGCATGACTATCATCTCATGTGCCACATTGTAGACTTGAGACGTAAACATCTAGTTCGCATTATCCTTCCTTGAAATTCACCTTGAAGGAAGATGGCTTGGTGATGTCACTGACTTGCATAATTTTAAGAAATTTTAAGAAATAATAGCAACCTTCATGGAAAGTCAAACAGGTCGGAAAGATATAATAATGGTCGAAAATTAAAATAGTACATAAACAGATACCCTCCTCGGAGCATGAAAAAGCATGGTTGCTAAACGTCTTTTAACATTATTTTATGTAAAAAGTGGTATAAACTAAAATATATACATGTGTGTGTCTAAAATACTTTTAAAAAGAATATGTTATAAATGTATGTATCATTGGAGCGGGTATTTTTTGAGTTGTAGCATGACCAATTTTGTATATGCCAATGAATTTGATGTAATATGATGTTGTTATAAAATATTAACATTAGAAAAACACAACTGACCGGCAACGCGTTCGAATCCCGGTCAAGTCAATTGATGGCGAATTTCAACCCTTAGTGAAAATATACCATCACTACATTTCACCTCCGGTGGTCGAAATTTTAGTTCTTATCATGTATAAATAAGGTAAAGGAATATTTTTCGTGTTTTTTCACGAAATTATAGCAATTTTTTATGGATTTTGCTTGGTATTTGACCGCAATGTGAGTGCAAAATTTCAAATAGCTAAACGAGTGCTCATAACTGATAACTAGGAAGAAGGGATACTATGAAAACTATGTACCTTACTATGAAAATATATCATTACTTAATTTTGCCTTGGGTCTTCAACACAGTTTTATATATGCTCTGAAAAAATATTAGTATTTATTATTAATGAGGAAATTAATTGAATATAATTCATGTTTGATTATAATATTATATACATATACGTAGATATATAAAGGTAGACCGTAATATGAGTGCAAGTTGCCAACAACCTACACATAAATAATCTTTCCTTTTACTTTATTTTCCTTTTCGTAAAAATATGTAGTATTGAGATATCCACACGGCATTTCTCTAATTATTATTGACTGCTGTTGATAAATAAGCTACGTACAGCAGAATGTCCTTTTTGTGAGATAAATTACTCATTCGTAATGGTTGAACAATATTCTTGGCAGCTTTGTGCTTGATTATTCAATGCAGGAATGAACTTCTTAACCCTTCGAATTCGTGGAAAACACTCATCGAGGCCATAATGACATCACTAACATTTCCGGCATCATTATCCGTTTTATCTGCCTCCTTTAAGCAGATATAAAGGGGTACCTAACTTAAGCATTTCAACAGCATGTTAATTGCCCCATGGGAGAGTAAATATCTCGCGTGCAAGCATGGCTAAGAAACTGGAAAAATTAAAAAAAATGAAAACAAAAACATCGCCACAGAACCCTGCATCTTTCTTCAATTCTTCTACAGCAAACATGAGAGACTAAAAAATTTTTTTAAAGAATAAATGCTCACCATTCTTAAGCCTCTGTTGTCAGAAAGATACCTTAGTGGAGATCTAGCTATAAATACGATACTCTAATCATTTATGAAAGCCATGGCCCCCTCAATCCATACAATCTTGTTTTTGACGACCCCATTGAGAAGCATTAGAGTGCAGATGGATGAAAGGGATCCTATGAATGCTTTACCAACAGAAAAAATAACGTGATATCATTAAAAATTTAGCTTAATTCATAAAATGAGAGACATTTTACTTGAAACTGTTAATACCTCATCGTCATATATTTCAGGTTTGCAACTTGAGTTCCGTTTCAAGTTTTTCTTGAAATTATACTGTGGGTATATTTAAATTATAATCGAATTTTTAAGTGTAATTGATGCCTTCGTTATCTTTTTTTTCATGTGAACTATTTCTCATTATAATAAATTCTGTTAGAATCCTATAATAGATTCAAAAAGGAACATAAACGAAATTCATTTTTTGTTTCCATGCGTTGGGCTTACGCATCATATGTGAAGAATTTTTCAATGGTTTGATTTTCCTATTTTTTTTTGTAGTTATCCGCAACCCACATAGCAACCCACATTTTACATAGGAGTTTGTTGATACAAAAACTCATCTTTTGCTTTAATTCTTTAGAACTGTACCCTCCTACCGAGTACATAACATATATGTATACACTCATTAATTTTCTTAGTCATCGTACTTGGTTATTTGGCATTGTTACTACATGGAAATCATGAGATAGCTAAAATAAATGTTGTGAAGGACAAAGTAATCATCGTTAAATCCTTTTTTACCCATAACGGCCAAAAATGAAGGTTTTTGTAAATTTATATTTGAATTGAATATGAAAAACATAAGAAACTGCGAATGAATATTTTGTTACTTGTACTTTTTGTTGAAGTTACCAGAAAGAAATGATCAATGTATTCGGATAAGTGAGCGGGAGAGAATTTGATCTGTGATACTATCGTAATATCTGTAACTTATATGCATGCATATACACAAACATTTTCGAAATACGTTTGGAATAGTAAATCATTTCCCAAATATAGCTTTTAAGCTAAATAGCTTTATAGCTTTTAAGCTAAATACTTATTGCGAACGAAAGGCTTAACAATGAACATTACTTCTGATTAGGCGAATCATTTATAATGACTGCCCCTTCAAAATCAACCGCTGCAAACTGGTTTTGGGAAATGAGGAAGCAGACAAATTGCACGGAGGACATTAAACTCATCCTGAAATATGTCCCTCAAAACGAGAAGAGCCTTATCAAGCCAAATGGAAGTGATTAAAACTGTTTATATCCACCGTGGCGGGCATCGAGAGATAAGGGCTCGTCTGGGAAGGAAGGGGGAAAGTAGAGCTAATGGATGCTGGAGTCATAAGGACCGCGTCGCTCCCTTTTTCGCAATTACCTTAACGACATTCGGGGGTGAAAGAGAAAAAGGTATGGGTGAATGGCAGTGGTGTGGCGGGGAGAGGCGCGTGAACCATGGACAGGATTCCGGGAAAGGAATCCTAATGACTAGACGTCCATCTTTCCCCCGCACTCGCCAATTATGAACAAAAGACACGAAGGGACACCAGTGCCCGCCGTGAGAGGAAAAATGGGAGGAGCATGTTACAAACCAGCTTCGCTCCCCTTGGCAGAAAGAACCTCCTCCCGTTTTTTTATCCTTCTCCCTCATCACTCTCTGTCTTTCACCCTCTGTTCTCTCTTCTTCCTTGGCACACAAGAGGCGTCCTCACGTCGTCATCGTGAGTCGCGGGAACAGGTGCATTTGAAAGCCTTCCTTTTTTCCTCTTATATGCGAATTCTCGTTCCGTATTCTCTCTTTTCTTTTCTCCTGAGGGATGAGACGAGGAATGAAGCACCAAGACGAACTCCTTCACCTACTCGGCGAAACTGTGCCAACGCCCCTTTGGCGAATCGCCTCGCTACACTTTCTAATTAAAGAGGGTTCACCCACTCAGCTGAAAGGAACAAGAGGGGTAGGCGTTGCTCTTTTTTAAGTGGCCTGCAGTCTTGCAAGTGAACCTCTTTTCCGCCGCGATGATCGTTATTCTGGCGTCAACTACTCCATGCTCCTCATGGAAGAGAGTGGGGTGGATGGAATTTTTCGAATTCATACCGGGGTAGTTACTCTGGGTCAGTAACTTCATTTTAGCATAAATATGTTAAAGGAGGACTAGCTTCTGAGTTTAAATGCATACATTAAAACTTCTACTCCCGCTTCCATATTTACTAACGGGGGAGTTCTTGAGAGGGTGGACAAGGATAGAAAACTTTTGAATGAAATCCGGGATAGACAGGATAGGATGAAGGATGTAATATAGGGTGATAGGTTGCTCAAAAGTGTGATAGAGGGAAGGATGTTGGGCAAGCGGGGAAGGGAAAGAAAGAGAAATGGTTTCATGGACGGGATAAGACGGATAGATCGTATGCAGAGGCGTAAAAAGATATACTAGAGGGAGACAGGACCCTGAATGTCTAGAAAACCGGGAGGAGATTCTCTGACATTCAACAAAACCTATCTTTATCAGTAGAATACATTTTTAAAATTCATATTTGCAAAAATAATTATTATCGTAATGTACTACGATGAAAGTGTAATATAACTTCTTATTAAGACTATTATTAATGTTTTCTTTTTAGTCTAAATACCCTGACAGTACTTTCTATAGTATCCTCGCTTGTATCCTAAGGATCCTTCTAACTAGAACGAATGCTTTTGAAGTTTACATCATTTGTTTACATTGTTTTTGTTTACATTGTCTTTTGAAGTTTACATCATTTGTTTACATTTTGAAGTTTACATTTTTCTCACTGATTTCATCCTAGTGGGATATTAAAAACGTCAGTATAAATGAATGGTTTTAGTAAAATCATTCAGTAGTAGCCATTATACTGCATTCTTAATGGCTAATGACCTTTCACTCTTCTAGTTTCTGGTCTAGCAGAGCATTAGTCTCCTGACTGCTGTCTGATTCTTTTTAACAGCCAGCGGAGATCATGCAAGCTTCAACGTTGGTCTGGGATAGGTTTTGTCATGCTGGTTTGGTATTACCAACTACCACAAACCCTTACGGTTGCTTTAACTCTCTATGGACGAGCGAGTTCAATTTTTTACGTTTCAAATTCATTGAAGTATCTTCTTTCTAAGAGGCTTTTCCATTTAGTTGCTGCGCTAGACAGATTTGTAACGCTTTGGTTTAAAAGTGTGGAAAGTTGCATCTCTCTTGGGCGGTTTTTCAAACAATTTGAATGGATGAATGTGTGACGCTATTCACCGACGATGGCGTGCATGGTGGAGCTCTGAAATTAATAGTTTCAGCTGCCACCCGAGGAAAAAATTGAGTAAGTTTAAAAAAGGTACGTTACAAAAGTAATATTGCAGTTTACTTTACGTAAATATTATTCCTTAAAGTATAATTTTTAAAATTAAATATATACAATAAAAATACGTTAAATTTCCAAATAAATGTTATTATTAAATAAAAATGCTATTTTTTACATACATACATACCAGTCACGCCGTTCCCTTCCGGGGTAAGCACAGTCAAAATGTTTCACTCATTAATACATAATTGTATACCTAACTCTGCTTCAATAATTTCCTCCATACCGACCTATCCTTGCAAACCTCTTTTGCTTCATTTACCCCCATACACAGTTTCATACACGCCCTCCTGTTTTTAGGACTCCTAATATTCCTCCTCCTAAGAATTTCCTCGACCACATTCAACCTCAACTTTCTCGGCCTACCTCTACCTCTCACACCATTCATTCTACTCTCATGTATCAGTTTCGTTATTCGACTCTCATCCATTCTCTCCACATGACCAAACCAACGAAGCACACTCCTTTCATACACGTCCATTACTGGAACATTTAACCCACATTCATTCATGACCCACTCTTTCCTGACCCTATCCATCCTACTTTTGCCGCAAACACCCCTCAGATAACTAATACCTACGGCGTTTAGTCTACTCTTATGTCATTTTTTTATTTTTAAATTGCACTTTAAAAAAACTAATATAGCAGTAATACTTTTTTCATGCTTACGTTTCATAGTTCCGTCCATAGAGGGTTAAAGGTATTTCGTACTTATAGACGAGCGTTCAAATGTTTTGCTATCACTCGAGCGATCGGTGGATTATTTAGAGATAACAAATGAGCGACTACTGTCCCAGCCCCAAGCTAACCTCCTCGGATGCTTAAATTCGTTTTTCCCATCTAGCCGCCTTTACACCAACATGGCTGGCCCTTGTTTAGGCCACCCCTCGCCAGTTCGGAAAACATCCATCCATCAAATATAGGCTTCTATACTGGAGTGTCGTCGTCTGTTTTCGAGTACCATCATTCCATTCCTTTCCTATCTCCCCTCTCCTTCAACCTCTATCTGCCTCGTTAATCTTACACCCCCGAATGGTTTTATTTCCGCGTCATTACTCCGGAATCCTCCAATATTTCTCCCGTTGTAATCTGAACGCCTTTCTCCTTAAGAGCGCTAATTCTTTGGGGTGCCGTGAGTGGCACCCTCTCATTGTATGCCGGTAATCACTCTTTTTACCTTTATCTTCTCTTTCTAATATCCTTCCATATCCCTTAAAGGCAGCTTCATTCGTCAGTAAGTTTAGTCATGATATCAGCGCCTTGGACTCAGAAAAGATTGAAAACTTAAATTGAATTCGACGCCTCAGAGCCTTAAGTTATACCTTGCTTATATCACTGTGCATTGGTGCTATTCGGTACATTATTGAACTACGCAAACGAAATAAGCTGTACTATGTGTTTTGGCGTATTGATCACAAAACATACTAAGCAAGCCAGTTTTGGATTTTACAAGATCGCGTATTCTCGATTACTGGCCGCATGATTCTTCGAGTTATATTTTGATAGACACCACTACCACCATTACCAATTTACTCTTTAAACACTCAACTCCTACCCTTGTCTAATACTGATCTTTGTATCCAAAAATTGACAATTTATTGAAAAATGAGGATTTTACTTATTTCTATCTGCTAAGCTGATACTAAATTTAAATTATTTAATAGGATACAATAATAATCTTTACACGGAATGATTGAAACACATTGAATTCAGTTGGTTTATTAGTTCCAAACTAAGGATGATGTACAGGGTCATATAAACATGTTTTTTTTAGTGAAATGAAGAACGATACACTGCTGGACGCATTATTTTTTAACTTAGATCAAATCAAAATTTTTGCCTGAAATTGAATGCCAATATTCGGCCGAGATATATGTGATACGTTTTAATGCCTTTGTGCTTTGGAAATTATCTCCAAGCATGCGAGACATTATGCTTCCTCCGCCTGTTGAGTTCATACATTAGTTGAGGTCATTGTCAATAGCATCATGAGCAGCCTCTGGCTGCATATTTCTTCTATACGTTACGTAAAGAACATCCATCATTAATAGTTTCAGAGGTTGCAACACTTAAAACGGTGGACCCTTACCCGCTAAAGATCTAACAATTTTCGGACGCTATGGGGGCGAACCGTGCCGTCACGAATTTGTTTCCCCCAGCAGTACTCCTCCCGCTGCCTCTACAGTAATTTAATTATTGGAACTAAACTGATCTTTATATTAAATAATTGAAGAAAAAATAAGTTTTTTCCTTATATCTATCTGGTTAACCGATAATAACTTTTAGCTATTTCATAGGGTAAAATAATAACCTTTACAAGGCACGATTTGAAACTCTTTGAATTCAGTTCCTTTTTCAGCTCCGAACTAAGAATTATATACAGGGTCATATCAACATGGTCTTTTATAGTGAAATGATAAACGATCTACTGCTGCACGTATTTTTTTAAAACTTAGATCGAATCACAATTTTTTCCCTAAATTAAATGTCAATATTCGGCCGATACATTTATGATATATTTTGCATGCCCTTTATGCCACGGAAATGATCTCCAGCATGTGATACATTTTGCTTCCTCCGCTGTCGAGTTTTTCAAATTTACTTCCGCGTGGTATTCATAAAAAAGCCAGGTGATAAAAGTAAAAATTACGCTTTTTGCCTCGGTAAAGTTGGTCATTTTCAACAGCATCTTCAGCAGAAAAAAATTATGCTGGCATATGTACATGACTAATTTTTCATTGAATGTGTAAATTTTCGTGTTACTTGACCTTGTATTGAACCACTTAATCAATTTCGTTTCATTAAATTCGTATTCATAATAATTATGATAAGTATTTATTGGGGAGAGATTGAGACTAATGTAGTCCCTTCTTTTATCTAATCCCTCGTCAGAAAAATAGATAATAAACATAAAAAACAATGCTTCAAGCACACATGAAATGTTAATAATAATAAAAGGGTAATTTATACCTAACTGCAAAGTAAAAAATAAATGAATACATAAAAAGTAAATTAAAATAAATAAATAATAAGAAGGTAAAAATAAATTATTAAATAGATAAAATATTATATAAATGAACAAATGAAATAAAAATCAATAAATAAATGAAATAAAGGTACACAAGAAATTAAAAAAATGAATAAATTGAAATAAAAAAATCATAAACAGAAAATCGATGGTTAAAAAGTGATAAATAATCTTAATAAATGAAATAAAATAAAGATAAGTCACATTCAACTAACAAAAGATAGTTTAATCAACAATAAAAGCATATTAATAAATAAATTAATAAAATAAATTGAGTTTCATTCAAATTCACGTATTCAACTACATTTCTAGACTAATCTAGATGTTCAACTAGATGCAATAGACCAAATTCAAATACTCAATGCGTGGAATTTTACTGTGAGACACTTTATGACGTACTATTTTCCTCCAGGTCACAAGTCCTAACATCACTCAGGTCTCTCCTTCCCATTCCAAGGACCATACAACGGTTTTGGAGTACCGTTGCCTTAAACCCGCCCAATCCATAACCTTCAACCGATTTTCCGTCCACCATCCCCTAATCATGACCCTGTCCACTACGCCCTT
The DNA here is from genome assembly GCA_963169105.1 of Ceriagrion tenellum. NCBI lineage: Eukaryota > Metazoa > Arthropoda > Insecta > Odonata > Coenagrionidae > Ceriagrion > Ceriagrion tenellum. Next base: position 106,183,972 of record OY720639.1, read on the forward strand.
CTGACCCCTCCACCCTCTTCCCTACGATGGATATCTTTTCTGAAAACTCCCCACAAACGAAGGACATACGAGTTGAACATTTCCATAAATCTCTACAGAAAGTGACGCTAAACGTCGAAGCACGGCCATTTTTAAACCACCTGTAGACAGAATTATGAAACATCAACATGAAAAAAATAGCTATTATATTAGTTATTTTGAAATTACTATTTGATAATTTTTCAGAAATAAATTGCAATTTATTTCATTAAAGCATTTATTTTGAAATGTGATGAATTTTTATTTCATACATTTAATTTAAAATACTACATTACATAATAATATTCACACAAGGCATAGGTACTTCAAAATTACCTTCATAAGATATTTTTTGAAGTTTTTCAAATTTTTCTTCATATGACAGCTGAAGCTATTTCAGAGCTATTCCAGGCACGCCATCGCCAGTGAATTGCGTTACTAATTCATCTATTCAAATTGTTTGATAAATCGCTGAAAGAGACGCAACTCTGCACACACAAAATCCGAAGCGTTACAAATCTGTCTAGCGCAGCAACCAAATAGAAAAGCCTCTTAGACTTAAACAGATATTCCAATGACTTTGAAATGTAACAAATTTGTCTCGCTTGTCCAGAGAAGGTTGATGTAAGAGTATGTGGAAATTCCAAGTCATTCAATTAACCTAGCGTAAAACTAATGCCTGTGGCGTCGTTATGCATTCGCTTCCTTTCAATCTAAATTCAAATTTCCGTTGCGAATCGTTTCGTTGAAGTAAATGTTTTAACCTCTATCATTGTGGACTCTTGCACATCAAAAAGTGAACGAAATTAATGGAAATAATTTATGTCTTATTTTTATATACAATTGTGGTTTGATGTTTCCAGGTAAACGTTTTTGGTGCTCGAATTTAGAAAATAAGGGTTAACTCAGAATATTACGCAAAACAATGTAATTACGTCTGCGACCCAGGTTTAGACTTATAAATTATTTTCAGAGATGATGAACAAGAGCAATTGGTGAATTTGTACTTTTAAATGCGTATATTCATTTCTGCAAGCCATCACATACTAATTGGGTGCGTTATACCCTGTTTTAATGCCTGTCCATTGTCACTTACTGATGATATTCTTTCTTATCCCAAGTAATAGGGTGCTCATATTTTTTTCTTCTTCTCATTGAATTTCATTGAGTTTCCTCTCTTAATTAATGATTAGTAAGTTATGATAGAACTTAAGACGAAGTAGCTTGCACTAAGTTCTCACCTCTAAACGTTAAATAAGTGTTAACATTAATTATTTTATATTATCTACGGTACAGATAATTGCTTATACTCGTTAAATAAAATATCAGATACAATATGTTTATTGACGCTATTTTGAAAATAATTTCTATAAATAAACATTCAGAATACAGGTAAACCGGAAACATTGCTTCAGTAGTACCGGTCTGGTGAAATTAATTCTGTCAGATATTCGTCGGTAAACTATTGATCCATTTCTTTGGTAACGGCCGTGCTTACTCATACCCTAAAACTATCAGATCCTCTGTGCCATTAACTTTTGTGAGAGTAATTCTTGCGGGAAACAAGTGTAGACGAAGATGAAAGAAATGGCAGGGCCGGAATTTCTCCTTTTTTTGTCAACCAGGAGAACTGTTCTCCGTTGACTACCAAGGCGCCACGGGAGGGTGGTGGACTTTCTTTTTCACTCCCTCCGGGGAAAGGGTGAAGCTGATGGGAAAAAGAGGGGGGTGGATAGTGAAAGGTCAAAGTGAGAGTGGTGGGAAGATGTATGCGTAGGGGGATGGAATGAGGAGAATTCGGAAGGAAAGGGATAAAAATAGGGAGGTCGAAAGAGGGAGGGCGGAGACAAATCTCGCCTTGGGTCTGAAAAGGGCGCGTTTTGATGCTCGAGGGGGATGGAAGGACGCAATGGGTCCGTGAGGAGGGAAACGTCGGAATGGAGATATATGCGAGAGGAGGGGATTTGCACGCAGAGGAGGAAGGAAGAAACGACGAGAAAGGGGAATAAAAAAAGGTCAGGGCTCAAAGAAAATGGTGGCTCTCTGCCGTCAGGTGTCGTGAAGTCTCCCCTTGGGGGAAACGGATTTGAATTCAGGCTCGCGGCAAATGGATGTGACGGAAGAGAAAGTTATGTGCCAAACGCCCGAAGTGTTTGCGGCAAGGGGAGTGAGCGATGCGGCTTAGGCCGGGATTACGATCGACGCTTCCTGACGTGATGGAAAGGGACGGTGGCTTACGGGAAGTTTGGTGAATGTCATATCTACATACTATCCTGAGAGCCGCCGCATGGGCGTGTGACAGGGGGTGTTAGGTCACCAGCCGTGTAAAGATGTAAGGTTTTGGCAGATGAAATGGTGACGTGTATTATAGGAGTGTATTTTTTGGATCTCATTTTTTATTGTGGTCTCTTATTGTGCGCGGAAAGATAGAGTTTTTGTACCTATCTGTTCGGCAGTGCATCTCTCTTATTTTATCATTTCTGTCATTCCATAGCTTTAGTGTGGCGTATGATTATAATCTCTGAATCACTCTGAGATACATCAGTACTGAATTAACATAAGATATATGTAAGCATCATATAAAGAGCAAGACAAATACCTGGGTACTTTTGTCGTCAATAGAGGAGTAAACTATTGATACGTGATTTATAAAGGATCAATGGGAAATCAGGATGGCATAGAGTTATGATTTCCATAAGTACGCATGATGGCGGATGCGCAATGAATCGCTTGAAGGCTTTAATACTTCATTAAAGAGTTGTTTTGAGACAAATGATGATTTTAGGCACTCTTACTGACCAATTATTATGTACATTAGCAATTATTTAGAGACTGAACTTTCATAAATTTTATCCGACGGTAGAATATTATATAAAATATTGAAAACTATAAACTATTGCTAAATACGTTATGTACCTAGAAGATGTTTCCCTGTAACTTTAGTATTTTTATGAGATCTATAACTTCATGAATCTCATAACCATTGGTTACCTAACTAAATGTCCTTGCAACCGGCCATTAGCAACATAAATGCTTTTTTGTGAAGGTTCCTAAATGCGCTTGGTATTCTTTAAATGTGTCTACTAATAATTGACAATATTTTACAACCTTACTACACGTCAACCAAATTTGATTCTGCTCTTTTCAAAATTGCGTCAAATTAAAAGCACTAACTTATCACACAATTATCCAGAGTGAACGCAGCACAAAGAGCCTTTCACGCTAAATGGCTGTATAACACTTTGACTCACACATGAAAAGGTTCAGGGAGAAGTTCTCGATTCACTCGAGAGGAAGTGAGGGAACTCATCCATGAGAGATGCTTAACCCTGTCATGATTCAAATTAGAAACCCAATAAAACCCATCCAAAATTTAACAATAATTTAACTCACGTGAACACTGCATTTTCATTGCGCACAGTCTTCACGTACGACACAATGAACTACACTGTTTCCTGCAGGGGTTTTGTGTCCAACGATTTGAAATAAATTAATATGTTCTATTGTATGTTTACATGCATGCCACAGACTCCTAGCTTCAAAATATGTCACATAAAACAAATATTTGATTGTACGAAACAACAATCTGCCCAGTATTGCTCTATGGATCCGAAACGTCGATACTGGATGAGAAACAGGAGAAAAATTTGATAGTATTTGAAAACAAGATGTTACGGAAGATATACGAGCCTAAAAGTGACCAAGAAAAGTGGAGAAAAAATAACAATAAGGGAATAAGGGGCCTTTAATGCTGACATCATAAGTGAGATTAAATGCAAAAGAAAGAGACGGAAAGGACACTTGTTATGAAAAGAGGACGGGTGTGCGATGAAGGAGGTCTTGAGAGGAAATCCAGAAGAAAGATGACCCAGGGGAAGATCACGACAGAGATGGTGGAACCAAGGAAAGATATTTGGAGGGGGTTGGAGCTGCGGAGGAGGATGCAATGGACCAAAAGAGATGGAGGGGATCTGTTGGTGCGGCTAAATATCAAATTGGGTATAAATGTCCGTAGGAGTAAGAGTTCGTGTTCTATTCTATGCTCGATATGAATCCCCTTTTATCTTTTTAATTTTTTTCCTTTGTTTAAAATTTTATTTTGGCACCTTTTGTATGCGTATTAGAACCTTTTAAGAGTTTCGATGAACATTTACAAATTTAGGCTAACTAACTTCTAATCCCTGGTTAGTTCTTAATAAATAGGTCATCACAATATTTAATATGCCACTGCAATGTCTTATATAGAGGCATGACTTTTCCCTCTCTTAAACTAAAATAATCTTGTGCGATAAAGCAAAACATTAAAAATTAGCAAAATAAAGGCCAAGGAGTTGAACGGTTGTAAGATGGGACAATGGTCTGGTAAACAAGGAGGGAATTAAAATAAGAATACGAAAAATATTAACATAGTATGACTAAAAATGGCTGAATGGATAAAATATTGCATGAGAATGTTGTCAAGGGACAGGGATGAATTTTAAAGTATACAACCTAACATAGTTAAGGGAGAAAAAATGCCAGAAGTACGGCAGAAGTCAAAATATAACAAATAAATTTGAAAATATGGTAAAACCCCAGCTCCTGAGAGTTGATATGCTAAAAATGATCCTGAATAAGTTTCAGAAATACTAGCTATAACTTCAGCGGATGTATAATTAATGGAGAGGACCAACTTGTTGAAAGGAAACTAGACATCAATTCACAAAAAAAGGCAAAAAATATGGTAAAAACGGAAGGGGCATCAGCGTTACTGCATTCTTTGGGAGACTATGGGCGCCGATTGAAGGGGAGACTGGAAGTTGAAGTTGTAGTGGGTGAAGAACAAAATAGTGCAGCAGGACGATCATGTGTAGATAATATATTTTAAATAAAAGAAAAAAATAGAATAGTCAAGTATATTTCCTGGGTCATGTCTGTTTCATTTTTTTAAGCATTGGTGTGATAATGGCTATTTTACAGTCTTGGGGTATCTTGCATTCAGATAATGATTTGGTAATTATGATTTCTAGGGAGGGTGCACTCTGACGCTAACTCCTTGAGCACGCGCGAAAGTATTTATTCTTGACCTGGGGACTTGCTATTGTTAATGGAACGCAGATTTTCAGTATTTCTATCTCGTTGAATAATTATGTCAGCCATCGGGTCATTAATATCAGGAATATCTGAATTATGTTATATGTCATCCTTAGTGCACACATTACGAAGTACAGTAAGTCCTCGGTATGCGTAGTTTCGATTTACGTCTGATTCGATGTTACGTCCATCTGGAAAGGGGTGTCGGAAAATTTTTCTCTGTTTAATGCTAATAAAACAGACCGCATGTGCATATGCTTGCGTTCTTTGATAACTAAGACATAATAATCCCATATGAAATAGCTTTTTTCCTGGATAAAGGAAAAATTTTTTTTTTGAAATTAATGCCATGATTTATCGCGGGTTTAAGAGGTCACGAATATCTGGAGCCATTGTACGTTGCTTCGACTTTTGTCGCTCTTCTTCAACACGCATCACCGACGTAAGTCGAGGACTTACTGCAGTGGTATATAAGTTGGGTATGTCGATCATGTTGCGAATAACTTTGCCGTGTTTGTCACATAACGACTCTACTGTTGAAGATTCGCTCTGGGTCTCTCTCGCATGAGACTAGAATGACTTGGGGTTTTCATTTAGGGGTTATTCACCTATATTTTTTTTTCTTGAAGTTACCTAGAGTAGTACGTATTTTTTTCTTCCTTTTTGTGCATTGAGTAATATAAATTTCTCTCGCCGCAAGTTCTGTTGTTTTTTTAACTTTCGCTTAATAAAATGTTTATACGAGTTGTGCCATTGCCTCCTCCTCCTGAGATCCAGGCACAATTAGAAGTTTTATCAAAGATATTATTTCCTTTCACGTATGAAATTGTGCGGAATGTATTCGTAAATTTCTTTACGTAAAAATTTCAAAAAATGTCTCCACGACACTTCGTTGCTCTTGTTATTTTTATAGGTACTAATTTCGTGAATAAAGCTTCCACCATCCCTCCAAATTTGATGAAATTGCATTTTTCAAAAAGATAATTTTACTCTTAGGTTTTTTAATAGGCTCCGTTGTTTCCAAGGTTTTAAAAGTCACATTTAGATCACTAATGACTTTGAGGATATTGTCGTCCTTAACCATTGCAGGGTGACTGACGGAAATTTATCTGCTAGCCCAGAAAAACTCGGAATGTTTTGGATTTATAATTTCACTCAATCCACGTGTGATCTACATCTACATACTGCCCTGTGAGCCGCCGCATGGGCGTGTGGCAGGGGGTATTAGGTCACCAGCCGTGTAAGGTTTTGGGAGGTGAAATGGTGACGTGTATTATGGGAGTGTATTTAGTGGAGCTCAGTTTTTATTGTCGTTTTTTTCTTTGGTTTTCTTTCAGGCGAAAATTTATAGAGCGGAATCTTTGCAATCATTATCGCCAAAAACAGAAACTCGTGTCTATAGCCAATGATTGTGGCTTTCGTAGATTTTCAGAAGGAAGAAGAATTGAGAGTGTGACTAGGACTTCTTGTGATCGCCTTACTTCTTGACGTGTACAGTTAGCAGACGGGAAAATCTCGAACTCCGCTCCTCTCCCGAACGTCGTCATCGCCGTCTCGTCATTGAATTTACTCCAGGGGAAAAGGTTTAACGCGAGACCACAGCGCGTGAAAGGAAGTCGAACCCTTCGTGCTTTTGGAGGCGGGCTACTCGGCGAAAACTCCTCATCTTCTTCATATCCTCCACCGTCTTTTACAACCCCTTTTAAACTTCACCGCACACCAAAAAGCCCACGCTGACTCATCTTCTGGGGGTATGGCTGAAGTCTAAGGTGCTCTGAAGAGAGATTGTTAGGGTTTATGTTTTGTATGTGGGGCGGTTGGCTTTCCGGTTTAGGGACTTTGTGTATTGAGATTGGTCGCATGTGAAAGATCCTCTCACCAACCCACGCAACAGAATCCATTACTTATCCTTACCCATATTCAACTACATTCAATTAATCCCAGGTACAAAGAGCAACTGCGTATTTTCAGCATTGTAAGCCTCTGTTTGAACTAATGGCACGAGTACGTTAACATTTTCTCTGCTTGCATGATTTCCGTCATTTTCATAGAACCACAGAACTAGCCACGCCGTAACTTCAACGGACTCACCCGCTAGTGATCACACATTAAGTGAAAATCATTCACCTGGACTGGGAGTCGAACCCAGATCCCTCAATTTTGCGCCAAGGGATATAATCATTTCCAGTCCAGGCGAATGATTTTTCCTCTGTGAATTTCACACAGCTCTGTGATCACTAGCAGGTGACTCCGTGGAAGTTACAGCGCGGCTAGTTCTGTGGTTCTTTGAAAATGTCCAAAGTAAACACCTATGTTTATAGTTGGGCTTTACGCCGTGGACTGTGGCACTTGGCGCTCGCATACGGGTATCACTGGCATAATGTGCACGGCACCTGTGTGGAAAACTTGCTCCGTAAAGCCCCAATGAAGTTTTCACTGTTCACACAAAGCCCCATTGAGGTGAATATTCACAGTGTTTGAGGACGCCTGGGTAGCTAAACTGGTTAGAGCAATCGAAGCGAAATTAAGGGACCTGGTTTCGATTCCCAGTTGAGGTGAATAAGTTTTCCTATGTGAATTTCACACGTTTGTAATTTTTGTCATTATTTAACGTCGTACCTTTAGAAAAACGTCACATACATTAAAATTCGGCTTCGTCATTAGACGCGTAAACATTCCATTTTCTTAAAATACGAATGAATTTTATTTAAGCAACATTTGATTGTTAATCATAAATCGGAAAAATTTATTCCAGGAGCATTTATTTTAAGGACAAGTTCTAAATAAATCACCGAGGGATCTCAGAAGCGTGAGCTTTTAGAATCAGCTACATGCAACTACCTGCCTATGTCATGAGCATTTAAAAAGGTGTTTTCTAATGGGGTGATGAAACAGTTGAAAAGCTGAGGTAGGTACGTCATATTAAGGCAGAAAAATATTAACTTTTGCAGTCACTCTGTCAATAATTGAAAAATTTCCTTTCGACAAGTGCATAATTAGTGAAATCTAAACCAATAACTGACATTGTCCGTGCCTCATTTGTAGGGCACAGAGCTTAAGTGAGTCTATTCCATCGAAGGGAGTTTTGAGGAATATGCTTCATAGTTCCGCTCCTTTCCGACGTGCTGTTGCTTTATTATGAATTTAATTTAAACGACATTCGATCGAGTTTCAAGCGTAACTTACTGTAAATATTCAATACCCATGATGGTTAGAATAAAATAGGAATAATAACTTCCACACTGTTTATAATGAAAACCGACCATGATTTCCGCACATAAGGTCGTTATGAAGATAACTTGCATATGACATTATGTGTCGAAACCATAGACCTTTTCAAAACCAAGGTACCTTAATAACGACATTTTTGAAACTATGGTAGGTTTTAGTAAAAAAAAGTGCGGATATTGCTATTTTTATTATATTCTTTGAGTTGGAAAAGCTGACTAGAAAAGACTAGAAGCCATCGAAACCTGGTGCTGGAGGAGGATGCTCAAGATAAAAGGAACGGGCAAGGCAAGCAAACAAAGTCTACAGAATAGTAGAATAGAAAAGTACCATATGGAACACCATAGAGAAAATAAGAACAAAATGAATTGGACATACCCTGAGGCACAATGAGTTTGTGAAGAACATTATTGAAGGCAAAATAGAGGAAAAAGTCCCCAGAGAAAGACCCAGTAATAAGTTCATGGACTAAATAAAGAGGAAAGTACATAGGAAAAGCTTCTAGGAAGTAAGGGAACTAGCATTAGATAGGGAAGGATGGAGGGCTGCAGTCAAAAACTCTTAGAATTAACTGACCAACGACATTCTATTCTTACCGTCATATGCTGTTAGTATTGTTTAGCGGACAAAGAAAGATACATTTGACAGTGAAGCAACTAACTAGGTTCACCCTCTATTGACAATCCTATAGTAAGTCACCATATGACATACTAATTGAAACTAACGCATCCCCCTTGGTAAGCTCGTTATATTTCCCTGCTCTCGTTCCGTCTTCTTTAGCTGGTCGTCCGCAAGGGGTTCTCCAGTGCAGGTTCTCGGGCTGGCGCTATGGGCGGTGACTACGCTCTCAAGAGTCTCACCCAATCTTCTTCCAAGTGCCCTTCCCTCTTAATTCTCTCCACCAAACCCTCTCCCCTTAAAAGTACTCTTAACTCCTCTCTTCTTCCGAGTGCTATCTGCTTCTTCGTCTCACTCAACCAAATGCTCTTCGAGGTTCAGGCACTTCCTATCACCTTTTATTCCCTAAGAGGGTTTCCAGCGTTTCTCGAAAACGCTGGGAAATAAGATCTCTGGAACTTAAACGGAATTGAACATAGCCTTGGTTTTCATTCTCTTCCATCCCCCCCTCAAAGGGTTTTGTCTTTTATCTATGAAGCCCACGCGGAGCGAATTATTTAGCATTTGAACTGTTATTCATTAGTCTAAGAATTGATGCAACTGTAGTTCTAAACTGTATACAACGACAACGCAGCGCTAAAGCTGAATATTTTGTATACTCTCAAATATTAGTAATAATGTGTGAATGGCATTTTATACTTCTTATTAGATGGGTGAATAAACTCCTCTAAACATATGACTGAACTATCTTGCGTACACAGTTTTCTCTTTCGGTTCAGCTTAATTGGCTACCGTTGGTACAGAGTGTTATACAAGAATTTTATATTATAGTAAGTCAATTTCCATTTAGCCGACTTAGTTCAAAACTATTGCTAATTTTGCTTTGTAACTCCGTTAATTTCGTTCTCCCTCGGCGTAAACGAGCCACCGTAAGTTAATTTTCTTCCACAAGTGAGTGTCAATGACAATGAAAGCACCCATTTACAATAAGGATAAAATTGCAAAGCATTTTCAAAATATGAAATAATAGCCCGGTAAAAATACAATTAAAATAAATCTATGTAGAGATCTTGATTGAATATTTCCTTAGTATACTCTTCTTTATCTCAAAATTAATTTATTTTGCCGAAGAAATATTTATAATTAGTTTCAATTTTCCCGGTTTTTCTGTAAGCTTTGCCGTGAATCCGTTGAGGTATTATTTGCCCGTGTTCGATGTAATTTTGCTGTTGTTCCCGAGCTGTCCATACCACCCTTCTTGGTAGGCCTGGAATAAATTTTTGTTTCGCCCAATTCCTCTCCTACCACTATATTGGCCCTGTACACCTATCAATGCAGTACTTAAGTTTGCCCTTTGTGGATTTTCTGGCTTCTTTGTTTATATCGATCGGGACCCCATTTATGACTGGCTTACACTCACCCTTAATTGTCTATCGTTTCTTCCTCCACTCCTCAGTTCAGCATTAATTGTTCTATCGTCTTTATCTAAATTATTATTATCAAATATATTTAAAAAATATTCCATCCCTAAGGAAAAATTTTATTTTATTTAAACTATATCCAGATTTTTAATTTCATCTGTAATCGGGATTATCTCTTTAGTTTTCGTTATATGTCTAACCCACCGATGTCGCAAGTTGTCGATCGGGTTGAAAAGTTAAATCGTTTTTAATTTCTTTTGAGTTATAGAAGAACCTCACGAACGGTAACACATGACATTTGTGTACTATTTTTCTGTTGTAAGTAATGTTTGTGCTACTTATTACTTCTTTTTCATTGAATAATATGCATCGTAAAATCTGTAAAGTTGACGATATGTTTCAAGAAGTCCTGAAATATCTAGAGTTATTCAAGGCTGTACTCTGTCCTTTAGTAACTAACACTTGGGGAATAAGAGTTTTCTTGGAAAAAGGAGACTATAAGCGTTAAAATTTTTTACAGCACTGGAACAGTCACAGTTCTATTTTCGTATATAATCAGCTATTGTGAAGACAGGAAATGTAAAAATGATTATTTACTGCTTCTACGCGTGATTTCACGGCAAATTCTATCCGCCGGAAACGTCAGATGCGTCAATTAACTCATCTCGTTTTAGGAGGTATCATTAATCAAAGCAAAATGCGAACAATTATTTCATTTATGTGAATGTAATAACTAATGCAATGTCCTCCTTCAATGCCTCAGAGAAATAATTCCGAGACTTTTGTCAGTAGAGGCGGTGAGCCGGTGAAATAGCTTTTCTTTTCACCTCAATGTTATGCGCGTTTCGTTACACTGCAATGAATTATTAATATAATCTCTATTGACACATATCATTTAAACGTTCAAGACGGATGTCCATGGGGGCATCCGTCCATGGGCAAATGCTGCTACTTAGTTATTTTTCCCCTTGCATTCAACACCATTCAAAATTTGAATATATTTTTATATCGAGTTGAATGGAAGCTTTATGAGGAATGTAGACAGTATTATTACTGTTTATTCAGGTCATCTATCAATGAAAATGGTCTGCAGGAAAATGTAATGATGTTAATTTTACGTCCATGAAAGAAATTACCCGAAGGTGTTGTTTACACCAGGAAAATATCAAGCAATTAAATTCGTCTTATCCATTCAATTAGTCTTATCCTTTTTTCCTCAAAGTTCAAAGCTAATAGATCAAAGGACTCTGGGTAACGAGTTCATGTCCTATTCAGTGGTTATGTTTGTTTTATTGATTGCACTCGTCCTGACGTAGAAAAATTGGATCGGCAACTGAATTTTCGAATAGGCACTGAAGCACACCTGAGAAAAAGCCTTACTGGTATTAAAGTATTTACATAGTCGTTCATTCGCTCTAGGCTCGAGGTCTAACGAAGGAGCAAAATATTTCGAGGTGATGGCATTTTGCATTGAAGTAACCGTGAGGTGTTTATCTATAATCATCATTTTCGTACTGTTGCACGTAACATTAGTCCTTTCAACGTTATTGTTAATTATCCCTATCCATTCACTTCATTCATCACCTTGTATTATACTCCTCATTTTATTTCTGTTAACCCAACGACACAAAATTTCTGTCTACTCTTAGTATTTCCAAAAGGAAAACTACGCAGTTGGCTGACATGAATAGTTGATCATTTCGTTCATAAGGTCGTTTCTTTATCATTTTTTGTCATCCTGATTTATCTTACTTAACTATTTTATTGAGATCATTTGTTTATTAAGATTTACTACATACGGATTAATTCAAACTACATATCCATTTAGGCCCCGCTAAGTCCCAAGGAGTTGTCAGCGGGTTCCACGACGACAAATGTATATGGTAACCACATTTTTATCAAGATTACATGCCCTATTTGCATTTATACACATGAATATTTATATTAATTTATGTATTCACACTCAAATATATGCATGCGTACACCTATCTATACACATATAAATCCACTATATTTTTTTAATTTATGGTAAACAATACAATACAAGAGAACACGGCTTCTTTTATCCATAATTTTTATTCTTCTGATAACCATTTTTTAAATTTTTACCTTAACTTCATTTCATGTGGTTGAGATACTTATACCATGCGGTACCTGATTAAATTCTTTCGTTGCAACCACATTTAATATATCATTACCATCCCCTGTGTATTGTCGATGTACAATATAATTTCTTACAAATCGGAGAAGTTCAATATTTTATAAGGACGTGTTTTTTAATAAATATTATGGGAGTACTGATCTATCAATGATGTAACTTTTTCTATGATTACGAAACATAAATATGATAGTGGAGTGGATGTTGTGGGACAATGGAGTAGGCCGCGAAAGGAATGGGAATATCTGGAGAATGAGGCTCAATAGAGGAGAAATGGTAGGTGTCCCAAGAATGAGTGGGCATCTATGAATCAATGTATGAGATTAAGAGGCACGAATGAGATATAGTACATCCAGGGTATCATAGTCATCTTCAGTCATTAATCCTGAGGTAGGTTTGACGCAGCCCTTCTCTCAATTCTTCTATCAGCAAATCTTTTAATATAGTATATACGTATTTCTTCTCTTTCATTTCCTTCATCACTTGTTCTACATATCTCAAACGAGGCCTTCCTCTCCCATTCTTCTGTTAACCTGTCCCTCGATGATTGTCTTCATCAGGCCATCGTGTCTCATGATGTGGCCGATTAAGTTATCCCGTCATCATCTTAGGATTTTCAGAAGACTTCTATTTTCTCCCACTCTTCTGAGGACTTCCTCGTTACTCACTCGGTCTATCCATTTAATTTGCATCATTCTTCTATTGAACCACATTTCGAATGCTTCCACCCTTTTCCTCTCTGCAGCAGTCATCGTCCATGTCTCACTGCCATTAAGAAACATACTCCAGATGTAAGTTCTGATGAATTGTTTCCTTCTACGTTTGTGTTTCCAGCTATAAGTAGATTCTCCTTTTGGTAGAATTTCCTCTTTGTCTGGGCTATTCTACTTACTATTTTCATTTTTCTTATTGATCAGTTGTCCCATGTAAATTAGAGTTTGGAGAGATTATTATCAGCACACAGGAGAAGATTATTACCTCTCCTCTCACCAAACTGAGCAGGTTCCGTATTTCCTGGGTTGGAAGGTCCGGCGTCAGGGTAGTATGGAGGAAATATTTTGAACGGGAGCCAGCTTTCTAGACCTAAGGGCTATTAGTGAATCTTTGAATTTCCGCACCCCGTGAAGAGAATGGAGTGATGTTTATATATGTATGTATTATTTTATAAAATATGTTCGCATCAATTTCAATGATTCTGGAGCCGGAGAACTATTCAGACATAGGTTTGCATAATATTTTCTTTTGCATGCGAACCTTTCACTCCAAATTTCCATTCAGCATCCGGCCAGGGCAATTCGTCCATTCGTTCTCACTCTTCCTTCTATTTTCTTTCCCCTCAGCCGTTCATTTTGTCTCCCTCTCACATTCTATCCCGCTCTCTCCTACCTTTGGCGAAAGGGAGTGTCCCCTCAATTGACTTTAATCCAAAGACTCCTTTACCTCTACTTCCTCGCACGGTACACAGATACCCCCATCCCGCCCATCGACTATTATACGCAACCCACTCTTCCACCATCTTCTCTCATCCCTCTTCGGTTTAATCTTCTTCCTCCCTCTACATCTCCCTCCGTAGCTTTAATCCCCCTTATTCACTCCCTCGCTTTCCTTTCCCCATTCAAAGCCTCCCCCCACCTCATCCTCTCGACAAACTGAGAAGGTTCCGTATTTCCTGGGTTGGGAGCCAAATAATGGGATTGTGAATGTTAGCCCCAATCAAAACGATCTATTGGGAGATTCTCTTCGACTGCACTAAGAGCCATATGACTGCTGTAGGACGTTCAGGACTTAGCTGACCGTATGGGCACTAATGAAGACATATTTTATATGTTTATATCCATAAATCCAGAGATATAAGATTTCCAGTATCAGCAGAAGCATTAAGCAATTGCTTTTCAATATAAAACAATAAATATTCTAATACTGAACGGGACGCCACATACCGTGGTGAAATGGGTTGTTAGTGCATAGACTTTAGTGACGTGAGAAAATGCTCTGGCTGCATTCTTGAGAATCCTTGTCGTATTTTGTAGATTACTGAAAACATAATCTCCAACATCACAGCTGGCGTCTTGGCGACCACAATTTTGATGCAATATCCTATATTTGGTTTTATTGCGATGTGTAAGGTTCTGCTGGTCTGTATTTGGATATATTATTGTCAGAACATTTTTTTTCATTCACAGTGGATTTTAGTCATCCTCTCCATTAAAATAATCTGAATATTTTAAAATTCTTAATGTATTATTCTGAAATAATAACATACATTGCCATACTTATTTTTACTTAAAATAAAAAAATTTCCACCTAAGCTTCTACCATACGCTGGCCAAAAGGACATCTTACCACACGATGTAATAGGAGCAAAATGAGAGCCATCCCTTTGACCTAAAGACATTAGCTGTAAGGCTAGCGTATCTGTTGCTATTCTTCATAAAAAACGCGGAAGTTTAATTAAATATAACGAAATTGTCTTTAAAATCAATGAAATTTTTACTTCTAGTAGTAGTAGCAGTTTGCTAGGATGCGTCGATAGCTTAAGTTATTTTTCACCGCGCCTTATCGCTAGTTCAATGTATCTAGCATTAGATAATATTATTAAGTAATGTAAAAACTAGCTTATGATATAAGTTTCTTTTAAGTCATGTTTCTGAGATAAGAGATGTTACGCGATGGAGAGTATTCGGGTCTACCCCTTAGATGCAAGCACTAGAAATTTTAAGCTTGTATCACCACGCCTGGTATTGTTAGTATTATGTTAATATGTGAATAATGATCTAAGGCCTTCCCAGTGTATTATGATATTGAAGATTACTTGGGTTTTCCACCGGGTGAAACTCTCCATCTTGGCGGACGTTTCCATGTACGAGTCGTCTATCGTCATCAGGGCATGTCTTGCATCGTCAACCGGTCCGTAATATATACCGCTCGGCATACGGTCAGGTTTCACGTGATTGGTCCGCTAGTTCCCGCGTTTTTCCCTGGTCTCTCGGATGCATCTCAACAGAGGTTTCCAGGAATTACCGAGAGAGCAATTCATGGTGTTTTATTCTCATCCGGATTTCGATCGCTTTCCTCGTCAGTCTTTCCCAGAACTTGTCCATGCAACAGAGGACCTTCGTCTTCTCCCAGCCATTCATGGAAATCAGTGCTGAGATGCATCCGAGAGACTAAGGAAAAAGGTGGGAACTAGCGAACGCATCATGTGATACCTGACCGTATGCCGAGCGGTATATATTACTGACCAGTGGACGATGCAAGACACGTCCTGATGACGGTGGACGAGTTCATCGAAAAGTCGTCCAGGATGGAGAGTTTGATCCGGTGGAAAACCCGAGTAACCTTCAACTGTTAGTAGTATATACTTTTCACTCAGGGCTTTGTTACAGTAGTTACATTAAGAATAATCCTTATCCTAAGATTCTTCAGCTTATATTCAATCTTTGTTAGACGATAAATGGGCAGACTAGAGCATAATTTTTCTTTATAAATATGGATTCATTTCCATAATATGTCATAAATTACTTAACCACACATTTAACATATCCTATTTTATTTAGCACAAATAAATAGACATATTTGGAGACTGGAGTGGTGAAGCACAGTCTGTGGGACCAAAATTAGCTATAAGTAGCGATATACGTACTTACACAAAGTGATTTTTCGGCTTGTATATCGGAGGAGCGGTATAAAATAGGAAGCTTCTGAATAGCATAAACAATAAAATTTCTTACCTCGTCTGCGTCACCAGAAAGATTATATTGTCGGTCTGAGAGACCGGGAGTCACCACTCTAGGGTTAATCTTCTTCTTTCCCCCTCACCTCGCCTACCCTCGCTCAAATCCCTGATTCGTTTCCTTCCTCGCCAAAAATTTACCCCTGGAGAACCCCCTCACCCACGTGAGCAGGTTCCTTCCTTCCTGGGTCTATCTCTACTTCTTCCACCTTTCTTTACCTTCTAAGTTCTCCCTCTTCCTCATATTCGCTCTCTGTCCCACTCTCTTTCCACATTCCCTCCATCGGAGATCGTTCCCTCGCCTCATTGCGCTAAATTGTCGTTTTGCCGCGTCACTCGTTTTTAATTCCCCCGCCAGAGGAAGTCGGGTCCGATTGAGCGGTTTGCCTGCACCTTCGGGAGCAGGATTGGATCCGGGGGATCTAATTGCGGATTGCCCTCTGCAGGCGCATTTGGGATCTTTTCCCGTTATTCTCCTCTTCCATTCCATTGTACTGATTGCTTTCAATTTCTCGCTCTTTGACCTTTCAGGTTGCCATGACGACCTCACTTCCCCCTCTTATCCATAATTTGGCTTCCGACTATAAATGCTGGACCCAATCAGAACGGAATTGTTCTCTTTCTTTGCTCATCGCAATATGGCTGTTTTAGCGTGAACCACATTTAATTGACAGGATGAGATTTTAAGATTTGTCATTTCCTGCGTATATTGCGTATTGGATTGGAGGTGCGCAGTTGCCCAAAGGGACAAAAATTATAAATGTGAAAGTTAAAAGTAAATTTTTAAAGGATATTTGGACACCAAAAAATATAATAGCCATTAGCATGTACGCTACTCGTCATAAATCACGAAGTGACGACTCCTGTCGTCAAAAACACGTAAATAAGTTGCTATTAAACTTTTTAGATAAGGAAAGAATAGAAATTTAGCTTTTCAGACCGAAAAGACCGAATAAAAGACATTCATTGTCGATGTACGAGCGTAATTGAAAGTATTTTTAAACAATAAAGGTTTAAAACAAACCGTAATCTCAAAATGTTTGGAAATATGTCATAATGCTGCAGTTAAATAGACACAATGCACAATAATATCGTTAATTTCAGCTTCATCGTTGGAGAAATAACGCAAACGTTGAAAAAATGACGTAAGACAAATCAACCTGCGACGCACGAAAATAAATTCGTAGTCACTGAATTGAACTGACTAGATTGAGGTGAAGCAGGGTTGACAAAAATTAAAACTAAAGCCAAAAGCTCCCTTCAAAATTAAGAACTCCCGTAATTTAGCATATTGCATTAAATAAGACATTACAACATGCCCTTGGCGAAATACTGTGATACAATTTTCGTGCGTTGTTGAACCAAGTCCATTTGATGAGAGTAGCGGTGAGGTCTCTTTTAGTGGCCAGAGTAATACAGGGTGCCTTGTAGTAAGGTAAATGAGAGGCCTCTCCCTGCCATGCGGGTCTGAGTACGAAAGCAGGCGAAGTTTACCAGAGAGGAGGATGGGTGAGAGAGGGGAAATACTGTTGCCCGTGGCGATTGGCTAAGGATGTCCCAGCATTGTTAGTACACGATTCACACCGAAGTTATTGGGGATCTTACTGGCGTTCAGAGTATAAAATGATCCACTAAAACAAACGCGGTCAAGCAATTTGAGAGCCAAGCGTTGAGGGAGTCAGATCCTGGCAGTTTGTGACTTATGGTAATGTTACTTCGAAGTCTAAGAGTTACGAGAGGGGATGATGAAATTTAGGCACAATCCTAGTAAAATATAGTATGTGAGTAAGAATTCCTCGTAGGTTTGGCGTTAACAGGGACTGAACTATTACATAAACAAATGAATAATGACAACAAACATGTATAATGAAACCTGGCGCGTCACCAAAAGGATACCAAGATCAAGGTAAAGGTTACAACAGGCTAAATGCCATATACTAGCGAGACAAAGGAAAAGAAAGAGACACTACATATGGTGGCAACGGTTGATTGATACATTTCAAGGAAGTTGTGTCAGGACCTTAAACGTTTTGGAAGAAAAAAATTGCTACAGTATGTTTAATCTTGACTGGTTTTCCAATCATTTGCAAACGAAGTTAATTAACATATTTGCTGATAAATGAGAGTCCGAAGAGTCTGAGTGCTTAGATAGATTAGGGATATAGATGGGAAACTAAAGAAGCTATAGGGTGAAGATTAGCCTCTTCCTCGGAAAGAGGTTTTCTTTAAAAAATAAATATCTATAGCAGATGATCGAGGGCATAATGAGATGCACTTGTCCTTCCTGAATGATGCACACCTCCTAGTAGTCTCCACTCGGAGATCCGGAATATTTTAATGGGAGGAATGTCATCATGTCACATGTAGAATTACTCGACTGCATCTTCTAGGGAGATTATGAGGTAGTTTCCCCGTTGTCTTCCACATCGCAGTACCCCAGACGATTCCATGACACTCGCTCTTGCACGAAGTTGTGGGAATGGATACCGGTCTGATATTATTGATTAATGCCTTCTGCTGAGACTGCTGCCTCTCAGTAGTGGGGTCAAATTTGGATAGAGTGCAAAAGTTGGTTGGCCACTCGGAAAAATTTTTCCGTCACTTGCTATCGAACCTGTAACCCTCGGAACGGAATTCAAACACGCTGATCGCAACCGGACCCCGGTGATGTGATAATTGAGAACAATCAGTGCATAGATTAATTTGGTGGTACTTTATTTGGCCTCTCTCTCCTGTATGTCTGCTTTGATCATAATAGACTAAAGAGATGAGATACGAGTCACGTGGATTTTCTGAATCGAGAGAGATAGCGCGTTTCCTCCATTAATGTACCCTCGTCATGCGCGTATGCATGTCACTTAAAAAAATTCATCATGTAAACACCAAAAGTTGCGGAAATTTAGAACTCGCATCTGGACAATAACTTGTTGTGATGCGGAAATGTATTAACGCTGGTGTTCACCCATTTTCCCGTGCGGATTCATGAGTTATGTATTTAAAAAATATGTGGAGTAAATGCTACAAGTTGCGACATGCCCAACAGCTTCTGTGTTGCTAAACATGTGCGCTAGTAAGGGCCAACATTTCAAATTGTCGAAAAGTTACGGTATTTAAGCTGAAATATCTTTCCTTTTGATGCAAATTTAACCTTTACAATTTTTTCCGCCGACAACCAATGCGGCAGGGATACCAAACATTCAATTTTTAAGTGTAAGAATTTGTTATTTCTTTCTTATCCGACAAAAATCGTGAATATTGACATAATTTCTCTATGATGGGTATATGATTCCTCTATAAACATTTTACGACACTAAAATATCAATATACTAGCTTAAGCTGCCACCTTCAGTGGCAGTTAAGGTGGCCACCGGTGGCCAGTTAAGGTGGTGAACAAACCAACTCACTGTTAAGTTTTAATAATAAATCTTATATGACTTGCCTCTTGGCTCACTGCTTTATTAATGACGTCCGGTCCCTCTCGACAACAAAGAAAAATAGAACCAGATTAAACATAAATATATTAAAATTCTAAAATTAACCAAATAAACTTAAATATTAAAAACAAATTAAACCAACTTAATTAACAATCAATATATATTAATCAAATACATGAAACTTACCAATTTGTTCCTGCCCGTTTTTGATCTTCTTAAGGTCACGCCAAATTGGCGGATACTTATATACGGGCGGATATTCGCCAATTCGGTGTTGCTAGATCTCGGTCACCTGCAACTTTGTGGGTGAAATTACAAAAAGCCAGCCTACGGCTCAAAACTAATACATCTACCAAAAAAATGACTGTAAACATTGACTCACTCGCTACATCTCAAGTCTGTCTGGTGAAGAGGCCACACGCAGGTTTACATGTTCTTTAACTTTCGCGTCTAATCCCATACTCACTATACTTCGGGTTGGGTTCCCACGTTTTTTGGAAGACCCGCTTCCAATTGGTGGATAGCGTGTAACGATCTTCTCTGTTGATATTATTCGGTGTTTTAGATATTACAATTGCCTCCAGTATTAATCATGGGGAGTACCGTGTCTCCTTCGTGATAAATTTTATCTCCTCAAAATTCATATTGTGTGATGGTCCGCTCCATGTGTACTCTACGATGACAGACCGGTTCGGTTGTCTATTTTTGATGGCTCTTGGTGTTTGGAAATGCGGCACTTCAGCGCTCGGGATGTTTGGCCAATGTACGACTTCCCGCATTCACATATTACTTCGTACATTCCTCCTTCACCCTTTCGCTACGGTCAAACTGCAGAGTCGTTCCAGCCCCTGTGCGGCGAAAAAGTGAACGCTAACCTACGTCGGCACAGAAAGTATGCCTCTCGTTGCACCTGCAACTCAATAGTCACTCAAGCTCCCGGGATGGGATTAGTACAATGTATAGCAATGTACTTGGTGAATGGCATTCGCAGAAAAAGAGAAAGTTCAGTAGCGTGGGTGGGAACAACCACTTGCCAACGGAACTTAGGAGCTACGTTCACAGCAGTCAACCGGGCGAACGTAGCTACTACGTTCACAGCAGCAAAAGGGTTAAGAGCCCTTCGGTCCTTGTGTCCGCAAACTCGGGAAAATATGGAGAGAAAGGCGGGAATAAGTCGCACTTAACCCTCGGCCGGGCTATATATTGCGACCAAAACGCATCGTGAGCGCTTCAGACCTAAAGATGCGAGCTGGAACGCTCGCGAAACTGTCGTCACAAAAATGGCACAACGCGCAAGCTATCCCGAAAGCCATCATGATTCAAGACCACTCCGCGGAAGCTTTCACAACAAGACTGTGTGTCTCACTGTTGGAATACGGTCGCATCTGACACATTATGGTGTAGTTATATAGTCAACGCGTATGCTAGGGCAGCATGCCGTATGCTCAGCCACGCGTGATTGCAGATTCTTCTCTCCTACTTCTCTACGTCCAACATTCAGCTAGGACCATTCTGGTGTGACGCTGTGCAGCTTATTTCCCACTTGACCAGTCCAAGCATCCTCGCATTTAATAACCATGCGAAGAGGCGCGCGAATATGAACGGGAAAAGGAATGTTTAATAAAAGGCCAATGACGTCCTTTGTGAGCTTCAAGGATAAAATACAGGGTGTATAAAAATAAAGGCCTGTTTTTAATATTTTATATCGATTGATGAAAATATACTACAAAACAGTGAAAAATTTCAAAATACTTTCTAGATCTAAAAGTTTAAGCTATGGTATTACAAATGTTTTAGTGTCCACCAGTTGCAGCACAGACAACATCTATACAATAGCCAAACTCGTCATACACAGGATATCTTCATTGACAGAAGTCATGACAGCTCTCATTCTGGGTTTTAGCTCATCGAAGTCTCGAGCTAAAGTGGGGACATAAAACACGTTCCTTCTTTTATCCCCACAAGAAAAAAATCGCACGGCGTTATGAATGGAGATTGGAGGCCAAACATTTAGGGCATTTAGGGCATTAGGGCACCCTATCCAGCGTTGAGGTAGTGTCGTTGAAAACTTGTCGTACATTGTTTTGCCATTGTGGTATAAACCCATCCTGGTGGAATATTTAGTCATCGAAGTCCTCAAATAGTAGAAAAAGCCAAGTCTGTAGTATTCAAAGGTAGCTCGACACACATTTTCTCCTCGGAATGCCCCCTCTTCTGTAATTATAACACTCTAAAATCAGGTCATTCTTTTTTATACCCGCTGTATGAATACCTACTGTTAGTCAAAGACGAAATAACACTATACTTATCAACAGCATCTGCGGAGTATTTGATGTCCAGTATTTGTCTCAATTACGTATACCAACTCTTAAAACCTCTAAAGGTGTGGTAACAGACAATTTAACGCATCAAGGTCTAGTCAATGATACTGTTTAAATCCCGCGTAGAAAATCGGCACTTTTAATGCGATCATACGAGGAATGTTTAAAAATATGCCCCTCCTTAATAATATATAAAGACTTTGGTGGAACTATTAGACTTTGTAATCAAAAAGATTAATTTGACTTTATGCCACTGATACTTCTTCTGATCCAGGTAAAATATAGATAGAATTGAACAGGAATGCTTTAACTTCTTACGTTAAGCTTATAATGTTCTTATGTCTCTATCGTGGTTCTTTCACAACTCGCAGGATAATAAATGAGGGAGATTTCTGTTATTACCTATTTACAATTTTGAACAATAAACCTTGTGACACAAAAATAAATGTGGTAATACACAAACATGTAGATTGATGTTTATCATTGGACAAATATGGCCTATAAGTTCAACTCTTCAGACTGAGCACTGGAGCAATTGGAGAAAGTCCCGCTCTTCCATTAGAAATCGTCTGCCACTTTTGTCACTATGTTGCAACGACTTATAAATTTATCAGTAACTTTTATTTTAGTCGCGCATTGCAAGGATCATATTACGCAAATTACATCTACATCTACATACTACCCTGCGAACCGCCGTTTGGGTATGTTAGGTCACCAGCCCTGTAAGGATGTAAGGGTTCAGCAGTGCATCTTTCCTATATTATCGCTTCTATCAGAACTAGAGATGCGGTGAGGCGGTATGATAATATTCTCTGTGTCTCTCTGAAATACACCAGTTCTGGATTTCTCAAGCAGCCGAAGCCGAGCGTGTAGCCTCCAAGTCTCTAGGGGCTCCCACTTTAATTCTCTAGAAGTTGTGAAACACTATATGTTCGCTCGTAGCAGATTATAACGAAGCGTGCTGCTTTTCTTTGTATTTTACTATTTTATCTCGTTAAGTCTTTAATACCAGGGTCCCAAATGCTCGCGATGTATTCGAAGTGTGGTCTAACTAGAGCGAAGTAGCATCTCTCTTCGACTTTTTCACCCGAGGACTTCCTATTATACGCTAAACAAAACTTAGTTTCTTTAATACTGTGCCGAATATGTTTTGTAGGTGTGTGCCCAAAGATATATCAGAAGTTAAGGTAATTCCAAAATATTTTACTGTATCTGAAGATTTTGTTTACCCAAAGTATAAATATGGCATTTGTGTGATGATTTTCGCAGGAAGTGAACTATGGTGCATTTATTGATTACATTACTGGAAAAATACCTCAATTTACGAGAGGATTTGTAGATAATATTCTTTTGGCAAAATAGGCCATATTTACCCAACGATAAACATCAGCTTACATGTTTGTGCATTAACGTATTTATTTTTGTACCACAAGTTTGATTGTTCTAAATGGTAAGTAAATAATTAAATAATTCATCATCAACTATCCTGTCAGTTGTGAAAGCAGGCATGTAAAAATTTATTTAAACTTTGTTAATAAAGCACCAAAGCTTTAAAATTATTAATAACCGTAGTAAAATGAAAGCATACATTGAGCACGTCTGATTTCCTTTTTTTTAGCTTATTACCTGCTCATAGATGATCCAAAAATACCTTTCTTTCCTTTTGGCGATGAGGAAGCCCTTATATTAGCCACTGGTCACGTTCCGGAAGGAAAAAAGCGGCCTGGGAAAAAAAATGCTCAATTCCCTGTTCCATCCGAAGCTTTTGTCTCGTGGAAACTCAAAGGGGGCTCGAGGACACTTCCTTGAGGTACTCGGCGTCATATTAGACCTTTTAACTGACACGCCACCGCAATTTATGTACACGGTCCCAGATGGAGGCACGTCTGAGGTGAATTTGATGTGCCCATTTTCCTGCGGACGTGTTATATCCAAGTTTGTGGGCATGAAAGACGCAGCCGCTCCTTTTATCTCCCCTCTCTAGCCATGGCGACAAATGGAAACAGTGAACTCACGTGAATGAGGCTACTTCTCTGAGATCCTAAAAGTGCCGAGGGTGCTTGGTCACATTTTTAATTTTTTTGCACTCCCCTTTTACTTTAACCTTAAACGTTAGCTGCGTCCTCTTTCTTCTCCTGTAAATTCTTCTGTTAGCAGTTGAGGGTGTGAAGGCATGAGCAGGATTATAAAAAATGCAGGGTTTATCCAAAATGGTGTACCTATGGTGTACTCCTTAATGATATCTTACGCTCTCTCTAGGGAAATGCCGGTATTTAAACGATGAGTAGTATTTTGTTACAATGCTATCCTAAGGAGTGTCTTGTTTTCAGTCTATGCATACGACCAAGTTATTCCATCACACGATTAAGAAGGTTTAGAATATATAACCGAAAAATAATAAAATATCCCAAAATTGGGGTCTGGATAACGGTATTGACAATTCAAAATATATGTGTATGGGATGAATGCAACAGGATCTTATTTTAGAAGTTGGGCAACAAATGGGACACTGTAAAGAGTAGAAAACTCTAGGGATGAAAGTTGCAGAAAGTAAAAAAAAAATGGAAGCAGCCATTAGGGATAGATGTAAGAAAGGTAAAATGGCAGTGACAGCATCGAATAGCTTATTGTGGGACCAGACAGTTTCCAATGGAAATAAATAGAGAATTTACAATACCATAGGAAAGGGTAAATAATAACTGCTAAAATACACTGTGTATTCCATGATTTAGGCCTTGAGAGGCACCATAATAAGAATTGACTCCAAAAAAGCAAAACAATATCGTTGCACATCAACCAAACATGATTTAACGTAAAATAAGAACATTTAAAAATATCAGACCTTGAAGAAAATCGTATCGATTTACATATTATGCGACAATCTTAAACTGGATTAGGACCAGATATTATCAATTTGAACACATGGAGTTGAGGATATATTGAAATAATTTTGACTGGAACGAATTTATAGATGATGCTTGACGAATATGTTGAGGGAAGGAATTCCATAGTTTTACAGCTTCAATCGAGAAGGAGTTACAGAGTGTAGTAGTTCTGTGAGTGGGAATATAAAGTTGTATCCGGGGGGTGAGCAGTGTTTTTTGTCGAACGTCAGTGGGCATAAGGATGGTTATCATTAGGTAGGCTTAGGTACATAAGGCCTGCTATCATTTGGAGGATATATGATATTTTGTAATATTTACTTATTCTTCACAACCCCAAAAACAGCACATTATAGGCCTTTACATTCTGTGGTTAACGTTAATGTTAATAATGGACGAAACACCAACACCACATGTCCTGAGTATTGGAAATCTACTCAGGCGGGACTGGAACCCGCGGCCCTAGGATTGGCATGTGAGAAGTTTATCCCGTCGCCACCAGGGCCGACATATTTGTATTCCCAACATTACCGCTTTTTATCTAAAGACAAATGACAAGCTTTCCGACAAATGTTGAAAAACACAATAAAGATCTGCCTACTTATGTTCATGCAATAATGCCATTAGTGTCACAGAATTGTTTGCATTCAGGATAATTTAATAAATGTTCTTATTTATCACGGGAGCAAATATTATCCTTGCCAGAGGCCTTGCTCTTCGTTATCTGGGAATTGACAATAAACGAAAACGGAGGGAATTGGATCGCTTGAGAGTTGAAGCCTCTCAATATCGTTCACTCGACCCGCGCATTAACAGCCGAAGTTCCAACTAGGGGTGGACTCATCCTGATTGGCCCGGGCACAAGAAAGATAAGTTTTCCTTCCGCACTCTCTCCGACGAAGAGAGCTAATTAAGGCTTTCATCGCAAGTCGGAAGAGAAATGCCGGTGATATTTCTGTCCCAGTTAAACTTACTCTCTTTTGCTCCAACGCTCGCCATCATTATTCCCCGACGAATTGGCGTCGAAATGTGGCGTTCTATCCTTTACGCCGGAAGTACAAAAATTAAACTCGAAGTTGCTCTCACTCATAGTGTATGAAAGCGAATGTGCCTTTAAATAATAATATGATAGCGAGTCTTTTTCATTTGTTTCTTGAAAGTTAAAACAAATTAGTTACTACGTTATATCTCAATTTTATTTTAGTACTAGGTGTGCCCGGCATGCCTTGTATTGCCTTTTTATGGGTTCAAAATCGGTCCCTAAACGAATCTGATACCTAGTCCAATGTATTTCTCGTACTTACATAGGTATTTGAAACGTATAAATGAAGACATGAGTTTCCGTTCCATGCCTATGCTGCACTTTCCAAGTTAATAAAATATTCTATTGTTGTATCTTCTATCTATCTATATATATATAAACGAATGTATGTCTGTGTGTCCTGTATGCATTACTACACTGTTCATCCGATCGCCAAGAAACTTTGGAAAGTTGTTGCGTACACTCTTGCGAAGGTTTATGGTATAAAAATTTTTAGCTGCAGAAACACATATTTTTCAGTGAAATCAACAATACCATATTCGCTTGACAACCAGATTTCGGTTATTGCTGTTGGAATTCATATTGCTTAGTTGAGCCGATTAGGAAATCTAAGCATTGGAACTTGTGCATCGGTTAATTATTTCGTTTTTTAAAACAACTTTAACTAAAGATATAGAGTTGAAATTCATTTTATCGCATACCCGAAAGCATGATACTACTAAAATTAGTGGTATCATGCCCGAAAGAATGAAGTTTCTCTCTTTTTCAATCGATTTTTTGACGCATTTTCCTTGACAACCAAATAAACAAACAAAAATAAACATCAAATCAAATCTTAATTAACGAATCGCCAAGAAACTTTAAGAAGTTGTTGAGTACACTCTTGCGAAGGTTTCGAAGGTTGAAGGTATAAAAATTTTTTAAATATCGCCGCCCCCCCCCCCCCCCCCAAGGCCCTCTTAATCTTTCGAATACTTTTCGTTCAACAACGCCCGACGGGTAAGCTAGTAATCCAAACCTAATTTTTCAAATACGATCTTTATTTTAACCAATGAGAGATGTTCTTATTTTAACCAATAGATATTGAGAAACCATTGAATTGTTGTGCACTCGCCCCTGAAGGTTTCTGAATTATTAAATCCATTTTACATTAGGTGGAGCGCCAGTCGTTTCAAAATATTAGTGTTGGCACGCGAGCTTCGCATAAAAGCGAGGAGCGGCAATCAAGCAAGCGAAGCAGATCGTTTACGAGTTGCTCAATCACGTGCATCAGAATCATATTAGTGAGACATTATTTGTTTTAAAAGGTACGTAATTTATTTTTGCGTAAAATATGTTTTGGTGCAGTGGTCTCTTAGTCTGATTATTTTAAATTCTTGCATTCGATTTTCGTATATCCTTCGCTTTTTCCTAAAATTGTACATTTTAGCTCGAAAATCTTTAATGTTTGTACTGCTTCAGCAAAATAATATTTTATTAACTTGGAAGCCCCAGCATAGGCATGGAATGGAAACTCATGGCATCATTTGTACGTTACAAATTTCTGTGTAGGTACGAGGAATTCATTGGACTGAGTCTAAAAGTCGTTTAGGGACCAATTTTGATTCCGGAAAAGATTTGTGGGTCAAACCATGAAAAGTATAAAAATCAGTAGGGAATTCAGGATGGAGTATTTTATTTTTCAAATTTAAGTAGGTAATTGGAGGAATTTTGTACATGCCAATGTGTGTACTTTTTTCATGTTCAGGAAGCAGCATACTTTGTAAGTTTTACTCAGAATATTTATTGCACGACCGGTTTAGTTTACAAATTTAAGGCTGAAACTATTGAATTTGTTGAGTGTGTACTTTTTATGTGTGTGCCTGCTAAGAAAGAAAAAGAGGCAATGCAATGCATGCCGGGCACAGCTAGTTAGTGATAAAATTTAAGATGTTTGAGCTTAGAAATCCAATTTTAGGGAAAAGGGAAGCGTATACGAAAATCGAATAAAAGAATTAAAAAAAACAAGGAGACCACTACACCAAATCTTATTCTACGTAAAAATAAATTACCTACCTATTAACAGAAATTATGTCTCACTGATATGACTCTGATGCATGCAATATTATACTCAATGATACGATTCTGATGCACGTGATTGAGCAACTCGTAAACGATCTGCTTTGTTACTAGCTTATCGTTTCTCGCTTGTTTGAGAAGCTCGCGAGCCAACACTCAATTGTTGAAATGATTAGCACTCCACCTATTGTGCAATGGATTTAATAATTCAGAAACCGTTGCGGGCGCTGGCATAACAACTGATGTTATTGTTATTGAGTGGTATTGGAGCTCATGGAAGACGAACAAACAAGCATTCATTTTTATATATTAGAAGATAAAACTAATATGAAATGTGAACAATATTGTTGTTGTTGCGGTGATAACTATAACATTATCAACATTTATATTTCTATTGTTTTCCAAACTACTCTAGATACAAACTTTTTACACCATTCTCTTTGTCCTCTATGTGTACAAACTGATTCTCTAATCACGATATGAGTTGCGTTTCCATGCGAGCTACAATATAATGATAATATCTGCATAAAGAAACATACTTGTGGACGAATATCCAATATTTATTTATTTCTCTAATATTCAGTATGGTAAAATATAAATATTCCAGAGTTTAAAAACTGGTTTTAAGATTAAAACCTCTCCAGATATTTGCCGTGGGCAAGAGCATATTACGTTCTTAAACCAAAGTGCTACTTAATCTCGAGTTCTTAGAGATGAAAGAAATATAATTTTGAAGGAATTGTAAAAATAGCCGCTAAAAATACGGTGATAGTGGTAAAAAGGGTTGGTTTAGTAAAAACGTATGCTCTTAAAAGTGTATTTATGTCATCAGAATCTAATTTTTGTAATCCAACTCATAGGGTTTTAATTAGGAATTAAGGGTCAAAGGAGCGCATAAAAATAATTTCACTTCAGCGAAACGGATAACAATATTGAAAATAAAGCACACGGCCAGTTTATGGAGAGGAAACGTTTTCCTCTAAAAATACATAGGAGTCAATGTTTTTTTTTACCTCTGATGCTGCGCCCTGCAACGGACGCTATAGCTTGGAAGACAAATGTAGAATTGCAGTGGCTCCCGAATTGGACAGTAGGGAAAACTGTTTTTAAAGATTGCAGAGGTGATTAAAATATTTAATAACAATCTTATAATTACATTAGAGTATAATCTCCTCAATTAATACTATACAACAAGTATTAGTAGCTGATATTGTTTTTAGATATATTTTTATGACACTATATATAAATATTTTCCACACTGCAACTTCTTGGCTTAAAAGAGGAGCATGCAGTTCCAAAGTGTACGAAAAATAATAAATCAAAAGGTTCATAAATACTTTACCCCACTCCCTTAAGGTATTTGAGTGATTAAAAATGAAGAAAGAGGGAAATACTTATCACCACGTGAACAGTCCCCAGTGCCACATACCTACTGTGCAGATCAGGTGAATGTGTCCTCATACTAGGTATGCTACATCGACTAAAAACATCGAGTAGTCGAGTTTTCGATGTTTATGAGAGTACTCACCACACACTCGATTTTCATCGGATTATTTCACTACTCGATGTTTTCAATGTCGCGGCCAAAAGATATCGAGTGGTCCGATACATCGATATCGATGTGGCATCTCTACTTTTGACCCTCTATGCATCCATTTTCTCTGCCGCGATGCCCTTTTTATTGAAGGTTCACGTTATGCCGAAGTTTTGATTCTCCACCACACTTGAATAAAGCCTTTTTTATCCCCCACTCCAATCCCTTTACCATTCAAACCCCTCTAGTGTACTTATCATGGCAACTATTTTCCTCCCTCCAGATATTTTCTCACCCTCTCATTATCTCAGTCCACCACCAAGTGTCCCCTTTTACTCTTTCATTTTCATGGTGATTAATATTTTCCCTTCGCAGTTGGCCTCTTTCAGCTTAAGCTGCATTCAAGAGCGCCGCTCCCCTTTGCTAAGCCTCCACATAAGCTCCAAGCCGCATCCGCGGTTTTTCCACACCGCGCATCCTTCGTTTCCGCGCTGGATTGCTGCAATTGCCACAAATCCCAATTATACCAATTTCCCCACCAGGAAGCAAGTATAATTTTTGCTGAATGCATTTGAATCCTTAGTTTTAAAATCGATATGATTTTATATTTCATGTACCTTATACCATCACCTTGGACGGAAGAAGTACAAACATCCTTTTTAAAATTAGGGCAATAGTCGTGTACTTTATCTACGCTCACATTTCTAGTGAATGAGGTAAAACACGAATTTAAAATTTTTAGAGATGGAATTAACTTGATTCAAAGGGTTCTAACATGCACAGTGCGGCTCGCCCACCCCTTATGTTTGCATGCATCAGCCTATACGCTTCGTGACATTTCACACAGTTATATGATATTGGTAAATGTGTGAATTCGCATAGTCCTAAGTTACTCATTCCTATTAGTAATTCCATTTTTTTCATTTGTAACCTTCTATTGCAATATCAATCTCCGAAAACCGGAAATATCTTATTTTACAATTGTATATTTTTGCCCCTCATTATGAACAATTTACTTGGAACTTTAGCCTTATTGGATATTGAGATCTCTCTCATTACAACTGCCAGATTTTTAGTATTATCTAGTTTATACCTTTAATTAAAAATACCAATAAGATCATTGTTAATTCAGTTACAACAGTGTTTTTGTTTTTTACTTCTGCGTTAGACGTTATGAGACAAGTTTTTTCTCTTTCAGTATTTTACTGTATGGCATGTGAGAATAGTCCCGGTTTTGGTTTTTTTCCAAGAAGTGCTTCTTAAATAATTACTTGTTGCATTATTATTATATGTTTGATCGTCTTTAACACATGACGCGGACAAAGCGATTTGAAACAATGCAATGATTCAGTGTTGTTTAATTAACTCCTGGATGAGGTTAGAGTTCGTGGCAACATTGTACACGCTATCGCTACTGTGCTCGTTGCTGAGGCTCGCTATTCGCCCATTCTATTGCACGAAAAACCCCTAGTTAATATCTTTTTACTTAAATTGATATCGCACCATTAATTTTCAGTGATAATGGTTTTAAAATACCTCGATAGAGAGCTCTAAAATAAGCCCAAGTTTCTTACTATGCTATACCGTGATAAAAATATATTATGGCATTGAGTAACTATCTGGACACTAGCATGTGTCTTCCTGACTACTCAATGGTATAATGGTCCAAAAATAATCAAATAAAGAAAATTATGGTTCATCTTCCAGCTCACATGAAAAATTAAAGAAGGCAGCTTTGCACTGAAAACGGTGATCTGGGTAACCCGCCGCATCGTTTCCTTCCTCGCTTCCCGTTCGAATACAACTGAATGTAGAAACTAATTATTTCCTGAAATTACTACCGGACTCGACTCAAATGTATTCGCAATATGAGAGAACTTATGTCCACCGCTGTGGAATGATTAAAGCCATTTAATAAATTTCCTTGCATTGTTGAAACGAATGGGATTGACGGGGGAATATAATGCTTTAATAATTACTAATCCTTCTTGAGTGGAAAAAATTATTCATTCCTCTCATTTTTTTCCAAATTATCATTACCACTTTTTGATCTCTCGTGGAAATTCAGGTTAAGGAATACAAATAAAACCTATAGAAGATTCTCATAATTTTAATAAAGGGGATATCTCTTTTCTCTTCGGTGTTCCCTTTTTTGGTATGTTCGGAGATGACTCTTTTCAAATTGCCGAATAGAAAATTTCTAATTATGTATTTTAATTTTTATTATAGGAGCACTACTGTCTGGGTTTAATATGACCCCTTTCATTTTGTTCAGCCTGCATGCCCGTAATTATAGCTCTCCCTCAAATTCGCATTCCAAAATTTTCAGTCTCATTTTTAGGCTCCTCTATACGTTGGGTTTGCATTAAAAGGGTTGGAAATGAGTATAATTGAAACCAAATACATGTGTTTTAGTGTGTCAAATGGGTTTTAATGAATATACGGATATGGCGTGTTAACCGTTCTGCGGCAGTTAGCTTATCAATAAATAGTTGTAATATTTCATTTAAGGTCCACTATTACAATCCCTCGACCATTATTTTTTTCAGTAAACTGAAGTTGTGTCGAGCGTCCATCCCCTTCGTCTACTAATTGGGTCTGATAGAATGTACACATCCCTAACTCGTAGTTTGAAATTCTTTAACGAAAATATTATATCATCCTCCGACTATTGTTTACTAATCAACATATATCTTGGTACTCGGGAAAATGGGAATGGATTGGCGAGACAGGAGACTAATCCGAAACTTATATATGACTCAAAGGGTGCAGGTGACGGTGACTGTTGGTGAATCAGGGTGGGCAATTGGGATATTCGGAATGAAGATAAACCATAAGAAAACAAAAGTAATGAGATTCTCTTGGAAAAAGAAAGCGAGGCTGGTGATTAAGGTTGCAGGACACAAACTGGAGCAGGTAGAGCATTTTAATTACTTAGGTAGAAGAGAACTGAAGCTAGAAGAAAACGGATATAGTAGCGAAGACATACGAAAGAGAATAGCGCTAGGTAAGTAGGCGTTTAGTAATAGAAGGGAGCTGATGACGGGGACCTTGGTTAAGGATGTGAAGAAGAGGCTGGTGAAGATCTTGATATGGAGCAAAGCGTTGTGTGTCGCAGAAACGTGGACCCTCAGAAAGGATGACGAGAATAGGCTTCAGGCATTTGAGATGTAGGTGTGGAGGAGGATGGCAAAGGTGAGGTGGACGGAGAGGAGGACTGATGAGGAAGTGCTTGAGTAGGTGGGCGAGTAAAGGAAAATTTTAATGAAATTCGAGACCGACAGAGTAGGGGGCTGGTGGATGTAATAAGAGGTGAGGAAATGCAGAAAAATGGTAGCGGGAAGGATGTTGGGCAAGCGAAGAAGAGGAAGGAGGATAGGTTTCATGGACAGGATGAAGAAGGGTAGATCATACGCCGAAGTAAAAAAGAATATTCTAGAGCGAGATACGCCCTATAAAAGTAGAAAATGAGAGGAGACACTATGACATTCAATAAAACCTACCTCAACTGGTAGAACACTATGATGATGATATATCTGGACCTAAAATGACTGCTTCCGGTTTTACATAGAGAGGGGAACCTGCTTTCTGCACAAATCGATTGAATTTTCGTTAGGGGGTCCACCACATATTTCTTTCACTCATTTCCTCTCGCGCTTCCTTTTCCCTTTATTGCCCTCACTTCTCCCGTGTGTGCCCTTTGTCCTTCCCTTTCTTCTTGCCTCTCCTCCACTCCCCTAATTAACTCCATCCCATGCTTCTCTCTTTATATATGAAATTTCCTCTTGCTCTTTCCCTTTGGGAACAACGGACCAGCTCCATACAGTCCCCAGGCCAGCAATTGCTATTTTTTCTTTTCCAGTTTTTTCTCTTTCTTTCGTCTTTCAGTTATGTCCCCCGACTCTGTAGTGTCCGAGAGGCCTTCACTTTAATAAACGAAGTAATACTGATTCATTTTGGTGCCCAGCCTGCGGAATGGTCCATTGACTAGAGATAAGAATATATGGGGCTATGTGGTATGATTGCTCGATGGAATACTGAGGAAAATAAAATGCACATTTACATATTGTAAATGGATCATTAGGGCATTAATTTTGCTGAAAACTTAAGTAGCAGTTGCGGCAGTGTCAGTGGCAGTATTGTAGCGGTTATTCTATAGATAGCCATGTTAGGTGGATATCTTTTCACAAATAAATAAGGTTCAAATCTGTCAAGTGTTTAAAAACGACATGCACTCTCTTCTTAAAAAATGAATCCACGTTATTTCCCTCAAAATTTCTTTAGAGTTATGTTTCACATGCCAATACATGCTTTTAATCATCACAATTTCTCCCTGACCATAGTTACCTTTCTCAAACGAATGCTTTCCAGTGAAATTAACAGATGGAGCGCTTGATATCTGAACCTAGAAATTTCCGTGAAAATTCACTACTTATTACTATTTTTCCCATCAAGGTTAGCATTTTCCGTTGTTAAGGACCCCTTAAGCCGTTTTACTCCTATAGCTGCGGATAATGTTTTTGAGTATTTTAACGTGCAAATGCGGGGAAACCTACAGATACGTTAGACCGTTTCCATCATCTCTCTTCAAGTCACTTGTTAAGTTCAAAGCTGTAGCTAATGAAATGTCGCTTTAAGTGTCAAAGTGAACACGATGAAGAGAAAAATATCACTAAGCCAACTCGGAAGTGTAGCAACAAAATGTCTCTTGCTGTGGCACCCCAAATTTTCGAAACTCCAATGGCACTACATTCAAGGGAATAGCGCTTTTTTTGGTAAACTGTTAAAAAACAATCTATCAGCTGACATAATACATAAATGTCAATACTTTACTTGTATTCGGGCTGGTAAAATAATGCTTTGTCTTCCTTTGTTAGTAACGTAGAAAGTTTCTGAATTCACGATATGCCCCAAAACTAAGCGTTCGGGGACATATGGGCAATTTTAACTTTTCATCAAATCCTATAGTCACGCTCAGGGGGGTGTTTCACAGTCATCCGTTCCGTTCGGATCGGAAGACTTTGATCGAATTCTACGTCTCTTGCTATCGAAAAGACTATCTGTGCGTTTCAGACCGCTTCCTATTGGTTCAAAGAAGGCTTTCCGATCGGAATATAAGTCGATTGGCATAGAGGTGTCGGAACGCCATTCCGATTGCATTGGTTGGTCTCAGGTGAACACCCTTATGATGCTGTTGACATTAATTATTTGCCTGTAGTAAGATAATACCACTTTATTTCATGAATTTACCTTTATGTAAATGTTTTGCAAGAATAATAAAAGTGTAAGAGAATGTAATCAGCATGTAAACGGGATGCAAGTGCCGTTTTTGAAATAAAATGCTGCTATAAATATAACCGAGTCGCTGTACAATGGTTAACAATCAAACCCATTTATTTTCTATTATTTTAACCTACATAAGTTAAGCCATTTACAATCATCGAAACTATACACACTTTCAATGTAACCACTGTATTTCCTTCCGACGTACTTCCATTTTTAAGGACGTAAACTGTATAATATAAATGGCATATCATGAAGGCTATTAAATACACTTCACAAACCACAACAGAAGGATAAGCATTCGCATTAAAATGAAGTAAATAATGAAAATAAGACGACGGGTTTTGGATAAACCATTGAGTAAATGATGCCCTATATCTGTTATTGCAAGAAAGGACGCGTTTCGCGACTGTATCCATTATAAGTCTTATGCATGTGATAACGATCAACTCTGTGTACTCACGAGAATGAACGAACAAAATCTTGCCCTCATTTCATAACTTGCAAAAAATTTGCCCTCATTCCCGTCATTAACGCATAAAACGGTAAGAGATTACATCACAAAAATTACAAACGGACAATTCTAAAAAAATTAACCCACAATTACTTCAATTACATTACACTGTATCAATCAGCACAAACATGCGCCCATACGTGCCTTTTCCCGTCATCGTGAAAGTTGTGAAACTGGCGGGAGATTGTTTTTCGCTGCTCACTTGTCTCTTCAAAACTATGACGTTTCATCGTAGCTCTACTGGGATGACGAGTGACGTAATACCAAAAGCGGAACGCTTTCCGATCGGAAGTGTGAAGCGCAAGGAAGACGAGCGTAGGATAGGCATCCGATCGACTCGGATTGAATCCGGTTCCGATGCCGCCAATCCGATTACACTCTGAAACACCCCCCATGCCTCCTCCGCAGAATGAGGAGTCTGGAACAATATAATTAGTTAAGTGTTAGCCAGTGGTTTCCTCTGTCTCTATGATATAATAGTACTTGACAGAAGTCCCACAAAGTGCTTCATACAAGGAAACATCCATCAAAAAATGTATACAGCCTTCATACAACTGACGTTATTTTACGAGTACATGGAATAGGAAGAATGGAAAGGACACCATAAGTATGGGAGAGGGTATTAAGTGATATATTGATAATGGATCTCCAGTTTGCATAAAAATAGTAATTTCAACTCATTACACATAGATTTGCAATACCCTGGAATATTATTTGTTATTTGACCTTTGGATACCCGAAAAAAATATGAGATCGACTAATAGCTAACACTAGATTAACGGAAGGTATAATACTTTATTAATAACTTTTGGTGTCAGGCCCAGTTTAATGGATCATCAAATGATTAACTGTGAAAATGTGGTCATATCCTCTCATGCTTCAGACTGGATAGCAAATCCAATCACTAGGGAAAAGAAATAGGGAAATGAACATAGAGATATAGAAGAGTAGGGAATTGTTAGGGTGGGTAGGTGGAGGGAGAGTAGAGAAGAGGTGGTATTGTCATGATAATAAGGCTGAGATTAAAGGGCCTGACGTTGAGACTTCGGCTTCGTTAGGGATATACCGGGCCTATCCTAAAATTAAGTAGAATAATTCTGGGAAAAATTTCATTGCAGATGAATGTAAAAACTATCAAAATTATTTTAAATAGCACCCTTGTGTATCGATTATTGCCATTCATGTTACGCTTCCTGAGGGACGTCGACGGTGACCACGTTCAGGTACCTCGTCTCGGCCTCTTTGTTGTGATCTAGCTCCAAAATGGTTTCCCATCAAGCTCCTTTTTATTCTAGGGAGCAAAGTAAGTCTGACGGTGCCACAGCGGGGTGATAGGGCGGCTGGGACGGTGTTGGCACCTTGTACATGGCTAGGTACTCGATCACAAGAAGGCGGTTCACAATGGTTCAAGAAATCACGTGAGATTGTCACTCGAGCTGCCGTCTGATCTTCCAACAGCACCTTGGCGATCATCGAGACACACCCCTTTCTCATGGTTGAATCCTCAGTAAGAATGCAATGTATTGTGGTTCTCTAAATTATGCACTCTTCTGCTAACATTCTATGACAGTAATCTGTAATAAGGGAAATAAAATCCTCTATGTACATAAAGTTCAAAAGAAAAATTTACCTGTTTCTACCAGAGTTATACTTGTAACTTCTCCGATACATATTTCCAATTGTGGATTACTGTACATTAGTCTATTGTGATTTAACTAATGTCAATAACATGTGCCATCAGCGACTAATTAACTGGTGTGTCGGGTTTATATTTGAACTTCGTATAGACGATCATGTGATCAAATATTTTGTTGACCTGAAGCCTGTTGGCTACCTCTCGACTCCTAAAGGAAATACCTCTTGGGGTCTTTCCTTTTTTTCCTCTTCCATAACGAAACGCCAGATTACCTTTACAATTTATTTACCTACAGGACAAGTGTTTCCCATAGATTAACCCGATCTGACCCCAGCCTTCTTCACATCTCCCAAGCCCGTACCAACATCTACCTAACCTCCTTCCTTATCACCGCTTCTATGGTTTAGAATAAATTACCTTCTCACTTTAAAACTTCCTCTACTGGAATCATTTAAAAATTAACTTTACTTGTATTTCAGACCTCAAGACTGAATCTTGAATCTTGTTGAGCTGACAAAAGCGTAGATGTTTTAATATTTTCGTTATATTGTTCCATTATAGTTTTCCTTGACTATTGTGCCACTACTTATTCCGTTTCCTATTTACTCTGTACTAATTTTTGAGCAGAAAGTGAAATTGTAAAACAGTTTTTTGCTCTAATGGGTTAACCCAGAGCACAAATAAAGAATTTATTCACTAAGCATTCTAAAACTCAGGTGTTGATCGACATTGAACATGTCTCTCACTTTTGGCACATTTTCTCAGGACTTTGACATTGACGGACGTCAAGGGCGTTCCTCGTCGTCAACTTCTGCTCTACCCTCCCAAAACATCTTGTGCCAGCGGAAAACCATTCTTTTGGATATTGATTCATCTCCGCAAGCATCCTTAGCCATAGTCATAGTCTTTGGACCCGATTTTCTGAGCTATGCATAAAATTTTATTGCGTATCGTCACTCCATGAAACGTGGTATCGTGAATTTTTGACACGACCCTCGAACAGAGGTTCAGTTCAGCAGCAATCCGCACACTGTTTAGACCAGCAGACAATTGACGTGGGTTGCATTGCCGTCCCACCACCTTTCCCGCCATAAATCGTGCCAACCCAGTCGTCCGCGCCGGTGGAATAAATCATTCTGCTTATTTTTCGGAATGACCCCCGTATAATAAGGTTAAATAGAATTTTGGGCTTAACGCGAAAGTCCGTGGGACAGAAACGTGGGAATATGAAACAAGTGATGAGCAACCGCTATGTCCTCGTCAACATATGTCAGGTCATTATGTCGCCTGCTAAGTGCATTTACCCACTGAAAAAATTCCACGTAACGACGTAAAAACGAAAGAATTAAGAGAAAAATCTGATTCGTATGGGGTTAATTTTCTGCCCTCCTTATTTGTAGCTGGTTGAAGCATTATAATATATTGTTTTTGGGGCTGCTGTTATTTTCATATATTGTGATCTTATGCACTATTATTACTCAACAGCCTAATAAGCCTCCTTGTCAGTGGAAATCAGCTTGGATATCAAATCCAAATACGAGACAAATCGGACAAGTTCAATTAAGGGCATAAGCATATTGGTTATGCTCCGGCCCAGGATTATTTTCTTTGATTGCCAGATATACCGGCCAATCTAAATTCAAGTGATTAAGAATTGTGATTTTGAAGCGTAAGTCATTCAAGCATAAAAGCTTATACACTTTCTCATGCCAAGGGGTATACTTAATCCATTGGGAACACATGATAATAATCATGTATATCATAATATTATGATTATTGAATACTGCCTTTTCAGAAGCGGAACTCAAATGGATTTTCCCAAATTTGGATCTTCAAATAAAATCTGAATTTTTGGGCGCATTTGATGTCACATGCTTTTTTTAATTCTGCCTGCCCAGGAAATTAATGCCAGTTTATTTGAAATGAAAATATTCCAGGCACAGCTTTTTATTTATACTCTACATATGTTTAGTAATAGGTAAATTTATTTTG
Source organism: Ceriagrion tenellum (assembly GCA_963169105.1). Classification (NCBI taxonomy): domain Eukaryota; kingdom Metazoa; phylum Arthropoda; class Insecta; order Odonata; family Coenagrionidae; genus Ceriagrion; species Ceriagrion tenellum. The sequence goes on from OY720639.1 coordinate 106,222,917, forward strand.
AATCAAGTATAGTCAATATAAATACACGCTTTGAAACGCATGAAATCATTGAGTATACGGTATAATTCTAAATTGTCCCTATTGTAGGCGAATAAAATAAGCATTTCCTCATTTATTATTAACATGCACAGTTAAATCTCTGTGTCTGAGATTTTTTTATTTTGTTTCGTTTGTAATTGTCCATCTATTGTAATTGTACATATCGTAGGTATACTATTTTTTGCACTGCTACAATTAGCAAAAATTGCTTATACGACAGCTGATATTTAGTTATGATGGTCTTCATAATTTTATAAGTATTTCAGGCTTGCAATAAGGATCTGGAATAATTTATCTCATTTAATCTTCATACAAATATTTCAAAAATTTATATAAATAGGTTTTCAATACCACTCAACATACATTCTGGCTATTAAAAGCTCAATAAAAACGAAAATAATGTCCTTTGAATGGAGTCGAAGCTATATTTGAGTGCCGGAGGGAATCCATCACAAATTGCTGAACTAATACGTTTAGAAATATAATACGGTAATAATGACCAAAGCGCCTGTATCATTACATTTATATCAATTTGTTTCATTCAAATTTAAAGAATCCTACTTTTCTGGTGATATTTCTAGCTCTGAAATCCATTAATAGAGGCAGTTGTTTTAGATTGGAATTTGGAAATTTGTGAAAACTTTTATCGAACTTGAGATATCTCCTCTAAACATTTCGTTTGACCTTTACTAGAGAGATTTATGCAAGGCATGAGAACCAAAATAAAATCAACTTCAAATTCGGAGTCATTGGGGATTCACTCTAGCTTAATTCAATGAATTCACAGAAATCAGTTTTTGGCCATAAAATGTAAAGCGCTGAGCTCGGAAACACCCATTTAACCTTTCCAATTTCTTGATTTTTTGTTTAACTGCATATTTGCTCTCGTTTGCAGATGTGTCTTCATTACGTTAATGGTTAGAATCCTAAATTATTCTTTGAAGGTGATACAGAGGTCTTACAAAGTTATCAATCAAAAAAACTTGGCATAAAACTCAAATTGGCATAACTGAATTGTTGTGATAGTTTATATATGAGGAATGATTCATTTTTGAATACATGCTAACATTTTGTTTTAACAGTTACATGTGAAATATTTTACACTCATGATATAAAATATTGCTTTTTATTGATTGAAAAAGATAAATTTATCACGTTGGAAAGATTGTGACAAATTTTCGAAGAATCAAACTGTTTATGATGTTTAAACAGATGAACAATATGATGTTCAAATAGCTTAAGAAATAATGTGTTTCTTCCTAATAACTATGGATCACGTAACGCTCACCGTTTGTCATGCTCATAATTTTTCCGGAATCCAAGATTGAGGTACATGAATTTCCCATTTTTACAGGAAATTACACTAGTTTCTATAGTAAAATTTAGGGTAGTGCCCCATTTTTTATTTTTCACGTTTTGGCAAATTATTATTGGTATTCACATGACCTTAGGTTGTATTTTTCTGTCGTATTTTTAATCTTGGTTTCCACTGGAGCCAATTATCTCAACTAGTACTTTCCTCTATTACTTTCGAAGCACGTAACTTCAATATCAGAGAATAATAGCTCACTTTATTTCGAAACTAAGCTAAAATAGAATGCGCCGAATAGGTTTATTTTCACATTTTTTGAGAACATATACTTTGGTCGATGGCGAAAGTTAACCCTCTATGGACAGAATTTTGAAACATCAGTATGAAAAAAATGCTGCTACTATATTAGTTTTTTAATTGTGCTATTCAAGCATTTATAAAAAAATTGCAGTTGATTTTATAATAATATTTATTTTGGAATGTGACGTATATGTATTATATATCTTTAATTTCAATAATACCTTACTTAATAAAATCCACACACGGTAATTATCAACATTACCTTCATAATACACCATATTTTTAAACTTTAAACCAATTTTTTCTTCATATGACAGCTGAAACTATTTCTTTCAGAGCTCCACCAGGCATTCAATCGTCTGTGAATAGCATCACACAATTATGGGTCATTCCACGTCAGATCAGCAGTGAGTTGACTCTTGGGGTCTCCGATTCGATCAAAAATTATTGTGTGGGTTTCATCCGGCTTTAAATGAAAAAGCATAGAAGCGTTTTTGGAAAAAATATTTTGGCAGATCTAGAGACGATCAAAGTGACGACCATTTTGCGCTTAGACCTTTTTTCTTTTTGTTATATCTCCTAATCAAAAATAGCTAGAGAAACGGTTGACATTTTATTTAGCTCGAAAAAGAATGCAGAGCAATAGTGTGTTATAATTTTTTTTAAATAAATTCAATTTTATTGAAATTGTTTACATTTTAAATGTTTAAATTTTAACAAAAAAAATACAGCCATTTTTTAATTTGAATTTTTTATATTTTGACACGTTAGTCTTTTTTCTTACCTCAAAAACTAGTTTTATCGTGGTTAGTGCATAAACTTCGGAGATATTTAATTTCTAAGATTGGACTACGTCCTCATTCGCCACGAGACATGGAGCTGCCAACCCGGTGGAATACCTTTATTCACCACATTTGCCTGAAAAACCTAAGATGTAAGAAACCTACTTACATCTACTTATTACCCCGCAAGCCACCACAAGGGAGTAAATGAGTTTAAACAGTGAAAACACGAAAATTACAAGGGGTCAAAAAAGATAATTGAAATTTGTTTGTAGGTTTGGGATGTAAGCCTTGGGTATGATGTAATTATCCCCGCACCAAATCTCTGGAACTGATGTAAATGACATAATAAGATAGATATGCCCCCTAGCTGATAGATCGTAAAGTTCCTTCTTTCCGCTGATTATTTGCAATAATAAGAAAAAGAGCGTGACACCGTCAACACGTACACTACGAGCCGCCGTATGGCCATGTGGTAGTGTGTGTTGGGATATCAGCCACGTAAATATGTGAGAGATCAGGTTTTGGGAGGTGAAATGGTAACGTGTGTTTTGGGAGTATATTTATCAGAGCTCCATTCGTATTGTGGCCGCTTATTGTGCGCGGAAAGAACGATTTTTTGCCACTATCTGTTCGGCAGTGTACCTCTCTCATTTTATCGCTTCTGTCAGACCTAGAGATACAGTGAGGAGTCATGTTAATATTCCCTGCGTCGCTCTGAAAAATATCAGTTCTGAATTACTCAAGCAACCTAAGACTAGCGTGTAGCATCCGAGTTTCTAGGGGCTCCCACCTTAATGCCTCTAAAAGCTCTGAGACACTATATGTACGCTCGTAGCAGTTTTTAATAAAGTGTGCTTCTTTCCTTCGTATTTTATTAATTTTTTTTGTTAAATCTTTATGACCAGGGTCCCAAATGCTCGTGGCGTACTCGAGATGTGGCCTAATTAGAGCAAAGTAGCATCTCTCTTTGACTTTTTCATCCGAGGACCTTTCTATTATACGTTTCACAAAACCTAATTTTTAATACTGTGCCACATATGTTTTGTATGTGAAATCCCCACGATATATCAGAAGTTCAGGTTATTCCAAGATATTTTACTGTATCTGAAGATTTTATGTTTACTCCAGCCACAGTATAGGTATGGCAATTGTGTGATGACTTTTTCAGGAAGTAAACTGTGGTGCATTTACTAAGATTAAATATTAGCCTCCACTCCTGGCAGCACAAATGAACGTTGTTAAGGTCAGATGACAGAGCTTCAAAGTCCATATCTTCGCTAATTTAGAGGTAGATAACTGTATCGTAAGCAAATAATCTAAATTTACTGTTAACTCGAGAACTTAAGCCATTAATATAAATATTGAATAAAAGAGGGCCGATCACGCTTCCTTGAGGAACACCGGATGTGACTTTGGTCATATCAGAGCTCAACATAATGCACCTATGCCCTCCAGTCCCTCTTTTTCCCTGTTAACTTCCATTGATGGTGAAAATTGTTGTATGACTGAGTGAGGGATCGAGATCAAGCTGGAATAGGCTTGAGAACCACGGTATCAGTCCCAAATTGATTCTCTCCTCCATCTAGATTATAACTATGACTGCTTTAAACTCAGATTCTCCCACTATTTGGAATTATCTGCATCTCACTGATTATATCCGTATCTCGAAAGTACGATTTTTCCTGTGAGGAGAGCCTATTACTCTTCGCGGGATGCAATGGTCATAATGGTCCATTAAGTTCGCGGCCACCGTCTATAGCCATCAATTCACGCCTCTCTTGGATATCATTATTGCTGCCATAAATGTTCATGGAGTCGTTGAACACAGATCATGGGCATAATTCAAGCTAATGTTCTGGTTTGACGGGGTAGGCCTGATGTTACGAGACGTTTTCCACGGATTCGACGGAGCCCATTTCAGTTAAGGGATAAGAACAGCTATGATGCACGATTCAAATGCTCTAGTCCTTTAATAATCAGTTTAATGATTTCTAAGCTGCTATCGATGAATAATTCAAATAATGAATGATGCCTTCGCAAGTCAAGCTATTTTAGCGATGTATTTTTTTGTACTTAGGTGGTGGTGGTGAAACAGTCTGCCCGTCTAAGAAGGGAACTCTTCGTATGCGATTAATGTTGATATAATACCCTAAATATGAAACATTCTATGGTTCGAAAATTCTTGTGGAGAAATAACATGTATTAAACACTGGAAAGTGCGAGTATATTCACCCACTATTTTCAATGTAAAAACTTCGTTTTCTTTCAATCCCTAAAACCCCTAAAACTCTTGGAAAAGTGTGCAGCTAAAATTATATCCGATAATAATTAATTTGTAGTCCACTGCAATATTTAAACATACATTTTTCTTAGAATCATCACTTGCGTTAATAACATATTTATTGATTACTTTATCTATAAATGACTGATTGTTTTTCCACTAAAATGATTTATTTATACATTGCAAAAAGTACTCAGAAGATTTAAATAAATTTATTTACGCATATTTTGGCAGAAGTTGGCCTTGCTCGCCTTGTCTCGCTCTACTGAGTGCTTTTCATTGCTCACTTATCAGCCTCAGGGTCGTGCGAGGTACTGATTTCAACTTTAGCTGAACGGGATATGTACCCACTGCATGCCACAAACCAGGGAGGTAGTCCTCAAGGTATTTATCTAATGACAACCGAGATAATTCTACCTTAAATCTTACACCTCCCTCCCACTGCCATATGCCCAAAACGTTCACAGTTTCTATATAAGTGAGAACAAACGTCATATTTTTCTCCTGATTATGCTACAGAAAAACTGGTGGATGTTTAACTTAAATTTTTGATGAAAAAATTACAAACTTTATTTTTTATAGTCTTTAAGTTTTCGCTCAAAGTTCTCTCAGTTGAATCAAAATGATAATTACTGTCATAACTTGTTTGCGAAAAAGTATCACCCTGCGCCACATCCTTGAGTTTACAATGATTAATGAGGATAATTTACTGTAAATTATTGCATATGGTCGTGATAGCTCTGTGAATGTTAGTAGAATAGACTTTAGTGAATAATTATGCGCTATCTACTGTAAATTGGATTGGTAGGAATTGGAGAAGATAAAAAAATTCACACGATTCGTACGCTTTTTACGCTAGTACATATGCACTAGCTCAATGAGAAAATTTCCTTGAACGAAAACGAATCAATTTTTCTGGGTGTGTAAAGATTCGCCACTCGCCCGAAAAGAGAATAAACCTCCATTTAAACCCCTGTTTATTCTTTCTCCGTTGAAGTACGTGCTGAATCGAAATACGAGAGCACGAAACCAAGGAAATCTGCCAATTCCACGCCCTGGAAATTTGTATTGTGCGGATGAAAGGATTATATATGACCGGTTTTCAATATTTTCCCGATCCACTTCTTCAAAATAAATCCTTCCAGCTTTAATTCCGCAGGTTCAGAAAATAAATAAAACTAAATTCAACAAACTGGCAGCATTCTCGTTATTTTTTAGAGTGAGAAATGCGCGATACGCATACCTCCGCGTAACAAACACAGCGCGTAATTCCATCTGGTGTTTAGAGTTGAGTAAACTCGTCGGCAGAAGGGGAGGTTGGCACTTTGAACCTCTTACTTGTAACAAGTGTGCTGGTTATTTGTCTGAAAGTTGAGGAAATTGAGTCAATTACTTTGTGCTTGACGAAAGGTAGGACAAAGAAGAAATGTTATGAAAGGCTGTTGAGGATAGATAATGGCTATTTGTTGCATATAAAGCGTTAAAATATGCGGTTGAGAGCTGCCGTCTTTTTTCTTATATTCCGTGGGAATAATAAACATGCAGGCAATTATTTTGTTCATGGTTTTCTCTTACTTCGCTACATTGTAAATGATAATTAAGTAAGATTTGTGTGGAATATGACTGCTACTACCCTTGTATTTTGCTATTATTTACCTCACGCCTTCGCGGTATTCATTAAGATAATAATACGCCTAGGGAATTAAATTCGTCATTTCCAAGTTATTGTCTATAAGCGAAATGTATGATTATTTCATGTCAAATGTCGGTCGCTTATTATATATCTATGCACTCGATCGATTGACTACGTACCACATCATTCGTACAATCGCAATCCTTTGAAAATTCAACACGGAAGAACATGCGTAATTTGCTGTTCACTGTGGTTGAAGGAATTTGTTTCTGGAGTGCCATAAAAATTCAGAAATTTAGTTCTGGTCACGTAGTTCAGAATCAATATAATTAGCATGAGCTCAGGATACTTAGCATAATGAAATATATATGGAAAAGTTTTTGATAAGTTTCGATGGGTATAAGTCTGAATTCATTACACAGCTACGAACTATTTCGTGGGTTAAAAATGGCATTGTTCATTAAATCTTTCTGAACCTTCTCACGCTATTTGGTCAATAACAAAACGAATCAATACTTGAAAACGTTTTGGATTGTTTTTTACCCTTCCTCAGGGGAGAGTTACATTACATGCTGATTATAAAATCATGGAAAATTCTTCCAGATGCTTTCGAAAAATCCGCCAATAACACAATAATACGATATAAATATGGGAGACTTGGAATTTTTATTAACCATATACCTCAAGAAACTCCAACAATATGAATGATTAAGTATAATAGAATTGAAACATAAAACTGTTTCATTTGTTGGCGCATAGCCTCAAATGTGCTGCATAGCTCTAACTGACTAAATCCTCCAGTGGGGAAGTACCAAATTCTCTCTATACTGAGAAAATTTTATAAGTTGATCCTACATAAGAATATGTTACCTCAATTTCATGTGAAATGGCTCAAGTTTAGATGCTCCTATTATCAATGTTTTTTATGTGGCTATTGATATGATTATCCACGAGTAAAACTTTTTAACGGTGAATGGGATCTTTAAAGGAACCACTATGGAAGAAAGTAAAATTTATGTCTCTACTGGAGAGGAATACATATTTTTATTTAAGCTTATAGTGTAGCACGGAGACCTTCGTAAAAAAATTCATGAGCAACTACGCCTTTCAAATGTACAGTTTTAACACTTTTTGTATACTTACATATTTTGTCTGAATCTGAAAGCATCAGATACCACTTTTTTGTGAAAGACAATTTATTCTCAAATTATGGAGTACAGTTGTCACATTACCACCCATATTTTCTATCAACTTAATAATACCCGTAGCCAAAGTTATCTCAAAAACACCAAGTTCAAAAATATTGTGCGTTGCTGTTCCTCAATGGGTATAATATTAAGATCCTCGAATGAATATGTATAAGAGAGGTGCTACTTTGCTCTAGTTAGGCCACATCTCGAATATTCCGCGAGCATTTTTAAACCTGGATAAAAAAATAACAAAAAAATTATCAAATACAAAGAAAAGCTGCGCGATTCGTTAAATCTGCTACGAGCGAAGATATTGCGCTTCACAACTTTAAGAGGGATTAATGTGGGAGTCCATAGAAACTCGGAGGCTACACGCTAGGCTTAGGTTGCTTGAGATTTTCAGAACTCGTGTGTTTCAAAGCGACACAGGATATTATCATGACGCCTCACTGCATCTCTTGGTCTGACAGATGAGATAAAATAAAAGCGATACGTTGCCGAACCGATAAGTACAACAGCTCGTTCTTTCCACGCAAAAACAGCGACCACAATAAGAACTGACCTCCACAAAATACACTCCCATATTACACGTCCCCATTTATCCTCCTAAACCTTATACCTTACATCTTCACACGGCTAGTGTTCCTAACAACCCCGCCAAACGCCCATGCGGCAGCTCGCAGGGTAGTATGTAATAAGTAAAGTGGTGAATTCTTGGAATGATTATAATTGTAAATTACCTGCTATCAGCAGTTAAATAATAAATATTACCTTAAATTTTTTTCATTTTCTCCTGGTAATCTGTTCAACTAAAAAGGTTTTAAACAATGATCTTTGCAATATGCTTCTATATCCTCCGTGGCTCGACAAGTATCTCAGTAAGCCTAATCTTCTTTCTCCATCATCATATACATCTTCATATTTTGGAAAATGTGAGACTGTACGTTCCGACCAGGTTATATTTGGTCATTATTATATCTTTTACTATTTATATACCACTAGCGAAAGGTACCCGTTGAAAGTCAGCAGGGGTAATGCATTAAAGAAACTTAAATAAATTTCTATTTATTCCGCTGAACTCATCTTCCTCCTTAACTGGTGTTTCGTGGAGACGGAGATAATAATTCTTGAGGAAACTTGATTTTTAACATTCGGAAACCTACAGATGGGAAATTAGATTAAAAAATGACGGAGTAGCTCAATAAATATTCATAATAATCAGGGTATTTATTTTTCACTGGATAGGCACAGGAAGAGAGTTCACAATTACAGTCTCATTCACTCTGTTCTGGGATCCATGGTCAATAAGGGTCATACCCGCGTATGTGAGCGGTTAAAGATCCAATCATCCTTTACCAAGAATAATCCACGAGTCCCATCTACTGTGTTTGGGATCAAAATCTAGCAATATTAAAAAAAGTCCTATTTTCTTACCACAACCATGATAATTTAGGTATATCAATAGTACAGGGCGTTCGAAACCAGGAAACTTTAGGCTAATGACTTTCGTCAAATGGGGTTTTCTATTTCCCTTGGTAGTTTGGCGTAGTATTAAGATATAATTTCAATGACATATATTCCTTCTTGCCGGATCAGCTCCTCATTTATCGATCATCGCTAGCGAAGGGTAGGTACTCATTGAAATCCAACGAAGAGTGAGAGATGACGTAAACTGATAAAATTCATTGAGTTCTTCGCATTTACTCATATGGATTGTAATCTACTGTTGTTCCATGGAGACGACGAAGAAGAGTTTTTGAGGCACACTGAATATAATCATGCGGGAAAAGGGCTTAAGCAAAAGTCTTCATAATTTTACATAGTGGTAACCAAAAAAGTAAATGACATGAGTTCTTCCCATATCCTCGTTTATCAACCCTACGTTTCTCAAGCAGCTGAAACAAACCAAAACGGCGCTGCGTGGGGAATGCTATTGTTTTTCCCCCTAAATAAAATAATCTATTTGAATACCATTATAAGTAGTAGATCACAATTAGGCCAAAAATCATACAATGGTACTTGTTTATTGATAATTTTGTGACCCCAATCATGGGCATTTAGGTATATAAATGGTATAGGGCATTCTAAAACTGTGAAACTTAGGCTAATGACCTCGTCAAATAGGGTTTTCTATATCCCTTGATAATTTGGTACGGTACAAACACAGACGTTCAATGACACGTTTTTTTACGCCGGATCATCTCCTCATTTATCAACCATTGCAGACGATATTTACCCATTGAAATCCAACGGGGAGTGAGAGAAAGACGCTAACTACCAAAATTATTTGAATCAATCTCTTCGTTTTTGCTCTAATGGTTGGAAACCAACTGCAGTTTCGTGGAGAAGACGGAGAAGAGTTATGAGGCATCCTGAATGTAAAAATGCAAAACCTCATGGTGGAAAAGGGTTTTAGCAAAAGTATTAATATATTTACATATTAGTAACCTAAAAAGTAAATGAAGTGAGTCCTTGATCGCCATATATGCTCCTCATTTATTGACTGTACGCTTCTCAAGCACCTGAAAGAAATCAAAACGGCGAGGCTTGGGAAATTCTATTGATTATTTCGTCTGGGCAAAATAATTTAGCTATTTGAGTACCATTACCAGTATTTAGTAGATCACATTTAAGCCAAAAATCATACGTTAATACTTTTTTATACTTATTTATTGATAGTTAAGTCGTTATGATACCTCGTATTTTTCCGGCCGTTTTGCGCATTTCGGCGGACGTGTCCGCGTTCATTCAGCGCTCAACTATGGGAATACTATCAAAGATAGAGGCTTGCAGTTTTCTGAAATTGATAAAAAGGTAAGACTCTATATTATAATTGAAAAGAAATATTTTTAACTCCCCTGATTTGAGAGAAAAAACACTCAAACTTTGCCATATCATTGCTCCCAGGTAAGCCAGAAATCGAAAATTCGGCGTCTAGGAAATGGTAGCCACGTTCTTTGCCTACTTTGTTAATTACAATGTATGGACTTTAATTTATTTTTAAAGCCGTTAAAATCGTGGACCCTTGCAGGCCTAAAATCATGCCCAAAGTTCCCATTCATGCATGAAAAATCCTTAGTTACCAAGTAAATAAGCTATTGTTGAAATTGGAGAAAAATGTGCTATTTTGGCATTAAAACTGCAATTATCAAGTGAAATATAATCGTAGATGAAATATTAATTGAACAAATAAGAAACTTAATTTTTTTTCCACATGAATGCGAAAATTACAACCAAATACCTCAAGTAAAAGTTATTTTACTGAGCAAATAAAGAAACCTCTGCATCTATTCCTACGATTATTTAATGATATAACCATTTTGGGGCCCTGATTATATACCCTATGTGTGAATCAGATACATCAGCTATCTTCCTGCCAAATTTTGTTTCAATCGGTTTCGTGGTTTTTGAGTGATTGAGTAACAGACAGACAGACACCACTCAATTGTTATATATTAGTAGGATAATTCATAATCCTTACACTCGTCTATCCGACGGATGACTTATAAAATGGAACATTATTCAATCTAGCTGCCATGAAAATGCTTATTTCAGTTTCTAAAGTGCCCAATATTACGTTTTCTCGGTAGTTTACAGCATACTAACATGGAAAATTAGACGATGAAATTGGTTCTAGAATACCACTTGCCAGTGCACTATTGATGAGAATAACAAGATCCAGAAAAAAAGTCAATATTCCAACGGCCTATGGCTCATTAACTGCTATTATTTTAATTTTTGAAGCTGTCCCTAAATTTTTAGGTGTCTAAACACATCTCACGTTGGTTAATTTGATATAGAAATGAGGTTGGCGCATATATAGTATGAGGATGGGGTTGATTTTCATTTTACCACTTTCATAATTGAACTCAGCTGTCTTAGGCGTGACTTCGAGGAATTAAATCAACATTGTAAATTAAAGTAACTTTGCTATTCCACATCAATGTCTACCAAATTTGTTATTCCCCCAAATTTATGTGGAATAACAAAGTTACTATCATTTATAATCCATAATTAAAGGTGTCCTTACTATAGAAACCTTAGTTACGGGAGGCGGCTAAAATTTGGATTGAATTGAACATATTAAAAGAATTATATTGTGCACAATAGCACAAATCTCAGAATTTAGATTCCCTTTTAATATTATAGATATCCCAGGACTAGACTATTACACAAAAAAACCGGGTGAAATGACCCTCAGAAATATGCAGAAAAAGTTTCCGGGCGTCCGGGTTGCGTCACCCTGCAGTGCTGAAGAGGGATGTCGAATCTTGAGTGGTGTTGGGTTGAAAGGATATTTACCTCGGAATTCTGAAGAACTATAGGAGTGCGCTGCGGGAGAGATGGAAAAAGTTTTTGAGTGAGGTGTAAGAGGACATTGATTGAGCAGCTCGACCCTCCCTCGCTTCCTTGAGCGGGTTGGGGTGGGATCGAAAGGGGGTGGGTGGACTCCATCAGTTCAAATGGTTCCTTGCTTCCTCACAAATCCTCCCCTGGTGGGCGTTGAGTGAAGGGGGAGGGGTGGCAGAGGGTGCGAAAATTGGCGTCGCCCTTTCCCAAATGTCGTCTCAATGAGATCATCAAAAAGTTTTCCTCCCATTTTCGTGTTCATTGGACAAAGCTGCTCTATATATAACAACGCACACCTCTGCTTAAGCAGATGGAGCTATAACAGAATGGAAAAAGGTTTAAATCGTCGAAAAATTAATTTTAATGTATAAATAAATCGTTTCATTCTAAGAAAATGTGCATATTTTAATACTGCGGTATATTATAAATACATTTTTATTTTAAACAAGTTTACAAGTTATACGGCACACTTATCCCATCAGTTTTTGGAGCTCTATAATTTAAAGGAATCCAAGGGATAAGGATTGAAAACATTTGGTGAATATACTCTCTTACTCAAGTGTTTAACAATTTTTATTGTCAACGAGAATTTCCGAATCATAGAATGTTTAATATTTAAGCCATTATATCAACAATAATCGCATACGAGGAGTATCCTTCCTATATTGGCAGACTAAGTCAATATATGTCAATATCCTTAGAAATAAATACGTTGTTCCTTTGAGATCAACGATATGAAGATAAAAAGTGTAAAAAATCTTAGGAATAACAGCTATGGCCAGTCTACCGTTCGCCTCTATATCATAAGATGCTTTGTCTTATCATGATCATCTCTGCTGCATCACTTAAGCTGCCTCACATTTATAGGGGCGTAGCTTGGTGGAAAGTTTTTTTCAGTAAATTTAACGCCTTGAAACTTCTTGAACGACTAAGAAATGTTTCCTCTAATTGTAACATAGACTAACTCTCCTGGCATTATTTTAATAAGTTAATTACAGCTCTGAGTGTACACATTATCGACGCTTGTGGTTTTTGGTAGGTTGTTATTTTTTTACAAAAGAGTGTTAATTTTCTTCCACTAGCTAGTTTATTTTCTTTAAATTGTATGCTTGAGTTAAAAAAGTGCTAATTTAAGATTTGAGAGATATTTAAGCTGCCAGCCTGCTCAATAGGTAGGTTTATAGTTGCAGTATGCTCCGACAACATGGTATGCCTGCTTAAGTAAATATTTTTTTAACCGGCTGAGTATAGAGTCGTAAACGAAAGAATGATCTGCGGTAATAATATGAGTTCTCTGAATGTCTCTATCACCGTATTAGTAAATATCTGTTACCAAAGTATCTCGTTTTTTAATCGAAAATTTTCTAGTTTATTTTCTGAGTAAAAACTTACCGCAGATATCATTTATTTGTTGTTAGCATTCAATTACAATGAATTGGTGATAATTTGCTTGTAATTTAGGAATTCAATGATAATTTATGAATGCATTAATATATTATCACGAAAAGGAAAAATCATAGTTTTCTATCATCCTGAGTATTGATGCAAGTAGTTAAATTGTATCTTGTGGCACTGTTTTTAAGATATAAAGATTAACCGAGGGTGTAGCAATTAGGCACGTCCAAACTGTCTGGACGCATTCCTCACACGTGAAAGAGGTAAATATTTTGCGTGGATATGGATCAGGGAAAGCTATCTTTCATGTTAGAACCCACTTTATACAACTCTTCAGAGTAACTACATTAGTCATGGCAAAGACACAGGAACAGAACATACCATCATACCATATCACACTCTTTCTTGAATGAAATGTCCAAAATGCTCTCTTGGTTACATCTGATTGAGTTGTAATTCGCAGTTTCACTGCCAGTGTTTTGTGTACCATTTCACCGAAGGTAAACTTGCTTGTGTTGTCATGCAACTCACTTCATTGGCTTACTACCCAAAGTATCAACTGTTTGAGTAATTGGTTAATGTGAAAGACACTGGACGTATCAGTTTACATGAAGTAAGCTCATACGTTCAGTTACTGTGTGCTCCCCATGATTGGTGTACTTAATAGAAAATGAATTCCAACACGAAAAAAATTGTTTCCGGACCGATATTTATGTAACATTTTTTCTTAGCTCATCTACGTGAGAGGAATTTTTCCATAAAATTTAGCCTAACTTTATTGTTATACCTTGTAAAAAAGTGTAAAAGCGTAAAATTTAAAAATGTTATATGTTTTCAATAACTTTGCAACAGTTAATTACGTATAAAACTACAGAAATGTATTAATATTATACAACTCTATTATTCAATACTATTCTATACTATTAGAATATTTTTTGCGTGAACTTCTTAAAATAATGGGAACTGGATGCGTTAAGGTATATGCAGGGGTCATTGGTTTTGATTGTAAAGAATAGTTCATAATTTGCCAATTGATGCTCTAAGTAACTTCGCAACAGTTGTTGCCTTACTCGGCGACATCGAATCATCAATACTGCATAGGAAGGGGGTCACCTAAAGCCTATAACGTGTAACGAGGGGGACGGGTTCATTCAAAGTAACGTATCTATTACAATGCGCCAGTCAAAGTATGTCTAACTAAGTCTAACTATGTCTAAGTAAGTCAAAGTAGGTCTAAATCGCGTCGTCAATACATCAGAGTTGAACGCGAGAAAGGGTGCGTAGGCACACCCCCAGCATATTCCGTAACTCCATATAATAAAGCCGTTTACACTGCAATGTTACAACTGTGAAGGGATACATCACATCGCCTACATTTCAACTCTCTGGCGCGTTAAATAGCGACCTCACGACAACATTTTTCTAGCCAGGAGTCATAAATGTGAGGAGAGGACGGAACAAACGGGAAACACTCAACTACAAATTAAAACAATATATTTTTGAGTGTAGATGGGTTAATGAACTCTCAGGCACTATGAGAAATCTTTGTATTATTAAAGTTGAATGGCTTTTGAAGTAAAAATTAGAGAAATTTTTCTTGAATTTGAAGATTTTATTTATTTTATCCTAATTGCGAATAATAGCTTTTGAAAGTGACTTTTTTAAAGTTTCTTAAAAGTAACTGATAACTTTTTTAACTTTAGTTTTATTCAGTTACTATTTAGAATAGTAACTTTTAACCTTAACTTGTTACTTTTTACAGAGATTCACTTTAACTTCAATCAGTTAATTATTTTTGCTAATTTCCCAACTACGTTTCCAACGATAACGTACTGCAAATATGCATGAAAATGCTTCTTTTATATAAATCCTCCTTAAATATATATTTTTACCTATTAAAAAAAATAATAATCCTCATTCCAGTTGAAAACGACGGACAAAATCGAGTAGAATCCATGGCTTCAAGTAGTCAATATATATTTCAAGAGTTTTTTGCCTTAGACTTCAAACACGTGGTTGTTTTTTGGTTTCCATGCTGCATTTTGATAACGTAATGCCATCCCAGCTTACCTCAATGGTCGAGTCTCTCCAAAATGAGGCCGCAGTGCTGCCGCTCGGGGAGACGAGGAAGATGTAGGAATATCGTCGGTGGGAACTCAAACGCGAAACGTGATGAGATCGTCCTCGGCACGAATTATGGACGGTGCTAATGGTTCCCGCGAAATGCTTTCTACAGGAAGGGGCAAAGAGGAATATGTGATCGTGTGGCTGTGTGAGGAACGGGAAGCCGGAGGATTTGGTCCTAAACGGAGACGGAGAGCGCTGGCCGTACGTTGCCTCTGAGCTCATGAGGGTTTATGCGTCTAAGTAACGCTAGACGTATGGTTTACACTACTGGGGATTAAACTCTCCCCGGGAGACCAGGCCTTGGTGGATTTCTTTGCTCATTTTATACACCCTTCAAAGGATGTGCAGGACTTGGACGTTGGATCAGATTTAACCCAAGGATAGGATTAGGATAGGCCCCATACAGGATGTTTATCGCTAATAAAAGTTATGGGGCTGAAAGAGTTACGACCTTTTGGAATTTTTCCTTACTTTACTATCCGAGGCATGTACAGCGAGTTATTTTTATGGGATGTTATATACTTTATTCCGATGGTATTTTATGGGAGTTATAATCACGTGAAGGGATTCGAATGGAATTGTTGCCGTAATTGCTTCCGTTAATTAAGAAGTTTATCGAGCACGTACTTTCTCTACATTATCCTCTCTCGCTGTTATAATCTTGGATTAATAACTCATCGTGTTTTCTTTTACACGTTTTTACCCTAATACTCAGGTTCATGCATAAGAGTATTAAATCGTTTCCCGAAATTTACTTTTAAAAATGTAATTTTTAAGTCCCTATCCTACTCTTTCCTTAACCTCTTCGTTTTCAGCTATAATGTTATTTGAAATACCTTAACTGCGACTACTTCAAAACATATCGCATATATATGCTTGTCCTTACCGTATTAACATAAGTGTTCATTTATTATATCCTCGAGACTTTGATAAATATTTTTTCATTGTCATCAGCTTAACTTAATGGCTCCTTTGCAGGTCGAGGTGTTTTCCGATGGTATAAAATTACATGCATCGTTCGGAAATAAAGATGTAGAATTATTTGCAAAAGGACTTAATAGGTACCTACATATCGTGGATTTAAAAAGGACTCCTCTCATCATTTACTGACACCATGACTAGCTGCTCTCAGATATGATGATCATTATTCTTCAGAATACGTTAAATTACAGATCAAAAAGGAATACGTTGGAATTATATGATACTTCCGGTTGTATACTTCCAGTTAATATGTAATTCCTCTGACCTTATGGACTTTACTTATGGTGTGGACTTCACTAGGTTCATGCAGTTTTGTTATTGGGCTTTTGCTTTTTGTTCTTATTGTATACAGATAAAAAATTCTTTTCACATATGCCTTAATTATAATAATGGAGAAATATTTACCGTATTTATCTTCTATATTTTGCTAAAATTTACTTTAAAACTCACTTCGTGACAAGAACACATCGTGTGGCCCAAAGGAGGCAGTTGTCTTTAGGGGTTACGTCGCTCATTAAGGTATCTTACATCACTTATATGATGATGATAATGATGTCATAGATAATGTTTTTTATTCAATGGACCTAACTTCATACTTAAGGTAGTTGGAGCGAGATAGTTCCCTAGTTATAATGGAGACCATATTCAAATTTTACTTTATATTTTCTTCAGCCTTAGGAAGCATGAATTAAATATTGCATTACTAATGGTGCAAAAATACACATTTATATAACCGAAATTCTAAGTAGTTTAAATACAATGTCTATATAAGTCTTTAATTTGATTCACTTTTTCACGCGGCACGTTTAAATCTCCACAACGGAAGGATTTTTGCGATTCTGAAAAAATTACCCCGGTGACTAAATGATTTATTTTCAAAAGTAATCGAGAAAACATACGAAATATACACTCTTAATTTTTTGACGAGATCTAGCTGTTGGAAACTCCTCATATTTTTAAAATAAAATCTTTCTGGAGTGCATTCATGTACCATTTCTGTTGTAAAGGGTAATTTTCTTCGTAAATCTCGGAAATTATTTTGGTAAGGGGCTGATATTTTGTCATCATTGGAAGGGTGAGATATATTTTTCTTTAAAATGAGACCAAATTCATTGATTTCTAGGCAAAATGATATTTCACTCTAACTACCTTAAATCATGTTTGTCGGCCCTTTCGCAGCGTCGTCGTTGGCAACGGGGTGAAAGAGACCTTTATTGGCGGAACTAACAGTCGCCTCTGTATTCACGCAGGGGTTTATAAAGAATACCCCTTGCGCCACTCCCTATGCTCTCGTGAGGTGTTTAACCCTCATATGGATTTACGAATTTAGTTACGTCGTTGGATTTACGGCGCCGCAGTGGCGCTGCGTTATATTTTGTCATTTTCTTTCAAACATGGCCTTTCTTAGTATGTTTTCTGGTTGATAATGCTAGTGACTTCTATTATATTTATTTTTAACCGTGTTTTGTAAGATTTAACCCATTATTATTGAAGTTAACACAAAAATCTTTAACACTGCATTATTTTCCGTTGGTTGTCGTAATACTCTCTTTTTTTGGTCCCTTATACGGTTATTTTCAAATGAAGGTATTAACGTTCTGGAAGCTGTGAGTAGTGCATTACAGCATAGAAAATGTAGAGATCAGTACCATTTCATGGTTGATAGTGAAATAATAATAAAGACAACTGTTGATGAATACATTTCCAAAGCTTGCGACTACTGTGGTGCCTGTGGATTACCTGTAAATCCAACGACGTTACTTTTTCCATTAGAGGCCAATAAATAATAAAAACTATGCGCATTATACATACAAAAATATATGTGTAGCCTGAGAAAGCAGAAAAAGTAGACTACTGAAAGTTTAGAAAGATCCATTGGAATGGAAAATTTTAAAATCAATTTTAAAACCACGAGCGCCGCTAAGGAGCAGAGAATCCATATGAGGGTTAATAGTGTCCGACAGCATCATTTCACGAGGAGACTGTGCGTCAACCGTTGCGGCATCATAAGTCGATTCGTGAACTACTGGGTGCGGAGCATAGGTCACACCGCTTACGCGAAATAGTCAAGTGGCCAAACTTTGATTTTTCTCGATTTGAT
The DNA here is from genome assembly GCA_963169105.1 of Ceriagrion tenellum. Lineage (NCBI taxonomy): Eukaryota > Metazoa > Arthropoda > Insecta > Odonata > Coenagrionidae > Ceriagrion > Ceriagrion tenellum. The sequence goes on from OY720639.1 coordinate 106,241,411, forward strand.
AAATTGTTTTGAAATTTTGAAAGGCGAGGGGTAGCAGTGTGGATTGAGTCGCTTCTTTTTGAGACAAGAAGTATGTGCGCGTCAAAGCAAATGAGCGATTGGCAACTGCGTAAACAGGCAATTTGAAAAACACGGATTGGATTTTGTGGGAGAATGAGAAATGAATCGCCCACAAATGCAATAACTCAGATTATAGAAAAACACGACATGGCTGCTGGTTAGTCATTCCTATTACCACGGGCGTCTGTGACATGGCAATGTGTATTCCACGATCACATATTACACCCCCTAATAATTGGGATAAATAGATTTAAAAAATAAACGATTAGAATTGATAGTTAAAAATGTAGGCAACTATTTAACTTAACCTTTACTTTAATAAGAGTTAAATTTTAACTTTAACTAGTTATTTTTACATATATTCACTTTCACTTCAATCAGTAATTTTTTTTTGGTAACTTGCCCAACTATACACCCCAAGATATTTATTTTCATTAAAATGAAGAAAAAGTACCATTCCATACCTTCGAAGTAGTCACTTGTCTTTTTCCCATTTGGCAATTCCCCAATTCGCATATTTTGTGAAGTATTTCCAATTTATGATGTACTGTCATCGTCGTCACAATGTTTGATTCTATTCTCACGACGCAGATTGGAGGAGACTTTTATCACATCTTCGTGGTTACCACTCCGCTCCAGACAATAACTCTTCACCTTCGGCACTTAAAACGTCCGCCATAATCTTCACGCGCGTCAAGTTATACCTTTCATCTACCCTCTCTCTTCAATCTATCTTCTCTCCTTCTTATTCCTCCTTACCATCCAATTTTTTTCATCACCGAACGCTGTAGCGAGAAGTTGAAGTGCAGAGAAAGAACCTGATTTTACATTTTATATGCTGTTAATGACTTTTACAAATGCCGCGCTTAAAGAAGATAGGGCAAAAGCCAGGAAACAGTATGTGAAAACATTCGTGTGAAGTGTAGCACTCTACGAATCGGAAGCATGGGCCATTGGAAAAGCTGACCAGAAAAGAATAGAAGCCTTTGAAACCTTGTGCTGGAGGAGGATACTGAAGATAATACGGAGAGACAAAATAAGAAATGTTGAAGTGTACGGAAGAGTAGAAGAAGAAAAGAACCATATATAACATACAGAAAAGAAGAACCCGATGAATTGGACACACCACGAGACACAATGGGTTTACGAAGAACATAAGTGCCAAATAGAGGATAAAGTCCCCAGAGGAAGATCCGGGAATAATCTCATGGACCAAATAAAGAGGACGGTACTTAGGAAAAGAAACCAGGAGGTAAAAAAACTAGCATTAGATAGGGAAGAGTGGAGAGCTACAGATAACCAATCCTAGGATTGAACGACCAATTAAGAATGACTGTCACGTAGTACAACAATGTTGAAAATCATGCTGGAAGGACTATTTTAATCCTAAAAGCTGCAGATAACCAATCCTAGGATTAAACGACCAATTAAGAATGACTGTCACGTAGTACAACAATGTTGAAAATCATGCTGGAAGGACTATTTTAATCCTAAACAAATTTTCAATATTTTCTTTTTCCCTATGATTCCATTCATTTTTTTCATAACCTCACTCTATAAGGTGCGGTAATGAGTGCGAGCAGTGCATATTTTACCAGTTATTATACGGAAAACCTTCACGCTGTGTGACTTTCTCCCATTACGTACTATAAGAACAATAACATTGCTTGAATTCATCCATTCAATGTTGCTAAGTTTCATCTAACTATCTGCAATATGCAATTTTTTCAGGAGCATGCATATTATGAATCAGCGTCATGGTGTAAATATCTATGTGATCATGCGGTTTAATGATCACGATATTTCGAGCATCAACCCTAGAGAGAACTTCCATTATGAATTAAAGAGAGAGTATTTGTCTTCTCTGTTGATGTTATAGGAATAAATGGTTGTGACTCTAGGATTTCATAACAATATTGGCCAACCAAGAATAATAAAAACTCCGTAGATCATCTAAAGAGAAGACGAATAACATCTTGGCCATGCATGAAAGAAAATTCTCTCAGGTAGAGCCCATCAGAAGGTAGAAAATACGCATGGTGCTTTTTATTGCGGTGACTAATACTGCAATATATTACCTTCATTACTTAATGGGCGACGCTCGATGGAATACTTGAGTAACTAATGTCATCTTAAGTCAACGCACGTCGTGAAGACTCAAAATATGGAGAAAATATTAACTTTGAACATATAAATAGAAAAATATGTCGATCCACTCTAAATTCAGTTCCTTCTTTAGCCAACCAGCCGTGATTCCCTTCCTTTAAGCTCAGTTATAAAACACTTAAACGCTAAACCCTGTCCCAGAATCAGTGCGCTCAACGCCCAAAGCATCAGTGCTCCGGGAAAGGCAAAGTTTAAGTTTCAGAGAGAGAGAGAGAGGGAGGGAGGTAGGGTAAGAGTCGGGAGTGGCGGTTGAACAGGTAAGCGGAGAGAGAATTGAGCGTAGTCCTTCTTTCCCTGAGGGCGCGCATGAGCAAGTAGATGCATGAATATTTACGACCTCCGAGGTCACACATGCAGCCGGCGAGGGTCATCTTGAGCGACACACTCGCGGGCCAAACCTTCCTCGGCACAGTCTCGGCCCTAACACGATTTGCGAGCTGAAGGAGGAAGGCAAGGGAAGTAGGGAAAGTTATGGAATGATTGAGAACTGAGGGATGTCCTTGAGGGGGCGCAAAAAAATTAACAGCATTAAAATTTTTCATCCCTCTTCCGAATTTAATGCCTCGATGCGAAAAAAGTAATTTGAGCTCAATGAATCAACCAGGGATCATACCTCCCTCAGTTTTATTTTTTAAGTGAGCGTTCTCGAAATCAGTATGATAGTCAACACCAACTACCTTCCTTTAATTTATATTTTAACGTATATATATAAACGATAGATACACGAGCGATATAAATGCTCGGTAATATCCATCTTGAACGCACTGACATCATGGTGAGCCTGGACGTCGTCTCTTTATTCACGTGTATCCCAGTTGAAGACACGCTCGAATCTCTGAATCTCCACTTTGACGAAGCCACGATGAACTTGTTTCAACATGTACTGACATCTACTTATTTTCTGTACAAAGGAAACTTCTATGAACAAACGCAAGGAGTTCCAATGGGATCACCCTTGTCTCCAGCGGTGGCGAACTTCTTCATGGAAGAATTCTAAGAGAAAGCCCTAAGAACAGCTTCACTAAAGCCAAAATACTTCTTCAAGTATGTGGATGATACCTTCATCGTTTGGCCTCATGGGAATGACAACTTAGACAACTTCCTCGCCCATATGAATAATCAACACTCCAATATCAAATTCACCTTGGAGAAAGAAGAGGAAGGCCGCCTTCCATTTTTAGACATTAAGATCCATCAGAAGGAGAATGGCTCACTAGGACATGGTGTCTTCCGCAAGAAGACCCACACCGACCTGAACGCCGAGAGTCACCATCACCCCTCGCAGAAAAGAGCTGTTCTTACAACACTCCTCCACCGCGCCAGATCCATAGCAGATGAAGAAAACCCTCCCCTAGAGCTACTCTATCTACAGAAGACGTTCCACCAAAACGGATTCTCCCGGAAAGAAGTAAACCGAGCCATAGGAAAAGTTCCCGAGTCATGACCCTGAAAAGGACCGTGGAGGAACCGTTTTCCAAGGCATGTATTCCATATGTGTCTACAATATCGGGGAAAATATCTAGAATTCTTGGAAAACATGGAATACAGACTATCCTCAAACCCCACAGGAAATTATTTAACCACCTCGTAAAAGTAAAAGATCCTCTGAGAATGAAAACTCCGGGCGTATATCGCATTCCCTGTGAGTGTGGAGAAGCTTATGTGGGGGAGACTGGACGGACTGTGGAGACGAGGCTGAAAGAACACGAACGATGCATTCGTCTGAAACAACCCGGCAAGTCGGCCATAGCTTCTATTCACCGGGAAAACCTGAAGTCTTTCAGTTGATATATGTTTTTCTTAATTTGAGAAAGAAATTATTAAACACTCCGACTTGCGTTTAAACTAGTGCATCTCTCCTTTGATCACGGCAGAATTATCATTATCTTAACTAGCGTAAAATAAGAAAACCTATTACCTCTAGGAAAGATTTATTTCTTATAACTTCTCCAAGGATATTAAATACATAATAAAACCTTTGCACTGTAGTGATCAGTTATATCAATTTTATAATATTTAAGAGCTTACGAGATGGAAAAATTTTAAATGTCATATTTTTCGCATACGTTTTTGGACTACAAGAGCTTTGATTGAAGGTGTCGAGTAGGTTAATAATAACAAGGTACACTTTAATTCTCACCATCGTTTATTCCTAAGATTGGTTGACTGGAATCCTCCATCCGCCTCTATCTAATGCTAAATTCTTTACTTAATGGTAGTCATAATTATGTAATTTCATCTTTATATGTCCTGTGTATTAATCCCTTGGCCTTCCTCTCAGGACTTCTCCCTTTATTTTTCCTTCAATTATATTCTTCATAAATCCATCGCGCCTTAGGATGTTCCAGTATGTAATGCTAAATTTTCTGCTGGGAGCAACAATTTACTAATGAAGTATGGAATATCTTTATATTTTGTACGTTTTTGCATGCTAGTATGACTGCGTTTTAACTGTATGGTTGGATAGATGATTGCAATTTTACACAATTACTTAAAGTTTTATTTTTGAATAAGGTGCCATTAATGATATAACCATACCATTTAGTGGTAAATATAACGTAACAGCGTCAAAAACTAGCTCGTAGTATAAGTTTTTACTATTAAAAAAATACGTCTCAGTATTTATTCATAGTTTTGAAATTCCACATGCTTTCACCGCTCCTGAATTTCATCATAACTTATGATTCACGTGATGCATGATAGCAATATCTACTCCATATGACCGCAACGATAGAGCTCATATAAAGTGTAAAACCTCATTAAATAAATTTTTAGATCAATTCACTTGGAAAAGTATTGTAGCATGTTTGACAGTTAGTGCATGCTTAGTGTGGAGTCTCTCTATACACACTCCTTTGAGATGACTTCCAGGGCAAAGAGTTTAAATAAAAAAATACTTTAATTTAGTCAATATTGATGCAATTATTTCGTCAAAATGGTTGAATCGGTCCCTTATTTTTTAAAACATGGCTACGATACTTGGAACTTGAAAAAAAAGGATAAGGAAATATGGTATCGATTGGGAGCTCGTATTTAAAGTTTATCACCCTTAATTTGAATACGTGAGAGCAACTAAGAGATTTGATTTCGACAATTTATGACTAGAAGGGCGACTTTTCCATGCAATTTTCGACCACTGGCATATTTTCTGGCCATAAACTTGTAATCCCCTCTGTTGGACGCTCAATCTTCTTTGCGAGGATCCATGATGATGATTTAGCCGCCGTTTCAGTTGAATAAACCCGAGAAGAGAAAGAAAGAGACTGTAATGTAGGGAGTAAGCACAATAAGCCTATTGTCCTTAGGTCCGACACTTGGACCTCACAATTTCCCCAAAGGAGCGTTTCCCAAATGAACATCCAGTGCAAATCCCCACTGCCAAACATACACCGAATGATCAAATATCCAAATGTGTCCACTAACTTGATTATATCAAAATATCCTCCTCCCTTAGCAATCGCATTTTAGCTGTACGCAATGCAATATTCATTTTCGCATAGGTACGTGTGCTCAAGCTTCGTCTTAAGCGCTTGAATATGTATAAAATCTAATATAATTAATGCAACATTTACACACCCTTTAAAGTAGTTCTTAAAAAATTTAAAACATAAAATAACGATTCTCTCTGATTTTAATAAATGACTAAATTAGAATTTACAATCGACTTTTTGTTCCTTACCTCCATCAATGCTTAAACAAATTTATGCTTTTTCGCCTTAATTTTCAGTGATTTGTTACATAGATATCTTCTTAAATTTCCAATATGATCTTGAACTCCGACGACATAGACTCTACTTGTTCTTTTAAATCATAAGAATTGATTCCTGTTGATGAAATCATATATGATTGGGTTTCACTTAGTACACTTCTTCACTACATAATATTTTATGGTAACACTATCGTCTATGAAAACATATTTTGGGAGAGAAATCGTCCTATAACTAACAAATTATGACATTCGAACTCTTTGGTTGCGATTTAAACGAACTATTTTGCATTTAAATTAGCGATATTATATACTTTATCCGTAGCGATTAGAAATCCAAGAATTTATTTTATTTTATTTTGCGTATTTCAAGAAATTATTTTATTTTGCGTATTTCACTGATGTCTTATATCATTAATTAAACTTCTCTCCTAACTTTTGTGACAGCTTCATCATATTTAACAAGGTTATTTTGATTTTTTACTGCAGAATGTTTAAAAATTCTTAAACAGCCTCTAACTCTATCTACCCATGAAGCAGAATTTGATTGAACCCTAAGGGCACAGAAAATTTGCAGACTGGAAACATACCTTATCAATAACTTGTCATATCTTAGTAATTACTTGACTCTTCTTAAATGAGCCTAAAATATGTTCCTAGAATCCATAATTTCAAAGTCTTCCTCAGAAATTTCTGATCGTAACGTCGGTGATAATCGAAGAATAGGAGTGGAAATTATTCCATGGAAGTCATGGTGTTTTTCAACGATTTCTATGGAAGAATACAATTCCTATCATTGACATGATAAATGTAATTAAGGTAATCGGGAAAGTCATGTCGTGGAAATTGATAAGTTACCGAATTGTAGCTGCATTCCCTCCAGTAAAATCTTTAAATACTTATTTTGACTAATTTACACTGAAATGTTCTTTTTATACACGCCGTCTAGCCTTGGCCGTCTTGAGAAATTATGAATAATGGAACAGGTATATGGTACGGAGAATGCTGTCAGAGGAAGGGTTGAACGGTGATAGATATCGGCGAATGTGGTAAAATAGACTCTTAAAAGGTCGAATATAAGGAGTCTTCAGCACTGTTCGTCTTTCAGATCTATCCTCGGCCGCAGCCTAAGATCTTCGCCTTCCTTTCCATTCAGCGCCTTTAACAACAGCGTAACTGAAGTAGGAAATATGATACATATATTCGACGGGATCATGAGGTTGTATACTTTCTACACATACATACTACCCTGCGAGCCGCCACATGGGTGTATGGCAGGGATTGTTAGGTCACCAGCTGTATGAAGATGAAAGGGATGAGGTTTTGGGAGGTGAAATGGTGACGCGTATTATGGGAGTGTATTCAGTGGAGCTCATTTTTTATTGGTGTTGCTTATTGTGCGCGGAAAGAACGAGTTCATTTGCCCATCTGTTCGGCAATCTATCTCTCTTATTTTATTGCTTCTGTCAAACCCAGAGATGTAGTGAGGCGTCATGATGATATTATCTGTGTCGCTATGAAACACACTAGTTCTGAAAATCTCAAGCAACTTAAGCCTAGCGTGTATCTCTCGAGTCTCTAGGGGTTCCCACCTTAGTCAATACTATGCCGCATATATTTTGTATATGCTGTACCCACGATACATCAAAAGTTAAGATGATTCCAAGATATTTTACTGTATCTTAATATTTTATGTTTACTCCACCCACAGTGACTATGACGTTATCATAAGCAGAATGAAACCATATGATGGTCCCACTTGGAAATAAAGGATTTTTATTTGTGATAGACGCAAACAGCATAATGAAATAACGTCTTACGCATTATGGAGATTTTTCTTCCGTTTCTTCCGTGGTCGAAATTATTACGCAGAAAGCGACGAGATAAATGTTAAAATAACTTATGCTAGATATTCAGTCTTCTATGATCTGCACGGACAGATACGGGTTAATTGGCAAATTAGAATCGTCAAATAAGTCGCGTAGACGTCCGCGGAGGCGCTTATGGCCGTGATACATAGACTATAGGACCAGAGGACGCGAATGAATGTAACTGACGTAATAGAGGCTGGCTAGAATTGGGCAGAATGGAAGAAATTTAAGATTGTTATTATTAAAACAGCCATTTTACGTGCCTAATACTGATCATTTAATGGCTGCATCTACCCCAGAAAGGTTAGGCAAGATCGGTATACATAGTTGTTTGATTCTTACATGAACTGGGGTAAGGAAGGATATATTCCCTCCAATATAGATGGCGAATGCATCAACGTGCGTAGGCCTACAGAAATACACATCTGAATGGAAAGTGGTATATAGTTGAGGATATGCCTTGATTCAATGCCACTGCTCTCCTCAGAGCCAATGAAGTTCAATATAACATTATGGTTTTATACACTTTAGATTTTTTTACATTTTAATGGTTCATTAATCGTGGGAGAATTTAAAACACTTAGTAATATTCCACAAAGATTTATTTTCCCAACCGGTTTCAACGCTGACGCGTCATTTCCAAGGGTACAATTCTCCAAAGAAAATGAGCCGTCACCGGTTGGGAAAATAAATCTTTGTGGAATATTACTTAGTGTTTTAAATTCTCCCACAATATGTTATTCCACCAAGTAGAGCCGTCAACAGTTGAAATATGGTTCATTAATCGTTTTCCAGAAAATTATCGGGTGACATCTTTTAAAATATAAATTATACAAGTTTAAAAGTACAGTTGAGCGAGCTAAATAAACTCTGATATCACTGTCGGCTACCGACTCTCTAAAGTTTCAATTATTTCTAGAAAGGCTCAATATTAAATACTTAAATTAAGTAACCCTAGTATAAAAATTTTACATAGTCATTTGATTCCATATTTATTATTAATACCGTCCTTGATGTGCCTTTACCGATAGATTCCTCACTCTATTTCTGTCATTCTATTTAAGAACACAAGAAAGGGTAACATGTTTCATGATATGCCCCTATAATAAGCGATGGTTTTTAGTATGGCGAAATATTTAACCACTACATTCTCAGCATTTTGAGAAATTGAATATTTATTTTGTACGATCGACTGATAATTCTCTTTATCTGATGACATGGTTTTGCTTGTCAATCTAATTCAAATTAAGTAGCATCCTAATAACAGAGACTGTGCTTTATGCTTTTGTTTGCATTGGTGATGAGGAATCAAGAAATTGAACTTTGTCACTTTTTACCATAAACCATTTAATCATGCTTCACTGAGGTGTTCATAATGAATATAAGTGCAATAAAAGTTATTTATTTGCCCTTAAAATAGTTGGCAATCATGTCGGAGATGTAGATAACTTCTCCATCCAATTTCATCTCCGATGGTTTTTTATTCTAAAGCGCGTTTCACTCTCAGCTTCCGCAACAGCGTTCCTGCGTCGTTATAACAACGGGAATGAGTTCTTAACATTGAGGTAGAAGGTTGGGCATTACGTCATTAAAACTGAAGCCTGAAAATCCAAATTACAACCATATTGGTTATTCCTTTTCTTTTCCCACTTTCCTTTTGGTCGAACGCCAGAATGGACAAATTAGCGGATGGAAAGCAAGAATATACATCATTTGATCCAAATTTAAAGCGTACAACTCTTGAAACATACATTGGCTACTAAGTGCTATGAATTATATACAATTTTGTACTACCATAAAGACCCCAATAAAAACTGAGCTCCACTAAATACACGCCCATAATACACGTCACCATTTCACCTCCTAAAACTTTATCCCTTACGTCTATACACGGTTGGTTTTCTAACACCTCCTACCACAGACCCATGTGGCGGTTCGCATGGTAATATGTTTATGTAGATGAATATGGCAATTCATTTCTTTAGAGAAAATCATTTCTTCATTTTGCGTTTTTTTTTTATTTTTTAAAGTATTATTCTAGATACGATGGGATATAGGTATGGAGATGTGGTCACCAAAATATGAGCAAATGATTCCCTTTTGATGTCCAAGAGAGACTCACCACGCATTTTAGCTCCCTACATCAGATGAAAATAAAGGAATGTCGACCCTTTCACCTCCGCTTTAACTCCCTCGGCGCTCTACTCCGGCAGAATTTAAAATTCCGCCGTTCCTCCCGGAAAAGAGCGCTGAATAGAAAGGGAGAGGGTGTAGGTGGGAATGAAAATAAATTAAACCCTGAAAATAAAAAAAAGAAAAGGCTGTCCTGCACATTCATCTCAACTTGTGTCGTTTTAACGACTAACGCCTCCTCTTGTGATTCGGAAGAGAAAGAATTTTTGGTTTCATTAACTCTTGACCTCGCGTTCCTCTGCGTCCTTTTTTTCTTCTCTTGCTTCTCGACTTGTATACTTTTTACTCTCTCCTTTGTTTTTTACGATTCTGCCCTTATTATTTTAAAAGAATAGATCTTAATCTTACCGTTACATAAAATAAAATTGATCGAATTCAGCGGAGAGCAGCAAAATTCGTTAAAAATTGTACAATAAACGGAAAAGCTATGGTATAAAATGGAAAGTTTCGGAATCCCAAAAAACTAATCAAATTATCCAGCTAAAGTATTAAAGGCTCTAAATGTATTGTTAAATAGAAAATGATTGCGCATCTATCTTTGAAATAATAACTGGAGTTAGGCAGGGAGATATTATTTCACCTACACTTTTTAATATTGCTCTTGAGGGAGCACTCAAAGAACTTGAGAAAACAGACAATGGCATAAGAATAGGAAAGAAGATAAGCGGAACTTGCTTTTACTGACGATGTGGTATTACTAGCAGAAACTAATGAGGACCTTCAGGAAATGATTAAAATCTTTATGGGAGAGACAAAGACTATGGAATTGAAGATCAAAGATAACCAAACGAAACTTTTAAAATTTGAAAGAGGGAGAATTGAAGATGTGAACATAACCGACATAGAATTCAACTATCAAGAGGTGGATTGTTTTAAATACTTAGGAATCATAGTCAGCTCGCAAAGTGATGAACATATTGAAATTATAAACAGAATAAACCTTGCCAGCAGAAGCATGTATGCACTAAATAGCGTTTTAAAGTCACAAATCTTATCTCATCATACTAAGCTGAAGATGTACATAACGATAATAAGACCCGTCCTCCTTCATGGAGCTTAAATCTGGATTTTTAACAAAAAAACCCAGGAAAAACTAATTACCTTTGAGAACAAAATCCTACGTAAAATTTTTGGACCAACTAAAGAAGGCGACACATGGAGGATAAAACACAATCAGGAAATCAGAAGTCTTTTCAAGGAGCCAGATATTGTGGCGGATTATTATTATCGCAAAAAGCAGAAGGCTAAGAAGGACCGGCCACATCATCAGAAGGGAAGAATCAAGCACCCCATACCAGATATGGGAAGGAAACCCAAATGAAAGACGACCAAATGGTAGGCCTAAACTGCGGTGGAAAGACCGGGTGAAGAAAGACATGGCTAAGATACGAACATGCAGATGAGCATGCGAAAGACAGGAGGCAATAGGGGCACTACGTTGGTGAGGCTAAGTACCACCTTGGGTACACATGGCCATGGGAGTAAGAGTAAGTAAACTTACCAGCGTTACTGAATTGTTGAAGGAATTAGGATGAAAACCTCTTTCATATCGAAGGGTAAATTATTGATTAAATCTTTGACAAAAGTTCGTTGTTGACTATTTTTACCGGGCGTTCAACATATTTTGCCAAAGTCAAACTGATAAGGTATAAACGATCACAGGCATAAGAGTAACTAACTAGGCTGCAGAAGACATAGATCTAGAATATCATTTTTTCCACAAGCAACAAGTGACCATAATAGCTGCAATGAGTCAGTTCTATGATACATTGACCAATTGGTAAATTTGTTTCGCACTTGTGCTAAATTAAGATGGGAGACATTGTAGACATGGAGGCTCTGCGCTAGACTTGGTTTGCTTGAGAAATTCAAAACAGGTGTCTTTCAGGGTGACACAGTCTATATATCATTTTGAAGCCACATTACATCATTTGATCCAACCATTGCGAATAAATAAAAGAGATACATAGCCGAACAGATAGGTACAATAATTTGTTCTTTAACTATATGTAAGTGATATACTATGTTTAAGTGACTATAATAAAACCAGGGCTCTACTAAAAACAGTCTCACAATGCACTTCATCTCCGAAAACCTTTTTTTTTACGCCTTCTTACGGCTGGTGTTCTCTCTGACACACGCCCATACAGCATCTCGCAGGGTAGTATGTAGATGTAGATAAGAAGGCTTTGCTAACGTCAAATAACGCAAAAAAGAAGAGAAACATTAGGAAAAAAGTAAAAAAAAAATATTTTTTTAGTATTTCGTGGCACCTACCTTCCCCTATGTAGCCTAATAAGGTGGTGGTAGACCCAAAAGTCTAAATCCATCAAAATGTCAATAGATGACCTAAAAATATGAAAAAGAGAGATAAAATGACAAAAACAAGTAGGAGCCAAAATGACCCCCGCCGCCGGAAACAGTGTACGAAAATGTCCTCAGTCCTGTGTTAATGAGCATCGAGAATTTTCCTGCGTAATACTTGAATAGCAAAGTTCTAGTTTCACCTATTTCACTTTACCTTCATCTATCCCCTCTCTCCTGTGATTTTTCCTGCTTATCAATATCCTTTCCCCTCAGGGTGTGGACGACATCCATCTTGTCTTTATATCGTCACCGTTCTTTCCTTCTTACTCTTAGGTGCTCTCCGTCACTCTGTCATCTACTCACACGAAGCAAAACAGGCAGGCTTGGTCGAAGGCGGAGAACGAATTACACGAAGGGCACTCTTAGTCATAAGTTGGCGACACGAGTTCCCGGGAGAGTGTTACCTTTGGGAAATGGCTGTAAGACCACGACGCCGGTCTTTGAAAGGTCTGACCTGGGGGAAAACCTCTTGAAAATGTTTTATTCAGCTCGTAGGAAGATAGATTATGGGATTATGGTATGAAAAAAATCATTCTTTCTGGAAAGAAACTGGTTCTGTCCGCCTCCGGGAGCCATTCACGCGAGTATTCCTAGGGGCCGTAAAAGCAACGGAGAAGTTGAACGACAATGCGTGCTTGAATGCCTGTGTCACGGAAGCTCAATGGCAAACCCCATGTGGTTTGTTAGTTGACGGTGTGTAAGTGTTTCTTGCTGAAAATTTGAGTGATTATTTTCTTTCAATTTCAATGAAATGATAACTGGAATAAATTTAACTCTCAATGATATCAAAGAACTTTGAATATCAGTCTTCACTGAATTCATTTATATTATTAATAATTAGTGCTACCAGTATATTCTTGCTGTCATAAATATTTTCATTGCCACGGCACTGAAAACCACTTAATCATTAGTACTGGCGTGCCATCGCAATATTAATGGAATAAATTTAGTTAGATAACAATTATCCGTTGATGTTTCTGCACGACCCAGATAATATTATTATGACACCTCACAACATTTATAGATCTGACAGACGCGATAAAATAACAGACAAAGACTGCCGAACAGGCAGGTACAAAAACTCGTTCTTTCTGCGCACAATAAGCGACCATAATAAAAACTGAGCTCCTCTAAATACACTCCCATAATACATGCCACCATTTCCTCCCAAAAGCTTATATCTTTACACGGCTGGTGACGAACCACCCCCTACCACACGCCCATAAGGGGTAGTATGTAGATGTAGATGAAAGAACTAAAATTTGAATTGGGTATCTTTGACCTTGCGAAAAATGTAGAACTATTTTATTCTGAGAAGTGCGTGTCCTGCCTAAATTTTGTCAGTCAATTTTGTCCTAAATCCTGTTTTTAGAATTTGACAGTATGAAATCAGAATCATATTTACCAAAATACGACATTGAAAATTCTGTCTGAGACAAACTTGATTGAAATTATTTATTATCAATTAGAAAAATAATAGTTCAGAAAAGTCGTAAGATGAAGGTATATACATACTCATTGATAAAAGGTTATTCAATGCTGGTAAATATGTACTTCGATTCTTTAAGAAAGCTTTGGTCACGCATTAGTTGCCGGAATACTTGCTTAAGTTCAGTGCCGGGAGCGATATTGGCACGACTCACCTATTGGTTTATCCTAGTGTTTAACAGGGTATATTTTATTTAAAAGTCATGCAATACGATGATGTCATATATCAACCATCTCAACTCACCTCTTTACCGGTGTCTGGCTCTTACCTACCTCCAGATAAATGGGCCTATTTTTGGTGTATTGTGCATGTGACTACCTTATAATCCACTCCAAGAGTGTATGGATTATAGAATTCAAGGATTGAGAAGAATTGTGCTGTTGCTTATATTTCGACAAAGCCATTGAATAAAGAACGTCAACCGCCAAAGGAAATTGGTTATAGTAGGGTATTATCATTTCGCCAGTTTGTGTCCGATGGTCACGAAATTTAGGATTTATCACTTATTTCACATGCTAAATAATACTAAATATGGACGAGAGGGCTACGCCTGCGACAGCATTTAAAATGTGATAAATACGGCACATATCTTGATTAGGGATGGGTACCTCGTTTATTTCGGCAGCCATAACAGACGACAACAGACGATCGAATCGACAAGCGGCTGGTTGACATCTATTAGTTAGTTGCACTACTAACTATAAACTAGCGGGAAGTTTTTCCCTTCTAAATGAAGCAAAATAGAAGGGGGAATTCTTGTCGCCTAGCCGCTTGTTAATTCGATCGTCTATTGTCGTCTGTTATGGCTGCCGAAGCAGACGAGGTATCCATCCCTAATCTAGACAAGCACCATATTTATCATATTTTAATTGTTTTCGAATCGCTTTCGTCCATATCTAGTATTGTTTAGAATGTGAAATAAGAGATAAATCCTAAATTTTGTGACCATCGGACAAAAACTGGCGAAATGGTAATACCCTACTGTAACCGGAAATTTATTACCTCCAGGTGCTACCCTATTGGAGCTGATATAGTTTATTATTGCGTTATGGGGGCTAAAATTAATTTGCACCGTTAATTGATTACATCTTTATGTCTGTTCGAGGTTGTGGTATGAGATTAGTTTTAGGTGCGACAAAAAGCGACTTCAGTTTTCCATTTTTAATTTTTCAAACTTTTGACAATGAATCGTTATCCCAGGATATACGCTTTTCATCACTTCGCAAAACAGCAAATAAGTTTAATACTTATGGACTGAATGATTTAATGTTTACATGTCAATTTATTTTTAGCGAACAAAACATAAGGCAAATCCCTTTCCAGAATGTACATTTTGAAATTTGAAGTGAGACAGAATTTATGATACACACTTTCAATTCACTAATAAATAAATTATAAATTACTTTACAGTATAGTTGATTGTTAAAAGTGGTTAACATGTTATTTATATAAGTCCACCAACTTCATACATTTTTCAATTCAATTAATTGATACAGTCACCCATTATGCTACACTTTATATTCTCTGGCTTTAAAAAATTCGTCGTCACATAACAAACTCATCCTTTTGTGAAAATTTCTATTCCTTTTGCTTCTGATAGTTATTGCTCTAGACTACTTTGTCACTGTAGATTCACTTCAATAATGAAGTATTTAAGCTCGTAAATTAACCAAACGCTGTAGCCAATATGCGGTTATGATTCATCCTAACATCTCATATTCATATTAAACTCATGTATTTTTATGCTATAATGACAAACCAATGTACCTTTCAACTCTCTCTGTGAAAGAAGTCTTCGTGTGCTATCCGATAATTCAAAAACCTCCAGAAACCACTCCCATGTTACTGGCATCGTTACAAAACAATTGTCTAAATACAAAAATTGATAGCTGTTAATTTATCAGCTATCAATTTTTATTTGCTTTTCTTGGCCATAGTCCTCGAAGCAAGCGATGTAGCACTCGCACTCTCTCAGTTCAAAATGGATTAATGACTCCAAGATGACCCAATGTCGTTCCTTAAGAAACTGGCTCACTTCCATCATCATGCTTTGATTTTCGTCTCTCGATGGTTACCGATCTATGTATGTCACTAAACTTCTGTGAAACCGTGAATGTGAGTTAACAAAATCAAAATTTATTTGGAGCCAAACAGAGGGTATATAAAGTTTCAGAGACTAAAAACAATTTAATTCAATTCATAAAGGTCTCACATGGTGGGAGGTACATATGGTAAAAATAAAATCTTTCACCATTTCATTCAGAATCTACTGCCAGTTTCGACTGCTATGCCATCATCAGGTACACACTTAAGTGTGACGCAAAGTTTGCATTTTTCACGATGACTTATTTCTGATGTTCATTGGCATAAGGTTATTGGCACTGTGCCTTGAAAGCATTCGCGACAAAATTTTTGTATTTTTCTTTAAAATGAAAGTGAAATATTTAAGTAATTACTACAGAAAATGATGAATTATTATACTCTCAATGAGGATATGAAATGTGAATACATATTTTTATTGAAATGAATATATTTTCTTCAAATGAACAATGAAGAATTTTTATAAATTTTTCACATATCCCAGCTTTATTTTTTACCTCTGATTTACTCTCTTGACTTCATATTGAGATGAAATAAATACACTTTTTATAATCCACTCAAAACTTTAATGGTTTGAGCCCGACGGGTTTCAACCCTTTTGTGCCATTCTCAAGGGACTATACAATCCGTTTTTTTAGCGAGCACGTATTTATATTTTATGTCGGAAGAGGGGATGAAATGGGGTTGAGGAAAGTAAGACGAAGGATGAAGGTTAAGGGTGAAGTATCGGGCTGGAGGTGGACGTAACCAAATATTTTCTGGAAGAGGGGGGGACAGGAACTTGGTAGAGGGGAGAATGATGTAATGGTACTAAGTCATTTAAAAAAACTGAAACCAAACTGGTTAGCGTGCGTCATAATTTCAAAGTTCTCAATTAAATCCAGCTTGGCACCTTTGTCAACAACTTGTAAAACATTCACTTTTAAATCAGACTCATGATTAGAATTAGCTAAATTATTTGCGAAAATAGATTTTTGTCACAATTGATAAAAGAATTAAAATGTTATTTTGCCCTTGTACTGAAGCTTCGTCTCGTTTGTCCCACATGAGTACAATTGCAGCCCTGTGTATCACACTTTAAAATATATACACCAAATTTTTTCTTCAGTGCTAAATTTGTCTGAGGAATTAAAAAAAATGACGAAGAGCTGAACAATTATAAAAGCATACACAAACATTGGTTCGTCACAATATGTTACGGATTTTAAAAAACACAATTTTTAGGCAGGGTACTTTTTTCCATTTGGTTTCTGAGGGAGTAATTAGGGTAAGGCAGGTTGGCATCGTAATTGAAAATTTTCGTTATTTTTTTATAAGTAATTTTTCTATAAGGGTAGCCTCATATCCATTTCTTATAGCTGTTGCTTTAAATGTGGTTAGTTCTCTGTAAAATTCTACCTCTGTCAAGGGAATGGATGGCAGTCGGTACAGAAGCGAATGGAAAGCAGCTTGTTTGTGAGAAATGTGGTGGTTTGAGTCATTGGGGACCATGACATCCGTAAACTTGTCCTTCCTATAGATGGCAAAGTGATGTTTCTTATTCTTGAGGGAAATCGTAAAATCTAAAAAACTTAATAATCTATTACCAACTTCCACCGAGAAAGTTATATTAGGATGAAGGGAGTTCAGAATACCTAAACACTGGTCTGTGTCCGAGGCTACCCCTCCACAGACACACCACATCGTCCTCAAATCTAAAATAAAAAAAAAACATTCTTAAGGATCGGGGTTTTGGAATAGAAGAGTTAAGATTCTATACTGTCCATGAAGATGTCAGCCAAGATCGGTGATAGTGGAGAACCCATCGCCAAACCATGAGTTTTGGCGTATATCGAGCCATAAAACCTTAAATAATTTTTATCTCAGCTCTTTTAAATTTACTCTAGCCTACTTTGGTTGATCCTGGAACGAAGAAAGCGGCCTTTCAAATGCATCAGTCGCCCGGTTTATTTCTTATGAATCCGTATTTTTTAAGATCAAAATGAGCTTTTAATTCTCTAACATCATCTCTCTTCCTCCAGCCCCCGTCACCATAATCATGTGATAAAAAATCAAGGTTAGCGTGCGGTGAACCAAATGGAAGATGGTAAAATCCTTGGAAAAGCTGAATTAAGAGGTGTCTCGGTTTTTTTTGTGAGATTGGTTAAACTCTCCGTCTCTCTACGAGTGAGTTTTGAGAGGTTGGGGAACCCCGAGGATTTAGGGAGAGTTAATCCTATTAGCGGAAACTAACTAGTATTACTTAAATCTTTCTCGTCTAGACTCCTAGTGTATCTCCTCCATTACGGCCTGAGAATTTGGCAGGGAGAGGGATTTCAAGAGAATAGCAGGGTCAGTTTTTTAGTGGAGATGAGGAAGCTGGGAATTGCCGGCTTTCCCACCCTCACCTTAATGTCCTCATCCCCCTTAAGACCGATAGACGGATTGGAGAAAGGGAAAAGGAAGGAAGGAATAAAGAATGGTGGGACAATTTCTTGTCCGTGTGTCAACAGATTTTGGTTACGTTTTTCAAAAGTCTTTTATTTGACCTCGTAATTTCATCAGTTGGATAAGATAAGTTCATTCATTCATTCATTGGTTGTTCAATCCTAAGAATATTTGACTGCAGCTCTCCACCCTTCCCTATCAAACACTAGTTACCTTACCTCCTGGTATATATTCCTATGTACTTTCCTCTTTATTTGATCCATGAACTTATTACTTAGTCTTCCTCTGTGGACTTTTCCCTCTATTTTGTCTTCAATTATGTTCTTTACAAACCCAATATGTCCAATCCATCTTGTTCTCCTTATCTCTACGGTGTCCCACATGGTCCATTCCGCTTCTACTCTTCTGTGCACTTCATCATTTCTTATTTTGTCCGTCCATTTTATCTTTAGTGTCTTCCTCCAGCACCAGATTTCAAATGCTTTTAGTCTGCTCTGGTCAGCTTTTCCAATGGTCCATGCTTCCAATCCACAGAGTGCTACGCTCCACACGAATGATTTCAAATAATGTTTCCTGGTTTTTAGTCCTATCTTCTTTGAGCAGAGCAGTTGTCTTTTCACCATGAAAGTCTTCTAAGCTTGAGCTTTTATCTGTTTGATGTTCGTTGAACTTTTCCATATTTTTTCATTCCAGAACTCGACCAGTCTTTCTACCTTGGTATTTATTCACCCACTCCAAAATATCCTACTCTATTTCCTTGTTTTTCCTTTTCTACCACTGAGTTTCAGTCCCCAATTATGATAAGGTTATCTTTCTCCTTCATTAACCCGAGGTCTTCTTCAATTAGCCCATACACTTCTTCTATTTCTCCTTTTGTATGGATAGACGTCCGCATGTAGATCTGTTCGATTACTGTCTCCGTTGGCTCTCCTTCCAACTTCACCATTAGAATCCTTTCGCTATACTGCCAGACTGACTTACTCTCCTGTCCCCTTTTTTCTTTAGTGTGATGCCAACACTTGCACTAATATGGTGGTTTCCACGTTACCTTCCACATCGCAGTACCCCAGCCGATTCCGTGAACTTAACTCGCCCGAAGCTGTAGCTGTTGATACTGGTCCGATCTTCTTGATCTGCGCTATCAACGCCTTCAGCTGAGACTGCTGCATTTCAGTAGTGAGGTCAAATTTGGGTAGCATGCAAAAGTTGGTTGGTCAGCCTGGCATTTTTTTTCTGGTGCTTGGTCTTGAACCTTACCTCCAACTTAAGTTCCATTCAAATAAATGTTATGGTACTGAACTCTTTGGTGTTTAAAATATAAAGCCTAAACATAGAAGGGAAAATATTGAGCAATGCAAAAATGATGGACAGCATCACTCCCGTTAAAAGTATACCTGTATAGTACAAACCACTAAATAGTCTTAATTTTCCCAGTTCAAGCTCTCTTTGCCAACATGATCATTCTTAAATGGACTACAAGGACATAAATAAAGAGTATCTACAAAACCCCATTAAGTTCAACTAATTCGTGGTCATACTCGAGGGAGCAAATTTTCCAAACAAGTTGACGATAGTACTTGGTCAAGCTTAATTTTTACTCAAGGCTATGTAGTCTTTGGAGCCAGCTATTGAAAATTCAACTTGCTATAGAGTTAAAATAAGTTATTACAACTCTACTATCCAAAATTTGGAGGAGAGAAATTAACAATTCATACATATATTTAATCTTACTCAATTTTTGTGCATGATCAAGGAATACATACGTTCATCATATTTTACACTCATTTGTCAGTGATAGTCCAAATTGTTCTGCCTTCATCCCTGAGAACTTAACGGTAGAAGTTGACTTTATGCTTTTCTGATAAAAATTCTGAATGGTGGCCTTTTGCCTGATCGTGAGTCCTAAAAAAAGGTTAATGTTTTTATTACATCAATAAAATGAATATTCATTCATGCTTTTCACAATAACCACTCAAAATGGATCCTATTGGCCCTCACTTTGCCCTTTGATGAAGGCTTTCTGGGTCAGCGCATAGAAGGCAAAGTCTGTCATTGCTCTCTAGGCGGCCTGTCAGTGCCAGACAATCCGTCGTTACATCTATTTCAAACCTTTGCTCTCTATGCGAGCACGGCCGGACCCACAGTTTGCCAAAATGGAACTATTCGTGTTGCTTATACGCTCATAACCAGCACACTGGGAGTAAAAGTGGCATTTAAGGCTTCAATAACTTATAAAAATGTAAGGTTTAGTTAGGTTATGGCCTTTAAAAATCGGTGCGCTGAATATTTTTTTATTTATAACTTTTGCAGCAATAGTTTCAACTTGAGCATGGCCGGTAAAATAAATAGAATTTTGCAAAAACTATTTGTCCGACAGCGCCCATCATTTACACACTTTTTAAGTACAATAAACTCACAACTTTTAGGCATAGTAATTAAATAAAAATTTGAAAGAATTATCGAGTTCAATCTATTAAATCTCATTTTGTTGGTATTTTTATTACGCACATTTTGTTTGAGCCATATTTTTCTCGAAGATCCATAGCTTTTCTAATAAATTAGAAAAACCGATTTTCCGCCCAAATTTATTATAATTTTCCAGTGGTTGAAAAATGAAACACGAGATGAGAGTTCCTTTCTACTGCCTTCGTCTATACATTCAGGCACAGAGATAGCTCTTGACAATTGATCTATATTCAAATATCACAACGGCCTAGCTAAAGTTATAATTCAACATTACCTTCATAACGTACCTTTTTTAAACTTTCCCACATTTTCTTCATATGACAGCTGAAACTATATATTTCAGAGCTCCACCAGGCACGCTATGAATAGTGTTACACATTCATCAATTAAAATTGTTTGACAAACCGCCGAAAGATACGTTACATTCCACACACTTAATTCGAAGCGTTACCATTCTGTCCAGTGCAGCAACTAAATGGAAAATCCTCTTAGAAAGAAGATATTTCAATGATTTTGAAATGTAAAAAATGTGTATCGCTCATCCATAGAGGGTAAAAGTCTCATTGACAGTCATTATATTATGGTCTGTTATCGATCGCGGGGATGACGATATTCTTAATCTAAACATCTTTTTGAACTGCATAACTGACGGCGCTTTGATGGTTGAGACGACCATCCGACTTCCAATCTTCGTCTATCGTTTGAAGCCGATGGACTACTCCACGATCTCGAAATGTCGGCAGCTATGCAGTATTTAACCTTTTGATTAGTATGAACGTTAATTTACGTCCTCGTGCCTCCTGGCCATACAGAGTATAATTGTACATGTTTGTCTTTTAAATTTTTACTGGCGCTGGAAAGGCTTGTATGTATTCACGTCTTCAAATTAGATGCATTGTGCATTTTCGCCTGCATTTCCATATCATGGTGGCAGGTGAGCCCAATTATCATTATGAAGTATCCCTGAAGAGTCCTGCCACCTATTCCATTATTCTACTGACTGCATTCGGCCTTGAGTACGTGCATATCACATGTAGTTGGCTCCATTGACGAAAATTTTCGCATTCAAACTAGTTTTCGTCCTGTTCAATGTTAACTATTTTTATATAATACCACAAAATTTAGGATTTTGCTTCGTAAAATTGATGCATTTACTTTGTTTTGTTTGTGCAATATATGATCTTCTTGTTTTCATTGATTCTTAATGTCTTAATGAAACAAACTTGAGTTCGAGGTAATAAAATTGTAATCGAAAGTAATTAAATTTTTTCCAAAAAAACTCACTTCTTGGTTCTGGGAAAACGAAATAAACTCACTACTCAAAGGGTTAAGCCGGTTAAGATCTCGAATTGAATTTAACAAAAATCTTTATCCCGTTTTGCATAATGCTTAATCTAGCACACGATATTTTGTTATGTGCTAGGGTTGACATTGATCATAGAATCTAGCATTATTCCAACCTTTTTATAAGGTTTTACATAAATTATTTGGTTTTTCTTCCAACGAACATGGTTGATAAAGTCTTCATTGTCTGCAATGGCCTTCCATGTGTGTGTACCAGGGTGTAAACTCGATAGGACTTCATCAGGTTTCACATGATCATTGAACTTATTGTACACCTAATCATATGTATAATAGAATTGGCGATAACTTAGTATTTTCATTTCCATCGTGGAGAATTTCTACTATAATTTTAAATTTACTAAAATATATGGTACCAGACAGATGCCTGACAAATGTCGGAAATTTTTATTGAAAGTAATGATTGTATTGAGACTATGAATGATAATGCTACTGGCCGACGGTTACCTAGGTCCTCCGAGGAGAAGGTAATTAACCATACCCTCATCAATTGCGAGATCAAGCAGCTCAATGAATATAAAAGGGATTATGCATGTAAGCCAGTATGATGGCACTTCATTATAATGCACAAGAAAGCTAGCAAATTATTGAGTACCCTTGAACTTAATCATAACCCTCTAACTTTCAAATAATCTCATTATACCCCTCATCTCTGGTGCTTCTCCCGATCCTCATCCACTCTTATCTCTAAAATATGCATCGTGTCACGAGCAAATCTTCTCTCACTTCCCCTATTCGTTCTCATCTACTGCGATCACTCGTTGTTTCAATTTATAAGGACATTTTTAATGCTCTAAATTGAAATGAGTCTCTGAGTATTAAAGTTATAACAGGTTGATATTTTTCTGCGGATCAGGGACGTATGCGTCGACATCTGGACCGAGATGTAGGCGCACAATTTCTGCCCTCTTTTAAGGTCTCCTCGATCTCATTTCTATATATATTTTGCTCATATTCCCCACGAATATTTCAATAACATTATCAGGCGAATTCAATTACCAAATCTCTACCAACAATAGGCGAAGTTCTAGGCGCGTGTGGTGCATACGCGTGTACTTTCTATACAAAGAAGGAGCGATTGGTGCGTGCACGTTTCCCTCAGCGAATTGGGCAGAGGAATTCTTATCAAGGACGAAAATAAACATGCATTAAGTGTACTTGCGAAAATATTGCCAGCATAGCAACAATAACAGGATATATCACAAAAGGAAGTCATAAGCATTTCATTTCAGTTTGTAAATTAACTTCTCCTAAATATTTCTTCCAGTCTGTACCTCATAATCCGCCTGTTTTTCCTCCATAACGACTTCCGTGGCATACTACTTAGAGAACTCAGGTGCAAAGCTAAACTTCTTGCGCATTTCATGACAGCAGGAAGTATGACTTCATTTTTCTGGGGAAATATGGGGTGCGGATGGCACGAGATCGACTTCTAGTACTCGTCAGTACCTTCACCTTTGTTTTCGAAGGTCGATCCTCCGCTCAATTTTGATTGGCAGATACTGTCGCGTTTAGGTGGTATCGTTCCACATAAATTCTCGCTATTCTTGTGCTTTGAGTACGTTTATACATTTCACCAAGTGGTTTTTCATCGCGGATGCTTTCAGTTTACGAACTATTTTTCATGCGAAAATGAATGCTAAATCTAGCACACGACATCGTATGTGTGCTGATAGTTGAAATTGATCTTAGAATCCAATTATTATTCCATTCCGTTTTATAAGATTTTGCATAAATGATCTGTTTTTTTACCGACGAACATGGTTGATGAAGATTTTGTTGTTAGCAATGGACCTCCATACTCGGCTTTAAACCCGATATAACTTCATCAGGTTTCCCATGATCATTGAACTTATTATCGTACATCTAATCGTATTGTATGTAGGTATAATAGAACTGGCGATAACTTAGTATTTCCACTTCCATTGTAAAGAATGTTTACTATAATTTTAAGGTAACTAAAATAGATAGTACCAGGCAGATTCCTGATACGTCGAAAATTTTTATCCAAAGTCATGATCGTATAGCGACTATCTAATCTTACTAATGTACAAAAATCTAGTGGCGTCTGTCTGTGTGTCTGTTAGTCAATCACTCATAAACCACTGAATCGATTGAAACAAACTTTGGCAGGAAGATACTTGATATATCTAGTTCACGCATAAGCTATAGAACAAGGGCTTTGGGGCCCTTGAAGGCCCTCAAGTGGGTCTTTCCATTGATTCATTCATTCATTCAAAAATTGGCCCTGGAAGATAATTCTTGTCTGTAATTTTATTTAACGGATCCCTCATTTTCCCTCTTTTTATACAGTTAAATGCTCCTCAGTCGACGCTTTCGAGTCTGCAGGAACGGCAGGGACTAGTGCCCAGGCTATGCTTGCTGCTTCGGTTCTTTTCACCGACGACAATATGTTGACTTCAACTCGGCGAGAATTGCGAATATATCCATGCTAGCTCAAACGGCAAAATTAGAGCAAGTGGATTCCTTCATCTATCACGGAGGTACCATCACGTGGGACGGAAGAAGTTCAACGGACATCAAGAGGAGAATAGCCCAAGCTAAGAAGGCGTTCATGTGAAACAACTGCTTTGCTCAAACCATTCAAACATTCGTGTGGAGCGTAGCACTCTACGGATCGGAAGCATTGACCATTGGAAAAACTGACCAGAAAATAATAGAAACCTTTGAAACCTGGTGCTGGAGGAGGATGCTGAAGATCAAATGGATGAACAAAATAAGAAGTTATGGAGTGTAGAGAAGAGTAGAAGAGGAAAGAACCATATCGAAAATTATACAGAAAAGAAGAACCAGATGGATTGGACACACCGTAAGGCACAATGGGTTAGTGAGGAACATAATTGAAGGTAAAATAGAGGGAAAAGTCCCCGATGGAAGAGCCAGGAATAAGTTTATGGATCAAATGAAGAGGAAAGTACTTAGGATGAGATACCAGGAGGTAAGGGAAGAAAAAATAGATAGGGAAGGGTGGAGGGCTGCAATCAACTAATCTTAGGATTGAACAACCAATGAATACCTTTAGTCATATTAAAATTGACCTATTAGAGTTTTATTATGCACACGGGAATTTTGGTCATAGTCAACTAAATGATGGTGGGATGAATTGAAATTTCATTTGTGTCGTATTACAGGTCGTGTTTTCAAACCAGGTGGAGTTATGTCCACGATATGGTAGCATCAATATAAAGTCTATTAGGGCCGTCGATAATGGACCAATGGACCATGGAACAGTGAACAGAAACGAGATAATGATGCTATCCCGGCTACCAATAATTCCGGGCATGCAGTTGACCAACAAATTTGATTTTATCCGGCATGTTATTTCGGCGCAAGCCAAATGAAAATACTATGCACCATTAGAGTTCAGAACAGGTGAGTGTGCACATTAATGACTTGAATTGAGCTAATTTTGAAAATAACAACCGATTTAATGGCATTTTTTACGCCATTTGGGGAAACAAAGAGCATATATGGGATTGAGACAACAAAATCCTGTCAAGCAAACGATATATCAACAAAAATCCTTTTACAAAGGAGTATTTTATGACCAAGAGCTGTTTCCCTACTAAAACAGCCATACACATGCCTGGGGTCATATAATACTTTCTATGGTGTTTTAACTCGTTGTAATATTACATTATGACGATGCAAAACCTGTTTAATATCTCCATTTGTCAATGTAAAGACATTTCATTTTTAATTGACGCCACATCTGTGTTTATCTAGTGGAGAATGATCATATTTCACTATTTACATTAAAATTGAAATTGTGTTCTTTTTTGCAAAAACTTAATTTATTAAATGTAATCCAGCGGTGTCTAAAATTGAGATAGGGATCAATACCCATATGCTGCACCAAATTTGTACTAGCTGATGAATCACCATGAAATTTTTTACACAAAATTTAACAAGAAAATTCGCAATGTTAAAAGCTTTACGTTGGCCAAATAAGTCAGTCCATTATATTTTTCGTGTTTTACATTCACGCATTTTACTCTCATATCATAGGTTATGCATCAAATAATAAAATCTAAGCAGAGTATTTGGAATTTAGAAATTTCTCTTCCTTGAAATCTTCCTACGGATAACCAGTTTCGAAAAGAATGACTAGCCTTAGTGAATTCTATTTCACTTAAACGGCTAAAAAATATGTTTTTAGTTTTGAATGAGTGCATTGGTACCACTTGACCATTAATTGCATTTTCCCTTAGTGACCGCTGTAGTGTTATCACTCTTTCACTGGCCTCATAATTAGGTAATTTATACTGTTCTCATTTGACTGATTAATACCATGAAAAGATCGTTTAACAATTTGCCTATTGCATTTTCAATAGCTATTACATTTTCATGATTTATATATCTTAAGTCATCCACGTGAAAAGGAAAAAGCAAAAAACGGCCTTCTTCTAAGTACCTTTCCATCTTCATTATACTAAAATCAAACCCGATAAAAGATTTTCATAGGTGAGTAGCAGCGAAAACTCTACTGCTATCAATGGGTATACAATGGATTGTATAACAGTAAAGTTTAAAATTTCATTTTTCCCGCAATCAATAGGAGACCATATGGCTTCGTTTAGACTTTAAATTAGGTTAGTTGACTGGTAGTGTTGCTGATTACCAATCCTAGAACCCTGGTTATATCGTAAATAGCACGGTCATCTGACGGTTTGCCTGCGTACACCGTTCTGTACTCCATTAGCCTCGTTAGTGTGCTCTGAATTGTGCTGCCTCGTGTCTTCGCCAAAATGGGAAGATCTCATCTTGCAACATTTTCTTCATCTTAAAGAAACACATTACTCGAACCCTAAGCGTAGAATTTCGCCTTCACTACATCCTCAGAGCAAATACTCGCGTGCGCTCTTATCAACACCTCGCCTGGTTCACGCCTGGACCGAAAATCCGCTGTTTGCCAAATAGGAAGTGAGGAGAAGCAGAACGAGTGCCTGGGTCCAAGGAGGTGAGGGGGTGCATTAGTGCTGAGGGATCGACGGTAGTGTTAGCTGGATACGATGCGAGAAGACGACGCGGGCAGGGAGACTCGTTGGCCCCACGATGCCGGAGGGAAGAGTTTAGAAGCCGGAGCGGCAATTAGCGGAGACTAGGCGGATGTTGGCGCCGCTCCTCCTCACAAACTGAGTAATGAGTCCTGCGGGGCATTTGAAGGTTTGAAGGGGTCAAGGGTGGAAAGACCCCCGTAATTTTGGAAGAGTAGAATTAGACGTACCGTGGAGGATGTAGGGCGAGTAATTGAGGTGAACTATCTGGGCCAAGGGGAGGATTAAGGTCAATAGAAAAAAGTGCGAAAGAAATCTCGGCCAGAGGATTATACTCACGATTCTTGAATGGAATCTTGGAATTTTTTTTACTGCTCACCCGGGAAAATAGACTTTGTGGTAAATTATTTCAGGGTAAAGGGTAGTGAAGGACACATTTCCACCAAATACAGTCCGTTCATTTACCCTAGAGAAAGAATTTCAGGCCTAAAAGTTTGGAGCAATATTTTTCTAAGAGAGAGACTTGGAGCAGTAACAAAAATAAAGTAGACTGAGCACAACAAGATATTTTTAGCACATAAGGGGCTTTTAAACAACTTTATGCTGGTAAGTCGTATGATTTTGATGAACCGTTGAGAATATCTTAAGGAAGAGCGAGAAAATCATAGGCACTGAGTACATCATAGAAGATTGATAAATCACCTTAATAATGTTGATGGAATTCCCATCTTATTCCTGTAACACTAAACCAAAAGGAACATTTTCAGGTCTTCAATGAGTTGAGTTAAATCATATAGAAACGGGTAACAACCTTTTTATCAAATACCTTTGATATGAAATCAGTTAGGGCAAGTGCTTTAGGAATGTTTCCCGCTTCTGCTGGAAAATAATTTTAATTCACTGCTAACTGGAGAAATTAGGTCATTTATACAAATAATAGTTAATAAAGGGCCAATAATCCTTCCTCGTGGAACACCGTATGTTATAACAACCATGTCAGAGCTAATACCATCTATAACATCTTTTAGTTTTCGATCACTGAGAAATTTTCTCATCCAATTCACTATTTTTTATTAACTCCGCTTGGTTGCATTTAATGTAAGAGTTTTTTGTGAGGAACCTCGCAAATGCTTTCCTTTCATCGAGGAATATCACTTGGACTTGATTATTCGATTCTTCTGATTTTAGGTTATCGTAAAGGAAGAGAGTGACCTGTGTTATGCAAGATCTACCCTTCCTGACGCCATGCTCACTGCTATGTAAAACGTATCTATAATCCAGTTAGGTCATATTATTTCTAACAATAGTGTGTTCGAGTCTTGCATACAAGCAATGTTAATGATAGGCCGGTAATTTTCTGGGTCATTTCTCTTTCCTGTTTTAAATTTCGGTGTGACGTTGGCTACTTCCCATAGTCTTGAGAAGCCATTCCTTTGGATAATGATTTGCAAAATGTAATTTCTAGGAAATATATGTAGCGCAAACTCCCTACGCACACGTGCAGGCATTCCTTCTGATCATGAGGACTTGTTACTTTTAATAGAACGTAGTTGTTTAGTTATTCAATCACGTTTAATAATTATGTCATCCATAAGTTCATTAATATTGGGAACGTCTGATTTATGTACTATGTTGTCTTTTGTGTACACACTTTCAAAGTCGTGGTTTAATAGGTTGGCTTTATCTGTACTGTTGGTGACTGCTTTGCCATCTTAATTTAATATAGACTAACGTAGAAGTTTTGTCATAGAGCTCTCTCGCGTAAGATCAGATTGACTTCCGATTTTCATCTAGTAATTCACCTTTGATTTTGTTCTTGACTGTTCGTTGAGTAGAACGCATTATTTTCTTCGTCTTAGACGGTTAATCAACATAAATATCTCTCACTGCAGGTTCCATAGTCGTGTTACCTGACAGTAGAATTTTTATTTAAGTTGTGTGCCTTTGTATCTGCCTGAGCTCCTGCCTTTCTTCGTGCTTATACCAACGAGGCTCTTTACTCTCACGTTCATTCTGTTCATTTGTATAGATTACTAGCCATAGGTGATTTTAATATTAGGTATTCCGATCCACAGTCTGCTTCTCGGTGTATTTTAACGTTGAAAGGTCTGATGTGTTCTTTTAATCACGATGTAGTGGACAATTGATTCTAGATTTTCAGTCCCCTGTATTCATGTTCATTTGTTTATATCTTTGTGCTACGAATATCCATTTAGGATCTGTACTTATGTGCTGCGCGTTGATCTATTCATATGATTTTATTATCATTTAAAACATCCTCTATTGAACATTTTTCTTCCTAACAACACACCCTCGTCTTTTCCTGTTTTGTGTTCTTTGACGAAGCTCTCTTCGAGTCTGATTCTCCCAGGAGTTGGGCCCATTGGTATGCGTTAGTGAGTGATTTTCCTGAGTACTTGTGTGAATGATTGCTCTGTTTGTCTTCGGCGTGGAATTAATATTTTCATAAACATTCACAGATTGTGTGTTTGTGGTCATAACCCAGTGAGCGTTAATGGGGCCCTGTGATGAATCCCATTTTGGGATGAGTGTGTGTCTGGCAGTGGTCACTGTCGAGGAATTAACGTTCCCGTAAACCGCCAAAGAGGGTTTTCTGGTTGAGAGACTGTGGTCGGTCACTGAAGTGTCCGTTAAAGAGTGTTGGCAATAATTACGGCCATTGGAGAAAAATTCTCACCTAATTGTTTTAACATTCTCTTCATGACGTCTTAATATTTGGCCATTAATGGCCTCACCTACTCTGCCAATAATATCTCCACCATTATTATTTGTACTATACATTTTTCTTGTACTAATCTTGTATTAGTTAATATAGTTAATATAATAAATAACCTCATAATTAATTATCTTTGAGTGTTATATTATTCTTTTTGATTTTCCATTATTAAGCGTTGGTTTTCTTGATATTGGCATTATCGTAAGAGTGAAAAAATATTGCTGAATCCCAATCTCTAGGTTAGATCCCTAACAATAATTCGTTGTACTTCGCGACCGATTGAGACAGCTGTATTATTTACAGCCTCGGTGCGAGTCGTAGAAGGGGGCCCCTCGTGCGGCTCGTCGGCAATGCTCTCTCTATCCTCCTTATAGAAGGTCATCTGGTTCATAACATCTTCACCATACACTGTAGTTAATAATTCACACGAGTCCTTTCGGTTCTACCTGAGTTTCACCAAAAGTTTTACGTTACAACGTTTCTCTAACTTTATATCCATGTTAGACATGGTAGGCGAATATCTAACACACGTTACACGAATTGTCACAAACGTCCACTCACTGCACCGATCGACTTGAAACTGGTCGTGATTATAGATGGCTAAATTAATAGGCTACACGATGGTATGCAGTATTTTTACCTCAAGGTCACTATAGTCATTACTTTTTGATCAGCCCTCGTATGTTTCATTCCCAGATGAATTTATTTCATCCCATTGCTCTTGAAAAATTTCGCTCACGACTTGAAGCCAAGAATAATCCGCAGAGAAGATTATTGATAACGTGGTCAGAGAGATTTTGTCCGGTGTAGTTAAAGGATTGAAGAGTTTACAAATTAGTCAAAGCATTAATATGGACTCCGTTGATTTAGTGTTATTCTCTCTACTTTCCCATCTCGTGGAGTGATTATATGTAATTTATCCTCCATTTATTGCAATGGTCTCTAGGCTGTCGTGCAGATAGACTTTCATTTCCTCATTTTGAACCCTTGCTTCGGGAACATTATACCAAACGACGAGAAAAAAACCGAAACTCCCAAATGAACAAAAACCGGAATGGGGAAAAGACACCCCTCCTTTAATTAAAAAAGTTTATGGAGAAAGTTTTGGTCGTAAAATAGCCCTCGAAAAAAATGTCAATTAAGCCACGGCATATTAAAAATCACTTTTTTACGTCAAATTAAAGACTCGCAATGAGAGAATTCGCCCCACTGGATAGTAAACATCTCAATCAAAAGCTTATGAGCAGGTGTATGCAATCGTGGAGTCAATTTGCTTGGTAATCCCATTAAAAATTCAAATCTTCAAAATCAGTATAAATGTGTTTACGTCTCAAGGAAACTTCCTTAGGTAGATAATATTACTCATCAATTCCCGCGTGAAAATGAAAACTTCAGGGAATTTAGCCTTTGAGGCCTAGATCTAATTTTGTAAGTATGATCTATTTTTACCGATGGCACTCTATGATCTCTAAAACTTCTATCACTTACTGTGAAAAATCAATTATTTATTATTATGTAATTAATTATTCTCTTTGTACAAGTTAAAGAGGATATGCGCGTGACATTGGATTTAAAACATGTTACTCAAAATCCATTTTGCACGTCTCTGTAGAGGGGGTCGATTCTCAAACACCTGAATAATAAATGTACACTAAAACAACATTGCCATCGCATGGTGTTGTCGAGTCGGTATTGTTATGTTGTGTCGTCCTGTTCATATGTGATACTAAAGCAAGAGAACTTTTAAGTGGTGCCGTAGCTCGCGATACTTGCCACAACTTGTCATTCTTACATGTAATATGTGTCGTGATATCTACATCTACATACTACCCCGCAAGCCGCCTCAAAAGGCGTGTGGCGGGGGTGTTAGGACACCAGCTGTCAACAAAAAAAAATCAAAGTTCCCCCTAGCATTTATTAAAGTCCTTAATTGTTCGGGGGAAGAACGAATTCCCATACCTATCCGTTCGGCAAAATATCTCTCTTAATTTATCGATTCTGTCGGACCTGGAGATATAATATGGTTCTAATATGATGTTCTCCGTGTCGCTCTGAAAGATATTCATTCTCAACTGCTCAAGCAATCTAAGCCTAGCGGGTAGCCTCCGAGTCTCTAGCGGCTCCCACCCTAAATCGTTCAAAATCTGTGTAACGCTTTCTGTACGGCCGTAGCAGTTTTTGACGAATCGCGCAGCTTTCCTTTGTATTTTATTAAGTTCATGGACTAGGTCTTTCTCCGCCGGATCCCATATGCTCGTTGCATATTCAAGGTGTGGCCGGACGAGTGCGAAATAGCACCTCTCTTTCACTTTATCATCCGAAAATCTTCCCACAACACGCTTGACAAATCCTAGCTTCTTCAGGGCTCTGCCACAAATATTTATTATGTGTGTCCCCCACGATAGGTTCGAAGTTATCGTAACTCCCAGGTATTGCACTTCATCTGTCGCATTTATGCTAACGCCATCCACAACATATACATGGGGATAGTTGGACGACCTACGCAAGAAATGCACCGCCGTGCATTTCCTCAGATTAAGTTCTAATCCCCACTCTTTCCTCCACGCATGAACGTTGTTTAAGTCCGATGACAGAATTTCAAAGTCAGAGTGATCACTAATTTCGCGGTATATGACAGTATATGATATGTTGAACATTGGCTCCCCAGAATGTTTACCCTCCCGTTCCTCACCCAATATTTACGGAACTAAAATGCGGAGGAAACTCATTTTTTACCCTCTCTCATCCGCCTAGTCTACTTTGGAAAATTGTCTCGTCCTCATAATGCGGTATCCAAACAGGGGTACATAGCTGAAAAGGATCTTACATGTTGCGCAAGGATCATATGGTGCTCCCATTGGGGCGCCACCCTTGTGCTTACGTCAAGCTTCTACATCTCAAGGGGCGAGGGTGGGAAAACACATGACCTACGATTCAATCAAAACGCTCTAAATGCCTCGACCACCGCTCACCCTGATGGACCCTATTCCGCTTTAAACGTTTCCATCCGCGTGGAAACAATTAAGGGACGTGTGCTATTTTTTTCTTCTTAAACCTATTTATAAATTAATTTTACTTAATTTCTGTATTGTTCTATTCGATACACTTTTCCAGCCTTAAAATATGTGTGAATTCCTCGTACATTCCCATCTCTTATTGTTGATGTGATGGTAAATGTAGATTTTAGTTTTTTATAAAAAAGGCTTTTTTCATCGTTTTAGTTTGCGCTGCTGTTATATCCTTTTGAGCCAACGCGTGATTGTAAATCCCTTTCTTCCTCAAAGCTTGTATCTCTACATGAATAGCAAAACTATAGGAGCAAATTT
This sequence comes from Ceriagrion tenellum, assembly GCA_963169105.1. Lineage (NCBI taxonomy): Eukaryota > Metazoa > Arthropoda > Insecta > Odonata > Coenagrionidae > Ceriagrion > Ceriagrion tenellum. The sequence continues at coordinate 106,274,699 of OY720639.1, forward strand.
GCCAACTATAGGAGCAAAACCCACAAAACTATAGGAGCAAACCAACTCGCATGCACTGTAGTTATGTGCGTAACAATATATCATGCAATTCCGTTAATGATACTGCGAAATGACTAATGACGGAGTTAGTCCAGACAGAGACAGGACAGAGAAGAATGGAGGAGCATTGCTGCTGCAAACCAATCCTAGGATTGTAACCAAAAGAAGAACTGGTGTGTTTCAGAGCGATACAGTGAATATTATCATGACGCCTCACTGCATTTCTAGGTCTAACAGATGCGATAAAATAAGAGAGATACTCTGCCGAACTGATAGATACAAAAACTCGTTCTTTCCGCACCCAATAAGCGACCAAAAAAACTGCTCTCCTCTAAATACACTCCCATAATACATGTCATCATTTCGCCTCCAAAAATTTACATCTTTACATGGCTGGTGACCTACCACCCCTTACCACGCGCCCATGCGGCGGCTCGTGGGGTAGTATGTAGAGGTTGATGTAGAAGAAGGGAATGCTGCACTGTGAATGAATCGCGTGGTTTGGGTGATGAGGTCCGCCAACGCATTGAGTCCTACCTTTCCTTTTCGCTTCCCCTTTCATTTGTTTCTCCCTCTCCCGCGTGTTCATCGCCATCCCTTTTCCTCTCTCTTTCGCCTCCACTCCCTAATTAACTCGATCCCGCTCCTCCATGCGAATTTCCCAATTGGGAAAATTTCGTCCTTTCCCCACGGGAACAACCGACCGGCACCCAACAGGCCCCCAGGCTAGCAAAGTTATTCCTTTCATTCGGTGTTTTTTTCACTTTCTTTTCTTTTTCTGATATGCCCCTCGACGATACAGTCTCCTAAAAAGCCTTCACTTTCATAATAGAAGCGAGCACAGTCCATTTGTGTACAACCCCTACATTGTGTACAACCCCTACAGACAATTGGAATGGTCCATTGATTAAAAGAAAGTATATATGAAATCAAACAGTAGGGTAGCACATGAAAATAATTCAACTATTAAAAACCATCATCTGATTGGGAGGAATACTGATGATGAATAAAATTGATGAGCAAATTTGGTTGGTTTTTATGTCATCTTTTTTGTGTAGCATTATATGAATCCGGAAAAATCCTTGAATTTGTATTTCGACCCAGACGCATTGTAAAATGAAATAAATAAACATGGCTTAGCTTAAATTTATTAGCGCCATTTTTAAGAATCACAACAACCATAATGATGTTTAAACATTAAAAACCTTCCACATATAAGACTATTAGCAGTAAAATAATCCACTGAAAGCGTGTGCGAATAAATGCTATACTAATAACACTTGCATTACTTGATATTGTGACCGTCATTTTTGACATATCATCAATCATCGCAGGCTCCGGTGGCGGCGGGGAAAAGTCCTGGCCTGCTAAACCGTGGGTCGCGGGTTCGAGTCCCGCTAGGGTGGGTTTTTTATCACCACCCAGGGCATGGATGTACGTCAAGTTCTGTTGGTCCGGTCTCTGGAACTCTTGATGACAGGCTCAGCAGCCTATCGCGATTCCGGGGACATACGGGCCAACAGAATCGTCCGGCAAGCAAAAAAAAGTGGATCAAACACGAAAAAGAAGCAAAAAATTCCAGTTCATCGTAGCTTTTAATTTGATCCAACAGAGAGTCCACTTAATCCACTTAATGCCACTCTTAAAGTGCTCTCTGTACCAATGCCTGTATGGAGGTACCTATCTGTAGCAAAATCATCGTTGATCTTTGGAATACATTTAAAATAGGCAGCTTAAAATAGTTTCTAAGCAAGTTATAATTTGTCATAAAATTTGAAGAAAATAGGAGCTCGATATATAATTTTTTGATGAAACATGCCTCATTTTCATACGTAAAGATACTATCTACTCATTTAAGTAAGACATGATCTGAGATTCGAAGGCGTCTATCTTTAAATTCCACTCTCTAGGCCAGAGGTCACCAAACCTTTTTGCACGGTGGGCCAGATAACTGACAAAATGACGAGCACGAGCCACATAATCTTTTATAAACAAGCAAATTCTAGTACCAAGTACGTTTTACCCAGCAAATTCCAGTACCGTCAGTGGACCTGATATATTGGTGTCGCGGGCCGGCAGGCCTTAGTTTGGTGACCCCTGCTCTAGGTAGAGAACCGTTCATCGGAGAAAACGAATCTAAGTTAGTGGAAACAGTTCAAGGACACGTCGGAGGAGATTGATGAAGGCCAGCAAGTGGGCAATGGGGTGACATCGATAGGTCGCCCGGAGGATCGGAATAGAAAGAGTATAAATGGGAAAGATCCTTGATTACCAAAATAAAAAAAACTGTTCCTCTTTTCTAGTTACTCGTACATAAAGCTGTAATCGTTATTGGTCGAGACGGGAGGACTATATAGAGGAGGAAGGAAGGAATATATCAGTCATTGGTCCTTAATCGTTCAATTCTAAGATTGGTTCTTGGCCCCTCCCTATTTAATGCTATATTCCTTTACCTCCTGGTATCTGTTCCTATGTAATTTTCTCTTCCTTTGGTCCGTGAACTTATTCCTTGGTCTTCCTGTGATGGCTTTTTCCTCTATTTTACCTTCAATCATGTTCTCCACAAATCCATTGTGTATCAAGGTGCGTCCAATCCATCTGGTTCTTCTTTTCTGCATGGTGTACCATATGGTCTTTTCCTCTTCTAATCTTCTGTACACTTCAACATTTCTTATTTTGTCCGTCCATTTTATCTTCAGCATCCTCCTCCAGCACCAGGTTTTGAAGGCGTCTAGCCTTTTCTGGTCTGCTTTTCCAAAGGTCCATGCTTCCGATCCGTAGAGTGCTACACTCCACACGAAGGTTTTCACATATTCTTTCCTGGTTTGTATTCTATCTTCATTGATCACCGCAGTTGTCTTTTTCCTATGAATACCATCGCTTGAGACATCAAATACGTATTTTCAAGATCACCTTATTGCCACTCCAAGAATTTCTCCAAATCACCACTGTCCTAGACTTCTACAATTCTCAATGGTGGAATATATTCGGTTACTTCCTCTGAGAACAGCCGCGTCTAGTTTGAAAATCTAACATGAAATGTACCAATTATAGCAACGCAGGCAAGGGAACGGGTGAAAAGATATAGGTACACTAAAGGGATAAAATTAGTCATTTCCAAAATCATTGGACTTGTCTGGGGTCAGACACCGGAATTCCTGATTGCGGGTCGTCTGTGTTATCCAGTTCATTGGTTTGGTGGGTTGACTGGCGAACACACTCGATTGGAAATTGCCAAATCCGGGTGGTGTATTGCTACTTAAAGGTTGGGAGTGAGGAGTGAAGCCAGGTGTTCGCAGTCTGCTCTCAGCGCAGATCGTAGTTTATATTAATGATCTAAATTCTCGAGTTATCGGTAAATTAAGAGTATTTGCAGGTGATACAGTTATCTACTGTGAAATAAGCGAAGACGCGTACTTTGAAGTTCTGTCGTCTGATCTTTACAACGTTCATCCGTGTTGCCAGGAGTGGGGGTTAGAATTTAGTATCAATTAATGCACCACAGTTCACTTCCAGCGAAATTCGTCACACAAGTGCCAAACCTGTACTGTGGATGGAGTAAATATAAAATCTTCAGATACAGTAAAATATCTTGGAATAACCTTAACTTTGGATATATCGTGGGGAACATAACAATTCATGAGTGGCAGAGCATTAACCCTCAACTGCTATCGTCATGTCTTTTTTGACCCGACGTATTTTGTTTTTGCTTTAGTGATAAAACGACCACTCGCAGCATCCTTGGCTACAATGTAATCCTAGGGGAGTGGGGAGTGAGCCAGTTGAACTTGAGATAGTGCCAGTGACGGTTTTTATTTACGAGAAATTCGAAAAATCGGGTCAAAAAAGACCCAAGGACAGTGTGTACGTGGCCAACAACCACGACAGTACCTAGATAAGGGTTAAAGAAACTAGGTCTTGTTAAGCGTATTATAGGAAGGTCCTCGAATGAAAATGTAAAAGAGAGATGCTAATTCGCTCTAGTTAGGCCACACCTTGATTACGCAGCGAGCACTTGGGACTATTGTCATAAAGGTTTAACTAAATTTAGTTAAAATATACGAAGAAAAGCAGTACTCTTCGTTAAAAAATGCTAAGAGCAAACAGTGTCTCACAACTTTTAGAGGGGACAAGGTGGGAGCCTCTAAAGACTTGGAGGCTACACGCTAAGCTGAAGTTACTTGATAAATTCAGAGCTAGTGTGTTTTATAGCAACGCAGAGAATATTATCATGACGCCTCACTACACCTCTAGGTCTAACAGAAGCTATAAAATAAGAGAGATACATTGACGAACAGATAGGTACAGAAATTCATTCTTTGCGCGTACAATAAGCGACCACGATAAAAAATTCTCCACTAAATACATTCCCATAATACACGTCACCATTTACCTCCAAAAACCTTATCTCATACATCTCAACATGGCTGGTGTCCTAGCACCCCGTGCCACACGCCCCTGCGGCGCGGCGGCTCGCTGGGTAGGTAGAATGTAGATCCACAGACGGCCAGTGTACCACACTTTACCATCCCATCTGATGGACCAAGTACTATCGAAGAACTCTCGTCACAAAACACTAGATGGTAATAGATGGAGTGGGCAATATTTTTGTCCAGTCAGGGGATTCAGACTGGGGCGGTCGTTATCTATAAGCCAGGGCTTCGCGTTGGTTTCCATCTCTGGCCATTCGGATCTCTACAGCCTCTCCGCTAGGTGCTCAGCGACTGACTGCGCGGATTTGAAGGTATCGTCGTTTATTACTCCCCCGGCTGCTCGTTCCGACCCCGCCAATGACTTCCTCTTCCCATGATTCCTACTCCTTTGGACCGTTTTTGTAGAGGGGGAAAATCTTTAACGGGTCTGCGCAGGCGCCGGGAGATGATTCGAGCGGAGAGGGGAGGAGTGATGTCTCGTATGTGGACAAAGAGTGCGAGATAAGGTAAAGACATCAAATCAGTGACGAATTTTTCATTACAATATAACGTCTAATGATCTGCAAGAAAAGAAAAATTGACGATCTAACAGAATATTTTGGTATAAATTTTGTAGGAATGTGAACTAATGAAATATCATCTATCAGTTGGGAGGTTTATAAATATGATAACGAGTTTTATGATTTTTCATCATTGGTCGTTCAATCCTAGGATTAGTTGACTGCAGCTCTCCACCCTTCCTTATCTAATGCTAGTTCCTTTACCTCCAGATATTTCTTCCTGTGTATTTTTCTCTTTATTTGGTCCATAAACTTATTCCTTGGTCTTCCTCTTGGGGCTTTTCCCTTTATTTTGCCTTCAATCATGTTCTTAAAAAATCCATTGTGTCTCAGGGTGGGTCCAATTCATCTTGTTATTCTTTTCACTATGGTGTTCCATATGTTCTTTTACTCTTCTGTACACTTCATCATTTCTTATAATGAAATATAATTGGAAAACTAAATCACTGTTAAATGCATCAATGGGATTTGCATGCGAAGAGTATGTTTGTACTCCATTTTTTATTTAAAATGTTGCCACTATTATTTTTTTGGTCCTTGAGGACTTATCATTTCTATAAAAATGGACATTATATATTACAATATTTTGCCATTTTGTTACAATAAACAATAGCACTAGCAAGAACCTTTGAAACTAAAGTGTATTTGACCAGTTCACCAGCTCTTACTGTTGTGTATTAAATTAAAAAACTGAGGTTCTCCAAATATTCAGGTTCGATATATTAGTGAGCAACTTATCTCCAATCCATCATGGCAAAGCAAGGAAAGACTGATGAAAGCATCATAAAGCTGTGGCTGTCAAAAGGAGAAGGCGTATATCCCGTCACAAGTCGAATACTTATGAGACATTGCCTTGACGTCTGTCATGTGAATGGAAATTTGATTGGCTTTTCTGGTGTCACGATAATTCTGCAATAAATCATCGCGCGGGATGAATAAGAGGCATGAAATGTGTGATCCAATCGATGAGCAGTGGCAAGGTAAAGCAGAGTGTACAGGATATCTGGGCGATAAATAATCTATCGATCAAAATCAACCCTTGAATGGCAGGGAAAATATGGAGGATTGATTCAGTGGGGTTAAAACAAGATAAAGAACAGTAAGTGAACGCGTGTTTTAGCGGTCGTTCCGAATTTTTCTGTACTTCAAAATGAAGGAAAAAGTAGAAATTCTTTGAGCTGAATTGTACTTCTCATGCACCTATCTATAGTAATTATGATGAAAATCATATAGTGTCCACGTGAAAAGCATTCTGAAATTGTCGATCCTAATTAAATTTGCTTCGTCACCCGCGTTAATAACAGAGTTTAATTTTACTTTTCCCTAACAAAAGCACGCGCGCAGCATGATATTTTCAATTGTTTCTTACTTTCGTGACCCGGTGTGTCAGTACACCGCATATGCCTCCTAGAGGTGGGTCGCGGGCAACAGTATTCTGGCTCTCAAGGTAGTCCTTTCAGAAGTGATCCTAGCTTGAGCAGAATAGGGAAAGCGGGCCTAGGGTATTACTATGCTTTGGTTTCTCTTGTGGGATACTGGCGAAAATGTGCCAAAACTGACCGGTAGAACGCCGTAACCGTTGGCAGGGAAAGCTGCACGTGGTGCGGGTACTGCGAATGCTGGTAACCTTGCATACTCTATTACAACTTACTGCTAAACGTCAAAATGTTGCCTCGGACAGCCGAAGCCACGGTGGGCGGCGGAAGCTGAATAAAAATGACCCATCAAGATTCGGACTGGAAACGAACTGGACTCTCGGTACTTGGAATGTGAGAGGAAGGTATGGAATGGAGCATGAGTTGCTGAATGAAATGAAAGTGAGACGAATGGATGTTTTGTGTGTCTGAATAATATCAGGGACTGCTGGAGGGAGTATTTTGAAGAATTGTACAATAATATTGCAGGCGTTGAGGATGAGCCTTGTGAAGTGTTATGTGAGAATGTGATGATGGAAAAGGATATCAGTGAGAAGGAGGTTACAACGGTTGTGAGAATATTGACAAATGGGAAGGCTGCAGGCATAGATGGGAAATCCAGTGAAATGTTGAAGTGTGGGTGTAAATTACTAATTTGTAGACGGCGTGAACTATACAATTTCTGCTTACAGGTTTCTGTTGTTCCAGCGGATTGGAAGCATGCTATCATCGTTCCGTTGTACAAAGGGAAGGGAGGAAGGACCGAATGTAATAATTATCGGGCCATTAGTTTACTGAGTATCCCGGGAAAAGTATTCAGTAAAATATTAATCGAAAGAGTAAGGAATATAACTTCGGACAGAATACGTGGTGTGCAGTGTGGGTTTATGCCTGGGAGAGGAAGTAGTGACCAGATTTTTGCACTTCAGCAAGTGATAGAAAAATGTATGAGTGTCCGTGCTGTGTACTGTGCGTTTGTCGATTTAGAGAAGGCATATGACAGAGTAAATAGAAAGAAGCTGTGGAAGGTTTTGAGAGACTATGGAGTGAATGGGCAGTTATTGAATGTTATCATGGCGATGTATGACAATAGTAAGGCAAGTGTAAGAGTTAACGGGGCTCTGAGTGATTGGTTTGTAATAAATCGGGGTGTAAAGCGAGGATGCGTAATGTCTCTATTATTGTTTAATGTATTTATGGAGAAATGCGTTAGAGACGCATGTAGTGATAACGATGGTGTTTTGATTGGTAATGTAAACGTGCGAGTTCTTCTATATGTGGATGATACAGTTTTGATCTCAGGCAGTTAACAAGGATTACAGAAGCTCCTATATAAGTTTTGTGAATCAAAGGAGGGAATGAAATTGATGGTAAATGCGTGCAAGATTAAAGTAGTAGTTTTTGATAAGGAGAATGGGGAATATAACTGTATGATGAGGGCAAATGGTGAAGTAATTGAACAGGTGGATGATTTTTTGTACTTAGGTAAGATGTATGCGAAAGATGGAAGAATAGATGAGGAGATAAAGAGACGTGCGAATGCTGGAAGGAAAGTAGTAGGTAGCATGTGGAGCATATCAAGGAATGAGTGCTTGTCTAAGGAAGCAAAAATTGCCGTGTACAAAAGTGTACTTCTTCCCACTTTTCTATATGGTAGTGAAACATGGGTATGTCAGGATAGATATAAGAGTAGACTAAACGCCGTGGGTATGAGTTATCTGAGGAGTATTTGCGGCAAAAGTAGGATGGATAGGGTCAGGAATGAGTGGGTCATGAATGAATGTGGGTTAAATGCTCTAGTAATGGACGTGTATGAAAGGAGTGTGCTTCGTTGGTTTGGCCATGTTGAGAGAATGGACGAAAGTCGAATAACGAAACAGATTGTCGTGGTCTCTGCGTCTCCGCTGGGAGAGCGGTCTCGTTGGGACCGCGTCTGCATATTTCGCTGGGAGAGGGAGAGAGGACAAATAGGCGGTTACTGTTTTCACAAGTTTATTTTCAACAAGAAAAATGACAGCGGTAAATGAGTGAGTGATGTTGTTGTCGCCGATTACTGGCGACTCGTCCAAGGGGGCCGGAACGAGTCCGGCGGAGGTTGCTCGAAGGGCGGCGATCTCTCGGGAGTACCGGGGGTTGGGGGCCTCCAGGGCAGCGGCGGGCGGCGATGTGGCCGGAGTCTCCGCGGCTGCGGCGGTCGGCGTGTCCTTCCGGCGGGCAACTGGTGGGCGATCTCTCGGACGTGGTCGGAGTCTCCGCGGCGGTCGGCGTGTCCTTCCGGCGGGCAGCTTGTGGGCGATCTCTCAGATGTGGCCGGAGTCTCCGCGGCTGCGGCGGTCGGAACGCTGGCGGCTGGTTGCAAAGGTGGTGGAGGCAGGCCGAGGATGCCCTCGCTGCGGCTCTCACCAGGAGCAGGGCCGAGGGTCTGCTTACTACAGTGGCTCACCCGCTATAAGGCAGGGAGTCGAAGGAGCGCGGAGGATGTACTCGCTGCCGCCACTCGCTTCGACTCCCTCCTCCGTTCTCAATTTCCCTGGCCCGGAGGGCCCCTTTTATACGGTCCCTGGCCGTTCCTCCGGCCAATCAGCGCGCTCCGCTAGGAGCGTGAGGGGGTGGTAGGGGAAAAAGTGAAAGTTCCCTCGTTCGGCGTGGGGGCGGGGGAGCTTCGTCACCGGGAGCGCGTGGTTTAAATGAGTGAGTTTTGGCCACGTGCAGTACGGGCACAACAAGATATATGAGAGTAGAATGAATGGTGTGAGAGGTAGAGGTAGGCCGAGAAAATTGTGGTTGAATGTGGTTGAGGAAATTCTTAGGAGGAATATTAGGAGTTTTAAATACAGGAGGGCGTGTATGAAACAGTGTATTGGGGTAAATTAGGCAAAAGAGGTTTGCAAGGATAGGTCAGTATGAAGGAAAGTGTTGAAGCTGAGTTAGGTGTACAATTATGTATTAATGAGTGAAACATTTTGACTGTGCCTACCCCGGAAGGGAACGGCGTGATGGGTATGTATGTATGTATGTTTCTTATTTTCACTTGGAAAAGTGTTATCTTCGTTTTTATTTCGCTGCAGTATACAAGCTGGCATCAGTTGGATAGTTTCGACACATGCACACCTTTTTCAATGGTCAAAAAAGATCTTAATAAGTGGAGTACTCACCAATTGCTTTTCGGGACCTTTTTGCAGTGCTGGGCCTTAGTAAGTCTCAAAGATTCTGGTTTATTTCTCAAAGTTAGATGAATGATGGTATATACATATTCGGTTTCTTAACGTTCGGTTTTTTCCGGATATTCAACATTTTCGGTTTTTTTTTACGTTCTAGGACACTATCCTATACTCACCTGCCATTTCTCCATTCATCCGCAGGCCTTTTGGCAACTGCTTTTCTCTTTTTGCTTTTTGCCTTCTCTCCATCTAACTCTGGGCCTTCGTCTTTTATATCTACCTTAATGATTCCATAAAAGATTTAAAGGCTTTCCCGGCGAATGCTTTTAATGTAAAGCTCTCGGATTTCCAACCGGGTGATGATGGTTTGTGTCACCGACGTTTCGAAGGCGTAGTCTATATTAGACTGCTACTGAGTATATTTTACCGCTGCTCTTTCCCCAAGATTCGTTTTTCTTTTAATTAAACCAACTTCCTTCCTATAGCTTGTGCTTTGCATATTGTTTTATCTGTTTCACAATTCGTCAGAATTTAAATTATTCTTGTGATTTATTTTCACCAAGTGCTACAAAATGACCTTATATATTGAAAATTAATATATCAAATCCTCTGCGAGGGTTTCTGCATTGCTCACAAATTTACTATCATAATATTAAACCATAATTCTGGTACTCTCCTGACTGACATTCAATTATTTAAGTCATACTCCATCACAGCGGATTCTTACCCTGGAATCATCTCCTTTGCCTCGAGCAACTCATCAGAGGATGTCTCTTCAGTCTCACCTACATCAGTATTTGGCCTAGGAGCAGATGTCACTGTTACTGAAAAAGAAAAAAAGAACTTTCTCCCTCTCCCTTCCCGTATATCTTCTGAATGGGAAGAAGTCCAATTCGGCCACAATATCCCTCTTAACAATATCACTCTCTCCATACTCCAGTCTGTCCCCGTCTACCTTTTTCTTAACTACATCATAACTCTGTAACTTGGTCAATTTTAATTCACATAATAGCATTTGGGCTTTGGCTGTGCGCAGACTTGAGATGTAGCGAATGAGTCAATGTTTATAGTATTTTTTTGGTAGATGTGTTAATTTGAGCCCTAGGGTAATTTAACATACGAAGTGGCAGGTGACCGAGATCTAGCAACACCAAATTGGCGAATACCCAACCGCAAACAAGTGTCCGCCATTTTGGTGTGACCCTAAGCAGATTAAAAACGGGCAAGAACAAATTAGTGTTATTTATTTGCTTTAAATGTATTAATTGTTAATTAGGTTGGTTTAAGTTGATTTTTATTTTTTAGGGATACTTTTGTGTATTTTAGTATGTTTATTTACTTGTGTTGAATTTGGTTCCATTGTTGTTTGTTGTCACGAGGGACCGGTCGTCATTAATAAATCAGTGAACCAAGAGGCGAGTCACTTAAGACTCATTTTGAAAACTTAACATGGTGGCAGCGGTAAAACAGTAATATTTATACCTGCGAAAAAGAAAAATGGAAATGAAGTATCCAATGTTAAAAAAATATAAGATTTTGAAAACTCCTGATCGTTCAACAACTGTTCCTCAAAAAAATATTAAATGAAGGTTTTCGGATGCTTTTAGTTATCTTTATTTGTTTCAACAAAGTTTGATGACTCTTGGTAGTTAAAGACCTATGCAGTTAGGAGAAATTTTGCAAATACCATTCAGGATAAATAGCTAACTATGGCATGTAGATTTTTGATACCTCGTAATAGAAGATGGCTCATTGCATGTTTCGAGCCATGCTGAAGTCACAGTTGGAAACCCTATAATTTCCGTCTTGTTTACTAAGCAATATTTTTGTACCCAAAAGAATTCAGTGCTTTCCCGAAATACAGGTTTCAACGAAGTTCTTGGTAGCTTGTGATTCATATCTTCAACTCCACTTTTGACTACCTCGACCTTGTTTCTTGATAAATTTCAGAGTACCCACCCGAAACACCAGGACTCACTCATTATTACATATCCATACTCCTACATTATCACTTACCAAGCGCTCCTTCATTATTTTTCTCTCTTCTCTTGTAAGTTCCCTTCCTGAGAACATCGACCCTTACCCATCACCTTATCTTTCAGCGTCTTCGCTAACCTAGCCGTATTTCATTCCCAAAAAAGGCATTTTTACTATCTCGCCATGTTGGATTATAAATTGTTATCTTCATCATGTTATATTTTTTCATTTATGTCCTATTTTGTTTGCTATACGTTCACTATAATATGGCCCCATACTGTATGTGATCTTTTTCTCAAATTAATAAATAAAATAAATTTAGTCCCCATCCAATACATGCAACGTCCTCGGCGTGTCATGAGTGTTCTTATGCGTCGCTATTGTATGTTTTATGTGGTTATTTGCGAGATGCCCGAAAAAGAATTTTGATGATAAGATTTTAAAAATGCAAGAGAACTTGAGAAGATGATATATGTGCTAAATCTTTATTGATATGGGAGTAAATTCTCCAAAATAGCACTTAATATTTTAGTTCATCTCTTTTATTCTCTCTAATCCCGTATCTCCGGGCCGAATGAGCCAATAGGGAACTTGCTGGTTTACACCGGGTTGAGAAATGTGAGAATTAATACCGGTAAGCCATTCTGCTAGAATCAATGATTCACTTTACGACACTATAAACCATTGATAGCTTCGTTTTATGTCCTTCATTAGGAAGAGTTAAAAACATCCAAGCTATTTCGTCGCTACCGGTCGTTAAGTCTTTGAGGAGATAAGCCCATCCTAACATCCTAAGGTCATGAACGGCACTAGAAATTTTTATTCACTGATCTCCAAACTCTCCCAAACTGTTTATTTGCTTCATACTGTCTAATTGGCAGCTCCTCGAGCCCTGTTATCCATAAAGTCTACCCCGGCTTCACAGCAGTGGAACTTTTAATTTAATACCCCGGGGATCTGGATAAGTACGATAAAGGGAGGTATGAGAGAGCCTTTGGAGATATACTTGTATGATCACAAATGGCTTTAAATGGTGTTTCTTTTTCAATGAGGAAGAGTTCGGGCTGGATGGAAAGTGGTTGAGCAGAGTAATGAGAAACAGAGTGAGGTTAGATGAGACGGGAAGATCGGCGAAGATGTGACTCCGATTGGAGGATATTTTGAAGGAGGGAGTGTTTTTAGGCATGGGAATGGATTCACTGGAAGAATGCTTTTTAGGGAGTGACATGGTGAGAAATTGACCGGCTGCTACGATAGATGAGGGAATTCTTTATTGTTGGGTTACATTTTTCCTCTGCCAATTGCAAATTCTCTTGGATAGCCTTAATTTTAATGACGAATTCATCTGAACTTAACTGCATTGGAAGAAAAATGAATGAAGAATGCCTCATAATCCCTTTAAAACAGCCTTTTCTTGCCACCTCACACTGCCCCAACGCAAGAGAATAGCTGACAACTGTTAACGCAGGAAAGTTCTTGGGGAAGATTCGAAGTGGGGACAGAGGTATATCGCGTAGTGATGGCGGTAAGCTTTGTCGAAGAAATGGCTTCGGAACTTCACCGAGGATGAGATTGAGAATAATGACTCTTTCAATGGACACGATAAATTGCTGACGAAAAAGGCGCATGACGTTATTGCATTGGGTTGACGGAGATGAAGTGCATTAAAAATTAACTAAAATCTAATTTTATGCGTCCGAGTGTGTCGAGCGGGGTAAACATCACCGATGTCCTACAAGCATTCAAGTCTCAATGTTCGCCTTGAAGATTATTAAGTGAAATGGCTTTGAGATTGTAAACGAGGACAATAAAACGAGAGGGTTTAGACAAGTGGCTGCAAGACATTCCTCCTCTACTTCGCCCAATTTAGAGAAAAGAAGAAATTAAATTAAATTCTTTGGTAGTCGTTGAGGAAATAATTTTGAGACTTATTAAGGGTAGGAAAATGAGAGCGCTTCCATTTATGGCTATTACAAGGTTAATGGACACATAAAATGACAGGAGGGAGACTAAAATGTTTTGTTTGATCGCGATCTAAAACGTACAAATTATCCTTGGAAAACGGTAGAACTAAAATCCGTCCAGATAATCAAGGTAATTAATGAAAGGGATAATGAAGTTGGCCTAAAGGAACACTTCGTTGGTGATTTCGTATAAAATATGAAATGAGACTAATGAAGATTCGCTATTTCAGAACTAACCTTGGCATGCCAATACCTCTCATACCAATATATTAATAGTAGGGCGAACTTACATGGCAATATCCTGATACTCATTTCTCAATTTATTTCATAGAATTTCCTCCATTGAAAAATACTTCAACTAACCTGTAAATTAGAGATCAATTAATACAATATTAGAATATCAATCTTTAAGAAGACAACTTATTTCTTAAGATAAATTCTATACACTCCTATCTTGCTCTTAAAATTTATTACCAACTATCATCTTATGCTGACTGTAATAGTGTCGGGAAATACGTTGCTAAACCCAAATCTCAACTTAGTTATCCAATGGAAACCCGCATATCTAATAACAATTTTGCTTTTACATTCCGCATACGTATGAATTACAGCTGTACCTTTTTCATACCTTGATTGTGATTAAAAATCGGCGTATTGTTTTAGGCGCGTGCTGAGTGAATTGTATGGCCTTAGGTAAATACTGAATAAATCACAGGGACAATATCATTTTTGTCGGCATCAACTAAGTGATCTATTGCAAAAAATCTTTTCCATAGACTTTTGTGGTCATTAAAATCTTCATTGTTTTGGAAATTTGTGATGTATTTTGTAATTTTAAATGGTTATTATGAGAGCTATACATTTTTAAGCATCGTCATATTGCTGCGTTTTTTAAGTATTGCAGTTGTGTTAAATTACATGAGCCATTTTATTTCGTTCGATTTGGGGATCCTCTCTTGCATTGACGATGTTGGGAAGACGGAAAAGTATTTTTGTAAACGTGAAATTGATTTATAGTGCAGGGTTTATGGTGATAAATGCATTCCAAAGTAAGTAAACATCTAAGAGAATACGGTCACCTCGGATTGTGTAGCGCGTCCAGTAGTTGGAGGATTGGGAAAGGGAAGACATGTGGTGTGGCGTAAGACAACGGGCGAACAAGGTGGAATTCCTTTGACCTGAGGGCCTCCCGTGTTCTCCCCTACCTCCTATTGTTTTATTTTTTCCCAATCACCCTGTCTTTCTTCTCAAGGTTCTTCGCAGTTTCCTCGCTACTCTCTCGCCGGTTTATTTTTCGCATACTTTTCTTTAACTCGCTCTTTCATGGATCCGTTGGTCCATGGTTACCGTTTCATTTTACCCTACATAATTACCACTTCATTCATTTAAAAATATGAATCGAGTAACTAGGACTTTAATAAATGAGACTGTTTATAAGAAAAAAAATGCGCGAGGTTGACGACTCGATGCCACGACTCTGTTCGACCCGCGGTACGGGAGTCGGATGCTTTCATACTATTCTTAGTTAATAAAATTTTTGTAAAACAACTTGCTGTTTTTAAAAATTTTATTAACTAGGACTAAAAAGTTTCAAAAAACTTTTAATCATGCTTTTCTAAATAATATTTTAAAACATAAAATAGAAATATCTTAACATCATACTAAAAAGACACATACATAATAATATTTTCTAAAGTGAATAAAAATTTAGCCTAGTACTGGAAATAATTAAATTCAATTCAAGAAAATTTTCCACGCAGTGACAAGACCACAATGAAAAGCGTGGGGCGCGAACTCATTTATATTTTACACCTTAACTTAAGTTCATTTAAAGATTTTCTATAAATTGTGTATTGAAGCTCTCTATTTCATTGAATACCAAAATCTCCACATTTAATCAATTTATGTTGGTGAAATCTTCTCGGGTTTTCCACCGGGTGAGGTCGTTGTGGGCCGACGTTTCGATAGCTACCACCGCCATCGTCCTCAGTTTATTGATATCGTCCTTATCGTCCTCAATTTATGTTGATATCGAATATGAAAGAGCACCCCACGCTTTTCGTTGTGGTCTTGTTATTGTGTGGCTAATTTCCTCGAATTGAATTTAATTGCTTCCAGTACATGGCTAAATTTTCATTCACTTAAGAAAATACTATTTTTTTCTTTTCTTCTTTCTTGTGTCTTCTTTCTTTCTTTTTAATTTTCAATAATTGTCTAAGAAAAGAATGCTTAAAAATTCTTTTTTCATTTTTCCCTCGTGCTCTTCTCTCTGTCGGGTAAGAATAGAAACCTTTCATCTTTCTATGTTCATATTTTTTATCCACCTCAGCATCTTTCTTTGAGATCGTAAATTCAAATATTTAATCCACTGGCTGCATTGCTCGTCATTGTGGATTTCGAATCTTTACTTCGGGGTCGTGCATAAAATACGTTACCAACGTCGACAGGGAGTGAGTTGCCTAAAAACCTATGGCGGGTAATGAGAGGAGGAGGGGTTTCACTCAAATTAACGTAGCTGTTACAATGCGCCTGTTTACGTTTCTTACTCGTCAACATCGCGTCCACAACACTTCAGAGTTAAACATGAGGAAGGGCGCACAGGGTGTTTCTTACATCCCAAGCTACTACTTTAATCCAATGTGATTAAACTATTGCCTATACAATGTTGCAAGTCTTCATCCCATCAAATCTCTTACATTTTAACCCTCTCGCGAGTAAAAATGCGACCTCGTGACAATATCTAGTTATTTTTTTAACTTCATATGGTACATGGTCGATTTTTAGAATAAAAAAATTAATATTACTTGTTCCAATTGAATTAGATAGTTCGATTATATCTAGTTCCTTAAAAATAAATTCACATAATAGTTTAGAAAATATTTTTAAATTGAAAGAATCATTTGTAAATACAACGCCACATTTTGGGGTGAGGGGTCGGAAAAAAATCTACGGTTGTCAACAAATGGGGTTATAAAAATTACCGAAGACGGTAACGTAGTTTATGCAGGACCCCTTAGGGATATTGTGTATGGGTATCGCTAAAAATGTTTTTACCATGAGAAACAGTATCGTTCTACCAACCAAAGAAAACTTCTAATTGGTATTGAGACTTATTTGACGATGGTATGATTCAATCATTGTTTAAATGAAACTGGTGCAGTTAATGATATTTTGAAAAACAAACTTGAGAATTGAAACGAGATAATTGGTAATCAATTTTACCTTGGAAGCTCCTAAATGGTGATTTCTACTTTTGCTGCTGTTGGCAGCATGTTCATTTTAATGGATATAATACTTTAAACTGCATCGATATAGCTAAAGGTGACTTTTTTACAGTTCTGTATGGAGTTAGTGTGATTTTTCCAAAGCAATTACGCACTAAATGTTGTTTTTTTAACCATATCGAACTGGAAATATGCCAGTAAAATAGATCTATAATATAACTATGAAGAGGAAAATAAGTGAGAATGAGGCGGTAATGGTGATAAGAATATTGAAAAATGGGAATACTGCAGTCATAGATGGGAAATCCATAGATACTTTACTGTGGGTGTAAAATGCTTACCACGCAAATAATCAATAAATCGCAATAACGACTTCTAAATAAGAATAATGATTGTTATGAAATTTAAGTAAACCATTAATGAAAATAACCTTCCCCTTAGCCGTAATTGTAACGTGACACTAGGAGGTGATGACAGAGATATGAGATGCACGTGATTTTCAATAAATGCCAATAACACCAAAGTGTTTGACAACAGCTGTGAATTTCAGTCGATCTTACTAAATTTCTATTTAAATCTACCAATTCATAAGGTCCGATGCCAGAACTTCTATGTCCGCTTCTTCCTTTATTTTTCATAAGATAACTGTATCGTCAGCAAATGATCATAATTTACTGCTAACTCGAGAACTTGAGAACTAGATCATTAATATAAACAATGAATAAAATAGGGCCCATCAAGCTTCCTTGAGGAACGCCGAATGTGACTTCAACCATATCAGAACGAAGTACATGTATGATCAAGAGTTACAGCAGTTTCTACATCAATATAAATATAGGTTTTGAGAAATTTAATAGCACATCCACCCACTTCGTAGGCGTAGGAGTAATAATACTTAGAAAAATATATTTTGCGCTCTATCATGTAGAATACTCTACCGTTTATGTGCTTCAGATACAAAAGAAATATCCACAGAAATTAGTTTTGTTTGATATTTCGGCACTACACAGGTGCACTCCTCACACGCATCATCTCCTTTTCACCTCTTGTAGGTTAGTCTCATTGGAGCAGGCGACGCCTATTTCGGGCCATTCCGCCGGTACAGCTATCGAAAGGGTATCTCCACTCTACGGGCTCCGAAGGTTCATCGAGGACTACAATTAGGACTACAGGTACGTGCCCAAAGAATTATTTGTTTCATTTTTCATGCCGTTTCCTACATCTTCTGTTTTTTCTTTCAACATTTTCCACTTTCTTTCAAAGAACTCTTGTACGCGAAAAAAGATACTTTTCGTTTAAATTTTGCGTGCGGATAAGACATTTTTTGATTGAGCCTTTTGTTTCCACACGATGATTACCTCGAGTATATTTCAAGGTGAGTTCTCCTATGTGAAAAATTCTGATGTTTCTATACTATGTTCGTTTTCTTCCCTGCGAATTCCATGGATTTCACGACTAAAAAAGCAACCCGACTTGCAAAAATATCGGACAATATTTTACACCATACACATGAGTCTTAAAATTACCACATAAATGCAGCTACGGTAGTACTTTAGACGATACAGCATTTTTGGGTTCTATTCAAGCATCAAGAATATGTATTTATGTCACTCAGCCAACATTGAAATCGTCTTACTCTCATTCATAACTCGTGAATTATTTTTCGGGTCAACTGTTCAATACAAGTTTGAAATTTTGTTGTATAATTAATGGCAAGTAAATTATTGAAATAGACTTCTTCTTGCTCTAACAACTTTGTTATATTTCTTTCCTTTATACTGCATTAGCTTCATATTAATGAAAAAGGTTCAAAATAAGCTTGCTGAATATTTTAAATTGTATAGAAGTTTCTTCTCTCTAATGCCATTCCGCAGTAAAATCCATATAATGCTTCTATAACGCATGCTATCCATGCAAAAAAATTCCTTTTACTGACTGGTGTTACAAGATAGCTGTCTTTGATGATACGTAAGGCTAATAATCCGAAGATTCCTGCGAAATTGAGTGGAGTTTTCGCATCATACAGAAATTAAAATGAGCAATTTTTTCAAAGGTAAAATTAACTCAGTCCCGGGTTTCAATGTTTATACATCAATATCTGGTATCATCATCGTCTGTAGTATATTAGACTGTTTTACATAACAATTTTTTCAATTACAACCACTTGCGCACCTTTTTCAAAATAAAAGTTTATTAATGGTTTTCATTAGTGGTGGGAAATAATATATAAGATGTCAAAACCTCTAATTGGAAAATGATACATTCTTCTCCCAGACTGAAATCAAAATATTTTATCCATATCTCGCTTTAAGTGCTGCTCTGAGATTGACAGCTGATTTTTAAGGCGGCACAGTTCAGTGATGCCCGCTGTCAAAGATGCTTGAAAAATGGAACTGTTGTCATGATAATCAATTCTTTTCATCTTCAGCAAAATTGAATGAAAATTTACTTTGTTTAAGAAAATAATTGTGTAGGATATCAAAAATCCCTATAACATTCTTGCTTTAAGTTTTATGGTAATGTTTAGTTCATCCTATTTCCAGCATGTGTCCTATGCAGTAGAAAATTTATGGGAAACGTTTTTCATTCTACTATTTGCTATATAAGTATAGGCAAAATTACCATGTTTTTATACGAGTAGGCATCAAATTGCGGAAATTTGCTTGAAATGATAATATACTCAATCGGACTCTAATGTAGCATGTACTATACATATATTAATATTTCCCTCTACTAAATGAAAAACCATATTCATTTGAACTTTTTTGTATTATTTTGAGAAGTTGATGAAAAAAAGAGCTCTATTTCGTTTAGTATTCTCGACTTCTTTTCCAGTACGACTTTTCTATTGATCCCATATTCAGCATCCTGTGCAGTAGAAAACTTATATGACACGTTTGGCATTCTACTTTTTTTTGTATGAGTACAGGAAAAATTACATGTTTTTATACAAGTAGGCGTCAAATTGTGGAAATTTACTTGAAATAAAAATATAATCGATCGGTCTCTAAGCTAGTATGTACTCTAACATTTATGAATATATCCTTCAATCAAATGGAAAATAATATTCCTTTGAGCTTTTATATATTGCTTTGAGATTTTAATTGAAGCCAAAGAGTTTTCTTTCATTCTGTCATCTCGGAATCCAATCCCGGTGCAACTTTGCAACTCATCTTTTCGTCATAAACTCATGTTTTTATAAGTTGACCCTGAGATCATTCATTTAACGGGATATATTAGTGCGAATCTCGATGCAATTGCTTTATTGAGTATTGCTAAAATGATGTATTTGATTTGATGAAGCTGGCGCACCTCCGATTTCCACTTGTAAATAAACTAATAGAGCAAACATCCCATCCCCAGCTTCACAGATGAACCGAAATCAAAATATTGATTTGCCCATAAATTTGGAGGATCACTAATTGGTGACCTCAAATTCAATAATTTGGCTTGTTGTCGTCGCTAATTGCCATTCATTCGGCGTCGTGTGATAGCACAGCGTGAGAAATATACTTTTCAATCGATATGGTATCATTCCTTGAATGTTGATTCATGGGAACTGCTTAGGTGGCCTCCAAGGGCAGGGTTAGACGTCTCCTTTTAAATTGCCAAAAGGTTGGGTATGGCCGTTAAATAGTCGGAATTAATTTAAAAGTCTGTTTTTACTAGATTTTTCCCTAAGAAGGATTAGTTAAAGGCTGACTTTCTAACCCACCATGATGGTCCGACGAAGTGATTTGCATTCTTTGGAAAATTAAATGCTGATTGCCAATGGAAAAAAATTTTAACGATTCATGAGGTATTTTTGTACACGTAACTAATGCGCTGGGATTTTTTTTATTTACGAGCACGACACTGAATGGTTAATCTGAATAATTTAGCTCGATATTATTATGCATTCGAGCTAAATAGATTACCTGGGAGCAATCTCTGTGATAGTATTTTTAATTGGTTTAGTGTTAAGTTATGAATGTTTAACCTCGTTGTGAAATCATTGAACGGCTCATATAAATCCCGTGGTCCTGCTCAGAGTATGCATCCGCGTCTGAAACTTTTTATTGAACCTTCTTAAAAATTGTTCAATTTTTTTTTCTCAACTCCCGTTTGTAGTCTTCAGAATAAGGGGAGATGTTTACTAGTTAAATTGAAATAAAAATAAATGCTAGGGATATCGTCGTTAGAGTATTTGAGTCACCTGAAAATGCAAAATTGATACAGTTATCAATATAAAGGGCATTACGAAAACGAAAATCAAAACATTTCGTTACAGGGGACTGGAGAATTTACGGAAAAATAAGAAGCATTCCACCACGAGATGATTTTGCGTCATAGCAAAATTATTACGTGATTTTGGCATCCATTTCCCATACTCGATTCTCATTCAGTTTCTTGTCTCAGTGTAGTATTGCAGTTGCAGGTTTTTTAGTGCGTTTTTAAATCGGTGCGTAATCCTTTGATGTATAATTTTCAGCCTTTGTAACAAAGTTGTTATATTACATTTCTTGGAAATTATCTATCGGTCATTCAACGCCACTTCGGGCCAAAATTGACCCTTGACCTCTCAGATTTTGACTAAAATTTGAGGAAACGTTTTCCTTGTAAAATAATAAATAATATATTGAGCATTTTGTGAAAATTTTAAAAAAAGCTGAAAAATGTCTGTTTTTAACTGTCATTAGATGCTTGTAATCACATATCTCAGGGAAGAATCAATGTAGAAAGACCTTAAATGGCTTGTTATTAAACTAAAAGTTTTTATTTAACTACATTTTAATTAAAAATAAACTTTTAAGTGTTTAAACGTTTTAATAATAAGCATTTAATAGTTTACATTTTTATGTGCTTCAAATTTTTTTAAGTTCACTTTTTTACTCAGTGTACCTTATTTTACTATGCACATAATATGAAAATTTTGAGTGGGTATTCTTCCATGTAATGGAGAATATTTTTTTGAAATTCTTACCGTAACGATCATTCTAGAACGATAGAATGAGCGTTTATGTACGTTCATCACAGTGAAGTACACATTTCTCTAGACAAATTAATCAGTATGCCTCTAGACATATTAATCGTGTACTTCTTTGGGTACACAATTACAACACAGTACACAGTATATTGTCTAGGGAGAAATTAATTGTGTACTTAATTGTGATGCTCTGTGAATTTTTGTGAACTAATTCAATATTTTTTGTTGATATTCATAATTTGATGAATTAAACGGTATGTTAGGATTGGAAAAAGTGTATCAAATAATAATGCACTGCGGGAAATTCTTATTTCTCACGAGAGTCATACCATCGTGTCGTAGCATTCAACAAAGAATGAATCGCTGGCGGATGGACCTGATAGTGTGATTGCGTCTACTTTTTAAAAACTATTTTAATTTTCTGACCCTCTGAGAGGACGAGTTGAGAACGTTCAAATTAGTTGGATGGGAGGGAAGGTCGAGTGGAGGAAGATATTAATGTCGAAAGGGGAAGAGCGAGATGGACGGTCACACAAACGAGGAGAAGTTCTTCTCTCTCGGAAGCGTGTTTTACTTCATTTGTTTCACAATAACCACGGACTAACTTCTCCTCCCGTGGCTCTTTGATGCCCGCCATGATAAAATGATACGAGCGAGTGGTAGCAGAGAGAGAAGACGAGAGGGACGAGGATGTTGTTGAAGAGGAATTACAAGGAGTGGAGATGAGGGGAAGTTGAACGTAGGGAAACAATGTGCCCGACTGTGTAGTCTTGAGTGGGACGTAATCGTGCAAAGGTTGAATAAGTGTCCGACTCTCTCTTATGGATGTCCCTTTCGATCCATCGATTTGATCGCCTCGTACTTTTGGACAGGTTTATAGCAAAAAAGCAGAAGAACCTGGCGCACTTCTCTGCGACGGAGGAGAACGGTAAAGTGGAGGGAGGGAAGTGAACGGACGGAGGAGAAGGTAGAGAAGGGGACGGCTGAGAACGAGGCAGGGGAGCCGAACTACTTTGCGAGGCACACACACAGGATAGTGGTTTTGCTAGTGGTTTTGAAAGGCTAATAGGAAAGTGGTTTTGCTTCATCTATGCCATGCTTTACCCGTGCTCTTCCTTGTCACGTGCAAGGAGTGGTAGTGCGAATAAAATGCAGCAAACCGGACGCCTGGTAGCAGTGACTCATGGAACTTACCGAGGCGCTAAAGTTGGCAGCAACTAGAAAAGGATCGCTCACTGATGCTCTGCCATTTAGAACGTTCCTTCCCCACCAGGCAGGGTTTTGAATGTTCTGAGCTCCAATTCCCAAAATCGTCCACGGCGCAGAGCCAGGTTCTTTTGCGACTGCTATACACATGGAAGTCACTTCCATAAGAGTAGCCTTATAAGGCGCTAAAAGTCGCCACTTCGATGTGTAGACCCAATCAAATAACATGATTTTTTATCTCACTAAATATTACTATAGTCAGTGTGCCAAGGAAAGCTCGGTCCCCCAGTACAATATATAAATGCACATATGTGCAAGAATTGCTCGTTTAATAGTATAAGGTAAAACGATCGATGTGTTATAATAAAAGTTGTGTTACGCTCGAAAATGTTTAAGAAGGTCTCACTGCGTCTGTGTGAGTAAAAAATCAGCTCTTTAAAGGGAATACATTTAATTAATAATTAAAATGAAAGACGTCAGAGGAGCCTATAGACAAAATAAGGTATCAAATTTAATAATTAAGCCATCCTTTTTATTTTTGTTTCTCATTCTTGCCCCTTCGACGTCCGTGAAGTGTAAATCTCTTTGAAGGCTCTTTCACCTCTCTTTCTCCTCATTTCTTCCAAATTTTCAAAATCTGCAACTTCATACTCCTTTTTTTCATGAGTCGCTCCCTTAAGCTACATTTTTATGCATCCATTGTCGTGTCTTTTTACCCATGCTGTACGTGAATGTTGCGATGTGTTGGTCTGACTCATTTGGCATGCGAGCATGTAATCTCATCTCATCCCCCTGTGATTTCTTTCTTTGGGCCCAATTAAATGTTTGATTCTTGCGATAACTAGTTAAGTTTTTTAAGTCTCACTAATTGAAGTATATGGAGATGGACATACGTCATCAAACTGAAGCCTGACCATCAAAATGACAGCCATATTGTTTAACTCTGCTATTTCCTTAATTTTCTATTGATGGCACAACGGAATGGATAAATTAGCGGATATAAATATCAACCATCCTTAAGATTTTTAGGGCAAATGACTATTGAAACAGTATTGGCTGCTTAGAGCTATAGATTCTCCTTGGATTTGTAAAAGTACATCCGGAATGCGGATGATTCTTTATGTAAATGAATAGACAAAATATTTAAAGAATATACATATCAAAGAAGTATTTACATGCTGATTTCCTGTAAGTTATCGTTAGAAAACAGTTCAAATGCGAAATGAGTACGTTAGCCCACACGCGCTACAGGAAAATGAGGGTTAAGGAAGATGACGGATTGCCTTTAGTTTTTAGCATTAGCCATCAATGCCAGTGACTTCTCCATCTCTGTAAATGGCTTCCCTAATGATAGGAATAACTTAATCAGACTAGGTAACTTGCAAATGTTTGCATTAAGTTAAAAATTTGGTCAAGTGCGAAGTTATGATGACACTTTTGACACACTTATCAGGTATCAAGCAACAATCGCAAAAAAATGTACATTCAAGTGAAATATTGACATACTAAATTCCAATTTTTTTCCAAATGGATTTTGAAATCTTACTTTCTCTGACGAATTCCGTTAGCTATAGGTAAATGAAATGAAGGTAGCATGAGGAAAATATCATTTCATCAAGAAATCAATGAATTTGGCGTTATTTTTAATAAACATATCTCACTCTTTCAAAAATACGAAAATATCAGCCCCTTACCGAACTACATTCCGAGATTTTTGACGAATAACATCTGCCCTTTTACGTAGGATATGGTAAGTGCATGCAATTGAGAAAGATAATATTTGAAAATTCAATTACGTTTACCCATAAATCACGTCAAAAAATCACGTTACAGTGTGTGGTTTGTATATTTTCTCGATTATTTTGAAAATATATCATATTGTGTCCACAGAAATTTTTTCAAAATCGTAAAACCTCTCAGTTGTGAAAGAGTTTTAAACGTACTGCGAAAAGATAACGAGTCAAGTGAAATAATTATGAAGATATTTTTATTTGATTACTCAGAATCAAAGGTATATTCAAGTATATTATTGCATCATTAATAATTCAATATTTAATTCATCCTTCCTGCAGCTGCTTAAATTAAAACTTATAATCCGGATATGATCTCCTTACGACTATGAAAGTATCTTCGGTTTTCCACTAGGAAGTGTGATCGGCCCTCTTTTATTCATTATCGATATTAATGACCTAAGTTCTCGAGTTAGCTGTAAACGAAGATTATTTGCAGACAATACAGTTACTCGCCGTGAAGTAATCGAAGACGCAGACTTTGAAGTTCTGTCATTGGAGCTTAACAACATTCATTTTTATATTGCCAGGAGTGGGGGTTAGAATCAAATATTAGTAAATGCACCACATTTTACTTCCTTCGATAGTCATTACACAAATACCGTACCTATACCGTAAATGGAGTTTTATAAACTCTTCACATGCTGTAAGATAACTTGGAACTACCTTAAACACTGATGTAGGTATCGTAGGGAACACGCATACAACACATATGTGGCACAGCATTAAAGAAACTTTATTTTGTTGAGCGTATAATAGGAAGGTACTCGGATGAGAAAGTCAAAGAGAGATGCTACTTGGCTCTGGTAAGGCCACACCTTGAATACGCCGCGAGCATTTGGGACCCTGGTCATAAAGATTAAACCAAAAATAATAATAAAATACATAGAAAAGCAGCCCGCTTCGTTAAAAAATTCTACGATCAAACATGTAGTGTCTCACAACTTTAAGAGGGATTAAGGTGGGAGCTCCTAGAAACTCGGATGCTATACGCTAGGCTTAGGTTGCTTGAGTAATTCAGAACTGATATTTTTCAGAGCAACACAGGGAATATTAACATGACTCCTCACTGTATCTCTAGGTCTGACAGAAGCGATAAAATAAGTGAGATACTCTGCCGAACAGATAGGTACAAAAACTCGTTCAATTCGCGCACAATAAGCGGTCACAATAAAAACTGAGCTCCACTAAATGTACTCCAATAATACATGTACCATTCACCTCCCAAAACCTTACATCTTTACACGGCTGGTGACCTAACACCCCCTGTCACACACCCATGTGGCGACTCACATGGTAGTATGTAATTGTAGATGTAGATCTCGCTCAAACTACCTTAAGGCACGGAAGCTCCCATTATTTGCCACAGATATATCTCATGGACTCATATTTTGTGTATTTGGTTGTCAAAGAGGTAGTGTAAAAGATAATAGGTTAAAAAAGTGAGAAACTTTAGTCTTTTGGGCATGATATTACTAATATTTGTAGTATCATTCTTTCGGGTATCTGGTAAATAAATTTTAACACTCTATTTTGAGTTAAAGTAGCTAGTTTTAAAAAGCAAAATAATAAGCCGCTGCACAAAACCTAATCCTTAGCATTCTAATCTGCTTAACTAAGCAAAATCAATTTTATATACATCAAAGATCGAAATCTGGCTATCAAACGAATACGATATTGTTGATTTCAGAGAAAATGTGCGTTTTTGCAGCTAAAAACGCAATTTTCATAGAATTACGATGTTGAAAACATAATTGCTGGAAAGATTTAAATACTTCATTCTTTCAGACATTTGATTAAAAGGTCCTGCCCTCTTTCTTAAGGGGAAGTAATTTTAAAAAGCAAAAAAACTGAAACCTCTGCACAAAACCCAATACGTAGCGTAGACCACCAAAGGGTCCCTTTTTTGGACCTTTTGGGGCCCTGAGACGTTTTTAAAATAGCCTTCAATTTTTCTCCTGCCTCGAACTATTTGTCTGTAAAATTTCAGCATGATGGAAATAAAATTGTGTATTTGTATAAATGACAAACACACAGACAGACAAACAGACAAAAGTTCTTTTTATACAGATATTAGCTCTATCTTATATGTAAATAATGACGATTTTTCAATTTCATTGGATCGCCGATTAGTGTCCCGGGCAAATATCGGTCCCCCGATACTATTAAATTATTACAGAATCCTTATTTGCTATAACCATGGAAAAACCTTCAAGCAAAGTCTAACAAGCATATTCACTACCATTTTGTCATTGACAATGAGTGCAGAGGCCGCTTAATGATATGGGACGTGAGATTGGCATTATAAATCATGTGAACCCGCGTGTTCTCCTAAATAAAAATAACAAACTCGAAGTCACCTCGGGGATCAAAATTGCACCAGCGCACTTGTACACCTAGGAAAAACCCATGCGATTCCCGCTCCATCTTCTAATTGCACTCTCGAACTCCCGCAATTGTAGTAATGGTTCCCGGGAGTCGTTCATTATTTTTTCTACATCACACATTTTGCGCACCACTTCTACCATGTGCCGGTTAATGATGGCACACACCTGGAGTATTTCGTCCTCAGAATCATGTACCTGATTTTTAGGCGCTCATCCTTTCGTTAAAGGTCGCGGAAGATAATCACTGTCTTCGTCAAGGGTCCACAACTTTCCTTTTTCTTCAATAGACACGTGCAGCTCTCCTTGCCGGTTATGCCTATGATGAAAAAGAACCTTAAACAACCGACTCGTTTCCTAAGTAAAGTCAAATAACCAGCATGAGTCAGAGTGTCAAGTAAAGAAAAATGCTACTGGCTAATGTTGCTATAAACCCTCTATGGAGAGAATTATGGTACCTTAGAATGAAAGAAATACTGCTACTATATTAGTGTTTTAATAGTGATATTTGATGATTAAAAATGCAATTGTTTTGATTATAAATTTTTATTTTGAAATGCGACATATTTCATGTATTTAACACCGGAAAACATGCAACTTTCCACACACGTAATCCGAAGCGTTACAATTCTGTCTAGCGCAGCAACTAAATGAAAAAGCCTTTAAGGAAGCAGATATTTTAATGATTTTGAAACGTAACAAATTTGACTCACTCGTCTATAGAGGGTTCATGTATTAAACCAACCAGAGTAAAACCAGTCTAGTTACACACCGTTCCGACAACAATTGCAGTTAACTTGCAGCTTGGAGATCATTGGCGCCGCATGGTGACGAGCAAGTAGAAGCTTATCGCAAATAGTAACTAAAAAAGCTATCAAAAAAACAATTTTTCTGAAAATATTAAGAGATATCAATTCACCTCAATTTTGCAAGAGATGAGAGTTTCTTGAGGGAGATGTTGCAGTTCAGTGTAAAATCATATCCTGTTCAGAGTACGTCTGAAGTATAATATATTTATAATCTTGGAGAAGTAAAATCATTCACCGCAAAATAATTTGTAATGTATGTGCCTTTATAGTGAAGCTTACAGTGTAGTTTTCACCAAACTATAATGAATTATCTCTGACGTATGTGTACTTTATTCTTTTAGCTTTCTTAGCATACCCATAAGGGTGGGTTATTTTTACATGCTGGAGGATAGAGGCGCTGCCAGCTTCAGCTGCAATTTAGCATAGAGAAATAAAAACATATGTTGCGACTCTATATAATTAGATTGTGTCAAGACTACAATTAGTAAGGACGATAAAGAGTTGCCTGTGAGTAAAATTTCGTCAAAGGGTTTTGCACGATCAGGGATGGGATGCATCAAATGTTGCTTGTTTATAGGCCTGAATTGTTTTTTATTACTATAATATAGTTATTGTCAATTATGTCTGTCTTATATCGGTTCCTTAGGTTCGAAAAAAGAATTGATGCATTGAAAGTTGCTTTAGTCCACCTTGATGGTGGCAAAACTTACCAAAACCTTGGTGGATGAAGTCAACTAAGTGTGAATGCTTATAAAGTATCTTTTTTTGTTAATTCAATCAGTCACCACAAGTTGTCTGAAGATCCTTTGAACTGAGGTTGACTGCCGTTCCGTTAATTACCAGCCCAATAATCCAAAAATCTTATCCCTAGGGTAATCACTCACAAATATCAATACTTTACCCCATGGTTGAAGATTATTCAAACGGAGTATTGATTTTCATGATAATAACTAAATTTTCGCAAGTGTTGACC
This sequence comes from Ceriagrion tenellum, assembly GCA_963169105.1. Classification (NCBI taxonomy): domain Eukaryota; kingdom Metazoa; phylum Arthropoda; class Insecta; order Odonata; family Coenagrionidae; genus Ceriagrion; species Ceriagrion tenellum. Next base: position 106,303,600 of record OY720639.1, read on the forward strand.
TTTATGGCTAATTAATATGGCTAAAATTGATACGCTTCTTTAGCCTTGCAGGAATCTCAAATGAATCAAATGAGTATTAATGTATATATTTTAGTTTGAAACAGTGGCTTCATGGTATCCATTTGAACTTTAAAGCTTTTAATATTCCAGGATTAACTCAGCCAAAAGTCCCGTATCATTGGATCGGCATAATTGTAAAATTGGTAAATTAACCACTATTATTATCATATATGACTATTGATATTTTCCTGTCATTTGTGTATACCCATTTATTTTCACTTGCTATAAACCTCTTTTTCTCCATTTGCATTTATTCTCAACCCATCTATCACCGCCGATAAGTTGATTCGCTTCTTTACCGTCCTTTTTCAACTTCCCTCTATGTAAAGCGACTCAAAAATATGATGCCCTCCGCTCCCTCGCGAGTCAAAAGACCAACTCGGACTTCAACTCACTCCAAATAATAAAAATGATAAACATTTTGACTTCCAAAATTTATTTACAACTAACGACCGGTTTCGGCTGTCAAGACATCATCAAATACAATGCTCTGTTGACAGTTCTTCATATATATATATATTACAGAGGATCATAGGAATAACATTCAGTTTGAGGGGAGGGGCGCATACTTGTTGTCCGGACATGGTGTAGGTCAGCTATGGGATGAATCATATGGTACAAAAGGAAATTTGAAGGTACTGGGAGGGTATTCATGAGCCTAGTGGGAAGGCAAATTGATGCATATCAGAGGGGATGGGTTGGGGAATAGGACGTGGTTGAGTAGGTATTGGATGTCTTCAAGGTTGATCTGTCACTGCTCCAAGACATCCATCTTCCGTCCCTAGCCTCATGAACCCCTGTACCTTCAAATTTCCTTTTGTACCATATGATTCATCCCACAGCTCACCTTCACTTTATCCCACCAACAAGTATGCACCCCTCCCCACTAATCACCCCCCAAACTGAATATTTTCCCCATGATCCTCTGTAATATAAATAAAGGACTGACAACAGAGTTTTGTACCTGAAGATGGCGTGACAGCCAAAACCGGTCGTTAGTTGTAAATAAATTGTAGGAGTCAAAAATTTTTATCTTGTTTATTATGACGTCCTTCCACCAAGTGAAAGCTTCTAGTTTCCATATTATTTTGATCCAAACTTTCACAGCACCCAAGAATATATATGCACATTTAAAAGAAAATGGAGAGTCGTATGTGGAGAATGTAAGATGGAAATCCTGTCAAGCGGGGTGATGTCGGAGAGCATGGGGAAATGTGTTGCGATCAAGTCGGCCAGGAGGGATTGGTCTCCGCCGTTCCGACGTGCCGTTTATCCTCGTCTTTTCGTGGCACGGGGAGAGAGGTGAGGCCGACGCACAATTTCACCAGGTAGAAAGATTTTCTCCTTTTTATTAACGTTGCCGGAGTGCGCATGTTGAGATCTGTTTCTCCGCGACCGGGATTTGACGGTTGAAAAAAAAATCCGCATGCGATAAAGGTGATGGTTGTTGAAAACAGAAGGAAATATCGTCGACTGTGAGAAATGATTTGGATCTCCGGAAATTTTGGGGAACTGACTCATACCCAATATTATTTTATGTCATTTACGAGAGAGATTTGACCGATCGATCATAAGTTATCGACCTTGTCTTCCTATTAATTTAATATAGGCTTCAGAATGTATACACACAATTATGTGAAGTTCACAGGGGAAAAATCATTCGCCTGGACTGGGAATCGAACCCAGATCTCTCGATTTCGCGCAGATTTTTCTCACCAATTTAGGTAGCCAGGCGTCCTCTTCCACTGTAAAACTCATGGTGGGTTAAGGAGCAAGTTGTCCTTAAAGTTGCCTTGCATATAATGCCAGATATACCCGTATGCGAGCGCTAAGCGCTACAGCCCACAGGATAAAGCCCAATTTTAAACACATAGGTGTTTCCTTAGGACACTTTCAAAGAACCACGGAACTAGCCGCGCAGTAACTTCAACGGAGCCACCCAAGAGTGATCACACAATTGCATGAAGTATGCAGTGGAAAAATCATGAGATTCACAGAGGAAGAGGGCTCCTAGGTAGCTTAGTTGGTTCGAGCACTCGGCGCAAAATCGAGGGATCTGATTTCCATTCCAAATCCAGGCGAATGAATTTTTCACTGTGAATTTCACACAGCTGTGTGATCAACGGGTGACTCCGTTGGAGTTTCTGCGCGGCTATTCCCATGGTTCTTTGACAATTCAACAAATATCGCTAAATTTACAATGCATTCATACGTGATAATTTTGATATTAGGAGTGTGCTCTCGTGCACTTAATTCCCAACATCTGGGGATTCATTTAAATTGGTAACTAATGAAGAGATTTCATGGTAATACCTGTGGTCCTGTTTTCAATATTGTTGGTACGGAAAGTGAGTTGAATATAAAGTCTTTACAATTCGTACCCATTGGAGTAAATGATTAAGAGGGAAGGATACGTCAATTTTAGTTGCTCGGAGTTTTAATAGTACTCGCAAAATGTTATGAATTCAATGCTTCAATGCTTGCTTAGCCATAACTCCTTGAATGAGGAGCTGAATATCCCATGTCTACGGCACACAATGTGATTAGCTCACATACCATATCCAATATCAATTTCATCCAAGTTTTCCAGTTTCAATTTTCCATGGAGCTGTAAATATCAATGCTCTTATTGGCTAGCAAAACCTACATGAAATATATATTTATCATTTAAACAACTGAATGCAGAGTCTTGTTTTTTTTCGATTTTATCACTAGAATGGGCTCTTTTCCAATCTTTTGGTACTTTAAACTTCAGATAGTAAATTATTAAATATGATTTCTAAAAATGGTACGATTTTTGGAGCTGACTCATTAGGCATGTCAATATCTCATCACATCTCATCCCCTTTTTATTTCTTTCTTTGGGCCTAGTTAAATGTTTTATACTTGCGATAAGTTGTGCTGTTCTTTACGTTTCACTAATGATAGAAATAACTGCATCAGACTAGGTATTTTGCAGAGGTTTTCATTATGTAAATATTTGGCTAAGTACGAAGTTACGACGAAAAAGTTGGCAGGCTTATCAGGTATCAAGTTTCAATCGATAAATGTGACGTATTTTTGTGTTCCTGCTCCCAAAGATCTTAATTGAAAAGATCAAATCTTTATTGAAGGAGAGGAATGTATGAAGTGCAGAAGTTATCTACCATTGCATATACCCTGTGAACCGCCTGATGGGCGTGTAGCAGGGGATGTTAGGACACCAGCTGTGAGATGATGCAAGGGACGAGGTTTTGGAAGGTAAACTGGTGACGTGTATTACGAAAACGTATCTAGTGGAGCTCGAAAAGAACGAGTTTTTGCACGTATCTGTTTGACATTGTGGATTTCTAATTTTATTGCTTCTGCAAGTCCTAGAAATGTAGTAAGGCGTCATGATAATTTTCTGTGTCGCTCGAAAACACAACAGTTCTGAATTTCTCAAGCAGTCTAAGCCAAGCGTGTAGCCTCCGAGTCTCTAGGGGCTCCCACCTTAAGCCCTCTAAAAGTTGTAAAAGACTTTATATTCACTGGTAGCAGTTTTTAACGCAGCGTGCGGCTTTTCTTTGTATTTAATTAATTTTTTGGTTAAATCATGGTCCCAAATGCTTGCGGTATATTTGAGGTGTGGCCGGACCAGAGCGAAGTATCTGTCGATTTCATTCGAAATATATACAATGAGTCACAAAAGCAGAACTTAAATTTGAAATGTGTAATCAGATTTTGTCTTCTAAAACAAATATATAGACCATTTTGCTCTGTAGTTATATAACTTTGTTGTAATGCATAAATAAAAAACGACTCAAGAGAGGAAACACAATATTTATACTGCAAATTTCCTCTCGACCACGTATTGATGAAAAAGAGAAATTTTAAAATTATATTAAAATTTTCAGTTATATTTAACAATTTTATGAGGTAATGAGTTTTAATGGCTTTATTTATGTACACAGGAACTTAACCTCTTCGGTTTGACGCCTCCCTTTTACCATCAATCAACGCGCTTCTCCCTTTGAGGAATAAAGTGAGATAAAATGAGACTTTGTGTAGCTCTAGAAAGGAACAGATTTTATTGGTACTTAAAATAAAACACATCAGAGGAGCCTTAAGTATAATAAGATATCAAATTTAATAATGGAGCCATCTTATTCATTACATTGATCAAACTCGTCCTTTCAACGCCCGTAAAGTGTAAATCTCTCTTTGAAGGCTCTTCCTTCTCTTTTCCGCCTGGTTTTCTCCTATTTGCCGTCCCGTTCTGTGAGTCCGTACTCGTTTTTTTTTCGTTTTAGCAAGATTCGTAGCCTTAAGCTACATTTTAATGCATCCTTTGTCGTGTCTTTTTGCCCATGCATTTTGCGTCTTTCAAATACCCCCTATTGATAGCATCAGCTGCCGTACCGAATAAAAAAAGGGGGCTGGACGCGGTCATTCCTGTAAATTCTTCCGTTTTAGCATGAATTATCTTCATAAAAATAAATGTTTATGAGAATTAATGATATGGGGCTGCGCTTATTCATTGAGTTTTTAAGAAGACAAAGACAGCGGTCGGTTGAATGGTGGATTGAAAGGGGTGGGTTGAATGATGTTTCAACTTAATGTAAGGGAACGACGTTCAATAGCCCAAGTTCTTTCAGTAAACTTTCAGTGTTAAAGGTATTTCCTGGGATCCTCTAGAGAAAATTCGAACAAAATTAACAGGGAAAAGCTACAGAAATTTAGGGAGAATAGATCTACAACTGATATTCATCGTGGGGCAGATTGAAAAAAACATTAGAATTGAAAAGACCAGTTTAAGCATGTTTTATTGATCTGACGAAAGCGTTTGATAAGGTATTGATGAAAAATATAATTGGTATACTGTTGGAAAGGGACATTCCATTGCCCTTGGAAAACACAGGAATTGAACGCAAATGGGCAAATATGGGTTAAAGTAGATGGAGAACTCTCCAAACAGATGCCAAAATCAACACGAATCGGACAGGGAGACGGTCATAGTTCCCTTCCTGTTTAATTAAATTATGGAATAACTCTAGGATACAGCATGAGTGAACAAGTTGTAAAAATAATATTTTTCACTAAATATTGAAATTTCACTATCAGAATCCGGCCAAAATTCAAAAGTTGACAACAATTTTAAGGTGAGCTACAATCACTAAGAAATGAATCACGACGTCAATCAATGGCTCATATAAAGCGTCAATCTATATATCTCTCTCCCTGCCGCAATTCTGGTATCGTCGGCTGCGACGAAAGATGAAAGATGGGCAAGCCTGACGGAAACGCAGACTGCTTTTGATATCTCGCCTCTGATTGGCAAACGTGGTATCCGGAAACGCAAATACGGATGCATGAAAATGTATCTTTACTCAAGTTCTCCCAACCCTACCATATTCCATCCCCCGATTACAAATGCTTTCCTACTCTTGATTCCTTGCCTTTTCTCCTCCCCTCTCACCCTTGCATTTTTTTTGAAAATGTGAAATACCGACAAAAACAAAGTCACGTAGTACAAAGTCATAATATTCAGGCATAAAATAGTTATTTTACCATTTCATTTGTTGATTTGAAATTATGCTCCAAAGGTTGTTCCCGGAACAATATAAGCTATTTCTATTTCTATAACAAATATTGCACAACAAAATGCGAAAAATCATTTTATATATCCCCTTGGAAATAAGAGACTTTTTGCCAAATCCAGTCAAATTATCCAGGAATGTCTCACAGTTCAAAAGGAGCACAGCTGATTTTTTTTGTTCTCCTCAGTGTACTGAACATCACATTGTTTACTCGAAATAATCGAATTATATTTGCTATTTGTATTTTTACTTGTATTTTTTATCTGTATTGGTGATTTTGATCATTAGCTGTCGTTTGATTAATTGTTTATTCAGGATTCTGGCTGATGATTTGTTTCTTTCAGTGTTTAGAACATTTCATTCTCAGTTAAGCAAATTGAATAATATTTGCAAATTGCCATCATGATTTTTATATTTTCTGATTTTTGCATCCTGTGTCTTGGCTGATAAATTATTACGTTTCAGTGTTGAAAACGAGACAATTGTTTTTATCGTCTTTGCCCTCTTGTTGATTTAGTTACCACAGTTTTGCGTAATATTGTTTTTATATTAGTTGCCCCATGGGGGCATGTATTTTTAAAAAATGTTCCAAGGGACTTAGTTCCTAGAATGGTAAAGTTGTTTCTATTTCACAAGTCTCCCTGTTCTTGCCCCGCTCTTTGGATGCAGCTCACAGAACTTTCCTCCTTTTTATACCTCATTTTCACCATCTGTCTTCCTCTCGTTTCCTCTTCTACGCCAGTGCCATTCCGCCGACTTGTTTTTCCCACGCTTTCTCTCTCTATCTCCCACTTAGTGGTAGAAAAATGGACATTTTACCATCTTAATGGCAACTCATGCTACCTACACGTTGTTGTGACTACCAAACACTTCCATCGATTTGTTTTTATGTAGCCAAGGAGTTTGTTTATTTATAAAACATTCTGAACTTTGTTTATTTATAAAAATGTAACTAATGAATAAGTTAGCAGAGCAATCTCGAAGACGTAGAAACCTTCAAGGATAGTTTATTTACAAAACATGATTTATTGACATGACATGTATGCTGCGATTGAATTAGTTAACATCTGAACATTAGGAAATAAGTACTTTCAAAAATGTTTTTACTATGACCTAGTGACCTAATCCTTATTACGCACCTATTAAAAACAAAATAGCCTTTTAGAAAGTGCTTTGACATGTATCTGTAAGAACTCTGTGATGTCTACTATCCTTATTACTATAATAAGTAATATAATTTTTAGCTCACTTCACGCCTCTCACGTTGCTGAGGCGTTTCATTCAACAACCTCAAGCAGATAATTAATTTATGGACGGTTGTAAATACTTTTTATTTATGAAAATATGCTGTCTGAATTTTGACTCACCCAGCTACACGGGAAGAAGCTCTACCATGTTACAATGATTCTCTCCATCATTTTGGAGGTCAGCCTCGTGATCTCTTTCCGACTAGCAACTCGTTTCTGGCGATTCATACGAATTCGTATTTCATCCTGTCTTGTGATATGATTGTTCCATTCCTGTTGTCGTCTCCTCCGTAGATGTGAAAATTGACCTCTCGACTGATTGATACACTCTCATCTTCATTCCCTTGTTCAGTCATTTGTTATTCCAAAGGATACTATTCAGCGCATACTTTAGTAACTTTTAATGCATTATATTTCAACTGATTTTGAACTATACCATTGCTTATATTATTAATTCAAAGTAATTGAGGATAAATGCTTGCCCGGGGATACCATTGTCGACTTCCAACTTATACCTTAAAGGCTCATAATTAATATTTTTATATGTAAATTATTAATATGAAGGGTTAGATTGGATTTTGGGGTGGCGACCGACAGCTAAGGTCATTTGCGCCATAGGGGATAGGTAAGGGAGGAAGGGTGTATGAAAACCCAGTGCCGGAATTAGCCTGCTCTTAACGAAAGGCGCCAAGAGGACCGCGGTTTAACCTCTCATCCGACAGACGGAATACTGTACTTGAAGTGCCCTCCAAAAGACACTCAAGTAGGGATCGGGTAGGGTCTGAAAAGCATCCTCATCTGCGGGGATTTGAACCCTGGCCGCCCGCATGGTTAGCCAGTACTCCAACCACCACACCAACCCGATCCTCCTATCAATATGAAAAAATACATCTTTTTCGCATTTATAAAATTACGATTTGGATTTGGAAGTGTCTTGGATGTTTACCTCATCCTGATGGCAACCCTAATACACACGTGACCCGAGTCACTGTGAAATTACTAAGAATCCGGCGAAAGAGAGAGAGATCGAGGTTCTGCCTCCTGTACATCGGGAGTGTAGAAACAACTTTGACTCGCTTTACGTAAACATCGTCCTGAAAAATCGGGACTGTTCTGAATCATCATACTTAAAAATTGCATTCTGATTGATTTTATTACTATTACGTAGAACATCACGTGGAAAAAATAAGAAATGCTGAAGTATATAGAAGAAGAGAAGAGGATATGATCATATGAAACACCATACAGAAAAGAAGAACCAGATGAATTGGACACACCCTGAAGCACAAGGGGTTTGTGAGGAACATAATTGAAGGAAAAATAGAGTGAAAAGTCCCCAGAGGAAGACCCAGGAATAAGTTCATGGACCACATAAAGAGGAAAGTACATAGGACGAGATATCAGAAGGTAAGGGAACTAGTATTCGATAGGGAAGGGTAGAGGGCTGCAGTCAACCAATCTTAGGGTCGAACAACCAATGTTCTCTAGATGTGTTGTATTTTATATTTCAATACCTATACAAATTATAAATATCAAAAAGCATATCTTTGTCACATTTACAATTTTACGATTGCAATTTGGAGGTGTCTTGCACGTTTACCTCATCCCAATGTCATAATCGCACAATCCTCACACACGTGACTGAGCTTCTGTGAAAATCCGAGGTCGTCTGCGAAAGAGGGAGAGGCCGAGGTCGTGGATTGGAGTGAATCGCAGGCGAAAGAGGAAACGCAAGAGAAGAGGATCTGTTGGAGCGGAAAAGGGTGGACAGGATGTTTACCAGTGGAGGTGATGAAGGGCATGGCTCGAGGGAAGAACTGAAGCCGGGGCGGCAATTAAGGGGGTTCTAGGCGGATGTTTGCCGCGGATCCTTCTCCCGTTCAACCGGACAGTAATGAGACCCGCTGGGAGTGGAATTGGGGATGAAATGGCGGTTGGAAAAGTCCCACGCGTGCGGGTTGTGTGTGGAACGAGTGGAGTTCAGGAGAGCGAATACTTTTCGAAAAGGCAGACGTAACGGTCCAGCCCTAGTTCCAACATGCAGAGCGCCCATCCCGGGGGGTTTCTCGCTCAAAGAGACAGAAGCGCAATCTCCACTTCTGCGCAATGCTCAACGATCTGCCAAGGACAGCGATGGACATGCTTCATGCTTGCACGATAACATAATACGGTAGATCAGATCATTGGAATAAAGTAAGGGAGATGGATTGCAGAACAGATAGGTTTAAAATATCGTTTTTCCCGCCATCGAAAAGAGACCATAATGGTTGCATTGAGACTTTGATGCAGGTAAATAGACAGGTAGTGTAGCTGATTAATTCATATGCTCCCAAATGCATGTCTCTAAATCTGTCAAAACACCATGTTTTGCATGTTCCTTGTATGACTCTTGTGTCGCCTTTACGTAGTTACAGTATACATAAATTTAGCGGTTTCTGTTGCATTTGTAGCATACCCATTATGTTTTGCATGTTGGTGAAAGGTAATTTCTTCACTGTGGTCCATGTTGGTGATAAGTCACCCCCTGCCATACACCCTTGTAGTGGCTAGCAGGGAAATAGGTAGATGCAAATCAAGATAACAGGAAAAGTATGAAACTTACACACCTGAAAGTGACGGAATTCAAGAGCAAAAGATACAGCTGGGGCTTATTAAATTGTCACCTTTCGCATAGCTTCCAATAGCCGAGGATCATTTTAGTAGAAAAAGGAATGTTTTTTAGGAAATTTTTCTCATTCACTTCTCCAACGGGGTAAGCATATATCATCATTGGTCATTCATACTTTAAAATGGTTGACTGCAGCCCTCTGCCCTTCCCTATATTATGCTATTCATAACTTCTTGGAGAAAACAGCATCATCTAGCAAAGAATTTTCCCGTTCTTCGGGGTATTCTGCTTACTTTAACGCGTAAATCAATTTTTATATTCAAATTCTTTTACTGACATCCCATTAGTAGGGAAAAAGTTTGCACTTCTTGTATACGCTACCAGAGACATTTTCGTTGCAGTGATCTAGATTAATGTAGTTGGTGAATAGTAAAAGATAAATGATCTCTTAGATAAAATACTCAGACGTTGAATTCATTAAAATCCCAATTATCATTTTTCCTCGATTCAACCTTTCTTTTGTTTCTTATCTGACTGAAATTTGGTTTTATGATTCTTAAACAGCATAAATTTTGGTAATATAATAAGAATGTCACATAGAAAACTCTCCCATTACAATAAAACGTCATTTAAACGAGAAAACCACTATGTTGTTGTTGTATGGTAGTGAAACATGAGTATGTCAGGATGGACATTAGAGTAGATTAAACACCGTCGGTAAGAGCTATCTGAGGAGTGTTTGCGGCAATGTTGGATGGATATGGTCAGGAATGAGTGGGTAATAAATGAATGTGGGTAAGATGCTCCAGTAATGGACATATATGAAAGGAGTGTGCTTCCTTGGTTTGGCTATGTTGAGAGAATGGATGAGAGTCGAATAACGAAACAAATGCATAAGAGAGAAATGAATGGTTCGAGAGGTAGAGGTAGGCCGAGAAATTTGTGGTTGAATGTGGTTGAGGAAATTTATAGGAGAAGGAATATTAGGAGTCTTAAAAACAGGAGGGCGTGGGCGTGGATGAAGCAGTATATGGGGGTAAATGAGGCAAAGGGAGGTTTTCAAGGTTAGGTCAGTATGGAGGAAGTTATTGAAGCAGAGTTAAGTGTACAAATATGTATTTATGCACCAGGGTTGAAATTCGCTATGAAAAAAATCATTTGACTTGGCCGGGATTTGAATCCGGATCTCCCAATTGCCGGTCAGGTGTGTTAGTCAGTTGTTGATGGCCTTGAAAGAAGATGGCTTGGTAGTGTAACTGGCTTACACACCTGATCGGCAAATGGGACATCCGGGTTCGAATCCCGGTCAAGTCAAATAAATGATTTTTTCATAGTGAATTTCAACCCTGGTGTATATGCACCCGTGCGAGTGACTTCGTACCACATCATTTGTTAAATGCAATGTTTGGAAATATGTATTTATGTGTGAAACTTAGTGACTGTGCCTACCCCTGAAATATTAAAAACCTCGATGGCCTTGATGAAAGAAAATTTGGCTTTAGCTACGAAAATTCATTAATGACGTATTCGTGCATTGGTACTGTGACACGGTGAGGGAATGATGTGAAAAAATTTTCAAGGGTGGAAGTTCATAAAAAGGGAAATTTGGGCAAAATTATTGTTCTGATATAAAATTCCAAAGCTGCCTCCAACAAAGTTGGAACTCATATGGTCTTTTTTGTTTGGTTTAGGGCTTAGTAATTAAGAATGAATAGGATTTTTAAAGCTTTTAAATCCAGGTAGTTATGGTGATGGTGCAGTTACTCAATTTATGAAAATATTCTAATTATTTGTAACTAATTTCTACGTACCTATACCAAAGGGAACTTCACTAAAACATGATAGTCTTGCATGACGAGTTGTGAAGATAGAACGATCTTTCATTGGAAAACACACCGTTTTTGACAAATACGTGATGCTGCATATTATCCAATGAAATGCGACAATTAAACCCCAATAAACAGTTACGCAAGAATGCATTGAGGTAAAATATTTACCATTTGAATCACTAACGCGTTTAACCCTGTACTAGTGACTTTCGGTCTCGCATACCCACATAATATCTTTCTGGTGACGCAGGCAAAGTATGAAACATTGTTTTCCATACTTTTCAATAGTTTCCTATTTTATACAGCTCCTCTGATTTGCTAGCTCAAAAATCACTTTGTGTAAGTATAGCGCTACTTATCGATAGTTACTTTCGGTCCCACAGACCGTGAGTTATCACTCGTATCTTCAAATAGTGCCTATTTTGTTGTGCTTTATAAAAACGATATGATAAAAATGCGGATAAGTGATTTCTGACATATTATAGAAATGAATCCATTCTTTACAACAAATTCCTTGAAACAGTTATTTTCCTCTAAGAAGAAAAACAATGCTCTAGTCCAGCGGTTCCCGAATGATGTTCCGGGGAACCCTGCGGTTCGGTAAAAGGGTCACATGGGTTCCGCGAATAAGGCCCTACTGTCTTAGATAACAGGCATTCACACGCATTTTTTATTTTCTTAATTTAAAAGATTTCAATCCAAAACTCCATTTCATGCATACACCATGTACCTACCACACCTTAAAATCACATTATAGTCGAGTAAATTTGCAACTCTCGAGATAGAGTTCCGCCGAAAATACGTAGATCAATCAGTGTTCCGTAGGCAAAAAAAATTGGGAACCGCTGCTCTAGTCCACCCAATTTACCGTAGAGCATAGATTGAATACAATTTAAATACCTTCTCTTTTTATTGTAAAAATTTTTAGTTAATATATTTAAATTCACATTTGAGTGCTGCTATTTAGATGTAATTCAAGAAAAAATTGACGTCTTCTTTTTTAAAAACTCCAAAATCATAATCGGCCTAGGAGAACGACGTCATTATGTATGTCCTGATAATTCACGTCACTACTATAGGGTTAATAAATATATCTCATGGACGAGTCCACTGTCGCAAAATTATCTGCAACATCTACTGGCGATACCTGATGAAGATCGTTCGAAACAACATCAGCGGTAGCTTTCGAATTAGAACTCCCTCCCGTGGTAACGTCAGTTCTGACAGAATTGTTTCCACCTGTCGTTCCGCTCTCTCGCTTCCTGGGTCTTTACACATTCCGCACACCGAATGCGGACCGCAACATGTTTATCTCTCATTCCGCATCGATAGATATCTGACGAAATTCGCCTTATCCCTCTCCCCAATCAGACCCCTGCATATTATTCCCACGAATGATCTCGACCTCTCACCTCCCGACCCCTGGCGGCGAGGCATGCTATCAAACTCTCTCTAACACATCATCTTCTCATCTCCTGTGGAGAATGTCTCGAATCTTCCATTCAAGAGGGTCCGACAGTGTTGCCAAGTTAGCGACCTTGTCGCTATTTCATAGATCTAGCCTAAAGACTATTCTAGAATGTACGTAAGCCGTAGTTCAAGTATTACGTAAAACGTTTATGCCATTTTTGACCTACCTCCACCTATGTGAGACAATGTAAGATTTTCCCAACCCTCCTCCCTCTCATTCTTACGTAAGACGTTAGATATTTGTACCTACTTTTCGTTAAATGCTCGCTCTATGCAGTTTCATCTTTCCATAGAAGCCATCGTACAGGTTTGAGCACTCGATATAGTATAATTATGCAGTGTTGGAGTACCGCATTCATTAAGAGCGAAACAGTGCCACAGCTTATGAAGATGTGAACAATGGCAAGATATATGGAAACGATACAATGTTTCAAGACGGACCAAAAACTTACGTAAATTGGTTCCAGACACCTTGTCCCCTTCTTCATAAGACAATATAAGATGATCCTAAACCCCCCCAAAAACATCATACATAATATTTAAATGGTCCCTAAGGCGCTGCCATAAGGCATCTATCTACATTTAGATACTGCACTGCGAGCCGCCGCACGTTCATGTGGCAGGGGGTGTGAAGGCACCAGCTATGTATAGATTTACGGGATAAGGTTTTGGGAGGTAGATTGGTGACGTGTATTATGGGAGTGAATTTAGTGGAGCTCAGTTTTCATTGTGATCGATAATTGTGAGCGGAAAGAATGAAATCTTGTACCTATCCATTCGGCAAGGGCCTGTCCATAATCCATGAAGGCACCAAACGGGTGGGGAGTTACGAGGGTTGTCAGTGAAGGACCACATTGGGGGGTGGGGAGGTTGTAGGGATTTCTACGTAGACAATGGACGTAGTAAATTATAGATTATTATCTATGACAGATGATAATAAGCTATGATAATTATCATAGCTACAAGAGTAGTTTTTTCTTTTACTTACCTTTACTAAAAATCAACCTTAAATTGCAGATAGTCCATGACAATCAATGAATAACCTGTTTCACAGCTTTTTCCGCAAAAAATAAAAATCTACGTGGACAACAGAGGAGGAAGGGAAGGGGTCCGGATGAAGTCTATGAGTGTCCACGATATAAGTTGCGAGGTCAAAGAGTGGCCAAGTATTGTCTACGTGGATTATTGACAGCCACCCATGTATCTATCTTATTTTATCGTATCTGTCCGACCTAGAGACGTAGTCAGGCGTCATGATAATTTTCTCTGTGTCGCTCTAGAACATTACTATGTATCCACTTTGATGGTTGTGGTAGAGTGCATGATATACTATTGCATATCTTAGCACCTTATAATGCTATTTACCCGTCGCATTAATAATACTAACCAGTAGTATCTTGAGTAGTGTACTGCTTGGTAGCATGTTCTTCTAAGTATCACTCTCTTATTTTCTGGTCTGACTGCGCACTGTTGTCCTGACTGCTTTTGGCCTGTGCCTAGCATCTGGGGAACGTGCGCGGTTCTATTTGAACTGGGATGAGTGCTGCATGCCTGGTGTGGAATCACCACGTGCCACACACCCTAATGGTGACTTTCACGGTATTTCGAAGATTTAGATGTAGAAGTACCACATGTGAGCACCTGTGAACATCACATCGGGAACTCGGAAGAAATTGTGACGACGCTACAGGAGATGCTGCTGGACGAAGGGGACATACTAGTGAGCCTGGATGAAATTTCCCTGTTTTGTCTTGTCCCACTGATGGAAAAACTGTGCAACCTGGAAAATACTAACATTGTGAAATCATTTTAGCGCCTGCAAACTTCAATCTTTTTCCAGGTCGACGGGAAAAATTACGAACAGGCTGACGGGCGTGGGTTCGCCCTTGTCCCCGGCATCGCAAGTTTCTTCATACCCTCAACTCATCTGTCTTGTGGACGAAGAATATTTTTGATATGTTGATGATACTTTTGCAGTATGGCCCCACGAGATACATACTGGGCTCGATAGTTTTCCTACTACGTATTATGAGTAGACAGCTTCCAAAAGTTGCCTTCGAAACATCGGCACTGATGGATAACATGACTCAATGTAAAGGCGAATAAGAATTCCTGGGGTATAGGGTGGCATTGGAAGTAGTATTTTACCCAAAAATGAACACGTAGGCGTGACATTCATGATGATTACAATTACTTCATACAATTATAAAATTCTCACTGCTCAAGGAAAAATGCCGCTAATAACAATTTAATGAGAAAATAAGGATTAAAAATATATTTTTTTTAATTTTTACCTGCAAGTTAGTTGTCAGTTTGGAAATCATTAGACCTTCACTAAAATTTTATTACGGTTGAAAAATTGTCCTTACTAATGCCTCCAAATTTTAGCCAGTATTCCCGCAGCCATATGTTTACAAAATGAAGATTTTTAGAAATCCCCTTTTCTTTTTTTCCCAAAATCTAGATCTCTTTTATCGTAATTAACCTTTTGTAAGCGGTCACCTTCACGGTTCGTCGAGGGACAATTAAGAGAACGACACTTCGAAAAAAAGGCGTTTATTCTTCGCAATAATTCACAATCACAACCTTGACAACATCATCTCAAACTCGCATTCTCAAGACTACCGCTCATCCGTTTCTTCTTCTTCCTCGTGGCCCAGAAACTATGGCTTGGCGTCCCCATGTGACCACCCTGTGTCCATCTCATTGGTCACCAACAGCCGCCTCATTGGATCCCATATCAGCAGTTTCCCACGGACTGCATATTGCCAAAGGCGACTCCAAGACCCCTATCTGAATGAAGCCCAGTGAGCTCAGCAATATTAAAAACTAGATAAGAGCCTCCAAAGATGCGCACCCACAGTATGGCCAGAGAAACCCACTATGCTCATTTCAGTTATCTAAATGACCTCATGCCATTCCTCCCTTGGGGAACAAATTAATAGATAAATCCAATGGAATGGATCAGCCCAGCCATGGTCTCTGTTCACTCAGAAATTTCACTTACACTTTATAGGTTACCCATTGTATGTAACTTTTTCTTATTTTTATTTTGTTTATTCAGACTCACTTTTTAATTATTGATTTGCTGTTATTGGTTCATTTTTTATTAATTATTCAGCTTTATTTTATTTTCTTGAGTTACCTTCATATAATTTTTTAAATTTATTTTTTTAAATTTATGTTTTTCATTTTTTTAAACTTTCTTATTGTTTATTTATTTTTATTCTCTCATTACTTCTTTAGTTATTTTTAACTATGAAATTATGCATAAATTACGTTTTTATTATTATCATTCCATTTGTATTTCATGCATCGTTTATTTTGGTGTTGCATTAGCTTAATCTATCTGTTGGTTTTCGCAAGTTTTTCACACACTCCTTCTTGTGTGGGTGTTTATTTTCCTGCAGTTGGTTTATTTCGAGGATATCACCTCCTTTCTTCCTTCCCTTTTTCCCACAGATTTATATATCTTTCTTCACACTTATTTCGTATATTTTTCTGACTAGGGGTTAGATGGAGGAAGGGACTGCCTAAGTCTTAATCTCGCACAAATAGAAACGATTTATTTTTATTGTTATTACAGATATGTGTTACCTATGATTACCATTTTACTTGAAATGTAAGGATGTTGTCTCGCCCTATTTCACAAAAGCCGTTGCAGAAGGATGCTTTACTTCAGCAAGAACATGAATACCTAAAATTTAGGCGTTCATTTAACTGTTGCGTTCTACATCCACAGCAGTGCCTTAATGGCGTAATTACCTCGTGACCTTATCGCTTCGGAACATAGGTTCTGCTTGCAAACCAACTCGATTGAGCTTAGAATAGATGGATGCGCGTGCATCCTACCTATGCCAAGAGCGCTGCCGCAGAGACCATTAAGTTCTTCATTTAATGGGATGCGTGGTGCAATTCATAGGAGAGAGGAAGTTACATTCCGATGCCTTGGCCCAGAGGCAACTGAGAGCTGAAATAATTGCGCGCGAATACCAGCCTTGTGGATGACTAACTTCTCAAATATGATTTAGTATTAATTCTCTTAGGACGAGCGAGTCAAATTTGTTAGGTTTAAAAATCATTGAAATATCTGCTTTCTAAGAAGCTTTTCATTTAGTTGCTGCGCTAGACAGAATTGTAACGTTTCGGATTAAGTATGTGGAAAGTTAAGTATGTGCAATTTGAATAGATGAATGTGTGACGCTATTCACTGACGATGGCGTGCCTGGTGGAGCTCTGAAACAAAAAGTTTTAGCCGTTATATGAAGAAAAAATTGCGAAAGTTTAAAAAATGGTACGTTATGAAGGTGATGTTGAAGTATACCTTGTGTAACATCATTAGGTAAAGTATTATCTAAATTAAATATATGCATTACAAATACGTCACATTTCAAAATAAATGTTATTTTCAAATAAATTGTTTTATTTAAAATGTTTAAAAAGCGCTTTAAAAAAACATGTATGGTATTCGTTTTTTTTACGTGCTGATGTTTCATAATTCCGTCCATGTAGGGTTAAGTGGAGGCAGTAATGAGACTTTAACCATGCATTGCCATAGATTTACGGATATGAAACTAACTGAATGCGTAACTTTTAAGTTCTCACAGCATATTTAGTACATTCTATGATCACTCCGGTATGATTTTACATTTTATTGTATTAAACATAAACATTACTGTGAAGGAGTAAGTTGACCAAATCTAAGCGAGTGCATTTTATCTGCATTTTGGTCAATGTATCAATACACTGTTGATAACTTCGGCCAACTCGAAATCACCCACAACAATTCCTCAAAGAGAATGTTATGAATTTACAGAAACAGCCCACAAGTGCAGAAGTCCAATCCGCCTTCAAATAGAATTCCTTTCGAGTGTTCACACTGTGTTCAAAGTGTATTTAGATGTGTGAGTGAAGAAAAAAATAATAAATATAAAATGTAAGTTGTCAGGTGCTTTGCGATGAAAAGTATTTTCAGGGATGATTTAAAACATTGTTACTTCTTGAGAGTTGGTATGATATGAAGCTTAAATTATAAAGCCATATCCACCACAGTCCTTATCAATGGGTTGATGTCAAGAACTCCAATAATAAATATTAGTCCATAGATTTTCAGATGAAATTGATGGAAGTTAGTTACGGGTTTCAGTCACTCTCACGGTATACTCAAGATTTTAAAAAATATATGTATTTTTTAAATATAAATAGATGTAGGATGATGTATGTAGATGTTCTTTAACTAAGTTGAAAGTCATTTTATACTTAAATACACCGCGCTATAAATCCATCTCTTAAACTGCATTTTCTCTTTGTTCCATAGCCGACAAACAACGTTTAGGAAAAATAATAAAAAGTAATTTGCTGAGCTTAACACATTTCATCAAGAAATGATTTTTACACGTGTTTGTGAAATTGTCTAAATATTTATTAGATTTAACTCTGTGATAAACGGCATCAGTTCAAATAAGTCCCCTGAAGAAAATGATCGAAATATCTGCAATTTTCATCATCAAAAGAGTACCATTTACTATTTTATCTTTCTGCCGGTCTCTCATTAAATATATGGTGAACGATAAACTAAATATAATCTACAGTAATTTTCCTGTATATACCGGTTCCGCACGAGCGTGGAACTATTGAACAACGAATTTTTTCTCAGTTTCAACGTAAAAGATATTTTTTAACTTACACTTGCATGCATTTTGGAAGGGGCTTGCATCCTGCCAGTAATATCATGCCGGATTTTCTTTTATTTTCAAAGAAAAACATCTTCAACGTTTATTTTCTCCACTCACCTTATATCTAATGGGAGGTGAAACGCTTTGAGACATTTTGTATGCACTTCTTGCTACCAAAGTAAGGAATAGTCTAAGTAAAAACTCATTCACTCTTCCCTAGAATCCGCCAAAATAAGAATTGCAGAAAATTAAGGCAAACCTATGGTACATTAGTAATTAGATCCGTTTCAGTGGAATTTCTTGTTTTTGAGACAACGGAAGCTCTACCTTCGCTCTAACGAGCTCTCACTTCACAGAGCAAAAGTAAACTTAGCATCTTAACTTTTCAGACATTGTGCATGACTCTAAAACGGCTGCTTCGTTAAGAACTGCTACGAGCATACATATAGTGTCTCACAACTTTTAGATGGAATAAGATGGAAGCTCCTAGAGATACGGAGGCAACACGCTAGGCTTAGTTTGCTTGAAAAATTCATGACTTTTTTTTCAGAACGACACAGAGAATATTATCATGATGCCTTACTACATCTCTAGGTCTGACAGAAGCGATAAAATAAGAGAGATACACTGCCGAACAGATAGGTACAAAAACTCGTTCTTTCCACACACAATAAGTGACCACAATAAAAACTGAGCTCCAACGAATACACTCCTATAATACATGTCACCATTTCACCTCCCAAAAACTTACATCTTTACACAGCTGGTGACCTATCACCCCTGCCACATACCCATGTGGCGGCTCGTAGGGTATTATGTAGATGTAGAACCTGGAGGGATTAGAATTTTGTGTTTTTGCTAGACAGGAGAAGAGCTTTGATAATCCCTTCTGCCTAAGCAGATTGTATTCAGTAAAATCTGCCTCTTCGGCCACCTTCCTTGAGCGGCTACCAAAATGACTGATTTTTTCAAGAATTAATTTCCCATTTAACCAATGTAAATCTTACCTCCGTCCAGAGGGCCATTTCCTCACGTGGCCGCTAATTTCAGGTTCTACTGTATTTTTTCCAGTGGGATGTCAAAGGTTGTATATTTAATTTAATTTTAATGGTATGATTAATACTAATAAGTTTTTAATTTAATTAGGGGAAATTAGGGAAGTTTTTAATTTAATTAGGATTATTGCATTTTAACTCTCTATTTACGGACTTCTATAACATAAGCAAGAAGGAAAAAAATACTACCTTATTAGTTTTTTTTAAAGTATACTTTAACAATTTTTCAAAAATTAATTGAAATTTATTTGATAATAACATTTATTTTGAAATTCGACTTATTTGTATTGAATATATATTATTTAAAATAATAATTTAGATAACATATAATCAAAGTATACTTCAACATCACCTTCATAACATACCTTTTTTAACCTTTCCCAATTTGTTCTTCATATGGCTGCTGAAACTATTTTTTTCCACCAGATCTCCACCAGGCACGCCATTGTCAGTGAATAGCGTCGCACATTCATCTATTCAAATTGTTTGACAAACAGTCGAAAGAGACGCAACTTTACACACACTTAGTCCGAACATTACAATTCTATCTAACGTAGCAACTGAATGGAAAATCCTCTTTAAAAGCAGCTATTTCAGTGAATTTTAAACGTAAAAAATTTGACTCGCTCGTCCATAGAGGGTTAAAACACGCTCTTTGGTTAGCTTTGCCAAATACGTATTTTCTGAGCATTAGGCAATGGAAACTGATGATTTTATTTATTGGCTGTATACGGATAGTAACAGCTTGGTATGGTCTGTGCACATCGTCCCATTTATCGTTGTTCCAGTGTACTATTGCGCTAACCTTAAAACAAAGCTCCCATTTTTTTACATTGCTGGGTCGAAAGATGGTAAAATTAAGCATCCCTGTGACTGCAAATAAGGGGAAAAGGGATTTTTGACGTACATATGCCAGAGCAACGCGAGCAAGTTTCCCTCTTGATCGATGTATTTCGATCTTTCTTTAGTGTTTCCCGTCTGAAGATAACGGGATTCGCGCCGTCTGCTCACGTTTGGATTTGAGCCAGACCTGACATCTGTGGTGAATTTGAGGAACTTTTAGATTTTCCCGCGTCTCACTGGCCTTTAAATAACAGATGTGCTTTCCACACAAGCATTCCTGCGGTACCATTACGATGCAGCTTTACAATATTGCTTTGAATATTTATTTATACAATGAAACCAGAATTAAGCGAAACCTGAGTTGAACGGAAACCTGTCTTTTCCGGAAAATAGTTGGTCCCAGCAATTGTAATAGGGGTTTTACATTCATTCGCACTCTGTGTTAAACGGAAACTGTCAAACGCGGAAACGGAATCCATTCCAGGACACGAGAACTAGGGTTAAGCGGAATTGCAAAAACGGAAATATAACCGTAATATGTAAAGAAAATAAAAAGTCCTACATAGAAATGTTGCTTTCTTTAATAGAATCTGCAGAATGTAGACTCACTAAAGATATTATTTATTTTATATCTTAAATGGGGATATCGGCGACGTAGATAATTGAATTATACAGGAAAAAAAGGAAAAACAAAAATGCCAAATTACATGCGTATTTTATAGATCGGATTTTGTTATTTTGTTAAAATAAAAAAATGTTACCAAGATGCGTTACTGTTTGAGTCAATTCAACCTTTTAGGCGATGCATGCTATGGGTTTGATATGGCTGTCAAGGTCTTTTTTGAATCGTCCGACCCGGGGTTAGGCGGAAACCTGCCTTATCCGGAAAAAAGTAATGGCTCCGAGAGATACCGCTAAAGACAGGTTTCACTGTACTTAGTAGCTTTTAGTGCATATAATTGTAAGTGCTTTCGAAAACACCAGTTAAAAATTGATATTTAATTCAAATAATTTCCTTTCGATACTTGAATTTATTACCTCAAAAGAATGGTTACAAATTGTTCAGTAAATGCCAAGTGGTCACATTCAAAGAGATTACAACACATTGATTCGTTCATTAGTTGGTCGTTTAATCATAAAGTTGGCTGACTGCAGCCCTCCATTCTTCCCTACCTCATGTTGATTCCCATACTTCCTGATCATCCTTATGTGATTTCCTTTTCACTTGTTCTACGTTTGCAACATATTTGCATCAATATTTTAGTACCAAAATTTCAAAGTTGGAGCTAACACATAAGTGACGAGCATTTTAAAAATATTTCTCCGCACCAACTCTCCTGGGTAATTATTGCACCTTATATAAAATGTATTGACATTTGTTTTGGAGGAAGCTCAAATAGTTGTGCAGACTGGCTGTCCCAAATCACAGTTTTTTCATTAAGGAATGAAATTACTGCAATAATTTATCTTTGTGACCGACTTTTTACCTTGTTGATTCAAGTTGTTTCCTCATCTGATCTCAACCCTCTGACCAACTACCATTTTATTGATTTTTGTCGGTTGAAATATAAATTCTTCTTACGGTGATTGCGTTCAAGAATCGTATGCATCTTACAGCTTTCCGTCATCGGTTCCGTGTCGCTAGTATTTGTGTTTGTAAGATTTATACCAGCGCGAGGGACTCTTTGTATCGAAAGCACGGACCATTGGAAAAGCAGACCATAACCAGCAACAAACCTTCGAAACCTGATGCTGCATGAGGATGCTGAATATAAAAAAGACAACATATGAATTGATGAAGTTTACAGAAGAATAGAAGAGGAAAGGACCATATTGAACATTTGTACTCATGATCATTGATCCGTTAAATTTCCTACTTCCTTCTAGCCCAGTCAAATAAAATTTTGATGCATGTAAATAGTAATGTTTTTTGTTTCACACTGGGTCCTTTTCTTAAATCAAAGCTTAGGTGAAAAGAAATGATATTATCCAAAAAGTATCGCCTTAAATGACGGCTACATTGTTTAAACATTGATTTAGATGTAAAAAATTGCTATGAAAAAGTGATATTTAGCTGCATTAAAGTTCTCGTCCCAATACTAGTTTTGATTTTTTACAGTTTGTAGGTTTTAAAAAAGGCTTTATTTAAGACCTTCTAAATTAAAATTGATTGATAATTTATTTAAATAATTGAAAAAACTGTCAAAATTTGAATTTGCAATGCATTGATAAAAAAAGCAAAAATAATCTCAAAACTTACATAAAAAGTTGCCTTTCGCTTTTCCTAAGAAACTCTTAAAATTTGGTTAAAAAATATCAAATTTTTTACGAGTTATTGCATTTGTTTATTGGTAAGTGGTTTTTTCCGAGTTGAAATGCTATTATTACGTTTATAGCACAGATCTTTATAAGGGCTTATTTTATTTGTCTTGACTTATATTTCTAAAATATGTAATTTTAATTTTCAATTTCAAAGATACTTCCCACCAAAATGGAGTCTGAAATTTACACCCCCCGAATTTAGCCATTCCTTTTAGCCCCCAACCATATGGAATGATCTACGTTGCCCGCAACGTAATTTATTTTATTATTACAGAAAGGTCTTTTTCTGTCATTCCGTAAATGCTCCGGTAATACTGCACCTACAGTGATAAATGAGGTATCATTTTAAACGTTGAATCACCGGCTTCTGACGAAAAATACAATCTCAATCTCAAATTTCACTATTTACCCATTAATCATATATATTATTTCTAAAAGGTGATTTTTTGTCGCAACACCATAACTCCCATAATTCTTCATCAAAATTAATTATTCAAACAACGTTTTAAAGCTTATATTCCCCGCTATTGACGAAAAATAGACAAATAATTTAAAATTAAAGTTTTTTTAAAAAAATGATACAGTGCCATCTGCTGACAATGTAATCAACCAATATGTTGGCTATGCTTACGTGCTTAAAAGACTGTAGGAGGCACCATCAATTACCACATCGTTTAGTTAGATTGTTTACTTTCTACATGCAATCAGTGTAACCGTTTACGTTTACGTTATGTATCTTTAACACAAACATAAATAACATATAATTGTCCATGGGAAGAAACAGGTGGAAGAACAGGAAGAAAGAGGGAAGATACAGGAAGAAGCTGCATACTGTGCAAAATATTCGCGAGGTAGAAGAACAGGAAGAAATAAGGAAGAAACAGGAAGAAGCTACATACTGTGCGAAATATTTGCACGGGTCAGCTAGTTTATTTTATTTGAAAAGGACTCTCATATAACTGCTACAGAGTACTCCTACAAGCCATTGAATAAGTATTTTGTAACTAATCATATTTAATGAGTCTCAAGTAAAATAGTGTGAGCGATAAGAATGTTTCCATAATGAAATGCTAGGAAAGCACTGAGTTTGGGTGAGAGAACTTGGTGCCAGCGGAGTGAATGTTTGTGTGCCGGTCGGTATGTTGCATCACGGTCCCTGTCTCCCAACATCCACATTTTCCACCTTTCCATTTCCAACTCGGTGAACATGCACAGGAATTACTCTCACAGCACAGCGCCATCTCGACAGCGAGAAAAGTGAGTCGATCCCAACACTCACTAAAACACACAAGCGGGCGTCACTGAAACGTGCTGGGAGGGTTAGACAAAGGTTTCATCCACATACTCGCAATTCCCCCTTAGCTCGAATATCCAGATTTACATATGTGCATATGTGGAAGCCCATAAAGCTATCGTCGTCTGCTGGAGACGTCGTTTGAACTCCCGACACTGAAGCGGCGTGCTTTGTGTTCTTCGGTTTTGGTTGCTTTCGTGCGTCGTCAAGTTTTCAAGCGCCATACGCCGCAGTTGGTCCGTGTGACCACAATGATAGAGCAGTCCCAATGCTTTGGTGTTTGTGAATGCCTCACGGCTTCAATATTCCCTTCTCTTTGAAAAAACCAGAGTTAAATATAATGTTTGAATACCTATGTAGAAAGGTTATATTTCAACATTTAAATCCAAAGGTCGGTTGAATATATACATAATACGATAAAATCAGGATATAATGGCACCTTGGCCAAAAAACGAAAAATTCAGACGGTGTAACAAATTTTTGGGTCCTAAAATATTATACTCAAATACGATGAATTTTTGTTCGCTCTCTATAAGTTACAACTTTTCACGACAAATCGATAAAATGTTTAAAAATTCGTATTATAAAATGGTATATGTAATGAATGATTGGATCATAAAAATGCTAAATTATCATATGTGTAGCTAATCTGTGTAGCTTTACAATGCAATGACCGGGCCTCGCCGCAGTACGGGACTCGAACACAATTCATTTCGTGGGTTCTTTGCCCTTGGTGTCAGAATTAAATTATCAAACGCAAGCTGCATTCTAGGTTAAAAAGAAAAGACACGTAACCTTTTTGGACTGGAGTCCCTCTCTCGGGCAGCTGTAGCCTACCAAGGCTCTCTCTTGGTGTGATATTATTGTGTCTTCAAAAGCGAAACTGCTTGAAAAATGTTATTTCTTTCTCTGATTTGTGAAGATGATTAAATATTACAATTCATAGTTTGAAGCCATTTGAAATGAAGACAGTACTTTCAGGCCAAAGAACTTCCCGATAACACTGACACAAATCACAAACATCAAAATTGATTGCAAGAAGGGAAAAATTTCTCATTCACTTGTAGCTTCATCATTCTCATCGTTTGTTAAGTCGATTACAGGCGTGGAGCCGACGACACCTAAGCTATTAAAGCTAAAAATTTGAACTCATATGCAATGAGAGTTTCATGGACTTACTCACGGAAATTAAAAAAAATACCTTGCGAGGATATGTCGCGCCAACGTTCAGTTTAAAATTAAATTAATGCTTGAGGCAAATGAGAAAATGTGAACGCCCCTGCTTATTGCATGCAGGAGGTGCGACTAGAAGGTCGCTGTGGTCACGAATCCACGTCTTTGTTCTGAATATAATTGGGGAGGGGAGAAAAGAATAATATGTGCGTGATGAATGTAATGTATATATTTTACCCTCCTTCTCCCTCCACGGTGGCAAGATCTCCTAGATATTAAGCCTCATTCCTAGAATCAGAATTCCCAGCAGTGATTTCATGTTTTTCATTATCTTCCTATCAGATGCAAATGGGTCATTCCACGCCACATTGGACCAAAGTTGACCCTTGACCTCTAAGGTTTTGACGAAAATTTCAGGAAACGTCCACCTAGTGGAATAACGAATACCATTTCAAGCATTTTGCGCAATATTTTAAAAATAGCTTAATAACGGTTGTTTTTCAAAATGGCGACTTTCTCTGCCGTTAGATCTTCGTAATCACACATCTCAGAAAAAAATCAACGTAAAAAGATGTTCAATTGCTAGCTTTTAAAGTAAAAGTTTTGACTAAACTAAATTTGAATCAAAAATACCAATTAAACTATAAATTGATTAAAACTTTTAATAAGAAACATTAAATTGTTTACATTTTTTATGAGCTTCACGTTTTATCGAGCTCATTTTTTTACTTGACATACCTGGTTGTATTATGTATAAAAATTTTGAGAGGGATGTCTTCCATTTGAGAGAGAAATTTTTTTTAAATTTTCACCGTAGCGGCCAATCCATACCGATAGACGGAGTTATTCATCACTTTCATTGCTTTTTCGTCTCTTGTTGCATTTTTTAGCGTAAAGTACCTAAAGTAATTCAAAATAAGGTAAAAATATACCGCAAAGTTCCTTAAAAATAATAACTATTGAAATAAACAAAGCACGCAAACTCCACGCAACAATACGATTTGCAGACGATATAACACTTTTAGCAAACCGTGGCAATTAGCTACAGGATGCATTAAATGTAATGAATCAATTTTTTTAAACCCGTGGGACATGAAAATTAATAGAAAGAAAAGCAAAATAATGAAATGAACGAGAGGTGGAGTACAGAAAGCTGAGGCATATCTGGAAGGAAAGATGCATAAGCAAATCGCTAACTTTAAATAACTTGGTAGCTGTATCACATCTGATGGAAGATGCTCAGTGAATTTGATAAGAAGGATAGCACAAGCGAAAAAGCTTTTATGAAAAAAACCCTCTTGACTTCAAAAAATGTCTCAATACAAACCCGTAAAGAATTTTTGATAAGCTATACATGGAGTGCGTGCACATATAACTCAGATAATTGGGCTGAAAGAAAATCTGATTGGAGGCATTTGAAATGAGGGTCTGGAGAAGAATGCTAAATATATTATGGACAAAAAGCTTTGTGAAGATTCTGAAGTTACTAGGGTTGACTCTGGTTACTATCATTTTTAACGCGTGTTAACGCAGGTTAGTTAGAATTGTAGTTAAGTGATCCAGTCCACTTGCAGCTTTTACTTGAGGCGTAAAACATATTTCTAGAGTTTATTTAGCCATATTCCGTATTAATGCGTCAGTGCCAAGTTGTTTGATGTATTTATATGCATGAGTGAATGATAAACCGTATTTATAGTTCAAATTTTACCTTAAATGCAGAAGCGAGGACGCGTCATGGACTGGATTTGGAAGAAAAGGTCGTTTATTCCGTTGCATATATTGAGGCAAGGATTCGAAATGGAAGTTATTTATAAATCTTGAATGTCGAGATAACATGTCGAATTGTTTTTATCTATCATGAAAGAGTGCAAACGACATAAAAATGTAATATTTTCAGGGTATCTTAATGTTAAATAATTGCTAAGTGACATGTTGTTCTTTAAGGGAAAAGTTTCCTCTCAAATTTTATCTTTCGACGTACTAAGTAATGTTTAGTCGTGAAATGATAGGTGTATAGTTAAATATTAATGAATGAGAAGTCTAACCATGCGAAACATTTTCATATTCAATCCTTTTTCTCGCCCATACAAGTCTCATGAATGTAGCCCACAGCCCAGGAAACAAATGAAAAGCGGCTTGCGATGTTTGTTGGGTTGTGGGCTGCATCACCTTATTAACTCTCCATCATGGGCCACCAGCATGCTAGCAAGGGTTAAAGAATGTCGTTTAATGCAAGTTAGTTAAGCCACCATATTAACTAACATTCTAACTCTAGTAATGTAAACAGGGCATTACCGTGAAATCAAGGTTGACGTTAACGGGCGGGACATAATCGGGCTAAGTCATTCACGAAGCTTGGTTATTTTGATGTGGGGGAAAGTATTGTGATGACTGGACATTGTAGGTGTCATTGATGGACGAAGAGCTTAAATTTATATCTTTCAAATGAATAGGAATCCGAAGAAAATTCTCGGCAGCTAAAATAGTCTCCATTAAGGATTTATATTTGTTAAATCAGTATGTTGGGTAACATATTAATGCTTTTGATGCCCCGAATGATTGCTTCAGTTGTGTAATTTATCATAATTTTTGTAACTTGTATTTTAATATCCCTTCATTTTTGCTTTTAATTGATATTTACATTGAAATTCGTGATTATTAGAAATCGTGCCGCATGCGCAGAGAGAATTTTTGCGACATAATTTAACAGTCTTATACATATTATACGTTTATTTCTAAATAGCAATCAGAAGTACTAAAAAAATAACTATGTCAACATTATTTTACTTATATTTTAGTTGTGCTATTAAATCTGCAGTAGGTATTTACTACTGAACTTCATTTAGTAGATTAACTCTGGTAATGGAAATTTTAATTAATCGCAAACCCCAGAATTAAAATGGAGGTTATTTAACAACACAGGCAGTAAAAATAAGAATGAATATCTCATATTGCCGCGCCTAGGAAGCTGACATTTACTAATTAATGGAATTGCCGCAGTTTCACTCGGGACTGTTTAAATATTAACCCTGATACTTGGAGTCACATATATTTTTAAAGAGAAATGCAATTCGTCATCGCGGGAAAAAAAATTGACCAACTTTTATAGGAGCCCCGCTTCATTTTTATCTTCGATATGATACTTTGATGCAGAATTTTCCCCGTAAGGCTAGCCATAAAATATGTAATTTCTTTCTGGCCGGAACGGTAATTTGTCAAGCGAGACGTATTTGTTGATCCACGAGAGTGCATTCTCAAGGGATCTCTTTTTATTTCTTTTCTGTTTACAACGAGCTGGTGATCCTCAAAATTTCTCTTGTTTTCCTGAATTCCCACCGGGTGACAAAGAGGATTTATAAGCGTTCGAGTTCGCAGTTATCACTTGGGCGATCGATGGATTATTGGGGGTAATAAATGAACGTGTCTCGTTTACTGGCCGAGCTACGCCCGAAACTTTTGGGATATCCGTACTTGTTTCCCTCATTACTTATCACCTCAACTGATACCCACGCTCCCCGCCCTCGTAAAATAATCCACTGCGTCCTAATGACCCGTCGATCCATCAAACTATTTGACTCAGTTATTGTGTGTCGTCATTATTTTTTGAACGACCTCATCTAGTTACCTTTGTTTATTCTTGCCACTCTTCAGTCTAGATGTTATTTCTTTTCCATCTGTCAGGCGTCCTTGAAGTTTTGTATCCATCTTCTAAATGCAGGTTTATTTTGCATCCGTTGTCCCTAACTCGTTTATATTTTTCATTACTTCTTGCACCCTCTGGTTGCCTATCATACTCTAATTAACGTGATGGCGCCAATGGTTGCCAATGAGACTTTAAAGAAGGCTAGTTAACATGTAGTGTAGCTTATTAGTTGATTTGCTCCACGATGCTTGTTTTATTGTTCTTTCTCGTAGTACCAGCATCTTCTTTTCTAATAAGGGTCAATCCATACCAAGTGGTCCAAGTTGGTAGCTCGACCATTTTAGAAAAAATTCATTTTTTGAGGGCAGATAGCCTTATGTTTCGACAGCTCAAAACAAGTTATATTTTATTTTTAGTTTCCATGACAACCAAATGGCGGCCATTTTTCAATCTCGTTGCACAGCTTTTTTAGCATTTGCAAGCTTTGACATTAACTTATGTTACTCAGCTACCATTGGTTATAGGAAAATGAAATAAATTTTTATGCAATACGCATACATGGAACTACAACTTTGTGTATGTCATAACGTGGAATTGTTATTTCTTCGTGATTATTTTAACAGCCAAACTTTAAAGTAAAAAACCTAAGGTTTCGTATATTTCGGAATTTTTTTGGGGAAGAAGAAATTTTCTTCGACGCTTAAAAATTACTCATAATATACGGTGACATTAGATCTCTGTATTAAAATAATTTGAAGTCAGAAGCTTGCATATTTTTATTTTTACAGAGCCGGCAAATTGTAACTTTTTAAAAATTTGCAATATCCCAAGTTCAATATCTCTGGTGGGCAGTTGTTTAAAAATTTGAAAATTAAAGAAAATAAAGATCTGTACATAATTTAACTATGGTATAAAACTTGACTTGGAGACTTTTCTAGTTACGCAGATATAGGTAGGTAGGACACTTGTTATGGATTGACCCATAATGATCAACTTTGTTTCATTGATTGTTTACCAAACAAACTTGAATTTAAGGTAATAAAATTGTAATCGGAAGTAATTTTTTTTTCAAAAATATACTCACTCCTGGCTAAACACTCAGGGTAAACAATAAGAATTCACTACTCAAAGGGTGAATGTTATCGACATATGCTTTATAGACATTTCTCATTATCAACTCCATTTGCTTTGTTCCTAGCTGTGCCACACAATGGGTATGCTTTGATCAAGATTTGCACGTAGGCTATCTTCTGCGCCATTGCAACGTGGCTAATGAGTGAACCTGTCAAGCTTGCGGGGTTAGGATTAATACTAGGGACGTAGTGGGAAACGCTGACAGTGAATAAGGAAGAGCAGAGAGCACTAACAATGTGCGCCACTGTGAGAGCTTGGTAGCGGTAATGATTTGTTGGCTGAGAGTGGCCTGATGCATCACACACACTGCGTCGGAAATGGGTCATGCGGAAGCGAGTGTCAATTTTTTTCCAATTGAACCTGAGATTCACGCAGAGTACTACTCGATGAGGTATGAGAAACGGTCTTATATGTTATCATGCTGTTTATTATGAAGTACTTCCACCAAGTGAAAGCTTCTAGTTTCCATATCCTGTCCCATGTGTTATCATTGCTACAGCAAAGGTGATTTTTATTCCTGCTGGTTTGGGGGTTTAAAAAAATGATACCGAGTTTTATGATTTTTCATCATTGGTCGTTCAATCCTAAGATTGGTTGACCGTATCCCTCCACCCTATCCTGTATAGTGCTAATTCTTTTACCTCCTGGTACCTATTCCTATTCGATTTACTCTTTATTTGGTCCATGAACTTATTCCTGGGTCTTCCTCTGGGGACTTTTTCATCTATTTTTCCTTCAGCCCATTATGTCTCAGGGTGTGTCCAATCCATCCTGTTCTTCTCTTCTCTATAGTGGGCCATATGGTCCTCTCCTTTTCTACTCTTCTGTGAACTTCATCAGTTCTTATTTTGTCCGTCCATTTTATCTTCAGCATCCTCCTCCGGCACCAGGTTTCGAAGGCTTCAAGTCTCTTTTGGTAAGCTTTCCCATTAGTCCATGATTATGATCTATAGAGTGCTACGTTTGACACGAATGTTTTTACATGCTGTTTCCTGGTTTGTAGTCATGTCTTTTTTGAGCACAATAGCTGTCTTTTTCCCATGAACGCCTCCTTAGCTTGGGCTATTCTCCGCTTGATGTCCATTGTACTTTTTCAGCCCCACGTGATGGTGCTTCAGAGATTATGATTTTTATTAGTAAGAAATTCGCTCGTCTCGTATTACTCTGTATTCACAAAAAGGTTTTTGTATATCTGGTTGATTTAAGATAAATTTTTGTATTGCAATCATGTAAGAAATAGTTTTTAATTTCATGTTGTTTAAGCAAGGTGACTAAAACATTTTTCTCTACCAAAGAACTTTTCTGTATCATCTTCGGTCGTCCTGCCCTGGAACAGTACATTTATATTCTATTCTATTCTACATTAGCGACGTAATTCTCTGAAGCAAAATGATAATTATGAACCTTTCATTATACGTAAACCCTTATTTTACGAATGAAATTAGTCAAGTCGACTTCAAATATGAAGAGCCACAATGCATGAAATGTATTCTAAATGGACGATATTCAGGTGCCTATGCAGCCGCGAATAATGACTGAGCCCTAAGTTTCAACGTATTGTTCCTCTGCACAAGGAAACAAATGCAAAGTTTTCTGCAAGCTATCAAGAGCTCATGACCGCAAATTACTAAATGAACTTGACTAATTGATTTAATTCTTATCTGAGCAATATTTTTAAGAAAGATAAGTGATTTTATGGACGAGTGGAAAGGGGATAGAATATGTACTGATGTGAAGAAAGAAATATTAACGCTGGACGGGACCTTGCACGTGTGAGAGTTTAGAAGATTTATGCTGGATTCCATTCAAAATCGACGATAAAGAAAAAAAAGATAGAGAAATACAGAAAAATTCTTTTCCCCGTACTTTATACATCACACAACTTCGTTTTAAATGCTATGTAATTTCCATTGTCTAGTAAACGTCTCAGCCATCCGCTTGTCCAAGCCAATTCCTCACTCTCTCTGCTCTGCTTCGGCTATAATGTACACCTTTTTTAGGCAAAGAATTGGATCAATGGAACGTCACCCTCTCTGAATAAATTACATATGCTAGTAATGAATGTGATCATCGTTTATCAACATTTTGCGCCATTTCTCTAAATAAACGTAGTCAAATAAAAAATAGGCCATTTTATTTATTTTTGATAGCCCTATGATTCCACATGTCGATGTATAAGTAACTTTATTATGTGCACCAGTCAATGTTTATTGCAGAATGGTATGTAATTAAATATATCAGCTTTTGATCAAATATAGCAATAAAAATGGAAGCTCACGAAAGCTCGATAAGAAAACTCAGGGGTCGAAGGTTAATTCATTCCTGAAATTTTGCACCAGGAGTTGTGGGCCATATTGGTATTCCATGTCCCCAGGAAATTTTTTTTGGATTACGCAATTTTTTTTTACTAAAATGACATCTACATTCCAAAGAAAATGCAGAAAAATACACATACTATTATTGGATCCCAAAAGTAAACCCAATAAAATAGAAGTGTTTTCGTTCGCACTCCTGGAGGCTGCTAACGTGAAAATAATTCAGCTCCAAAATTTGCGACTTCCACTATTTATAAAAACTAACAACCGGTTCCGTCTGTCACTCCATCTTCGGGTAAAAAACCTCTGTTGTCAGTCCTGTATATCGCTACGAGCGAAAATATTGCCTCACATCTTTTAGAGGGATTAAGGTGGGAGCCCCTAGAGACTCGGAGGCTACACGCTAGACTTAAGCTGCTTGAGAAATTCAGAACTGGTGTATTTCAGAGTGACACAGAATATTATCATGATGCCTCACTGTATCTCTAGATCTGAAAGATGCGATGAAATAAGAGAGATACACTGCCGATCAGATAGGTACAAAAACTCGTTTTTTCCGCTACTTCCAAATAATCGTTTCGTTTGTATACTATTCTTCTCGTTAGGAATTGCTCCTAAGTAATCGTTGACAATTTGTCATCTGTTCGTAATTGGTCACTGATCTTAATCTTAATTTTTCGATTGATACCCGTTACAAGAGCACTCGTGCACCGTCATTAAAAAGGCTGTTCAAAATTGAATGTATTCTTTCTTCGATATAAATCTACGCTACCATTTCCGCCACGTATCCGCCATTAATGTGCTATTTGAGCATTAAATGCCATAGCACACTCAAGAAAATCTGCATATGTGCGGCACAAGGTGTTATTTCGAATACAAATGCGACACAAAAAAAAGTCGAAAAATCTATACTATGATCATGGAGAATACAGAAAAATGAGCTCATTAATAGCGGATTCATCTACGTTGCGAAGATCTATATCGAAGGAAGAACACAATCGATTTTAAACGACCTTGGTCATGTAATTGACCGTTATTAGCGCTTTTTTTATAGATTTATAGGTTGTTAATCCAACACGCCACCAAAAACACAGCATAATTATTCCGCGAAACATCGTGTCGTGTTTTTTTAAAGCCTACGCTGTTAGAATTCAATGTTACGGCAATCTCGAGTTTGTGTTTCCATATAATATAGTGGTTAACTAATTGATTAGTGATTGCAATATTTGAGAGTAAATTTTTGCAGTAATTGATTACCTTTCTGCTGAATCATTAGTTTGCTACTTCATTACTTCATTTGCTATTTTGCTTGCTTACCCAACACGTAAATGAAATAATCTCAGGCAAAGAGTCATATATTTAGCCACTTGCCACAGAATATAGGATTGACTCGAGGAAAGCGGGATGTGCCTTTTTCAGACATTTTTTACCGTCGAAAGTGGCGAGAGACTTTCTCCGCACCTTTGATGGTTTCATCAAGTCGTCTGTGGTTCGTAAACACTAGAGGATGGTTGGAGAGAAGAAGGAATGGTGGGAAAAAAGATCTCTCGCCAGTGGTGGAGGAACTGGATGTATACCGCGGAAGACGATTCCCAGGGAGCGTCCATCGCTCCGTGAAATGATGCTCGGCGTCTTTCGAAAACTCGTAGCGAGAGGCTTTAGACGCCACATCCAAGCGTGAAATACGCCATTTGCCTTTGAAGACTGACGAGGGAAGAAATGTGTCTCGGCCCTTTCGTCATTTTTAACCCTCTACAGACAGAGTTGTGAAACATCAGCATGAGAAAAATACTGCTACTATATTTGTTTCTAAATAGTACGATTTAACAATTTTTTTAATGGCAATTTGTTTGATAATAGCATTTATTTTGAAATGTAACGTATTTGTAATGCATGTTTTTTATATGAAATAATACTCTACAAAATAATATTTACACAAGGTATACTTCAACATTACCTTCATCACGTCTGTGATCATTCACATCTTCACCGTGGCGTTCTTGTCCCCTGTCTGCATGTGGCAGGCAGGTTAAACATGGGGTTGGCACAATGGACCACTCAAGGTCTAGGTGCCGGAGCTCCTATCGAAGGCTCCACCAACTAACAATCTACCTTCATCACGTACTTTTTTTATAAACTTTCCCAACTTTTTCCTCGGTTGACAGCTGAAAGTATTTTTTTCAGAGCTCCACCAGGCACGCCATCGTCAGTGAATAGCATCACACATTCATCTACACAAGTGTCTGACGAGCCGCCGAAAGAGACGCAACTTTCCACACAGTTAATCCAAAGCGTTAAAATTCTCTCTATTGCAGCAACTAAATGGAAAACCCCATTAGAAAGCAGATCTTTTAATAATTTTGAAACGTAGCAAATGACTCGCTCGTCCATGGAGGGTTAAATTATCTCATCTGGCATCGCAGACTTTGGGTGGGTAAACCAAACAGTGCTGTTTGGTGAAACAAAAGTTGCCAATCATTTCCATTCCCATTACACGTTTAAGGAGTTGTTTGCTTTAGGTTTGGCATTTTTACCATTGCTCAAACTCCCTGTATCCTCTTTAGTAATTCTTTTGTAATTCAAGTATACTTCCTTGTTTTAGTAACATTTGATTTTATTCGTTAAAGTTTTATTTTATCTCTTGTTTATTCGATAAAGTTTTATTTGATATCTTGCGTAAACAGCTTTAATTTCGATTGAAAATTTCAATTAATGGTAGGTTGCAATTTTTCACTAAAATTCTCCATCCTTACTATAATCCTAAAGTAATTCCATGGAAAAGAAAATTATTTTGAGAACCATTTAATGATTCACATATTTTTTATGTTAATGCCAAGGGCAGTTACCGAAGAGTCAATGTCAGATAGGTAATATTTATTTATATATTTGCTCAGAAAATGATTAAATGCAAGTCATTGAGCAATTATCTCCACCGATCTACATTTTATATCCTTTAAGAACACTATTTCCCTCAGAACAATTCATGCTGTAATAATCCTAATTACCCAATGGTAGTAGCAGTAATCTCTCGGTTTAAGTTTTCCAACTGTTGAGATTAAATCGCTACACCTAGCATTAAACCTTCATACATAAATAAGTTAAAATTTCCGAGACGGGATTCGAACTCGTGATCTTTTCGTAAACTGGGAGCCGTATTGCCAACCTAGCTTCTCAGAGGGTGGTGCTGTTAAGCTTATAAAGAAAAACTGCGGTAAATGCTTTAGCTACTCCTCTTCTTTGAGTTTAATTCAAATAATGAGATTAATTTGTAGAATAATTTATAGTGTATACTTTTTCTTGTAGCTTTCTAATGGCCAAGAGCTTATCCCATTTTAATAAATCTCGTCTATATAATAAGTCTCGTTGTTGATCAAAATTGGCTAGCCTACATTTTCACTTGCGAATCAAAAGGGAAAATACTGTTTTCATCAAGTGATATTGAAGGAACGATATGGCCACCACAACGTTATCATTTCATTTTTGTAAATTACCATAAAAATGCACGAACATTAATAGGTGAAAATGTCGGAAATAACTCCTTGTTTAATAACTTAATGACCCTTGAGAATTGTGGAATGAAAACTAAGGGTTCTCCAGTTTAAATACCAATAACAACAAATTTACAGTCGTACGCAGGAATCACCCTCACAGCTACGAAACAATTCAGGTGTATCTCTAGCAGCGCAGTAATCATCATTCATATGAGAACATTATCCAACATACCAATAGGTATAATAATGCAAGTTTAAATTTACGTATTAAAA
Organism: Ceriagrion tenellum; assembly: GCA_963169105.1. Lineage (NCBI taxonomy): Eukaryota > Metazoa > Arthropoda > Insecta > Odonata > Coenagrionidae > Ceriagrion > Ceriagrion tenellum. The sequence continues at coordinate 106,339,590 of OY720639.1, forward strand.
TTTCCCTTTTGCTGCAGCTGTTTATAAAAGCCTTGCGTTAAAAAAATTACAGTATTAAGACAAGAAACTCGTTCAATTGTGTTATCTTATTTACTATTCTATATCATTTGTACTATTAATCCTCTAACTGTACAAATTCTGTCTTTAAATACTACAGATGGTTCGTTTTTCAAGAATAACCAACGATCTCTCCGTGTTGTCGGCCCCATGACAAATTTGATAGATGCAAAAATATGCCTTCACGCAATGTCGATGAGATTCTACAACACCTGCCCCCAACTTTCGCGATGGCTCAATTAAGTCGATAGCTTCTTTTTCAGTAACCTTGAATGAAAATTCGATTACTGCCATAAACCTCAACCTTTGTTGGTTAATAGTGGACCTACACGGTTTTGGATGGAATCTCTCGAAAGATAACTCTAATCATTTCCTTTTCTCCCTCGAATAAAATCGATAGATGGAATCCAGTAGAAGTCTCCTACTTACATGTATTAGCCATGCGGAAGAGATGGTCTCCTGTTTCAATCCCTCCGCGAAGTAATCTCATTAGGAAGTCCGTCGGTTTCATAACTCCAAGGTGAAATAAGATACTGGACCTTTTCCTACTATCAACTATAAAAATGTATCTCTTAGGTATCTTCTATGTAACGAGCAATCGTTAAAAAAAATATTTTTTTAAAAACACTTTCATTCCTGGTGTACAGTATACTGTACATAATACATTCCTCTAAAATTGGACGAATTTAGACTAAATATACACAAAAGTTATACATGTTTTGTAAAAAGTATAGCATACACTTGTGCATAAACAGAGGGTACGTTTTTAGGCGAATTTCCACAGTTTTTTATAGAATCAAGCTATAAAACAATATACTATTGTTCAGGTACTGTAGCCGTTACGTATCACTAGAATGACCACCAATAATTCATTTTAAAAAATCCCAAGGAAATATTAAGCCATAATTACCAAATAATGTAGACAAATTATTTTTCGATAAACAATAATTCTGTTAAATCGTGCCTGATTATTTGTATTTTGATATATTTTGTTCTCATCTTCAAGTAAGCAAAGAATACAACACGTGATTTCAAATGCACAGTGTATTCTACAACCTATAACTTGGTTATTTATGATCAAAAATGTATCAAACTTTCTGTATATCTTTCAGAGAGACCTTATGACTCAAATATGAAAAGAAAATATGCGTTTCTCAAATAATTAAAGATTAATTCATTCTTGGTTATCACTTCAACTTAAATCATTTTCTGTCCTAATTATTTGGAAATGCAATGAGTCATTGGTTATTGGTAAACTTACGACACACAGGTTGTATAGATTGGGGACCAGTCTGACGTTTTACTGGAATAAATGATTCTCCTAACTTCTATAGACGTACGATGGTTGATTCAAACCTGTGCTAAAAATAGAATACATTTAATGAGTGCATTTGAGAAAAATATTTTCTTTTCAAAACTCATTGATAAGCTCTTTAATGTGTGAATGTATACCGTTGCCGTATCCTTCGCTGATAGCTGCTCCGCGTCAATTAACTTCAGTCATGATTGAGGACGTCAATCTGGAACTCCTCCCGCAGATTCTTACTGCGGGCGAAATTCACGCATTTGGAATTAATGACCTTTATGTCTGCGTTGATCATAGAGGATGATAGAGAAGTAGAGTGACATCGACGAGGCGTATTATCCTCATAAAATTAGACGTAGGTCACGAAGGACGCACTATGCTAAGTTTCCATTCCAGCGGAATTTTTTATATGGAAGTCTTCCTGAGAATCTTTATGAATTTTTCACAAAAAGTGTTCTTTGATTGGAGAAGAGATGTGAAATACATTTGACTCAATGTTTTAGTGTATTTCTATTGAATATTATTAAGTATTTATCCACATGGTTTTCGAAAATATTATCAATAGCTTAATTGTTTTCTGATGGAATTGTTTTCTTATTAGATTGCACATGTAATGTACAAGTTCATTTATTCTAAATGTGCCTAATATAGTATCAACTGCATAAATACAAACTTATTCAAATACTACATTTTTCGTTGCCACTGGGCATATTCACCTCTTGAAATTTACTCAATAAATAAATCGGTAAATAATAATGATTCCTGTACCTTAAATTTCATCCCTATTTCGTGAACTTATTATACGTTCTCTTGCATTGCCCTTTGTGAGTGTGGCGGATTATAACACTCCTTACGCAAACATATGTAAAACGATAATTTTCTGTTCATCAAATTACTATAATCAGAGGTAAAGTGTGTATTCGGGGAGGAAGAGAGGTTGGTCGTAGAGGGTGAATTTCGTGTTTAATATTCTCGCGCTCCGTTCCTATTAAGGGGAGCGCAAATGAATTCATCGTCTAAACACGCAGGAAATTTATTTATCGAAAAACTGCTTTACACGAGAGGGAGAAGGAATGGGGTGGGATTTCCGTGGAATAGGGTGCAATTGGCATTCTTGGGAGTCCGCGGAGTCTGAGGTCGTGTGTGGATGTTAGACGGAGATATGAGCAGGAGGTGAGGAGTTCAAATGAGCAGCCGGTGATTGCGGAGAAAATTATTTCTGGCTCCGAGTGCCTGGGAACATTCAATTTCTAGGAATTTCGACGAGATTGCATTTTGCCGGAGCAGGAATTTCGGGGTAATGCCCTGTTCACATTACTAGCATTTTAACCAAGTTAACTCGAACCCTAGTAAAAGTTCGCCGTGTAAATGCAGGTTGGCACTAACCCTATACAACTTTTAAACCACACCGGAGTTACAAGGGTTGGACTGGTTACCATTATTTTTAACTCGTGTAAACGCAGGTTAGTTAGAATAGTAATTAAGGGATCCAGTCCATATGTAGCTTTTACTTGAGGCGTACAATATATTACGAGAGTCTATCTTGTCATATTCCGCATCCATGCGTCAGTGCCAAGTTACTTGATGTATTTAAATTCATGATTAAATGGTTTATCATATTTTAAGTTCAAAATTTACGTTATAATCGTAAGCAAGGATGGGTCAAGAGCAGAACTTGGAAGAAAATGTCGCTAATTGGCCGCTGCATATATTGAGGCGAGGAAATGGAAGTTAATTATAATTTTTGCATGTCAAGATAATATGTTGAAATGTTTTAATCTATAATAAAAGAGTGCATAAGACATAATAACGTAATATTCTCGGTGTATCGTACTGGTAAAGAATAGCATAAGGACATGTCGTTCTATTAAAGATATTTACTCTAACAATTTTCATCTTTTGACGCATAAAGTTATGTTTGGACATGAAATGATAAGTTTACAGTTAAATACTAATGAATGAGAAATCTGGATAAGAAAAGCACTCTTTGAACTACGATATAGTGAGATTAAGTGAGTAATGCCCCGTGTTCATTAGTAGGGTTAGAATGATGAAATATTTGCATATTCAATCCATTTTTTCGCCCATGTAAGTTTCGTGAATATAGCCTACAGCCCAGGAAACAAAGGAAAAGTGACTATCTATGTTTGTTGGGTTATGGGCCATATAAAATGCTTGTCTCTCCACCAGAGGCCACAAGCATGTTAACAAAGGTTAAAGAATGCCTTGTGAATGCAATTTAGTTAAGCTGCTACATTAACTATAATTCTAACCCTAGTAATGAACACGGGGCATAACTCACTTAGTCTCACGATATCGTAGTTGAAAGAGTGCTTTATTGTTTCTTCCTTATGTAGTTTCATACCTCCTCAAATGTTCTCTCAGGACTGTGACCTAAAATGTGCAATTTCGGATCGATCTCGTAACTCCAGATTGTGGAAGAAAATGAAAGAGTATTTTCATCTCTTCTCTGCACATTTAGTTGACCCAAGGATAGAATTAACAGAATCTAGGCTCTTGAATGGAAACTTAACTGGTTCCCAAACTAAAACCATTTAATGGTCTTGTTCAATTACGCTTTCAGTATAAAAAATATAACATAAATTTGAATTTTTCTGAAGAAACACGTTTGTTATGAATATTTTCATTGTAAATCGTATTCAAACAATTATTTTGTCATAACTACTGGATTCGATTTTAGTGTGGTTCTCAGAATAATGAGGTAAATTGGAAATATGTTCCTTTACTAAGTTCTGAAACAAATTGAAGTCAAAATTTAATATTTTTGTAACCATTTCAATCGATTTAATTGTTTACATTCCAAGTATTGGAGCATTTGTTTATGTCTTTTAATTTGGAATATCCAGATTTTTATGAGTTCGTAGGAGATGGTGGTGCGGAAAATCTGGAAAAGCTAAATCGAGAGTGTATTGTACTACTTTAAGATACTACACATCTTTCAACGGATTAGTTAATTGTAACCTTGTTGTTTCATCAGTTGATCGTTTTCTCCCTTATGGTCGCTTGTGAGCTTTGGAAAACTTTACATATCTAATCTTTGGCTCGGATTCCGTGTGTAGTAGAGACGGCAGTGTCTTGAAGTGCCGAGTATAATGAAGATTGAATGCAGCCAATTAGGGAAACTTGTAAACTTAACAAAGTAAAGCAAACACACCTGATCACAGGGGTAATATTCCTGCGGAATGCGACGACGTCAATGGCTTGTCTGAAAATGTGCACAACGCTCGGAAGATTCGAAACGAGACCTTAATCACAGGTTCATGTACCACTGGCCAGCCATTGAATCCCTCAGTTCCAACAAGTAAAAGCGGATTTTAATGGAAGATACGCACTCTTGCCCTTGCTAATGAGGTGGTGAACTCCTAAGATGACTCATTCAATCTAAATCCTATTTTGGAAATTTCTCAAAAAAGGGACATTAAATGAATATGACGACAGCCGAGGAACGATAACTATTCTTTAAGGAAATAAAAGTTCTATCTCGTAGGTTCAGTTGTAAGACGTAGATCGGTGGGATGGAATTATATTAAAGAATATGGAGATTAATCCAGATATATAGTTGGATATATGAAGTAAAAGGCGAGAATATTTAAATTTTTACCAAGAGGCCAAGATTTTCCAATTGCAACGCTGAAATGACATAAAAATGTAACTAAATTAATGGAAATAATCTTGGCTATTAAAGAGTTTGACATAATAGTAACTCTTAGTCGAAAACTTTATCTGATTTTGTAACTGGAAAATTCTATTCGAGAAATAATTTCACGTTAAGCAACATATTTTGAACATCAGATGATGCAATAGTGAACCCATAAATTAATTACGGGAGTGAACAAGGTAAAATTTGTGATTTCCACAATTTATCTAAAGCTAACAGCCGGTTTCGGCTGTCAGGCCATCATCTGGTGAAGCCATCTTCAGGGCTTTACCTGAAGATAGCTTAACAGCCGAAACCGGTCGTAAGTTTTAAATAAATTGTGGAAGTCACAAATTTTATCTTGTTCATTATGACGTCCTTCCACCAAGTGAAAGCTTCTCGTTTCAATATCAATTACAAAAGTATTCAAGAAAAAATAAATTGGTACTCACTGACATTGTAGATACAATATCCAAGGACTGCATTACACTGAGAGTTACACGAAATCTTTATTGGCATCTCACCAGCCTCTAAAAGACAAGAATGCTTCCTTAAACAGTTTTCATCACCTGAAAAATATCCATAAGGCTCGAGCACGTCAACCGCACACACAGTGCACTGCTTCTAATATAACACGATTTTGGTAGGAGGGAGAGGTGAGCATTGGTGTGAGATTGGGATGGTGGATTGGTGGAGTGTAGGAAGTGACGAGGTAGGGTCAAAGGGCGGCTGCCAGGGTTGAGTTGGTGCCGATCGGGAAGCGTAACGGAGGTTTTACGGCGCGAGGAGTTACAGTCTGGGGAGGAATGGGATGGTGGCACGAGAGTATAGGAAAGGAACCGCAGGGGAGTTGTGGAAGATAATTGCAACTATGACATATTGTATGCATATCTCGCCTTTGTTTCTTGAGGTCTTTCCCCTCATTAGGGATCATTTTATATGTCACTGTCCAAAGTGGAATTATCTCAATTTATCTTTCTATGCTTTCCTGCAACTTTGTAAACTAACGCAATATTTTATAGTCCTGTGTGGAACTGTAATATATATTGCTATTGACTAATGAAAAATAACAAAATATCAAATCATAGTCTATGCGGATGGTTCAAAATTCTTGGGTAAAGATGTCTTTTATTGAAACGATGTAAAATTTTCACTCTCCATGGACTTCTCATTTGCACATATTTCTAATCTACTTGCAGTTGTATGGTATTGTATTTTAGGCAATTTAATCTTATCAGTTCTTATTAGAGTGATTCCTGAAATGAAGTTACTAACTGAAGGCCATAGTATGAATCTCTCTTCCCAGTGGTAAGTGAAGAACTTAAATCTTGTGACGATATTTCTTCTAATTAATATAAATCTATCGTGAGGACTCAGGTCGCACCGACTTCATAGAAGGGAGCATATGGCACCGCGAGGCGTGTTCCATGCCAAGGGTCGACTTCCAGTAAACATATTCCTTCCTTCCAAGAATTTTATAGATCCCAGGTCAATACGCCGCAATCCTTTAAATGCATTCAATGACCTACTCAAACCCATTGTTGACCACACACGCCAACAGGAGAATATCGTCATCAACAGCCGGGAACAATTTCTACACTAAATTTTTCTCATTTGAAGATTTATATCTATTATTGGTAAATTCGCAAATTTATGAAAAATTTTGATTTGAAGAGATAGGAAAGTTGGGGTGCGGGTGGTCAAGGCTGTAAATAAACGGGGAAAAGTTTCAAAATCATGAGAGAGGGCGAAGTTGGGAGTAAGCCCCAAAGAAGAATGTGTTTTTTCTTTCTGCAACGGTTTATATTAAGATGAAAAACTTACTGCGAGTGCGGGCGTTTTAGTAATAAATTAAACATTTTTTTATGTTTTATAGGCGAATAAATAAGCAATTCATGCATAATCAGTTCTTTGTTTTTATTGAGCTTAGTAAATACTTTCATTTCTATGAAATACTTTACAAAATTATAGATTTATTTTATAGGTTTTTTCCTGTGTATACAATATCTTTCTGTAGCTCACATCTGCGACAATGTCGCGCCGTCACTCTATGCTCTGCTTTGAGGGAGGTAAGGATTCAGGGCCGCATCTGATTTATCGAGGAGTACACGCTATGAAGCTTCCACGACGCCAAAGTTCATCGTCATTTCAAGGTTCAAGGTTCATGTGAGTCGTCCAAGCCCTTTCCTAGGATGTTAGTTATCAGATTTTTATTTGCGCTTATGTAGTGCATTAAATTACAGAAAAAATATTTTAGCCTGCGTGCATGAAGACGACAAACATAGTTTTTCACCGTATTACAAAAAGCCAGGGTTTTCCATTTGACAGAATAGACATTAGTGTGGAACACAAAATTTTTAGGCCAATTTTTCCCGTTATTTCTTTAAGTTATCAAATGCTTTAAGTAATTTTTTATGATGGAAAACGCCATGAGCCGAGTCGGAATAGGCAATGCGTCCTCGCATCTTCAACCACAGAATTCGTTTACGAGTGCATGGGTTAACTGAAATACGAATTCTCTGCGTTTCATTAAGAACGGGAATGAGGAGCTGAAATTTGAGGAATGGGGCGGGATGGCGCTATTATGATTATAGTGCCTAGTCTGCTTCGAAGAGTAAGTTTGGGTCTGTATGAAACCATGATAACTCTAAATTCTATTCTTATGGAATTTAATCTGGCGAGGCGATACACATTTTCCGTTAATTTGTTGTGTATTTTGGCTTTTAACATCTGACGTAATTTCGAAGCACATCTCGCCTCTTGCGGAATTAAAATAACCTTGGTGGCTCATATTACCAATATTTTATTGGAAAAATTGATATATTGAAGGACAGTTGTGAAGCTACTTTCTTTCCGCGGTTAAAATGGGTCTAGAATGTGACAAACGATGGTTATATGCATAGTTTTCCTGATTTCTATTGAAGATAGACTATTCTAAGGATTTAACCTGATTATAATACCGCACTTAGTTAAGCTTATGCAGAGAATAATATGACACTAACAATGTTTATCACCACGTCTCGATTGTTGACTTAGATTTCTAAAACATAAATTCAATACTACATTAATATTTTATTTTTAGTGTTCTACCGGTGAAGGTAGATTCTGCTGAATGTCAGAAAATCTCTTCCCGCTTCTCTACCCATTTAGGGGCCCATCCCTCTCCAGTTTATTCTTTTTCGCCTCAGAATACGATCTACCCTTCTTCATCCTGTCCAAGAAATCTATTCTATTCCTTCCCCTTCCCCGTTTGCCCAACATCCTTCCCTCTATCACATCCTTCAGCAACCCATCGCCCTTTATTTCACCCTTCAGTCATCTACTCTGCCTATCCCGGATTTAGTTCAGAAGTTTCATTAATAGTTGGTCCTAATTTATATGTATTTGATAAATATATGGAAAATGATTCATCCCATTTATATTTCTGTGGTACTTTACGTAGTGGTGACGAACAGCACCATGATTGATGCATTCGAGGTAGTTCATGAGTTACTCTATCGCTAGCATCATTTATCGCTGGCAGAGTTGAAAAACTGGACATTTGGTGAGTTTTAAAAATATTACTAACGACTCGTCTGTCTATGGGGAGACATCTGTGAGGAAATAAAGAGACTTGCAAATGCTGGAAGGAAAACGGTAGGTAGCATGTGGAGCATATCAAGGAATTGAGTGCCTGTCTTAGAGAGCGAAAATCGCCGTGTACAAAAGTGTACTTCTCGCCACTTTGTTGTATGGATGTGAAATATGGGTATGTCAGGGTAGACATAAGAGTAGGCTAAACGCCGTGGGTATGAGTTATCTGAGGAGTGTTTGCGGAAAAAGTAGGATGAATAGGGTCAAGAATGAGTGGGTAATAAATGAATCTGGGTTAGGTGATCCAGTAATGGACATATATGAAAAGAGTGTGCTTCGTTGGTTTGGTCATGTTGAGAGAATGGATGAGAGTCGAATAACGAAACAGATATATAAGAGTGAAATGAATGGTGCGAGAGGTAGAGATCTTCTGAGAAAGTTGCGGTTGAATGTGGTTGAAAAATTCTTAGGAGGAGGAATATGAGGAGTATTAAAAACAGGAGGGCGTGTATGAAGCAGTGTATGGGGGTAAATGAGGCAAAAGAGGTTTGCAAGCATAGGTCAGTATGGAGGCAATTATTGAAGCAGAGTTAGGTGTACAAATATGTATTTATGAGTGAAACTTTGTGACTGCGCCTACCCCGGAAGGGAACGGTGTGATTGGTATGTATGTATGTACTCATCTGTTGAAGATTTTATGCGGTGTTAAACGGTGTCCTGGAATGGTTTGCTCAGGTATGTGAGAGGCCCATGCCATATATATCTCTGGGTCATATGGAGTTTATTGGGCATTTTTGTACAGAGGAACGCACATCCGGTTGATTGATATTGTTTTGGAACGCCTGAGACATCTTATTGCTGAGTACTGCTTGACGTCTGTTCATGACCAATGCCTATTGGCAATGTTACTGTTCTCATATCATCGCTCTATCAGACGTCTTGCACAGAGAGGGGTAACATGTGGCCTGGAAGTTTCACTACTCTCTGCCAAACACATGAGTTTTCTCGAAACTTTATGTTGCTCGTCACTCAGAGATTTAACTGTGTCAAGATGACATTTGCTCTCGATACATCGAGGTCATTTTGTGATTAATTTTATTTGTACGCCTTTCCGGATAGGAAATGACTTTATTCGAGCCCTCACAATTGTCATTGCCCGAGTAAATAAGTTATTTGAAAATCTGTACAAGATCATCTCATTCCCAGAACGGTCATAACCTTTTTAATTTCAAAATTAAATGGTTCAAGGGCGAAACACCCATTGAAGGGAGCCAGTACCGGCTCCACGGTCAAGTGAAGAGAGGACAGAGAGAGGTATGGTAAATAAAATGATTAATGCGGTCGAAGTCTTCAAATGTATTCTGTAGTTCGACTAATCGAATGCAAACAAAACAAGAGAAAGAAGTGGTTTCCCAGAAAGTCCAATTTGGTACCTTTAATTCATACAGGTAAAAGTTTTCTAATAGTAAAAAGAAACAGTAATTTTTTTAGTACTTGGAAAATAGAATGTCACCGTCCTTATTAGAAAATATTTAAAATGCCTTATTTCTTCTAATTTTCCCAGTTTTTCCATCAGAAATTATTTCCAGTTATAAGAATTACCCTAGAGAAAGTACTTACCACTTTTGCTTCCTTCTTGGTACAACCACTTCCAACAAATTGAAGACACCATACCTGATCCATTTATGAAAGGAGATTGCAGAGTTTGCCGGGTTGGAGAAAAAAATTGAGGGTTTACGCACGCAACTGGCTGCGGTCTTTCTTGGAATGGGTTAACATTGCCGTGAGCCGACGAAGAGAGATGCGGAGCAACAGGGCAAGCGTATCTGGTATCATATAAACCGCAGGGACAAACGCCCTACAGTCGAGGAATGCGTGGAAGAACTCATGTCCACGCAGTAGCCGGTAGTAATATTTGTATCAGGAAATGAAAGTCATATTTGGAATTAAGAAAAATATAGTTTTATTTATTACTTGTTACCCTCTCTAAATACAAATTTTGCATAGTTTATAAAGCCTCTTTATGATAGTTAGATATGTATATGTTATTAGGGAAAATTCTTATTTTTGGCCATAATAAGCAACACTAAATTTACCCCGACTGCACCATTCTAGTTAATTAGAATAAGTTAACAAATACATGGCGAGTATCTATTATAATGTCATTGATAATTTGAAAAAATTGTTATATTTTCAAATAGTGTAAAATTTTCTGGCATTTCTGAAACTATAAAGCAAATTCAGAAACGTCTATATTATTCCGCAGAAAAGTATAAGTATTCTTCAGTCATTTATTACTGACGATAGTTGCTTTAACAGCAAACCCTCTCACTTCATAGACACCGTACACTACCGAAGGGACATTGTTGATCGGCGCTAGTCCTTGATCGACGCCGTTCATGAAAAAGTGAAGGCTTCCATTGTCTCTTTTCATTACTCCAACTGTATCGCCAACCTGACAGGAAAATAATTGCCCACAATGGATAAGTTACTAGGTTTTAATTTCATGGAATTGGCAAACAATGAAAAAATTCACCCTCAATCGTAGAACGCACAATTTTCAAGAAAATATTCATTCGGCATTACCACTTTCAACGCCTAGGGTCGTAATTCTTCATGAATTTAATACATTTCTCAAACTATATAAAACCAGATTATTAATGTCTTTCAACTTTAATTCATGCATATAAGGAGTGCTGTGGACTGCACCTCTTTGAATAATGAAGTTGAATGCAGTTATATAAAATTCGCACAATGCTGTGGTCAAAACTCAAAGATGAAGATAAACGTTCGTATTGCAAAATATTCATTGGTTCATAGCTTTGCATGCATACCATAGCATGAAACATCATGCCAATTTCAGTTTGAGCACTTCATGTATTTATTATTATTTTTACTCATGAAATGAGTTCTTACCTTGGGATTGCACGAGTTAGCCCCGTAGTTTGACATAAGAAGCTTATTGTTTCCGTAAATGTGGGGGCCGTAGTAAATCCATATCCCGTCGCTAGAAAAAAATGAATCAGCAATTGTTAAGAGGATGGAATGACTTTCTTTTGATCTAATCAATGTGTCTTCCATGCCATAAATGCGGGAAATGTAATTGTTGTTCCAATTAAGAAAACTAATGTTTGAACTCAAGATCAGACTATATGTGAGATGATAGGGCAAATTAGCATTAGCAATTAGAGATGTCAATATCAAGTCAAGAGAGGAAAAGAAAAAAAAACATTTTTATTCCCATGATAATTATAGAATCATTATTTTCTGCCGCAGCAAAATACCAGTGTTTGCGACAATTGTTGCGAATAAAAAATTGAGGGATTGCCAAAATAAAAAGCATCATCTAAAATTATTTAATAAGTTCACTTAAGAAATTTTTCTCTTCGCCATTCATAAATGGATGGCAAATACTTTTAGATTTAAATGTAAGTTAAAAAGAACTTTCTGTTTTAGCACCATGGTGAATAAAAGGAACCAGAATTCTTTATGAGGAATTCTATTCATCGTCATTTAGATAGATTAATTTGAATACGGAATCAGAGTTCCAGTTTCACACTGCAGTATCATGATATTTACTTACCCCTCGTACATTGAACCAAAAAGTTTCACTTCGTCCGGTGAATGAGCCATGACACCAATCCCTTGGCAATAAGTTTTCTCGTCAGTCCTCTTGTCTATTCTTACTTCAAACAGCTCGTTATCCTTAAGAGGCCTATTTGTAAATACCCCACTATTAAATAGGTCCTCTAAGCTGTAAAAAAATTGAAGAATGTCATACTGTACACTGGCATTAAAAACTTTAATTTTGATGAACGGCCGAATTAAATTCATTATGAATGCACATGCAATAATCCACATACCATAATGCACATACCAATATGCAGCCCTGACTTACTTTTCGATGTTGGGTGCGATATAAGTATTACTTTCTTTCGTTCCGAAACACAGAGTAACTCAGAGCATAGTGGAAAATATTATAAATATAACGCAGAACAACAAGGGTATGATTTTTTGGTGCTATGGGCCATTTCCGAAGTAATATTGAGCGCCGAATCCGAATCTACTCATGAAAATAATAATAAGTTTTTTTATCCACCATTGGATACAAAATCAATTTATATGTGGCCATTATTTTCACCAGCAACCTTCCAAAGTGGAATTAGGTACCAAATAGATAAATATATTTTTTTTGGGTTACTTTCTCAACATCAAAAGAGGCAGACATTTTTACCAATCGCTATAATCACACTAAATAATTCCCAGAAAACACTTTTTCACAAAGATAATCCGTCCATGCAATTAGGAAAGAAGTTTAGCGATCTAATAAGAGTATATGAGGACCTCAGAAGCCAAGGGGTATAAGTAACAAACTTGCTGTTTTGAGCAAACTTAAGTCAAAGTTGAAAATGTTAGGTACAAGCCACTAAGTAGTTAAGAGGCATTACCCTAGATAGCATCAGCTGTCAAGAAAATCACTTGAATCCCTGTACTACCTAAATGATTTATATTTTCACATCCAATTCCTGTACCTAACTTTTTTTAAATGTCACTTAGACCCCTTGACTTCTGGGGTCCACATATATAAGTAAACTAGCTGTACCATGCCACGCTTTGCTGTGGCACATTGTGGTTGTATGGATGAGAAATGAGGAACAAAACAAAGCATACGTTTCATATAAGTTTAATTTTGATATACTTGTTTGCAATACTATTACTTTCTATTGTCTGCGTAGATATAAAGGCCCTCTGGTTTGCCGACACGGGAGTACGCAACATACAGTTGTCCATGTAAGAAGCAATCCGCATCTAAATCTAAACCAAATAATTCCAAAGATTGACCTTGAGCTTCATTCATTATGATTGCGAACCCCAATCGAATTGAGAATTGCAATCTTTTGGATTGAAATGGTGTATCGGTCGGGATCATGGGAATTCGAGGAATGTGGACATCTTCACCTTTGAAAGGCTCCGTTAAAATCGTTGCTTCCACTACGTTGTTCATAAATTTCTTAACTGCGAGTCGCGTGCCGTTGCAGAGTTTTGGCTGATTAATATTCCGTAACATGATAATTGGCACACATATTTTCAATTTTCATATGTGGTGGCATCCCTGGCAGATCAAATGAGTTCAAAAATTCCGTTGGATAATTAACTGCTTCCACCAATGGATTGAATAACATTATTAAGTTGATAGACATCTTTATTCTTCGCGGCAAGGATAGCTAAATTACAAAAATTATCAGGCAATGGTATTCGTCTTGACGTCTCATCGACTGGAAGCTTTCCGCTCCCAATGTCCAGTAACTGTCGTGAGAATACCTCGGCTGATTGATCGTTCTGCAGCTGAAAACGCATATTCGTAGTCAAGTGCAATGTACATACGTGTCGCCACAATGTTGAATATTTCAGGCAAGCATTTATTTCGTCCGCTGGTGTCGATCGCGAAATTACAGGCAATGTTGGCTTAAAATCTCCTGCGAGCAATAGCAATGCATTCCCAAATGGTTGAACGTTTCCATGCAAATCTCGCAACGATCGATCAAGAGCCTCAAGCGATTTTTTATGTGCCATTGTGCATTCATCCCAAACAATGAGTTTATATTTTCGTAATCCTATTCCCTTACCAGATGCTCTGGAAATATTGTACGTGGGAGTCAATGAGCAGTCCTTCCACCTAGTAACAATGTCACAGCTATTCCAGTCTAAGCGAGAGCTAAGGCTATGTCATTTTTTGATCGAACCGTTGCCAGAATCAATTTGATAAGGAATGTTTTCCCAATTCCTCCTGGAGCATCCAAGAAGAAGGTCCCCCCAACTTCGTCATTTATCATTTGCATTATACGATCATAAATGCCCTTCTGTTCACGCGTTAATTTGGGAATGTTTGATTGGACATAGACTGGAGATCATCGGTGTTGTAACTCTGTTCACGGCGCAAATCCACATCAAATGAAGCAGTCGCAGCTCGGGTGGGTGTTGGCATTCCCAATTGACTCAGAACTTTATTTGCAATAGTTAAGCACTTGTCTTTAATATTTATCATTGTTTCGTTGTAAATGTCTTCTGTAAATTCCATGGTCATATTGGCATTTTCTAGGCGTGCTCTATGCAAACAATCCTCAGCCATATGCGATCGATATCTTTCCCATAACTCTGTGGGAGATGAAGGGAAGCAAGCGGTCAATATAATTACGAATAATGCGCGAATTTGGTTTGGATGTGCAGTGTTGCATGCATCATTAATACATATATCCCACTGTTGGACATTCAATCAGGGTGGGATGTGGGTTCAGTCAATAAATTCTGATTTTGGCACGCACTGCGGAAAGTGGCAAGTGTGACGCCCTCAACAATCAATTGCTGGAAAGATCTAGGACTAGGCACATTTACCAACAGCATGCGAAGGGAGAAACATTCATCTTGATTAGGATGCACTTTATAAAGTCTACCAATTGTATTTTCTCTGAAAATGCCAGGTTGACCGTCGACTGGCTTCCCTCGTCTGCGTCATATGAATTCTTTTTTAGTTACATTCCACGTGTAATAAGAGGGCACTTCTGAATACATCAGTGTTCTGGAGAAATCGTCTTCCTGGCATTAGGTGAAGAAAGCAGTCAGAGTTGTACCAGGTGGATTGAGGGCTCTTTGTTGCACATTTGCATCTGTGAAATAAACATATTGTCCATTCTCTAAATGGACTGCTAAGT
This sequence comes from Ceriagrion tenellum, assembly GCA_963169105.1. Lineage (NCBI taxonomy): Eukaryota > Metazoa > Arthropoda > Insecta > Odonata > Coenagrionidae > Ceriagrion > Ceriagrion tenellum. The sequence continues at coordinate 106,354,894 of OY720639.1, forward strand.
GAACCACGGCTGGATTGCGTTAATGCATGGGAAATGAAACATTTGCCATGCAGCCTCATTGCTACTTATGTATCTTCCAGCCTGGTATTGTGCAATTTTATCGACAACTCGTACTGCATTCCTGTCACTATTTTCAGGTTGCACACCAAAAACTGCCAAATCGCTGCCTTTATTCACATACTTACAGATGTATTTGATCGATTTGACGGAATTGCAATATTCTAAGTTTATGTGCGCTTTGTATGTTTTTGGCAACAGAGGCGAATATGGAACCACCCAAGGGTTGTCTACCCCAATATCACCATTTCGCATGTGTATAGTTGCCGAATTCCCGCCATCTTCAGTTGATCGCCTCCTATACCGAGGATATACATCGTCTCCTGTTACCGTGTTGGCTGCAAATGCTCGAGGATATCACTTAGAGCATTTCCCGTCTACCACGGATGGTGAATTTGGATTTAGTGTACCGTATGGTCCATGTATCATGTCACAGCTCAATCACGACGTGATTACACAAAAGTACCTCGATTAAGGTGAATATTTAATTCAAATTGTATAATAATCTGAATGGAATGCAAGTGGATACTTTTTTTAATAAACAATTTAATTGGGAACATGCAATGTTTCCTGCCACGTGTTTCACATGTGATTGCGGTTGTCGTTGGCTATTATGGCGAGTGTTCCCCTCCCTTCCGGCTGATGGCGCGGTTACTGGTACACAGCTGACCGTTAAATAAGCTGTCTTTCGCGGTCGCGAGTATGTTACCGACGCAAAAAATAGATAAAAACAATCCTTGAAGCGGATTGCATACTGCGTCAAATTTGAGCTCTATCGGTGGAGAAATTTTCGAGTTTTTGAAGCGTACACAAGACAACTTAACATTTTTATATATATAGAAGATTAAACAATAGTTTGGAACACAATCCTGTACAGTAATACTTTTACAACATCTGCATATATCACATACATCACCTATGCTTTATAAATAGATTTTCAATGTATGGTTTGCAAAATAACCATAATTTTATGTTTCATAAGATTCGTTTTCATGTTTCATTTTTTTCATGTTAATTCGTTAATTGGGAATACTAATGCCAAATTTTCCTCTTAATTCACTGACGTATTCATTCGGCTCTGTTCTATTTCCCCTTCTATTAGAAGTAATTTTTGAGAACTTGTAAACAAATTAATGTCTCAAGGGTAATATATCTAGCTCTTTAAATAGGGGAAAGGAATGCTCTGACTTTCCCTTGTTCAAGTTCACTCTAACAAACGTTTTTTGAGCGATATACAATGGCTGGATATTTGAGGCATAGGCTCCACCCCAACAAGTTTGCCATATTGTAATTTGGATTTCCGATGCAATAATTATATCTTATATTTCAAATCTGTGTACTGAAAATTATAGAAAAGTTGAATTATAATAAAGTTGTTGATAGTTTCGAAGTTCATACAGGTTATGGTAACAGCAGATTTTCTAGGTTTCATAATATTATTCTACACATTTTTTAAAGCAGACCTCGATGCCGTTTTCAGAATTACTCTATCACCTTAAGGTTATGAGATATTCCAGTTAAAAAATACCTAAAACTGCCGTTTTGACCCATTAAGGTTAGAAAATCTCAATATCCTGACGTGATTGCCAATTTTTGTGTGTAGATTCGGATTTAGCGCACAAAATTACGTCGATAAGGGCTCATCACACCAAAAAAGCATTGGAGGCCCTAAAATTTGTAGGCCTGTGTAATTAATGAGTATGTAAACTGACAAATCAAATCAATGCTTTAATAATGGCACAACGTGGCATGTATCAATATGTGAAATGGACATATAGCAGCACTATGTACAAGATTATAAAATTAGATATTTAAGGATAAAGTTTTCTTATACTATGATCCATATTTCGATTAACCCTATCACCGCTTCAGCTTAGAATAACAACGATATCAAATCTTTGATAAATGCTTACTAAAGGAAATTACTTCACACACTTGTACTGTCTAAATTGAATGAAGGGTACCATCAAAACAGACGTGATGCATAGGTGAGATATAATTATCTGATCCGGCAAAAGTAATATTCAATGTTTAATTACGTGAGTACAACATTTCATCTCGCCCGGTATTTAGTCAATGGAAAAACAATTTGACAGGAAAATTAGACATGAAGGAGGAAAGATAACTTTGAACGGCAGCTATGGAATAATGTATGATAGATTAGAATAGTTGAGAAACTGTGGATGCTGAATCGTGAATACCAAGGAAATATAGAAAAATGAGATAGGGTACATTTTATTCTTGGAGCTAAATGCAGATAATGGTTAACTTTTAATATAAAAACATTTTTTTAGAAGGCTGATCCAACTATGAAAAATCCAGATAACAGACACAAGCTAAGTGTTATTATTTAATTAACAGCATGCATGTTACGTGGGTTTGATGAAATGGGGTACTTTTTCACAAAATAAAATATTAAAATAGTGATTGAATTATGTAGAAAACAATTTGTAGCGCTTATATAAAATATGAGATATTCGTAACATGCGTTACAATTCAACATGGAATTATTTCAGAATAACTAGTGATCCATTAGAATTATGCTTTGACTAAAATTTATGTCCATGCATACTTTATATTGCAGAAATAGCTTTTACTCCGTTGATAGGGAACGTTGAGACACAGGGTTTTTGTTGATTGTTCCATATCCACTATAGCATGTTCAAAATCGAGTAACGTCCGTTGCTCAACATGATTATATCATGTTATCTTATAAATTCAAATATGCCAGCTAAACTTACCATGATTAGTAAGATAATCCCTTTCAGTCTATTTCAGGTCTTAAAATGGTTGCAAAAATATTTGAAAGAAAATAAACCTTTTGTAAATAATTAATGCTACATCCGTTTCTCACAGATTGGTTAATGCTCTCCTTTGGTAAAATAGAAGTTGGATTAATATAAACCGCGAAACAAAGGCTTAGAGCGACTTAGATAGAAAATGATAAAATAACTCTAAGATTTACTCATGATGTGAACAAATAAAAACATTAAGGAGTGACGACATAAGATAAGGAGAATTTTCCACTACATTTCGCAAAACGTTATTTGGCCCCACCATGGGGCACAGAAGAAACATTTGAAAGGGGAAATCAAGAGAGGCGAAGTTAGACTGAATTAGAAGCCATAAAAACTTTTGAAGATCAATACAATCCTCTCAGTAACTATGGAAATACGTATACGCTGCATTATGGAAATCAATAAACATATATCGAGGGACATTAAGAAGCCAGGTATACGATGAAAGCCATGCATGTTTCATAACATAAAGATGAATGGTAATAGGCGATATGAGTCACAATCAATGAAATTTGTTCCGTATATATTCATGGCAAAGCCATCTAATGTTGCCAGGTCAGGTCATTTAAACGATGACCAACTCCCTTGTTATTCAGATATCAATTAATCATGGGTGGAAACAATTGGTCTTATATCAATTATCGCCTAATTTTCGGTTACTTCACAAAGCAATACAAACCAGTAGAGATTCTATAATACTTAATATTTAAAAAGTAATTTTGTGATCTATACCGCCGGTTAGTACTGTAAAATCTACGTAGTCACTCACTTTATTCTTTGCGCTGACAATCCACCGTTAAATAAGACGACATTTCTAGCGTGGCGGTGATGGAAAACAATTGCATCCTTTTCGGCTTTGCTCGAAATCAAATGGTCAGTATGTCCTTCTGAAAGAGAGATAAAAAAACTACTAATGAATGTAAAGACGTTATGAATTATTTTCAGGAATCCTGTTTGATGACTTTTTTGAAGGGGTGTAAGTAAGGGACAAACAAAAAACTCGGCCATATCAAAATTATTTCAATTGAGCCTATTTTACATAGAAAAAAACTTAAAAACAGTTTTATTGAAAGTGCATAATCTATTCATGCACAGGTTGGAATTCAGAGAGCTGAAAAAAAACTCTGGCTTATTTTGTTGACATCTCGAACGATATTAAGGAAAATGAATTCTGATAGTCCTCTTATCTTACAACTAGCATTGTGCTTGGACTTGAAAGGGACGATGACACCATATCTGAAGAGAGACCACCAATCTTACCAGTGTGGTTGGTAGGTGCCAGACACTCAGTGTCGTATAACTCAAGTCTACTTCAAATTAAAATTGCTAAGTATTCTACATCTACACACTATCCTGCGAGCCGCCGAATGGGCGTGTGGCAGGGGGTATTAGGACACCAGCCGTGTAAAGTTTTGAGGGATAGGTTTTTTAAAGGTGAAATGGTGATGTGTATTATGGGAGTGTATTTAGTGGAGCTCAATTTTTGTTGTGGTCTCTTATTGTTCGCGGAAAGAACGAGTTTTTGTACCTATCTGTTCGACAGCGTATTTCTCTTATTTTATCGCGTCTGTCAGACCTAGAGATGTAGTGAGGATTCATGACAATATTCTCTATGTCGCTCTGAAAAACATCAATTCTGAATTTCTCAAGCAACCTAAGCCTAGCGTGTAGCCTCCGAGTCTAGGGGCTCCCACCGTAATCCCTCTAAAATTTGTGAGACACTATATATTTGCTCGTAACAGTTTTTAACAAAGCGTGTAGCTTTTCTTTATATTTTAGTAATTATTTTGTTTATACCTTTCTGTCCAGGGTCCCAAATGGTCGCGGTGTACTCGAGGAACGTTGAATAAACAAATTATACCTCCAATCGCAACCAACACAGGTGAAGTGATCGAAATTAAAGAAATGTGAAAGTTTTATTCCTTTAGCGAATGAGACACCGAGGTCACAGTAGTTAGAGGTTTAAGTAATTATTAGTCGCACAAAAACCACATCATTTTTGTATTTTCGTGCGGTAATACATGTGTTAAGTACAACTTACTGGTTCGCAGTGTTCAATATTTTGCAAACTGAAGTTAGAAATATCGGTCGTACAAACAAAAAGAACGCCAAACGAAAGGAAACGTAATAAAGATCCTTTCGAAGGCTAGTGTTAATTTCATCCCGTTTCATACTTTCGGAAGCACGCAATTTTGGAAAAGATACACTCACAAACAAAATTGTGACCAATTCAATCATACAATACAAATAAAACACCTTAGGGAATAATGCCCATTACGAAACACACGGGCAATAATGCCCATTACGAATCGAGGTATCTTTTGCCATAAAGGAATCATTATTTTATAACAGCGCGCATCTAAGATCGAGCTCTAACATTTTGTTTGATGAAACATTATCACACAACCGGTTACGCGGTGGTATTTTCTTAGGTTAAGAGTATCCTTCATTCGACTCGGGATTGTGTGAGCTCACTGTAGAGTAAAAATTATCCTCAGAACTGAATTGATGGAGTTTCTGGTCTCCAGATTTCCAACACTCGTTTCGTAAGATGTGGGAAATTCGATTTATTCTCTCTATGATAGGATATTTGGATATTATAAAAATGTTTCCTATCAAGCAAATTAGTATATTTCCATACTAAATATTTGCTCACGAGAATCTTTGCAAGAATAAAAAATTACAAATTTTACAAATTTGCGCATAGAAAAACGGCAAATGATAATTGGATTTATCGCGATATACATGAAATCGATTCCCATCATGCTTGACAGGGGGTTATGCTATTAAATATTACTGTTGGTAAATAAGCTTTAATATTGTCATTTGATTCATTAGTTTCTTCAAATGTACAGAATTGTAAACAGTCTGCATATTTAAAATGATTCAAAACAAGAGAAAGCACTCATTAGGTTTATATTCCGACTGCAGCAGTTTGGTGACTCCCGATTGGTCGGATGGAGGCATGAAATTGAAAATTATAACGGAGAGAGTGAACACATACTTCCATCAGATATGAGAATGACACAACTTTTAATGCAATACGACTGTGGTAATAAAAGTTGGACGTCAGTCATAAATCGAAGGTAGTGAACATGATCAATGATATTCGAGCGTACCCCGCGCTATAAAAACCAAAACTGCCAAAGCCCACTGCTCTGTAATGCCCCGTTTACATTATTATCATACGTACGTTGTTCCGTACACCTCAAGGCTGAATTTTTAATGTGAAAGTGTGTTAGTACCATGGTAATCCTTTATTCAGAACGCAGTCACTTAACAATAGTAGAACTGGTGTCGCGAGCAGAAAATAAAGATTTCTTTGAAGGCTTCCGCGACTCATATACTTGTTAATATTGCTCTTTTCAGGTATTCTCGTCGCGTGTTTAGTTTTTCTGACAACAGTTTCTCCCCTCTTCATGGGGGCGTCTTCAGGTCTGTTGGACTTTTTTAAATTATTGTTCACGGTCAATAATTACAAAATGTCCAACGGACCTGAAGACGCCCCCAGGAAGAGGGGAGAAACTATTGTCAGAAAAACTAAACACGCGACGAGAATACCTGAAAAGAGCAATATTAACAAGAAAATAAAGATGTTTAAGAAAAGACGATCATTTAAGTAATACAGATTATGTTAATTTAATGAATAAGTATAGAAATATGTTATTTGATTAGAAAACATCTCGAAAGCAACAAAACGCCACAGCAGTATTCCTCATTTCGCTTACTTGCTCTTTTCTTGGTCGTCTCAATACCTTGGTGAGGGAAACACTGTGCTCCGTTCACACTACAATGGCACGTGAGTTGCGCCGTTCGATGTATTCCGAACGAGGCATACCTATCTAGTTGTCCGAGAAATGTAAATGACACGATACCTTTTACTCTGATTTCCACGAGAATCTCGCGCCTGCCGTTGCATTCCGTTGTGCTGTGCGTCGCTTCCAACTTCAGGCCCGCTGTGGAGTTGGCCAAGTCAGTCCTCCCAGCGGTGAATCCGGTCACCCATTGACCGTCTGAATTGTTTAGCCTTCGGTCGAACCCTAGTTTCAAGACATTCCGAGTCTCGTCGGAATTGATGCAATCACTCCCCGAGTTGACTCCAACGATCAGCAGCTGCAGACCCAGCAGTCCAATACAAAGTATAAGGATCCATCTGGACATATTCGGTGACGACTATCACTCTAGCAGGGCGACGGTAAGATTAATGCTGTCTTCTTCATCCCACCGCCAATTATATGTATACGCATTTAGTTATCTATCTTTTAATTCAATGACGCCCTAAAATAATTTTGGGTCAAATCGAGTCAGCGACAGGGTCATAAGCGATGACCTGGGGGCGCTAAATGGAACGCCAGCCTCTTATTCGTATAAAACAAAAATTATCTGTCACTCATTGTATGTATTTTGACCTTGACTGAACAAATAATCTCTTGATTCTTTGCTGCAGACTGATCTGTGTCATGGACGAATCGACCCAGTTGAAATCCCGAAAGATGTTCACCCTCTGTCCTCAGAGACGGATGTGATCAGTGGGGCTCTAGTTCCTGCAATTCAACAGTTCAAGCGCTGTTATTTCTTATGGATTACGAATTGTATTTACCAGCTTAGAAGATATAAGCCGGTGTCTGGAAGATGCCATAGGTATAACAACGTTACGCATTGAATTTCAACTCCTTGACTCTGTAAGAGAGCAGAGAAATTCAATGGGGAACAGACACTGAGTCTTTCATTTACGCAAATGAGAGACGAATCACTTAAGTGGCATTATAAATGGAGGTGAATCGTTCGCAAACAACCTGGTCCGAAGGAACAGGTCCATAAAATGAACGGATGGACCGAGGACCGACTTCTATAGAGCGTCCGGTCCTTTCGTTTTTCGGTCCTTTCGTTCCTTTCGGTCACTCGTTCCTTCCGTCCAAGGATGGAGAAGAAGTTAGTCTTTTTCCTCTAAATTCACTATTTATTTTATTAGTTAGTTAAAATTCAATAGAAATTAATTAAGTGAAAATTAATTTTAAAAATATCAATACACGTCTTAAGTTCCTAATATTGAAGTTTAAAAAATACGAAAAACAACAAAATTTTCAAATATTGTAAAAGTTTTAAGTATAAAAATTTGGTGATGTATTTGAATCCAAACACTGATTTTAGTTACGTTCAGTAATTAACAAAAGTCTTGTAATTTATACTTAGAATATTTATTCAATTGTCCCAAAGTATTTTATGTATAACTTACAAAGCTTTTGTTAGTTCCTGAGCATTGTGAAAAAGTTTTACAAGGTTAATACTGAAACTATTGAACTGATTTTAGTTCCCAAAACTAAAAACATCTGTCAATACTTCATATCACTATTTTTGTACAGACATATGGACTAAATGCCTCGAGAAATCCTTTGATTCAATCGTTTTTGACTTTTGAAAACAATATTTTGATATTAAGTAATGCACTGGTAATTTCGTAATAACGACCGTCGAACGATAACGTAACGAATACTTTATTTAGTGTAATTCTCTTCATTGACTTTTACCTATCGAAGTGATATCGTGCCATCACTTAAGGTTTGCCGCCCCGCCCAGTGTTCCTTGCGGCCGATCTGGCTGGCCAAACTTTTTCAAGTAAAATGTATTGGTTTAAACTAAAGCAAACTAATTCTGATTATAAAAACGTTTTTTTTCAGCACTGTAACACGTTTTTTGACAGCAATGTCGTTTTGTGGAGCAGAAGGAGAAGGAGTCAGGTAGGAGGGTGAACCCCAGTAATTCTTTTGTGAATACTTGCGGACCGATGAGTAATACTTTGTGACCTTTATAGCGGCCGATCGGCTCGTTTCATTTGGCCACGCTCGCAACTGAGGCCAATTTAATCATATGAAAAACATTACGCCCGCTTTACCCGAACCAAACAAGTCATGGCTCTAATAAAAGGTATTATTGTAAATTTTTTGAATTTCCTATTGAAAATCTGTTCCCCGTCAATTGAGGAATATTTACAAAACGTTTAAGAGCAAAAAATATTTGGACTTTTTATTATTTTCTTCTTTTTTATCATGTTTTTCATTGATTTCCTGCCTTCAAATTAAAATAAAAGTTCAAGAAGTTTCTTTGTCTAAATAGTTCATCGTTTTACTCCCTGGTTCCTGGGTGTTCGCAATTACACTCTTTTTATAGAATGCTTCTTGTCCTATGTCACAAGTGAAAACAATTATTTTTGAAAATGTTATAGGGAAAAAAAAGAATCAAATTTTTGGGGACAGTCCTTTGAAGGACTAAACTTTCTCTTGGATAGGTTTTCTCTTCCAACAACAACGAAATTAGTCTGGCTACTGATCAATCAGGTCGCATACGACATATTTTTTCATTCTGAAATTTTTTTATTTGACTTAGGTTGGCAATAAACATTCCATCTTACTTTCTATTTTTTCCCTATATCACCATGACCTATTTTTCATTTGCTACTTTGTTTCTCCTCGAACTTCTCGCTTTAGGAATAAATTCCTTATTGTGCATCAAATAACCTTCATTTGATATATTTTTTGAAGTTGGTAATTTGATTTTTATATTTACTTAATACTGTAGAACGCGATTATTACAGTAAAGATACTATTTCTAGTTTCATATCTTATTTTAAAAAATGCTGAGTACATATTGAAAATTAAAATAAATGATCATTTACCAAAAACAAACCGGGGCTTAAAGGGATTAAGGAAAAAGGACCGGTCCACAATAAACGAGTTACAAAAAATGAACGAGTTTGCCCATCGCTATCATAAACCCTTACTACAAAATCTCTGGAAATTGTTCTTAAGTCGCATTGTATATTTCCATAAGTCCATTCATAATTATCTTCAAAGTCAGTGAGGGATCTTGTTTAATATCTCGAATTACATATTTTTTGTGTATAGGCAGGGAAACTTACAAACCTAGATTGATTATATGATTAAAAAATTCGTTTAAAGTGCGGGCAAGAAAAGATACACCGAGGAAAAATATTGTCGAGCTAGATATCGGTAAATAAAAAGATTTTATAATTTATTATACGTAATGAGATGGAATATGAGCGAAATTGCTAAAATTAATAGTTTGATTGTGAATAATTACGCTTATGAAAAATTAATAAGCCAAGAAATTAGAAAGCGCCAGCAAAAATCCCGAGGAAAAAATTAAAGCAAGAGTATAAAATACCATAATCACATGAAAAAACTACGGAAAAATCTTTTTGGTCCTGCCATTTTAAACTACTATTTCATTCCACCAACTCCAGCATGTTTTTGGGTGAAATAGAGCTCATCTGAGGAAACGAATATAACACCAAATAAGAGGCGAAGGAATGCGGCTACGGTACCCGGAAATAAGAGAAAGCGACTTTCGTGCTAGTCACCCAGCTCTTCCGGCGGGTGGTGACATTAGTTTTCATGTGGATGTGGCGTAGAGGCGCATCTTCCCGACAACCAGATATGTTCATAACTTAAAGATCTAGTTTTCTAATTATTAGATAACGATATCGTCAAAAAAATTAACAAAGAGAGAATAAGAAGTATAATGTGAGTCACCGACACAGTAGTCAAGGATGGATGGTCACATACAACATATGACGAACGAGAGGTTACCCAAGCAAAATTTAACACGGAATCCACTTGGTAGAAAAGAAGAGGAAGGCCCAGAATAAGTGAGAGAAAGATAAGGATACAAAAATAAGAGAAAAATAAGAGAAAAGCAGTTGCCAGAGGCCTGTGAATGAACAGAGAGCAGTGGCAGTAAGGCATCGGATTACGTCATGGTTGTGGGCATTTTGGGCAACTGATGTAATCAGAGTGAAGGTGTTTATTTAAATTTTGTAAATTAGTTATCATTTCTTCATTACGATGATCATAGAATTAAAGAAATGTGTCAAAGTGGTGAGCGTGTCTAACAATGATTCTGGAATTGGGAGAAACTTTTCGTTCATTTTGTTAACTCAGCCTCCGAGTCTCTGTTGTCTTTGTGACTGATAACTTAGGAACTCTCAGCGACCAGACCATGACCTTGATTGCATATTCTCCTCGGGACTTTTTCTCAAAGGCATGTTTTGATTAGTGTCACTCATTGCCGAGGTTTTCTAAGCAAATTAAAGCGCTTACCAACAGGAACATTTATTGCCTCGTGGTAATAACATCACCGTATCATATCGTTGTAACAACATAACCATATCTTCCTTATTTTAAACGATAGAGATGGGATTACTACTGCATTTTATCGACAAATTCATTTACTAAAAGTTTTATTCCAGCTGTCATGTGAAGAAAAAATTGGGAAAGTTTAAAAAATAGGCAAATTATGAAGGTAATGTTGAACAATACCTTGTGTAAATATTATTATGTAAGGTATTATTTTAAATTTAATATATTTATTACAAATACATCACATTGTAAGACAGAAGTTATCATCAAATCAATTGTAATTTTTTCAATGGTAAAATTGCACTTTTAAAAAACTAATATAGTAGCAGTATTTATTTCATGCTGATGTTCCATAATGCTGTCCATGGAGGGTTTACCGAAATGTTGTCAAAAAATGGTGTCCGCCATTTTGTAAGACCAGAACAGGAAGATATAAAAATTGACATTCAAAACAATAAGTATATGAGAGAAAGAGAAAACTCCATGCAATGCGATCATTCCTTTAGCTCATGAAAATCCTTTCCCGGCTTTCCTCTCGACCAATCTGGGAATCTACGTCTACATACTACCCCGCGAGCCGCCGCATGGGCGTGTGGCAGGGGATGGTAGGTCACCATCCGTGTAAAGATATACAATTTTTGGAGGTATAATGGTGACATGTACTATGGGAGTATATTTAGAGGTGCTCAGTTTATATTGTGGTCGCTTATTGTGCGTGGAAAGAACGAGTTTCTGTACCTATCTGTTTGGCAGAGTATCTCTCTTATTGTAACGCATCTGTCGGATCTAGAAATGTAGAGAGGCGTCATGATAATATCCTCTATGTAGCTCTGAAAGATACTAGTTCTGAATATCTCAAACAGCCTAAGCCTAGCGTGTGACCTCAGAGTCTCTAGGGGCTCCCACCTAAACCCCTCTAACGGTTGTGTAACACTATATGTTCGTCCGTAGCAGTTTTTAACGAAGCGTGCTGCTTTTCTTAGTATTTTGTTAATTTTTTTCGTTAAATCAATAAAATTCCCACCATTCAGTCCCCACGTTCAGAAGCTCATCCCGTGACCTCATCCTTTCCTCCCTTGGCATTTCACATTTAACTCACCGCCGTGTCCTATCAGATATGCTGTTCCTACAAAGAATCTTCAGTGGCTCTCTACGGACCAATGAAATACTCCCTCTCTTTAGTATTCATGTTCCTCCCCGTCCATTACGCAGTAACTGTCTACTGCATACTCCCAGATTCCGCCTTTCCATCTCCCAGCGCTCTCTCTTCTTCCGAATCCCCTCCTTGTTTAACTCCTTGGCCTCGAAATATCCTTCCTTGGACCTTTTATCCTCTGCCACCATTTTCAAATCCTCCCTAAAACGCCACTTAAATGATCCATCCCTCTCCAATCCCTAAGTCTCTTCTTACGCTTACCTCATTTGTTTTATTTAATGAATATTATGTTTTTGTTTGAAATTTTGTATTTATTTATTGAGTATGTCAGCCAATGTAATAGCCTTTGTGCCGTTTTTGGTGGTGAAATAAAATAAAATAAATAAATAAATAAATAAAAATAATAAATAAAATTATGACCAGGGTCCCAAATGCTCGCGGCGTATTCGAGGTGTGGCCTAACCAGAGCGAAGTAGCATCTCTCTTTTACTTTTTCATCCGAGGACCTTCCTATTATACGCTTAAAAAACATAATTTTTTTAATGCTGAGCAGCATATGTTTTGTATGTGTGTTTCCCACGATATATCTGAAGTTAAGGTTATTCCAAGATATTTTACTGTATTTGAAGATTTTATGTATTAAAATGTAACTTAAAAGGCGTTTTTTTAATATTTGTTCGTATTTGAGCTTCTGTATCCAAGTAACGAATGAAAAGTGAAAGTTATGATAAAATTCCCAAGATTAAGAGACTTAGACTTAGAAAGTAGAGTCCACCGAAGTTTACCGTTTTACTGTTTCCAAAATTTCGCATCCAAATGAAGTAAAATGGTATATTATATCATGATATTAGTGAAATGGGAATAATACGATTATTCTTCATTTATAGCAGTGAAACAAAAGTTATGTTCCAATAATACGCTATCAATATTTTTTAATTTTTCATCATATTTACTTAGCTCACCTATGATAGGTACTTATTACCTTGGGAATTTAAATATTTAGGACTATGATTGAACTTGACTTTTTAAAGGATTTGTCACGGAATTTCGTGTAAATATTCCTGATGAATAATTATGGCTAATATTTTTATAATTTACTTTAATTTACAATAATTTTAAGTTTCATTAAATTTTTAAATATAAAATATTGATTTTTTTTTCAAATTAGTTAAAAATTAACTTTATATTATTATAATGTTAAAAATTAACTTTATAATAATGCAACATTATGAACGACTCATTCCTTGGGAATACAGCAAGATCTCTCTTATACTGCTCCGTGATCGTGATGAAGGATTCAGCCTTTATGATCACATGCTAAGTGGCTGACAATAATCTCACCTCAATACAAAACTAAAGAGAATTTTGAATTGCTTTACCCAGGGAAAAAACTTACAATTTTTGGGGAGATGACTAAGGCAAATTTCAACACATATTATCGAATGCCGGAATACCTGAACACCCTTTAAACTAAATCATTACTTTCACGTAAGATGACCTGTGATTTTTGCTAACGAACTTTTAGCTAACTTTTTGAAGTAAAAGTTAGTTCAAATATTTACATTTAACTTTAAGCAAAAGTTAGCTTTTTAAAAGGTAACTTTTAGCTTACCCGTCAGGTAAGTTAGATCAATGATGCGCCATCCGAGATTTTCTCTATGTTCCCGATTAGTATCTTAATACCAAAGAGCCACAACTACGCTAAGTAATTAACGGTGCGAAAGTCCCCTTTTTTTCACATCCGTAAGTTCTACTTCGGTTCAATTGTTTTGAAATGTTTCCTTTGCTTATCTACCCCTGAGGTTTGTGCCCTGTCAGGAACAGCTCCACAATATCTTTGGAAACATACCGCTGGGGAGCGGCTATGCCGATACCTGGCCAGCAGAACACCGCAGTGCGTGTTAAACTCCATCCCCTACCCATCCACCCACTGAAAACCCTCCCAAGTCCAGCGTCCACCGCTTTCAATGTAGCTCTGCTCTCTCGGAGAATAGCGCCGAAGGAGATTGTGCCGTGTTCAGAGCGGATATCCAGAGCCTTTGTTGCCTGCTGCTTTCCCTTCCCTATCTCTGTTAGTTCCGTCTTCCTCGCAGAAGGTCACGCCAGTGCTCAATGATCCTGATCCCGTCTCTGGTAATGGAGCATCCTCCTGAAAGGGTGCCTGGTGCGATATTGGTTTTCACTCTTCATTCACCCACTCGTGAAAAGAGAAGTCACTTTATACATTCCACACTGCTTTATTTTTTCCGACCATAGTTTCGACAACATCTGTCACTATCAAGTTTCAAAATGACTTTTCAGTTGTCCATATATACCAAACTAAGGGTGGGTGGGGGAGACGAGGGAGAGAGGGTGGGGAACATGGGAGAGGGGACGACAAGGTTGGTTGAAAGAAGAATGACACCAATGGGGTGGGTCGGGGATAAACACACAATGGCCAGGTTGAGTATATGACTTACACTAAGGGGGTGACCTACCACCCCCTGCCACACGCCAATGCGGCAGCTCGTGGGATAGTATGCAGATGTAGATGAAGTGAGGTCTAACGAGAAAAATATAGCACTGCTTTACTTTATTGTCACAATTTTCCCAGTATTCTTTTAATAAATCCCAATTTTCGATGTTTCTGTCCACAAATTTCCAGTATGTACGGTCGGATTCAAATGTATTGTAAAGAATTGAGCTTACGCTTACTTACGCTTCTCAAGGAAATCGATTTTCACTTACGGTGCTGTTATTCTTTGCTACGCGCCGCTACCTATTCAACTGTTTATTTGAACGTATTCAGATGGTAACAGTAGAGCATTGCTAGTATCGAGCTAATTTGTCATTACACTTTCGTTTCGGTTTGGATTTACAATTTGAATATTTATAACTATTATTTATTAATCAAAACTCTCACTCTAAATGAATATATTACGCATTATTTGCCGTATTTGTATGCCAGGAACGATCTGTTTTTATTAATAAAGTTAGATGTTTCAATTAATCAATATGTTGTGGCATGTCATTGCTATTTGAGCTGATCGTATCATTGTCCGGACACAAGTTTACAATCCATTCATCCGTTTTTTCCAATGCAATCCCTTCATAAAACCACGGTTAATATGCCATTACTTCGTGCTATTTATAAGTACATTTGATATCTATGAAGAAATGTTCATTAAAAAAAATATTTATCGAAGTGTCACGTTGGGTAGATCTTGATGTGCGTTCTTCATTTTTTCGTGCAAGATTCGTTGTCGCCTGAGATTTCCAGACGTCCGCATTCTACCACCTAGGTTCCGCATCGGCTTTTTTCAGTAGGTATACTTGGAATTGAGGTACTTATGGCCATTTGTGTGATGCTACAAAAAGTATTCCATGTGTATGGTTTTAGCTCACATCATTAAACCTCATAGGAGGTAGATAACTCCTGTTATAAACCTTCGAAATCCTCTTGTGATGTAGGGAAACTTTTTTCTTTGTGGTGACCCTTTTGTTAGCACTAATATGAAATTTACCATTTACCGCTTTGTGGTCACCAATTCCGTTCACTGTTACAGCATTAAGGATACTTTCAGGTATGATAGTCGCCATTTGTGGCGGCTATAGGAGGCCCACACCACGAATTTTTCTTCGATAGCAGTTTCATTTTATACCGTACCCTCATTACCTTAGATACGGAATTTCAAGATGTATTATACTAAAAACGCGATCAAATCACGAAATATTCCTAAAAATTTTCACTAATAATACCTTTAATATCTTGAGGGACAGGGAAAGGATTAGGCTAACAAGTGAACTGAAGAAACATCAAGTACACTATAAAAACACGACCAACATCAACCTCGGGCCCAAGAGGAAAAGTCTCAAAACTACACATTTCTAGAAAGAATTCACAGCAGAAACCACTATAGTAACACTTATTGTGAGGAAATATGACACCTAATTTTACGAGAGGTTATACATAAACTTTTAAGATTCGGTAAAACCTTAGCTTTACTCAACCATTAACTCTATATCAAAAACAAATTCTCAAATTTAACAGAAATTACGTGAGTAGTATCTCTTAATTAACCTGTTTTCGCATTTTCCGCTTTCTCACTATTTGAAATAAATTCAAAGGGTGCCTCGTGCCCATCCAACATCACTTTCATTATTTCCATTTCTTCGTCCGTTATTTCGAAATGGCTTCTTCCCGCGCCCTTCGCTGTCTCCACATAAAATACATAAGAAATAATTGATGCCTTGGTGAGCGCTTCTGTTTACCGGAAACGCTCGCTGCGGGGCCACTATAGGGCCATCCAAGGCAAGATTAGGGGTGCGTTCCGAATCACGCATGATGCGCATCAAGCTGGAGCGTTGGAGCTATCGTTCGAATTGCTGACACGCTTTGAAGCTCTTGAAGCGTTTGTGCAAATCGGAACGGATTTGATGCGAAGATGGCGCCAGAATAATCATGTTCAAAAGACTGCGTGCGGAGTAAGCGGGTGGAGGACTGACTGATCTGCGGTATAGCTCGCGATTATCCGTGCCTTTAATTTTAATGTCTCTCTGGTGAATTTTTAAAAACGTAGATACATATTAACATCACGATAAAATGGAAAAGATTAGTATATAAGTAAAAGAGCGTGTGTACATGTACAAATAATATGTTTCACAAACAATAACGTTGTATGATTGACGTGAACAGGAGTACCGCTGTCCGATACCATCCCATTTGTTTTCTGATTTAAGTTAGTATTATCAATTATATTTACAAATACTAAAATGTTAAACTTTTGGCTGTAACTAAAAGTAGAATTAAGTACTCGGTCAATGTTGAATGAAAGCAAAGCTGCGTTTTGGTGCAGGGTTAGGGATTAACTTTGTCTAATGGCTTTGGCTTGCTCTATGATTCTTTGTGTGGTAACTAGAAATCTCAGAACAAATTTCATTTAATACTGTGATTCAGTTTGTTCATATAGCTGTTCTTCCCTCCGATACCATCCCATTTGTTTTCTGATTTAAGTTAGTATTATCAATTATATTTACAAATACTAAAATGTTAAACTTTTCGCTGTAACTTTTTCTGATATTGGGTACTTTATGTGCTGTGAAATATGGTTGATGTGAATTAAAAGGATGTTTTGAAGGTTAGTTTGCTTTTCAGAATTTATTACTTCGATTGTCATAGATAATAGACTTCAGATAAGTCTTTTGATTACCTACTCTATGCAGTTGATTTCTGGGTTTGTTATTGTATTTTCATTTTTAAATCTAATATTGCCTGTAGTGCAGTGAGCATGTTGTTGATATATTATTCTACAAAGGTTGAAATAATTGCAATTGCAATTGCAATTTTCTAGTCTGATGAATTACAACATGTAAAAGCATGTTTGCATGATGCAAATACCCATGCATGTACGTGGCTGGACAGATGCGTGGGCAAATGCTCCAAGTTAGATCTAGAGCTTTTTTATGGCCATATGTTCACACATTTGTGCAAATTTGGGTGTTTACACAGTGCAACTTCAATAGTGAATGTGTTTATTTATGTACTCGGGTACATGCATTGTGCAAACACATGCATCGCATAGAAATCCCACATATTTGGTTCTGTGTCCGGTTAAAAATATGTCCTTGGAGATATTTTTGAGATAAGGGTTGTTGAAATTCTCTGTAATTATGTCAGAAGAAAAGTTATATGTACATTATTGCTTTGACTTTGTAAGATTCAGTAACTTCTTAGCGCTACTCAACTATTTACCACTTCATTAAAAAATACTTGCAATATTTAACATCAATTATTAATGTAATAACTATTAAATAACCTGCTTTCGCCTTTTCCGCTTCCTCACTATTTGAAATAAATTCAAATGGTGCCTCGTGCCCATCCTCTCACACTATAACTACTCCCATGTCATCGTCTGTTATGTTGAATTAGCTTCTTCCCGCGCTATTCGCTTGGTCCGCATGAACTGCATCAGAAATTTTTGATGCTTTGATGCGCGCATTAGTTTGCCGGAAATGCTCGTTGCGGGGCCGCTTTAGAGCGCAATTCGGAACGACCCGAAGCGCTTTGATGCGCATCATGCGTGATTCGGAACGCACCCTAGGGGTGCGTTCCGAATTGCTGACGCGCTTTGAAGCGCTTGAAGCTGTGGTGCGAATCGGAACGGCCTTGATGCGAAGATGGCGCCAGGAGAATCATTTTCAAAAATGTGTTTGAGGTGGTGGAGCGATTAATGGACATAACTGCTGAATAATACGCGATTATCCGCACCATTAATTAGTAGGTTTTGTCCAAGAATTAGTTAAAGCGCAGCTACGTATTTTTATTCAAGGAAGAAAGTAATACGCGTGTAAAAGTACGTGCATACATTTTAAACTAATGACGCTTCATAAGCAAGATCAGGGTTGAATTAATGCATTTATCATTAGGTTTGATATAACTGATAAATTTTATTAAATAATATAGAGTGTAAAAAAAATGTACAAATAGATGCCCAGCCTCATTTATTGGTGCGATTCGCTGACACGCTCCAAGGCCGATTCGGGCACTTACTTCAAGCGCGCTCCCGAATCGGAACGGTATGATGCGTGGTGGTATTAGCCATATCATTAGCTTTTCTGTCATAAGTTATCCTCCTGACTTCCTTGCGACAAGTTTGTATGCCTCGGCGGCAGACGTCAACGTAGTGAGAGAAATTTTAATATCCTGAGGCATCGTGAATTGAGAGTAAGTAAATATTTAATTCGTTGGCAGACGAAGCAGGGCATGTCGATTTGTTTATTATTAACCAATATTAATACAAACCGCGCGGTCTAGAGGAATAGTCTCAAAACTATACATTTTTCAAAAGAATACACGGATAGATAGCACTACATTATTTATTGTGAGGAAATACGACACCTAATTCTACGGGAGGTGATACACAAACTCGTAAGATTCACTAAATTCTTAGCACTACTCAACCATTTACCATTTCGTTAAAAAATACTTTTCATATTTAACACCAATTATTAAAGTAATAACTATTAAATAACCTGCTTTCGCCTTTCCCGCTTCCTCAATATTTAAAATAAATTCAAAGGGTGCCTCGTGCCCATCCTCTCACACTATAATTACTCCCATGTCTTCGTCTCGTATTTTGAATTAGCTTCTTCCCGCGCTATTCGCTGTCTCCGCATGAACTGCATCAGAAATTTTTGATGCCTTGATGCGCGCATCAGTTTGCCGGAAATGCTCGCTGCGGGGCCCGCTTTAGAGCGCTCCAAAGCGCGATTCGGAACGACCCGTAAACGTTTCAAAGCACATCATGCGCAATTCGGAACGCACCCTAGGAACGACATGGAAGGGCTTCGAAGTGCATCATAAGCGATTCGGAACGCACCACAAGTTGGAGTATAAGGGGAAGGGGAATAGTGTAGACAGCGTGCCCTGGTCGAACGATGGTGGGATACGCTGTCGCTTGCCTTTTCTTCCCCAAATGTCCTATTCGACACTCGAAGCTGTGGGCATGCGCCTTATTTTCTCAACCCACCCATCCCGTGTCGGGTGAATCGTGGATGACGAAAGGGGTGGAGAGTGTTATCGCGATTTTTATCGCGAGCGCAAGGAGACACCTTGGCTGGGCTTGATGGCCCAAGGTGAAACGGGGTGTGGGGGGAAGAAAGCGACCACGGAAATTTCCACCCGCGCGACAGAGTAGTTGGCCTAACGCTCCCCCGCTCGACCCCAGGTGCAAACCTCCCACCCTATCGGTATTCTTCTCGACTGCCCTCCAGCTGACACTCCAATATTTCAGGCCAGCGATTCATAAGCTGTCCTTACAGTCACGCCCAGCACCCACCTCGCCCCTCCACACTAAATTACCGATGCACTCAAAGGCGCTCTATCTGTAGTATCCCAAAGGAATAGTGTAAAGAGACATCTACATCAACATATACATAATACCCTGCGAGCTGCAGACATGTGGCAGGGGGTGGTAGGTCACCAGCCGTGTAAAGATGTAAGTTTTTGGGCGATGAAATGGTGAAATGTGTTACAGGAGTGTATTTACTGGAGCTCCATTACTATTGTGGTCGCTTATAGTGCGCGGAAAGAACGAGTTTTTGTACCTATCTGTTCGGCAGTGCATCTTTCTTACTTTATCGCATCTGTCAGACATAGAGATGTAGTGAGGAGTCATGATGATATTCTCTGTGTCGCTCTGAAAAATATCAGTTCTGAATTTCTCAAGCAGCCTAAGCCTAGCGTGTAGCCTCCGAGTTTCTAAGGGCTCCCACCTTAATCCCTCTAAAAGTTGTGAGACTATATGTACGCTCGTAGCAGTTGTAACTAAACGCGCAGCTTTCCTTTGTATTTTAATTGGTTATATATTTATGACCTCACCTGTGGCCTAACCAGAGCGAAGTAGCATCTCTCTTTGACTTTTTCATCCGAGGACCTTCCTATTATACGTTTAACAAATCCTAGTTTCTTTAATGCTGTGCCACTTTTGTTTTGTATGTGTAATCCCCATGATATCAGAAGTTAAGGTAATTCCAAGATAAAGGTCATTTCCATTTGCAGTCTTATTCGAAAAAATCTGGAAAATCATAAGAAAATTTCAGTCAACCGTATATTCCTCTATCGTGATGCAGGATATTTGCCTTTAATTCAAGAGTTGCTCTTATACTAAACATAAAATCCTCATTCTATTCTATTACAAAATGGTCTCTGCTTAACCAGTAACCACTGCACGCCAGTGCATATTTTGTCGACGATAACTACTTTCACCACGCACCACATCCACTCGATATGGATTCTACTCGTGTGAATTTTTAAATCATACTTATTTTTTTGTGCGATCTGGAGTTGAAGAATATGTGATGTGCTGTGGAAATATTACAGCGTTATAACTTGACTGAAAGTTTAAAATGAAAATACCAATTCATTTTCGTTTTATCGCTTTTCTTTAATGGTCTTCCGTAAGGGGAAATCAAATGTATCATTATGATGGGGAATGGGAAGTTTTTTGTGAAAGGAATTTACCTTTCTCCCCCACTCCAAGGCCTATTCCCCTCTCTAACATACATACGGGGTTCTCTCAGCGCTTACACATTCGATCAACCTCATAGGAATAGGAAAATGTTTTGGCCCTCACCGGCGGAAAACTGGGTATTTTATTAAAGTTTTTTTACCCGAAAATACTTCACCACCGTGTTACATATTGAATGAGGACTACGAGAAATGAAACTTTTTGTGGTGACAAATGCATAGTTATGTTGTAGAACTAAAAATAAATTCGCCAAATGACTTAATATGCCAGCGGACCGAGGAACGACGCGTGAAGTAATGCACCCGTATCCGTGGCGTCAGGCACCTCGGGGTGCCTCGGGCATGCGGCACGAATTCGGCTTTTCAGTCAAGGAATACCCAGGGAAGCAAGTGAATTGCATCAAGAACCGGTTTAGTGTGGACTTATTTAAAGCTATATTTAAGTAAACATAATTAAAGCAAATGACATCCAAATGAAATTCTAACCCATGTTCGTGTAGTTAACATTACTTAGTTTATAATAGTGGTCTAAGGAGAAATGGTGCCAACACGCCATTAGAGGTCATTTAGGTTGAATTTAGCAATGATGTGCGGGAAAAGGTATCGGAAGAATCACTGAGAGACCTCTGGTGGAGGACTCCGACGCTAACTGCCACATCTTTGGCATATTTTCCTCTCTTTTCGATAATGCTCTCCACAAGTGTGTGCCACCACCTTTCACTCTACCAATACATCGCCTTACCTCGCCACTCAGTTGTCATCCTCCTAGCCGATGTGGCGAGGTTGGGTTCAACAATTACATCAACATACTGCCCTGCGAGATGTGGGCAGGGCAGTATGGCAGTGTGGGCGTGTGGCAGGGGATGCTAGGATACCAGACGTGAAAAGATGGAAGATTTTGGAAGGTGAAATAGTGACGTGTATTATAGAAGTGTATTTAATGGAGAAGAGTTTTTATTGTGGTCGCTTGTTTGCGCAGAAAGAACGAGTTTTTGTACCCATCTGTTCGGCAATGTATCTCTCTTATATTATCGCTTCTGTCAGACTTAGAGATGTAATGAGGCGTCATGATAACTTTCTCTGTGTCGCTCTGAAACGCCTGTTCTGCATTTTTCAGACTTTCTATGCTTAGGGTGTAGCCTCCGAGACTCTTGGGCTCCTAATTAAATCCCTCTAACAGCTATGAAACACTATATGTTCGCCTGTAGTATTTTTTAACTAAGCGTGCTGATTTGTATTTTATCAATTTGTTTGGTTAAATCGTTATGACCAGGATCCCAAATGCTCGCGGCGTATTCGAGGTGTGGCCTAAGTAGAGCGAAGTAGCATCTCTCTATTACTTTTTCATTCGAAGATCACCCAATTATAAGCATAAAAAACCTAGTTTCATAAATGCTGCGCCGCATATGTTTTGCATTTGGATGTCGACGGCATGGCGCATTCCATGTGTGCTCCGATTGTCCAATGGGGCTTCAGCCTTCGGAGAGGCAAGCACGCGGCCAGTACCAGCGTCGTTCGATCAGGGCCCTCTTTTTCTCTGTTCCCCTTCACCTTTCTTCCCCCACCGCACCAAAGCCTCTAGTACCTCTGCTCCTTCTTCTCTGCGCCGAGTGCAATCGGGGAGGGATGGTTATGGAATTTAGCGGGTGGGGATACCGGTCGAGCCTCACTCACACCCGCCTCACACGAAATGGTAAGATTTTGGCGATAACCTTTCTGCCTAGAAATGGAAGAAAGGTTTCCTTCCTTTTCCTACGCAGTCGTGCGTCAATAAGTACGTGCCCCCTCCTTGGCGTACCACGGTCAAAATGAAATGAGCCGATAAGCCTCTAATGATTACACAAACCAAAAAGCGTATGCTTTTTGAGGCTAACGGCGTATTTCTAACGTAATTTTGTGACTGATTGTGAGTTCGAATCTAGTCACGAAAATTGGCTATCACGACAGGATTTTGAGATATGCTAACCATAAAGAGTCAAAATTGCAACTTTTATGTCTTTTTGAGCTTGAATATCTCAAAAACATAAGGTTGATAGAGTAATTCTGCAAAAAGATTCGAATTCTGCAGAAAAATTAATATAATACACCTATGACTCCTAGAAATGTTATGGTTTCCATAACTGTATCGTACATTTCAAATTTATGCACTCCAAATTATAGTTAGTTGAACAGAGTTGTTGATAGTTACCAAGTTAATACTAGTTATGATAACAATAGTTTTTCTAGGTTTCATAGATGTATTTTAAATACCTTTTAACGCAGACATCGAATCCGTTTGCGGAAGTACTCTTTCGCCTTGGGTTTCTGAGATATTCAAGCTAAAAATGATCTAAAAATTGCCATTTTCAGTCTTTAAGATTAAAATATCTCGACGTGATAGCCAATGTTCGTGAGTTGATTCGGATTTTGCCCACAAAATTACGTCGAAAAAGGCTCTTCGTATCAAGAAATGAGTCAGGACTCTAAAAATTGCAAGCCTGTGCTATTGATGGTGAGTTTTGCGTAGATTTGAATTTAATTCACATTAAAGGCTATCAACGGACGGTATATGAAGATTGCCCCACATTTAAGTGCGCAAAAGCTAAAGTATCCCAATGGATGTAGTAATTAGATCTTCATTTTTGTCTACATGTCATCCTGCGAGCTGCCGAATAGGCATTTGGTAGAGAGTGCTATGAAGACAGTTTTGAAAGGGGATGGAATATGGAATGAGACGGAGCAGAGAACGAGGGTGAATATTAGATAAGAAGTCTCTCGTGTTAACACCCAGCAGTTTCTAGGAACTCACAAATGGTGCGAGGAAATCAGGATTTTTTCTGCCAATACATTCGGCAGCTTAGCTCTCTTATTTTTTCGCTCCGACCAGTTCTAGAGGTACTGCGTGAAGTTAAATTAATAATCCCAATTTCGTACTGGCACTCGCCTGATGTAAATTTTTCATGTTTATACTTTAATCCTAGCGTTTCTCTAAAGGTCGTTCCCTACGACAGAATTTCTTGGATGAGATCTTTGAGCTGAGAAGAATTGGTGAGGTTATACCGCATACATGAGTGTACCATAGGGAAAAGTACTCTCGAGGCCTACTAAGTTCTATACAATCAACTGATGCTAAGGTACTTGACTTGCGTTGAACTTTTTTTAAAATGTTTAATTTACTTCTCGCTTAGTGCCATTGGAAATCTTCAAGTTACGTTCAGTCAGTATATGTCATGCTGAGGAATTCTTTGGTTCTACAGTTGAAGTAAGACCGTCTAAAATCTATCTACTTTTGATTTAAAAAAACCTCAGCTATGCCCTAGTGAGAATTTATCCACCCCGTGCTATTGAACACTTTACTCTGATCAACCAATGATAAATTCCCAATCGAATGATCAATTTCCAGGGATCGAGTTATTGTGGTGGCTAGAGTACTGGCAAACCATACGGGCGGCAAAGGTTCAAATCCCTGCAGGGGGATCTTGTGGAGGGCACTTTAGTACATTACACCGTCTGTTGGATGAGACTTTATGCCGTGGTCCCCTTGGCGTCTTTCGTTAAGAGCAGGCTAACGCCGACGCTAGGTTTCTATCCACCCTTCCTCCCTTCCCTATCCCCTATGGCGCAAATGATCTAAGGTGTCGGTCGCCTCCCCAAAATCTAATCTAATCCATGATCAATTGCCAACCCCTATTCTAAGGCCAGAACTACCTTGTTTATCTTGTAACCTTTTCTTCCCTTTTAGACATCAAGCACAGACAAGGAGTGGTTGGAGATCACACAAATCTTAGAGAAACAATGAAAGTTCCTTATAGGCTTCGAGAAATTGATGGAAAAGACATTTTGTTTGGACTATCCAGAAAATATGGGAGTTTATATTGTAGATTTAAGGACACTTAATTCAGTGGCCTCTTGCGGTACCAGATTCCAACTACCTCTTTAGGTGATTGCTGGGGTCCACGGGAGATTCATTAATGGCAGTGCCTCCAGGGAATGTTCCCTCAATCCTTCCATCAGAAAGAATCCTTAAATATACCTCCAGCGAATTTCCTTTCTGGTGGTTATACTGATAACCCGTAGTTTACCCTCTTTTATTCAACCTTTACATCCTTGACACGTCAAAGACCCTAAGATACTGCACATAAATGCTTTATGCCGATGACTATCGGATTTATTTTCATGCAAACTCAAATATATTGGCCGCTGCGCTCTCCCCCTTGTCAATGAAGATGTCTCAGCCATTTGTGCTTGCGTCCATGAAAATTTATTACTTTTAAATTCTTCCAAAACACATGCAATCATATTTGTTAATTTCTGATAAAATAAAAAAAATAATAATTAAAAAATAATCTAAAATTCTGAGCAAAATTATTTTTTCTCTTCTCCACTACATTAAAGAGTGCAAAGCCGATATTGGATTTAGTAACTCCGTTAGAAAGCCTGGCATTACGTTAACTAATAATCTCTGGTGAAATCATCACATAAATGAAATCTCAAATATGATCAACAAAACTGTGTGTCAGTTAAAATTACACAAATTTCTTCTTCCCATTACTACCCGTAAAATGTTGTCTCGACGCTTATATTTCCATCATTCGATTATTGCACCTTGGTCTATAATTCCTTCCATTGGAATTAGGAAATAAGCTTCAACGTCTCTTAAATTCTTGTGCAAGATTTGTCCTTGACCTTCGTAAAGACGAGCATATCTTCCTTACCTTCACAACTTTTCATGGCTTAAAACCTCTTCTCGGAGGAAATATTTACTTGGGTCATTTCCCTTCACTCTCTTCTGCAATAAATATCCAGTCCATCTTTTATCCATATTCAAATCCAAATCAGTCTCTGTCCTTAGAACCACTAGAACTGACCCCTCCGACCTCTTACGCCCTATACCTCGAAAGAATACTTACCTTAAATCGTTTCTCATCTCTGGTTCAAATCTCTGGAATGTCTTGCAATTATCTATATAAAATTCTTCCTCTCTCTCTATTTTTAAGGAATAACTATTTAATTATTCCTACAATGAGGATATATGTCGATAATTTCAATTTGTATCCTATTTTAGAACTGTAGGCATGTTTCCAAAATGATCTGAGAAATTACTGTTTGTTTGTTAAATCTTTCTGATTAATGTTATATTTCCATTTTGTACGAGTTTTTAGTGTAAATTATCTATGGCTATGAAATTTCTTGTCTCACGTCTCTGTGACAGGTACAGGTACAGGTGTTGGTCAGGTACATTTTTGTTCTTTTTTTCATTACAAGCAGTTTGATATGTATTTTGCTCATATGGGAAACCCAGAGCATAATAAATCTATCCTATTCTACCTATACTATGTTTTCGTGACTGATGAAGCAATTCCACTATTTCCACGAAAAATAAATCTTTTTCCAAAGCCACGAGACGAAGTAATTACTGAGGTGAAATTAATATGTGTTTATCGTTAATTAAGACCGTTGGAAGTTGTATAAAATCCTTTTCGTATATTTGACAAAAGAGATGTTGAGTTTTTTTGTCAACAATGACTTGTAACCGTAAAAAAGTGGGGAAAATTATGCTGGCTGCTTCTTTGTTACGCGATATGTTTGAAACTATAAACCTCGGGGCACATTTGACTTCATAAAAACGAGTTGGAATTACTAACTCGTGTATGCTGCAAAGCGGTCATAGTCCTCTCACAAATGCTCACTTTAAGAGGGAGCAATTTGTATAACACTTCGCCGTCCTTCAACTCATGAAGCATCGATCCTAAAAATTGTGCCTGGTATGGAATCACCCCGTGTCACACATTCTATTGGTGTTAATTAGTTCTATTCGGGCCATCCACTGGGTGAGTGACTCCATGAATGTCGACGTTTCGATGGTTCTTTGCCGCTCCAACAACTTCTGAGAAAGGCTAACGAAAGAAGCTGGTGAAATTAGGCTGGAGGAGAAAAACTTCAACAGAGACGCGGATTACCATTTGAGTACCGCTTGGAAACCAGTGCTCAGGAGGATTCGAGATGTCAGAAAAAGGTGGGAAGACTCTGGCCAATCAGGAGCCTCCTGACCCGGTTGCCAACCCTATATATTATGGCACCAAGGAAGTCACGACATTCTGCCATGAAGACGATTGACGTCTCGGCCGTCGAAACATCAATACACAAGTGAAGTCGGCCTGCAGAGCATTTATTAGATGTAATAAAATGAAAATATAAAATTGTTGCACTCTCTCATTGGCATATAACCTGTCACTGAATTTCAACTTTCAGGTTTTTGCTCATTACAGATTCTAATTCCGTATGTAAGTTAATTCCTTCTCTGCAGGTTTTTTAAAGTATTTCTCAGAAGTCTGGCACGAGAGGTAATGTATGCGGATGAACCAAAGGGAGGCAAAAGTGATGAAGTAGGGAAAGAGGATGAACATGAAAGTTGGAGGAAACAACAATATATATGTTTAAGAAGCATTCAGAGCAAGCTGAGCTAAGCAATAAGTTCATATCAAGGAGAAGACTAGCTCTGTCTTAAGAGGGGAGGTGGTAAGTCATGTTGAGAGGATGATATATGAGGTATTATGCGTGGTGGCGGAGAGAAGGAGAATAGTATAGTATATTAGATTGAAACAATGGTATTGAGAGACAGCAGGGAATTATAGGGAAGAGTTATCCAATCATTACATTTTCAAATGGCATGACAAAATCTTTTGACTTGACCCAGATTCAAACCCGGATCTCCCAATTGCCGGTCAGGTGTGTTAGTCAATTACACCACCTCTTCTTTCGCGAATTTCCAGAGGGGTTTATGCAAACTAGATGTCCACGCCTCAAGTCTATACTGTGGCACAAGAGACGACAGTTGTGCTTACAAAACTTCTGTTGTCGTGGGTAAACTCAACATTGTCGTTAATATAGTGACAAAATGGACGAGTTTCGGAGGTTAGAAAAGAATTATATTTTGAATTGAATGAGGGAAATTAGAAAATATGGAGATTTCAAAAGAGTGGAGACAGGAATTACCTAGATATATACTTCATAAAACTGTCCTTTCTGTCTGTCTTTATCTGCCAAAAGCACTGCTGAACCTGTTGAATAATACAGCAAAAAATATAATATGATTATCTCCCCCGAAATAAAACAAATGTATGACTACATCAAAAAACCCCTCCGCTGTAAACTGGAAATGGATGGGAGAGTCATTCAGCAAGAAATGTCCTTTAAATATCTGGGAATTGAGTTTAAAAACTCTGGGGTATTGAGAAAAAAGTAGGAGAACAAGTGGCAAAAGGAAACAGAATTGCTGGCAGTCTTAATGCCACAATCTGGCCAAAAAATCACATGAGGAAAGAAATAAAGTGCAGAATACACTAGGATGTAGTGAAACCAATCTCAACATATACAGGGAAGACATGACCAGATGCTTCCAAAAACAGAAAGTCACTTGATATATCATTCTAACCCTAGTAATGTAAACGAGGCATAACGAGAGTATAATTTTGCTCCACTCCACTATTGAATTTATTCCTATTATTATTTTTCAACTTCGGCGTTGAACTCAACAATCTGCCTTGGCTTAATTGATTTTTGTTTAATTTATATCTTTATTTTAAATTTCGTTGCCGGATTTCACATGCCAAATCAATTTCAATTCTTTTTGCTTCCGCACCAATGCCAAAAATATTGTTTTGCTACAGGTCTTCACTTTTAAAAATTGAATTTGTTCGAATTAACTTCTGTCGGTGCTTTTTGGGACCTTATTTTTTCGAGTTGATCCCACAGCCTGACTCTCTCTTGGCATTATCTTTATTTATTCATAATTGAAATATGAATGCAAAATTTTAATCTGATGGGAGAAAGGGGATATTTTCCCCCAAATTGGATCCTCGTGCGTAACTAAGCCTCAGTGACTGACATACTGAATTTTGGCTGCGGCTTACTGATGGATATAACTAAAAGCACCTTTTTTGGTATTGATTTAAAGCAATTTTTCTATCATTACTTGAGTCATGCCTAATTCAAAACTTATACATCAGTTTTAGTTAAATACAATAGATCTCAATGTTTTATATTTGTAAATAAAAATATAGGTTTTCCACAAATCATTATTTGTGTCAAAAAACATTCTTGGTACTGTATAAAAATCCCAACCAAAAAATCAAAGGAGTTGTAAAGTTTTTTTATGCCTCATTATAAGCTCCCAAAATATTGGCCAACTAAATGGTAAAATATTAGTATGTTCATAAATATCGACCAACATTTTAAAGTATGAATGATTTAATTTGGATTGACGAAAATGTGTTCTTAATAAGTTTATGAATGACAAATAAGGGTCCCAGCCGAAAGGAGATGGCTCCCAATTTACGTCCCAGTATCCAGGATGTATTTGAGTTTTAAGAATGTGAAATATTTTGGAATTAGTGAATTATCTGCCAAAAAAGTTGCATGTACATCATTCTTATAAACATGAACCTTTTACTTGTATGCAGGCAAATTTATGTATACCTTCCCCCAGTAATGATAAACGATACAGTAACAGTGGTGTGGCTAATCCTCTACTAAAACCTAACTTATGGCTCTTAGGGAGAAATGTAGAGTCTGATCCGTAGAGCTCCATGCTCTACACTAATGTTTCAACATCCTGTTTCCTGGTTTGTTGTCCTATCTTCTTTGTGCACATCAGTTGTCTTGTTCCCATGAACGCCTACTTAGCTTGGGCTATTCTCCGCTTGAAGTCCATTGTACTTCTCCCGTCCCAATTAATGGAACTTTCGAGATAGGTGAAGGAATCTACTTGCTCTTATTTCTCTCCTCTCAGAGTGACTTCTGAATACAGTTTCTCTCTTTCTGCTTAGGTACTAGTATTTTAGTCTTCGTATTTTTTATTTTCAAGTTGCATTCTTGGAGAACTTGGTTGATTACGTTTAGTGACCTTTGAAACCTTTCAGGTACTGCCCTTTTAAACAAGCGGAGTAGTCCATGCAATCCCTTACATTGTCGCATAAGGAATGTTATTTCTTTAACATTATGTATTTGTTTTTATGTACCTTTGTTTTTACAACCAAAAAGTCAATTTTATGTTCTTTTAACCGTCTGTAAGATACGTTGTTACAAAATTCTGATTCTCTGAAGTTCTTTTCTTATTCGTTATTTTTACTTTATTTCCTGTCTCTAGCTCTTATTCTGAGAAATCTTTATTATTTAATTCTGTTTTCTCTTCACATAAATTCGCCCATATAATATTCCTCTTGTGTACTTCTTTGTTTTTTGACATCTTTGTCTGTGATATCCATTTATTTTAGATCGTGATATCTTCTTTCACCTTTGTTACTTAAGTTATTCTTTTGAGCCATACGAGCATTATTTGCTAGTCTCTCTGTCTCCTTTTTCCTAGGAAAAAATGAAGTTTGTTATCTTTTCCTGTTCTTTATACGTCTGTATTAGCATGATGCAAAGAGAACTCCTGGGATTTTTTCCTCAGTTTATTTTCTACGGTATAATTAGTTTCAACGCAAAGGCGTCCTCTTCAGGCACCTGCATGCCTCCCAGATGGTGATTTGCTCTTAGTGCTGATGTTGATGTAATTCGGGATAATATCTAGAGCCAAGCACCTGCTGTTGAAGTAGATTTTCAGTGATGCAACAGTGTATTTGATGGTCGTGGCCCGGTATAGTCCGTGTTATCAATTTATTTTTTCGAATCGCTTGGAAGCTATTTATGTGAACAGAGGGTTTTCAAATTAGCCTAAGTCAAACCTCCAAAGCAATAGATACATGGAAATACATTTGCTAAACTTTGTCAGCTGGGACAGGTACTCGAATTATCATTTTCTCCGTCCATCTTTCATTCAGTAACAGTTACTTCAGCACCAGAATGTTATGCAATGTCTCGCACTAGTATTAAGTCTCATTGGCCGTTAAAACTCCAGCTATGTTTCAGTTAAATTAAACTCATGACTTTGAGAGTCACTCAAATTGTTCAGCGTATCAGGCAATATTTGTGGAAATATATATACATGCCATGCTCTCACAATAAAAGTTATTTTTCTGTTTCCACAGAACTTAATTCACCGACCAAGGTTTTGACATAAGCTACATCCTTAGGGTACATGGATCGTTTTAAATAAAATAATGAACGATCAAAAAGTTGCTGATTTTTCTAAATACGAATAGATCCAATAAAATTACGCCTGAAACAATCAATTATAGAAAAAACAAATCTTCAGGATAAATAAAGGATGGAAATACTTTGCATGGAATAGAAATAGAATGGAAATACATCTTGAAAATGACATAGCTCATGTCGAATCCTTGGTTGGCGAAAACAATTCTGTGGAATGTGAACAAAATCTTTTATTTTGAGATCGTGGCATAAGTCACTCGGAATAAAATCCACGGGTTTTTCCCAAATTGACGAATAGTTCGTGACGTTGACACAATCTTGATCGCATGCCCAAGACACCATCGCCGTTGACTCCATTCTTCTGATCACTTCTCCATTCAAATAAAAAATCATTCAAAGGACTCTTCTACGTTATTTTAGTAAAGATAAGCGTTTTCCGTGTACGTGTACCTGTAAAAATACCAGTGTCCCAGGTACCACTGAACCAAGATATAGAAGCTCAATTAACTTATACAGACGAATCGCTCATCATAGTTGATCTGAATACCAGATTTATGCAACTAATAATGTTTTTAGGCGTGGAACGTGGAACGTATAGGAGCAGTTTCTGTGAACACAATAAGCCCGCATTTGTATAAGCAAGCATTTTTGAGCTATGCCACAAATATTCTTTTCCTAATGGCTTTTATGTCACATTTTCATTTAAACTCCTCATTTAACCACTCCACCACCCACATTCTGGCCATCTCACGCTTACTCGAATTCAAATTCTATATACATAAATCAGGTATCGCTAGATCTCAGTCACCTAAAACTTTGTATATGAAATTCCAAAAGACGTCAACCCTACGGCTCAAAACTAACACATCTATAAAAAAATTACTATAAACATTGAATTTAAATTCATTTAATTATCGTGGGCCTTTCTGGCCCATGAGATATTTTACATGGTTATTACAAAAGTAGGAAAAGTATAAAAATAAACAAAGAAAAAAGAAGAAATGAAGTAATAATTGCAAAAAAATAAGATACGTTTCAATCCCATTAAATATTAATTCGCCGGTTTTCAGGTTCAAAATGTATATGCATATCAGGAATGTTGGAAATATCCTTGTTTGGTGCATGTTATTACATTCATAACCATATTGGAGATCACAGTTCAAAAATATAACAAAGAACAAAATTAAATATATACATTCTTTCCCACTTCACGTAAGTTAATCATTTATGCAGGGAACTGCCATGCGTCATTTAGAAGTGGCTTTTGCACTTTTGATTTTAACACACGTATTGATTGTGTCTTATTTCTAATGGCAATGAATTCCATATTTTAGCAGCTGTCACGATAAAAGATTTATTGAGGTGAGGAGTTCTGTGCTGGGGGATATGAATGTCAACATAGTGATTTCTGGTTGATATTGAGTGGATATTTCTATTCCAAATGAATCTTTGGAACACAATCTTTGGAATCTTTGGAGGATAGTATCTTAAAAGTAAGGCAAGTGAGGTGATACAGGCGACGTTTTTTATATTTCAGCCAGTTTAAGCGGGCATATGAGCTACTTGTCTGATCCCATTTTTTGATCCCATTTTTTGAGGTCAAAAATAAAGCGTATTCTAGAGTTCATAGTCACTTGCAGTTTGTTGTTGTTTTCTTCATTGAGATTTGTTAGCAGTGAAGAGCAGTAATTCAGGTGTGGGAAAATTAATGGTTGTACGAGGGTGGTGCGTATTTTAGGGGGTACAATATTCTTCGATCTATATAGTTGGTGTGATATAACTAGGGATTTCTTTTTAGTATTTTGTACTTGTTGCTTCCAACTGAGATGTATATCAATTGGTATACCAAGGTTTTTTTATCGTTTCATTGTATGGTATAGCTTCCTTTTTGAATGTTGGGCAAAGACAAAATATCTATTTGGGCAAACAGCTGTTTAGGCAAAATATCTATTTGGGTAAACATTGACTTATTTTAGTGTAAATTTCTCGGGCTCGCCACCGGGTAAGATTTTTATAGACAGCCGACGTTTCGGGTTCCGACTCGTCACCCATTCTCAAGGCTAATGATGCTTGTTTAAAAAAGATCGTTTGATTTGGCGCTAGGCGGGGCGGGATTGGTCGAGCCCCGATTGTTGTATTGGAGGACCGTTGACCAGCGGGGACTTAGCTCTGGCGTTCTGAATTCTTCTCAGAATTCTATTCCAAGAGCTGATGATCGTATAACCAGTATCCCGGTTGAAATTCTTCCTCTCCAACCTTATCTCTATCGCCTCTTTGGTTAAGCGATCCCAAAATTGGCCGGATCGCCAAAGAACAGTCGTGTATCCCAAATGATCTTATGGTCCCGACTCAGGCTATGCTCAACTACTGCTGATGTGTAAAATCATACATTGACTTATTTGCTTCATCTCAAGTCTGCGCACAGCCAACTTCCAAATACTAATATGTGGATGGATTATTTATTACCCCTGGGCTTCATTGTTTAGGCAATACATTCACGTTTTCACCATTAGTAAGTGGTAAAATGTTTTCAGCTGAACTATGCAGTACCAACGATTGGAAGATGAGGGCCGACAGCAGTTTAGGCGAGTTAATTTGTTAAGAGTTTTAGGCGCTATACAACTTTCCACGAGCGTCTCTCCAAACACCCATTGGAAACCACCCTTTTACAGATCAAGCTCGATAATAAGTCAATAGATTAAAAAATGCATCGATTAGCAATGCCAAATAACAATAGGTAAATGCATATTTCTACCAATGAAGGTCAGGCTATTCAGGTTTAAAATGATATAATTGCAGGAAAACGATTTAAATAAACTTAAAAGATTTTTCAACCATTTAGAGAGGGGTAATAATGGAAAGAACAGAAACATACCGATTATTATGCGTTTTAAATGATAAAATACATAAAGTGTGCTAAATGACTATGCTTAGAATTATATGACTTCTTCCAGAGGGGCCATTCTCCCGGATGAACCCACTAATTATGTGATTATGGCATTCTATAAAGTATATTTAATTGAGTAATGATCAAATAATGCGATTATTTCTGGTGGGCTGAAACAGGATCGGGTAAAATAATTTAATTCCCTGACAGAACAGATGTTTGGGTGAGATTTAAGTTATTGAAAGAGATGTCAACCATGGAGAGAAAAACGGATGACGATGACCTTGCGCGTGGACAAAATATGAGTCTGCGTACAGTCAACACCCAAATACTGTTGTGTGTGGATGGCCAAATCATTAGATGTCTTCCTATGCAGAGAGACTTCTTTTGTTGCACCAGAGAATCGTAACCTTTAAGTAGATCTTTGAGCAGATCATGTTAAAAAGAAACTTACAGAGAAGTTTCAAACACACGTACTTCACTACTTCCTTTAAAGAAGAAATAGCATTATTTATTGCTCAACAGTCTTGGTATAATGTTGCGAACAATTATCAATGAGCTTTAGGTAGCCTGAAATTTCACAAACCTGTGTGGAGACTGCCTCCCATAAATGAAATTCATTGATGGCTTTTAACAAAAATACTTTTAAAAGCATATATTATAATAACAAAGACCATTTTATTTTAGCTCAATAGTGAACAAGAATAGCGGAGACTATAATAATAATTCATCTTGCTCACATTCGTAAGAAATACTAATTATTACAAGTTATAACATTGGGTACATGTACATACAATACAAATTTAATACAAAACATTAATATTGTAATGTGCCATAAGCCATTCCTTTGAAATTTTCATAATTAGCGGAGGGTCTCTATTACGATTCATAAAGAGTGAGCATAATATAGAAAACTCATTTCTACTAAAATTATAATAGATCCATATCAAAACTGGTGTTTTAAAAGGCAGAAGATAGCTCAGTCATTGACTTTCCAATTTTTTTATTCCGTGGTTTTGGAGAATGACACATACGTTTCCCGCTTATAGTTATTGCGGTAGATTGTTGACTAGATTTAATTCTGAGAAAAGTCACCCATTGTTTTCATTACTCACTCAAAAGCTTAGTGCAAATTATTTTTGCAATGGTGCACACGAGTTTAAAGGCCGAAATCTAATAAAAGATGTAAAGGACATTTAAAAAAACCGCGGGAGAGTGGAGCCTCGGTAGTACAAAAAATTGCAGACTGGTTGGATGGCGGACATATCGTGCCCCCGAAAAGGCAGTTGGAGTTTAATGCGAAAGCGAGTTAAAAGTAATGAAATATTAGGTGAAGGGGTAATTTAATGTAAACCAATCCCTAGTGTGGCGGCGAGGAGGTAATCAGGCACGAGAAATGTTTGATGTCCCGACCACCATTAACCCTCGGCAAACAATTGACCGAGTGATATGGTTTAATTGACCATGTCGTTCCTGTCTGGGGTCAAAGAACGAGTTATGAATTAATGAAGCGACTGAAACGAACCGATTTCCAGAAAGGGCAGTTGATTTGATCGTACATTTTAGGTTTTTAGGATAACGTCATCAACAATAGGCCGAAATCATGTATCGTCAAATATGCATCAGAAGTCACTATGAAGTAATTGCACGCCTGATCTCCCTGATGACATCATAACTGCTAATACCGCCATCATAAAATATAATATGCGTAAAGTGTGCTCAGAAAATGTTCAAACTGAGTCAAATTTATTGTATCCCCTATAAATACTCTGTGGTAATACCTAGGACTCGTGTCATGGAGTTCCTCGAAATTCGTCACTGTGTCGCCTGGGTATGTTATGGCAGTGGGGGGAGGCCAAGGGTCTTGGGAGGTCTCTGGTTTTTCCTTCCGTTCGTATAGACGTTCAGATAGCATTTTTTACTATATTAGGCTACATAATTCACTTTGCTTGAACTTCTCTTTGAGTGAGGCAAATACAATCATAAAGAACAACCAAATATATATGGTAATTCTCAAAAACACATCGCTGTAATTATCAGCAAATATAACAATCTGGTTGAGAGTTAATAATTGATATAAGACCAATTGCCATCACCCATAATTAATTGATATCTGCGTAACAAGGGAGTCGATCATCATTTACATGACCTGATTTGGCAACATTGGATGGCTTTTCCTTTTATATTTACGGTAAAAATTTCATTATTTGTGACTCATATCAATTATTACCAGTCACTATTATGATCTGTAACATTCATGACTTTCATCATGAACCTGCCTTCTCTATGTCCCTTGATTTATGTGTATTGAATTCCAAAATGCAGCGTATATGTTTTGTCATAGTTACGGAGAGGATTATTTTATCTTCAGATGTTTTCTTCTCTTCAAGTTCGCTTCTAATTGAGACTAACTTTGCCTCACCTGATTTTCCTGTCAAATGCTTCTTCTGTGCACCATTATGGGGCCAAATAACGATTTGCGAATTGTAGTGGAATATCCAGTATATATTGTGTCGTGCTCAAGCGGCTTATTGACGCAATCCTTGATGTTTAAATTTGTTTACGTTATGAATGTATAAAACTAATAGTTTATATCTAATAAATTTCCACAATGTTCGCTCGAAATCTTTGCATCGTGGTTTAAATGCGTATATGAATCCAAATTTTATTTAACCAAAGGAGAATATTAACCTATCCGTGTGTAATGGGAGAAGTAGAAGAAGATTTATTCTTTACAACAGTTTTATTTTCTTTCAATATTGTTTCATCTATTTCAAGACCAGAGTGATAGTTACTGAAACTAAGAGGGTCAAAATGGCAACTTTTGGTCTTTTTGAACTAGAATATCTCATAAACCAAAGGTGATAGATTAATTCTGCTAACGTATTCGAGGTCTGCTTCAAAAAATGTATAGAATAATTCTTTGAAACCTAGAAAAACTGTTGTTATCATACCTGTATTAAGTTCGCAGCTATAAATAACTTTATTATAATTCAACTATACTATAAATTTTGAGTGCACAGATTTGAAATATAAGATACAATTATGGCATTGGTAATTTCCAAATTACAATATGGCATAACTTGTCGGGGTGCAGCTTATGCCTCAAATATCCAGCCTTTTTAAATCGCTCAATAAACGTTTTTTCGAGTGAACTTGCTCAAGAGATAGTCAGAGCATTCCTCTCCCCTATTTAAAGAGTTAGAAGTATTTCCCTTGAGACATTTATTTGTTTGCAAGACTTAAAATTTTTTTATTAGGTATAGAGAAGGAAATAGAATAGAGCCAAGTAAAAGTGTCAGCAAATTAAGCAAACAATTTGTAACCGTGTAACCTGGTGTGAAGCCCGAGAGAACTTCATTAACATTAATTTTCATTCAATTTTCAACCGTTATTGCATTTGAATTCTATTCAATTAATTCTCTTCAAACGTTGCTAGAAGGATGCCGAACGGCTCATTCAGCGTTGAAATTGCCGTTAAACTTTCAAACGACTGAAAAACCGACATGCAACATTGCGAAACACTCAGCAATGGCCAAAGTTTTGGTAGCAAGTAAAATCATCATCTGGGATGAATGCACATTGGTGCACAAACGCGCATTGGAAGCACTCAATCGAACTATGAAAAATCTGCGCAATGATTCAAGATGTTTTGGAGGCGCAATGATTCTACTGTCTGGCGATGTACGCCAAACACTACCAGTCATTCCAAGATCGACCTCTGCCGATGAAATAAACGCTTGCATCAAATCATCGACTCTGTGGCGCTATGTGAAGAAACTTCATCTGACGACAAACATGCGAGTTGCATTACTTAACGATCCATCTGCCGAATATTTCTCCAAGCAATTGCTGACTATCGGTAATGGTCGTGTTACTGTCGACGAATCGAACGGATTGATTCAGTTTCCGCCGAATTTTTGCAATTTCGTCTCAACGAAGGACGAGCTCATCAACAAAGTGTTCCCGAACATCATTGCTAACCACAAAAATCACAATTGGTTGAGTGAACGAGCGATTCTTGCGGCAAAGAACAAAGATGTAGATCACTTAAACTTCACAATTCAAAATCAAATCGTTGGTCCACTGCATTCCTTCAAATCCATCGACTGTGTTTCAAACGAAGACGAAGCAACCAACTATCCAACTGAATTTTTAAACTCATTGGATCTGCCTGGCTTGCAACCGCACATTTTACAACTGAAAGTTGGCTCGGTAGTCATCATGCTTCGAAATCTGAATCAACCAAAACTATGTAACGGAACGCGTTTGGTGGTGAGAAAACTCATGGGCAATGTGATCCACGCGGCGATAATCAAAGGAAAGTTCAAAGGTGAGGAAGTTCTCATTCCGAGAATTCCGATGATCCCAACCGATATGCCATTCGAGTTTAAACGAATTCTATTTCCGATTCGCCTTGCATTCACCATGACGATCAACAAATCACAAGGCCAATCCTTGAGTGTTTGTGGCCTGAATCTAGAAAATGAATGTTTCCCTCACGGTCAATTGTTCGTAGCATGTTCACGTGTCGGCAAACCATCCGCGTTGTTCGATCTCGCACCTGACAACAAAACGAAAAATGTCGTGTATCACAAGGTGCTTCGATGAAGGGAATCGATCCGAGTGCAACCCATCCAGCAAATAGTTTAACAGAAAGTAGTGCAACAATGCTACGCGAATCATCTCGATTCTCTTCAATAAATCTAATGCTTGCTGCCACGTGAATTACGTTTATTTCAATGTAATTAAAATACCTACTTTTCATTTTGATTTTTGTACGTTTATTGAAGTTAATTCATGTTTAATATTCATTTTATCTCAATAAAAAACTGAATTTAATTCAGTTAATAAGTTAACACAACATTTATTGATTCTGAGGCGGGACGAAGTTTACCGGGTCAGCTAGTTGTTAATAAAACCCGATGTTGAAGGCCTATGTATGATGCTCTTTTAGGGGTGAAATTTGAGAAATAATAGAAAAAATAAATATTTAGAATCCATATCGTCTACCCCCCTATCCTCGTCTTTCGCCTCCTGAGAGATGAAGACCATGGTGCTTGCATATTAGTACCATGATGAAGACACTCCTGGCTCGATGGGGTATTATGTAGACACATGGCAGCATTACCTTATTGTACTGAAACAAAAAAATATTACTTAAAATATCGGTTCGAATGGGACACTGGAACCGTAAAATTGGGGTCATTATGAAGGGGTGGGGATAGGGGCGGTGACTGCACTTGCCACCCCCCGAACGCCGCTCATGTTCCACACGAACCTCAGGCATTCCTGCCTCCACGTGCTCTACCGTGGTCTCCTACTCACTCCCACCCACTTTTCCCTCCCCCTCGTACTCCCTTCCTCCCCGTCCCACCCTCTGGTCTAATCCAACCTTCACATAGTGTCCTTGGTGTCCTTCTCCTAATTCTACCCCCTCTAACCCCTCCACCGTACCAACCCCTTCCCCGCCTCTTTCAGCCCTCCCTCCGCCGTGGCGAACCCTTTAAACCATGGCCTCCTGAAGGAGGCCATGTATAAACACGAACGACCATCTAGCAAGTCTTTCAGCGTGGGATTCGAGGAGCGTTAAGCCATGGCTGTCTGTATAGATCTAGGAAGACGGCCGTGGTTAAGCACATCGTGATCGACTGTCCCTGGTCACGGGAAGTCTAGAGGAAATTCAAGGACCCCGCAAAGTACAGAAGCTGTGAGTACTCAGAGTATCGTATTAATCAATAATGTGGTGTTAGAAGTACGGTTAAAAGCATCTTTAATCCCTGAATACAGAAGTTTTTTTACATAATAGTATGCAATTGTTCTTTCCTTCTAACTACCCTGAAATGTCGATTTTAGAGGCGAATCTTTGGGTGCAATACTCTTGGCATTCTTCTCATTATAAGTTATTGGGTAAAAATTGCTGCTCGTCTTGGCAACCCCTGCTGCAGGTACATTACTCCCAGGAAGGAAAACTTGAGGGGCACTAGTGATTCTGCCTCTTCAGGCACCAGTAAATAGCCTTTTCGGTTCGGAAATAATGTCCATAATAGTGTATGAAGTCATGCTAATAGTGATTTTATTCTCTCAACAGTGTATGGTCAAATGAATGGGAACGACTCGTGCCGTTTTGAGTTTCGGAAGGTAACTGCATAGAGATGACTAAGATCGCTATTATAGCAGCTGACGACGTCGAGAAAAGTCCGAACGGTCTACATTTGGCAGAGGTGAGTTTCTTATTGTTATTCCAAACTTTGAACAGCTGATACTCGAGTGCTTAGAATTTTTGGGGAGAATTTTTCTTCGGGTTGTTTTATTTTAGATAACGCTCTCTCGCTCGTACGTAATAGCAAATCTTGAAACTGCTGAATCCTTCAATTTGTCAGATGTTGACGCAAATTTTCGGTTTCGGAGAAAATGGTGAATCTAACAATTAGTATTAATGCTGGTGCAACCCACATAGCACTGAATATCTACAAGATATCCACACAAGATCTTCAATGTCTTCGATATTTAAGATGTTTAAAAAATGTTTACTAAATATCTTGATAATCGAAATCAACTATGTAGAAACTGCCATGTAGAAATATACGTCTGCAAATATTGCTTAAAAGTGTTTTGTGGCCTCCTGAATCGAATGAACATTAGTCTGCGTCAATTATTTTTTGGTCTCTATAAGACCTTCATTGGACTTAGAAAAAATTACGCGCCGTGCCTAGGAAAACCGAAGTCCCGTGGGATGCCTAGTAAGAAAATATCTAAGGATGATGACTACAGGACATTAAAAAAGGGGACATTCAAATATCTACTAAGTGTCTAGAAAATGTTTACAAGATTTTTGTAGACATTTTCAAGATATTAGGTGTAGACATGGAAGTGATTTTGTAGATATCTTGCAAATATTCTGTGCTATGTGGGAAGGGATTTATATTTTTTTGATCTACGGAAAATTTGTGTGCAGTCCTCTTCGATGAGACGCGACTGCGCGTGCGGCATTCAATCAAGATAGATTATTCTTCGCTGGTTATTATATACGTGGTTTTCATCGTAGAAGAATGACATTAAAGCTCTCTGTGGATGTGCAGGAGCTGTAGTATCGATTAAATTTTAAATCAAAAGGTCACAAATAATCAAATTTTATGTAATGATTTAAATCATTAGATTCAAATTTGAAGTAGGACAAATACGTGACAGATTCCAATGGCTAACTAAAGGTGAAGGAAATTCAGTAAATGTGATAATATCTGTGGAGAAATAAATAGCAGATCTGATAGATGCAGTTTCCAATTAGAACAGCTCAATGATTATGTTGAGATTAAGATTTTAAACTAAGATATGAATGACATGTTTCATTACAGAGAATTGATTTAATATAAATTTGTAAACGAGGTAGTTTGGAAATGTCTGACACCTCTCCTACAGTGCCGTCAACACGTCGTTATTACATGGTTGAGGGCATGTTTTTATGTGTTTTTTAATGCTTTTTCTGGCAGAGGATACACACATTACACTTACGAAATAACACCCACTTGAAGTTCATTATTTCTATGCACTAATGT
Source organism: Ceriagrion tenellum (assembly GCA_963169105.1). Classification (NCBI taxonomy): domain Eukaryota; kingdom Metazoa; phylum Arthropoda; class Insecta; order Odonata; family Coenagrionidae; genus Ceriagrion; species Ceriagrion tenellum. Next base: position 106,396,585 of record OY720639.1, read on the forward strand.
GAAGAGCAACTACATTTCTTCATAAATACTAATGAATTGCTTGATGTGACAATGGATTATCATAGTAGAACTGCATTGACACTTTCATTGTTTTTTTAATCTCACTTAAATTAAGTTCATCCTGGTCATCCCTTAGTGTTCAACAAGTTTCATTGATGTCCTGACATGAATGTTTCTGCTTGGGCAAAGGTTTCCTGACTGGAACATTCATGCAAGACAGCCTCTTTAAGTACAGGGTGCATTGACCCTTTTGCTGCAGTCAAGCTGCAGAGACTTTCCAGCCCCTATGTAGAGAAAGAGTGAATGGTCACCTACACCGGCACAGATAGTATGTCTCTCGTTTGGGACCTCTTATCCAGAGAATGTCTCGACCAATTTTTATGAAACAGTATAAATGTATAACAATGAACTTGGCAACTGGCATTCGCGGAAAAAGAGAAAGTTTGGAGGCGTGGGTAGGAACAACCACTTGCCAACAGAACATAGGATCTATGTTCACAGCAGTCAACCGGGCGAACGTAGCTGCTATGTTCACAGCAGCAAAAGGGTCAAGACTCTCTCTCTCTCCTTTGGCGCTACAGCCCAAGTTTGGGCTCTGGCCTCCTTCAACTTCTGCCTCCATCCTTTTCTGTCAGTTTCCCCTCTCCTCCAGAGTCGTAGTCCTAGGAGATTCTGTGTGTCAGCCTGTACTTCATCTTCCCAGCGTTTACGTGGTCTTCCTACTGCTCTTTTACCGTACATTCGGCTGTCTAACGTTCTCTTTGGTATCCTTTTGTCATCCATTCTAGCCACATGCCCGGCCCACTGCAATCGCTGTAGTCGGATGTATTTTTACAGAGGGGGTTCTCTAAAAATACCAAATAATTGATGGTTGAATCTGATTCTCCAGATATTGTTTTCCTGAATGGGTCCTAAAATTTTTCTAAGCACTTTCCTTTCAAATCGATCATGTACGCTTTTCGTCTTCTCTGTCACACTCCATGCTTCACATCCATAAGTTGCAATGGGTCTTATAATTGTCTTGTATATTTTTAGCTTGCTATTACGATGGGCATTTTTTGATCTAAGTACATGTGACATCACAAAGTGCGCTTTATTGGCTAGTGTTATTCTTCTCCGGACTTCTCCCTCTTCTGTGCCATCTGCATTTAATTCCACCCCTAAGTATATAAATCGGTCCACTGACTCAATGGGGTCATCTAGCACTATCTGTGAGCCCCTGTTCCCTCTTTTCTGTAGTAGAAATGTGGTTTTTGATGTATTAATCTCAAGGCCAATGCTCTTAACATGGTTTTTTATTTGTAGATAGGTTTGCTGTGCCTCTACTGCTCTTCGGCTCATAACATTAATATCATCTGTGTAGGCTACCAGTTGCACTAATTTGTTGGTTAGTAAGTTTTTTCTTCCTGACTCCATCTGCCTTATTACGTACTCCAGAGCTATATTCAATAGGGTAGGAGCCAAACCATCTCCTTGCTTCAGACCCTTCAAGATTTTGAGTACATCTGTCAATTGGTTTTGGATATGTACCACTGCTACAGTGTCCTCCATTGTCGTTTTGATTAATCTTATTAATTTGTGTGGGATTTTTAGTTCGAGCGGTATTAGATAAAGTTTTCCTCTATCAAGTGAGTCATATGCCTGTTTGAAATCTATGAATACATTATATACATCAATGTCATATTCCCAGGCTTTGCGCAGGATTTCTTTCACTGTGAAAATTTGGTCTATTGTTGACCTGCCACTCCTAAATCCAGCTTGATATTCACCAATAATATCTTCTGCTAGGGGTATAAGTCGTTGATTAATAATGTATGTTGATATTTTATATGCTGTGCATTGAAGAGAGATCCCTTGATAGTTGTCGCATTTCAATTTATTTCCCTTTTTGTGTAAAGGGCATATAATGCTCTTTCTCCAATTCTTAGGAATTGTCTCTTCCTCCCATATTTTAGTAATCAAGGCATGCATTACTTCAGTTAGGTGTTCTCCACCTAGTTTATACATTTCAGATGGTATTTCGCTCATTCCTGGTGCCTTGTTATTCTTTTGGGCCTTTATTGTGTCTCTCACCTCCTTTAAAGTAGGGGGTTCTATTTTTTCTTCCAAGTCATCACGTAGAGTCACATCGTGCCCATTTTCTTCCACCTCTTGTGTTCCTAGGAGGGTTTGGAAAATACATCTTCCAGATATTTTTTTATGTTTTGGGGGTCACTCTCTAATTGTCCTGCTTTGTTTCTGCACAGACTTGTTCGGGGTTTATAGTCCTCTCTCTTGTTCTTCAAATATCTATATGCCCCTTTAGGATTATTGCCCTTGAAATCTTCTTCCATTTTACTTATTAAGTCATTTTCATGTTTTCTTTTCTTCCTTCTGCATAATTTATCTGCTCGTCTTCTAGCTTCTTCGAAATCCCTTTTTCTCTCTTGGGTTCTCTTTTCTATGTATTTTCTATGTTTCTTGTTTCTTTCTTCTATTGCTTCATGAAACTCATCATCAAACCAGGTTGCTATTTTTTTGGTCTTCATGTAGCCTATTGTTGTTGCAGGCGTTTCCTTGATTGTGGTTTTAATTATGTTCCATTGGTCCTCTACTGTTTGACCCATTTGTTTTCTGTTTGGTATTTTTTGTTTTAATTCTTGTTCGAAGACCTTTCTTGTTTCAGGTGACTTTAGCTTCTCAGCGTCTAGCTTTTCAGCTTTCTCTTGACTTTCGTTCTCCATAGATATTCTGCATCTAAATCTAACCTGGACTAAGCAGTGATCTGATCCACAGCATGTACCTCTTCTTGTCTTAACATCGAGTATGCTGCTGGCTGCTCTTCTGCCTATCAGTATGTGGTCTATTTGATTAGTTGTGTTCCCGTCCGGTGACATCCAGGTTACATTATGGATATTTCTATGTGGGAAGCATCTAGAGCTCATAACCATATCTTTGCTACTGGCAAAATTAATCAGGAAATCTCCATTTTTATTTGTTTCATCGTGTAATGAGTGCCTTCCTATTGTTCCCATGGACTGTTCTTCCTTTCCTAGTTTGGCATTCATGTCGCCCATAATGATTTATATATAATTTTTGGTGAATTATCATAGGTTTCTTCCAAAAGCTGGTAGAATGTCTCCTTCATTCCTTCTTGTTCTTTCGTAGGAGTGTGAACATTTAATAGAGTTAAGTTGAAGAAATGAGTACGTAAATGGAGATTGCATAGGCATTCGTTGATTGCTTGGAAGTGTATTATATTGGTTTTCATTTTTTTGTCTACTATGAATGCGACACCAAACTCTTTGTTACCTCCTCCTTTTCCCCTATACAGAATTGCGTGTGTTCTCGTATCCCTTATCCCTTGACCTAACCATTTTACTATGCTTTTGGAATGTGGAATGTACGGACGCTAAATAAACCAGGTGCTCAAACAGCACTACTTAAGGAAATAAAAGACTACTGACATATGGTGACAGCAATCCAAGAAAAGGGTCAAGACATCACGCTAAAATTCTAAGCTATAACTGCTTCAATTCTGTGATTGACTGCTGGTAAGTTGATTTGTCATCTATTCAGTGAGAACTCCTACCATTGTATTTCTCCTACCTGATAATACTCTTCTTTCGGCTAATATACGTGTCCCTTGGTCCATCTTGCTGCATTTTCCCTGCTATTCTCTGGGCTTCAAATCCAGCTGGTTCCTTGGTTTAGTATTGGTTTAGTATGCCCTATATATGTCTTTCTCTATCAGCTCTTCTCAAAATTTCTTCATTATATTTTTCCGTATTATTGTTTGCATTACTATAAATCCTCAGGGTTCTCAAGGCTTGTATTATTTTCTGGCCAGTTTTCAAACTAAGATATTTTTGTACACATGAGTGAGTTCTACCTGTCACAAAAATTAGAGTAACAGTGGCCAGGAATAGATTGAATATCATTAATGTTAGTATAAAAACTAAATTATGGTGTACTTGGCTTAATTTGACTTACACTTGGTCCTCTCCTTGCCACCAATATCTGAGCAATAGGGGCATAGCATTGAATCTCCTCCCTGATTTTTGTTGGAAAACTGAATAATGGAAAACATAGCTCAATTAATTGACTCCCTCCTCATCGGTGACTGTCCTAGTGAGGTGGAATGCAATGAATCTCCCCCTCATTTTAATCTTTCTTTTGCACTTTTATCTCATTACCTCGTGTGTTGATTGGTTGTCTCTCATTTGACATCCTAGTAGAATGTCAACTTCTATTAATATTTTTGTACAAATCTGCCACTTCTTATTTTCCTATTTTAAAAATTGGTCTAGTTTAAAGGAAAAGTTTGTATTTTTGCCCTTCTTATTCCTGGGGATAACTTTTTTTCTTTCTCATCTTTTAGTCATCCTTTTAACTTAGTTATGTGCCATATGTCCCTTAGTACTTGCTCTCTCAACAATCTTTTCGATTTAATTTCTCCAGCTATTGGCGCTTCATAAGAATATTTTGAGAAATTAAAGTAAGCAACGTTATCTTTCATGTAACTAGTTTTTATTCAGTCTTTTATGACACATCTTATTAGTGAATTTGATAAATTAGTTCTTATTGGTGGTCAATACCACCTTACTCCTGCTCCTAGTCTTCGTTCTGCCTCAGTCTTTGTCGATGCTCAACATCTGTAATATCACCCATGGAATACATGTTTTAATTTTTCTTTTTTAAAGTTTCCTTTTGTGTCTCGAGATGTATTCTTATGGAGAAACTGCGTTTTGGCTTGTTCTAGCTGTGTACATAGTTTTTCTGAAAAGATTTTTGCTTGCTGTGCAGAATTCACTCAAAATATTTTTTCTTAGCCAGGATTGCTGTTTCCAACCAAGCCTGGAATTGAAAACCTCTAAAGCAAGTTTATTCCCTGTTCATCTTCTTTATTTTACTTCGTTTTCTAAATGCAGATGTTAAAAATAAGTGATGGTGTGTCCTTGCTGCATGCTTTCACTTGTCCCTCTTTCCGGTTGGCCACACATTGACCCTGCCCTCTTGATGTCACCTCGTTGGCCTGAGACTCTACCATGCTCTTCACTTTGGTCTGCTTTCTGCTCCAATTCCAAACCAACTGTCTGAGAACTGAAGCAAATTATTCCAATCTTTATCCAAAAATTAAAATTATTCATTCATGAATGGCCATCTTGGATCCCTTCTTCTGTGGATGACACCAGTAAGAATTCCATCATGAACAGTTATTCACTCTATCTGTACCTAAGTAGCTCATGAAGGGTACTCAATTTATAAATGCTTCACTAAAATATATGTATTGGAATTATATCGCTTTCCGTATTTTACAAGTGTAGAGTATAGTTCGCAAACGTTTGCAGCCCTAAGGCATTGAGAATGTAGATCCCTTCTCAGTCACACAAAGAAGTTATCCTTATTGTCCAAAAGATCTTCCTTCAATAATGATTGAACATTTTCCTGAGCTAAGACATGGATATGCATGACTGTTTGCCTAGAAACTTTCCCCTTTTCTAGGTGATGCTCTTTCATCTGAAAGCATCTTTCTTCAGTAAGATATGATCTGCCTCAATCCAATACAATACCATCAGGACTTTCCTCCTAATGATCTCTGGAAAACTACTGCAACCTAGACATTTTGTGGACAGATTTTTCCTATCACTCTGGGGACCATAAATTATGAAGAAATCTATCTTTGATGAAGTAACTGATTTCTCACTGTCCAGAGTATTATCTCAATTTTCTTGTTTACTAATTTTCCTGCAACTTCATGACTGCCTGACTTTGAATATTCCATCTTTTATGCCTTATTTAAGGTGAAAACTGATAAATAATTGCAGTCTCTGCATTGTTTGCTCATCTGGGAGATTTTAATCATGTGCCAGTCTATACAATCTTACGCCAGCCAAAACAGTTCCCACATCCATGGCATTGAATGCATTTTCTTCTCAGGGATTCCTGTGAGAAGCAAATCTTGACTATCTTACATACATACCAATCACGCTATTCCCTTCTGGGGTAGGCATTGACTATCTTTCTTATAAATTATATCATTCAGCCCCTATCCTCACATGTACAATAGGGTTGTACTCATGATTTTCCACAAACATCATATTTAAACATATTCAATTTTCTGTGCCATTTTCTATCAATGAGTGGTCTCTCCAAAATGACTTGTAGAATCATACTTGGGCCTCACCTCTGTCTTTCCTGGGGATCAGAGGTAATTTGCCCCCAGGACATCTATTCAGTGATTGTCTAATTGTAATCGCCAACGAAAGGGCATTATTTGCAGATCACTCCTAAGTGGTTTCTGTGAAGATTTTTCTTCTTAAAGATATCAATCTGCACCTATCCATGGCTCTATCATGTGTACTCATATCTTGAAGCTATATAACTATGTACGTAATCAAGGGTATTTTATCCTCGGCACCACTTTCTATCCATGAGAAAAACCATTTGGATTATTTCATATTCAGATCTACACCCTGTCACTCCTGTGGATGATGCATGGGTTAAAATATTTATATTGCAGTATGCACATGATATTCCACTGTCCACATCTTTATTGTTTCAATTCACTAGCTGATGCTACCTCATGTGAATTCTTAATTTTGAAAAGAATGTACATACATACATATATACATACCATCACGCCATTCCCTTCTGGGGTAGGCAGAGTCACCAAGCTTCACTCATAAATACATATTTGTACACCTAACTCTGCTTCAATAATTTCCTCCATACTGACCTGTTCTTGCAAATCTCTTTTGCCTCATTTATCACCATACATTGCTTCATACACGCCCTCCTGTTTTTAAGACTCCTAATATTCCTCCTCCTAAGAAATTCCTCAACCAAATTCAACCACAACTTTCTTGGCCTACCTCCACCTCTCGCACCATTCATTTCACTCTTATTTCATCATTAGGATCTCATCCATTCTCTCAATATGGCCAAACCAACGAAGCATACTCCTTTCATATATGTCCATTACTGGAGAATCTAACCCACATTCATTTAATACCCACTCATTCCTGACTCTATCCATCCTACTCTTGCCGCAAACACCCCTCAGACAACTCATACCCATGGCATTTAGTCTACTCACATGTTTATCCTGACATACCCATGTTTCACTACCATACAACAAAGAGGGGAGAAGTATACTTTTGTACACACCGATTTTCGCTTCCTTAGACAGGCACTCATTCCTTAATATGCTCCACATGCTACCCACCACTTTCCTTCCAACATTCGCATGTCTCTTTATCTCCTCATCTATCTGTCCATCTTTGCCGAACATCTTACCCAAGTACACAAAAACATCCACTTGTTCAATTAAAATTTCTGATAAATCTTATTTTTTAATTGTGTATGTGGCTTCCTCCCTGCCCACCTTGGTCTAATGACATCTGGTCTGATGATATTTCTTCCATTAGATATAATCTGCCTCTACCCCTGGTCTTGATCACTCATTCCTGCAACTATGTGATCACGTAGTTTGATGATCGTTGCAGTATGTAGTATCTAAGTGGATGGTTTTAGAAAATGCCTTGGACTTGTGTACACATTCTTCCCCTATCTTTGTGGGGTAGATTCTAACAGTTTGGTAGATATTTTTCAATATAAGATGAACAACAAGGACTGAAAAATAATAGCTAGGTACTTCTAGGACCTCTTGTACTTGGGACTCTCTCAGCATTCAGGAGATCTTTCTTCTTTTATGAAGATTTCTTCTATAAGATCTTTGACTTTCTTCACAAATTTAACACGACTGTCCCCTTAATATTCCTTCCTTGTCTTCATTAAATCAGGAAATCTAATTTTGTCCCAGTCTCTTCATGTAGGAGCCATGGAGGATATTTGCAACATTGGCATATTGTACGCAGAACTCACCTTTATTATTTTCGGGAGGTCTTGCTTCTCATGAGGGTTCTTCCAATTGGCCGCAATCCACAGTAGAATGATCTCAATTTGTCTATTTACATTTTCCTGCATCTTAGTGAAGTAATATACAATTTTGCTGTGTTTTTTAAGCATTGTAATAGGTATGTATGCCAGTGATTACTAAAAAATAGCAGTCTCAAATCATAGTGTATGTCTGTCTCATATTGGTTCTAGGTTCTTGGGTACAAATGTCTTGTATAAAAAATATGTCAGATCTTCCACTATCCATGGCCATCTCAATTGCATTAATCACTAATCTACATGCAGTTGCATGATATTGTATTTTAGGAAATTTAATCTTGTGCCAGTTCTTATAAGAGTGATTCCTGAAATATAGTTGCCAAATGGAGGGCATCATATGGATCTCTATTCGCAGTGTTAAATATGCTCAAATATCGTGACTAGTTTCTTCTAATTAATATAAATCTACCTCTATCAATGGCTATACTATAGAGATGTTTGCCCATTATTTTCCTACAACATTGTGCACTTGAAGATACTCCTGTGTGCCAGTTTCCATTGTGACAGATTGTTTAAAAAAAGCAATGGGAAGCACTTCTTTATTTGTCTCTCTAGTCATTTTTAGGGACCGTATATCTGGCCTAAAGATAGCTTTCTTAAATGTTATGTCCACAAATGTATCATCTCAATCTACTTGCTCAATTCATCTTCTGTAGCCTCTAAATTGCACATGTTGGAATATTCTATCTTCAGTGACATTATCTTTTTTGAGCGATATCCAGCTACTTGCTTTGGTAGGTCTCCTCTTGTCTGCAGATATTTCTTCAATATTTTATGCCACTATTCATGGCTGTCACTTCAATTTTTGAGCTCTCTAATTATTCTACAAAGATGATATTATATTTCAAGGCAATTTTTTCATCGAAAATTTGTCCAATCCCTCTGTGTTCTGGCGCCCCTAAGTCATATTTTCACTCTAAAGTTCTCATTCGTCCTAAAGTCCTCAGTCGGAGCTACATCATTCAGAGGAAGAAAGGGATGAGAGGGGAGCGTCCCAGCCTTCTGGCTGCTAGGTACCAACAAAGTAAGCAAACCAACTGCCATTAGTGACGGCTGATTCGCAATTCAACAATAATCGCCATTGTGCCGATTTTACACCGGTCATGAGTTCGGCGGCGTTGGCATGGCGTGGCGCCCACGTCTAGTTTAAACTGGCTCTGTGCATAGGTAAGTTAAAAATGTCAACCTTGAGTCACTCAGTCTGACTACCAAAAGTGGCGCTCAAGGGCGCAAAGCTAAAGCAGATTTGGATAAATGAAACATTGCCAAGATGTGTGCAAATTTAACATCTTTTTTCAATGCATTACCTGATATCAAAATCGCCCGCTAAGTCATCCCAAAATTCCGTACCTGATAATTTGCAACTAGATCAGTGTTCATTGGTATCATCTGCAACAACAACTTCGTCTCCTGATTCCAACGTAAACTACAGTGTCAACAAACCATAAGTTTCAGTTTCATATACAATGTACATACATATATTATAAGTTTTTGTTGAAATATAAATATACTTCTTGAGGCGAGATCATTACGGACTGTCTGTACAGTGTCTGCGTACACAGAAAATTCTGCAAATTGTGTAGCTTAAAAGTAAACACATTACCAATTATTATTATTATTATTGGGTTATTTCCATTACTATTGGAATGACACGACGCACTCTGAGCATCCAGTTTCGCCAACGGCGTCAGGGTCAGGCCTTTGCAGGAATAACTCTACAATCGCACTCGGCAATAATGACTCCAACACCAGTGGGGGAAGGACTTTGGCAGGCGTTTGCGAAAACCTTGGGCTAGCCGAAGAGAAGAGATACAAGATACGGGTGCCCATTTTTTTCTCTGCAAGAGACCGAGATGAAAGTGGATTCTTGTCTGACAGTAATCATTTCATTGAAAATATCAATGTTGATCACCCATCGGACCCATTTCTGTTTCATAACATTTCGATTGGCCCAATTATAGTTCAAACTTTGCTAGAAATAGGTCCTTGTCAACCTGGGCTTAGTGTGGCTTAGTGACACTTTCGATCCTTTTGGCTACAATAACAGTCATAGGTGATTCAGCAAGGAATGGTATAAAAAGAAACTTCCATCAGGTGAAGTAGTCAATAGAAACTGGTTAGTTTATTTGCCTAGGGGTAACATCATGCTATGTTTCTCATGTTGGCTGTTTGAAGATAAACATGTCAAGCAAAATAATAATTGGTTAGATCCAAAAATAGTGTGAATTTTAAGAAAGGGGCAGAGAAAATAAAATTGCATGACGAAACCCAAGGCCATTGCCTATCAGAAAACATTTTTAATTACAAGGTACAGATTCCAAAAACATTGTACAATCAAGATAAAGCTTAATCAAGGCCAAAATGAAATGACTTAAAAAAACAGAGAAATACTGAATCAATTAATTGATATTATTATGTAACTCTCGAAACAAGGTCTACCTTTACGTGGCCATCGAGAATTTGGTTTACGACAAAACGTTGAGAATAACGAGGGAAATTTTAGAGCTTGTGAGAGTGTTTGCGAAATACAATACAACAATGACTAACCATCTCAAGAGCTCAAAACACAATGAAACTTACTTAAGCCCATCTATACAAAATGACATCATTCAAGCCTTGGCTAATGAGGCGTTGCAGATTATTGTTGGCAAGATTAAACAAATGAAGTTTAACAATCTAATAATTGACTCAAAAATTGACATTTCCAAAGAATACCAATTTTCATTGAGTGTACATTATGTTATGAACAGAGTTCCACGTGAACGTTGAACTATTTGAATGTTGAACGCTGAACGTCCAGGCAATTCTCAGAGCTGCAATGACCAGTGAGAATTAACTATACGGGCAACAGCATTGTATCGAGAGCTAAATAAATAAATGTGTGTAATAAGTTGTCAATTATTATATTTTGTACAAACCCCTCCGCCTATTGCATCGCCAAAATTTGTAAAGTTTAGTAAACTGGTTAATTTATGGGTCGGCGCCCCCTGAAAATTTTCTGGCCCCCCCTAGACCCAAAACCTGGCTACGCAACTGTACACAACTATGATCTTAAGTTACTACTCTATTTTCCTTGACTGTTGTCTTACGTATTGACACAGAATCGTCTGTTTGAGGGTGGCTGCCAAAAATATTGATTGCAAGAATATTTTCAATGCAGTTCCCTTGTTCCTAAAGAATTCATACTATCTATATAAACTATGCATATGTTTTCAAATCTTCTGTTTCTCTCTTCATGAGATAGATATCTGAAAAATACTCAATGTGTGTACACAAATCTCCCCATCTTACTGGGTCATATTGCATCCAGTTACTGTTATCGCTGTACCGTTATCCCTGGCGATAGGATCTCATCTCCTTGCTCAATTTTGTCCCTGCAGCTTGGTGGCTTGTATTTAAAGATAATTTTCTGCTGTGGTCTTTACCTTAATGGATAGTTTCTTAAAGTTTTTTGGTAGACCTTTTACATGTGTGTACTGGGCAATCTGTCTTGTTGGTAGATGTTTTTTTTACTATTATCTTCTTACTATTCTCTGCTCTTGACTTGATTGCTATCAATTGTTCATGCATTTCCATAGCCATTTAATGCACTCAGATTCCTACAGTCTCTTGGGGATTCCTATTTGTCGATACATTTCAATTAGATGATTGATGTCATCATCCATAGCTTTATCAGTGGAATATACTTGTTCTCTATTTATCCTTTTCCTTTCACCAATTTATGTAATTGCTCATTATGATGAGGTAGTTGCCAAAACTTACTTGCCACCTCCAACATATTTTATGCATTCAAGTCTCTTCAATCAGCTGAGGCAATATCCACATTACCTGAAATTTCACTATTACTATGACTAGTGCAATATTTATTTTTTTACGGGGTTAGTCCAGTTACCATAAACATACACATAAATACCTTGAATGATATAAAATACAAACACATATAATCAAGTGAGCATAAATAAAAATTTGATGTATACGCTAATTGAGCAGTTGAGTCGCACTTGTAACAACATAAAATTAACTGAAGTTAGTTTCATATCAGGTAATGTATAATTTTAACGATAAAAGTTAAAAGGTAACTCTTTTCAAAACTAACAGTTAAGTCAAATACTTAACTACATTTTTAACGAATAATTTTAATTGTTAATTTTTTTCATCGTTAATCCCAACTCTGATCTATTGCATGTTGTGGGACCTAGTGGTAGTCAGTGGTCCCCTTGCATGGTTAGATCCTCATGGGACTTAATGAGAGGGAGGGGTTAATAAGGGTGACTTAGCTGATTCTATCAGGCAGGATAATAAATATTTACATTGGTAAACTTTTGATGAATCTAAATAGTGAAATTATAGCTATGAAACTCCACATATGCAAGCGTTAAGATTTGCAGAGAATTTTATCCTCTACCCTGCAGGGTCTTCATGAGAATTAAAGGAAATAGCTTCAGTTAAAGGATAGTGGTTGAATTAAGGTGTGACTTGACTAATTTGGCATGACAATGTATATATTAACAGGATACTGAAATTAGTGAAAAAGTTATCATGGCATGGTTTTTGAAGGAGTCATTTAAGTATCAATTTTACCAAAGACGTAGCTGTAAGTCTTCCTCTTCGATCCTTTGTCCAGGAAATTCATATGTATGTACCAGAACTAGAAAAGCATGTAAAGCACAAGCTGCCTTCATTTTGGCCAATTAATTGCCCTTCCAAAATGAAATGTTTCTGCATCCATCTCCTGGATCAAGTGAAGTGTAGTTTTTTTGTTGGAATTGGTAATCTTAATTCTGTTGCCTTTATTGCATTATATGTATATCGTTATTCACATGTCTCAACCTTTTGTCCCTTGTGATGTTTCTTTTGTTTTTTCTCTTGCCTGTAAAGATTTCTGCCAACAGAAATAAGCTCTAATGCCGCTAAATCCTAATATTTTTTGCCAACACAGAGGACTGGCCAAAGAGGAAGACTTATTGGCCTAGTACCCAAACTACGAGCAACTCCCAAAAATAAGAAGAAAATAGACTCCAATATAAAAGAGGTCAGGGGGTTTGCTCTAACCAAATCCTCTGGGTTTATTGCACTTCAAAAGGAAGTTTTTCTTTCAAGCTCCAAAGAAAAATATCGTAACTCACCTCTTTACATACGCAAGAAAGTCCATAGAGGATCTGAGGGTGTTAGGGTTAGGGGAAGGTGAGCAGAAGGGAAGGGAATACAAAGTGGGGTAACTTGCTGCAGGAACTTTGACAGCTACACCTCCCATGCTCAAGCAAAGCCCCAATCTTATACCAACAAAATCAACACCTCATCGCTTCCTCATCGAAATCTAAAAATACTGTTAAACTGCTGCAAATGAAATGTAAAAATCACACGCATCTTACACAAAAAACACAGTAGCGAGCCTGCAAACCACACTAGCTCAATGAATGAAAATAGGTGAGGGGTGATCCTGTTCTCTGCCACAGACTCGCCCTGAACTGCACAAATATGTATACTTGGCCCAAATAGTACTACTCCATACAAGTAAAAGTTACAGGCTTTACTTTTTGGAAAAAGGACACATGAAATGAGAGCTCACTTTGTACATTCCACACTATTCTATTTTTACCGACCATGGTTTTGACAATGTCTTTCATTATCAAGGTGCAATCTCAATTTTAAGCTGCCCATAAGTATCAAACTGAGGGTGGGTGGGTGAAACGAGGGAGAGAGGGAGGGAAAAAATGGGGAGGGGAAGAAAAGGTTGGTTGGAAGGGGAATCTTGATACATATTTCAATTAGAATTTGCAATTAGGATTAAGGAGCATGATGTTTTATGGAGTTTCAAGGAGTAAATGTTTTTTAACAGGTGATGTTTCTCCCATGTTTGCAAAACATTTATTAGAGTTTAGTCATTCAAGCGATTTTATACCTGACATTTTTACATATGCAGGATAAAGATAAAAAATTAGATCTTCTTGAGCAATATGAAATTGTTAATGCTGTAAAAATCATTCCAATCTGGTAAGTGACCTCACTTTTGACGTACATTCACCACTTATGTCAATAAACCTTTTATGTTCATTTTAGTTTATGTCATAAACTCAACCGGGCCAGTGTGTGTGTGTATATCCCCTACCCCACCCCATTGATGTCATTTTACCTTGAAATATCGCAATTCCCCTTTCAACCAACCTTTTTTTCTCCTCCCCAAGGTTTTCCCCACTTCCTCTCCCTTGTTGCCCCCACCCACCCTCAGTTTGGTATATATGAACAGCTAACAATTGAGATTGTACCTTGATAATGACAGATATTGGCGAAACAATGGTCGGTGAAAATAAAAGTGTGGATTGTACAAAGTGAGTTCTCATTTCAAGTACTATTCTACCATACAGAGTGCTAGCAAAATCTAGGACGATGCTTCAGATGAATAAAAAGGTCAATTGCAGGTATATTTAAATATTTCAGTAATATGTGTGAAATTTTCTCAGGATTCACCCCGGGTTAAATTTTTGGCTGCTGCTGAGAAAATTTTACACATAATATTGGCCAGGAAAGTACAAAATCATTTATGTCAGTAATATTTTGAAAGAAGACTACCATAAAGTTATGAACAAGTTTTTATTGAAATAGAAGTAAGGCATTAAAAAGCTGAATTTCAGTAAAACTCTTACCAAGATATAACTATGGACACGGCATAACTCTAATGACTCATGTATATACAGGTCTTCATAGTGAAGCTTTCTTGAAAAATTCACATTTTACCTTAAATCCATTGCTTAAGGAAATCATTTCATTCATACCATGAGAGAGGTCAATCAGCCGACAAATAACATGAATTCCACATATTTTCTTTGAATGACAAAAAAATAAATTTGTCTGATTCCAAAAATAAAACATTAAAGAGGTTTAGCATAATCCATCTATCATCCAGCTGGTACAGGCACACTGACACTTTCATACTTATGAATGGGTAAGGATTGTTCTTTTACATTTCTTGAATGTAACTTACTCATAACACTTCCATACCTAATTATGTTGGTGAAAATATTCCACTTTCATCCCCTCTTGTAATGGATTGTGTTGTCCTCTGTTTCATTCATTATTATGAGTTGAGTCCACTAACTTTCTCACGCAAATCACTATTTTATTCATTATCTCAGGTTGTACTTAGTCTTGCAACAGAATTATATGTCCTTCCAATGTTCCAAATGTAAGTTGCATTAGAAAAACCACTATCAGAGAATAAAATGTTTCATTTTAGTCAAAAATTCCAATAATCATGCATCAATGAATTAGGCAAAATTGAACGATAGCATTGGATTAGTTAGAAAATTTGATTTTTGCATATATCTGTTTGTAGGAGAATTAAATATAAATTAAGTAAAAATAAATGAAATTGTGGATAAATTAGAAAATTAGGCCTGAAGGAATGGCCTCATTTATAATTATACTGGTATATATTTATGCATACAGTATCAAATGATTGACTTCAATTAATAATAGCACACATTTACAAGAAAATATCTGAAAGTAATGTTAATGACACTTTCATATTCTTTATATTGGAATAATTGGTTTCAAACAAGTTTGGATGTTTGGAGAATATTTTTCCAGTCCTTATGTTTCTTTACCTGTCCAGCTTCACAGGGGATTATTTTTTTCACACACAGGTGTCAGGGCAGGTCTGATTAGTCTGGTTGTTCACACTGTTTCCTCCTGCCTCTGTTGCTCGGAAGCTTCCCCCCCTGTCGCCAATTGCAAAGGCTGCTGTTGTCCCATTGCCACCTGCTGCACTGTAACCCAGAGCACCACCCGCAGCACCACTTGAATCACTGTTGTGCCCAATGGCTGAGATGATCTTTTTAATCATGGATCTTATAGCCTGATGTACGTCCACGTTGGCAAAGCAAAAGAGGCAGGCTACACAGAAACCCTGCAAAAAAGATTGTGCGAAGTACTTGAAATACTGTTTTGGAAAAAGTTATTTTTAAATGCTGCCTCGAAATTCTAGAGTGTTTTGTTTGCTGTATTTCCCGCAGGATGGAGGTTTGTGCTGATACTGAAGTGGAGTTTGTGTTGTGATCTCACTCTGTGAAGTTCATGCAGTGAACTTGACTGAGATTATTCAAGATGAATGAGGGCTGGTTGAACACTACTTTAAGTTGGACAGTTACACATTTCCCATTTCATTTCTCTTAGCTCGTCTTTGGCATCAAAATTAAAGTTTTTTTTTAATCGTGAATTCTACTTGCAGTATGTTATAAAATTGTTCACCCTCCACCTCCTCCATTCACTCTCCGTACTCGCCCGACCTGGCACCCTGCGACTTTTTTAAATTTCCTATGGTCAAATTGGAGCTTAAGGGGACAAGATTTGACAGTGTGGAAGTGGTGAAAACAAAAGTGACGGAGGTTCTAAACAAGCTGACAGAAGTGGATTTCCAGTACTGCTTTGAAAAATGAAACATTTGTATGGAGCATTTTAGGGATCAGCAAGGAGAGTATGTTGAAGGCAAGAAACGCTCTAATGTTGTTGTTGATCAATAAAATGTTTTGTAGCACCAGTCCAGTTATTTAATTGCCACACCTCGTATTGCATTAAAAAGTTTGGTGTTTTGCGGGTTGCCAACTTGAGACCGCCTGAAATTCGAATAAAATTTGGAGCGGGAAAATTTTGAGCTGTTGACAAAATTGTGTTTGTCTCATGTTTCTTGATGGGGAACCCATAATTTTCACCGTCCCCATCACAGACAACTGTGAAAAAAGAGTATTTCTCTGTCCCCAACTGCTCACCTTTCATCTCTCCCTTCTATTATCTACCCCATTATTATTTTCAATATTCACTGAAGAG
Source organism: Ceriagrion tenellum (assembly GCA_963169105.1). NCBI lineage: Eukaryota > Metazoa > Arthropoda > Insecta > Odonata > Coenagrionidae > Ceriagrion > Ceriagrion tenellum. The sequence continues at coordinate 106,413,346 of OY720639.1, forward strand.
ATATTCAGAAGTAGATAATCTGACCCTGCCTATTGATGGTTCAGTTTTTCATATTTTGATGCTAATATTCAAACTCTTAGTAAGAATTTTGGGCTGACTATATAATTATAATAATTTTTGTTGGAAAGGATATAACTTTCAGTACCTAATACTACATCCCATAATCACCTACCTGTAATGACACAAGCCCCGCAGCAAATATTTCATAGAATGCTTCTCCTGGGGCATTGGGCTCTGGCCTGACAGGAATCAGAACATGTTGTATCCCAAATAGTGGGATTAGTATGAGAGTTGCTCGAACAGCTTTCTTCATTCCTATGGGGGCTGGGTTAGCTGAACGTGAGTGGAGTTTGGTGAGTAGCACCCTTACGACGTTGATGAGAAATATTAAACTTGCTGTCAGAGTTATTATGACTGGAGCAATAAGTATCCATTCATAAACACTATTATCCAACCAGCACCTGTTGGTTTGAAAAATATAGATGAGTTGCATTAAAAATATCTTTGAAAAAAGTTTTATTTGTCAACAATCAATATAATTTTACCAATTAGTCAATTCCTTCTATGATATTCAAACATATATCATGCTTCTTACAAAGTCTTGCCTCTCACCATGAGTGTGCAATAGAGTAATGAAAACAGACTACAGAGTTATATTATTTTATTATTAAACCATAGAAAATGGTGTGAAATTAAGCTGACTAAAATAGCATTAAAGCAAAATGGAATTCAGCATTTTGATGAATAATGTAGTTTGTTAAATTGATAGGCTATCAATTATACCAAGCAATCTTAACACCAGGGAATGCTCATGCATTTACTTTCCTTTAATGGATGCGTTTTTGTGATCCCTCCCCCACATAAATAAATTCTTTGCCTTTGCTAGTTGAGTGGTATTATACAGCTACACTTAATATGCATGCCACCTGAATTTATGATTTTTCAAAAATATGTATCATCAATTTTTGATTTCTTGATTCAGACTTTCAACCATTTTGCACCATAGTCTTGCAAAGGAAAATGCACCCATGATGAAGAGAATTCCTCTCTAATTCTCCTTGTTGAGGTCTATCATGGTGAGGAATCTCATTAGTAGGTTCCCAGTTCATCTTGAGATCCTGATTGCAAGCCTGAAAGCCCCTCTCACCATCCAATGAATGAAATGCTGAGTTATTCCTTCTTCCAAGAGGGAGTAATATAACTTTGTAGCAAAGACACTGACCAATGCTGTCATCAAACACTAATACATACTTTTCTAGCCAAGAAAATCCATATGCAGTGTAAGTATAATGTGGCATGGACCTGCATATAGCCGTGTATTTCAGATGAAGAGTGCTTTACCATAATGCATGTTAACTCTTAAAGAAAAGTTAGGATGTTAGTGGTATCACATTTTTAATTAACCTCATAAAGTCCCTATTAAGCCACTGAAAGTACTTCAGGTACACGAGTAATATCTTAAAGGTCTCTTTTTCTTGGAGAGGAAACACATGACTACTCTTCATCAGGAAGACAGAAACACTATCTTATAATATTGTGGGCCTGGAGATGGTGTGACGAGGATGAGATATGGCCATTAAATTCTTTGACGCAAAGATCCTCTCAGTCAATGTCCTGCAGTGAAGTTAGATAAGCTAGGCTGGAATACTCACTTTCTGTTAGCAGTTGGATCCATTCCTCGGCTAACTGCGTATGCAGCTGTTAAGAGTATAGGAAGTACCCATCCGACAAAGTAAAACCATCGAAGGACGATTTCATCATTCACAAATACCACGACTAGTGCCAGGTGAAGGTGAAGGCCTTCACAGAACATCCACATGTAATTTGACAGAGTCATATACCGAAGTAATATGTGGAGAGCTTGGCAGTAATACTGTAGAAAGTAACAAAACATTTTCATTAGTCTTAAAAATGCAGACACTTAAGAATAGTTATTCATAATAAATGCATTAATCATGCCTTATGACCCTTAGGCTGTGGGAGCCCATGATTTTTGCTGCTACCGTGCGCAGGAGAGAAGCAAAGAAAATATTTTCCCCTCTAGCCCGGGTGAGTGTCTGGCTGGCAGTAGAGCCTTAAAATCCCAGAGGATTTCCCCTCTCACCAGGGGGCACGATCTTATTTGAGCAGTTTTCAATGAGACATAATTGGTATTGCAATTCTAGAAATACATAATTTTTTCAAATTCAAATTTTAATTAAGTGTTCTCTCTATATTGACAACAGTCGTAGTTTCCTGATCCATGTGATACTAAATACATTGACTTTGTACCATATATAACAACCGGAGTTCTGTGAAAACTTGAGGAAAACCTAGAGAGTATATTGAATGAATAGTGGAAACCTCAGCAAAGGGATGAGATAATAAAACTCAAAGCATGGCCTTTGCTAATCATGCTAGAATGGAGTACTCATTTACCAAAGAATAAGAAAGGGAGACCAATACTTTCAACAACATTTCTAAGGCTAATGGACACCAGCCAGATTAAATCAATTTCTAGGAAATACAATGTTCAATAAGATTCATTTTCATTGAGAAAAAGCTATGGAGTGCTGATAGCTCTCCCAGTAAGGCAGGAAAATCCCAGGAAGCACCCCCTGCGATGAGAGTTGGCCCAGTTCAAGCAATCTTGGAGCGCTAGATGCCTTAGTGAGCCCTATTGTGAGGTGTGGGAGAGTAAAAGCCACATGGGAAAGGGTAGGAATAAAATTAAAGGAGGACTGCCCCAAGTAAGAAAGCCATGGCCAAACGTTGAAAAACATTTTTCCTGCAGTCACCATGCAAGACATAGAAAATTGTTCCAGTACCCAGAGGGTTAATAACAAGAGCTCGTAATTATTTCCAAATGAAAATCTCCAATTTTTTATTATTAATCAATTATCTCAAAGATTCATTGAATGATCTTTATTAACATTCCACCGGGCCTTTATTAACCTTCATCCCTCTTCCATAGTGCACGGCAGTAATTTCCTGCCTTTTGTTTTTCCATCTATTTTGTTCAATTCTTCACCATAAATTATTATTGTTAGGATCAACTTAATGAATAAACTTATTACACTTGCAAAAATGTTAGTACTAGAGAATGTCTGACGATGACTGAGATGAAAGACAGGCCGAGCCACGCTAGGACTATCCTGGCATATAGTGCCATAATGTGTAACTGGAGAATACATATCCCTCTCAACCTCCTGCATACCATCATGCAAAAATTGAGTGAACTTTTATGAATGAGGCGGTAAACTACTGCCCGTGCGCCCGGATAGAGGTTAAGAAAATTATTTAGACCTTAATGAACCATTATTTACCCCCTAAACAAAATGGAAATAAGCTAAAGTAGCTGCCCATTTAATGCCATTTACTATGTCACTATGCAAGGCTCTTTGCTAAGGCAGCCTAAGCAGTACTGACCAGTTTTGCCAGTCATTAATTTATGTGTGCACAAAGATATTTGGTGTTTGGATGTTAATAATTGCACTTTCATACTTACGTATACTTAGATGTTCAGAAAAGGAAAAAATGTTATTGAGTGCTTGTAAAACTTACCCCATTGTCTAATACTACTGTTGGATCGCATACCACTTCTCTGTACCATATGATCCATGTCAGGCCAGTGGCAGTAAATGCCAGAAAGAGGTGAATGTGAATTGTTATTCTTGTACATTTTAGAGACCTGAAAAAGTATTTATGAAATTCTAGAATTATTTACATGGATATTTCTGTCAAAAGTAAATTCCCTATAGTATGAGCTGCTATTAAAAGATTCGCCATTTGGTACAGTTTTATGAATGTTGAATCCTAGCCTGAGAAAACTGATGAGATGTTAAACTGCACATGGTAATATATGTCATTGGATAAATTGACATTAAATAAATACAGAAAAAGCTTGACAAATAAGCTACAGTGAAATGAAGGGGTTAATTAATTTTTTAGTTTTAAGTTGACATTGTGTTCTAAAACATGAGCTCTGTGAAGACGCACTTCTTTTGATTGGATGAAAACAAAATGCTTTCTCCTCTTTAGCTGTTAGGTTGCTACACGTCTTAAGTAAACGTTGTTTTAGCATGTTCAAACTAATTGTGCTCTATTATGTAAAATCCTTACAAGTATAGTACAAGATATATTTACATAGAATTGGAAGGGCAAATATTTTTGGAAGGTCATCTTTATTTATTCTATAGAATTTTGGGTATCAAACTATAAACTGGCATACTCACTTGAAACTGAGGAAAATAAGTAGTGAAATAACCAGAGCAACAATAGAAATAGAGTATCCAATGGTGTATAATGTGTTCACCAGCACCCTGAACTGAAAAATGAAGAGGAAATCATTGTTTTAATTGGCTGCTCCTTAGTTTTCAATATGCATTCATGCTCCATGGTTTCAGGCTCAATTAATATGAGGAAGTTAATTTTCACAAATGAAAAATAACTTGGTTCTCAGGTACATCTGGCGCATGATGATGTTTCGTCGAAACAAGTTTTACCAATAAAATAAATCAGTGGAAGAAAACTAAGTTAATTTTTCATTTGTGATGCATTCATGCCTCTATTATACTCTTTTAACTCTTGAATGTACTTACTTTTAAGTCATCCATGTCAACACAAGTTGTGTAATTTGACCATGAAGTCCCTGTTTCTGGATGAACAAACCATGACCCATTGGTTAAGCATTTCCTGAATGCATAGCCTGTGGGAGGAAAGAGAAGAAATAAAATCATTTTTGAGTATTTTATTTACTTAGGTGGGTATATTATTGCTGGTACATAATGGAGAATGAGTTGGCAACTTCGGTTCTGTCAAAGGGAATTATGTCAGTTGTCTTTACTTCCCTTAATCCCTGGCAAGGGACATCATTTCACACCCTAGTATCTTTGTCTATACATTCACAACATCCCAAACGTATGGTACAAATATTTATTTTCGCATCCACCATGAAAGGATGATCAATATGAATAGATTTGTCTACAACTTAGAGTGACATGTCAGCTGTCCTTAGTGAAAAAAGTCATACATGGCCACAGGATTTTTAGGATGATGTTTGCAGCCTATGTATCCATTCTGAAGCCTCTATAGTCATTCTATAGCCATTTCTGCAGATCATCTATGGCCTTGTTAGACCTGTATTCATGGCCAAGGCTTTTTGTAGCCTGAAGCCATGGCCACAGATCATTCCTAACACTTCATCTACATAATACCCTGCGAGCCTCCGCATGGGTGTGTTGCAGGGGGTGTCAGGTTACCAGCCGTGTAAAGATGTAAGGTTTTGGGAGGTGAAATGATGACATGTATTATGGGAGTGTATATTGTGGAGCTCAGTTTTTATTATGACCACTTATTGTGTGCGGAAAGAATGAGTTTTTGTACCCATCTGTTTGGCAATGTATCTCTCTTATTTTATCGCTTCTGTAAGAACTAGAGATGTTGTATATCACCATGGTAATATTCTGTGGTGGCTCTGAAACTGTGCCTATCTTAAGTGAATGGCAGCAATGTTTTGAAAGATTTACAATTTTTTGGTCAGTTGCAGTGATGGTCACATCAGGGAAAATTTTTATGAAAAATTTAGAGCTATAATTGGAAATACTTGAAAACATGGAAACCCTAGTTTGTGGTTACTATTTCTGTGAAACACAGTCATAGCTACTCTTTATGATTTATGTCCTAATCTGGCCCCAAACTCTTCTTTCAGAGAAATACCATGCTGCTTGAAACACAGCAAAAGTTATGTATGATTTTACACTTTCCCGGCGAATAACATTTGTGTAAATTTCTCGAGCTCGCCCCCGGGTAAGAAATTCATAGGCCTTGAGAATGGGGAACGAGTCAGAACCCAAAACGTCGGCTGCCTATGAATTTCTTACCCGGTGGCGAGCCCGAGAAATTTACACAAACAGCAGAAGTTACATTGAGAACTGAGGTGTTCCATTTAAAAATCAGCATTGCCTCTAGGTGATTAATGAAGAAACAAGTAGAGGTACCTTATCAGGTTTGCCTTTTAACTTTTGTGCTTGAGGCAGTTGGCATTTCAGTGCACAGTTACTTGACAGCATTCTTTTTGGTGGGATTGAATAGTTTAAAAGTGGCAATTTGTTCAAATGAACTGAAGCTTAGGCATCGTTGGCATTTATGAAGCCCATATCTCTATCGAACGCCCAAGAAACTTTTCTGCATAGAATTTACTCTTAAAAACGTAAGATTTTTCATTTGAATTAGCTTGTGTTGTTAGTATGAGGCTACGGGCAAATAATTGAAGGATTGTTAGTCATACATAAAAATTTCCATATCGGTCATCAAAAAGGTTGTTTCTACTGCATTAGATATTTGGTAGCGCAATTAAGTTATGAGACAAAGAAATGGAGATCAGTATTTTAAAATCTTGCCTTCTGTTATTGTGATAGTGAAACATGACAAAGAAGACCATCGCCAGTTTCTGGTAATTTCATATTCTCATATCATCCCCTATTGTTTATTACCATTGTTTTGAACTCATGCCACCTGTGGTTTTCCTAATAGTTTGGTTTTCACAGAAAATCTCATTGTCAGTGCTTGGGTTTAGCTAAGACATTTTCACCAAATTCAGGTGGCTTATTCGGTCATTAACTGTGGTCACTGGTTTTTTTGTGTGAGAATGGTCATAGGTTATACTTAGAAAATGTTTTTTGAGCTTGTTGTATGGAAAATGTCATTGTCAAGTGACCAAATATGTTATACTAGCTGACCTGTGCAAATATTTCGCACAGTATGCAGCTTCTTCCTGTTTCTTCCTTCTTTCTTCCTGTTCTTCCACCTGTCGAATGTTTCGCGCAGTATGCAGCTTCTTCCTGTTTCTTCCTTCTTTCTTCCTGTTCTTCTACCTGTTTTTTCCCATGGACGATTATATGTTCTTTATGTTTGTGTTAAAGATACATAACGCAAACATAAACAGTAAATGGTCACACTGATTTCATGTAGAATGTAAACAATCTAACTAAACCATGTGTTTATAGATGGCGCATCCTACAGTCTTTTAAGCACGTACCATAGCCTACATATTAGATGATTATATTGTCAACAGATGGCACTGTACCATTTTTTAACAAAAACTTTAATTTCAAATTTTTTAACTAAAACTTTAATTTTAAACCATTTGTATATTTTTTGTCAATAGCGGGGAACATAAGCTTTAAAACGATACTTGGATCATTAATTTTGATGAAGAATTATGGGAGTTATGGCGTTGCGACAAAAAAACACCTTTGAGAAATAATATATATGATGGCTTGGGATCTTGGCTTTTGGGATAGTTTCCGCATTGTGTCATTTTTATGATAACAGTTTCATAAGCTTTCTAGCATATGCTTCTTCAGGTCTGAAGTGCTAACGATGCATTTTGGTTGCAATGGATAGTCTGGCGGAGGGTCAAGTGTAATTTTTTCTTGCCTTTCTTTCCATCTTTGTCCACATTTTTTTGTGTAAAGCATTCACTACCTACATGTTATATGGGTGTTTTATGTTTCCAAATTCATAAGTAATAAGATAGTTTTTAACCTTGAAATAAGTTAGTAAAAATGAAAACTTAGTTGTTAAAAAACATTTAAGTCTCCTTGGATTTCAACTACTCCACCATAATAGCTTTGAAACTTTTCTTAGGTTAATATAAAGTGGTAGCAATGCACTATGCTAGGAAAAAAAATATTGCTTGTGAGAAAGTAACAGTTAATATTGATAAAAATTCTTCTCCTTGGTGAGAATTTTCAAGATGCCATTCATTAAAATATATTTGGTACTCACGGTTTGGGTCAAATCCAATGAGGAAATATGGGCATGGCATGAAAGCAGTTTCACCAGCTTTTGTCTGGTTCCAACATGTCCAGCCGTCAAAATACGTGGGGCAGTATGAATTTCCTGTAATGACGAGAAAACTTATTAAACATACATATGTTATTCACTAGCTGAAACTACTCAAATTCATAAGTTATATACATCAATATCTACACTCTACCCTGCAGGTGTTGGGGTGTAATTTTGGACACCAGCGGTTTAATACTTTTAGGACGTGGTTTGTGAGGTGAAATGGTGATGCGTATTGTGGGAGTGTATGGAAATATATAGTGGAGCTGAGTTTTTATTGTGGTCACTTTTTGTGCATAGATACACCAAATTTTTGTACCTATTTATTCAGCAATGTATCTCTCATATTTTATCTACTTCTGTCAGACCTAGTGATGTAGTGAATCATTATAATAATGTAGGAGACACAGTGTTGGGTAGTCCAAAGACTGCTACAATAATATTCTCTGTGTCACTCTGAAATACACCAGTTCTGAATTTCTCAAGCAAGCTAAGCCTAGCATGTAGCCTTTGAGTATCTAGGGGCTCCCTTAATCCCTCCAAAAATTGTGAGACACTATATGTTCACTCATAAGCAGTTTTTATTGAAGTATGCAGCTTTTCATTGTATTTTGATAATTTATTTGGTTAAATCTTTATGACCAGGGTCCCAAATGCTCTTGGTGTATTTGAAGTGTGGCCTTACCAGAGCAAAGTAGAATCTCTCTTTGACTTTTTCATTTTTTTATCTTTACATCTTTAACCACATGTAAATCTGAAAAATATATCTTTAGTGATATTTAATGCCTACAAGGTTTCCTTTTTGTAGAAATTTTTAGGATGTTTTAGAGCTTAGTGAAATAGCTCATCAATAACTATATTAACTGAAATCAGGTCAATTATAATATACAAAAATTTTAGATACCCATGTACTTAACTTTACCAGTGGAGGAAATGAAACACTTCTGATTGTTACATTTTGCAGCATATGCCCACCTTGAATTGAGGGTGGGATTGATCCAATGGAAGACACCCTCAAACTAAAGTCCATTTCATATTTCAGTAATAAGGATAATTCTATATTAAATTTATGGGTCTTTTGACATCTTGCCTCAGTTCATGGCTTCCATCATTGTTCAAGTTGGAAGCATGTTGTATTAGACTGAGAATGAACTTGGCCTTTCTTGTGAAATGTTTTAGAGAATATCTCTAGGGGCATTTTGGCTACAATATGTGGTTTGCAAGATTGCAAAAGGAATCTGTATGAATGTCCAGAGAATTTATGGCTGAAATACATAAGGATTTCTAATGAACATCTTTGATGTGACTAGGAATGATTCATCAAAAAATTTACCATCTGCTGGTGTCACTGTTTGACTCTTCATTTCCATGCACTCGGCAAGCCTTTTGATGAGGAACCAAGCCGATGAGTTTTCTTTTTCATGATCCGTGGCCTCATGGCTTTCATGAACTACCTTTCCTTCCACCTCATCAGAATTGATGCCATAATCAGCTGACCTGCTGCTGTAATGGATCACTTTTCCGACATTGTCTGCATTCCCTCCATTATTCCAGTTACTCCTGTCCATTTCAAGTGATGCAGCATCCCTCTTCTCTTCCTCCATGGTTGCAACATCTGAGGCACCTCTGAACCAATTGCGCCTATAGATGTGCCTAAGAGCCTGGAATTTGTTTATTGTAATTAGAGGAGAACAATCAGCATGGACACATTACTCCTTGAAAGATCTTAATTCTATACCTATTCAGGCTATAAAAATCATGCAAAGTACATATACTATTTCTTATGCCTTGTATCCACTACGTTCATCATATACTGTTTGAAAATTCTGGGAAATTGATCAGGATTATAAAGGGAACATTTTAACCTGAGTACCAAACTGCCCTCTGGGAATCTTTATTGAAGTAATGAGAAACGTTAAAGGAAAGATGTGGAGAAAAATGATGGAGAATTATGAAATTATACCAACAAGTTGGTTTTGAAGAATTTAAGGGAATACATATCTCCATCTGCCAAGTGTGTACAGGGAACAAGAAATTTATTGAGGAAGGTACAGGAGTGAACTCTTTCTCTCACCGGAATCATATGGCTAGATTTACCTTTGTAACTTTTTAACTGGTATAACCTGCCAACCAGAGTTAATTGACTGTAGTTAGGAATCCAACCAGTCATGGTATTAATTGGTATTTTCATTGCAAAATGTTACCAGCATTGGACTCAGCTGAAGTAAGATAAGAGTGGTAGAAACATGGGAGAGTGAAAATCTAAGATGGACTTTCCTTGCAAAGTTTTTGGCAGGATGCAAAATTTTTTCAGTATTAAGCTTTTATAATCGGTGGAAAGCACACATCAGCGTTCAGTTAGAGAGCTAATGTGTCAGCCTCAGTGTTAGTGTAAGTGGTGAGGAACCTGGGCCTGGGTTGCATGTTTTCCTTACTCCCCTCCCTTCCAACACTTCCAAGTGTTGGCACTGACATGTGGCTGATGTGCTACCTCTCAAGCTGCTCACTGATTGCTACATTTTCTAATTTTTAATGAATATTTTACTTCATCTTTTTGTGCAAGACCCAATGGGATTTTCATGTGAGATCCAATTGTGAGTCATGCAGGGCCCAACTTATCCCTTTCCTGTTTTCACAGCCAAACAGGCATTTTATAATGAAGTTCATACATCTATATTAATTTATTTGTTTTTATAAAGAATCTTGAAGGTAAAATAATATTTCAATTGCTTTTATATTTCTCCTGTATTGAGCTGCAATCTATATGCATTAATTCAGTTTTCTCTGATGACGAATAATATTTTCATATCATTATGGTCTAACTTAGATTTTGCTGGGAATAAATTTTATTCTGCATTTTATATAGTGAGAAGTAATTTCACTTAATGTAAGACGTAATTATTATGCTAAATAAAGTATGCCTTTAAGTCATGCTTTTTCACTTAAAATTACTTTAGTCACAATGTAAGTGATTATATGCACAATTATGTACTTATTTAATTAGGAATGGATTCAGATTAGTCATTGTGCATGTAATCATAAAAATTCTGAGTGAATGGGTCAAGTTTTTATTCAAGTTTCTTATGATTGACAAATGCCATTAGTGTACTTGATTAATATAAGTGACAAAAACCATATTTTATCAGCGACGTTAATTTTACCAATTCGGCAATCCTTAACTGTATAATATTTTCTTTGACTTAAAATGACATTTATCAACATGGATGCATGCATTATCTGGAAAACTCCCTTTGTTCCTATAAATCAGGCCAATAGGTCTCTAATTGGCATACATGTACACATTTACTGTGATACAATGTTCTTTTTCGGTTTAAAACCATGATTTACCATTGATTTCTCCTTATCTAGTCCACAGCTGGCATAATTAGTTGCATCACTGCTTTCCCACAGCCCATCTTTTCTGCAGTATCTGCTTACTGTAAGAAGAACAAAAGTTTTAGTTTGGTGCATATTGTAGTGTTGAAGTCATAGTGATGTAGACTTCTCTGAAGAATCCCATATCTTTCATGAGTGCTCAGAGGAGAAACTTTGATTGCACTACTTAAGCCTGTCGGGTGGTACTTAGGATGGAACTGTAGCCTCTATGCTGGCAAAAGTTATATTCCAGCTATGGGTGAAATTTTTTATTTCCCTCTCCCTGCTTGCAAAAACCCATTGTGATATCTTAAACCACAAATAAATGTGTCTTCATCCAGAAACTCAATTTTGAACTGATAACCTTGTCTCCAGTTGACTGTTTCAAGTTGTACAAGGAAAAGTGCTTGTAGGGATTTATTTTTGATTGGGTGTAATTTCAACTGTAATTTTAATTTATGCCACAGATCTTTACAATACTTTGGTTTCAAGAATTCAAATGAAGAAAATACTTAGTCCTCTTGTTGTATTCAGCTTTTTATTTAATCAAGTGGTGAGAGTCAGTCACCCTTACAGTATACCAAAGAAGGCCATTTTAGATACTTAACATGAAGAAAGTTAGCAAAATTTTCTGATTTTTAAATCAGATTTGCATTTTCCAATTCATTTGTAAGTCACAGTGTGGCTTCCCCAGCAACTTGCCACCTGTGGCTTTTGTCCATGCTGTCCATGACTTAGACTGATAATGGTGGCACCATTTATTATGAGTAGGCTAATGCAAACACTGGTAGTCTCCCAACATTTCGGTGATCCCCAACTTATCCTTCCCTAACCAATCCACCCACCTATCCCTAATGAGATAAATGACCTTAGTTATGGGTCAGTTCCCTAACACCCAAACCAAATAAAAATAGGAGCAAGAGAAATCCACATCTTTTAGATATGTCCCTTATTCCTTCTGTAATAATAAGAAAATATTTTTGGTTTTGTTACAAGTTGTTGCCACCAAAACACCACACTGTTTGATTTTAGTGAGAGACTCTAAGGGTTATGAGTTCAATACAATCCTGGTAGCCACAGCAAAATCCTTTACTCTTACTTTTGATGCTGGTATTAAAGTATGTCTTATTGTGAGTTAAGAAATTCTGATTGGTTCCACAAATAATAACTTTTGATTAGGTACAGAAATGCATATGCCAGGAGGAAGCCACGGTATGACATCATTAACTTACACTGCATCAGGTTTTAATGATCAAAGTAGAAACTAAATTTTTCTACTGACAAGTTTTGCAAAAATATTACAGTTCTGTCACACATATGAATATGTGTTAATTTTATTCTGACATACATCAATTACCTCCTACATGCATCAAGTACCCTCAATACCTATATCAATTTTCATGTTACATACATGGAAATATAGGATGTTACTTACCAGTTTTATTTTCTTTAGCTCCTTGTGTAAATGATGGGCATATCATATGAGACCATTCTCCAGGCTGAGTAGTTGGCCAACAAATTAATCCATCGAAACTTGCTGGGCACTTGGAATCTGTTTGGATAATATGCACAAGAAAATGAAGGTTGATCCTACGATATCAACCAATAATATATAAATTTTCCAAAGATTGAGCTTAAAATTAGTTTCATGCAGTAGCAAGCTTAAGGCAATGTGTTGAATGCAAAAATATATGTAATAGAAGTGCTATTAGAATATGAATATCTTAATAATAATTCTAAAAAAAAACTGCATCACTGCTTTGCATCACATATTGTTTGCTTGTATGAGAACATGAACCTTTAATAATCACACTGTCAAAAGTTCATGAAAAAATTACTGATTTTTTTTTCATAAAATGTCATACTCAACATTTGAATATTATGTTATGATTCTATTTTCATTATTGTGGCAAGTGGCAAAAAAACTTTAAGGCATTAACCCTTTCACTGCATCCTAATCTCCCAATCATGTGCCTACCATGTGGCTGAAATGTGAAAGGTATCTCTCATGCATAATTCTTCCTTAAGTAAGAAATTCCTTAGAGAAAAGTCACAATGGCAATATCAATAATATCTGTTTTCTATTTACTTGAAGATTGACAAGGATTTAAAAAGTTTTCAGTGTATGGTATATTTCAAAACATTCAACGGCTGGCAAGTAACTGCGACCCACTCTCCTGAGTGTGGTTGTGAAAGTACATTAACAGCAGCCAGCCATGAGAACATACTAGTACATTTGCGGCAGTAAAAGGGTTAAATGATGAATGTAATAGAATGACATACTCCTCATGTATTGAGGAAGGGTCTTCAATGAAAAATTCAGTGGTACAAGATTGGATAATTCGAAGGAAAGCATAGCCTGACCAATCAAAAATTAATTTAGCATTCACTTGGAAAGATAGGGACATGGAATGTGGTTGAATGAGTGATAAGCATGCAGGAAATTGGGTTGTAGTATAATGTCGGTCTGCAGAATCCAATTTCTTTACTAAAGAGGACATGAGATTGTAACTATTACCCCTGGAAGTTTGAACTAATCGATTTACTGCTGAGGCAAAAATTAGATATTTGAATGTATGATAAAAGGAGATTTCGAAATTTCTTGGGAGTTGCCAGGAGTGGGCTTATCACAAATGTATGGCAATGACCTGCCAATGAAAATATGGTGCTATATGCTCGAAAACCAATGTTCAGCATCTTTACAAATTACTGTGTAATTAAAAAAAATACATGAAATTATTATTCCTTAGGGTTCAATACAAATAAAGGTTTGCCGGGCATGATGGGGGTTATAATTGTTAAGAATTTATAATTTTTAATTAATTAAAAAATTGCAACTTATATCTTATATGCCGTTATGCTATGTGTTAAAATAGTGCAGAATTGTCAAACAACTCTGTAGGTAAAATGAATTTTTGCCTTTCACATCTTTAGATATTATTGATAAGAACACACATGCAAAGTTTCACCCACATCTGTGACAGGTGACAATTGCTCCAAGCTACTCATTATTGACCCACCCAAATTTGGACCCGTGAAGGATAGGTGGAAATTGAAAAACCATGTAAAATTGTAGCAGTGCTTTTCTCTGTGTTGAAATCGGAACTAAAATGATTATATCATGTGATAATACTCCTCATTTTATATTCCTATCACATGCGTCAACCAAAAGAAACTGCTCAAAGAGGGATGATGACAGAGGTCAAATGTTTAAAACTGTTGTCCTTGTAAACTTCCTCTGATAGAATGTAGAAGTACCTTCCCTAGAGGTGGAGAGTTAATGTTAGTTGTGAAAGCATAATGAGCTCTGTCATATGCTAACCTTATGGTGTTTGATCTGAATCGCCAATTAGGAAACTGAAGCATGCTAAGCTTTAAATGTCACTAGAGCAATGTGGGATGCTTATCTCTCAGGATACCAGACTGCTTTCTGAGGTAATCTCCGACCTAACGTGGCATATTTTATTAACTGTATTTAATCATCCAAACCAATCGAATGGACTATTGACAGGAGTCTCTAGGAATAAAAATAATATCGTAATTTTTAAAATTACAACTAAGATTTTGCTAAGATGTGCGGTGTAAATTTCTATGAGTGATCATGACAGCCAATAATGATAAAAACCATGAGTTGAATTACAAGTTTACATCGGCTAGCAGAAGATACTATAGCCTGAAGAATCATATGGGAAGTCAAACATTAACTAGGCAAATCAAAATATTACTATGCAAAACATTGAATCGTTCAGCACTGATAATTGATGTACCCAAGGCAATGGAAGAACTACGATTCGAATGAAATATCCTCGGGAGTATGTACATATGTATGTAATAAAGGAAAATAAGTTTAGCAAAGGTGATACCATCTTTAGCTTGCTCAGTAGTAGAAAGAAATTTATGTCGTAGTAATACACATAAGATTAGCCAAATGATGCTATGCTGGGCATGTTGCTAGAATTCATGATGCCAACATCCCCAAATGACAGGTATTGACTGCTCTGTATTAAGTATTGACTGCTCAGAGGACATTTTTTCGATTTTAATATCTTTGTATCGATCATGAATTGATATAATCACAAACATTGTTCAGGTTCACTGTGTATAAAAGGAAAAGGAAACATACATTTTTGCTGCCACCATGTGTTTGCTTGGTAGCGTGTTGTTGGGCTGTAGACTTATTACTTTCCCTTCTGAGCCCAGGCACTCAAGCTATTATTGGCTCATATGCATGCAGACTTTCACTTAATTGTCAAAGGTCAGGCTTCAAGGGTAGGATACAATATCACAGATGTTTGTACAGGATCAGGTAGCAAAAGTCGGTAGGCATAGACTCTCACACTCTCGAGGGAGGTGTTGAGAGATAAAAGTCTAGCTAAAACGAAAGCCAAATAAATACCCGTGTACATCATATATTTTAAGCATCTTGAGTGTGCTATCTTTTCATAATTTTATCTTTTTAAAATTTTGTTGACTCCTTAACCTTTGGTTGTTTCTTCTCTTAGCTCAATGCTTTTCATGGACATAGTTACACCTTCCATTTCTGACCCATGTAAACCAAGTTTTTTTTCGTTCTTGTATATTCCTCTAAACTAAGATGCTACTTAGCTGCTGTGGGCCATTGATTATACAGAATTTAAAGAAAGTGCTGAACCATTGCAATTTTATTTCAGTTCAATAGTGTCCTTATACCTTTCCCATATGATTAGGGATCTCCTCGTTGGTAACATGTTGTGTGAAAAATGCTCTGAAATTTCCTCTTAGAAAATCAACTTCAACAAATTGCAACCTTCTTTTTAGGTCTTTTAATCACCTAGGATTCACAGCCATATTGCTTGAAGAATTCTACTTTTGTTTGACCTCTTTCTTTCTTAATTTTTATTTATATATTTTTGATCCTTGTATAAAGATTTTAGACAGCGGAGTATTTTTACTATCTTCGATCCTAGCAGTTTTGAACGAAAAGTGCTGCTTTTCTTTGTATTTTATTAATATATTTCGTTAAATCTTAAAGAGCAGGGTCCCAAATGCTCACGACGTATTTGAAGTGTGGTCTAACCAGAGCAAAGTAGAATCTCTCTTTTACTTTGTCACCCAAGGACCTTCTTATTATACGCTTAACATAACCTTGTTTCTTTAATGCTGTGCCTTCATGTTTTGTAGGTGTGTTCCCCAAGATATATCAGAAGTTAAGGTAATTCCAAGATATTTTACTCTATCTGAAGATTTTATGTCTATTCCACCCACAGTATAGGTATGCATTTGTGTGATGACTTTCGCAGGAAGTGAACTGTGGTGGATTTGCTGATATTTTATTTTAACCCCCACTTCTGGCATCTCGATGAACGTTGTTAAGGTCAGCTAATGGAAATTCAAAGTCTGCGTCTTTCGCTTATTTCGCGGTAGATAACTGTGTCGTCTGCAAATAATCTTAATTTACTGCTAATTCTCGTACTAAGGAAATTAACATAAATATGAAAGTTAAACATTTATATGTAACGAGTACCGAAAAATATTCCCGTGTCGCAGTTTTTTATTTTTTTACCGTAACCAAAGGCCTTTGGTTACGGTAAAAAAACTAAATGCCGGCATTGCAGAGTCAATTATGGAAATACACATGTTAAGTGAGTTGAATCAACTCAATTAAACGTGCGAATTATAAGCTGTGGGAATGCAGTGGCGGGTAAAAGGTGACGGAGCTACTACATAAGGTGGCGTTCGTTTTGCATCAGATCGTGGGAGTATCTTCAAGGCCAGGCGGTAATTACTTCGCAAGCCCTCGGCTGTGTTGCACTGAGCGAGCGGGCATGTTCCATTATGCGGAAACAACAAACTGAGGGCTGCTCTAAGTAAAAGTGCGGTTTGGAAATAGCTTCGTACCAGACGACCTCGGAGAGGAAGATGGATTGCAGGCAATTTCAAGGACACTTCCATGCATAGTAGCTGTTTGCTCAAGGGTACCCACCCGAATTTTGTCTCGAAATTTCTGCTAGAGTTTACCCTAGGCACCCAAAGTTTAGTTTAGTTTTGATGTAATGGGCTTGGAATTAAGAAAAATAAATGCAAATATTCTACGTAAAAAGAGATTTGGTTAACTGCTGGAAAATATTCAACCGAACGTAGTTCACTTGATGACTAATCTAGGCCATGAAGTCCTGTACATGAAATGGAACATTTATTTTGCTTGGGTTAGCAAGCAATTCTGTGTCCAGCCTGGTAGAATTGAACGACGGAAAACTTTCCAATATTTCAACACGGCGTACACACAAAACCATTTGCAGGGACCAAGTCGCGGAAACAGGTTAGTTAGCTCGGGTGACAGCTTTGCGTATGAAATGAACGTTTAGATTTGAATGGCGATAATGAGCACTAATCGCAACACTGTGATTAAATATTTATGAGAATGTATTTAATTTCTCATCCTTGATATTAGTATGCTTGATACCGGGAAACATATCCGCTGAAATCATAAATCTGTGCGTAATTGCCCTGAAAAATCAATATCAACGCACATGAAAACTAAAAAAATGGGACTTAAATATTCACTAATTGGTTGGATAAAGGCATTTCAAAATCTTTTGATTTATACAGCTTTGTTTCCCTTAAGGGTTTATCAAATATATAATATATTTACATATATATAATTGTCAAAACAAGGACGTAAGGTGAAAAATGTGCTCTCAAAGCTCAATTCTAAGTTGTGAGTTTTTTTCTAGAGAATGTTCTATTTTTTTTAACGCTGTTGAAGTGAAGGATTCAGTTATATTTGTGTTATCTGCTTACTATACGACAAACCCCATTGAAGTAGATGGACGTAAAACCATTACGCCATCAAACTGAAGCCTGACAACCGAAATAACAACCATATTGTTAACAAATATATCAACTAAATAACAACCCTGCTATCTCCTTACATTCCTGTGGATAGCATGATTGGAATGGACGAGTTAGCGGATGTAAAGCAAGAATATCAACCGTCTATTTGAAATTCAAGGCCAGTGACTCTTGAAACATATGGTTTACCAATGCGAAATCGATTGAAATATCGATTTGAATCGGTTCATATCGATTTGAAATCACAGACTGGCAGAAAAAGTGGGCCGAGTTAGCCCGCTTCTCATATCGATCCCACTAGCCCGTTGCGTTTACCATACCGAGCTGAACCGGCCAAATCGATCTGAGTTCGATTGGTTAACGTAGTGATTGACTGCTTAGTGCTATTGATTCGACTTTACAATAGGGAATGCGTACGATTATTAAGGTAGTTTGAGTCAAATATAATTTTACCTCGAAATCAATGGATTTGGACTCATATTAAAGAAAAATATATCACTCTTCCATTGACACAAAAAATTCAACCCCTTACCATTGAGCCGTCCCTCACTCAGAGAGTGTCGGTAGAGCAGCTAGGCGGACGGTGTAATCCTCCGCCACAGTACCGGTCAATAGGGGCCTATGACACCTAGGGGCGAATGGGCCCACGATATATATAGCGGTGTTCTCCCGCGAGTGACGGGCATTTTTTGGTGAGGCTCTCGTCGAGTGTTCGACGCTAACGGAGCTGCTCCCGAGAGACGGACCCGCGGCCTTGTAGACCCCCGCTACCTCCACAGCCAAGGTCATGAATATATATTATGGATTCGGATGTTTGGCATTGTTTCCTAGGCTACGTTTGCCTAAATTTCCAATTTTAGTTCATCCAGTCCTTGGCGCCATTTCGATTAGATTCTTTTTAGTAGTTATTGTAAATAGACGTAGTTAATTGTTGCTAACGTGAGACTGTGGTGAAAATTCAATAACGATCGAGGAGATATGAATTATTTGATGCTTTGAATAATATCTTTCTATTTTTATGATCTAAAAGTTACTTTTTAAATGCTAGCGAGTAAATATCTATTACAGAAAATGTGTAAGAGGTTTAAAAACGTCCATCGTGTGCCGACGACGATGTTTGCCAGACTCTGATTCTAATTTGAATGCATTGACTGTTGTTCGACTAAAATAAAGAATTTAGAATGCCTTGTTTAAATAGAACTTGCTTCGTACCAGGCTGCAAAACAGGGTACGCGTCTACGAGGAGCCAAAATAGGAGACGTGGATTGAAAAATAAGAATCTGTTCAAGGCGGCGGTAAGTGCATTCCTTTTTACCTACACTGTAATGGTGGCCATTGGGAATACTCATGAAGTCACCTCGCATAATTATTAAATTTCCGTTTAGCGATATTCACGAAGTACTAAGAAGTTAATTGTGCATTTGTGTAATGAAATTTGGAGAGGAATTATATATATCTGTAGACCGGACGATATTTAAAAAGTGTATAATTACGTCCCTCGTGTAGTCCTACATTTCTTATCCACTGCCCACTGCATCATGATTAATTGTAAGTAAAACCCATGTATATTCATGGTAAAACCGGTAAGACGTGTTTATTTACAATCTGTTGACTGTATTTACATTTGAACTTCCCTCTTTCATCACTAGGCGGCACCACTTTCCTAAAAGTTGTTAGCTTACGGAAATCTAGACAACAGTTTTTGGCGACGAGATCTCAATCCATAATATATATTCATGGCCAAGGTAACAACATACCAAACCTCATATCCTCCCCTTGCTCTTGAGTCTTCTTGCTTTCCTTTGAGCCGGTCACAATTCGGGGGATTATTATCGACCGTTTATTTTCGATGTTAATAAATTATATTTGTTTTAAACCGGTTTTATCTTTCTCTCTTTTACCGCAACCGCACTCCCTGGGCCCGTACGTACGGTTCACCACATTACTTTCCGAGGTATTTGCCAGAAAATACCAGCCCTTTTACATGGGAAATGGTACGTGTATTCACTCCTGAGAGACATTATTTGACAAATGAGGAATTTATAACAATTAGATCTAGTGAAAAAATTCAGTGTGTAGTTTTTTTGTTTTCTCCACTATTTTTGAGAATTAATCATATTTTAATCGCAGTAAATTCTTCGGGATCACAATAAACCTTCTGTTTTGATAGAGTTTCAAACGTACCGCGTGAAAAAAATGAGTCAAGTTAAAGGGTTTTTTAGATATTTTCATTTGATTACTTACAATTTCTGTCATGTAAAACTATATTATTGCACCATTAATAATGAAAAATTCAATTCGTGTGTATCACAGCTGGTGAAATAAAGACGTATAGTTCGAATATCGTCTCTATTATAACTAGGGCACTATCTCGCTCGTACTACCTTCATAGGAATGAATAAGCAATATATGTAAGGAGGTTGAATATAGACTTCCCATTGGACTTCGATTGCCTCTAAAATCAACTAGGCATAATAAAAAGTAGAATAGCTAGCACTTTAACCTCATTTAGGCGGGTTAGACTAAAGCCTCATTTAGAAGGATTTTGCGTCCTATCCCAGACATGAAATGATCTGCGAGAGTCGTAGTCTGCCACTGCCTTGTTCATTCGCTCTTGTACGCTGTTTTAGCCTTGCTCTGATTGGCCATTTAGTTTGTCCTACGACCACGTGAACAAGGAATCTCGTATATCCCTTCCGTGAGGAGAGGAAAAATAGAATCTATTACCGATGGAAGGAACCCTATAATTTTCTATGCAGTGCAAAACCCGGAAATTGTTCATAGTGATAATACACATCGTGCAAAAGCCTGAAAACAAAGGTTCATATTTGTCACTTTATTATTAGGTATTGCCAATACAAATCGCATGCAGAAATTTCACGCAAATATGCATTTAAAGCAGGGTGTTAAAATAAATAGCTGGACATTGCGATGATCTTCAAAGGCCACTAAACGCAATGGACCAAGCTCTTTAAGAATACAATATGAAAATAAATAAGACAAATAGCCTAGTATGCGGGAGAGAAAAGCTGAAATCAGAAATCACCCTGAGAGGAGAGGAATTAGAGCAAGTGGATTCCTTCACCTATCTCTGGAGTACCATCATGTAGGACGGAAGAAGTACGACGGACATCAAGTAAAGAATAGCCCAAACTAAGAAGGCGTTCATGGGAAAAAGACAACTGCTGTGCTCAAAGAAAAAAGGACTACAAACGAGGATAAGGTATGTTAATATATTCTTGCTGTGCGTGGCACTTTATGGATCGGAAGCATGGACCATTGGAAAAGCTGGTCAGAACTGACTAGAAGCCTTCGGAACATAGTTAGGAAGGAGGATGTGGAAAAAGAAATGGTCGGGCTCAATAAGAAGTGATGAAGTGATCAGAAGAGTAGAAGAGAAAAGGACTATATGGAACACCACACAGAAAAGAAGAACCAGATAGTTTGGACACACCCTGAAACACAATGGATTTGTGATGAACATCATTGATAGTAAAATAGAGGGGAAAAACCCCAAAAGAAGACCCAGGAATACGTTCGTGGACCTAATAAAGAGGACATTGCATGGGAAGAAATACCAGGAGGTAAGGGAACTAGCATTAGATGGGGAAGGGTGGAGGGCTGTAGTCAAGCAATGTTAGGACCAATGATGACGGAGCACTTAAACAAAATTCGCTCCAGACACCTCCATCCACTTTTTCTTCCATTTTTACCCGGAAAAGCGACAGTTTCGGCATCCCCGCTATGGTTCTGTTGGTGGTTTGTTTCGCTGTAGGGAGGGTGTTGTTGCACGTCGTGACCGTCGTCCATGGTCGTCGTAGGCGCAGCTTGGCTCACTGCTCCTCCGCTCAACCAAGCGCCCGACATGAAGCGCCCTTGGCCGCAAACATCTCGGCTGCGGAACTGATGTTGTCGGCTGTCCTGTCCGGATCCAGTTGCCGTCATGCGTCCCCAGCGGCGATGTATCTGTGGAGGAAAAAATTTCGATTTGTGAAAAAAGGAAAACACTGAACAGTTTGGATACGATCTCATCCTCCTTCCGACGCGAGTTATTTTTGTGAAAGCACTCTCCGTCATTCAGAATGTGATCAGGTCCTCAGGGGTTAGCGGAGAGCTGAAGAACACGAAGCTGCGAAAGCATTTTTGTAGAGTGTGGCCTTCAATGGAACGGAAAATTGGACCAATCAGAAACAGATCAGAAAAAAATTCGAAACGGGACGTATAAAATAACTTATGAAACAGTATTTAAAAGGGTAGAAGAAGATTGGACCGCATGGAAAATCATTCCAAAAAGAAAAACTTGATGAGTAGGGCGCACCCTGTGGCACAATGGATTTCTTAAGAATATAATTGAAGGAAAAATCCCAAAAGGGAGGCAATAGGACATGGGCCAAAGAAAGAGGAAAGTACGTACACTGTAGTAACAATGAGAAAGATAACTATAATTAGATAGGAAAGGATAGGGGGCAGCAGCCAACCAAAATTGAGATCGAACGCCCAATGAATGAATATCTTATCACTACTCATTTACTTAGACTACAGAAGATTGAAATGCAAATGCTTCTCGTTTAACTGTACCAAGGGAATTCAATACTCAATTTAAAAAAGCATAATTAACAAAAAAAATCCATTTAAATATTTCTTTCTTAAAACAACAAGCCGTTCCCTTTCTGTATCTGAAGAGCGACAATGTTAGGAGGATGAGGGATGAGGTATTGGTATCCATATCATTGGAATCGAAAATAAAATGTTTTTGAAACTCCACTCCTGGCACCATGAACGTTGTTAAGGTCAGATGACAGAACTTCAAAGTCCGCGTCATCGTTTATTTCACGGTAGATAACTGTATCGTCTGCCAATAATCTTAGTTAACTACTACTCGAGAACTTAGGCCATTAATATGTATAATGAATAAAAGGAGGCCGATCACGCTTCCTTCAGGAACAGCGGATGTGACTTCATTGAGAACGATTCATTAGCATGAACCAAATGAATTGAATCACGTTCCCCTTTCAAATCACTCATAATGAGTCAAAACTATTCTCGTTCATAGGTGAAGTGGAGTGGTTTTAGAAGAATTGTAAAGAATCACGTAATTGATGAGTGAATCGAGAACAAATTGATTTGGTTCAGATTGAACCCAATCACGATGTTCATGAATGGAGAGCAAGGTGATTGGGACGAACCACATTCCATAGTTTTGGTCGCTCCTTGATTGCACTGATAAAAACTAAGGAATAATTTCATATAGTCGATCATAGTAATCGTTGATTGATTATAACGCCGAAATACAACCAATGCACGCAAACATCGCAAGTACATAAGTTTCTTAATATAGCGTCCACTCGCCGTGGCTATATTTTAGCTCACAACACCAGGCATTATGTTTTAAACTGTTCTAAGGACAGGCACTATAAGGTTCCTCAAATCTACCAATATATTTCGACGATAAAACTGAAAATCAGATTTCACATCACGCAATATCTCCGTGTAGGGAGCTTCCCATTGGTACGAATTGGTTGGATTTTGTTCTTCGCCTTAGTTTGGTTCCTCGCTGATATTTGATTCTTCGTAGTGAAATCATTAATTGTCATTAAATCACTCATCGTAGTCATTTGGTTCTTCCATGGTTCATTTCGTTCATTATGAATGATTTAAAAGAACGAGTAATTGACATGAATAAAATCGCATGAATCGAATATTCGGCACGAACCAAAAATCCCACCTCTAGCAGGAATAGACAATATGTTTGTTATTTCGGTTGTCAAGCAACAGCTTGATGACGCAATGCCCTCTCCACTTGCCTGAATGGTTGAGACGCTGGAACTTAGGAGCAATACTTGGGCTAAGGTTGACAGCGACGTCAGATGATGTTTTCCTTTTTACGTCGAAGTGCCTGAATTTTTCTCTTTCCGTTTCTTTCTTTTTTTCCTACGAACAAGTGTTCGTAAAAGTCTGGCATCGTGGTGCACCTCTTATCCTCCCTCGTACGAGGAAAATCGCGCCGACGTCGGAGAATTCGTCGACGTCCATTTTTACTCAAAGCAAGCAAAGTTAAAGATTTGATATTCCAAGGTTGGCTAAACATTTAATGCAGAATCCAATTTTATTTACTTAAAGTGACTCGTTATATACGGAAAGAAGTCATGCTATACATTTTGCATCAGTCAGAATTCTAGAGAAATAAGACGATTATTTTAACTTTAAACCTATCACCTGAGTGAATATAAAAGGAGAAGTTTCAGGCTTGATGTGGTGGAAGGATTCCATCATAAAGAATGAAACTAATGCACGTATAGACTTCGATAAAATTTTTACTTTAACCCTCCATAAGTGACGTGAATTATTTTGACATGGGTGGTGACGTCGGTCTCATTGACCGGTTAGGACTATGGAGCTATTAAAGAGATTATATCATTTTTTTCTCAAATGATCCATAAATAGCAACATTCAGTTACAAATCTAAATATATTTATTCAACTATTTCACAACCAACAGAAAAAATACTCAAGCTGCCATTCAATCTAGGCCAAACAGTAAAATGGTTAGATTAGGGCATTGTTTTTCTTCGTTAGAGCAAAACAGCCGTCACAAGGTATTGGAATATAAAAAATATTCATTCCCATTTTACGTCCGTAATAACTTATCCACATTTTTAGTATGTCATCCTTTACATAGTCCAACGAAATAGGTGATATTTGAAGACCGGAGTGGTGATGCACGGCCTATAGGACCGATAATAACTATATGGAGCGATTTACTTACACGAAGTGATTATTCGGGTCGTGTAATGGAGCAGCAGTATAAAATGGGAAGCTACTGAAGAGCTTGAAGGGCAAAATTTTATATTCCACCTGCGTCACCAGATAGATTATATTATCGGTCTGTGAAACCGTGCGTCACCACTCTAGGGTTAAGGAGTAAAAATTTTATCGAAGTGGATACGTGCATTACTTTCATTCTTTATGACCTGAGTGAATAGGCGGACGTACACATGGGAGTCACTTCCATTACAGTAGCCTTGCAAGTCGCTAGAAGTCGACACTTTCATGTGTAAGCATGGAATTCCTCGACGGTAGGGGTCGCTATATGACATTAGTCGACCGTTGTTGCTACTTGCAAGGAAAATAGACTGATTTCTATTTTGAAAGATCATAGGTTTTCCCGGCGTATCTGCTGGATAAATGTTTCTCGGGTGTTGCACCGGGTAAGAGGGTCCAAAGGTACCGACATTTCGGACATCGACTTGATCTCCATCTTCAGGGGGTTCTGATGACTTATTCAGTCATTTGGTTCTTCCATGGTTCATTTCGATCATTATGAATGATGTAAAAGAACGAGTAATTAAAATGGATCAAATCGCATGAATCGAATCTTCTAAATGAACTGAAATTCCCGCCTCTATCAGAAATAGCCAATATGTGGCCGTAGCCATTAACGCGGGTCAGAACCCCCTGAAGATGGAGTTTAAGTCGATCTCCGAAACATCGGGACCTTAGAAACCCGGTGCAATACCCGAGAAACATTTATCTGGTTTCTATTTTGCTTGCAAGTAGCATATAGATTCTGCGAAAGAATCGTATCGCATCCGGTGGAATATTGGTCACATAACAGCAAACGGAGATTTTAAATGTAAACAACGAATAACTTTGTAGAAAGAGAAGTCATTGTTGCATATGCAAATATTTATATGCCCTTGAAAATGTTTTAAATGCTCAAAAACCACAAAGTAAGTTTTAGTACTGTGTATTATTAGATCATGATAATTATTGCCACAATTCTCGTACTTGAGACGATGTAATAAAGTACAATTAATGACATTTATATAAATTATTTAAAAATTTATATATTTATTATACCCATGATTGTCTATTGGACTCGAACAGTGATATAAAAATGCCATTATTGCTAAATTTAGGTGACTTGAGTAATTGCCATATTTAACGATTACTTCCGTCATCAATTTGTTTGGGAAAAACCGGAAGTTGTGTGTAAGCAGAACGATGCCCTGCGATACGATTTGAGATATCATTATACCCGCTACTACCATTGAAGTCAACTTCCATGTGTAAATCCGCCTAAAAACTTGGTAAAAAATATATATATTTTTCTTGCAGGTAATTTTAATCAACTTCTTTACTTTTGCGATTGCTATGACATCTTTTTACGCAATTATTGAAAACCATTGTGGAATATTACAAAGTGAATTCATTTACCAAACATCGCAATTTTGTTCCACTAAGTGAAGCCTGAGAATGTATTATATACCATTGCTCTGTTGCCTGTAAAACTATTTACCCACGTAAGTATTCGCCTGAGCTACTGTGCCAACAATATTCTGAACGATTAATTGTCTATTAATATCACCTTATATAATAGCTGTAACGAGGAAATTACTCGTGATAATCCGCATGACACCTTCGGCAATCACCACAACACAAAACCTCGAGAGAAAATGACGAAGTAAGGAGCTTTTTTTGAAGTATTCTACCGGTTAAGGTAGGTTCTGTGGAATATCAGAGAATCTTCTCCCGGCTCTTTACACTTTCAGGGGCTTATCTCCCTCCAGTATATCCTTTTTCGCCTCAGCATACGATCTACCCTTCTTCATCCAGTCCGTGAAACCTATTTCCCTTCTTCCTCTTCCCCACTTGCCCAGCACCCTTCCCTCTATCACATTCTTGAGCAACCCCTCGGCCCTTATTACATCATCCAGCCACCTACTCTGCCGATCTCGAATTTTATTAAGAAGTTTCCTTTCCTCGCCCACCATCTCAAGCACTTCCTCGTTAGTCTTCCTATCCGTCCACCTCAACTTCTCTATCCTTCTCCACACCTACATCTCAAATTCCCGCAGCCTATTCTCGTTCTCCTTTCTGAGGGTCCACGTTTGTGCACCATACAACGCTACACTCCATATCAATGAGCTTTAACCCTACGTTAAAGCGTGATTCCTTCGCCTCAACTTCCTCCGGACAAAATCTATCGGCACAAAATGACACTATGTATACGGGTTCATGGAAATCACCGGTCTAATTTCTTTAAACCTGTCCCAGACTTAGAATAGCGTAAGTATTAATACGGCGAATAGGGTGTAACCAGGAGGAAACCAAGAGTTCTAAGTACTCTTTTTTTCTGCAGAGGGCATGTATTACGTAAGACTAAATCCCACGAAGTATGTACATGTATACATACATGCAGTTTCCCCATTTACTTGCCCTCTCCAGTGCAGTCGTTGTTCATGCGGTGACCCGGTTGATAACAATCTTCGCTCAGCAACGTGTGCATCGGCCGGGCATTTCATTCATACTGGGAGTCCGATTTGCAATTTCCCGCAAAAAGCCTTTTTAGGGTCGACATCATTGGATCTTGGGACCATTCCGGGGACTTTTTTTCTGCTGGCCGAATTGATCGCCACGAGGAAGAGCATCACCCTTTCCTCATCCAACCCAAATGTCCCTTACCTCCCTCCTCCTCCCACCTACCCCTTCTACCATGGCTCAGCTCGCCCCACGCCGATGGTGGAAGCGATTCCGTCCTCAACTCTCCCTTCCCGCCCGCCCCCCCGCCTCTTGTTTGCGTCATGGACTTTTAGACCACTTCTCCCGCCAGCATTTGGGTCAGCCGCTGTCTTTCTCTCTTTCTCTCCAATGTGGAGGAGTTAGTAGGATTATTGTCGCGTAAGAGTAGTGTCTTACCGTGGTGGGGACTCGACCACAAGCATTTAGTGACCTCTTCTTCCTTCGCTTTACTCTTAAAGTCCTAAAACCTAAAAGCTATCCCCCAAAAGTTCACCTCCTGTAATGGTAGCCACTAAGTATCTCTTCTATGCTCGTTTGCAGGTACATTTTTACATATATTATTTATTTATTTACAAGCTATGCGCGGAATGCGTTGCAAGGCCTCTTTTTCCTTCTAAGGAGGCACACATACACAAAGAAGACACATTTACAAATACGAAATAAATAAAAGGCAATGATTTTTTGTAGTTCAATGGATTCCTCGTACCTGCATAGGCATTCATAAAGCACAAATGATGGCATTAGTTTCCATTCCATGCTTATTCTGCGGTTTCCAAGTAAATAAAATATTGTATTGTTGAAGGAGTGCAAAAATTTAATATTTTCGAGCTTTAAAATCCAACTTTAGGAATTTTTGAAGCATATGCGAAAACTGAATGAAAGAATTTAAAAAAAAAGCAAACAAAGAGACCGCTGCACCAAATCTTATTCTACGCACAAATTAATTAGGTACCGTATAACACAAATTATGTCTCACTGATACGATTCTGATGCACGTGGTTGAGCCACTCGTAAACGATCTGCTACGTTGCTTGCTTGTCGTTTCTCGCTTGTTTGAGAAGCTTGCGTGACAACACTAATTTGCTGCAACGACTCGCGCTCCACCTATTCCCTTGTACAATGGATTTAATAATTTAGAAACCTTCGCGGGCGCGCACACAACGACTCACCAAAGTTTCATCGCAATCTGTTTAATGGTATTGGAACGCATAGAAGACAAACAAATGAACATTCATTTTTATATAGGTAGTAGATTTGTTCCTAGTGTAAGCACATACACATACACATACATATTACAAAATTTCAAAACCAGGGACATAGATTCCCCTCAGGATAACGTTCTGTTTGGGGTTAACCGACTCTTTTCTGCAAACTTTGGTCTAACAAAATTACATCAATATAGAAAATAACAAAAATAAGTCACTGTGCGGAAAATTACAAATCACTTATCACAAATTGTAAGTGAATAAAAATATATAAACAATGAGAAAATGAAAATGGAAAAATAATTGATAATGCCGGAACACGCAACAGAAAATTATTAGGATCACTGCAATTTTTAGAGATAGTAATTGT
The DNA here is from genome assembly GCA_963169105.1 of Ceriagrion tenellum. Lineage (NCBI taxonomy): Eukaryota > Metazoa > Arthropoda > Insecta > Odonata > Coenagrionidae > Ceriagrion > Ceriagrion tenellum. The sequence continues at coordinate 106,442,259 of OY720639.1, forward strand.
TTTATTAGATTATGATAGATGAATTAAGTAACATGAACCTTTTTTTACGAAAAGAATCTAAAGTAAATTAATTACAAGCAAGAATGACATGCAAAATACAAAATAAAATAACGCAAGTATCATCACCCTATCCAAGCAAAAGAACTTGACTCATTCCTTTTAAATAAATTTTCCGCCTCTTTGTTCTCGAATTACCATTCTTTAACACGTTTAAAAAAAGTTCCTTCTCTATCAACATAAGTTACGATCAAAGGTAGGAAAACAAACAATTTAGGACCAAAATAGAGAAATGATCGGCAAAAATTTTGATTGTTTGGTTTAGGTATATCATTATTACCATTTGCTCTAAGGGGAATGACTCTGGGTTTTTCATGTTCTCCACCACAGTTATAGATACATAAAGCAAATATCCCTTGCAGGTTGGTAAGTCTGTTAGTCAAGAATTTTGCTCATTATTCGCTGCAGAACCAGCCGATAAGTTTTTGTTTTCATGAATGGTCTTTCATCATATTTGGTGTGATTAAATGGGTTTTGATACTTGAGCATTCCTTATTTAAATCGGTTGATGCAAACATGGTGTACCCCACCGCCTTTCATCCCGCATTTTCCTTCTCGGCAAACGACGAATCTCGATAGTGACGAGATTTTGACGTCAGAGCTACGTAAAATTCAAAGGGGATCATTCAAATGTTGAAATTTGTCGGGGATTTTGACACTACATTCAAGGGTGTACTGAGGTCCGACCGTGCCGATTCCTTACTGAATATGGCTCCAGGTGCGTTAATCAGTTTCATACATAATAGGCATTTGTCACATCCGGATTTGACGAGCAAAATATTTTTTTTCATGGCAAATTTCCTTCCCTTAATGTATATCTATGCACCCGTTGAAGAGACTGCATTTCTATGCCTTGAGCAATGGCAATGATTGAAAAACGTATTTCATTCATTCATTGGTGTTTCAATCCTAACATTAGTTGACTGCAGCCCTCCACCCTTCCCTATCAAATGCTAGTTCCCTTACCTCCTGGTATCTCTTCGTATGTACCTTCTTCTTTATTTGGTCCATGAACCCATTATGTCTCAGTGTGTCTATTCCATCTTGTTCTTCCTTTTTCTATGGTGTTCCATTTGGTCCTTTCCTCTTCGTCTCTTATGTGCACTTCATTATTTCTTATTTTGTGTGTCCATTTTATTTTCAACATCCTCCTCCAGCACCAGGTTTCGAATGATGTAGTCTGTCATGGTCAGCTTTTCCAATGCTTCCGATCCATAGAGTGCCACGCTCCTCACGAATGTTTTCACATTCTATTTTCTGGTTTGTAGTCCTATCTTCTTTGTGCACAGCAGTTGTCTTTTTCCCATAAATACCTTCTTAGCTTGGGCTATTCTCCGCTTGATGTCCATTGTACTTCTTCCGTCCCACGTGATGTTACTTCCGAGATTGGTGAATTTATCCACTTGCTCTAATTTCTCTCCCCTCTTGGTGACTTCTTCATTCAGATTCTCTCTTTCACATACTAGGATTTTAGTGTTCGTCTTATTTATTTTCATGTTGCGTTCTTGGAGGACTTGTTTCCTTAGGTTTTTGTGACCTTTAAAGCTTTTCAGTTACTGTCCTGTAAAGCAAGCGGAGAAGTCCATGCAATCCCTTATATTGTCGCTTACGGAATGTTATTACTTTGCTATTCTGTTTTGATTTTGTTTTCCCTTTGTTTTTCCAAACGAAAAGTTAATTTTATGTTTTTTTTAACCATGTGTAAGGTACGTTGCTACAAATTTCTCATTCTTTGAAACTCCGTTCTTATTCGTTATTATTACTTTATTCCCTGTCTTTAGTTCTTATTCTGAGCAAACTGTATTTGTTCTGTTTTCTCTTCACGTATATCGCCTCTAAAATTGCTCTCCTGTCTACTTTTTTTAAACATCTTCTTCCATGATATCCTACTATTTTAGACCGCGATGTGCTTCTTCCACCTTTTCTACTGCAGTTCTTCTTTTGGGTCATGCTCGCATCATGCATGCATAATGCTCACAATATGTATGCAGATGCAATGCTCAAGGTAAGCAATGCTAGAGGTAGAGTTTGCAGAACTAGGTCCAATTAAATAAAGTTATGAATTATTTAATTTACCTAAATGACTAATTAGTTCCAGTTTTGTTTCTTTAAATTTTTAACCAAATAGGAAACTATATACCTCAGGAAAATTGTTCTTTATTTCGTGCCAGGCTGCGAGATGCAGGAAAAAAATGACGTGGACTGGAAATGGTTAAAATCGTGGCGACGCGGCTGCGTGATTTTATTCCTCGGTCTTCCTCGCGAAAATCTTCCCTCACTTGTTTTATCTCTTTCATTGTCTTCCGTTTCGTACGCATTCCAGCGTGTTCTTCTTTGTCATCCTGTACTCAGCCTTCCAATTCCTCTTTGTTCGTTCTTTCTCCCTTTTCAGTTTACCTGTCCATGTTGATTTTCCGCATTGTGTTGATTCTGTGATGGAGAATTTCCTTATTTGTGCACCTCTCATCCGTGAGAGACAGGTAAACTTTGGTTGGTTCGGAGACCACTCACGGTCGTTTTCCCCTTATCATCATCATCATGTTCGGCCTTGAACAAATAAGCCGGTTGAGATGATAACCCTTTCGCTCATGTTTCGTGGCTTTTGAAAATGATTAAGAGACCTGGGCGTCATCTCCGGATATCAGATATACGTACTCGCCGAATTTTAGGCCCGGTCTTATGATGTATATTGACGGTGCAATTTCGCAGACAAAGTAAGTCATGTACTTTAAATTAACCCATGAAGTTTTGATTTTATTGATGGAAATTTATTTCCCATTTCATACCCGTCTCAAAATTCACATTTCTTTTCGTTTTTATCCCAAAGAAATCACTTGCCCCCTTTTATTTCCTTCTGCTTTGATACCAACGGCTTGAGTGAGAAATAGCTCTTACTACAAGGTTTCAGCAGACGACTCTGTTTCAGACCAAATTATTTGCTGAAAAGGGCGTCAAGGTACTGAAAGAGGTTGTATTTGTTTTGAGAAAAATGAGATAATATACAATAAACTTCGTCCCCAGAAAAAAGTTGTAACTGAACTATTTCTATTGCCAATGAAATCTATGATTCCACGAAGTAATCCATGTAATAAATTTTGTAAGATGACTAAAGATATTCCAGCCAGAGGCGCATTAAACGTTATAAAGAGGAAAAGGATGTAGCTGGAAATGATGGGGGGGATAAGGGTTGCTTAAGGCGGTGGTACTGGAGAATATATCGGGTAAACGGGGAAGAGGATGGATGGTAGTTTTTATGAATTCGATGAAGTTGAGAAGGACGCATACAGGGATGAAGAAAGCTATCATTGGACAGAGGGGCCTGCACTTATAAAACACATATGGGGTCTTAATTCACTTCCATATAAACCTATTTAATCGATATATTACCATATGTATAAAATAGCCCGTGCTAGCCGTTTGCTAATGTATCTTTCCTGCTGACTACTGTAATAACAATATTATTTAGTCTATATTTATTAATCTAACATACCCTATGTAGATAATCTTGACAATAATAGTGATCAATGAGGGAATAGCTTTAGGTACCCATGAAGGAAAGACCGGGTAGGGCTCGATCAAATTGATGATTGAAATGGAAATATACCAAAAAGTTAACAAGTTTACTGTCTTATTACTTCAAAGACTTAACGAAGTCATTTTAGTCTCTTATCGATCTTGGGAAATGCAACATTTTGAATCTTTCTGTTCTACAGTTTATTTCCCTTATTTCAATCTCTCTTTTCGGTATTGAAAATCAAGGCCTCGGGAATCCCTTGATATTACTGTGATAACACTCAATATCTGAGGTGCTAATGCTCGGTGTGGCTGTAGAGATCTTGCAGTATTTTTGTGATAGGGTGCTAGTAACCACGGGTCTCACGAGCGTTACCGCACCCATGTAACATCAGAAATTTCAGGGGAACGTTCTCATAAGTTTTTCATAAGGTCACTTTATGGTGACCCCGCAGCGTAACTTGGACCGCATTTCTCATCTATTATTTCCATCACACACTACATTTTTCTCTTTCGTAGCACCTCTGCTAACTTCTTGTAGCTTTTCCTGTCCCCTCTCATTTTTTGCTTCTCACGCCCCAACATTTCTTTTATTCTTCCACCACAAAGGCAGGGAAACTGAAAGTGCCAACCAGCCCGTATCGGATGCATCACAAGGCAAAAATTTCTTCATTTGGCCGAATCCTGTAACCAAATTCCTCCTTTTTTGGGTTTTTATCCTTAGTTTTATTCCTTGCCCAGCGCCAGCTACTCAATAATTGGTTGTTTAATCCTAAGATTGGTTAACAGCAGCCCAACACCCTAATTACCTCCTGATATCTCTTCCACTGCACCTTCCTACGTAAAATACAAAGAAAAGCGACAAACTTCGTTAAAAACTGCTACGAGCGAACATATAGTATCTAAAAATTTTAGAGGGATTAAGGTGGGGGCCCCTAGAGACTCGAAGGCTGTACGCTAGGCTTAGGTTGCTTGAGAAATTCAGAACTGGTGTGTTTCAGAGCGACACACAATATTATCACGACGCATCAGGTCAGACAGAAGCGATAAAATAAGAGAGGTACACTGCGGAAGAGATATGTACAAAAACTCGTTCTTTTCGTGCATTATAAGTGACTACAGTAAAAACTGAGTTCCCCTAAATAAACTTCCATAGTACACGACATCATTTTACCTCCCAAAACCTTATATCTTTACACGGCTGGTGACCTAACACCCCCAGCCACACGCATATGCGGCGGTTCGCAGAGTAGTATGTAGATGTTCCTTTTTATTTGAACCATGATATTATTCCCGGATCTTCCTCTGAGGACTTGCCCCTCTATTTTGCCTTCAATTTTGTCCTTCGTAAACCCATTGTGTCTCAGGATGTGCCCAACCCATCTTACTCTTTTTTCCTCTATCGTGCTCCATATGGCCCTTTCCTCTTCCCTTGTTCTGTACACTTCATCATTGCTTATTTTGTCCGTCCATTTTATCTTCAGCATTCTCCTCCAGCATCAGGTTTGGAAGGCCTCTAGTCTTTTCTGGTAAGATTTTCCAATGGTCCATGCTTCTGATCCATAGTGTCGCGCTCCACACCGATGTTTTTGCATACTGTTTCCTGGTTTGTAGTCCTATCTTCTTTGAGCACAGCAGCTGTCTTTTTCCCATAAAGAGCTACCCATTACTGCGGCTTTGTTTTTAACCCCTTCTTCGTTTATTCATGAATTGAACGTTGGAAGAGATTGGATGAGCATGTCATTGTGTTATTGTTTGTTTCCTGTGTTTAATTCCTGGGATGTTTTTCCGGAAAAGATAGGATTTCTGGCTTCGTTTTTGGAGTTTGGAGTTTAGCATGGAGTGTAAGTGCAATCCTCATTTTAGCTGAACTCTTGTTTTATTTGCACTAATTTTTTGCCCTTTTTATTTATTCATTCATATTATTTGAAAAACGAGGCAATTGTTTATTGAAAGAGCATTTTTTTATCTTATTATAAACACTTTATTTCCCCAAAATGAATGCGTATTCATGTTAACTACGACCTTAAAAACATTTGACTGGAAAAGTCAGTTTATAGTGTCACAGTTGGAATGGAGAGAATTGAAAACACGGAAATATTTTGAAGAATTTACCAAAGCAGATAAAATTTCTATGTGAATGGCTAGAAAGATCTTAAGCCGTTGATTCTGTTTTTATTTTGTTTTGAATATGTTAATGTTGCCTATTTTTAGAATGATTTGTAATTTTTTAGTGCCGGAGACCTTGAATTGATGTATGTGACCCAAAAAATGTCAATCCATCTACCCCGGAGAAAAGATATTTCAAAATTTTGTCATTGTGCGCTGAAAAAAAGAGAGATTCACCTTCTGTGACGAGGAAAATCACTTTGATGTTGAGGAAAGCACTGACTTCGCTCGAGTTACGCTGCATCTCGAGTACACCTGAGGCGTTCAGCATTCAGCTGGAAAGATTTTGTCGAGTCGTGCAAAATGCTGAGAAAAATGAGCACGTGCCGCTGAAAATTTGTACAAATGTAAATTACTTCTAACCGCTCGTGAAATTGGAGCGGAAACTGCACGTTACTTCATGACTGTGCGTCGAGTTTAAGCCTCATGTAATATGTGAATCTTGCGTACTCGAGGCTGATAGAAAAGCAGAGATTCTTGCCCCATATTTTACGAGCAGAAGAGTCCTCCGCAAAACGCTAACAAAACAACTTTTTCGCACCCAAATCGCTTTTCTAATATATTGTCATTCATTTTGTTTCCATGCGCTATTCAATGTATGCTAATGCTACACCTTTTTAAAAGGTGAATGTCGTTGTTGAAGTACTTTAATTCAACGTGCTTCGAAAGCTGAAGAAATTTCGCTCACATCGTCTGCCCCTTGCAGACAGGAGCACCAGCTCTCGGAGAGAGAGGAGGATTACCCCGCCAAAGTCGTGCCGAGCAAAACGCGTAACTTCGGTGATTGATATGGAACTGGTGTTTGTATCGATACAGGACGTTTCCCGGTGATTGTCTTTTCGTATTAATTTATTTAAGTACATCTATACTCCAATAGTGCTTATATACAGCGATAATTCATTATAATGGAGCGCTTGAAAAATAAATAAACAGTAAAAAATTCTAAATAGCCAGTAAGTATCACATAAACTCCATAATTCTGGTATTGTGACACCCCCTGGCATGCGCTTCAAAATAAGCGTGATATATGATCGTAATTTACAGGCGTAAATTTATTTTTTGACAAAAAGATCACATACAGCATGAACCCATGTTATAATGAACATGTAACAAAGAAAATATGACACAAATATTAAAACATAACAAGAAGAAGGTAATAAATAATGATCCAACATGGGGAGATAGCATAAATAACTTTGTTTGGGAATGACTGATGGCTAGGTTAGCAAAGACGCTGGAAGATAAGGTGAAAGGGTCGATGTTCTCAGGAAGGAAATTCAAATGAAAAGAGAGGCGAAAAATTAGGGAGCGTTTGGTAAGTGATCATCTTGGAGTAGGGATGTGGAGCAATGAGTGATTCCTGGTGTGTCATGAGCGTATTTTGAAATGTATCAAGGAAAAAAGGTCGGGGCAGTCAAGGATTGAGTTCAGTGTGCTAAGGATGGGTTTAAGATCAGTTTTAAGGAATATATTATCACGTTCATTAACAGAGAGTGAGGACAAGACATCATCAGATGGTAGGTTGTGGAGATTTTGCCCTCTATTTTTAACAATACATGCGAAGAAGTTAGTGATATGTTACAGAGATTTAACATTAGTTGGGGCTGACATGGACCATATAGGGGAATAGTAGGAGAGAAGAGGAAGAACAATAGATGAGAAATATGTCTGTAATGCTCTGGGATCTCTAATTTCAGTGTACCAGTATAGTAGGCTAAAGTGGGACATTGCTTTACTTTTTATTTGTTTGATTTGTGGTCGGCATAGAGAAGTTTCTGGTCCGTTACTTCAAGATCTTTCACTATTAAAACTCTGGTCAATGGGGGTGGAATCTCATAGCCGAAGAAAGTAAAAATGCTTTGACTGAAATAAGACTTGTTCTCCTAAACTGTAACATCAATCGATTGCTATTAGTTTCATCTAAACGCATTGGGATTAGCGTATATCCATGTAAGTACTCAAACAAATGACTTACCTTCCAATTTATTTTGCGTACATACGGTAGCGGACTCTTTCGCATTTTCTCAATTGGTCGTTTATCAAAATTTTATTCCTTCATCTTCCTCATTTTCTCGACTATTTTACATTCATTCAAATGTTGTGTAGTCATGGATTTTTTTTCTCACTAAAAGTCTAGGAGGAAAAGGATGCAACAAAGCGGTGACGTTTTTATGCGCTACATCACGATTTTAAAGGGAGGATAATCAATTATATTTATAGCTTTCCACCCTCTTGCCTATGAGTGAATGACAGCTTTGTTTTGCAGAACTGAAGCGATCGGTAGGACATTTTCGAAATCAATCAATATGGAAGCTTTATTTATAGTGTCATCCTCATGGACGCGCGGCAAAACATCCACTTATACTGTTTGACGATGCTGGAGTTATTCCTGCGCCACGCTCTCCCAGAAATTGTCAAATGCTCACCATGTCTAAAATTGTCGGGTGACAACTGAGCATCACCTGATTTCGATGCACGGTTTCAAGTTAGTTTCCTGCTTCGGAGGTGGAAAACGGAATCGGAAGGTATTCGTTTGATTTGAGTCTTTTAGAAAACTGGCAGCCATTCTTTTCTTCGTAAATTTTTGTGACACAGAATAATGAATGCGTAAAATATCTGTTCGAAATACTTTTATTACTCGTTCGTGCTCATGGCCTCCATGAATCGGATGGGCCAATATTGATATAAAGACGATTTTCCAATCTCTGAATGGGCTTTTGTCGCGACTTTTTTGTTTCTGGAGGCATATGTTCCTTAATCATACTTCACACGCATTAATCGTTCACCAATGCATTGAATGATACCATATACAAAATAATATTATATAGATAAATTTTAATTAATTAAAAATTAATAAAATAAACATCTATATAATAATATTTTTTAATACTTTGTTTAATTGAGACGAACTTAGTGTGGAAGATCTAATAATTCTATTATAGTTTTGACCTCATACTTTTCCCATGTCCTACAAAAATATGGCATAAACTTATATTTTGTCAAGTGATGTATTCTCGCTCTAATTTCGCTCACTAACATAAGTTTTGAACTCCGTATTTCACTTTTGACAATCAAATGGACATAATGTTTTCACGATGAGTCTTCAGACCTAATTTCCGGTAAAGTTCGAAATTATTATCCAAATGCGGCTATTTGGAATTATATATTATACATATAATAATTATATATATATATATATATATATATATATGCGAATTTAACTAGAATTCATTTCAATGGGTAAAGGCAACGAAGGCGATACCATTTCAGGCAGTCATTAAGATGCCTAGAGTGTACGATTAAAAAATAAAAGTTTTATGCAGGATAAAAAACACATGATTTGTAGTTAAGTAGTCACAAAATTAGAAGGAGTGGAGCATTATTAACAAATCTACCCCATTTTGAAGCAGTTGCTTCACCTCTGCTTCTTAGCGTTTCTGGAGAATAGCCAAGTATTTGATTCCAAGCAAACGTTTTGGCATTTCAATTTGAATTTTAGATCCTCACCGTTCCCACGATTAAATATTAAATTGTAAAACCGATTAATCAGAATAAGTTGACGTGAGTATTCCAATAAATGATTCTGGTAGGCAAATAAATAAACTACGACGTCAAGTTGGTCACTCCTGTGAACTCTATTTTTCATATCTTATCATTCGCCGAATAAAAGAAAGTAAGGCTGTGGAATATTTTGATCCTGATCTAGCCCAAGGCTTAAAAAATTTTAGCCAATATATTTTTCTTCAATTTTGTTTGGTAAAATAATAAAATTTTATGTAAATGTCTGCCGAAGTCTCGTATTAATATCAACGAAGTATGGTCAATCAACAGTGGGCAAGGAATATAATTGAGTGTAAAATATTTTCAAAAACCATTTCCCCAAAAAGTCAAAAGTGACCGCAAAATACGGATTCATCGAAGGCACTGAATTAAGAGGACTAGGATTTGTCATTCGAATATTAGGTAGCTTCATGAAGAAAAAAATTTCTCTTTATGATAAGAGATATCCTGCTTCACTGTGGTCAGGCTACGATGGATCTCGGAAAAGCCGCGAGCAGACAAAGCAGAAAAATATTTACTTCGTGATATGAATGAAATGCTCACGAAAGCAGAGCGCTTCGCTGTAAACTGCTACGAGGGAAATGAGAATAAAACAACTGATGATAAGATTTTGTTGAAAGCCACTAAAGATCAATATGTTACATGATTGACTGAAATCAATTGACAAATAATTACAACCAGGAATACGGAACGGATCACACTATTTTGGACTCCACAGATTAACTCTATGATTGATTGAGGCTTCAACATAAGAGGCTGACGGCAGAAAACAATATTCCTCTCTGAGAGCGTTTTGCTATGGCTAATTGGATGGAGATGATGGAGAGATTTAGTTTGAGTAGATGGTTAACTTAAGTTTTGATTAAGTGAAACTTTTACCCACTCACTTTGCGGAGTGAATATGAAAATAACTCGGCACAGAGTACCTATTGTTTCAATTCACTCATTTCGTTCGTTGAAGTACTAAGTATTGACAATTGAAACTTTTCGTTGTTGAAAAGACCATAATATATTTGAAAACGAGCCCTGTAGCCGAGTCAAAAATATACTGCCACAAAGAAAGCCGGTCTGACAGAGTCGGCCGGACTATCGCTTTGCTCCCAATCCGGGACACGATCTATTTACCCCCCACCACGGAGACTTTTGGCATATGGACTCCTCCCCCTTGCCCGGCCCGCTTCTTCTTTAACAACCCAGCCCCTCCCTGACTCCCTCAGAATCAGAGCCCCTGGACCCAAACAGATTATACTCCAAGCCTGCATGTTTACCTCTCGCAAAAGTTCCTGGCGCTGTAAAGTGTACGATTTTGGGACACTGGCTACGAATTCCCAGTCCTGCAAAACTGGTATTTCCTTAAGTTTTTGCCAGTGATCGTTTCTGCCATAATTGGTTGGCTCTAACAAAATATGTTGGATATCCGGTAAAGAATAGTCTTCATCACACTCTCGTAAACGCTTTAATGTATATTTTTCCCTTCGATCAGATAGAGGTTCCCAACCTAATTCCTTCAGAAATTTTTAAAAATTATAATAATAAGTTAATGCTCCCATGATGTACATACATTAAAACAGCAACACATAATTTATGGAAGCTCTAGGTTACCCCAAGATCGGAACCTGTGTGGGGGTAACCAAAATACAGTGCAAAGTTTATATAACAAAATAGTATAAGATTACAGTGTTATACATTGTGCTATACAATAATTTACAGAATTAATTTACAATTTATTTTCGCTTTAGACAATTTCATGTGCATTTTAAAATAATAATTCAATATCATCGTACTCTAACAGCCATTTTTTGACTTGCTTTAAATATAACATCACTTCTTTTCCTTTTTAACATTCTCTGGTGGTAGGTTAAATATTTTTGGTGCAAAATAAAGAAAACAGTTCTGAAATAAGGTTATATGAGGACTAGGGGGTAAAACAACTGATGACATGGGGAGGCTCCACTTATATATACTCCTAGGCAATGTGCTAATCAAGTTTCCGATTCGCAAGTAAAATTTATCCAACGCTTAATAAACATAAACATCTTAAAGGTAGAATTTTCAATTCGCGAAAAAGTGGAAGAGAGTGGCGAAACCGGTTTTTAAAATAACTGTTCTTATTATTCTTTTTTGTAGATCAAAACAGGTTTAATAGTGAATTTATACGCGCCGCCCCAACAAACCAAGCCATAACTCAATTTTGAGCTCACAATTCAGTAACACTGCTATGCAAATAGTCATATTTTTTAACAAACCTTTTTTCTCTCCGCTGTATAGTCAGTTAATCCACTCCGCTTTAGTCAGAGCACTAAATTCTGTTTCCTATCGTCCCCTCGATAGTGATATGCCCACTAGCCTGTCATTGACTTCTAACTCGTTCTTCGAACCATTTCTTTGATACCATTTTCATAGGAGAAACCAGGAGAAGGTCGTGAAATATCTACGGTTGTAGACGCCACTTTCATACGAACTTTTTCGAGTGGCGCGCTGCAGTTCTCCCAAGAGCCTCTTCCGGCAAAACTTCTCTTCCCACTAACTTCGCCCAATAATGACGAGTACAGCTGGGAGGATTGGGTATTTTCAGACGAGGAGGATCCTCCTTCCTCGGACGTCCTGGGACGCAATTTCATCCTCCTTCTCATGTCACCATGTCAATACCCTTCCAAGAGTCTTTTTGGAAGTCCCCGGTCCGAGGAGACAGTGAAACTCTCTCTCTTTCTCATGATTTAATCCCTTTTCTCACCCTCCCGAGTCCAGTCGGTCGCTGTGCGGCGCTCGCTGGTCCGCCACACCCCATCGCCTTCGGCCGCGGAAGTTGTCTCGAGGCCCGGGGACATTTGGGGCGGTTTCTCCTGTTTGCTCGAGTTCTGAGTTTCCCCAGATGAGTTCGACCCTTTAATCTCATCCCACAAGGAAGTTCCACTACGAAGTCGTGAGTCCTGACAAATATGAAATCCCGCATGATCATTTGGGTGGCTTGACACCAGAAGTGCCTGACTTTGTGGCATACCCAGCAGTACCAACAGGGGTCAATTTGACGCCTTTGAAATATTTTTTATTGCGCTGCGTGACTTAAATTCACACTTAAGTCACACTTCTCCGTGGCATGAGTAGCCCATTATTATGCTGAACTGCGCTGACGGCAGATTCACTATTAATCACATCAAATCTAATTGTAAGGTTTTTCACTCGGTAATAATCACACGGCCAAAGAAAATTCCAAACCTACAATAACAACATGCATTACAAGACAAGCCGTAATAGAAAGAAGAGAAAAATAGCATTGTATGTCGTACAACTGTCTCATTTCATTGATGATCTCTCTCCCATTTCAATTAATAGCATACTGACATCATACGTATAGTGTTTACATATCAAAATGACTCTTTTAAACGGAGATACTCCAAGAATTTCAAAGCAGCGAATAAATTAGACAATAATTTTACACTGACAAAGGTCGTTTAGCCATAATTTGCACTGGCCTGACTAAAATCAGGTATCTTGAAGCAATGTTGATTCTTCGGCCACCGCATAGTTCACACGGAGCAATGTCGATCCCCAGTTGAGTTGGACCCATTAATCTCATCCCACGAGGAAGTTCCACTGCGACATCGTGAGTCCTGACAAATATGAAATCCCGCATGATCATTTGGGTGGCTTGACACTAGAAGCACCAGACTTTGTGGCATACCCAGCAGTACCGACAGGGGTCAATTTGACACCTTAGAAATATTTTTTATTGCGCTGCGTGACTAAAATTCACACTTAAGTCACGCTTCTCCGTGGCATAAGTAGCCCATTATTGCGCTGCACTGCGCTGACGGCAGATACACTTTTACACCCGACTTCACTTAAGTCAGACTCGAGTAACTGACAACTATTTATTACCAGAGGCAAATTTTATTAATATTAAAGTTAAGTGCATAGCTCATTTTACATTTATGCATCTGAATATTAATTCAATCATAACGAACTTGAATTATAGCTAGTTACTAAAATGGAATCTTTTAACTTTATATCCTTAGACTCATTTCTTATAATTAGTCTACTCAGCTTTTTCAATAATATCTGAATAAGTAAGTGTTAACTTATGTTTACCACCGATTATTGTAGTACAATATTTATAGAACATAAGAGACTTATTTACATCTATTGTATCTTGTAATTATAAGCCAATATCTGGATTATTAAAAAATATGATCATATTGGTTCAGGTGATATGACTCATTGAATTCATTTAGTATTAAATGAAGTTTCAACAATGGAATTCCTAATAATGGCTATATTTTTTATTCGGTTCATATAGCAGGATGCGATGAATTTGATCAAATGTAGATAAAATTGAAGCTGGCTTAATTGTCTCTTCTGACACATCTTAAACAACATTTTTAATTTTGACTTGTTTTATTAAAACGGTTCCAGTACATTGTGGAAGATTGTCTTGCAATAGATAGCTAAAATTATCGCATTAATTGTAAGCCAATCTTCTTACGTAAAAACAATTTCATAGCTCAAATTTTTCATAGAATAATAGTCATAAAGCTCTCAAAAACCCTGAAAATGAAGAGTAAACAACGGTAACTGTGAATAGCTGATTTTAAATTTTGATCTATAATACTCATACTCCTGACATCCTTATGCCGCAGAGTATGGCGAATTAAAGTCACACTAGCTATAAATTAGTATAAGATACTCGATATCGTTAGGTTTCACAATCGCAGGATTACCTTAACATATTTTAATTAGTGCCTCCTCTGCGTCTCATTAGAAATTTCCTTCCGTGAAATCCAATATAGGATAAAAATGCTGACGATTTGTTTCGGTCGCTTTATGCCGTTGATTCGCTTCGGCCGTATGTATGCTTCGGCCGTTGATTGCTTAGTTTAAAATTCAATCGTCAACACAGACAGAATGATAGATCGCTTTCTTAGCGGTATTAGTGCAACGATAGTGTGGAACTACGATAGACGGCTGAAATGATTACGGATTCCATACTCAGGTATAGCCCCCGCTGAAGTTCCCCGCGCAGATATGCTGGGCAAGGAGGGGATTCACAATGGGAACCGTTTAAAGGAAAAGACAAAGGGGGAAGAGAGGGGCGTAACGAGAGGAATAGAGTGAAATTAAAATGTCGCTACTACTAACGGTGAGGGTAGTAAATTACTTTGTGAAAAAGGACATGAGGAAAACGCGAGAGGCTAAAAGACAGTATGTTAATTTCACCCATTGTAATGACTTAGCCAGGAGTCCTATACCCAGGTCTCATTGTGAAATCAGCCAAAACGGGGCCGCACGTAAGTGAGTCATCCCAATGATTGAAGAGCTAGTGTTGGTATCAATCATTGAGGTATGTGGAGAGAGTATTGCGTCATCAAACTGAAGCCTGACAACCGAAAGAATAACCATATTGTTTTCCCAGCTATTTTTTTTCTTTTCCTACTTTCAAATGGATAGCACGAAGGAATGGACGAATATAACAGGCAACACTAAGTCTAAATTTACTTTTTTGCTGCAAATTTTATGTATCTTAAGAAAACAGTGGTTCGAAGGGCAGGTTCCTCCTTAAGATACTTATGGCGGCTGGAGTGCTGTACTTTTCAGTACTGGATCCTGCCAAACCATCCTCTCGGTTGAACAACCCCAAGCTTCATTCTCAAACTCTGGCTGTCCTCTTTAATAAAACCATCCACTCAGTATAAATACCCTCCCTTCCCCTTACCCTCTACTCTGCCCCCTTGTTTACTACTCTCGTCTCTCTCCCAGCTTATTGTTTCCAGAGAGAGACGTGACGAAGGGTGGAATGACGTCTTAAGGATCGACGTCCTTCGAAACTGTCGTCCTTGGAAACCGCTCGTCAATTGAAACTGGTGAAATTGGGGGAGGAAAATTAAAACTATCACTATTAATGAATAGTTCCTTCCACCACAACCTTGTGAAAATATACAGGGTGTTTCATGAGGAATGTTCTTAATTCCTGAAATAGGTAGGGTTAAGTGGTTTTTAGCATTTTTTCTTCTATCAACTTGGGGTCGCAACTCCTTAGTTATCGAGCTATGGCAACGCAAATATTTTTTTCAGAATTATTCTGCAATCACAATGAAAACACCAAGTTTCAATGACTAGTATCAATTGAGGAGTTTTGAAACTTTTCTCAGTGGTGCATAACATATGTATTGCTCTTGTTCTGCAATCATCAATGCTAACAGTATCTTATTTTCAATATGGCTCTCGAATATTGGTCGACATTTTCTCCCTCATAGGGTAAATAATGGAAGATGGCACTATTAACTTCAGAGATATCAAAAAAATTGTCAGAATAAAACTTTTAGTCAATTAATTTTTCAATTCATTGCAGAAAAATCTTATCTCTATCTTTTATAATAAGGATGATGTGGAAACTTAATTGATGTTATTACAAAGAGGCAACCGATTTCCTTGTGAGTAAGGGCTTTAATTTGCTTTAAAAACCTGTGCGATTAGTGACACTAATTAGCACTTGCTTTGGGAAAAAGACCCGAGGAGAATATGCAACAATTTCATTTTGATAGCAAAATACTTCTGAAAAAATGTTTGCGTTGCCAAGGCTCGGTAGCTTAGGAGTCGCGACACCATGTTGATAAGACAAAAAAAATGCTTTAATCACCTCCCTTGCCTTACCTTCCAGGAGTTTCAAACATTCACCTTGAAACACCCTGTATATTGCTACCTCCATTTTAGTACAGCGTTTTTACCTTGTTAATGCTTCAACTATAGAAATCACAGATATTTTATGGGAAAATTTTCTATGTGTATTGACATGGATAGATGTACGAACTCTATGGATAAATAACAATTCCTCCCTCTCTTCTGTATGATATTCTCTTGATATTGAGCTTAGTGTTCTATGGGTCAGAAATGTGGGCCCTCAGAAAGGAGGACGAAAATATGATGCAGACATTTTATATGTGGGTGTGGAGAAGGATGGAGAAGGTTAGGTGGACGGAGAGGAAGACTAACGAGGAAGTGTTTGAGATGGTGGGCGAGGAAAGGAAACGTCTGAATGAAATCTGGAATGGGCAGGGTAGATGGCTGAAGGATGTAATAAAGGGCGATGGGTTGCTGAAAAGTGTGGTTGAGGGATGTATGTTGGGCAAGCGGGAAAGGAGAAGAAAGAGAATAGGTTTCATTGATTGGGATGAAGAAGGGTAGATCGTATGCTGAGGCGAAAAAGGAGGGTAATGTGCCCCGGAATGAGTAGAGGACCTGGGGAGATTCTCTGACAATCAGCAAAACCTACCTTAATTAGTAGATTTATTTAATAATTATAAACGCGATGCGCGGTAGCGGACTTAGTTGATAACAGCGTAGACGCGATAGAGCGTTCCCGGCAACATGGGTGGCAAGTGCTCCCTTTCAGGGCCATATCTCGGAAGCCATTGGAGTAAAATTTAAAGTATTCGAGATAAAGCATTCCAAATTCGTGATAAGTTGTTGGTTATAGCAGCAAAACAATTAAAAAATCCGAGTGCTCCGTGATCGTCATGAATGGCCGAAAACGGAAAAATGTTGACATCTCAAATCCTTAGTTGCAATGCTACGGTCTTCTGGCATTGTAATAATGTTTTGCATACTTAAAGTGTTATAACCCAATGCCCCAAATTTAGGGGGTGTCCCAAAAGAAATTCGAATTTTCAAAAAAATTACGTCCACTTAAGTACTGTATATGTGAAATTGTGGCAACTTTATTGAGTGCAAGGCTATAAAAATATCTGACTATTGGAATTAATACTGCAAATGTTTGATTACAAGTCAATTGATGCGGGGGTATATGAGTTGGTTGTAAGGTATTAGGTTTTCCCGGTGTATCTCTTGGATAAAGGTCTTCTGGGTATTCCACCGGGTAAGCAGTTCCATATCTCCCGACGTTTCGGAGAACGACGTCATCTTAATCCTCAGGGGTCCATGGGTCCAGGACCCCTGAGGATGAGGAACAAGCCGTTTTCCAAAATGCCCGGAGATACGGAGCTGCTTACCCGGTAAAATACCCGAGAGACATGAGTTGGATCGGTGGTATGCAACTGAATATTGCTAAGAGTGGCTTTCATGGCCTATGAGTTAATATTCTATCCCATATGAAGATATAAAGCATAATCTGAAGCGTCGGCAAGGGGAAACTAGCATTAAAAATTTGACCTCTACTGTAGATGTAGACTAATAATAACTAAAATACATGCGTAAATAAATTCTTAGTTGGTTTGACCTCGTTGAATTAATGGATGGCAGTCGAAGAACGAAGCATACGTGAGAGTATAGTATAGGAAACTATAAAAAAGAGAAATATTTGGAGTCGTAAGGACACACATAGGGCTTCGATGAAGTGATGTACGAATGCAATTGAAGGAAAAGAGATTGCAGAGATAGGGCAATATGGTGGAAATTGTTACCCATCAATTATAATTTTCTCCATCGGTAAAATATTGATAATAATAAGAATCTTGAATATTTGGCCATTAATATATTTAACTCACAGCCAGTTCGCCAAATATTTTGCCATCTTCAGGGGTTTTTAACATAAAACAAAGAGACATACAGCCAGGTACATACAAATACCAATACAAAGGTTGAGGAATCGAAAATTTACCTACCATTGAGCTTAACATTGAACCGTAACAAAGTAAATAACAACGCCAAACAACCAACAATTAAATTAACATAAACCATTCACAGATTTTGCATAAAATATAAATAAATAATTTAAGATAAAATTAATGATTCACAATGTAAACACAAAACAAATATAAAATTAAAGTTATTATTAGCATTATTTGTTATTAATTAATAAAGCAGAATTAAATAAGGTTTCATCCTATCTACTCAATATTAATTCTACTAAGCTTGTCAATGTCCGTTCTCATATTACAAGCAATAGTGATTTTATTGTATGTACCATTTCTTTGAACAGTCTTATCTGCAGGCTCGGAAATGATTACAGCAATGTCATCTTTACAGGCCTAATACTGATAAACGAACCCTAATGGCTGTACAAAACCCGAAAGGGTGCCGCGTGATGGTATGAATGTATGTACTTATAACCGCTCAACAATAACGTAGTAGTGTACATAAACAATTCAAACAAATATATCCCATTATAATTTCGCATATAAAAAACCTTAACAATTTGCTTAATCCATTGGTCTTCATAAGTGAGCCACCTCATTCCCTCATATTTCCTCCATTAACCTTTCAAGGGACTATTACGTCTTGTCCGTAAGCCCAATGGTGTTCTTCCTTCCCGATACGTTGAACACTCAAAAGGAATCGTGTCCAACCATAGAAAGGCCATTTCCATTAGTTATTCCTTCTGTCCATCTGATCTCCTTTATTCACCACGTAATGCTAAGGCGACACCGTGTATTAGCTTCCAAAGTCCAAGCACTAGAAAATTAGACAATAGACAAAAGATAATGCAATCCTTTTTCGAAGCCAAAACGCCATGCACTCAAATTAAAGTGAATGGCCAGTGCTCAATTCTCTTTTGAGAAATTCTCACTCATCTCAGACAGAGCTGAATATGAAGCAGCCCGACAAATTAACATTTCTTGCGGTAAAATAAGAGAACAGCACAATGAATTGGTCCGTGTCGAGAAACGAGGGAACAAAGAGTTAGGGCACTGCTGGGTGTAACATCCTTTTTAAAGAGGGTAGACTAACGCTTTTCCTGATACGGATCCTTTATCTTCCGCACCCTTACTTCATTATGCATCATGGCTGTCGGTTTATTTTACTTTTTTCTCTTAAACCTTCCTGTTTTCATACCATTGTATTCCTTCTCCTCCCCTCTCAACTTCTGTATTCTGTTCTAAAAGTAGGCAGGAACTGAAACACTTCTACAGTCTCTTTCATCATCCGGCACGACTCAAAAAGCAAAGAAACTCAAATAGCAACTCAAAAAGCGGCCGTAGTCATTAACGGCTGGCCTTGTGGTTTAGCAGAGTGACCGGCTAGTAACGATGGCACACGTGCCTCAAGTTGTCACACCGAGAAAAATGGTGGTTGAATTAAACATTTCCTTAACCGAATGCTCTAATTTATGTTATATTATTTTCGATAATTATTTTTTAACTCTATGGTAATTTTTTTTCTCAGATAGCAGAAAATAAACTCAAAATAGTTCCCTCGTTTCAGAACTTCGGCGGCCAACCGTTTCCCCGGCATACGAGTCGGCAACATTAGATCCGAAATTTCAACGGATTTTCAAAAATCCAAGAATATCGGACCCCTTAGCCAATCAGGGCGCGCTGGACTAGACTTAGCCCTATAAAAAGCTGACCAAGAGCGCTATTTACAGTGGTCAAAAATGTCTTGTACTTTCGGACCTGATGATGATGACTTTAATGCCGGCGAAACGGTTCTCCACCAAAATACTGAAACGTGGGATTAACATGACCAATTTTGAGTTAATTCAAAACCGTAGAAACCTTCCTAGAAGCAATTTTAGCATAAGCATAACTTGCTACTACTGTGGCAATAGCGCTTGGGAACAGAAGCTTATTCTAATTCCTCGGTTGAAGTCGGTTGAGCCAAAAAAACCCAGCACTGTTGTACATGCAACCAATATTCGCATTTCTACTATTCTGTTATAGCTAATTTGCGGCACCTCTCTCGATTCATTTTAATTGCCCTTGCTGAATCCTTTTCCTTTAGCAAGGTTGAATCATGTATTATGTGGCACGTGTGCAGGCATCTGCTGACGACCACACGTGTCTTAATATTTTTGAAATAAGAGGAATAGTACATTATGCATTAAATTGAGGTGAAAGACAACATGAAACTCAAAGAATATGAAATGTAGGTATTCCTTATAGTCTCCATAAGAAATCTGTACGTGAAATAGGTTTAACAGCAGTTTAATCAGTACGGAGGTTGGAGATTTTTTATCCACAGGTTATCAATTACTCTCCCGTCTGAATTGGCTCTGGGATGTTTCTCAAACTACGTGAACTCCAATTACCATGGTCCCTGATTATGGCCAAACGAGTCTTAAAATGTTTGGACCAAGAGTGAAAGTATTTTACGCCGACGATTCAAGTAAGAGACGTTATAAAATCCAACGGATATGAACATACTCCTTTGAGTTCCATTCTGGTTGCATGATTTTCAAACATTTTTTTCGACTGCGTTTTGGCGACTAAGGATAGCAGTGATATATTTAAATCCTGGGCTGTTAATTTTTCTTTGGCTTGAACCTTGCATGTAAGCATCGGGTACTTTCTCAATACTCACACAGCCCAAAAAGCAAAGTCCCGGCAATTTTACCTGCCTCACAAATTGCACGTGCGCTCCGCAGATTTGTGCTTCCCATCACGAGCGGAAAGAAGGAAAATGTATCCGCAAAAAAAGGAGCGCTTCAGCGTGATGCCTTTAATCGAGGGTACAGATGGCGTCGAAAAAATCCTTCCGTCGCCCGCTTCTGCAAAGCCAGCAGTCCTTCCCAACTCAGAAAATCCTTCATCCGTGACACCCGACGCGGAGCAAGTTAAAAGCATTAAAAATGGAAAAATTTCCGCAAACTGTTTTTCCATGTAAATCGAGAGACAGTGTGCTTGCAAACGGTTCGCGCCAAGATTTTTAGCAACGCTGCAACATTTCGCAGGGAGAAGCATCAGGAGAAGACGATATTGTGAAATAGACTGCGAACAAAAAGTGCAAAATTTCAGAAATCGGGTGAAGATAAGTGAAAAAGGAGAGGGAATCCGAGAGCAGGTAGCTTAATCGTTATTAATTTTATAAAAAAAGTTCCAAACAATAGACTTCAAATCAACTCGAAATATATGTTCACATTTTATAATTCAAATGAGTGTGGTTCAAACTTTTTCAGTTCACGGAACCGTTACGTGTTATTAAATGTTTGGTGAAAACCTTCCCAGTAAAAATTTAATTCATAAAATAATAACATAATTTTTAATTTTTACGAGTAAATCCTTTAATAGAGACAAGCACAAAGTGATATAAACAACAATTTGTGAAATTCTATTGAAGGTTGCCTGAAACTGAGGGGTTCATTTGAACACGGGTTGAAAATTGCTGGTCTAAACCGACCACGCGTCATTAACTTTATGATGAAATAAAAACACTTTTTAAAATTTTTAACGACTTTACATTTAAATAATCAAAACAGAATTTTGAATGTTATAGAAGAACCAAAACAGTCCTAAGCAATGAAATTTTGAATCCTATAGAAGAACCAAAACAGTCCTAAGCAATGAAATTCACAAGTCCAAATATGTGGTTGATTGCAAAAAGGTTTTTACAGAAATTCTTGCAGCGTCATACGCTATTCAAAAAATCAACGAAATAACCCTTATCGCCCGCATGGATATGGGCTACATTCTCCAATGCCCATTTGTAGAATGGATCGCCACTCATGCTTGTTAACAGTGAAATCTCACTAATGGTATTGACCTTTAAACTGCCCCTCGGTTAAGTCCCTTCGGAGTTCCCAAGAGTCGCTTCAGCCTAATTGCCATAACAATGGGACCGCCTCAAATACCAATGGTGTGATATTCCCGTTAAATCAGAGGAGAGGAAACAACAGGGAGTACTATACCCTGATAAGTACCTCAATAACTTCACAGTTTTATACAAATACGCAATCTTCTAATAAAACAAGAAGATATAAAGTTAATGCTTGCCTGGTATAATCAACTGCCATGATCCGAGATTAGAGGAAAGCGTTCCAACTCGCAAGCCTCGAGCAACAAGGTAATGAGATTTCGCCCGCGTCATAATGCATTTTTTTTTTTAGTGGTACCGTTTGAGCCACCAAAGCACAAAAGGGAATTATTAATTCAAGGCAATACACAAGAGGCCTATATGAGGAAACTAATTCGATATGTTACTTTTTTAAACTGTTCATCGGCCAAGATCACTGCTGAGAAGGAACAGATCGACTGAACATAATGTAACAGCTCTTCTAGAATCATTTTAATCTACCAACTACTCTGCTAGCCATCTCAGAGACGTGTGGCAGCGGACGTTGGGACTTCAGCCTTGGAAGGAAGGTAAATAGGGAAAGAAAGCAAAAAAGACCGAGATGAACGGTATTTTAACAATATGTTTTTCGTTAGATTCACGCAGTTTTTTCACTAATGGCATCTGAAAACAAGGAGTGCTGGTACCTGTCTATTTGGCAGTGTAACAATCTCATTATTTCCATCCATCAATGCTATAGCAAGTTACATCATTCGCGTTAACCCTTCATTGGGCACGTAAAATTTTGTTACACGATTGGGTGCGCGGGACACACCGGTGGCCTATATTAGTTTTTTTAATTTCCTAAAATTTTCAATTTTTTTGTAAATTCTTTTTACAAAAAACATTTTTAGACTAATATCTATCGTTTATTTAGGGTTTTTTTAACTATGGAACATATTTATAGTCCTCAGTGGAACGAAACCCAATGTCATTGTTAAATCGTGAAATATTTTGAGCATCGGCCATCCACTCTGACATAATTTATATTAAAATATCCAACAATTATAGTACAACTGATTATAATATGATAATGTATGTATACTATATAAATAATATATAATATAATAATGTCGACAGGAAAAGGTTACACAGTCACGTGGGCCACATTTGTGGCCCAGTCACGCTGGCTTCCTTTCGCACGCTATTTAATACTAACCCTGCAATAATTTGTCACAAACGACCATGTAAGACTTTTGAGGACATAAAAATGTACAGCTATTGAAACTTACAAGTTTATTATGCCATCCTATGAGAAAAGGCGCACAAATTAATTACTGTGGCCCACGCGACCACTGAAGGGTTAATACAGATACTCGACTGATCTGAATTTTTTAAGTAATTAAGGGCTAGCATGTAGCTTTATAGTCTCTAAAGGCTCCCAGCCTGATCCTTTCATAAGCTTTGGGAGACATAATGTTTGCTCGTAGCGGGATTTACAAAATCTGCGCTTTTACTGAGAATTTGATGTACTTAGCGAATTAAACACTTCTGCGAAGGGCAAATCATGCCCAAAGATTGATTTTTACGGTCCTTAATCTTGGAAACTTCAGAAAAATTACTTCATAACTTCCTAAACTTCTTAATTGAAATAAATTAAAAAAAGATGCAAAGGAGAAAGAATAATACTTGGAAAAATCACTTGAATAAAAAAGGCTTAAAAACTTAAAACTCGACAGACGGAATAACTGTTCAATTGATCACACGATATTTTTCAATTTCTGAAGCTACTTTTGCAGTTTTATGTATCGTGGAACATAGTTAACAACAAGCCTAAGTAATTTGTCAGGTACTCCAATTCACTCATAACCTCACGATTAAATTTTCACCGCACGTAAATTCATGTCATTAGTGCGGGTAAAAATTCTCACTTTAAATAAATTGGCAATTGTTTTAAATTCAGAATAGGACCCGCCACAAGTATCATAAAAGCATTTCCTCCACCCAACCTCCTCCAGGAACTGAACAATGGATCAAATCTCGAGGAGAGTATTAACTGATCAATTTGTGAGCAGAAAATGCAATTCTTTTTTCAAAAATGTTTAATTATCTGATGATTCAGCTCACGAATAGAGTAGGTTGTAGAATCAATTGTGAGCAAAAGTCCACTGAAATGTATTGAGTATTCAGAACGTAACTGTTGATTCAATAATCAGACCACGTCAAAAAATCTGTGATAATTGGTATTATTTAATATGCATTTGCCTAAGAAGTAGGCATTTCTATACAAGATGCACCCATAGGTAGTGCTTTTATATTATACATTCCCCAATATTTTTCATTTTCATAAGACTGAAGGCAGCGCTTCAAATGGCGATGTTGCGGTCTAGTTTTTACGCCTTGGAAGCATTTGGATTGCCAAGCACTTTTCCTTGTGGCACAGAGACGTAGTCATTCAAAGGGAAGTAAATAGTAAAAAAAATATTTTCACTTTTCATGTAAAAACAAAATTTACACTGACTTAACTCATCGCGTATTCGAAGCCCTCACTCAGATCCCGAATTTTAAGAGCACTTTCAATTGCCTTGGCATTGCAGGTAAACGTGCTGCCGTCCAGTCATGCGCGACATTTTTCCTTACGGATACGTCCCTTTGCGAGCCTGGATTAATGATTTTAATTAAGGAGACCAAAAGAGAGGGGTTTCTTGTTCCCAACCCTTCTAATTTCCAAAGAATTTCAAGAATATGAAGCGATGGAAACGCATATGTTAAAGTTCAACTTAAATACTACCAATATCTGTATTATTTTTCGCAGGATCGTATATTTATCCATGATTTCGTGCTAAGATCAATGCGAAGAGGTCAATACAGAGCTCAACGGCGCACAGTGGGCAGAAATCGAAAAAAATATGGCCAAAATCTAAACCGTTTTTCTTGAGTCCGGAAGTTAAATATTCGCATTAACGTTTTCAAATAGTTTGTTAATGACATACCGCATTAATTTTTTTCCTGTACTTGCACATTAACAATATATATAGGGTCAAAGTTGAACAAATTTCGCAAAAAACGCCCACCTTCAAAATCTCTTTGAATTTCCAAAATTAGCCTCTTACTGTGATGTAATGGATTATTATATGGAAAAAACTGTTATACCATTTTATTATGCAGTTTTTCTCTTTTATTTGATAATTTTTAAAGATTTTAATTTATTAATAACCATATATACTCAACAAAATGGCGGAGCCTATTTTCAGTAAATTTTTTACATATTTGTTGAGACAAAGTAGTTAGTGTTGCCTGGTTACGCTAAGTAACTCATATCACGCCACTTTAAAATTCTTCCAAAATATGAAAAATCTGGCGCATTTTTGTGACTGAATATTACATCGTTTTTTCGAGCGCCGGTACCGCCCGCCGGCGACGGGGAATACGATGATGCGGCAAGTGTGTGGATGCGATATGGACACATTCACTTTTCTGTACTAATCGTCGATGTATTTAGATTGAAAAAAGCCACTACAAAGAATTTTTTTAGTATACCATGCTAGAAAATGGTACTCATAATCTTATCGCGGGACACCGCAACAGGTATGCTGAAAGATTTCTTTCTATGAATGTACTCCAGAAACCGTCACGGGGTTTTCACTTATATCCTGAACTTCACCTACGGAAGGAAATGTGCATTGATTTCAGCCCACTGTGTGACGTTCCAGTTAGAAACGAGAGGCAATACGAATATAAGTTTCATATGAGTGCAGCAATCGATGGGTCCGGCCGACAGACTTTCTCCATCGATAGAGTCACCATGAAAGAATAAAAGCCTACAAGACAAGCGCTAAAAGAGGATCGTTTGAATATTTATTGGACAGCCAAAATCAAAATAAAGAAATATGCTGAAGAGTGAAATAAGAATGGTTCATTTGGATGTTTTAATTCAACGAAGAGAAACAAGTTGAACCTAAACTTTTTTAACGTATAACACGGATTTTTTATCGTAACTGGAAGACGTAGGGATTTGTTCATGGTTAAAATATAATATTCTCGCAAAAACTAAGTTAGAAAAGAGCGGTAAAAATAAGAGGGCTTCGATCTAAGGGTTGAAACACCGATGACTTCGATCGTACTAGTCATCTATTTTCTAAAAATGTGAGGATCGTTTGGCCCTTCCTTTATAGCCGAGTTGTCAAGCCTCAGCTTCATGGGCACACATTAGTTCTTGGACCAAAACCGAGCGAGGGAGAGAGGTGATCTCCTGAGAGTCGGAACTGCTAATGACCACCCATTGTTGGGGGCTTGAGTTGAGGAGGAGAGACACTTGGTTGAAGGCTGAGAGTCATCGGAAACAAAGGGGCGGAATAACTAAAGGATTTGCAAGAGGACTGCTGATGGCTTTCGCACCCTAGTATGGACCTCCCATCACCCACCCCTATTTACCGCCTTTCTCTCTCCTCCGCCCAAACACATGCAATCTCATGTTTCTCTCGGCCACGTAGTCAGGCAACCCTCTGGTTAAAAATTGATATTCCTCTTGAAAATAGCGCAAAAAGCTAGCCTTAAAAATTATCACTTTGCACATTCCAGACTGTTTCATTCCCAAATGTGTTTTTAGCTTGCCTATACTCGGCCGTAAGCGAAGGTGAAGCTGCTTCCACTATATTGAGTCCGAGATTTACCTCTAGTCTAAATGATCTAAACAAGTTTATCTACACGTTTAACGCGTAAGTAAAGCTTTTAGTTATTGAGAATCTGGGATAATAAAGTTAATTTGATGAGGCAATATTTTTTTCTTCCTCTTCAGCCTGCCTAATCCAGTGAGAAATAGAAAAATTGAATCAATTAAAAGAATATTGCCTGGTGGTGATGGACAACACAATGTTTGGCGTCTTCCAAATTTAAAAGATTAACATATCGAAGAGAACAGGAAATAAAAACTAAATTACCATTTCAGTATTATTCATAGAAACATCGTGGGAAACTAGCTATGGAAAAGGCATCGTGTTTCAAAAGTGTCACACGCATTGCCGTTTAATACATATTATACAATTAGTTTGAAAAGAAAAACGTTTTTGCACACTTAAAATATGTCACTTTAAAGCATTTAACACTCGCCGTTGAAAAATGTGTCCTGTCTCACGATTTCATATGGCAGTCACAGAATTTTGGCATTCTCAATGTGATAGAAATCGCTCCTCCTGTAGTTAGCTACGCCACCTCAGCTGAACTATAAAGGTTTAACTGGTGTGTTTCAGAGCAAAAGAAAGAATATTACGATGATGTTTCACTACATCTCTAGGTCTGACAGAAGCAATCAAATAAAAGAGATACATTGTCGAACAGATAGGTAAAAAAACTCGTTCTTTCTGCGCACAATAAGCGATCACAATAAAAACTGAGATCAACTAAATACAATCCCACAGTACACGTCAACATTTCATCTACTGAAACCTCATCTTTTACATCTTTACACGAGAGGTATCCTAAAACCCTTTTGAATATAATTTAATAATATGTATAATTTAATAATATGTAGATGTAGATATTCACCCTGGCCTATTCGTTTTGCCAAACGCACTTAGTCAATTCTCCTATCTTTGAGATGACGGACGGAAGGAGTTTTTCCATCAATGCGGTTATGTTGCAGAGAAGTATACTCAATTCTTTTGGACTCCAATCGATCATTCGAAAACCCTGCGGATGGACTGCTAGCCTCCAAATTCTTCTTAAAAAACGGGGACGCGATGAGAGTGCTCTGAAGTAGGGGTAGGAGTCATTCGAGAAGAATCTCCAATACACTTCGGCGCCCACCCCTGGTATCACTGCAAACAATATCCACCCCCACCGCGGGGGCAGTTGGCTGACGTCATCCAGCGACTCCATTAATAGATTCATTGCCTGGCTCCAATCGTCTCCTCCATTAATATTCTTCGGTCCCTATTTCGTCAGACGTAAATAATGTCCTGGCGGCACATTTTAGCTACCGAAGCTCCCCTCCGTAAGGAGTTAAAATACCAATTTATATATTTCGCTGGAATGAGGTGATCGTTGAATTTCAACGGTATAATGAAAAAGAAATCATCAAATCACGCACTGGAGACTCTTGGGAAAGAACTTAAAAAATTAAATTAAATATTAACACTAAGAAGACGAAAATTTTGGTGGTGGACAAGTTAAACAGCAATTTAAAAGCTAAAATTAAGTTAGGAAACTCAACCATTGACCAAGTAAAAGAGTTTTGCTACTTGGGAAGTCAATTAACAAATGAAAATACAAGCTTAACAGATGTTAAGAGATGAATCACCCGAGCCAAACAAGGCTTCCAAAGGAAGCGTAACCTCTTGGTAAACAACCACCTCTCAATAGAGACGAGGAAGAGAATTGTAAAGACGTTCGTGGGGAGTATACTCTCCTATGGTTGTGAAACGTGGACATTAAATAGGCAAGAAATAGACAGGCTTCAGGCAGCCAAAATGTGGTTCTGGAGAATGACTGATACAAGTTGGGTCATGAGGAAAACAAATGAACAAGTCTTGAAAGAAGTAGGTGAAAAAAGACCGCTTCTCCAGACAATTAACAAAGTGTTGGGGAAGAAAAGGAGAGGACGACCTAGAATATCCTTACTTCACAGTGTGATGTCAATCATGAACTGCAACTCTTAAGGGAACTGAACAAACAGCCTTAGAAGGAGACAATTGGATACAAAGACAGTGACAAGGCCTGGAATTTTGAGATACGACGACGATGACTGAAAAACTAATTTCAGAGGATTAAATGAATCGTCCAAAAATGACGTAAAATGCATAATTCACATAGTAGCATCTGCGCGTTGGCTGTGCGCAGACTTGAGATGTAGCGAATGAGTCAACCTTTAGAGTAATGTTTTTCATAGATGTGTTAGTTTTGAGCCGTAGGGTTGACGATTTTTGGAATTTCATATACAAAGTTTTAGGTGACGGAGAAATAGCAACACCTGATTTATATATAGGGAATTAGAAGTCGAGCAAGAGAGAGATGGCCAGAGCGTGGGTGGCGGAGTGGTTAGCGTGATTGTGCTGGAGCATGTGCATCGCGGGTTCGATCCCCGCCCAACTACCTTTGTCTATCGAGATTTAGGATATGAGCTCAGCCTTTTTTTAGTTTTTCAAAGCTAAAGATTATGCGTTATGAGTAGCATTAGAAGTCTAAATGTGTTCTATTGTTAGGCGTCAAAACGAGGAAATTCGAATTTGATGACATATTTATTTAAAGAAAGGCAATTAGCAGTTTGAATTCTTAGTTTTAATGTTCATTTTGCTTTAAAAAGAGCAAATAGAATGTTTTAGAGTTGGAGTGATAAATTTGCGTTTCTCTTCGAGTATTGTTGCCAATTCATTTTAAAGCAATAAAGTATCAAAGGAGTGGTTGGGGTGAAATGTATTCCAATGAAATTCCTTGTTGTAATTCTGTACATTTATCATTTTAGAAGAGCCATGAAAGTGCTTCACCATATATTACAATGTAAAATGTACTGTTTTCGCCTCCCGTTTTTCCTATTTTAAATCAACGCTGCTGTTACCAAATAAATAACATTTTCAATTGCTTAAGTGTAACGAAAAATGGAGGATTTTTGAGCCAAGAGACGCAAATTTTTGGTAAAAACGAAGCGTCACTTAACGAAAATCGATCGAAATAATTTTTAAGTTTATTCTCTGAGCCATCCGGTAGTTGAACTTGCAAGCCTACATCATGACTCACGAGTGTATGCTGTTTAAATAAGTAAAAACTATAATTTTTTCCCGTTTTCGTTTAACACAGGGTACCAATACATGTAAAGCCCTAAAATTACTATTACCGGGATCAACTTTTTTCCGGACAAGACAGGTTTCCGTTTATCTCAGGTTCCGCTTAAGGCTGGTTTCACTGTATTTGGTTGCTTAGCGTTGATTTAGGTATAAGATAAATATTTCCCTCCAATCATGTTCCATGTCACTATCACAATAGTTAGGTGTATCAAGTAGCAGATACCAGTCACGAAAAAGCACACTTCGCGTTTCATTTTTGCGGCGGGTGGCTCATTAATTGGATTGGAAATTGATGCTTACATACTCCCGAAGTTTCGAGGTCAGAGAGCTCCCAACCATAAAATTGAGAATGACTCTACACAAATTTCTGAGTTATAGCTTTCATGCTGCTATTGAGCTAATATTAGAACTTACTGATTGCATTGTTTTTAAATTCTGTGATTGGAAGAGCAAGTTTTCCATATACCTTGAGACTTCTCTCCCACTAATTGATGAGTGAGCAGTTCACGTTTAGTTTCGAAAATATTTAACTCTTCCACGTTCGATGAGGGAGTCAGTTTGAAAAAAACTAATTTTTCCACCCTCAAAATGTTGAAAAAATTTTCCCTTTTTTGCCTTTGGAAATGAAACATTTCAATACATTGATGGTGGTTCACAGTCAGCGCAATATCATCCCGAGCTCATTTTTCTTAATCTTAACTAGGCCTAGAACTTTTTTACCCCACGAGCCTAGATACTTCTTTCTGTAAAATGTCCGGCCGGCAAGTTTAGGTTGGCAATAAATAGCTTAAAATTTTAGCTTGGCAGCGCTGCTCTCGTAATTATTAAGATTCAGAATTGTTATTCTTAGAGCGGTGGAGACATTTTAGGGGGGAGGAAAATTATCCTTATCCTTACTAATATATAAAAATGTAATGGTGTCTGTCTGTCTGTTGCTCCATCACGCAAAAACCGCTGAGCCGATTGAGCTGATATTTGGCATGTAGATATAAAATATATCTGGTCGTAGCGTAGGCTATATTAAAAAAACCTCAGGTCCTCCGAAGGCCGGAAAATCATGTTTTTAGCTGAAAATCACATTTTTCTCTGAAATCAACGGCAGTTTATTTCCTTGATAACCATAGATTTGATTTTCACGCCTATAGCATTTAAATATCACATTTTCCTGCAGGTCCTTGATGGCGCGTAGAAAATCTGCATAAGAAGGAACCCGAGTCCCAAGGGTCCTATGAAAGATCGATTTTGGGGGTAATCGATAAATTCAATGCATATTTACAAAAAGAATACTATGCAATGTCTATTCTCAAAGTAGCTCTTATAGAGGCACTGCATGTAAGTGAGAGAACCCTTATGTAGTTAACCATGCACATAAGGAATTAAAGACTACACACGCAATAAAATTTCTGCAAGTATACTTAGGTGCAGCGAATAGTTATGGCAAAAATGCCTCTGTAGCTGCAACAACATAGCGTTGTTTACTATCGTTTAATACTGATATGTTTTTCTCGTAGCTCAAATCCTCTCATTTTAAATAGGAACTGTTTTTAGACCAATTCTAAATTCATAAATTTTACAAGTTATTTATATATGTTAAAAGGGTTGAAATGATGTTAACTTACAATCACTCAATCATCGAGGACTCTTCTTAAGTAAGCCACACAACCTCAAATGACTACAATTATACATTCATTATACACTAGCTGTAAGCTCGTTTTGGGGTTTAAATTGTTTTGTCGCACCATTAACATGTAGGCATGG
Source organism: Ceriagrion tenellum (assembly GCA_963169105.1). NCBI lineage: Eukaryota > Metazoa > Arthropoda > Insecta > Odonata > Coenagrionidae > Ceriagrion > Ceriagrion tenellum. Next base: position 106,473,536 of record OY720639.1, read on the forward strand.
TCATACATAAAACAAACTTTCTTGCTCGCAGGCCGAAGTTGTCAAACAAACACAACGTACAAGATAGATTAAGAAGTCCTCCAAAGACCAAGCTGACAGTATTCTTCAGGCTTTGTGATGTTCTTATAAAATTAGTTTATTCACTCCAGTTGAAATTCAATGGATATCTTCCGCTAATTAACAATAAAATTGGTATCCCGGACGTCCGCTCAAAGGCAAATTAACAATATGGAATTTGAGAGAGCGAGTCATCAGCAGCCAAAGGGAACAGTCAGCCGTCAGGAGTCACAACAGTTGTGGACCAAGCGTCATTGCAGCCCCTGACAATAACGAGGAAGTCCAAGATAACCCGGAGGGCAGAGGTCTTAGGACGCGAAGCTGACTCAGGGACGAGCCCAAGTCGGCCGAATTCTCCGGTTAAGGACTCGAAAACTACACCTTATTCAACTTCAAGTGAGCTAGTATTCTCTTTATTTGAATAGTAAGAGAAGATTGCTGATGGGACTCTACAGTATTACTGATTGAACAATAATCGCTATCGATTAAGAATATAAATTTGGTAAATAATAGTTTGCATATCAAACCAGGGTTTTTGTAAATGGGTATATGATTAACTGGAAGTAAATATCAGTATTTGTTTTAATTGATAGAGCATGGTTTATTTTGTGCTGGAATTGGAATTTGCATTGCAAAAGGGACGTCAGAAATTTACAATTTTAAAATGCCGTTGTCTGTTTATCTGAATAAGCTTATGACACGAAAGTGTGCAATTTTGACACAACATAGTTTGACTCATTAGGGCCTCAATACTTTCCCGATTTCCGGATGATTTCTCCGGTTAGTTGAATGAACCTCCTCGCACAGTATCGCTGGAGTATTTTTCGCAAATAATACGGTACCATCAGCGATATATCAGGAGTATGTATGTGTCTGTTAAACCAACCTACCGGAAGCCTTAAATGAGTTACATACATATATTTATCAATTACGCCGTTCACAGTCACAAAGTTTCACACATAAATACATATTTGCACACCTAACTCGGCTTCGATAATTTCCTCCATACTGAACTATCATTGCAAACCTCTTTTGCCTCATTCACCCCCATACACTGACTGCTTCATACACGCGCTCCTGTTTTTAAGACTCCTAATATTCCTCCTTAGAATTTCCTCAACCGCATTCAACCACAACTTTCTTGGCCTACCTCTACCTCTCGAACCATTCATTTCACTCATATATGTATGTGTTTCGTCATTCAACTCTCATCCATTCTCTCAACATGGCCAAACCAATGAAGCACACTCTTTTCATATATGTCCATTACTGGAGCATCTAGCTCACAGCCATTTATTACCCACTCGTTTCTGACCCTATCCATCCCACTTTCTATCCGACTAGTACCTTCCAGACTAAGTTATGGTATTTTTGTTGGGGTGGCGCTTATTTGAACTCCTTGAAACCTGCGGTTTTTTTTTTTGCAAAAAAGAATTATTCGTGTTATTTTGAAAAAGAACAGATTTGAAAGATCCTTCCCACTCTTTCTTATTTTTGGTTTACTTCCATTGAGGAATTTATATATTTATAAGGTTCAACGGTGTTTTTGTACTAGAAGTGGTAACTCTGGAATATTTCTGTGCCTGCCTTCTCCCTTTAACCGACGTAAAAAAGTATACCCTTACCCAAACCAAATATGACGATATTTAAAAGATGTTTTTTGTATGTAGGACCAAAGGTATACAATTTATTACCCCATTCATGTTTTGATTCTAAGTTTATGAAAATATTTTCGAAAAATGTACATTCTTGGCTTCTCACCAAAGAGAGTGTAGAGGAAGTATTGTTGTAAATGTGTTATAAATAGCTCCATAAAGTGTTAGTAGTTAACTTCTTAAGGTACGCACTTGAATTGTTAAGTAATTGTCTTAGTCTCACTACATGAGCTTTATGTAAGTTTAAAGTGAAAACATTACATGTTATTATTTGATGGTAGCCTTAAACAGGTTCTCCCATTGAAAATGTAATGTAATATGCGTAAAAATATTACCAAAAAATGTACAGTCTTTGCTTCGAGCCAAAGAGAATGTGGAAGGAATATTGAAGTAAATGTTTTATAAATAACTCCATAAACTGTCGAAACGCCGAAAACTCAATTACGAACATGGAACGCGATAGGCGGTCGAGGAGAACGATGTCAGGCTTGTTCGCCTCCAACTGCCTGGTGGTGGGGAATGAGTAATTCCACCAGATTTTTATTTTGTCGTTCTCCACGATGGACTCAATATCACCAGGGGCATAGGGCAGCACATGTACTTCGTCGATGCCTTTATGATGTCGGAGGTGAAAATACAACACCAGCAGAGCTGCGTTGTGCCGAGCTAAATACGCTGACTGCGCGTAATAACTGCAGCCGGAGAGAAGGTAACTCAAAGTCTCCGGCTTGGCTCGGCACGCTCTGCATCTCGTGTCCGCCACCTCCGCCTCAATATAATTCGGCGGTACACGAGAGTGTTGATCACACCATCCTGGCACGCGAGAACGAAACCCTCTGCTTCTGACCTGAGACCCGCGGAACGAAGGAAGTCAAACGTCAGCTCCTTCGATAGCCCATGTTTTTCCATGTTTCGGAAGAAACATCCATGAATGGGCTTATCGGTATGTGTCTTGAGCAAGGTCTTCTGCTCAGCCTTTTTGACCTCGAGCTTCAAGACGTCTGTCCTCAGTGACACGATTGACGTACCACTTTCGTTACCGTTGGATGACTTATTATTATTTTCGTATTTTTCACTTCTCAGCCTTTTTAAGGGCTGGGAAACATTCACCTATCCCGGGTGCAAGGCACCAAAGGGATTAGGCTCAAATACTGTTTTTTTAAATGTTCATTTAAAAATCTTCGTACTATGGAGCAATTAATTATTGCGGTTTTCTGAATTTTCATGTACAAATGATTTTCTATTCCTATTGTTTCCAAGCTTTTGTGCAGGTTTTTTGGTATTACACCAGTCGCTGATATTATTATTGGTACAATTTTAACGGTTTTTTTCCATATTTCTTATTTCTTCAGCCAGAGCTATTATTATTATATAATTTTGCCGCAAACACTCCTCAGATAACTCATACCCACGGCATTTACTCTACTCTTGTGTCCATCCTGATATACCCATGTTTCACTACCAAACAACAAAGTGAGGAGAAGTACACTTTTGTACACGACGAGTGAATGAGTTAAATATGAGAAGAAGTGAAGTATTAAAATATCCCTAAAAGCTTATTTTATGGTGACCAAAAATTGTTTTTTTCTTCGTTGCGAGGAATAATGTTGGAATTAAAAAAAACAAACCTTATTCCTCGAAATTAGGAACCTCGGGGGTTTCCTTGGCTTTCAGGAAATAAAGAAGACCCACTTATTAATTTTGTGAAAACTCGCCAGAAAAATAAAGGGTGATCCTGCGCTGTGTTTGCATAAGGTACAAGGGTGGTTCTTTCGTAAGATCCTCCGCGATTGGCTTCCATAATTTCCTCCTTTGATCCTTGCTTTCGCTATCTGATCCTGCCCCCGTCTTTTTTCCGGATAACCTACGCTGTCAGGTCGAGAGATGAAAGAATGGCTTCGTTTCACAACTGTTGGAGAATGTTCAGGTTCCCACGCACTCCATGACCTCACTGACTCCTCCCATCTCATACTCAGTCATCCTCTCCTTCTCCTAGTCATTGGTGTTTTAAGTCGGAATTTTTTTATACTGCCTACGTGAGAACATTAAAAGAGTAGAGAAAGCAGTAGGGTTTCAGTGAACTAGTCTCGGTTTAAAAGGTTGGTGGTTGTGAACAGTATATAAACTTGTAATCGATGATGGTATAATTTGCATATATATGTGGAATGTAAATCCTTACTAATATTTAAAAATGTAATGGTGTATGTCTTTCTGTTGCTCCATCCTGCAAAAACAACTATAGAGATTGAGCTGAAATTTAGCATGTAGATAGAAAATATATCTGGTCGTAAAGTTGGTTGTATTAAAAAGCTCCCAGGGCCTCCAAAGGCCCCCCTCGTGGTTCATGCTAAGAATTGGGTTCGGTGCAGTGGTTTCATTTTTTGCTTTTTTAAAATACTTTCACTCATGATGGAGGGCTGGAATTTTTTTATCGGATGGCTGAATAAATGAAGTTTCTAATTCTTTCCATTGATTAACTTTTAAGCTTTGTATTTGTCTGAAAATCATGTTTTTATCTCAAAAATCTCCCATTTCTTCTTAAATCAACAATAGCATATTTCCTTAACAGTCAGACATTTTATTTTCAATGGATATTCACGCTTCTAGCATTTAAATATCATGTTTTCCTGCAGGCTCATGGGAGCACGTAGAAATAAAATCTGTATGAGAAGGGCCCAGAGTCCCAAGGTACCCATGATAGATTGCTTTGGGGTGTACCCGATAAATTCAATGTATATGTACAACAAGTATACTCTTCAATGTCTAGTCTCAAAGTAGCTCTCATAGGGGCATTGCATGTATATGAGAGAACACTTACGTAGTGAACGATACACATAAAGGAATTAAATAGACTACACACGCAATTAAATGTGCAAGAATGCATGAAGCGAACAGTAATGATAATTATGCACCTGAAAAACAGTCAGCGTGTCTACTACAACGAACACAATGTACAAGATCAGTTACGAACTCCTGAAATGGCCACACTTACAGTAGTCTTCAGGCTTTGTGGTTTTTATATTAAATTAGTTCAGTGTTTTTCACTCCCGTTGGGTTTCAACGGGCACCTTCCGCTGCGATATTTTCCACGCTACGATTTGTTTCTGAAATCTCAATTCTGCTCGAAATGACGGGGAGCTGTGAAAAACAAAGGCTAAATGTAAGTCATAGAACATCTGTACTCTAGAACGGTAGCAACATAAACAGTTTTAAGTAGGAAAGAGTGAAAACGGAACCGCGCAGAATATTTTCCTCGCACTAACTTTGCTCGAGATTGTTAATTTAAGGCCCTCATGTAATTTTTCGCGCTAAATTATCAAATGGATTACATTCAGCGTTGCAGTGATGCTGTATGATAGTCCTAATGGGTTACAGGGGCCGCTGGATAACTCCTATACAGCAAAAATGAGACCGTGTTTGATGATAAATATGTCGAATATGAAAATAGTTGTTTTTGTTAAGGGGAGAAGTGATCATGATTGAATGATGAGAGCAAATGATGACCTAATTTAACGCGCGGATGATTTTGTCTATTTCGGCCGAAATCTTTGCGACTAAAGCTACAATATGTAAGGATAGATGAAGGGATAAAAAAGCTACCAAATGCTAGGGGGCTGTCCATAATCCACTTTTTGACCACCCCACCCCCCATCGTGGACACTCGTAGACTTCATCCGGACCCCCTGGCCATCCCTGTTGTCCACGTAGACTTCTTTTTTTATGGAAAAAGCTGTGAAACGGGTTACGATTTGATTATTATGGACTATCTGTAAATTGAGGATGATTTAAGGAAAGGTAAGCAAAAGAAAAACTACTCTTGTACCTGTAGAGAGGTGGCGTTGGGTGTTATGGGAGTGTATTCAGAGGAGCTCAGTTTTTATTGTGGTCGCTTATTGTGCTCGGAAATAACGAGTTTTTGTACCTATCTGCTCGGCAGTGCATCTCTCTTATTTTATCGCACCTGTCAGGCCGAGAAATGTAGTGAGGCGTCATGATAATATTCTGTGTGTCGCTATGAAACGCGCCAGTTCTGAATTTCTAAAGCAGCCTATCGGTGCCGTTGCCGGTGCCGGCACCTACCTGTGCATCCTCCGAATACCTAGGGGCTGCCACCTTCATCCCTCTAACAGTTGTGAAACACTATATGTTCGTTCGTAGCAATTTTGAATTAAGCGTGCTGCTTTCCTTTGTATTTTATTGATTTATTGGCAAATTAACAAAATCTAGTTTCTTTAATTCTGTACCGTATATGTTTTATATGTGTGTTCCCCACGATATAACTGAAGTTAAGGTAATTCTAAGATATTATACTGAATATGAAGATTTTATGTTTACTCCACCCACGGTATAGGTATGGCATTTGTGTGATGACTTTCACAGGAAGTGAACTGTGATGCATATACTAATATTTAATTCTAACCCCCACTCCTAGCACTACAAATGAACGTTGTTAAGATCAGATAACAGAACTTCAAAGTCCGCGTCTTTGCTTACTTCACGGTAGATAACTGTATTGTCTGCAAATATTCTTGATAAACTTCTAACTTGAAAACTTAGGTCATTAATATAAATGGGACAAGAAAAGGAAAGCGTGCATGAGGCAAACCATAAGGGTAAGAGAAACGAAAAAGTATGCAGGAATAGGGCCTTTTGGAAGGAATTATTAAAAGAGAGCCAGATTCCTGAGTCTCACAGCAATGACTATGTTATTTAATGATTCCTATCTCGAGCTGGAATTGCCTTAGATGTAAGTATGTCCGTAGGACTTTGGGGATTCTTTTACCTCCGCACTATACAAAGGGATCGACTTGAAGGGAGGGGAAGCCATTGAATTGTGGATATAAAGATTCCTTTCGTAGAATTTTTCCTCCCCTTTTATGATGGCCTCCCTGCCTTTTGCCAAGGTGGCAATCTGTGGGATACAGTGCAGATGGGGTCGGAGAGTTTTAAGGGGAGACAAACGACGTCGGAGACCATTTGCGCCGCAGTGGATATGCGGGTTATTTGGCAGAGGTGAGAAGTTTTTGCTATGGTCAAAGAGAAGGGAATTGAACATGAGTGTCCTCGTGTAGGCATTCGGCTTTCAGCGGGTCAAAGGCATAAACTATCCGTAAAGTGAAGTAAAATTAAATGTTGACCTGCTAAATGCCATATTGGAGACGGATCATGGACATCAAGCGGACAGAATAAATGTGAATCGAGAAAGTGTTCAGAAGGGATAAATAAAAAAAAGGCATCACTGATCTCAGCTATCCGAGTATGGATAAAGCTCTCAGAAAAGTAAAATAAAGTCATGTAATTTTTTGTATTATCATATGTACGCATCTATTCAGATTTACTCATGCTTTGAACATATATTAATTTACCTTTATTTTCCATCAGAAATTTTTGAGGATACCGGGACAATTTCCCACAGAAAACACAGAGTAGGAGGATGTCGGGGTGCATAAAGTGGTTCTAGCACTCGGCACGATATCGAGAAAAGCGGGATCGATTCCCGGGTAAGTTGAATTATATCTTCTATATGAAATTTCGCTGTAATATACTTATTGAATAACGCATGACACAGAACTGTATACTGAATGAAAATAACTGTGAGTGAAAACTCCCTCTGAATTAAATCTTACCTCCTCAAAAGCTAACTCCTTATCAAAGGATTGGGAAAATTTTCGGAAAAGGTAACAAGAAAGGATATCAAAATGATGACAAAATTTGGGCCAAAAGAATGAAAAATCCAAGACAAAGAATGATAGTATAATCATTCCTGTTACAGAGTACATGTAGAGTGCCCTGATTGGTTTCTCGACTTTTTTATGACAGTTTGATTTGTTTGTTCAAAACCAACTATCAGGAAACTCGACAACTTTTCCCAATCGGCTGTGTTGATAATTGGTAGTTTTATCTAATTTCTCTTTCTCTAATTGATAGTTTCAATATTTTTTGCAATAGATCCCCAAGTACTCGAGAGTCAATTTGATCACTTCTTCGGCAAAATAACTGTTTTTGACGCGTAATACTTTTTAATTCGAAAATATTTACTCAATTTTCCCAATTTCCAAAAATGGAGCCATACCTTTTTATCACCATTTCCACGCAGATTTTAACAATCGTTTGTCTTCATATTATTATAAATGTGACATGAGCTAGGTGTATTATACTTGGTCGCCCTATTCAGCCTTCCGTAGGGTTTACGTCAAGATCTAATAATTCTAAGAGTGACCGGGAGAGGTGAGGAGCTTATATTAGGGTGTAGATGTACTCATCCAAATTTGTTTAATAATAAGTTTAGGCGGCCATAGAATTTCCTAAAGTAAATTTTTACCGTAAACTTTCAAATCGTCAAGTTTGAATGAAAATTTTCAGTAGAGCGTTTATAATATTCCCTCATCATTTGCTCAAATAGTACAAAACCAAGGAAGTAAATTAGGTTTGGGGCTGAGGCATGTGTGTTAGATGCAATGTTTGAAGAAATGTACACATTAGCTCAAGCGTGGCATCATGCACTACGTCCAGTCGTAATGAGGAAGGGAGATCAAGGACTTCAAATATTTGTCTTTAGCCCAGTAACTTCCTTCGGTAAATATCATTTATTAGCTCTGTGTACTTTACCTGAGGCTCATGCAAATTGCTCATTTCTAGAACCTTAACTTATTCTTCTCTCTATAGAGTTAAAAATTAGATCATCATTGACTTTATCTTAAATTGACTAAAATTCGAGAGAAAACCATACCATATGTACATAGTTTGCCAGTTGAGGAAATGTGTCTAAAAATATAAAAGGAATGGTGGAATATGAATGTCGGCGAGGAGAATGGAAAATAACTTTGAGCTGTAGTGGCGTTGGGACATGATCATATTTTGTGCTCCTGTTTTGAGTGACTTGATTGAATGAACGTCGGATGAACTGTGGCCAAATGTACCCGAGACTCGATTGTTGCACGAAAGACTAACATAACTTTAAAATGTATACTAGTCAATCAAAAAGACGTACTCTAAATTATAGCTTTGGGTCACCCAAGTGCGACACAGTGAGAAGGATTCAGAATTCCATCAAGAGAGAATCAAATTTGCTTTTATCCGTATAAAAGCCGAAGATTCTAGAGAAATTGAGTGGAATTTTTGCATTATTCAGAAATAAAACGAGCAATTTTCTACAAAAATAGAATTGACTTCGACCCCGGTTTTAATGCTTATGCATTGTCATATACTTCTTTCCCTCGAAACACTTAATGCCCACTGAAGGCTATGAAACGGTAATCTACGAAATTTTCCGAATTTTCCGTCTACGTTCTTCCTTACTAAATCTTATATTTTTTCGTCTTCCCCTCGTTTTGTTGACAAGAAAGCATGACTGACCACATACACCCATTCGTAGCTTGTTGGTGCATTCTAGGTGAACTCATTGGGTTAAACGTGAAATTTTTTATACGTGCTCTTAATTCTCCGTTACCTACCATACTTTGCTAACATGAAAACATTCTTGAAAAAATTCTTAATTATCGTAGATCGCAACCGAATTATCGCAAAATAGGTTTTCAAGGTCTGAAATATCATCAGAACGAAAAAAAAATGAAATTTTAATGTACGGTCCGATTATAAATTCTGCGTACGTCACATAACCTTTTACCTTAACTTAACTAACTTTACGCATAACCTTAACTAACTCCGCCGAGCAATGCCAAAAAAAAATCATTTCAAGCAGCAAAATGTCGCAGTAAAATGACTTGTTTTGAGACAACGTTTTGAGCAATTTGAGCATCTTCTTATGCCACATGTGCACGCACTAATTATCAATGAAATTCCATGCATATGATTTTATTCCTATTGAGAACTTAGGCAAAATGAAAAGTTACCATCGATCAAACAAATTTGTCGGTAGCTTATTGCTAACTTTAAAAATATTTTTCCATCCCATTGAATCGAAGGGGAAAATTTCGCGGCGTATTTCTCGCCTCTGTCTCTCTTCGCGATTTTAAGGTGAAAAACTAGCATTTGAAGCATCTTCCAGGAGAATACCAAAGTTTCCTCAAAAGTGATCAAGATGAGGCGATTACGAAAGAAAGTTTTGGCTATAAAAACTCTCGCTTCATTACTTCTGCTTGCCAATGAATTATGGGAGTTCTTTGACGTCTGTCGTACTCAAAGAGGATTTCCACGCTAATACTTTGCCGGTTCCATTCATTTGAAGCTTTCATGGAGTGGAAAATGAACAGTAAATGTCTAAAAGTTTGATAAGTATTGTTATTCGTTTCCGGAGTGAAATATTTGGAAACTTCTCACTTTTAGTCATAAGTGGGCAATTGAATTATGAAAAATATGAAAAGAGTGACGAATATAATTGAGTTTATAAAATAAAGAAAATATGCAGTGGCACGAACGCCTGAGACGATAATTGACATGAATCGATGTTAAATAGACCACCGTCTCTTCCTGAGCTCTCCACATGTATGCGTTTCCTCTTGATCATTTCTATAAGCTGCAATGATTACTAAACATTCGCAGTTGTTCCGCTCTGTCACGGCATTCATGAGTTACACATCAACTTTAACTTACGGCGTATCTGCTTTTTTTAATGTGGAAAATTACAGTGTTCTCTCAGCGAATACAGTATAATATTCTATTTGGCATGGAGATTGTAAGTATTAAATGGGCTATAGCATATGGTATCAGTTTAATGTTAATTCGTGTACTACAGCACTTTTCAACCTCCTTTGAATTGCGGACACAGTAGTCAATTATTTCTGCAAACTTCACTTGTAATGTAAAAATTATGCCAGTTATTTACAAGACTAATGATTATCTAATGATTATCGATGGAAGGGAAAATATGAAATAATAATAAATTAGTTCTATTTATGCATAATGGCATGTTTCTTTTCAATTATAATCTTCTCTTTTTTACCAAGTGGGAATAGATGGTTTAGTCACTTAAAGCCCATTCATTGAAATTGTGAAATTTCTAAGCTGTAAAACGAATTGTTAACAATTAAATCTGTGCAAAGTTTATTTATTTTAAAAAAATTTGCGAAGGAAGTAAAACCATTAAGTGGTAAAAATTGACATTAAAAATGAACTTTTATGGCATTACTTTGATCGGATTAGGTTAAAAATGTTGAAACGCCAAGAGTTCTACAGCACTCATTAGGATTTACTATAGAATCAATGCAAAATTTCAGATCCGTCGATCAGTAGTTTTACGGACGAGAATAACGAAATTAAGACCCACAGAGGCCACTGCATTATGAAATATTAATGCAAGTAACTAATTTGCACCTATGCGCATAAATGAAAGATAAACGGCTCATTACTTCATGCAATTCGAAGATGAACACAAAGCACTGATTTGGAGACTTACCAGGTGGGACCTAATCATTCTCTCTTGAGCTCTTGGAGTGTATTAAAATTTATTAGGAGTAGTTTGTAGGTCTATAACAGTGAGCAGAAGTCAACGTAGTAAACGATCTACTTCGCATTCCGATGGCCCGTCATTATAAAAATCAATGTGACATGCTAAGTGCAGATACTTCTCGAGAGCCGTTAAGGTAGTTTGAGTGAAATATCATTTTACCTAGAAATCAATGAATTTGATCTCACATTAAAGAAAAATATATCACCCTTCTATTGACATAAAAAATTCAACCCCTTACCACATTACTTTCCTACATATTTACCAGAAAATACCAGCCCCTTTACATGAGAAACGGTATGTGTATGTACTCCAGAGAGACCTTATATTAAAAATAAGGCATTTCCTACACTTCACACCTCGTCACAAAATCAACATTGTGTAGTTTGTGTGTTTTCTCAACTATTTTTGAAAATTTATAATATTGTCACCGCAGTAAATTCTTCGGGATCACAATAAACCTTCCGTTTTACAGGAATTTCAAACGTACCGCGTGAAAAAATGAGTCAAGTTAAAGACTTATTGAGATATTTTCATTTGATTACTTACAATTTCTGTCATGTAAAACTATTTTATTGCACTATTAATGATGCAATATTTAATTTGTGTGTCTCACAGTTGGTGAACTTAAAACGTATATGTAGAAAATCGTCTCTCTTATGATTAGGGAACTATCTCGCTCGGATACAAACTAGCATTTCTGTACGATTTTCCATTAAAAATAGCTGGTATATATTTAGTAAATATCTTGAATTTCATATAGGTAAGTGGATGATAGTTTGTTATTTCTAGTAAGAATATACCTTTTTCTCTTTATTGTGGACGAAGTCTTTGAAGTGCATGTGAATTGATATCGCGTCAAAGCTACGTAAATGCCTGAATTTATACCTGAAAACCGATCACGAAATGCATGTGGGATGAAAAAAAGGCGTTAATAAAAGGTTAAGGCACCGCCAATCACCCGGTACTAACTACTACTAAAATCTTGATATGCGGAATAGAAAAACTGAATGTAGAAGTAACCCTGAGAGGAGAGAAGTTAGAGCAAGTGGATTCATTCACCTATCTCGGAAGTATCATCACGTGAGACGGAAGAAGTACAGCGGATATCAAGTAAGGAATAGCACAAGATAAGAAGGTGTTCATGGGAGAAAGACAACTGCTGTGCTCAAAGAAGACAGGGATACAAACCAGGAAACAGTATGTGAAAACGTTGTGAGGAGTGTGGCACTATAGGGATCGGAAGCATGGGCCATTGGAAAAACTGACTGTAAAAGACTATAAGCCTTCAAAATTCGGTGCTGGAGGAGGGTGCTGAAGATAAAATGTACGGACAAAGTAAGAAATAATGAATTGTGCAGAAGAATGGAAGAGGAAAGGACCATATGGAATACCATCGAAAAAAGAGGAACCAGTTGGATGGGAGACACACTGAGGCACAATGGATTTGTGAAGAACATAATTGAAGGTATAATTTAGGGAAAAATCCCCAGAAGAAGACCCAGGAATAAGTTAAAAGACCAAATTTAGAGGAAAGTACATAGGAAGAGATACCAGGGGGTACGAGAACTAGCATTAGAAAAGGGAAGGGTGGAGGGCTATAGGCTACCAATCTTAGGATTGAACAACCTATGACCTCAGGAGAGAGTAGTAATTAAAAACGTCAGACGCCATAGAGCCTCCTTTACGATGGAATAATGAAGAAAACCCTCCTTCACCACAGATAAATTCAGATAGAAAAAGAAATTACGCACTAATACATAAATGTGACGCGGGTCAACTTGAAATGTTTTTTTACAAAACTCCTCCTCAGACTAAATGAGTATTTCATCGCCAGAATCAACGCACCAAGCCTCGGATAACGTGCTCACACCCACATCGCGCTTGGAGGAAAAAGTTAGATACCGGAGAGCTAACAGCCGTTTGCCAATTTTTTTGCGCGGGGGGTGGTGGAGAGAAAAACGGTTCCTGAAATTGGAAATAGTGGGAGGCCGACACGGATGAGTGGAGCGAAAACACCGCAGGGGATGGACGGTGGCGGGAGAACAGATGCTTTTGCGTTCTGAGGGTGAATCCAGGAAAAGGAGGAGAGAAGCGGGAATGTCAGAGCAACACGAGAAGAAGCGGCGTAAGGGATGAAGGGTGTTTCATTTCCTCACCCCGGAGCGGAATTGATCTTGGATTGAACGATGGCTGGAAGGAAGTAGGACGGGCGAGGAGAGGAAGAAAGCGTAGATAAAGTAACGTGATTGATGGCGGGAAGATAAACAAGATGGGGGACGAGGAGCCGGGAAAAGGAAGATGAAGAGCGAAAAAGGACTCTGGATTGCCGGAGATCGGATTGATAGTATCTGGTGACTCTCCTACCTAACGCCAATCCACTCCCGCCGAAGATCTCATCCATAGTTTTTATTCTCAGCGTACTTCCGAGACGGATACGTTTCATTCTTCTGTCTTCTGGCCTTCTCTATCACCCAATCACCACGCTATCACCTTCTGGAATTTATTCTAAATTTTTCATATGTCCAGATGGAGAACGAAGTGTTTGGTAGGGGAGAGACGGGTAAAGTGGCCACCTTTTTGTTTGGTGTTTTTTTTTGGCATTTGTTTTTAGTAAATTTAATCGAAACAAATATTGATGTGTACTATATCAAATAAAGTTTCAGGTAAACATGCGTTTTTCATGATATTGTATACGTTAAAGTGCAAAAAAAAATTATTAACAAAAAACTCTAAATGGCCACTTTACCCTCCTATGTCGGGCAAAGTGGCCAGGCCCTGGCCACTTTGCCCGACCTGACAAATTACGTCAAACAATAGCTATTTAATTTTCAGGTATTTATTTTTCACAATACAGTAAAGATAAATTTACTTCTAACTTGTATAATCGTCTCAAAAACTAAAACAATTAAGGAAATATGTCCAGTAGAAAAACTGTTATACTCTTTTTACATGTAGAATAACAAAGTTAAAAAGGAATCCTCATGACTACTGGAGCATTAAGAGACTTTTTAGTGGCTTACAAATTATTTACAAAATTCACATTCAAACTCGTCATCATCGTCCTCAACCCCTGCACACTCTTGGTGAGCCCATTCTTTGCACACAGAACATCGGATCCAACCTTCATTGTCTTTTGATTTAGAAAAAAGTTCATTGCAATAGAAACACGTACAATCTTGTTCTTGCTCCTTAAGCTCTTCTTCTTCTTCATCGTCAAAATTGAGTCGTCTCTTTAGCTGGACATTTTTTTTAGGCTGTTGATTACGTTTTTTTGTTTGGTTATTTTTTTTGTCTTCGGTTCTTTTTCTCTTCTTTTCTTCTTCTTCCTGTCTCTTTTGTATCTCTTCCATCAGTTCATTTTTGTACGGGCTAGCTGTAATGATGGCTGTCTTTCCTTTTTTCCTGTTTTGTTTCCTTTGCTTTGTCAAGGTTTGTTTTGGCAACGGAATTATATCTCTTGGACTGATTGCAAAAGAGGACTTATTTAGGCCACTAGGTCCAGCAACTGCCAAATCTTCATTGTTAGGTAAGTTAACTTTAACCATTTCACCGACATCTTCACCGCCGTTTCTTGGATTGATCATTAGGCCTACATCTTGACCTTTTTCGGATTCATCTGTTGTTCTCTTCTTCTGTGGTGCGGGGTCAGGTTCACCTCCACCTGATTGTAGGCTAGCACCTATGTTGCAGTCGGTCATTGGAATGTCAGACACTTCAGCGGGGAGGAAGTCAGCATCACAAAACACATCAGGGTCATAAGGAAAAATCCCACATTTTCGAAAACCGTTAATAGCTGTTGCAGGCACAGCTGCACGCAAAAAAGCCTCACCAAGAAGTCTACTAATCTGGAACTGAGTGATGGCTCTCCCAGGGTTATTCCTGAGGAACTTCTCACATTCTTGAATGTAGTAGGTCTTAAAAGGTGCCATAAAAGACACGCCTAGGGGCTGTAACTTATGGCTGCAGTGTGGAGGTAAGCATACCACAGTTGTGTTATTTTCTCTGGCCTTGATTATGAAGTCAATACTTTTTGTGTGAGTTGCATGCCCATCTAAAATAAGAAGCACTGGTGACTCTGGTGAAGGTTTTGCGTGATGTAGGAAGTGGTCGAACCATTTCAAGAAAATATCGGTCTGCATCCAGCCATTAGGAGTGCATGCGAATTCTGAACCAGGGGGTGCTCCGTCTCTTAGCTCTGCCTTCATGTTCTTCCTGGGAAAAACGACAAAGGGAGGAATAAAGGTTCCTCCAGCAGACATACAGACTTCTAATGTAGAGAGAAGGCCTCTTTCGGCAGAAGTGATCGCACCCACCTGTCGCCTTCCTTTCAAGGCAAACACTTTTGAATGTCTATTTTGTACAGTTAAAAGCCCGGTTTCATCACAATTAAAAACACGATGAGCTTCAAACTTATGTTTATCTTGGACTGTTTTTAATATTTCAAAAAATTTAGATACATTGGTCTTGTTGAACCCTTGAGCTCTTGCTAGTGAAGTGGCTTCTGGGGTCCGCAAACTTATGTTTGGGTGCCTTTTTTTAAATCCTGCCACCCAATCCTTCCCCGCCATCTTTTTTTCGTCGTTGAAAGTGTGATGGATGTTGTTTTTTTCTGCGAGGCTGTATGCCGCACGGCGTAAGTCATTTTGCGAGACTCCATAAAATCTTCTCTCCATGTCTATAATAAATTCTACTAGTTGCTTCTCTTGTTCATCGTTAAATACTTTTCTGTACTTTCCTAGTATTTTTTTCTCACCAGTGGCATCTTGATTATTCTTCTCAAGTACTCTTCTTTTAAGGGTATTTCTAGGAACGTTAAACTGCTTTGCTGCAGTTGCAAACGGCATTTTATCTCTTTTAACTGCTAATATTGCCTGTCGCATTGATTCTGAATCCCATGATTGTTGGGTAGACTTTCTCTTGTATGTGTATGGCATCTTGGAAATACCTGTAACAATATCAATCCTAATAGTTATGTGATAAGATAATATTTTTTATGTTAATAAGTTGGGATGAGTGTTTGCGTCGTGTACAGTGGCCACTTTGCCCGAAATGACGCCATTACTTAAAATAATTTCTACAGACTAACCTAAATTGACACAGCACTTTTAAACCAACTACTATTAAACGCTGAAATCAAGCGAGTCCAGTAGTACTATTGCCACTAGTTAATGCTTTTTCTAGCATTTAGTAATAAAACAAATAGTTAACACTTACCAAAACTCAGAGATGAAGGAAATTAAAACTATTTCACCGTGGTCAAACTGCGAAACGCACGACATCCAAACTCACACACGGCAATGAGGCAATGGCTGTCGACAAGTTAACTTCGTTCCCGCATGAGTGCAGCACTTACCGGCGCCATGACACCAAATGGCCACTTTACCCGCCCTGGCCACTTTGCCCGTGCCTCCCCTACTGGTATATAAGTTAGTTTCTGTTGTCTTAACTTTGTGGAAACGCGTCTAATGAAATAATTTCTCGCTTTGTACATTCCATACTTTATTTTACTGACCATGGTTTCGTCATAAAATGTCATTTTCAAGGTAAATATTTCTTATTTCAGCGTCCATATGTACTCAAACTTCTCCTTCAGCTATATAATAATAATAATATTAATAATATTGAGTTTTCGGCTCCGACCGATACGAACTTGGACGCGAAAGAGGCGGAAAAACGGACGAAATATCAAGACCTGCTGTTCAAACTTCGGCAGATGTACCCGGGACACTCGGTAAAACTAGTAGTCCTAGTCATAGGTGTGCTCGGTGGAATCAAGGGCTCTCTGATACATAGCATCAAGTGTATTCCTGCTTGCGTGGCACAGGCGGAATCACTTGCAGCCCGCATGCAGAAGGCCGCCCTCTTGGGGTCGCTCCGTCTGCTTCGTGCGCACGACCCGAACGCAGCGTAGCCACAGATCCGATGGGTTTCGGAAGTGGCTACGAACTCTGCACCGCCCCTCTCGAGTTCTCGGCCATTATGACGGCAACGAAACCCGATGCTTGCCGAAGACTCGGAACGGGAAAGTTACCAAATAAAAAAAAATAATAATGTTTATTCTTCCTAACATGTTTCATTACACATATTTTTTTCTGTATTAAGGAAGAAATGTAGCCTATAAGGCATTGAGCCTGTGTTTAGGCTAATTTAAAAATTATCAGTGCGGAAAAGAACACGTAAAACCATGCTTTACAAAATATGAAAAATATACAAACAAAATAGGTGCGTAAAAAAATATTACCACTGTGCTGGATTATGAACTTACACAAATAAAAATAAGGCAATTCTACTACAAATGCAATTGAAAATACAACATACTTATTATATACTAAATTTATTGACCCTTTTCAATAATGTTTCTCATCAAATGTCAACAACCATTTTATAATCAGTCTTTGATACCTATTGAATTGGGTAGATTCTTTGACATTATTTGGCAGGAGATTATACAATTTGGGCCCCATATACAGAAAACATCTTTTATACATTGTGAAATTAGGTTTGGGTGTAGGGACCCAGAAACCTCTTCGAAAATTAAACATGGTATCACTCCCTAATAAAGATGGACTCTAACCACTACGTAAATAAAAGATTTTCAGTACTTTATAGCAGTACAAGTACCTCAGTTAGAGAATTTTTAATTCATTAAACAGAGGACGGGAGTGTTCATAGCGATTTTTTTGTAATATAAGTCTTATTATTTTTTTCTCTATGAAATAGGCTGACTTAAAAGTGCCGTAATAAGCTCCACCCCAATACGTAAGTCCATATTCCAGCTTTGAGTGCACTAAGGCATAGTTAATCATTTTACGAACAGAAAGCGGACATATGTTACGTATAAAATAAAATTTTGTGAGACTACTCTTTAAGTAAGTACATACATTTGAAATTTGCTTATCCCATTTCAAGCCATAATCTAAGGTTACTCCCAGGTTTTTAACTTCTTTTGCCGTTTTAATGACAGGGAAATTACGAAGATCACTTGATCAGTCCGAGGTGTGATACAGTAAATTTACATCAAGATTAAAACAGTCACATAAATCATAAAACATACATTATGTTTTTCTTTCATTCAATTCCAAGTATTTATAATTAAACCAACGTCGTAGACTGGATAAGTCAAGCTGTATTATAAACTCGATTATAGAATTCAAATGAGATATGGTACTTTTTTCACAGTTTTTTAAAAATATTTTATTGCTGCAAGCTGCATTGCATCAACAACTCCATCCCAAGTAAAATTTATATAATTCAAAGCCACATCATCCGCGAAAGTTGTTACCTTACCTTTTAAGTCATAGCCACATAAATCATTAATATAAATTAAGAACAAAATCGGGCCCAAAACAGAACCCTGACGTATACCATTGTTAATGTTGCTAAAAGCACTGTAGAAATTTTTTACCTTTATATATACACCCCTCGGTTTGTGTATATATGGACACTAAAGTAAAAGATATATACCTTGAAAATGACATTTTTATGTCGAAACCATGGTCGGTAAACATAAAAAAGTGTGGAATGTACAAAGGGAAAAATAATTTCTTGGTACTTGTAACGCAGAGCACTTTCGAATTCTTTTTTATTTCAATGAATATCTTATTAATATTACTATTTACCATCAATACTCATAATTATTTTTACTAATTGTGGCGAACGTTGAGAACTATACACAAACTAAATTCAATAGTTTGTTTGTTGCTCAAGACTCAACCCGTTGAGCCTGTGTTTTCTGTTTTGGTTATGATCTTTTTTTATTGTCCTAGCTTCACGACAGGTACCCTCTTTCAGGACCCATTTTATGTTTCATTTTTTATGTTCCGTAACTCTCTTCTAAATACCCTCAACCAGAGTTGATCGATCTCTTTAGCTTTGTAATTTTTTTGGGAGAGGAAAAATACAGCTATGATCATTAACTCTGTTAAAACGTGTGGGTACGTAAGTTGAGGATTTTTGGGCTTGGTGGAAAGCAACCTGGCGTCCGCTTTTGCTTACTATTCACGAAAGGCGCACAAAAAAATTCCCCCCCTAAAACACCTTGAACTGCACATTAAGTGTAATTCACATGGGATTCCATTTCTTCTGAAAAATTCGGACCTTGGTATTGTCGATGATAAGTTGGCCTGCTACGTCTCGTCGTCTCTACAACCAATCCGATCTACTCATATTTTAGTTTTGTATCTCCCAATCTATTTTTCATAGTTTTTTACTTTTATTTAACCATACGCACCTTTTGCAATTATTTGTATTCAAAAATGAAAGAAAATTTAATTTTTGTTTAGTGATTTCACTTTCAACCTGCTCGAATACCTTAAAGTTTGAAAAAAGACAACTTTTTATTCTTAAAATAAGGTAATTTTAATCTCATAGAAATGTTTCTATTGTGTTTTTGTGTGTAATTATGTGTTTGTATTACATTTTAGGTTTTAAATCTGGTGCCTACTATATTTTATTAAAATCTGTTTTCTAACTAATATACCGGTATCAATAACAATATATTTTTTAATCTGCTTTGATTTTTGTATGAATACTTGATTGATAATCCAGTGGACACTATAAAAAAGAGTACCTGCTGACAAGTCATTAGTAGGTACTATTTAGGCTTAGCAGGACATGATATGTTAAATATTGTAGGAAGAACATATATTATTTTGAATTTAATTTATGAAAAATATTGTGTTGAATTGTAACAAATTGAAGACATATTTCATTGTATTGAATAAAATTTAACAAAAAAAGAATGCAATTATCTAGTTTGCTTCAGCTTAGCGAGTGTTATCGACGAGTATAAATCATTCGCACGCATCATATGATGAAGCGCTGCGGTATTCATTCTCATGTTCACGAACAGAAATGTTTAAAGTGCCTGTTGCCCTGAAAGACGAAGAGAGAGAGAGAGAGAAAGAGATGGCGGAAAACTTCGCCAAAAGCCGCCGACCATCCGTCCGTTGTTTTTCCCCTTTATTTCGAACTCCGCGTCCTGGGGAGCGCAGCATTCGTTTCTCTCGACTGCGAGGGATTGCGGTCTTGCTCAAGAGGAGAAGTCTGGAGAGCACTAAATTACTCCCACAAGATCGATGACGTCCCGGTCTCCGAGTTGAATACTCTTATCTCTGTCTTTCTCTCCATGTTTCTCTCTCTCACTCGTACACGTCCTACGGTTCCAGCTGAGGAGTCCACGGGACTAAGATTGCATGAAAAAAACTTCGGACCAAAGAGTTTGAGGCCTTGCGAATGTAAAAAAGATCGTGTGTTCCGTTCCACTTTTAGCGCCAACATTTCTCAGGCTAATCATACTCACTTCACATGGCATTCTCATATGCCACCTGGTAATAACTGCGGGCCGTGAAGTGGAGTGAGATTACACTTGGAACTGGTGTAATCCTATCCTGCTCTCAAAAAAGAACTATATTTCCAAACAAACTCATTCTCCCGCCCGATCTATATTTTAACAGTACTTATCTCGTTATGAAGGTTATGGTGGCATATAAACTTTATAATGACCAAGGATTTGCCGAAACCTTGGTCGGTGTGTGAGAATTAATTGTGTGGAAATATAACTAAGTTCTTTCTTGAGATCATTTTTTATTTTAATTTTTTTTAATTCCACCGCCATGAAAACAGCACAATTGGCCTTTTACATCGGGTGTATTAATACTGGACAAATACAAACAGATATGTCCTGAGGGGTGAAATACCCACCCAGGCGGGACTCAAACCTGCGACTGTCGGATTGGCGGGTGAATACTGCACCCCGTCGCCACCGGTGATATCTACTAACAATTTTAAAAAGATATCTCCTGATTCATTAAACTTTATGGTGTAATCCTATTTTTTCTGTTTGTTTGTGTGGTTGTAATCTGTGCATTTTGTGTATTATATTATTTCTTGCTGAGGCCTCGGCATTTACAGTTATATTGGCTTAAGTGGTACATTTTGTAATCCATCTTTGTGATTACTCGAAACTCACCCAGTGCCACACATCCTTGAGTCGGTTCGCAGGATATTATGCTTATGTGGATGGATGTGTTACCTGTAAAATATTAGCGGTAAAAGTAGAAGGGATAGTGTCAGGAAGGTCTACGCGGCGTTGAGTTTTTTTCTAATCAGTTCGCGGGTGTTCCTCCACGTGGTTTCCTTTGGTTACAGCGGTTTTTCCAGCCATCCCGCTGGCGTCTTTAGGTCTGAAATGTCGATACAGCCCATAGTCAGTCCTACTTTGTGCACGAGACGTAGTTTAAAACAAGTCTGTTTTAAACCAAAATGAAAAATTTGTAATTAAGTATGTGTCTTGACTCATGTAGTCAGGCCATAGCCACCCGAAACCCGTCGAAATTCGCCTCGACTAAACATGGTTTGGTTGTGAAACTGTTTAACACACCTGAAGGGTTGTTGGAATATCCGGGTTCAAATCCCAGCCAATTCAAATTTGTTATTCATTGAGAATTTAATCCCTTGGTGCAACGAGAAGTTTGTTATACAGTTTCACCACCGCGGGGGTACATTCGACCCTAATTATCCGATATTCCTCCCGCGGCAATTAACCCAACATTGTCGTTGTTTTACGATGAATATGAAAGTTCTCCTATCATTATGTGCGAAATTCAGAAAATGATAATTAGAAATATCCCGGGTAAAAGAAACCCTATCTAGATTGGAAATCTGAGTGCAGTAGTTTACATGTAAATGCTACTCCGCAAGCTACCACAGTAAAAAGAGCCATGGAAGGAAAAACATTATGTGGGTTGATACAGAGTTGAGTTATAACTTAACAATATGTCTTATGTGTTACGCTGCTTATAGTAGAATCCCCATTGGTGCGTGGAAAGAATAAATATTTGTACCAATCAGCTTAGGGTTGCATCTCTCTTGTTTTTTTCGCTTCCGTCAGTTTTGAAGATATAGCATTGGGAACCAGATAAATTTATTCTATTTGGAATGATCTTCTCCATTACTTACGTTCCCAGAGTTCCTCGCGGCCTGTTTACCTGGCACTCGCTCCTCACACTAGGACTCCCCAAGCAGCAAATTGGTGATTGATTTTCTGCTGCCAATTCCCTGAGACACATCCCCTTAAGCTATTGACAAGGCAATATCCTGTGTTTGCTTTGCCACTCTCTGCCCAACAGCTTTAGCATTAGCTTGTGACTATGGAATATTTGATTTGGAAGGGCTGCAGACTCCGTGGAATAGGCTAAATCTCGATTCTACTAGTAGATTAATGGGATACCTGAGTGAGTCATCACCTTGGCTACCTCAATTACGCCTTTTAACTCGTACATAGAACCAAAAAAACCTGAGCGTAATTCCTGAGGGTAATGCCACAGCACTCGCGGGTCAAGGGACTGAGTTGTCCGACGGACGGGAATATTTTTAGCTCATTAAAAAAACAAGTACTCGTATTCTACCGATTAAAGTAGATTTTTCTTAAAGTCAGAGAATCTCCTCCCGGTTTTCTACACTTTCCGGGGAATCTCTATCTCTAGTATATCCTTTTTTGCCTCAGCATTCGATCTGCCCTTCTTCATCCTGTCCATGAAACCCAGTCTCCTTCTTCCTCTTCCAGCATCCTTCCCTCTATCACATTCTTGAGTAACCCCTCGCCCAATATTACATTCTACAGCCACCTACTCTGCCAATTTCGAATTTCATTCAAAAGTTTCCTTTCCTCACCCACCAACTCAAGCACTTCCTCGTTAGTCCTCCTTTCCGTCCACCCATCCTTCTCCACATCCACATCTGAAATTCCTGCAACCTATTCTCGTCTTCCTTTCTCAGGGTCCACGTTTCTGCCCCATACAACGATCACGCTCTTCACCGGCCTATTCTTCACATCCTTACCCAATGTCCCCGACATCAGCTCCCTTCTATTACTAAACGCCTCCTTAGCTAGCGCTATTCTCTTCCGTATGTCTTTGTTAGTATGTCCGTTTTCTTCTAGGTTACTACCTAAGTAATTAAAGTGCTTTACTTGCTCCAGTTTCTGTCCTCCAATATTGATCACCAGCCTAGCTTTCTTTGTCCTAGAGATTCTCATTACTTTTGTTTTCTTTTGGTTCATCTTCATTCCAGATATTCCGCACTGCATATCTAAAGCATCTAACAAAGCTTGCTGTCCCTTCGAAGATCCACTAACCAACCCCTGGTCGCCCGCGAATCTAAGCGACTTTATCAGATCTCCTCCTACTTTTGATTCCCACCTCAATTTCTTCCCATGCCTGTCTTGCAATTTCTTCTGCATAATATAAAAAAGCAATGGTGACAACACATAAGATGGGAATTTTGTTCAGTCTACACCTTAATGTGGTTGTGTATCGTAAACATGTATAGTATGGTATTTCTGCCTATCTCTTTCAAGTTGGAACTTTGTATCAAAAACGTAAAGTTGTTTTAATTTTGGCCGAGGTAAAATAATTGCCGTTGAGAACACTTATTTTCAATGTTTGAAACATCACTCTTCATAGAGCAAGGAATTTTTTCTATAAATATGAGTCAATTGTAAGAGAACCGCTTCGAAAACTCTAGACTGTATAATGAATTGTACTGTATTATCATTGTAAGGCAATTGCCCTGAGGAAGAAAGTCCTCAAGTTGGACAGAAAGTATAAAAAGGTTTCATTTAACAGGTTGGATAAACATTTATATACGCAGATAATAGGTTTTTCTATTCAAACTGTGTAGAACATTCTCCCAAGGTAATAAAACATTCCTTCATTACTTTCCTTTGACGTTAAATGGCTATATACTCTCTACATTGCTATTTATTAATTTAATATGATTTGAAATGTGAGCACGAACGTATCACTGTAATTAACTCGTCTACACATTCCGTTTGCGACGAAAGCAATCAATTTTCATGTGTTCTCACATATCTCAACATTTGAACATGGTGATTTATATATTTACTTTATAGTTTTTAATAATTTTCTGTAATTGGATGGCATTGACCTTCAATTGCTCCCTCTAATTAACTGTTTTCGTTTTAAACAAGTAGCTTTTCTTCCATTATGCGTCATTATACAATTGAGTCGTCAATTATTTCCTTCCCCTTTGAAATGTATCATAATCATTAATCACCCTCAGGGAAAATAAAAGAAATAAAAATTATCGTATCCCCAGCGTGTTTTATCATGACTAAGATAAATATATTTTAGCAGGACGGATTCTCGCGAAGAATTTTGGCGTTTACTTGATTTTCATTGAAGCGTACTTTTTGAAATAGTAATTTAATGACTTCATTCCAAACTTGACTAAGAAAAATATTTAAATAATTTTCTCCGGGACCCTATATTTGTACAGGTTTCTCAAGTTTGTCATAAGGGTTGTATGTTGCACAGATTCAAATTTAAACGAGAAATGGATCCAGAAAGAGAAGTAAATCGATTTTTAAAGTATCTTCGATCCGTTTTTAATGCTGCACCAGTGCCGACTCTTCTTCACGTAGAGAGGCCATAATGTAACGGTTATCGCTGTCATCATGAAATATGACCAGGATGCATTATGTGCACTGTATGAACTCAATCTCTGATAGTGAATTTTTATCGATCAAGGTGAAGCAAGCATTTGTGTTTGATAAAACGTTGGGTGGACGAATATGAAGAGAACATAGTAGAAATTCGTACCAGAGGTGATAAGAGTGGACACACGTTTTTCTCATAGTAGGTGAGCTATGTGCATTAGGAAATCCTCATAATAAACGGATGGAAAGTAATAGGCATACTTTGAAATATTAATGAGTCCCATTTTTTCAGCAAAAGTTTTAAAAATTTTACCTTCTGGAATAGTGTATGAATGGGGCTTTATTGCAACGGAATGAAGAGAATTATTGGCCAATATTTGTCATTTCTAAACCTTGCACGGATGTGCAAATGGGATATATTAGAATAAATTACAACCCAAAGGAGCAAGTTGTGAGTTATTTGAGCAGTTATAGTGTGAAACAAAAAAATGGGTTTTGCAAGAGTGCACCACTAAGAAACAGTAGTGACTATTTTGGGTAATTAGTTTGTTCTGCTTGTTAAGCTGAAAAAACACGATGACGAATATTTGCAGTACTGGTTTTATCTAGGCAATATTGGGGCCAAAAATATTTACAGGGAAATTATTGAGTGTAAAAATCCTTCTTAATCGCAGTTTCTTCCTTATTTTATTTGTGAGGACGGACCTGCTGATAAACTGAGGGAGTCGAATGATCTCATGAGATTCATTATTAAACCAGTCTCCTGCACTTTCTATTTGCATAATCTTTATGTTACTACCTTTCTCCAATGTTCGATAGACCCTCCTTGTTTATTCAAAACCTCAGTTACCCCCAAAGTCCCCCAGAAGAAGACCAAGGAATAAGATCATGGACCAAATAAAGATGAAAGCACATAGGAAGAGATACCAGCAGGCAAAGTCATTAGATGGGGAAGGGTGGAGGGCAGCAGTCAACCAATCTTAAGATTGAACGACCAATAAATGAAAGATGAATTAAAAATAAATGTGGGGTATTTTAACTCTCGTAGGTCTGAAATCTTTTATTTCTCGTGGTTACCCGCCAATGGTGTTTTGAACCATGCTGCTCAATTGGTGAAGTTCCTTGGCAGAAGCTATTACAGTATCCTTAAGATAAAATTAACTTCCCAAATGTACTCCTTAATTCAAACTTTTATGAGCGAATGGCAACAATTGAAATTGTAATTAGAATTGATGCCTCTATCTTTTTCATTATTGGTACGTTAAATACGAGTCTACGGCATCCTATTTTAAAATATAATTTTCACCAGTTTCTCGCTGATTGACGGGAAACTGAAATTATTTATCACGTATAGTCGGCCATATTTCGACTACTTAAAGCTATGTCGAGACTTCATAATTGTAACTATAAATTGTATGGTTTCGTCGGTTCTCAAATTCAGCAGAGAAACTTTAAGTAGGCATTAAAACGATTTCCCCTTAATTGTTCCAGAAAAGGTAAATTATTTAATTGTTTAAATACCTTTTTACATGTCCACAGTGAGAAACTTAGGGATAAAATTATGCTGTCCATTTTTATGAGAAGCATTCTTACACGCACGTGTATGTATCACATTAGATGAGAATATTTCGAGGACAGCTCACTGCGTATCTTCCCTATAGGAGGTGATAACGTAAAAGATCATCTTATTTCCATAGCAACCGAGTAGTTTTTAAGACTGTTCAGAATACTCATGCGTATATTTAATCCACTGAGTAATCCATGGAGTAAATTTTGGGAATGTGCGCCGTCAAATATTACACGATCGCTAAGTCCCGAAGGAATCTCATCCTCATTAAAGATGCTGAAACGTTGTTATTGCTTCTAAGGTGGTAAATGTTTTTGCCCCAAATGTAGATTAATCAACAGACGTACTCGGGTCCAAATTCTCATCTTCTAGGACTAATGAATTTCCATGGATTTTGTAGAGGCCATTTTCCTTACTTTAGGAGGAGTTGACTAAGTGAAAAGTATACGTTATTCTCAGTTTCAGTCATGTGTGCACATTACCACAATATTTCATCATCGTGAATTACGCTGGGATTGATATTGTGGATTTATTATTGTTTTATTGAACATTTATTGATTTTCTGGGGTTTTGCCCCTTAGGAACAACAAAAAAATATACATAGTGATGCGAGTCAGTGAACAAAAATAAGAAAAAAAATAAAGAGTATAAAATGGTAAAGACGAATGAATGTATGAAACTTAACATTTTTATATTGAAATTATACAATGCAAATAAGAATCAGTTAACAAGTATGCTAGATAAACTACGAAGTGTAACATATAATGAATTCGAAATTCAGCAAAAAAGTCTATTATATAAGGTTACAACGACAACATTAAAAATCAGAAAGTAGTATATTATAATAATTCATTTTGAATGTTGAGAGAGAGGGACTATTTTTAATTCTTTAGGTAGATTATTCCACAGATCATGCGCTTTTACGATTATTGGATAAGGATATTTGTTAAACTAATTATCAATCCATCCTTTTTCATTCTCGTATTCTTGACTAAGTCTCTGAGACATGTAGTTATTCATATTTTGGCATCATCTCACTGGGTCCCTTTCCTATTCCTCGTCCACTATTGCACACAACTCATCTATATTATAAGGTCAAACGTATACATCCCGCACTTCCCTCACCATTAGTGCAATGGCCTAGCCTCATTGAAACGCCAGTTCCTGTAAGATCACTGAAGTTAAGCGATGTTGGGCCCGGACGGGGGTTGGGTGAGTGGCCATTCATACCTTCATCGTGGCGCTCTTGTTCCCTGTCTGCAAGTAGCAGGCAGGTTAAAAATGGGGTTGATAAAATGGACCACTCAAGATTAAGATGCCCGAGTTTCGATAGAATGCTCCCTCAACTAACAGTCCATCTCCATGAAAATCCAATAACTTTCAATGGGCTCGAGGTCTGGACTCCGTGTAGACCAATCCACCCGGGTTACTCGGTTCGTTTGAAACCACCAATAGAATTTTGCACTTTAGGACTTTCAAATATTCGGGGTTATAGACAAAATATTAACATTAATAAAAATTTGAATGAAATTAAGTTCTCAAGAGAGCAGACACTTTTATAAAGTCCGCATCATGGAGTTGAGGAATTGGATTTTTCATATTACAGCACTAAATTAAATTTTAGCGAGTGAAAGTCGAAGGCGCAACACACATTCGGTTAATTTCGCGTCTGTAGATATTTTATTGTAACATACCCACCACCTTCTACCTCCTGCGAGAAAGATTAAGCATTATTAATGGCCAATTTTTACTCTTAGAAATCCCGTTTACGCCGCTGTTAACTTTGAAATTTATCTATCTACATCAAATTACTGCCCTGCAAGCAGCCAAATTGGCGAGTGGTAGGGGTGTTAGGACACCAACCGTTCAAAGGTTGTAAAAGATGAGGTTTTCGGAGGTTATAAGGAGAAGTGTATTATGAGAGTGTTTTCAGTCAAGCTCAGGTTTTATTTAAGGTAATGCGAGCGAGATAGTTCCCTAATCATAATAGAGAGTATATTCGAATTATACGTTTTAATTTCACCAACTGTGACATATACGAATTAAATATTGCATTATTAATGGTCCAATAAATAGTTTTATATGACATCAATTGTAAGTAATCAAATGAAAATATATAAATTAGTCTTTAACTTGACTAATTTTTTCACGCGGTACGTTTGAAAATCCTTCAAAACAGGTTTATTGTGATCCCGCGGAATTTACTGCGGTGACAATATGATTAATTCTCAATAATAGTTGAGAAACTACACACTATTAATTTTTTGACGATATATAGATGTTAGAATTTCCTCATTTGTTAAATAAAGTCTCTCTGGAGTGCATGCGCGTTACATTTCCAGCATAAAAGGGCTGGTATTTTCTAGAAAATATCTCGGAAAGGAATGAGGTAAGGGGTTGAATTTTTGGTGTCAATGGAAGGGCGATATATTTTTCTTTAAAATGAGACAAAATTCATAGATTTCTAGGGAAAATGATATTTCGCTCAAACTAAGTTACGCCGCTTATTGTACGTGGAAAGAACGAATTTTTATACCTATCAGTTCGGCAATGTATCTTTCTTATTTCATCGCCTCCGTCGGGCCCAGAGATTTAGTATGGCGTCAAAATGATAATCTCTGTGTCGCCCTTTAATACTTTTGATCTGAATTTTTTAGGCAAACAAAGGCTATCGCGCAGCCTACGTGTCTCGTGTGGCTTCCTCTGAAAGCTGAGAAGCACTAAATGTTATCTCCTTGCAATTTTTAATGAAGCGCGAGGCTTTACTCTGTATTTTATTAATTTTTTTGGTGAAGTCTTTCTCTCCAGGGTACCAAGTGCTCTCGGTGCATCTCTAAACTTCCGCAATCTGCTCTGATTGTCTATTGAAAAAGCTTCCACAGGAGTAGTCACCAGCAAGCTTGAGCGAGGCTCTGACGCGTCTGAGAGATTTTCTGTTGTGAATGGCGCGTAGGTTACTAATACCCGCTGTACCAGAGAGAGAAAGATTTTCACGCTTCGATATATGAAGAAGCACCCGTCAAATACTTGTGAGAGAGTAAAAGAAGTCACATGCCACTTCTTTCCAGTTAACTTAACGACGTGTCTCCGAATCTTGATCCTTGGTGAAAATGGAACAAGGGGAAAATCAGCTATCATTTATGGCAAACTGCGTCCCAAATCAAAGTCATACGCCGAATATACATTGCGAGTTTGGATTAATTTGTATTGACAGAGCTTATTATTCGCACGGTATTTACAGTATGTACACGGACGGAGCTTAGTATCGCCTCGAAGTACCTTTTGGGACGCTCAATAGTCACGTAACATCACTCGTTTCTTTACCTCAGACATAAGGTAGCCGGCCACATAACCCTTGTAAGATGGAACCTAATGACGTTTTATTGGAAGGGTCTTGGCTGAATCGGCGAAACCCTGGAACTACTGCATTCTACATGCTTGCCAGTGGGAAAAATCTTGCGAATTACTATCCTTATAGTTTCATTTCAACTTGCATGCCTACCACGCAATGAACAAGTAACTCGATTCACAGTAATGCACACTGATGAAAATAAATATGCCAAAAGAATGTGAACTCCCTCTGAAATTCGCCGTGAAATAAGAAAGCAGGGTGGTTGTAACTGGTTAATACACATGAATCGTGATTACGGATCCTTATAATACTTCCATTCGTTTCATTGCTATTTTTCAATTGTGATCATGATAGCGGAAATGTGATCGTCGGGGATCGGATTGGTTAGAGTACTGGCAAGCCATACGAGCGGCCAGGGTTCAAATCCCTGCAGATGATGATATATTTCAGAGAAAACCCGATCCCAGCATAAAGGAACAGATATTTTTCAGAGCGACACAGAGAATATTATCATGACTCCTCACTACATCTCAAGGTCTGATGGATCCGATAAAATAAGTGAGATACACTGGCGAGCAGATAGGTAAAAAAACTCGTTCTTTCCGCGAGCAATAAGCGAGAGCAATAAAAATTGAGCTCCACTAAATACACTCCTATAATACATGTCACCATTTCATCTCCCAAAATTTACATCTTTACACGGCTGGTGACCTAACACCCCCTGCCACACGCCCATGCGGCGGTTTGCGGGGTACTATGTAGATATAGATGTAGGAAAAGGTACAGGCTTCTCTCTGTTTAGTATAAATCAATGAGCGGTTCGTTCATATGAATGAAAAAAAATTACAAGACGTAATTTACATAATATACAACAAAAATTGAATATACAATCAATATACTATATAATCACACAAAAACTGAATTAAAATAAATTTTCGACTGGATTATGTCATATGTGAACAATAAACAATGCAATGTTACCAATAAATGTGAAAAATTATGACGATCTATGATCTAAATTATTACTCAGATTGATTATTTAGGAGGTATTTGAAATATTTGTTTTTGAAAGAAAATAAACTTTGGGTGTTTTTTTCGATCATTTAGCATTATATAGATTGGAACCGGATATAAGGAAAGAATTTGCAAAGACTTTAGTTTGTGGAGTAAGAGGAATTTGGGAATCACCAGTAGACATAGAAAGTCGGGTAGTTCGCGAGGATCTAAAATTAAGGTCATGTTAATACTGTGGGGTTTTATCTGTTATGACAGAATATATTATATACAGAATATCTGTTATGACAGAAAATTTTGGCCCATTTTCATAGAATAATTCCTCTCCTGATGGACTTAGGGCGCGTTCATGTGGAGCCTTGAGTGATTCATAAATTAATAACCGTTTTGGTTCCGGTATTTTCTCTAACAACATAATGATATTCGCGAAAAACTACTACATGCATACAGCACTTATTAAGTCATTGACTTTATTTACATATCCAAATTTGTAGCAACAAAAGATCTATTATGATTTATTCGGTGAAAGAGACACTGAACGCGTTATTTAACACACAATAGTAAACCTGCAAACGTCCTCGGAAAGTCGATTAAAAAAATCCCTTCATCGTAGCAGATGAAGATTCCAGAGTGTGTATCGTATTTGGGTGGAATATAAATATTTTTCATAACCGGTCCTATTCTGATAAATGATAAGATTTTGCGTTAATAAACATGCTGAAATGAACGAGACGACACACAGAGACAGAATGCGCGGTGGAATTCAATAGAAAAGTTCAATGAAGATACTATTGATGAGTAATTTCTGAGCTTCAGTTTAAGAGAGCTCCATTACGAAGTACAAAATATTTGCGGTTTTCGATGTCTTCCTCAGTGTTTCCAGATTTTCGAAGTATGTGCTGCTTTTGCTTCGAAGTATGTGCAGCGAGTAGTTTCCAAGAATGCCGCATTCTGGTGCGCGAACATTTTTGCGTTGGTTTCCTCAAACATTGTACATTCCTATGCCAGATTCCTAATATATTGATCATTCTAGACACGAGTTTGGGATGTAAAATACCTTCCTCAATATAATTTGTTACATTCTCTCTTCAAAATCTTTCATGAGGAATAGACAAAATAATATATATTTTGTGATCAAAATAATTTGTTGAAAAAGAAAGATTGTTGATGGCAGTATTGAGAATGTAAAGTTAAAGTTATAAAAAGCTTGAAAAAGGTATATTTTTACGCTTCAGAGCGCTGCGCTGAAACAGTCTCCACGCCACGTTAACTTTCATTCCGACGTCACTGGGCAGTAAACACCTGCCTGTATCTCTTTGAATTCAAATTAAACTTCTTCTGCGTATAACACGTACGCATATAATATACATGGTATGCTTTATCGGATGTATTTTCTATATATCACTAATGAGTTTACCTTCAGTCCTCTGATCTCGGCTAGGTTTAATGTTCCGCTTTGTGTTAGGATCTCAGTTCGATCTGCGTTCTTAAGCATGTTGACCATGGACGTGGTTCTGCATATTGACTACATTAAACATGCTGACCATATATTTGGACGTGATAATCGCATTATGTGGCATTCCTATTAAAGTTTAAGTGAGAGGGAAGACGTTAAATTTTTGCTCACTACCTTTATTTTCATTCAAATGATCTTTGATTAAATTAAAATGACTTTGTACCTTTTTTCGCATTGTTTTCTTTTCAAAGGACCAGTCCTATCGCTGAGGCCACATCATCAGGTCTCTGAGATAAAACCGGTCGTCTGAAAATGAAACGCTGAGAAAAAGTTAATAAATTATTTTCATAATATCATAATGGATTTTCACAAAGTTAAGCCCCATGCCATTGAATTGTTTTATCAAAAATATGCTTTAGTTCACAACCGTCGAGTAAAGGACAAGTATTTAGAAAGCCAACTGTCCGCGATTCGAAAACTGTTGCAATAAACCATCTTTCAACCACTATCGAAGAGTTCTTTACGATCATTTCTGCCGAAAACTAAATCTTGAAGTTGTAAGGTTTTAATACTTTTTGATGGCTGAAACGGACCATTCTTGCGAATAACTGGCTTTCATTGTGTATGATCGTAATATAGTAATGCCACATCCGTTTAAGAGATAAAATCATACGGGTAATATTTAATTCATAGCTTTATTCTCCGAGAAAAGGGAAGAACCTAGAATCTATGAAAAGATCTCTAAAATGGGAAGCAATTATGATTTATTTTGTCTCCAGATACTGGTGGAGTTGTGATAAAAAACAATTAAAAACCCTTTGAGAAAGAAAAAATACACTAAAAAAAGACACTATTTTTCACATTTACATTTTCATATTCACTCGGAAATATAAATTTTGATCCCTAAACTTGATGAATTACAGCTTTATAATCGAAGAAAAATTGTAACAAATATGATTTTCGCGCTGGCAACCTATTTGTGTTAATCATTTATTTTGAATGTTCATAAATTACAATGCGCGAACATCCATGTCCTGAATAGTGATAATGCCACCCAAGGAGAGGCGAGCCTACAGTCTCAGAATTTTTCAAGCCTTACCCCGTAGGCAGGGAAGGTTTTCTAAGATTTTCCCGGTGTATCTGGTGCTGTGAGACACCCCGGCATGTCAATCAATGGTGTTCTGCTGTCGTCGTCTGTTCAGAAGCCTTCATTTTTTTTAGTCACTCCCTTATTCGGGAAGTTCAATAATTCCATTTTCTACGCCTATACACAACCATGCGACCCACTGCAGGCGTTGTAGCTGGGGGTTTGAGGACACCAGCAAAGAAAAAGTAAGGGACTTGGGAACTTGGATGGGGGAAGGAAATAACAAAGGCACTCAGTGTACCTCAGGGCTATATTTTGGATGTAGTCACCTATAATTCATGAAAATACAAACTTTTTGCTGCTATCTTTCAGCAGGTGAGAGTCTTACCCTTCCCTGCCTACGGGGTAAGGCTTGAAAAATTCTGAGACTGTAGGCTCGCCTCTCCTTGGGTGGCATTATCACTATTCAGGACATGGATGTTCGCGCATTGTAATTTATGAGTTGATCGCAACATAGGAAGCCCAATATTTGCTCTAGAAATGATGAAGACATTTTTACCAACAATTTTTATGTTTCTCTTCCAGGTATTGTGGATATGTATAGAGAGGGCATGTTGTCATCGTTCAGTCAACGTGACGTAGCTATTGTAAACCCGGGCCGTTGAGCCAAGGTCTCTCCGGTATTCCACCATCTATGCAGCTCCATACCTCTCGACGTTTCACTGAACGACTTTTTCTTCATCCTCAGGGGTTCAGAATATAGGCATAGGAACACAGAACACAGGGAATCAGGGCCCTTGAGGATGAAGATCAACTCATTCTTCAAAACGTCTGGAGCTTCTAACCTGGTGGAATACTCGGGAGACTTGATTCATTTGTGTTAATTAAAATACTTCTTTATCGCAAATTTGAATAGCAGTGGTAATTTTATTTTGTTGATAAAACTATTTTATGTCTGTTGAATTAATAATGACAATACCAACTGTGTTTCTATCCACATGGTTTTATATAGATACAACTAGTTTCAACTCTACTGCGTCATGATCAGGTACAAGCTTTATAATCATTGCTACTCTTGAGAAGCTTAATCTAAGCTTATAAACTCTGTGGATAGAAACATAGTTGCCATTGTCATCATTAATTCAATAATAGACTTCCACAAGGTTACGCCATCAAGAATTGAATCCATTTTATGCCTGTTGCTGTGATACTCATATATTTTTATTCAAAGATATACATTCTATACTAATGAGTAGAAGAATATCTTATTTTGCTAAAATTAATTAAAGGTAGGTTATGACTTTTCTTAAAATTTTCTTCCGTATATAAGTTCATGCCCGTTTTATTTTTTCTGCAAGTTTTTCCCTAGACTGGTGTAATTTGGTAACTTCATATCATTAATATCCGTTTGCATGGTTCGTCTTCCTTTTTGCCAATTAAATATCCTCGGAGTAGAATAACCTCTGACCTTCACTCCCGACGAAAAGCTAAGCTTAGTCAGCGAAGGGTAGGCAGTAATGAGGTGGTCTGAAATAAAGTGATAAAATCAGTTCAAGCCTCTTTTCGAAGCATTAAATGTAATTTTTTTCCGTGGAATGAATAATTTAAGTTCTGCCCAATTATTTCAAATTATTTTAAATGATTCAAATCATTACTTTATTTTAGAGTTTTGTACTTGACGCAACCAAAGCTCTGTTTTGTGCCGAGAAGTTTTCAATATGATTAAACAAAAGACTAGCTAATGTTTTACGGACCTTTCTCTAACCAGAGAAGTCTGCCGCCTGATATAAAGTTGATGATCATCAAATATTAGCTGTCGCTTAAGTTTATAGACATGAGAGAATATTTACTAGGGGTGAAAATGTTTGCCCCAACTTGTCAGGATGGTATTTCTGGGAATTTAGTTTCATATGGAATGTGAGGAACTTACATATAGCGAGTTTCATGTGTAATGATTAAGGCCACGGATTCCGACGTGGATGAGATGAAAGGTGAACCTTGTGGTGGAGATAATTGAGCCGGCTCAGCTTTGTAACGGCATTCTTAATTCACAAAAGACCGACCGAGGAAGAATGCTTCTTCGATTTTCCTAATCCATACATACGTTGAAGGAAAAAGTTTGGCACAATAGGTAATTAAGGTGTTACCTTATTAATGCAGAACATTATTAGAGGTTACGCACTGCGCTTATTGTTCTTGTGCCCCCACAGGGTGAGTGCTTGAATGGACTGAATAATTCATTAAGTGTACCTAAGGAACGTGGAGATATTTCCTGCCTGAGAAATTATTAGGGTTGCTGTCGTTTTTCTTCCTTTGTTAATCATTAGTTACCACGAGTTTTAGTAAACGTCTATGGGTGATTCGTATAATTTTTTGAAGTGAGTATCGATCAAAGTTAGTTTAACGTCTTAAACATAGAAAATCATTTTTCATTTTGTCTCGAGACAGATATGTTTTATTACTTTCGAAACCAGTTGCATTTAAAATTTTTCTATGGAAATTTGCAAAGACTTTCTCTTTTATTCAGGTTGCGGTAAATTTTCAATAGTTTTCGTTCATATGTGTAACATTTTTATAAGTTTTATTCATAGACTACATAGAGTCGATTAATGTGAACGATGGGTTCACTTTTCAAGGAATGAAGCAATATCTTCTAAATAAATGGAGGCACGAATTAAAAAATTCTCGCGGAGGATTCTGATACTTGAGTCAAAGGACTTGTGTGCACATGTATCCCAATGCAGACTTAAAGTGGTATGTCACAAGTATGGTACAAGTTATGGTATACACCGTAACTTTTCGGGGCACAGTACATACCAGTAGAGCGTCCTATAGCCATTTGAAGGATGGACAAATATGTATTATATAAAGCAATAGGATTGATGAACCATGGGAACCATGGTTCATGAATCATGAACCCATGAAATAAGTGTTGACAAAAAATTAGATACGTTTATTGGTTTCATAGGTTATGGCATTGAGTTATGAATTCAATTAGTAGCCAAGATGGTGAATGCGCAGTGAACCAATTGGAGACTTAATTACTAGATAAAAGTGTTGCTCCCAAACAAATGACCATTTTGTTTACTCTCTCTATTTACTATGTACATTTGCAATTATTCACAGACCAAAATTCAATAAATTTTATCCTGCGGTAGAAGATTAGATCAAATAATCGCAACTATAAACTATTGGTAAATAAGTTAAATAGCTAGTAGATGAGTTCCGGCAACCTAAATATTTTTACGAATCTATAACTTCAAGGATTTCATAATCATTGATTCCATAAATAAATGTTCTTGCAGCCGTACATTTTTTAAAAGTATTCTTCCGCTTAAGGTAAGTTTTGCTGGATGCCAGATGTCTCTCGGTTTTCTACGCTCCGGAGCCTATCTACCCATAGTATATCCTTCTTTGCCTCAGCATACGATCTGCCCTTCTTCATCCTATCCATGAAACCTGTTCTCTCTCCTTCTTCCTCTACTCCGCTTGTCCAACATTCTTCCTCATATCGATTCTTGAGCAAACGCTCACCTCTTGTTACATCCTCCAGCGTCCTACTCCGCCGATCTGGATTAAGAAGTTTCCTTTCCTCAATGCCTGAAGCCTATTCTCGTCATCCTTTCTGAGGGTCCACGTTTCTGCCCCATACAACGCTACGCTTTATATCAACCTCTTCATCAGCCTCTTCTTCACATCCTTACCCATTGTCCCCGTAATCAGCCCCCTTCTATAACTAAACGCCTCCCTACCTAGCGCTTTCTTTCTTATGTCTTTAAATTCTCTTTCGTATGTCTTTACTACTGTCCGTTTTCTTCTAGCGTGCTCCCTAAGTAATTAAACTTGCTCTACTTGCTCGAGTTTGTGTCTTCCACTTTAGTTACCAGCCTTGCTTTCTTTGTCGTAGAGAAATTAGTAAACGAAAATGTGTATAAGTTTATTGCACATCTGTGTTATTGAAATTTCATCCTTCCAGCACGAGTCCATTTTATTCCGACTCCGGGGATAGGGATCGTACGATGAAGGAAAAGCACTTCTAATCTATTTTCTCTTTTTTCTATCGTTAACTATTCAGACACGCCTTCTCTGCTGTCCGACGTGCGCTGCTCCTGGATTCCACGAGCCGACGGCACAGGCGTTTAAAGCCCCAACAACCTGGCCAAGGTGAGAAGAATGATGCACCTATAGTGGGTATTTTATTGCAGGATTGGTGAGAGTGAAAGTTAAAAAGTCGTAAAGCACAGTAGGTGTGTATGCAAATGCACACCTGCACGTTCTAATTCAATCGACAGCGAGCGCCCTGCTGGTAAAAAGTGCGTCGAGCGTGCGTGTATAAGTGCAAAGTTCTTTTTGAAGTGCTACATATTAGTTTCTATTGAAACTAATTTATTTCTGAAAAACGAAATCTCTTTTAGAAAGTTAGTATTATAGGCTGGTATAAATAAAATTTTCTCCTTCTGAAAGGTATTTGTTAAAACGGTAGATTAAAAAATAGTGTTTTTCAGCCAAAATCCGCGCTTCAAATAACCACAAGTTAATAAATTACGAACAATTCTGGCATAATCCATACATCACATTGTAAACAATTTAATTGGCTTTGCGGTAGACTAAACTAGCATCTACAATCCTCTAAATCGAAAGTTATTTATAAAATAAAGATCGATTTTGTACCCCGAAAAACGTGCCTCGCTTTGAGCATGCTGAATCGTTGGCTCAGTCTACGTCAGTCAGCTTGTCTACTACTACCTTTCTTTTCTACAGTAAAATTTTTAATTTAGTTTGTATATATTTTATGGTAAAATATTGTAATTTATGACCCTCCGACCTGACTGACTGCACTGACAACTCCTCTATCGCACGCCTCCACGCGTATTTCACGTGCACCTTTGCACGCTCACCGGACCATCTCTTGCGGGCTCCGTGTGCTTATCCAAGTCCGTCTTGCTTCTAGAACCTTCCACGGGTTCTCGAAGGTTCCATTCAAATTGGACAATCGGCTTTTAGCTACTTCCCAGCTCTGGAACCTTCTCAAACCCATCGACGGTTCCATTAGATGGTCCCGCGCGTAACAATATAAT
The DNA here is from genome assembly GCA_963169105.1 of Ceriagrion tenellum. Classification (NCBI taxonomy): domain Eukaryota; kingdom Metazoa; phylum Arthropoda; class Insecta; order Odonata; family Coenagrionidae; genus Ceriagrion; species Ceriagrion tenellum. The sequence continues at coordinate 106,511,670 of OY720639.1, forward strand.
GTAACGAGTTCAAATCACTTTTAAAATCTCCAAATCAAAACTGTAAAGGATGAGTATAAGAATGATGACCAAATTTTAAGTCTGAGAGATCGCCAGGTTTTGAATATGAGAATGATGACCATATTTTAAGTCTGTGAGATTGCGTGGTTGTGAATGAAATGATTTATATGTGATCTAAGATGCGCATGCAAACAGCATCATAAAGAAGTATGTGAAAACCTTCGTATGCAGCGTAGCCCTTTATGGATCGGAAGCATGGACCATTGGAAATCTGACCACAACAGACTAGGAGCCTTCAAAACCTGGTGCTGGAGGAGAATGCTGAAGATAAGTACAACAGACATCAAGCGGACAATAGCCCAAGCTCAGAAGGCGATCATGGGAAAGTGACTGCTGCTGTGCTCAACGAAGATAGCACTACAAACAAGGTAACAGTAACATGTGAAGACATCGTGTGGAGCGTGACACTCCAAGGATCAGAAGCATGGACCATTGGATAAGCTGACCAGAAAAGGCTAGAAGCCTTTGAAAACTGGTGCCGGAGGAGGATGCTGAAGATGTTATGGACAGGCAAAATAAGAAATGAAGTAGTGTGCAGAAGGGTAGAAAAGGAAAGGACCATATGGAACACGATAGGAAAAAGAGCAAGATGAACTAAACTCACCCTGAGACACAATGGGTTTACGAAAAACATAATTGAAGTCAAAATAGAAGGATGAGTTCCCAGAGAAAGACCCAGAAATAAGTTCATGGATCAAATAAAGAGGAAGGTACATAGGAAGAGATACCATGAGGTAAGGGAACTAGGATTAGATAGGGAAAGGTGAAGGGCTGTAGTCAACCAATCTTAGGATTGAACGACCAATGATGAAAAAGGTTTAATACCAATTTTATTATTGGCCAAGAAAGGGCCGGTCTTATTCTAAACCCTCCAAAAGTCAAGGATACAATCTAATTCTGAAAATATCATCAAATACTTGTACCTTATTGTTATAACATAGCTCAATTTTTGTAGTTTTGTGAATACGATATGTGGATTGTATTATATTCTGATAATGCTGTACTATTCAATGCTGCTCCCTATTTAGAATTCACATGTAGCTATCGCGGTAGATATATACCTACTATTTATTCTTGAGTGCCTCTTTTACGTACCATTGCGAACAGATCAGTTATTCCCGAAGTGAACGTAATAAGGCTGGAACACGTGAAGGTAACATCTAATTCCGGAGTTATTTGCAGTTTGTAGCTCATCCGTGCTCACGATATGCCACACCAACGAACCGCAATCATTCCACGCTTATGATTGGTGGCTACAGGAATAACTCCTTGAAGTTAGTTAACATATATCAGTTAGATTACTTGTAACTTGGTGATTCCAAATGTCTTCATTTGTCTCCATGTAAACACATCAGGGATAATGGAGGTGTCTTCAGGTCGAAGATGACATAAATACGCCTCCAGGATTGCAGGAGCTCTTTCATTGAAGCCACTAGATAACCTTATCATTTCATATCAACCAAAAAGTTGAATTAAGGGATATTCGTTCCATTTCTTCTTCCGGGATTCGGCCACGTCATTGTTTTTCCGGCAACGTTTCTTCTCCTATCCTGGAGGCATTTACAGGTCGATTACGAGCTGAGTACGCCTCCAGGATAGGTGGAGTGACGGTCGGAAAAAACAACGACGCGGCCGAATCCCAGAAGAAGAAATGGAGCAAATATCTTTTCACCACGGAAACCTTGAACGAAAATTGAATTACGGGAGTTAGCAGGGCGATGGGAGAGAACCAAGGGCCGACCAATCATGGACTAGAACTATTGTAGAGCAGGGTTTCCCTATCGGTGCTCATCGTCAAGATAGCGAAATCTCCACGCACAAATATTGATAACATATTATTATTGATTATCTGTCATTACTAACCTTTAAATTATACGAGGTGCTGCGTCAAAATCCAAAGACCCTCAAAGTACTCCATCTGATAAAAGGTATGGGAGACCCTGTAGTAAAGGAATAATGAGTACATTATACAAACTGGAGGTATAAGCCATAAGGGTGGAAATTGTTGAAGGTGCATTTTGAATACCAAGAAAATCAGTCGTTGATTGATTAGCCAGATGCAGGAGATGCATCATGGGATATATTTTGGCAGAAGTTTTTCCCGGCTTATGAAGGATACTCAGAAATTATACGGAAAAGCGCGTATCTGGGAATGAAATCCTGTGATGTGTCTGAACGCTGTAAAACGCTGCGCATTAGGCCGAGTACTTTCGTTTTTATGCACGAATTAAAGCGAAGTCCACGTTCACGTATCACTATGCGTTTGTTATCACCATAGTATCATCGAGATACAAATCTATCTCTTCATTCCTAATCTGATCCTGATAGGGACCCTAAAACAGGAATTAATATGTGGTGCCGATTATCGACCAATTATTCATATTAACTCAGTTTATTTTTAACTTCTCTGAGTGAAATGAAAGGTATTATCCTAATGTAACGACAGGAATCAATGTGTCTCTTAGCTTTGATCTATTTCCTTTTCTATGTTTGCGCTAATTCTTACCATGATCCGTCTCTTTAATTCGATTCAATACCCTCGTTAAAAATGAGATAGCATCGAGTATGGGAACTAGAGTTAGATAGGGAAGGGTGGAGGGCTGCAGTCAACTAATATTAGGATAGAACGACCAATGCTTATAATCTCCCTATTTAATTCCATCCAAATTGTCAATTTTTATCTCCCAATTTTGCCTTTTACCCAGAATTTTATTTATCAGACCTGCCTATATTATCTCACACCCCTTAATTACTTGCCCTATCTACATCTACTTACTACCCTGCTGGCCAAAAGGGTATTTGGCAGGGGATGACTTATCACCAACATGAACTACAGTGAAGAAATTTACTTTCACCAACATGCACCACATAATGGGTATGCTACAAATCCTATGGAAAACAATAAATTGATCTATAATGTAACTACGTAAACGTGACACAAGGGTCATGCTGGAAACATGCAAAACATGGTATTAGCACTTCTCGGCAGATTCAGAAAAATGCATTAGGAGGCTTAGGAATTAATCAGCTACACTACCTGTCAACTAATTTACTTCTCTCTCTCTCTCAGCTCAGTCTCAACGCAGCTGTTATGGTATCTTATCGCTCGCGGGAAAAACGAAATTTTAAATCAATCTGTTCTACAATCTATTTCCCTTATTGTATTCTCATGATCTGATCTACTGTAGTGTGTTTGAGTTCGTTAGATACTGAAAATTCTTCTGAAAATTAATAGGTTCTTAATATACTTAAAAGATTGAGTTTAATTTTCAATCGACGGTCTGATAGCGATTCCCATCCTAGTTTTTCCAAGAGGTATCAAGTCACATTGTCTCTTTGTGCTTTTTGGTGACAACTTTTTCAACTTTCTGTCCTTCCCAGCCATGTCAAGGACTTCCTCGTTTGCATTCCTCTCCAACCCACACGTTTCCTCCTTCACACTCCCACATCTCAAGAACTTCCTGCCTCCTTTCGTCCCATTTCCCCAGGGTCCAAGTTTCACCGCCATACAGCGACACGATAAATGTCAGATTCTTCGCGAACATAGAGTCAACACCTTAACCGAATTTCCGCAACAGGTTTTGTTCCAATAAATGCTTCTTTTGCTATCAAAGTTCTTTTTCCTATATCTATTGAACCTCGTTCATTTTAACCGTCGATTTTTTAACACTTTTTTATTGTCGATTCACTATTTATGATTCTTTTATCATTTATTCATCTTTATTTTATTTTATTGAGTTATCTTTGCTATATTTATCCATTTATCTTTAAATGATTAGTTCATTTATATATTTAAAAAAATTTTTTTACCATCTTTATTTATTTTCATTCTCTTATTTCTTATTTAGTTATTTTTAACTTTACAGTTTTGTATAAATAACCCTTTTTATTATTATCATTTCATGTGTATTTCTTGCATTGTTTTTTTGTTGGTGTTACATTAGCTCAATCTGTCTGTAGATTTTCGCTGGTTTTACACACTCCCCTTCATGTGTGGGTGTTATTCTGCTATTGGTTTTTTCGTCAAGGATATCACCTCCTTACGTTTTTCCCACAAATGTATACATCTTTCGTCGCACTTATTTCATGTGTTTATCTGACTAGGGGTTAGTTGGAGGAAGAGACTACCTTAGTCTCAATCAATCAATCAATTATGAGGCATTATTATTATTCATTTTCGTCTGGAAGGCTATTTTTGGACTCCTCAATGGCCTTTTCATTATTTTCTCACCCTGGGTTTCTGCCATTAGTTCGTTTCTGTTCGAGAGTTACCCTTTTTGCTGGTGAAATATTCCCGCCTCAAGGCAGAGGTATTTTTATAATTCTATTCTTTCTTACTCTTTTGGAGCACGAAGCGATCGTTGAAAGCAAGCCGAGAGCAAGGAAGTCGGCCTCACGTCTCATTTACAAAGCTATCCTCCGTCCTACCCTCTGGAGGCGAACGACGGAAGCATCTCAAAGAAGCAGTGACGTCATTCCCCGGATTTTCCCTCCCCCACACTTTCCCTGGGCCCCTGCCTCGACCGCCGCCCTCAACTGAGGGTCAGAAAGATCTCCACAAAAACGTTGTAGGGTGCTTAGAGGAACAGGACGAAGCAAGCGCGCGAGAGTTGAGTGAAGAAATCTTGGTGTTTCCGAGAGCACCGTTACCGCATTAATTCATTTAGCTCATTATGTGGCTAAGAATAGAAAAACTTGTCCTTAAACGGGATAGTGTCATCCTCATTGGTCGTTTAATCATTATATTACTGGACTGCAGAATTCCATCCCTCCCTATGACTGAAAATGTATCTCCCTCAGTCTCCGGAGTACCATATTTTTGATTCGCACAAAATGAGCGAAATTTATTGTTTGTGTCAGTTATTTACTTATTTGTATTTGTGATTTTGAAATTTTGTTTCAAAGGTTGTTGCCAGAACAATACAAGCTGTTTCTATTTCCATAGCAAATACCGCACAGCAAAATGGGAAAAATCATCTACTCTTGGAAATTATAGACCTCTTAGCAAGTCATGTCAAAAGATTTAAGTTTCTACTGGTGAATAGTATTAATAAACTCTTCTCGGGCTCTGCACCGGGTAATTGGCTTCATGTTTGCCGACGTTTTGGAAAACGACTTGTTTTCCATGTTCAAGGCGTGTTACTCTGTCCGTGTCAGATAGTAAACTGAATTGAATTGACCGTTGGTCGGGCCCAACAATTGAGCTCAGGTGCCATCTGATTGGCTGATGTTTGAATTTTGCCCTTGAATTATTTTCTGATTTTTCCTTATGTTTTTAATGCAATTTATTACAAGTGTCCATGTATTGCTCAGATGAAAGCCAGAGTCACTATTGAAATTTATTGGATTAAGGCTTATTTCAATAGCTTCCTTAATTATTGCGTCCCAGTAGCGCGCTGAGCGGCAAAGAATTTTTGCATCTCCCCATTGAATGGCATGATCTTCATTGATGCTGTGTTCCGCCACTGCCAACTTCTGTGGTTGCGCTAATCTAAAGTGCCTTCGGTGTTCTTTCAGCCTCGTCTCAATCGTTCGACCTGTCTCCCCCACATATATTTTTCCGCTCTCGCATGGAATCTGGTAAACCCCTGGTGTCTTCAGGCCGATGGGATCCTTCGCCATTATCAGTCGGTTCCTTAATTTAGGTGGTGGTAGGTGGATAGTTCTGATGTTATACTTCAGTAGAATGCGGTGGATCTTTCCAGATACGGTTGAAACATAAGGGATTAAGGGATGTCAAATTATCCGGGAATGTCTCACAGTTCAAAAGGAGCGCAGCTGATAATCACCTTTTGTTTCCCTCAGTTCACTGAATGCCATCTTTTCTACTCGAAATAATCGAATAATATGTTTTATTTGTATTTTTATTTGTATTTGTTATCTATATTAGTTAATTTGATTATTAGCTATCTTTAGATTAATCGTATCATTAGGGTCCTGGGTAATTAATTGTTTCCTTCAGCTTCTTGAACGTCGCATTTTAATTTAAGGATATTGAATAATATTTGTAAATTGTATTTTGTAAAATGTATTTTGCCCTCTAGCTGATTTAATTACCACTGTTTTGCGTATTTTTTTGCATTCATGTTTCGTATGAGTTTCGCCCCATGGTGGCATGTATTTTGAATTTATGTTTCAAGAGACTTTCCTCTCAGAACAGTATGTTGTTTCTATTCTATTCTATTCCTATCAAATGACAGTTCCCTTACTTTCTGATAGCTCTTTTTATCTACTTTCCTCATCACTTGGTCCATGAACTTATTCCAGGACCTTCCTCTCGGGACGTTTACCTTTTTTACCCCCGTTTACCTTCAGTTATGATCTTCACGAACTCATTGTGTGTCAGAGTGCGTCCGATCCATCTGGTTCTTCTTTTTTATGATGTTCAATATGCTCCTTTCCTCTTCTACTCTTTTGTAAACTTATTCATTTCTTATTTTGTCAGTCCATTATGGACCAAATTGTGTACCAATAATAAATATGCCGCATCAAACTGTCGTAAAATTAAAAATATGAGTCTGAATACATTAAAAAAGCAAATTTTAAATAAGGAGTCCGCTATGAAGAAAATATCAGTGCCACCATTGAGGTGGATAGAAAGGACATGAGGCTATCAAAAAATTGGCTGACAAGCGTGGCCACCATACTGTTTTCCTCGGTCTTTCTTGGCTCGGCCTGAGAATAGCATGGAGGAATGGCCTTATTAGCGGATATAATGTGAGAATTATACCTTCGTAATAGTTCGTTCACTTGATGGCACTCAGCAGCGATCTGTTAGAGCCCCCGGACGGTGATTAAAGCCTAAATAATTGGGAAAAGAACTCTCGAAGGAAGATCAGAAGATTTGATCGCTGTGTCCCACACCTCTTTTCCACTTACCACTCCTTTTGGCCATCTGTCTTCACAAGCTAAAGCTACCAAGTTCCACTATTCCTTCAAATAAATTCTTTTCTATGGGTGAAGGAGCGTCTGCCTTTCCGCAGCTTGAAAAGTCATCGTTTTAGGTACATTACGTCTAGAACAAAGGAGCAAGGACCAAATTACGCCGAGACTGAGCTGCATACAAACAATTGTGCCGTAAATATACGCCGAGACTCCTACAAACGGCTTGGATCATATGCCTACTGAATAATCTCAAAGCAATGTTTTAGACGGACGTGGGAGAGGGAGATTTGAGGTTGCGGGGAAAGAAAGGGTTGGTTAAGTGGAAGGGGCACGTATTAGGAGGGTAGGGGAATCCTCGAAGGAAGTAATATAATTACGGTCTCTGCAGAGGGACGTGGCTGTCAAGAACTTCCTCTCTTACGTCTGCCTCACGTTCTCGGTTGTAAGCGGCTTTGTGAGTAGGTTTCTCTAGATAGTAGAGTAAATCTAATGGTTAACAACACGCAAATTGAAACAGTAACCCAATATACATATCTTGGATTACAGTCATGGACATGGATTACAGACCTTCGTGATCGCGTGAAAGAAATCGAAAGCCCTATTGAGATTTCTCGGACTACATTTAATTCCACGAGAAATAATTATGAAATCGTAATTTGACTGTAGAACTGAGAGTACTAATGATGCGCTGTTATATTTTTTTTACCAACTTCTCAAATAGTGCTAAAGCCTTGACGCTAAAGCAATACAATTGTTTTGAGGAAAGTTAGGAACTTGTTCGGTTTTCTGGGTTATCAGTTGCATTGGGAGGCGGTCGATTTTATCACTTTGAAAATTTCATCGCCTCCCTCTTCGGTAATTCATGACGTTTTTCCTAATTTTGTGAAATTCGATGAATTTTAGTAGCCCGTATTCGCTCAATTTCTTTTGGTGATTGGCGCTATGATATGCCAAATGAATACATTGATTTATTCCTAAAATCACCGCAGCAGTCATTTTGACCTCATCTGAAATTTTTATGAAAATTTCTATGATATTACTGTTAATACGAGATTAGATTAAATTTAATGGCTTTAAATAACATATATCCTCGCTAAATAGTTAAATTGATTTGTTCCATCATTAAATCGTGCGTCTGTCATACAATTTTAATCGCATTTCAGTGTTAATTAAATATGCAAAATTTCGCGCAATGCATACTGATTTCGGTTATATCAAGGTTTTCGGCGTCACCTTTGATACATACAAATTTTTAAAAAGTACTCAATTATTGTTCTTACTTTTTTTAAAATAATACATTTCTACTATAGTTGTTCTTATATGCAATTTATCCAAGTACATAAATAAAAAAGAGCGGCCGATATGAACCTTTCCCGCGGTGTCAGGCGTAGAAAAAATCCGGTGCATATTGTGTTAAAAAATGGAGGATTTTTCTCCAAAAACTGCAATTCGTGGTTCAAAAGGGATTTTTCCTGCCTAATAATTGCGGGGATGATAACCGGATGCACAACTCACAGTATTACTGAAGGGATTCACGTGTTATTCAGGTTTTGCACATCAAAAAAGTGTTGTATTTTCACTCAGTATGCTAGAAGCTTATTTTTGCCATAAAAGACTTATAAAAGACATAAACAGTGGACTTGTAGATTATGTGGCATGTTCCACATCATCGCTAATAATTTGCTGTGCGTTGTCCTTAGAGTTCTGTAAGCTTTATTTATACCATAGAAGGACTTATTTCATTATATCCCCGTGGAAGTTTATTTCTCTCATTATTATTCTACATCTACGTCTACATTACCCTGTGAGCCGCCGTATGGGCGTGTGGAAGGAAGTATTAGGACACCAGCCGTATAGAAATGTAAGAGATAAGGTTTTCGGAGGTGAAATAGTGACGTGTATGACGTAAGTGCATTGAGTGGAGCTCAATTTTAATTGTGCTCGATTATTGTGCGCGGAAAGAACAAGTTTTTGTACCTATCTGTTCGGCAATGTATGTCTCTTATTTTATCGCTTCTCTCAGACGTAAAGATGTTGCGGGGTTGCCCTAATAATACTCTGTTTTTCACTCTGAGAAACACCAATTCGGAATTTCTCAAGCAACCTAAGCCTAGCGTGTAGTCTCTGAGTCTCTAGGGGCTCCCACCTTACTCCCTCTAAAAGTTGTGAAAGACTATATGTTCGCTCGTAACAGTTTTTAACGAAGCGTGCTGCTTTTCTTTGTATTTTATTATTTTTTTGGTAAAAAATTTATGACCAGGGTCCCAAATGCTTGCGGCGTACTTGAGGTGTGGGTAAACCAGAGCGAAGTAGCATCTCTCTTTGACTTTTTCATCCGAGGACCTTCCTATTATACGCTAAACAAAACCTAGTTTATTTAATGCTGTGCCACATATGTTTTGCATTTTTGTTCCCCACGATATATCGGAATTTAAGGTAATTCCAAGATCCAAATATTATGGAAGGTGGAAATTTTTATGGAAGGTGAAATCTTGGCAGTAAAATATCTTGGAATTACCTTAAATTCTGACATATCGTGGGGGATTACACATGAAAAAATATATGCGGCACAACATTAAAGAAATCAGGTTTTGTAAAAACTATAATAGGAAGGTTCTAGAAATGAAAAAGTAAAAGAGAGATGTTACTTCGCTCTAGTTAGGCCACACCTCGATTACGATGCGAGCATTTGGGACCCTGGTCATAAAGATTTAACCAAAAATATTAACAAAATACAATGAAAAGCAGCACGCTTCGTTAAATACTGCTATGAGCGAACATACAGTGCTTCAAAACTGCTAGAAGGATTAAGGTGGGAGCCCCTAGAGACTCAGGAGGCTGCATGCTAGGATTAGGCTGCTTGAGAAGTTCAGAACTGGTGTGTTTCAGAACGAATCAGAGAATATTATCATGATGCCTCACTACATTTCTAGGTCTGACAGATGCGATAAAATAAGAGAGATACTCTGCCGAACAGAGAGGAACAAAAACTCGTCTTTCCGCGCACAAACTGAGCTCCTCTAAATACACTCCCATAATAAGCGTGACCATTTCACCTCCCAAAAACTTACATCCTTACACGGCTGGTGACCTACCACCCCCTGCCAAACGCTCATACGGTAGCTCGCGGGGTAATATGAAGATGTAGATGGATATTATATACCTCATGATACCTCTAGCCAATATGAGAGAATTGGTCATTCCTTTAAATCAAAAACAGACATATATTCCCATCTTAAAACATCTCAAGATCTATTTATGGATTCCTCTTGTCATGCTTTGAAGAGTTATCAACTAAATGTTAAGTTATCATTAATCCTATGACTGTATACATTTTTCATTAAAGTGTCTGCTGTAAAATTAGTTCTGTATTAATACATGTGAGCTAAAAATGCACTTAGTTCACATTGAGTCAGTTTAAAAGTTTCATATGACGAAAACGGTATAGTCTTGCTTGGGAGACCTCAATATTTCAGAAATCCTGTCCTTACAATATTTATCGAGGAATAGAAGTTAGAATCTACGCTCTCACGCATATGTAGTGGCCGGTTTACACGGTACATTTGGTTGTACAAAATAATTTATCGTAGATTATACTATAAAATAAATGGAATTAGAGTAGGTTCTATTTCCCGTTCAGTCAACCAGACAATCATACAATTTGCCACTTTACACGGTACAATTTTCCTCATTAAAGAGTTCATACATTCGTTTGTACATTAAAATGTACCGAGTAAAGCAGCCTTTACTGTTTTAAATCCAATTTCATATTGACTAGTTCGCTATATCCGTAGGTGGTGTTGGCTTTCCGTTAACTTCATGAGAGTTCGTGATATTTAAATACCTATTTCATCAGACTTCCGTTAAGTTAGCACGTGTTATCTTACCAGCAAAGGTCGCATTTTCGTGTAAAAAAAATATTTAACCAGGTATCATCAAAATTTTCCAAATATATCAAAAAATTATTCAAAGCATACTGCTCTATGGATCACAAACGTGGAGAATGGCTTCGAGACTAAGAAAGAGACTGGAGGCCGTAGAAATGGATTATTTTAGCAGAAGCTGTGAAATATCAAGGCCAGAAAGGATTTACAATGTAAAAATATGGATTAATATGGAATAAAAATCATCGAAGAAATACAGAGTAGACGGTTGAAATAGTATAACCACATAAAAAGAATGGAGGATAAACGATGGCCAAAAATAACACTGAACTGGCACCAAAAGGTAGAAGGAAAAGGGGACGACCGAAAATTGGATGAAGCAGGTCATTCAAGATATGGAAAAGAGAACTGGGAGCCGAAGAATGGAAAAATAGAGAGGCTTGGAGAAAGAAAAGCGAGAGACAGCTAACACCTACATACAACTTGCTAATATGTATATCATAAAAATTGGAATTTTTGATTTTTTAAATGAATATCTCAAGGTTTTTCTATTGTTTCAAATAGTTGAGTCTCCAGCCTGCAGTTGGAAATTATTCCAGTAGTGCCGTCCGCTCATCGATTAAAAGTGACTTTTACAGCTAGCGATAGTGACTGAAAAATATTTGCTCAAACCTATTGTAACGACCAGTTACATTATCCTGGAGTTTCGTGTACCTGCGAGCGTTTCAAATATTCGTTCGCATTAGCTTGAGCTGGAATAGAGCAACGTCATCGTAACAACGGAAGCGTCGCATTAACTAGATACGGGACTTAACCCAGCCAATACTGACTCGTTCCCTCTCTCATCTGGAGAGTGGGTGTTGCAAAAATGCTTCATCTCATGCGAAAGTCGCGGAGCAGTACAATGGGCCGAAAACCTGCGAAATGTTTACATGCGAGCAGAGTGGGTCGGTATATTATTCGATGAGGATCCATACCAAAATACCGGTGGGTTGAGCTTTCAATTTTTCCCCAATCCGTCATCGTAGCAACTCCTGGATTATATGGGATACAGGCGACCTCGTTGACATCTGGAGCGGAATAACGTGAAGCGACACGGTAGGTACCAAAACAAAGAGCGACCTCACTGCGCAGCTCGATCCATCAACACGCAGTTCTTCATTCATGTGTCTTTTTTTCTCCTCCGAGTTAGCTCTCAAAATTGCTCCCTCCCTTCCCGTACTCCAGGGGTTACCCGAGTAAAAATAAGTGCATGACGTCCGGTGTCCGGTTTCGGTCGCGAAGAGTTCTCGACGCTGCAATTGGAAACCGACAAGTGCGTTCGCGGGGTACTCACTCGGTGCAGGAGTGCATTTTGTGTGCTCCGCGCGCGTTTTCGCTCTTTATTTGTTTCCCCGCGAACAAAGTGCTCCCATTGCAGCCCTTAAATTCTCGTTTATTGTTTTTTTAAAAGTAAAATGCTGGATCCATATTTTTCCCCATACGTTGCGGTGCGGGGAAATGCGTAGTACGATATGAAGGATTATGCAAATGCTCTATTCGCGCTTCGGGGAAACGGTTTTTTTCAAGCAGAGGGGGGAAACATATCCTAACCTCTCAGTGCTTATGCTACAATGCAGTGTTAACCTTTCCATGTATTTTCTTTCCTCGAGCATTTCTTCGTGGAATTCTTCCCCAAGGAATTTTTGGTCGTTAAAATTAATTATGAGCCTGCCTGTTAAATCATTTTGACTGTATCTCCGAGCTCACCGGGGTGTGAATGATGAAATAACATTTTTTTTATTTTTTCCTGTTTGTTCATTTTTTATTTTGTTTTAAATTCTTTAGTATTTTCATAGCTGTCGCAAATTTGTCTGTTGAATAATATTTTGGAATTAGACTAAAATAATTTGAACTTCGACTTGCGTGCTTGAGTTTTTGTATATTGTCTAACATTGGCTTATTTCCCCTATTTTTTTATATTTTCCTTTAAAACTTAGGCGTAAAATGCATGAATATCATTGAGTGAGCAATGTAAAACTTACATGCTACATTAATAAAACTATGCGAGCAAATTAGATGAAAATTGTTTTCTACATTCCTTGCTGTGACACTGATTAGTGACCTTTCTTTAAAGTGAGAGATTTCCCATGCCCACGGGATAGGATATTTTAGGTTATAATATCTACAGGCCCAATTTCATGAAATGATTTGACTGTCACGTCGCAGTGGGTAAGATACATTTTTAGAAAAAAGATAGTTTACAATAGGTACGAGGAAATCATCTTTAACTTTAATTCAACCTCCAACCTAACTTATTTTCAGTGAGGATTAATTAATGAGAGTTGGTCCGTAAACCTCCACCCAAAATGCCACACAGATATTATAAAAATTAATATATGAAACAAAAAAAAATGATACGACGAACGTCCTTGTCCTTTTAATTGATAGATATTTGCCCTGACTGATATTTACCCTGACCAATGGCGAGGATTGCAATTAAAAGGAGAAATTAAAATCAAATTCGTTAAACGATAAACTTTCCATCTTGAGGCGTCACTTCATAGAAGTATTTTATATTCGAATCCATATCGAAAACAATCCTTTTACTTTCCCACAATTATTTACTGCGATAAAGTGTGGGGATCGGGTTATTGCGGTGGCTATAGTACTGGATAACCATACGGACGGTCAGGGTTCCAATCCCTGCAGAGGAGGATGTTTTTCAGAGGAAACCCGATCCCTACTTGAGTGCCTATTGGAGTGCACTTTAATTACAGTACTCCTTATGTCGGATGAGACGTTAAACCGTGGTCCCCTTGGCACCTTTTGTTAAGAGCAGGCTAATGCCGACGCCGGATTTCTATCCAACCTTCCTCCCTTACCTATACCCTATGGCCCAAATTACCTTAGCTGTCAGTCGCCTCCCCAAATTCCAATCAAATAAAGTGCAAAGCATCATTCTATGATGTGATAAAACGTATTTTCCACGCCAAGTACTAGCCATTAATTATGCCGCTTGGAACGAACGACACTGCAAAAATCGATATTATATCATTAAAATTATGTTGCCGACCTAACTCCAGGAATCACAGGTACGAGTGGTAACATGGCTGCATGTATTAGCAAGATTAAAATAACTACAGTAGCAGGTAGTTTATAATTGTGGGAAAGTACAAGGATTGTTTTCAATATGGGTTCGAATAAAAGTCGTTACTTTCAATTACTTTTGCGACAGTATTCAGAAGTCTAATGGTCCCCACGAAACTATTAACTAATAAGCTGCAAATATATGAGATTATTTTGTTTTGTGTTAGTGTAATTTTTCGAAGTAGCTAAGAGATAAAGTGGGAAGCGTCGTGGTATGATGCTATAAAACGTATTTTCCGAGTGAAGTACTTGCCATTAATTATGCCCTAGGGCACGAACGTAACAGAAAATTAAACGAAACTGATTCCTTGAAATAAAATTGCCGACTTTATTCCAGGAATAGCAAGTACGAGTGGTAACTTGGCCGCACGTCATAGCAAGAATAAGGAAACTGCAGAAGCAAGTAGTTACCCACATGCTTTGCGGTAGTTAGATAATGGCTTTTATGTGGTCGTGAAACGTATCTCTGTTCTACTCTTTCCATCACGCTAGCAAAGCAGAAAGGCTTTGAGTTCCTTTGCCTCCCTCCTATCCTACCTCGCCTGGATACTCGAATAGTTTCACCTCACGAGGAGACGAGTGATATCCAGCGCGCAAATGAATGGAAACCTCCACGCCCTTTAGTACGAAAGAAAGCCGCAGCCAAAAAATAAACTCCATGCACGACGAGATGGGTGGTTTTTTTATAGTTACGTTTTTTCGTTTGATATCCCTCAGTACCGACAATTGACACAGGCAAGCGGGGTAACTACCCTGGGCTCAGCCTTTAGGTGGAGCTCAGTAACCAGAGGATGGAAAAATTATAGCAATAAAAATCTGGCGTCACCGCCGCCTTACCGTATCTTGCATTAAACCCTGGGTAACTTCATAGTTGCTCTTTGTATCCAAATACAGAGAATTGTATGCTATATAGGACAAGTACTCCACTATTAGAATTTAAAATTTGTTAGTATTCTTTGAAAAGTAAGGTGCATGTAAAATAAATTTGAGAGTCTAAAATCTGATACATAAAATTAAATGTTTGTTTGTTCATCTTCTATGCGTTCCACTACCAATCATCAGATAACGATGAAACTTTAGTGAATTGTGCGCACCCACAAAGGTTTTTGAATTATTAAATCCATTATACAATAGGTGGAGCGCGAGTCGTTCCAAAAAAGCTTCTCAAAAAAGCGAGGAACGACAAGCAAGCAACGAAGCAGATCGTTTATGAGTTGCTCAATCACGTGCGTCAGAATCGTATCAGCAAGGTATAATTTGTGTAAAAAGGTAAGTAATTTAATTGTACGTAGAATTAGGTTTGGTTCAGTGGTCTCTTTGTTTGCTTTTTTAATTCTTTCATTCGATTTTCGTATACGCTTCGCTTTTTACAAAAATTGGACTTTTATGCTTGAAACTCTTAAATTTATGCACAACTTCAGCAATACAATATTTCATTGACTTGGGAACCGCGGCGTAGTCATGGATTGGAAGCTCATGCCATCATTTATACATTACAAATTCCTGATTTGGTACGAGGAATTTATTGAACTAGGACTCAAATTCGTTTGTGTCTGCTTTGTATATGTTTACCCACTTATTAGAGAAAGAGGCATTGCAACGCATGCCGGGCACGGCTAGTTAATAATAAATCATACAAATAATTTGTTATATAATAAATGACTGGATTACTAATATTTTTGGTCCCATAAACTCTCCCATAATTGCCCAGGGCCGCAAAAATCATAGTTCCTGGGGCCCCACAAGCATAGTTGCCTGGGGCCTCACAAGGCATAGTTGCCTGAGGCCCCGCAAGCCCTAGGGACGGCCCTGCTCTTCGTCGTCCATTGTCGCGGGAACTTGGTGTTCCACTACGCGTTAAAGGTGCCAGGTCTGTCACTTGCTGCAAAGGTAGGCTGTGTAGCGAGTAGCATACTCGATCACTGTAGACCTTTTTTAGGATAGAGGGTAGGGCAGAGAGTAGGTCAGCTAATGGGTCGAATCAGGTACCATCGCGAACAATATTTAATAGAAAAAATATCCAAGAAATGGTTAAGTCTAAAGAGAACAGTAAGAGGCCAGTTTCAAAAAATAGCAGTAATGTAACTTTGAATATACCTAAAAAAGCGAGTTGTAATGAGAATACACATTCCGGGAATACGCTCACTGATAAATCCTTTTCTGTCGTGGTAGTAAATTGCCGTAGCTTAAGGAATAAAGTAGCTGACTTCTACCATCTAATTGAAACTACTGACGCAGACTTAATTATGGGGACGGAAAGTTGGTTGTGTAACGAAATCGCAGATAATGAAGTATTCCCAAAAAATTTCACAGTTTATAGAAAAGATAGAGTGGAAAGGACCGGGGGAGGAGTTTTTATTGCAGTGAAGGATTGTTATATTAGTAGGAGGGAGTCATTTTCCGACGACCAGGTAGAAAGCGTATGGTGCTCCATTCAAAATCCTAAAGCAAAAACAATCTATGTGTGCGCATATTACAGACCACCAGATACCCATATAACCTCAATATTAGAACTAGAAAGTCAACTCAGTAAATTAACCACTCAAAAAAACGACTGTCATATTATAATCGGTGGGGATTTCAATCTTCCGTCCATAGACTGGGACACGTACAGTTTTATCACTGGGGGGAAAGACAAAGACCTTTGTGAGTCACTCCTGTATACATTCACATCTCACTCACTACATCAATTAGTCACTGCTCCAACTAGAGGGAAAAATACACTTGATCTTTTAGCGACAAATATTCCACACATGGTTGTAAACATAGGTACGGATAAGGGAATAAGCGACCACAAGATAGTTAAAGCTAATTTTTCCGTGAGCATGATCAAGAAACATAATCCACAAAGAAAAATCTACTTATATAATAAGGCTGACTACGAAGGTATGAAACGAGAGTTCCAAAAGTCATTTACTAATTTTCAAAAAATAAGTATCAACAGTAATACTGAGGTTTTGTGGAATACTTTCCTCAACGTTACACGATCAGTAGTTAGCAAATACATACCAAGTAAATGGAAAAGAGCCAATGCAGAGCCTAGGTGGTATAACGCGGAGGTTAGAAAAACATTAAAGCACCAAAGAACATGTCATGCTAGGTTAAAAAGGGCAAAAATTAACAAATCCTCTGAAGAACTATACACAGTCACCGAAAATTACAAAATATCTAAACTCTTAGCAAAAAAAGCGTGCCGAAGGGCGTTAGCTGATTTCAAAAGTAAATTACTGGGAGAACAATTGAACGATAATCCCAAGGCATTTTGGTCGTATGTTAGGGACACTCAAGGAAATAAATCAACAGTACACACGCTTAAGAATATCAAAGGGGAAAAGATAACCAACAGTCTACAAAAAGCCAATTCGTTAAACTCATTCTTCAAAAGCATTTTCAGTACTTATACAACACATCTTTTCGATCCGCAGCCAGTTCGTTCCCAAACATGTATGCCTGAAATTATTATAAATTGTCGCGGCATAGAACAGCAGCTAAAAAATATTAACCCCAACAAATCCCCCGGTCCAGATCAAATACCTGCTCGCGTATATAAAACAATGGCATCATACATAGCGCCTTACTTAGAATTAATATTTACCAAATCTTTAGTAGATCATGTAGTGCCTAAGGACTGGAGAGTAGCAAATGTCACACCTATATTCAAAAGCGGCGACAGGGAAGACCCTAGTAACTATAGGCCTATTTCTCTCACATCCATTTCCTGTAAGGTATTTGAACACATAATCGTAAGCTCCATTATGAGTCATTTAGATAGGGAGGAATTGTTAATAAATAACCAACACGGATTTCGAAAGGGTAGATCTTGCGAAACCCAATTGGCCCTCTTCGTTCATGACATCTTGCTCTCGGGTGAAAATAATGTCCAAGTTGACGCGATATTCCTCGATTTTAGGAAAGCTTTTGATAAGGTACCTCACGTTAAGTTGCTCTCAAAACTAGAAGCATATGGAATAGATAAAAACATTATTAGTTGGATTAATCAATTCTTACATGGGCGGGAACAAAGGGTTGTCATAGACGGTATCATGTCAAACACAGTTAGCGTTACATCGGGTGTTCCTCAGGGAAGTGTAATTGGTCCACTTTTATTTCTCTTGTACATTAATGATATTAGTAACGTCGTTAAAAGTAAGCTTAGACTCTTCGCAGACGACGCGGTTGTGTATAGGGATATTAACAATTCCGAAGATAGCGACTCGTTAACAATCGACCTACTTGCTATTCATGCTTGGTGCGAAAAGTGGCAGATGGAACTAAACATAAAAAAGTGCGTAGCAGTCAGCTTTTGGAAAAAGAAAAATTGGCCATTTAGGGCATACAGAATTGAAAATACAGAAATTATTCACGCCGAGTCTGTTAAGTACTTAGGAGTCACAATTAGTCACGACCTATCTTGGGGAAAACATATTAGGGAAATATGCGGTCAAGCATATAGGAAGCTAGGCTTTATCAAGAGAGTACTCGGAAAATGTGATGAGAAAGTGAAAGAACGTTGTTATTTTTCAATCGTTAGGCCTCATCTGGAATATGCTGTTAGTGTATGGGATCCATACGAAACGGGCTTGATATCAGAGTTAGATCGCGTACAGCGAAGAGGAGCTAGGTTTGTGAAACGATGCTACGATAAGTTGGCTAGTGTGTCTGGACTGTTAGAAGAATTAGGATGGGAATCGCTATCACAGCGTAGATTAAATTATAGGCTTAACCTCCTAAATAAATTTCAGGAAAATCATTTTACTGACGACGTAAAAAACATACTATTAACCCCTTCGTACTACGGCAGATTAGATCGCGCCAATAAAATTAGAGAGCTAGATTGTAGAACCGATAGGTATAAAATGTCATTTTTTCCGCGTACCATTCGGGACCATAACAGCTGTGATCGTCGTCATGAATAGTTCGAGTATTGACAATAGGCAGGCAGTTAATCTTTCTCATTATATTCTCCTCTTTCTTATTTATGCATGATGTAAATAATGATGTTCTTATTTATGCATGATATTTTGAATCTGTAGTAGTAGTCTTTGTATCCCTTGCATGTTAGAACGATTGGAGATACAATGTTTCTTGGGTATTAGATTTGTAATTGGCGCTTTGCATGTGTGGTACGCGGGTTTTTAATGTAATGTCGGTATTCTACCATATCATTCATGCATGCCTGGTGCGAAAGCACCCCCTGCCACACACCCTTTGGGTGGCTTGCAGGGTATGACGTAGATGTAGATGTAGATGTAGGCATATCATGCGTCCCCGTGTTGCGGGGACAGACCCGGTTTGATGGGTCGGTGACGGTGTCCACGCCCCCAGCCTGAAGGACAAACTTGTCCTTGCTGACTCATAATGCCTTCAATTTAGTTCTCAGACAAAATGTGATTTGACAAATATATCTACTAAATCAAAAGTATTGGTCAAATTTTATCTTGAATCCTCGTAAGTTTTCTCGGCGGACCTTTGCGAAAGTTTGCAGCATTTTCCATGCCTATTCTCACAAGGTGGATCTCTTACTTTGAGTCTGCTATTTATCTCGCTACTCACATTGAGCATTTGGTGGAATATTTCAAAACTTTGGATGATGAATATGTAGAGGTGGCCTTCCTAAAATACGCTTCCAAAGACGCTTTTTTACTACAGTCAAGGAGCAACTTGGCAGATAAGACTGGAAAGCTTAAGATTGCAGAGGTTTTCACAGGAATAAAACTTTCACGCAAAGAATATGCAGCAGCTGCCCTCCAGTGTATTTGATTCCCGTGTTCCAATGCGAATTCAGAGAGATCATTCTCAAAGTACGGCCTAGTGGTGAGTGACTGGAGGAGGAGACTTTCAACATCTAATGCTGAGACACTCACAATTATGACATTTGAATAAGGTACATTTTGACAATAGTTTACTAAGAATTTCCGTACTATTACAAGACTTCTAACACTTTGCCATTATACTTCCCAAAGGAATTGAACATTCTCAATGAAAGTTAAGCTGACTTACTTAACTTTGGAGGAAGTGGTTTCTTATGTTCTCAGACAGTTCTGAAGATAGAAATATGTTTTGTTTTCCTAATATCTATCGTGTCAATATGGGTTTGTTCAAGTGAATATCATGTTTTGTTGATCTGTAGGTGAGAAAGCATTTTTCCCTAGGTATAGAAGCACATTTCCTTGTTTAAAAAATAAAATTTATAATTAGTGATATCTCAAATGCTTTTGATGCTCATGCTACAGTGCGTATAATATGGCTCCTTTGCTTACATGAGACTCTGTGGAAATTAGTAACACCAAATTTTGAAAACATAATAAAAACACTAAGCACCACAATTTGGTTTTCAAATAAAAAAAATTCAGAAAAAATAAAAACATTTTCAAACACCTCTAATCATTGCCTTTGGTGAGTGTTGGGCTCATTTTTAACCTAACCTTAAATAAAGATATTGGTTCCTTTGACATGTACTACACTTTACCGCAATAAAGGAAATTAGACCACGACTAATAATTCTGTGGCAAAAACCTGAAAATACTTGTCTGGAGGTGAAATCATACCAGTGTGCGATAAATAATAGTTACTCTACTAGTGCTCTAGGAAATTTAAGTATTTTTAGCTAGATAAATGGGCATCGGTACAGGAGCTATTCAGCAAGCATACGTGACGTGAAGTCACTTCTACATAGCAAATTCAGAAGCAAGCAGTTGAAATGTATTACAACTCTACTCTTTGACATGCCTTGAAGCTTAGTATCAATGGCAGATATTCTTCCAGGATTGCAAAGTGATAGTGAAAAAATGGATCTTTTTAGAAGAAGTTTTATTGAAGGGAAGACTTCTAATGAATTAGATGGTGGGGGTAAACTTGTGGAAGCCTAACGTCACGAGACATCCGCATCCGGCAGCTGTGGCGTTGCGTGGTTACCGCTGTACAAGCTCTTCGAATGTATTCGCAATACTATCTCTAGAAGGATATACGGGGTGTTTCAGAAGGAAAGTTTGAAACTTCTGGAGGAGGTAGGGGAGGTTATTTGAAGCAGTTTTGTCCAATCAACATGGGGTCGGAACTCCTTAGTTACCCAGCTATGGCAACGCACACTTTTTTCAGAAATATTCTGCAATCACAATGAAAATACCAAATTTCAATAACTAGCATCGATTGAGAAGATTAAACTTTTCACAGTGGCGCGTAAGATATGTGTTGTTCTTGTTCTGCTATCGTCAATACTAACGGTATCTTATTTTCAAGACGGCTCTCGACTATTCGTCGAAATTTATTTCTTCAAAAACAAATGTACGACGGCACTCTAATTTTCAGAGCTATCAAAAAATTTTACTTTCATTATTCGGAAGGATACCTATCCCATCGTATACCGAAGTGTTCTTCGGCCTTGGACGTCTAATTGTGAAGGGCAATTTGATGCCTGTTCATGTATATATACCTCTACTGGCGATATTGCCACAGCAGATGTTGGCCCACATTGACACGGGGAACGTGTGATCAGGCGCGTTCGCTATCTTCTGTTAAATATAGGTACTGATTTCCCGAAATGCCTGTGTTCTATCTTCATTTACCCCGAGAATTTACCCTGTCTTCTAATACAATTCGCCTGCACTGAAGGTGAAGGAAATAAGCTCCCTGTGCTCTGGTTGGTGAGGGCATGGCCATGAAAGTTCGTGGACGAGAGTGAAGCTACAACAGTGGTGCATGGTAAGGATTTTGTGCGCGGTAGTAAAGTAGGCGCGGCCCACCAATCACAAAACATCGCATTGCCTATGGATTTTAATTTAGTTTTTCTAAAGTAAAAACTGCTGACAACAGGATATGTTAATTAGAGAAATGCCTACACTGTGTCGACTCTAATGGAAGACTAGACTTCCGTCTACCCCAATGTTTGATCAATGGGGCAGACGAAGGTTGCTATCGTGGCCAATGCCAAAAGCTGTAAAATAGGCGTGGCCTCTCTGACATCTTTGTTACCCCTGTAGCTAATGTTTGGTTAGGTCAGCTAGCGATTGAAGAGTCTTGTGTTAAGTTTCACTGCTGTTTATTGTTCCGATGTCGATACAAGACTGGCTCGTTGGGCCAAGGGCTTCCGTATTTATACTGAGAGAGATCTTTCTAGAATATGCTATACACTTTCAGGAAAATGCCAGAATACAGTTCTAGAACAGTTGAAAAAGTATGAGAAAAAAGCATTGACAATTAGTTAACTCCGGGACCGGGAATCGAACGCGGGCATGTGAGCACGCTAGCGAGGTCGGCCAGGCAGAAAGCGAGGGCGTTACTTGTTTCGCTGGCGCGTGGGCGGTGTGGAACCACACCGGTAGACGGGGTTGCAACAAAACCCAGTTTTCCCTAAGTCTTAAGGCGCTAATTTCGCTATTTCACCACTTTTACATCGATAACTAACTATAAATTAGCATACATTCACTTCTATAATACGACATCTCCTCAAATAATTTTTTTCAAGTATTTAATTTGATAATTATCCACATTTCCGGCGAAAACTAAGGTGAAATCGTGTTGAATCCATAGTACTTAGTAGAAACTACTTGTTTCAAGAGTTACAAGACTTAATTTTCAAACAGATGGCGGATTTTCTTGCTGTACATCTACTACTTCGTCCAATCCGTCGTGTTATCCTAAGGGAAGTAGAGAGCAGGGATAACAAATATGGTTGTTATTTCGGTTGTCAGTTACAGTTTGATGAGGTAATGCCCTCTCTTTCTACCACAACGGCTTCAATAATCAAGCGAAATGTCGCCTCCATTTTTTTCTACCTCCATATTTATCGTCGTACTTAACTTCCCTGTGAAACGCGCTGCTGCCATATTCCCGCCCTCCCAAGGTAAATGCAATCATGAATAAAATTAGCGGTAAAAGGCGTGACTTTGTGGAAAATTGTCGCAGACATGACGAAAAAAATGTATTTTAATACTTCCCACACTTAAATTAAGTAAATTTATTAGTTTATTATTCACTTTAAGCGTGGAATATACTAAGATATTTGTTTTTCGTCATGCCAAATGCGATGATTCTGACAGAGTTGCCTAATATGTGTTTTCCTCTCTCCCTTTGGTCCTATTCCGATCCCTTACACACTATCAGTCCCCTCCTTGACATCATGGTTTCTGTAGACGACTGCCTACTAGTTTCGCTGTCACTATGCGCTCTTGTTTTATATTATTCTGTACAAGCTGTGCTCAGCTTGCGTTGAAATGCCTCTCTTTCTTTCTAAGTAGGCACACATATATAAAGCAGACTCATTTACATGCTCAAAATAAATGAAAGACAATGCTTTTCGGGTAATAAATTACATTTGAAAAAATTATCCAAGTGCTTTGGGATATACAACATTTTTGGTATTACCGCCCTCAACAAAAATAAATACGTTTCCAAGCAATTAAAATATGCTATTGTTGAAGTAGTGCAAAAATTTAAAAATTTCGATCTTTAAAATCCAATTTTATGAAAAAGCGAAGCGTCTACGAAAACTGAATGCGAGAATTAAAAAATAGCAAATTAAGAGACCACTGCACCAAATCTTATTCTACGTACAAATAAATATTTTTTCACCTTTTAGCACAATTTATATCTCAATGATATATTTCTGATGCACGCGATATTATGTCTCACTAATACGATTCTTTTGCACGTGATTTAGCAACTCGTAAACTATCCTTATCGTAGCTGGTTTGCCGTTCCTCGCTTGTTTGAGGAGGTCGCACCCCAACACTGATTTGTTGAAACGACTCGTGCTCCACCTATTGTACAACGGATATAATGATTCAGAAGCCGGCGCGGGCGCGCGCACTACAACTCACCAAAGTTTCATTGTAATCTGATGAATGGTATTGGAACGCATAGAAGATGAACATACAAACATTAATTTTCATATAGTAGATTTGTTTTAAGGGCGTAAAGTTCGGGCGTAAGGCAATGAAATAACTGTTACTCTACGGTATGTTCACACGATCTTTGGAGCGAGTGTTCTTTCAAAAAACGTTATCCCATTTGCTTTCTGGCTTATTTGTTCACATACGTGCGGAGACGTGACATAGTAAACAACTCAGTTGACAAAACTTTCCGTTTTTTCACTAATGGATTAAGTTTGTCTCGTCATCGTAAGTTGTCTCGTAAAATAAACACTTCCTCCATCCACTCTCGTTTTTCTTTCAACTTTGAACGTTGTCTTCGCTGGGGCGTAAGCAGATGGCCAATATATCCGAGGAACACTCTTGACTTGTTTTTTTTCTGTCAGAATTCTCCTATAGAAACCTATAATTCTATCAGAATGGAATTCCGCATCATCCTCCTGAGTACTCAAGGAGAAATCCAATCGGATAATCAAAAGCGATGCATTCAAGTTCATTTGTTTGTGAGTCGTGTCTTTGGTGCATTTCGTTTCGTGCCCCTCGAGCCCATCGTTTCAAATCGCTTTCTCAAAATCTTTCGCGGATTTTGGGCAAAAATGCGCGTATTCCTATATGTAATTTCGCTTATCAGACAATCGTTAATTCAATTTACTTGCAACATCATGCTTATCATCCATATCATTATTGCGCAACTGATAACTTTGAATTCAAAACTAAATATCCCAATATCATAAAATACGCTACATAAATTTTAATTCCCCAGTCTAAATACTGGCAATGCCTCCATCTGAACTTGGAATAATCATTTCACTCTCTAGGTCGTACCTTGAAGGCCACTGGGCCGAAGTCAATATATCCTACGTCTTCATGCTACTCTGAAAGCCGCCTCATGGCCTGGAGGTATTATGACTCCAGCCGTGGTAAACAATGAAATATACTGTAAGTTTTTGAGCAGTCACAGAAAAGCATATACAAGCTAAGAGAAAGTACTCAGTAATAGCTTAAATACAGGGTACAATTCCGAAATTTCAAAACTTTGAGTGCAATACGTCACGTCTCTCCTTCAACCAATCGCAGTAATGTTTCATAAAATTTAGTTTCTATTGAAAAGGAAATTATCTGTTGGCTTATCGTCGTAAACACCTTCATAGATTAGTCTACTCTGCGATTCAATTGAATTGCTTCTTTCAAATTCTTAATTGAAGAAGAAAAGAATATGTGCCCGAAGAATGAAAAGTCGTAGATGCCATGTGACTGTACATTGCGTACTTAATAATTCCTAGACCTTCCTAGTGGAACCAACGTCCTTATTGTTTTCCCCAAGTCATGCCTCATCTATTTGTCTTAGTATCGAATTTCATAATTTTTCTTAGAGAATGTTTATTCCTTTCGACTTTACGTTATATTTTATATAATTTTGTGTCCTTAAACTTCCAACCGACTGATTATTTAAATGGCGTACTCCATACGAATGTTTTCCCTTTTCTCTGAATTGATTTTTCATCATTTGCAGTGGCTTCGATTGAGGTGGCCTGGATTACATTTTGATATGAACTCGTCCATACTATACACAGTACTTCGTCCGACCTACTTTGCGCTGCTCGCCATTTTGGCGGGAAGCTTCACCTGCTCTAATTGCTACCCAAGTTGCCAGATATATGCCCTCATTCTCACTTCCGCTCGGAGAGATTTCACGCAATTTCATATTGATTTTCATGCCATATCGTTTAAGAGCTTTATATCTCATGGGATTTCGCAGGTCTTTTCAATTATGTTGTTCAACTGCGGCACGTTTTTTGCATAGGTGCTGAGCATTTTAGCAAATTTTTACCTGTTCCACAAGCCCTTAATTTTGTGTCACTATTTCTTTGTATAGTCATTACTTTTGATTTTCTATATGTAAGAGGTTGTACCGCAGAAAAAAATGTGATTTTTTTCTTGTACACACATTGTCTCTTAATTTTGTTCTTCTTAATTTGCTTCGTGCAAATTTTATTTCTGTGTGCAGACATTATGAGTTATTGAAAAAAATATTTTTTTCTAATAGCTGCTCTAGGTTTTTGTGATAATTGGACCTCTTATTGCTATCTATGCAGATGGAAAACTTCTCCAAATACTCACTACATAGATAAATGCATGTACGCGGAGGTCGATTTTTTTCAATTAGGCTACCACTATCTTTTATTCTTTCACCGGCATTGGTCAAATAAATGAAAAATTTCCCTATTCCCCATCTTTCCTGAGCGCATTGACATCTACAGCGATTGCTTTGTATTTTATTTTAGAATATTTATTTAGCTTCCCGAACATATTAAAATATATAGCGATTTAATAGTGTAAGTGAAGAATATTTCTTTAGCTATATTGTGCTTAGCTTGACTTCTTTTCAATTGGGATGCCTTGTGTGTCGAATTTTCTTTTTCTAGCCCATATAAATGAAGTCTGGATACGTCAGGTTGTATTAATTTGTCATGTTTTTGCTTCTCACAAAGACCTCTAAGAGACCAATTCCGCCATGGATTTATTCTATCTGCTGCGAGCGTTTACCTTAAGGCAGAATTTTTCCATTCGCCTCCCTGGTGTTGATTAATTCCGTTCACCAATTCACTAGGCCTGTTATTCCAGCAAGGTTATATTTTTTTCCATATTTATCCAATTGGTATACGTTCCATATATATGCTTTCTTGGCTATCCGCGTTTAATCATTGAGTCTTTTCTATGCCGTTCATTCAACGAGGGCCTGAGTTTTATTTCACATGTCCGGGCATTTAAGTTATTCCATGGTTGATAAATATAAAGTTTCTGCTACTGATGCTGATGTTGAGGGTCTCATTTAATTTTTATTATATGTAAGACGTATTGTTTTATCTTCAAATTTGAAAATTGCTTGTTTTATATTCCCAATTCTGTCGTAGGTATTCTGCCTTTCCTCAATAAACATTTCATATTTGGTTTATTGAGTATAATGAGAGAAAAGCGACTGCTTATGTTATTTGAACCGCTAGAAGTATGGTGATAACCGAGGTAGTGGAGGGTCATTAAAGTTAAGGTGGTTGGAGCGTTAATCATGAGTCATTGAGTGCATATTTTAATAAAATCTCAAGTAAGTTGAAAAGAATTCTTGCATCACACTTCGCTGAAGTACACCTATTAATACGTTGGAATTAACCGTTGGAAATGATATTATGTAATAAATAATATAAATAATAATATATTTGTAATGTGTAAATTGAATCCATAAGTTGAAAATCTTTAATCGATGTAATATAAATAATGCATGACATCTGTTTTACACATTGTCTCAATCAAAGCACTTTTATGACTTGGGTTGACGGCGCAGAAATCAAAATATAAGTAAAAATTGTAAGTACATTTGTATTTGTCATTCAGAATAATAAATTGATATTCATTAAGAACCATCATAATAATATGAAACGTATGCTTTCGCTTATATGAGAAAATCAGTACACGTATCATCGAATTATTTCGAAACAAACATCAAGTGCTATTAGGCCACGTATAAAAAAAGCGTTAAATTGCCGAGAAACGAAATCGGTAGCAAGCAATTTTTATCGGTTTAATCTATAAATTATCACTTATAAGTACACCTATTCAAAGTTTCACGTAAATACGTACACATACAAATATCGCACCAGCCAACTTAAGGAGGAATAGTGCATATGAACAGTTTCATATTCGAGATAGATTCCTTGTCATGATGGAGTCCATATTTGAACGATACGCTCTAGTTTCAACAGCTTTAGTTGGCATGATTTTAATGTTGCATTATTAATGGTGCAATAAAATATACTTTTATTTGACCTAAATTCCCAGTAATTAAATAAAAATCTCTATATAAGTTTTAAACTTGACTAATTTATTTCTTGTGGTACGTTTAAAACTCCTTCACAATGGAGGGTTATTTTGCGATCCTTAAAACATTACTGCGGTTACAATATTATTTATTTTAAAAAATAGTTGAGAAAACATGAAAACTACCCGCTGTTAATTTTTTGACAGGATCTAGGAGTAAGGAATTCCAAGTTTGTCAAAATAAGCTCTCTCCAATGGGTGTATGCGAGTACCATTTCTCATGTAAAATGGCTGGAATATTTCGTCAAAAATCTCGGAAAGTAGTTCGGCAAGGGACTGATATTTTGGCATCTTTGGAAGGGTGAGATAGTTTTCTATAAAATGAGACCAAATTCTTTGATTTCTAGGTGAAACGATATTTCGCTCAAACTACCTTAAAACGCATCGGTAACATGCAATGACTTCCTCACGCTCCATTTCACAATTCTCTTCTCCATTCCATGGTTGATATTTCACTGCCATGCACCTCAGCGGTGGCTCGGATGGTAGTACGTTCCCATAGATTAAAGTGGACTACTCTTGAAACGTTGGGGATCACTCTTGGGTATTGTCATAGAAAAGACTTATACTAGACTATATGGCATAAAGATGGTGTGAAATATCGGTAAGAGAGACAGAGCATTACTGAATAGTAAGCACATGAACGCGCCTCGACTGGGTAGTACGAAGGCTGTTATTTAGGTAATTAACGTTCTGAAATTAAAGAAAAACAAATTTACATTTCTTAATAATTTTATTTTTTCATGAAAATCTATACTTTTTCTACATACTTTCCAATAATATTAAGGTATTTGTCGCAAAGTGGAACCAGCTTTTGAATCCCATCCTCACAGAAGTCTGGCGCCTGATTTGACAACCACTGCAACACGGTCGTTTTGACCTCATCATCGCCGTCGTGGCACTGACCACCCAAACGCACCTTCAAACGCCTAAACAGGTGGTAATCACTGAGCGCTAGACCGATACTGTACGATGGCTTACGACGTTGATCTTGAGTTTGATTAGCCGGGTGTGGACGGGAATTTGTCATGGAACAAAACGATCCCTTTACTCAGTATGCCACGCCTTTTGTTTTGGATTCTCTATAAGCTCTTACCAATTTCCCTGCCTTTCCACCGCTCGTAATGTTTATTTAATAAATTCCAATGATCTGACAATGAATTTCAGCCGATATAACGCCTTTAGCACTTAGAAAATGAATCATAGTGCGTATTTCATAATCGGCAGGATTCTCCATCGGCGGAGGCATTTTAAATACTCACAAACAAAAGTAAACACGATCAAATGTTTCCGTAACAGCGTCTGTAGCTTCCCAACAGATGCAGATGCACAGCGCTCTTGCGTAAAATGCCAACCGCAGCACTACAAGGGCCGAATTTCAAACCGTTTCTTACTTACAAAAACACGCATTGTATTACTTTAAGAATGGGCTAGTTGAAGAGCTGGATAAACTCCATGGAAAAGCAGAGCGGTGCGTGAAATGGGATTTGGAAAGAGATTAAAGTGTTAATTTCATATTGGAAACCCCTCGGTAGTGGATGGAGGATAAATCGATTATTCGTCACACACTAAGCTGTCACCAAAAACCATGCGTGAGGAGATATCGATGATTGAAAGAATGGAACCTAATGGGAAATAGGATTATAGTGAAGAATAACAAAAGTAAACATACACCTATGTATGAATTGTTGTGCTTTTGAATGGGCCAGAGACACCCTTGATTTAGCTTATTTTTATTACTTTGCTAGAATAATTTAAACTAACGGAGATACTCGGGAAAATGGGAATAGATTGGCGAGACAGGAGACTAATCAGAAACTTATAGATGACGCAAAGGGCGCAGGTGAGGGTGAGTGACGGTTAATGAGGATAGGTCGCGGGCTGAGGCAAGGGTACCCGTTGTCGCCATTGCTTTTCAACATTTATACTGAGGATATGGTAAGATAGGCTGGCAGGAAGAACTTGAGGTAGGAATCAGAAGTAGGAGGACATTTGATAAAGTCGGTTAGATTCGCGGGCGATCAGACGCTGGTTAGTGGATATTCGAAAGGGACTGTAATCTTTGGTAGATACTTTAGAAATACAGTGCGGGATATTCGAAATGACGATGAATCACACACAAGACAACAAAAGTAATGAAATTCTCTAGAACAAAGAAAGTGAGGCTGGTGATTGAAGTTGGAGGACAAAAACTGGAGCAAGTAGAGATTTTAATTAATTAGGCAGTAAGTTAGAAGAAAAAAGATATAGTAGCAAAGATATATGGAAGAGAATAGCACTAGCAAAGGGGGCGTTTAGTAATAGAAGTGAGCTGATGACGAGGACAATGGGTAAGGATGTAAAGGAGAGGCTGGTGAAGAGCTTGCTATGGAGCGTAGCGTTGTATGCTGCAGAAGAGTGGACCCTGAGAAAGGAGGACGAGGATAGGCTGCAGGCATTTTAGATGTGGGTGTGGAGAAGGATAGAGAAGGTGATGTGGGCGGAGAGGAAGACTATTGAGGAAGTATTCGAGATGGTGGGCGAGGAAAGGAAAGTAGTGAATGGAATTCGAGATCGGCTGAGTAGGTGGCTGGAGAATGTGAAATGGGGCGAGGGGTAGCTCAAGAATGTGATAGAGGGAAGGGTGCTGGGCAAGCGGAGAAGAGGAAGAAGAAGTATAGGTTTCATGGACAGGATGAAGAAGGGCAAATTGAATGTTGAGGCGAAAATGGATAAGAGGAGATAGAGAGGCCCCGTAAAGTGTAGAAAACTGGGAGGATATTCTCTGAATTTAAGTAAAACCTACCTTAACCAGTAGAGTACTTTAAAATATATTAAAAAAGAATAAATTACGCATGCAAAGGAAGGTTTCAGACCCATACTCAAGGCTCCTGGTGACCTATTAGTTTACCGCTGTCACTCACCAATACACGGAATTGTCACAGGTTTGCGTTGTATTTGTAGCCACGTCCGATAGTTTTTCCAGTGACTGCTTATTCGTCGAGTAACGCGCTTATCTTTTTCTGCTAGCTTCTGTATCAAAATGTCGACTCACCATCTGTAATCCGACGAACGCACTTGGCAGCGGTAATCTACCCCGAGTGAAATAAAATCGAAAAAGGAAATGATGGAAAGGATTACCGAGGAAGACTAAGAATGTAATACATCTTGCAAACCATCAAGAATTTCGCAACGAAAATTTATACCATATACCGGGGTAAGGACGATTAGCAGGATGGAAATGGTACAAACACGAAAATTGCGAATCAGTAAGGAATTTGCGGATTATTGGATGAGGGAGGTAGACGACTCGTCGACGGTTGACTCATATACTAGGCAGTAGTTGGCAAAACCAGAAATTACCTAAACTACGATTCTGAGTTTCATCTCCAGCTGGTTATATTATCTTTGTCTTCAGTGCTATCACGCCATCACTACAACATCGCCAAAGCTCAGCTGTTGTGCCTTTCTTTTTAGTAATGGTAGATCGCCGAGTAAGTATTTTTCCTTGCTCATAAATCTATTTGAGACTAATATTGCGTTGAGAATACGTTAATTGTGTTTAAAGTTCCTTCATTCTCTTGAAGGTTTAAAAAGTTTGTTTAGCGGGTTAAATATGGCGCATCGGAATTTCACCTTTTTCCAGTTTTTTCATTTACTTACTATTTTTTCTGGATACTAAGGACTTAAGAAAAAACTGTAGGCTGGAAGAATAGGCGTACTTAATTGTTAGGGTGGTAAGGGGTGACAGTTGCCCCCCATCCATTTTGATAATAAGAAATAACTTTATAACGTCTTAACCTTTTTAGTATCAAAGCTTGACAAACATAGTTTATAGATAAGATTTCCTTTCTAAAACTTTTATCAAAAAGAAAATTAGGTTAGTACAGAAGACCAAAAAAATACTCAAAAATGTACCGGATTCTCCCCAGTTTACAGCATAGGAATGGAGTGCTTAATTGATTGGGAGCAAAGAGGAGAGATCCAGGAAACCAATTATAATATTGCAGTATTTGAATTGGATTTGTTATTAAATCTATAAAAATATTTTCACTGGGCAATATTGGTTTGATGAAATTCCGACGCCGGAAAGAAATAATATTGGGCGCCCTTCTCGCGAAATCATTAAAGTTATTTAAAAAAATAACGCAGTGAAGTCAGTAGGAACGGCGGTAAAGCTTCAGATTTGCGTCATCGAACTCTGAGCGTATAATTTAATTTGCAAGGGTTTTTGCCGGAGAAATGAATTGGCGCACATATGGAAAAAATTAATACGTTGATTGGCTGAGGGGAGATGAAAATTTCATCGAGTGATTACCCAGTCTCGGGAGTGCTTTTTGCCAAAGTTTCTCATCTTACGAAGATACTTCTTTAAACTCTCATTCACTTTTCCCACTTTATAATTTTACTTTGGAGTAAAGTGTCTAATTTATCCATTTTTGTTTCTCTTATGGAATTATACCACTTCTTCCTGTCCTTTTCTAGGAAATTTCTACATTTTATCGTTTATTCTCTAGTTTACATCACGTAAGTTAATTTTACTCTAACTAAAAATTGCATTTAAGCATGAGGTTACGTATATTCCGTTCATTCATCGGTCGTTCAATCATAAGATTGATTGACAGCAGCCCTACCACCTCCCTACCTAATACAAGCTCCCTTACCTCCTGATATCTCTTCCTATGTACTTTCCTCTTTATTTGGTTCACAAACTTGTTCCTGGGTTTTCCTCTGCGGACGTCTCCCTCTATTTACCTTCAATTATGTTCCCCTCAAATCCATTGTGTTTCAGGGTGTGTCCAATCCATCTGGTTCTTTTTTCTGTATGGTGTTCCATATAGTCCTCTTCTCTTCTACTCTACTGTACACTTCATCTTTTCTTATTTTTCTCCGTCCATTTCATTTTCAGCATTCTCTTCCAGCACCAGGTATCCCAGGCTTCTAGTCTGCTCTGGTCAGCTATTCCATTGACTCATGCTTCCGATCCATAGAGTGCTACGTTCCACACGATGGTATTCACATACCGCGTACTGGTTTGTAGTCCTATCTTCTTTGAGCACAGCAGTTGTCTTTTTACAATAAACGCCTTCTTAGCTTGGAGAATACTCTGCTTGATGTTCGTTGTACTTCTTTCGTCACACGTGATAA
The DNA here is from genome assembly GCA_963169105.1 of Ceriagrion tenellum. Classification (NCBI taxonomy): domain Eukaryota; kingdom Metazoa; phylum Arthropoda; class Insecta; order Odonata; family Coenagrionidae; genus Ceriagrion; species Ceriagrion tenellum. Next base: position 106,544,497 of record OY720639.1, read on the forward strand.
TACTTCCGAGATAGGCGAAGGAATCCACTTGCTCTAGTTTCTGTCCTCTTGGGGTGACTTCTGCATTCATCTTCTCTTTTCCGCATACAAGGATTGTAGTTTTTGTCTTACTTTTCTTCATGTTGTATTCTTGAAGAACATGGTCCATTACGAATAAATAATTCTCGGGCTTCTAGCCGAGTAACAATTTTTGTGGCTGACGTTTCGATGGATAACACTTCCATCGTCCTCAGAGCAGTAAATGTTCAACATGTACTTAGAGGAGGCAATACGAGAAGCGTAAGAAACTGGACTCAGTGGAATAAAGATAAACGGAGAAGAAATAAACATGCTCTGCTTAGCAGATGATACTGCTCATTACTGCTCTGAGGACGATGGAAGTGTTATCCACCGAAACGCCAGCCACAAAAATTGTTACTCGGCTAGAAGCCCGAGAATTATTTATTCATATAATTCGCCGAGAAAGGACAAGATCGTACATGGTCCATTAAGTTTAGTGCCTTTTGAAGATTATGGCAATTTCCATCTATGACTGCGATATCATCTTCTAAGCAGAGCATGTTTATTTCTTCTCCGTTTATATTTATTCCTTTGAGTCCAGTTTCTTACGCATCTCGTATTGCCTCCTCTAAGTACATGTTGAACAGTGCTGGGGAGAAGTTTCATTCTTGTCTTTCACCTTCGTTATCTTTAGCTTCTATCTGACTTCCGTCTCTCATTCGCATTGTGACGACTTGCTCCCTGTAAGGTAGTTGGATAATTCTTCTGTCGTAATTAAAGAGCATAGACGTAATTTGCTATCTGACAATCAATCTAGATTTATGATGCTGTGTTGTCACAAAAAGATTACCTTTAAATTATCAGTTAGAGATATTTATACTTCATTTATATAATTTTAAAATTTGTGAATAAATCGTGACGACCCATTTCAAAAATCATTTGATAAAGAAAAGCCGAACACCAAATCAAATATAAATTTGGACGCGCTCATGTGAATCAAAAGACTACTCCTGTGAAATCAGCTGGAATGGAGCGACAGATTGGTGCCATCGATCGAATGAATTCTGGTTTAAATGGAAGGGATTTTTGTGGAAGGTGTACCAAGGAAAATGGTGGTAAGCCCCGCTGGGCTTGATGGAGTGAGAAATCTCACCCTGGCGTGCGCTGAGGAGGGATACCATATGTGCGAGGAAACCCAGTTGAATGCTTTCCCTCACACTATTCTCATTTAGGTGTCCCGGAATGCCTTGTGGGAAGGAAAGCCTAACGCCCACTCACACTGCTCCATTCTTTCACCCGCTTTAATAGCGTTCATCTTCGTGCGATGAATTCCTCAGGCGCGCTGCTCCCTAACTTTCCATTTCTCATCTTCTCCTACCTATCGAATTTATTATTTCTCGAATTTGAAAGCAGGGAGGGATGGGATTCCTTACAACATCAATATCGGACCACCATACAAATTTTGTTTCGCAAAACGCTCAACGCATGGCCTATCGTGATATAAGTCAATGAACATCTCATCGCATTACGTCGCATATCACATGGGAACTAGAAGCTTTCACTTGGTGGAAGGACGTCATAATAAACGAAATAACATTTGTGACTAACTAACCTCCAGTGTTGGCTGTCACGCCATCTTCAAGTACAAAACTCTGTTGTCAGTCCTTTTTTTATACATATATCAGAAGATCATAGGAAACACCCAGTTTGGGGTGGGGGGGGGTAAATGTTGGTGGAACAAGGTGAAAGTGAGCTGTGGGATGAATCATATGGTACTAAAGGAAATTTGAAGGTACTGGGAGGGTGTTCATGAGGCTAGTGGGGAGGCAAAGTAATACCTAACAGAGGGGATGGGTTGGGGAATACGACGTCGTTCAGTAGGTATGTTGGTAGGTGTGACAGCCGGAAGCGGTCATCAATTTAAATAAATTGTGGAAGTCAAAACTTTTATCTTGTTTATTACGTTGCTTATCACATTGCCCTGCGTATCACGTTATGTTTCCCGTCGAAATTACAAAGTATATCGTATTACAATGAATAAAGTATTTCGCCGCATGTCTCATCACGCCGCATATTACATTGCATTGCATATCGTGTTACTGTGCATATCGCATTATAACTAATTTTCCTTTTATAGTATATGATTAATTTATTTCGTGACATAGTTATTAATATATATAGACTCCAACGTGCTACGGTAGACCAGATCATGAGAGTAAACAGTATTTAATGTAATTTTTAATTTAAAACAAACAGGTTTAAAATGTCGTTTTTTCTACAATCGATTAGAGGCTATAATGGTTAACATATCCATATTAACCTGCAAGCCTCAATAGTGTTTGGCCAATAGTTAGTAATCACTACCGTGCACTATAGCGTACAAGTAACTTTCATGAACATGCAATGCTTTGTATGTATGCTTCAGATGCCACGGAAACTATTGAATTCTTGTACAATGTAACTACGTAAACGAGATACAAAAGTATGCAGGGATCATGTTAAACGTGATGTTAATACTATGCGGCAGATTGAAAAAATAAGTATTTGGGAACAAATCAACTAATCGATCTGCACCACCTGTCGACTAACGTACTTAAAAATGTCATTAGCAACCATCTCATATCGATTGCGGAAAAAAGGACATTCTAAACCTGTCAGTTCTAAAGTTTATTTCCTTAATTTTATCCTCATGATCTAATCTGCTGTTGCATGTTGGAGCTAATAAGAGGTTAATAACTCAGTTCGGAAATAAATGAATGGTAGAGAATGAAAGGAAAATTAGTTATAACGCGATAGGCACAGTAACACGATATGTAATGCAATATAATATGCAGCGTGATGAGACATGCGCTGAAATACTGTATTCATTGTAACACGATATGCTTTGTAATTTCGACGGGTAACGAAACGCGATACGCGGTGAAATGTGATATGCGACGTAATGCGGTGAGACGTGCATTGGCATATATCACGATAGGTGTTGCGTTGCGTGTTTTGCGAAACAAAATTTGTATCAAAGTCCGATATTGATATTGCAAGGAATACCATCCCTCTCTGCTTTCAAATTCGAGAAGTACTAAATAAGATGGTATGAAAAGATGAGAAATTGAGAGTGAGAGAGTAGCGCGACTGAGAAATTCATCGTACGAAGATGAACGGTATTAAAGCGAGTGAATGAAGGAGCAGTGTGGGTGAGATTATTCCCACAAGGCATTCCGGGATTTCTTTAATTTTAATCTGACGATCTGATCTGATCTGCAGCATTTTGGAGTTCATAAGATATTAATAACTACGTCAGAAAATAAATAAAAAATATAGATGGCTTTGAATCCCATTGCATTTCTTTGCAGCACGTTTTGTGACAAAATGCATGTCATCGCTTCGTATTGTGTGCCGAGCAAAGAAGCACTGATAAGGAAAGGTCTGTGGTCATGGGGTGGCCCTTTCGAGAGCGGCTGAAATGTTTTCTTCCCCTGTTCGCTCGCCGGTCAGAGAACGTGGCCTTGCTATGGGGTTGAACGGGGCCCTTCAACTCCTCCCCTGTTAAATGCATCTCCAATCCTTATAACAACGGCCGTGTTGGAGAATTCTAGCCTAGTTTAGGTTCGACCCGCGTCGGAGGAAGGCTGGTGCCTCGCCACGAGAACACGCCAACTGTTAAGGTATGTTTGAATTTCTTCCTCGTGAGGCTTTTTCCGTTCGTTTTACGAACCTATTAATTAAGACCCCTATCTCATTCTCTGCTATTTCCATGGGAGCTATGCAGAGTACCGCAAATTTTAGTTGATTGATTTGCGAACTAAATTTAATGTATTAGTTGATACATCTTCTTACACCATACAACTGCCATCCTTTACCCTCTCATACATTTATTGATAGTTTTACTGCTTGTAACATGGCGTAGAATATTGGATTGTCTAGCAGTATATCGATTATCATGTAACGTTACATCACGGATGAAATCGCGCGCGGCACCATAATGCATTGCATATTGCCCAGTTTTCGCATTTGAGTTATGTTTTCATGCACCCGTTTTTGCGTTGCCTTACACTACTAAGCCAATCAGGAGCAAGTTCTTGAGCAAAGCCTTTATTGCTGTTGAAGTTGTCCATATTTAAATATTTGGCTAAGCCTGTGTTCGCGTGGTTGCGGCATGGATTGAGGACTTTTTCTGCCTCTTATTAGCTATTCGCTTGGTTCTTTCCCTAAGAATTGTGAGTTGCCGACAGATTTTTGATCAAATTGAACTTAAGCGGCGCAGACACTCACATATACTCGCGAATATCCATTTCTCTTTAGAGCTCTACATCAAAGATTCCATCAACGAAATGAAAGGGAATGATTAGGTACCGTTCAAGTATTACATAAGATGATTTATGCCATTTTTGACCTCCTCACCTTCCCCTATGTAAGGCAATGTAATATTTTCACAAACCCCCATTTCCTCTCATTCTTACGTAAGATACTAGTTATTTGCATCTACTCTTCGTTAAATGCTCGCTTTCTGCTGTTTCATCTTCCCATAGAAGCCAACGTGCTTTGAGCTCTGGATATCGTGTAATTATGCGGTGTTGCCGTACCAAATTCATTAACATTAAGAGCTAAACATTACCTCAGCTGATGAATTTGTGGACAATCGCAGGGTATTTAAAAAACACAGGATATTTGGAAAAGATACAATGTTTTAAGACGGGCAAAAATCTTTCGTAAATTGGTCCCAGATCCCCTACCCCCCCTGTTCATAAGACACCGTAAGATAATCCCAACCCCCCACCCCCAAAAACGTCTTACGTAATACTTGAATGGCCCCATAGGAGGTCTGATCGCGTCACGGTTTACCACTGTCTTTTGTCATAATCTAACGATGCCGCTGCCAGAAAACGGGGCTTGCATGCGACTAACAACGCAGTGGCATATAAGCGCGAAAGCGGCCGCAGATAAAGGTGTTTTAAATTTCACATCACATTGAATCGAATTGAATATCACGCATATCTCATGCGGTGGTATAGCACATATTGAAGTACACATCATTACGTTGCACATTGCATCTCGTCCCATCACATATAGCTGTGCATCGATTTATAATATGCATTTGGTGAAACCTGAGAGACATATTACATTGGGAACTTTACTTCTAAAGCGGCAGGGATCACTTCTACAGAACCTTGTTCATCTTACGAATTAATTTAGTTTTATTCTCGGGAAAATGATTGATGGAACTGAACCATGAAAAATTAAATTTCTTTGGTCGCCTTATTTCAGCAGTTGTTGTATCTGACCTTGTTTGAGTTCCAGAGGCATTCGTGGCCTTGGTGAGAATATGCAATAAGTTACAATAGATATATGTGTGTGTATTTTAGGAATAGCAAGTATGACAACTGTTATTCCTAATATTTTATGCACATGTGGTAACAGTAATAATAGCCTTAGGTTTGTGTCCTCTTTAACATCAAAAACTATTCCGCATAACATTAAATATTTACGTGTCTCTGTGCTGACTAATGTATCCCTCCCTGTAGTCTCCACCCGGGGATCCGAATGGAGGACTACCTGCGGAATATTTTACTGGGAGGATTGCCTTCATGTCATGCATAGAATACAGGGCTACATAATCTACGGAGACTAATGTGGTTATTTCCCCGTTGCCTTCCATATCGTAGTACCCCGGCCGATTCCGTGAACTTCACTCTCGTCCAAAGCTGTGGCTGTTGATAACGGTCCAATCTTCTTGATCTGCGCTGTCAATGCCTTCAGCCGAGACTGCTGCCTCTTAGTAGTGAAGTCAAATTCGGGTAGCGTGCAAAAGTTGATTGGCTGGTCAGCCAGGAAAATTTTTTCCGTTACGTTCTCGAACCTGTGACCCTCGGAACTGGAGTCGAACACGCTATTACTAGTGCGATCCGGAACCAAATATTTCCGTATGTACGCAAGAAATCCTCCTCCTGTAGACTACTTACTTGTTCACATATTTAACGCCTGCTTTCTATCATGTAATCAGATTTTCACTGGATGCGGTGCGATTTTAGCGTTGAATCAGCGTTAGAAGAGCAGACAAAATAGTAAACAGTCTATTTTCCTCGCTGGTGCGGACCGCGGAGGATTACGACTGAGCTATCGGCGTGCATTGCCCTTTGTATTTATGCATCGAGGTGCCTCTAGCAAGTGAACTCTGAGGTACTTGTAATAACCTCCGTGTGTTAAGCCGATCGGTATTTTGCATCGATATCTTGGGCATATCGACGTCGATGCATCGCAACCACCCAGGGTGAATTTTTTTACCTTCTCGTTCCCTTTTTTGCCCTATTCTTTCAATTTATCCTCAATCTCCCCTTTCTATCTTCTCCTCCTCCCAACACCATTCCAAAACTCATTTTTCCCTTCATTCGATTCGAAAGGCCCCATTTTATTTCTTTGAATTTTTTTCTCTATTTTTCAGCACTCCTCGATTGATTTAGTGGTCCCCCGTTGTGTGGAAAACACTCCTCGACAGAACGAGAGAGAAAAATGCGGTCCGTACGTGCTTACCGATTGACTGAAAGGAAGAACTTGGGCGGAGCTCCGTTGAGGTTGAATTTTTTCCCTTTTTTTCTTTTCTCTTAAGGTTAATTTATTTCGCCGCCCATGGGTACATTTTAATCAATCAGAGTGACTAAATCTTTATCAGTCTTTGTGGTCAAATGCTCGCTTGAAACAAAAGTCAGAGGAAAATGTTTTTCTCTTTTCTTGTGTTTCACTTTTACCATTTGTGTGTAATTAATTGTCGCTTTCCATTCTTCATAAGTGTGCTACGTTATTTTTTTTTTGCTTAATCCCTTCTTCAATTTTCTTAATTCTCTTTCCAATTTCTCTTTGTACTCTCATTCATAATTATTTTTTTATTTTCATTTATTTTTTTGGGATTTTTGATGCTCATATGTTACCAAGCCTCGGCCTGTAAAGTCAGTCATTGACTATTTTATATATTTAACCCTTAAGTAGGCGCGCGGGGGTCTCTCGAACCCCCATACATTTACTTTGTGTAATAACTTTTTAACTGTACGATCAGCATTATTGATATATTCAGTACCTTCCAGAAACTTCGTATTCAGTCATAAAAAATAAAAATATGTTTTAGGTAATTGATATTTTCAATTTTATTTACAATTTTAACGTCCTGGGGGTCACAGTGACCCCCCGCGCCTACTAACGTTACACTTTCTGCGCATGACTTCCATATGCTAAAATTCTTATTTGCGGATTCTTCAGTTAAAATTTTTGTATTTTACGCTTAAATAATATATGTTGACATTTTTACTTAGTAATATTTGGTCAGAGTGTAACATTGTTAATAATAATACTACACATTTGTCTATTTTCCTGAAAATGATGTGAAATGTTAGTAATAATTACCTTTTTTGAAAAAAGTTTTCGATGTAATCAATGAAGAGAAACGAAGTACATAAAACATTACCACATTTATAACAATTAGAGTAAAAATAAATTATTGTGATTGGTGTTTAATATTTTATTACGCAAATTAAAAGTAAAACTCATAACATCTTTTCCTTTGAGAGGAAATGGTCATTGCCGCTATTTTTATATAACACACTTTGTCATTTTGCTTCCTTTTGTTCTGCGATAGAGAATTAATCAAGAAAAACTGCGACCTAGATTGGGCGGAAGGTGGGATAAGATGGTGGAGGATGTCAAAAATGGATAACCCCAATATTTTGTCTTTGGCAAGTTCAAAGCAGCAGTGGTGGAAAAATGAAATGGTAAAGTACAGGAATAATTGGATATGTGTTCTGAGAATTTTTAAAGCAAAGGAGTGATGTGGTATGGAAAAATGAGGGTTAAGGGAGCCTCGGATCAGTTGATGAGTTCCAGGGAAAAACATTTTATCCTAAGAGGAAGTGTAAGCGGGGGATACTATGGTCAGGTTGGGATTAGTGTGCTCTCACCAGGGGGGCAAGCCTCCACTTCGTCTTTCCGTTTTCTCACTGAATGACCATACCCCTATTGTTCAAATTCCCGAATTTACAAGAAGAGTATGTTGGGAGGCAAGGATTACGCTGAGCATACCCTCACTATGGGGGGTAGTAGGGTGAGCTCCTCGTCACTCAGGTTTCCTGCTGAGCTCACGTCTTTTTTTCCAATTCCACTTTCACAAGGGATTGGTGGCGGCTGCACCTATGCTAATGGCTCGTTGTCTCGGAGACACTGAGGGAGAGTAAGGAGGTAATTAAGGATGGGGAAAAGGGACGTGGGCATACCATCACAACTCAGAAAAGGTTTAATGGGGAGGTCCATTTCATATCTTATTTTTGTTTCCTCATACAAGGCCGTTGAAGAATAAGGGGAGTAGGTTTTCCCGAACAACCACAAACCCTTCTTTCCCGGACTCACTCCCCTACTCCCCTCCACGTGCACCTTTTCCCCTCATCCCCCTACAGGCACAACTGTTCACATTGTATATATTCGGAGAATATCATTCATTTTGTACCATTCCTTACTATGTTTTGAATCGATATAGTCCACTTCTGGTCCCCTTTCCCGTCTACCAGTCTCTACTCTCTCGCAAGACAGCATCATTTCTCCAGTTGTTATCTTCTGAGCCGAGTAGAAAAGGCTGTTTGCAGATCTGAAGTATCCACGATTTCATCAATGAGGTAAGGGAATGGTTTATGTATTTGAAAACTTAAATTTGCTAATTTTATCGGAATTGTGTTTTCTTTGTTGATATAAAAGATAATATATATTCTCAACATTATTTTCAGTATCATGACACCACAGTGCCTGGGATCATTGAAAATAGGCTGAGTCCTATTATTTTTGGCTGGTATAAATTTCTGTTGGTATGTAACTTGTCATTCATATTCAGTATTTGATACGCAGCATATTTTGCACCATGAAGATTGTTGTAAAACAATGTAGATATATCTCTAATTCATTATTCACTGAAATGTACAGGTGTACTCTTTGAAATGGCTCATACAACAGATGAAGAAGAAAGAAATCGTATTCTTCATCTTCTCCAAGACGTGTCATCGGAAGAAGAATTAGATAATTCATCTGCTAATGAGGACGACCTTGTGTATACCTCAGAACATGACACTGGATCAGAACAAAGTGACTCATCAGATGCCAATGAAAGTTTTTCTTTTCATTCTCCGCAGTCATCAGTCACCAGTCATCACTGCTCCGATATTTTACTGGGTAAGGATGGCACGTCGCTGTGGAATAAAATACCTCCCCCACGAAATGTAAGAACCCGTTCAGTGAATCTTGTAACAGGCTGTGAGGGATCGCTGGGTTCCGCTAGAAGTGCAAAGTCTCCTATTGAGTGCTTTTTGCTGTTGGTGAACGATATTATTTTACGGACAGTAGTAGTGTCTACAAATCAATTCATTTCACGAATCTCTCAGTCATTTGAGAGAGAACGCGACGCTAAGCTCACCGACGAGTGTGAAATTAAATCATTCATTGGATTGCTTATATTAGCTGGATCACTCCGCTCAGGGCACAAAAATGTCCAAGATCTCTGGGATCAAAATGGCATGGGAATTGATATATTTTATTCAACAATGAGCTTTTAAAGATTTTTATTTTTGCTTCGGTGTATCCGATTTGATAATATAAATGACAGGCAGCAAAGGCGGGATTTGGACAAATTTGCTCCTTTTCGTGAGATTTTTGAGTTGTTCGTTCAAAATTGTGAGGAAAATTATCAGACAGGAATCTTCAACACGATAGACGAACAGTTGGTTCCTTTTCGAGGAAAATGCCCATTTCGTCAGTTTATACCCAGTAAGCCTGCTAGATATGGAATTAAAATTTTTGCAATGACTGATGCTAGGACTATGTACACTAAAACTATGGAAGTTTACCTAGGGATTCAGCCAGAGGGTCCATTTAAAGTGTCAAATAAGCCACATGCTATTGTGATGCGTCTAGTTAGGACAATAGAAGGTACAGGAAGGAATGTGACTGCAGATAATTGGTATTCCAGCATTCCGTTGGTTCAAGAACTGCTGTCAAAAAAAACCACCTTCCTTGGGACTTTAAGAAAAAACAAAAAGGAAATACCTTTGCAGTTGCTGAATGTGAAAGATAGAAAGGAAAAGAGTAGCTCTTTTGCATTTAGTAGGGACATGACTCTCGTTTCCTATGTCCCAAGGAAAAATAAAAATGTAATTTTAGTCTCGTCGATGCATCACGATGGAAAAATTGATAACAGGTCAGGGGAAATGCAGAAGCCAGAAATGATCACCATGTATAATTTCTCCAAGGCAGGCGTCGATACTGTTGATGAAATGTGCGGAACGTACTCAACATCTAGAAGGTGCAGGCGGTGGCCATTAGTTCTTTTTTTCAGAATTTTAGATGTTGCTGGAATAAATGCCCAAATGATATATCTTTCCAATTGCCCAGGAACTCAAATTGTTCGTAGACATTTTTTAAGGGATATTGGTCTAAATTTAGTAAGAATGCAAATTTCAAAAAGAGCAGCGCTGACCAATTTGCCGAAGCACTTGAAAAGAAAAATATCTGAGACTATGCACCCGATAACAGAGCGTAGGAATGTTACTGAATCGGCAAAAAGAGGGAGATGCACAATATGTCCAAGAAAAGATGACATAAAAACAAAAAATTTTTGCATTAACTGTAAGCAGTGTATGTGCGTGAAGCACATGAATAATTTATGTCATAAATGTTTGAGTATGACTAATATGTAAGGAGTGATAAATATGTTCAATAGAGTTTTAGATGTATAGAGTTTTCAGCATTATTTTTAGAAAATTTCATTCTTAACTTCTAAGAAAATTTGTCAAATATGTATGGTTATATGTATCACCAGCCAAAATATGGAAATAAAATATTTTTTGCTTAGATAAGTGTCGAGTAATTTCATAAATTTTCTAGAGGTAATAAAAAAATGGTGAAATTCAAACTTTAATATCATCTATTTGTTTATAACAAATTTGTACAAAATTAAAACAAGATCTTAACTAATATTTCTACAAGTGTTTCTAATTGTGAAAAAAGAATTAAAATATTTTATAATAATATTACACCCAAGAATATAGAATCCCACTAAGTTTTACGCAAAAATGTAGATATTCAAGAAAACCAAGTTTATTAGGAATAAACTATTAGATACTCTTAAACAAATATTAAATATGCTGAGAAATGATGTATAAATTGAGTATTTTGATGAAAAGTTTCAGAAAATGTTCAAATTCATTAGTAATTACATGCAACTTTTGGGGGTCTACCGACACCCCACGCGCCTACTTACGCGACAAAAAGCGAGCGCGCCTACTTAAGGGTTAATGTGAAATATCCTTCCACCGTGAATGTTAGTTATTGAGTTTAGGCGCTATCGGCCTCGCTGGGTAAATGTGAATAAGGCTTGTTTAAAATATGAAATTAGTGTGTTACTTCGTGAAAAAATTGACTCTGCAGATTGAATAAACTTTAATAATAATTAACCGTAATAAACTTTACACCTTCAGGCGTCTCTTCGTGGATGTATTTTATATTCGAATCCATATTGACATATTTTAATGAGGAAGTATTTTATATTCGATATTCCGAAATGCAGCATTCTAAACTCTCCTGAACTTTCGAAATTTTTAGTAAACGGAAAAGACAACGTGGATAGATTATTCAAGTCGGGCATTTGCAAAATTAAATTCAATAGTCGTAATTTAGCTTACATAGGTCAAACTGGACGAAACTTCAAGACATGTATCAGAGATGAATCACGAGGTTTCTTATACATGGATACTAACTCTCAATTTGCCAAGCATCTGCTGGAAAATAATGGCGTAAGTGATTTTATTCAAGAAATTTTACATATTCTACCAAAAGATGACGCCATTTTGAACCTAAAAGGATTACTTCATCGAGTACATCGAGCTTCTTCTTCTTCTTCATCGAGCTGTGTAATTATGAATCTTCCATTTTGATTGAATTGTGGGTACGCTCGAATGTGAAACGGATTCTCGGGCAGTACTCTCACCGTGCCTCTAAGCTCACTATTTCTGCTGAGCTAAGAATCTTCAAGAGATTAATTAGGTACTAATCAGATATCTCGAGTATGATAGATTTAAAAGGTAGGCACAGTCCATTGCTCAGAGTTTTGGCAGTCATGTAAACTTTTTCACACGGCGCGGGGCCTTTTTGCTTCGAGCTACGTACGATCTGATAGAGTTCCAAGAATTCCTTTTCAGTAGCGTAGCATTACTTATGTGGAGTCGATCGAAGAACTGATTTTAGTGCTGAGGAGTAAAGAAGCGAGATTTTAGGACTGCAATATATTCATTGGCTTCACTGCTAACGAAATTTCTTACTACGCAATCAACGACTCCAAGAAATCCAAGCGAGAGGGAATTTATTATGCTATCGTTTTTTAAGGTAATTTACAAATGTATGAAACAATAATCCTGAAGATGTCTGATAATGTTGAATAATGAGGGATGCATCGGTTACAGAGAGTTGCAAAAATTGTTGCATTTATAGTAAAAAGAAAGACCAAATGGCCGTGCTTAACGACCATTCATGGTATTTGGTACTTTACGGCCATTTGGTGTTTTTTTGAGAATTTATATTTTCAGATCGTAGAACTTCATGCATTCTCAGTGTTGAATGTTCAGATTTTTACAGCGGTAAAACGAAACTAATTGCCGATCGAAAAATGAAAGTTACTCCGTAAAATCATCTCACAATTTTATTGCAACACACCGAGTTTCAGTTTCGACAGAGTTTATGTATTTACCTTTTTAAAAGCTCTGTTGAAACCTAGGTCGGTTTGGTTCAATGAAATTGCGTGTAAATTTAAACAAATTAGCTTTTATTTTGTGATCATTTTATCTATACTCAATTTTAACAATAAACCGCCAGAAACGTTATGTGAAATTTTGACCGTTTTGTTATTTATATGTTATAAGATTTTGCATACCATAAAAAATGGAGATGAAGAAATTGATGGAGCAGGACTCTTATCGGCTACGATGTTTATATACGTTTGGCAGCATTTTTGAGTTTTTGAGTGTTATTCAATGAATACCATTGTATCGACGGACATTTTGATTATTTCTATGTGGAGGTCAAAGGATACTATCATTATAATCAGTCGCTCAGTCTAATGATTGGATCTCTGCAGCCCACCGTTCCTTCTTCTTCATTGGATTTTCTCTATTTATCTTTCCTTTACAAGTCTCCTTAGATTTTACTCTCATATAAGTTCTTTTACGAACTCGTTTCTTCTTGGGCTGAGCAACATTTTGCAGGATCTTGTTTCCTTCCTGTTTGTTGCACAAAGTAACCCCCTCCTGTTTTACTCGTTCGTATTCAAAGGCCTCCATTCGCAGAATTAAGCCTCCAAACTTTTTTTTCCTTTGCTAATCGCCGCCTCGTGGGCGTATTTGGACTTACTGCAGTGTCAGAGGGAGGATAATTTTATTTGCTACAGTTAGAACACCTTAAAAATACACCTATGTGTGCAAAATAAATTCAGAAGGAGAGTTCCTTTGACTCATCTTTCCCCTAAACACGTGACACTCCTTCAGCACGCTCTTCTTAGACAGTCCGGTCACGTGAATTGGAATGCAGCTTCCTCGTTCGCCATCTTTCCTCGCTTCATCATTTCGTTCTTATACAAAACACAAGGGTTTCTTCTAACTACCTCACGTTTTTCCGCTGCTTTTGGATACTTACACCTGTGAAACTGCAACCTAGCCATTTCTGACCAAATCTAAAAATTATAGCAATAATGAGTGACCAAACAGCATTATGGCTGAATAAATATCAGCACATTTTCACACATAAATAAGTATATAATCATTTATTACTACCTTTGTTCCGATGTCAACACATTATCTTTAAATATGTAGGTTGCAATAACATCGAAACCTAGGTTTTTCAAAGATGTATTTATTTTTATCTGATGAACCGGTAAAAATGACGGGGCAGTAAAAATATACACCGGCAAAAAAATGTACAGCATATTAGTTTAGATTTAATTTATATATTTATTTGTACAGGTATATTTTAGCCTTCAGAGTTGTTTAACCAGTTTTGGACTAATTGGTATGCAACTTAACACGGTGCTTGTGACTTGGACTTATTTATATTTCCAATTTACAATCAATCTGGGTCGAAAATGGAAAAGTGGGCATTTTCACTGATGAGTGTGACGCTAAACGAAAATAATGACACCAAAAGCAACTGAATCATTTCATCAGCCGTCTTCAACATCGTAAGCAATACCCCACACCGACCCAATTCCCGTGTGTGACTGGTGGGGATATTTAATTTATGGAATACATAATTCAATTCTGAAGCAATCATTTGAAATAGGTACCCACATAAAATGAAATAATGCTAATTTTTAATGAATGCGTATTGAAAAACATATTTTCGATCTAGTAGTCTAGTCTAAATTAGACCATACGTTTACATATTCTGGTTTTCAAATCTTTAGATCCATTGACTGTTGGGGAAGAATGGATAGATGAAGCAAGAAAAAATTCCTCTTTTTCTGCCATGCTAAAGTATAGCTTTTGTGGAAAACTTATGTAGGAAGTGTTATCATCCAGGCACCAATGCTTATATATATATATATATTATATGTAAAATTTTTACCCTTGAAACGGCAGAAATTTAGAGGTTTAGAACTTCATCACCCCGCTTAAGAAACTGAAATGGCTTGATTCTGTTTTCCATGCGTTTGATGTAATATCACTAGCTAAATTGATGCTTCTGTGAACCACTCAAAACAAAGAAGTAGAATTTTTCATTCGTTTTCTCTAAGGAGCTTCGAATGAAATTGAGGAGATATGATCGTGAGCACTCTTATAGTAAAGGTGAGGCGAGGTTTGGGGTGAATTGGAGTAATTTTTTGCTGAGTGGCCTCATTACCTTTGGAATTTATCATATACTAGCTGTGCTAGGCGTGCGTTTCAATTCCTATTTTTCTTTCTAAATAGGCACACAAAGCAGACATATTTACATGTGCAAAATAAATTAAAGACTGTTTTTTTGTAGACTTTTGTATTCCTTGTATCTACACTGGATTTATTAACGCACAAATGATGGAATGTGTTTAAATTCCATTCCTATCCTTCGGTGTCCAAGTAAATAAAATATTCTATTGTTGAAGTAGTGCAAAATTTTAATATTTTTGTGATTAAAAATCCAATTTTAGGAAAAAGCGAAGCTTATACGAAAACGGAATGCAAGAATTCAAAAAAAGCTAACGAAGATACCACTGCACCAAATCTTGTTCTACGCACAAATAATTTACGTACCTTTTAACACAAATCATGTCTCACTGATATAATTGTAATGCACGCGATATTATGTCTCACTGATACAATTCTGATGCACGTGCTTGAGCCACTCTTAAAAGATCTGCCTCGTTGCTTGATTGTCGATTCTCGCTTGGTAGAGATGCTCTCGTACCAACACTCATTTTTTGAAATGACTCACGCTCCACCTATTGTACAGTGGTTTTAATAATTGATAAATCTTCGCGCGTGCGCAATAACTCACCAAAATTCCATCGTAATCTGATAAATGCAATGGGGACGCACAGGAGACGAACAAACAAACATTCATTTTTATGTATTAGATTTGAAGCAAATCAAATGAGACCTCTACAAATCGTAAGCTAGAGTGAGGCACAAAGTGTGCCTACTGTAATTTTTCAATTATTGCATGCAAAAATGCAAGACACGGAGTCACTTTCACAGGTGTATATTTACAAAGGGATTAAATTCACCATGATACAGTCATTTCACTACACCGGGATTCGAACCCGGATGTCCCGATAACCGTTCATGTGTGTTAGCCAGTTTTACCACCAACCTATCTTCATTGAATGCGAATTTCGACGGGGGTAAATGCGAACTAGTTTGTTGTGTCCCAAGTGTCATTACGCAACGAAGATGAAGCTTCAACCCGAGTGGCTAGGCCGAAGATCCGGATTAGGGTACATCTACATCTAATCTACAACTACATAATACTCTGCGAGCCGCCACATGGGCGTGTGGCAGGGGGTGTTAGGTCACCAGTCGTGTAAAGGTGTTAGTTTTTTGGAGATGAAATGGTGACATGTATTATAGGAGTTTATTTAGTGGAGCTCAGTTTTTTTAATGGTCGCTTATTGTGCGCGGAAAGGACAAGTTTTTGTACCTATCTGTTTGACAGTGTACCTCTCTTATTTTATCGCTTCTGTTAGACCTAGAGATGTATTCAGGAGCCATGATAATATTCTCTGTGTCGCTCTGAAAAATATCAGTTCTGAATTTCTCAAGCAACCTTAGCCTAGCGTGTAGCCTCCGAGTCTCTAGGGGCTCCCACTTTAATCCCTCTTAAAGTTGTGATTTACTATATGTGCGTCCGTAGCAGTTTTTATCGAAGCGCGCTGCTTTCCATTGCATTATATTAATGCTCGCATCCCAAATGCTTGCGTATTCGAGGTGTGGCCTAACCAGAGCAAGTAGCACCTCTCTTTGACTTTTCATGATAATGGCGGGTATAGGCGCAAAGGAGTGAAACTCAAACGTGTTTGTGTCTGCGGTATGAAATGTGTTTATTTCAGAATAGTCCCTTCCGGAGAGTAGTATGGCCTCCGGCTACATCTTAGAGATTGTTCGCTGAGCAGAGATTTTCCGGCGTTTGTATATTATTTTGGTGGTCCAGAAGGCAGCAGGCAGTGGTGTGAGAGGAGATTTTTGCTAAATATTCCCACGGGAATAGTTCACAGGGCGTCTGGGTGCAGCTGCATTTTTGACCAAATTTTTGGTTAGAGCATCGGTGGCTCATTAAGGGAAATTCCTTCGGAGTGCATTTAAAAGCCAACACGACTTGGTCAGCGCTTGCAAGAATTATGACGCCTAGTTAATGAAGCAGCTGACCGACCTTTAAAAAGGACATGCGACCATTCGATCTCCTCTCCACCCTTGACGCGACCCTCTGGTCCGTTCCCACATTACGCGACCCCAAGGATCCATAACTTAACAAAAGACAGTATGGCGTATATACTAAGTGCTTATACCCAGAGGGAGAGACGACGATCATAACAAGGCGTTCGCGTCAGCATTGTGTCACAGGAGATGATGGTCATGATGTGCCAATTTCGCGCTGGATGAACCCAGCCTTGTCATTTTTTCACGTCGAACTTGATAAAATTTCACTCACTGCATGTTCCAATATATGGTACGAAGTCTCTTGTACAGGTCATCAAGGGATCAAATTATCAAAAAAAATGGACTTGGCTGGGAATCGAATCCGGATCTCCCAATAGCAGGTCTGGTGTGTTAGACAGTTACACCGCCAGGGTTTCTTCCTTCAAAGTGAATTTCGAAGGGGGTTTTCTCGAAATTCGCTTTGTAAAAATAAGGGTGAATGCAAACGTCACTTCGTAGCTTGAGTCCTTTAGATATAATTAAATTTACCTCCTAGTTTGTCTATGAATAATGACTCCTTACGCTCAACAAGGGAATGCGTACTCATTTGGCTTTGAAATATGCAATCCACGTAGATGCATTTTATCTTCCTTCATAGCAAATTTCGTCGGGAAATTTGTCGAAATTCGCTTTGGAGGAAGTTGGCTCGTTGGTGAAACCCAGCAAACACACATGATCGGCTACTTGAAGATCCGGTTTCGCACCCCGGTCAAGTCAATTGATTATTTTTTCATGGCTAATTGTACCCCTTGGTGCTTACTGCAACGGCAGCAATGGCCTCAGGATCACGTGAAATCTCGCCTCATTTGTTTTGAGTAACGCGCTGTCGTTGGCGTGCCTTCTCAAATTCCTCACTCTTCTTTTTCTGTCATTTGAGCCCATTACACATGAAAACATTTATTGTGCCAATATTGGTCTGCAATCCTGCGCCTGGTCATATTTGATGGAAAAGCTAGAAACCTATGGCGAGCAAGGCGAAATTGAAAACATTCCTGAGTAAACTAGTAGCCACAGGAAGTAACTAATAATGTGACCACGTCTAGGAAACTGCTAAACTTGCATGATTGATAGGCAAATAAAATTGTTAACTTTCCAAATTTATAAGCTATAGTAAGCGATAATATTTAACTATACAATATTCATTTGAATAGAGGTAATCATCGTCACGGATTGTAACTTAAAAATACTCGTTGATCGAGTGCTTGAAAATAATTCCTCAGAACTAATAAGTAATACGTCGCCTGAAAAATGTAGTATTATATGCCGATAAGTTGAATCAATATATTATATAATTCATAATCATGCAAGTATTAATGCTTGTCGTACAATTTCATTCCACCATTCAAAAAAGCGATGGCGGAAATGCTCACTACTTTGCTGCCGTATCGCTAGAAAGTTGAATATGGTTTAATCATTACCGCATTAGCAGCGTAAGATAATTGTTAGAAACTCTATCGCATTTCAGTTTTCAATTTGATGGTTATAACTTGGTAAAATTCAACTGAGTGGAATTAAGATATTCGGAGAAGAAATAAACATGCTCCACTTCGCAGATGATATCGCTGGCATAGCTGGAAATCGCGACGATCTTCAAAGATTACTAAACGAAATGGACCAAGTTCTCCAAGAATACAACATGAAAATAAGTAAGACAAAGACTTAATTCTAATATTTGGAACAGAGAACCTGAATCCAGATGTCACCCAGAAAGGAGAGAAATAAGGGCAAGTGGATTCCTTCACCTATCTCGGAAGTACTATCATGTGGGACGGAAGAAGTACGACGGGCATCAAGTGGAGGATAGCTCAAGCTAGGAAGGTGTTAATGGGAAAAAGACAACTGCTGTGCTCAAAGGAGATAGGGCTACAAACCAGGAAACAGTATGTGAAAACATTCGTGTGGAGCGTAGTACTCTATGAATCGGAAGCATGGACCATTGGGAAAGCTGAATAGAAAATCCTAGAAGCCTTCAAAACCTGATGCTGGAGGAGGATGCTGAAGATAAAATGGACGGACAAAATAAGAAATGATGATGTGTGCAGAAGAGTAGAAGAGGAAAGGACCACATAGAACAACAGCCAGAAAAGAAAAAGCAGATGGATAGGACACATTCTGAGAGACAATGGGTTTGTGAGGAACAATTGAAGGGAAAACAGAGAGAAAAGTCTCCAAAGGAAGATCCAGGAATAAGTTCATGGGCCAAATAAAGGGGAAAGTGCATAGAAAAAGATACCAGAAGGTAAAGGAACTAGCAAGGTGAGGAAACTAGGGAAGGATGGAGTGCTGCAGTCAACCAATCTTAGGATTTAACGACGAATGATAACTGAGTCAAATTGACCGATAATTACTTTCCGCGCCAGTTCTGCTGCTTGAAATGTCGTCACTCTTAGCATTTACTGTCTTCATGCGCGGCCTTAGCGATCTCACGATTTACGTCGCCTTCGCCAACGATTCTACTGTACCGTCGGCCGTTTATCTCTCCTCCCACGACTTGTGTTTTAGGTTTTGCTCATACTTTCCGTTCCTTTGTTCCCTTCGGCACCCCTCTTCCCCTCCCGTTTCCCTCCTCTGTCATCTATCTCATCGACCCGACGAGGCAAAGGTTGAAATTACGTCCGCGCCGGTATAGCCAGACTTTCATGATCCGAACGTGCGATTTATGAGGCTATGAAAAGAGCTCGGAGAGAAGGTATATTCACGCCCTGTTTCCTCCGATCACCTCCGTGACTCTGCTGCTAATCGTCTATTGCTGAAGGTGATAGCGAAATAAAATTTATCTCTCATTACTGTGTTCTGTGGCATTATCATCCGTAGATAAATATGAATTTGTATTTTTCCGGGTATTTGAAATGGCATTTGGCCTTTCCACATTAAACTGTATTCGTATGATCATGATTACGCGGCGATATAGCATCATTAATTGTGGAGCCGATTATTTGGAGCACATTATGCGCTCATCTCTCGGTATTTCATGGTGTTTTTCACTTATAGAACTTGGTTTCAATGTATATAGTGGTGAAAACTTCATGCTTTCATATATAGATGCTAAATCGGAACTATAGTTAGGTGAATTAAGTTTACAGTCTGATTTAAGCAATTTATTCCTTTTCCATCTTCAATCAGAGTTGAAAATATCTTTTAATGATTGATTTATATTTCAACTTTTATTTAAATAATGAGTTATTGATTTACTACAGTAAATAATATTGCAACAATAACTAATGATGTGTTAACTTAATACTTTTTCCCTCTAAAAATAAAAAAAAAACAGTGGCAATGAGTGAGAGTTTAGCCTAACTTTTTAAAGTCATGAAGCTGAAAACATATATTTAGCACAGAAATACTCGTATGCAACGTAACTATGCGGATTAAACGTTTCAAAGCCAAATGAGTACACGTTCACTTGTTGAGTGTAAGCAATCTATATTCATTGGGGCTCTTGGAAACCAATTTGATCATATTTCAAAGTCTCAAACAACGAAGTTACCCTTGCATCCGCCTTTTTTTTTAGAAAGTTTTCCTTCTAAATTCATCAAAATAGTTTTATTTACGATGTTTGGGCGTGCTATGGAGAAGTTCTTGAGCCCAATAAAACAATACCGCCTTCGTATTTTCCCTTCCATCCCTAAGCTTCGTCTATCCTCACACTTGTCTTCCAGGGCGCAGTGTTTATTGGTGTTTTCCGGGACTCATCTCCGTCAGAGGATACCCCTAGGGGTAGTTCAAAATGAGAAACGAGGATTTTCATCTCGAGGAATCGATTGAGAAACATCTCTGACGCCAACGCAGGGACAAACTTATACTTCCGACTACTTCCAAGTGTTCCACCTTTTGACATTATCCGTTGAACTACAAACGAATACATGAGGAGCTGGCTTTCTTGATGCTGACCTTTGAAGATCACGGGGCCATAGAATACTTCGCAACCTGGAAATCAGGTGCCAAGAAATTAAGGCATGCGCATCCGAAGTCTTCCGTCGAGATAAGAATCAATTATCGCTATGCAAGTTTATGAATGCCTATCAACAGCTACGAAATTAAGACACTATAAAACAGTTATACAAGCGGAAATGACATATGCAAGTGAAACCATCTTCA
The DNA here is from genome assembly GCA_963169105.1 of Ceriagrion tenellum. Taxonomy (NCBI): domain Eukaryota; kingdom Metazoa; phylum Arthropoda; class Insecta; order Odonata; family Coenagrionidae; genus Ceriagrion; species Ceriagrion tenellum. Next base: position 106,565,550 of record OY720639.1, read on the forward strand.
AAACAGCTAAAACAATGGCACTAGGCAAATCGCTCAATATAGAAAGGAGAATAGTCAGTATTTACCTAAATAAAAAATACCAAGAAAACCTGTACTGGAGGTTAACTTCATTTGAAACAGTCTACAGAAAAATTGAACTTGTAACGAGCATGATGAGAAATAAACGAATCTCATTCTTTGGACACCTAATCACAGAACACCGGAAAACAAAATAAGCAAATATATTATAGAAACGATACAGAACAGTAAAACCAGCATAAGATGGATTGCAGAAATTTAGGAATATATGAGTGAATTACACATTACAATAAAATATTTGAAAGAAAAGTCCGACAAGATCATGGAACTCAAGGCTATAGACCAGACTACAAAACTAACATTAACAAAAAGAGAATGGGAAGGATGATCCCAGATGAAGAAAGGAAATTAGGATCCTGAGCGAATGAAGAAATACTGTGCTAATGGAAAACAGAAGAATTCAAGAAGATGACTTAAGTGGTCCAGTGAAGGTCCTAAAATAAAAGTTATAAGATTTATGAATATTCTACGAGACGAATATTTTATATACCCGTTTTTCGAATCGTCATCAATTCAAATGTTTTTTCCCACCGTTATTTCTACACTAAAGTAGACTAAACGCCGTGGCTATGAGTTATCTGAGGAGTATTTGCGGCAAAAGTAGGATGGATAGGGTCAGGAATGAGTGGGTCATGAATGAATATGGGTTAAATGCTCCAGTAATGGACGTGTATGAAAGGAGTGTACTTCGTTGGTTTGGCCATGTGGAGAGAATGGATGAGAGTCGGATAACGAAACTGATACATGAGAGTAGAATGAATGGTGTGAGAGGTAGAGGTAGGCCGAGAAAGTTGTGGTTGAATGTGGTTGAGGAAATTCTGAGGAGGAGGAATATTAGGAGTTTTTAAAACAGGAGGGCGTGTATGAAACAGTGTATGTGGGTAAATGAGGCAAAAGAGTTTTCCAAGGATAGGTCAGTATGGAGGAAATTATTGAAGCAGAGTTAGATGTACAATTATGTATTAATGAGTGAAACATTTTGACTGAGCCTACCCCGAAAGGTAACGGCGTGATGGGTTTGTATGTATGTATTTCTACACAGGAATTCTCTCAGGTTATAATCGGGGGTAATTTGTAACTAAGGGGTTACAGTATTGATCTTTGCTACTTTTACCCACGGGCTTCATTTCATAAGTCTGATTAGATATTTCTTTGTGTTGATAACCTCTATGAATGATTTCTCCCAGTAACATCATTCTATTTATTAAACTAACCGAAAGATTCCCCTCAAAAATCTTAACTCTTTGTGTGCAATGCACCAAAAAAATCCTGCACCAAACTCTCCAAAGATGTAAGTTAACATTCCTTAATTTTAGACTTAATTGCTGCACAAAGTGAGAATTTTGCAGACGTGGTGGCGACGAGGTAAAGTCCTACCGATCCGAAGGTCGTGGATTCGATTCTCGCCTGGGAGGGATATTTTCTCCTCTTAGGACATGGGTATTTGTGTTCGTCCATGGTAAATACATCCGATGTAACAAGCCAATTTTCCTGTTTACGGGGTAGTGGAAATAAATATTCGTTGGTGGAACGTCAGAATAAGGACGAGAAATATATATTCTACAGTGATAAAATGGGTTTATTTCGACTTAGGTTTCGATGTGCAACTTAAATGTGAATTGTTTTACGTGATGAAGATGTACTACATGAAAGCACATGTAGAAATAAATGTCTTTTACAAATTTTGATGGTATCCGCCACAGTTGCAAACAAGAGCGAATCTATACAAAATAAAATTAATTTGACTTGACTCGTCCCGTGGATTGTCCCAGTATCCTTAAATTTCTGACATATTTGGACTGATTCTTTTAAAATCGTATTTTCGGTACCTAGTCTTAAGTAACTTGTACCTTGAAAATCCCTCAAAAATCCTCGTGCGAGAAAGTATCTGAACTGGTTAAAGCACTCGGTATGAAATCTATGGATCTGATTTGAGTCTCAGTCAAGGTGAGTGATTTATCCTCTGTGGAGCTTCGCGCAAATGAGTTTTTACATGTGGGAAATTGCTATTTGTCTTCATTGATGACAGAATGAAAAAACATAACGCTTTTTTATTGCTACTTTCTGCTGGAGCTTTTAATAGGTGTCTACAAGTTCAACCGCCAAGTATTTCTATTTCAGCTGTCATTTGCTGTCAGAATTGGCGTTTACGTCCAGTGGTTGATTAAACACACCGCTCAAGAGAATTAAATCTACTGTGAGTCGTAAAATAAGGACAGCTGATGTCATCTCCCTATCGCACTTTTGCCATCGCCCCTTTGTGTACGAGCCTCATTCCTATCGGAAATTCACCGACCTCGTGGGAAATGGTTGTATCGCAAAAGCAGAGGGACTGATGACATAGTGTGGCTTCCGCATGTTAAGTATTATCATGCAAAGTAATGAAAGTGGCTCATGAACGGAAGAGCTTTCATTTTCTTTGTTGGCTTTTTTCCACCTCTTACTTGGCTATTAATCTCTTCTATTGTCGACATTAACCCTCTATGGACGAGCGAGTCAAATTTGTTGCGTTTCAAAAGTATTGAAATATCTGCTTTCTAAGAGGCTTTTCCATTTAGTTGCTCCGCTATATAGTATTGTAACGCTTCAGATTAAGTGGGTGAAACGTTGCGTCTCTTTCGGTAGTTTGTCAAACAATTTGAATAGATGGATGTGTGACGCTATTCACTGACAATGGCGTGCCTGGTGGAGCTCTGAAATAAATAGTTTCAGCTGTCATGGGAAGAAAAAAATTGGGAAAGTTTAAAAAAGGTTCGTTATGCAGGTAATATTGAAGTATACCTTGTGTAAATAGTATTCCGTTAATTATTATTTTGAATTAAATCTGTATAGAATACGAATACGTCATATTTAAAAATGAATGTTATTATCAAATAAATTGCAATTTAATAATGATTAAGTGGCACTTTTGAAAAACTAATATATAAGCAGCATCTTTTTAATGCTAGTGTTTCACAATTCCGTCCATAGAGGGCGAGATGGTTTCCTAGTCATAATGGAGACCATATTCGAATTATACGTTTAAATTTCAGCGGCTGCAGGAAGCATGAATAAAATATTGCATCGTTAATGGTACAATGATAATATTTTACATGACTGAAACTCTACGCAATTAAATCAAAATATGTATAAAATTCTTTAATATGACTAATTTTTTCACACGGTAGGTTTTAAATTTCCTTAACTACGAAAGGTTCATTTGTGAATCTGAAAAAAATATGGCGGTGACAATATGATTAATTAAAAAAATAGTCAAGAAACCGTTCAAACTTCATACTGTAAATTTTTTTAAGATATAGGTGTCAGAAATTCCTCATTTTTGAAATAAAGTCTATCTGGAGTGCATGCACGTACCATTTCCCATATAAAAGGGCTGGTATTTTTCGTGATAAATGTCGAAAAGTATTTCGGCAAGGGGCTAATATTTTGGTTTCAATGAAGTGGTGAGATATTTTTCTTTATAGTGAGACCAGAATCATTGATTTATAGGAGAAATGATATTTCGCTCAAACTTCCATAAGTATGGGTTGTCGAATATATTCTATTGTGAATTTATTCAATGCGTATACATAGTTTTCCTTGCGTAAAATATCCATGTCAAAACTTTACGCTGCGGTTACTAAGTGAATTAGATCTAGCTAAAAAAGTGAATACAGATTTTGACATACGTGAATCATATAACTCCCCGAAACTAATTTTAACTGAGCATTAACTAACTATTTTGGCATTATTCAAGTCATTTTATAGTACTTTGACATTTACCATCGGTTAATTTTATAAATAAAGTACACTAATTAAGTGTCCTCCATGACGACCTCTGTAACTGCATTTAAATTTATAAAACTACGTATAAATTTGGATCATAATGTGGTCCTGAATTTTAGTTACATAGCAACACGAGAGTGGTGACGCCCGTTCTCTCAGACCTATAATCTTTCTGGTGATGCAGACAAGGAATGAAGCTTTGTTTTCGCATGCTTTTGAGTATCTTCCTAATTTATACTGCTCCTCCGATATGCAAGCAGAAAAACCCCTTCGTTTAAGTATATCGCTACTTGTAGGTAATTTCGGTTTTACAGACCGTATGTCACCACTCATGTCGTCAAATAGCAACTATTTTTATTTGCTTTATAAAAGTTGACATGTTTAAAATGTAAACAAGTGATTTCTAATATGTTATGGAAATGAATCTTTTTGTTATGAACCCATTCCTTGCAACGGTTATTATTCTCTTATGAAGGAAGACAATTCTCTAGACTACCAATTTTACCGTATAGCATAGATTGAATACAAACTACTTTAGTACCTTCTATTTTTATTGTGAAAATTTTGTGTAAATATCTTTAAACTCACGTTTAAATGCTGCTGTTTAGATATCATTGAAGAAGAAACCGATGCTTTCGTTTTAAAAACTCCAAAGTCATAATCGGTCCAGAAGACAGAAGACCGACGTCACTATGTATGTCCCGATAATTCACGTCATTCACCAATGTAGTAACCGATGAAATTTTTCTGTTTTATTTTAATTAAATTTGCGCTTGATGATTTTGCATTGACTTTATGTATCGTATATTTAGCTCTAATAATTGGAATTTTCTTCAATTCCTTAATGTTGGAGGGGAGAACAGTTTTGCTCTTCGAACTAGCCTTTATCACCAATTGTTTATGATGACTGGTGGCAGCAAATAAATCGTGGAAATAGACTCGTATGCCACAAGAATAATTTATACGGATAAAATTTCCAAACGAAGTAAATTATGGGGCATTTAGTGAGAGTTACATCTCTGCAGACTCGACCGACCTTAAAAATTCAACAAGATATTTTTTTCTCATTTCAAACTTAATAATTGTTGAGCCTCACATTGTATTTTTTTCAGCCTACCCTATAAAAATACTTCATGTTTTTTTAAAGCTTTTTGGAGTGGGGTGTTATTGTAATGTAATGCAAGGGGACGTGTGAGTTTTAAAAGATTAGTCTAAGTCTGGTGTCACGTCTGTGATCAGGAAAGAGAACTTTCATCATATACAAGGTGGAAAAAACATCTTAAAAAAATATTTATTCAACTCGGTCGTGTTATTCCTTTTTTCTCCTCCAGCTGCCGCAAAGACAGATGCGATTGAAGGCTGTGAATCATTGTTTTCCCTTTAGTGTCCATCATTCGTGAGAGAGCCAAGTTTTCCTCGTATCCATCCTGACTGACTGTTAGACAGAGAGAGAGAGAGAAATCCTGGCGAGCCAAATAACAACTGCTGTCGTTGTACGTCGTTCTTCATTAAAAGTTGCGTATCTGACGTTCTCAGAATAATAAGAGGAAGTACCAGCTCAATAATGGGCCGCGTTCATTCCCATAATTTTGCATGCGCACCGCAGTGGAATCTCTTTCATCCTCGTGTTATAAGTTAGCCCTCTGCTATTTTACGAACGCTGACAAATTTTGAAAACGGAAATAAGACGCCGTGGTCAATATTTGTGGTTGTTTTAAGTTGCACCAAACAATTTGCGATGTAGCACATCAGTCGCCGTCCAGTTTGGTGATGTGGTTTGTTTAATTTTCAGGCTGCTTTTGCGATGTGAAAAATACCTTCATTGGATGACCATTTTAATTAGTTAGGACAAAATTTTACCCATATCGTAGACCATATTCATGCTTTATTTTTAAATTCAAACAGCTCTGGAGAAAAGAATGAAAAATTAAATACTAGATTGATTCCGCCAATTTTTTTAGGGACTGTAAAATAAATTGGTAATAAAGTACCGTAAAATAAATCGGTGGAATCAAAGAAAGTTTTTTAGTCATTATTTATAATAAATTTCCACAAAGTTGAGCCTAAAACCATTGTAATTATCTCTAGATGGCTTCAAATTATAGTATTACATAAGAGAAGGTAAAACAATCCCCTTTTTTGTCTGAGATAATTCTCAGTATATAATTAAATATACATATAAGAGTTTAAACTCACCCATTTTTACCCCGTACGCTGAAAACCGTCTACAATGTACATTCTTCTTGGGATTCTTAAATAATAATTGATAAGAGTGAATGATTTCTTTCAAAAACAGGCGTAGAAGCATATAATATACTGACTGTTGAATTTCTAGAGGGATATATGGGTGAGAAATTCCTCATTTAGAAAAAAAAGTCCTTCTAAAGTGTATACCCAATTTTAATTTGAATCGCAAGCGGCTTTTTCTCTTTGGTAAACATCTCAAAAAGTAGTGCAGTACATGTCTTGTAATTTGATATCATTGGAAAGATGATATACTTTATTTGTAAAAATATCGGATTCATAGAGTTCTGTGAGGTATGATGGCTCGCTCTAATTACTGTAATTCTGTATCACACCGTACTAGTTGTTGCTCTTGACAATCAATATGTAATGTTTTTAAAATTAGGGCTCTCTGTCAGGCAAAAAGCAATCAAATATATAAAAATGAATGTTTATTTGTCTTCTATGCCTTCCAATTCCATTTATCAGATTATAATGAACCTTTCGTGAGTAGTTATGCCCCCGCCCACGAAGGTTTCTGAATTATTGAATCCATGGTACTATAGGTGGAGCGCGAGTCTTTCAACAAATGAGTGTTGGCGCGCGAGCTTCCCAAACAAGCGAGGAACGACAAGCAAGCGACGAAGCAGATCGTTTACGAGATGTTCAATCACGAGCATCAGAATCGTATCGGTGAGACATAACTTGTGTTAAAAGGTACGTGACTTGTCTGTGCGTAGAATAAGAATTGGGGCAGTGGTCTCTTTGTTCGCTTTTTTTTAATTCTTGCATCCGATTTTCGTATACACTTCGCTTTTTCCTAAAATTGAATAATTTTTAGCTCGAAAATCTTAAATTTTTGCACTGCTTCAACAATATAAATTTTTTTTTACTTGGAAACCGCAGCATAGGCATGGAATGGAAACCTATTCCATCATTTTTGCGTTACAAATTCCTGTGTAGGTTCGTGGAATTAATTGGACTACAAAAAAATCATTGTCGTTCATTTATTTTGTACATGTAAATGTGTCTGCTTTGTATATGTGTGCCCACTTAAAAGGAAAAAGAGGCATTGAAACGCTTACCGGGCACAGTTAGTACGTTATAAAGTTGACGACATCAGGCGTCACATTGTAGTAGACGTAAATATTAGTAAACGTATTTCAAAGTATACTTTGTACTTATCTTCAATTATAACGGTTTTGTTTTGTTCGATTTGCAATATGGATACTGGAAATATCGAAGTTACGATGGCATTCCGGTAGAAGCCGCTTTGTTCTCTCTCGGTTGTGCCCATTAATTTCGACGCCCGAAGTTCAAAGGTTCTTTTCTCTCTGTCTTCTTTTGACTCATGTCCTTCAGTCTCGGCCTCCACTTCCATCAATTGGATTCCATTTTCCCTATGTGTATACGCAGCTCGTCTTTCTCTTATTCATTGAAGATCTGCCACGAATATTCTTATTTTCTTATCTTACATATCTACTGTTTTATTCTTACTCACTGTATTCTTACCCATCGTATTCAGTATACATACAATTATTCTATCTCCATGACCGATCTCTTTTTCGTACAAATAGTGTTGAGTCAGGTATTCATACATATTAATTCCTGTTAGACTTACTTACTTTTGTAGCCTCTTATCCTAATAATACTTCGGTATTTTACTTACGCTTAAACTCCGAATTTCTAACAATCTCTTTCCTCTGTAAACGCTCTTGACTAACAAATCCTTGGTAAACCTTTGCTACAAATTAAGCAATTTCCATCAAACAAGATTGGAATGGTGCGAATTAACTATCAAGTTCCGATATTCATCCTAATTTAAGTGATAATGGTATGACGTTTATTAAACCTTACCTTATAATTAGAAAAAACCGGAAGGCCTTCCTCAAGATGGGACCCGGAGCTGCAGGCTTGGGCAAATTAATTCAGCGTAAAAAAATATATTTCGGCTGAAAGCTATGGACCCATCCCGTCGTGCCCATCAGATTCACGACTTTCTCTCTGGATCTTTGTCGGATCAGGAACTCCATGGTTACCGACGCTTCGAAGCACGACTCATACTAAGTTCTATGGAGTTTTGAATAAACTTCTGGCTGCCAACAGAAAATTGTTTCATCCGCAAATAGTAGGTAAGGTCGGCTGTTATGGAGGTCCTGACATGCTGAAGACTCCGGGAAGAGTTCTCACGCATTTCTTCATGATTTTTTTCCGGCATCAAAAAAGGAATAAATTTGAAAATTACTTAGTATTTCTTCACAGTGTTTTAATCCCCCAACGCCATAATCCCTGCCTCCCCCTTTCCTGAATTATATATATTCTGCAACAAACTGAATCCATGTACCTGATTATGTTGCCTATACGACGAAACCGGTCGACTACGAATGAGACACTGTGAAGAAGTACAATAAGTCCTCGGTATGCGTCGTTTCGAATTACGTCTGATTCCATGTTACGTCCATGCTGACAAGGTTCGTCGGAAAATTTTCCCTGTTTAATGCGAATAAAATAGACGGTATGTGCATATGCTTACGTTTTTTGATAACTTAGGCATAATCATCCCATCCGAAACAGCTATTTTTCCCTGAGTAAAGGCAAAAAACGAATTTTCAAATTAACGCCTTCATTAATTATCGCGGGATTAAAGTGGTCACGAATATCTGGATCCGTTTTCTGTTGTTTCGACTTACGTTACTCTTCTTCACACGCGTCTCCTACGTAAATCGAGGAATTCCTCTGCCAAATAGTTTTGAAACTTATTCAGAATGGATTTTCCCAAAGTTTAGCCTGTAACCATCGAATTTATCATCTAATGAATTAATAACTCAGGTACGTATTTTTGTGGCCTCGCTTCGTGTTAATGACCAGAGGGTTTTTTTGTCGTGCTCATCACTTCCTTTTCTCCTTTTTCCATAACGCGTGTGTCACTCACAGTGGCACTGGCTATTCTCTGGCTTTCTCCATTCGTGGTTTGATAAGACCAGCGGTCGATGGCACCCTTTCCATTTGTGCTTCCTCATTGATCCCTTTCCCTCGACACTTTCCTCGTCCCAGCCCTCAAGGCCTCACCTTGGCTTCGTCTTCTCCCGATCTCATATCTTTCCGGCAACCTTCAGCGTCCCATTGTGTGCAAGTTTTCCAGGATATTAGCGCCAGCCTCCCGTATCGCATCTCATGCGGTGGTAATGTAGTTGACAGTGACATAGAGGGCGTGGCTCCGGAGAACAGGTGGTGTTGGCGGAAACCCTCTAGAGAGGGATGGGGGAAGGCTAAAGGGAGTAGAAAAACATGGTGTGGGACTGATTCTATTATTCGGTCATTTTTATCAATTTTTGCGTGAATATCGGGTGTCATACGGGAGAGAGGGGAGGACGTCTGCAGGAGAAGGCAAATGTACGTGACAAAAGCATCAAAGGTGAATGAAATCGGTCGGGAAACTTTCAGTTTTATTCAAAACTTCTTATTCATCTCTGTCGTCGTGAACGCAAGTCATTCAATGCGAAAATTGATTGACTGCTGCCCTTCAATCTTCTCTTTAATCAGAGATCCATCCTTCACGCCCTCATATATCTAGAGTTTCACCGGTCATTCTATCAGGAAAACTTATTTATCTCCTTGTTTTCCACTTAGAGCTTTCCCTTTCGTTTTCTCTTCTGTGAAGCTGGCTACGAGTTGACTGTATGTTAAAGTGTGTGCAAGGTTGCCGGATCGTAGAGAGTCGACTCTGGGAGTTGTCCTTTCCCAAATTAGGAAGATTCCGGAAGATTTTATATGAATTGCGTATTCCGAGCAGTGATTGAGTTAAAACTCTCAGGAATCGATGAGGAGCGGGTAAGTTTCTCCAAGAAGTGTCTATTTGCACATGATGATACTGGAATACTATTTGCAAATGTCCATAAAATTGTGGTTGAAAGGAAATTATTTAAATTTCTGAGAAATGAGTCAAGTACCAATTAATACTGAAATGTCTTTTTATGTTCTTTTGCACGAAGTCCTTGGTTACCCCCGCACAGGTTTATAACCATTGAGGTAACCTGTACGTTCCAAAATTATTTGTTAAATTGGAATGTACTTTCGTATTTAAGAAGGAGGTGAATGAAATAATCAATTCTAATCGTGCTCTAACCATTTCACGAGCCCAGGCCTCAAAAGAATTAAAATATTAATTTACTTACAATTGATGCTTAGAAAATCCATTCGATATCATGATCCGATCTCACGAGAATAGTGACCTCTGTCACTTAGGTCGATAACCGAAAACAAATACTTCTGCCATATTATTAAATATTTTTTGAATCAGGAATGGCTTGGGAAATTTAGCTAATCTATGAAATAGCGAGGTATAAAAGACAAGAGTTTGTAAAAACTAGTCAAGAAAAAGCAACAATTATTTATATGATAATTTAAAATTTAAATTTCCTCGATTGCAATGCCTTTATATTGATTGAAAGGATAGTTATCACTTATTCCTCTCTTCATGCACAACATTAGGAAAAAAGCAAGTGGCTTTTCCAATACAGTTGAAACCTACACCAAAATATGACAGTGAAGTAGTTTTTCATTCATCATCACATCTTGTAAGCCTTGAAAGCACTTTTAATCAGTGACTCAACTAATTCAGTTGCCTTTTTCATTCAATACAATATGTGTTCTGATAAAGTCCTGCCAAGCCTATGGCTTGTCAGTAGGTGGTCTTTTTTAGTGTTCACTGAATTTCCAAAGATTTAAAACCTTAATGGTAACACAATAATATACACATAATATGAAGACAAATATACTAAAAAACAATGAAAGCATTTCTATAAAATTATTACCTTAGGATAAGGACATAAGTTTTTGTACTTAAATTTAACAAATGCACATCATTGATCAGTCAGAAAACTTTAAAAATGGACACAAAATCTAAAATGTCATAAAAACTGAAAAATATACAAAAACCACAATTTGAACACTTCTATCAAATCATAATTACCTTAGGACAAATACAAAAGTTGATTTTTTTTCAAACAAATGCAAAACAGCGATCAATCAGAAAACGTCTTTTAAATAATGGATCAAAAACGTAAAATGTAATAAAAACATAACTATACACAAAAACTCGATTACAACATTTTTATCAAATCATAATTACCTTCCGAATAGAACAAAAGGTTTATTTTATAAATAAACAAATGCGCAACATTGACTTATTAGAAAACATAGTTTATAAATGTAAAAGAAAGCAGATTTAACAGTACCATATAAACTCAACTGCATTGCTGTTTATATAATAACCATTGTTTCACTTCTTTCTTTAATGAAGACATTTTGTCGGTTTCTCTTATTGATTGTCGCAATTTATTAAAAAATCATGGGAGCAATGTGCATTCATGAAGTATTGCCGTGGTCGTTATAGAATTTTGGAACAATATTTCTCAATACTGCGGTGTCGAAGTTTCTTTGTTCATGTATCGTAATCCGCGATTTTTTAGTGCTTCTCAGTTCACTTCTGTCGGATTTTTTTTGCCGGGTTGACGAGAAACTTCCTGACAGTCCCAGAAATCGGGCTCATGATTTATATTACTCGCTCTACCGCATGCTGAATTCATGACACGCGGCTGCGCGAGGCAGTTTGCCGGGAATCATTTATTCACGTCATAATCTCTTACCAGGGCCGCCTTTTCAGACTCTTTATGAAGCTTACAATGTTCTCGTTGATTTAAAGTTAACAAGGAGACGATATTCTCTGGGTTGTTGTTGAAGTCTATTGTTGTTGAGGAAGGAATCGAGGGCCTTAAGTCGCAGGAGAGATTATATAATTCGTCCCTTACTTTTCAAATCCTTGGGTATAAGGGGCTGTCCATAATCCACGTAGACAAAAATATGCCACTTTTTTACCCCCTCTCTCACTCCCCATCGTGGAAACTCGTAGACTTTATCCGGACCCCCCCCCCCCCGTCTCTCCCTGTTGTCCTCGTAAACTTTACCTTTTTCGTAAAAACCTGTAAACCTGTAAATTCGGGGTATTAATTGATTGTCATGGACTATCTGAAATTTAAGGCTGATTTTAAGGAAAGGTGAGTAAAAGAAAACTACTCTTGTAGCTATGATAATCTCAACCATTGTTTACGTAGACATCCCTCCAACCCCCTCAACCACCAACGTGGAACTTCGTTTACAACCCTCGTACCCCCACCCCTGTTTGCTGTCTACGTGGATATGGACAGATCCTAAAGGGTAAGCTGGCCACCAATGACCATTTCGCCTCGTTCGAAATACTTCCCTTTTCATGTCTGGTTACTTATTTTACCCTGCTACACGCCCTGGCAAAAGATCGCTGAATATCACGTAGTAATGGTAGGTAGAAGTCTATAAGCCCAGCTTCTTGATTTTGGTAAGATTTTACATGTAACTTAATTTGGATGGTCACCGCGTAGTAAAATTATATTATGAATGAATAATTTTCACATTTATAAAGGAATTTTTATCTCATTCTCTGAGTTCCTCAATGGAGGAATTGTTCTTTCATGCTAGGGCAAATTTTTTATCGTTATTAAAGCTGTCATTTAAACTTGGTACTCAACGTTGCGATTTCATATCACTGAAATAATCATGTTTCATTTTATATACTTTTTTCTATTTGAACTATAAAATTGTGTACAATTATTTATTTTGGGCAATCTCTTGATGATAGGGTATAAGATGGATGAAAAATATAATAAACGTACATTTGGTAGCTCAATACATATTTAATGCATGTGACCATAAAGGTAGGGTCGAACAGAAACCGTACGCGGGTAAATACAAAAAAGAATGAGAATTCTCAAATATTAACGGTGTCTGTGTCCGAAAAGAGCAAAACTGTATATAAATGTGGCATTGTATTGCTGTAACAACCGTGTGGATTATCCATGTCATGGGACAACTTGCTTGCGGCTTTGAGTCGATAAACGTCAAAATTCTCGAAACATCTCCTTCTTCCCTAGGTGATTGCAAGATACACTGTTGCTGCTTTTCCTGCCTTTGGAGTATATAACTATGCACTCATACTGGATTATATTTTGTATTTGTATTGTAAACATGAATGAAATCGCTAATACGTTAACTCTGTGCGAAATTTCGCTGAGGAAAATTCATTCGCTATGACTGGGACATGTGTAGTTTCGAATGACTCCAATACCTTAGCCATTCCCAGAATCTTCAACATTCCCTTAACATTAAATAATACAGTAACTATAAAAATTAGACTTTATGGTGGATACGACGACATATAGAGAAGCACGTCGCTTTATTAAGTATTTAATAACTTTCGTGGGTTAGAATATAATTTTGTCAAACTAAGATCTCGGTTGTAATTAACTTTCCGGTGGTATTCCGAGAATCCTATCAAGCTGCGAACACCCACAACGTTGGGGCGCGAGTATTTTTCAAATGGTGGACAAATTTCCACCCACGCGCCCGCGAGATGGTCAAACCAACATTTGCATCTTTTAATTTAAAAAAATGCTCGGTCGATATCAGGAGATCATGACAATGTTGCAAGATTACCAGTATTTTTTCCTACCCTACAACAATCGTGGCTGATATATTTGACCGGTATAGACTTCGTCAAAATAAAAAAAGCTGTGAAATCAAGTTTAAATAAGAAATATTATTTTTTCGAAACATCAAGTTAGAGCCTTTGTGGACTCCTTTTGGATACTTTTTGGGCTCCTTCGGACGAGCGCGCGACGTTATTTTGTGTTCCGTCGGTATTTTCTTCTTTTACGGCATACCTATACGTGAGGGCGTGTCTAACACGTTGGCTGCCACCAAAGAAGTGCATAGACTATTCTCAGGGGCCACAAGTGAAAATATCATATTTTATTGGAATGTTATCGTAGATTTTTTGTACCATTACAGGCCAGTGCTTTGAGGTATACGAGGTTCGGTTTTAAAAATACAAAATAAATGTAAGATTTAAGGCTTTCCCGGCGAATGCTTCGAATGTATAGCTCTCGGGTTTCCAACCGAGTGATGGTGGTAAGTGGCACCGACGTTTCGAACCTCTCCTCAGGGTAATGAGGACGATGGCAGACTACGCTATCGTAACGTCAGTGCCTCAAACCACTATCACCCGGTTGGAAACCAGGGAGCTATACATTCAATCCAAAATAAATACTTAAACACAATATTTTACAATCAAATGGTGACGCTTGATCAGAGGCACATTCATATACTCGTGTGAAACTAATTCCATGGTAATTCTACAGAAAAATTCCGGTAAGAAAAAATGACTGGAGCCACCTGAAGAACTATGTAAAATATACTTTGGCTAATATAAATTGCTCTATTTATGCGTTTTCAACGGAAGAGGTCGAATAATTCACGAAAAAATAATATAAAGAGGTCAGCTGATGGGGATTAAAGTTTTTGAGTCTCCTAATACTTTCTGGGAAGTGATTATTACAATCATGGCATTGATATAATGTGCCTTAGTGATATTATGTTGTACATTTTTTAAATTTAGAATAAACTATGGATTCGACCTGTGTTACCTTAACATGTTACGCGAGCATTTATGCGTTCACGTGACAGTGCAGGTCCGACAATAGATTTTATCACGTGCTAGCTGCTCCAGTCATAAAGCGCTTTCCTGTTAATCCCGTGACAGGGATTTCACATGTATCCATGCACCCTCATCGTTCACTTTGTGATTTAACCCGCTTGGAAACGAGGTCATATCCCCTGGGCGTACCCAAGAGGTCATAGACCTACTTTTTTGATTGATAACTAGGAGTATCAAAAATGAAATACAAGGGGGCGCATCTCATGCTCAAGTGTACTCCGTGAGGCTCAACTTTCAAAATACCAATCCGACCAGCTTGTCGCTAGTCAGATTTAACTGCGAGAAAATCTGTGGTTTTGAATGAAGCAGCGAAAACTGGGTGAAACAATTTCAGGATTTATGAACTCGTGGATTTGTTATACGAGTTTGTTGTGGAAATGGAAACATGGACAGGATCTATAAGGACTTTAGATTGGATTCTCTCCTCTTATGCGATAAAGGGTATGATGTTTACACGCTCATGGGAGATGGGCAATTTCCATTCCCCCGGTCACTTGTGGTTTTTTTGTGGGGTACTGGGTTGCAGGTAATCCGTGCATATTTGATCTCGGTTGAGGCTATATAAAATACCATGCTAGTTATGATGTTTTTATATTTCCCTCATATACATTTTCTAGTTTGGCCAATTACGGTCCGCGGAAACCTATTGGTTTAATTGGTTTTTTTATTCTACATTTCGCCATTTATTATTATTTTATCAAAATTAGCCATTGGACTTATCAGAAAAGTTGATTTTTCAGATTTGTACGTGTTGATTTTTTTCGATAATACACTCTCTTGCATTTGGATATGTCCGTCTGTGATTTGAAATCGCCATTGTTTCTATTGTTCTCCCAAGCGGACGTTTCAATAATTTTTTTCAGTTAGAACTATCTTCCTCAAACATTCAAATTTCCATATATTGATTTTTCTCTCTACTTTACCCATTCTGACCATTTTTTATCCATATATTTGATATTTTGCATTTATTTTCTTGTTATTTATTGCTATTTCGTATTATTTCGTGTTAAAGACCGTAATTACAGCTTAAAATCGCTTGAGAAAGTCGTACCAGACGGTCACTGCGTTCTGCTATCTTTATGTACCTTCGCCACCTCCAAATGATTTGCTGTATGTTTTTGTATATTTTTCCTCTTAATCATTCCAACAAAATCAACTTTTAAATTAAAGTTGAATTTAAAATTTTCTGTGTGGTGATATCATCGAGTTTTATGCGTTTTGATAAAACTCCGATCACAAACTGTTTGGTAGATGAGACAAGCGTGATCAAGACGGGCAGATGTTTATTGGTAATACGGGAAATAGGTTTCTTTTTTTCCAACTCCTCGTGCATGGTTAAAATTCTAACCGCGAGGCACTTAACATAATAATACTTCTCTCTCTCTGTTTTTTTTTATCGTCACATAACTCTGATCATATTTTCTCCTTTTTATCAGCTTTCGACGAAACGTTTTGATGGATTATGTTTTAACGTGAGTTATTTTGCTTTCCAACATACACTGTTATTTAGATGCTATTTTACTTTATAAATATAACATTATTCAAGTGGCAAGGAAGTACGAGGTGTGTGCAAAAAGTAAGATGACTTTTCAAATTTCGCGGGCAACATACATTCAATTTTCGATTTTTTTTGTTTTGTTGTGTTGGTACACTTGTCCCAAACAGTTTACAGTTTCAAAAGTATAGCATATATAGTTTGTTATTGACAGATACAAATGTTAGACGTGTTTTAGTGTGCTCGGCGATTTTCTGCTATAAAAAAATGGATCAAAGAATTTGCATCAAATTTGGTGTAAAAATGGAATTAAGTGCTCCAAAACACTTGAAATGTGAACAGTGGCATTGGGTGAGTCTGCTCTGAGTGAAAAAAAAAGTTTATAAGTGGTACAAGCTCTTCCGAGATGGCGGAGAAGATTTCAATGACGATCCTCGCTCTGAAAAAAAATCGTCGAATCACTATTAGAGAAGTTGCTGAGGGAGTTGGCATATCGGTTGGCTCGTGCCATGCAATTTTTTCGGATATTTTGGGCATGAGACGTGTGTCAGCGAAGTTCGTTCCGAAACTGCTTAATTTTGACCAGAAGAACCGTCGCATGAGCATCGCTCAGGAACTGTTGAATGACGTCAATGATGATCCCGATTTGCTCAAAGGGATCATAATTGGCGACGAACCATGGGTATATGGTTATGACATCGAAACCAAAGCCCAATCGTCTCAATGGAAGTACCCAGTGGAACCAAGATCGAAAAATGCAAGCCAAGTTCGATATGTCAAGGTTTTGCTCACTGTTTTCTTCCATTACCGTGGCGCAGTGCATCAGGAGTTCTTACTACAAGGTCAAACGGTCAATAAGGAGTATTAACTTGAAGTCATGCGCCGTTTGCGCGAAGCAATACGGAAAAAAACGTCCGGAATTGTGTAAAAACAATTCATGGCTTTTGCATCACGATAATGCACCTGCTCACTCATCGTTGCTGGTGAGAGATTTTTTGATCAAAAACAACATCACAATCATGCCTCAGCCACCATATTCACCGGATTTGGCCCCATGCGACTTTTTCCTGTTCATAAAACTGAAGTGACCTATGAAAGGACGGAGATTTGCAACGGTTGAGGAGATAAAGACTGCATCTATGGAAGAGCTCAAGGCTATACCAAAAAGTGCTTATCAGAATTGCTTCGAGGATTGGAAAAAGCGTTGGTACAAGTGTATTATATCTGGGGGGATTACTTTGAGGGGACAACTTGAATATTGAGGAATGAATAAATATTTTTTCATAAAAATATAAAGTCACCTTACTTTTTGAACACACCTCGTATACTAATGGAGGGTAGAATAAATATACTAATGGAGGGTAATAATATACTAATGGAGGGTAATAAAAAGGAGGATGTTCAATAGGTAGCGGTATTAACACAAGGCGATAAGATTTTGGGATGTTAACTAGGAAGAAAACAAATAATGATTATTTAGGGGAAATCAACAGTTTCAAGGAGTAATTTTACTGTGGACTGGTCAAAAAGATTGAATGAGAACTTATAAAAGAATTCGATGGCTCGTTGGAACATAGAAATTTAACGGGTTTGTGTAAAAAAACCCCGGAATGAGATTAAATACAGTTCTTATATGTTTGATTACCTGATATTCTGGTATGTCATTCAGGTTTCATTTGTGGATTACTTGTTCACCCGCTTATATGAAATTGTGTATTTTTACCTTCATAGATCTCAATAGTCTTTATCTTGGACAAACGGCTATCGCCCGTCATTTTTCATCAACGCGGAATATAGAGCATGTGCAGTTCCAAGCGGAAACAGAATTACATTCGATCTCCCGTGCGGTCAACAAAAACACATTCATATACGACAGAACCGCTGACGATCTTCAATTTTTTTCTTTTACTGCATGCAAACAACGTTGTGCTCTAAGGGAGTAGTCCTTGAAACGAATTCTCACGGACAAAAAACACGTTTTTCATTAACTCTATCATTGAAATCAAAATTGGATTCCAAACTTCCATGATTTCACGACGTTTCCTCTCGGCACGTCACAAAGATGGAAAAATGAATTTTAAATTGAATGTCGAGGCGAAAAACGTACGCCGGCGTCCATCTCTTTGCATTTACAGCTTACCAAATCACGTTTTTTATCGCAACTTGGGTATATTCGAGACCATGGGTATCTGCGATCTTGAACTTTTTAATTTTATCTCACGTTCTAGTTGAGTCTTCTATTGGGGAAAGGGTATTTAATATCGTGTTAGGGTCACCACGAAAATTAATTAGGGTCATACAATCGTGTTTGTGTCTTATATATAATCCATGGTCTCAGTTTGAGCCTATAAATTTCTCTAGATCTTTCTTACTGATATTTCTAGTTTTTCATTCACTACAAGAAATTCACGGGGCAAAGGACTTCTGGCCTTACTAATGTACCGTAGCAAGTCTACCAATTGTAAACTAATTTAAAAATTAAGTACTATTGAACGTAATAAGTTAGAATATAAATATTTCTTGGGGAGTTTGTTTCATTGAAGTTTATAATTTGCTTTTTTTTAATGCGTGCCGTTATTAAGGATCAGGGTTATGTTGATAAATTTAACTGACATATAGGCATATCTTTATTAAGATCATTGGCCGATCAATCCTAAGATTGATTGACTGCAACCTTACATCCTTCCCTGTCTAATGGTTGCTCAGTTACCTCCTGGTATCTCTGGTCCATCTGGATCTTTCTCTAGGGACTTTTCCCTCTATCTTGCCTTGAGACTGATATATTACTTAATTTTACCTCTGAATATAGCTTCTTTTAACGTATTGCTTTGCATCTGACGGAGTATCAGATAGACTCCTATAGTTTTACAATCGATTTGATTTTAATTCTCAATTTTTTATTATCACTCGCCGCCTATTTTCGTTTGAGTGCTCGACGGCTAAGTAATGGTAGTGATTTCGGCTGGTATCCTTGCAATGGAATATGACGCGTTCGCAGAACCCAGAAAACGAGGACACCTGCCTTCATTCTCCCAGTTGAGTGCTTACGTGGCGTTTACCGTCAATGTGAATGGATGCCTGTTTTGATTCAATGGTTCACCCGGTTGGAATGCAGTGGACATTTTTTCCTCATATACTCCGACGAAACAGCGCGCCGCCGTTAGCTTCATTGTCATGGACGTCAACTTCCAGTAGAAGAGCAGCCCCAAGGCACAATTGCTTGCGACACTTCAATGCGGTACTTTATTTCAAAAATTTCTTTTCGTGCACTGAAGCCGCACGTGTAGGTTATACAGTGTCCTTCCATGCTTCCCAATTGCTATGTAACATTGCATTTCAAGATGATATTCTTCCAGATTTCTGGAATGAATTGAGCTTGTTCTATGTGCTAAAAATGCAAATGGATTCTCTAAATATAACTGAATGAAACATTTATAAGTTCATTTAATAGTAGAACACAAAAAAACTGTATGCGTTGTTATGAGGTGATTGAATTCGTATTACTACTCTTGTATTATTATTCGCATTTGTACCCCCAAATAAAAATATGCTGTCATTATCTCTCAACCGAAAATACTAGTCCCTGACGGAAGTACTGTGAAACCTGTATTAAGCGACCACCGACTGTTGCGCTGACAAATGGTTGTTAAGAGGGGTGGCCGCTCGACAAGGGTTCAGTTACTAGGAGTAAGTACATGCTATGCAAATAAACGGGAGTCTGATTTGAAAAAAATACAAAACCTTTACAGATGGCGTTTATTTCTTCATAATTTAGTTGCTTCTGAGAAGTTTCAGTGCATGTAAATTTAATACACGTATACAGTGAAACCTGAATTAAGCGACCGCGGAAGGTTCCGCAGAAAAATGGGCGTTGAGAGGGGTGGTCGCTTGATAGGAGTGGTCGTTAAGAGGGGTTTCACTGTATCACTGCTTACGAAATCATTTTCAGTTTAACTACAACTGGTATATTACTGCACTATGTGGATCATGAAACGAAGGCTTGATAACAGTATCTAGTCACTAGTGGGCGAAGGGGACAGTAGTCACTCCACGCTTCAGTGATAAATAACACATCAGCATTTAGGAGCGCAATCTTCCTGGTCTGCCACGCACCCTAGTGGTGGGTTGAATGGTAGTTCGTAGATACAGTTGTAGATGTAGTCTTATCAGGCATGTAGACCAGTGCCCTCCCTATTTGAACCGCCTTTTTCTCTCATCTGTTCACATTGGTTTTGCCGGTAAAGTAGGCGATCAAGTGATAAAATTTTGTGGTGGTGGTAGCAGTCGTGTCAAAACCCCCTTGCCTCACCGCATGACGAAGGCCGCTACTTGACCGGAACTGTCTACACGATGAAAGCACAGTAATTTACCTAAACATTCTCCATGACAGTCTTCCTGACCCATATAATCAAGGCGGCGCCATAGCTATCAGAATGGAACATTTGGCTCCTGTACGGGGCAAGTTTTGAAAATTTCGGAACTAGGCACTGTATTACCCATACATTGGAGTTACCCGCCAGTGCACAGAAGTGCAAAATTCTAGGGATTTAAAATCGACCGCCATCGCTGGGATTTGAATCCGGATCCTTTAATAAAGCTAACCACATCTACATTCTGCCCTGCGAGCTGCCGCATGGGTGTGTGGTTGGGTGCGTCAGGACATCAACCATGTGAAGTTTTAAGGGATAAGGTTTTGGGAAGTGAAATGTGAAAGTTTATATTGTGGGTGTTTTCAGTTGAGCTCCGGTTGTATTATGATCACTATTGTTTTGTTATACCGAATCACATTATATCACATCTGTCGGACCTAGAGATGTAGCGTGGCGTCTAAACGATATTCTCTGTGTCGCTCTGAAACATCTACATCTACACAATACCCCGCTAGCCACCGCATGGGTGTATTGCAAGGGGTTTTTAGGTCACCAGCCGTGTAAAGGTGTAAGTTTTTTTGGAGATGAAATTGTGACATGAATTATAGGAGTGTATTTAGTGGAGATTAAATTTTATTGTGTTCCCATATTGTTCGCGGAAAGAACGAGTTTTTGTATCTATCTTTTAGGCAGTGTATCTCTCTTATTTTATCCCATCTGTCAGGCCTAGAGGTGTAGTGAGGCGTCATGATAATATTCTCGAATGATAAATGATATTGTTGATAATATTCTCTATGTCGCTCTGAAAAATATCAGTTCTGAATTTATCAACTGAAACAAACCTATTCTGAATTTCTTAAGCAAACTAAGTCTAGCGTGCAACCTCCGAGTCTCTAGTGGATCCCAAAAATAACTGTGAAGGCTGAAAATGGTTTATGTTCGCTCTTCGCAGTTTTTAACGAAGCGCGTAGCTTTTCTTTGTATTTTATTAATTTTTTTGGTTAAACCTTTACAATCAGGGTCCCAGAAGCTCGCGGCGTATTCGAGGTGTGGCCTAACTAGAGCAAAGTAGCACCTCAATGTCACT
Organism: Ceriagrion tenellum; assembly: GCA_963169105.1. Taxonomy (NCBI): domain Eukaryota; kingdom Metazoa; phylum Arthropoda; class Insecta; order Odonata; family Coenagrionidae; genus Ceriagrion; species Ceriagrion tenellum. The sequence goes on from OY720639.1 coordinate 106,587,155, forward strand.
ATCTCATCCGAGGAACTTCTAAATATACGCTTAATAAATCCTAGTTCCTAAACGCTGTATCGCATGTGTTTTTTATTTGTGTTCTCTACGATATAATCTAAAATTAACGTGATTCCAAGGTATTGAACTTTTTGACATATTGAATAACTCCAGTGTATTTGACTTGAATTATCAAATAAATTGAAACATCAAAATTTTCGTTTAATTAAAACATTGTTTTGACTTCGATTTACTACGCTGAAATCAAAATTTAATCAACAATCGTACGTAAATATGTATAAATTTTACAGTATGTTGCCTTGATAAAGATTCGAAACCATCATATGAATATGAAACCTTGGTTGTCGACATTTGTAGTGATCCCCATGAATATAGGTTAGTGAGGAGATTGGATTCAAAACTGGATTTAAGGTGGTTGGAGCGCGAATCGTGAGTCACTGAGTGCACATTTTAATAAATTTCAAGAACGTTTGACAACAAATTCTAGGACCACAACTCAATCAAGTACCACTGTCCATACGTTGAAAATAACCGTGCATTTCGTAAATATACGATTCACAAATTATGATTTATTGACAAATTTTATTTTATTAAAACATGTGAATAAGTAAGACGAATACAAGATTCTAGTATGCAAAAGAGAGAAGGTGAGTGTAGAAGTCACCCTGAGAGGAGAGACATTAGAGCAAGTGGATTCCTTCACCTATATGGGAAGGACCACCACGTGGGACGGAAGAAGTATAACGGATATCAAGCGGTAAATAGCCCAAGCAAAGAAGGCGTTCATGGGAAATAGACAGCTGTTTTGTTCAAAGATGGCAGAACTACAATCCAAAAAAGAGAATGTGAAAACATTCGTGTGGAGTGTAGCACTCTATGGATCGGAAGCATGGACCATTGGAAAAGCTGCCTAAAAAGACTGAAAGCCTTTGATACCTGGTTCTAGAGGAGGATGCTGAAGATAAAATGGACGGACAAAATAAGAAATAATGAAGTGTAAAGAAGAATAGAAGAGGAAAGGACCGTATGGAGCACCATGAAGCAAAGAAAAACAAGATGTATTGGACACATTCTGAGACACAATGGATTTGTGAAGAACATTATTGAATGCAAAATAGAGGGAAAAGCCCCCAGAGGAAGGCCAAGGAACAAGTTCATGGACCAAATAAAGAGAAAAGTGCATAGAAAGAGATACCAGGAAGCAAGGGAACTAGCTTTTGATAGGGAAGGATAGAGGCCAGGAGGTAAAGGAACCAGCATTAGATAGAAAAGGGTGGAGGGCTGCAGTAAACCAAACCTAGGATTGAACGACTAATGATGAAACTATGATGAAAATAATTAAATTAAAAATAAAAATATTCGTCTCATTGATAACATTATTTTGACTTGGCTTTACGACGCCAAAATAAAAATGTAATCAAAAATCGTACGTAAATTCGTGTCATTTAATCGGTATAATATCCAGATATATGAACTAGGAAATATTATAAGAATAAGAAAAGTATGTTTTCGCGTTTAGGATAAAATCTGTTAATATGTGATTGAATTATTTGAAAATATATATAAAGTTCCATAAACCTACGTAAAATAGCCTAAAATTGCCAAAAATCCAAGTCAGTAACATGTAAATGTTTCACTATTATCTGCATAAATTAGTAATAGGTACGCGTATATAAAATTTCACCAGTATCTGTACGTAGTAGTAAAGCACCCCAACTACTAAAAGTACGGAAGAGACGTGAGGGTACATTGAATATTAATATTTGATTTACATCGCCGTATTTTCCAATTAGGAAGCCAAACAGGCCTCGACGAAATCGAGGCCACCTTCCTAAGATTTGTGGCATGAGAGAGACTGAGAAGTACTGTGGGAATATTGCAATTCAGAGAAAATTTTCATTTTCCCATGGCTTAACCATTTGCTTTAAAACTCATTAAATGGGTCTGCTTACCCTGTAGATTACCTGAGAGACATTTATTGATCGTAAAACCAGTTTAAATGAATTTAGAAGGCCTTTAAGAACATGGAATGTTTTGATTATTATTGAAATAAATCTGCGACCGAGAATAAGAAAATTTATTTTTTATCAGGGTTTTTAAGTTAAGAAATGTGACTTATCTCCATGTATAATTCTCTCATCCCTCAGTAGGTCATTTTGAAAAAAATTCGCCGCTCCGCGAAATTTTCACGTTAGGCTTCGCTTTAATCAAGCCACGCGCCATTAATACCCTTCAAGCGTGTATTTTCCTGAGTGAATCAATAGTTTAGACATGCTCTGTTTGCTAATTTTTAATGACTTCCTGTTCAAATTTGATTTTACATTTTGCTCGGTTCGCAACGTGACGAGTCATTTGTAGGCATTTCGTAGTGGTCGCGAAACTTGCGTGGCCGTCGTTTGTGTGGAGCATGCCTTTTAGCATGGGATTTATTCTGGGGAATGGGTTGATTCAGAAGCGGAGGGGAGACGACAGCTCATAGTGGACAATGCTGCCAACTTCATAGCATGTAATCAGAGAGGGAGTGAAGGTGTCATTTACAACTACATCTGCATAATACCCCTCGAGCCGCCGCATGGGTGTGTGGCAAAGGGTATTAGGTCACCAGCTGTGTAAAGATGTAAGGTTTAGGGAGGTGAAATGGTGTCTTGTATTATGGGAGTGACTTTCGTGGAGGTCAGTTTTAATTGTGGTTGCCAATTGTGTGCGGATAGAACAAGTTTTTGTGCCTATCTGTTCGGTAATGTATCTCTCTAATTTATCGCTTCTGTCAGACCTAGAGGTGCAGTGAGGCGTCATGATAATATTCTCTGTGTCGCTCTGAAACACATCGGTTCTGAATTTCTCAAACAAACTAAGCCTAGCGGGTAGCCTCCAAGTCACTAGGGGCTCCCGCCTTAATCCCTCTAAAAGTTGTTAAACACTATATATTCGCTTGTAGCAGTCTTTAACGAAGCGCGCTGCTTTCCTTTGTATTATATTAACTTTTGTGGTTAAAATCTTTGTGACGAGGATCCAAAATGCTCGCGGCGTATTCGAGGTGTTGCCTTACCAGAGTGAAGTAGCATCTGCCTTTTACTTTTTCATCCGAGTACCTTCCTATTATACGCTTAACAAAACTTACTTTGTTTAATACTGTGCCGAATATGTTTTTTATGTGTGTTCCGCACGGTATATCAGAATTCAGAAGGGTATGTGACGCCATTTGACCCTTTCCACCGCAGGGAACCGGCGCTCGGCCACGTGAAATCGTTCTCGTCCTTCGATGGATCCTCGTCTCGTCTCGCTCTCCCTCCAGCGGGCTCACCTGGATCTTCGGGAAAGCAAAAGAATTTTCGAGAACACACATCCAGAACGTGCGGCAGAGCCTATATATAAAGGCCAATTATCGATCTCATAGTCAGTCCTACCATCATTGGGCAAGTGCTTGTAATACTAAGTAATTAAGAAGCTCTCCTGTACGCTAGTAATTTCCGGTGCCTTCCCCAACAGATGTTTATCAGCAATTTTGACGTTTCAACTGAATAATGCCGCATCAAAATACGAGTAAATGTTTCCTAATTCAATAGAGGAAGCCCATCTATATATTAGGATTGGAGAGATAGATAGCTGATGTAAATAACAGATTGATGATTTAAAATCTAGCAATGAAGGTTCTGAACCCTTGAAATAAGGCGTGTTTACACGATGTATATATCTGCGCAATAACGTGCCTAGATAAATGCTCCAAGTTAGGACCGGGACTATTTTAAGGCCACGTGTTCATGCATTTGCGCCATTTTTAGTGTATATGGCGCAGTTCTTATGGTGAATCCGTCCATGCACTATTTTGGCGGGTAAACGCATCGTTTAAATAGCTCTATGGACTAGATATTCAACTGTGAATGGCCCTATGTGAAATTTCCACCTTGTTTCTCTACCACTATGTCTTAGGAATCGAGAATTTTTGAGGGAAAATTTATATTCCCACCCTATCTTTGGCTTTCATGATAAAAGGGAAACTGATGTGCTCTGCTACAATCCATCGGTGGTGGAAACCGATATTATTGTCGACGATCGACTTTGCGCATTGATTCATGCGGGCCGGCCGACCGGGTTTTATCGCAAAATTTCCGATCGTATATTTACTATCGCAGCGTCGAATGAAGATCGATGGCGAAGGCCGAGCGAAAGGAAAAGAAAAAATGAATCCGACGTCATTATCGCCGCAACATTCCATTTCGTTGCGGAAACGATCGAATGGACCGAGAAGAAATGTTGCGAATGTGATAAAAATGCGATAACTCGCCTTATCATTTTATTTCTTGGTTACGATCTTATTACTCGTGCGCAGGTGCAGGATTTACATGGCCGTGGCGGAAATTATTTCATTTTCGATGTTTTTTATGCAATCATAGCGTCGCATTCCTCTTTACAGAAGCTGAGTATATACTGTAGGTATAAATTACCATATATGCTCAAAAGTTTGTGGATTTTGTGCATGATTATAACAGTTTCCCGAGTTAATTAAATAGCACAGTCATGGTCGTTAGTTGTTGTGCTTAAAACTGTATGAAACGATCCAAGAAAAGAGAGGAAATGCAATTTCATCCGTAAGCTTTTCCCGTTTTTGCTATTCCTATGAGTTATATCTTAAAATTAGTGGTAAATAATAGACTGGAGTTTATGTAACACTTACCAACTTTGTTTCCAGCAGTAAAAATAATGCTGCCTTTTGAGGCTTTGCATTGTATTTCCTTTGTAATTATATGTAACTTTTCGTGTACCTTGCTTCCCAATTAAAGACTACGATAGAAAGAGAGGGTTAATAAGAATATGCGTACAAAATGTTTCCCCGCTTCTACTCAGTTTTCTTTGCTCCGAGTATTTTGAGAAAGATTTTTTGACAGTGAAAATTTCGAAGGGTGGTAGACTATTGCAATGCCAGTTATTTTTCAATTTCATCACCTTTTCCCAACCGAAGGGAAGGAGAAAACGCCGGTTAAAAGGACAATGCAAGCGAAGAGGTTTCTTCTAACTTATGTTAGTTATCATAATTCATATTCCGGGTAGTTTATAACTAAGGTCTTTTATTAATTTATTGTCTTGAAAAATTTTACCCCCTTTCTGACGTTGACGACACCAGTTTTAATATAAATGGCATAATTGAACACTGTTTATAGATATTTGTGCAGTAGGAGTCCTAGAAGTAAGACCAGCAAATGAAACATGTATCTGCATTCACTCCTAATTTTGAAATTTCAGAGAGTAATTATCGGCAGGCCACAACCCAGTACTCAATTAATAGAAGTTTTCCATTTGGACGTATGGGACATTTGTACTCCAGTTCAGAAGAAATAAGTTATCATACACGCCGGTAATTTTTACAGTGAAAGGATTTCTTTCGCACCTAATCAACATAAAAATCCTCAGCAGAATGAAAAGGATTAGAAACCATGAATCCCATTAAAAACGATTACCAAAATTGTGTGACGTGTAGGACATAAAAGTTTCCCTCTTAGTGAGCATAGCTATCTTGAAATATACATGTGCGTGAATTATTAACTAGAAACTAGTCCAACTTATTTCTGTTAATTCTTGAGATTTTTTTCTCATATTTAAGTGTAAGATGTGTACAATTTCACGAAGATTTCAATTAAAAATGTTTTTCTGATACCATGTGAGGGTCATTTGCTAACACGTGCTTTTCCGACATATGATTCAATCCTTTAGAACTAGTAAAAATGAATATTTAAATATGATATCATATTTCTCATCAATTAAAACTTCTTTAGAGTAGCTAAAGCTGACGTTAATGGTTTAATTTTACATTAAAGCAATTATGAAAATTATACATAATACAGTAATAGCTTTTCAGCCACAGTTATTTCGCTGCTTTTTCTGCACTGCAGTCTTCATATGTTTTCAGGGATGGAGTGCTTGCCATTACCATTTTATAGCATTTCTCTGTGGGATGGTGAACTTTCACGTTTGCTTTCAAATTATAATTTATTTGTGGAACATAACTATTCAAGCATTTCCAATTCTACCCTCTTGTATGAACACAGTGAAGATAAGATGGGGTATAAATTTCAGGGTTTGTGTAACGGAAACTGAAGGAGAAATCAAGTGTGAGGTTTGCTAGAGAGAGATAGAGGGATTTCCAGGGGAATAGGTATGCAAAATCGCCCGAAGCAAAATATAGGGGGGGCTCCTCATCCACTGAAGGATATCATAAGTGTATGCAAAAAAAAGTAGAGAAGTCGTTAAGATGCCTGAAAGCTGGGGGATTATGATCAGCCGACTTACTTGATTTTATCAAAAAGAAACCCTAAGATAAATATTTGAGAGGCGATATAAGTTGTTCTTAGCTATGGATGTTCGTATTGTAGTCCACGATAACCATAGGACCCGTCAAAAACTTGGTAGTTTTCCTCTGTTATTTAAGTAAGCTATACTGCCTCGGGAAAACTACGTATTACCCTTAGGTAGTCTGGAGTAGGACAATTGTGCATGTTTGTAGGAGAAAACTAATATTTACAGGATGTATTAGGCTACAAACTTGTGACTCATGGAGTATGAATGTATTTCTGTCTCTTGTGATTGTGATTCAACGAATCATGCAGAATTTCAACATGTAATATTTGATTATGGCCATGTGAATATACCATTTGAATTGTAAAAGTTGCAAAACATCGTATGAAAGCCACTGTTACAGAGCTAATGCTTCATGCATACTATTATTGTTATTTATTTTCCCTCGCACTTAATGTTACAAAGTCATTTTATAGGTAAAAGTGTTAAGAGGTTACAAATCACCCATTTGAGTTCTCCGTTCTGTTTAATTTATTTTTCTCTAATATTTGATATTATCATCTGTCTGGGTTGTTTTAAATGGATGCTAATTGGTTGGTAGTAATTGTTTCCCTTTTTTGTCTTCTAAAGAAATGAACCTTACATATACTTTTTACAGTTTCCAGTATTTGTGCTGTTCAAATGATGATGCACTAAATGTTCAATGTTTAATTAAGACGTTTAGGCAGCGAGGTCCCTTAAAATGCTCAAGTTGAAATTGTATTGTTTAACGATGGTTCTATTGGTCCAGGTAAGGACATATTGATCTATGCATCAGTGATTTCGTTTTGTTTTTTTTGAACAAGCAGATGATACTAGGATTGAAATAGAATAATAATATAATTAAAATAAAATAGTATTTTTGATTGCGTGCATTCCATGAGTAACAGCAATGTGCTTGTGCGTTATCCGTCAGTTCTAGTTTTGCGTCGCGTTTCGTGTTCAAACTTGCCGTGCGCCCGATGGAGAAATCAGGTGGTTTAATGTTGGACCCACAATCCCCTCCCTGCGTTGCTTGCTTGCTCCAACTACCCATTTTTTTCTCTACCCAAAAATCCTCAATGGTCGAGACCGACAACGTCGTCCATGCTTGCATGTGAACCTTGCACGCGGTTTCTCGCGAAACTGTACACACGCTTCGCATGAAACCCGTCCATTGAACTGGGCATTTGCATCATTACGTTTGGCGGCGTTTAACTCGTCGTATTGATGCCGGTTTTTTTTGCGTAGTAGTCTCTCTCCCGCTAATAATACATTTATGTAAATAAATATTCATTTGAATGAACTTCTGCCGGCAACATACAAATTAGGAAAGTCAATCCAAGAAAAAGAGATACTCAGGTTTTTGCAAATTATGGTAGATTGAGTGAGATAATTCCCTAGCCATAATGGAGACTATATTTGAATGATACGTTTAAATTTTAGCAGCTATAGGAAGCATAAATTAAATACCACATAATTAATTGTGCAAGAACATACTTGTATGTGACTGAAATTCTAGGTAATCAAATGAAAATATCCACATTAGTCTTTGAGTTGACTCATTTTTTTCCTGCGGTACGTTCAAAATTCCTTCACAACGGAAGGTCTTTTGCGATCGTGTGTATTTGCGATCCACAATATGATCTATTTTCAAAAATAGTCGAGAAAACATAAAAGCTACACCTTTTTAATGTTTTGATGAGATTCAGGTGTAGGACATGCCTCATTTTTTAAAATAAGATCTCTTTGGAGTACACAAACACATTTCCCATGTAAAAGAGCTGGTATAATTTGTTAAAAATCTCGGGTAGTAGTTCGGTAATGCCCCGTTTACATTACTATAGTTAGAACGGTAGTTTATATGGCGGCTTAGCTTATTTGCGTTTACACGACATTCTTTAACCCTTGTTAACATGCTGGTGGCCTCTGGTGGAGAGTTAAGAAGGTGATTAGCCCACATGCCAACGAACATCGCAAGTCGCGTTTCATTTGTTCCCTCGACTGTGGGATATATTAACGATATTAACGGAACTTGTATGGGCGAGAAAAAGGATTGCATATGCAAATATTTCGCATTGTTATACTTCTCATTCATTAGTATTTACTATACACTTATCATTTCATGTCTAAACATCACTTTATGCATCGAAAGATGAAAATTGAGAGAATAAATTTCCTTCATAGAACGACGTATCACTATGCTATGCTTTACTACTAAGATACCCCAAGAATATTACGTTATTATGTCTTTTGCGCTCTTTTATGATAGGTAGAAACAATTCAGAGAGTAATCTTTTCATGCAAGAATTATAAACAATTTTGAGTCCTTGCCTCATTATATGCAGCGGTATAAACGACTTTACTTCCAAGTTCTGCCAATGACCCGTCCTCGCTTGCGCTTGTAAGGTAAATTTTGAACATAAAATACGGTTCATCATTCACTCATGCATATAAATCCATCAAGCAACTTGGCACTGACGTATGGAGATTGATTGTTACAAGATAATCTGTCGTAATGTGGCGTACGTTTCAAGTAAAAGCTACATTTGGACTGGATTACTCAACTACTATTCTGACTAACCTGCGTTTACACGCGTTAAAAATGATGGTAACCAGCGCCAACGCCAAGTAACTCCAGAAGCTAGCAGACTCTGCCAGATGCAGATGGTGCAAAGAAGAGGACGAAACAGCATCACACGTTCTCTGTAACTGTCCTGCCTTGAAGAGGACTAGAATAAGGCATCTAGGATCTCCGTTTCCTGATTCGGCTGAAATCAGGATTACTCCCATAGAGGATATGCTGGCCTTCAGTAAGGCCATTGGACTCCACGGGTAACCAAGATATGGTGGTTAGCACGAAGGACTAATAGGTCTGGGTGCCCCAGGTCCTCCTTGGAGGATCTCCACCAAAAACTAAATCTAATCTAACTCCAGAGTGGTTTAAAATTGAATACGGTCGGCGCCAACCTGGGTTTACACGGTGAACTTTTACTACAGTTAGAGTTAACCTGGTTGGGAAGCTAGTAATGTAAACATGCCATAGGGGGCTGATATTTAGGCATCTTTGGAAGAGTATGACATTTTTCATTAAAATGGGACGAAATTCATTTATTTCTAGGTGAATTGATATTTCGCTTCTACTACATCAATCATTTTTAGATACTTTAATGAGTAAGTATGGCGATGAGTAATTGTACTAAATCCGTCAGCGAGGAATAGAACACCAAGTTTCAGGCCATGCGTGGCTGGCATTAATCAGAGGACACAGTTTCCACAATAAATAGATGAGAGCTGATGGAAAACACCTACCCAGAGGTTATAAAACTGGGCTCAAGTGTAGTGCGAAAAGGTCGAATTCAATTCGTATAATTAATTTTGCAAAAGTTGAGGATAACTAGAAAAGATTGACAAAAAGTGAACAGCTGACTTTTCATCTGCTACTCTGGTGTACCCGTTAATTTAGATATCATCGCAAAAAGTGCATCGCAATGCACTGTTGTCATAAATCTCCAAACACTACACGCCTATCCGATAGAACAATTCATTTTCAACCAATAAAAACTTTAACCACCGTATTTTACGGAAGAAGATGGAGGGAAATTGGAGTTTGTGGTCACCAGGTTGTTAAATTTCAATTCCTGCCAACGCACTTAAGTGATAAATCTGTTTTATCACTTTTGTACTCAACCTATGACCATTCTCACGGCAGATATTTCAAGCCAAAATTGGAAGTCAATCGGCACGATAAATTTGTTTGACCTTCACGAACGAACTTTCTACGGGTACGAAAGAACGAATGGCGGAGTCAACTCAACTGTGCCCCTGTATAGAGAAATAGTGCGGGTACATAGGAGAGTAATTTTAAACTTTATGTTACACAATAAATAATGATGATCAATAAAATAGGGCACTTTTCCTCGTCTTTATTTTACGCGAGACCCTTACTTGGGTAAGCGTTAAAGGCTTTCCCTTTCACCTCTTTCATTACTACGGGCCTCGGAAAACGCTGAGAAGATAGCCACGCAAAAGAGGACAGAGCGGTTTATGTATTGTGCGGAAAAAATAATCCCGAAGAGAGTTTCTATGTAGAAGTGTAGCAGTTAACGTCTAAAATATCTAATTAGCCTATGTATTATAGTATTACAATATAAAGTACTATATAGTATACAATATAAAGTACTAATGTAGGCCATCATATTATTGACGACATATTTTTGTCATGTCTGAAGAAGGTATTTTATCTTTGCTATTTTAGACAAACCTTATATCTGTTAGGTGCATGAAAAGGTGGAGATTCAATGAGAAAACTTGCTGAAATAAGTTAGAAATACAAAGATATTTGGCATTACGTATCAGTCTCCCGTTTGACGCATACTAAGAGGTGCAAAATAATGTTAATATTATTGCTCATCACTTAGTAAACCTCTTCAAATAATCAGCTTTGCTTTGCTTCAAAAGGTCTTATTTTATGTTTGGAGATGTTAGAGAAAATTTTAGTAACTTTTTTTAAAGTGACATTTTTATTGCGAGGTCTCAGTTATTTGTTATATTTTTAAATAATAGCCTGTGAGCCCATGGATTTCTTTATTCTAGATGGAGGGACGATTAATTATGCGCAACGATATATTTTAAGATTGTTTATGAAGAATAATAATTACTGTTAGTTTGAGGTCGAGATCGGTTACCATAGGCAACAAAAGAAGTATCTATTTGGATAAGGATAGACGGTCGGTGTTATAAGCGATTCTTTGCAATTAAGCTCTTGACCTAAATGTCATCAAGTCTTGTCTTAAATTGTTTCAGTTCTGTATTATTATTTATAATATGTACCGAGGTAAGTTTCAAGACTTCTGTATAAAAAAATTATTTCTTAATTTTGATAAGTAGGTACCCATGATTGCGGTTCAAGACTTGTTTTAATTTTTTCTACACCTAAGGGCAATGTTATCTCAAAAAAATTGTCCAACACTCTAGGAAATGAATAGCCCATCTTAGGTTTCCGAGTGAATGCCTAGAGTCACTCATTTATCTTGGCCTCTTCACATCAAAGTGAGAAAACCCCAGTGGCGGTGCTTAACCGTAGAAAGCTTTTTTTTCCCCGCGCGGAAAGCTCACTATGGATACGATTCGTACCAAGACTATTTGTTTGTACTCTAAGACAGCCTTGGTGCTCAAGGTCAACCTAGGTTTTGCCAGACTTTCATTCGGTACTCTTGACAAACAACACAGGAAGATAAAATTGAAAAATTTCCGCAGTTTCCGTAGACCAGGATTATTTTTCCGGGACGGTTTCTCGGGTAAACGAATGATAGCAGGCATCTATCCCGCGGATAAAATATCTATCACATAAAGACTCCAGCTTTTTTTTCAGATTTTCTTTACCGGTGATTTTTGGCTTTGGGTGAATTTTTACATTTACATAGGTAGTTACATATTTCACAGTATTTTTTAACCACACTCTTTTTACTAAGCATAATTTGTTTGGTCATATTAGATCATTTTTTCTGGAAGTTTCTGTTTTTTTTTGCAACCGAGTTTATGAAAAGCTTCCACGTAGGTATTGTAGCTTGCGGAGAATTGTGTTGAGACCGCACGAGTAATTAATGCTCTTTTTTATTGCGTGGAGCACAAATAAATTGGTCCCAGAAGCCTCTCTACGAGGAGGAAAAATATAGCTCCCGCGTGTTCCTTGGTTCTGACAGAGTTCTTTAGTACATGTGGCCTTGTTCTCATATGACCTGGATTTATGTTATGTGTTTCTCTCCAGTTTTGAAGTTTGCCAAAGTTTTTTTGCGTCATTTATTAAATCATAGATGACAGTTTTCGAAGGTTGAAACTTCACAACACACCACATACACTTTGTGATTGAATACTGCTGTAAATTAAAATTCCAAACTCTTCCTCTCTTTCCCGAGTCTCTTTTAACTCAAAGTTTTAACGTTTTAACTCAAAGTACTGTTTTTATCGATCAAGGTTAAAGAATTCATTGTTGTGGAGCCACTGTGGATAAGAGGGCCTTTCAAGAAATGAAGCATTTTATTTAGTTTAAATTTTCTTATATAATTGTCTCTCACTCATGTAATGGTGTGCATAAAATCTCTAAGGATTCCGTATCATATATTGAACTTGCGATTCAAAATTCTTATTGGCAAACATACGGTAGCTGGAAAAAATAGTTGGTGTTTTATTAAGAGGCCTATAGACGGTGCATTTCATTGAAAAAACGATTTCATGATCTCTTTCATGAGAAAAATTGTATCGTGTAAAGCGGCAAATTTTATGATTGTCTGAATGACAGAAGGGGAAATAGAACCTGCTCTAATTCCATTCGTTTTCTTGTACATTCTATAATGCATTCGTTTGTACAGTAAAATGCACCGCGTAAAGCGGCCTTTGTATTTAGGACCGTGTTCCAGGCATCTTTGAAGTCTATCAGATGTGTAAAATTTTCTCCATATACATATATAAAATTCAGGAAGTGACGTCAAATTTCCAACCTGTTGACCAACTCGATGTGTACTACACGGATGGTACGGCCAAGTGCGAGACAAGGCTTATAAATCGACCATACCAGTTTGAGTACCATACCAAAACAGGTTTGAGTACCGGTCAAGTCCAATGATTTTTTTCAAACGGTTTTATTCCTCCATTAAGTAGAATTTCCAATCATTGCATTGACAGATGATGAGGTACCAAATCACTCGCACGGGTGTAAGTGACCCGGGCAAGTGACTTCGAACCACATGATTTGTCAATGCAATGAATGGAAATTCGTCAATTTTCGTCGTCATGTAAACGACAAATTTAGGTTTATCCACCGCAACAGTGGCTTTGAAAGCATGAATTCGTCTCATGTGCTTCAATGTAGACTTGAGACGTAAACATCTAGTTCGCCTAAACTCTCCTCGAAATTCATCTTGAAGGACGATGGTTATAAAATAAAAACATTGAAACAACACACCTGATCGGTTATTGGAAGTACAATTGGGTGAAGTTCACAGTGGAAAAATCATCATCACCTGGACATGGGGGGCTTTAAAGTCCCCATGAGATTCATAGTGAAAGAGGACGCCTTGGAAGCGTAATTTTTTAGAGCACTCGGTGCTAAATCGAGGGATCTGGGTTCGATTCCCTGTTCTGGCGAATGTTTTTTCCACTGTGAATTTTACACAATTGTGTGATACTCCGCGGTTCTTTGAGAAAGGCTATTGGGAGAATTGGGGTTTGAATCCCAGTCAAGGTAAATTATTTTTTTCAAGGCAAGTTTCAACCCTTGGTGTATAAAGTAGTTCATATATTTTGAGGAAAATTGAATAGAAATGTAAAAAATCCTTTAATCTACCTTAGTTTTTTAGTATTTCTAAAAAAATTCAGTTATTTGGATCAAAATTTGTGAATACGATAGGTAAAGCGCCTTTGTGGGATCCTTTGGCTGGAAAGGTATTCACTAAAAATATATATCTTTCCTAAAGTCTGTATTTTAAATACTTTAGCTTACATTTTTTATTTAATGCGATTAGTGGAGTGGATTTTTAGTGGTCTGAAAATCGACTATATTCGGTATTTATTTTGACTCTTTGGGTTGCGACAAAGCCTTCTCAAAGAACGCTATCTTGAACATTAAAGGCTCCCAAAAGTAGTTATTTACCAATAATTTAAACTTGATTAGTGGTTATAGTTTTTGTAAGACATTTGCTCATTAACATTTTCTTGTTTACATTTGGAATTATATGTAATAGAGAAAGGGAGAGACAATCTTGGAATGAAAAGTTATAGAAGCCATACTATAGCATCATGCCTCAATTGCCCGACACATTTTATTCAACCATTTTAATCAAAGGGCAGATACTGGCGGAGATAAAGACAGGTGAAGGAAACATAAATTTGACTATAAAGAGTGAAAGTTTTTAAAAAAGACCTCGTTTAGGCAAACATACTTTGATAACAACAGATGACGGAAGATTTCTTTGTCAGATGGTGACCATCTAAAACCTACCTATTTTGTCTAGAACACTCATGATGATAATATATGATGGGAAATATTTTGACGCTCATAAGTCCATGCATGCATATAAATGTCCGAGGATCAAGTGGATGCCAGGAGCTGAGAAAGGACGGAGGAAGCAGAATGTAGAGCCGTCATGGAAAAATGAGAATTTAAGAGGTAATTCAGGTTGCGGTGAGAATAAGGGAAGGATGAAGGGTGAAATACGGCGAAAATTCTTTACAGAGTAAATCCTACCAGGACGGATTTATGAGTTATTTTTTATTTACGTGAGAGATATATCCTCCCTCGCAAAGCTAACAAGTTTTCGATTCGTTCACTCATGCACGTTAAGTACTGAAATAGACTTGAGCAGCATCCTAGGCATTCTTGTTCGCGTAAATAGTCAGCACATCGTTTATAAATGTGGAATTCTTGGAGACTTGCCGTGTGATAAGCTAGCGTGTTTGTGATAATGCATACTTGAGTAGCTCTGTGCTTTAAATAGAATAAGTTTTTGAAAATCTGTTACCCCAACCTGACCATAAGGCATTAAATTCGAGTTTGGGTGTTTCCAGGTTATTTTTTATCTCACAATGGATTGATGGATTGATGTTTATGCCACAAAAAGCTGTATGGCAAAGGTTTAGCCCGCATCAGGCTGATTCATTCAGATTTGTGCCTTGGTTGTTAATCGTCGCCCAAAATATCACCGGTGCGCTTAAGATCATGGCAATACACAGGATGCAACATCAGAATTTACGAATATTTAATTTGCATCACCTTTCTTGCTATCTAAATTTATTGAAGTAATTGTTTAGTAGAGCCATTTCCATGGTATGCGACCAATATCAGCGTATTTTGTTGAGACTTCTATTGAATTGCTAGTATTGGTGCGAGACACACTGCTGACCCTCTTCCAAGTCATTTTGCAAATATTTTGTTACTGTTTCCTGTCATTTGCCTCTTGACGCCACGCTTACTGCAGGTGACACCACTGTATTTACCTCGTTTTTGGGTCGTTTCAAACCTTGCCTAGGTTTTATATTTGCCCTATTGCCCTATTTTAAATACGATATTATCCTGTCCCCTAAATGTTGCCAAATATTTCAGTTTCTCAAATTCTATGTCGCTCTTGTCCCTTATTCATCTACAACTACCTACTACCCTGCGATCCGCCGCATGGACGTGTGGCTGGGAGTGTTAGGACGTCATCTGTTGAAAGTATAAGGATTTTGGAGGTGAAATGGTGAAGGGTATTATATGCGTGTTTTAAGTGGAGTTCAATTTTTATTATGATCACTTATTCTGCGTGAAAAGAACAAATTTTTGTACCTATCCGATCGGCAATGTATTTTGCTTATTAAATCGCTTCTGTTGGACCTAGAAATATAAAGTGGCGTCAAAATAACGTTCTCTGTGTCCCTTTGAAACATGCCTGTCCTGAATTTCTCATGCAAACTAAGCCTAGCGTGTGGCATACGGCCAAACGCTCATATCAGGACACCTATTCTTCATGAAATGTTAGTCCAATTGCTAACAACCCCTGCTATAGAGGGTAGGTTTGGAATATGCCCTGATATCCCTTAGGGAATTATTTAGGCAATGGTAAGTTGACGCCATTTCACCCTGGTCATGCTCGAGTAAGAACATTTGTTTGGAAAAGAATTCATGTTCTTATGAATATCATTGCCGTAAGATACATGCAACAAATTGCAATTGAGAATAATCAAAGATAAATTGACTAGTAAATTACAACCAATCGGCCAATTTGACGTTACTTATTTTTAAACTGTATGATATTAAGAATCCAAATCACACGGATTAAATGCAATGTGAAATCAGATGGACTTGGATCAGATTAAATGAAAATGCCTGCAGAGGAAAATTTCCCCTTTTTTTGCTGAGTGTATTACTCAAAATCCCAACATAGAGCTTTGGCGGTAATATACAATGAGAGCAAAAAAGCATTTTACTTGAAAAGGGGCGGTCATTGTGGCAACATTTGGTGTTTGCAAATTAGTATTCTGCAGTGGGTTAAAATCTAACTTATACCCATAACTCATGAGTAGTTTTAATTTGTTTTTCTAAGCTTAACTAAAAAAAACCCATAAAATAATTTATCAGGAGCATTAAACTTGGAACTTGTATTCTGAGACCTTTTTGGATATTATGACACTGAAAGTTGCAATGAGAGTACGTACATTCGCGAGCAATATCAGATAAAAAAATTCTTTGCCTTACTTGCTCCTGTTTTAGATTCTGAATATAGTGGCTTATAGCCCAAAATTAACAGTTATATGATGAAAAATATTATTCCTTCTTTAATGTAAAACCATTCAACTGGTGAAATTAAATTATAACTTGGATGGAAAAGTATTGAGGGTACTTGAAAAAGCAGTCTCTCAAAACTCTCTGATGTTCACTACATGCACTTTCGTTACCAAGAATTAAAATCGCTATCTCGGACCTGCACCCGTTTATCGTTCCACTTTTATTATCCCTAGAGATTAATTTACGATTTTGCTCACAATGAATCCCTTCAACTGTACTGTTTGGCTTCAAAAGGTTGCGGACGATCACTTGCCATGCGAATTATGGAGCAGGGCCACTGTTTATCCTTAGCTCCCCATCAACTGGGACAAAACCTACGACAGCGTGCGAGAGATTTTCATCCGTTTGCTGCACTGCTCCCATGGAAACTTGAATTCATTTTGCGGAAGACTGTTACTTTCTCGCGATTCCAACTCCAGGTTATTCTCTCACGCTCTTTAACGATTACCCTTCCCGCTGGCAGGCATCAATCGTTTCGTTTTGCTTTGGCAAATGAACTTCGGCGTCATGCCGCACTGATTTATCAGTTTTAATTAATTATTTTTTTCTCCCAATGGCAGAATTGATTGACTTGCCTCGTTCGCAGATCATTTAGAAAGCGCACTTTCAAACTCAATTTTTTCTGCATACGATTTCTTGGCTACATGTTCCTTAATACATGAATGGAATTGTAGTACTTAAAGATCTTTGAAGTCTGTCTTATTTAGGAAGTACTTGCAGTCGATCTACGAATTCAGATCCACTTTACACTACAAGAATTATCTGTTAACAAAATTAGAAAATGAGCTATTGCTGAATTGTTTTGAATTTTCAATGACTGGTGCCATAGAAATATCAGCCTTCCTTCCTTATCTCGGCTCGGTTTATCAGGTGTACATTTACGGAAGGAAGTACATATTAAAAATGATATTTCCTAGCTAAAACAAGGAAAATTCGCCATTCTCCAATCCTTTCATAATTGCATTTTTTCCATAATTTTAAATGAGATTTTGAAAAATAATATGCGAAAAATATTATTCAACGCGTTCTTTTATTTTGAACGGTTTTCTGGATAATCGTAAGTTGTAAATGTATTTAAAATATTAAAGGTGTCAACTAGTTTATTTCTGGTCAAATAATAACAGATGAAAGTGCAGTTTTATTCCTGTTCGCAGTAACTCCTAGTCCCATTGAAGCAAAACTCCAGTCGTAATTAACCCTTAATGAAAGTGTCTCCGAACCGCAAAATCTGAGTGCTTGTTAAGTTTATTTAAGCGTTATTAATACCTTTCTAGCGAAAAGAATTTGACAATAAAAAATACTAAAGGAGTTAAAGAAATTCCATCAAGAGAAGACACTTTCACATGTGCCTTGGAGTGGATATTTTTTCTATATTTTCTTCAGTTTTACTTTTACCAAATTCAAGGTAGTTAAATTAAAGACATGAAGCGTCACAGAGCTCATAGTCTGCCGCGGAAGACTCATATGTATTGACAAAATTCACATCATAGGAGTAATAGTTCGCCTGAAATCAATATTTAGAGTGGGAGAGAACATTTGTTTTTAATTATCTGGCGGCAATTCGAAGCATCTGCACCCGTATTCCAGTCCAGGCGAATGATACTTTTCACTGTACATTTCTTATTGCTGATTGTCTGCACTTTGTTACTGTATCCCACCTTGTAGGTGTTTCTGCGTACGAAATTATTTTTATGTTCAGTGTAGTAAGGAGGACTTAACGCAGCATACCTGACACTGTCATTTGCAATCGAATTAAGTAATTAGGTGAAAACATTTTTGTGATTGACAACACAGACCTGCAAATTTTAGGATTTTGAATGAATTTTTGATGTGAAGAGCCATTTCCGTTGGAATTTAGTACGCTGTATCAGTATCTACTTCTAAAAATTGGCTATCACGTCATAATTCTGAGATATTCTAATTATAAAGGGTCAAAATGGCAATCTTTGGGTCTTTATGAGCTTGAGTACTCTGAAAGCAAAGGTGATAGAGTAATTCTGCAAACGGATTCGAAATCAACGTTAAAAAATGTATAGAACACAACTATGAAACCTATAAAAGCTATTGTTTCCATAACCTTTGCCTTAAATTTAAAATTTGTGCGCTCAAAATAATAGTAAAGTTGAATTATATTAAAGTTGTTGTAAGTTGTCAAGCTGCACAAATGTGAATACTAATTACACGCAAGTGTAATACAATGAAGATACTCATTTTTTGCCTTGCTCAGAAATAAATTCTCCTTCTTGCAGTTATCAATCCTTAGACTGGTTTGAATATAGACCTCCATACCCATCATTACTGAACTTTCATTTTCATTTCTTCGTAGGATGTTGCCCCGGCATCTTTCCTCACTTGCGCCAGATATTGTTCCCTTGGCCTCCCTCTGTGTCGTACCCCCTCCATCATTCCCTCTAACACACACTTTACTAGACTCTCGTGTCCCACTAATACATGCCCCACTAATTCTGCTCTTCTTTTCGCAAAACTCTTCCATAGTTCATTCCCCTTCTCTCACACTATCTTGAACACCTCTTCATTTTTAACTCTGTCCATCCATAAATATGTCCTGTTCATAAATAAATTGTATTCTTTCCATTGATATACCGACACAGGCAGAATCGATCAAAAAGAGACTTAGTTTTAAAAACTTTCGTTTCTGAAATATTCAAGCTCAAAAAGACCTAAAAGTTGCCATTTTGACCCTTTGAAGTTAAATATCTCAAAATCCTAACTTGACAGGCACTTTTCGTGAGTATTTTCGCATTCAGCGCCCAAAATTACGTCGGGAATATCCCGTACCATCAAAAAAGCATATCCTTGTTGGTCTGTGTAATAGTTAGTGGTAATTATTCAAGGATAATGACTCGCTGCGTGTCGTCATTCTACCTTTCAGCAAGTTGACTGTTTTTTTCAATTCATGCGTTTTCATTGCAATATTTTTGTCGAGACATTTTGGTATTATATTTTGTTTCATTTCTCACACTTTCCACTCATTTTTATTTCTGAATTGTTTTCTAGTTATTTTAATTCTGTAGTATAGCGTCCATTAATTGTCTCTTCTACTTATATTAGCAAATTTCTGCTCATAGATGGGATATGATGCACCTGCACACCTTACTGCGCATGATATCATTTATAAAGTCTGTGTGGTCTAAATGCAAATCACCAAAAAGTAGATAAGAATATGACTGTACAAGGTACTCCTCTCGTTCTAGTCCGCTATCCATCTGCACCGCAATAGAATTCTTGTTTTAACCCTCTATAGATGAGTGAGTAAAATTTGTTACGTTTCAAAATCGTCGAAAGATCTGCTTTCTGAGAGACTTTTCTACTTAGATGCCGCGCTAGACATAATTGTAACGCTTCGGATAAGTGTGTGGAAAGTTACGTCTCTTTAAGCGGTTTGTCAAACACTTTGAATAGATGAATGCGTGATTCTCTTCACTGACGATGGCGTGCCTGGTGGAGCTCTTAAATAAATAATTTCAGCTTTCATTTAAAGAAATAATTGGGAAAGTTAAAAAAAAGGTACATTATGAAGGTAATGTTGAAGTATACTTAGTGTAAATATAATTATGTTTAGTATTATTTTAAATTTAATATGTACAATACAAATACTTCAAATTTCAAAATTAATGTTATCATCAAATAAATTGCAATTTTTATTTCGCAAAATGCTGAAATAGCACTTTTAAACAACTAATATACGTAGTAGGAGTATTTTTTCTTGCTGATGTTTAATAATGCCGTGCATAGAGGATTAATTGCTGCCTGAGAACCTGTTTCATCCAGTATATAGCCTAGGTAGTATGTTGTTGTAGTTTAGATTTTGTTGCTCATGCTTCGTTAAACTTGTGCTCTGTGTTTCGTTGAGAAAGCTTCTCATTTACTTTGCAAATTTGTCATTTTCAAGCTTTCTTTCCCTCAGAATCTTCCCTGGTTTCATAATGGATGATTTGTTTTGTTCATTTTATCTTCATAATACTCCGCAAGGCAATTTTCTATAGCGGTTGCGATATTATCAAAAGCTGGATTGGGGTTGGCGAGCTTAAAGGCCCGAAAATTTTCCTCCTACTCTCCATCCAATGGAAGCAATATCTTTTCCAATCTCTCGGTGGCGTTCAGTTCATGCCGCAGATCGAATGTGATTTTGCAAGGGTCTCCTCATTATTCAGGCGGAGGGAATTTTGCGCCTATGTGATGCATGGGAATGTAATCAGAGGACTGTTTTGAACTTAGTTTGCCATGTGCATCATTTCGCAATGAGATAGGCGAAGCATAACGTTCCAGTAATAATCATTGAAGTGCGTCGACCTTTCCGAGAACCCCTGAATTTAGCGTACACGAGTTCAGTGAACTGAAATCAAGAGGAATGGGAAAATGTTTTCTGTCTCCTCAAAATCGAGGTTATTCCGTTTCATCTTCGGTTTAGCCCTTCATCATACATACCTTGAAGTAATGTGAGGAAGGTAAATAAGTGGTATGACTAGAGAAGCTTTCTATTAAATACTGAGTAACAGTCGCTTCAGGGCATCATCTGGCATTTATTAGTTTTCAGTAACGTTAATGTTTGGCAAGGATTCCGTTTCATTCAATATTTGGACTAGGTAGTCATCATATTCTATTGGATTTTATTTCTCCGTTGAATAAGTTTAAACAAGCCCTGTTTGATCACTCAGTGTTATTTACAACTTTATATGATTGTAATTTATGACTGTTACTTTCGCAAGGAGCTTCTTCATCAACCTTACTTTCACTCTTTTCTTTAAATGGATGCATGAAGAATTTGGCACGCATAATTCAGTCGAATGGCGTAGAAAATGTACATTGATTTTTAAAATTAAGAAGACAAATGGTCGTTTAATGATACCAATGTGCGGATACTCAAATGGCAGTCTATGTACTTCGAGCAAAAGAGTATCGAATATTAATCTCTCATCTACTGGCTTGAAATTTTAGCCGAGATTATCAATTCATGGAGATTTTTTAGAGAGGATTTATGCGAACTAATGCGTTATTTTTTGCACTTTTTTGTCATTTTTTTGGACATTGGATATCTTCCGGTTGCGAGAATAACCTTGGGAAGCCAGATGGAATTTCTGCCAGTTTGTGAGGCAGAAGAAGATTGATGGCCCCTGGTGAAACTCTTCTCGATTAGACACCCAGTGGAATGATGGTTTTTGGTAATGCCTGTGCGTGTATAAAAACCGATGCTCCATCTTCTTTGAATCTCTCTGTATCCACGCCCCTTCTGAGGATGACGTCATATTAAAGTAACCCGCCTATGGATCCATTAAGGTCCATTTATTTCTTTTTATACTGAATTACTTCACATTTACAATTTCCCTAAATTCTGACCAAAATTTACTGAGTTTTTTGTGTCAAGATTTTGAGTAGCTTGCCAAAATCTTTTTATATTTTAGGTCCTCCAACGAACAAGGCTGGTGTTTATGGATCAGTGTCACTTTTTCAACTTACATATCTCAGTGACCTACTCCATGGGATCTCACAGATTTTTGACACAGTTTATCTCTTGAAGGCTGCTAACTTTTTGCCCCCTCTTTACCCAAAGTACCCATCCTTTTCCATCCCATTTATCAGCATACTATCATCCAAAACGGCTCGCTTCATCAATTTTCTCCAACTATATAGCTTCAGTCACATTATTTAGGTCCGTTTTACACGAAGTAATTGATTGATTTGTTTAATACCGCATTTTTTCCTCAACTGGGTGTGCAAAAATGATTTAATTATAGTAAGGGCTATTTTTCCAACTTGTGTCCATGCATTCGCACATACAATGTGAAATGCACGTTCGTACAGTCATCATATTGTGCAATTTCAAGCCCCTTGACAAACAACCTTTACCTTCTATTATTTGATCGTTTCCATCTTATTTTCTATCCTTCCCTGCCGCCTCACCACTCTTTATCCTCTTGTTACTCTTTTCGGTCGTTTCTGGATCACGTTCATCAGAATCGGCAATTTCCTGCCTTCGCTCAATACTCCTTCATTCCTTCACTTTGCGTTCTCTTACTTTCATCTGTCCGTGACGCCAGGGTCCTCATTTTCGTTGTAATTCGGGAACCATCGGCAGCCTCAATTCTGCATTTGGAGGTTTTCCTATTGCTTTACTCTATTCCCTACACTTTCCATTTCCTCATATATTTTAATGTCTCCAAAAACCAGTCTGCTTTGGTTTTCTTACTGTAGAAAAATTTCTGTATTTTGCTGAATAATCTTCCCAGATTGATTTAGTAGATGTGTCATAAAAGCATACCTCTTATTTTTCTAATTGTGTCTGACATTTGGTTTGCCGGACCAATGCGCAGACCAGTACGCTATCCAGGCTTCCTAATTCCCATGGCAATTTTGGTGGATACAAGGCAACTAGATCTTAGGCCCTTGTGGTCCATCACCCGCCATGTTTGAATTTCAAATGGCTAAGCACGGCATAAGTGCTGGTGAAGGATACTGACTGTTGGTTGTGGCTTCTTTGAAGTCCTCTTCTCCCTTGCGTTGATGTTGCGTTGATCTTTGATGGACCGCAAGGGCCTAAGATGACTCTTGGTTGTGGCTTCTTTGAAGTCCTCTTCTCCCTTGCGTTGCCATCTTTGATGGACCGCAAGGGCCTAAGATCTAGTTGCCTTGTATCCACCAAAATTGCCATGGGAATTAGGAAGCCTGGATAGCGTAGTGGTCTGCGCATTGGTCCGGTCCAAGCAAACCAAAGGTCCGTGGTTCGTTTTCCGGTCCAAGCCGAATTTTTCTCATGGCAATTTCTTCGAAAAATTCACCCTCCATATTTGAATTTCATATGTCTGACATCTTTTGCATCTAGTTGACTTGTTCCTGGTTTCCTCGTCTTATATTCAAGCAGTCTCCTCACTGTTCTTTGAGGTCCTAGTAACTTTCTCAGAAATATCTCCTCTACTTATTCTAACACTTGTCTATCTTTTTCATGTGTCTGACATCTTTTGCATCTGGTTGACTTGTTCCTGGTTTCCTCGTCTTATATTCAAGCAGTCTCCTCACTGTTCTTTGAGGTCCTAGTAACTTTCTCAGAAATATCTCCTCTACTTATTCTAACACTTGTCTATCTTTTTTTGCGCACGTCGATATTTTTTCATTCACCTCAATAACTTCTATTCCTTATTAATTATCTATTTTATTCCTTTTTGTTTTCGTCAGGACTGTTTTGAGTTATCTTAAAACCGTTTTAGTTTAAGAAGCTTTTAGTTTCAAAATCGTAGCTTTTCGAACTACATCAAGGATAGACCTTTATTATTTACTAATATATGTAAACTAGTAAATGTAGCTAAGGATTAGAATAGGAACTGATGCCCGAAGCACTTACAGCTTAAGTTAAATGATCAATAGAATCATAGCGAGATATTAGCTCCTAGTTTCTCTGTTACAAAACCCCACACTCTTCACTCAAAATTCACTTGACCTCTTTACTCTGGGTTCCCGCTAATTTTTACCCATGAGGTGAAGCCCGTTATTTTTGCTAGCGCAGTCACTCTGGTTTTCCCTATAAATCAGTGATTCTCAAGCTTTGTCGCTAAATTCCCCAATTCTCTATCGCTCATAATATAATTCTTCAATAAGAATTTAATTCCACTGATGGTAGTGATGCGAAATTTTAGGAATGTAATTTAATCTGTGGCATTTCATATATTTTTGCTAGTCCATCAGTAAAATATAAAATTCAAATGACAGTATAGACTTTTTGGGCTCTCTTCCGCGTGTATTCATTGTCGTTGACGACAGTTTAGACAGCGTTGCAGCTTTTTTCTTCAGGTCAGAAGTGACTTGTGTGTTTGTGACTTGTCGTCGACTTCTGGCTTGAAGAAGACGGCTGTAATGCTGTCGAAACCGTCGTCTCCCACAGTGGAAACGCGCGGAAGAAAGCCCGAAAAGCCTTCACTGCCATCTGAAGGACTTCGCGGAAGTCTTCGAGTTCAATGTAAAATTCAATTTTACAGAATTTATTTAACTCACGGTACTACTAAACTTCCCAACGCATTTATGACCAGCTTCTATATTTTTAGTCTGGTTACTTTTGTTTCCTTATGATTAAGGATCGATATAAGTTCCAAATTACATTTATTAATATATTATATAATAATTTCTCTCTGTTGAGGAAAAATCTGAAAACTTAGTCACTCGATCGTTGAAGACAATGTAGAACTTATCCATTTATACGAGGTCGCCTTTAAGCCATAATTTTCCCTCTAGATTGCGTGTGATGATTACTATTCGTACCCTTCTAGCGTCTCAGAGGAGCGAATTCACGCGAGTCGGAATCTCTGAGACCGCCGTTGTGAATAGTAATGAGTTTGTCGGAGTGAATTTCCATCAAAATACGAAAGTGGGTTGAGTGACGCGGGATTCGTTCGATTTGGATTGGAAATTTCTGATCTTTAGACAATGATTAGGTATTGACGTCAGGGCCTCTTAATATCTCGATGCCGGTGTGTGATAATAATTGGTTTTCGTCGGATATTTTTTTTGGCGACGGAACTTCGCTGTCGCTGACGGAGTTCGTCAATTTTCCTGAATGCTCTGAACAGGGTTCTTTATCCCAGAGGAATGGGGCATGAGGTGTCTTGACAGCCAGCCGATCGCATCCATTGTGACTCCTTCATCGTCAAGAAATTTCATCTCATCCCTTTCCAAAACATGGGAAATAAATTGTATTATATTGTCCATCTTTTTTCTGAATGGCGGTCAAAAATAAAAGTAAACACTGCGACATGGTGGTGAGAAACGCCGAAATGGCCTCCCATTTCCTCCATTAATTTTACCTCGCATTTATTGTTTATTACATACATGTTTTCTGAAGGGTTGATCTTGAAATAATCAGTTCAATCATCTCTTGGAAATATTTCGCAGTTCAATTTCTGCATCACTAAGGCTTTGAAGTACCATACTGTGTGAGTGAAATATCAGTATCAAAAACTCATGAGCTATTTCAAACACCGGTTTAATTTTGATATTAAACAATTGACATGAGTTATTCAGCCTTCTTTGTCCATGAACTTATATTATCCTCATGTTCAAGTCCAAGCAAAGTCGTGGACAAGTTTTCATCCTCCCGTGTTCTTGCAAGGATTGTGTTTCTACCATTGTTAATAATCCAAGCAAATGAATGTCAAATATTTTTTAATATGAATAATTACTGTCACTAAACAATTATGAATTCCCAAGTGATAGTATGAGTAAATATTCAGGCATATACCTTAACAAAGGGCCTTGAGCACGTCCTAAGATTGATCATGCAGTGGAAATATAATTCAAAACATATCACTGTGTCATGGAGAATGTGGTAAGGAATGATATGGCCACTAAAGGGGTGATATGAGAGGTCCTAGTGTATTGAAGTCAATTCTTACTGTTTTTTGATAATTTAATAATTTCGATAAAATTCTGAAAACTACGGTGTGCGACCCGCAAGATAAATTCTATATTGAAAAAACGTCTCTAGGAAAGAAGCGGAATATGCTTTGAATAGGTTTGAGTAGTCAGTGTGATGGTAATACTATACACCGTGGGTTGTATTTAGAATGTGGCGAGTAAAGAAATCGGCTGCTTAGAAAGTATAAATACAGCAGTGTATGAATGTACATGGCAAATATAAAGAAATATTATTTTTAACAGAGAAATTTTGGAATAGAGACAAATATTCGGAATAATATTTCCTTCCCAAACAGTAAAATAGTCCTTAACACAAGAAAAATCTTAAACTTGTCAAGAAGTTCAATTGTTGAAATATTTCATTATTAATTCAGAATAATTCCCGGTAAACATCTCTTTTTATACTAGCTGTTCTTTTGCAGAACCTAATGGAAGGAGAATAATTTCTTTTCTATTTGCCACACGCACCTGAATTTGGACATATAATATTGTAGCAGTTTCATCTAACCGAGTCTATTTTTGCATATTTTAGCAAATCAATCTAATATATGAAAATGAATATTCGTTTGCTCGTCTTCTATGCGTTCCTATACCATTCATTAGATTACGATGAGACTTTGGTGAGTTGTTCCGCGAGCGCCCGCCAAGGTTTCTGAATTATTAAATACAGTGCACAATAGGTGGAGCGCGAGTTGTTTCAACAAATGAGTGTTGGCACGCGAGCTTCTCAAACAAGCGAGGAACGACAAGCAAGCAACGAAACAGATCGTTCACAATTCGCTCAATCACGTGCATCTGAATCGAATCAGTGAGACGTAATATCGAGTGCGTCAGAATCATATCAGTGAGACATTATTTGAGTCTAAAGGTACGTAATTTATTTGTACATAGAATAAGATTCGGTGCAGTGATCTCTTTGTTTGCTTTTTTTAATGAATGCATTCGATTTTCGTATACGTTTAGCTTTTTCCTGAAATTGGATTTTAAAGCTCGAAAATCTTAAATTTGTGCATTTTTCAACAATAGAATGCTTCGTTTACTTATAAACCACAGCACAGGCATGGAATGGAAACTCATGCCATCATTTTTGCGTTACAAATTTGTGTGTAGGCACGAGGAATTACTTGGACTAGGTCTCAAATTTGTTTGTGTATGCTTCGTATAAGTGTTCCTACTTAGTAAGAAACAGAGACATTGCAACGCATGCCGGGCACAGATAGTAAATATAAATTGAATACAATTGTGCCACCACTTAGGTCAACGGTAATGGTTTTACCATTGGATGTTGAGTGAAATCGCCTTAACTCGAAACTGTTTGGCTTTCGGATGAATCATTAAAGATGTGTAACAGGTCCTACAAATGTGATAAGATTTACTGGACAACACAATGTTGCCGACCCGACACAGAGTGGGCTGAAATCGAAAAAAGCTGGCCAAAATTCAAAAAGTGATTTTTTTCAAGCCAGGAAGCTGAAACTTTGCATAAATATTTTCAAAAGGCCAATGCATGCGATGACGCAAGGCATTTTTCTGAGTACTCAACAATTAACAGTTTGCATGAGGTCAGAGGTGCACAAATTTCGCAAAATGGTCTACACTTTTCTCACGAAATCTTCAAAATCAAGCCGTTCCTAAACCTTAATGGGTAAATAACTGGAATAAAAAGTGATGTAATTAGATGGAACAGTTTTTTATCTTTGTTTTGAAGTAGTTTACTCACCTTTTTTGTTTTCATTTACCAAAGCTATTAAACAAAATGGGGGATCCTCATTTTTTGTCATTTAAAAAATATATGTAGAGAAATAGTTAATTGCATCGTCGAACATCACAATATAACTTATATAGGAAAACTCTACTAATCTTCCACAGTGCAAATCCGATGAGTTCTGCTGTAACCGTTTGCGACGCCGAATTTCACATCAGTTTTTTGATCGCGCGGTCGAGTCTGGTCCAACCCGCCTGTAACGGGAAGCATGGTGGCGCGGCAAGTGTTTGGAATGGATTGTAGCCGCATCCACTCCGCTACGGAGATTTTCGAGATACAAACATTGAAAAGAGCCTCCATATATTATATTTTGGAGAAATCGTGGAACAAATTACTCATTTTATCACATGAAGTAGAGGTCTAGGAGGCACTGAAAGACTGCTTTCTTCGGGTGCACCACGGGCATTTCTCTTCTTACCATCTTGACATCGCCTACTGACGAATATGTACACTCTAACGGAGACAGCATGCAAGCCACACAAGATTATTGTCTCTTCGAGGCCACCAACCCACTGCTGGTGTCCCACGGCTGCAACTCCCCCGCCCCCTGCACTGCATTGTCATATCATTTACCAAAGATATTAAACAAAATGGCGGATCCTCATTTTTTGTCATTTTTAAAAATATATGTAGAGAAATAGTTAATTGCATCGCAGAACATCACAATATAACTTATATAGGAAAACCCTTCCCGTACGCCCAATTCCCTTCGCCGTACGCCCTTCGAGCCTTCGACCCTTCGCCGTACGCCCAATTTTTCCTAAGTTTTTTCACATTAAAGAAATGTTAGGTGTAAACAAGACACAAGATTATGGGATATTTGATGAAGGAAAAGCTTATATCCAAAGTTGGAAAACAGTGCGGATACAGTTCCTGAGAAATGCGGTGTCTGTGAAGGTTTTCATGAAAAAATCAATTCGGGCTCCGGGGCAGGTAGAAATTAGGAAGCTAAGCGGCATAGTTTAATGAAAGAATGTAGCAATTGGTGTGTGAAACTCATGGAGGTCGTAATCTACAGGTAACATTTAAACGAACGCTGGATAATTAGGGGGGCGTGCAAGAAGATGCAAGACCCCCACACACGACTGTAAATTATAAAGCTGGTGCCTAAGAGGAACATCGGGATCTTTAGAATAGGAGAGCGTGTATGAAGCAATGCTTGAAAATAAGTGTAGTCTAAGAGGTATGCAAAAATAGAACATTATCGAAGAAAATGTTGCACGTCGATTTTATAGGCCCGAAAGCAGTTTGAATTTTCCTTCCACGAAAGGGAATAGAGAGGAGGGTAAGTATCCATGTCCGCTCTACATGTGTACGAATGCGGACATTTTAACTCGTCATTAAAAACTTGCTGCGTATATAATCAATCAATTTTAGTCAAAAGTTATTACTAAGGAAAGCGAGATACGTGGTTTAGCAAAGCATATACTCGAATGTATTCTGCGCTAACTTGACCAATATTGATAATGAAACTTTCTTGGACTTTCCATTGGGTTTAGAAAGCCCAAGTTTAGAAAGGGGATTGTTAGAATTATTCAGGAAAATTATACACCAAAAGCTAGCCAAGACATCGAGACCTATAAGGAAGAGATAGGCGGAATAATGTAAATATAAAATGAAGGGTGCGAATAGGTGTGTACGTATTTTGAGAAAAAAAATATTAATAATGATGCGACTTGGGATGTAAAAATAATAAAAAAATATCAATAATTTATCTTTTAAGCACTGCAAGCGGTTACGTTACAAAATGAAACATTCTTCATGATGAAACAGTTTTTCTCTAAACCATAGTAATGCGTAATATTATGCAAAAAGCAAAGCATTAATTATTGATCGAAAAATATCACCTGAGAAAATTAGGGTTCATCTACGTATACATAATTACCTGCGAGCCGCCGTATGCGCGTGTGGCAGGGGGTGTTATGTCATCAGCCGTGTAAAGATATAAGGTTTTGGGTTAGGATATAGTCTTTGCTGGAAAACTTCTTTTATATAATTGTATTTATCTCCATAAATGATTAGATGAGTTTCATGATTAGATCTCCAGGTTTGTATTACCTGGTTTCCTCGGTTTTCGGGACAATGTTTTTAGATAATGTTATATTACTCCGAAAGAGAAAGCTTGCAACATAATGCCTTTGGTTAAATCAGGGAGTAACTTACAGTAGACTTGAAGCAAAATCTGAATCATGGCAACCATCGTTTACAGAATGGGTTATGCACACATATATAAAGGAAATACAGCATTTTGAAATTACCGTACTTTGATCAAATGATATAACAGTTATAAGAAAACATACTCTAGGCATTCTTTAGTAAACAACCAAGATCATATATTTTTCATTGTTATGATGAGAAATTTTAATTAAAACATGAAACAGGTAATTATACACTTAAGGTCCTATGTACAAGAAAAATCGTTAGAATAACATTAGGTTCGGCTTGGGTATGGAAATTCGTGCTTCACGCAGAGTGTAGGGAGAAGGATCTTTCAATAATAACCTAGTGTAGCCAAGTCTTATGTAAAAACGATGTGAAACTTTATAAGTAAATAAATTTATTTTGATTTATGGAGGTATCTTATTTCTGTTTGTTTACTAGTACTTTGAGTGGGTCTCGTATGCCTGATTTTCTTTCCGAAATCTAATATCCATATGCTTATTTATATTATTGATTTATTCACACACGTAGTCTTCCGTAGTTAATACTGCAGGAATTCCAAAAACTTTTTTATAGTTATTCGGAGAGCCTAAATGTTACTCTGTCGTCGGTTTTTGCATACTACCTTTGGGTGCAGTTTTGAATGCACAAACTAAATTGAAACCCTGATTTCATAACAAAAACTGGATTAATGCCTTCGGCTCTCCACAACGCGCAAAGATTTATTTTGTAACGGGTATTAGAAATTTCGTGTTAAATGCATATTTTCCCATCCAGTGAGCAAACTTGGCCACAACAGTTACATACCACAGTATTCAGGACATTGATATTAAATTGCACGTTTTACAGTGCTTCCTTGTCCTAAATTGGTAGCCCCGTTTTTGGAAATTCGCTCTTGTATTAGGGCAAAGAATCCCTCGGGCGACGAGGCTGCTAATTTTCCTCATCGCTGGTTTGTTTGGTTCCCATTTATCGCCTTTTCACCGTTTTTTCTGTTATTTTTTAAGCCTTCACCATAATATCAAAGAGTTCATCTTCATGATGAAACTCTAGGTAATTCTGTAAGAAATCCGAGAGAAATAATGTACTGCTCTAGATAATCGATTAGAATTTAACAGCACAAGGGTATTGATTTATAGGTTTCCCATCATACCTGGAAAGTATGTCACTATTGGAGGCTGAAATTATAACCAAACTCTTCGTAAAATCATTACTGTCAGGTAAAAATCCAGGAACCATATACATTTAATAACCAGGGATTGGCAAACGTGAAGGATTGCCTGTCATTAAGAGATTTTCCGTCATCTTTCATTCACTATTAATCATCAATGCTCTACCTTCGCATTTATTTCTAATTCGTTTATCTGGAATGCGTTTGGTTTCCATGGAAATTTTTGACAGGGTTAATAAATGGGTACAAAATAGATGGATAATAATTCGGGTACAAAGTAGAGGTGGCGCAACCAAGGGCTGTCGTTGGAAAATAATGAATGTTACCACATCTAATGATCAAATTGGAATAATATGCAATAATTAATTTTTTAGCTATTTGAAATCACGTGTTTTGGTATTCAAGTGTAGTTTACTTCTTAACGAGATTTTCTCGATATGCATTTGGCCTGAGTAGCATAAACTAAACATATTTCATCGAAGTGAAGATTGGAGTTCCAAGTTTAAAACGCAAATATGTTGCGGTTGCCATGAAAAACGACTCTCAAAATTGTTAGAACTGCTATTCTGACACCTTCTCAAGTCAGTTTAGCGAAGAACCTTTTCATTATTTTTCCTAGTCATACTGATGCTCTCGTGCCTCTTATTATATAATTTCATCTTAATTCTCCACCACGTTTATGAAATTTATCGGAGCGTGTGATAAGTAGCACAGTTATCCAAATGTCTTGACCAAATGGCGTTTGAATCTGAAGAAGTTGATTTCAAAAGAGTTACTACACTTGACGATTTCTTCATTCCCTTGAAATTCCGCCAAGCTGGACTTAATAACCCTTTTGCGATATTTTAGTATGGCGAGCGTATAAAAAGCACACGAAAATAACTGCTGCGAATGAGAAACACGACGTCCTACTGTACAAAACAAGCTAAAGCTATAAAACTAAGCTTAAGTTAAGCTTAACATCCCTTAGAGTCCCTTTGAAATATAACGAAAAGGGTGTTTTGAGGGTTTTTTTTTGAGGGAATACAAATTATTATTATTATTTATTTATCCTGGGTTGGATGAGACGGAACCGTCCCCTTATCCCCCTCAAAACAAATGACCTCGCCACCAAGATTTCACGGAACTCCTTTAAAAATGAAAGCTGGAAGCACAGGCTCTGGTTTGAGGTCATTTAGATCCTTGCCAGATACTAAAAAAAACCATGTGAAGCTTCATGGGTAAAAACTTCAAAAGGTTTAATGATCAGCTAGAAATGCGGCCTTTTTTGGGTTTAATGGTGATTTTTTTCCTGGTTCTCAAGTTCCATGAATTATGAGTCGATGATTTTCAAAGTGAAAGATATGAGTGAATATCAGCGTTATGAGAGGAACATCACTTTTTTATCTCGTTTTCCCGGTTCTCAGGTGCCGTGAGAGGTGAAGCGACGGTTTTCAAAGTGAAGCATTTCTTCCAATGATGCGAGAGCGACATCCCGTATCAGAGGGATCGAAACAGCTCAAGTTGGGCGCAATCTCTTGTGGAAATTGTGGTGAGTGATAAAGTGGCCCGTTTTGGAATGTACTGGGGACAAGAGGTCAAAGGTAACTTCACTGTCATATACCTATATTTATGACTAAATTGTGATATATATTTATAAATACATATTTTGTAGAGAAGCTGATTCTGTTATGGTTTTCGTCAATTTAAGATCTGAAAATCAGAAGATAAATAACGTCGGTTATGTGCATAAGTGAAGAAAAATTTATGATCCAAGATTGAGGTAATAATTTCTTTGTGAATATATAATATTTTCCACATTTCACTCAAAATTTATCTCATTGTTTCGGCTGCTGTAAAAATGTCAGAGGTGAAATTGTCATCTCACTCTAATGTAGCCAGTAAATATAATTTTATATTTAGAGGCAAAACAACTATAATTGGATACCGTCAGTGCAGACACTGAAATATATCCTACAATGCGTAATTGTCTCTTATGAGATCTGGTAATCGCCGAATTTTCCCATTAAATGGCTTTTATGAGAGCTCATGAGAGTTTATCACGTTAACTTTCATAGTGGTTTTATTACATTCAACGGTATAAGTTCTGTAACCATCAAAATGAGTAAGGTTTATTAATATCATATGTATTTCTTGACTGCATGTGATGTTTTTGAACTAAATTTTAGCTTAGATTCTGCGAATGACCTCTTCATATGACCTTTTACGATGAGGCACATTCTTTGTTTTTCAGATTCTCTTCGTTTTCTTCCACTATACGCAGCTGAATTTATAACACAATGAATAAAGTCAGTGTATAGGTATACTTTTTTCATCACTTACTGAAAATTCAGTATAAACGGTTTCACTCTCTCCTGCGGATGGCAACGTCTTTTCCAAGATTCTAGGTTGAGAGCGCCTGCCGACCGATTAGGGCCTTTTAAGACGGCCGAAAATCACTTAGAACAGTTACACATTTAATAACGCTGTAGAGATAGACTGAGAGTCTCGCAGCGATAATGTTTTTGGCTGAAAATCGCTGCAATTGACTCCTTACATACATCCAAGAAGCACATGCCTGCAAACGTGTAGTTCCCCAGATAATCGAAAGCGGAAGAAGGAACCTCGAAGATTTACCTCATCCTCACCACTCTGAGGAAGCCATCCCTCTATCGTTCGATATTATGGATTAAATGTCTCATATAAAATGTGATATTTTCGTACGAAACTCGTCTTAAAAATATCTAATCTAAATAAATTGAAGATGTTCCTCAATAAATTCAAATTTCATCGAACGCGTGAAAGCATAAAGATTTAAACATTCCAGTTATTGAGAAGGAATATAGAATATATTCTTTCTTAACACGTTAAAAGAATTTATTCCTTAGTTTCAAGTTATATGAAGCAGAAAACTAGTTCGAGTAACAGCTCTTTTTCGTTGATTATGTGATTTCATGAAGGAATTTGGAAGGGAGAATCCAGTAAGTTCGCCATATGTCCGTTCATAACCATAACCAGACAAGGCCAGTATAGGAATGTGGCTTCTGAGGTTATGGCGTAATACATTTTAGCCCTGTATTTGCCCTTGACGAGTCCTAACAACAATGTCAGACTGTTGGAATGCAGGGCTGCATATTCTACGAAGATCAATTCTGTGGATTCCCGTTGCCTTCTTCAGCGCAGTTTTCCAACCTGATCCGGTCCGTGAAGGTCACTGCCTCCCGAAGCTGTGGCTGTTGATACCACACCGGTCATCGTGATCTGCGCCATCACAGCCATCTCCTGACACTAATATCTATAAGTGTGGGGAGTCAGGGTGGAAAAGTTACAGAACTTTTATATATAACTCATTTCACTCAATGAGATCCAGGAAATTACTTTCCTTCGCTAGGTATCGAACCTTTGATTGTGAATCTAGCACGCACATGAGCAGCCTTGGACCTTAAGTTCATGAAAGATCAATACGATGGATTATGGAAATCTCAAGGTCCCACGGTGCTCCCTCTATGCAACATTCTTTAACCACCTTTTAATACCTTAAGAAAAGTATTGGATTCGGTGCATAGGCTTCTTATTGTTTTCTTTTTTGAATTAATTGTACTCACGGTATTGGCTTTGAATATTTAGATCTGGTTACCTGAACATAGTGTTTTTCCTTGAGTGCATTCGGTGCCCGTAGACGCTTCAATTCTTTCCTTAAGACTGTTTTTAGTTTCCTTAAGACTGTTTTAGTTTATGATGCTTTTATTTTCCAAATGGTAAACTGTTGAGCATCAAGGATTTTTGTTTTTAATTTACTTTGAAAATGTAGCATTAGACTGGAATGAGAACTGATGCCGGAGGCACCTACAGCTTTAGCGAAATGATCAATAGATTCACAAAAATGTATTAGCTTATCTTGTTTGGTTCATTGCATAAGTATTTTTCTAAACATTTGGGAGGGTTAAATAAGTCCTGTACAACAGTTCATTTTTTACTCTTTCCACAGAAATTTAACGAGCTCCATCACCTGGTAAAAAAAGGTGTTTTTTGGTTAAATACGTAACATACAAGTAATTGTTGTGTGCATGTCCTCATTCACCTTTTTCTCGGTTAGTCACTTTGTTAAACATAATTATATTAAATTTATCTGCTCTATCAGCATTTAAAAATGCAAGACAATCATTCGCGGTTTTTTAATTTGCAAGGTAATTAACATTTAGGAGGGTGGCGCCTAGCCGAAATCACTAATAATAATGTTCAAATATGTATAGAAATATTATTCAGTTATGAATATTTATTAATTATTGCATAATAAGTGTTATTTGTTTACACAAAAGAGCTATACCATTCTCATTACTTCCAGGTACTGAGTAATTAGCATGGTGGCTATTATAATAGGCTCGATAAATTTATTTTGTCGTCGTCACTGGATGATTTTTCGTAAAAAGTTTTAGTGTACTCACATTTCCCCGCTCTCTGTCTGTAGCTGGTATCGACGAGCTGCAAAAAAGAGAAGAATTATGAGTATTGGCCGGGAAAATGTTTTATTTATTATTATTAAATTGAATAAAATTAAAATGAGTAACATGCCTAAAAAAACTCTCTCATTGCGCACGAAGCTCTAAATGCCTTACGATGCGGAACATTAGGGAACATTAACTCGGAGAAAACAAGAATGTAAACATTTTATTAACTTCCAAGGGAGCAGAATGGTCCTCTTCAGAAAGTCGGGGAGAATGTGCAATGATATTCAAAAAATATTTTTGTATTCGATCGTTACGAAGGAAGGTGGGAACTTGATTATTCCTTTACTTTCCTTGACAAGTATATGCATTTTATTTAAATATCAATATTTGGTTTTGAAAAGAAGTCTTTAGTGAAAATTTTGGTTTTGTGATTAAGGCAATGCACGTATATTACTTAAGGACAAATAATCGTGCGAGTAGAGAACTGCATGGAGTATAGACTTTAAATTGATGACTGCTTAGTTCAAAGACGAGAATAGCACTATTTTTATATAGACTTTCCCGAAATAAAACGTTATTCAAATGATGTCTACAAGAAACTATTTTGAAGTCGCTATTAAGTAAATCACCATCAATTTTTCTTCAGCCCGACATTTGCATAAATTTCATTTCTCACTATGTGACAAATAATAACGTTTTCATAAAGTTTGATTTCTGCGAAAATACTCACCTTTGACGATTCACAAGTTTTCATTAATCTTCTTATTATATGGGCACTTTAAAACAACTTGGATTTAGTTTGAAGAATTTTTTTTGGGATCTTGTTCAGTAGCTATGAAGAGAACTTTCAATTTCTGGAAACGTAGTACCCCTGAGATTAACTTGCGAAGGGTTGGTAACGTGATGAATCGGTTGTGGCTTCAAGACGTTTGTAAGAAACAAACATGACCTGAATAAAAAATTCTCGGGCTTCTAGCCGAGTAAGATTTTTTGTTGCTAACGTTTCGACGGATAACACTTCCATCGTCCTCAGAGCAGCAATGAGATGCAGGCCTTCCTTCTTGCGTATATATAGCAATGCAGTAATTAGCCGAGGCCGAGCGCAAGGAGAGCCGCGTTGAAAGTTTTCTCGATCCTGATGTGTCTCCAAGGGAGAAGAAACTCGTTGCAAGAGCTTGTCTTCCTTATGTTTCAACCGTCGCCGGGAAAATCTCTAGGATTCTCGCCAAACGGAATATACAAACCATCCACAAACCACCGAAAAAACTGCGTGGGGATTTAGTGCATGTGAAGGACGAATTGGGACTCAGAACACCTGGAGTTTACCGTATCCCATGTCAATGCGGGAAAGTATACATTGGAGAGACCGGACGCACGATAGAGACCCGAATAAAAGAGCACAGGAGGTGTGTTAGACTTTTCCACCCAGAGAAATCTGCCCTGGCTGAGCATAGCTTATCAGAAGATCATATCATCTCCTTTGATGAAGCTCAAGTGGTCTCTAAGACACATATGTATTGGGATCGTCTCCTTAAAGAGGCCATTGAGATCAGGCTGGAGAAGAACACCTTAAATCGCGACTCTGGGTACTTACTAAGCAGGGAATGGAGACCGTTATTTCAAAAAAT
This sequence comes from Ceriagrion tenellum, assembly GCA_963169105.1. Classification (NCBI taxonomy): domain Eukaryota; kingdom Metazoa; phylum Arthropoda; class Insecta; order Odonata; family Coenagrionidae; genus Ceriagrion; species Ceriagrion tenellum. The sequence continues at coordinate 106,624,356 of OY720639.1, forward strand.
AACGGAAAGAAGGAGACAACAATGCCCCCCAGATTAAGCGGCTATATATACGCAGGAAGGAAGGCCTGCATCTCATTACTGCTCTGAGGACGATGGAAGTGTTATCCGTCGAAACGTTAGCAACAAAAAATCTTACTCGGCTAGAAGCCCGAGAATTTTTTATTCATATAATTCGCCGAGAAAGGACAAGATCTTACAAACATGATCTGTTCCCTACAGTCATCGCTACCTACGCAAATTTCTTCATTATGAGCGAGTACCAATTGATTGATTTCCTAGATTCCATCCATAAAGAAGCGTTGGGCAAACTAGCGTTCCACAATTCATATTTTTGATCGTTTCGTGGTTATTGCCCTTACGTCACTTCTCCTGGAGAATTTTATGGTAAAAAACTTCTTTTACTCATCGTTCTATTCATCGTTATTGGATGTGCGTGTTGTCTTTTTCAAATATCTTGGGGGCATGGAGGCTGGAGTAAAATTTGCGGGGCTGAGCAATGAGAATGTTGCTCGTGGATTGGATTGGATATCTGGGGGGGCGAGCGACAGCTAAGGTTAGTGGATAGAAACCCTGCGTCGGCATTATCCTGCTTTTAACGAAAGGCGCCAAGGGGACCACGGTTTAACATCTCATCCGACAGACGGAGTACTTCACTTGAAATGCCCTCCACAAGACACTCAAGTAGGGATCGGTTTCCTCTAAGAATATCCTCCTCTGCAGGGATTTTGAGCCTATCAGCCCGTATGGTTAGCCATTACTCTAGCCACCACACCAACCCGATCCCCAAGTTGCTCGTCTCGTGACTTTCCCCGAGCCCATCAGGGTACAGTAGGCGTGGCGTAGAGTCTCGAAAATTCAGTTGCTCTAAGACCTCCGTTGTGTTAACTTCCTGATCTTGCGTGCTGTGTTGCTAAAGCTCATTAAAACTGGGCCTCTCGCCTTGTGGGCCACGCGGTATTCCCGGCTGAGGGATAATTATATCAACAACGCCGAGCGGAAAATCCCTCTCTTGGTGGCAGTTATCCGGCATCGGAGTCTTTCGAACAGTTTCGGAATCGCACAAAGGGCGCCCGCACCCACAAATTTAATGTTTTTGAATTTTTTATCTTTTACAGATTTTTATTTTATCATGTTCTGCTTTACCTCCCAGTTCTCTCAAATGTATTTATTGGAATGTTGATCATCAGCTATTTTGTCGCAGTGAATTGTATTCCATTAATGCTTATTGTCTAGTGATATTATTCCGTGAGGGAACTGTTTAAATCCAAGTACTATAGGGATACACGCGTCGCATTATCACATTTGAATGCGGATGAAAAAAGTATCCCAGCATCAGAGAGAGAGCAGTTATTTATTTTGTACCGAATACATTTTTTTCCACATCTCTTGAGAATATCAGACGTACCTAGATTTTTTCGACCATATGCCTTTTTTCCACAGCTTGTCAAATTTCAGCTTTGCGTATAGAATTTCCGCCATCGGCCGTACTTGTGTAAAAAAAGGCTATTTATTTTCTTGAGTTGTTTTCGATTGTATCCACGCGCTTTCCGTGTGGAACCCTTCACGCGCTAAATCTATTGGAGAGTGCATCACTGCAATACGGAAAGTTTGAGAGGACCTGGAATTAAGCTGTTTTATTTATCTATTTTTTTAAACACTCATGGCCATTTATTTAATCACCGATTTGCTTCGCGGGTGAGGAAGGAAGAGATTTCCAGGTTATGAAATGAAAATTTAATTTTAACAGCGGTCCAGTATTTCAGGTGCAAATACAATTTCCATTTTGTCGTTTTTGTCATTTTTTCCCGCATGCATGCAGTTGTTTTCCAGTGAATTTTTTTGTGGATGACTCTGCTTGCGTGGGGCTTGAGGAAAAGTGCGACTGTGGATGTGACGTGGAATCGAAGGTCCAAAATTTACATACCGGGAATTTCATTACGGAACTCACACGCATTTTATAAACTCGCTGTGAGAAATAAACTTCATTTTATACTAGTTTTCTGCGAAGGCGTGTGCGTGGATGTAAATGAATGCCATGCAGTGTGCATATTTTTTCATGTAGTTATTCACCGCAGCCACCCTAAGCTATTCAAAGTTAATTAAATTGGAAGCATCCGTATCAGTCGTCCGTCAAACGTTCCTCAAAATATACATCCCGAATATAGGTATAAAGCCCTGCAGCTTCGGGTGTCATTAAGAGGGTTGGGTATCATGGTGGTCCCTGTTTGCGAAGCGATTTCGGAAAATGAGTTGTTCGATCACTGATCCAGTCGGGATTTTTGTCACCGTCGGCCGTTGTTCCACCTTCACACGACTTTATCGTTGTATTCGCCATTTTTTTGCGTCAGCCATTCAGTTTTATTTCCATCTCTCTGATTGGAATATTTATATGTTTGCGCATCAAAGCAATTAATATGCGCAAATGAAATAATAATGTACATAAAAATAATAAATGTGCCCTAAATGTGTATTGTAATTTGTGCCGCATTTCTCACACTCGAATGGTTTCTTGTACAATTGGGCAGAAGTCTGATCAGCTAATATCTCATGCCAATATTGTTTCGGGATGAATTTGGAAATGCTTGAATTCAGCACTAATGATATTTAAAACAGGGGTTTCTTATAGCTCACTCAACTTGAAAATGTTCACATACATAGCTATTAGAATGTCCGCAGGCGTTATTTTGCTCCCTCCACCTGGGAATACAGCTATTCTTTTAATTAAATTATCTAAGCCGTTTCCTCTCATGACTTTTCATTATATTCTCTATTATACACTGTGTATATAGTTGTGGCCCCTCATTATCATTGGTTGTTCATTGCTAGGATTGGTTGACTGCAGCCCTCTACCCTTCCCTATCTAACGCTAGTTCCTTTACCTCCTGGTATCTCTTCCTATTAACTTTCCTCTTAATGTGGTCCATGAACTTATTCCTGGGTCTTCCTTTAGGAACTTTTCCCTCCAATAAATAATAATTAAAGTCATTTCAGGTATTACAGTGTAGTATAAAATAGGTAACCCCTAATGATGAGCTTGTATTGGGGCTAACTAGCTTCCATTTGCCTATAATTATCTTCTTCACAAACCCATTGTGTCTCAGGGTGTGTCCAGTCCATCTCGTCCTTCTTTTCTCTAATGCGTTCCATATGGCCCTTTCCTCTTCTACTCTTCTCTCCTCTTCTGTACTAATCTGTGAACAGAAGAGTAGAAGAGGAAAGCTTCTTTTTGCTTATTTGTCTCCAATATTTTGAGGGCCGTGACAGACCTCGAAACGATGGAGACAGAGAGGCCAGAGAAAACTTAATTCAACTAACTTTAACGTATTTCTCGATTAAACCTTTCACGGCCCATGTCGATTGTTAAAATAAAATATTACGGGTAAATGCTGCGTGTTATACCCATATAAAAATACCCATAATATTTTATTTTATCAGTTAACTTTAACGTTTCAGCAATTAATGAATCTATACGCATGTGACGCCATTGCAGCGTATTCCTTTTCTTCCATTTCTTTTATTTTTTCCAAAGAAAACATCAATTTGGATAACATTTCAGCAGCGCGAATGATCAGCCATTAAAATTTAATGTTTTTATAGCTACAGCAATCGGTGAATCAAAACACATCTGACGCCATTGCAACGTATTATTTTTCTTCCATTTATTTTTTTGTTTTTCAATGAAAACATAAGTTTACGTAATATGTGAGTGGCGCGAATGATCACTTTCTATGCAACTATTAAAAACAAACACCAGCAGATAATTTAGACTTAAATTTTATCTGCATGTTAGGATATTTTTCTAAGCATGTTTTATTTTTCTAAAAGCATTGAGAATGTGTTTTTTTTAACTTGAATTAGCATCGCGTTTGAATCTTTTGTGCTCATGAGTTAATCAGACCCACTGTAAAATAGTCATGTAATAGGTGCTTTTAAAATTGGTGATGCATCGCTGCGAAAAGCCTAGATTTGAAAATAACGACCCTCTAATTCAGGGGTGGCCAACCAAAATGACCTTGCGGGCCACTTTGGAAATGCATCATAACTCCGCGGGCCGCATATAAAATTATATATCCCCATATTAGATTTAGACCCACTGTAGACATTATTTTGGAATGAAAAATTGAAACATAGTGAGTTATAATTATTGTGTTAAAGTTATTGTATTAAAGTGTGATGAGCCTCGCGGGCCGGAAAAATATTCAAGGCGGGCCGCGGGTTGACCACTCCTGCTCTAATTAAATAACTCCTAGTTTAAGGGTGTGAAAATCTATTTCACCCTTGGTAATTTATGTTCAGGGAATTCTTTCATCCAGTGAATCTCTACCAACAACCCGGACGGAATCCTGATGGTCCTTTTATTTAATACTTTCCACCGAGGACTGAAATTCTTTATATTGCTGCGGACCCACAGGGAATAATCACGTAAAATTTTTCATGAAAAGTTCGGGTATGAAAACGTTAGGCATGGTTATATATCTGTGGAACGGGCGAAATTTTCGAAGAATTCTTGAACTTATTAAGGATTTTGTTTTTTTTCCGAGCGAACATGGCTGATGAAATCTGATTTCCAGCCGTGTGAGGAATTTCATCGAAACGTTGGCAACAATGGCCTTCCTGACCCAGCAGGAAACCTGTGAATCATAGAAGAAATTCCCTTTTTTTGCGTAAAAATTCTGCCTGCAATACCAACCAAAAGATACTGAAGGGTATGGTGGAGTGGTCAAAGTGGATTTCTTGTCAAAAGCAATGTGAACTAGGCCAAGTATTTTATATTTTACGATGCAAGATGTTAACTTATGAATGCCAAATTTGAAAAGCCTTCATGTAGGATCCCTTACATTAATCAAAATATTTTCCAGAGATGAAAGAGATTGCAGCACTTTCCCCAGGTCTATTTCTTTCTATCTCTTCTCTGCAATCCTACCATTTTACCAAATTCTGTTGCTCGTTCAGGCATACGCCATTGTATTAGAATGATGGTTTGGGAAAAAAATCACTTCGTTTGGAGGATCAACTCATGATTATTTCTTTTAGAGTCCGAATACATCTCTCGCCTTCTTTTTTGCCTTTCATGAGCCGTTTCTCATGTCATCCTGTTTCCTGGACAAATTAATTTTTTGAGTAAAAAGTAGTAATTTTTGCTGAAATATATACCTCATGTTTATTCATATCTTATAAATCTTATAATATTTTTAACTTCATAAAATCATCATATGAAGCTCAAATATATTTCCTACTTTTTTCAATTTTCCTATTTTTATAGTTTTGAGGTAAAACGTTTTTGATTTTAGTCATTTATCATCGCACAATAACAGTTCTCATCTTTTATTGATATAGTTGTCTATATCCAGAAGGTGCATAATATTTTAGCCTTCCATTACGGAATCTAAGAACTATAGTGAATTTAATATCTAAATAATCCGGAGTATATGGAGACAGTATTTACCACCTTTTTTTGTGAACAATTGGTTGGTGAACAAAAGGTGGCACTTTTATGGATGTTCCGACGCATTATCCGCATGAAAAACACTTATATATTAAATTAGAATAATATGTATTTGTTTGTGTTTTCTTAAATAGCCTGTTCTGAATCTAATGACAGGTGACAATTTGCTATTACATCTCATATTACAGTTAAAATATCCTTATTCCAAATCCTTTAAGTGCCAAGTCTCCCTTATTTCAAGGACATTCCATGGTAGACCATTCCAGTTTCTCATTTGCGAGTAGTTAATAGAAAATAAGGCATTCTATGTCCATGAACATCTGAATAATCTTAACTTTTCACAATATTTTTATTAGAATCTGCGTGACTTTTTATAGGATGAATGCGACTGTCGTCATAATAACAAAAAATATATAATAGCGCATTTAAAAGTATTTCTAGTGAAAGAGAGGTTTAACTAACGGCGATTTCTAGAAATTAAATGATAGCGTAAAGCAAGCACCAGCACAGTCTTTGTTTCGAATCGTTTTCGAATATTGTACTGGTAGGAGTCATAATCTATTGATTTGTGACTAATAAGCAGCGCCGTAGTCAACTCCTCGGGACATGTTGTGACTGATGAATATATTGCTCGAATGATCGGCATTCTCATCAGACCTCAGACAGACAGAGGATCAGACCTCTCATTTATGAAAGAAGTTATTTGTTTCCAGCCTTAAATGGAACGATAAAATTTAATATTTCTTATTTGATGTGTCAAGGGAATCTCTTTAAAATTTAATAAACAAGTATTCAATTATAATGGAAGTTTTACATGGTGCAGCGATTTCGGTTTACCGAGCTCTTTTGCTTCCCTGAGGAAATGCAATCACGTCATTCACGGATTTATTAAGAATGCAAAAGGTATTCGGGGAGGATCGTTAAAAGTCGTTATTATCTTAACTTGTACGCCATTTTTTTGGTCTCAACCAAGGTCTGACCCACGACAGAGGATTTAATGAGAACTGACATGCAGTCCGCGACAAGTCATTCACGTTGTTGTCTCATTTTTGTTTTCCTTAATTGGGAGAAATTTTACTTTAGTTTCTGTTCCTATGTTGTTACACTTACAAAAGGGTTACCATAAAAAGAATCCTTCACGTTAATCATCACTGTCATTTCGGCAGAAATGAATACCTTCCCAACGTCTCACTTAACAATTATATCTTCATGCTTCCAATTAATAAGTTTGATAAAAAATATTCGTCGATTGGGAAGCACACACCACACTCCATTCGTAATTAAACTATTTACTACCCAAGCTCGTAGATGTGCTCCTAATTTTCTACATTGTTACCCGTCTCGTATATATATGCAGTATAGTATCCCCTTAACTCACTTGAAACGGAACCTTGGGTAATTCACTGAGCCAAGCGTAAGTTCAAGGCGACAGGTTTCTTAGGTGAATGGCTGCGCGACTCCAGAATCTGAAAATCACGAGCTACTCCTGTTCCTTCAACCATACTGCAGACTTGCTCGTAATATAAACGTCGGCCTCTTTAATGTTTACGCCTACTCCGATGGTCCTCAACCAGCTCCGCTAAATCTCTTTCCGCAAAACAAGTATTGGGTTTCCTTTCTTCTTCCACTCGTCCTGTTGCTCTGCCTTCTGCTGATTTTGGATTTCCATGTCAGTCTCTGAGGAGAGTGGCTGGATGATAATGGACAGGAAAGACACTTGATGGAAATTTTAGGAATATGTCGGCACAAGTAGTTCTACTAAGGGGCGCTAGTAGTCATCAACCGTGTCAATATCTCGGCGGGAGAGATTCACACTACCAATCGACCACCTTTTGGCTTAAGTTTTAATGTGCTATGAGACATCTGAAAATGAAATTCATCGAGTGACTATTCAAACTCTACCGAACAGCATTCAGAGTGCAATACTATTGAAATTGTTAGGAGGCGACGACTCATTTCGCATTACTACGTCATTACGTCATTAGAATATGTGCTTCTGTTGTCAAGAGCTAAATATGACCTTGTCAAAAGAAAATTTTTGCAAGGGTATACTGTCAATTTTATCAAAATTGTAAAATAGCTTCCAAGAAAAAATGATCACTTTTTGTTATCACCGATATTATCTTGTAAAATTTTATGTAATTTTCAGCTAGCCTGGACTATTAAACTTTATTTTTGTATTTAACTGTGCATGAGTTTACCTTATTCTATTTATGATTTTGGGTGAACAATAAGCTTATTAAATAGATAAATTAATTAGTTGTATACTCATTACATTAGGTTCATTGGAGGGTAACCAAAGTCGTAATGCAGAAATCTCATCGAGATAAGGTAAATTGTCCAGATTTATGAGTCTCATCCGAAAGAGTGAGGATTCCAATTAAAGTAACCTCGGGAATCAAGATTCGAATTATAAATCACCTCCATCGCTGGAATTCAAATCCGCTCTCTAAAAGTGAATAGTTATTACTTCTGCAACTTCACTCTCCTGTCCTTTTTCAGCAAAATGTCGGGAAAACGACTTTCATGGTATAATCCTGGACGAGAATGGATTAATTAGTTAAGAGGGCCTAGGAAAGAATTGCCTTGTTCAAGAGTGCGTGTACGAAAGAGAGGGGTTGATAATTTCGAGCTAATACATTAAAAAATGATTGATCAAGACCTTAATATGGAGCTCAGTCTAGCCGATTGCATATGTTACTGCCATTCAAGTTATCTTGATCCCCAGGTAGACTGAGGGGAATATTTGCTCAAAAAATTTGGAGCCGTTCTACGGCGTAAGAGGGCGGCCATCATAACGTTAAACATAAAAGCAATAGCCGGAACTATAATATTGGTGGATGATTGAAGTTACTTTTCTAAAGTGCTTCTCATTCTTATGTAACAATTAAGAAGGTAAAAATATTTACCAAATTTATTTATCAACAGGCTCAATAACATATCACCTTCAATATTTTATCATTGCTAACGTAGTCTTTTTCTAAAATGCTTCTCATTCTTATGTGACAATTAAGAAGGTAAGAATATTTACCAAACTTATTTATCAATAGGCCGAATAACATTACTACAATATTACCTACAATATTTTATCACAGTTAACGTAGTCTCTGTGTACAGAAAGGCATTATGCATACTGTATATAAGGCATTACACTCAGAGTAAAAAAAACTTCGAACCATCACTAATGACTGATAAATTACATGAGTTAGAACTATCAGAATTTAGTTGAAAATAAATTATTTTTACCCAAGAGGCAAAGTTCCCCCTTTCTAATGAATGCAGTAAAACCTTTCCGGTGTTCAGGGTTATCAACAATTCAAATCTTTGTTTGTTGAAGTTAATTCTCTCGATGTAATCATGCCAACTTGAGAGTTACTGTCATCAGATCAAAATTCTTTCAAAACGGGTATTTATCCTTTCAGAGCAAGGTAAACAGATTTTGTGGATCAATGAAGCAAGCAAGTACGAAATATCTATAATAAATATATTATTTATAGTCCTATTAGCTTACAAATACTCCAGCAATTGATTCAAACTAGAAGATTCTCTAGCATAAAAAATGTATAAATATCACTTAAATTTGTGTAATAATGATTACATTATATCCACGTTAAAGTTTCCTAATTTATTTTGCCATATATACTTACCCATATTATCGCACTCCAACGTTCTAACTCAACATACTACATATGAGAATCCCAGACGTCAAGGGGTCTAAGTAACCAAACCATTGTTTAGAGAAAACTTAAGTCAAAGTTAAAAATGTTTGGTACAACCCACTAAGTAGTTAAGAGGCATTACCCTAGATAGGAGCACCTGTCAAGAAACCACTTGGATCCCTTTACCATCTAAAAGATTAATATTTTCACATCCCATTCCTGTATCTAACTTATTTTTTTCAAAAATGTCACTTAGACCCCTTGACTTCTGGGGTCCACATATATAATGCATAAGAATTTTGCTTTTTTATTTACTTAGTATACTCACTATGCATATAGAGAATATTTAAGCTTTTGACGTCTTTGGTCGCGTGAATTCGACGTCATCTCCGCCCAATACGCTCTAGGTACCAAGGGAAGACGGACCTTTGCCATTTTCGCCAAGTTCGGAAACAGTATGAGTTTTGTAGAGTTCGTCAACTTAGTAGCTATGGTTCCAGTTTGAATGTAGACAGAGATTTATGAGATTTGAATGTGGAGCGGGGACGAAATAGGTGGAATGAGTAGTACTTGTACTTAATGTCGTTCGACGCAAGAGGATACTTTACACTTTCTACCTGCCTTATAGTTACCTCCACAAAGTGAAGATGAATGAGAGGGAATTAAATATTGAAACAAAAATTACCCAAAGCAGCCCAAAAGTACGACTAATATTGCCCAAAAGGTTTTCCCAGTAGTTTTTGGAAGAAATATCAACGCATCTACATTTTTTTATTTGGTAGGATGTCTATAAAGATCCCCATCGGCACTCATCAATCCAAAGATTGGTTTGCTGCAGCTCTTCGCTCCGTTCCGTCTTCAAAATATACTAGATTTACATCTTCATTTTAGCTCTTTGTAGGACTCTATCATCGCTGAATCCCTCCATCCATAAAACATTCCTCGTTCTTTCAGAGCACTGCGTTTGCAAATTTTCCAGTGTTATGCAGCCGTTATGGTCCAAGATTTAATAGAACGTACTATGTTATTATGATGTTTGTATCAATTGCTTCATTTTATTGTCTGTCACTAGCTGTTAATAGATGTCTTTTGCTAGAAAACCTTCTTACCCTGAGCTACTCTAATCGCTACATACCTGGCTTCTTCCATCACTAATAGTACTGCTTCTGAGAGAGTACATTTTTTTCACTTGGTCCAGTTGTTGCTGGCACTTTCTGTAAGTTAACGGCTAAATCTTATGAAACACAATTTGGTGCTCGAAGTCTGATACGCAAAACATCCTGCGATCTAATGTAAAATAGATTCTGTATTCGTCCGTCTTTACGTAAATATTTGCCCCAAACTCAATTCTCTTACCCATTCTTCCACCTTACCTCACTTCTTTATTTTAGGTTTAACACAAATATTATTTTCTCGTTCCCTCTCTTTTTTTCCCAAAGAATCTTCCGAACATCCAATCACAATTCCTTCGGATTACGTCCTCTATTTTTTGGGAAAACACGATCGGCCTTTTAGTCTGGGTATTTCTTATTATTTTTCTGCTACATCTCCATGTTCCTTCTTCGTCCCTGTTGAATACGTTCCCTGGAAGCGTAAGTTTCACCTTTTTTGCTATATCCTTAAACCCGTCCACATCGTCACAGACCAGTAGTTTGAGTCTTGTCGCCTGTTTTTTTATTCAAGTTTGTACCTGCAAGGTCCTCTCGTATGAATAAAACAAATTAATTCATGCGCATTCGTTTAGCGTGCTTTGGGGATTTTCCCTTTGCAGAAGAGACTAAAATGGCCCATAAAATGTTACGGTAACCGATGTGGGAAATTATGCTACACGAAATCATTATGCATGAGCTGGGAATTAATATTCCTTTTCTGAAATGCCATCTCTTGTTTTCATTGCTTACCATTATGAAAGACTCCATTTCTCGCCCCTTTAGTATCTCTATCGTAATCATTTGATCTACCAGGCCTACTTCTTTCCATCTTTTCTCTTCAAGCCCTACCGTTTTACTAAAAATCTGTTGCTCGGTCAGGCATACGCCATGGTGTTAGATTGAGGATTTAGGAAAGCATTCACTTTGCTTGGAGAATTTATTCACGGTTATTTGTTATAAAGTCCGAATACATCTCTCACCATCTTTTTTGCCTTTCATGAGTTGTTTCTCATCTCCTCCTGTTTCCGGGACACATTATTTTTTGGAGTGAAAAATTGCAATTTTTGCTGAAATATTTACCTAATGTTTATTCATGTCTTATAATCAATTTTTTAACTTCATTAAATCCTCATATGAAACTCAAATACATTTCCTACTCCTTTTCAATGTTTCTCCCTTCATACTTCTGAGATAAAATGTTTTTGGGCTTATTCTTTCATCGTCTAACTGTAACTTTTCTCATCTTTATTGAAATAGATGTCTACATCCAGAAGTTGCATCTAATAAAGTTTAAGCTTCCAATAACTGAATCTAAGAACACTGGTTTATTTATTTACGAAATAATCTTGAGTACATGGAAACACTGTTAACCAGCTTTATTCAGGTATAAATTGGAGAGTGAACATCGTTGATTAAGCGTTTCATTTATTTTCATGATGCGGATTACTCATCATTTCCTTTGTTCATTTGGGGTTACTTATATTTTATACCCTGTATGTACTAGACAAGAAGATAAAGTTGGATTAATTATAAATAAGATGCGTAAAAAATCGGCGCCTCACGCAGTAAATATACTTTCCGAAAAATCAACAAACTTTTTATTTCTCCTCTCTATCCGTACTATTTACGCTAGTGGGGTTCATGCTTTAGGGGTTTGAACGGAGGAAGGATCCGTTCTTTCATCAGATTAAGGGTAACTTCATTTCCTGCCAAGACCAACTGCTCTGCCCATAGCCAAAGATGCTGGGACAGCAACCTTTTAGGAATGTAAAAGTATAGAGAGTGTAGTATGATTTATACCTCTTTACATTTATTTTCACTTATTCATAGACTGCCTTTCAATGCTGATTTCCTTTATTCAAAAATATACTTTTGTCTTCTAGATGTTTTAGTAATTTTGGTTGGGGATTCACAATTTGCCACTTTTATCTCTGCCCATTTAAAACGTTTCTTTACCATTTTAGCTTCCTGCCAAAGAAAACAATTTCAATGGAAATGGAAAATGGGTGGGGAGAAACTTGTCGACCAAGTCAAGCTATTATCAAATAAAGTGTCCCAGGGTAGGCAATAGATTATGAATATTTGGCCACATGTAAACAAATGAGCGTTAAAGAAAGTTAAGTTTGGTTTAATTTAGGTTACACTGTCTATTCATAGGTGCACAATCGGATATATCTGGCATATTTCTATTCACGACAAGATAATTTCAATACCTTAAATATAAATAAGTGTTGTAAGGGCAGTAATGCCAGATTCACAAATAGTAGGAGTAAATAAGTTTGTGAGTAATGTAAGTGCTCCAAGTATCATCCAAGTGGGAATCGACTTTATGCTTAGCAAAATCTCTGCCTCTGACGGGATTCGAAATAAGGCCCTCTCCTGTCGTAAATGGCCACAGATGGCCGCATGAAAGTATGTGGCCACACAAATAGTAGGTCATTGCTACAGGAGTTTCGGCTCTCGCCGCAGGGATTACAACCTCCGTCCCCAGGCCTACAAGCTTTCTCTTATACCTAGGAACTAGGAAGAGGGGGAAGGAAGGGATTGGGAAAGGGAAGGTTAGCGATACCACAACCCCTTCGAGACCGACACCAATGAGGCGGATGGAGGTCAAAAGGACCTCCATGGGGCCTCCGCCTCCCCGAAGTGCTCGTATTAGTTTGGTTCCCCCAAACAACTGAGACGAGTAACCGTCGGCTCCGCTTTCGCTAGAGCCTATCGCACATCTCTGCGTACCGAGAGAGCCCGTTGCCCAAATATTTGGGATTAGGTGTCCCTCTGATTCGCTTTTTGGGTTGCCGCCGTGCGGTCTGCCGACGTACGTCATTGGAGTGAGGATCACCGGACCCAGTGGAGGGTCAAAACGGACCAATTTTGGTCAAATGTGTGAGTGCAACCCACTCCTCAATAGGTCTCGACAACCCCTAGGTCATTGCTACCAAGAGCCACATGAACATGAGCCCATGGCTACATAAAGACAAATGATGACTTTCGGCTGCGTTTGGTCAATTGGTAATAATATGTGGCCATCCGCATTTGTCCATGCATGGTGGCTTCAGGCCGGTGAGCACAATAAAACTGACATTTGTTGTATTTTGGCTCAATGATTTCATATTATCGTGCTTAAAATAAAAATCAAAACTTGAGACTACTCTATTATAATTCCAAAACTGAATAAGTATATCCAAGAATTAGTAAATAAGCAAAGGTGAAAAATGTGAAGAATGAATACTGTAAAAAATGAAGTACGTGTATAAGTTGGAGGCCTTGAGATGGAATTTTTCCATCATCTATAGGATGGCACTAAGTGGAGCAATTGGTGCATCACTTAAATACGTGAGTAATTCGTTGAAATAAATTAGGTATTGTAGCAAGTAAATAAGGAGGAGAATAGCGTTAGCGAAGGAAACATTGATTAATAGAGAGGAATCTTGGGCAAGGATATAAAGAAGGCCTGTGAAGAGCTAAATGTGGAATGTTACGCCGCGTGGGGCAGAAACATGAATTTGTTTGATATGTGGGATTAGAGGAGAGAAGAGAACATGCGATTGATGGAAGGGATGGCAAACAAAGAAGTGCTTTGTGTAGTGAATAAGGAAAAAATATTTTTGGATGAGATTAGAAGAATTCAGGGTCAGTGGCTGAAGTAGGGGATGGTTTGTAAAAGGCCGTGGTACACGGAAGGATTTTTGGCAATCAGGGAAGGGGAAGAATGAGAATGGGCTTCATGGACGGGGTAAAGAACGGCTGGACGTACGCAGATATGAAGGTTGAAACAACTTGGGTTGATAGGATTCTTCACAAGTAAAATTTGGAGGATTTTCTGTGACTATCAATAAAATCTACCTTTAGTGGGTTGATTAATGTCATATGGCCATTGTCTCGGGTGGAAAACAGCCTAATGTGGCCATGGACAGTCGACACAAGTTTTACATGGCCACAGACATTAAGGTAGATGGAGAAGATCCTTATTATGATGCCCAATGCCAAAACCAGAAACCAGTCCGCCATTTTCCTTATCTCTCAATTTTCCTACAGCGCTTGTGGGCTAACGCACTCATTTAGCAATTAGACGGTTTTCCATCGATCAATCATTGTTTTTTAATCCTTAGATTGGTTGACTGAAGCCCTCAAGACTTCCCGATCTAATTCTAGTTCCCTTACTTCCTGGTATTTCTTTCTATGTCTTCCTCTTAATTTAGTCCATAAACTAATTCCTTGGTCTTCCTCTGGGTAGTTTTCTATCTATTTTTCCTTCAATTATGTTCTTCATAAACCCACTTTGCCTAAGGGTGTGTTCAGTCCATCTGATTCTTATTTACTGTACAGTGTTCTATATGATCCGTTCCTATCACTGTAAACTTCACCATTTCTTATTTTACCCGTCCATATTATCTTCAGCATCCTCCTCCAGCACCAGGTTTTGAAGGCTTTTAGTCTTTTCTGGTCAGCTTTTTCAATGGTCCATGCTTCTGATCTATTGAGTGCTACGCTCCACACGAATATTTGTACATTTTGTTTTCTAATTTGCTGTCCTATCTTTTCTTAGCACAGCAGTTGTCTCTAACCACTCATCCTCTTATTATTTTCTAAAAGCTCATTACCTTTCTTTCGTCTTCCCCACTCATCTGATCTAGTCTCAGCTATCGCTGATTATAATGCCTTATTGATTGTTTTATCAGCTTTTGAAACTGCTTCAGTTTAACTCACTATTTGTATTCGTATTCCACAACTGAATTCATTGACTGTATTCACATTTAAAGATCAGCCTATTGAAAGGACTTCGTTGGAGAAAAATACATTGGGAGAGCATGCAAACAAGAATGAATATAGAATATGGAAGACATATGACATAATTTTATCTTCAGCATCCTCCTCCGCCAACAAGTTTTGAACGCTTCTATTCTTTTCTGGTCAGCTTTTTCAATAGTCCATGCTTCCAATCCATAGAGTGCTTCGCTTCAGTGATAACTGACTAAAAATCAGCAATCACTCACTCACTGTATTCTCCTCACATATTTTGTCTGTTTATTTAAATTAGTATATGCATCTCCGCATTCGCACTCCTGATGAAAACTATTTTAAAATCAAGTAGGATCCGTAGTACTATGCATCCAATACATGTCTCAAAAGTTATTTGCCATGAATATTAAGTTGGCGGTTGATATTCTTGCTTAACATCCACTAATTCGTCCATTTCATAGTATTATATATAGGAAAGTAAGGAAAGAACAGGGTTGAACAATATGGTAGTTATTTAGGTTGTCAGGCTTCAGTTTGATCCCTCTCCTATCTATCTCAAAGGACACAGATGACTATACTGATTAGCCATTGACAGCTGCAGAATGGACACTATATAATATATAGCCGCAATATAATGGCAATATAAAGCCGAGGGTAATGATGTTATCCAATTTGAAGGGAATTCATCCTGAAGAACTTTCTTTGATGGTTGTAAAACCTTGGCTAACAGAATAAACGACAATTGATCACGAAAAAACCTTAACCCATTATTAATTCTCCATCGTTAAATCCGTGCCTCACAATCCTGCTTTCTCCTATCACTCTTTCTTCTGCATACATATTGTAAACCTGATGAAATATGGAGAAATCTTACCTAACATAAGTTTAATTTGAGAAGGGGACATATTCAATTAATCAAGCCAGATTTAACCATTATCAAGCAATCCTATGTGTATATGGGTCCAAAATTTCAAAATATGTTGCCTTATACTATAGATAATACGAAAAGTTGTAAAGGATTTGACAGTTGGCCAAGTTTTGGATGTTGGCTGAGGAAGATATTGTTAGAGTAGTCTGATATATTATATACAGTTATTTTCTTTAACTTAGTGCTACTTTGTAAAGTTAATGGCTCTATCATTATTGCGTTATTAATTCAATGACTTTTATGAAGCATAAGATAATTATGTGAAATATTAAGTACCATATCATGTTTTATGTTGGCAACGTATACGTTTTTGAAGAAGGTTGCCTCAGCACAGGTATTTCTTAGAAGCAACCTGGCTTTCATGTAGATGAAATGGAAATTCAACGTTTCCAGGCATTGTTGTTGAAAGCAATAAATTTACTTTACTTTTACTCTTTACTCCTCGCTCTGTCACTGACCTCTGAGCGAGCAAGACGTGCCCGATTACCCGAGTGTGATTAATCCTGTTCTCACAAGCGACTGGTTCTCTAACAGACGGACCAGACAACTGACTAGAACAGTCATGTTAGAAGTGAATGAGAAATTGCTCAAAGCCAGAATCGAGATGGTAAAGTTGTGGTCTAAAATTAAAATGGACTATTTTCACCTTATGAGTGTACTGTTACCAGATAATTTGCTATTCTATTCTTAAACTGGTTTCGTAAATAGTCAAGCATAAATCTAATAGCATGCGAATTCTTAAGGTGGTTGGAACGATTTTGGTTCAACGGATTTGCATGAAACTTTCCACACGCGTACTCATTAGTAATACGAACGGATTAAAGCGAAAAAACTTGCATGTTACCGATTTGATTTCTTTGCAATTTATTGCTATTTTAACACGTAGTTTTATGCCTCTGATCATATTTTCCGCATGCTGCTTTCCTTTGTATTTTATTAATTTTTTTGGTAAAATCAGTTTGACCAGGGTCCCAAATGCTAGCGGCGTATTCGAGGTGTGACCCAGCCAGAGCGAAGTAGCATCTCTCTTTGAATTTTTCATCCGGGGACCTTCCTATTTTTCGTTTAACAAAACCAAGTTTCTTCAGTGCTGCGCCACATATGTATGTGTAATTGCTGATTACCGTATTTTTTCATGCGATAAATTTATCTCCCCATGGAATCCTATTTAAAATCTGTCCATTGGGTATATTTCGCTACTTTCTAAATATATTCCTGTAATATGTGGTCCAAGAATTATTTTTTCGACTCACTTAAAATGTGCACTCTACTACTTGCGATTTGCGCTCAAACCACCTTAGTTCCTACGAGAGGCCGTGTACTAGAGAGTCTCGCAAGTTGCGTCGTTTGCCATTAGAAGAATTAAGGAAACATTGGTGCCAATTTGTTCGGCCACTAAGCCTTCCGTTCGGTTTATTTTCTGTCCTTACATGCGCACATTGTGGATAATAATTGCTTCAAAATTCCCTGCAGGCCCTGCCATGGCCAGGAGTTATACAAGGATTATCTTAATTGTACTGTATGATTTAATTAACATGACAAAAAATTGCCCCTGTAGTAATACATAATAGGATATCAATTCACAATAGGATTTTTTGTACGACCATTATTCTAATAAGAGTAATTGTAGGAGCAATTGGAGGTTTTAATCAAACCTTAATCCGTAAAATCAGAGCATATTCATCAATTATACACTTAGGATGAATCATCACGGCTATATTAACAGGAACTTGATACTGTACCATACATTTTATGATATACACTTTACATAGTATAGCAGTAGTAATTCTATTAAAGAGCAATTCAATGTATTAGTTATGTCAAGTATTTTTACTTAAAATAGAAAGAACTATAAAATTCACTTTATTTATTAGAATATTATCTCTAGGATGATTTCCCCCATTCTTAGGATTTTTACCTAAGTGAATAATTATTAAAAATGCGCTAAGAACCGAAAATAAATTGGTAAACATTGTTATAATCATAACAACTATAATTGCATTATATTTTTACATACGGATAACTTATTGTGGATTTACTCTAAACAGTCAAACATCTTATGCATTGGTATGCAACCAAAAGTCTTCCTGCATTTTGTTGCATTGCTATTGCTTTACCCGCTAGTTTGATGCGAGTGAAAATTTTATTCTCATGCATAGCAGCCTGTAATTATCAATGAAAGAATCAATGCCTTTAGTTCTGCGTGTGACTCATTAGCCTTTGCTTCACTTCATTCCTTTCGCGCTCTGGGGGGTTATGATTAACATTTAATCATTATGTATTTATTTTTTAACTTTTATTTTCTTTTCCGATTCATTTGAACATCAGGGATTAGGAATGCTGAACCAATCAGACATCAGCAAACAACATGTTTATTTAAAAGTCGTATTAACATATTTTTTGTCGATGGACTGCTAACTACCATATTTGTTCATGCGATAAATGTATCTCCCCATGGAATCCTTTTTAAAATCTGTCCACTTAGTGTATTTTGCTCCTTTCCATATTTAAAACGTACCAAAATTAAGATTTACACTGTTTGTTTTCATAATTCAATAAGTTTAATTTGTTTCTATTGTCATCGGCTTGGTACACTATTTTCTTTATATAAGGTTTGCTACTTAAAAACTCGTTTGTATTTCACATGCATAACCTGCCGTGGAATACGAATATTTGGAACGTTACGCAATT
This sequence comes from Ceriagrion tenellum, assembly GCA_963169105.1. Lineage (NCBI taxonomy): Eukaryota > Metazoa > Arthropoda > Insecta > Odonata > Coenagrionidae > Ceriagrion > Ceriagrion tenellum. The sequence continues at coordinate 106,642,974 of OY720639.1, forward strand.
TTGAAGGAAAACGACGCAATTTAATGAGCGAAAATTTCCCTTCGACACTGCAAAAATGTTAGCTATGTAGTTTAAATAAACATAAAAATTATCTTTGTCGCTTAATTTGCTCACTCTTTAAAACCCGTAACGTGTTGCAATTTAAGAATTTTATTTTTGTTGTTTGGACCCTAAAGTTTTAAAACTTATGTAAAATAGCTAATTTTTGATCTGCTCTCTGAATAGGTTCTCTTTCCTTTTTACGTTTATACGATGCCAGTATTTGGCATCCTAATGTTGTAGACTTAAAAACCAAGTTAGACGAGCTGCAGCAAAGAACGGCAAGAAACATGCGAAACAAGGTACGGCAAAGCCAGTATGATAAAGTCATCTAGACTATTTAACTTATGCATAAACTGGAATCGCTTTCTGACCGTCGCACAGTGGGCTCAAATCGAAAATCGCCAGCCAAAAGTCGAAAATTTCTTTTTTTGAGATAACGTGTTGATACTTGGCACATATACACACAAATAATTGTTAATTATGGAATGGTAAGTCATTTCTCATTGGTCTTACCCGTTACTTAGATACAGATGCTTAAACATTATCGAATTTCCAGAAAAGCGGCCGCTCTCATTTTCCTTCGAAAGTCTTAAAAGCTGAACAGATATAGGAGTAATGAAAGAATTTTATGAAACAAAGAACATTACCATTTGTGAACAGGGTACTTTTTCTATAATATGCATAAGTTTCAGACATTTTTGCTGATATTTAAGTGCTGTTACGTCACAAAATGCCGGACCCTTTTTTTAGACAAAATTTTATATAAGTAAACAAAATAATCCTTATTCGGAAAATGGTCTCTGGGATACTTCATCAGAGTATAAATTGAAGATATGTATATATAGATTATTCAGTAAAAATATTGGAAAAAAGTTTGCGACGCCGAGAATAACTCGATTTTTCAATCGCGCGTCGCGGCCCGGCTCCGCGCAGCGGGACCTGGGAATACCGTGACTCCATTGGATTGCTCAGGCTTTGTGAATATTAACTCCTCGAATTAAACTTTTTCAGGCTATGCATGTAGTTACTGATTTCTAAAGATTCTATACTGAAGATTTTGCGAGGATATTGGATCGAGAGAATGGATCAGAGCACGCGTAACTGCGGTAAATTTGTTTTTCTTTGGATAAATTTTTTGAATCATGCTGCAAATTATGAACGTCATTCAACTCTTGAGAAAAAATGAGGGTTATCGGGGCACCATGCATCCACGGGGTACCACGCATATTTTGTTGTTAATGAATGAAAATGTTTAAACATTATATTTAAATATTATAGTACTTTGAATTTGAATATCTCCGTTGTTTATGAACTGCCCAATACCAAACTTGTTTCTGAGGTAAGATAAAAGACTAATGTGTCAAAATAGAAAAAATTTTAAATTTAAAAATGGCTGTGTTTTTGTTGTTAAAATTTAAACATTTCAAATTTAAACAATTCAATAAAATTTAGTTTGTTCACGATACTGATCAAACATTGTTGCTTTACATATTTTGCAAGCAAAATAAAATGTCAACCGTTATCTAGCTATTTTCCTTTAGGAGATTTAGCAAAAAAAAGGTCTAAGTGCAAAATGGTCGAAACTTTGATCATCTCTAGATCAACCAAAAAATATTTTTTTCCAAAAACGCTTTACCCTTTTTCATTTAACGCCAGATGGAACCCACAGAAAAATTTTGGTTCGTTTCGGAGACACCAAGGGTCAACTCACTGCTGATATGACGTGGAATGACCCATATGGAATACCATAGAGAAAAATTAAGGAGATGGATTGGAAACATCATGAGACAACATGGGTTTGTGAGGAACATAACTGAGGGTGAAATAGAGGGAAAAGTCCCCAGAGGAAGACCTTGGAATAAGTTCATGGGCCAAATAGAGAGGAAAGTACATACATAGGAAGAGATACCAGCAGGTAAAGAGACTAGAAGAAGATAGGAAAGGGTAAAGGGCTGCAGTCAACCAATCTTTGGATTGACGACAAATGATGATAATGGTGGTAAAATGATAATACAATAAACATCACAAAATTCTATTTAAAAAATGTCCATTTTCACGAATGCTTTGTCTAACAATAGATTTTCCGTGCGCCATCAGGGTGGTTAACCCCGGCAGTGCGTATGCAGTGATTGAATGGGTACGCGGTTGCACTTATTATTTGGTGATTTTTTTGTCGACTCTTCTTTTGTTTACGATTCATTGGTTGTTGAAGAAACTAGAGCCTTGATAAAATGATCAACTGATGACCTTGCGACGAGTTCGTCTCTTGACTAGGAGTGTAAGATGACAGGAAGAATTTTGAGATAGGAAGAAGTTTCGACTTTTTTCACTTTACTATCAAGTTCTGCAATAGGCAGTTTGGCTGCACCGATATGCATCTAGACCTTCGACCATGGTTTCAGCACATTATGCCATCATCAGGGTACATTACTCCAAATGTCTCAGCCTTTTATACATTTTACGAGGTGGGGGGGGGGGGTAAGAGGAGGGAAACCAAACACTCTACCGGCGCCCCCTCACCAATTCTCAACCTTTCCCATTGCCTCACCCTTCATTTCGCTCCCCCCTTCCTTTTTCTTCCAACCGTCACTTGCTGTCCTTGTTTTCCCTTCTCTTCCCCACCCCACTTTGTAAAATGTATAAAAAGCCGAGAAATTTGGAAATTTGGAGTTGTACCCTGATGATGGCATGATGTGCTGAAACTATGGTCGGTGACGAAAATAAAAGTGCGGAAATTGTGCCAGTGTTAATTTTCAAATGTGGACGTTCACGAGAAATTTAGAAATGGTTAAGATTTTGTTGTTCACAAAATACTACCTTGCAGCACATACTTAGGTTATGTGAGCTTTATCGATAGTGAAACATATTAACATTCGTATTCTCACGGAGAGAACATGCAAACCAAAAAGTATAAAACCAGGCATTAGCATATTTACCCCGTAGTTATCTCATAAATCACCAGAGCCTTAACATGTTGAGGTTGTTGTAACTTTCAAAACGCATTTAGATATGACATTAAGTAATGAATTTTCAATGCTGGTTTATGTTCAGGATTATGGAAGATCGGCTTTGAACGTAGGCTTTCATCGTTGGCCCATGCCAGACGTGGGATTGATGACCTTCCCGCGAAATAAACACGGTCGTTTCCGTTTCAAAGTCCCAAATCCCTGAAGCGACCCGTCCCGTATCTCCTGTTTTTTTTCCTTTTTGGGTCGCCTTTGGACCTTTTCACTTCGGTGGTTTCTGCGAGATATTCCCAGCAAAGCGTTGCTTTTTAGAGCTTCCGGATCCTGAGAATCCGTGGCGCTGCGATACCCATGTGCGACGCCCTTTATTTACGTCTTTCGATGAAGTCGAGTTTACACTTCCCTGAGCGAAACGAATTCTCATCCACGCTGTTTACTCCGAGGAGGGTGAGAACAACGACTATATTTCGAAAACGAATTTTAGTTTAGAACCGGCTCTGAGATAAGCTTAAGGCTAGCGAAACAGGACTTACAGATAGAGATACGGGATTGTTTTTTTTTTGGGATTCCCAAAAATTCCGAGTTTTTTGAGGGGGAGATGAAACCGAAACAAATATAAGCACGAGGGATTGAGTAGAACAATTGGCGTGGCACATAAGATATATAAAAGTTTTTTTATGCCCTGGGATCTGAGCTGTGTTCAACGTTTATTTAGCGCTAAAGTAATATAAGATTTTGAAAAACTCCCATTGTAAAACATTGGGAGATTTTTCTGTGTGAATTCTTTTTGCGATCTTAAAATATATGTTCCAGAATCTCAAAATTGACATCGTTAATAGGAAGGGGCTTTATTAACCACAGGAAGATGTACGGGATGATCAGTCTGAGAATCAGACTGAGTAGAACAGTTGGCGTGGCACATGAGATATATACAAGTTTTTTTATGCCCTGGGATCTTAGCTGTGTTCAACGTTTATTTAGCGCTAAAGTAATATAAGCTTTTGAAAAACTCCCATTGTAAAACATTGGGAGATTTTTCTGTGTGAATTCTTTTTGCGATCTTAAAATGTATGTTCCAGAATCTCAAAATTAACATCGTTAATAGGAAGGGGCCTTATTAACTACAGGAAGATGTACGGGATGATTAGTCAATGCCAATATACGATTTAAAGTTTTCCCAAACAATTAGATGAGATCATATTTTGTTTTACCTGGACTTTTGACTTATTTCCTTTGGAGTTTTAATTATTTTGGATTACCATTCAGGGAAAGGAATCATTTCAATTCCGGTTCAAACGGGCAAGAAAGTTTCTCTTTGAGCTTAAGCTCGAGAGATGATTGATTTTCGGAGCTGGTGTATGTACACTTTAACGCTATAGGTGGCCGTATCAACCGCACGCCTGCTGGTGAGGGTTTCATTCTGTTGACAAATATTCCTTAAAGTTTTGGATTTTTTACAGTTGTATAGAATTTATATGCATAAATTGTTTGCCTATCATTCTAGCCATTTTCTGCCTCCTTGCTACATTGGATCCGGAAATTCAGTGAGAAAGTATACTTTTTAGGAAAAACTGAAAGGTTGTAATTTCAAGTCCGTTTTATGTAAGGCACATCTAACTACAGGTTATCAACATCTACAATTTTACGCGGCAGGCCGCCGCATGGGTGTGTGGCTTGGGATGTTAGGGCAACAGCCGTGTAAAGATATAAAGGATATGGATTTTGGAGATGAAACGACGACGTGTGTAATGGAAGTTTATTGAGTGGAGCTCAGATTTTATTGAGGTCACTTATTGTGCGTGGAAATAGTAGAAATAGGTAAGTGTTGAAGAGGAGAACTATGCATGGGTGTACTACGTCAATATGGTCAATCAATGATCCTGGTCATAAAGATTTAACAAAAAAATAATTAAATACAAAGGAAAGCAGCGCGCTTCGTTAAAAACTGCTACGAGCGTACTTATAGTGTCTCAAAATTTTAAGAGGGATTAAGGTGGGAGCCCCTAGAGACTCCGAGACTACACGTGAGGCTTAGGTTTCTTGAGTAATTCAGAACTGATGTTTTTCAGAGTGACTTAGAGAATATTATCATGACTCCTCACCATATCTCCAGGACTGACAGATGCGGTAAAATAAGAGACATACATAACCGAACAGATAGGTACAAAAACTCGTTATTTCCCCGCATAATAAGCTACCAGAATAAAAACTGAGGTCCACTAAATACACTCCCGAAATACACGTCACCGTGTCACCTGAATACTGGTAGTGTGCAGGTGAAACGAAAGCATAATACATTAAATCTTTACACGGCTGGTGGCCTAACACCCCCTGCCACACGCCTGTGTGGCGGTTTGCAGGGTATTGTGTAAATGTAGATGTATGTATATGTAGAATCTTTTCGTGTGGTTTTTCTATCCTATGTCATCCACTATAAATATTCACACTGAAATCTCTTCCAAAGATCTTTTTTTTCAAATTATATTTTGTCGCTTTCTGTTCCAGATAGATATTACTTACAATTTTCTCCCTCCAGCCCGTCGTGGGGCTTAATGATAGATAATTCCATCCATCCGTCTGATTGTAAGAGTTCTTCGGTAATCCATCGACTCGTAACTTCTTTTATTGCTGTTCAAATTTAATCCTACCATTGTGACACTGGGACCAAAATATATTTTTCAATAGGTTATGAGTGGTATGAATATGTTGTAAGTGGAAATATAAGTACGATATGTATTATGTTTTGCGTTTTCTGTGATATTTAATTAATTTGATTCATCATACACGGTCTTGATTCCGGCTTATGCTGAAGTGGTGAGGTGAAATAAGGTTATACACCAATTTTTCTTTGAATTTGTAACTAGCCATTGCTACAGTTATGTAAAAATGAAATTATTTTCGATTATGAAAAGGTAACGTTTGACTAAAGCCTGGAGATAATTAAAGCAAATCACCATATACATTTTTAACCTTAAAAATTACTATTATCACAATACATTTTAAAATAAAAAATGTATGATTTCGGCGCTGTCTTCGCCAACAGCCAGCCAGCATTTGCAAAATAATTATCTGAAATCTTATCTAGTCACTGAACTAAATTAGGTTCTCTAATCTTCTACATTAAATCGCAAATCTTGGCTGTGTAAAGCAATTTAGCCTTCGTTTTCAATTAAGTTTTCTATCAATGTAAGTCAATACCGCATGTAAAAATACAGCTGAATTGTAAAAGGTTGCCGAATTGATGCCTGAATTATTTAAACTGCGCATTATTTTAAATTAGCATGTAGCCATGATAAATGCTCCTATTTTTTCTCCTCCTAATGACTATATTTTAATCGTCATCATAGGTATGCTTGAAAATTATCAATGATTTCAGGGATATCCATGCCTGTAGCTGAATTTTCGCGGCACTTAACAATCAAGGCATTTTTCTATTATCCTTTGCTATCAATCAAATCCAGCTAATATTATCATCCATTTTCTGAAAGACATCCATTTCTTTGTGTGTGATTTATTGGAATGCTGTAGGAATTGAGTTCATAGAATCGTAATGCTTGGACCCAGCATATTACCTGTCGTTTGTTTTATCCTTTCTAGGCTGTGTGCATTCCATTACGTTTTCCTTTTAGAAAAACAAGTCAGCAACTGCAACGTGACTTGTAAATCTTTCTGAAACGATAAATATTGTGATACAATGATGAAAGTCTTCGACTTTGGTAAGATAGTCACAATGAAGTATTTATCTTTAAAAGCCCTTTTTTGAGTGGTTGCCACGGTTTGATTTGCATTGTCTTTATATAATACGCGCATCTTTAATTTATCGTCAACATTAGAAACAAGTTTGGTACAATAAAGCTGGTTAATTTAATGTTTCTAGAACTTGTAAAATCAGCAATTTTTCCTAAAATTTACTCTAACGAATTTTTACATATCTTCACAACTATTTCCAGAAATGTTAGATTCATTATGGTTGTGATACACTTTAACCCTAATCTTTCTCGGCTGCCTTCAATTCACTCTCCTTGTTTACTGGCCAAAATATTACGTGAGTTTGGATGACTTGGGTATTCACTGAAGTTTTATTATATTTTTATAATGACTAATATCTAATCTCCTACTCATATTTACTATATAGACAGTTTAACTCCATCCATTCAGGGTTACCTACGTAATCATCAGCTCCCACTTTCAAATTTTACTAATTTTTTAATCATTCTTTTAAAACAAAGTTCTCTCAGTATTTCCGGCCGAAACTTTGCCAACGATTTGATCCCTTACACTTTGCAACTTCTTCGGGTCTTGCGCCCATTAAATGTCTTTTGGTACACTTCTTGAATTCTTGCCAGCAATTTTATCGATTATCACATTCATTCGCTCAGTTTGTGCCAGTTCCTTATATTGCCATTACCTGTTAACATGAAAGTAGTGGTTGAGTCAACATACTCTAGATAGAAAAATTAAATGAGTCTCCAATGGCCGCAAAAAATGTCACCACTCGTCAAACATTCAACCACACAACACTTACTGTGTTAGTTTGCGGGAATGGGGATTCCACAGCAGGGACAAACCACAGCCTCTCTACCAGAATACCCTCCTGTGATGGTTTACGGGAATGATACTTCCTCGCCAGTGACCACCACAGACACACACACACTCAACCCAGTTGAGATCCTTTTCGAGGGCTAATGGGACCCTGATAAGGATGCCTGGGTTGTAACCTGAGATCCTTCATAGGGCTAATGGGACCCTACTAAGGATGCATGGTCATTACCACAATCACACTCACAAGCACTCAAATCACTCACTCACACACACAGACGGGCCCAACTTCTGGGAGAAATCGCTCAAAAAGAGCGTGGTCAAAATATAAACACAAAGACAAACGAGGGTGAGCGTCGGATACGCGTACTTCGGCCACAAGGTGACCCTCTTCACCGAGCTGAAGGGAAAAGCACTTGCAACACGAGGTTGTTCGTAAATTCTTCTGATCTACGATAAACCTACGCAATTTTTGACGAATTCCAAAGCTTTTTTCCATTTACTGGAATACTTCCTCTGAATTCCCGAGCCCAGCTGGCTGACTCAAGAAAGGAATCTTAGAAATTAAGGGATGACTTCAAGGATCCCAGAAAGCGTGACTGCGAGGATTACGAAAGCCGCTCAGAGGATAGAGGCTTTGAAGAGAATAAACAAGCAATATGTCGGTTGGTGTTTGTGGTGCTGTTCGCATATGGCAAGCTGCTGGCGAAAGAAGCTGTAAACAAGCCACTTTAAATACCATCCTTTCTCGACTGTATCCGTTCACTTTATGGGGATGGTTCTATTTTTGCCTACGTTAGCTAACGGAAACAGTCCGTTAGATACACCTAGCGTATTCTCTGGGGGACTTAGATATGCTTTGCTATACCAAGAATGTGTTTTAGGTTGGGTTGAATTGGAAAAGTGCTTGGAATACCAAATCATACGTGGATCATACATTGCTTTGAAGTTCATTCTTGCATTAGAAAAATGCTTTCGGTTGGTAGCCAATTTAATTTATGCTTCGGATTGAAGCAGCATATTTAGAGGAAACGTATTCTATCTTTCGACTTTTTCTAAATATCTGCATTAATTATCTTAAAATACTTGGAAGTAGCCATTAGCAAAGTGAGTAAAATATTATGAATGCCTGGGCTATATTATATGTAGCATAAGGAGTCCATTCAATACCAAGGTTAAATTCCAACTTGATTATTTATCTTTTATATAACTAATTTACGCAAGCTGACTGAACATTTTATGTGATAGCTTTAAAGGAGTAATATTGTAGCTTTTGAAAATATTGTGCTCTGGTGCTTAAACCTAAAAGCACGTATACCATTAGAACCGTAATTCTAACGTTTCTCGTTGTAGACTTGGTGGCCAACTCTACACCTAACATGAGGCGATTTGACCATTTACTCCAACTATACATGTATTTGACTCTTTTAGAAACCTTTCCTATTGGTATTTTGCCATGAGACTTTTCCTGACTTTCAACATACCTATACTCTCCCTTTTTCAACGTCAATTCACCCGCACGTTTTCTCTTAACCGGTACTGTGTTTCCCATTTACTCGAATGCTAAATTAAACTGCGAATAAGTCTGACTTTTATATCCACAGATATTGTATCAATAACTTGTCGGTGGCACTTGTGCATTGTTGTATGAATAACTTCTCGTTGCCACTTTTGTACTGTTTGACCCAAAGCTCGCAGTTTATAACATTTATTCTCTTGAAAAATGAAGAAACTTAAGTCAGAGTGAAAATGTTGAAAATAAATTGCATTTGAGTGAAGAAAACAACGGTAAAATCTAGAGTGTCTCTCCTTAAATTAATTCTTTAAGTCGCAAGAATTCAGTGAGTAATTTGTTTATGTTCCCGCTCGTTGAGGAAGAATGAAATTTATCTTTAAGTGTCTGCATCCGGTTAATCCTGACTTACTGAAGGGTAGCTTTGCGAAATGAAATGCAATGCAATCTGTATGCAAGCGCTCAAAATATTCGGCTTCCGAACCAATCAAACCACGTTTGTATTACTAATTGCAGTCTTTCTGTTCACTTCTGATTGCTGGGATTGTCAACAAAATCCTCTTTCCACGGAAAGGCTGTCATCTCCTGCGTCGATACGGACGTGTTTGGATAATTGATACTAAAACTTCCGATCAAATTTATGGCTATGAGTGGCTTATAAGTAATGCACTTAGTCATGAAGCTATGAGCTAATTAGTAATGAACTTATCATACCAATCTTCGTCCTGCCTTTCTTGTATGAATTCCTTTCGATGACGCCTTACCCTTCTCATGTTTTGTTAACGTATCTGCCATAAAGTTTTGCTAACTCATCTGACGGAGTAGTACTAAACTTTAATTCCTTCCGGCATGGTATCTGAGTAGGGATTGTGTTTCCACTTTTGAAATAGCTCTAAACGATTCTGAGACTTTAACCCAGGACCTCTGGATGGAAAGCCAGCCAGCATTCCAATCACCTCAGTTACTCTATTCCTACGTAAAGGCTTCACTATTGTGAAAAAGAGATGGCGCCGCTATCTGTTTGGGATATAGCTACGCAAAGGAAAACAGTCGACAATGAACTCTGAAATGTAATCTGTTCATCCAACCAATTGCATGCTAGCGCTCTCGCGGTGTAAATAAACTGTACAACCTTCCCAGGGAAAACGATAGAGATGCTCTTTCCCATCCCATCCACCAATTTACCCCTGTTTATTTGGAAGTATTCCAGCCGTAAGGATTCCAATCGCATAGTGGAACACGCGTAGCCTTAAGGAATGCAAACAGTTTGGCTAGTCTCACCCCTCTGCTCTCAAAATAGAGACAAAGCAGTTGTAAACGAATTTTACGTTGCCCTTTCCTGTAGAGGGATTTACAATGGGATTGGAAAGCGATTCGTCTTCTTTGCTTGGAAATGGGATTGTTAAAATCCTACTAAAGCAGTTCATGTGTTGCGGGGATTTGAGCGTTCCTGTGATGGTGGTTGATTGAGAAAATGTCTCGTGTGTGAATATGTGTAGGTACATTTAGCAATCAGTAACGCACGCAGTTATCGAAATTCGTCACATTTAGGAAATCAAACGAATTCATCAACTGGGATAAAATGAAAATAAAAACTTACTGCTTTACATGGAAGCGATCATTTAGTTAAATTTGGTTTTTATTAAAGTTAGAGTATTTGTTTCAGACCGTATAATTTAAAAATGGGATGTGCTTTAGAATACCAGTAAATTGCAGTTTCATAGCGGGAATTTAATGTGTGCATTACATAAACGTATCAAAAAGAATAAAAAGGTATCATTATCAAATTATTAGAGAATTTATCAATATTAGTTATGAGTACTGTGTGTATCAGTGTGTCAGTACACCGCATATACCTCCTAGTGGTGGGTCGCGGGCAACAGTATGCTGGATCTCAAGGTAGTCCTTGCAGAAGGGATCCTAGCTTGAGCAGAATAGGGAAAGCGGGCCTCAGGTATTACTATGCTTTGGTTTCTCTTGTGGCATACTGGCGAAAATGTGCCAAAACTGACCGGTAGAGCGCCGTAACCGTTAGCAGGGAAAGCTGCACGTGGTGCGGGTACTGCTAAGGCTGGTAACCTTGCATACTCTATTACAACTTAACAATTACAACTCTGCTAAACGTCAAAATGTTGCCTCGGACAGCCGAAGCCACGATGGGCGGCGGAAGCTGAATAAGGTTGACTCATCAAGATACGGACTGGAAACGAACTGGACTCTCGGTACTTGGAATATGAGAGGAGTGAATGGAAAGTAGCATGAGTTGCTGAATGAAATGAAAGTGAGACGAATTGATGTTTTGTGTGTATGTGAAACTAAGCGTCAAGGGCGGGATGCTGTTACATTAGATGGCGGTAGTCTGGCATTGTAGTAAGGAGTTGAAGATAATGTACTCGGTAGTCAAGGTGTAGGACTCATTCCTAATGAGAGAGCTAAGTTGCAAGTAAGGAAGTACTAGTCAGTATCCCCTAGATTGCTCTGGGTTCGCATGAAAGTAGGTATTAAGAGGGTTGTGATTGTGGCGTGCTATGCACCAGTGGATGGAGAGAGTGATAGTGTGAAAGATGATTTTTGGGAAAAAACTGAAAGAGATTTTAAATGAATGCGATCCTGGTGAGAGAATAATTTTACTAGGTGACATGGATTGGTGGGTTGGTGTGAGGCGGGACGCATCTGAGAGAGTGGTTGGGCCTTTTGGTGACCCCCGAGTGAATGATAATGGTGAAAACTTGGTGAGTGTGTGCTTGGAAAAAGGATTGTTTGTGTCTAATACATGGTGTAAACATAAGAGAATACATATGTATACTTGGAAAAGGGGCGATTGTAAGAGCATGATTGATTTTATTGTGTATGATGAGAGACTGAGAGAGTTAGTGTGGGACACGCGAGTGATGATGGGTGCTGAATGTGGAACAGACCACTATTTGGTACTCTCCAAAGTGAATCTGGGCAGAAAGTGGGTACCGAGGAAGAATGTAGCGCGTAAGCAGTTGAGAGTAAAAGTGGAAAGGTTGCTAGAGAGCGAGGTAAGAATGCGGTATGGTTGCATGCTTGAGGATGCTCTGTCGTTGAAGCAGAGAGAATGGGACGAGAAAATCAGAAACGAGAACGTAAATGATGCGTGGGAGTGTTTAAAAGGAGTGATTGTGGAATGTGCTGAAAGTGTATGTGGAAAATAAGTGATAGGAAGAACGATAGGTGATGATTGGTGGAATGAAGAAGTGAAAATTGCTGTCAGAGAAAAGAAAGAGGCGTAGAAGGATATGTAGGATGATCGCAGGAAGAGCGTACTACGGCATGTGAGATTTACAGAAAGAAAAAGAATGAATGCAAAATCGTTGTGAAAGACAGCAAAGAAAGAATGCGTGCGGATGAAGCTAACAAAATGCAGAGTGATTTTGAAGGTAATAAAAAGCTGTTTAGGAAGTGAGTAAAAAGGGCTAAGATTGGTGAAGGTAGGGGAATGAATGCAGTGAAGAACAAAAGTGGAGAGATCATGTGGGACGAGAGCAATATCAGGGACAGCTGGAGGGAGTATTTTGAAGAATCGTACAATAATATTGCAGGCGTTGAGGATGAGCCTTGTGAAGTGTTATGTGAGAATGTGATGATGGAAAAGGATATCGGTGAGAAAGAGGTCACAACGGCTGTGAGAATATTGAAAAATGGGAAGGCTGCAGGCATAGATGGGATATTCAGTGAAACGTTGAAGTGTGGGGTTAAATTACTAATTGGTAGGCTGCGTGAACTATACAATTTATGCTTACAGGTTTCTGTTGTTCCAGCGGATTGGAAGAATGCGTTGTACAAAGGGAAGGGAGGAAAGACTGAGTGTAATAATTATCGGGCCATTAGTTTATTGAGTAGCCCGGGAAAAGTGTTCAGTAATATATTAATCGAGAGAGTGAGGAATATTACTTCCGACAGAATATGGGGTGTGCAGTGTGGGTTTATGCCTGGGAGAGGATGTAGTGACCAGCTTTTTGCACTTCAGCAAGTGATAGAAAAATGTATGAGTTTCCGAAAGATAGTGTACTGAGCGTTTGTCGATTTGGAGAAGGCATATGACAGTAAATAGAAAGAAGCTGTGGAAGGTTTTGAGAGACTATGGAGTGAATGGGCAGGTATTGAATGTTATGGTGGCGATATATGAGAATAGTAATACAAGTGTAAGAGTTAACGGAGCGGTGAGTGATTGGTTTGTAATAAATCGGGGTGTAAAGCAAGGATACATAATGTCTCCATTATTGTTTAATGTATTTATGGATAAATGTGTCAGAGACGCATGTAGTGAAAACGACGGTGTTTTTATTAGAAATGTAAACTTGCGAGTTCTTCTCTATGCGGATGATGCTATTTTGATCTCAGACAGTCAACAGGGATTACAGAAGCTCCTAGATTAGTTTTGTGAATCAACGGAGAGGATGGAATTGAACGTAAATGCGTGCAAGACTAAAGTAGTAGTTTTTGATAAGGAGAATGGGGAGAATAACTGTATGATGAGGGTGAATGGTGAAGTAATTGAACAGGTGGATGATTATGTGTGCTTGGGTAAGATGTATGCGAAAGACGGAAGGATAGATGAGGAGATAAAGAGACGTGCAAATACTGTAAGGAAAGTGGTAGGTAGCATTTGGAGCATATCAAGGAATGAGTGCCTGTCTGAGGAAGCGAAAATTGCCGTGTACAAAAGTGTACTTCTTCCCACTTTGCTATATGGTAGTGAAACATGGGTATGTCAGGGTAAACATAAGAGTAGACTAAACGCCGTGGGTATGAGTTATCTGAGGAGTATTTGCGGCAAATGTAGGAAGGATAGGGTCAGGAATGAGTGGGTCATGAATGAATGTGGGTTAAATGCTCCTGTAATGGACGTGCATGAAAGGAGTGTGCTTCGCTGGTTTGGCCATGTTGAGAGAATTGATGAGAGTCGAATAACGAAACAGATATATGAGAGTAGAATAAATGGTGTGCGAGGTAGAGGTAGGCCGAGAAAGTTGTGGTTGAATGTGGTTGAGGAAATTCTGAGGAGGAGGAATATTAGGAGTCTTAAAAACTGGAGGGCGAATGAGGTATGAAAGTGTATGGGGGTAAATGAGACAAAGGAGGTTTGCAAGGATAGGTCAGTATGGAGAAAATTATTGAAGCAGAGTTAGGTGTACAATTATGTATTAATGAGTGAAACATTTTGACTGTGCCTACCCCGGAAGGGAACGGCGTGATGGGTATGTATGTAGTTATGAGTATATAAATGCAATTAATGAATATATTAGTTAACATTTCTTAACAAAAGTAGATCTAAAGGCTAGTTTCAAGGTTTCACATATTTTCCAGTGTTATCTTGAAAATTATGAATTCTATTAAAATTACTCACGAAATCATATCTAATTAAGTTATAAAACTGGTATCTCTTCGTTTACAATTAAATTTGTCCCATTTCTCTCTAGTCCTTTCTGAATTGATCAACTCTCTCATTTATTTGGTAGACTTAGGACCGAAAACGATCCCCTTAATCAGAATTTTTCAAACTTGCAATATTCATTGGGAAAAGACACCATGTTATAGGTTTGGGTCACGTTTTAGAAGGAGTGGCAAATTTTTAAATTTATAAACTTGACAGAAGTGAATCAAATGGTCCTGTATAGAACTTCATCGCCAATTTCAATTAAATTCAGAATGTAAGGATTAACAAGATGGAAAATTCCATTCGAAAAACTCTTCATTTCATCTAAAAATTTTCCTTTTAGACTTTATTTCCCTTGGCGACGGTTATAAATTGAATGGAAGTAAATTTTTATAAATTCGTGCCAGATATATACAAACAACTGAAATGAACGCGTTCAATCTCTTCACTAAGTAACCGTCTCACCAATTATTCTGTAATATTGAGTACTTTTCATTTCACCGACTTCCAGAGAAGAGAGAGCCCTATAGTACTTGTGCTCAAAAACTCGAAAAAATAATTTAGAGATTATTTTGGAAGTATTCACGTTTAATACTCAGTTTTGGCATAAAAAACACGTATGCTTAAATTTTTAAGTAATAGAAATGCAAGAGTTAAACCATACCAAGCAAAAGTATGTTTTTTTAGTGGTAGGCGATTTCAGTGGGCGATGTTCAATTAAGGCCATTTGGGCAATTAAGGGGAATTGAGTCGGCTTGTAATGGGAAACTTCATTTCATTATATCGGAAATTTACCACAAACAGCATAACGGAAAATTTTGAGTGGTGCATGTTGCAGAACATCAAGTGATAGACCAATTGATAGAAGATGCCAACAGGAAGTAGGTTAACAGTACTGGTCGCTTATGGAAAGAGCATGAGGAATTTACGTATTGAGACAGATCCAGTCGGTGAAAACTGTTGGGAGAAAGCAGAAACTGACAGTACTTTCAGGAAGTGCCTTTACTAGGGAGGTCAGACGCGAGCGATTGATCCAGGGTGGTGTAGGAATAGGCATGGAAAGGTCGGTAATAGGCATGGTAGGAATAGGTTTCGACATGGGACTGCCAAAATGGAATCAACAGATATTGGTGTAGTATTGCACCATTTTGAATTTTGGCTCAATCGATCTTGAAAGTTTCAACAGTTCGTATCTACAAAAAATTTCTTACTCTCCATCCATCAGTGTAAAAAATATGTGCACAAGGATGAAGTTTACAAAAGGGTCCAAAATAAATATAAAACGATTGAATATTTTGGTCCAATGACACTTCCTTTAGGAACCGCTACACGTTACAGTTAACTCCTAGAACGAGGCGCTTTAATATATGTATAACTCACTGGACCCTTCTGCTGAGGAATGAATTCCGCTTAAATAGAAAATACGGTAAAAGCTAAATCAATGACTGACTGCATGGAGGGTGTAACACAACGCGGGCCTCCATATTCTTTTCCCACCGCGTGGGAGAAATAACAATTAAACATCCACCATGTTTAACTTTTCGCGGTGAAACAATAGGGAAACGGAGGGCAGAGCCAAATCCGACAATGAAGGATTGGGGAGGGGGACGAATAGAAAAGCACGAGCGAGGATTGACAGCAGAGTTCTTGAAGGGAATGGACGTGTGGTGGGGGTTCTGTGCCATATTCCGGAGGAAGCGGACATTCAGCCGGGATACGGGGGCCAGAGAGAGAGAGACCCTGATACAGGACTACCATTCGTGCAGATGCTGTGATCACATTACGCTAGGACTACGGGTTCCGGAGGCTGTAAAGCTAGACACCAGCCACGTATCAACCTGTATTGTCAACAAGAGCGTAAATATGGACTTTAATTCTGTATTTTAAATAAGCCATACAAACCCAACTATTGTGCAACCCGGATTAGAGGTTGATGCTAGTGTTGTTTTATTTACATTGGAGTAATGAATGTTTAAAGAAGATATATGGCTTAATTCAAAGAAGTTGATTATCATAAAATGTTTAAAGATAAGTAAATCATTTGAAGTAACTGTATGAGGTGCAGAATATTACAATTGTCTGGGTCATGACCTTAAGTTAAAGGTAAAGATATTATATACTTTGTTTGTGTGTGTCTTGATTCAATGATATGATTTTGTCTGATCAATTAAATTGCTAGTTATCACGTATCGCATATTGTTTTGTGTTTCTCATGGTATCTACCGCAGAGAAGGCTGGGGCAATTGAAAAAGGTAGGAGACCGTGGTTAATTTATCTCACATTTATTTTCCATTTTTGATACTCACAACGTGGGCATTTTGAGTTAACGATAATAGAGATTGTTTCCATTTCTGACCCATAACGTGGGGCTGTCGGGTTGCATTGTTGATATTTTACAAGGGGGAGGGTGTAAACGCGGTATTTGCAAGTTTTGCGAAATAGAGATACGTGTTGGTGGCGTCTACTTTAGTTTCACTGTCTCTAGAATTGGAAGCATGATGTTAAGAAAATCTTCCGCTGGTCCGTACATAGCGTTGCGGAGGGAGAAAATGTCGAGTGGTAGTCAGAAAAGGAGATCTTAAGTAATTAAGCCTATTACCCTCCATCCGCCTTTAGAGAACTTTTGTTTCTATCAACATTCCGGTCAGCAGGATAGACCGTGAAATTTAATACCGGTTCATAAAGGTTAGAAATAATCCTCTCGCAAAAAAATCAAAGATTAGTACAAAACGTTTTCATTAACCAGCTTAATGTATATATATTTGATATGGTGGTTTTCCACTGGGGTAAATGTGTAAGGAAAAATCAGTAATTTCTGGTGGCCGGAGCGCTATGCGTTTGCAATTGAGTGGAAATTATATTAATTTTTGAAGTAAGTCGAAGGGACATTAGAACGATACATTTCATTGGAGTAAATCTGCTTTTGTGGTAGAAATAACATAAATGAAACAATTTGAAACTATGCGAGAATCGTATTTCACGTTCTTCTTCTCTGGTAACAATCCTAAGATTGGTTTGAAACAGTCTTCCTCTTTATCCGATCTTGGGCCAATCTTTTCACTTCTCTGTTCAATTGGCAACCTAGTTCCTTCATCAACTGTCCCATGTAGTCCGGTCTAGGTCGGCCCCTCTGGTTGTTTCCCCTCTACTGTATCTTCTAGTATGGTCTGCACCAAGCTTTCGTGTCGGAGAATATGGCAAATCCAGGTGTTTCTTCTCTTATTTAGTATTTTTGAGTAGACACTCTTTGTCCTATCCTCTTAAACACATCCTCGTTCGTGACTCTTGCCACCCAGGGCATTTTCAGCATTTTTCTATAGCACCACACTTCAAAAGCCTCCATTCTTTCCTTCTCTCTATCCATTTGTCTAGGTCTCACTACCATAAAACAGAACGCTCCATATTTTTTGGCAAAAATTTCGCATAAATATTTTCTTAAAATCTTTGACTTTTCAAGAGAAATTTATACTTGTTATCAATCATTTAATTGACATTAAATGTAATATTTCGCATTTTGAAGTAAATATATGGTCATGTAATGGTAATGGTCCGAAACACCCAATGTGTAAGAGAAATATTCCTAAGTATTTTGTACCAAAGAATTACAATAGTTATAGGAAAATAAGTTCAACATTAACGAACCTATGAAGATTATTAGTTAACCTAGAAGTCTATAAGATCTTAAAGTATTACTGACATTAAATGTAGATTAATAGAGTATCTAATTTAAATGTAATAATCAAATAAAAGATAATTTTGAGCTATGATTTGAGCATTAATTTATGTTTGTATGCTCTCTGTCTCGTAATATGCCATAGTTTTATATTGCCTAACCCTTAATTTTTTCATCAAATAGTAGTAGGCATATGTGTTTGAAATTATATTGTAAATTTGCCGACGTTTTGAGGCACGGAGCCATTGATTAAAGTTTGTTGACACAACAGAAATTGCGGAAAAACCTTATTTGGTTCGGCAAGACCGTATTTTGTGATAGATTTTGTTCTCCTCTGCATTGGTTTGCTAATTACTGTAACCTTGTTATACTTAATAATAAAATGAGATATCGTCAAAAATGCATAATCTCATTTCCTCGAAGACTTTGTAGAAAAATAGCATTGCGTTGCCAAAAAAACTCAATAAAATGCAACTTATTACACTTTCGTCTTTTGAGTTCATGGATACTGCCGATAGTTATATCTATGCAACACATCACGCTTACCTATCAGTGGAGAAAAGTTGCTCCAATCACCTCAACAGGAAGCGGAGGAAGGGGACAAAGTTAAACGTGCTGGTATAATCATGCGTGTAGGTATACCTAAGCTTATTCTTAACGATTTACACCAATCTGTTTTCCCCCTATCCGACGAGAAATTTTCTTGGAGAGATGTCAAATTAGCTCCCAAGTTTGGATCCAAATTTAACTGAAAAAATCTCTTCTACCAGGAGTCGAACACGAACCTTCGAAAAGGGAAGCCATCCCATTATTCCACACCAACCGTATATCCTTATATAGCACGTGTTTCTAACTACGCTTCGAGAAATAAACCTGTCCAGCCATCGTCTCGTGTTGAATTCGGAATTTAACTTTTTCAAATCAATAAATAGATATCAATATTTCGCTCAGATAATTCAATTTCACGACTACGTTCTATGATACTGCACCGTTATTTACAGGGAAATTATCGGCAACCGTTGAAACTAGCCATAAAAATAAAAGTCGAAATTTCTGTATTTTTTCTTGGAATTAGCTACCCCATCTTTTTGAAGCGGAAATAATGAGCAAAAATTGCTTCTTGTCGTAAAATTTAACTATAAAAAGAACGTGGAAATTGGTATTTATTTATTCCAGCGCCAAACCGTTGCACGTAAAAGTAGATGTTTTCGCCTGGGTCAGGCTTAGAGAAAAAAGGTCGTTAAGGAGGGTGCAAAAAAGGATTCGTTGGATGGGTGTGGGAGAAAAGGGGATTTCCGAGATAAGTCGGGACATCCTGTTACGATCCCTTCCCATGCCTTTGTTCTCCCGAAATCTTTCGCCTCTCTTGGGTCCCAGGTGCAGGGACGTATAGCGTCCTCTCTGGTTAGGAAATTGCTTTATAGCGGCAAAAATTGCTGCTTGTTTGTCTTGCTGTAGATTGCAAATGGGATGAGGGGACCTGTTTTCCTCTTCATTTTCCTTTCCCTGTCCGAATTTTTGTGGATGAAATTGTAGAGACGAGAAAATAGAGGGCGGAGCTATTGTGTCCTCCCTGATACCACCGCATATTGAGACTACATTATCTTGGATTTCTAAATGAATGATTTGGTGTCTGCGTTAATGTCTTTGCAAACTCTCTGCTTATTCCAATATTGTTAAGGTTTTATTATCTCTGGCGGGGTGCCTTATCTTAAAGGGAATATGTAGTTAAAAGATTTTGACATTGATTAAGATAATTTGAGCAAAATATAATTTTACCTTGAAATTAATAAATTTGGTCTAATTTTTATGAAAAATGTCTTACTCTCCTAAATATACCAAATTTCAGCCCCAAATATTACCTAATCATTTTCCGAGATTTTTGACAAATAATACAAGCTCTTTTACATGGAAAATGGTGGTTTACGCACTCCAGAGAGACTTTATACATTTTATGAGTAATATTTACCACTTAGTTCTCGTCAAAATTTTTAAAAGGGTTAAGTTTGAATGCCTTCTCGACTAAATTTGAAAATAAATCATATTTTCACCGCAGTAATATTTTTAGAATGGCAAAAAACCTTCCGTTGTGACGGACTTTTGAACCTACCGCGTGAAAATATTGAGTAAAATCGAAGACTTAAGTGGTTATTTTTATTTGATTACCTCGAATTTCAGTAATATGCAAGTATAATATTGCGCTATTAATAATATAGTATTTCATTCATACTTTCTACAGGTGCAAATATTAAAACGTATCATTCGAGTATGGTCTCCATTATGACCAGGGAACTATCTCGCTCAAACTACCTTGAATTCACGACAACTAACCGATAGAGTTATGATGATATATCTGGCTTTTAATGACTCGCATGATTTCCCTTTTGGCGCGTATAAGTCACTCTTAGTACCCATAAAGTAAGAGCATCGGCAATTTTAATGACGAGTAGAATAAAATACCTGATAACTGTATGTTGGAATGTTTGTCAGTGTAGCGCACTTGATTTATTGAGTGGCCTATCATCGTTTTCCTGGCTGCCTTCTAATCTAAATACTTTCAATGATTTATCCGGCTTCAAATGTCTCACATGATTTTCCTTTCGGCACGAATCAGTCACTCACAGTATCCACAAAGTAAGAGTATCGGCTGTACTAATCATAAGTAGAATGAAATACCCGAGTACTACATGATAGCAGTTATGTCAGCCCTTGTGAGTGGCCTAGCATCGTTTTCCCTAATTTCTCGCCTTGTGTCTACGCGATC
Organism: Ceriagrion tenellum; assembly: GCA_963169105.1. Taxonomy (NCBI): domain Eukaryota; kingdom Metazoa; phylum Arthropoda; class Insecta; order Odonata; family Coenagrionidae; genus Ceriagrion; species Ceriagrion tenellum. The sequence continues at coordinate 106,663,875 of OY720639.1, forward strand.
GTTTAAGGTAGAACTTGTTCTCGGACGACCTGTCCTGGGACTTGCATGGTAATCCGTAGATTTTTATAAATATACGAAACCCATACTATCATTGTATACGAAACAAAGGTTGTTTGAGCTATATATCATTACACCTAGACACCAATGAATTTGTACTCATTTTAAAGAAAAATATCTCACTTTCAAATATGTCAAAATATCTGCCTCTTACCACACTACTTTCCGAGACATTTACAAAAGAATTACAGCTATATTACATGAGAAGTTGAACTGGCATGCCTACCAGAGAGACATTACATAAAAAGTGAGGAATTTCCAAAATCTAGATTACGTCATAAAACTAGAAGTAAGTATGTAGTTTTGTTTCCTCGACTTTTTAAAAATAAATTACAAGGTCATAGTAGTAATTCTTCCTAAAACTTCTGTGATAAAGACCTTCTCAACATATTCATACATAAAAAGTGAGGAATTTATAACACCTAGATTACGTCAGAAAACTAGAATTATGTACTTTTTTGTTTCCTCGACATTTTAAAAATAAATTAAAAGGTCAAAGCAGTAATTCTTTCAAAAACTTCCGTAATAAAAGCCTTCTTAACATATCACGTGTAAAAAGAGTCAAATTAAAGATATGAATGGTTTTTATCCATACATTAGGAATTTCAGTCACATGGAAATATTTCATTCCACCATTAATATTACAATATTTATTTCATACTTTCTACAGCTACTGATATTAAAACGTAAACTCTAATATGGTTTCCATTAGGCCTGGGAAAATACAAGGGTGATTCAATAACTCGCATAACTGGATTAAGTCAATAATGAACAAAGAAATTTCCTGAAATTTATTTCACTTTTCTACACATTCACTTTGTATATTCAGACACTTATCCCATCTCTTCAAGATTCCTTTGATAGCCGGCAGCAAAGAAGTATTTTGTTTGCTGTCGCAGTCTGCGACTAATCTCTTGGAATACGGCATCATTATTTTCAAAGCGCCGATCTCTCAAATGATTTTTTAGGGGCCCGAACAGATAAAAATAACTCGGGGCTAAGTCGGGACTGTACGGTGGATGTTCCAAGCGTTCTTAAGGAAATGTTTACGACTCATGCTGTCGATAAAATTCTGACGTTTGCGACTTATTCATTGACTTACCCTTGCTCAATCTACCTTAAAGATTTAACAATTGCTGTAGTATAATTATTCGTAGTCCTTGAAATGAAACATAGGTGGACTCACAATTGTTGCGTGATTTGAGTGTCTTTCAGGGCCCAGTGCTTTAAGCCACTGCTAAGATTTGATTCAAGATATTTGTCTTAAGAAAAACTGGAATAACTCTTAGGGATACAGTAATGCATAATAAATTTCATTTACGTTGATAAAATGGGTTTCACTAGTCATTATTTGATAGAATGACCATTATGAGTAATTCACTCTTAAGTTCGTGTACTCCTTGTGCCATTCTACCTAGTCCCCTGGAACTCTTTTTGTCTGTATAGCTCTTCATTTCATGGCATGGTATCAGTAAGGATCTTGATAATGACAATATGGTGATATAAATTTTGTTTTCTAATCAAAATGTGTGGAAATAATAATAAATTATTTTTCCATCATAAAGTAATTTTAGGATTTTTTTGTCCGATGAGGATGGAGTTACAAATTCTTAGTTACGAAGCTATAGCATAGAAACAATTTTCTCAAAAGCATCGAGGAGTTACTATAATATCACCAAAAAATAATGACGGTAATTGATAATAATTGATAAAAAAAGGTAAAACTTGTGAAAGGTTTTTTTTGAAGTTCGTATTATTTTGAAATAATTATGATTTCTTTTTCTCTTTTTTCGAGAAGGAATCTACAAATTAAAATATATTTATCAAATTATTACTATTTTGCCTCTTTTTTCATTTCAAGAATGACAAAAAATATTGTGAATACAAGATTTTCTTCAAAACAGCGCCGCCGACTGCGCAACTTAACGATATCTGATAGCTGCGTAATTTAACCAGCCGGAGACTTTTTGAATAGTCTCGTATGTGTTCATATTTTAGCTGATAATGAATAAATAAGCTATGGAAATTAATTTCTATTTATATTAATTCTTTGGAAAAAAGTGACGGGCTCTTGATCATTGATTTTTGTAAGAAAACTTTTCCTGGCTGTTGATGACGAATCGAGTGGGCTCCTCGGGAGCGCCAAAAAGCATATTCGCTGTCACGCTAAAATGGAGCGTGAGCCATTACCGTGAGGCCCATTACTCTTTTTTGCGGCAAGAGCAACAAGACGCTTCCCCCAGTTGCTTGGAAATAAAATTTTTAGCACGTAGATTTGCTTTTGACTGTGTGAGGAGAATCTTTTTGAATCCATAAGTTTGCTCCTGGCGGATGGCGCGGAACTGCCGACGCCTCGAACGCCAGCCAAAAGCCCCGAGGCCGGGCGATAATAATAGACTGCCGTTTATAAGTAGGATTACTTTTTGGGTGATTTTTGAGGAATGATGAGCTTTACATAGCCTGGAAAAATTCCACGCAAAGAGCCATTCGGGCATGCTCTTTCAAAAGTTTCGCTTCAATCGGGAACTTATTTTTACTAGATATTTTCCTTGGGCTGGTCCTCTCCTGCCTCTTCTATAACGGTACGGTCTCGTCCTTTCTCATCTTCTTTCCATGTACGTTTATAGAACTCTACCATAAGTATCTACGTTGTTACCATTGATGAGTATAGTGCACAAAACGTGGCATTACTTATGTATGATAAAATAAATTCCATGCCGTTTCTGCATTGAATATGCTTTGAAAGGAACGTCACTACCGACACAAAAAGAACTGTGTAGAGCTTATTCTCATAGAATTTTTCGTGACTAAAAATTATTCATTCACGTAATGCAGGTGGGAGACAGAAAAATGTATAGGAGGAAGAGATTTCGCTTGTGCCTTCGAATGGCAGTGTCGCTCAGCGACGGCGTTTCAGCGGCTAAGTCTCCCACCATCTTCGGAGCTAATGCCAGAGACTTAGTCGTAGTGTTGGAAGAAGCCCACCCTAACCGGTTCAATCGATATTCCGAGATTATATACCCATTCAGGGCTTAGTTGGGGACTTGAGTCGCCTAGGTTCAATGTGTTCGGCCCTTAAACCTCCAATAAGAGACGGCATACATTTTCTGATTTTAGAAAAATAAATTCACCATTTTTCCTGGGCAAAATCACTAAAATAATTTTCTACATCATACCCAACTAACCCGAAGACAAAGAAGATAGAACTGCAAACCAGGAAACACTGTGTAAAAACATTTTTGTGGAGCAAGGTACTCTATGAACCAGAAGTATGGACCATTATAAAAGCTGGCCAGAAAAGACTAGATGCCCCGGAAACCCGGTGCTGTAGGAGGATGCTGAAGATGAAATGGATAGAAAAAATAAGAGGTGACGAAGTGTACAGAAGAGTAGAAGAGGATAGGACCATATGAAGCACAATACGCACAAGAAGAACCAGATATATTGGACACACCCTGAGACACAATGAGTTTGTGAATAACATAATTGAAGGCAAAACATAGGGAAAAGTCCTCAGAGGAAGACACAGGAATAAGTTCATGGACCAAATAAAGAGGAAGGTACTTAGAAAGAGATACCAGGAAGCAAGGGAACTAGCTTTTGATAGGGAAGGATCGAGGCTGCAGTCAACCAATCTTAAGATTGAACAACCGACGAACGAATGAACTTAACTATCCGGCCCCCTCTGCCGAGATGCATCATTCTCAGTACCAGGCGCTGATGGCGCAAATCTCGAGTATTTTCCGGTATCAACTGGCCCGGTATCGGGCGAGATTGAAGTCACGGAACGGGCTGGAATAAAGTAGACCGTCGAATTGTGTGATCTAAAAAGACGCGATTACGCTATGACAGGTAGAGTTGAGCACCCAATTCTACAAGAACCGATAGTTTTTCTCGGTAAGACGCGGTTTTAGATGGCGCTATAGGGAATCAACTTGTGGGTCTTTTTCTTTCTTTTTCAACACTGTTCCAAGTTTTTGGATCTATGTTAAAATAGCAAACCTGTCGAATGAAAATCAAATTGTGATTAAAAAACGTTCGTAATCTGGCCACAGTTTCACCAGTTTTACGTGAAAAATAATAATTACCTTTTCCTCTGTATTAGCGTTGATGACTTCTGTATTTAATTTGCTTGATGTTGCTTGTGCGCTTTCTACGAGCCTTTGTGAGGAAAGAGTGGTGTGTAGCAGTGTTTTTTTAACATTCCTCTCACTCTCAGAAAGCACGTAATTTATTCCGGGCTTTTTACGTCGCCGGTTTCTTTGTTCTTGTTGAAAATATAAGTTTAAACCTGTTGGAAGACGACTCTAATGACTCTAATGAATTCATTTCTGCATTTTTTAATCGTTGGCATAATTCTGTTTAGAATTCATCTAATCCTCGCCATAAGTGACAAATGTTTTCAATTTCCGTCCGCGCTGTTCTGTGCAAGGCCAATCACCATTAATTTAGTTTTCATTTTTACCGATAGATTACTGATTCAGCAGCAACAGCAGCTGATTATTCCATCCTACGTAGATTCATGGAAAGGTGTGCCTAAAATGTCGTGCTGAGCTTTGTAACACGCTCCGTCGAAGAACTTAACTCTCTGACTCCCTATTAAAGATACATATAATATTTAAATGATACATCAAAACACAAATTCTTATTTAAAATACGATATTTTGATCAAACTGGATGCCGTTTCAAGTGAAAAAACGATAAAATATTTGGTTAAGAATGTCTAACTATGAAATTATTTCACGCAATGCCAGGTTATAAAATAGGCATAAAAGTTCGTGCCCAATTAAAATTTTTAGTTGAGATGAAAAAAAGGATTCCCTGCATTTCCCATCTTATATTTGTTTCACATCGTCCGCTATACTACGCGATGATTTCAGGGTAAATAACCTCGAGCTATGTGAGTTTACTCTACTAAGGTTTCGTATGCAACGGGAAACCCGAAATTAGTGACCCTAGAAGGTGCACTCTTGTATTCATGGATGTCACGGTGGTGTTGGTAAATACTCCGGAGATACGGTGAGATCGGGTCTCCAGGTTGGGATTACTGAGAGGAGAACATCAATTGGAATGGCCAAGGGGTCCAGTTGCCCTTTAGTAGAAGACCCTTTAGCCGTAGAAGGATAAACGGACGAAGTGGTTTCAGATTAGATCCGAAAATTAGCAAGTTGTCGTTTCCGCTAAATATGCCGGAGAGCTGCTCTCCTCTCAATGGTCAATTGGAGTGATGTTGTCTTAGTTGTGATGCCCAAGTTACTTTACTGCAACCGTATTTCCATGGCCTCATTCACGAAATAATCCCAGTAGTCATTTACAATATGAAGTGAAAACTGCTTGCGTAGTTGCGCGCTTAGGAAGTCAATCTTTTTTCCGTTATCGAGTCTTCATTCGACTACTTCTGTGGGCAGAATAGCAATCTGGCATTCATTTTGAAGACGATATTTGGCCATATCCTTCGAAACTCCAGCGACACCCTAATTCATAAGAAAAACCCAAGTCTTCCTTCTTTCTTCTGTTGGCCGGGAAAACCTGAGATCCTTCAGGAAACAAATACATGGTTTATCTGCTTATTAACACGTCGAGATTATGGCATTGTAAGGAGGTATTTTATTTAAATCTCATCGCTAATATCGCTGAAAAATGAGACCACGTATATTCTCTAAAAATTCAGAATGCAGGAGAGTTTTTATTTCAAATTTCGTTTTAGGGTCATTCTTATAAGCCCTTCTGTATTGATATGGGGTAACTGACTATAGCTCCCTTCGTCCATATTCTAAGCAAATGTTATCATTTGTGAATGTTATCAAGCTCACTTATATCTCTCCCTCCTCAGTTCTCATATTAGTGTTTCCATCCACCTCAAGAGATTTTCATCAATTGTTTTTTCTTACAAATTCATTACTTCTGAATGTGTATCATCTCAAAACTGATTTTTTTTGTTAATTAATCGTGGAACGCCTTTCTTCATCAAATTATTTTTAATACCAAGAGCTATCTCTAACACTCCCATCCTAGGTGTAGGTATTGCTTTTTAACTTACAGTGTCTGAAGCGAATAAAATTATTTTACTCTACTTTTCCGTAGATCTTTTCGCTTGGACCCACATTCTCCAACTTTTCAGCACATTTCCCATTTGTTCTATATGCATACATATTTCTTAAGGTATTCAAAACTTTCGCCTCTTGCATTGAGAAACGAATGCATTTATTTTTACGTTTATTTTTATTAAATTCCTGGTCTCTGCGTCACGGAGTGTCACGCTTCTCTTCTTCAGTAGATCATTATTAATTATTTTCAGAAAGCTAAAGCATCCTTCTAGGTAAAGCTAAAAGTGTAGGTTTAGGTCATTGATTTTTGCAATTAAAATTACCGTTTGATTTATATTTCTGTTCCTTTTTTATCACCGAATCTTGAAATTAGTTGTACTTTAAGAACAAATAGGTGTTTACAAAATGAGCTAGATGTTTACAACCAAATTATCATTTGGTTCTTTCCCTTTGGTTCTTTGGTTATAATGATGAAGACTACGCGTGTATTCCTCCATGTTAGGTATTTGTTGGCCGACGTTTCATTGACTATCTCCGTCATCGTCCTTAGGGCACGAGATGCCAACAAATATCTAACCTGGTGGACAACGCGTGAATACTTCATTAATGCTGTGACTCATTAACTATAACTGGAAATACCGTTATTCTATAGCAGTGAAACCTGAATATGTCTGGATAAGCAGAAGAAAGGGCTAAATGCAATAGAAATTAATGCCTGAGAAATTTTTGCGGGAAACGTTGGGCGGATGGTGTTGGCAGGGTTCGGAAGACATGGCAGAATGAGGAATGGATGCTCCATTAATCGACATATGTGAAAGAAGTGTGCTTCCTTGGTTTGGCCATCTCGAAAGAATGGATGAGAGAAAAGTTACTAAACAGATACAATATATTAGATTGAATGGCTGGAGAGTGAGGGGTAGACAGTGATAATGCTATGCAGGCCTTTTTCTCAACTCATTTGGCCGTTTCTACTCCGAAAGGTATAGGTGTGATTGGCATGTTTGTATATATATTATAAAACTTATTATTGTATCCCGTTATACATATTATAAATAGGGATGAGTCGATTCCACTTTTTTCGATTCCGATTCTTTCAAATCGATTCCCAATTCTCGGTTTCGATTACATCGATTCCTTTTCCTAATAACAGGTGGGATATTGATATACCAGTAGCGTACGACTATTATTTAAATTCAAGTATTGGCTGAAATAAAATAACAAAAACAATCAAATCGCTCAAAAAGTACACATATTAACAAATAGCAAATATATTTTCAGCTTATTAAGGTAGATGTAAAGTACAAATGATAGCCTACACTCTAAATTACTGAGACAAATATGATGTGATAAATGAAATTTGATTTGAATATTTATCTATCTGGAATCGATGGAATCGGAGTCGACTTTAGGCGATCGATTCTCGATACTGATTCTAATGCTGAGAATCGGTGGAATCGAGAATCGAGATTAGGATTCGACTCATCTTTAATTATAATAGTTAAAAGTATTTATATTGATTAACACATTAACATGCATCCAATTGTAAATCCTTCGGTCGTTCAACCATTTAAGAATCATTTGTCTCTAGATTATAAATTTCACCTGTACAAGATTAAAGGCTCTCAAAGATAAAAATGGCATGTTCTTTCGCTTTACGCATTGCAACTTACAGCGGCACCGACTCCATCCGTTGTATGGTTCGTTAAACTGTTATCGCCTTCAACTACGATCAAGATATCTTTAACGCTGGGTTTATTTTCACCATTCCTCCGTTACCCTAATAATCCGACTTTTAACGTTATCCAGTGAAACCTGCCTTGATCGGAACCTGAGGAAAACGGAAACCTGTCTTATCCCAATAAAATTGGTCTGAGCATTTGCTATAGGGTTTTACATGCGTTGGTACCCTATGTTAAATGGAAATTGTCAAGCGCGAAAACGGAATCCATTTTCGGGCACGTGTACATGGGTTAAGCGGAATTACAAGAAATATTCTGAAGAAGAAGGAGATATAACCGTAAAATATGAAGAAAAAAATAGTCCTATAAAGAAATGCTGTTTTCTGGAGAAGAGTTAGCAGAATATATTCTTGCCAGCGGTAACACTTATTTATTTTATATCTTAAATGGGGCTATCGGCCACGTAGAGAAATGTTTTACACAGGAGAAAAAGGAAAAACAGACAAAAATGACATTATTTGCGTATTTTAAGGGTCGGTTTTTACGTTAATTAGTTCAAATAAAGTTGTTACTACGATGTGATACTGTTTCATTATTTCATATTTTTTATTAGTTATTATATTATTATTTTTATATAATATTAACTTTGTCTTTATTAACTATATATATATATATATATATATATATATATATATATATATATATATATATATATATATATATATCGTCTACATGTAGAATTTGAGTCAAACAAACCTATAAGGTGATGCATATCATGGGCCTGATATGGCTTTCAAGGTCTTTTTTGAGATGTCCGACCCTGGAATAAGCGGAATCCTGTCTTATCCGGAAAAAATAAAGACCCCGAGAGATTCCGCTAAAGACAGGTTTTACCCTATATAACTAATTTTAAAGGCGCAAATGAATGAATGCTACTAATCTTCTCCAGCGGGCACCTAATACATCAACCCCGCTTCGAAATGCCTGGAGTTAACGCGGTGACATTTGTTAATTTCCTCCTTGCGGCTATTTAATTTTTTTAAAATTTCTTTTACCGTCTATCCATCAAACCCCAAATTTAAATTCTCATTCCCAATTTCATAGCACGTAGTGATTCTGACCTTACGATAATTCGAGTTCCTTCAATAGGCAAAAAAAATTCCGGCCGTTAATTTTGTTTATTTTTCATTCTGCTACCGCCAGGAATATTTCCTTCTCTGTACGAAACGCGTTTTTTCTGGTTATTGGAAGAGGGAGGTAGGCTACTTGTAGGCGCCTTTAAAAGCACGCTGAAAGGCCCTAATCAATCATTCACTCAGTTTCCACTAGCGCCCGCGTCGGTCGCCCTCTTCACGGCATTTCCTACTCCTCGTGTACCACACAGAAGCCACTAAATCAAGAATTCTCTTTCTCTACATCTCTCCCGCCCCTATTCATTTTGTATGAATCCTTTTTGGCTATTTTCGCCTCCCAATTCATTCCTATCCAATCCCTCTTTTTCTTGCCCCTAGTCCTTGTCCTCTGCAAATGTCACGGAGATACTTCCCACTTCTCACCCTTAACTTTCCACCAATTTCTGCTTTTACTTATTCATACCTTGTCATTCACCTAGTATTTTATTTAAATCCTCCTTCAGCCCCCGTACTCTCCTATTTCGTCCCCTGCCGACATTTTTTCTATTTCCTAGACTGAATCACGCCCATATAGGACAAATGTTTGTCACAAACAAGAGATAAAACAAAAATTGTCGGAGGTAAGAAAGGAGAGTACGGAATACGCGTTTGCTTCATGATTCTCGCTGTGGAGACCCATTTTTAAGTGTGTGGTTGGGCAAGGCGTGTAATATCAAGGAGATAACATTTGAAATGTTGGAAATATTTCAAGCAATTTATACAGATCAGCCATGAAACTTTTAAAACTGACCTCGAAAGTATATCTATAGTTTAAACTCTCTTTCTTGTAAACTACGCCCTAAAGTGTGTAAATAAAAAACCCTTTTCCGCAAGATCGTCATACTTAGTCTCTCTCAGTCCCAGGATTGGTTGTCTTCAATCTTTTCATCTACTCTATCCCCTGCTAGGTCCTTTACGACCCTGCAAATCTTCTACTCATCCCGTTTTACCTGGATTATTCCCTTCTAATATGTTTATTACTATGACGTTGGGTTATGAAAATATATTCCCCATCTGAATATTTCAATGAACTCCATTTTATTTACGCCTGAGGATAGAATTATGGAGAAATGGGATGCCCGTAGAAATAAATATATGTTGTAAATTGAAGTCTAGTGGATACTACCAGAACTTTCATGCATATTTTACCACTTATCTTATTTTCTATAAAGTTTCGCATATGTCTACCTTTTTGTACTCTGCCTTCTATTTCGTGAATTCTGGACAAAAATTCTTTCTCAAAATTTGTGCAAGCAAATATTGCTAGCATGTTTATAATGAGATTTTGAAAGCATTGAATCGTGAGGGATTGTATTTTGAATTAGAAGATAAATCTACTTCATCTGTCTCCAAAGGCTTAGTGAGGACTCGGAGCGAAAAAAACTCCCTCAGTTATCATTTTTATTTCTTTGCTCTTGAATTTTATTTCTATTTGGATCTTCATCCAAGGTTTACTTTATTATGGAATTGATGCTTTCAAATTATGTTTAATGAAGTTTACCATAGTACAAAATAAGGCATAAATCCTATTAGAATGTGATTTTCCATTCACTTCTAGCTCAATAAGTGAAAACCTTTGACAATTATTGTATATCTGCAGCAGGGTGGTGAAAGCTCATTTTCTACGGTGCATGAAAATATCAAAATCTATGGAACCGTATTATTTTATGGATATTTTCCTTTGGATACTGAAAATAATTCTGGAGACCAAACTCGTAACTCCAAACGTAACGAAAACTCGCAAAGGTTACGTTGCGTTCAGGCAACTTTGGGAAGAAATGGGTTATGCTTTCCCTCCAGGCTCGAACGAGTGTCTTCCGAGAGATTTCTCTTTCACATGTCTTCCAAATCCTTGAATGTGCTTGCTGCAGAATTTCCCAAGTGTTTTTACTTTTTGGTATCTCAACTATATATTATTTTGCTTTGTCATGGAACACAAAATTCGTCATATTCAAGATCTTAAATACGATTTCATCAAAGATTTACGATTAATTTAAATCACAGTCTACATACCCACCACTCTCTTGTCTTGTCATTGCTGAATTATTTCAAGTGAGTGGAAAGAAATTGCAATTTACGTTATCGCTGTACTGCAAAGGATTGATTAAAATGCGCTGCAGCATCTTTTTCCTTCAGATAGCTTAGTCTCAAAAATCTCAGAGTCAATAAACACGGAAAGAAATAGCCAATGTAGACAGAATGTCGAAGAAAAATTGGTTTATTTGCGGTACCTTGTCAAGCAGAGTGAAAAATCCGAGCGAGAAAATATTATGAAACTGTTACAAAAACTGTGTATTATTGCATTCGATTGATTTCATCCTCTTTCATTATTGATTTAGTAAAGCGGCAATTCATCAAATTTTGTAAAAAAAGCTGATTTAGCACACAAAAGGTTACGTTGCCTTCCTAAATTTATGATTATCCCATCATTATAACCAATAAGTTTTCGGAAATTGGCCCAAAATTCCTAAAAGGAACCTTTTTAGTATGTTTCGTTATTGGAAAATTTAATTTAAAAAAATGAAAATAAGAATGGAGATATTCGGTAATTATTTTTGAAGGCAAGATAATTTATGCCTAAAAATAAGCCAATTCAACCAAGGAACTTTGAATTAAAATATGATATTTTCATTTTATGGAGTACAATCCCCCAATCACACCAATAAAGCATTAGAACCGTTTTAATATTTGGGTTGGTAAGGGTGGAGGGAAAATGTCCGACAAATTGCTTATTTGTACATGTACCTTTTGATGGTGATATGAAAATTGGCTTTTACTGATTATTTGACATTTTTAATTTAATTCTATTTTAATCCAAGGTAGCTGCGATCGTACCATCATTTATGTAATTTACGGATAATGAGCTGCTTTTAAGTGCCAGATTTACGCAAATTTCGTTACCAATTGCTACTCAGTTGTTAGTAGAAAATATATTGACCCGACATCAATTAATCTTCGAGAAACTGTAGATAACATATAACAAACCTAAAGCATAGACTTTATGACGAGAAGAAATGCAACTATTATGCAATTTCATTACCAGAGATGGTTAAAAATAATGCAATGTTTATTATGTGATGCTATATATCATGTTTTTCTTTGGAAAACAAATTGTACACAACGTGTTTGTCCTTTTTGAACACTTTTTATATCGTTCCATTGCCAAACTCCAAAGGAAACCCGGAAATTTTGCAACACCGTACACTAAGGGCAGTTAGTTTCTTCCAATACAATTTCAGCAGCCAATTTATTCGTTTGCACTCAGCACGTGTAAAATGTCATTTGACAGAAAAGACAACAGCTGAGAAAATCTAATGGTGTGTTCATTTGTTATTTCTGTAGACTCTTGTTAGAAAAATAATGCGAGGGTGAAATTTTCCTCTTTGAAATAATAGAGGTCCTCTGCATTTTATCTCGAATGCGATGCTCCTGAATGGCTATTTATTGGACCTAATAAAACGTATCGGAAATCAAAACATTCAAATAATGGTCCACTAATATTTTTATTATTTGCGACCCGGGTTTCGTCACATAATGACATCTTCAGGTAACAAATATTATTCCACATGGGTATATATACTGAATTTATTAGTCATAATAAAACATACTCAAATTCGTTCAAAATGTATTTACTGCCCGGTAGCCACGTGATTTGATTTGAGAGACAATGATTAAGAGTAGTTTTAATATCTACTCTACTTGTATGGCCCTGCGTAAATGAACTAATTCTTTCACTATGAACAAGTTGCTCCGCATCTACCATAATATCAAATCATTCATTCTGTATTACTCATATTTTAGTGTCCGCAAGGAGCTTACTTAGTATATTGTGACAGTTTGCATGGGCCACCAATACATGGCCATCAAAAGCCAGGGAAATTGGAATGCTAAAATAATAACATTAATGCGGCTTACATAGTTTTACTCAGTTATAGCAAAGCATCTTGCACTCGTGTAGTAAGAGCGCATTTCAGAACGATGTTCACAAAAGAAATCACTGTACGTTGCTATCATAAGCTTACAGGCTTAACCTCCTAACTAGATTTCAGGAAAATCATTTCTTTGACGACGTAAATAACATACTATTAACCCCCTCGTACTACAGAAGATTAGATCACGCCAATAAAATTAGAGAGCTAGGTTGTAGAACCGATAGGTATAAAATGTCATTTTTTCCGCGTACCATTCGGGACCATAACAGCTGTGATCGTCGTCGTCAATAGTTCGAATTGTGACAATAGGCAGACAGTAAATCTTTCTCTTTATATTCTCGACGTTCTTATTTATGCATGATGTAAGTATGGATGTTCTTATTTATGAATGATATTTTGAATATGGAGTCTTTGTATCCCTTGCATGTTGGAAAGATTGACGATAGAATGTTTCTTGGTTATTTGATTTTTAATTGGCGCTTTCATGTGTGGTACGCTGGTTTCAATGAAATTTCGGTGTTCTACCGTATCATTCATGCATGCCTGATGTGGAAGCACCCCCTACCACACACCCTTTGGGTGGCTTGCAGGGTATGACGTAGATGTAGATGTAAGCCAGCGTTGCATAGGGATCTTGACTCTCTAAGGACAAGCAAGTCAAATTTTTTAAGTTTCAAAATCATTTAAATATCTGCTTTCTAAGAGACTTTTCCATTTAGTTGCTAAGCTAGACAGAATTGTAACTCTTTGGATTAAATGTGTAGATGAAATAAATAGTTTCAGCTGTTGTATGAAGAACAAATTGGGAAATTTTAAAAAGGTACGTTTTAAATGTAATGTTGAAGTATACTTTGTGTAAATATTATCATATAAAGTATTATTTAAAATGAAATGTATAAAATACAAATACGTCACATTTGACAAAAAATGTTTTTAATCAAATAAATTGCAGATTTTTTAAAATGCTTAACTAGCACTTTAAAAAAGGTAATAAGGCAGCAAAATTTCTGTCATGCTGATGTTTCAGAATTCCATCCACAGAGGGTTAATATTGCGCGACAAAAAAGTATAAAATGTAGTTTTCTACAAAATGTTTTCAAAGTATTTTCTAAAGGCAAACTACGAATGGAGTTGATATGGTTGCCTAAGCTTAGCATAGCTCTGTTCCGGTTTGGATTCTTGTGTGAAGGACCAAATGTGTATGATATACTACCTAATTTCGGTTGATAAGACATAAAGCCCAACTCATTTTCTATAAAATTGGTTGATTACCTGTATTTATGTAGTTTACCTATAAAAAATAATACTATTAATAAAATACAAAGAAAAGCGGCACGCTGCGTTAAAATCTGCAACTAGCGAACATATCGTGTCTCTCAACTTTTAGAGGGATTGAGATGGGAGCCCCAAGAGACTCAGAGGCTACAGGCTAGGCTTAGATTGCTTGACAAATTCAGAACTGATGTTTTTCACAGCGACACAGAGAATATTATCATGACGCCTCACTATATCTCTAGGTTTGAAAGAAGCGGTAAAATAAGAGAGACACGTTGCCAAACAGGTAGATTCAAAAACTCATTTTTCCGTGCATAATAAGCAACCACAATACCGAGCTCCACTAAATACACTCCTATAATATATGTCACCATTTCACTTCCCAAAACCTTACTTCGGCTGTGGTCCTAACACCCCCTGCCACACGCCCATGAGTCAGCTCGCAGGGTAATTAGTACATAGATGTAGATATGCAATATGAGAGTCATACTTCCATAACAAGTTAGTGTGTAGATAATTGATTGTTGATTAAACTTGCTTTTCAGGTGCCATAGCATAGGTGAATTTATGTGATGGCTCACGCCTGATAACTGGTATGTTCTTCAAGTTTACTTAAATATTTCTCTTCGGATGCATTTTTATCTTTCTCATACAAGCCATTTTGTTGGAATAGACTTGTCATCGAAATTATATTTTTGAATTTTCCATCAAATGAGAAATAATAAGAAATAGTAGAAATCCTGTAAGGATGAGGCACAAGGATACGCCGGCGTAAGCACGCATTTTCATTTATTCCTTCGCCGTTCTCATCTCGGAACTGGGACCGCTCGACCGAAACCGGAGGAGTAAGCCGGCATTTTTTTTGGTCGCTGAATTTTGGGAGTGGCAGGATATAAATCACCCCAACTGAGAAAAAATTCACGGCGACCTTGGCCGCGAAAAGTGCACCTGGTCCTCGCGTTGCACACCGCGGCGCTTCCTTGGGATTCGTAGGCGAACGAGAAATCGACCTCGCAGAGCTAATAGCACCGCGGATCTGAATTGGAAATTTCGGCGCCTTCTTTCTTTTCAAGGTCTCGCATAAAAGGAGGTGAATTATGGCACCAAGCTAAGTCAGAGGATATAAAGAGGAGATTGCACTTTGTTTCTACGCGAGAGGACACTCATTGATATGGTGGAAGACTGCGGGCCTTGGAGAAATCCCATGGGTTGTGCAGTTTGCATCCATTGTCGGGCGATCGCGGCAGGAGCCTTTGATTGCTCCGGGAAACATATAACGGCGCTCCACTGCGTCCTGCTGGTCGACCAACACTCGGGAGAGGAAATGCATTATGCATTTTCGGGGTTGGTACGCTTCGTTGCAAAAACCCCCCTTACTAGGATATTGCCATTCGCCATTCTGTCCCAGTGAATCGCCGAAGGTCGAGTCATATATTTCATCAAAATATTCCAATTCTCCAAGGCTTTCGATGCTTCTGTGGATGACTTGTTTACGCATAGCTGTGCCAAACATTGCAGGCATGTTATTATTCCGTTATTCAGTTCAAGGCACATAGTGAACGCACCCTTCCATTAGCAACGCTTTTTTTCGTTTAACCCGCCTCATAATTTGACCGAAGGGCGATCGTTTTTTATTTCCTATTCATGGACTGTAGGAATGATATGGAAACTCGGCACGCATCGTAAAATATAATTATAATAATAATATAAAATTTTACTCCTCAGTATCGAATAGGTTGTTAAGAGCAAAAATTAATACTCGTTGGGAGCATTCGTACTCCTTTGGTGAAAATCCACTTAAAAGCTACTGACTTGCTTATTTACAAGTGCATGCTAAGTTACATTTACAGGGAATGTATCTTTATAACGTCAAATACTTTTCATGAAGTGAGTCATTTTACTGGGTAGTATTTTAAAATGAAAAAGTTTTTTTATTTAGAGATTAGTTTTACTAATTAAAGCTACAGTGTTTTTCATAATCATGTATTTTAGATAAAACATAAGAAATAAGGCCTTGATATTGCAAATAAAATGCTACATATTTAAAAAATATATTGGATATATCGTCAATAGCAAATTAATATTATGTTATCTTCTACTATAGTTACCCTCATCATTAGTTGCGATAATTTATATTCAATATATCATTAACGCAATTTGGGCACTATGAATGAGAAATTCTTCCTAAAAATTTCTTATTCTGATCGTGATAAAGCTGAATTGTTTTAGCTACGTCATACGTTCAATCTTGACGTGTCCTCTCCAGCGCCACTATTAAAAATATACTCAGGACCTTGCAAACGAAGTATATACTTTTTGATAAAACATTATCGCTATTTATTAAAAGGATGAAAGGAATCTGTTGCATGCGATGCCCTCATAATGACCCTTGTTACCTTTTGATGGGCTACTAGCAGAGTGTACATACAGCAATCGAGGCGTTAGATGCTCCAGGAGGGAAATTATCGACCAGGAGTAAGTCATTCACTGGATTTTGGTTAGATAGGCCTAAAAATGCTGAGTTATCGAGAACTTGTAATAAGCCTTTAAATTATCATCACAATTGCCAATTTGTTATCCATAAATTACATTTGGCACTAGGGATTAAGGTTGAATCCATATGAAAACAATCCTTGCACTTTTCCACTAATATAAGTATGTACAAGGATTGTTTTAATATGGATTCAAGTTTAAAATACTTCCACAAAGTGACGCCTGAGGGTGTAAAGTTTATTTGGGACTAAGGGTTTATGCAAAAGTGTAGCTAATCGTTGAATCAGAGGAAACGAAACCTCTCTGTCGACAACTCTTGAATGAAGTAGCGGCAGTGGTGAGAACTAAAGTTTTGCGGTATGTTATTCGTGGATGCTTGGAAAAACACTGTCGTGTATGATTGAAAAATTCTTCAGAAAAACTTAATGAATCAGTTTCAATTTATCATTAGCGCTAATTTGATTTATGGATCGCTTTTTCCTCATTCTCCCGAGAATGAAACCATATCCAATATTTCTTGCTTTTATTTGATTAGGAATATCACTTCCTTATCATAGCATGTCTAATTAACTCACTCTGTAATTCCTTATATTATTCTCATGTTTAATTAAACTTCCCTGATCCTTAGCGCTTTGCCTTTTTCTCATCCTAATCCTTTTGCTGTTCTTGCTTCCCTCTACTGATGGTATGCTCATACATATTGCAATTCATGAATGTTGCTTGTCAATTACTCAAGTATGGCTGGTGGGAAAGTTCAGTATCGAAATCTGGTTTTGCCAATCGACCAAACGAACCAGAGCTTTGGCCGAAGTATGCACACATCACTGATCTTAGCTTTCCTGAATGCGAGATTTAAACGCGGCGGGTAAAGAGTTTTCATTATGTAAAAGTATAGTGCTTCGAAATTCACTCATACATTTAATAGCGGCGGGTAGACGTTATGAAAACCTTTACTTTGTTGGGCATAAATGGAATTTCTCCTGATGAAAATGTCCACCAAAAATTTCCAAGAATACGCTCTGTAAGTAAATAATTCGTAATTACTGCGAAAATGTATTGTATTTAATTAGTAACATTGTCTTATTAATTAAAGCATTCCAACCATACGACCTCACGTTCACTCTCGTCACGTCTATTATGAGTTGCACTTACCGCAATTACTCCAGTGTTCTCCCACGTATTTCATTCTCACAGAACCTAATCCCAGTAGATCGATGCAAAAACTTATTTCCATATCCGATTTAAACATTTTCTCACTCTGTGCAGGAATTCTTCTCGGTTTCTTTACTAAATCAGGCTCTCAGTGGTGGGTGACGTTTCGATATCAGACTTGAAGTTGTCAACCCTGTGATTGTCTGCAGTGGCTTGTCACTCCGATCTTCCTTCTGCTTTCCTTTTAATCTCTTCATAGGAGGTGCAACCCGTATCGCTCATAATCTGCTCTATGTAGGACAGTCTTGGTCTTCCTCGACGGTTTCTTCCTATTATTGTTCTAATTATGTTATTACGATGCACATCGCCCAATTGACTTGTCTCGTATTTTTTTAATGCTAATTCACACTGTACATCTCTCTTTTGCTCTTTTAAACACTTCTTCTTCATTACTTCTTTTTACTATTATTTTTTTTAATATATATTATTTTTACCCAGCTGACTTACATCTTCCTACGGTAGCCAGGATTCAAATGCTGCGAGTCTTATTTTCTCTCATTTCCCAACAGTTCATGTCTCGCATTCATATCAAACAAAACCCCTCACATATGCTTTCTTGAATCTCTTCCTTGTGTTTATATCAATGGTCCTAAAGGTAAGGATGTTTTTCTTTGAGTTAAAGACTCAGTGCTAGAGGGGTTCAGTTATTATAATGGTGAAAATCTAAACTAAACTGAGAATCTAATGAGTATTGAGATTGAGAATCTAATGAGTGCCCGTTAGACAACCAGTTAAGAAATTCTACATAAATTATTCCGGAAAATGACGAGATTTTACCCTTTTTAAAGTCCTGGCTCTTATCAATTTCCCACTCTGGCCCAGGCAGCCTGTGTTTTAAAAAGGGTCTAGCTGTGAAAATGTAGTGGGAAGATTTGAACCGATTATTGGTAACTAAATAATTTTTGGGCTCTTAAATACAAATCTTATGATTTCCAACAAAAATAATGACCAAAGATCTATTTTTTGATGAAAATATCGAAAAATGTCGCCATTTGCGCAGTTTTATAACATTTTTGGAAGGCGTTACAAAATGAGCTATTAAAAATTTGGAAACTCCGAGTTATAAATGTCCACGCAACAAAATTCATGAGTAAAAAGTACCACATGGTACTAACAATTAATTAATTTCTGATTAGTTATTAGATATTTATTTAAATGTTGGCAGATAGTTAGTTGCCGATTGCTGTCTTATGAATAGAATTTATTGAGCTAAAACATTGAATAATATTAAATAATTATTTACGTGAGGAGAAAGAATATTAAATAATAATGTAACTAACATCTAATTTGCATCAACTTTTACGAAGTAAATCACCTATTTTCAGCCGCTCTGTGTAATTTCTAACTAACGCATGTGGAGCACATTGCATAGTTCAAGATCACGATCGCGTTACATTTCCACAGTTTGATGAAAAAATCCGATACTTTGAAAACCTAGGTTCTCCCACACTCTGGTCTTTTTGGCCGTCCGAAATTGGGAATATGCGACCCAGTAACAAATGACATGGCGTAAAAATGTCTTAGTAAATTCCAGACTTAAAATTTTATTACCAACCAAGGTTTCGATTGCGCAGCAATCATTTTCAAGGTAAACATAGGTAACCTTCCACAATATTACGCGTTCAACCATAAATTTAATCCAACAGATGTTTACTCTCACATATTCCGCCAATTTCACTGCGCGGTTTTAATTACCGCTTTCACATAGGAACTTCATGCATCATGCTACTCAAAATACACACCTAATCCTGTCCTTATATAATATCTCCTACTTCTCTATTTCTTCTCAAAAATATGGTTACATTTTAATTTATTAATAAAATACACACCTAATCCTGTCCTTATATAACATCGTCTACTTCTCTATTTCTTCTCAATGATATGGTTACATTTTAATGTATAACTTCCATGAAAATTTCAAATGATTCCGTGTTTTCTATTAATAGGCAAAAAACTTGGAAAATGACGAGCTCTGAACTTAAGACTTTGCTTTTCCAAGTAACTGTTCTCTTGCACCCTTGGTTCGTTACCATAAACTGCTAAAATGAGGTAAAAGACAAGAAATTTGAGTTGCATTCTCCTGAGATGTGCGCTTAAAATGTGATTTATTGTTAACTACACACATTAGGCATTGGTTATTTATTTGATGACGGATTTGAATGCCTCTAACAAGTAACGTTTGGACTTGATTGCAGCTTATTCCGTTTTGCTTTCTTCAAAGTCAAAAATCTTGTAATGAATTTTAACTATTCACTGAACCACCGCTTTTTTAAAAAAATTCTCCGTCGAAATTTCATTAAAAATGTAACCCCACTCATTACGTGTTGACTGACGGAAGATGGAGAAGTTTTCGTCTTCAAAAGGAAATTGAAACTCTCAAGTTTTCGGGGGGTTGATATATTAGTTCCCGTTATGATTAATTTTCCGTTAAGTCATTCAGACAGTTGTACAATTTGCCACTTTACACGGTACAATTTTTCTCATACATGAGTTCATACATTCGTTTGTACAATAAAATGTACTGTGTAAAGCGGCCTTGAGTTGATGAGCATGTCTCTAACAAGTAGCGTTCGGACTTGATTGAATCTTACTCTGTTTTGCTTTCTTCAAAGTCAAAAATATTTTAATGAATTTTAACTATTCACTGAACCACCGCTTTTTTAAAAAAATTCTCCGTCGAAATTTCATTAAAAATGTAACCCCACTCATTACGTGTTGACTGACGGAAGATGGAGAAGTTTTCGTCTTCAAAAGGAAATTGGAACTCTCTCAAGTTTTCGGGGGGTTGATATATTATTTTTTTAGCCGATGTTCAATTGGAAATATTCATTTCGTGGTATTAGAAGACGGCTTTTTTGCGCGGTCAAAATACTTCAACGACTTGGAAGAGAGAGAGTTCTAAAATTCTAAATATTTTAATTCCGCCATAATAACATTCTTGTCTTCATCGATTGTTTCTACTTTTCTGTCGTGGCAATTTAAAACTACATAAAATACTTCAGCGTTCAATTTCATCGATTAGTTCAACCTCTTTATGGAAAATAAAAGATTTATAAGTTTTGCCAGTTGCTGATTGTTCTGGCAATGCGTCATACTCAACCGGTTGTTTGCCGGGAAACACGTGGGTCATTTTTTCTTATCCCAAATTTTGTATCAACGGTGTACCTATTTGTGTAAAAATATACCAAAATATCTCAAATTGAATATCCTCAGATTTCTTCATACTATCAACTCGTAAAGTACGCAAATTAATTGATAATGAGCTCTTTATTTGATTTAAAATAGTTTAATGCATATACATTCCAAATATTTATTTGTTCCGCACTTTAATGGCTTTAAACAGCAACTTTTACAATTTTTAGTTTCGTAGCGTCGTAACTTTGCCTTTTGTCACAGCATAGTGAGGAGCCAGAGGATCGAGAGAACATCTAATAATTCTTGATACACTTAGTGGAATAATATAATGTAATTTTGATGCAAGTCACCTACCACAAATCGTTAACAGGAAAGCAGTTGAGGATTTTAACAATAATAATTCAGGAACTCCATGAATAAAATTGCAAAATTGATATACCTACGGATTCACGCAACTTTATGCGGGAAACAATAAATTGTTATAATTTGCTTAGATCTTCACAAGCGTATTTTTAAATTCTAATACTTCCAATGAATTTTGATTTTAACGAAAGCTTTGCACACTTTACCGATACTTGATTTTATCCGAAAACTGCAGGTTTCCTACGGCAAACCAACTCCAAAATGTAGCCAAATGATAAATGGGTAGGTCGTATTTTACCCTTGCGGCCAGCTCTCGTCTTTGACACACAAATGCATTCAAGGGAAGCAATATTAATAGCTGAGATGTGAGCTATATCCGTATCTCTGAAGGCATTTCCATTCAAACCTCACTGAGTGGGAGGACATCGCTCAATCGTAATTTATTGTGTTCACTCGAAGGGAATGTTTCAACGCCAGACAATAGCACTGCGAAGTGATTCTATTCAAGTACCCATACATTCTTACGCTAAAGATAGGCATAAAAGAATGGATTATTTATAATTGTTTTTTATTATGTTTTAATATTGAAATATTATGAGCATTCCCAAACAATTACGCAAGAATCGAGTCAAGTCGTGACGTAATAAGGAATAATATTTATTTATTTATTTAGACTCACAACCCCGAAAACACCACAACTAGGCCTTTTACATCGGGTGTTTTAACATTAACAAGAGACGATCACATTCACCAATGTCCTGGGCAGAAAATATTCTACCAAGGCGGAACTCGAACCCGCGACCCTCGGGTTAGCAGGCGAGGACTTTATCCCACCGTCACCGTCTATACTGTATATATACCGTTTCATATAATTACAGAATATAGAGAAATGCTCAAGTTTGTGTTTTTCAGCATTGCCTGGGGAATCCAATCATTAAATGAACAATAATAACTTTTGTAAAATCATACAGCTTTCATTAAATTTTAGGCTACTTTAAAACTTCCATAAATCACTTACGGGTAATCTCAAACATAAGTTTGCAACCGCAAGTTGTACTTAAATGTGTCTTAGTAATCTGTAATTGAAATATCTTTAGTAACCCCCACAAAGAATTAAACGAAGTCCAAAAAGGGGTGATGTTGAGCTCTGAGCTAGTTTACAACTACCACAATTCCCTAACGAGAAGAATCTCCAACTCTGATTTCTTATAATAAAGATATTTTTGGCTCTGTATTTCCCCCTAAGACATCTCTGTGTTCTGTTAGACACATATTTTTAACATCCCCCCAATCGGGTAAAACGAAGTCCAACAATGATCGATTTTGAGCTCAATGATATTTCTTGTGACCTTCTAGAAGCAGAGGGGTTAGTTACACACATATACCGCTAGCTAAAATTATTCTTTAAATTTGATTCTACAAAAACTAAATATCTAAAAATTGAAACACGCCTCTTGCCTACAGTTTTCTCGAGTTGAAAGCGAGTTTTTTTAGGAAACAATTTTGACTTCAATTTCGATCTCAAGGAATAAGGAAATCCGAAAGGAATAAATAAAACATTTAGGAATCGCTTTCCACCGTGTTGAAAATAGTATGTCTCCAGCACATTTCCTGTGTCATAATTAAGATTTGGGCTATTTAGGATAGAATAAGCGCACTCAAAAATTTGCATTCACTATCTTGAAAAATTGGCTGCCGCGAGAAATCGAAGAAGTACAAAATTGAAAAAAAATAATGACATTCAACTGTCAATGAATGTGAATATGAGTGTGCCGGAAATTAATTTTATCGGAAATGGTCCGGCAAATATAACTGGGTCATTTAAGTTGAATGACCCAATGAGATCGCGTACAGAGGGAAAAGTCGTTATACCATTGACAGAGGTTTTATTGGACGGCGCCATATTTCAAGAAGTGAAAGTCAAATTGGAGTGTGTGAGAGAAGAAGTGAATCTGTAAAACTCCAGCAGTGGAGTTTTACAGATTCACTTCTGTTCCTTTTGTATACTGACGTAATTGGTGAAATAGTCGACGGTAAACTTTGAATATTTGCAGACGACAAAGTAGTGGACAAAGAAATCCGAAGCGGTATACTTTTACAACTGTTTTTGATACTCTTGAAGTTTATTTCTTTAATTCACTCACCAGGTACAATTGCTTGATGCTTGGAAAAAAATCAAAGAAAATTCCTCTTAAATAGAACACATAATAAATCTTGGATGATAAATCTTTTCTCGCTTGCATCAATGATTATTCGGAATTGTTCCTTAAAGTTTATAATTATATATACGTGCACCTATTTCAAGAAAGTACTTGGAATTTATTTCGGAAAAACTTTATTAATAACATTTTCAGAATAACAGAACTAACTATGGTACTTTACGGAGTCTCCCGTATTGGTGTTTCCTATGTGGAAGTTCGAACTAAAACCATCTAGGTAGTCTTTCATAGTTTATCGATCTATTTCAAGCTATGTAAATGTAAATTAAATGTAAATGCAACGTGCTATTCAAACTATTTCTTTTAGTTAAATTATTATAAATATATTAAAATATGTTTACGTGTTCCTATATTTCCTATATTCACTTCATGTAGTGATTCTCTATAAAACTGTTTTTTACAATTTCTTAGGCTTATCTCGTTCCTTAATCTGTATTTTATCTCTCACCATGATGAATACTTCTGATTCCATCAGTTATATGCATAAAAAATGCAGTCTGTTATCAATGCGTAAACTTTTGATTAGAATGCTGGGATTTAAAGGACCTAGGTAAATTACTTTTTCAGCGATTGGCACCTCGTTACAAAAGTCTCATTGAAAGACATCAACACTATTTATTCCCTGATATTGCCTTCCCTATTGTCACTTTGCCCGTAGATAGTGGTATAGCACTGTTCATTTGTAATACTCTAATTATGTCGACTTTTTTCCTCAGGAAAATTGTAACACTCTTTCATTATCCACCAGAATATTTCGTAATGTAACACTAGGTTAATGTCCACCAGACTATTTCAAAATGTAACACTCGTTTCTTATCCACCGGATTATTTCGTAATTTTACACTAGGTTAATGTCCATCGAAAGATATCGCACTTAACACCCAAAAAGAAACCCTTACTGTCCACAGTCACTCATCATCTCTCTCGCGGCCATATCCTTCGCCGTTTTTATTGTTGGGATTGTTTATTTTTGTTTTTACTCTTGGAGATAAACAATCCCAGTTTTAACATTAAAAATGGCAAGTAACTTAATAATTCAAACCATCAATTATTACAAAATATATATTTACGTGTACCAATGCCATGAAATGACGTAGAAATTTACCGCACATAATCCGATATGAATATAGTCTTTCATAAGGCATAGCTCTACTTAAAGCCTGAACACGCGACACCCCTTATGAAATCGCATTACCAGCCAGTCCTCAACTTTCTCGCCCTCGTGATCCCATTTTCGCCGCAACCTTCCCCGGCATTGTTGAGGCTCATTCCTCACACGGGCTGACCTCGGATTCGAGGGTGCGATAAGGGCACTCCTGGGGTGTCGGAGAGGGTATTTTGAGTCCCACTCCAGTCGCTCTTCACCCCTTTCCCACTACCTACGTTATCCTCTCGAGTACAATGCCCTCTTGAACCAGCTCTCAATGACTTCCACCTGGCCTCCTCCAGGTCGAAGATAAAGAGCAGAGTGGCTAATATGGTCGCTCCAATTGTGAGCGCCGTTCGAGACCATATCATCCACACATGGTAGCAAAAACAATACATATTATGCACTCAACTGAATTTTTAATCTATCATGCCAAGAAATTCGCTCAATATGCGTCGCAGAACCATTCGATAATTTTTAAATGTCTACTAGTTTTTAGTTATCTGCTCGGGCCTGATTTTTCATTGCGATCATGTTGCAACAACATGTTGTAAGTATGATTCAGGTGATAGAGGTGGATACCCATCGTGGATAAAGTAGAATTATTGTTAGTTTTAATGTTAAATTATCATTTATGTATTCCAAAGACTTTCAGGAGATTTTGATATCTGGAATTCCACAAAAGTGTGGAGTGAGACCCAATACCTCCAGAATAATTATAAATGTACGTTTTCCATGGGCATTGATCGCTGTTTTATGCAAAAAGCAATATTTTTTCCTGAAATCGCCTTCCCACTCATCACGTTGCCCGTAGATTGTTGTGTAATGTTGATACAAGTGACCATAGCGTAAGCTCTTAATATACCTGGCTTACCTATTCGTATTTTTAAGCATATTTATTCCAAATCATAAGAGCTACTTACAGAAAGAAATTAAAAAGACCTTGATAATGACTTAAGTCGAAACCTAGGTCGGAGTAATACATATCTTGTGGAATATTACAAAGCGAATTTATTTAAAATCTTAAAGAAATTACGTTAGAATCAGCTTTTATGATCAAATTACTGCGAGAAATCACATCTATCTGATTTAAAAAAGAGGGTGAGAGTTTAAAATAAAGACAAAGGTAGCTTCACGTTATATTAATATGACTCTAACTTTTTTTTAAATAGCTCAGATTGATCAATTGATTTCTGTTATCTTCCCACGCTCTCTTTTCTCTCACCAGAAAGCCTCTCAAGTCAGTGAGACAAAAGAACGCCGTCGGCAAATCGCCTTTGCCTTTTGTCAAGCGCATTTTAAATAAAGTTCTCGAGGAAGAGTGGGCTCCCACCTATAGAAGTGAAATGCAAAGAGGTTAAAGAGCTGATGGCCCTGGGGAAATTCCCATAGAACAATTAAAACATGGCACAGAATCGCTGCACGACAATTTAACAGAACTCTTTAACTTATGTCTAAATATTGAAGTCCCGGAAGAATGGAGACTTGTCATAATCTCGACTCTGTGCAAAAAAGGCAATACGGACTTATTACGGACAATACGGAAATATTTTAATAGAAAAAGACACTGGTACGGAGGCTTCCGCGGTGTTTTGTTGAGTTCAGTTTATTCGGGTTTTTCCCGCGTTGATTTATATTAACGGACAACAGTTCCGCTAACGTTACAAATAGTGTCGTACAGGACCTGACGACGCTAGCTGTAACGTTAGCGAAACTGTTGTCCGTGAATATAAATCAACGCGGGGAAAAAACCAAATAAACTAAACTGAGAAAATGACAATATTAACAATTAAGTAGAATATCGCCTAGTTAAAAGAAAGAATATCTACTACAGACCGTCTGTTCTATGCTACGCAGCTAGTATACAAAAATTGGCATGCTACAAGGAATTTTACTTGAGATATGTAAAGAGGAACTTGAGGTATTATGGAATATTCGGGCAATATGGAACACCGTGATTTCTCATTCGTCATCTGGCGCAAACAAGCGGAAGACGCATGAACTACTTCAACATGTTCCCATAATGCTCTGTAGCGAGTCCAGTTTGTCTCGAGGCACCGTGTGAGTTACGGCGCAGGCAAATTGCTTTCGTAGTTTCACAACATTTTTACTGGTGAGATTTCGAAAATAAGTAATAATTATTGAAAATGTACATTTTTGATTAAAACTAAGGAATTTATTAAGTTAAAGAGTTGTAGATTGTTATGTATTGCTCGGTTTTTGGCTTTGGCTACAATTGGTTCTAATGTGATGTTTTGAAATCCAAGATGGTGTGTCGGGCATTTTGGAATACTAGGTATTCCATATTGCCCGACTCAAAAACGGTAAGCAACAGCACATTAATTAAAAAGGAAAGAAGAAAAGCAACAACAGGGGTCCTGGTAACTCAGATAAAAGGCAAAAACAAGAGAGCTTCAAGCCACGGAAAAAAACTGCCAGAAATTAGTGTTTGTTTCTAAGGACGCTTCCAGTGGCAGTAGCGAACCTTTTCACTCAGACGTTTATCACAATTGGACTTTGTACAACCATCTTCTGTACCAACAGATGATGATGCAGAATGTTTGCTCTGTGAAGGAAAGTTTTCAGACGATAGAAGTGGAGAAGTTTGGGTTAGATTCGTTGTTTGTAAAATGTGGGCCCACCTTGACTGTGCAGGTTCTGAGAAGGAGGATCATATTTGTGACTTGTGAGAATAGATAAATGTATTATTCTATTACTAAAAAGTAATTCTTTTGAGATTTCACGTTGAAAGCAATCCTATAAATGCGTTTTGTATGCAATAATTTTTTTCAAACTTACATGATTATCTACATTTTTACCACCCTATTCCATATTTCCCGACTATCCCATATTACCCTCCAAGTGCAACTTTTTATTTAAACTTTTTCTCAGCGGCAAATGTTTTAAATTTGACTGAGATAAACACAAATACTTAATACTAAATAGTTGAAGCTTATGATAAAATGTAAAAGAGAGATAAGAATGAGTTAAATTTGGATATACAACTACAAAAGTAAACGGTATTCCATAATACCCGAAGTTCCTCTATCATAAAAAAAGCATTTGACATGGTGGCACAGGATTAAACTGAGTGGCCTTGGAAAGATGTATCATAAGCTTAAATTTAATAAAAGCCATATAATATTGGTACAAAAGTAGTCAAAAACTTGAGATGAGAAGCGATTGCCTTCCGGGATTTTCGATAACAAAGGACTTAAGCAGTGCTGCTGTATTTCGTCTACATTGCTTAAAATATATTTTTATCATGGGCTAAATGACTGGAAAAAGAAATTAAACACAAGGGGCATACCATTGTGGGAGAGTACGATGCATACGTTAAGTTATGCAGATATTTAAGTTCCTCTAGCTCAAGGTTATGAAGATTTAGAATACATTACGTGAAAATATATACACGAATACCTAAATTGGAGCCTTAAGATCAACATAAATGGACAAAATATATGTGTCAGGTAGGAAGGCAACATTATATTTTTATTAGAAAGTTTGCGACATATAAGGCACTGCGAAGCATAAATACCTTGGGATCCAAATTATAGAAAGTGAAACAATGTATAGAGCTTTTAGGGAATGGTAATTCTTAGTAAAAATAACGTTTTTTTGAACAGATCATTGTGGAACCAATGATTATTACAAAGAGAATAAACTCATAATCCACAGTACCATCATAAAGAGCATAGAAACTTTCGGGTGCGAAGCATGGCCACTGAGAATAAAACCCTAGAAACTATTGTTGACCACGAAAATGGACCAGAAGTGAAGAGCAGAAGGAAATTCAAAAAGATAACGACTAAGGGATCAAAGTCTTGGAAAACTTGTGGGTTAAACAACAAGACAGTACATGAGATAAGAAAACAGCAATTAAGATCGTATGAAAACCTGTAACGGATCGTAGATAAAAGAATCCTGAAATAAATTTAGATGTGGTACCAAAGGGGAAGACGATATTGGCACGGACCAAGGAAAAGTTGAATTAAAGGAATGCAGAAGGTATTGAGAAAAATAGGATTAGAAGAAGAACTCTCGAATGACCGAGAAGTACGGAGATTTAGAACTGAAAGACGTGTTGAGCAGTAACCGACTCTGTATAATTCGACTCCGACTCCCCTCGGATTCCGTCGTTTGAACATTGCTGGATAATATTCTGCTACTTAAAACCGTTATCACTATATCTGTAAGTAATTTAATCATCATTTGTGAATTACGAACCACGTAAATGTTCGTCAAATATTGGTAAAGAAATGGTTCATAAATTATTTTTACGAAAAAAATACTAAAATAAATTAACTTTAAATATCATATCAAGTTCAAGTACAAAAATACACGCCTTACTAACGAAAATACAATGGAAACGTCAATTTTAATCCAATTAAAAGCTAATTTCAAATAATGACATCACTATCCCTGAGTTCTATACACCCTAATTCCAATCCAAAAAAATTATTTTTCGAACGTACCTATCAATGGGGCAACGTTGCAGTTTTAAATCATTCCCCAAAATAACCAACCAATCTTTTGCTTTCAAGGCGTTTAGAAGCAATGGGTAGAGCTGATGTATACTTTTAAATAACTACAACCTAGGCTATAAATGATTTATATCGGGTCCGAGGATTATCTCCCGACCTGTAAGTTCCTGCAGACAGTGATGGATGTTGAGAAGAGGAGAAGGAATTGGCGGTTTGAAGACTGATGAGGAGTGGGTTTCCGTCCGAAGTTGTGTCCAATTGATCGTCAAGTAATGAGAAATTTAGAAAAATACTCGTATACAATAAATAGAGCTTATCTGACCGACCTTCCACCGCCTGATTCATGGTCTGACAGCCGATATTTCGGGCGATATGCTTCAAAGTGACAAATTTGAAATGCCTCAAAATTATTCAGGTTCTTCGAGCGTATAAGCATTTTGGTGGACGATTGTTTCGCCGGCATTAGAGTCGGCATCATCAGGTTCTAAAGTTGAAGAGATTTTTCGCCGCTATTTTCGATTGATCTGGTCCGTGGCACTCTGACTGGCTGAAGGGTCCGATGTTCTGGGATTGTTGAAAGTCTACTGAGCTTTCGGGCCTAATGATGTCGACTAGAATGCCAGCAAAACGGGTGTACACCAAAAAGCTGAAACGCGCGAAGGAGCAGAGCCATTTGGAGTTTCTGTTTCCTGAGAAAAACAATCACCGTGAGGAAAAAATACTATAAAATTTTTTTACATAAATTAGGGCAATTAGTATAATAAATATTCAATTCTCGGAATCATGGGCCCTGACCTGAAGATGCCGACAGGAATGCCAGCGAATAGGCTGTTGGGAGAAATGATGAAACGTGGGAAGAAGTTGAAAAATTTCGAATCGGCATAGAAGTTGTCCATATATCGCGTGTGGAGCCGCGATCTTTGAGCCTGCCTCCGAGAAATCGCCGCGTCTGCAGCCCTGGATGTGAAAACGAAAATACCGCCCCAGGTGAACTTTCAGGAAGTCCTCTTTACTGCGAAGGAAATTGAACTTGTAGCCAGGGGAAAGATGTGAAACTGGCAGGTGATCGCCAGCAATTCCCTGAGAGAGCCATTAAGTTTTGATTTTAATCGTGGAGTGGAAATGGAATCCTGAAATCGATGAAAATGCCGATTTGTTTTTTTCGTGGTGTGATTGTGAGTTTTAAGTTAACGGGACTAGATATGCCGATAAGTCATCGTCTTACCAGGCTCTTATAGGGATCTATAGGACACATATATATCTATCTATAGGATCTATATATATCGAGGACAAACTAATAATAATAATAAAGTTTATTACTCCATACAACAAATTACATTTCAGTAGCAAAATAGAGTAATTTTAGGTAGCCTTGAAGGAGAACCTGTTTAAGGCTACCATCAAATAATATTACATTATGCTTTTCCTAAAAGATACATATAGCTCGTGCAGTGATACCGTGACAATTGCTTAACAGTGTAAGTTCGTATCTTAAAAGCTACTTACTAATAGTTTACTTATAACTCATTACATCAATGATTTACAGCAATAAATGCTCTACACTCTCCTTGGTGAGAAGCCAAGAATGTACATTTTCCAAAAACTTTTTCACAGACTTAGAATTAGTACATGACAGGGGTAACATATTGTATACCTTTAGCCCTACATACAAAAAACATCTTTTAAACAACGTCAAGTTAGGTTTTGGTAATGGAATATTTTTTTTACGCAGGGCAATGTGAGAAGGTAGACACTGAAATACATCAGAGTTACCACTTCTGGTATAGAAACACCGTAGAACCTTATAAATATATAGATGCCTCAATGGAAGCAAACGTAAATGAAGAAAAAGTGGGAAGGATTTTTCAAATCTGTTCTTTTTCAAAATAACACGAATAATTCTTTTTTGTAAAAACACGGCAGGTTTCAAGGAGTTTAAATAAGCGCCACCCCAACAAAAAATGCCATAACTTAGTCTGGAATGTACTAACGCGTTATAAATTTTCCTAAGGAAATTTAAAGGACATTTATTTCTGATGAAATAAAAATTTGTCAATGTATTTCGCATAATATTTGTTAGATTATCAATATGTTGTTGCCACTTTAAGGATTCGTCAATGGTTACTCCCAGGTACTTCAAACTGGAAACCCGTTCAATGGGCAAACAGCTATTGCATGAATTTATCGGACAGTTTTCTTCATGATAATATAAAACCCAATCAAACTTGTACCTGTTACATAAATTATAACACTTATACTTCGTTTTAGTTACACTCATTTTCAATTTGTTGGAAGCAAACCAACGTCGCAAATTGATCAAATCTGACTGCATATCATATTTTACATCACCCCAGTTTAAACCTCCATAATTTAAGACGACATCATCAGCAAATGCTGTCACATGACCTCTAAAATTGAAATTACATAGATCGTTTATATAAACTAGAAATAGGATTGGACCCAAGACAGAGCCTTGTGGAACTCCAGAAGTTATCATATTGTAATTACTATAAACATCACCAATTTTTACACACTGCATTCTCGATGACAGGTAACTGGTAAACCATTTTAGTGGTATTCCTCGAATACCAGCCCTCTGAAGCTTAAAGGTCAGAACCATGTGATCAATGGAATCAAAAGCCTTGCTAATGTCAATGAATAGGCTGCCAGTGCGTCGATTTGAGTTTATAGCCTTGTAAACATGGGTAAAATAATTTTCTAGAGCATCTTCAGTTCCTTTTCCACTTAAAAAACCAAACTGATTTTTGCTGAAGAAGCAGTTTTTATCGAGAAATTTAATTAATCTCGTCTTGACTAGCTTCTCTATAATTTTAGAAAATATCGATAGCAGTGAAATTGGACGATAATTTATTATACTTGATCGATCACCTTTTTTATATAAGGGCATGACCACCGCCTTTTTCAGCTCGTCAGGAAAAACACCACTGGTAAAACTTAGATTAAATATATGTGCGAGAATAGGAGCTAATTCGTTAATAACAAGTTTCAAAAGTTCACTGTTAATGTTGTCGTAACCAGGGGCTTTGCTAGCAGGAAAAGATCTTACTAATTTGGTTATTTCAGCAGAGTCGACTGGTTCTAGGTACATGGATTCGAAGCTATGTGAATAATCACAACATTCAGCGACGAATTCATCAATGCCACTGTCATTACTATTATTGTTGTACTAACTCAAACGAGGGTTGCTGACGTCGACAGTGTAAGGATTTTAAATCGTATGTTTGAATAAAAACAGCAAATATGTCAAATGGGTGATCGATTTCACAGTTCACCTTTCACAGTTTTTTTAATTTTCGCCGTCTATGATTTCAACTAAAGTTGTGTTATTATCAAGATATATCTAGAGTTTTTGAAAGGCCATATACAGGGTGTGTCCCAGATGTCATGAAATACGTTGTTTGCCGCGCCGCTACTGGTTACACTGCGTTCAGACCGGTTGAGTTGGGCGAGAGGGATCCTCAGCTTCACAGGGCACCTAAAGTCAGTCTGCTCTGAGCATCGATAAAGTCAGGATAGCTAATTTAGTGCACCCTTAATTTGAGACCACGTCACGACGCGCGATAGCAGATACTTTCGAACAACGTTCGGCAATCAAATTCTGAACACAAACTAGACAAAAAAAGCTGCCGGAACTCACGAATTGCTTAAACATATAGAGAGTCTTTTCCATCATATAGGCTATTTAAAAGGTAGGTTAAGAAGTTAAAGGTGGGCCAGGAAAAGGTGGACGGTAACCCCCGCTCTGGACGGCCATCAACAAGCCAAACCGTTGAAAATGTGACTTGTGTGCCTGATTTGTTGCATTCTGAACTTCTAATGAGTGTTCAGTTGTTATCTGACTATCTGAACATTCAGATAACCGTTATGCAGCGCATCGTTACGGACAAATTGAACATGCGAAAGGTGTGCGACAAGCTGGTGTCCAAACTGTCAACGGATGAGCGGAATCACGACAATGCGCCCAGTCACACATGTCTGCGCGTCCGAGGGTTTCTGGCGAAGGAAAACGTGGCTACGCTGCCGAAGCCACCCCACAGTCCAGACCCAGCTCCGGCTGACATTATTTTGTTCCCGAGGGGCAAGACCGCATTTACACGTCGCTTTCACAGAATTCTACATCTACCTAATAGCCTGCGAGCTGCCGTATGGGTGTGTGGCCGAGGGTGTTAAGTTACCAGTCGTGTAATGATGTAAGTTTTTGGGAGATGAAATTGTGACATATATTATAGGAGTGTATTTAGTGGAGCTCAATTTTTATTGTGGTCGCTCACTGTTCGCGGAAAGAACGAGTTTTTGAACCTATCTGTCCGGCAGTGTATCTCTCTTATTTTATCGCATCTGTCAGATCTAGAGATGTAGCGAGGAGTCATGATAATATTCTCTGTGTTACTCTAAAAATATCAGTTCTGAATTTCTCAAGCAATCTAAGCTTAGCGTGTAGCCTTCCAGTTGCTAGGGGCTCTCACCTTAATCCCTCTAAAAGTTGTGAGATACTATGTGTACACTGGTAGCGGTTTTTAACGAAGCTCGCTGCTTTCCTTTGTATGTTATTAATTTTTTTAGTTAAATCTTTAAAACCAGGTCCCCAAATGCTCGCGGCGTATTCGAGGTGTGGCCTTAACAGAGCGAAGTAGCATCTCTCTTTGATTTTTTTCATCCGAGGACCCTTCCTATTATACCTACGTTTAACAAAACCTAGTTTCTTTAATGCTGTGCCACATATATTTTCAATGCGTGATCCCCACGATATATAGGAATCAAGGTAATTCCAAAATATTTTACTGAATCTGAAGATTTTATGCTTACTCCACCCACAGTATAGATATGGCATTTTTGTGATGACTTTCACAGGGAGTGAACTGTGGCCCATTTGCTGATATTTTATTCTATCTCCCGCTCCTGGCACCACGAATGAACGTCGTTAAGGTCAGATGACAGAAGTTCAAAGTTTTGAGGCTATCCAAGTGGCCATGACAACGACTTTAAAGAAGGTTCCGGACGTTTTCTTCGAGGAAGCGTACCGGGCATGGGAGAGTCGGTAGGAAAAATGTTTAGACGCTCATGGAGATAATTTTGAAAATTATTAACACTTTGCACCGATTTTGTCGATAAATATGTTTTTTAATGCATATTTCATAAATTTTGAGATGCGCCCTGTAAATGTACTCCAACAGAGATTATGAGGGTGGGAAGGAAGAGAGAAGGCGGAAAAGGTCAGTCTTCATCGTGTAGAGGTTGATTCTTCAAGGTGCTTGCCTGGCAGTGATGGGATTAATAAAAAAGGTAGATAGTAAGACTATTATGCTAAATCAATCCTGAATATTCTACTGAAAGCATATTAAAATCAATTAGAATAAATACCAAAATTAAAATGTATTTCATTCTAAAATTATATCTCGCATTAACGATGTGACAATGTCCTTTTTTTCTATTGCTCAGGAAGTATACAATATCAGGGTCAATTTACTGGTATGTCATTCTCCTTGACCTTTCCCTCCAAACCATTATGGTAGTATAGATGGGCTCGCAAAATACTGTACATATACCTTGGAAACAAATCTGTTTGCCATTCATAATTGGTGAAAATAAAATAATGTAAAGCTTACAAAGCTGCAAATCGTTTCAGATGATTCGGTTCCACGAAGGTTTTAAATAGGTTCCGAGCAACTTATTATTTTTTACGGAACTGAAAATCTTTATAACGCCTGGTTTTCAGATGTAACTAAATGGTAGTCAATACAAGGATCATTTTTTTTTTTAATTCTGTTAACATTAATTTGCCATGAGAAAAATTCGGCCTGGATTGGAAATTGAACCATGGACTAAGGTTTGACGGACCAATGTGCAGACCACTACGCTAACCAGGCTTCCTGATTCACTTGGCAATTTTGGTGTATACAAGGGAACTAGATCTTAGGCTCTTGCTGTCCGTCAAATAAGGCTACATCAAAGAACGCAACATGGCTTATTTGAAGTCCTCTTCTCCCTTGTGCTGCCATCTTTGATAGACCGCAAGGGCTTAAGATCTAGTTCCCAAGATCTATTTCCTTGACAAGCAGTGATTTGATTTTCAAAGGATATTCACGCCTCTAGCATTAAAATATCACATTTTACTGCAGGCTAATGAGAGCACGTAAAAAGAAAATGTGTATAAGATGGGCCCAGAGTCCCAAGGATCCCCTGATAGATTACTTTGGGGGGTAATCGATTAATTCAATGCATATTCACAACAAGTATACTCTTCAATGTCTATTCTCAAAGTAGCTCTCATAGGAGCACTGAATGTAAATGAGAGAACACTTAACTAGTAAACGATAAAGATTAAAGATTCAAATAAACTACACACGCAATTAAATGTGCAAGAATACTTACGAGTCGCGAATAGTAATGGTAATAATGCCTCTGTTGCTAAAACAAACACAGCGTTAACTGATAAATTCAGGCTTGACTTTGTGGAACCTTTCCATATCGGAAATCAAAATATTCAAGTAATGGCCCTCTAAATAGATTTATTCAATATGACCCGGGTTTGATTCGGGTAGTAAAGAATAAATCTATTTAGTGGACCATTACTTGAATATTTTGATTTCCAAACACAGCTTTTTTTACTATCGTTTACTACCCAGATTTATTACACGTAGTGGAACTGTCTGCCTCTCATCACGACTGCGAACTGTTTTTGGACACACTCCCATATTACATACGTTACGAGTTATTGACATATGTTTATCTGAATGAGATACTCAACACACATGTCAAAGTTGAATAATACAATGCAATTAAGTCATTGAATGCAAATATATGTATGCACACAAGGGAAGCGATCAAGCTGTTCATTCACTCAGAAGACGGCTCAAGAGACCTGGAGGGACGAGGTGACCATCTATCAACCTGGGTGCTATTTAAGTAGTAATGAGTCAGCCCATTTTTGGGTTTCCCGAGCATAAGAGAGGACCAACACTCACTCATCTCTCCATGTTCCTGGAAAACAGTTAGCATGTCTATTATAACGAACACAACGTACAAGATAAGTTACGAACTCCTCAAATGACAACGCTGACAGTATTCTTCAGGCATTGTGGTTTTCTTATAAAATAAGTGCAATCTTTTTTTACCTGTTGAATCTCAATGTGTAAGAAAATTATTTTAATTTTACTAAATTTGTGGCTGGAATGTTCAAATTATCAATACTGGGGTTCTTTTGCGAAAACAAGTATGTTCTGTAAAAATGAATTATAAAACCTATGCCCTCTACGTCCGATAACATGTATAGTTTTCGGTGTATAAATTGTAGCAAGAATAGATTTTAACTAAATTTTCTATTAAAAATGTATTTAATTACTTTCTGCTGAAATGTGTTAGTGCGTAGGTTATCTAGGCATCGATCATTCGGCGTCTGCATGGCTTCCGGGATTTCAGTTCGTTCGTTGACTTCTTGAAATAGCATTCCTTCAACCTGTAGACAATGACTAGAATGTCAGTGAAACTGTTGTCAGGAGAAGACAAAGAACGCAGTAAAATTGCGGAAGCCGGGCAGACGCCATCCATTAAACAATTCCCTGTAACAATATATTTGAATGAAGATTTTCTGATGTTATACCCAACTCCCGAATATGATGTCAACATCCTTTGGAGGGAATGGTTAGATTGTAAACAGAATTTATCACTGCATACCACCATAAGAAACCAGATTACTATATGAGATTTCAAATGTTCCTATAGATAATACTACCCCTCTACAATGCCCGTGAAGTTTGTTAATACTCCAAAAAGGAATACACCATTAGAGTGGAGCACAGTCAAAAAAGAGAATTTCATCACAGGCACATCTTCTGGTGTACACTATGCCTCCTCTATAAGAAATATGGATATCGACGTGTGTTATTAAACCCGTAGAAGACCGATCACTAGGAGAGCTTCGTTTCTTGAAAGGGTATGTCATTAGAAGCCTCAGTCAGCACATCTTCAGAGGAAAACGGCGCCGGAGTTATTAAAGGCGCTTCTATGGAAGAAACGGGAGTGGCTTCGGTGAGGATTTACGGGAATTGCTGCCTTCATCGTTGGAATTCGAGTGAGGCATAGGAGTTGAGGTCATTAGTAGTGTGAAAGGTTGTAATCAATATCATCAAATCATTCCATCCTTTGGCTCATCCGTATTTTTCTGGTCATCCTTCCGTTCCCGAGGCGATCTATTTTTAAAGCTTCTTCGATATTTTACTTGCCTTGACCTTTTAACTTTTTTTATTTTAACTCTGCAATACTTATTTTGTGTCACAGTATGGCCAGTTTAAACGCATGTACCTGGTTTTACATTTTTGTCAAGCCGTCAAAAAGATTTTTAGTGCTGTAAAAAAAACTAAGTTGCCCGGAAGTAACTTAAAAACTTAGATTTAGGATGACTAAGTAGGTAGTTCTCTTCTTCCATGTGTCTACATTTTTATTCTTCGCTCCCACGCGTTATGGAACTGGTATTCATCTTCCGGGTTGAAAATTTACTGTCCATGTGAAGTAATTTTCACTGAAAGGTTTCAACATTACATCAGTTTCAGAATAATGAAAAAAGAAGTGTCTGATAAAGTTTGCAGTTTCTACTTATAAATCATTACCATCTGTACTGTATAATGAAAATCAATAGATTTTCAGGAATCAATCATAATTCTGCTGCTCATAAAACATTTAACTGTAAAATGTTTAAGACGTGTTTCTGAGCATGTTGGTGTTTTAAATTGTTTCAAAATTTATTACTTATAGGTAATTTTAAAATACATTTTATAAATTTTTTATGGCTTCCTACGTATAATTTCGATTTAATCCGTCCCCATTTCATCTCCAAATAACTTACACATTTGCACGACTGGTGATCTAACACCCCCTGCCACACGCCCAAGCAGCCGCTGTTTTGGATTTTATTTAAACTAACTAAATACACTGCTTTTAATTCATGTTTCCGTTTCATCTCTAAATAATTTACACCTTTGCACGGCTGGTGACCTAAAACCCTGCCACACGCCCAAGCCATAAAAATCCAAAACTACTACCAAATCATGAAGACAGAGATTCCACTTTCAACGCACCAAACCTCACTAGCTTTAAAATTGACGGAGAAAGAAACAAAACGGATACAGAATGGCTGACAGGCTACAAAATTAATAATATATATGCATATATAGATAGGTAGATGATCATCATTTTCTTTCCAGGTAATACCATCTTGAATTCTATCTTTGTACATTTTTTCATACTTATTTGTTAGAAAAATATTTTTTTTTCAAAAAGGAGAGCTTGTTGAATTTATGACAACCTTTCCGGCGTATTTTATTTTCAGCGTTTTGAACCAAGATAATAGTGTTTTGAATGATTTAATTGAACGTATTCGAATTCATTGATTTAAATATGGATACCTTGTTGAATATAAAGAGAATTTTTCTGGTGTATTAATTTTCTTGGATTCAAGCACAAAGATTCCCTTTACCATTTCAGTCTAGTACTCTTGGTCTTCCAGGGAAGATAGGGATGCCAGAGACCTCAAATCTGCAAGACGTTAGTTTTCCGGGTGGGGAAATTCGTGATATGACAAATGTGGCGTGGTACTCGGTTATCCTTATTCTATTCGCTGGGGTAGAAAATTATTTCTCCATCTGTCTCATCTTGTGGCTTGTCATTTCGGGAAATGATTTTTTTTTCGTGGTCTCCTTTGTAGATGGATAAGTTTAGCTCTGGAATGGGCGAGAGATCGACTTTTACCCCTTTTAATTATATATTGTGTTCCTGTATTTTAATTAATCCCTAATAAATTGTAGTTATTTATTTGTTTTTAGGAGGAATAATTTGACAAAAAGTCTTTACCCCGGGCTGCACATCCTCTTTAACGATTCATCCTTTTAACGTCATGGTGTAATTCTGACCCTTTTGTGATCTCTTTTCCAACATGTCCATACAAACCAAAATTAAAAGACATCTTTGTTACCAAAATGAATCTTGATTCTAGCTTTATTATTGTTATTTCGATATGTTTAATATGCGATGTTTCATATAGAATGGTTACAGGCAAATGTAATATTCGGGTTTTATAACAAAAACAGCAATTGTACTTTTCCACATGATATTTTTATGAGTATGACGCATTTCAGCTCACAGAATCATAATCAGATACAAGACACATTTAGCAGAGGGCACATCATATGTATACAGTCAACATGTATGAGGAAGGGATAAAAAGAACATACAAAGAGTGAAAATGTACATTTTCACTCTTTGTATGTTCTTTTTGTTAATGTGCAGGATTCTTTAATGAGTACGACGCATTTCAGCTCAAAGAGTCATCATCACAAGACAAATTAAGTAGAGGGTACATTAAATTTATACATTCAACATGCTTGGAGGAAGGGGTACAGAAGTAAGGTGGGAGAAGCGGTAGATAAACGGAAAAAACCAAGGAAACATCAGGAAAAACTAAGGGTGAGAGGCGGAATAAAGGAACGGGGTGACCAGGGAGATGGAAAGGGAAAAGCCCCCCTCCTTCTCCTACTTCCTTGGTGTCGGAAAACTACCACCTTTCCCTTTCTAATGACCATGCTTTCTTTTCTTTTCCCCTCCTCCGCTTTTCTTTATCTTCTCCTTTTTTGCCTTAATATCTCCCTGGTCTTCCCCGTTTCTTTATTGCCCGCCCTACCCTTGATGTTTCCTTGGTTTTTGTTCCGTTTACCTACCACTTCCCTCACCTTACTTCTGTCTCCCCTTTCCTTCAAGCATGTTGAATGTATAAATGTAATGTGCCCTCTACTTAATTTGTCTTGTGATGATGACTCTATGACCTGAAACGCATTGTACTCATTAAAATACCCTGCACATTTATAAAAAGAACACACAAAGAGTGAAAATGTACACAATAGGAAAATGTACTAAAAGGAAAAAGTAGCTCACTTCACATCAAGACTTACATCACATGCTGGTGGCAAGATCTTATTTCCCAAGAGCGAGCAAAAACTCAACCTCCCCATTTTGCAGCAACCAATTTCTAACTCCTGTACGAAACTTCCATTCACTTCGTGCTGTAGGAAGTGGATGGAAGTTTCCCATATGAAATCCCAATTACGAACATTGAATGCGACAGGTTTTCAATGAAAACAATGTCAGAGGGTCTTAGCATCCTGGTCGCCTCCAATCGCCGTGTGGTGGAAAAAGGTGAAATTCCTCAATAAGATGTATTTAGCGTTCTGCTCGGCGGACTCACTATTTTTAGGGGAAAAGGGCAGCATAAGTGTTTCGTCAATGCCAAAATGGTGTCGGAGGTAAACAGTAACTCTAATGAAAGGAATCTGGGTTGGACTAGTGGTAGCGCGTTGGACTACGGTTTCGAGGATCGAAATTTCGAGACGAAGCGACGGAAAAAGTTTTCCTGGCTGTCTAGCTGGATGACCGACCAACTTTTCCACGCTACCCGAATTAGACACCACTACTGAGAGGCAGTAGTCTCAGCAGAAGGCATTGATAGTGCAGATCAAGAAGATCGAACCTGTGTAAACAGCCACAGCTTCGGGCGAGAGTGAAGTTCAGGGTATTGGCCGGGGTAGATGCGACGCGGAAGGCGACGAGGAAACCACCACATTAGTCCCCCTAGAAAATGCAGCCTTATGTATATCATCTTATGTATCTGACATATCTAATCTAAAGACAGATCTAAAATCTTGTGTATATGACATGATTGCATTCCTCCCAGTAAAACATTCCGGAAGTAAAATAGTCCCCCAATCGGATCTCCGGGTGGGAACTAGTGGGAGGGGTACATCAGTCAGGAAGGACTAACGATGATCTTTTCCATGATTTTCTTGATGATGAACAACTTGGGTGAAAATAGCCATAGGTTTCCGATGTGTAGGTGATACATGTACAGTTCCTAAAAGCATCAAAGAAGCAATTATCAGGCCAATTCATAAGAAGGGATCTTGCAAAAAGTTTAGTAATTATAGACCAATAGCTATATTATCGACACTGGACAAAATATTCAAACGACATATCGCTACTTATATTTCACATTACCTCGAAGTAAAGTCCCTTATTAGTGATACTCAGTATGGTATTAGAAAAGGTATGGGCACTTACAGCAACTATCTGATTATGTATGTTACCATCTCGATAAAGGTAATCGTGTAATTGGTATATCTATAGATTATGTTAAAGTCTTTTACATGGTGGGTTACTCATCTCTTTGTCTCATTTTGGGTCAGTATGGAACTGTGCATAAGGTGCAAAAATGGCTTCAAAATTATTTGTGTAGCAGAAAGTCAAAAGTTAAAATATTTTAAACTTACAGTGAGTCATATATCTTGGAGAAAGGGGTCCCACAAGAACCTATTCTTGGACCATTATTATTCTGTATATATGTGAATGACACGAAAAATGTATA
This sequence comes from Ceriagrion tenellum, assembly GCA_963169105.1. Classification (NCBI taxonomy): domain Eukaryota; kingdom Metazoa; phylum Arthropoda; class Insecta; order Odonata; family Coenagrionidae; genus Ceriagrion; species Ceriagrion tenellum. The sequence goes on from OY720639.1 coordinate 106,705,517, forward strand.
CGACACAGTTAATTGATACAATATGCAGATGACACCTTGTCGATATTAGGTGATAAAAACCTGAAAACTATTGAAACTCAAATGCAAGAGGATTTTAATGATTTTTTTGAAATGGTCACATGATAGAGGACTAGTAGTGAATTTAAAGAAGACCGTTGCTATGCATATATATTCTCCACACATTACTACACAACATGAGATAAGTGTTCTTTGTCACTCATGTGAATAGCAAAATTAAAAGTCTCCAATAGCCGTAAAAATGGCACCACTCGTCAAACATGCAACCACACAACACTTACTGTGTTGGTTTGCGGGAAAGGGGATTCCACAGCAGGGACCAACCACAGCCTCTCTACCAGAATACCCTCCTGTGATGGTTTACGGGAATGATACTTCCTCGCCAGTGACCACCACAGACACACACATACTCAACCCAGTTGAGATCCTTTTCGAGGGATAATGGGACCCTGATAAGGATTCCTGGGTTGTAACCTGAGATCCTTCATAGGGCTAATGGGACCCTACTAAGGATGCCTGGACATTACCACAATCACACTCACAAGCAATCAAATCACTCACTCACACACACAGACGGGCCCAACTTCTGGGAGAAATCGCTCAAAAAGAGCGTGGTCAAACTGACAGTTTGAAAGTGACAGACTGAAGTAGGGGAGGGGGGTGAGGAACAAACGAAAACTAAAAATCAAAACAAACCGTCCGTTGAAGTAAAGCACGGGGATAACGACCAAAATTTAAATTTGAACCTAAACCGGCAGTTGATGTATGAGGGTAACGAGAAAATTACGTGAAATATACTTCACTCACTTCAACGCTCCTACCCCACTTTTGGGACTCATGTGAATGCTTGAAGAGAATGTCACTAACATGCTCCTGTTATAAACTAGAAAATGTTACACAGTTTATCTACCTAGGGTTGACTGTTGATCATCATTTTCGTTGGGATGTGCATATAAATAATCTTTGTAAAAAATTAAGATACACAGCAATGAGACTTTAAAATAGCATCCATGAAATCCCAATGTGTTACAGAAGAATTATTTATTTTTCCTTTTTTGAATTACATGTAAGATACGGAATTGAAACTAGGGAGTTGGCATCTCAATTTTATATGATAAAAATTAATACTTTACAGAGGAAATTACCTAAAATTTTAAATCATGGGAAGGATACATTGGATTCACATTCATTGTTTAAAATAATTACATCCTGTTACCAAAATACTTACTTTATGTAATCCTGTTATGTAAATACCATGATGATGAAAATTACCAAAACATTATATATCATTGTTATAGTACTAGAGAAAGAAGATATGTAATACCCAAAGTAAATAACAAATATGAAGAAAGGGAAAGTAAGTACATTCTTCCAAATCTATTACATACATATAGAAAAGACATAGAGGAAATAAATAATACAAGAGGAAATGTGTAAAGGTAAAATGTTTTGTTATAAAAATATTGTTAAAATAGTGCTCCACAGAGATATGTTGTTGCAAATGTAATCCTATATTCCTTTAACTGCTGGTGTACGTTTATTGTAATAGTGAGCCTGAGCTGCATGAATTGAATATTGTTTTCATAAATGTTGTGAGTTTAAATATGAAATATGTTCCGACGACAGGCTTTGCCTGACGGAACTGTAATGTAAAAATTGATGAATGAAAAAAATAAAAATAAATAAATACCTTAAACATATGACGCACGGTAGCCTGTACTTACCGGGTAGGTAGCAAATTTATTTCTTAAAGTCGTGGGGTGAACTTCACCCTTCGAAAACAAATCGTTGACCGCAGTCAAGTGGCATTAATAATGCTGTCACAGGGGGGAGGTCCTATATAGACCAGTGGTAGAGTGTTCGACTCCCGTTCCGAGGGTTGCAGGTTCGAGACCAAGCACTATTGAGAGGCAGCAGAAAGCATTGGTGGAGCAGATCAAGGAGATGGGACTGGTAGTCGAGTGAGAGTGAGTTTACGGAATCGACCGGGGTATTGGGATGTGGAAGAAAATGGGGAAACCACCACATTAGTCTCCCTAGAATATGCAGCCCGGCAGTTTAACAATGTACGACGTGATAGCACTCCTTTCAGTAAAATATTCCGGAGGTAAAATAGTCCCCAGCGGATGGGGACTACTGGGAGGGGTACATCAGTCACTAAGGATAAGTGCAGTGCAGAACAGGCACATGGTGTGAAAGGTCGGAGATGATGGTGAGTACTATTTTTGCACTTCTAACGTAATAAGTAGCATTCTGGCATTTCTAGCCTAGGCATAGCGAGGGGAACATGCATGAAACATTGTAGGCACTGGATGAAATGAGTTAGGATTTCTCAAGTGAGTACTGGGAAGGTTCTCTGATGAAAAAGTCGAAGAGAGGTGCTAACTTACTCCCGTTGGCCCTCGTCTCAAATACGCCGTGAGCATTTGAGACCCTGCACAGAATGACGAAATTTGCAATGCAAATGAAATATAATGAAAAGCCGCCCACTGAGTTAACAAACTGCCACGAGCGAAGAAAAAAAGTCACACAGCCGTTGTAAGGACTAAAGCGGGGGCCGTTTGAGACTCGGAAGGCTACTCACTAGGCTCATACTACTTTGAAAAATTCAGATGAGGCGAATTTAAGTGCAGCAAGTAGAATATTATTTTAACCCCGCATTATATATCTAGAGTTGGTGGAGAGAACAAGATAAGAGAGATAAACTGCCGAACTGACGGGTATAAAAATTCCTTCGTTGCGCGTGTTGGAAGTAGCTCTATAAGTCAAATGGATTTTCATGAATAATAACGAGCGGAAGGATACCTATCCGACCGTTTACTGAAGTGTTCGTCCGCCTTGGGCGTCTAACTTGGAAGGACTATTAGATGCCTGTTCATGTATATATACCTCTAATTGCGATATCGCCAGAGCAGACGGCCCGCATTGGCACGGGGAACGTCTGTCAGGCGCTTTCGCTGTACCCTGTTCAATGTATTATATTCCTGAAATGCCTGTGTTCTATCTTCGTTATACTCGACGCTTCGAGACTTCACTCTTTCTTCTAACACGCGTATCACTATGGGTTTAAATAAACATGAAGCGGTACAAAGCGTAAGACGTTGCCGAAAAGAGATACATTGCCGAACAGAGAGGGGAAAAAAACTCGTTCTTTTCGCGCACAATAAGCAACCACAATAAATACCGAGCACCACAAAATACACTCCCATAATACACGCCACCATTTCATCACTCAAAACCCTACATCTTTACATGGCTGGAGTCCTAAAGCTCCCTGCCACACGCTTATGCGGCGGCACGCAGGGTAGTATGCAGATGTAGAAGTCACGTCGTTAAAATGCAATGCACCTCAGTCCTCTTCCCCTTCGTATCGCTTACTCCTTCCTCTTTTATGACTTGTATCCTAATATCCCATGCCGCGCGCCAATGAGACAGCTCGCGGGGTTGTATGACGATGATTAGATGAATATGTGGACGAAATATACACTTCCATGATACCGCAGTTACCGCCGATTTTATAATTGCAGGAGGTGACAGTAATATATGAATTGATGAAGTATACATAACGGTAGAAAGGGAGAGGACCTTATAGAACACCATAGAAATAAGAAGAATAAGATGGATTGAACACACCCTGAGACACAATGGGCTTGTGAAAAACATAGTTGAAGGTAAAATAGAAGGAAAAGAACCCAGAGGAAGACCAAGGAATAAGTTCATGGACAAAATGAAGAGAAAAGTACATGGGAAGGTATATCAGGAGGTAAGGGAACTGGCATTAGATAGGGACGGCTGGAGGAATGCAGTCAACCAATCTTAGGATTGAAAGACCTATGATGATGGAGGTGACGAAATGCGATCTTTCATGAAACAAGCTACTTCTGATATGACTGTTGTTACTGGGCAATAGGTCAAGCATTCACAGTATCACGGAGGGTAGAACTTACTTCGGAGAGGATGGAAGGGTGCTGAAAAAATGTTTCTTTCGTCGGTAGAAGTACGGTCAATGATGAATATTGTCCCCCTTGGTATAATGGTATAACATCAAATGGAACTTCGATAGTGGCCGAGAGACCCGTCGTTTTGGTAGATCAAATGTGCCGTCAAAATAATTTATACCTCGTGAACATTTGGGGACCTGATTCAGACTCACTTTCATTCAATAACAATGTTATTAATTGATATGCTGTCCTGTCAATTTGCTTAGAAGATAAACTAATTATTTTCTTCAATTTTCTTCTTTCCAGATTAACCAATGTGTTCATGTCTTTCTGCCACTAATTTCTTAATTGGTTCACTTCGTTCTGATTTATTTGGTGCGATTTTATGATCATTTTACCTCTGATACAACCATTAATTCCATTTGTACATCACAAAAATCATTTCGAATTTTCATAAAAATTTACCGAATCCTCTTCGTGCGAACGGGATCCTATGCAAACTGCATATCTTCCATTTTCATACCAAATGTGTGCTGTTTATCATTGTTCTATACAATTTTATTACGCATTATGAATAACAAATAATAACTCTGTATTCTATATTTTAGTTTTAAAATTATGCTACGTTTTCTATCTCTACGTTTCTCAGAACCTTGTCACCTATCTTCGTGCTCGAAAGTTTTCTGCAGCGTTTTTTTTAATGTTAGGGTGAAAACCAGATCCTGAATTTTTTCCTGAAAATTTTTTCATCTTTTATATTTCGGTTAATGCTTTCTGTATTATGACGTTAAATGATAATGTGTAAACTTCAAAGCGTGTAGGACTACTTTGTAAGTGAATTCACGTTTTCCCGAAAGTAAATAATTCTGTTCAGTTTTTGCGACAGAATTTGTTAATCGGATATATTCTCTCAGTTAACCCAAGTATTTTGTCTATGTTTCATGTTTTTTATGAATTGCTTTTCTAGTTTTCTCTTTCATGACAAGGAGTCAGGAGGAATTGAGAAGTCAGCTGTGTCTGAACTTTATCTCGCGTGATAAAGTAATGTATTATTCCATCTGAAGAAAGATCTCAGGCTTTCCCGGCATATGTAGTCGTTGAAGGTTATTTGGTCTTCCCATTGGGTCAAACTCTCCATATCGGCCGAGGTTTCCATGAACGTCTCGTCCATCGTCATTAGAGCGGAGTCACTGGCCGAGATGGAGAGTCTGACCCGGTGGGAAGCCCGAATACCCTTCAACTATTATTCCATCTATTTGTGGTGGTAAATATAGCATAATAAGTGGATGTAATCTTATAGATGATTAAAAATACTCGTCAAAAATACTTTAGAGATCGCTCACTCAATCGCGAAAAATATCGCAAAAAATGCTATAGAGGGTTCCAAGGCATAAGCACGCATTCACTTAAAAGGCAAGCCAACGGCAATTCCTTGAAAATAAGAAATGATCGAGAGCCTGACCCCGAACTTGCGATGAAAACTTCATTTCTTCACCCATCAATGGAGTCGTTTCGTGGTGAAACACGCCGAGGAATACTTGATGAATTTTGAATGAACTCAGCTCGTGGAAATGGTAGATGGTGTTCCAGATTTCCGAAAAAATCTTCTTTAGACATGGGTAGAATATTAATGGGGCATTTTTCTTAAGAAATCGCCTCTCTTTCTGATATTTCTATGCCATTTTTGGTTTTTCGAAGCCTCATTCAGAGGATGATTTATACAGTCTTCTTGCATGAATATAACGGAATGCAGACGTCTGCTTTCTGTTGCGTAACATCTTATTTTCCTTTAAATTCATTTTTCAGATGAGTCGAAAGTTATCATTTTTGTGTGGCGACGGCAGATACCCTGGGAGCGTTTTTTCCTTCTGAATCTGCATCGATAGTGAAAAACGTCTTTGGACCATGAAACGACAGCTTTCAAAGCTTAGACACGGTCTGGTAGTTAGGCAATAAACATTGCTTCCATGTTATTTACTCATAACGAAGAGGTTGCTGATGATATGATTTTATATTCAATGTATTTTCAACAATTTAACCGATAATTAATAAAATATAAAAAAAGCTGCTCGCTTCGTTTATCACTGTGCTACAGTAGAGAATTTTCTGGTAGAGAATGTGATATTTTACATTTCTTCTTTGAACAAATTCCTTCTGTTATAGCATCTAGTAAGTGCTGTGCTACGATTCGCGTTGAAAATAATGAATGTGTGGTGAAGTTTGCGTTGATTCCACGTGAATCAAAATATGTGAGTGCACTGCTCACCAGTTTTCGTTACATGTGCTCCTATTATGCGTGTCTAGTAAATAATAATGTGATAAAGTTCCTTTGTAAGTTTGTGGTATTCCATATTTCGGAAAATTTAATGTTAACATTTACAATGCCACATACTTGTCAGGTGATCTGACGATGACACTTAAGCGTTGAAACCCGGGCAGTGTGTTTTTAAGTACCTATATGGTATTGTAAATGTTATCATTAAATTTTCTGCATAATGTTTTAGTTTTCTTCCAATTCGCAGCCAACCATCTGTGTGTATTTGTATGAGTTTACGTTATTCGTGTAAACTGTGGGATTTCGTGATACGAGTAGTGGATGTTGTGAATATACTGATTCATTGTTTGGTTTTTAATTCTTTGAGGTGTACATTTATCTTCCGGTATTATTTTGATTACATTTTTAAAAGAGTTATCTCGCGAAGGTGGTATATTTACGTGAAGGTATTTTTCGTGCCAGACCTGCGGTTAACATGGTTTGATGATAAAATATGTACCATTTTTACATTACTACGGCAATGAGCATAAATTAATAGAAGTTTTGAGTCGTTTTAATTAGATATTGAAGTGGTATTATGTGCAAGCTGGTTAGTAATAATGTTTGGGTATGGATAATATTCTGTACCGAATCATAATTCATACTGTTATCAATTTCATCCTTGATTTTGATGCCAGGTATTGGGATTTGTGATTGATACTCTTTAAAATATCTTTGGCTTATTTTTATGTAATTAAAGGCTAAAATAAATGCATTAGGTGATACTAGTTATCATATATTTACCTCGATTAACGACTCTCTCTTCGGAAATTGATACCTTACCTCAATTAATGTCATGTATTGAATAAATCAAGGTTTCTAAATAATGAAAAAAGAATTAATAGTCGAATAAAGCAAAGCATTGATAGAATATTAAAAGGACCTTTCTGCTCTTGAGGAAATCAAGAGGGAATATTAATTGGCTGACGTCGCGATTGTCACGCTGAGGACTGCGGCAGTGCCTACCTATACTACAGCCCCTCAGCACCCCTTATGCCCGTCTCACCTCGCCCTTTGATGGCACCGTGCTTGGCACTAAAATGTAGTGTACCTTAAGGTAGTTTGAGCGAGATAGTTCCCTAGTCATAATGGAAACCATATTCTAATTATACGTTTTGATTTCGGCAGCTACCGGAAACATGAAATAAATATTGCATTATTTTTGGTGCAATGTTATACTTCTACACCACTGAAGTTCTAATATATTATTTAAAAATATCTCTGTCTGTCTAAAAAGTCTGTAACTTGACTCATTTTTTTTCACGCAGTACATCTATAAGTCCTTCACAACGGAAGGTCTTTCGTGATTCTGAAAAAATTTCTGCGGTGACAATATGATTTTTTTTCAAAAATGGCTGAGACAACATACAAACTACACGCTATTAGTTTTTGACGACATCTAGGTGTTATAAATTCCTCATTTCTTAAATAATGTCTCTCTACAGTACAAACACGTACCATTTCCCATGTAAAATAGCTGATGTTTTTTGGCAAGTATCTCGCAAATTAGTTGGGTAAGGGGCTGATATTTTGGTATCATTGGAAAGACGAGATATTTTTCATTGAAATGAGACTTAAATCATTGATTTCCAGGTGAAATGATATTTCGCTCAAACTAACGTAATAAGCTATATTTACCCTTTCCCAGCAAAGTTCGTGCAAGTAGCGGATTGAATATTTTCGTCCGATGCCATTGGTGTTCGGGTTTACCCCTCAAGCTAAGAATTGTTTCCTACTCAGTGGAAGTCGAGTAACTCCTCCCTGGCATTGTAGCGGTGTTGAAAAAGTAATTTCAGTTATACTTCCTTCTAACAATTACTTTGCAATTTCAATGTAAATTAATAGCAACATATTTCTCATTCAGCATGACAAAAGGTGAAAAACGTTACGTAGGTACTTGACTTATTTTATGAGTGAAAGCAAACATCATTAAACGTGCCGAAGGGGTTTAATGTCAATTTCATTTATTATTTTATTTAACCCATTTTTGGAATTTGAACACTTATAGCTGTGCATATTTATAAGTTTTCAGCATTTCGACATAGGTGTAACATGTGTATTGATCATCATTGACATCGCTGAAATTCTCACATGCGTTGCAGGCAAGAGGCATATGATTTCATTAATCTCAACCATATCACATCATTCCTCTGAGTCAGTGCCAATACCAATCATCCATGTTTTCTTATTGTATATCTTTTAGTCAGACTAAATGCTTCTTCTCTTTCTATAGAATCCAGGTCAGTATATCTCGGTAAAAGAAGTAATATAGTAACCCCTTATGGGCAAGTGCCCGTTCCTGAGTTTATAGACTAGTAAGATATATAAGTTATCATTCCATAATGGTCTTGCAAGTTATTTCGAATTCAAAGTAAAGCGATGGTATGGAATCTTGATTTAACTCAAGAAAGAATAATTATTTATGAAGGATTCATTCGGCATCAATAAAAAATATCGTTGAAATTCGATAATTTCCCTTTTACCACCACTAGCAATGTGATTGGTGTAATTCTTATATATTACACGGAAACATGAGAATATTACGTGTTCGTACCTGCTGAAAGTTGACAAAAAGATATGTATGTCGCTAAAATGTCTACCTCCTTTGAATTTTCAGAAAAGTGTATTGATATATAGCGGAATTCCGAATTCCGCAATATAGGAGTATTTAACGCTAACTGGCTGTAGAGAAATTGTAAGCTGGTGTCGTTCCATCTTTGAGTAAGATGAAATGAGAACGTATTTGATCTCATGGTAATTAAATAGAGACGTGAAACTAGATCTGCTGGAGTGTACGCTGGAATCAATGTTTGCATTTAACAAGTAAAGAACAAGTTAACTTTTCTGTATCCAATTGTTAACCTGGACGCTTTGAATAAACTTAGTAATGCAGAAAAAGTAGACGGCACATCCGATGTGGCCTACTTATCTTTTGAATGCCATAAGAGGAGCCCCTCGTTAATTTGAACCTGGATCATTATTAGTGTGCACACCTATGATATCCTTAAAGTGACCAAAAATGCTGTAAGCTACGGTACAGCGCCAGGTGTAGCTACAAGTCGGACGAATTTTTTTGTTTTCCGCTCAGCTTATTCAATTTCCATGAGCAAATAATTTTTTTCCTTCTTTCTAAAGAAAAAAAAGGCATCTGGAAAGATATTCTGCCAGGCAAAGGAAAGTTCTGTTAATTAACATTATTCCAAAAATTGACTATGTAGATTTAATGGCTCTACTAGTCAGCTACACCATTGAATCATAATTTATTTTGCTTCGAATAAGTTTAATGATGATGGAGAGAATTTCTCTTTTTAGTTTAAAAATTATTTTTGAGAAGTCTCTCTCATCTGGAAGACGATTCTTCCTTACTTGTTGCCTTAAATTTGGGACGTATAATCTCCACCATCGTTTCTTGTCTTATTCTTTTGTCTCGTTTCCTTCAGTTATTCACTCAAATTGTTGCAGGATTTTAATTAGCAACGTCATACGAGTCTTCTTTTAATTAAAAGTTGTAGATTACAAGAAGTAGTAGTTGTTGGCAAAGGCGAGTGACTCTTGTCCATTCCCTCTTTTATTCTAATTTGGTTGACTGGTTTGCTATAGTTGTATCAAAACATGGTGGTAGTTGTGCAGAAGTCTTTTCTCAATAGAAGTATCTATTCCCCACAAATTGACTTCCAAAAAGGAATACGATAGTCTCTGTGTTCGAATACCAGGACTACGGAGGTCGTATTATATCCTAATTTTCAACTTCAAAACGCTGAATTTGTTGTTCACTCCTAGTTTATAGCTCTTTTTTGACACTTCTTGCTTTTATCACTTAGGTATTTGCCTAGTGACTGAGGTTGTATCCAATGTGTGGAAAGAGTAGGAAACCCGGCATCAGTATCGGCCTTTTCTTTAAGGGCTACGTTTAAAGGAACAATCCGAATATCATCCAAATAGGAATCTCCTCTCGAATAACAGTTCATTATGACTATCACGAATTTGCTTGGACAAAAAGATAACTCTCGTGTATATCACCATAAGAATTATGTAACTCTCTTTAATTATCCATCCATATTATATCTTTTTAATAATTTGTCCATATTCGCTAATTCTATTTGAATTTGGCCATTTGATACGGACTTTTATAATATCTCAATTATATTTCTCAATGAATTTCACAAATAAATTTCTTTAATTCACTTCAAATATGTTGCTTTTTATCAGAAAGTAGCTGGAATTTTAGGTTTGTTTTTTTAATTTGAGTCCGTGTAACTAGATCCGCTGCATATGTAATTGATACTCGTATGCGTGCTCTTTCAGGAGTGAAGAGCGAGGCATCAAATAAAATCACACCGTCTTTGTCCAAGCTCTCTAATTATTTCTATGGTAATGATTGGAGCATTGCAAGCCAACTACTTCACTGCGAAGTCAAATGAATTTCTGCTCCTTACCTGAATGGCTGAGCTTTTTTTAATTATACCTATAATTGCTTAACTCTCTTTCCCTCGGCCCTGATGGTCCGTGTTTTACGCCATGGTGATGAATGATCCACAATGAGAATGCCCGTTGATTGGATGAATACGAGAGAATAACTCGAAAATCTCGACTTCCGTCTCATTGGATTTAGAAAGTCAATGTCGGAGAAGCACTCGACTGCAGATGGAACCATAATTGTGAATAAATATTCAATTAATATAGTCTTCTGTTGATTCAATTTGAGAATTAACTTTGGTCGGAATGAATCTATAGGATTATAGTATAATCATTTTCCCTCCCAGTGCTTTGATATTACCTTTCACTGTTAATTATATGAACTGGTTAATTGGAATTTGCATTCTTATTTGAGCATCAGTTAACGAGTTTAATATTAAGTACCTGATTTCGGAATTTTGATCCACCTCAGTATTTTTTAAATTTATTTTTAATTTATTTATTTTTAATACAAAATTGTTTTTCAGCAACCATTTTGTTATTTTTCCATTGACTGAACCCTAGTTCTTCTTCAAATTTAATAAAAAGGCATTTTATCAACTAAGAGTTTTATGCAAGTAGGTTTATTTTAAGCATTAGGAACCCCTTTAAGCACTCAAACGAAGATTAATTAATACGTGTTTGTTGTGGGCCAGAAATTGAATTGGCTTGACTAAAAGTTGAATGCATTATTTGGAATAGCGATCACATTTATTTATTTTTGAATGAAAGTGGTCCCTTAACCCTCATATGGATTTACGAATTTAGTTACGTCGTTGGATTTACGGCGCCGCAGCGGCGCTGCGTTATATTTTGTCATTATCTTTCAAACTTGGCCTTCCTTATCATGTTTTTTTATCGATAATATTAGTGACTTCTATTTTATTTATTTTTAACCATTTTTTGCAAGATTTTACCCATTATTACAGAAGTTATAGCTAAAAATCTTTAACACTGCATTCTTTTCCGTTTGTTGTCGTAATACTCTCTCTTTTTGGCCCCTTAGACGGTTATTTTCGAATGAAGGTTTTAATTTCGTGTGTAATGGTTGTTTTAAATAATTTTTCTAATAGGCAATGCTGGATAAACTCCGCTTTATCATGTGCACATTGTTTTATTTTTTTATGTAACCAAATACTAAAAATAGGGACCGAATAAAAGTTGGATGGGTCCATGTAAAATAATTTTGCTTCACTACGTCCACCCACATGTTTTATCTTTGTAGTATGCGTAGAAGTCTGAGTTCTTAAACGTTAATCATTGAAAATGGGTAGGTGAAGTAAGAAGAGACGAGTGATACCGTCATGATTTTTAAGGGATATATTTTGACGATCAAGGCGAATGTAACGGACATTCTGGGAGCTTATATCCTGCAATTTCTAAAAAAAAGAAAGGATGAAAGTCATATGGGTTGTGAAATGTGAGGAATGTGGGACAATCAGCGACGCGTCAAAGAGTTCAGCGCCGCATTGGAGGGGGGGCTAGAAGAGCCGGTATTTTAGGCCTACAGTGGAGCCCATTACCTCACTGAGGATGTCTCCATAGAGATTGACAGGTAAAAGTGATGCGGGGGAGTGTGGCAGATGAGGTTTTGCTTCTGGATTGGTGGGAAAGGCCAAAATAATTATTTCTAAGAAGTTTGGGTTGTAGGTGGTAAGGAAGAAGGAGCAGGAAATGGAAAAAAACATGGAATACGATGGCGTCTATTTTCTTCGGTCCGGCGCTGCGTGAGGGACCGATGGAAAAGAAGCTAGTGTTCTGGGGTGACCAAAATACCCTAATGCTGGGAGGACACCCCTCACCTTTTCTTTCCGTAGCATTGCACTAACCCAAACATTGAGACTATCCGTACTTTCCCACTAAGCCTCCTTATTTGTCATCCTCCGCCTACTTTCTTCCCCCCAAAAAACTGATTGTACTTCTCCCCACCTCCAACGACCCACCCGAGCTAGACCTCGGAATGAAGGGAGGGCCACCCCGGGGAGCTTTGCGATAAGGCGCGGATTCCCTGTCCCTCACGCAGCGATGGAAGGGTGAAGAATGAGCAGCCTATTGTGTCTAATTGCCTCCTTGCACTCTCAACCTTCCTGCACAATACGGATTTTCTACGCTTACCTGGCCTAACGTTTCCGGTATTCCCTGATCCTTGGCAGTCGACTCACCACCATGTATCTCCACCCCTTCACCTCAAAACTACTTCCATGGAATTACCCACCTTTCTCTTCCTCACTCACCCATTCATGTTAATAAACATTGGTCGACTAAAACCTCTGTGCATTTGAGTACACAAAGAAACGAGAAATATATTTACAAATTTTCACTGAGTGGTAAATCGTCTATGTTTTTTTTCATCGTGAAAAGATTTTTACCACGTAAGTTCTGTCAATGTCAATCCATAGGTAAACAGTAACGTCCTCGGAAATACTATTATCGCCAGCAATTTTGTGAAGACTATCGCAGCCGCAATGTAATATTTTCGAATGAGAGGTACGAGACATAACACCAACTGTGTGATGTGTTCTTCACGGTGGTCAGTCAATCTTCAGTCAGTCTTCTGAATAGTCGTCCCGAGTCTCAGCTACTCATCACCGTGAAATTTCCACAAGAAGGTAAAGAGGCGTTATTGCATGAGTTGTGAAAATATATTGTGGTTAAATTTTCTTGGGATTGCTGTTTGGCATAATTCTATACATAGTAACCCTGGGATATCCTCAAAGGTGACCATCACCACAGCAGGTACGCGGACGCGGAGAGGAGAAGGTATCCAAACAAAATAATCCTGGAGGCCATGGAAATAACACCCTTAGGCTAGCTATAAGTTTCAAAGACTTATACTTGCAAATAGATGACGTTTGGTCAGTGAACATTATAAACAGGCGAAAATTATGATAATTAGATCAAAAACAAAGCAAAATTGGCAGAGTAAAATTTTCCCATTGTTCAACAATTTAAATTTGTTTATAAAGTTTAAACATTTTCATATTATGATTATATATAGAAGATACCATTTCATACGAAACATAATGACTTTTAAATTAGCATTGTGAGTGCAGTCCCCGACATTGCGACGAGGAAACTCTCGGCGCCGCAGCGGCGCCGTAAATCCAACAACGTAACTTTTTTCATTAGAGGCCAATAAAATGAAAACTATACACACTATACATACGAAAATATATTTGTACCCTAAGAAAGCAGAAAAAATAGACTACTGAAAATTTCAGAAAGATCCATGGGAATGGAAATTTTTAAAATCATTTTTAAAACCACGAGCGCCGCTAAGGCGCAGAGAATCCATATGAGGGTTAAAACCGTGAATTTTTATGGTTCTTGGCATATCTCTAATTTATAAATTCCTATTTTGATCATCATATTTCTACCAATTGGATGTATTCTTCCAGAGATCATGCTTATAGATCCTTTATCTTCGTATAGTAACAAATATCCAGATCTAATGATGCCTACTTACTCGTCGTTTTTTGGGTAACACAGGCGGATTATACGAACGAACAAATGTATGCGCATCCAAACGCTCTACGGTAGATTTAAGACTAAAATAAGGGAAAGGAAGAAGTAAAACTGAGTGTCTAGCAATGTCATGGCAATTGCTAGACTGGTTGGTAGTAGGTGAAGATATATTTTTTATTTTCTCCTTTTTGTTTTTTCATAATTTTGTAACTGCACATCACTCATTCATCGTGTACGACTCTTTTAACTCTGTGCAGTCATGTTGTTGCCAAGTTTTCTAATAAACAACATAATAATAATTTGTTCCTACAGCATTGGTAGCATAGCCATATAGCAGTGTATGTTGAGGAAAATGCACGTCTTGTCATGTATTCGCTAGATTTTCACCAATTCATGACTGTCGTTTCAATACGATTCATTCATAAGCCGGCGCCGCACAGTGGTCTCAAAACCCACTTTAGCGGTCAAAAATCGATTTTCTCAAAATGTTCAATTTACATTGTAGATGTTCTTATGATCAATAGAAATGATCAATTCATTATAAACCAAATGAAATTTCATCCCTTGATGACCCATGCCCGACTAGTATAGACGGACATCTGAGGTATCAGCGCCACCGCTTAGTACCTAATCATTTTCTCGGGCTCGAAATGGAAGCAAAATATAACTTGACTTAGGCGTTTTTCCACCATAAAATTAGATGATTAACTAATTTTGAAACCTATACTACAATTTTACTCTGCCAAATCGTCTCTTTATGTCGTATTTAAGTAACAACGGTGAGATATTCTCGAATGGTGCTACGCCACGCACTTTACCGGTATCAATTAGACTTTTTAAAAAAAATCTTACATTATCTAGTGATGAGACAATATACTAGGGATAGTGAATTACTTTTTCTAAAGGAATATACTAGAGTTATGTGCTTTTAAGTGCCACATTTTAAGCTATTAGCATTTTTATCCCGAAGCGCGGGCAGCGGTGATGCCGCTAGTTACTCATTCTCGCGCTCCATCTGAGGAGTACGTGCTGAGAAATAGCGGTGTACTAACATTCTCAAAGAAGTTAAGCGGCTTAAAAGGACGTAAATTCATTACTTTACACTCTAAATGCAATAATACATATCGGCATATTAAATATCATAGCTATTAGTGTTAAAGACTTGATTCGATAAAAATCGACACACTCCCATTTGCAATATTAAAAATACCTACGACTTTTTTCAACCTCCGAGTCCTTTTTGAAGCATAAGTTTCTCGTGAAGCCCCATGTAGTTTTCAGTGTTTAGTCTTTTCCATGTACTATGAAGCGCATTACACACTTCACGCATATGGAGGTATAAACAATAATCTTCATAACTGCCACGGATGGAGCCCACAGATGAGGATTCGGTACACCCTACCTTAAGGTACTTTATCAAAAAGAGAAATATCATGTGTTCTGTGGTGGAATTTCTCCCCAATGAAGATGCGATTTGCAATATTTCTATCTTAAAAATAAATTTCGGGACAGGTTTCGATGTACTGCATCATCATCGTCATGCAAAATATTTGGGATGATGCATTGTACTAGGGAATACATATACAAGTTAACTCAATCTATTTTATTCTGTAGAAATTTGTCTTCTCTAGAAATTCTCAAAGGTGGTGCTGCGTCCGATCCAGTCCCGCTTGACTCCTGACCCACGTTGCCACGGGGTCCTGCACATGCGAGGCATTCTACTGCTGTCAGTCAGTCGTGTATGTTAATATTATTGGTGAAGCTACAGCGATTTTTCGAAAAAAAATACTTACTTCACAATTGATGCATCTGTAGATAATTTTCAAAATATCCGCAAACATTACCATTTTATTGAAAAAAATAAAATCGTGGAACAAAAACTTAAATTTTGACTATTTTTTTACCATAAAAGAAACATCATTTTGAAGGTTATTGTAAGTTATTGTTCAACGAATGAATTTTAGTACAACTCTTTTAGTTTCCAACGGAAGGCCTGCACTTAATAACCCTCGCACGGTAGGATTTGGCTAGAAAGTTTAAAACATATAACCTAACGTAATATTTACACAGCTTTCGATTGCAAAAATGATCATTTAATGTAAAAAAGGCATTTTTATTCGCAATTTCTAGTTCACCAATCTCAGTATTGCATCCCGACACCGTGGCAACTGTGACTTTCGATTGATTAGTATGTGCTTATTCCCCGAAAACGGGATATGAAGTACTTAACGGTATCTGGCGAGATGTTGTGGGACATGATTTTAGGAAAAATTAAAGGAGTTATAGTAATGTCCACATGGTTTTTTTTATTCGTACAACGCAATTCGACGATTAAATCGTCATAATCAGGTACAGACAAATTTCATTTTCAAACGACAGCCTTGATATATATCGGGAGGGTAGAGGATGGGGGGGGGGAAGGTGGAGGGTTGGGAGTGGGAAGGTTAAGTTGAAGGTTTTATTTAAGGTGGGAGAGCTAGCAACGGGGAATGGTTAAGGAATTCGATGTCGTTAATTAGCTTCTTTCTTCTCTTCCTTCTCCGGGTAATCTCCCACTGTTCCAGTGCATCGAGGTGTCGTCCTTTCTCTTCAAGCACCAGGATTTTTGGGGTGAAATTGCACAAATGTCCTTCAGCAATGAGGTGTGTTGCTATGAGGTGTTTTTTCCTTTTTCACGGGATATTAAGTTACATTTAATGCCCGCTACTTCATGTGTCAAAGTCTCTGGCAAAGTGATTCATTCCCATGTTATCTTTTGATCCACCTTCTCGGAATTGAAATACTTACAGCATTTTACATCCTTGCTAAGTAATTTTGAAAAATTTGCTTATTCATACGATACCTGAGGTCTAATTTCGAGAGTATTTTAAGAGGAACATTCTCGCCCAAACCGAGATGCAGATAGTTAAACTTCATTTGTTTAATCTCGCCAACAATAATCTGCAATGCCTCATTAGCCAAGGGTTGAATGATGTTATTTTGTATAGACGGGCTTAAGTTAGCTTCATTGTTTTGAGCTCTTAAGATGGTTATCTATTGTTGTATCGTATTTCGCAAAAACTCTCACAAGCTCTAAAAAAATTTCCCTCGTTACTCTCGAAGTTTTGTCGTAAACCGAATTCTCCATGGCCTCCTAAAGGTAGACCTTGTTTTGAGAGATACATAATAATATCAATTAATCGTTCCACTATTTCATTGCTTTTTGAAATCATTTCATTTTGGGCTTGATTAAGCTTTACCTCGATTGTACAATGTTTTTTGAATCTGTACCTTGTCATTAAAAGATTGTTTAAAAGATTGAATGTTTTCTGATTGCAGATGGCCTTAGGTTTCTTCATGCCATTTTATTTTCTCTGCCCCATTCGTAAAATTCGAGACACCCATGTTTGGATCTGACCAATTATCATTTTCCCCGACTTGTTTATCTTCAAACAGCCAACATGAGAAACATAACATGATGCTACACCTGGGCGAATAAACCAACCAGTATCTATTGACTTCTTCACCCGATGGAAGTTCCTTTTATACCATTCCTTATAGAATCGCCTATGACTGTCATGTAGTCAAAAGAATGGAATGTGTCACTAAGCCCAGGTTGACACGGACCTATTTCTAACAAAGTTCGAACTATAGACGGGCCAATCGAAATGTTACGAAACAGAAATGGGTCCGATGGGTAATCAACATTGATATTTTCAATCGAATTATTACTGTCAGACAAGAGTCCACTTTCATCTCCTTCTGGTAAATCGTATCTCTTCTCTTCTGAGAGCCCAAGATTTTTTACAAACGCCTCCCGAAGTCCTTCCCCAATTGGTGTCGCAGTCACTATCACCGATTGCGATTGCAGAGTTATTCCTGCAAAGGCCTGACCCTGACTCCGTCGGCGAAACTGGATGGTCTTAGTGCGCCGTGTCATTCATATAGTAATAGAAATAACCCAATAATAATAATAATTGGTAATGTGCTGAGTTTAAAGCTATACAATATGCAGAATTGTCTGCGTACGCAGACACTGTACAGACAGTCCGTAGCGATTCGACCTCAAGAAGTGTATTTAAATTTCAACAAAATCTGATCATGTATGTACATTGTGCATGAAACTGAGACTTATGGTTTGTTGACACAGTAGTTTACGTTTGAATCGGGAGACGAAGGTGTTGTTGCAGATGATACCAACGAAGACTCAACTAGTTGCTAATTATCAGGTACGGAATTTTGTGATGGCCTAGCGGTCGAATTGACATCAGGTAATGCTGATGTTAAATTTGAACACGTCTTAGCAATGTTTCGTTTATCTAAATCTGCCTTAGCTTTGCGTCCTTGAGCGGCACTTTCTTACCTTGTCCAGACATGATATAAGTATAACAGTGAAAAAGACAAATGTGCACACACCACGCGAGACGCGAACTCTCGACTAAACTCTGACATTCATCATGGTCAACCCTGTTGTTGTGGCGGGCCGGCAAGAGAAGAGAGGGTGTACAGGGTAGGTACCTACTCTTCGTCACGCACACGGTAGCCAGACTGAGTGACTCAATGTTGACATTTCAAACTTACCAATGCACAAAGCCAGTTCAAACTAGACGTCTGCGCCGCGCCACGCCGCCGAACTCATGACCGGCGCGAAATCGGCTCAATTGCGATCATTGTTATTCAATCTGCCGTGACGCGTGGCAGTTGGTAGTGTTTGCTTACTTTGTTGGTATATCTAGCAGCCAGAAGGCTGGGACGCTTCCCTCTCATCCCTTTCTTCCTCTGAATGATATAGCTTCGACTGAGGACTTTAGGACGAATGAGATCTTAAGAGTGGAAACATTCACAGGCTTAGGGGCGCCAGAACACAGAGGGCGGGGGGAGGGGGGCATTCGCTCCCCTGCCCACCCACTGGATACGCTACTGGGTTTGTCCTGCTGTTCTGCTAGGTTGGTAAATTTGTCCTGGTTGACCCTGAAGTGACCCGATGTGCCTTCGATTAAGTCTGCTGTCTAACAGGCGGTGGAGAAAGGCGCAGTGACAATCTTATCACGAGAAATGATCCGAATGGATATCGCTGTATGAAAAGGTGTCACGCATCCTCGTAAGCCTCTTTGCTGGACCTTGAAAATACACTTAGTAGGGGCTGAGGTGGGGACAGTCACACCGTTAGTGACGAGATACTCCTGAATGCGGCACTACAACATGCCGCCATAGCAAGTAATAAGTTGCTTTTTCATTTCAAATAGTGAATTAATATAACTGCACCATTAGCTAAACATATATAATAATGTCCCAGTATTATACCGGTTCTATTCTTTTCTGAATTTCTGCTACTGGGTAATCTGATTACGGTAATCATGTTTTTGAGAATAAAAGTAATTTCTTTCAGACTTTCTTAGTTCAAATATTACGTAAGACTATTTACACCATTTTTGACCCCACCTACTCCCTCTATGTAAGATAATTTAAGATTTTCCCAACCCCCACCCTCTCCCTCTGTCTTACGTAAGACGTTAGATATTTGAATCTACTCTTCGCAAAATGCTCGCTTTGGTTGAGCATGGAGGTAATGTAGCTAGCCAGTCAGGCGACAGAAAAGGAACATTGGTGTGGTGGTGAGATTACGGAAAGTACGTCGTTAACGAGCGGATTCTCCATGTCACTGCTAAATTTCATTCGGAAACGATACAATGTCTCAAGACGGACAAAAGTCTTTACGTAAATTGGTTCCAGACCCCATTCCCCTCCTACATAAGATATTATAAGATGATCCCAATCCCCAAAAATTTCTTACGTAATACTTGAATGGACCCTTACCTTCTTACCCACTCTTTGGCCCCGCCAGGGCGAGCTCTATAGCAATTGCGCAAACCGACACCGTCAAATCTCAACTTTGCATCTAGAAATTTGAGCCCATTCGTGGTCTCCACGAACGAAATATCAAGTTACAATTTGCGAGCTAACTGCTATGTATCTTGTTTCAGATTCGCTGGTAAAAGGATTTCATACCAGGATATCCCGTTCCATTCTGCCAGTTTTATTACTGCCACCTGGAAGAAAACCGCGGGAATGCCCTACAGAGCTGACTTCAAAACAGGAATATCGACTTCGACAGTTCATAGTTGTTGAGTGAGTACATTAACCCGTTTATATGCCACATTATTATCATCTACACTACTGCATTATTTTAATAAGAGCAGTTCATCCTATTCGTGACTATGCCAGAAACTTTGAATGCACATAGAAAGAAAAGCATTGTCACACACTGCCTAATTAACCAAAATATAACTGTCCTTTACGATAGTAAACACTTTTTACAAGGGTTTTCAACAAGTTATGAAATCATCTTCATATGGAGACTTGCTGGTACAACTTAATACATAAAAAATAAATACATCACAGCCAATGATAATGAAAAGAATTGCTTGCCAAGTACTCTCAGAGGAGGACGAGTCTATAAGAACTAGTAGGGAAATTAGCAGAGACAGGTTAAAACCCTAGTTCCAACTATGTGTACTGTACGCTTCAGAATATTAAATGAACATGAAAATGGATGAAAAATACAATTAACAACTAGAAAAAACTCTAAGTAATATTTTAAAGTCCATAACTCGATGAATCATACTGAAATGGCATCCGTTGGTAACGGCAGGTCAGTAATGTTTACGCGATCATGAGAATCGTGTAAATTCCACCAGCCGGAATTCTTCGGCCTAATGATTCGCTTCATAAGTTTCGGCATCCCAACAATAGCCGTCGATTTGATTGGCTGTATTATAATTGTCACACTGCCATTCCCTTGGACAGGATCTCATAACCACCTCAAGGGTGGTTGGCAGGGGATTAGAAAATTCATCAAGTATTCCCTAATTAATTAAGAAAAAGTCTTCATGGACCCTCGACCCATTCCTCTCATCTATCCTCCATGACTTCCTCTCTATGATGTCATCCTCTTCACAAGGGAGTGCCACTAATATTTGTCACACATAAACAGTGATGGTATGCTGTCTGGAGGTGTCATTTAATACGATATTTTTGCCCATTTTGATTGTGATAATCGGGCTGAGGGAAATGAATTGTCATTTTTGTTAAATGACTGTTACGAGCCCTGCGGGCAATATTAGAAAATTAATTTTTATACGGAGGCGTCCGCGGTGATTTAATGAGTTACGTTTATTCGGGTTTTTCCCGCGTTGATTCATTTTTATGGACAATAGTTTCGCTAGCGTTGCAGCAAACGTCCTCGTGCGCTGAACTGCCATACGCTATCTGTAACGCAAGCGAAACTGTTGTCCATAAAAATTAATCAATTCGGGAAAAACCCGAATGAACGGAACTAATTTATTTTTATATTTTAGTCATCCTTGGAAATTTTCTTTGCCCTTAACTGTCACATTTCTTCTTGCTCAGAGCTTTAATAACAAGAGCGTCGTACCTATTTTTTTCACTAGCGGTTCATCTCTAACTCACTCGTAAGTGGTACGGAACGGAGATAAGCAGATGAATTCGAAGGGCTGGGAGGGAAGTGACGAGAATTCCCGGGAAGACATACTTTGTCAGTGAACCTGACACATGAGATTTACAGCATCACCAGTAAATTATGACCTGATATTCTGTTTTCGGAAAAAAATGCCGACTCAGCTACCGAGAAGTACAGCTGCGATGATATCTGGTTTCGCTAGTGAACGTGGGACTTAGAAGGGGAGGGTCATTTATATTCCATGCTCTGTAGTAGTTTCCGAAATAGGCTTATGAGGACGCGCTCGCTGTTGCTACCGTCGTCCCATCTTACTAGGGAGATACACACTAACTCTTCATTGTATTTCGCCATGCTGGGTGCTATTATAGCAGTAAAATAATAATATAACTTGCGAAATATGCCCAATGAAATTGCATATTTCCACCAGATACCTATCACTAGAAAAAAAGCTCCTGTAACTGCAGCCGTCTTAAACGCCGACTATCAGATTGTTAATATTTTTTTACGGAACGATGGAGTATCGCTGTTGGATATCGGTAAATATTTGTGTAAATTTCATCTACATCTACATACTACCCTGCGAGCCGCCGCATGGGCGTGTGGCATGGGGTGTTCGGTCACCAGCCGTGTAAGAATGTAAGGCTTTGCCAGGTGAAATGGTGATGTGTATTATGGGAGTGTATTTAGTACAGCTCAGTTTTTATTTTGGTCGCTTATTGTGCGCGGAAAGAAGGAATTTTTTTACCTATCTGTTCGACAGATTTACTCTCTCATATTATCTCTTAAGTCAGACCTAGAGACGTAGTGAGCGTCATGATAATGTTCTCTGTGTCGCTCTAAAACACTCCAGCTCTGGACTTCTCAAGGAAGCTAAGCCTAGCGTGTAGCCTCCAAGTCTCTAGGAGGGCTCCCACCTCAATCCCTTTAAAGTTGTGAGACAATTTCATGGCCCACCATATTTGAAAATAAACACTGTCTACAGTTTGCACACTTTTATTTTTGTCACTAACCATGGTTTCAGCACATTATGCCATCATAATGGTACTAATGCCCTGATGATGGCATAATGTGCTGAAAAACTTGTCGGTGACGAAAATCAAAATGTGGGAATTGTACAAGAGTTTATTTTCTAATATGGAAATCTATAAGTTCCACTAAGTTTATGCCAACACGCTCTCTTATGTTCATGGTCTCTAATTTTGTGGAGGCTTTTATGCAGTCACTCAGCGCGATGTTCCGATACCACACGTGATATAGCAGCAAAATATTTTAAGTGATATAATATGAGTGCAAGGTATTGTGAAAATTTCCCTCTGTAAGCTACGAGTAGCCGAGATGAATAATTATATATTTAATCGTGCGACTGAGCCAGCTTCTTCTGAGCGGAAAATTTTTTTATAAAACAAACCGCATGAAAACTTGAATTCAAGAATTAATTTTGTCCTTTCTATCTTCTGACATCGGAAGTTTTATGCCTGTATTATTTGTGCAAATAATGAGAAATCCCTCTTCTCAATCCATTCCCTCACTTTTTAAAGTAAACATTTTTTTTTAAAAAAGGCCAACTACGGGGCTACTGGGTCAGTAGGGACTTTAGAATATTGTCTATCAATCTATCTATGCTCAAAGGAACACGTGAGAAAATAAATGCTTGGATTAGTATTAGAGGTTTGGAATTCTGGAAAGACAAATTAATATTTGGGATGAAAGAGAGTAGTTTCCATCCGTGTTCTGCCCACGCTTTCCTTCAGAGGCTTGACCTGTTCGTTTGATTGAACTTTGTGGAATTTTGAAGTTTCGAGTGAGATCTATTGGGCCATCATGTGTGAAATTTATGGCTTAACACTCTCACGCTGTCATCTTAAGCCTCACTCTTGTCCTTTGGACGCTTCGTATATGTTGGAATTAGCCTTTTGAGTATTAGCATCGCTTCACTCATTGCTTCGTTAGTGGTCATGTGTTGAGTTGGACCCCTTGGCTACTCGGTCGCTGATTGCACAAAAGCGACTCCCTGAGGAATTTGCTGTGGAGCGCTTCAAGAGAGTGACCCCCTTGACTCGGCAATTCGTTCACTTTCATGGGGGACCTCACCAAAATCCCACTGGAATCCGCTAGTGGAAGGATGTGTTTTGAATGACAAGGTGCTTTTAATGTGGGAGAGGTCTTCTGCTGTTAATTTCGTGTATTTATGGATGAAAGATTCATGAATAAAGACTCGATTATTGGCAACTTTTCATTTTCTTCCTGGTTTCTGCGTGAGGTATTTTTCGGGACTGTCGGTGTATCAGTTTTTCCGATACAATCCAATGACGATAATTTTACTGACCTATGTTCCGATACTACTGGCCCGATAGTTAGATAATAATTAGGCACGTTATTAGATGAAAAAATTTCTAAATTGCAATTAAATCTGAAGAAATGACGTCAATATTCATAACAAAGTTGATGATACTTCGCACAAGTAATAACTGAGAGTGTTTTACATCCTTTCAGGCGGCGATATGATTATCGTGATTAAAATTATTTTACTTGAGTTAACACATAGATATTAACCATAAATTAAATATTTCACTCCCGGTATAGCATTAAAAATGTTTCAAAGCATAGTGTCAGCTTGCTTTATAAGATTGATTTCTGCCTTTGTAAAGAAATAGTAAGCATGTTTCTAATTCTCATATTTTTTGTTTTAACTAATGGATTTGGTAGAACTTTTCCAAATACCTGGCACAGCAATTCGGTGGCTGCTTAATCAAATATTTATACTTCCAAATCTCGTTGAGTGATACTGAACTTAAAGCGCCATAAATAGCTACCATTCAGCTCTTCATCAACAGAGCAAATAAACATATCCATATTTTGCCGATGCGTTTAAATCTCAACTAAAGATAACTTTCAGAATAGGGTGCGTCTTGTGAAAATATCTGAGGGCGAAGGCCTCTCCCCTTTAGACCTGAGGTAGTATTTATATTTCCGTAATAAGAAAACGTTATTGTTAAAGAACGCAGCAACAAATCGATTATTTCAATATACTCTGGAAATATGATAAAAAATGAGTACAATATATCTGAAATGATTCATCAAAGAAAAAAGTAACAAATATCACTGCTAGAAATGTTATCATTCACTATCTCGTAAATAAATAGTAATTTCGATATTCGTAAAATAACATGAATTAATGTTTTGATTTAGCTTGGAACTAAACTTTCTAATAACATATCCCTCCATGATTTTCCGGGCATAATATTTTTTTACAAGCCATGGATTTAACCCTTTTGATCCAATAGATTATGTATTATTTACTCTCAGGAAGTTCACTTCTAATTTTGGAAATTTTCTTCTTAATATTTCAGCATTGATGCGGAGAATTTCACTTCAACTAGCATATTTTGCAAACTGTTGTTGAATAGAAAAAGATCTGTTATGAAAAGTGCAAGTGATTAAATACTACCAGGAGCGAGAAATGATGAATTGTGTAAGTCGATACTCCGGAATATTGAGCATCAAAGGGTTAAAAGCTTTTTGTTTCAAGACGTGGTACAGTCCAAAAGAATTAACTACATCATCATTGGTCGTTCAAACATAAGATGGGTTGGCGGCAGCCCTCCACCTTTCTCTATCTAACACTAGTTCCCTTACCTCCAGGTATATCTTCCTATGTACTTTCCTCTTTATTTGGTCCATGAACATATTCCTGGGTCTTCCTCTGTGGACTATTCCCTTGATTTTATCTTTAATTATATTCTTCACAAATCAATTGCGTATCAGATTAAAAACTGCATTTTGTTAGAAAAATGTGTATTGCCTAAATCATGTATACCCCATAAATGTCAAAATCATGGACTACATAAAAATTCAACCAGCCAACGAAGATCTGTGTTGATAATCCAGCGTACTGCTAAAACTAAACTAAAATCTGCGGAATAACTTCATTGCATCTGGCGTCATGTTTTGGTACTTATTCATTATCTGGTGAAGGAAGTGAAAAACTTTGGATAGTCCACTAAAAAATATTTTACTCTTTTCGCCGATAAAAATTTCTTCTCTTCTCGTCTTCTAGAGATAAACACAAGATTAACGGCACCTTAGGACACATCCTAGGTGACTCTCCCGATGGCCTCACCCGAGTGATCGCGTTTTTAAAAGAAATAAATGTTTTTAATAAATTTTAAATTGATTTTATATAACGTTATGCAAATTTTATCTAAGTACTAAAGTAACTATAAAGTACTAAATCGATTTAGCTTCAATTACATAAACTTGGTATTACCTAAGGACGAGAGTGGTGCGAATGACCGCAGTAGTCGACGCACCCGTAAACAATACTTCTACTGCTACTAATGCCGATCAAAATGCCGACTTGTGCAGTCATTCCTGAGGCCTTTAACTAAATAAAATAAAATCTTTTTTTAAAGGACTATGGGAATATTTTTTATTTTCCTTTACTAAATTTTGATTAGCAGTCACTTTGGCCGTTACGAACTCCGATTCCAAACAAATACAACCCCATTTGTTTTACACTAAAAACAAAAAAAATTGACAATTTACTCATTTATGATGAATAAAAAGTTTTCAGGCATACTGGTAGCAAATATTATCATTTCCTCCCAAACGGAAATGTTAAATTGGAAGGGTACACGGTTCTCCCTCACGTTTTTGCACAAAAATCGACGACGGAATGGCCGTGACTGAAGTTTGGGAATGGCGAACGCCGTGGCCCGACCGCAGCCCCTACGTCACGTCGTCGTAGCTGCCTCTCATACTTGGTCGATTCCGCAACTATTTCCACGAGCACTGCCATCAAGAGCATTCGGAAACATGCAGCTCGTATCCACTGGCGTAACAAAACGTTCTCTTTTCCACCCTCTCGGCCCCAAACTCCACTGCTCCAGAAAAAGGGACGAACTAGTTTAGAGTGATTAGATATGGCGGCGGTGGTTTTGCAGAGGCGTTCGATGCGGGGAAGGATAGCGAGAAGCGACATGGATAAGCCTGTCTAGCCGGGGAAGCTAAGGCGTTCAAAGGGAACGAGGTGCAGAGACGGGGGTGTGAAGGGAGAGAAAGTAGCGTTAGTCCTCCCGAAATCGAGTTACAAACAGCAGAAAAATATTGGGAGCTGTGCGTGGGTGGCCTATTTCGAAAATTAACCCTATCAGAAACAAAGTAGCGGAAACGATGGCAGAAAAATTAAGAGCACTGCAACTCTTAAGTCCTCTTATGTCCGTGAATTATTTTACTGGCTCTTTCAATGTTGTCCAAATTATTTTGTCACTTTTCTTAGAGTTATGCTGTTTTCTTTTCATCATAAATTTTAGCAAAAAAGCCGTTAATTAGCGGGTCAGCTGATTTTTTAAAAACGTAGTGACAATTATACTTTATGATTCCATTTAAGTACATTATAATGCATACTAAACTAAATTATTTGTAATTATACTATGTTAGCACTAAGACTGACATTCATAAGATGCTGGATTTATCACTAGGAAGTGCACTGTCGAGTAGAGTTCGACATTGGACGAGAAAGGATAAGGTGGTGTTTCGTCGGAATATTCATTCCTTGGGAATATATACATTCCGACGAAATTTTGAATAACTTATTGAAAAGTAATAGTACGAGCAGTTCTGTAAAAAAATAGTTAAAATTAAAAAAAATAAAGAAAAGCAATTGAAAATCGTAATTAATTTCCAAAATTATATATTTCAAATGAATTCTTTTATTATTGATGTTTACAAGATAATATACATGGGGAATATAATCAATTGATTTTGGTATAGTCGACTGAAGAGTGAAATTTTCATTGAGGGTGCAAGTTGATTTATTCTGCAACTGAGCACTGTAATGCAGCCGAAAAGGACACGGGACTAGGAAATAGTCGCCATTTTTTTCAGTCTTTATTCAGTGGAAGGCTGGAAAATAAAAGTTTCTTAAAAATACTTTTTTTATTTTCTTAGAAGTTTTTAATTTTCCTGCCAATGGTTGCTATACCCAATAACGTACAGGTATCTTGAAAAAGATGGTTGCGAACGCAACTAATGAGAAATATAGACGAAGTATCAGCGTTTTGATCATCAGGAAAATTATGAACGTTTTTAATTTGGAGGCTATGGGAGGGATTACGAACGAAGTTTCCTGACGTGACCGATTTGTAAGAATATTCCTGGACGTGAATAGGATAATATTCTGCCTGGCACGCTAGAGGCTCCAATTATTCTTGGATATTATATCTGGTGGATGCTGACACACTATGGAGGATGGATCTATAATTTTGGCTCACGGCTTAGTGGGAAGAAAAAAAGGCAGAGGGTTTTGAGCACAATGGCCCGCTGCGCCGTCCACTTTATTACTATCACGATCCTTTATATACGGCTGCATTAAACTCGGACATTTGCAAAGCACCGTCAGTCCATGCTGCGAACAATATTAAAAAATTTAAAAGATTTGCAGTTACTATATCTCAAAATTCGAAGTAAAATTTTGCAGAACGTCTCGAGGGAAAGGCATATTAGCCTTAAATGAAAGTTCCCTAGCATCAACCAAAATTATAAATATACCAAAATAGTTTTCCTAACTGCCTCTACTAATCTGCAAAGAATGCATTAGGTATTGTCATTAGGTTAGGTTGACTTGACTCTGCACGTCTAATAGCTAATGCACTTCAAAAGAATTAATCAACCAAATTCTCAGATTGTTATCTTAGAGGTTCCTGCATCGACTTAATCAGTGAGACTTAATTGCGTGTAGTGTTCCATCAAGGGGATCGGACCTCTTTATATTCTGAATCAGCGATACTCTTCTCACTTGAATGTACTAAGATAATATTTCTCTACATGCATATGCCTTGAGATCATCACAATACTCTTTCGCTGATTGAAGTACTTTCGTAAATACCGCCTAATGAATTTTTATTATGGATATTCAAGTTTAGGCTTTAATCACGCACCATTCAATAAGTCCACTGTAAAAAGGTTACAGGTATCTGTTTCTTGTCCAATTCTACGTTATGCAATGAAATTAATAAGAGTATAGAAAAATATTATTCAAGAAAATTAATGATTTATTTGTCGGATTATTGTAAAATATGTACACATTTTTGGCTTTTTCTCCTGGAGCGTCTCAATTTATGAATTTAAAGCTCAAAAAGGATTCGTTAGTTGTAAATGTAATTTTACAGGTAATAGACAAATATGAATGCAGCCTTATTTTCAAATTATACTTTTTTAATCTTTCAAGGAAGGGATATTAATATTTTCCTGAAGTTACTTTTTGTCGGCTCAGGACTTAAGTACAATAAAAAACCTGGCCTTTTTTTGAAGCTCTTAATCGTGGTTATATGAAAACAGAGCCATTATTAACCTAAACTGTGTGATCAATTTGTTAATTAGGAATGTTTATATGGGGGTGTGAAAGGGCTGAACAGTGTGCCACCGCGAACGCAGCGAATCTCACTGTTAAACGCGCATGCAACCCCATATCACTATTAATCATTATAAAATTGACTACAAACTGTACATTGACAGTTGTTGCATTTTCAAATAATGGCGACGACCTTGCCCAACAAATTTGCCAATTAAACGGAACCAATTAAGATGTAACTGTCTTTGGGGAGCTATTTTAATAAATTTGTGGGGGCTATAACATTTTTATTCAAATATTTCTTAATTTTTCCTTTTTCAATTCTTTCAATCTTAATTTTTAAAATTTCAAAATAATGATTCTTGATATTCTGGATGAAACAGTCATTAAAATAGTGCTGTAGTTGCGATTGATGATAGCCTGAGAGTTCAGTATTATCTTTTTAAAATTACCAGCGTTTTTTGTTGTAAACCTTATACCATTCAAATATATTATCTACTCATTTAAGATCAATGCCAGATTTATGAAGTACAGCGGAAAAGAATTCTCCACAACATCTTCAAAGTATTACTTTTTCAAATTTTATTTTTCAACATTGCTTAAAAGTATAATGACTTACTCAAAGTACATTACTGCGACATAACTATATTAATTTTTAGGCCTCATAAAACGATAAAATTCAGCCTATTACCTGTAATGCAGAATGGAAAGAATTGTTGGAGCCGGAGTTTTAAAATCAATGTATTATTTTGCTACGGAATAAACTGTTCCCCTGGTCGCCATAGTCCCGCTAGTTTTTCTTAGACCCGATTGACAGTTGATTCTTTTCTTACATTATAGAAGTTGTTTCACGTTCAGCAACATTATGGCATGTCAAACCATTTTCTAGTGTCATAATTAAGTGAGAAATATTCACGCTACGTGTTATTTGCGAACGCTGCGATCTATCGACGAGAAAACTGTTCAGAGTCTGAAATGAATATCCTTAAGGAAAATTCGTTTACAATTGAGTGTGGTTCAGAGTAATTGCATTTAATGTCGAAAGATATTGAGCACAGTCACTTGCATAGGCGCTAATTATCATGTCAAAAAGTCATCACACAAATGCCATACCTTTATTGTGGGTGGAGTAAACATAAAATCTTCAGATACAGTAAAATATCTTTGAATTACCTTGAATTCTGACATATCGTAGGGAACCCACCTGCAAAACATATGCGGCACATCATAAAATAAACTAGGTTTTGTTAACCGTATATTAGGAAGGTCCTCGGATGAAAAAGTAAATGAGATGTCAATTCGCTCCAGTTAGGCCACACTTCGAATACAATGCGAGTATTTGAGACACTAGTCTTAAAGATTTAATCAAAAAATTAATAAAATACAAAGAAAAGCTACACGCTTCGTCAAAAACTTCGACGAGCTAACATAATGTGTTTCAAAAATTTTGAGGGATAAAAGTGGGAGCCCATAGAGGCTCGGAGATTACACGCTAGGCTAAGCCTGCTTGAGAAATTCAGAACTGGCGTGTTTTAGAGCGACACAGAGAATATAATCATGACGCCATACTACATTTCTAGGGCTGACAGAAATGGTAAAATAAGAGAGATAAATTGCCAAACTGATAGGTTCAAAAATTCGTTCTTTCCGCGCACAATCAGCGACCGCAATTAAAACTCAACTCCACTTAATTCACTCCCATAACACATGAGACCATTTCATCTCCCAAAAACTTACATTTTTACACGAATGGTGGCCCAACACCCCCTGCCACACGCCACGGCTTGCAATGTAGTATGTAGATGTAGGCAAATTTTCTCATTATGCTACTCGACTAAGTTCTGAAATTGTCTTTACTACTCCAGATGCATTTGCGTCAAATACTTTATGTCCCCACCGGATTTATTTACGTGTCATTGTACAACTGAACCGTCACTGACGCAAGTCGGATTGTCGATTGCCGTGTTTATCCAATTCTATGTTTACCCACCTTCTTATCCTCACCGTTACACTTGTGTTCCACTGAGGTAGCGTTTGAACCAATTTGCTTGACGACCGTGTAAAAAAATCCGCATTCACTCGTTTCTATGCCCCGCAAACCCATTTTACGAAATGCGATCACGAATTATGTATTATTTTCATCATAAGCCCCTCTTTAAGATAAAACATTCCGTGATAGTCGAAACTGACTAACTAAAGTATTTGTTTTCAAATGTACATTTAATGTACGACCCTTTTTGTGACACATGAGGCATCATCAGTCCTGATTAAAATTGTACATCAAATTAGTCGTACAAATCATGCTTCGTCAGTGTTTTCATGGGCCTTGAATTTTCAAGAAATTGACCATGAGACAATACTTGTCTTCCAGATACTTATAGGAGCTCATGCTTCTTTTAATATTATGCTTTATGATTACGTCAAACAATGTTTGTGAAAATTATAGGGAATTCACGTCTTTTTCCTACACTAATTTGTATTCGTCAAAGTCGTGTAAAATTAAATGAGATATTTTAACGGTCTGTAGAAAAAAACATTAAAATGTCTATGGTACTACTGCACCACTTCTTACCAACACACTCTTTATGAACGATTTATTCTCAATTGTGATAAACGGACGTTTATAATACGGAAAAACCATTTTCCGCCACCAAAACATTACATGCAATATTTTTGATCCATCTTCAACGTCGCTTAAGAGTTTTTGTCACAAGATTTGTTTATCATCACAAGTGCAGCATGAAAAAATTGTAATCGAAAAAACTGAAACAATGACGCTCAGGCGAATATTTATCTTAAACTTAAACTCATTGCCGGCTCCAAAGTAAAAAAAGAAGGTATCCGGATATTCAGGGAGAACGAAACTTACTACTCCAAAAAATCGAATGCAACAGCGTTTTATTCAGGCTATTCTACCGGACCTCCTGCGAAGAATTGAATCCCAGGATTTGTAAAGTATGCTTTTAAGTGGCCTATAGAATTTTGCCTTGTGTA
Organism: Ceriagrion tenellum; assembly: GCA_963169105.1. Classification (NCBI taxonomy): domain Eukaryota; kingdom Metazoa; phylum Arthropoda; class Insecta; order Odonata; family Coenagrionidae; genus Ceriagrion; species Ceriagrion tenellum. Next base: position 106,737,514 of record OY720639.1, read on the forward strand.
ATCTCTGAGGATTTTCATCGCAAAATCACTCGTTAGATTAGAAAAACTCGTTGGATTACTTGCACTTCCTTCTCCCCTCCCCTTCCAATGTTTTGCCAGCAATGTAGCATAGTTCATGAAAGATTTGTAGAGATAGGCTTTGAAATGAATGAGATTTTTCGTGATTTGGGTAACAATAAAGTAATAATAAGAATACTCTATTTTTCTCTGGATACATCACCCCTTAGAGCATAACAAAAATTTTCAAAAACTATATACAAAAAATAAGCATTAAGAACCACAAAGAGAGTAGAAAAATATGAGAAAAACTTATTCGATATTAACAGTAAGAAATCCAAAGTAACAAGTTCTTCGCTAGCAGGCACTGAGATATTTTGGCTCTGGAAACAATATACAATAAAACAAGCATTAAGAACCACAAAGAGAGTAGAAAAATGTTAGACAAACTTATTCGATGTTTAACAGTGAGAAATCCAAAGTAATAAGTAAAAAGTTCGGACCTAAAAACGACATACAATAAAACAAGCATTAAGTACCACAAAGAGAATAAAATATGTGAGACAAACTTATTAGATATTAACAGTGAGAAGTTCAAAGTAAAAATTTCGGAACTACTTCGCAAACAGTTAATAAGATATTTTGGCTTTAAAAGCAGAAAGAGTCTGACTGCATTTTATATAGTTCGGTAGGGAGTTCCATGTTGCGGTTGCGCTGACTACAAATAGTGGTACGATGTGCGGTATTTAGTGGTACGATGCGCAGGGCAGTACAGATTAGCAGGGTCTCTCCTGGTAGACATACTCAGAGATATGAAAGTCTATTAAATAAGTCGTAGATATACCGAGGTTCTCTCCGGGAAAATAGCACGTATAGAAATGTGCAGAGCATGTATTGGCGTCTGTTTTCAATACTAAGCCAGGCTAGTTGTGCTCTATAGGGAGTGATATGCTCGGCTCGGCGTAGATTAAAAATGTATTGAATGCAGGAGTTTTTCAATCGCTGGAGTCTCTCTTTTACTTCATTAGTTAAGTCACTGAAGACCAATGAGCAATTGTCAAAATGTGGAAAAACTAGTGTAGTGATAAGTAACTTTTTAGTATGAAAAGGTAGTATATGCTTGAAGAGTTTAAGTCGATAGACTGTGCTATTGATCCTATTTGAAATTTGAAGTACATGGTTGTTCCAAGTGAGGTTCATGTTCATTAATATTCCCAGATTCCGAACGACGTTGGAATATGGTACAGCAACGTTGTCTAGAATGACATTGGGGACTTCACCGAAATTTATTTTATTTAGATCCTCGCTGTACCAATAATGATTGATTTGGTTTTCTCACAGTTTATGGTAAGAAAGTTTGCTTTGGGCAAGTTAGCCACGGCGTCAACGTCCCTGTTAATTTGATAGATCCCTTCATTTAGGTCTTGCAGATGACAATGATAATAAATTTGCAAGTCGTCCGCATATAACATGTACTAAAATTTTGTATTACTTTTGGGAGATCTAATATGTAGATAGCAAACAACAGGTGACCAAGGTCCCCTGTCCTCCGTCTGTAGGATGAGGCGTTAAACCGTGGTCCCCTTGGCGCTTATCGTTAAGAAAAGGCTAATTTCGACACCAGGCTTGTATCAACACTTCCTCCCTTACCTATCCCCTATGGCGCAGATGACCTTAGCTGTTGGTCGCCTCCCCAAATATCCTATTCTATCCTATCATTTAGAAAAAAACGCACTATCACTACTTGCAGAAACGCCAGGTGGTATTGTTGGGCATTATTAGTGCTTACTACGTGAAATAGAAGATTGGAATATTTAAATGTTTATTTTTGGGAAACACCTAACTTCCTCGTTGACTGCCCATTATTGTTCATATAGATGTGTCCCTGTTTTTTCCCTTCTTTACCTTGCAGTGTTTTTATATATCCACGCCCTTACAAACCTTTCTTTGGAAAGGGAAGCTTTTCGGCCCCAAAAACTATGATTGCTCGTCCTTATATGATAAAATTTTTCATCTAACCTCCCCATTATTTCAAACTAGTGACAATTGTGGAAGAACCCAACCTCCAGCTCCTAAACCATTTTAATGTACTCCTGCAATGGGTCTAAGCATGAGCATCCAATCTCTTGTGCCAAGATGTCCCTTAGCTGGTCGGAAATGTCATGGATATTGTGTATTTACAACGCTCATGAAAATTATGTTTCTCATTTGATCAGTTCTATTTTCTGGTGTGAATCGTATGATGGCTAAGCGGGTTGAGAATAGTGGATGAAAAACCTCTTGTTATTATATATAAATATCATTTTCATGAAAAAGTGATAGGGAAAAGTTTTCCTCAGGTTTCGTATTCCAATGATAAGTCCTGAATCTTTAATTCATCGAATAAATACTGAAACGAGATCCAACATTTCCTATTTACTCGTGTCCTGATGCCTGCAATACAATGCTCAGTAACGGGCAATTGCACACCTTCAATTAAAATACCACTCTTCAGTCCACTATCCAATGAGAAGAATAATATATTTTCCATGAATATTTATCTTGTTAATATTATAAAAATACCTCTATATTACCACGATATTTTTTTTCGAACTAGAAACTAGTGCTTACTACATGCATCCTTTTCCTGTAAAATGTGTTTTTTTTGTAGTCAAGATTAAAGAAAAATTAAATATGGGCAGCCCATCAGACTAATAAAAATCTAAAACCGAAATATCATAACCGTGGAATGGACGTTTTTCCATTTTCATAAAATTATGCATCATGTACTGGTTAGTTTCTTTTCCATTTTTCTTGTACAAATCTAATGATGGCTAAGCAGGTTAAGACTAATGGAAAGAAAACCTCAGATTATTAAATAAAAATATCATTTTCATCAGATGGAAAACGTTTTCCTCGGATTTCGTATTTCCAATAGGTCCTGGTTTTTTTATATCCCTTGAATGAAGATTGATAAAAGGCCACCATTTACTTAGTGTAAATTTCTCGGGCTCGCCACCGGGTAAGATTTTTATAGACAGCCGACGTTTCGGGTTCCGACTCGTCGGCTGTCTATAAAAATCTTACCCGGTGGCGAGCCCGAGAAATTTACACTAATTTAATTCGCCGGGAAAGTGTAAAATCATCCACCATTTACTATTTACTTGTGTCCTTGGTGGCTACATTACAATGCTCAGTTGCGGAATAAGTGTACTAAGACCCTTGGTGAAAATCTTACTCTTCAGTCCACAATACTATAATCAATGGGTTGTATTTCCCATGTATATTATCTTGTAATTAATATGCTACTAAACCTCTAATATATTATTTTTTGAACTAGGAACTGAAACTTGCAATATTCATACAATCAGAGTGGAATATGCCATTTGAATTGATTTATTCTTAATTCGGAACAGAGAAAAATTAGAGATAGACAGCCTATCAGGAATGATAAAGATTAAAACACCAAAATACGAAAACTGTGAAATGAATGGTTCTCTTATATAAAATAATGCCGCTAGAGATGGTTGGTGACTTCAGCATAATATTATGCGCAACTGCTTTTGCAATGTTGGTATAAATTGCGAAATAATTCATCTTAAAAAAATTATTTAAATACTTACTTTCGCGTAGCAATTACTTTATTTTAGATTAATATTAGGAAGAGAAAACAGTGATGAAAAAAAGGATCACTGCCATTCTCTAATTTCGTGATGCTGTCTTAACCCGACTGTTAACGCAAAGAGTGAAAAGGAAACAAAATACTTGTTTAAATCACAGCAAAGCACGAGGGTATTTTCTGGCGAGTATTTGGAAACCATTTTATTTTTTTTTAACCTTCGCTGTTGTCTTCTTCCCCTTTTTTTTGGGCGTCGTTGTTCAGGCATAAAAGTGTTTTGGAACCCGTAGGAACTTGGGTGCAGACTAAACTTCAGTAAAAAGCGGGAACGGTAGGGTCTGCTAGCAGTTTAAGGAGCTTCTAAGCGGGAATGAATTCACAGACGGGCGAGTTTGTGACTTTAATCGTTTTTGCGCGTAGCTTGCGCTCCCCCGTGGTGAATTTTCAAAGTACGGTTACTCGACTGCGCTTTTACTGTCCGGGTGGGCGTGGACACAAGTGACGACGACGGTGGACACAGGACGTGACTGTTCGTGCCATCGAATTTTCAGCGTCTCTCCACGCAGTCTTCTTTTCCACATTGGCCAATTCTCTCGTTTTTGTTACTCCATCCACAGCTATTCCTTCCTACCTTTTACGGATCGATTATTTTGTACCTTCATTGAGCAAGCTTAACAAAGTAGTCTAAGAATAATTTACCCTCGGTGGACGGAATTATGAAACATCAGCATGAAAAATAAACTTTTACTATATTAGTTTTTTTAAAGTGCAATTTAAGCAATTAAAAAACTAAAATATATTTGATGGTGACATCTACTTTGAAATGTGACTATTTTTGTTGTATATACCTAATTTAAAATAATAATTTACATAAATATTTACACAAGGTATACTTCAGCTATACCTCCATAACGTACCTTTTTTAAACTGTCCCAATTTTTTCCAATATATGGCAGCTGAAACTATTTTTTTTCAGAGCTCCACCAGGCACGCCATAGTCAGTGAATAGCTTCACAATTTATCTATTCAAATTGTTTGACAAACCGCCGAAAGAGAGGCAACTCTCCACACGCTTAATCCGAAGCGTTATAATTCTCTCTTGGAGTGGAAACCCCTCGTAGAAAGTAGATATTTCAATGATTTTGAAACAAAACAAATGTGACTCGCTCGCCCATGGTGTTCACTTATAAATGTGAGAAAAAACCTGGTATGAGCGTGTTATAAACAAAATGCACAGTAAATAGATATGGAAGTTAGGTTTTTGAGAAAACAGACAAAATTGATGAATGGTTGAGAGCCCAATGATAAAGTTCCGGGAGCGCCATCAGATAATGACAGTTATGTCACTAGTTTCAGTGGGATTGTTATATTTCTTATACGATGCCTGTGGAACAATTTCATAAATACGACAAAACTAATGAGTTTTGACTCCCTATTAATGAAATGTTAACAGTAATGAAAAAAAACTAATGGCAAGCGGTGGAAAGTGGCATGGTGGTTGGAGCGGTTTTTGAATGTAAATAGATTTGAGAGAAACAATACAGCTAGTCATTCATATTATATTTTATGCACATGAAAAAATTGGTAAAATTACCATTGTTTCAGCAACTTGGTGGTAGTTTTACTTGCAGCCTCATGGAAAATGAGGAGTATTTCCAAATCAATTACATTTGCACAAATTTCCTCATAAACGTGAAATTATACATTTTTATTTTAATAAATTGTGCAAAAAATATAAGAGGTGTTTCAATTCAAACATCTGAAATAGCCTATTTAAATATAGTAATTATATTGAAATTTTGCCGAAAACTGAAGTCAAAATAGTTTAATTGAGGCCAAAATTATCCAATATAGTTCTAGTGCCATTTAACTTACTGCATCACCGTTCAATTAGCGCATGATGTATCTTAAGATGCGCTAAAATTCATACGATACCTACTTATAAGTCTATTCGCTAGTTTAGCATTCAGTTGAATGATATTAAATATCCGTGGGTATCGATGGCGACGGGGTGAAGTCCTGACATGCTAATTCGAGCTCGTGTCCTGCCAAGGTGGAATATTATTCCCATTCATAAGATGAGTGTTGGTGTCAACTGGGATGGAGAAAGAGTGCAGTATCGTTTCATCCAGCACAGTATAATATCTCAAATAATAATAATCATATCGTAAAAGGTTACTCGGGTTTTCCACCGGGTCAGGGTCTCCATTTCCGCCGTTTCAATGAACGAGTCGTCCATCGCCCTCAGAGCATTGCCCTGTCAGTTTACGTCTCTCTATGTATTATAAATGCCATTTTCGTGAACATCCTTGTCAAAGAATCAAGTATTATCAGGATATTAAATTTTATTACGACATTTCAATGCGGTATTCATAACAGAAAAAGCCTGTTTACATTTCCCGAAGAATGCATTCATTAATACTGATGTTTTGGAATATGTGAACCTTTTATATATACCTAATACAGTTTGTTTCCTAAGAGCTCATGACTGTTACTTGAGTAAATACCGTATAGAACTGAGTACCACGCGCAAATTTTTTCCTGGTTGTTGAAAAGGGGATTGCTCATTTCACGAGTATCTCATATCATTGCCTTTCCTACCCCCGTTGGCAGCTGGAAGAAACCATAATTCGGATCTCGTTGCCTTAACGCGTACTCACAAACTAAACATCGCAGAGCTAGATCTATTTGAATGAGAAGCAATTACTTTTCTCATTTTATTGTGGAGAATAAACGTAAGAACGCTTATTGAGAACTTGGTGCTGGTCAAAACACTACTGTTCCCAAAATTCGCGCTAAGAGATTGAAGAAAGCCGTCGATATCATCTCAGGCGCTTAAAAACCGGAGTGCGCGTCTTATGAAGGTCTATACGGTAATATTTACTGAGCACCACTAGTCTCAACGTGAATTTCATTATTTTTGTTGACCTATGAAGTCGTGGCAGACACACCATAAAACTCGTTGGACCACCTCCTACTACATTCGCCTTATCTGTCTCTCTAGAATTTCCTTTGATGTGCCATTCTCTCTCCTTTTGAGGAGTAGAAAGAGGAGCGGTCGGGCAACGGTATACAAGGACGCTTTTCTGCCCGACTGGCGTTCGTTTACATTGGTTTTCTCCGACTGAGCAGCTGAAATTTTGTCCTACCGCTTCCATTCCTATATCTTCTTCCGTTTCATCTGCGCCTAAGTTTTACAACTCTTTGCTAATATGGCCACACAAAAGGTGCTGGAGGATGATACTGAAGATGAAATGGACGGACAAAATAAGAAATGATGAAGTGTACAGAAGAATAGATGAGGAAAGGACCAAATAGAGCACGATAGAGAAAAGAAGAACAAAATGGTTTAGACACACCATGAGGCACCATGAGTTTGTGAAGAACATACTTGAAGGAAAAATAGAGGGAAAAGTCCCCAGAGGAAGACCCAGGAATATGTTCATGGACCATATAAAGGGGAAAGTACATAGCAAGAGATAAAAGGAAGTAGGGGGACGAGTATTATATTGGGAAGGGTGGAGGGATGTAGTCAACCAATCTTGGGACTGAACATCCAATGATGAGCCTTCTTTCTTGTCAACGTTTTTTTTCCTTAAAAGCTTCGTCTAAATCATTCGGGCACACATTTGGGAGCTAGACTTCCATCATTATCCGTTGAACAGTGGATGCAGTCCTCTGTGATGGTGAAAAAGATTATCTTTTAGTATCTGTTCGAGTCCCGATTGTAGCCCTTTCAAAATCTCGTTGAAGATGTGAGCAGAATGAATTTGGAAATGGAAGGATCTATTACGTATTATTAAAAAATCGTCCAATTGAGCAAAACTGCAGTAGCTGCTTGTATTTATTTTCTCAAGTACACTGATTGTGCAGTGCCTCCGTGAAAATATAATATCTCAGTGAAAAACAAGACTTTCAGAGGTGAAGACTTTTCACTTCAATTTTCAATTTTTTCTATCTCTTCGAACTATCTAAACACCATTTTTACATTACCAATTCCCTGTGTAACCTAGTGATCTCTTCATCCGTCCACCGTAAGCTTTTGCGAAAGTGGTAACTACCTTGCCTTATTTTTTGTACCTTTATTTCCCCTTCAGCTGTTTTAACATTCCATGTTCCACTTAATACACTTCTATCATAAACTTCACTATTTAACCTCCCAAATCCTCCCTTACATTTTCACTCGGCTGGTGTAGAAAATTAATTTAGCATCATGTACCATTTTGGTATCTGAAAGGTGAATGCAGCAATCTCTAGTTTCTTTTTAAGCTAAAAACCCCAGGAAATATTCGGAAATAATGGAGAACCAAACACCCCACTTAAATTGAAAACGTTTATGTTTGGGGAACTCTTTCAAATGTACAATGGTAGGGATGTAGAATATAATCAGCAGTTAGAGAAATGAACGAGCATTGAACACATTAAAATTTCACTCCCTTACCCTGTTGAGTAATACTTTTTGATTTACCTTCCGTATAAAGTAAATAAGTGATATGTATCCTCGTATTTATTTGCAGGATTTTGCTAAGGCATCATTTGTTGTAGATACTATAGCATATGGAGGATAAAGTTCAGCGAATGCTGGTGGAAACTCACCCTCCACCATAACCCTTGAGGTGGCTTTCTGATTACCATGTAAATATCACTTCATACACTCTACTGAGATGCCGAATTTCAACCTATTAGTCCACTTTCACCCATGAGGTCCTTAAATACGGGACGGGTGTTGCTCCCTCATCTTTCAATCCGGTACTAAACTCGTCAAATCAGTTTAACGCTCATCTGTAATTTATCATGATGAAGGACTCATAGCGATAATCTTTAATGCTCTAAACCAGTGGATCTCAAAGTGGGCGCTACCGCCCCCTGGAGGGCGATGCTTTCATCTTAGGGGGCCCTGGAGGCTGAGCCCTTGCTGAATATACATGCCCGGCGATGAGTAAACTCTCTCCATTGGATTTAAAGCAAACAATAGTTTAATCACAATTGTTTTAGCTTTATTTTTATAAATATCTTGCTTTGATCCTGTTGTCCATGATTTTAAAGCTAATGGTTGTGGGCGCTGGGTTGAGGTTTGTGAAAAAAAGGTGGCTCGAAAAAGTTGGGTAAACACTGCTCTAAACGCCCTTGAGGCATCGCGTAAGGTAGCACTCTGCCTTCTCTTCTGAAATTAGCAGTAGCAGTGGAGTTGGCATTCTAATGCGTTGTGTTGCCTGAAGTATTTGGGCACGAAGTATTTGGACATAATTCCCTTTGACTCTCCGCCCACTTAACCAACCTGATGCATTCACCTATCTGCTGTATTTCTGGTTCGTCTTACGCGATGTCCGGTGATATGGTTCCTTTCCGTCGCAATTGTTTGCAACGCTGAGCAATTAGAGATAATTCTCCATCGCCGTAACGGACCAACAAACAATTACGGCTGATGAGAATTATCTCTAATTACTCAATTGTTTCGGCCGTCGTGGTCACTCCGTCTTTTCCCCATGTTTTCACCGATGCCCATCGTGGTTTGTCTAGTGAGCTAGATATTGATTACGTAACCAGGGAGTAGGGTAATAGGTGAGGGTAAAGTCTAGAATAAAAGAAAAAGGTGAGTTCTCTTTCCTCCGAGGCTGAGGCCCTTCATTACTGCTGGGATCGTCGAAATGTTTACACTAAGGGTTTGCTTTTCCTGCGTTCGATTGAATTACGCGCAATCACCAGCAGGAAGGCTCACTTCGGCTCAGGTGGATGTCTAGATGCATTTTTATTACATTTTCACTATCATCTTCTTCCGTATCCAGCACTATTCGTTAGCTTAGCAAATATCCTGAGATGAAAGGAGGGTTGCTATAATCTCGTTTACATTACGAAAATCTTTTCGTCATATTACATTTTCGCGGGATACTCTGATGACTAACTCTTCTTTTCTTGTACCTTGAGGTTTAACATGTATTCCCCTGGCTATAGGGAAGCATTTAGCTCACCAATGCGTGTTTTACATTCCAGTCAATTCAGGTAGTTTGAGAAAAATATTGTTTCACCTAGAAATCAATGAGTTTGGTCTCATTTGAAAGAAAAATATCGCACCCTTCCGAAGATATCAAAATATTAGCCCCCTCACCAAACTGCTTTCTCAGATTTTTGAGGAAAATTAACAGAATTATTACATAGGAAATGGTACGCCTATGCACTACATAGAGACTTAATTTATAAAATGAGGAATTTATAACACCTAGATATCAGGGATAGAAGAATTGACCCTGCAACTCCAAATGGTAATAGATTTATTCACACGACCGGTTTCGCCGCACAGCAGCATCATCATGTGGTGGTGATGCAAGCATACCTGATGATGGTGCTCTGCGGCGAAACCGGTCGTGTGAACGATTCTATTACCATGTAGAATTGTAGTGCTAATTCTTCTATCTCTGATATCAAGGAATTCCACCAAGTAAGGTCCAAAACTATCATCTACAACACCTGGATCTCGTTAGTGAATTGATTGTGTGTAGTTTGTACGTTTTCTCGACTTAAAAAAAATATAATCTATTGTCACCACAGTAATTTATTTAGAATCGGAATAAAACCAGCCGTTGTTAAGGAGTTTTAAACGTGCCGAGTGAAATAATAGTCCTATTTCCAGAATTTGTTGACATTTGTATTTAATTACCAATAATTTCTGTCATATACAGGTATATTATTGCACCATTAATAATGCAATATATAAGTCATACTTCCTACGACTGCAGAAATTAAAAGGTAACATTCGAATATAGTCTCTATTATGACTTGGGAACCATCTCGCTCAAACCAACTTAGGTTTTTTGTAAATCCGATATGATAGAAGGATCAGTTATGTTTAATTGTGTATTCCACACTTTATTATTGCCGGCAATGATTTCGACGATAATTGACGCCTTGATAGCGAAAATTATTGTTGAAACCACGGTCTGAAATGAATTAAGTGGACTCTACAAAATAATGATTTATTATTTTACTGGCTCCCTACGAGTCTTATAGGCCATTAATAGCCGCATGTGTCCTTTTTAATATGTATAACTGGATTGGCAAGATTGCATGATGGCAACATTTTACGCGCCAATATATTGCATTTGTTTCATGGGTCTTGTTTACTCAGTTTACGCTAAACCAAGGAGATTTTAATTAAACCTTTATTGATGATAATGTGTCTCTGAAATGGTCTTCTTATAGCTATTGATACTAATTACTTAACACACGAAATGTATCATTTGAACAGAGCGGATTACCACATATTAGGTCTCGCTATTTACGCCCGATTCGTTCTTCTTTACAAACTCAGTATTTATGATCTCGAAAAATGATAGACATTTTGTTAAAATACTGAAAATGGTTTTATATTGTGCTATGTTCCATCTCAGTCAAGTTTAATTATTTTATGTCTTTAATGTAATGAGATTTATATGGTAGTGCAATTGTGAATAGCGTTCCACGCACATTGATTAATTCTCCAGTTGAGAAAATTAATTATCTCAAGGCTTATGAACACCCGGACGTCTGATAATCCTCGCCAGATTAATACAAGCGGTACTGTTCCAAGAGGATGGGGTTCTTTGTCTCATGTCAACTTTTATTCCAAGGATCCCCATTGGGAACGTCTTGGAAAGCCTCCATATCTTGCCTTCTTTCTTTCGGAGAATTTATTTCACTCGCTAAGTCGCTGAGGCTCTAAATCACAGTCGTATATAGAAATATTGACTGACATAAATCTGCAGGCTTAAGATATTTATGGCTTTGCCATTTGGAGACGGTCTAATTGTTTCCAATCTTTCCCCGCGACTGCCATTAAGAGGCTCAATGTTTCTGGTATACACTTGGTTAGAGGAATATAAAAGGTGTAAGGATTTATTTCAGAGCGCATATTTCACTAGTTTTGAAGTGAATACGTTATGGAATTCTTTCAATCCAACCTGTTTATTTACCACTGATAATGAGGATATTCTAAATACAAGCAACTGCTTTTTATTTATAATAAGAATGGCTCACGGAATACATCCGTGTGAATGCTATAAAATTCCTTTGGAGCCTCCACTAACTGTTCGGATACACTATTGCATGTATATTTATATTTATTAAAAGAAAAGACAGGGTTTCTGGGATTAAATCCACGATTTGGCTTGAAATTGACTTAATTTGATTATTTAAACAATTATCATGAATTAAGTGGCCATCAAAAAAGTGCCTAAAAATATATATATATATGCCTGAAAAAAAATTTGAAATTCCTTTAGTGCCAACAAAAATGCCACCAGCCTCAGGCCGTAAAGGAAAAACTCAATTTGAAAGTTAAGGTATCTTTCTATACTTCACGAAATCAAAAAAAGGTTAAGTGGAGAAGGATTTTTAAACCTGTATAAAAGTCAGTTGTTTCTACACAGATACGTTGCTTAGGCATCTCAGATGAATTTACTCGATCCTGTTCACCTCTGCATATGCATTCTTTTTGGCGTAATGGAATTTAGGAATTAACATCAGTTTTAAATGGCATGTTATGTTGCGCAATCTGTTTTCACCGAATGAATAATATAAACCATTGAAAATGCATCGATATATTTTTCCCCAGGCTTTATGAAAGAAAAATTCAATCTTTATCCAGTGTAAATAATTCAAACCAAATCTTTCTCACGAATGATAAAATTTTGTACCCATGCATCCATCAGCTTGTACATATTGATCACACGGGCTGGATTACGTGGAAGTTGTTAGTTTTTATGGAAATAAATTTTATTAACTTGTCCTGTTGACGATGGCAAAGAAATCCTTGGTAATGTAAAGGCAGCAATGGCCTTCCTCACCCTGGCTCGAAACCTAAAACGACTTGATTGGCCATATTCTCCGGGGAAACACGAAACCCTTCATAGAAAAGTTTATTTTATCCTTCATCAAATACAACTTATATTCATTTGCTTGGAGATGGTTTTTATCGACGTCTACCAAACCTGTTTTCTACTCTTCACCTTAGCCTTCCACTATCTATTTTTCTGTCGACTCGGGAGTACTCTAAAAAAAATTTTCTTCTATTCTCTCCCTTTATCCTATTACCCTTCTCCACATCTCATCCGTCAACATTTGTCTTTTTTATAGTAGTACTTTATAAGTACTTTTATTTTTGTCTCCCTTTTTGCCAGTAAACATTATTCTATCCTCCGCTTCCTCATCAATTAGGAATACTATCATCCTTACTGTAGTATAAAAATGTAATGAAGTGTATCTGTCTGTCTGTCCGTTGCTCCATTATGCAAAAATTACTCAACCGATTGAGGGAAAATCTCAAAAGACCTCATCTGGTATTCCATACTAAGTATTGGGTTCGGAGTAGTTTCATTTTTGGCTTTTTAAAAGTGTTTTCACTCAGGATAGAGGAATGGGATTTTTTATCGGATGGCTGAATAAATGAAGTTCCTGATTCTTTTAATAGATTTTCTTTTACGCTTCATATCTGCCTGAAAATCCTGTTTTTAGCTGAAATATCTCACATTTTTCTGTGAAATTAACAATAGCATATTTTCTTGACAACCAGAGATTTGATTTCCAAAGGATATTCACGCCTATAGCATTTAAATATCACGTTTCCCTGCAGGCCCATGACAGCATAAAGAAAGGAAAATCTATAGGAAGGTTCCAGGGCCCCATGATAGATTGCTTTGGGAAGATTGGTTACGAACTCCTCAAATGACCACACTAACAGTATTTTTCAGGCTTTGTGATTTTCTCATGAAATAAGGTCAATGTTATTCACACCCGCTGAATTTCAACGGGTACATTCAACTAGTCTTCTCTAAATTTTTGGTACAGGTTTCGCTCCCTCGCTACAAAAAACTTCCGCGTAAGTCTGAAACTTGTTTCACGTTTGCTAATTGTAAGACTTTCCGAAAAAAATAATATCTTTCTCAGTTTTTTATCTTTATGAATTATTCCTTATATTTCATTGACGTTTTACATAGTTTTCGTTCTCTTAGTTTCCTGACTCAGTCATAAGTTGATACCGCTTAATTATTCACTAAGTGATCCATTTTCCATCAGTTCTTCTCCTTCACGTTTGCTTCATTCTTCTTACACCACTGCCTACGCATGCACGGTAAAGGGCATACTTGATATTGGATATGCAGTGCGTCTATCATTTATACCTCCAGCTTAGAAAAAATTTTTGGCTGGGAATGAAAGCGATTCCCAGTAAAGATAGCGCAACGGTGAACGCAATCATCTGTATAATTTCTGGTTCTGATAAAAGGCTCTGTGATTAGTATTTAAATTCTTGTCAGCATAAGTCTGAAGAAAAGGCCTAATTAACGTTCGTCTCAGAGAGTCCTCCAATAAATTTCCAAAGTTGATATTCAGTTATGATGTAGTACCAATTACAAAGTCACTATGAAAAGGTTTCTCAACTATTAGTCAAGTAATCTTTGAAACAGCGTGTGCAATATAATTTCTGGGTACTGGAATTTCTAGATGATTGGCATATATATAAATATAGATCCCCATTATATTGCATATCAAACTGAACAAAAAGTTTAATAATTTTTATAGAAGCTTTTATGTCATCAAACCAAAGGTAAAAATAATTCACAGAAATACGAGTTTCATTTTTTGCCTGATAAGCTGGTTAAATAAAATCAGGAAATGGATAATTCTCTGTTAGCTTGACTGAAATAGTTGACTTATGACACGTGTTATACTCCCACATACACAATATTAAACGAAATGGGTACAATTGTTTTCGATTACTTTGGTGGAGTGAGTTTAAATTACATTCTACAAAATTCATTTCCCTTCCACGTTTACTTTTTACATGCGTTATTATTCTCTAATAATATAAATTTTAAATTATAATAGTTATCATGCATCACTTAACAATTAAAGGATTTATAACCAAACCCAAAAATCGATTTCTATTCCCACAAAAATTGCGAACTTAAATGGAAAATTATTGTTATCCTCCCGTTCACCCTAAAAATATATTCACACATTCCGTTTGCATTAAAAAATTGCATTTAGTGATTAATTGTTGTAAAATGTGTATCCTGTCCTTTAATCTCTTTTATGGTAGATACACATCTATCACCTCTTAATGAATATAAAGTCATCTCAATTTGATGATTTTTAGATATTACTATGCCGGATTTGAATGATCTGACGGTCATGAGTTTTTAATTTACTAGGAGTAGGAGCTTTTTTACGAATACTTTCAAATTTGATAAATAGCTTGAATAATTGGGGGAAATCAAATGATACATTTATATTATTTGACCGGTTTCTGACAGCTTACGGGCGTTTCAGGGAATCTTATTCTGACTCTTTAATCTTTGTTATTTATGATAATAATAATACTATTGAATATTTGGTCATTAATATATTTAATTCAAATCCAACGTTTCTCCAAATATTTTATCATCTTCAGGGTTTGTAACACAAAACAAGGAGACGTACATCAGGTAATTATACAAATATCAGTAGAAAATTGAGGAAACAAAAATTTACCTACCGTTGAGCTTAATATTGAACAGTTACAAAGTAAGTAAAAACTTCAAACAACCAACAATTAAATTAACATAAAAAATTTACAAATTTTGGTAAAAAATACAAATTAATACATTTATTTACAACTTTTTTGCAACAAAGCCTGGAAGATATCAAAATATTGAAACGCGAAAAGTTGGCTGTGAGTTTAATAAATTAATTACCAAATATGTACTCAAGAATCTTATTACTCTCTATAATTTATTAGTTGAAAAAGTTATAATTGATTTCATATTAAACAACAAAAGCGATTGCACGCCTTCCATCAGTGATATGAAATACAGTGAAACCTGTCTTATTCGGTCAACAACGAACCCATAAAATAACGGCCAATTGAGAAGATGACCGCTGGATGGAGGTTAAAGTTACATCTGTGAAATGGGAAAATCATTCCTGAAAAATCAGTTACTTTCACAAGTGATCGCTCAATGAGGTGGTCGTCTGTTTCTCTGTACTGATAGTAATTACTACAGAGAATCTTAACGAATCTAAATGAAATTCATGTGTCTCAGTAGTTGAACCGCAGAGAACATTACTATTCATAATGAAATGGGTGCAACTGAAGGAAGTAGCTCAGGAGTAAAGGCACAGGGTTGCTATAAAATGAAACCTATTTTTTGTCACATTACATTTCTTTAGCAAATTTTTCCAGAAAAAGATTTGATTATCCCGTTTTAATTTTGTCAAAAAACTTATTAATAACATTCCTACTATTTCAAGAGATTCTTTTGCGAGAAATATGAACAAAATATTGGTCGTACATGAATTATAAAAGTCAGAGGTTAGTAGCGCATCCTTTACGATAGATCAGCAGTTTTCAGCACTAAAAACAGAGGAAATTTCTCCAATATTATCCAGTTGATTCCAATAGCTACAGATAAACACATAAACCCATGACTTCATTCCCTCACGGGGAAGAAAGAGTTAAATATCCTAGTTATCCCTCTTCAGCTAATGATAACTGACTTCAATAAAATCATTATTCCATATAACCCTATCTATAAATACCTCTTTGAATTCAGTGACTATCATTATATATTACTTTATGTAAGCCAACCTGTTTTTAAGACTTCAAAATTAACTCCTCTAAAGAGTCCCCTACTCTCATGTCATACACGCAGCTATCATGTTTTCTCGTTTGTTTATCGAATTTCATTCTTTCCCGCAAACTCCGTTTAAATCCACTCTCTCCCCATTTCCCATGATAAATATCATGCGATTAGGTAGAATTTTCGTTTTTCATTGTCCCAATGTTGCATTGAGATTTGCTGCGGAGAACATCCTCTTGTTCAAGGCTCCTGTAGCTAGTTGTATGTTCCATCCCGTGAGGCGCTGTAGGGGCATTTTTTAGGGATTGGGGACACCAGTCGTGCAGCTATTGGCTATGGGAAGGTAATTGAAATAATCATACTTTGAAATTCGAGGTGTTCTTTGACGAAATCTTGAGTAAGTTCTTGTTGAAATAGACAATGGTGCGCGAGAAAAGGAATTCATCACCTCAGATCATCGACAGAGTCATCGACTCAGTTAAGCGGAAGCTTAACCTCATTCCAGGATAATGCAATATTCACTTCAGTAGACAAGAAGAATCAATTTATCTGAATGAATCCGGTGGAACTAAGATGCCTCCGAACACATCCTTCTTATGGCAGAGAAAGCTGTGATACCATACGCTAAAGAACGGAATTCCCCTTCCGCGACGTATGTCGCTGCCGTGTGAAACAATAGGCATAAACACAGGCGAGATAGATTGCTCATACTATATGAATGTTATCTATCCCTGTTGAAGTCACTCCTAGAGCTGTTCAACCATGTTGTGACTGATATATTAATTTCCGCAGATACGACGGATTTCCCGTCTTAAGTTTCAATTATATAACGTGGAAACTTATGGTTGAATTACATTCTCAGACTCTTTTTGTGATTATTTACACGTGGAATATTCTGTGGTTCAGCTTCTCTAGAATTTCACTGGCTGTATTCAGGGACGATATAATCACTTCGCGTGAGATTAATTTTTTATTCAAGACGCTTAATCAAGCAAGTAAGGGTCTGATGAGATAAAAAATACTCCAGGTACAGCTATCCTTTATTCCCGCTCAGCATCAAAAAGTCTATTAAAGTCGCGACATTGTTGTTTGAACCAAGAATAGATAGCGGTTTATCTAACTTTCTTCGCCTTTACTGCACGTACACACGCAACCTTCTCGTAAGGTACTCTTTCAAATTAGTCTGATCCCTCTTTATCAATTCATTGTTAAATTTATAGCTATAATGAGTGATCTAAGACTTCTTCTCTTCAACTAATTAATGCATTGTAACTTATAAATGTGAGTTCTTCTACTTAATTCATATTATAAACATAAAAACCTGAGCGTTTCAAATTGAACATTATAGCAGATATTACATTATCAACTTGCTGTGTAAACCTACATGCACGTACAGTACTATATATACTAGTATTAAATGTTTAATATGCTTCAGCTGCAGATGAGATGTAAAAGTATAGTGGTGGTGACAGTGGCGGTTGTCCTTTCCCGATGCGCGGCGTTCGAGGAAGAAAGGCTCGCGCGGTTGAAGTTGAAAAAGTAGTGGGGAAGGGGTATTGAGATAACTCTGTGAGCATGTAATTATGTATGTAGTTATGAAATTATGCAGTGTGAATGTAATTACATTTGCACTAATCAGCAACTCATAAGCCACTATTTCAAATTACACGCTTACAATTTTAAAGCCAAGGCAACTAAAGTCACGACATAGTTGTTTGAACCTAGAATCAGTAGCCTTTTATCTAATATTCTTCGCCTATACTACACGTAGGGACACATACCACCATCTTGTATTTCACTAGTTCAAATTAGTGAGTCTGATCCTTAGATAATTAAATTTTAGTAAGTAAAAAGTGTAAATAAAACTGTTGAAAATATAAATTGACCAATGTACCACATTTAATTTTCACTCTGATCAATTTTTAACATCGCGTGCGGCTATCTTTATATTTCGCCTAATTAATTGAGTTTGAGGCTTAAATATTTAGTGCCTGGGCTCCAATACCACTACGAAAATGTTTGCTATCGAAGGAAAACTTCAGAAACATTCACTTTTATTTCTTGCAACACAAATGAGATGTCTGAAAATAAGAAGAAAGGGTCATATAATCCATTTTAGCTCATTTGGATAGTAAATTGAATCATTCGTAGTTGAAAATGATTGTATGCGATCTCGGGGACGCTGGTGGTTAAATTATGAGGTTACCTCACTCCCTTGCGCGGAACTATTTTGTGTGCAATAGTTTTTATCCTCAAAATTGGGTCTTTCTTGCATGTACCACATACTTCACTACCTTCGTAACATAGCTTGTAGTGATGGCCTGAAACTTCAGAGATGTGAACATTTCTAGTAAAGTCTTGCCGTAAACTCTTTGACGCCTTCATAAACTGCTCTTCCTTTTGGTATTACCACATTTTACGATCGTTCTGATCACTTTTTCACATCGCGTGCGGCTTCCCTTATATTTCGCCTACTTTATTGAGTTCGAAGCTTAAATATTTAGGTCCTGAGCCCCAATTCCGTGGCGTCGTCCAGCTCGAGAGTATAGTGGCACTTTTATATCATTTTTCTACGGAGGGTCATTCAGCTATCCACCCGATGAATCCTGATCTCCTTGATGTGCCACCGTTAGGAAGGTATATCTCCGCGACATTTCTACATTTATGGTAATTCCAAGGAGCGTCATCTGAATATTGGTTCCGTCCAATTGAATGGCGAAGTCCTCATAAACTTTCATTAACGTTACCATTTCGGCTGATCTAAAATATAAAATGAATATTTGCTTGTTCGTCTGCTGTGCGTTCCGATACCATTCATCAGATTACGATGAAACTTCGGTGAGTTTTTGTGCGCGCGCCCGTGAAGGTTTCTGAGTTATTAAGTTCATTGTACAATAAAGGGAGCGCGTGTTGTTTCATTAAATAAGTGTTGGCACCCTTGGTTCTCTAACAAGCGAGGAAAAGCAAGCAACGAAGCAGATCGTTTACCAGTTCCTCAATCACGTGCATCAGAATCGTATCATTGAGACATAATTTGTGTTAAAAGATACGTAAGTAATTTGTGCGTATTGTAAGATTAGGAGCAGTGGTCTCTTTGTATGCTTTTTTTAATTCTTGCATTCGTTTTCATATACGCTTTGCTTTTTTCTAAAATTGTATTTTTTAGCTCGAAAATCTTTCATTTTTTCACAACTTCAACAATAGAGTATGTAATTTACTTGGACACCGCAGCATAGGCATGGGATAGAAACTCACGCTATCATTTGTGTTTTTATTTCCTGTGTAGGTACGAGGAATCCATTGGACTAGGTCTCAAATTTCTTTTAGGGACCGATCTTGAACCCAGAAATGAGACAGCCGAAAAATTAATTTGTTTTTGCAATGGCGGTAAGACCAAAGATATTGTGTATCCCAAAGCACTTGAATAATTGTTTTTCAAATTAAATTTAATACCCAAAAATCATCGTCTTTCATTAATTTAGCACATTATAGTAAATATGTCTTTTTTATATTTGTGAGCCTACTAAATAAGGAAAAGAGGTATTGCAACGCATTTTAGGCAAAGGTAGTTAGTAAAATTAGCATAGTAAAATTTATTAACGTCAGGAGTATTGGGTATTTTGTACTCCACTCCCATCTGTTACCTGCTCAAGTAATTTATACGGAGCAAGTTATTTTTTCACGAAGAGAGACTTACATTTTTATATCCGTCGCTCAACGCGACTCCCATGTTTTTTTGTGTGCATGCGTGCCCCTTTTTTCCGCGATATATGGCCTTGGGTGTTTTACGCACCCACGCTCTCGTCCGCTCGGATGCGGTTCTCTGCGATGAGCTTAAAAGGAAAGCAAGGTTGAAGGTCCCCTCGTCGCGATGTAAATGGGCTCCAGTAATGAGCGCCTGCGAGGGAAAACCATGCTGATACCTATTCATTCAAAATTAAAACATAGAAATGCAATGAGGAGGAGCGTGTCATGGAGGAATTTAACTAATCAGCAGAGCATTTCTTAGAGGTTTGCTCAGTGAAGTAATGCACAAGGTACTTTATCGGCCAAAAACGAAATGCTTTCTTCCGTACAGATCACATTCTTAATTGAAAAATAAATAGTGTAGCAATTAATTTGGTGGGACTGCCCTTTGCGTGTCGCATACTACATGCATAACATAAATAAAAAAGGAGACGATGAGAGAATTCCCTGCTATAGATTAGGAAAAAAGAACATTCATTATTGTAAATAAAATAAATGATGTTCTCATCTTGCTGGAGCCCAGATTATGAGATGAAAGGGTAAATCCATCTTCTCTTAGCTTAAACCGACACTATTCAAGAAAAAGAATGACTCTGGAACGCAATATTACCTTCATCTTCATACAAATTTGCATTCCATGAACGTAACCAAAGTTTCGCTTAACGTATTTTTATTACCGAGCCGTAACTGTACACTTGAGAGACGAAAGCTAATAGTTTAGTCCTGGAATCTATTTGGTGGTTTGGATATCGTATGACACCCCTTCTTATCACTGGCTATTGGTTTTGAGTTTTTGAAATCGGTGAACATGAGGACAGTAAAATGTTAGACTAAGGTGACGTAAATCCTGAACCTTCAAAGGTAGGAATGATATTAATTCTAAAATTACTCCAACTTTGGGCAAAACCTTTTACGTCAATGTTTGTAGTGCCATTGTCACACAATTACATGCTACGGTAAAGAGCATAATGCGACATTTTTTAGCTCTTTATAAACTTTCTCAGAGTTACCTGGAAACCTGAGACGGTTTTCCAAGTAACTCCTGTGAAACATTTCGTACTTTAAGTAATCCTTTCTCAGACCAAGTTCAGGGTCCTTTGTTTGTCTTAAAATTAACGAAAAAGTGATAAAATTAAACAAAGAGTAATGATTCACGCTTAATATTGAGGTACATACCGTTTCAACATACGCACTAAATTTTATTGTCAAGACACTTCTGTTACCAAGGGCACTTATCATGTCCTTTTTCAGCTGAGGATAATTCAGCTATCCACGTGAAAAATACTAATCTCCTTGATAAATTGTGCAATCGCTTGGAAGGTGTATCTAGGGAATGATATTTGCCTCTATGTTGAATCCGATCATGTAAAGCCTTGTACTATCAGTTGGCTTCTAAACATTTTCGCCGAGTTCCAAAGTGTTGCCATTTTCCTCCACATCAGAACCAAAAAAGATACGCCACCTCAATATAATTCCACCAGCACTAGGTACATTCATATTTCATAGTTGCTTGGAAATTTTCTAAAGAAACATTTTAGCTTATAATATATAGTGCATATAATAATAGAAACTACCCTTGCTTCATAATTTTCCTGTAAGTTCATAGTTATGAATTTTCTGACTCTGTCCATTATCTGAAACATTCCAAATGATATTACTTTGGTGCGGCTTGATCAGTGGAATGATGCAAATTTTGCCTGTATTGATAGATTTCTGCGCATGGTAAAACATAGTACATGTGAAAAGCGAATATTTCCAGCTGAAATCATTTTAGTTAGCATCATCCTTTTTAGGCACAAAATAAACCTGATCCTATCCTAATCCAAGAAGCATAACCCATTAAAATAACGGTACATATGCGCGGGTTGTGATAGGCTTTCTACACAACTTCAGCAAGTTAATGAAATAAATATTTCTACTTCCTTACGCCGTAGGCAGTTTTCTTCCTCTTGAATTAAATTATTGTTCGTTTATTTCTATAAAGTTTTATTTTCCTTCTCGTCGTACCTTCTAAATTTTAGGAAATTCTGGAGGTATACTAAAGAGAGAAGAAAATAGACACCCCTTTCCCAGCATTCATTACACTAAGCGAGGAATGATGTACGTAATGGGAGAATGAATGAGTACATAAACAATGCGCCTGCTCTAGATGATGGTATCTCATGCGAAAATGCCTCGGACGAATTGGTAGGCGATGTTATCCCACGGAAGTGGTGGTTTATATGTATAAGAGTCCATCGCTACGACGGCCTTGCAGCCAAATGGAAAGATAGCTTACACTCTCAAGCCTCCTGGCAAACTGCGTCTTCAAGAAATTTTTAATGATACTCTCCTGAGATAGTCGTAAAGCTCTCTTAAACATAAGCGCCTGGAAAAATATGCAGAGCGGAACAGAAATCCATCTGGCTGTAAATATAGCTTCAGAGTCAGAACGGAGTGCTCTTTTGGAGAGCGATATATTTTATTCCTCGGATCAATTCTCCCACGGAGTAGATGCTGGTGAGTCCTCCCTTGGCGACGTAAAATGCGGGACACATTTTTGCATGGCCACTTTCTATACCTACAGTGCTGTGTTTAACGGGCAAGAGTTGTTTCCTTAACATTACACCGACGTGTAATACTAAAATTTTGTTGCTAAAATATTAACGGTATTACATTCTAATATCGGCGGCCACTTTTCTAATTTCTATATCTGCATCTGCGTATTGCTCCATATATATCTATTGCTCCATATATATTGCTCCATATAGCGGAGATATACATACGTATGTATGTATATCTCCGCTTAAAAGTCTTTGTTGCCTTTGTAACTGTTAACTTTGTAACTCTCAGCAACCAGGCCATGACCTTGGTTGCATATTCTCCTCGGGTCTTTTTCCCAAAGCAAGTGTTAATTAATGCCACTAAAGGCTGAGGTTTTTATGGCAAATTAAAGCTCTTACCCACAAGGAATTTTGTTACCTCTTTGTAATTACATCAATTAGGTTAAAATATCTTCCTTATTTTAAAAGATAGAAATACGATTTTTGCTGCAATAAATAGATAAATTTACAAAAATATTTATTCCAACAATTTTTTTGACAACTCTGAAATTAGGAGCGCTATCGTACATTATTTGTATTTGAGGAATTAAATTTCGACCAATATTCGAGAGCCATCTTGAAATAAGATACTGTTAGCATTGATGATAGCAGAACAAGAAAAATGAATATCACATGCACCACTGTGAAAAGTTTTAAATCTCCTCAATTGATACTAGTCATTGAAATTCGGTGTTTTCATTGTAATTGCAGAATACTTCGGAAAAAATGTTTACGTTGCCATTGTTCGGTAACTAAGGACCAGAGATCTTATGTTGATAGGGAAAATATGTTTAAAATCACCTCTCCATCCTCCTCCAGGAGTTAAGAACTTTCCGCCGGAAACAACCTCTAAATAGAGCGTGTGGGAGGGTTTATTAGAATGGCATCCGTGAGAAGATAAGTACAGGTATGAAAAATAAACAGCAGAAAGATTGAAAAGTGCAATCTGCTTTCGACAAATTTTTGCGTCGCTCTATTTTGTGGAAATCAATAATCAACGTTGACATCTCGGTCATTTATACGTTAAACAATAAAATTTTTGCGTGGTATTCAGTTAGTGTATTACGCAATGCCGACGTTTCGTCAAATTCTTTAGCATCTTGAGGGTATCCAAACCAGTGAAATTTAGCCATCAGAAAAAGCAATTGTCAACTATAAGCAGAGATTTGACACTTACTTTGTTTGATACTTATATTTTGCTGATTTAATTGCCCTGAAGATCATCCCTACAATTTGGCAAAACGTCAGCAATAATAAATATATTTATTGACCACAACTCAAGAATCTTACTGTTATATTTGTGATCAATAATGTTGCGCGGTAAGAAATAATTCTCGCCCCTGTTCTTTCCATAATGTACCCCATTTATATTTCCGTCTCTTTCAGGTAATGATATTCTAAAGAGATTTAAAATAGTTTCCTTCGTGTCTCCCAGTTACTCGCCTCCCTAATTTTTTAAGTTACATACATTAGTATTGCCTTTAACCTTGAGGTCTCCAGCGGCTGCTCTCTCAGTAGATTTGTCTCACTTTCTGTTCACATTTCGCAACAAACGAATTTGGAAAAACACCCAGTTTTTATCAATATTTCATTGGAATTATAAATAAAATCTCTTTTCCTTGGCGCCAGTGGTTTGTGGCGCGTGTACTCAAGTTTCTTGCACCAATGAAACTTAAAATACCTCGAAATGGGTCCAAAAACGTAGACTAGGGATTGTTGGTTCGCCATTGTTGAAGCATTTAGTAGTAATATTGATAAACAAAGCAGTCGCAAAGAATTATTTAGTCGATGAAGTAATGAAAATTATGACTCAACATACTGAGCAGATTCACCTGTGTTGTGTGATTAGGAATGAAAAGTTGGTTCTTCAAAAAAAAATCTGTTACGTTTCATTATACTCAATCCATCATGAGATTTAGCAGAGTGAGGGCTAAACATATGGAAATAATGGATAATATGGATACTTTAATATTTTTCTGTTGAATAATTTTCTGTTAAATCAAATGGCTATGACGCATTATGTCGCAGCTTTAAGCCCAGTGTAGCTTCTTCAGATGAGTCTACTGATTTTCAAATATTGATGAGCAGTTAGTTGACTTTCAATCATTTTTTGGTACATTTTCTGCTCCATTCTGTTCTACCTGTAGATTTTTTTCAGATTAATAGGAATTTTCAATGTTTAACGATTAATAAAGCGCATTGTCAGTATTCTTAAAAAACCAATGGAGGTTTAAGTCTCAATGTGTGGAGCAATATGCACTTTTACTTGGAATGAATAAAATGTTAACAGGCATCTTACTTCAATGAGGAATTTGTTGTTTGTCTTTATTAAATATTTATCTTTAAAATATTTCATTACATTAATTAATGAGTTCAAAAACTGCGATTTTGTGTAAGGGTGAGTCATTGTCAGTGGGGTCTAGCAAAACGCCGGAGACCTACGCCAAAAATGTGGGAAATTGAGAGGGGTACATTGTCATAGAAAAACAAAAGGTTTAGTCCCATTTCTATCGGGGTTCCTCTCATAAAATATATAATTACAGATATCCTAAGGGGCCATTCAAATAGTAAGTAAAACGTTTTTGGGGTTTGGGGGATTGGGATCATCTTACTTTGTCTTATGAAGAGGAGGGACTGGGGGTCTGGAACCAATTTACGTATGTATATTGTCCGTCTCAAAACATTGTATCGTTTTCAAATATCCTGTGCTTTTTTTTCCGAATATCCTTTGATTGTTTCCAACTTCATCAACTGTGGTACGGTTTCACTCTTAATGTCAATGGGTGTGGTACTCCTACACTGCATAATTATACGATATCCAGTGCTCAAAGATGCACGATGCTTCTATGGAGAATTGAAACAGAGAAAAGCGAGTTTTTAACGAAGAGTAGATAGAAATTTCTAACGTCTTGCGTGAGACTGAGAGGGAAGGGAGGGGGGGTTGGGAAACTCTTACATTGGCTTACGAGGGAAGAGGGGGGGGGGTCAAAAATGGCATAAATCGTCTTACGTAATACTTGAACGGCTGTTATTTTCCCTTGTTTTCGAGTTACAGACCTTAGATTTTCGAGTAATGCGAAACCACTCTCTTTCTGCCGTTAGTTCTATATGTTGATGAGGAGAATGCATCTCTCTTTTTTTTTCAAGTGCTCGCTTCGAAAGGGTGGCGTTTACTCCGCTACGTTCCTTGCGGGGAAATGACGGCTATGAGTGCGCCTTTCCGCGGGGAAAAGACTCCCACTTCTTTCAGGCTTCACCATTGATCAATGTCTTCACGGAAACCGCTAAAGATAAAGCCGTTGCACGAATTTCTCGAGGCCTAGGCGTGAAAAAACTTAAATTCTTATTTTCATGACATTTTCTGATTTTTTGTCGAGTACGGGGTTCCCCGGTGAGAAATAAAATATCTATAATACTGAAATTCTGTATGTTCGTAATTAATAGACTCTTAAACTTCTTCATGAGCAAAATGTGACACGCATAATCCTTGGAACCTAGACGGTTTATTAAGCTATATTAGAAAACCAATAGGTTAACAAAGGATTCTATGTAGGCCCTTGTTTCGATCAAATTTTCCTTCCTTAAGAATGATAAGGCTTAAGTTAAATCATAAGAATTACAAAATTGCCGTTCAGTTTTAGGAGAGCATTATTTATTCATACCCCTTTATGTGTGGTTATGACTGCTTCCTGGTATGAGCCGTTAGCAAGTCATTTTCGCGTATTTTTCTTTTGTTTTAATTTTCAAGCATTTGCTCAACTTATAACTTTCCTTACCCTAGTGATATCCTAAGGGTACCGGATTCTATTATATCACAAACGCACGCCATCATGAAGGAAGTACTTGGATACACCGGCAACGGTGATACTTTGTCCTTGCAAACTTTTTTAGCTATTTGATTAGCCATTAAACTCATGGCACCTGAAATAGGAGGTCTTCAG
The DNA here is from genome assembly GCA_963169105.1 of Ceriagrion tenellum. Classification (NCBI taxonomy): domain Eukaryota; kingdom Metazoa; phylum Arthropoda; class Insecta; order Odonata; family Coenagrionidae; genus Ceriagrion; species Ceriagrion tenellum. The sequence goes on from OY720639.1 coordinate 106,763,969, forward strand.
TTGCCCTGACGGCTAGAGTCGAACAGCAAAATGTCTGCAAGAGTCCTTGACAAGGTAGAGATACCGAGAAATGTTCTCGCTTCTGAATGCTTTTCAGTGTCGACGACCAACAAAAGCAGTTGATATTATCCCTAGAATGACGCAGGCTAGTCTGAGAATCGCACAAAGCTGCAGTTAAATCAATCTATTTTTTTGATGTTGCGAGTTGCTTTAGCTACTGTTCTCAATGAGGGCCTTGGAGTATGTTCAAAAATACTTTTGTTCATATCTTTCAAGCTGTCACTCCCCTCAAATTTCTGCTGACCCGAACATGTTTTGCGAACTCAAAGCTAAGGTTCTTTAAAAATTACCAGATTAGCTGACCTTTTTAGTACTTAGCGTTCTATCATACTTCTCCGGCGACATTAAGTTTAATCACTGAGATTCTAATAATATTTTAGAGAGTACAGGAATGTTTTTAACCAATGTCAGGGCAAAAAATTCGCATCAATATTACAATTTGTTCAAGTTTGCTTTTGCTTCCCCTTAAACCTGGCTACCCTTGCGTGGTCCGTGGTGGATTGTCATTATAATATATGATTATCTATTGTCATAGTAAATGCTACTTTCCCTTCGATCTAAATGGTATCAAAGCACATAGCAATCCGCTAAAATAATTTCCGAATCGATATGATTGAGTAATGACAAACCTTCTGCAGACTTTTGTTCCTTCTTTAAGTTAGGGAGGTGGCCGTTCTTCTATCGCGGCCATCGTCTGCCTTGCACCCCGGTGATGGAGAGCGTAAAGGTGCCTAGCGATGCTACTAACGCGACTTTATCTTTACTATGGTTCAACCTCACAAAAAATAGTATGTTTAACCGCAGGTGAAAGTGGAGCATAGGTGAATTTTGATATTAAACTTCTGTACTTCTAGATCATGCATGTAAATTTAAATTCGTCTTGTACCCCTAGTTACATGATTTTTTCCATAACTTTCAAAACTTAACAAAATATCGGCATAAATCAGTTTTCAAATTAATCACAGTAAATTTGTGTAAAATTTCTGTTCTTGCTAAAGTGTGCCATATGCATCGAAAGCACTCCACATCTGCCAAAATAATTCGGAAAAATTCCAGTATCTCTCGGAGATTCCCCCATCCTACCGTTGTCGAGATCGCTCGGCAAAAATCTTTCATGAAAGACATCTATTAATGGAACATTTCAGTTAGTAAGTGCATCATAAAAATTAGAATGTCATCGTTGATTTTTAATATTAGTTGTACTTATTTGCAAAATAGTGCTGCTTTTGTAGTTTAGAAATCAAGGAGAATTTAATAAAGTAGTTCAAGGATCTCTGACCTAGACAATTGAGATTTTGACTGCTGCAATAAGCTTTGAATTGCTGACTGTTTCCTGGCCTTTGTGAAATTTCAGTTAAAATGTGTTACTCGCATGCAATCTAAACACGAAGAGAAATGTATTTAAAATAATTTGATACTTACATTGCTTCTGAAATCGGTAGATTTCTCCAAATCGCTGTCAGCCCTTCACTTAGAACCGTATTTTATTGACACAACAGGTGTTCTTCAATTTTTTCGAACCTTTTGCAGCTCTAAAACACCAGAGTCGATGAATGAACCACTTTTTCCCTCTATATTTTAGCACCTGTAGTTACTAGAAGGTAAAAGAAAACACTATTTTTTGTCTTTTTTCTTGTAGGGTCAAACGGAGAGAGTAGTTCGTTTCGCTCAGCACACAAAAATCATTGCCTAGTTATTTTATCAGGTTTATTTTTGATCCACTCCTGACGACACTTTTTATTCTTTCACGGGAAGCAATGAAGGGATATCGATGATCAGTTTAAGCTTTACATCGCCGTTGGCTCACCTTAAGTGAGCACTGCACGGAAATCGTAGTTCTCACTCGGGCACGGTGAGCCGGAATCACTGGGTGAATACTTCATCGGTGCAAGCAACCTCGATGAACGAATGGGGTCACGAAACTCCACAGTGAAAGAGTGAAACAGAAAAAAACAATCGCAATTCAACACGCGAACTTTTTCAAACTCTTCCGAATGGGAGAAAATAAAAAAAAATTGCACCGCGTTGTATTTTCGAAAACTCGGCCGGATGAAGGATCGAACGGCAGATGCCTGCGCGTCGTAGTCGGCGGAACTTTATCCGCCCGCTCTCGTATTAAGGGTTGAACTTGTACGATCGCCCGCCTGTCGTGATGGAGAGACGGAGACCGCGCCCGCCAGGGTAACCAAGACAACTAAACAAGTCGCGGAACGAGGGAGGGCAAATCTTTCCGCGCATTGTACGCGCCGAGTCGGGGAGAGGCGTCGGCGGGCGACGAATCCGCGCATGCGCCTTGGCAACATCCGTCGCCGCCTCGTTTATCGCGACTCCCACCCCTATCCGTCCCCCCTCCCCCGACCACTCCCCCTTTCAGTGGCCACATGCATTCCTCCCACGTCGAAAATTCCCCCTCTCGCTGCTGAATTCGGAAGCGCTATGTCGCTCTCCTGAATTCGGAAGAGCCTGGGATACCAAAATTCTTTTCGCTCTCGTTTCATCCCTTCTTGGAAGATGCTGGAAAGTGAACGTAAGCGGGTTTAAGAGTTTTTTTGGTGAAGTTTTTTAAAATTTTAGTGTCATGGGATAGGGATTTTCAGATGATATATTTATGTAAATGTTTCATCTTTAAATGTGTGCGTTACTTTTTTTAACATTCCCCTCTTAGTCCCCGGCAAGATCAGGTTTCATTTCCTTCATATTGGCCCAGAAATGTAGTGGTGACGAGCACTTTTCGTAGCCACGTCCGACGCCCATCTGATAAGTGACCACGCTGCAGTTGGGAGATGCATAGAGAGTAGACGGAGTGACCAAGGATTACGGCCTTCTGCCTGCGAGCTGCAAGTAATTCTTAATGTGCCAAACAGAAATGAATACACGTGACACACTTTACCAGCAAGTCGTTGACTCCACCGAGTATATGATTGCTTCGAATCGTTTCACCGATACCGGTATGGACGTAGACCTGTAGCATCTGATGGTTACAACAACGATACGTCCTGGCAGACGTCCTCAACTCCTCTAGCTTGAGATTAAAAAAGCCGAGCAGAAAGCCTTGCTTAAGGTGCTTACGGTTAAGTTCAAAGCAGACCGGCTGATTTCGTCTTCCTACCAAAAGTTGGTGTGAGAACCAACATAGCCTGTTCCCTTAACGAAAACGAAGAAGGATATGGAGCCAACATCATACTGGCCTGCAAAGAAACATACACAATCTGGGAGATATTATTCATAAAGGTGAAGGCTCATCCTGACAAAACATCAAAGAAGGTACAAGTGGATTGCAAGGGACTGGACTGTCACTGCACGGCAGCAATAAGTTAGTGAGAAGAAATGCAGCATAATGACCAACTTTCTTATTCATTGATTACCAATTGAACAGTGTACGGGGTACATTTGGAGAAGCTCAGATCCGAGGTCTTGATATTTCGTCCGGTTTTTTGCATCTATGTTCGCTTCAGCCGGACCTGAAAACCCAATCACGATCATGGAACGCGAGAGGTTGTCGAAGAGAACGATTTGATGGTGTCTTCGCATCCTGGTCGCCTCCAACTTCCGAGTGGTAGAAAAGGATTTATTCCTCCAGATGGTGTATTTAGCGTTCTACTTGACGGACTCAATATTTTTAGGAGCAAATGGCAGCATAAGTTTTTCGTCGATGCCAAAATTATGTCGCAGGTAAAAGTATGTCACCCATAGGGCCGCATTATGCCGAGCTATGTACGCTTACGTTGAGTAATAGCTACGACCAGAGAAAAGGTGACTCGAAAGAAGTCTTCGGCAGAGCTCCGCACGCCCTGTACCTCGTGTCGGCATCATTCACCTTGAATATATTTCGGTGGTACATGAATGTGTTTAGGGCACCATCCTGGCACGCGAGGGCCAAACCCTCGGTCTCGGAATTTTGACCGGCGGATCGGAGGAATGCAAACATCAGCTCCTTCGATAGCCGATGCTTTTTCATGTTTCGATATAAATATTCTTGTAGATGCAGCTGTTTGCTAGCATAATTAAAATGGTGGCAATTATGCTCTCTTTCTTTTTATTAAGACTCACTTTTTAATTATCGATTTACTGTTTATGATTCATTTATTATTATTTATTCGTCTTTATTTTATTTTCTTGAGTTATCTCTATTTTATTTATTTATTGATCTTTATTTCATTTGTTCTTAGATATAATTTTTAATTAATTAATTGATTTGTACTTTCTTGTTATTTATTAATTTTTATTATTTTATTACTCATTTCTTTATTTTTAACTTTGCAGTTATATATAAATTACCTTTTTATTATTATTATCATTTCATGTGCATTTTATTCATTTTTTTGTTGGTGTTACATTAGCTTAATCAGTCTGTAGGTTTTTGCAGGTTTTTCACACTCCCCTACAAGTGAGGGTGTTTTCCTGTAGTGGGTTTTTTTCAAGAATATCAACTCATTACTTCCTTACGTTTTTTCCACAAATGTACATATCTTTCTTCACACTTATACAATGTATTTTTCTGACGAGGGTTTAGATGGAAGAAGGGACAGCCTTAGTCTCAATCTTGCCCCAATAGAGACGCCTAATTATTATTATCACATCTCCTCACCAGCTGATTGCTGCAGTCCAGTGACATTTTAGTTCAGTTCAGTCTACTCGGACCTTTTCACAAATGTTTTGCCAGGAAAAGTCTTCACCGTTATGGATACTTTCTTCCAGATTGTGTCTGTGTCTTTGCAGGCGAGTATGATGTCGGCTCCACATCCTTCTTCGTTTTCGTGAAGGAGACAGGCTGTGTTGGTTCTCAGACCAACTTTTTGGTAGGAAGACGCAGTCAGCCAGTTCGCCGTGAACTAAACGGTATGCGCCTTGATCAAGGCTTTAAGCTCGGCTTTTTTGATTTTGAGCTTGAGGACGCCTGCCAGGACGTATCTTCGTTGCTACCGTCGAAAGACTGGTCTAAGTGCATAGCGGTATCTTTTGCTACCCTCTTTATTACCTACATGAGAAATGCTCGTAATCCAGCGACCTCGCGCTCTCTTAAGAGATTTATCTGGGGCATCTGGTTGGGGCACTCGACATGCTGTTCCCAGGAATACTCTGTTGAGGAGACACAAGTAGTAAGACAGACAGGAGTAAGCAAAGAGGTTACCCCTAAGGGTTTCCGTTCATTCCATATGAGCACCCTTCTTAGGTAGTTTGTCATCATTACCACGCTCAACTCCAGGAAGGGCTCCATCCGAGGGGGCTGGTTGTGGGTGGCTACCCTGGATTTCATCTTTGTAACTAGTTCTACTACGTGTGAGGTGGTTAGCCTCTCACGCAGAGGTCCACCATTGGCCGGTAAATGCCATTACCAGGTACTCCACGTGGAAGCCGATGGTCCGACATTCGTACCCTAATAATATTATTTTTATCATTAAAGGTTCCCATTTGTAGGTAGGTTTTTCTACATTTGTCACCTCATTTATATTTAATTTAAAGTCACTTTTTAGCAGGGCATTATTGATTTTCTATGTGTCGTTTTTCTGGTGGACATCAGACTCGGGGACATGGGCGATGGGCGTTAAGGGTTGGGACGCCGAAGGGGCTGGAGCCACAACCTTTTCCCCCTAGTCTCGCCGCCCAAATTGTCATCTTTTTCCCTTTGTCCTACTCTTCCGTCGTATTCGGCTGTTACATTACCTCTCATTGTATATCAGTGACTGGCTGTTGTTCCGCCTGGTCGCTTCAATCCTGCAAAAGTGAGCCGTATTCCAAAGTTTTTCCATTCAGGTAGCAGAGCAACTATTTACTCGTCCAGAGAGGACCCGAAAAATCTCCACTGCATCCCTAACCAGATGACACGAATATTCTCTTTTGAGTGTTTTTTCTTCAAGGTCAGCTGAATCGAACCGAGATATTTCACATTTCTGCGTCAGCTTTGTAAAGAAGATTCCGAATTTTGCTAGCGCTGTATGAAAGTTGGAAATCAAGCTCTCTTTCTTCTTATCAACTGATTGCTCCAGTCCAGTGTATGCCTCGATCTTTTTCATCAGTGTTTTTCCTGGAAAACTCTTCACCGTCATGGATACTTACCTCTAGATGGTGCCTGTTTTATTGCACGCAAATATTATGTTTGCTCCAGTTCCTTATTCGTTTTTGCAGAGGCTGCAGGTTGTGTTAGTTCTCAGGTCAACTTTTTGTAGGTAGACGCAGCCAGCATTCTTCCATGAGCTAACCTCCATGCTATTCGGTTATCCATGCCAAAGAGCGGCAGCGGGTGGAAAGTTGACCAATCACGCAAAACTTTAAGACGTAGCATAACCTTTTTTGGTATAAATTTCGGTTCAATTTTAAGCAGATTGATATGTCCACAGGTTACGCACTTCAAATCATTTTGTTAGTCGTAAAAGATTTTATAAAGTTAAGTGTACCTAACTCCTATGCAACTTAAAATCAGTTTTGTTTGGTCTGTTTTATTCATAAAGCCTCCATCCTATTAAGGTGTCTAAAGCGGCAATCGTCGGTCACTGATTACGTATCTTATAATTTTTAAGGTGAATCGGAAAAAAATATTCAGAGCTACACTTCACTGAAATGCATCTTATTATGCATTGGGACTCACCATTTATGCGGCAATAGAAATTATGCTATAATTTAGTTTCTTTTCGCCAATTGATAGTATTTTATAACTATAACTATTGAAAGCTTTCTGCAAGTGACTCAAAATGAGGAATAGGGGAATACTTGCAGGATTTTTATCTTGCATTCATGGCCTTAATTAAAGCACGGTTAAACACTTGAGTTTACAGCGCGGTCTTCGAAATTTGGGCCACAATTGCATTTAATAAAATGCGATTTAGAATTTTGACCCGGCATGATACTTCGATATCTGCTACCATCCTCATAATTGAAAATTCATCAATTCTCGTTTAGAAAAAAATCTATGAATACAGTATGTCATCCAGTAATCATTAAATATTTCCTCCCCAACACTCACGATGAACTTGAATTGAATCCTTAATGAAAACCTTGGAGACGTAATGCGCAGATGACAGCATGGACGTATATTGATTCAAGACGACCTAGAAGGCTTATTTAATTTACTGCACCACAATAAAGTTCGAAAATAATTGCAGGTTTATCTATCTATCGGTACCAAGTTAATGACTGCAGGATTTATGGGAAACCCAAGCCCGTTTAGCCACAGGGGCTCTTGATATATATCTTTTGTTATTTTATGATTTTATGTCTCATGACATTAATTTATTATGTGAGCCATTCTTTCATCCGTGAAAGAGAAGAAAAAACAAATGTAGCGGGAAAAAATAAAACCCGTCCGCTACAGTAACTTCAGAACTCTGTGTTGTCAAACATGTGAAGCGTTTTTGACTGCATGATGGAGGCTATTATTTGTCAAACGAATGCCGGGAAAATCCTCAATCGGGATAGGCTAATGAGTAATATAAATACGCTCTAGTTAGGCCTCGTATTAAAAAGGCTACTATTATCTGGTGAAGGTCATACATCGGTCTACATTCGCGAATTGATCCAAATTCAAATGAAATCGGGGTGTTTCATCAGCAATTTGGCGAGTAAACTCTATCATACGGGAGTTGGAGGGATAATTAAGACAGCAATATGAGAAACGTGGACTAATGGACGAATATTATCAGAATTATTTGAATCCTAATCCAAGAATGACTAATCATCAAAGATAATTCATATATACACGGATCCTGAAATGTTCAATATTTTTCCTTGAGTACTCGAACAATGCAAGTACCATGCAAACGGTCTGAAAATGGTGAAATAGTCGCGCGTATCCCCTGTAATTATTGAATAATTTATTCTGTTTTTGTATTCATTGTAAATATCTTTTACTTTCCTGCTCATGGAAACTATGATAGCAATTTAAATTTTGTCGCAGCGATAGACACACCTTTTAAATTACTTTTTTCTCGACGGAAATTAGCCAGTAATACATTACGAGGAAAACGAAATATGTAACCACGAGTTTTGAGTGATTATTCTCTTTTAGGGAATTAGTTCACAAGATAAATCATGGCAGGATAGTGAGTCTTCATTTAGGGGTATTTTAAAATTAGGGATACATTTAACTGCAAACAACAAGCCTCGAAATTTATTTTCTCTTATGCCAAACGTATGGGTTGCTTAGAAATTTGTAGGAATCCTTGGAGTAATCATACACTCTTTCCTCATCAAATTACTTGATTTGAGGTAGTTTGAGCGAAATATCATTTCACCTAGAAATAAATTAATTTGGTCTAATTTTAATGAAACATATCTCACCCTTTCAATGACACCAAAAATTCAACCCTTTACCATGTTACTTTCCGAGATATTTGCCAAAAAATACCAGCCGTTTTAAATGGAAAATGGTACGTGTATGCACTCCAGAGAGAGCTAATGAATTTCTAACACCAAAGTTACGTCAAAAAATTAACTGTGTGAGGTTTTTAAATTTTCTTACCTATTTTTGAAAATGAATCATATTGTCACCGTAGTAAGTTCTTCGGGATCAAAAAAAATTTCCGTCTTTAAAGAGAATAAAACGTACCATGCGATAAAAATGAGTCGAGTTAAAGACTTGTTTACATATTTTCATTTAATTACTTACAATTTTTGTCATATAAAACTATATTATTATACCATTTATAATGCAATGCTTTATTCATGTGTCCTACAGCCGGTAAAATTAAAACGTTTAATTAAATATGGTCCTAATTATGAATAGGGAACTATCTCAATCAGACTACCTTAAAAAGCTGGAATCGACCTAATGAATTGAACTCCATGACAACATGCACCTGGACTAACGAGCTTGGATTTAACCTCCGAGGATACTGCGCCATTTCAGCAAAAAGTAAAAATTTTGGGTTCAAATGTAGTTTCTAAAGAGATCAAACAACTCGTGGTGGAGCCCGAAGTAAAATATTACGTTTGGTCCAACCAGCACGTTCTCGTGATTTTCTTCGGTGCCTTTATTCCGCGAGGGTATTCAGCGGTTTTTAATTCACTCCGTTTTCGCTACCCCGTCACTCCGCGTCCCTCCTCGTCGGCTCTCGGTGACGTAACTCCATAACAGCTTACGCTTCTTCCAGCCTTTAGTGCCAGCCTTCGAAGGTATTTTCAACCCCGTTCAAACAAATCCAAAAATTTGGGTAGGACTGAATACATATTTGCGTAAGAAGTAATCCTTATAATCATCATTGGTCGTTCAATCCTAAGATTGGTTGACTGCAGCCCTCCACCCTCCCTATCTAATGCTAGTTCCATTACCTCCTTGTATCTCTTCCTATGTACTCTTCATCATTTCTTATTTTTGCCGTCCATTTTATCTTAAGCATCCTCCTACAGCACCAGATTTCAAAGGCTTATAGTCATTTCTGGTCAGCTTTTCCAATGGTCCATGCTTCCGATCCATAGAATGCTACGCTTCACACGAAGATTGTTCACGTACTCTTTCCTGGTTTGTCGTGCTATCTTCTTTGAGAACTGCAGTTGTCTTTTCCTTATGAACGCCTTCTTAGCTAGGCCATTCTCCGGTTGATGTCCGTTCTACTTCTTCCGTCCCACGTGTAGGTACTTCCGAGGTAGGTAAAAGAATCCGCTTGCTATAATTTATTTCCTCTCATGGTAACTTCTGCATTCATAATTTCTCTTCTGCACACTAGGATTTTAGTCTTCGTCTTACTTATTTATTCTTACTTATTCTTGTAGATCTTGGTCCATGGTGTTTAGTGACCTTTGAAGATCCTCGCAATTTCCAGCTAAGACAGCGATATATTTATACGAATCGGAGCATGTTAATTTCTTCTCCGTTTATCTTTATTCCGCTCAGTCCAGTTTCTTTCACTTCTCGGATAACCTTCAAGTTCATGTTGAGCAGTACTGGTGAGAGGTTGCATTATTTGATAATTTTAGCTTCTATGTGACATCCGTCTCTCATTCGCATCATCATAATATATATAGTAAGGAAACGATTAGAAAATCTTAGATCAAACAAAATTTTGCTTAAAACAATGGTCGTAATATTAATCATTCCACATATGCAGATTAGGTGAATGAGACTAAATATGAACAAGAAATATATAAATCAAATGAGCGCGATTTATTTTTTCGAATCGGAATGGATGCCGGCTTCATAAACAGCTGTGGACCAACATGTTTGTAATGCCTTAATCCGTGTGTGTTGCATCTATTCTCTCCTGACCGCGTTTTACTTCCCATTCACTTTTCGTAATGTGACCGAAAACTCGATACCAGATACTCTTGCTCTAACTCGTAAGATAGTGGCAAACATAGGCGACAGTAATTATTCATAACAAGTGCATCACAATTACTACTGATCTATAGAGTACAGTGTACAATTATACGATCGTTACCGCCGAAAGACGAAACATTGCCGCTTCATCATTAAGGTTTCCCTCAACCAAACGCTCTCTTTTTCTCTGCATTCCTCAATCCCGCTCAAAGTAAATTATCTAAACAAACAAAAGAGAGCTATGAATAAAACAATAACCTTTATCTTCCAAAGTAATTCGGAATGATTCAGACACCTTTTGGAAGCACGTCTAACCAAAATATTTCGTAATTACTCTCTGTAATACCGCGAAAATTGTTCGTTGAACGGTATTACTTCGTGTAATAATTCATTTATTTGTCACTTGTATAATCAATATCTTTATTGATTGGGTGATTAAATTATAATATGCTAAACACGTTAGGTATTACTTCAAGTATTACGAGGATCTTCGTCTTAAAAGACTTTCCTGTAGAGTCTTCCACGAAAAAATACAGCCTAGAAGTTCCAGAGTAAAATAAAGTTTTAAATTCCTATTTTCAAGTAGAAAATTCTACTCTATAGCTACTTGTTGAACATTGAAAATATTTTCACTTGGTTTTTTTGGCTAACCGGTGATCTAAAGTGGTTGCCCTGTTGATGACTTGTGTTTGCTTATTGAAACCATCTAAACAGGCTCGTTTGTGATTTGAAAAATAAACACAAAACAGTGAATTTCATGTCGAGAACTCATGATATCGAAATTTCAACTCTTTACAGAATCGTGACAAGGATCATAACAATGAAACCAGTCATATTAAGCAGTCTTCAGTGGAAATATGTTAAGAAATCTTTTGTTATGTTCCACCTCGTTTCTCAGAAAATATATTATTAACGTTACGGTAAGCTGAAAAACCGCCCAGACTAATGAGCGCCTGAAGGAAAGAAGACACGGGCTCTTACGAAAAAACTGTTCAGGGAAAATATAGAACCGCACATTTTGATTCATCCAATGCTCGGGATGGCGACAAGAAAAAGACGTGTGATGATACGAAGGCTTTAGCGGACAGGTGGACCCAAGTAGAAAGCTGAAATAAGGAGAATTCTGGGAATGGTGTTGAAATGAAAATGACGATGTCCAGCGGTAGTTTTATGGTGCCCGTCCCTCTCTCTTTCCGTCCGCAATTAGCGAGACCCTATGGCTTCATCAGGAGCAGCGTAATTTCCTCTCTCTCCCTCTTCCTACCTCTCTCTTTCCCCCTCTCTCTATCATTCTATTCAACCCTTTGACGGAACACGTTTACAACCGTGTAACTTTTCCGAATGGGATTTGTCTAATTGAGCTGTGCCCCTTACATATTCATGAGAGGCAGTCGGCAGGTTAGATTTGTATGAGACATCTCCTTTGTAACCTCTTTTGCCACGAAGGTGACAAACATGAAAATGCAGTTGAGAATGCTCATTAAATCCCTACAGTGGTGCTCTAATAAATCTCTTGCCATTAAGTGTACGTTCAATGCGTGAAAAATATGAAAATACAGTAAATTATTGGTCCGATGTCAATTACATGGCAAAAATCTTCTAGATGGAAGGGATGAAACACAGTTGGCAGCTGAAATGAGCCAGCATATCTGAACGTTGCCCGCGTGAATGTTGCTTATCTCTCTATGGACGTGCAAGTCAAATTTCTTAACTTTCAAATCATTGAACTGTCTGCTTTCTTAGGGGCTTTTTCATTTAGTTTCTACGCTAGACAGAATTGTAACGCTTTGGATTATGTGTGTGGAAAAGTGCGTTTCTTTCTTTTATGTATTTCCTTTCTGTATTTTCATTGATGTGCCTTATATCTAAGAAACATTTTACTGTGCTCTTTGGGCAAACTAATGTAGTATCATTATTATCATCAGTTATGTTCTTCCATCGATATAGATCTTCGCAACGTACATAAATCCACCATTAACCAGCTTATTTTTCTGTGTTCTCGCTAACCATACCATAGGTTTGATTTAGTTTTTTTCCCGGCGAATAATATTGAGAAAGTCTTCTCGGGCCTTTACCAGGATCATGTTTTCACTGTCGACGTTTCGAAATCCGACTCGTACTCCATTCTCAAGACGAATCAAGGCGGCAGTGAAAATATTATCCTTGTGGGAGACCTGAGAAGACTTCATCAACATAGCATATGTTGTTCGACATTTTTTTAAATATGGTAGGGCAATCGTATTCAATATATAACAACTTGTGCCGCATATTCGCAGATTTCCTTGGATGCGTTATGACAGTAAATGCTAAAATTGCTCATTAATGGTGGGCATTCGGTGGAAATGGTTGCAAAGACCTATATCAAAAATAGAATACCCACAATCCATATGAAACGACTTTGATTAGACATGATACGGATATGCCCTATAGAGACTTTATTTTTAAAAAATTGAGGAACTTATAATACCTAGTACTCGTACGTACGTACGTCGTAAACGTACCTCGTAGAAAATATTAGTCAAGTTAAAGACGTTTCAGTAACTAAATGAATCATATTCATTTAGTTACGGAAAATTCCAGTAATACAGAAGTATATTAATGAACCATAAATATTACTATATTTATTTTGACCTTCACACATACGTTACAATTAAAACGGAAAATTCGAAGTTCGGTGTCCTTTATACCTGGGAAAGTATCTTGCTTGAACTTCCTTATATAAATATTCATAGGACTGTTACCTGTTGGAATGTAAATATTTTGTCAAAGTTTTTGGAAATAATCGGGTAACCTATATTGTTATCATGTTAAATACATTGAATTGAAAAAAGATTTATTGTCCAAGGAGAATTTGCTCCCATGGGGCAAGGTTTTACATCTGAACATTAAATTAACATAAAAAAAAGAAAAAAAATAGTGAAACAAAATACATTAACCTCAATTAAGGTCTCAGTTAACAAAAATATGGTGTAAATCAACAGTTTCTACAATGTAAACATAACAAGATATACAAATTATAAGTTACAGCGATCAAAACAATTACAATGAACAATATATACAAATTGACAGTATATTTAATATAATAGTCCACTGACAATTTTTTCAGTTAATTGAATGCGGTACTGTCATTTTCATTTACGTAATTTAACAATCATTTTTTAAAAACATTGATCGACGATACATTTTTTATATTATCTGGTAATTTGTTCCAAAAATTGCATCATTTTACCAGAAATGATCTTTCATAAGTTACCTTGCGGTGAGACGGTATGAATAAATATATACATACATATATTATTGGAGGATAGACTACATCTACGTATCTACATCTACACACTACGCTGCCAGCCGTCATATAGTCTTGTTGCAGGGGGTATTAGGACACCAGCCGCGTAAAGATGTAAGGGATGAGGTTTTAGGAGGTGAAATAGTGACGGTATGGGATGGTGGTGGTATGGGAGTGTATTAAAGGGAGCTCAGTTTGTGTTGTAGTCACGCGAAAAGAACGAGTTTTATACCTATCTGTTCGGCAATGTATCTCTCTTATTTTATGGCTTCTGTCAAACCTAGAGATGTAGTGAGGTATCATGATAACACTATTTGCGTTGTTCTAAAATGCACAAGTTCTGAATTTCTCAAACAAAACGAGCCTTGCGAGTAGCCTCAAAGTCTCTAGGGGCTCCCACCTTTATGTCACTAAAAGTTGTGAGGCACCATATGTACGCTCGTAGCAGTTTTTAACGAAGTGCGCTACTTTCCTTTGTATTTTATTATTAAAAAAAATTGAATCTCTCCGACCATCGTCCCAAATGCTATATTCGCATATATACGCGGCGTATTCGAGGTGTGGCCTAACCGGAGTGAAGTAGAATCTCTCTTTGACTTTTTAATCCGAGGATCTTCCTATTATACGTTTAACAAAACTTAGTTTCTGTAATGCTGTACCGCACATGTTTTGTACGAGGGTTCCTTACGATACATCAGAATTTAAGGTAATTCCAAGATAGTTTACTGTATCTGGAGATTTTGCGTTTACTCCCCTCACAGTGTAGGTGATGATATTTGTGTAATGACCTTCGCAGGAAGTGCACTGTGGTGCATTTACTAAGATTTAATTATTGGACTCATTCCTGGCACCACGAATGAACATTTTTAAGGTGCGATAATTGCCTTGTCATTGACTGATAGCGAGGCTGTAAAGATTTGTGGATATAGTTTGGGAGAGAAAGGTACTTTGTCCAAAACGTGTGGAGCGGGAGAAAGTGAATTCGTTTTGGCTGATAAATGAATGAAGTAATTTCGGTTTCATGGGGCCTAGTTAATGGTGTATGTTCGTCGCCCTATCATCATTATCACTTTTTTTTAGTTTTTCCCCCTCGGAGTTTTGCACACCCTTTAAAAAAATCGCTTCGTATGAGGGAAATGAGGCGAACATTCAACGGGAAATCGAATGTCATTAACGCAATCGGTGGAAACCTTAATGGGTCAGAGGATAAATATGTTTCCAGATGAGTCCATTCCCATGGGTGTTGAGCTGTTGAAATAGTGAGTCCTTCCGTGTTGAGCAGGTTTTATAATTTATTCCAAATACTTTATAAAAGGAAATAACTAAATAGATTATCAAAATCTTCTTAGCTTTGCTTATTGTCGGCAAAGTTAACAAACCGTGTAACATTATAAAAGGGATGCTTTCACTTAGTGTCCTGGAGATAGCTTGACAACCGAAATCGGTCGGTAACTTTAAAATAAACTGTGGAAGTCACAAACTCTATCTTGATCAAACCCATTAAACTAAAATTTCATGATTTTTACCGGTAAAAAATTATTTTTTACTCGGAAAAAGGTTTGAGTATCACTTCTATATAAGGTAAAACATTCCTATCTATTTCTTTCAATCAACGTTATAGTGGGTTTTATACAACTCTTCTGAGACTATCAGCTAATGTTATCAGCATTATAACCCAAAATCATTGCATTGGAGTTATTTGGTTTGCTCATTAGGCCGACGATATCTTAAATTCGCTAGCATATATAAATACCAGTCAGGTCATGTAAGTTTTAATTCCCATCGAAACACGGTAGGCACGATTCTTTCGACAGATTTATATAATTCTTAATCACGTGTATGGCTTGGTGAGGTTGAGAGCAAAGTGCAATAGACAATAAACTTATATATTAGTCGCGACGATGGCAAAAATATTGCATGATATTCAGAATTTGCTTATCACACTGTGATGGCCGGAGATTTTTATAGTTAGATTAAATAATGAACTAAGTTGTATTTTTATGAGTAAGAAGATGTGAACAAGAATAATCGTGGTATAGATTATATGTAACAGTTTTAAAACAACTTCATTTTCACCAGGCAGAAACCGGCGCGATAGTTGATACATCTATACCATTGATAACAAGACTCTATGGAGAGTTTACGTAGAAGAGTAAATGTTTTTATAATGACGATGCAGTGGGTTTTGTAGCACTTTTTAAATGAATTACTCTTGGTGTTGGCGTAAGTTATGTCCGCTGGCATATTAAATTTTCATACGTTGTGCCAATGTATCCCATATGTCGTAATAGTTTATGACAAAAGCAATGGTGATCGCCAAACAGACCCCAAATAAGGTTTAAATGATCCGCCGAATACTAGTTATCTCGAATACTATTCGTGGAAAGCCAGTCTACGCATCATAACTCCATCCCTTAAGCACTCAAAAATAATTTCTTAAGCTAATCTCAGGCGGGTTTACTGACTAATGAAAGTCTCATTCTGCCCGATTCATACCGGAAATACGCAAATACATAAACTCATGGCAGCACGCAGGAGCGGTTTGATTATTTGGGATAGAGTATTTACCGGACCTGCTTCAAAATTCTCATCCTGACACTCCCCTTCAAGTTGGCCGCTGAAACCGAGAGAAAACTTTTGACGGCATGTCTTCTTCTCCTTAAACCGTAATAAATTTGATACATATTAATACTGAAAGTGGCGCCAAGGCTTTAATGAGGTCGAAAGCCGTCTCTCACAGGCTCCGGTGGCTGGATGGCGATGGAATCATCGCCAGATGATCTTCTCTCCTCTCCCGAAAGTTTTTAGGAGGTCTGCGCTCTCCTAAACTAGGGCTCGAATGCGGCGGGGTAAGGGAAGTCAGTCGAGGAACGAGACGGTGGAACTCTTATTGCTTTATGTGACGCCTTGGAATCCGAGTCCGTCTCCACCTCGCTACTCTGTTCCCGTCGAGAGTACGGAAGACGAAGTGAGCGCGTGGAATTCTTTCCTGAAAATTCCGTAGGCGTGGTTAATAGCAGATCTTAGTTTATCTCTTGAGGATGGCCTCTCCTTCCAAAAACGTCACCTGAAGCCCCGCCCATTATCCATCCTACACCCCCATGGCCAGGAATAATGCCATGCATCGATGTTTTCACGCGATATTCGATATCAAAGTCGCACCTAAAGGCAGTTTTGCCAATGGAAGTTATTTCTATGATAGTTGCGATTGAAGTAGATGCAAAGGGCGCTTGTCATGTTAGCCAGTGCTAGAAACTGTAACGGGCCTGTGGTCGTGGCCTGTCCGCCATTCATGCTAACCCCGATTTGTCTCTAGTGCTTACGATCTGTCAGGCTAATTTTGGAATTTTACGACGTTTTCCATCGATAACTTACGGAAATCAGCATGGAATAACTTCTTTAATTTGCGTTCCCCTTATAAGACTTTTAAAATATCGAGGGTGGGTCAGGATTAATGAAATTATAATACCTTGCTGACGTTTCGGAATGCAATGCACTCCATCATCAGGGCTATACAGAAAAGAATAGATGAAGGTACAATAACCGTCAATTTATAAAAGGATCACTTATAAATCTATTTCAGTATAAAAATTACCTTGGAATTGATTATCTTAGAGATTCATCTTCAGTAGATAGACTTTTTAAGACAGATTTTGTTTGGGTAATCGCAGATTCAAGTACTAGTAAAAAACATCCCATCATCAGAGCTATACATAAATGAATAATTGAAGATACAAAAACAGTTAATTAGTGAAAGGATCACTCAACACCAATAGTAATATAAAATTACCTTGGAATTGCTAATCATGGGGATTCATCTTCAGTAGTTAGATTTTTAGGACAGATTTTGTTAAGGAATGTTAACCCTTTGACTGCGTAAATAAATTTTTTTCTAAATTTTTCAGTAATTTTAGTAATTCTCACTTTATATTGAGGGGAAAAATTGTTTAAATATTTTATAATGAGTAATTGTCGCCTGATTTTCCTTTTAAATAGTAATTGATGGACAGTTTTTACTAAAAGACGAATTTTTTGCTTTCAAAATGTATGGTGTCTGGTAGTAAAACCATACTTCAAATCGCCAATAGACGATGGGAGCAGTTTGCTACGACGATCGCTTAGAGACGATAGGAGCAGTCAAAGGGTTAAAGACGGTTGTTATACCTTCGTGTATTCTTTTCTATATAGCCCTCATGATGGCGTGCATTACACTCTAAAACGTTGGCAAGGTATTATAATTTCAATGTTCCTGACCCACTCTCGATATTTTTTATGTGGTTCTAAATTAAGAGGTCGAAAGAGCAATTTTGTATTCCCCTTAAATTTATTATTCAGCTGTTTACCTTAATGATTATCCACGTTCCTTGTGAAAACTATGGTAATATCGGGTAGAATTCATAGCACTCAGTAGCCAATAGGTATATATTTTAAATTTAAACATAATTAAACCTTTCGCTACGAGTGATGTTTATAAACAACGTGAATTGTTCTACCCAAGCAAACAAACGACGTTTATAAACGTAGCTGCCGCTTAGCTAGCCCGAAGCAGGCCTAAATGTTTCTGTGCGCCATGAAAGGCTTCTCGGGACGGCGTACCCTTTCTCGGTCTGCGAGGGAAGATGATCTCGACCCTTCGTTGCAGTGCAAGCCCCACTCGGAGATGTTCGTTGATGCAGTGGAATAACAAACATATACGTTTTGGTGTAATTTGAGGGTTACAAGTACATTCCTCATGTTTAGCCCTACAGTTGCAAGTTTTAAACGCAGTTCTACTGTTATTTTGAAACAGTTGGTGGGTATTCTTGCTGTGAATTTGCTGATTCATTCATTCCGTCGCGCCATTCAAAGGGAAGTAAAAAAAGAGCAGGGGTAACCAGTATGGTTGTTATTTTGGTTGTAAGGCTCAAGTTTGATTACGTAATGCCCTATCTATATACCTCAATGATAGTAGCCTTAGAAGTCCCATGTTATTGGTAATTGGAGGTGTTACTACGTACCTATATGGCAGTATGGGTGGACATATGGCAGTATGGGGGTCTTATGTAGTAATTGACTGCGATTCGTACTTTGAACCCTCTATGGACGGAATTATGAAACATCAGCATGAAAAAAGTGTCTACTGCTACTATATCAGTTTTTTAACAGTGCTTTTTAAGCATTTTAAAAAATTTCAATTTATTTGATAATAGCATTAATTTTTAAATGTGACGTATTTTTATTGTATATATATATTTTTAAAATAATAATTTACATTATAATATTGGCTTAAGGTATACTTCGACATTACCTTTAACGTAGCTTTTTTAAACTTTCCCAATTTTTTGTTCAAATGATAGCTGAAACAATGTATTTCACATCTCCACCAGACACGCCATCGTCCGTGAATGGCGTCACACATTCATCAATTCAAGTTGTATGACAAACCGCCGGAAGAGACGCAACATTCCACACAATTCAAAGCGTTACAATTCTGTCAAGTGCAGAAACTAAATGGAAAAGCCACTTAGAAAGTAGAAATTTCAATGATTTTGAAACGAAACAAATTTGACTCGCTCGTTCACAGAGGGTTAAGGATACAAACTGACTTTGTTTTGCTTACAAGTGGTATTTTTATTCTTCGATACACCCCGCGGTGACATCCTGGGTACATGACTGCAAGCAGAAATTGAAAGTGTAAACAAATTAATATGCCGGATAAGGACTTATCGTCACAAGTGTGTCTACCCATGATCATAGTCCTGTTAAAATATACTTATTCGGCTCATAAATGAATGAAAAGTGGAAAGATTTTCGTGAGCATATGATTAAAACGTCACCATCATAGAAGCTTTGGACACGTGATTCCCGTCCCAAGACGGCATTGGACGTTTTAGCTGATTGGCTGTATTAAAATCTTTCATCTGCGCATTTATCTTGGTCAAATTTCATAAATTTTTAACTGGGAATGCTATTTATGTCAGAGAGTACTCAAAACAGAGACTAATGACTTTTATAACCATGGTATATGGTATATGGTATACAAAATCTGATGCTTAAATCGCGACATAAATACAAACATAAATATACTTTAAAAATGAAAATGAAATAAAAAGTTTCAAATTTATAAAATTCAAGAATTCTTTTTGGACTTTTTCAGTGCAATGTACAATGGCATTTTTACAGATAAAATGGCAATTTGCGAAATGTTATTGATTGTTTATGTCATTAATCTGTATGGGAACAAACCGCAAGTATTATGTAAGCAGTGCGATACCCTGCTGGTAGTGATAAAAATCGAGGCATCGGCATACTCGTTACCTTATGGAGGTCAACTGTAATGTTCTAAGTCGCTTTTGATGCGATCCTCGTACCGTGAAATGCGATATGTATTTATTTAACAGCATAGGATGCATATTGTGTTTTCAACTTTCGAATATGGCAGCGATCATCGGGTTTTGATCTTTTCATTTGTGGAAACAGATCCCAAGAGACGGCTGTCGGTGGCAGTTCTCTCCCGAGATTAGCCAAACAAATGAAGTATATACATCTATATATAACCCTGTTAGCCGACGCAAGGGCGTGTGACAGGTGGTGTTGGGACACCAGCCGGGTAAAGGAGTAGAGGAAAAAGTGTTTAGAGGTGAAATGAAGTGTATAATGTGATTGTTTTGAATGGAGGAAATTTTTTACTATGGCCACTTATTACGCTTAAAAAACACAATTTTTTGTACCTATCTGTCTGGCAAAGTATTTACCTAATTGTATCGCTTCAATCGGACCTAAAGATGTAGTGTGGCGTAAAAATGATATTATTATGTTGCTTTAAAACACACTTGCTCCCAATTTTACCAGCAAACATTGCCCAGTGTGTAGCTTCCAAGTATCTACCGGATTCCTACCTAATCCCTTTAAAAGCTGTGAAACACTACATGGTTGCTCGCAGTTTTTCATGAATCGCGTGTTAGGAGACTGGGCAAATTCTTGAATCATGGAGTATGATGAAGATAAAACACAGGCATTTAGGGAAACAGGGTATTTATTTATAGGACAGGTAGTTTTACTGACATGAAGTCGCCAACTAGCTGACTGCAGGAAAGTATCGGATTGACAACCCTGAGATTGGTCTTTTTAAATCCCACTCCTGGCATTCAAGTGGATAAGAGGAAATTTTAATTTCGTTAATCTGGCTTTCTAAACTTAGTAAAGCGCAATTTTGAAGTTAATTTGGAACAGTGTTTTCAAAACTAAGCTGAATGGTACATCATATAAAAATTAGCTTTTCCCAACTGAATTCAAAAGATTTTTATTGTTATATCTCCATAAAAATAAATAAATGAATAAAGTAAAAATTAAGTGGAATATCATTTTCTTCGCAAAACTTGCAGTGCCATTCCAAATCGTTTGCAAAGAGTATAAGGAGTAAAAAAAGCCCATGAAATGTTTTGAACTCACCACACATTGATAAACTTACTGGAAAAACATCTGGAAAATGAGTAATGAGCAGAGACAAATTTAATGCTGATTGATTGAATCACCTTCTCAGAGATATTGCCTACAAAAATATGAAAAGGAATCGTAGTTGTGCACCAAAATATCAAGCTTTCAAGGAAAGAACTAATTCCTGAAGACGAATTGCTGGCAGGTATTGAAAGAGAGATATTACTTTGGCGAATTAAGGGTAAAACCCCCTGTAGGCATCCTTAGGCCTAACGGTCCTCTGGAAGCAATTTAAAGGGGAAGGAATGTAAGGAAAGAGCCAGAGGGTAAAACCGTGAATTGAATGCGCCAAAATAGGTCATGAGGGATTCAAATAGGAGCTTGTTAAGAAATGGAAAGGGACGAGACGACTTTATCTGGAACTTTTTGAGTTCGGTTGACTTGTTCCGAAGTAGGATTTTTTTGTCGACATCTCCTCGCAATCGTATAAAATTCACCATACTCATGGGCCAAGCAGCCAAAGTGTTCCATCACCATCCCCACAAAGCCATCCAATTAAAGTGCAAATAGCTATGATAGATGAACGTGAAAATCGATATAAGCCAGCCTGTAACTGAGGTAAGTCTTCACAGAAATACCCATCATGGATGGGACCCTTAGTTCTCGGCCGTATGCGGCTTGGCCGATAGTTCTAGCACAAAAATATTTCACTCGACTTTTACTTAAGCCTGGTGTTAGCTGTCTTGTTGATTTGAATCCGTTTCTACGTTCACGGATAGAAATAAGACCCACACTCGTCCACATATGCCCCATGCCATTTATTCCCAGAATGTTTAGAATTTTGAGTTTAGCATGATATGCGAGTAAAACGTATGCGGAATACGATTTATCATCTTGTTCCTACGGTAATAAAATCTTCCTCAATTGTAATAATTTTTTTCTAGTACTCTAAGATCTGATTTAAATTGTGATCTGTTTATGAACTATAGAGTCACTCATCCAGACTACAAGATTTCCTCATTCGGCTCCAGTGCCAAACATCATGGGGAATAACATGATTCCAAATTTATAAAGGTTTCTTTAATTAAATGGAAACGATAAAAATAAGATGGTTCGACGAGGCTCAGATCACGCGGCCCAAAGAAAGGTGGCAAGGGGGTGGAGAATGAGTTCAATCAAGTTTCGAGAATCGAATATACGGTATTTTTCTAAGAAAAGCGTGGGAGTATGTCTCGTGCACCCCTCGGTATTAGCATTCAATTGATTGCATTGGTCTACAAGAGCGCTTACTAAATGTGAAGGAATGACCGCTGCTCGGTGAATTCTCGAAGATGACCCTGAATTAAATCTCAGATTATGCGGCTAGAGGGCTCAATTTGAAAGTGGTGGAAGCAAAATCTTGGGTCAAGGTGAAAATTTCACGACCCAGTTCAGAAACCAGTCATCCGTTCGCCGAATCACGCTGACGGAGGTATTTTCTTGAACGATAAAATCAGTGAAGTAGCGATAACTTTAATAAAAGTTGGAGCCGCATACTCATACCAATAATTGGACCAAAGATACGGGTACTCCATATTGTCAAATTGTTAGAGTAATAGCTGACGGTCGGAAAGCATCCTCGGTTCTTATCCACTCAATTCATCCAAGCCCGTCGAGAAAAGACCATGTTGTGTAACTTAACAATACCAAAACTTTCTCTACAACCACACGCGATACAGGAAAAGGACTAATTCTCTACGGAAAGAGTTTGAATAAACACTGTCCCTATAGGTCAAATCGATTTTTGGGCTTGAAGTATTTTTACATCTTTGTTTAATTGCTTAAAACAGTTTCTTCCTGAGCGCCTCCGTGACAAGTGTTAGTCAAATGTAGGTTGAATGTTCACCTTAATAAAACATTAACACTTCCACAGGATTATTTAGACGGCATCAGGAGAGTTTTCATTAGTCGAGAGTATATTCCACGTTTATTAAGTCCTACTTGTGTCAATTGCAGGAAAAGTTACTGGAAATGTAAAATCATCTGGCAATAAAGTTCATCATTAGCTTCCATCATTGTTATCAAAGTACTCTTACTTCATGAGCGAAGGAAAATATATAATTCAGTCACTGTTTTTCAAAACATTCACAGGCCCAATGAAAAACATGAAAATGGAGAGGCAAGCTTGAAGGGCCAGCCGCCCTGGCGTTCTGTTCCCCTCATTTGCTGCGGAGAAAATAATTTGCCATGGTGATGAAAGGATGGCGGAAAGGGATGAACGCAACGGAGTGGACGAGGTAAATGGATGAGAATAGGGAAGTAATGAGAAGGAGAATGAATGGCGAGGGAGAAAGACGGGGAATAAAAGGTGGGGAAAAGGTTTGACCGAACACGGGTCAAGTCTGTAAGGATGACAGATGAGAATATATCGAAAGACTACAATGTGCGCTCGGGACCATCGGCCCGAAATCGATCTTTACCTCGAGGTTTATCAATGTAGACGAGATGAGTGACGTCTGAGTTAGACAATCGGAATTCGATCCGAGAATTGAAACGCTTGGTTAACAATACGAATCCATAACTTTGTCGTTAGGAGAAACTACGCGTAAGAGTACATTTAAAGGGAAGAGAGTAAGAATCCTCTAGGTATTCACAGGCGCAGGTCCTTAATTCATAAAATATAATTTCACTCTTCATCTCAGCATAATCATTCTTCACCTCAGAATACGTCCTACCACTTTTTACCCGTTAATTAAATCAACTATTTTTCTTCCTCTCCCTGAATACCAGACATCATCCCCTTGATTACAAACTAAAGCAACACTTCGCCACTCATTACCCCTTCCTTACTTTGCCTTCTATTTTATTTCTCTCTTCTCCTACCATTCCAAAGATTTCCAGAATGTTTTCCTTTCCGTCCGTCGGTCTGCCTCCATTCTCCATCGTACCCACATCTCAAACGTCTGCAGCCAATTTTTGTCCGTTTCCCTCAAACTCCTTGTTTTGGCACCATTCAAAGCTACCACTCCGTATACACGCTCTTTGCCATACTTTTCTTTAAGGCTTTTAAAAAGGCCTTCGTCATCAGCCTTTTCCAATAACTGAGAGTTTCTCTCTCTTGGGCAATTTTTATCGTCGTGTCTTTATTACTACTCTTATTCTTCTTCGATGAACAACTCAAGGAATTACATTGCTTCTACTTCCTCCGTACTATATCTATGACCAGATTCACTATCTTTGACGCCTGATAACATATCTATATCAGGTACCAAGAGCCATACAAAAATCGAAACTGGGGTATCTTAGTTGTAAAGGAAGGTTTTTACAGCTGAGTATGATATCGCGTTCGGAGTAACGTAGAGAAAGAGTTAGCATATATAGCTACAGAAATCTCGGATTGTAATCAAGCTATCTAGCGTTAAAATAATAGATTCAGATCATTCAGTGATGAAATCACTATTAATTTGCTCTCGCAAGATGAACTCTTAAATAGTATTTCATTCCATTAATATTGGATGATATATGTATATCAATGTATAAATTTGGGTGTCTTGCACCTCATGGAGGCCCGGAGAGTAGTTTTGGCAACGGATCGTGCATCGGGCTTTGGTACATTTATCTCATTCTTTTCATTCAGATTCATCCCATAAATACCATAAATGATCATACACTATTCCTGAGATACTAATGTTATTGCTGCATGATTACCGGATATCTATAACCAGTCATATTTACCATATAATTTTCACAATAAAATCACCTCTGTGTTTCTTATAATATCATGTCCTTAACATCTTCGTTTCGTATGTGTCGCATTTCCGGACATCTCCCGGGGAGTATTGACGCATAGCGACAGCCAACGTTGGTCAAATGGTATTCGTAGAGCCAAAGTGACTTTATATTCGTACGCGTTACCACATGCACGCAAGGTAGTTTGAGCGAAATGTCATTTTACCAAGAAATCAATGAATTTGGTCTCATTTTAAAGGGAAATATCTCACCGTTCTAATGACACCAAAAATTCAACCCCTTACCATATTACTTTAGGAGATATTTTCCAAAAAATACCATCCCTTTTACATGGGAAATGGTACGTGTATGCACTCCAGAGAGGAATTATTTAAAAAATGAGGAATTTCTAACTCTTAATGTCGTAAAAAAACTAGCACCGTGTATTTTGTATGTTATCTCTACTATTTTTGAAACTTAATCATATTTTCACCGCAATTGGTTCTTGGGTATCACAAAACCCTTCCGTTTTGAAGGAGTTTCAAACGCACTGCGCGAAAAAAATGAGTCATGTTAAAGACTTATTTAGATATTTTCATATTCTCTCATATAAAACTATATTATTGCACCATTAATAATGCAATATTTAATTCATGTGTCCTACAGCAGATGAAAATAAAACTTATAAGTAATTCGAATATTGTCTCTATTACGACTAAGGAACTATCTCGCTTGGACTACCTTAAGTACACACCCGTGTGTACGCACATTATATTTGCTCTGGTTTGCCTACACCTGGAATATGTTGCGGGAATTTTGGCCCCAGTAATGAATCAAGTTGAAAGGAATGCTGCAAGGAATGAATCAAGTTGAAAGGAAGGGAAAGTGTGTTGGAAGGAGCTCTTTTAAATTAAACGGATTTACATGCGTAATAACGAGCGGAGGGATACTAATTCGATCGTTTACTGAAGTGCTCGTCCGCTATGGATGTCTAATTGTGTAGGACAATTTAATGATTTTTCATGTATATCTCTCCTCTCTAATAGGAGACCTCTACTCTCTCTCTAATAGGAGACGTTGGCCCGCATTGACACGGGGAACGTGTGATCAGGCGCTTTCGCTACACTCTGTTGAATATACCTAACAGGAAATTTTAAGCAGGTAACTCTTGAATCTTGCATTGATTACTTATTTCTATGGATTCTACTTGATTTTACTAAATTTGTCTCCGGGAATGCGGATTATAGTTAATTTAAAGATATAAAATATATATAAGGAGAGTTCATATGAAATAAGTGGATGTATACTAATATCCAGTTCGTTTTCGATGGGAAACATCGTAAAACTTCAAAATTAGCGCATAAGCCCATAAGTGCTAAAGGAAAATCGGGGTTTACAAAATTGGCGAAAGGGCCACGTCCATGTTATAGCTTCTACCATTGGCCAATATAGAAAGTGCACTCTTCGTCTACCTCAATGGTTTTTATATAAAAATGTTTACTTTGTTGAAACGGGTTTTCTAAAAATAAAGCGGCTTCCTTGCAGACCCAGGAATATTTGGACGCATCGAGCCCTTTAATTCTTTGATGCATTGATTTTTTTCAATACAAACTTCCTAGGTATCTAATTAATGGAGGAACGCCTCTATGTTTTATAAGCACGGAAGACGGGCTAGAGAAAAAGTTTTTAGTCTGTTAATGGTCGGCAGTAAACTGAGTTAAAGAAAAGAAATACTTTTAGAAAGAGTAGGAATGCGTTTTATCAAGATTTTAAGAAAGTTAGCCTTCATCTAACCCAAAAACATTGGGCAGAACAACAGTTATAGTTTTTTCTCGGAGAATTTGAGAGATTCATCTGATACTGCAGCTTTTAAAGCCTAAATTTATCAAGCATATGTAATCTGAAACTCATGATCTGACCAAACATACAGGGCGCCACGACATTCAGCATCATCAACAAACATAAACTCCCCGATTTTTCTGTTTCACATTTCTGCATTCTATAAACTTCTCAGAAAGCTACAATATCCCTCCATAGTCCCTTAATTTTACTTATCATGTGAGTATTTGTACCAAATGATCATATGGGGGTAGGAATGTATCGCTCCATTAATTCTGAATACAGATATGTATTGAAGAAAATCAAAGTTTAAGGCAGCAGTGAAGGATTTTCGGGCTTTCTACCGAGCACATATTTCCATTGTCGTAGACGACTGTTTTGATAGCATTGCAGAGATATTCTTGAGGTCTGAAGAGAAAATACAGGTGTTTACGTCCAAAAGGGCCGTTTTTCCCGCCAATTCAGTCAGGTGCGCTCTTATTGGTTGCTGGTTTCTTATTCATGAAAACTATCTTCCAGGCATTGGAGTTGGTGTAACCATCTTCTCTGTTGATTTTTCTGTTGTTTTTACAATTTAAATGGCCATTGTGATGAGTCTGGGGAAGTAGCGGTTCTTTTTTGCGATTAATTTTGCCTCTTCAAAATTCAGGCTGTGGCAGGGTCCAATCCATACCTATATGTTAGGCCAGAGCTGATTTGCGCAGCTGCCTGCTTTTTATGACTTTTGGTATTCTCTCGGTGTGCATTTGAGAGCTCTCGAAGTCTGTCCGATGTACGATTTTCCACTCTCGCACGTTACTTGGTAGACGCCTTCTTGTATGTTCTCTGGT
Source organism: Ceriagrion tenellum (assembly GCA_963169105.1). Classification (NCBI taxonomy): domain Eukaryota; kingdom Metazoa; phylum Arthropoda; class Insecta; order Odonata; family Coenagrionidae; genus Ceriagrion; species Ceriagrion tenellum. The sequence continues at coordinate 106,791,357 of OY720639.1, forward strand.
AAGCGGTCCTTGGCCTTGTAGAGGAGGTTTAATGTCTTTTGGATACAGTTGAATCTGGTGACGACGTTATGTTTCGCCAGCACCCTGGGTACCTTTTCACTAGTGACAGCAACATAAAGTATGATGGCGAAGGCTGCAGGTTTTGGCTTCTCGTCATAGACTGTTGGCCATGGACTCTTTTAAATTTTCCTTTCTATCCTCCGATTTTCTTCAGGATGGTAACCATTCTTCTGAAATGTATAGTACCTATAGATAGTATACCCTTTGGGCAAGGAGATATTTGTCTGATATTTCTTGGTCTCGATGACATGACCTGACTTTCTAAAGTGCGTGGTGGTGTCAGTCAGCGTGCGGCTATCGGTCGGGGTACTTCCTGAACACTTAATGTCCCGGCGTGCCGTCTTCATTTTTGGAAACCAACATATCGAGGAATGGAAGGAAATAGTTTTTCTCCATTCCTATGGTAAAACGGATGGTAAGTTTTTGATTGTTCGTATGTTTAAAAAAATGCTGCAGTAGTCTTCCCTATTTTGCCAAAGGATGATGTATCGTGTTCGAGAACTTTGAAAAAGAAGCCCTGGCATTCTTTGGGAAGAAACCAAAACTCTTCGTGAGATACGAGATTCGGAAGAGGGCCCGAAAAGCATTCACTGCCGTCTCAACAACTCCGCGGAAGCCTTCGAGTTCATCGAAGTTTAAGCCCAAAAAGCGATATGTTGTGGTAAACATACTCTAAAAGGAAGGTAATAAAAATTATCGCTTTAACACTGAGCATATGAGGGATGCAAAAGATAGTGGGAACATTTTTGTTAATTAATGTGTTTATCTGACCGAACAATTTATAGTCATGCTTTTTAAACCTGAACAGATACATATTTAGGTTGCATTGTTCACCTTGATTGTAAAAAGATTTTTAAGGAGGAAATAAACTGATAATGGCTCAATTTTCCAATCAGGAGATCGTTGTGGCCCCAAAAATTTATTCCTTACTCATTCCTCAGTCAACAGTTCTTAGTTTTATGTTCTTTCCACAATGATTTCAGAAGTTGGCCATATTTCAGAATAACTCGAATAATTTGTCCCTTCATTTATACAGTGTGTTCATTTTGTACCTTCTCTTTCCAACAATGGCATTTTCATCAATGGCAATGTCCTTCCATGCATTCACGTTACTCCTATAACCACAGCTCCATTTGCTTGCGATATACTTTGCTCTTTTGCTTTTACTGTGTTGACATCACCTCCGTATGAGGGTTCTATATATGCATAAGTTAATATAATTTTATTCATAATTGTATACCATACTTATAATATGTTCTCGGGTAAAATACTTCACCAGCATCGTTTCTAGGGAAAGCACAACATTTTTCAACATAGTTAGCATATAAATTTCTACAGAAGACGCATAATATTAGATAAAGTATTCAAATATTTGAATATAAACAAAAGCAGCCGAAACTTTGGAGAACGGAGGCAATATGGCTTGTTAACCTCCTCCGTATGACATGATGTCGAGGGTCACACTATCTGTGATCTTCAATATTATAGAATTCATCCGAACGTGATAAAAATTAACTTGTAAATTGTAAATTCCATAAAACCTTTTTAATAACTCAGCACAACCGTTGTACCTGGTGATACTCTAACGGGTAAAACCGGTGGAACTGAGTATTTAAAATTCATTTGTGAATTTGTGGAATTAACAAAGTCACTTTAATTTTTATCTTTAGGATCCGATTCTACCAAGTTACGCCAAATAAATTTCATTTTACCATCTGAGATTTGTTACGTTGAAAAATGATAAATACATCCACGGACTAGCTTAGCAAGGCTTAAAAATTATTTTTGTGCCGCTATGCCATTGTTTGAATGCTTACAAGCCTCCATTGTTACTGTCTTCCAAAGTTGGCTCCACAAAGAAGGAGATTTTACTCCTGAAGAGGGAAATAAGCGGGGTAGAAATTAGGGTGACACCCCAAATGTTTCCCTCAAAGAACTTGAACCTCTTTCTCTCCCTCCCTCTTGAGTCTGCGTGATGTAGCATGAATGAAGTGGGATTTCGCTTTCACACTGGATCCAAAGCGGTGCCCATACCCCTTTCCCAATGCATGGTAGACCCTCCTTCCCCACTCTGTCTCTCTCAGTCCCTTCTACAACGCCTCTGTCTGTCCTTTCCCTTGACTCGTTCATTCGGCGTGATCCGCTGTTGGAGACGACGCGCCCCTTTAAGTTGCGACCGAATCCGGCTTTAATCGAAGAGATGCCCGCGAAAGGTTTCCACTTGCGATGGCTGGACAGCAGCTATCCTCGGTGCGGCCGGCAGAATTGATGATGGTGCACGGTCTTTTTTCGTAGATCCACTTTTCTAATCTCGGTGAGAAATTTGCACGGAAAACGATATCTTAAGAGTTCGGCGGGACGGAAAATTGAATGTCTACCCACCACTTATCGGAAATTGGAAGGATTCTTGTTGACGGTCGTATCCTGAAACCTAAAATGCCAATTTTAACCCTCGACCTAAACATCAGGCTTATTACTGCTCCCTTCTGAATTCCTTCACATTTGAATTTTGCGAGTAAAATATCCTAAATTTTTTCAAATAGAACTAATTAACGGAGTCTAGCTCGTATTACCTTATGGATAATATATTTATGCAACATATGTTTATTCAATTAGATATTTATAAAGCTGAACTCTACTTCCTACTTAATTCCCAGAGATTTTACCGATAAATTGATTATCATTAAATTAGGTGCGTTATTCTTAGATTTTATCACGTTTTTGTGATTGCTAATTTAATTTAGAATTAAATTGGAAATTATGAACCGAAATTTGAAAGTAGTGCCAAGAATTCACTGTATCAATAAAAATTTAATTTCACATAAAAACTACATACGCGGGAGAATTCTCATATCAACTTCTCTCATTGAAACTGAATATTTAACGCCATTTTGAGTATAACTGCAGTTAGGATATTAGTATTGATGATTTAATACTATCTTGTGTTTATTTAGCTACGAAATTCTCTTAGTAGTTGGTTATTGCTGACCTATTTCTTTGTATGAAACATACTTCAGATAAAACGCTTTCATTGCCTTTCGAACGTGGTTGAATATGCTTTAATGAATGCAATATATATCACGGTTGCTATCATGCATTCTTCCATTGGTTTTAACAATATACATTTTTAAAAATTAATGCATATAATTAGCCTTGTGTGTTAATTATTCAAATGTTACCATTATTAATTATGTTCACGGTTCAAAATTTAGATTCCTGATTACCATCCTCGATTCATATTGCAGTTTTTTGCTACTTTTACCTGTATTCGTTTCTGCTACACCGAAGCATGCGTTTAGTACATCGAGTTATTTGCACCATTTTTTTTGCCGTTCAATTTTTGCCAATCCGCTTTTATTTTGCAGTTTCGTCAAATTACTCTTGGTTTGACGACTACTTGAAGGACAAAAACTACAGCCTTGAGAAACATTTTAACTTTTAATTTTAACTTATAAAGATAACTTCCGTGTAAAGTAACAGAAATAGTCATTCATAATGGAAAAGAATGGAGATTTATGGATGCCTGAATAGCCCTAATGCATTCATTCATAGTACTGAATTGAAATATATGATTTTCGTTACGCTCGGCATATTACTTGTGAGAACCTATCGTAATGGTCAATGAAATTGAACCAGTCTTGAAATACCCACACAAATGGAGTCTGCGGTATTTAAATTGGTATATAAATATGCTAGCGGACCCGACAGACGTTGTCCTACCCAAACGTTTGATTGCCAGCTATTAGCGGGTTCAACAAATGTTTTTTCGATAATCGAATTTTCGAAAAACTACATACTGACATTTGACATTGAGTTTGACATTTAAATATTTTAGTTTCGTTAAAACAACGCCTAGCTACGACGCAAGCGCGACGACTTGCGCATGTATTGATGTGTACGTCAAATAACACAGAATTCGACATCAGCACCCCCTATGGTACACAAATATAGCTATAAATTTTTCAGTCGTCAATTGTTCATGAACTTCTCAGAAGATTTTAATGGTCAACTATTCATAAACGTATGATTTTTTCCTTTTAAAAATACTGAGGGAGAGGGTGGGGGGTGAAACTTTGGGGTAATGGTACCAACACCATTTATCACCTCGAGAGGGCGACGGGCTTCTCGATTTTGACCACCGACGGTCGCGCGACCGGGAACTTGTGAAACCGACAGCTCCGCGACTTATCTTGACAAACCCTAGATGGCTAGGTACAGCTTATCATCCGTCGATATGCTGTTGGGAGAACCGGCATGGATGGCCATATGAGGATTTGACACCTTCAGGATTCCGTGGACGTGCGGGGGCAATCGCCTCAGCCACATTTGCCGGAAGAAGTTATCCGGAAGAGCGGTTGTTCCGGCGAGGGAGCGAAGTTGCCGCAAGAATTGGGAAGGCTTGCGATCCCCGAGGTCCTCGTGCGACAGTAACTGGCGAAATGATTTTTTATTTTCTAAAAAGATTTTTCGCATACCGGAACATAATATAACCCCAAAATTTCACCCTCCCCACCCCCAATATATTTTAAAATGAAAAAATCATAAGTTCATGAGTAATGGACCCTTAAAACCTTCTGAGAAGTTCATGAATAATTGACCATCTGAGAATAATTTATAGTTATGTTTTTGGACCTTTGATGGCGCTGATGTCGGATTCTGTGGTATTTGGCGTACGCATCAATACATGCGCAAGTCGCATTTGCGTCGTAGTTTGGCGTTGTTTTGACATTTCCATTAATGTTCGCTGTGTTTCCATATTCCATGTATCACAATTGCGTGCATATTGAGTGTATTATTCATCGACAAAACATATTGAAATAACTTTTTACATTATAAATGAAGTGTACTTAAACACATACTTTGTGCAAATGGACTCAATATCAAATGTCACTTAGTATATATTATATAAAAAATTCGAATAGCAAAAAATGTTTGCTGAACCCGCTAATAGCAGGCAAGCCAAGGTTTGGGCAGGACAACGTCTGTCGGGTCCGCTAGTTTTGGTATAATTATCAGGAAAACCACACGTAACAACGCATTGTATGATTTTGCGAAATGTTATTTTCATATGTTGGCTCGAAGATATTTTACTGACTAATTTTGGTAAGTCTCGTGCGTACTAAGATTGAACTAAATAAACTAGGCTTGATAGGGCAACTTGCTACAAACCTGCAAAATTGGATAGACGTCCAATACTTATCGCCTTGGCCTTTGCCCTTTGTCGTCTTCGTCTCCGTTTAATATTCCGCGGGCTTCCCTGTAGACAACGCACATGCACTGGAAGGCTCGAGTGATGTGTTAATTACTCATTCAAAAGCTTAAACAGAGCTGCCGTCAACATGAGGCTACTAACTTGATGTCTAAAAAGTACGCTATGCAGCGATTAGTCACTTACTTGTTTATCGTGCCTGTTGGAGATCCGTCTTTATCCGTTGCACTATCTTTTCACATGACAACGGTTATGAGTTCGTTTATTTCATTTGTAGAAAGAAGGTATACAACAAGGATGAATGTTCTCTCTCAACCCTACTCATCAATTACGTTATTATATTAAAATTAATGCAGGACATAAAATGTTAACCTCCAAGAATACCTAGTGTGGTAATATGTAATGTAAAAATAATAAACTTTACAGAATTTTAGGAAAGAAAAAACCCTCTCGTGTCAAGCAATGATTGCACTCTATTCGACGATCAAGTAATTTATATGAGAAAATTTTAACAGCATTTGTCCAAGAATAATTATATGGTATTATTTTATTGAATGATAACCATTTTGGAATTTTTAATGAGTAGGTTTCCTTAAAAAACAAACACTGGGAATTAGTAGTTAGTGGTGAAAACTCTTTTTTTAATTCCAAGCACATAAATTCTTTGTTGAATTTTAAAATAAAGCTCTGATAAATATTGAATTGTTTATCCTGTATAATGGCTTCTTGTTGTTATCCTTGAGGTTATTTTGCAACATTTAAATTTTATTGTTTTCTCTTTTAAAGACAAAATGTCCTTCTTCATTTAGTCGTATTTGATCTGGATGTGTTGACCGCTGGAAGACTTATTAATTTTTAAATGGAAATTTGTTTCATGATGGTTAGCTATTAGTTTATAAATTTTTATAGTGATACTGAGAAGGCTCTTGAATATCGAATTTCATGATTTCATCAGGTGTTCTACTTATTGCTACCTGCTTACTACCTCGCGTATGGTTTATCATTAATCCGCTGTGAATCTCGAGTACAGCGTTGGAAGGAGTGCATCTGCTTCCCTCGCGGAAGTAGGATCCTGAATCGGGTGGCGAGAATTTATTCGACTTCCGCCTCATTATTTTAGCCAATTGGGGCACGCTGTGAGCGAAGGTAGCGTATGTAAACGAACCTGCTTTGCGGGATGCGGGATTCTTCGAGTAGAATATTACGCAGCCTTCCGCACTTGTTTGACCGGTTAATGAGATACCCGGATTCAGATCTCTGCTCTGTGAAATCATTTTTTTCGTGGTGGATCTCAAATTATGTTCTCTTTCATCTAAGTATCAGGAGACTATACCCGACCCCCTGACTACCTACGGTTTGTTTCCTCTACCGTCACTCGTGATAGGGAAGTGAAGAATAATGGTTATGACACTAAACTTTAATAACTACTCTTCATTCGAAATTATCAATAGAATTGTCAATATCAGGTTTTTATTAGTATAATTACTATTGGATATTTGTATTTTAATATTGATTGACATTATTATGGTCTTCTTATTCTTGATGAACACATAATTAACCGAGGACTAACTATTCCAGCATTGTTAAAGTTCTGTTCGTTATTTTATAGCAATCCTCTAGAATGATATCAAATCAAACTTCGACAAAATGACTACGCGTTTTGTCCAAGCTAATAGAATATCAACAAGTGTAAAATTCGAGAATAGATGCCAGATGTTTATAATTACTACACCAATGAGGAAAATCAAATCAAATGATGGGCAATATTGGAAAGAAGTTAAGGGCTTGATATCGTATTTTTTCTTAGTTTTAAGGGCCGGATATCTTATCTCGATATTTTTTGTTTGCTCATGGAAGAAAAAGAGCTGTTGTCACGTATAATACACTACTGTAGATTATTCTTATACGTTGTATGAGTTTTAAAGTGTTGACCTTTCTCCTTCGTAGAGTTTTTTGTTGTTGGATATCAGTTTTTTGTTGGAAAATTTGTAGATTTCAAGTTCTAATTTGGCAATAAATAAACGTGAAATGAAAAAATAAAAATAAGGTAAAATTTTTGTTCATGTTTTAAATATTAAGACTTCAGTTGCACTCTCGGATCATGATTATTTGTTGAGATGTTATGTTTAGGGTAAATATCAAAATTTGAAAAAAATAAATTCATTCGCCATCTTGATAAATGGCTGCCATGAAATTGTGGGGGGACTAAAATGTCAACAAAATTTCGTTCAACTGGTAATATATGTGGGTAGTGAGCTAAACTTTTTTTTTCCAGGTGTAGTCATGTAACCAATTTCTTTTTCTCATTGGGTCTTTTGAAGTAGAGTATTCCGGTTAAAGTAAATTATTTTATATTCCCTCCGGCATATCTGACGCGAAAATTTTAACAATGAAGAAGTGCACATGAAAAAATAAATATGCCAGGAAACATATTCAATTTTGTCTACAATAGTATAGTTAATTTTTATCTCTGTCTCACAATTAGTTAAGGGGATATGAAGGATGCACTAAATATCAAAAATCTTAAAAACTCACGTGCGCCATGTTGGAAAAATGACGATCGGAAGGATACGAGCGGAGATGAAATTTATAAAATAGTCCAAGCAACTGTCAAACCATGCCGGTACATAAGTGAAAATATATATTTAAAAGAAATAGTCATACGAGCATTAAATAATTCATGGGATCATTTCTTATAGATTGACCCAGCAGCTACAATGAACGGCGAGACGAAGATGAGGAATATTGTTTTCAGGGTATCCCATTTCTTCTCTCCGTCTCCTCTAATCCTTTCGGTCGACCTCGTTTCTTTCGCTCATTGCGTGTGATTCCCTCGAAGTCTTAGCACTTCACTTCTGCCCTGAGTGTTCAAACACGTCCCAGATCCCACGCCCACCATCCCTCAATTGTTTCTGCCCCGTTGCGTGTACTCATCCCGTCACGGTCGATTCATCCTCCCGTAACCCATCGGTGAACCAAAAGGGAAGTGAAGACTTAAAAGGTTTTGTCTCTCGCTCAATTGAAATTTCTTCTGCCTCAGATGATCAATTCTGTGTTCCACATTTTACTCGGAAGGTTTACTCAGTTGTCTCCGGCGTACCTACATGGATTTTACTGTAGAGACTTCATTATTCCGCATAAAATTTATTTATGACGACCCCAGTTTCGACGTGGCACGTTATCATCATGTGGAGGAAGTTACTTAATTTACAATTACTAGAAAGGGTTAAATGTAATGAATATATCAAGTAAAATATAGTTATTTAGAACATTCATAATATGTAACTATTTTCTTCCAATTATCTGTAAGGCTGGCGATCTAGGGCTCACAATTGTTCTGATCAAATTTGAACTGAGGAATATTCGCTTCAAAGTGGCCACGGTGTTACACTATTTACAGCCTAATGATCTATTTTGCAAATCCAAGAAATCGTTTTAGTAAAATAGTTAAAATAAACTTATGCATTACATTTGATATTCATTTTTTTGGTTTGATTGCATGGTCTGATCATAGTCATAAGTTAGAAAAAAAAGAAAGGAAATACCAAGCGCTCAAACGTGATCAATTGGTTTTAACGCACTGAAAACGATGCATTTTAACCAATAAAATTAACTATATTTTTTAGGCAGAGAATAAGAGTTTGAATTGAATATGAGAAAATTTGAATAAAACACTTAAATGAATTACATTCAGTTACTTGTTTTAGGAGGTAAAACATTTCGAACTAGGGTACCTCGACTTTTATTTTATAGACAGTACTGTTTTACCCAAGGTTGTGCAGATACTTTGAAAGTAGCCGCTTAATTAAACGAGCCTTGTAGTGGTAAAAAACATCATATTTGTACACAATGACTCTTCAGATATTTTATTACCTGGGATTAGTGACATAAACACTTAAAGTATTGAGATTCTCGCAGCTTCTCTTATCCGGTGTAATAATGCATAACATTTTATAGGTAATGTCATGAAAACAGCTCTGGAACACGATTCATGTCCTGCAGTTCAATATGGGAAGTACCCTTGGCTTCCATGGCCGTGTAGAAGAAACACTGGCATCGATTAAGTGTCTTACCCGGTGGACTTCCCAAATAGAACTACTAAACGTCACACGCCGGGAAAGCCTCAGATCTTACTTCACGATTAATGACTTTTGCTTGGGGGTATAGCTTTGCTATTTGAGGCAAAGAAAAGCAAACAAATTAATATTCCTTTCGTTCAACAATTATACATAAGAATGAGTCATCAGATTAGATTGCCATGTATGAAAATCATTTGATTTTGTAAATTTTACGCAGATGGTGAGTTTTTGTCTATCACACCATTTTTCTGAATCGATGGCAGATTTGTAGAAATATATAGCACATACTGTTATGTGATCAATTTCAAATCATGATTTGATATTACATCGAAATTATTTCCAGCCGTATTTTTTTAACTAGATTAAACCATTGAACTATATTCTATTTAGTCGTGCCGTTCGTAATTATAACTTTAATTCTTTAATCAATATAATGAACTATTTAGCTTAGTATTTAATTTTTCCTTTAGGATGAATATACACTGTTTGAGATTTAATTTTTTAACCATTATGAAGTTTTCTAAGTAAACCAGTACCCAAATTTACCCAGTTTATTTATCTCTTATGCGCAATAAATGTATAATTACGCGCTACATAGAGTAGTGGTGAATAGTTTTATTTTATTTTAATTTCACTCGTCATAAATTTTTAAAATAACATTTCCAATTTTTTTTACTTGGTGGAACTTTATACGGTGCACTATCATTGTACTTATTACAAAACCAATCACATTTATTTTCAATTACAACCCTACCACTACTTTTTATATACATACGAGCAAGCCACTCAACGTTTTTACCTTTAAAATGGCATAGTTCTCAGAAACCTGGATTCCCTGGCGCTATAAATGGTGGAATTATACCGAGTAACTATTATCGATCTAACGAAATGAACTGCCAAAATGCATTCTACTATCACATGGTTATTGATGTATGGATAAACCTCTACAAATGAAATCAACTCATGCTAACTCTTGATACGAAAGTTACGGTTATGTTTTGTATTTTTTATTTAACCTATGACCTATGTTTACGTCGATATTCATTCAATGGTTGTTAAATCCTAAGATTGGTTGTCTAGAGCCCTCCACCCTTCCCTATCTAATGCTGGTTCCCTTACCTCCTGGTATCTCTTCCTATTTACTTTCCTCTTCATTTGGTCCATGATCTTAATCCTGGGTCTTCCTCTTGGGACTTTTCCTTCTATTTTTCCTTCAATTATGTTCCTCACAAACCCATTGTGCCTCAGGGTGTGTCCAATACATCTCGTGCTTCTTTTCTGTATGGTGTACCATATGGTCCTATCTTCTACTCTTCTGTACACTTCATCATTTCTTATTTTTTCCGTCCATTATATCTTCAGCGTTCTCTTCCAGTACCTTTGCTTGAGGGTCCTACATGTACCGTTCCTCTAATATACCCATTTTTTATCATATCTTTTCTTGTAATTCCACACATCCAACGAAGCATCTTCATTTCAGTTACTTTATCTTTCTTTCATGAACCTTGGTACTCGACTTTCTCTACTCCGTGCAGAACAGCAGGCCTCGTCACAGTCTTAAATAACTTTTCTCTCGTCTTGCAGCTCACTAGCCTATTGAACATTACTCCATTGATATTTAATGATATAGGGGGAAATATCAATAGAAAACTATTCATAGTTATAAAAAAGATGTAAACGTTTCACGCTGGACTTGGTGGAGGATGTCGATATTCATTGTGAATAGGAAAAACAGTTATCTTCCTCAGATTTCTTTCAATGACGCTAGGCGTTTCACCACACTGTGGCATTCTCATTTACGACGTTCTTCGGTCAGGGTCGCAGATATCAGATCTATCTGATAAATGCTTAGATTCCTATATCTAAACATTTGTGGGTGAAGGGAGAAACTCATCTCCCAAGTGTACCTCCTGAGTTTCCCTGCTACCAGCGTTTCGGTCTAGGGTTATTTATCAGTGACCATGACCGAAGAACGTATCGCATGAGAATGCCACAGTGTGGAGAAACGCTTCGCGTCATTGAAATAAATCTTTGAAAGATAACCGAGCTTTAGTTTTTACTCACAACAAAAGATATAAATTAGCATATTAATAAAGCGTTTTTTTTCGTTTTACATGAGAATCCCTTTCAATCATTAAAACGACGCGCAATTAAATCCATTTTTCCCAATCACACCACTTCCTAACGATTCGATAGAAAAACAAATATTGATTAAGTTAGGTGGAGGAAAATGGCCGTTTAATATTTAAGTATAAAAGGAGGAGATGGATAAGGAAAGGAAAGTTACGGTTCCGGATGAGATATGGAACCTTTCTTCTTCTCTATTCAGTACATTATAAAATGACACCACCTAACGTGTACTACTTTGAATGCGACCGAAACCTGATATGGTTTGTGCAACAAAATTTGGAATCATACTGAACCACTTGTTTCAATATGAAGAAAATAAAATAATAAAATGAACAATTACGTCAAATAAGTTATAACTTAGTTTGCAAAAACGATCACATGTTGGCGCTCATGCTACCGTCAATCGCAATGTGGTACTTCTTGACGAGAAGTTGAGGGAAAACAAATCGCCACCGTATTATTCTCTCGCATCAGAAATATTTTTTTGTAAAACTACTTTCACAAGATCTTGAACATGCATAGTAGTCAAAGTCAGGAGTGGATTATACGGCAATTAATTAACTTTAGTCATGAATTTTGTGTTTGGACTATTTTTAAAAGGTATAATTTTGACCCCCCACCATGTATCAGGAACTGAAAGAGATGAAACAAAAAAGAAGTACAGTGACCAACTTATAGGGTACACAAATTCTTTACTTTCTGGTACTATAAGCGAATATAAAACGAAAAAGATCTATAACTTTTAGTTTCCTTGATCTTTGGTGAACTCTCAACCGTTCTCTTTCTTTCTTGGAAATTTACGCTCGTCCCCAAGGGTTGTCTCGAATGTTATCTTTTCCTTTTTCACACAAAAGGATGCACTCAACGCCTTAATAATACGAGGACCTTTCAATGAATTCGAAATGACAAAAGTAATTGGTTTTTGGCAACCTTTTAATTCGCTTCTCCTCCCTATCCCACTCTCATTCTCTTTTTTCCCTGTAAGCAAAGGATATTGACAGTCGTTTCGGAGAGGAATCTCAGGGGAGGAAAGTTGAGGGTGGGTGAAGATGCTCTTATTCCCGTAGTGCGTGAGACCCCTTTCGCAAAGAAGAAACTGATAAAGGAAAGGAGTGCCGAAGGGCGAGGAGGGGGAGTCATATTGAAATGAAGGCTATGCCAAATAGGGCCATCAAAGTTGAAATTACGAAACGTTTCAAAGGATTGAAAAGGAAACATTTTACCATTCACCCGGAATGAAGAAAAAATTTGCTTATCATAAAATTTGTGTTTATATTTCTGGCTCAACGTTCCGAAAGTTCTTGGACACTTAATTAACTACGCATGTTTGTGTCTATTTTACTGCACGGCAAGTTTATTTTAGATTAGTCGTAATGATTAGGTTGGAAGATGTTTGAAAGTCGGGGGCTACATGCTAGAAAAGTTCCTATCGGACGAGTGGCAATGTGACGTAGATATTATTTTGTCCGCCCTCTACACTATATATTAGGAACTAATTGAGGTAACACGCAATAGAGATAAAAAGACCTCCCTCTATCCTTTCCCCTTTCCTTCAATGTCTAACCGAACGGCCTTGGCCATACTCTTCTGCGTTGGACTGCTAGGAAGTATGCGAATTTAGATAAAGCCTCTGAAGTATTGAAATCTGTTGCGTAAAAAATCAATCACTGAAACTTTATATACTTCATTTATCTGTGAATATTATTAATTCTAAAGTATTCGGAGGATACTTTTCATGAATATCATAAGCCAAATTAAAGATTTGAGCATAGAAAACTTGTTGACTCCACTAACTCACGAGAATGAGCGTTTAATTTTGCATTAAATGGTTGACGTGCACCAGCCATTTTAAGGAGAGTTATCAGGATGAAAATGCGGTAAAGTAAAATTTCTTCATGTTTTGGTGTTACATTATATATAATCTTTTCTGCGACAGCATAGGCCCGTAACGACTTAATATTCAAGGTTTAATTTAATTATTTTAACGATTGTAAAATTGTTTGAATTTTGATAGCATTCTATTTCTATGGAATATAAGGTCAGGATATTATCAACAATGAAAGTCGGGAGTGTTTCATGCCACTCCTTAAGTAATAAAACCGTTCAGGGTAAACAGTATATTGGGGCGGCAAAAATGGCTTTGGCGTCTACCACACTAAAAATTTCAAGAGGGCCGGTAAGATTGCATAATTGGGAGAACCGTCCTTCTAAATAGTTGTTAGAAAGACAGTAGCAATGAAATTTAAGTGGAAAACATTGCTAATATTATCTAAAAATGGTAATGTTTGCCAAGGAAATAATGAAAAAAGTGGAAAAAGTTTTTGAAAAATGGGCATGTTTATTTATAAAAGAACACATAGTATGTTATGACCGATAAATTTTCCCTGTATAAAATTTCCTTTTCAATATTATACAAATATTATTCAAAAATTTTATAAAAATTGTTATAATCATTAATTATAGATATTACACTTTAATTTACACAACCTTTTTCCAGTCTGTTGTTGCAAATTTTTGGAATAGGGTCAAAATTTTCAATATTAAAACGTTCCGTATTCTTGTCTTCATTTCTTATGAGCAGAAAACGTTGTTAAATATATGTCTGCACGATGCCTTTAAAATATTATATGTGTATTTTTTACGCATTTTAAGACATACTTAAGTGATTTCCGTTTTTCATCACTTTTCACGACTTAAAAAAAGGATTTTATTGATTTGTTTTCGAATTTTTAGAGAAATTAAAATTAATTTGGAACCACGATCTGAGAGTCCTATTGTATCGAAACTATCGTGGAAATTATACATGCTCTTTTCGTCAAAAATCAGTATTATTCATCAATAAAAACATTTATGAATCATGAGCCTTTATTAAATGCTTTAAATGTAAACTATTTTAGTAATGTGATAAGGATCTTATTTCCTCATTTTCAGCTGCGTAGATTATCTGCGGGTTGCTGTTTTCACGAACACTGTCGTTTCCCGCTCACCCCATGTGAATTCCTTTGCTATCCGATTCGGGATAAATACTTTTGTTACTGAGAGAGCGAAAGGGGAAAGTGGATTTGGAGAATTTTGGTGAAAGGGTGAGACTTCTCTTGGGGGAATAGAAGACGCTTACCTTCCGTAGTTCAATGCCTCTTAAACCCCCCTTTTGCGCCATTCCCCTCAACCACTTTAGTCCTTTTCCACATTCACCAGCGTATTTTTTCCTCCTTTCCCTGCTCCGTATTTCTACCGTAATCCGCAATCCTTCGCTCAAAACCACTTTGGCTCGTAGAGAGCGTGTTGTCCCTGTTTCCTTGCCTTGTGCGTTGGCATTTTCAGATCGATTTGCAAACGAAGGAGGGTTGATGCTGGAAGAGGAGGGAAGAGGGTCAAACGTCTTCCCTCAGACTGAGAGTGTTCGTAAGAGGTTCTTCCGGCGGAAAAAAATTTGATGTAAAATGAATGGCAATTCAGTTTAAGTGTGGATTCCAACTGAGCTGTCGAATTATCTGGCAGCACTTTACGTTAAATTGGAAGAGATGTCGAGAAATCTAATTAATGTAAGGTCTGAGGAATGTTTCCAGGAGCAGAAAGGATTCTATTCTCAAGTTGAAGTGAGGTGAAAAAAAGAAATTAAGTATTTTTTTGAGCTTTGAGAAATTCCGAGATCTTCTATCCCGCGAAGCTAACGTGTAACGTGATACATCATTAGTGGAATGCCTATCAACTCCATTAGCGTCGAAACTCTTCTTCTGCTGGTAATCCGATGCAAAATGTTAACACCACCTTTTTCCCCAGTGAAAATGAACTATTAATGCATGAGAATGTTTCAACGCTAAATTAAATTCCATTTCCTCTTTTGTATTCTTGGTGGATGTTTTAAACCACTTTCATCTCGTAATAATTGACTATTAATAGTGTCATGTCACTTATTGCACTACTACCAACAAGTTAACTGCAACACTGGAAATTTTATCCCGAGGCACTGGATTTTTGCAGAGATGTTTTTATATACGCTGCTATGGAAAATATTTTACATGAAAAATACTCTCATTTGACAAATTTTATTAACTTTTGAATTCATATGATGGTTCCACCTTGATCGTTCTGACCAAACGCTGAATTGCACTTTTTTTTCAAGTAGGTAGGTTTTTTTTAAAGTTTTTAAAGTATTTAAAAAAATGTAATGCATGCTTAGGCTTTTGCTCTCAGTTAGATAAATTAAATAACAACAGTTATAGCCGAATTTTTAATGGGTAGTTTTTATAGAAACATTGTTTCTAGTTATAGTCATCGACTTCAGTTGCGTTTTTACCGAATAACCACATTTTCTCTTCAATTATTACAATAATTTATATTAAGAAATAAAAAAATAGGGTTGGGGCAAGTCTTCATTGATATTTATTTCTGTGGAAATTTTCACTTCTTTGTAACGGTTTTCACTTACGATAACTACATCTGCATTTTGGACAAATTTTTCTTAACAAGTTATGCATTATACCTTTTTTATGTTACGCTTAATAAAGTACTAAAATATCTTTTATTTTCAAAACAAGGACAGAACACCTTTCTGTACCAGTTGACTGAACGTGGATTACATTACATTTATATAATTTTACGGTGAACTACCTGAATATGAAATGGAAAGGTATTCCCCAACACTCCTCTTAAGCGCTGTTTTTGAAACTTATTTTAGGGATGTACTATTCTTCTTTGTGAGGTACATATTTGTTTTAAAGACTTTCTTCATATTTTATTAATATCTGTTTAAAAGTTTTTTAAAATTTAAAATTTTAAATTTAATTTAATTTTAAAAAATGACAGGCTCGATCCAAGAGCCTATCGGGATTCCGGGGACATACGGTCCAACAGAATCGTCCGGCAAGCAAAAAAAAAAAATATATATATAATGGAAAAATTATGGCTTGCACTGTACCATGGCTCTTTCCATCAATTTTAATGATGTTATGCTTTCCTATCTCATGAAGTGCAGTAACATGAATTGATAACAACCACCAAATTTTTTATTAAAGCGGGACCTTGTGCTGATGTCCGTATCATAGGAGAAAAGTAGGTTGTAAGTCTTTAAGAATCTTACTCGGAAGAGCTTTTGAGAAATTTTCTTTGAGTTTCGTGAAGATACAGCGTTAAGACTTTTCTAACTTAAACAATTTATCAAGGTGTTTCCGGACTTAAGAGCTCGAACGACCTTATCCTTTAGATATCTTACGGGGAATGAGGAGGATTAGTAGCTTGAAGTATAGCAAAAGTTTTTGTCGGCGTGAATGCATATAATTTTGCGGCTCTATTGAAACATCTTACGTATATTTCCTTTAAAAACTGTCACATATACACATTATGTTTCTATTTAGGATATGAAACACTCTTGAATTTCTGGTAACAACTGTAGAAAATATATTTCTTTATATTACAACCGCCATTTTTATTGCCGCCGCCATTTTAATTACCGCCAATGGCTGATATCTGGACTTTAACAGATATTTTTATTTGCTTCATAATACAAGGAAAAAAATCTGGAAACTGCTTTGTACAAGTAAAGAGTTTTAAAAATATCAAAGTAAATCTTATCATAGTCCACTCACGACGGCTTGGAAACATTAGCGACTCTACCAGATGCTCATCTAAGGGAGCCATAAATATTGAAACTGGGTGACTTTTTATCTTATTTAATAGGTGTTTCTATCCTGTCAGATGTATGGTGTTTTTTCAGGCATTTCGGTTATCCTTTTTAATTTCAGCAATTTTAGGACCTACTTAAAGGCGATGTAGTTATAAAAACAATTAAATATGATAAGTAATGACTTTTTAATTGCTACACTGTCTCAAAAATGAAGTTTTTACATTAATTGCTATTAATCATGCAACAAATTTTGAAATTGTTTTGGTCTATAAACAAATGTTCTGCCATCTATGAAAGGAGGGATCCATTGAGGTGTAAAATTATTTCCCATACCATCTCTTGCACAATAAAGATAAAAACCTTTTTATTTAAAAATGATTAAAAATAAAATATCAACTTAGCGGAATAAAATGCTAAACTGAAGAGAGTCAGTACAACTATTAATCAATAAATTGGGTTTCTCTTAATCGATTCCAGTACATTAAGCTTCTCTGAAGACCAACTCAGCTTAGAATCAATGAATATAATCAAATGCATGGGGAATTAAGAATTATTTGGATTCGTTCCAATCTATTACTCAATTTCAGAAATAATTTCAGTCTATTTTTTGCCATTATTAATTTAGATACATCTTCCTCGGCTTTTCAAGGCAACAAGTGATGGGTTGGAACTAGTCCAAATTTTTGGCCCATGTTTACCGAGCTGGTTTTTCACTCCCAAGGGACAGTTTTCGTTCTTTGGCTGAGTTTTGGCAAATCCTTTTGCCCTCTCTTATTCCTCCTCTCAAAATGACGGCCAGTTTAGAGTCTGTATTGCACTTACAGCGTAAATGAAAGTATTGGTTAAATTTTTAAAGCATACTCAAAATACTGTCATAAACATTAGTAATAAACCGTGGTTGCTGCACTTGTGTAAGGAATAATAGGTGAACCTTGGGATTACAACCGTGGAATAAGAAAGGAAATTAAGATATAACGACCTGTGAATGCAATCTAACCCTGTCGATAAGTTGAACTGCTAAACTACCGTTAAGTAAAGGCTTAACCGATCATCATTACAAATATGTTTAGATCCAACTTTCCGTAACCATTCACCCTGATTACAGCAAATGTCACTCATTTCCGCACGTATCACATCACCACTAAGGTCACGTATTCTTTATTAATCGGAGCGGGAATATCTTCTATTTAGTCATGGAATAGTGTGAAATCCTACTTATTTATAAGGCACGTTACAATTATTTCGTAATTTTTGAGAATAGGGAAAAAATGCTCTAAGTTCAAATAAGAAATATTAAGCAGCCAATAATTTTGTTGACGGACAAAAAAAGTGAAGAAAAGTTGGTGAATATTCCTGCTATTAGTTTAGAATATATATCTTTATTAATACTGTAGGATCGACAAGAGCATTATTCAGACAATTGAGGTATCGATGCTCATTTTTCTCCCACCTATGATCAGTATAGCTGATATAGACCCAATTTCCCTAGTGACCTGGACTCCCCCGGCATACCCTGTTAAGAGAGAAAGTTTCAGAACTTTCAAACTTTTGATACAGAGTTGAAGTACACCCTGTGACTGGCTCAAAAACGTCCAACGGCAAGAAAATTCAAAATTATAATGAGACGGTGATCCATCAAGAGAGTAATGATCTATGAAAAGCTAATTGTAAAGCATGACAACTACTAGCAGAGCAGTCGTTGGCATGCTACCATTTACCATGGTACCATGATTTCCATGGAAATTTTATCCCAAGGAAATAATTTTATACTTAGAATCTCCCATACGTAGATATCGATGCTTTGTGTGCTAACCTTTTCCAATTATATCGTGCAGTAAGTTCTTGGAAAACTTGTTTAATCCTTAAACGACAAATTCAATGAAATACATGCATGAAAGTTATGAAAAAATCGCACCGAATGATAAAAAAGTTACACATTTTCGTAGTAAATGACTACTTTTGTGATTCCTTATTGGACAATAAGGGCATAGGAGCGAAATAAACTATAAGGAGAATAGCGCTATTAAAGAAAGCGCCAAGCCGTATAGCTGATGGTATGAACTTTGGCTAAGAATAGAATAAATGAGGCTGATGAAGAGTTTGATTTTGAGTGTAGCGTTGTATGGGGCAGAAATTTGGACAAAGAAATAAGGTGAGAATAGGCTGACAGTGTTTGGAATGTGGATTTGGACGAGGATGAAGAAGGTGTAGTGGGAGGAAAAAAGACTACTGACGAAGGGATTGATGCGGCTCTTTAGAAGAAAAAACTTCTGGATTAAATAAGGATGCGACTAAGTGGGTGGCTAGAGGAAATAATGAGGGCGAATGATTGAAGACCATGAGAAGTGATGATGCTGATGCTTAAGAATCAACAAAACTTCGTAAGTTTTATGTAAAATATTCATTGTACGATCGGTTTCGTCGAATAGTTGGCATCATCAGGCAATTTTTTTGTGATGTTGACTATTTGATGATGTTGTCGTCCAGATGATGTCGACTATTTGACGAAAATTGTTGTACAATAAATACTCTACGTAAAACTTACGTTTTGTTAATACCTGATCATTTTGGAAAAGTTATGCCTGAAACTATTGGATGTGGATGATGCAGAGTTTAAGGCGAACGGGGAGAAAGAGAATAGTCTCAATGGATAGAATAAAGATAGTATACACAGATGAAGAGAAAAATGTTGTAGGTAGATGGGAGCCTTCAGTTGTAAAAATATAGATATCTCTTTTATTTTAACCCACCTTAGCCAATTTTTTTTAAATTTACCATTTCCTTTTTTATTTAAATAATTATAATCAAATTTACAAAGATGTACAAATTCAATACCTAAAATATAATAGCAATATCATGTAAAATGTGTGCAATGCACAATACTTAATCAATTTTACAACGTTATGGTCCTGATAAGCCATTTGTGGCTCGTAAGAAGGTGCCTTTCATAATTTATCAGTAGTGTTTTCATTTACGATCACTGGCAACATAATTTATGTGTATGACAACCATTCCTTTATACTTCTCTTAACTTCCCTTATAGATCTCATATTGTTTAAATCATCACTCGTATGTTGAACAGTCTTGGAACATAAACACTTCATTACCCGTAACCCTTGTGTGTATGCTTTCTTGGACTTTTTTTAATTAACTTTTCGCAGCTCAGTATATGATACTACACTTTTCTTTTTGTATTCATCGCTGAAATAATTTTAAGTGATTATTATATATTGCAAAAACTTTTCAACCGGTAGAATATTTAACTCTTTAAAATAACCATCATCTGCAATCTCTCTAAGGTAAATTACTGGAACCTTCTCGGAACGTGTCCGTCCTAATCGACATTTTAATCATTGCCCACTTTTCCACGAAAAAACGCCCGTATGTTGCTCTCACAGTTTATGTTGCATCATAAAATTCAATTTGATAAATATTAAATATATACATATTAGATAACAATAATAATACGTAAGAAAGCAAAAGTAATGAGAATATCTAGGAAAAACAAAGCGAGGCTGGTGATTAAAGTTGGAGGACACAAACTCTAGCAAGTAGAGCATTTCATTTACTTAGGTAGTACGTTAGATGAAATGGACACAAACGCAAATATATACGGAAGAGAATAGCGCTAGCTAAGAAGGCGTTAGTAAAAGAAGGGAGCTGATGACGGGGACATTGGGTAAGGATGTGATGAAGAGGCTGGTGAAGAGCTTGATATGGAGCGTAGCGCTGTATGGGGCAGAAACGTGGACCCTGAGAAAGGAGGACGAGAATAGGTTGCAGACTTTTGACATGTAAGTGTGGAGAAGGATGGAGAAGGTGGACGGAGAGGAAGACTAACGAGGATGTGCTTGAGATAGTGGGCGAGGAAAGGAAACTTTTGAATGAAATTCGAGACTGGCAGAGTAGGTGGCTGAAGGATGTAATAAGGGGTGAGGGATTGCTGAAAAGTGTGATAGAGGGAAGGATGTTGGGCAAGCGAGGAAGAGAATGAAGAAGGATAGATCGTGTACTGAGGCAAAAAAGGATGTTATAGAACGAGATAGACCTCTAATACAGTAGAAAATTGGAGGAGATTCTCTGACATACAATAAAACTGACCTTAATCTGTAGAACACTTAAAAATAAAAAATACCTATTTTAGTCACTTCTATATCTCTATGAATTGCGCATTCTTTGCTGAACACAAGTGCTATGACTCCTCCAAGCCCGGATACAGATGGTGAGATATCGATCGCGGATTGGAGAATATTGAATGGGAGTCTGGTTTTAAGTGGACGATAGACGAGACAGGTCTAACGCCTCCGTCCCTTATCCTTCGCTCCTCGCTTGAGATAAGTGAGAGCGGAGACGTCCATGCGGGAGCGAAAGATGGACTGCCATTCTCTCATGCATAATGAAAGGGGTCTTCGGGAACGAATTGGACGGTGATGGAGCAGAACCTCCTCGAAACGAGTTGAGGGAACGAATAGGGGTGAACGAACGCTTTAGGGCATTGTGAAGTAAACGTAACAGATGGTCAGAGAGCATTATAAGCGTTTAATGATTGTATGTAACTTTGGGTGATTCATGATCAATAAAACTCCTGAGTACTCCTCCACATATCTACTTAGCAGCGACGTGAAAATTATTGTCGTGCCAGCTGAATCAATCTCTAAAGATTACTGTTGTATTCATCAGGATTATCGGCTGCCTCCATTACGTCCATCCTGAGCCAATAACATTTTAACCTAGGGTGATTACGAGCAGAAAACCTGGAGAGTTGGGCACATTTTAACGGGGTCATCCTATCATGATTTACTTCGTATGTTGGAAATGACGCCTCTATTTATCTAGCCCTAATTGTTGATCCTTTATCAGGTTTGCCACAGTCCTCTCTTTCCATCATTATCTTCAACAAGGTTTGACCTTGGCTCCTCCAGGCAGAAGGAAAGTCAGCATGTAGGCGCAATAATAAAATTCTAGTTGGATCGAAAATTCATATTGTCCAATTTATTTGTATTTGTTACGAATAGCACATATCTTATTAATTCAAATATTTAGCCATTACTGACACATTTTCAACTCTGTTATGCCACCCCCAGAATTTCTACATAGGATGTAGCCGTGAAAGCCCCGGTGAAGTGCCCTCACAGTTATGCATCGGAGTGCGTGAGTTAGCAGCAAGATATGAGCTTATACAAAAAAACGCTGATCTAGTGTAAAATCATATTCTAAAAAGGGCATCTTTTGCGAGAATAAGACTACCGTGAAAATAAATCGCTATTGTAATCATGAAAAGTTTGAAGAGAAATTTATAATATCTAAGCAAACGAACTAAACATCTGGTTTAGTGGGATTTTTTTTGTATCATCCTCCATTATTTTGTCACGTGAAAAGCAATCATTTCTGCGACCTTTATGTGGAGTCCCAAATCAACCTGCAAATCCCAGGACCTAGATGTTTCCGTCCCAATTGACATTTCAATCATTGCCCACTTTTCCGCGAATGAACGCTCATTTATTTCACTCACAGTTGATGTTATATCATAAAGGTCAGCGTAATTAAGATTAAATATGATCAACCACGGACCAATTTATTTGCACATTTGATTTTGCCAGCTGCACGCAAAATAATGTTGCAAATTTCCGAAATAAATACATCCTTTCCGTATTTTTTGGCAGAAAACAAAGCAGCAAGAAATAACGGTACGGATTATTTGATATAGCCTATTCATGCATTAGTTACCACGCATAAGTTCCCAGAGAAATATTATAGCAAAGAAAGTTATGCATTATTCACGATTACCTCAGATTACTAGGAACTGCACCTCTACTAAAAAGTATCGAGAGCGTGTGCTAATCGACATATATTTTATGTTATTCAAAGGTCATATACGCAGAGGTAAGCGCAAATAGTGCATGGGATGCTTCTATTTAAATCTGCCTTTTCATATTTTGTACAAACAGAATTCATATACCTTTATTCCCGCTCTCTAAACGGTTGCCACATATTATATCGAATTGAATGTTGACATTGTGGTAAAAGACCAGCGTGGGAAACTAAACATGTTTCAGTTTACCTGAGATTATGCATCCCGATAAACAAATTCATTCCGGCATTTACACGTAGTATTATTTCGGGCAGAAACAAAACAACACACAACAATATTAGGACTTAGGTAAATATTTGCTTCACAGTAATTATCACGCTGATACCACCCTTTGTATCAGGTGGTCACCTTACGCTTGAATTCACAAGTCTTTTTTTTGCTGTTTTGCTGTAACACTTCAAAAGTATTGATTTCTGCATCTATAAAAGAGGTTGAAATTAAATCTAAGTTGTTCAATCCAAAGATTGGTTGACTTCTGTCCTCTATTCTTCCATATCCAATTCTTATTCCCCTAATATGTGGTAGTTTGTCTTATATAATTTCCTCTTTCTTAAGTAATTATCTAAATGGATTTTTTTGGGAGTTTTCTCTCCATTTCCCTTCAAGTATATACTTAACTATTCACTTGTGCCTCAGGGTATGCCCTATCCTCAATACTCTTCTTTTCTGTATAGAATTCTATATAATGTTTTCCTGTTATACTGCTCACTAATACTCAAAATTTTATATTTTATCCGTCCATTTCATCTTTAGCACCTTTATCCAGCACCAAACTACAAATTGTTCCAGTCCAATCTTTATTGATCTGCATTTCCAGTAGTCCATGTTTCTGATCTCTAGAGTGTCACGCCCCGCACAAATGTTTTCACATACCGTTTTCCCATTAGCAATCCTATCTCCTTTGTACTTAGCAGTTGTCTTATAATCATGAATGATTTTTAATATTGGTCTCTTCTAAGCTTTATGCCAGCTATTCTTCTTTCGCCTCAGACGATGGTTCTTTCGAGATAGGTGAAGGAATCTACGTACTATAATTTCTATCCTCTTAGTGTGCTTCTGCCTTCAGTTTCTCTCCTCCGCATGCTAGATTTTTATTCTTCTTCATATTCATTTTCATGCTATATTCTTGAAGAACTTAGTCCAACCACAATATACGGCTCTGCCTGCGATATTACATGCGAAGCGAAACATGTTTGTTTTTTCTATGCTAATCTTAAGTTTTTTTTAATTTCATTTGTTGTTCTTCTCATATTGCTTCTGCTAAGTAGATGATGAACAGTCCCGGTGAGAGGCTGCATCCTTGTCTGACTCCGTCGTTTAGCGGGGGATGGAATTAAGAAAAAAAATTAGTTGTGATGGAAAAAATTAATGTTAATTTCACGACGAAAAAAATATTCGCCTGGAATCTAGATCCCTGTAAATCATGCCAGCTACTTAATCCAACTAAGCTGCCGAGGCGTCCTGCATCTCCGTAGACATTATTTATTATGAAACAGGAGAAAGCGAGCATTTTACGAAGAGTAGATACAAATATATAACGTCTTACGTAAGATTGAGAAGGAATGGGGAGGTTGGAAAAATCTTACATTGTCTCACATAGGGGGAGGGGAAGGTCAAAAATGGCATAAATCATCTTACGTAGCGCTTAAACGGCCTCTCTTAAGTGATGCGACTTGGCGTTAATGCCAATTACCCGGAGTAGAAGGTTGTAACACGCTGACCATGATCGAAGTTGTAGAATTATTCGTCAATACAGCAGCGCATGCCACATTGTTTTGGCGATAAAATATTCATGTGAGTAACTATGAGGGTGTACTTATGAAGGCAATGGAACACCACCACCTTAGCATCTCGGAGAGCAGCAACTATCCACTTCTTTGCTTCGATTTTCACAATAAACGACAGGAGAAATAACCTCGAGCTACATATAAACGAAGTGAATGGGTACCCTATTCTGTTCTCTGAACTAAAAATACTCGTCAGAGATACAAAAAGAAGAAGGATACTGAAGTAAAGAGACATGATGGTACATAAAAACCTTAAACCAAGGAGATTTTCATATTCCTGGTAGTATCGAATAGGACTACGTTTTACTCTTTTAAGTGAATTAGGCTTCTGCCATATTATGTTTTTCGTATTTAAAAATGTGTACGCGTTTTACTATGCTTATTGAAATGAAAAAGAAAGCAGTTCAGTCATTGAAGCAATTGACACAATAGGTCTTTGTTAGGAACATGTTTATGTACTGGACAACGTGTTTATTGCGTGCAAATATTTGAAGTATTATAAATCGAAGAATGCAGAGGTTTTTACATTTATATGGGAAAATGTCATCCCTTAAAAACAGGGCAGTGTGTCACCTGGGTTCTTTATTACACTCACTGTTGTGGATGTAGCAAAAAAGGCCTTCTTCTCGAATTGATTTTTACTTCAAGACGTTAAAAAATATTTGAGCCTGCGCAAAAAACAGTAGTAGAAATCAAACGTTTAGTTCCAGGAGTTGGTCAGGTGTAATAAGCGGAATATATCTTTATGATCGCTTATAAACGATCAATATAATCAATATATTAAATTAAATGAAGCGTGAATTTGATGATAAACTAAACGGTCTCATTGGAAGCCTCCAAAAGTTGTAAAGCGAAATCGCACTAGCGTCGCCTGGGGAAAAAAATCTCTCGAATCTACAAATGCTCCTGTAATAGCAGAACGTGTCTAAGAAGTTAACTGTCGAAGTCGAGTTTAGAGATAAAGTTGGTTTGGTGCAGTTAGCGACGTGTTTGCTCTGATGCACTGGTTATAGAGGAGAAATAGACCGTGACATCATATTTAATGGTCCGACCCCTTCCGCACATTATTGCAAATGATTTCGGGTTGAGCAAGGAAAGATATAAAGACTGCACTTAAAACTTCTAAGGACTTCTCGGTGAATTTCCCTTGACTCTCTCAGTAGAGACATTCTTGAAGTTATAACTGAACGTTCGGCTAAATTTCAAGAATTAATGGTTTTGGCAGTAATTTTGGTGGAATTCCCTCATAACGTAATGATGAATAGCATTTTAATAAATTTTAAATTAAGTAATAAATATTTTATGGAAAACTAAGGAATTCAGCATTTTATTATGAAGTCCCGGAACCAGAAAAGATGTAATAAGGTAAATTTGATTTTAATATAAGACATGATTTTGATATTGAGAGCGGAGCCCAAAATTGATTTACTCTAGAGAACGGAGAGTTGAATTTACTATCGAGGAGATTTCATAGAGAAAAACAACAAGCTCAACTAAAGGCTTATTAGTTTTTTTGCGAATTCAGAATAGAATGAATTTTAGCGTCGAACGGCCGCTTCCAAAATCTTTAAGAGGTCTGTGGAAACGCGGTCTAAGTGTAGCTAGCTGAAGATGTTCTCAGATTCCAAACATTTGCAAAGCGATGAAATGCCAATTCTCCTCTCGTACTGCTTCTCCATTGCGCGACCATTGAGGAGTTCAACTCGCAGTCGAAAGGAGGGGATGAATTATGAGCGCAGCTTCCGTCTCGTCTGCTAGGGAATAATGGGAGATCTTGGAAATTTTAAATCTGCACGTTCCCACACGGACAAAGTTCCGACTGCTGACGTCGGAGAAGATTCCGAGCTCAGCTTTCGAGTTCTCAACTTCCGGAGTTTAATAACAGAAAAAAATAGCATTCCGATCTTAAATATATATCATCGAGAGGGTCCAGGAAATAGGGCGAACGACTAGTGAAGAGACGCCTACACGTCGATCAATGAAAAAAATGGCGGGGTTGAGCAGGAGGCGAAAACAAAATCGCAGAAAAGGTGCACCCTCCGGGTCAAGATTTCTTATGGATGTCGACAACGGAGAAGATTTCAGTTTTATGCGACCATAGCACGGTAGTTTACTACCTCAAAATGCCGTATTAGAGTTTGAAGAACATACTGATGGTAGAGTAGAAGATTGTTGTTACTTTGCATAAGTTTGGGGATGAAAAAAAATCAAATATGGGTGCGCCGATAGCCTTCTCAATCCAATGTCCGCTACCCGTTATTTTGATCCGATAACCGGATAAAAATTGTACACCTATTATCATCAAACTAAATTTGAGCTTTGTAGAATATTTTCTTACTTAAATGAACACAAATTTGTGTTCTCTTCTGTTTCTTTGAGACGGCCAGTTTCCTTGATACGGCAGTTTTGTCATTGCTAGGTTTAATGAAATATATTAAATTGAAGCTGAAGAACCTTAAAATGTGACAGTTAAAGCTGTTCGTTTCTTCAAAAATAAAACTGAGGAAAATAGAAATTTGATTTATTTCATTATTTAAATACTTATGGTGTATTATAAAAAGTTAAGTAGCTGAAAGGTGAAAACTCTCACCATTAAGGTTTAGAAATATTTCATATATAAATACATATATATTGAAATAAATATGGTATTATGTTTGACTAGTCCAAGAATTATTATATACTATATCTATCCACATTTTCAGGCAGTAAAATTGCTCAACCTCATTTTGGATTCAACTCTCCTCTTGCCTTGGAACACACTAAATTAGTTTAGCTGAATAAAATGTCTGATGAAATAGATCCTAATGGTGCAGGTAAAAATATATTGAATTCTATTGACAGGTGTACTTGAATATATTAACCATTTTGGGGGTAATTAAGTGAATGAAATATGCTTTATCCAGAAGTATAGAGATTTATGTTGCCAAAGTCTTTGATGTGAGAAAGTTATCGAATGCTCCCGCTCAAATTTTGGTGTACCAATAAACGAGTATCGGACAGTATTTTTTTGGAATCTGCTATCGGCTAGGCCCTTGTTTCAACTTATCGGTAACGATAAATGCGTAATTTTGTCTTATAATAGGAATCATCTACATCTACATCAACTCATTACCCTGCAAGCCACCACGTGTGTTTGGCAGGGGTGACTTAACACTAACAAAAACTAGAGTGAAGAAATTAACTTTCATCAATATACACCACACAATGGGTGTACTACAAATGCTACAAGAATTACTAAAATAATCTATAATGTAACTATGTAAAAGAGACACGCGGCCATTATGGTCTCTTATCGATCGCAGGAAAAACGACATTTTAAATATTTCTATTATACAATCTATTTCCCTTATTTTATTCTCATGAACTGATCTACCGTAGTAAGTTGGAGTTCGTAAGATATTGATAACTTTGTCGGAAAATAAATTGGTTTTGAGTTGGAATCGGCGGAATCAATCAGGATGCTTGGAGATTTATGGAATCATCCACTCGAGTTGACTTGCTCAACAAGCTGTTATCAGCAGAAAATTATCACTCATTGATCAGTCAATGTGTTTATTATCCCCCATCATTTCGTCCGATCTCATATCTGGTCAACGATTGGGATTTACTGCGACTTTTATTTTCCATTTGGGGTGCGTGATTTGAATGCGATATTGGTTAGTGTAAGTAAAAGCTTACCAACGTCAAAATTTGTTTTTTTGTAGTACCGTAAATGAGATCACTCGTGCTCCTAGTGGGGATTTATTAAAAATAACGTGAATGGATTTGGTGCCCACTCTATGTTAGATTGGAAATTTAATGCGTAATACATGCTGAGATGTAAAAAATGGAGGATGGTACTGTGTTTGGTCAACCATACATGCATCTGGCAGGTTTGGTAAACTACGCAAAGGTAAAGACTGCAGGAAATAGTGGTGGTGTCAAGATTTATAGGCATCTTCCTATCTTCATGCGGATGGTCCTGCCTACTACAGGTACGGAGTTTTCTTCTGCTTGACATCCTTGGAGAGGTAACGGCCTCGAATAAACTCAGTAGGTTAGGCAAGTTCTTTAATAAAAAATTTGAGCGCAATTATCATTCTAATTGCATACTTGGGCCTTATAGTATTTAACGCCCTACCTGAATCCATTTGAAGATTAAAAAACAAGTAGAAATTCGAAATTTTCAAAGGAATTGATATTGGCACATAACAATAATGAAGCTTTATACTAGATGTGTAATGTATGTACATGTACCCTATGTTGTAACTTGTAATTATTAGTCTTTTATACGAATGTAAGCAGGATGAGTTATTATTATTGTCTCTGCTTTTTTTGTTCACAATTAGCCTAAGTAAAATCATCTTTGTTTTATTTTATATATGCTCTTGAAAGTGTTATTGTTTAATGATAGCCGTGAATTTCATTTATAGAAGCCAGTTTCCTCTGAGATCTGTGGACTTGAGGTTTCGTAAAGCTCATTCATATTTGTACACCACCTTATACCAAAGTTGTCGAGTAATAAATCATTCTTTTTCTAATGAATTTGATATTCTCGAATCACTAATAGAAATACCAATAGATCAGTGACCTCAGTTTTATGTAGTAATTCCAAATGATTTCTTGTGGTAATCAGAATAGAACCTTCGGAAAGGCTTCCTCAGAAGTGTTAAAGTAAAAAGACATTTTCCAAGTCAAATAAAAATATCTTATGAATGAGGAAGTCTCCAGTTATGGTTTATTCTATTAGAAATCGTATTCATTCTTAAGTTGTCAAGCAGCTGTATACCAGGCTACACACATGTGGAGACGTTCCATCTTTTTCCGATTATTAATATCTTTCCGATGAATGAGGAAGTCTCCAGTTATGGTTTATTCTATTAGAAATCGTATTCATTCTTAAGTTGTCAAGCAGCTGTATACCAGGCTACACACATGTGGAGACGTTCCATCTTTTTCCGATTATTAGTATCTTTCCGATCTTAGATATTACTCATCTACATCTAAATCTACTCATTATCCCACAATCCATTACAAGGGTGTATGGTGTGGGGATGACTTATCACCAACATGAACGAGAGTGAAATAAATAACTTTCTTTAACATGCACCGCACTATGGGTATGCTACGAATGCGATAAAAACTACTAAAATTGTCTATGATGCAACTATGTAAACTTGAGACCAGTGTCAAGCAGGGAACATGAAAATCATGGTGTTAGAAGTACTCGACAGATTTAAAAACATGCATTGTGGGGCATATAAATTAATCAGCTTCGCTACCTGCCAACTTACCTATTTCAAAGTTTTATCGCAGCAGTTATGGACCCTTATTGATCGCGGAAAAAACGACATTTTAAACCTTGCTCTTTCTACAATCTATTTCCCTTATTTTATCCTCATGATCTGATCATCCTAAGTAAGTTTGCGCTCGTAAGATATTGATAACTTCGTCGAAAAATAAATTCTGTCGCTTTAAAAATTCTGTTACGATAAAAACTCTCTTGCTTGGGGAGTTGTCAGATGAAAATATTTGCAGCTGGTGGTTTCAACTGCCTAGAAAGATTCATTTGAACGACGTCAGTAGTGTGGAGTAAACCATGCATCAGGAAGGATCATTCCCACCAAAGAAAGACTCTAGAGAGTCCGTAGCTTCGCGATTCAATTGATGAACCGAATATTGATTGAGTATTGGACCGAGTACCGATCTTGAAGTGGTATGCACATAGTACCCAAGGATTGCGCCAAAAATGGACTTTACTCTGCCCACGAGGTCCGAGATTCGGATCGGTTATATGGGAAAGGGGGCCAAAGTTCAGTTCAATGCAGCCGTTAGTAAGTGTTGTAGGAGCTACGAAGTGCCGTATAAGACTCCTTAAAGCAGAGTGCCACGGGAACCCGGTATCCTGCCTGCGTCCCAGTTCTATACCAAATCCCGCATTCTGCTCTGCCTCCTGTACACAGACCAAAAACCATTTGGAGAGAAAATCACGGCTAAACTGGAATTTATGAAGTTTCTACGTTGCTGGACGTGCTGCCATTCAGTTTACTGGTTGAGATACTCGTGACTATTGGTAATTTTTGGGATACCACTACATGAATATTATCAAAAAATTGGTCACAGGGGCATTTCAAGCGATGTAAAATGTGTGCAAGATTCTTAAGATACATGTACTGTGAGAGTTTCCACATGCCTTAACTATTGTAGTCCCGTAATATCTCTAGAAAAAATATATTTTTATCGCTCGATTTTGCAAACATTGAATTTATTCTTTGCCGGTGATGTTGTATACTATGTTACGTTGGTCTTTGATAATTATGTTGAAAGCCGAAAAAAAGTGTGCTTCGACATTACGTAATAGTTTTAACTGATATTTTTAGAGATCACAAGTGAGTATGTTTATAAAGGGTGGGCAATTCTGGAAATAGAGGGACGGTGGAGAAAAATCCTAGTCGTTGTTTTTACCCGAGTCATCATTTTACCAATCATGGGGATGACTACCGGGAATAAAATCTGATCCATTGTATCACCAAAACTCTAGCGACCTAATTAGCTTAATGTCCGATTGCATTTAGATGAAAACTTTGCGACCACTACGACATATGCTGGTGATGTACTCTTGGAGAGGATGCTAAAAATTTCAAGGAAAAAGAAGAGATGAATACGGCTTCTGTGATTAATAGTAAATTAAGTCTATCCGCGAAATTTAAAACAGGAATGCTTTCTTTTGCAACAATTCCATGGTGATAGTCTAAACATACATTTATTGGTGTTATTAGTACTATATATACAATAGAACGAATTGTTATGCATTTTAGTTAAAGATAACGTTGAACACACAGAGCACAATCACGCATCAGATTTGAGGATTGCGTGTGGAAAAATGAGGGAAGATATTGTAACGCCGCGCTCCTTTCCGCCGCGCTCCTTTCCGCCGCGCTACATTTCTATAAGTTTTTGTTTGTTTTATGGGCTATAAATATTTAATAAGGTTATTGTTTATTTTGTGTGCTTTGTTTTATCTTATTTCTTGTATTTGTGTTTTAATGATTCATTTGTTTATTCTGCATAGTCATTGTTGGTTGGGAGGGAGTTGTTTAATTTTGGGGAGATTGATTGTTGTAGTGGAGAGAGGAGCAGAAAGAGGTGTAGGAAAAGTTCGGAAATAAAGCGCTACCAAAGAATACTCGAAGGCGTTACAATATGTCCTATCTCTATTTGATTGAAGGAGTCTCCTGTGCCGCTCGGTGCGTCAAAAGCTGGTGAAAAATCCATCTTCTTAAAGTTTTTTAAGAAGTCAATTAAAAAAACATTACCTTACGTAGTCACCTATAGTATTTAAACAAGTACTTAAAAACTTTGTGAATAAGTTGTATCGAAGCACTTAAAAGTGGGAAACAATTTTTAAAACTCATGAGTAGCTTATTTTGATCTCGGGTTCTGGCTGGCAACTCGTTGCCACGTTTAATTGCTCTGACAATAAATTTGAGCTCATCACCGCTATTTCGTGATCTGAAATGTGTTCCATAATTTAAAAATAAGTTTCAAAATATTTACATGGAAATGTAACTCCTTATTTAAATATAATGGGTAAAAATCATGTGTTAGAACGATTTGGCAACGGTGGTAAGTGCAACATTTTTCAATTACTGCGTTCACTTGTTTTCCTGCTCTCCTGTTGGCGTGTGTTTGAGTTGGTTAGTGACTGCTTTCCAGGAAATCGTTAATACTATACATATATATTTGTCACATATATACATATAATACTATACATATAATACTTTTTTGTCAATGTATTAAACTTAGCGTCAATGCACAAAAAATTTAGCTCCACAAAGTTCATTGTAAATTCCCGTCTGCTCGAAAATCACTCGTTTCGTCACGGCACAGCCGCACAGCGTTGCCGATGTGGAATCAACCTGCAGCGCCACATGTTAGTAACTACGTGATTTCTGCTATTTTTGTTGCAAAAATATGTTAATATTATTTAAACCAGCGTGGTAAGGGTATATTTTTTTAAATATTATCATGATTCATATACTGTGGCGCACCTTATGTCAGTTTTTTGTCAAAACGACATTTATATTCGAATAGTAATCTGCATTTCTTCTACTCATAGCCATGCATTGCCATAAGATCCTATAGAAATTCTCTCATTTTTAAATGCGATTTTCGAGAAATATAGCGTGGAAAGCCTAATTTTTTTCAACGGCAATCGATATAGTGCAATAAGAAGGGCTTATTTTGAAACTTTCATGAAAATGACATTTACTTCGTTTCTCGGTGGAACCTCCTTGAAAATCAAACGTATCTCTAGTTGAAGCAGGTTTGCAGCAAGCAAGCAAGTAAGACACTCGATAGGATTATCCCATAAAACTTACCCATATTTAAATTATTTCTAATCATCATACAGTACGAAAAAATCTTTTCTTCTGCGAAATCGTTTCCATTTCTGGGATTCGAACCCGAAGGCTTCTTGAGTGGAAAACTGTGCTACAGCCAAATAAACCGCCCGAATCCCTCCTGATTTGTCACGCAGCCGAAAGCGAGTTAGACAACCAGACCGCGAGCACGTTGAAGCCGAATCGAATAAAAAAAGAGAGGAAGGGAATGTTCTTGTGAGCGAGAGTGCGTGCGTCGGTCTAAAAGAGAGGATAAAAAAAATGTCCCTTCCGCACCGTGGTGACGGTGGCGATGTGGGTGGGTGTGTGGACTAGTCGCCGTGGACACGGATTTTGCCGGCGGCAATAGGCTTGGACGCGGCCGGTCCGTAATGGACAGAGACTTTGAGTGGTCAGAGAAGAGAGAGGGCTGGAAGAATGGAAATGGAAAAAGGGGCTCCGAGTGAATGAGAGAGGCGTGGGAAAGAGTGCGCATTTTGTCCCCTTCCCGCTCCACTGGCGGAAGGGGAAAATATTCGGGTGGGTGTATAAAGCCTGGTTCGCTAAGAGCTTAAGACCTTAGCTTAGGAACGAAATTGCGAACGAGTTTTGATATTAAGATATATAAGTAGAAGAAATAATATTACTGCACTAATCCTAAGGAGATGAAGAGCGTTCACATATCGCCTCTGTATTATGTAAGTTGTGGCTTAGAAATTAAGTTATGGCTTGGTTTGTTGGGGTGGCGCGTATAGGCGCACTGTTTTACCTGTTTTGGTTCTACAGAGAGGAATAATAAGGATAGTTACTTTTTAAAACCGATTTCACCACTCTATTCCACATTTTCGCGAATTGAAAATTCTACCTTTAAGATATTTGTATGTTTATAAAGTGTGAAAAAAGTTTTACTTGTGGAGTGGAAACTTGTTTATTACATTGCCTCGGCGATGTAAGTGGAGCCTTCGCATGCAATTAGTGGTTTTACCCCCTTGTCCTGATATAACCTTATTTCAGAGATGTTTTGTATTGAGAACCAAACGTATTTAAACAACTGCCAGAAAATGTTAAAAAGGAAAAAAATTCATGTAATTTTTAAGGAAAGTTAAAAAATGGCTGTTCGAGTACGATGATTTTTAATTATTATATAAAAATGTACATGAGATTGTTACATGTGGCTAGAAATTGTAAATTAATTTTGTAAATTATTGTTAGCACCATGTATAACACTAATCTTATCATTCTTTTATTATATAAATTTTTCTCGGTATTTTGGTTACTCCCACACAGGTTCCGATCTTTGGGATAACCTAAAGCTTCCATAAATTATGTGTTGCTGTTTTAATGAATGCATACTATGGGAGCATTAAATTATTATTATAATTATGCACCTGTATGTCATTCGAGTTATTAGGGAATGGCATGTAGAGACATGCAAGATAATTTCTTGGACCGTATTTCACTTGAGTGTATCTATTTATTTGTTCTAAGTAGCCATATATTTTGTAACATAAATGATGCAGAAATTATTTTTTTTATTTCGTCTCAATTAATGCATTGCTTTTACTTGGGTTTACAGCATAGAATTCAAAATTTAAGCGAAAAAAGCATGCTAATACGTGCTTTTTATTTGGGAATATATCTTTAAATTTTCATTTTACAATATCAACCAATTAAGAGTTAATATTTTTGGATTTTTTTCAACTTCAAAAACCGCATCATTTGTATTGTTCCCGAAATGACCGCAGTAAAAATCTTAAACAAATTATCTTTTACAATTCAGTCGCTTTTACAGTTCAATTCCAATGGGAAAATTGCATAGGCGTAAATGGGACTCCATACAGGAGAAGGCGACGAACAATATTCGTTCATCGCGGGCTGGTCGCCAACACTACCCTCGCTGGAGCTATACCGTCTGCAGCTTACTCCGAAAGAGAGCAATGAATCTCTATCTAAACTAGACACATGAATATAAAGAGGTGCTTTTTGCCATAGCTTGCCACCGTTGGCCAATTACGGACTAACGGATTATCCGATTTA
The DNA here is from genome assembly GCA_963169105.1 of Ceriagrion tenellum. Lineage (NCBI taxonomy): Eukaryota > Metazoa > Arthropoda > Insecta > Odonata > Coenagrionidae > Ceriagrion > Ceriagrion tenellum. Next base: position 106,826,517 of record OY720639.1, read on the forward strand.
CTACTCATCTTACCACAGATCTCTTACCTTTGAGAAGCACGTGGCCGCTGCTTTGAGGCTGGCTCATGGAAGACGGGCCGACCCTATCTTTCTACATTAGTCCAGAATAAAGGAGAATGTATGTGCAAACAGTTAGGCTGACTCTTGGCATATCGCATAATCTTCCGAAAAATCAAACTCTTTTTGGAAAAACCTGACGAAAATATAACGAATATTGAAGTAAAGTCATAACATTTGTACGTAAAACCTATACATTCGACTAAATGTTTTAAAAATATATGAAAAATATTGCGTGAAAGACTGTACACGATCGCATCAAGGGAAGAGAAAAAAATATTCTTGTCAATTATTTAGAGGAGTTTAAAAAGAACGTGCGTAATGGTATCACCAAGCAATTGGCGTTTCAAGAGACGGTTGGAATGCTGAATAATTTCATGGAATAATGATGTCACTAGAGATTCCTGTCAGAAGTAGTCAATAAGGACCTATTCTTCAAGGGGATTTCATGTTTGAAGTAGAAATTCCCCATTTACCAGGAAAAGTATTGTGCGGCATTTATGTGGAGGGATGAGTCCCAAGATTGGTGTTGTAGCCCCTTTGCAGGACTTCCCTGTGCGTGTCGTGTGCTTAAATTCCGGAGTGTGAAGAACAGCATTGGAAAATAATAAACATTACAGTCGCAAGTGTACACCAAATAGAAATCCTACTTCTTCAAACATTTCCGCTGGATTGCCATCCACGATTCCCCAATACTTTACCTCAATATAGAGCCCCTTTCGAAACTACAACCTGGCTAAGCCGTTGCTACACAGGCACGTTTAAGCAAAAAATCAAAGATGCGGAAAAATCCTACTCTCCCTATAGGAGAAAAATCATTGCATCTGAATGGTTTGAATATATGGTCAATCGCAGCTTCAAGCTCTATTTTCTGCATTCACATACGTTCCCATCACGCCTTTCTCTAACACGTTTGGTCCCATTGAGATAGTTCGAGAGGCCTCTACGCCATAAAAAGATTTTGGTCAGTCAACCCTGCTATTTCCTTATTTACCCTTGGATAGTACGACGGACGGGTCGAATTAGTGGATGTAATCAGGGCTGGGCGGTTTTTTAAATTCAAGTATTTTAAAATACGTATTTGAACTGCATTTGTATTTTGTATTTAAAATAAACGACCTGAATGTATCTTATACTTCGTATTTCAAACACTCCTCGGCTTGTATTTTGCCCTGCCCTGGCTCTAAGTATAAGTATTAAGACCGACTGGGGCTATGCAGTATTTCAAATGCAAGTATTTTAAAATACGTAGTTGAAATACAAAATGCAAATGTACTTACGTGTTTGAAATACATTTGCATTTAGTATTTCAAATACACGACCTGAATGTATTTTGTATTTCAAGTACTCTTCGGCCTGTATTTTTCCCAGCCCTGGCTGTAAGTGTAAGTATTAAGACCTACTGGGGCTAGGCAGTATTTCAAATGCAAGTATTTTAAAATGCGCATATGAAAAAAAAATTGCATTTTTATTTCAAATACACGACCTGAATGTATTTTGTATTTCAAGTACTCTTCGGCCTGTATTTTTCCCATCCCTGGATGTAAGAGTAAGTATTAAGACCTACTGGGGCTAGGCAGTACTTCAAATGCAAGTATTTTAAAATGCGCATATGAAAAAAATTTGCATTTTTATTTCAAATACACGACCTGAATGCATTTTGTATTTCAACTACTCTTCGGCCTGTACTTTTCCCAGCGCTGGCTGTTAGTGTAAGTATTGAGACCTACCTGTAAGGATTACTGAAAAATCAATGCAGTTTTCAAAATTCCTCCGAAGAAATTTCTAACTTTTCAAATTTAATGCCTATTACCATGATCCTATTCTTATACTTGTGTCGCTGAAAAATTTATGACATAATGCAATTCAAATCCCTTTATTCTCAAAATGCATTTCTATAAAACCACTCCTCCAATGGAGGAATCAACCTCAAATGCACATCTACATCTAAATACTACCCTGCGAGCCGACGCATGGGCGTGTGGCAGAGAGTGTTAGGTCACCAGCCGTGTAGAGATGTAAGGGATAAGGTTTTTGGAGGTGAATGGTGACGTGTAATTATGGGAGTGTATTTAGTGCAGTTCAGTTTTTATCGTGGTTGCATATTGTGCGCGAAATTATTGAGTTTTTGTACCTATCTGTTGGGAAAAGTAATGTTAGGCAACTATTTTTAATTATTTCTCATTCGTATGAAAACTTAAAAAATAATATTTCGATAAAAAGTCTATTCCACCAAATTGACTTGCATGAGCAAAAGAAAAAAATGTATCCAAAGAAGAATATTTAAGTTAACTCGAAGAACATACCTGTTATGAGGTATGAACCATCACATAAATTCACCTGTGCTATGGTACCTGAAAAGCAAAATTAATCAAAAAATTAACTACACACTAACTTGTTATCGAAGTATGTCTCTCATATTCGATATCTGCATTTACAAATTACCCTGCGAGCCGCACCATGGGCGTGTGGCAGGGGGATGTTAGAACACCCGCCGTACGAAGATGTAAGGTTTTGGGAGGTGAAATGGTGACGTGTATTATGGGAGTGTATTTAGTGGAGCTCAGTTTTTATTGTAGTTGCTTATTGTGAGTGGAGAGGATGAGTTTTTGTACTTATCTAATCGGCAATCTATCTCTCTTATTTTATCACTTTTGGCAGACCTAGAGATGCAGTGAGGCGTCATGATAATATTCTCTGTGTCATACCAGTTCTGAATTTCTCAAGCAACCTAAGCATAGCGTGTAGCCTCCGAGTCTCTAGAGGCTCCCACCTTAATCCCTCTGGAAGTTGTGGGACACTGTGTACGCTTGTAGCAGTTTTAACGAAGCGTGCTACTTTTCATTGTATTTAATTACTTTTTTTGGATAAATCTTTATGACCAGGGTCCCAAATGCTCACAGCGTATTCAAGGTGTGGCCCAACCAGGGAAAAGTATCATCCCTCTTTTAATTTTTTCATCCGAACACCTTCGTATTAAATATCTCGTGTCAAATATCAGTGATACCCTATTTGCAAAGGCGACTTATTATGGACTCAGGTGAAGTTACGTTACATTCTTACGTAGCGATACTATTGTCTTCTCGAGCAGACCCTTCAGGCAAGACTTGGATGCGGATGATGGATAAAACTAGCAGCGCGGCCGAAAGTGTGTGAGTCGCAGGGTGAAAAGGGCAAATTGTGGGCTGTAGGGTGCGAAGCGAGGAAACGTGAGAAGGAGTCCCAAATGGGTCCTCCTTTCTCCCTCTCCACACTCCATCTTATCCCCTTACGGGTTAGGATACGAGGATTCGATCAGGGTGGCGGGGCCTGGAGGGCTTTGGATGCTCTCAGTAGGGAAGGGAAGCGAGCGACGAATCTGTGATGCAGAGATGAAAGCGAAGGTGTAAATTTGGTTACTATGAGGCGTTGGGAAGTTGATGCCTTCGGAACCAGAATGATAACAGTGCGAGCAGAGTTGAATGGTGCTCAGTGATACGATTTTCTTTAACGGTACATTTCACTGAAGCATTTGGATTCAAGCGCTATGAACTCAAAGAGACTAGAAACTATTTTAAAGAGGAATGGATATTTGAAGGGGGACAGAAATAGCATATCCTCATAGACTCAAAGAAGAAAAGTGTTGTGTGTGCCTTCAAGTGTGGTGATTGTAATGTTGTATATGTTGGACAAACTTCCCGGAATTTAAATGTAAGGATTAAAGAACATTTAAAACCTTTTATACATAGCATTAACAATAGACGTGAATTGGACACTGTGGAAGAAGTGAAAATTTTAAAATGTTTGCACGACCCTGAGGTCACTCTAATTTATGAATTTGTACCCTGCCTCCACCCCTATCCTTGACGCCGTCATTGCCTCCGCCCTGCCCCAACACCCATTGAAGGTCCTCCACCAGCGCTTCGCCTTATTCGCCATCGCCATCGCCATTCGCCATCATTCCCAACATTAAACTCCACACCCTAACCCAAGCACCTCATTCCATTCCTCTATTTTTTTAGCCATATGACGTGGCATTGATGTATGTACATATACAGGCTGCATGAATGACTTCACCTGAAGATGGTGCTAAGCGCCGAAATTCAGGTCGTGTTTTTTAACTTGTGTTTTTAAACTCTATGGTTTTAGTAAACGTTTTAACTAATTTATCGACCGTCTTATTTATTAAAAATCGATTACCACAAAGTCACCAAAGACAACATTTTATTTAGCATATCCTGTTCACGCCAATTTGGAGACACTGGAGTCAGAGATGCTGTTTAATTCAATAAACCAAAACTCCTACCCCAGCAAAATGTACTGCGTATTAAAGTGTTATTGTTTTTTAGTTATTTGATATTTACAAATCATATTCTATGATTATCCCATCTGATATCTCTCTGATTACGCCTTTCTCTCAAACCATTCATTTCTCAGCTTAGTCTTTTTAGTTTTACCATTAGTCTGTTTGGATTTAGGAAGAACAGGGGTACCAGGGAGGCCATACTCTGCCGGAGATTAATCATGAAGAAAGAAATGCATGTCAAAAAACCATAGTATATCGCATTCGTGGACCTAGAGAAAGCCTTCGACAACGTTGAGTGGAACAAGATGTTCAGACTGTTCGAAAAATTTTGAATGGATTCCGATGGCAGAAGAATTATCTACCAACTATACAGAAAGCAAGTCGCCACAATGCGATTGAGAGACGGAAGCCAGATAGAAAATAAAATTATCAAAGGAGTAAGACAAGGATGCAATCTCTTACCAGCACTGTTCAACATATACTTGGAGGAGGCCATATGAGAATCGCAAGAAACTGGACTGATTGGAATATAGATAAACGGAGAAGAAATAAACATGCTCCGCTTCGCAGATGATATCGCAGTCATAACAGGAAATCGCGAGGATCTTCAAAGGTCACTAAACTCCGGGACCAAGTTCTACAAGAATACAACATGGAGTTTAATAAGACGAAGGTAAAAGTCCTAGTATACGGAAGAGAGAAGAATGCAGAAGTCGCCCTGAGAGGAAAGAAATTAGAGGAAGTGGATTCCTTCACCTACCTCGGAAGCACCATTACGTGGGGCGGAAGAAGTACAACGGACATCAAGCGGAGAATAGCCCCAGCTAAGAAGGCGTTCACGGGAAGAAGTCAACTGCTGTGCTCAAAGAAGATAGGACTACAAACCAGGAAGCAGTACGTGAAAACCTTCCTGTGGAGCGTAGGATAGACCATTGGAAAAGCTGACCCGAATAGACTAGAAGTCTTTGAAACCTGGTACTGGAGGAGGATGCTAAAAATAAAATGGTCGGAAAAATAAGGAATGATGAAGTGTACAGAAGAGGAAAGGACCCTATAAAACACCATTCAGAAAAGAAGAACCGGATGGATTGGACACACCTCGAAACACAATTGGTTTGTGAGGAACATAATTGAAGGTGAAATAGAGGGTAAAGTCCACAGACGAAGAGTTAGGAATAAGTTTCTGGGCCAAATAAAGAGAAAAGTGCATAGAAAGAGATACCAGGAGGTAAGGAAACTAGCATTGGACAGGGAAGGATGGAGTGCTGCAGTCAACCAATCTTAGGATTGAACGACCAATGAATGAATGAATGAGTCTGTTTGGTTGCTCGCTTCTCGTTCGTTCTCTGAACATATTCAGTCCAACGGTACACACTTCTGTCGTACCCGAATTTCACATTCTTGATAAATGAGTTATACCGAACCCAATAAATACAGCTTTTGCCGCAGAAACTTCTTGGATGCTCAATGCCCACTATATTTTTCCTACTCTCATACTTATTCTTGTGGAAAATAATAAAGCGGCTGAGTGTCTGTTACCACTTCATTTATTACCAAAATACGCACCTATAATACCATTTTTCTCTTATGGCACAAATTTCCTCCTTAAGAAGAAATAAGGCACATGAAGTTATCTTTTATAATTAGTCAAATCGCTGTGATTGATAACACGGTAAAAATGATTGTGCTTGCGTAAACGCTAACCGAAAAATAAACCTTAAACCCCTAGTAAAGTACGGGTTTATCTGTTCCACATTTAAATTCCTGATAAACCAAAGAGAACGGAAAAAGCAGACTTTAATGAAATTTACAAAATCTGTAATAAATTGCACGGTTACAGCAAGTTAAAAAAAACATGTCCATTGAATAGATGTCATTTCTTTCTCAAAGACACATGCACGTCGCTGCGCTGTTTTCAAGCTATTGAGATTCAATGTGACGCAGCTGTGATTTCGACTGAAATTACTGCCGTAACTCTTTCATTGGTAGCCATAAAAAATTTTGTCGTTAAAAATTTTTTCCCACATGTCGAAAAACGTTAAATGTAATAATCTCTCATCTGGTGTACACGTAATTTTGCTAGGATAATTGGCTATTATGGATTGATGGAATGTCTCAAGTTCGAGCATCTTGGCTTTTTGAATAGATAGCAGGCGAAAATATTAGAATTCGCAAAGAAATACCGGCATTCAATGCTGCCGGGTGCATTTGTTTGCCATATCCATAACAAGGAGGTTGTGGCGCAAATCGTGAGTCATTTATTTCATATTTTCAAAACTTTCGAAGTTTGTCGAAAAAATTTCTTGGACCGTGTTTCACTTGAGTATATCTATTTATTTGTTGCAACAGCCATATATAATGCAATATCAATGATGTAGAAATTATTTTTTTTAGTTTCGTCTCATTTAAAGCATTGCTTTGACGTGGGCTTTCGGTGGTTAGAATTCAAAATTTAGATAAAAATAGCAAGCTAATACGTGCATTTTATTCTAAATGATATCATGATATTTATTAGGAACCATTATAATAATCGGAAATGAATGTTTTCGATTTTAGGAGATTATATGTACATATGACATCGAATTATTTCGAAATATATGTGGAGTATGATGCGGCCACGTGTTATAATTGCATGCTAAAGTGCCGAGAAATAAAATTTCTCACGTGCAATTTATTCACTTTTATCTATGCATATCATTTATAAGTACACGTATATAAAGTTTGACTTGACTTTACACATGAACGGAAGTGGCTCCAACAACCTTAACAGCGGTAGAAAAGACAATAATCACCGGTGGGTTGATGTTTCAAGTGTTACTATGAATTAAATGCAACCGACGTAAAGAACAGAACATTTTACCGCTCGATTGGGTTCGGTAGTGGACGTCCTTTTGAAAAAAAGTATGCGCACGTGTTTTATATACGGCTTTGGTGTAGTAGCGTGCAAAGCAGCCTATTTGATGGGAATATCTGTAGCTGGAAGTAACTTGAAGCAAAAAGTTATACCACTAGTAGGATTAATGGAAGAGAATATTACTTAAAACTTTAATGGTTAGATTTTTTCACCTTCACCATTGGCACAGTATTAGATAATATTTACATTTTGCAGAAATCGCAATTCAAGAATTAATTGTTTATCTTATACATCAAATGAGCTTTGACAAAATATAATTTAGTTTTATATAACATGTCCGGACTCATTTTGGAAATTGGATTAATTTATGAGTAATGCCCGCCATCGAAGTTCTGAAAAAACTCAATATCTGGTTTACATCGACTAAGTATTCATGTTAGATCCACTCATACATTGTATGAATAATATTTAATCCAATTTGTTACTTTACTTTTGAAAATATGAGGAAATAGTAATTAATGGATCATGCCTCTCGGAAGAAAGATGAAAATCTTGAATTTTCATCCTTTTCTAAATTAATTTTCAGCTAGTTTAGCAACTTTAAAGTATATGAATATAAAAATAGATATGTATCTCGTTTGTGAATGTACGGTTGATACTAAATACATAGGGTTGACTTAGCATTGTATTCTTTGAGGCTGGGTAGTCGTATTGATTTCGGAATCTTTCTTGAAGATAATTTTCTGTTTTGGAGCCAAAACCGATTTCTTTACCTTTTAAGAACAATTCATACTGTAAAACACTTCTCTGAATTTTATTGTATAGTATATATTTTCTTCCTTTCGAAGGTTTTCACGGCATTGACCATTAGTGTTCCCCATTTTTGGGTTCTCTATTCGCAAACGTCGACTTGGAAAAATGAAAAAATGACGCATGACAAAAAAAAACAAAACCAGAAAACTTGGAGTACTGTTAAATTATCTTATAACACCTTATATTTGGCACACAATCCCTACAGTATTCAAAGGCATACATTCAGTTGCTTAAGCTTAAATACATTCTTGAACGAGGAAAACTTCATGCTTCACAGGATCCTACTTCCAAAAGGGTTGGAAAAATACCTCGATTTTTACTGTCTTTGCGGAGTCCTTTTGCTCTTCACCGAAGCATTGGTAAGGAAATGGGAGAACTATTTTGAAGGAAGGTATCCACTCTCCCTTTGAGGAACCGGAGTCCTTGAAAGGAATGACATTCGCCGAAGACGTGACACGCAATGGGGAAGAGCAAAAGAGAGGAAGGGACAGAAAAATGTTTACTCGGCGAAAAAAGAGAGCGCGCGTCATGGATATGCGATGGCCGTGTAAGAGGAGTGGTCTTGCCTCTCTCGGTCAGAAGGACCAATTTTTTTTCTCTCCTGCACCCCTTCTACGCTTTTCCATCTCGGGGGATCGTGAATGAAACCCTCGTCGAACGGGATAGAAGAAAAATAATTTCCGATCCTGGCACATGTTGCGGACGGATTGCGGATTGTTTTTGGACGGCTTTTCATCCAATTTCAGCGCGAGGAAAAATTATTGCTTAGTTGTGTGTATTTTGATCTTAGATTCTCTCTCACAGCCGAAAGTTCTCCTATATCAAAGTTACACGTTAATAACGTGAGGATTGTTATATTTGCGATATTATATCAAGATATAATATATTGCTTATTTGATCTTACACGAATACTAAGTCGATATAAACTACATATTGTGTTTATTTCAGCACTTTGACATCATTCTACAAAAATTATTCTAATTTCCAAAATAAGTCGGGACGCTGTTATAAAAAAATAAAATCAGTTTTTTCAATGCCCAGCTGCTGTACGAGATAAAAAAATAATTCTTGAAGTGCGACTGGCGTTAGTAAACAGAAAATGGAAGTTCTTGCATGCACTGATTAAATATAACATTTTCCTGAATAGAGAACTGTAAGTGATCAACCGTCTGCAAGTAGTCTAAAATGTACATCTATCATTAAATACTGATTTTCCTGTGTAAAAATGATCTCTTCCAGCTTTAAATAATACAACTGAGATAATCATTAGAATGGAGCAGATCAGTCAAACGGCCATGTAATATGATTAACCATCAGCAATTAAAAGTTGAGAGGGGAATGTTTTATTTGCCAGCATTAGAGCACAAGCTTCTGATTGGATACAATATTTGATGAGCGTAATAAACCGCATATAAAAATTCCTTTCTCTGCAGTTCTAGCTCCCCCCATATTATTCCCAGAATCATAATGTATTATTTAACCCTTTCTGGTCCTGTGATTCAAAATGGAATCACGTCGCTTTCCTGCATCGAGCGTCGATTTTTTTCAAATGACTCATTAATTTAAAAATTAATTTTATCTCACCACATATTTTCACATTACGGAGATTAGATCATCTTCTACGTGAAATACATATGAAAAAATGGACGCTCGAGGCAGGAAAGCGACGTGATTCAATTTGGAATCACATTTGGACCGGATTCAAATTCGGACCGGAAAGGGTTAAGCTAGATTCATTTCCTTTTGTTTTATGGGTAGAGATGGATAAATTAACGTTATTTTCATTTGAGGTAAATTACCGTGGTAAATTGCGGTAATTTTCTAAAATTACTGTAGTTTTCCGGTAATTTGTATTTTTTTATTTCCTGAAATTGACCGCTATCAGAGAAATTTTTGGAAAGCCTGTTGCAATAGCAAGGGGTTAACAACATATAAGCCATTACCTCTGCTGCATAAAAGTATTAGAACTGCAAAACAAACACGGTAGCTTAAACGCAATTTGGCTTTCTTTTTTTGGTATAAGAAATTTTCGTCCAAACCGTTAAAAATATAGCCCCACAAATGTCCCACAAATAAAAATATTCCATGCATGAGTTGTAGGTGCCTTAATTTATAATAAAGATCGTATAAAATATTTATGAACTTTGCTAAAACTAATATAATTGGAATACATTGGTAAGAAAATGATCTGAGACGGAGGTGAATTTTACAAAAAAATACGTCAATTTTTAGGGGCTACGATAAATTACGTAAAATACCACGGTAATTTATGAAAACTTCCGTGGTAATTATCAGAAGTGCCCATTACTATTCGTGGGTTAACATGCAAGTTACAAGTGTAATTATATTTATAATTTTTTCTACAAGTAAATCGTGCCAACTCTCAAATTCATTGTCATATACAAGTAGAAATTCTCAGTGTAGTTGATATTAAGTTTCCTCTTGCATGGTGTAAATGGATGAGAAGTGAGTTAGGCTGTTTCCTTGTGAGCTCGAACAGGCCAAATTTGGACTTAAGTTTTGCACACTACCTTTCAAATAATTTAAAGTGCAGAGATTTCTTCTTTCGCTTGGAGAAAATTAACTTAATATCCAAGGAAATGGGCGAAAAAAGTTCAACATACAACGAAACTATGTGCAAAACATGAAATATGGTCAAATTCGGTTATCTAATTGAAAATGATTACTTTACTCTGCTCAAGTTCACTGAATAAACGCAACAGGACCGATTACCGTTATGCATATTGGATCAATTTCTTATCTGAAAGAGAAAAATTTATTCTAAGAAATTTTGTAAAGTATATAGTCTTAAATTCCCTGGATGCATTTAAATAAATGAAGATGTCAAGAAAATGAAGGGAACGTAAACTTAACATTAAGCCAAATGATTTTTCTTCTTTTCTTAGTCTTAGCTTTTAGAAGGGTTTCATCAATTTTAGGCATTTGGATTTTATGCTAAAATACGGTAAAATGCTTCTTCTGACTCTATTCATCTTCAATGGTACGCATAATTTCAGTTTTAGGTTGTTTATAAGTTATTGCTTTGGCAAAAAGGGTTAGAGTATGTTGTGGCCATTTACTAATGACTTACTATACGGGTTTATGGGTTGGTCAACATTTGTGACCTTATTTCATTTGGCGGGTCGGGCATTTCAAGGGCATTACTTTTTTGGCATGTATGAGATCCTTAATGTCTAGGTGACATTTTATTTTATTCCTACATTTTCTCCTACAGATTTCCCTTAAGGTACTCTCTCTTTTTCGAGTTTCGAGACCATGTGAAGAAAAAAAATTTCTTTCCGTGGGCGGTAACCAACTTTTACACGCTACCAGCACTGATCTCACTACTGAGAGGCAGTCAGAAGGCATTGATCAAGGCGATTGGACAGGCATCAACAGTCACAGCTTCGGGCGAGAGTGAAGTTCACGAAATCGGTAGGGGTACTGCGACCTGGAAGGCAACGGGGAAACCTCCACATTAGTCTCCCTAGATGATGTAGCCCTGCATCCTAGCACTGTATGACATGATGGCATTTCTCACGGTAAAATATTCCGAAGGTAAAATAGTCCCCCAATCGGATCTCCGGGTGGGGACTACTGGGAGGAGTACATCAGTCAGAAAGTACTCTCACTTTGAGCCTCCTTTAAGGCTGACCGAATCTCATTTTTTTCTCTTCCCTCCCTTTGCTGGAGTTACTCCGTTTTCAATACTTTGATTTGTCCTAATCTCAATACATTCACCATCCACATTTAAGGGCTTCTATAGACTTAGTGCTTCCAACAAATGTCGATTTCGTGAGGGCGGTTATCGTTCTACTTTCATTCTCAAATTATCTTCAACTGAATTTCTTTAAAGGCACTTTGATGAACGATTTCCAGTAAAAAAGTTCTAAAATTTCTCTAATCTGTACACGTGAGAAGAAGAAGTTTAGTTCCTTAAGGTAATGTTGCCCCCTAAATAAATGCCTTTAAGATAAACTCCGGAATTATATTCGTGTACATTTCGAATGCATTTTAACTCGTGAATAGTGCCACTTAAATAGGTACGCTATATATACTTATAGAATTAAAGATAAAATGAAAAACACGTGAGGAATGTGGTGTTAGAAGAAAAAATAAATTCTCGAAGCTTTGAGTACAATAAAGATAGACCACAGCCATTTTAGGAAAATATTACATTTAACAGAATATATCTAAAGCGCCTGATCACACTTTCCTCGTGCTAATGCGGGCCAACGTAGGCTGTGGTGATATCGCAAGTGTAGGTATATCTACATGAAAAGACATCAAATAGTCCTTCAAAATTAGATATCCAAGGTGGATAAACACTTCAGTAAACGATCAGATGGGTATCCTTTCACTTGTTATTACAAAAGGATCCCCATTCAACTATGAGAGCTCCTTCCAATGCGTGTATTGATGATTTTGCGAAAAAAATTGAGTCGACAGTAGGAATGATATTTATATGATATTTGTAGGGTTCCACTTAATTTTGTGCTCAATATTCCCTTTAGTCCCAATAGTTAACACAATCACAATTTTAATGTAATAATTAAATTTGGAAAAAATAAAATAATCAAAATAATTTTTTTATTTTTAGGCACTATCTTCCTTGACTCTACATTGTTCGCATAAAGAATATTGACGAGAACTTTACCGGGAAATGTTTCTGAAACCAACTTGAATGACAAACGATACCTGGAGCTGGAATGGTTTCCAGGAAAAAGTTATAATTTGGGACGTTTTAAGTGGGCTTAATTTTTAATTCCGGAGCGAAATTCCCGGGAAAGGCGCGTCCTGTCCCTTCCTTTGCTTGAATGCATTGAGAACAACGCTTTTTTCATCATCGCGGCCGAAAAGAAAGAGATTAAAAATACCTTTCAACCTGGTAATTGATGTGAGGAACTGCCATGCGCGTAAAAAGGCGGAGGGAACGCACGAGAGAATCAAAGGATCAAATGCAAGACCGGAGCTGAATGGAAAGGGATAGGGGGAAGGGTGTCGAGGGTAGGAGAAGAGAAAGAGATATGAGAAGGGAGTTGAACGGATGGCTAGGACACTGGCTCACGGGATTCTCCTCCGTATTCGGATAAAATAAAAGGGACTTTACGAGGGGTGATGTAAGTATACCCGGCGGTGCGTATATTGGTTCGTATGGGATCGGTCGCGAGGAAAATACTGGGGAAGTGTGTGGTAATGGATAGAAAAGAGCTTTTTGAAGCTGTTTGAGGGCCAGAGGAAGAAAAGCGGTCTTCTGGATGTGTCATTTTGATTCCGCATGGGATATTTTGGCGAATGTAGTAGGAAAAACCGGCCCAGGCTATTTTACATTTGTGGGAAAAATTTGTTTTGTGGGCGAAAATAAGATCCGAGATTAGTTAACGTAAGTTTCAATTGTTTTTAACCTAAATTGAGATTCATGTTATTTATTACAATTTTCCAACTTGTATACTGGCTACACAATGTCAGTGATAATGGCCTAAAGTGGTATTTTTGGATACTGAAAGTTAAAGAAAGCTCATTATATGGATTTATATTGAATTAAAACATGGTAAATAACTTAATGGAAGCACATTTACGTAAATGCAGCAATGAAAATGAATTTAATTTGCAATATAAAACAAAAAGAAATACAAAAGACAAATATCACATGGAAAAATTAAATGAGGTACAATATAATGCTTTCATTTTTAGTATTCACGTTTATTATGATTTCAAGACAAACTACTCAATAATTCTTCCCTTCCATTTCAATTATGATGAGAGTTTTCTAGTGAAAGAAGATATATCAAATTGCTTCGTGTCTTGACTCGGGATAAAGCTACTAATTGTGCATAAAAATTGCTAATATTAAAAAACATTCTACAAACGTCAAACGGTTCGCATTAAAGATAGAATTATGTACTTTCTCGGCGAATTACTTATATGCAAATAATGAAATATTGGTGAATAAGAGTTCTTACTCGGACGGCTCTTACTCGGAGAAAAATTTATATTTGGAATTAAATTTCGTGAATCATCATGGCAAAAGCTGCTCCTCTGTGGAATTGGGGTTTTTGCATGGTAAAAAGCGGACTTTTGCTCAAGTCTGGGTTGACTTATTGTATTGAATTTTCCTCTTTGACAATTTTGGTCTGAATAATATTGTAAAAAAATGGTCACTTCGTTTCTTAGATCTACATCTGGGCATTTGAAAAAATTAAACATTTCAATGACAATTTTACAGATGTTTCATCTCGCTTCTTTTGTTCGCCAGTTAAGGGGGATCTTCCGGTTCCATACTACATAAGAACTGTCTCTTTAAGTCGCTCATCGATCTTTAATTTCATATCATTTGACTGCATTTTCGGCTGTGTGCTGTCAATTTTTAAACTTTTGGTTCAGTTATCAAATTGTCACTTTCGAAGTTTCTTCTTCGCAATGTGAATTATTACCCGATTTTTAGGGAATACTCCAAGGATTACGATGCAGATAAGTTTCCATCAAATAAAGATACTTTTCTATACTCTCTAGAGGTTTGACGACACATCAGCTCAGTGTCCCATAGTAATAAGGAGTCAATATTATTTTCTGTAGCGCCACAAGTTACAATTAAGCTGGATTCTATCCAGGATCTCTTTCAGTATCTCTTCCAACGGTTACACATAATAAAATGCTGCCATGATGAGTACGTCACTATCTACATGCTAATTAACTAATTACATGCTGCCATGATGAGCACGTTAGCATGAAGAAAGTTCGAAACGGTCAAGAAATATTTAAAAAAAAAACTAGGAATGATCAACTGGCATTTTTAATGAGCAGGCAACATAAATGTTGGCATAAGCTTCTGTAAATGTGCTGACTTTTTTGCTTTTTTGTACTAGTCCAAAAGACAAAAAGGTTCAGGTCGCATCTGGTCCGCTGACCTTCGCGTAACAGAACAATTGTTTAAATGGGTTAAACGTACATGTACTGTTACATTAACGTATACGTTCCGGCCCAGTCTTGATTCATCTAATTCAAATGCTTCCCCAGTGTCGTCATGAAATGATGGCAAAAACTTCGGTAATGCTAAAGGAGGCGTTGAGGGCAAAGCCGAGAAGAGTTTTGCTAAGGTTGAGGTATTTAGTTTATTTAACTATTTACCAAACCTAGATGCAGTAAATATATCTAAGTAACTACACTTGACTTCAACTGTAATGATTATTCAGAGTTATTGCGTAAGCGTGTATGGCATGTGTAACATCAGCTGTACGTCACTTAGCTTTAAAAGATGGAAATATATCTTTTTATCTAGCAACATAATATCTGCTTAGACTGCTACGAAGGCTTCCGCGGTTTTCTTGTTCATTCGTATTTTTCGGGTTTGCCCCGCATTGAACCATTTTTATGGACGATCGCTTCGCCGGAATTCCAGTCGGCTTCCTCAGGTCCGAAATGCTTCTTCCGGAGTGTCGGCTTCATCCGGTCCAGGCCGGCAAAATGGTCACCCATAAAAATAGTTCAACTCGGGGTGAACCCGAACAATACGGATAATCTGCTTAGATTTTTGACAACAGCTAAATAAGGCATGTTACCCATATGACCTCCATATTTTTGGAGAGATCTCATTGTCATATCTAATGCGAATAATATTGATGGGTACGTTAGATCTAACTTTAGTTGTGAAGAGAAATTCGGAAGAATTCACTTCCTTAGAGGTATCCGCCTTTCGTTTTAGCGGGACAAATTCGTCGGATGTTATAAGAGGAAGTGGGTGTGGACAGGAAAACGCCCACTCTCGCATCATGCACACTTGGCCTAACCATGATACGCCTGTCTTCGTTGAGTTTATGCTAAATAGGAAGTCAAAGAGAAAGTGAGGGTGATAGGATCCACGAAAAAGGGAACAATTTTGGGATTTGCGAGGTCTTTGACCTACGGAAACTCGTAGCTTTCAGACGAGGCAGTTTCTGGTTTCCGGTTTAATTTTTGGTCCCTTCACTTAACCCACCTGGTGACGCTCGCAGAATCTCGTCATGGCGGTGCAATATCTCATCCTCACCGAGGTTTATTGCTGTAGAACTAATTTCTCTCCCGCCGAAACCACAAATGCGATGCTTAAAATGACCCGCGTTGACCTTTTCGTTGCGATGGATTTGCATTGTTTTCATTTTAACCTATGGAATGCCAGCGGTTACCTATTCATCGGATTTTATGTAGATCATATCAAATTTTGGAGCAGAAAGACATTCAATGTATTCTCTAAATGTTTGATTGCCAGTCGTAATTTTAGTTATAGGGATTTAATTCCCCGTTTAAATTTATTTCTGAGTGCTGAAATTAATGAAAAAAGTTTCAGAAAGAGTGCCATATCCCACAGCCACGATTAGCTCACTAATTTGATATCACGGGATTAGAAAAAATAAATTCTCCATCCATCACACCAGGTATTAAAGCAGCCCTTCTTAAATTGGAAAGTCAAAAAATAATTAATTAATGCCTTTGGCTCCGTAGACTTTACCTTTTATGTGTCCTGTTTCATAAATAACAATACGCGGTATTTTGATGGAGTAAGTTTTTGAATTAGCATTTAATTAAAAAAAGAAGTTCAAAACTAATAATTCCAGTCTATAAATCCCTTTCTGTTTAAATTAATTTTGACGAAAGTAAATTGAATAGAAAAAGTTTTTGGGACGGGAATTGGGTGTAAGCATCATTATTTCTTTTTCTCTCTGTGGACGCTTTTTTTCCGTCCTGACTGGTGGCATTGCAATGAAGTTACAAACCCTAAAGTGGTCTTAGCAATTTAAGTTAGATCTAAAACCGATATCTATGACAACTCCTTCCAAAGTTTCTCATCTTTATAAGGTCCAAAGGAAATGAGATGAGTGATTATTTCAATAACAGCACTTCGTTACCCTCTCATAGGGTCCAGAATCGCGTCGAAATATTCCCGTCTTCGATTTATTTCAGCTGGCTGGAATTGTCTCAGAAACATGATTTGTACGTATCTTCGAAAATGATAGATGTTTGGTACATCTGTCCGTGAGAAAGTGTACATTTGCCTACATGCATCTGTGTAAATACTTTGAAAGTGTCTCTTTGCTACAGCTCAAGAAAAGCATGGAATGTGTGTCTTCAATACATGTTTTACTTCTTTCAGTTCCACTGCATTTCATGGTTTTCTAATGTTTATTTATGGAACAAAAATCATTCAGATTCCCCAATTTTATAAAAGACAAGTGCCAAATGATGGCAATTGTTGTGATAAATTTAAAGAAACTATAGAAATTTTCTCTCTAAAATCGCCATCAAACGGCAAGTAGATTCCTTAAAATACCAACACACTTTTTTAGGGAGCACAGTCATGTTATATATGATATTCTTATACCGCAAAAGGGCACAGGCAGTGAGGATGGGTAAAAAAAATTCACCTTGGGGTTTTCTAATATTGCGGTCGACTCTGTCGGTAGTATACTGTGTATTTCAATTACTCTTGTTTCTATTTAAATGATTCCTTCATTTAAATAAATGAAAAGGTTTTTAGCTCGCAAGTTTTTAGTAGCTCGCAAGTTTGTCAAGAATTGGAGAAATTTTCGTCGTAATGTAAAAATACAATATTTATGTGCTTTGTTTCTGATGGATATCGGCATTATAATCTGTCAATTTATGCTTGCTTGAAATATCTCATTTTATTTCTCTCACAGAAGAGTACCTATTCACCAAAGTATAAAATTCTGTTAACACTCTGTTTAATGCGGGGCTCATCAGAGATAGACCCAGGAACAACTTCATGGACAAATTAAAGAGGAAAGTACACAGGAAGAGATACCAGGAGATAAGGGAAATGCCAATGGATAGGAAAGAGTGGAGGGCTACATTCGACTAATTTTAGTATTGAACGACTAATGATGATGACTCTGTTTAATATTTTCACCCACATTATAAACCTTCACATTAATTCACATTGAAGCATTCTATTTTCTATTATTTATTTTTATTCTAATTTTTTGTAATACATGCTTCCAGTTTGTTTGCGCTTTTTAACCAATTTACAAAAAAGTAGGTACTGCTAAATTTTGTCTGTACTATTCTTACTTTGGTCAACACCTTTTTTAAAACTACCTCGCTCTGATTGTCTTTACTTCTTCAATTCAGTCGTTCCTGCATGTTCCTCTTTCATTAACTGCCTCCTGAAGTCGTCATTTCCTGGAGCAATGCCAGTTCTTATGTTTGCTACTTCCTTACCGTAATGCTTACTAGCATGCCTCAACGTTGGCTGGCTTAAAGGGAAAATCCTTGCTTTTTATCGCTTTTTGTTGGTGGAGATTTCATTTGCCATATCACTCTGTTGCGTGGTCCAGGGTATTGGCCTACTGCGTGGTCCAGGATTTTTTCTAATGCGGCCTTGAGAGTCGGGGTGACGTTTTCCAGGGCAGCTACAAAGCTTGTCGGAATTTTGGAAATCGTCTTGTAAGCCCTTAACCCTTTCACCGCGATTGTCGACAAAAGTTTATCTGAAAATATTTGTTTCGCCGCGATCATTGACTTAGTCCACAACCCTGAGAAAACGTTTTCTTTGTCCAAAACAGACGCCCAAAGTCTCTCATGCTACGACCCCGAATTTGAACGCGGCAGTGGTGATCTCTAGTGCGGTATAATTGAACCAAATGAATACATGAAGAATACGAATACGAAAAAAAATAATTCGAATATGACTTTCGTTTTTTCATTTAAAATGACATTTTCTCTTAACGCTTGTTGAAAACCAGGAAGGGTTAAAGTTTGCCCACCACATTGAACAGACGTCTACAAACGTGACTGCATGATTTATCTATTTGATAAGTAAAATGCTTATTGTGTTTAATATGCGCTTTAATAATGGCCAGGAGTTTTGAAATATTCATTGAAGTATAGCTGAAAGTGATAAAAACAAGACGGTAAAAAAAGCTGCAGTGCACCGATTTCAGCATTGATGTTAGTGAATAAAAACTGTGAGATAAGCTCGTTTTTTATACGTGACGCGTATATCCCCTTAATTGGCTTTCAAAACATGTGGTAACCACGCGGTAACATCCATAATGGTGCAACAAGTGCTGGAAATAACTTGTGTAACCTCAATGTAAGTTATTGCAGTGAGTGGAAGTTATTGCAATGAATGGTGTGCAATATTCAGCTGTTAGCTGTAATGCACAATAAAGTGAAAATACGTATGTTTTCTTTTGAGAACAGAGTTGATACTGAGAGGAGATAAATTTGAGCAAGTGGATTCCTTCTCCTATCTCGGAAGTACCATCACATTGGACCGAAGGAGTACAACGGGCCTCAGGCGGATGATATCCCAAGCTTAGAAGGCGATCATGGGAAAAAGACAAGTTCTGTGCTCAAAGAAGATAGGATTACAAACCAGGAAACAGTGTGTGAAAAACTTTGTGTGGAGTGTGGCACTCTATAGATCGGGAGCATGGACCATTGGTGATGCAGACCATGGCAGACAAGAAGCCTACGAAACCTGGTGCTGGAGGAGGATGCTGAAGATAAAATGAACGGACCAAATAAGAAGTGTACAGAGGAAAGAAGAGGAAAGAACCATATGAAACTCCATATAGAAAAGAAGAACCAGATGGATTTGACATACCCTTGAGACACAATTTATTTGTGAAGGACGTAATTGAAGGTAAAATGGAAGGAAAAGTTCATAGGAAAGAACGCAAGAATAAATTCATAGACCAAAATAATGAAATGATGAATAACTTAGTTTTACAAAAGAAATTTATTATATCGGAGCACATGCCTGGACCCCTGAAGAGCGTCCATTCTCGCCTCCCAACCATTTCCCGTCCCCTTAAGTCGCAAGCAAACCACCCACGGCGTAGCCTTACTCTGGCTGGAGGCACCGATCCTCCCCACCCCCCCCACTTCCCCACCGTATTCTTATAACCCCCAACCGTCGCCTGAAGACTTCCTCTTTCCCCCTCTCTTTTTTGACAATTTTAGCAATGTATTTTAATAGCTCCATATATGATGATGTCATGCAGCGATGAAAATCCGGGTCGTAAGGACATATAGATCTTTTGTGGAAAACTAAGTCATCAGTTCATTATGAATAAATTCCACCAAGTTACTGCCAATACCATTCATTAATAGAACAAATAAAGAAGAAAGTATATATGAAGAGCTGCCAGGAAGTAAGAGACCAAATATTAGATAGGAATGGATGGACGCCTGCAGTCAACCAATCTTAGTATTGCACGACCAATGAGTAATGAATGTCCGTTTTAAGCTGTCGTTGGGAGTCTGGGTGGAATATTCGAGATAAATGTATTATATTTCAGCCGCTTCCTCAGATTTTCTAGATTATTAGTGAAATGCACTGCCTATCATTCCACGGAATCTTCTGAATTACAAGTAACTTTATTAAGCTTGTGGCTCTCAGTTGGGGACTCAAATGTTGCTTATAAACGTAACACATCCGGGGAATTCCTGCATGGTACGGTGGAAAAAAACCTTCAATTGCGACCTATGTGTCTACGTTCAATGCATTTCTTTTTTTGCGGTCATTCGTGATAAATCGATTTAGGTATTCACGAAGTACCTATATCCCGCTTGGCTTCCGTGGCGGAGTGTCAGCTTTACTCTTTATCTCGTTGGTTATTCGTGGGTGCTTTGTTGCTCGCAGTCTTAGCGACACCCGCTGGGGAAAACATCGTTATCTCGTCCAGGACTGCTCTTGACGTTCGTACTCACAACCCAGGGGTGACCGACCGACCTCATTCCCCATATATTCTCTCCCCGCCCGCGCTTGAAATGGCATGTCTATGCATGAAAGTGAAACATATATTGCAGATATGACTAAGCTCTTCCCATAAAAAGCTACTGCTCGGAAAAGGATTAACCTGCAACTGTTTAGCCCGTCTCTCTTCATACGAGATGGGTAGTACTCCCTACCTCATATATATGCTAATTTTAATTAACAATAAAATCAGGGCATTTGTGGAACCTGGGTTTCCTCGGTTGATTTGAATCATGAAAGAATAATTATGTAACTTATATAAACCCTCCGAATTTTGTTGATAGAATGTAAAGTAGCTAGGGTTTGGACATTTCAAACGCCTTTATCCCCCTTTTTTGTCCCCTAGAATTACAATTTTATGTAAAAAGGTCGCACGAGAAAGGATAGTGATTTTTTCTGTGTAAACAAATAAAAGTTGAAGTCATATTTTATTTTGTTTTTCGTAAAATCGCAGACAAATATGGTGTTTAATTTTGAACAGTATTATAAAATTGTAGGCTTGTAATACATTAGAATTTTGTAGAGTTTAAATTTTTTTATATCGGTTCTTGCACCGAAAAGGAAGTAGAAAAGTACAGTTCCGATTGTATTCCGGATAAATTTGCTCCTAATGTTAAAAAAGGTCACTTTTACCCGTATGTGATAAACAAGCACACCCTATACAACCAATTTAAACCTGGCTACATGACTGCTTGTGAATCATAATCATGCTCATTAGATTAAAATTTTTGCTCCTCTAAAATCAGAAAGCATTCCTTTTTTACAGATTGAGCCAGAAGAAAATTATTTTTGGTATATCCTGGGGATATTATTTCTGTAATCGAGTAAAAACTAATTATGATTGATATATCATTCCTGTTTTTTTCGTCATCTTTCCGTTGCATCTTACCTGGATCTCCGAGCATAAACCTACGACCATTTGAACAGTCATATAGCGGTAGACTGTATTATTTTTTGTGTATTGTTGCCATATTTCTCGCACTAATTCCATGCCTGTGGGTGAAATCCATTTGGTAATTTTCCTGCTAACACTCCACTCGCAATCTAGTGGCGAAAGTATAAATTTCTGACTTAAATACCTGTAAACGAATGTAAAAAAATAACTTATGTAGCTCGGCTCACATCCTTAATATTAAAAGAGCATACCGATTCCATATCCCTATTAAATATTACGATGTTTACAATTATCAATGCCTTTTGGAAATTCTGTTTATCAACATAGATTTTGTGACAGGTCAGTTTCAATGGTGATTAGTCTCACTAAAATAAATCCGAAGAACTCGATGCATACAACTGTGAGCAGAAATCACCAAGTTCAGAGATGTAGGAAACTTTTATTTGAAACGTCACTACTTTTCGTCGCCTAAAGCATCCGATGAGCCAATGAGGTTGTATAGTGAAGACCACGTGCTTCTTAACTACATGAATAAACAAAAGATGGAGTTCAGTATAGCGATTATACCCACGTCAATATTTGTTCGTGCCAGAAAATGTCTCCTGACTGTGGAAGAGAACTGTTTGGTCATAATTGCGTGTTGATGTTGGAAAAATGAAAAATACTTAATAATATATTACATTTAGATTTATAAAAAAATAATATTTCATTTATGTATTTTTAACATCATTTTTATATAGAATTATTTATTTCAATTCGTTCCTCTCAATGGCATCTGACTGGCTAATATTCCTTTATTTATGTGAGACGACTAATCAAACCTGGTTGTTGGCTATGACATTTTTAATTTTTTTAAATAATTTGGCCATTTTTTGGAGCTACACAGTTAATCATAACTGTGTAGTACGGCATCGTGCTGCATTAAATTCTTGTGAATCAATGAATAACCTGGAATGAATAGGATGAATTAAGATTTTTAGCTGATCTAAATGCTGAAAAAAATATTCATTATTTTAGCGTAATGATGAATTTTTTCATATGTTAACGCATTTTGTTATGCTAAATGCTTAGCAATAGAACCACGGATGGGACAAAAATGTCCCATTAATGGGACATTTTTGTCCCATTACGAATTTTAATGATCTATATCTTACTTAATATTTTTCGAAAATATTTGGGAGTTTTTGACTTTTGATAATTTATGGAGTAGTTAACATTGCCAAATAATTGTCATCTTCGAACGAGTAGTTTCCGAGGAAAAACTAGAAATACCTAAAACTGAGGATTGGACATTTCTTTCCCGTAGAAGAAATTATACACTTTTCTGTAACTTGGGTTTTTTAATGAACATATTTGCCTGTCCAAGAATCTCAATGGTGGACGCAGACTACTATGCCTAAATTCTATTTAAGCTCGAAAGATAACAAAAGGTCTATATTTTTTATTTTCCCTCTATTTAACGCACAAAAATCTTTGCTAAGGTGAAACAGTTCAGGATATAAAAGCTTAAGTAATGCATGTAAGTTCCTCGAAATCTCTCTACCTGATTGCGTGAGACGGCCGCGGTGTACTTTGGGGAATGGATGGTCACCATTTGTATGGGAAGCGTTGAACAGCCAGCCCGTACTTCTCCGCAACACTCTCTGATTTCTCTTTTGCAAACGCGGCTTTATCTTGGGCTAGCTGCGAGAATATAGTGTGGTCGCGGAAGAGCCGACAGGTTAGGTCATATGGATGGATGGGATGAGGCTGCAGTCGTCCCGGGACGCTTAACATCCTCGGGTGTAAGGAAAGTGGGAGTGATGTTGAGTTTGGGTAGAAAGGGAATTGGGGACTAACAAAACATATAGGGGAGGTCGAGGAAGAGCTAAAGGACTCGAGACTTGGAGAAAATACGGTGGGGGATTTTGGCGGAGAATTCCTTCAAATGGATGAGAAGGGTTATTTGCTTGTTCACCCGAATAGGGAACCGAATATGGAGAGAAATTCAGGAACATTCAAGTTGGCACTTCCATGTTCAGAAAAACGGGGGGTTGAGGGACAGATGAATTGTTTTCAACTCTGGGAATTCGCTCTCTGAGAGCGTTTTCACAATGCCTTCTTAAGCTCTTGCGCAGCACGAGATTACGACAAGTATGAGGCGGACGACGACCGAAAAATGATGCGTAAATTAACTCTCTGCGGACGACCATGTTAAATTTGGTACGTTTCCAGATCATTGCTAGATTTGCTCGGTGGGACGGTTTTCCATTTAGTGTCCATTTAGTTTTCCATTTAGCTCTAGACAGAATTGCAACGCAACGAATCAGAAGAGTGTGAAGTATCACGAATAAAACTAATGGTGGAAGGCATAACTTTGTGGAAGATTTTCGAAGACATGACGAAATAATTTCTTTGTAAATTCCACACTTAAAAGTTTATGCTCAGCCTAGGTTACGACTGCACTGCAGTTATTTTCAAGGATCACCTCGAAATCATCAGAGGTCATTAGAGGTCATTAGAGGTCATTAAAAAATTAAAAAAAGGAGAGTAAAAATGCGCTACTTTCTACTCTGACACGATGAAACAATTTCGTAGTAAATTCCACATTTAAAAGTTTATTTCCGATCTAGGTTTCGACAGCACAGCAATCATTTTCAAGGTGATTCTGCACAGCAATCATTTACAAGAAATTTTTTCGTCAAGTGAGAATGGAAAGTGGCGCATTTTTGGTTAAATTACCTCTTTTCAATCCTAATGCTTTAAGTTAATACCATTAGAATCTTTTTCTTAAAAATCTGTCCATAGGGGGTAACTAGATAATATATTCTGGAAAAATATTGCATGAAGAGGGATAAACCGAGAATTTCAGGGTCAAAGTGATGGAAGAAACTGTTTAGAGAAGTGATATTGGGACAATTAAGAGGAGGAGGGTAAGTATGAAGCAATATATTTCTGTAATTGAAGCTTTGTTAGAATAAAGATAAAAATATAAGATTGGGCATCACAGAGATCATTTAGACATAGTCGGCTTCAGCAGTCGATTTCTGACAATTAAACATTTTTTTCTGGCGCCTACTCCAAAAAGAAACTGCGTGGTAGACATTTTTTAAAATGTATAAATGTGTCCATTTATCATTTGGCTAATTATCGTATTTTTCGGAGACAATTCAGATATGTTTAGTAATACTTCATTCAATTTCAAAACATGTTGGCCCTCTTATCAATTACGATAGATGTTTTTAACTGTAAAAATGAGCAGCAATTTCTAACATAATATATATTTAGGAGAAAGCCAACATGGACGATTGTTATATTTAAAACAGAGGAGGAATATCCTCGGGAAAACATTTTTCGCGAGGCTTTAAGTGGCCGTAGATCAGCATTGTCTCTTAAATAAAAACTGACGCTATGACATTTTCCCGGTGGATTATGTTCTCGTTAACTAACCGATAGCCAGATTCAGAAAACGGGAATCAAACTTTCAACTTATACCAAGTTAACGTTCAGGCAACGTCATCTGTCATTCAACGCTAAGAAGACGTTTTGAATATGGATCTTAACTCCTCTATATGAACGCCTGACAAATTCTCACAAGTGAGAAGTAAAGCTCTAAATATTATAAAAACAATACATTTCACATTTGATGGTATTGTATTGCCAATTTGCTTTGGTAGAACATGTTTCAGTCGTTACGATAATTTGAAAATTCATTTTACCTTGAAATGACACGTTCATATTACAATAATTCACGTTATTTAATAGCTATATTGTCAGCTGAACACCTCCGTACTGAGAGGTGACATACATTTATCAGTTGCCTTCTTCTGAGAAATGAAACTCACCGAAACAGTTCTAAGAAAAAACAGATCATGCCCACCGACGTTAGGCGAAACTTTTGGATGGTTTGCTACACACTTTGCCTGAGGCGGTGCGGACTACGAAGAAGACAGAGACAGGTTGGCATTTGAAATGGGGCAAGGGGGATTACTGCAGAGCAGCGCTGAGGCCAGATACGGCGAATGAAATGGATGCGTAGGGATATTCCGCCTCTCGCTGCGAGCGTCCTAAATTGTTGGAGGGTCTGATAAATTGATGCCCTAGCCGTTCGTAAAGGGTAAGGGAAGGGAACTCAAGCGAACATATTCTTCCATAATCACGCACAGCCGGACTGGTGAGCAAATCGCTGTATTCGACTCCGGTGAATGAAGGAGAAAAAGGGTGGAACGAAACCTGGCGTCAAAATTGCCATACTCTAAAACGATTGATTGGAATAAGTAATCAGTTCTGAACGTAATTCTATGTTATAACGAGGAGATGGCGACCGTTAAAATTCAACGGGAATAGGAAAAAAACAAACGTAGTGTATGGGCTCAAAAGTTTTCCCATATTGTGAATAGGATGATGCGTATACAATGCAGCAATCATTAATCACACATTGAGAGTTTGGATTGAAAATTACCCCAGGTAAAATATCACTATAAACTGTTGTATTGGTCATTTTACCTGAGTCAGACGTAAAGCCTCCGGACCTAAAGTTCCCATTTAAAGCCAATGATGCGGTTACAACGTAAAAAAATTTGTATAGCTGATGTAATACCCAAATTAGTGATTTTTGCCACCACTAACCAGCATTTTAGATGTGAACGAAGAGTATTACGAAATAAAATTGAAATATCCCTGAATGAATTTTTTTCAGTCATCCGACGCTAAGCATTTATGAACATCATGATTGTTGTTACGAAGTCTTCTGCGGTTTATCATCATTGTTGCTGTTTGAGTAATTTACAAGAGCAAAAAAGTACTTCAGCACCAAATTCTAAGTTTTTATGGGCGTAATAGTAGTTAAACTGGCCTTTATAGGAAACCTAGAGGGTTTTCTGATTAATCAAACAAAGTATTTACAAACATATATGCTGAATTTGGTAAAAATGGGATTTGAAAGGCTATTGTGTTCAACAAACGGAAAATAATATTTTAGTATATAGATTGTTGCGCGTCTCTTCTTAGGCATTGTTATTTACCATCTTCTTAGGCATTTACTTCAGCGCAAATCGTAGGTGATCAATTCATTTTGACGAATTCTAAGTCTGAAAATGGAACGATAAAAAAATCTTAAAAGATTTTCAAGAAATTTCATATGGACCTTTTTAAAAGTAGTTTTCTTTAGGAAATGGAATTAGACGATAGCGATTTTTAAAAATATATAGAAAATCTGCAAAAACGAAAATTTTCAAAGCTAATGTATTTCACTGTAGTTTCTGTCTTGTTTACTGTAGAAAAATTTAAAGGAAATATGGCCAAACCGTGTTATTTGTCAAGCATAAAGCGTATAGCTATGTCCCTCACTAAATTTGCGTTTAAATCCATCATTTTTGAATTTTACTTAATTCCATTCCATATTTTAATTGTACTATATTCTATCCAAATTATGTCTCTGTTATTGTTCGTATCTACGTAACAATTGACTGGCCCGAATGGAATTGACTAAGAACATGAGAGACTGCGCAGCAACTTTTACGGCCATTATCGTTCTTCGCATCGCAACTGTTAATGTCCCCAATGACCTCGGGGTTTGAAACTTTTTTTTAGCCACCTCCATTTCCGATCTGAGATTACAGTTTTTAGGCGTTCCATCTGATTCATTTATGTTGAGAGAGGACCTTTTCTCGTTTTAGGTTTTGGATTTGCATTTTTCAAACAATCCGTTTCCGCTGGAAGGGGATCCACTTTTTTGTGCAAAAATAATTTAAAAGGAAGCTAAAATTCATATCATTTGCTGCTTTTAATTCAAAGGGGAAACATTATTTTTTTACAATCGGGGTCAACGCTTCCGCAGGGCGAAAATATATCACATATCCTTTTAAAACTTATACGACTTGGAAAAAACGTTATTAGCACAACAAGGCAAAGGAAATGGATACACTAAGGTTGTATGAGTTAAATGGATTTTTGTTACTAGTTTCGGTTACTGTATAAAAGATCTAGAGAAATTTTTCAGCATAATTCATACAACTGATTGACGGTGATGCAGAAGTAATTGACTTGCTATCGACGTGGCTATTAGTGCCAGCTGGAAACTCTTATTCAATTGCGTTTGCTAAATTAAAGTTTTCAATAATTCATACTTTGGCGGAGTGAAGCACTTTTGACGGTGGCGATCAGAAGCTATGGGTTACTGGTGGATGCGAGTGTCCATTTCCGAGGGGAGAAAATCAAAGCGAATTCGATTTTCACTGTCATTACGAAATTATTTGTTCACCGCGCAATCTGCTCATACACTATTGGCAATTTCAAAAGCATTAAGGTTCGGGTGTGACGTCAATTTACCTTTTAGTCGTACAATAGTTTATGCTTGTGGCAGCTTGACCGTATGCTACTGAGGTTTACGTTAAAGTCCTTTGCCATTGTCTGCAGTTTGGGTTTTAAGTTCCGCTACTGTTTATCCAAATACCTTCAACGCTGTATAGTTATTTCTTTTACCGTTTTGTGGATGAAGTTCACTTTTGCAATGTAATCTCTTTTCCATTACGTTATTGTTATCAGGAAAAGGTATTCTATACCCCCCATCTGACAGTGATTTGGAGTCCCAGGAAAGCTGGCCATAGCGTGAAACAGATTGAAATCCTTAATCCTTTTATTAAAAAGACATGAAATTGCATTGAAAATGTGAAATTTTTCATATATATTTTTTGGGGGTTTCTCATGTCTAATCTGATTATAGATTTGCAAAAATACTTGTGAAAATCTACTTTTTTGCGAATTTGTGAAAAGGCAAGACATTTTGTAAATACAAGTGAAACGCTACAGTTATATGTTTTTGTGGTCACCGCTGTCGAATCTAATTCATATTTGCTAGATAACTTGTGCAAATAAATTTATTCTCTATTTGTTTGCAATTACGGCGATAGTGTGTTTTTGGACCGGCTCCGGTTCAAAGTTACGCTAAAAATGAATCATTTATTCCTAGCTAATACGAATCCTAGCTAATACGAATCTTAGTTGATACGAATACTATGGTCGTCAAATACCCGAAAATTCGTTTATACCTCCGTGGGATTGCCCGGTTAGGACGTCCTGGCTACCTGACAACCTGGCTATCGGTGTCGGCATTCTTTCCCATTCTTTTTTTACGGCTACCAAACGTTTGCGTCCATCAGAAAAATTCTTTCCCGCCCTTTAGAAAAGGGCATACAAATATTATATCGAGGATTGAAATCCTTAATCCTTTTATTAAAAGGACATGAGAAAAATTCTGGAGACGACACAAGTAATAATTTAGTTGTTGAGATCGAAACAGCAGTTTGATTTCCATCTTTGTTATATTTAACCACAACGATGCTGTCTAATGCGTACTGCGATATTTGTTCTTTGTTATACATTTAGCACCAAGTTTTTAAAAAGTACCATACTGGTACAAGGTGGAATATATAAATTGAAATCTAATGTAAGACGAGAAACAACCTTTTTCCATAATTTCGTAATATATAAAATTTTACTCCAATTAGCAATTCAGTGAATGCATATTTATTGTATTTATTCATTGACTAAATTGTTGTAATGAGTGTTGCAATTATTGTATTGCTCTTCTCAGTTTGAACAAAGAGTTTTGCTTTAAAAACTACCAAAAATCATTGTGTGTATCCTCTGTCTCAGATTGCAGGAGTAGAGTAATATGCCTTCATCATTCGTGAAGTTAAAGGTAAGGCTGGGCTTCCATTCACTTTGTCTTTATTGCATAAAAACGTAGCACTACTACACAACAATACAAGTCTCCGCCCTTCTGAAATGTCTCAAATTACCTTGTTTGTTGGAACTACCGTTAAGTATCACTAATAAACATCATTTACTGAAGGAAGATATTAATAATTGTTTTCTATGAACTAAGTATTGTTATTTTACAGATGCTTCACTGCTCCACTTTATAATAGCTTCAAAGTGACACAGAGAATATTATCACGACACTTCACTTCATCTATAGGTCTGATAAATACGAGAGAACATTGCCGAACAGATTCGTCGTTCTCTCCGCGCACAGTAAGCGACCACAATGAAAACTGAGCTCTACTGAATACATTCCCGTTATATATTCCCACTGAGTTGAAAACTGTTATCTGCTCCATTTGTATATAGTTATCATTGTGTATTACTTGTGAAACATGATAGATCCGAATTTGAATTGAATAGTAAAATACACATGTATGGTACAAGACAATGTAATAACCTACATGTTAAGCAAACTAATTTATCTATGGCTTCCAATGCTCCAAGGTCTATGTGAGTAAACTTTTACAATAACCTACCAGAATTTATTATAAAAGAAATGAGTATACCAGTTTTAAAAGAAATTGTCCGAAAATATTAGGTTGATAAATGTTTTTATAGTGTTAAAGAATACTTGGTGTCGAATTTTTCATATTTTCTTTTTTGTAAATTATGTAATATTTCTTCCATATTGACATACCCTATGCACATACCAGTAGCTACTGTGTAATGTATCTCTTGGACGAATAAAATATTATCTTATCTTATATGTCACAATTTCACCTCCCAAAATCTTATCCCATACATCTTTACATGGCTGGTGTACTAACACCTCATGCCACATGCCCATTCGGCGGATTTCAGGGTAGTGTATAGATGTAGATAATAGGTGATTATAGCTACCCTCCATTCACTATCACGGTTTCCATTCCAAGGAAAGGGATATCGCGGATTACCATGCATTCGAAACTACTGATGAGCCCCAAAAGTGGCCTTCATCATGAAAGCTTTAGAATCCTTTTCCCTTAATTTCGTAAATAAGTCACCGAGTTAAGGTCTGGTCTTGAGGTAGAATACACCTCGACGTCTGAGGGTCAGTCGTTCGTCTTGAAAGATTTGTGGGTCAGCTTAAGTTGCACGTTAAGGGAATCCTTGGGGGAGAATCTGTGGCAGTTAAAATGAGACTCGGATCCTAATCGTGCTTCAGTAGCTTAAATATTGGCTGTTTCACGAGCAAATATGGGAGTAAATTCATACCACACTTAGGTTATGTCCATTTGTGTTTACCATTAAGGTCCATTTGGACGGAAACGCCAACGGAAACTTGGGGAGCATATTCAGAAAGGGGTTGGCAAACAAGATTTCCTGAGAAACGACAATGTTTAATCGGAAATGTTATCAAGTGGAAAATTCTAAAGCTAACATGATCTTCTGCGGCTGCTTGCTTGCTCGGAAAAATTCGTGGAAAGGTGTCTCAGGCAAACGAACCCTCATCAACTCCTCCGGTCAAAAATTTTTATTCCCGAATTCTTTCTAGAATGGTTTCATGAATCGGTTTTCATAGATCGCGTAGAATATGTTGCAAATTTCGAAATTTTAATTTTCCTCAGATCCCAAAGGGATAAATTCGACTTAATTGTTATCAGTCCTATTTGTGTGGCACCTTATTCTCGGATAAAACAAACTTAGGATAGGCTTTATGTCGGTTGGAGAAAGAAAGTGATACAATAGTAGCTATAGTATTGTGGCCGGTGCAAATAGGTATCACCATTACATTTATGGACAAAAATTGTCTAGTCCTTTCTGGGGTCGATATTCTTGAAGTTTGGTTCGTGGTAGGGATGCTGGTTCATGCAGAAGTATGTGCATTTTCTGTTTACAAGGTACAGACATGCATACATGGTATTGGCATGGAAACATTTTTAAGCGTCTCCAAAAATGGAAATTTTATCAGAAGCTCGTGTGAATTAGAGCGTTAAAATTTTTGGTGCATAAGATTTAATACGATCTAATTTCAACAGATTCAGGCGTGATATCGTGAAAGTTCGTCATATTATAACATAAACCACAAATGCACTTTTCCGCTGGATATTTTAATAACGCGTTTCAGATCACAGAGCCATCATCAAGTACAAGAGATCTTGTACCTGATGATGGCTCTGTGAGCTGAAACGTTTAGTGGTCATTAAAATATCCTGTGGAAAAGTGCAATTGTTGTTTCTGTTATAATTTAATTCGATATATTTTATAATAGGAAGTATTATTTTTCGCTATAATTTAGCTTGGATTTCCTGTTTTAACATTATAATTGTTAAGTGCTATTTGTTATTGCCAATTGCAAGTTAACCGATTCTTAGAAGTGACCATCGTCAGTATCACCAGCCATAAGTTTAAAGAATTTGTTTGCTGAAGCACACCGTAACTGTCTCTCTCTCAATTGACTATTGTACACCGATGAATCTCATCTTTCAATTTTTTCTCATTACTTGCTCTGGTGTTACAATTATAAATTCATGTAAAAATTGTAGTTTTTAAACAGAATTAGGTGTCCCATTCCTTTAACAAGTTTTCTTGTTGTATTTTTTACGAAATAACATAAGTACATTCGGAACATAATGCAGATAAAAGGCTCACTTCGTTCTCATCCAAATGTAGTCACGTTTGCGTCACACATCACTCAGTGACTTCAGATTTCAAATGCGTTTTAGAATGAGGCAAAGAGCATAAGCGAGCAAGATGAGCTTGTGACATAAATTGCCCGTAATTATACCGTTACCTGCACAAACGGGTGTGGTAACCGTGTTTCAGGCAATTTCTTTGATCCCCCTTCAGCTCAAAACAAAAGCTTTTAAGCGAACGCCTGAATTTGCAAGTAAAATACGCTCTCACGGATTTTTTCCTTTGAAATTTACATGCGTCGGCATTCTCTTTGAGAGATTATTCCCGAATGTAAAGAGTGATTAAATTAAGGACATACACGGGTGATATGGTGGTACTGTTAGGATTTTAAACAACGGTTACTTCTAATGGAAACATGGATGGCGCCTAGAGATTCACATGATGTAGTACATTTTCACAAGTTCGGATTATTTATGTTTTACTTTGGAGAAACGGACAAAGCTACCCTAAAAGTCAGGAGATTGCACTCTCGAGAAAATTCAATGTGTATTTAATGTATCTTTTATCTGAGGGCTTATAACAATTGAAATATCGTCACCTTATAAATTGAAAGCACTTTATTTTTTCGTTCCATTCATGGCAATTTCACTTAAACACTTGCACCACTTACCCCTGATGAAAAACAATCGATTCTATAAATATTTGTTGTCAGGCCTTTCGGCAGTATTCCTTACGCCATGCTATAAGGAATGTTTTTTCTCTCATCCATTGTTAACTGAGAATACTCCAGGTAAATGAGGCATAACTTTTACCTTTAACCATAGCGAATATAACGACGCAATATTACATGTTGCTCGAATATGTGGCAGTTTATATTTTTTTAAAATTTAATTTCACAATTAATTAGTCAGTTAGTTCCATTGCATGAATTTTCAGTTGGAATCTGTATTAGGCAATGCTCTATGACAAAGTAGCTTAAAAGTTCAATGATTCGGAAAGCTTCGTATCTCCTGAAATTGCTCGTTGATGTCTCACTGCATTTCTCAAATGTATATAAAGCATGATGCGCCTTTTATGTTAAAAGCTCAAGAAGAAACACAGAGTGTATCCCTTTTTCGTAAAGAAATATTGCCCTTTACTGTTATTTTGAATGTGACAGTTTTAAATTCTGCTTTTAAGGAGCTTTCGTTCCTCGGGTCTACTGCCGTATAGACCATGAAGAGTGACTCGCAAATATATTTATTGAAAAGATCTCTCTGTATAACTCAGGTTCTCCATACTAAACTAAAGCGCTGGACGATAATTCTAAATGTTTTCATCTACATTACGCTCAGGGAATCAGCTCTTCAGCTTTTAAATGGAAATAAGGTAGTGGCTTGCTCGTATGTATATAACAAGTAGGGGTAGGGTTTTAATGTAAAATAAATGTGATTGGCTTTGTAATAAGTACAATGATAGTGCACCGTATATAGTTCCACCAAGTAAAAAAAATTGGAAATGTTATTTTAAAAATTTGAAACGGATGAAATTAAAATAAAATAAAACTACTCACCACTACTCTATGTAGCGCGTAATTATACATTCATTGCGCATAAGAGATAAATAAACTGGGTAAATTTGGGTACTGGTTTACTTAGAAAACTTTATAATGGTTAAAAAATTAAATCTCAAACAGTGTATATTCATCATAAAGGAAAAATTAAATACAAAGCGTAATAGTACATTATATTAATTAAAGAGTAAAAGTCATAATCACGAACGACATGACCATATAGAAAATTGTTCAGTGTTTTAATCTTGTTAAAAAAATACGGCTGGAAATAATTTCGATATAATATCATAATATTTCATGGATCAAATAAAGAGGAAAGTACATGATGGTATACCAGGAGGTAAGGAAAGTAGCAATTGATAGGGAAGGGTGGAGGGCTACCGACAACCAAACTTAAGATGGAACAGTCAATAAGGCCATAAGAGAAGCACAAGAAATTGGACTAAGCGGAATAAAGATAAACGGAGAAGAAAGTACAAAAGATGATATGCCAGGCGGTAAGAGTACCACGAGGAGTTATACCAGGAGGTAAGGTCGTGTACATCTGTACACTAGCACAGTGACGGGTCTTATAAAATGAACAAGAGGAACTATTATTTTATCTTTGAAGTTTAATTAGCTTATGTAAATGAACTGTATAAATTAAAAGACACTTTGGAAAGCTTCGAGCGTGAATGTCTCTATAACAAACTGAGTAGGATATCTCAGATCGCACTTACTGGATGTTTATGGATGAATATTTTAATCGAAAATTGCAAATTGGAAATTGTAAATTACACTCCGTTTCTAAGTCAGAAAATAATAGCTAATAATTTATTGAAAATTGCACTATCCAAAATAACTCGTTGCATCAATTTCAAATGTCGGTCCACGAAACCGGCCAACAAAAAAGTCGGTCTTCTCAATAATCTGCAGAAATGGAACGTCACGTATTGCTAAAACGTTCAATACCCCAAGGGAGTTTGACTAGTGCAGCTGGTGAAACTTAATATCTCTATATTCTCCGTGACAGCATCGCATCTAGCCACGACTCCTCTTCCGAAATCAATCTGTTCTGAAGTAGGCGGAGAGTTTTCGGTAATTCTTACGTGAGGTAGATAGATTGAAGTTTTCTGTTTCTTGCTATATAATGCCCTGGTTTTTACGATGCATGTACCCTCGCAATTAGATGAATGAATGCATTCAAAATTGAAATTGCATCTCATACAAATATGGAATTGCTCAAATGTGTAAAACCGTGGACATGGAATAGATCCTGTTCTACTTTGGATAATTGTGTCGCACATCCATCCTGCCACGCACTTGTGCGAATACGTGAATCATGTAAATGAGCTTTTCCTGCACCAGGAGACCCAGGCATTAGAACAGTAAAATTTCAAAGACCCGCCAATATTAAGCGGAAATATTTGCGTCAAAAATAGGAACTATCGCATTTATCTCGTAACAGTTTTTCCATGATTACTTATGTCTGTACTTTCACCCACACCTGCACTCTTCCCAGTCGACTCAACACTTCTCGTCTCGTTTGTCGTATGAAAAATCCCCGCACCTGCGACCTTGAGGTTTTTATCTCAATGATTTTCCGTGGATAATTACCTAAAACACTTCAATTTGAATTGCCTAAATGTATAAATGATATAATTAAGCATCATGGAAAAGACTATAGCAGCGAGTTTCACTTTTATCAATTTTCACAGCTTAATGCTGTGAAAATTGAGGGGCACACTTCTGTCTGAAGAGACAATGTAACCGCAAAAGAACATGACATTTGTCTATATAGCTTTTTCTGCGCTGGATAAATTAAGTATTTCAATATTTTTATTACAGTTCTCCGCTGATAGTTGCCGAGGAATTTTTTCGTGGTCAGAATTTTGGATATTAGGCTTACCGACAACTTGTGTATTCTGTTTTCCCATATAGGTAGCAGAGATTTTCAAAAAGTTCTTTCAATAGGTTATATTATGCAGTGAAATCTACCTTGGCGGCCATCTCCCTTGAGTGTTCATCTCAGTGTGTGGCCGTTTTTTCACCGATAAATGTCTCATAATACCAATGTAAATTTAAGCTTCATGCAGCGGTCACCTCCTCAACCGGCCATCATTTCAATCCACTGGGTCCAGTCGAGTTGTGTTGGTTGCTTAATGCAGGTTGCACTATAATTTCAAAACTTCCAAGCAAATAGTAAATTATATAAGTATATAAAAGTACACAAGTATGTATAATAAAAATATAAAAGTATATAAGTATATACTGATCCTTACTTTTGTATATACTACTCCTTTTACTGATACAGTATAATCACGTTCGTCGTAAAAATTCTTTTCCACCCTTTAGAAAAGGACATAAGAAATATTCAGTCGAAGATCGAGATTAATTCTATTATTGGAAGGGCATGAGAAAAATTCTGCTGGGACGAGTAATTATTCAGTTGTTGAGATCGAATCTATAGTTTGATTTCAATCTATGTTCTACTAAATATGTTAGACTTATTAATATGTTCCTGTTGTAGATGAAGGTTTAGTAGTGGTATGTGTTAGAAGCTACCACAAATTGAGGAAATTTACGCCATTTCAGTAGGTCGGGTACCTACTATTGATGTTCCTTGGTAGTGGTACGAACTTAAGGAATAAAGACAAAGTGAATGGAAACCCACCTTCGATTTGAATTTCACGAATAATGCCACCCAAGGACAGGGGACAGAAACATTGATTTTTTGGTGGCTATTAAGTATGTGTAAGTATATATGTATATCTGTGAACTACCGCTTTTGTTTGTCATACTTTTTCTTTTCTTTGAATAATTTTCTTTTACCAAATGTATGTACGTAACCTGACGTTATATGTTGCATCGTAACTTGTAACACATCGCAAAATTCGATCTAACAAACGTAAATTATTGTGATCCAGCTATTTTACTCGAGAATGATGAATGATTCGGGGTGGGTTGCCCTTAGATTTGGGCAGAATGAAAATTTTTTTCAGCCAGTGAAATTTCTTCACGCGAAATGTTGCTCTTAGGAAGGTAACTTTTTTCAAACTCATGGCACAGAAAACCGTGTTTCAGCGAGTCGACGGTTACTTAGAAAACAATACGCGATTTAAGGAATTTCATACCTACATGCACATAACATAAATTTTAGTTTGTTTCTGCTGCGATGAAACCTGAATCGCTTACTAGAAACGTTGATGATGGGTGCAATCCTAAATTTTCGTACGGTTAAGCTAAACAAATATATTTTTCGCCGTTATATTTTAGCTTTCTATAATATATTAGCTTTTGTGAAATTTTTCCAATTTTATTTTCGTGTATCCTTATCTCAATGCCGTATAATATAAATGTATTATTTTCTGTCATTTTGTAATTTTATGTTAACCAACAAAATATCTTATCACCAACATAGCAACAACGACCTAATACCAACATGAACTAGAGGGAAAACATTAACTTTCACCAACCTGAATCACACTATGGGTATGCTACAAATGCTACAGAAAATACCAAACCAGTCGACTATTCATCTATGTAAACGTGACATAGGATTCATGCAGGGAACATACAAAACATGGTGGAAGCGCTACTCGGCGAATATAGAAACATTCATTATGGGGCCAATATAATTAAATTATTAAAATCATAATAGCTAATATAATGCAATTTTATTTGCCATTAAGAATTTCCAACACCGATTTCAAGAAATATTTGCGATATTTCATATTTTAAGCTCTTTTTTTCCATTTTTCTCACCAAGCGACGCTGATAAAAATGTAGACAAATAACGATTTTTATCAGAGTCGCTTAGCAATAAAATGCTAGTAACATCTCCTCATGTTGGAATGGGCATTATTTCTCCCTTCTAAGCCGGTCTCATTCCAAGATGAACGAACGGGACTCGAGAAATATTTTTTCTTTTCTCTTCCCTTAGGGAATATCGAACGCTCTCGGCTGAATCCTAAAACGAGTGGTTTGGCTCCACCATTCTTTTTGAGAGTGGAATTTATATACGGGAGGCTCGTAGTCAGAAGTCATTTGAGCCTCTCTTAGTGCATAAAAACTAGGAAAGAAATTATCTTCGGCCTTACCGAAGTTTAAATACCCCTCACCACTTTCATTTGTTATTCGAAAAAAGTAGTTTTGGTCCGATCCAAGCCATTTTAGAACTGTGCCGTCTGTGGAATATTAGAGGCTTATGACCCAAATTTCAGCTCAATTTTGACGGCAGTTATCGTGCAAAGAGACAGCCAGACAGACAGACAGACAGTCGGACAGACAGACAGACGGACACAGCTAGATTGACTCGTAATGTGATGTTGATCATTTATATATATATATACTTTTCATAGCTGCTACGCCTCCTTCAATGCGTTACATTTCTGAGGTGACAAAATCTATATACCCTACCCAAGAAGTAGTGTCAAATGAAGTCAAATGGCACAAGTCAGATATATTGCCATTTGATAGGGTAAGCGAATAATAGAACAAAGCCTTTATTTCATTAATACATGGGGTATCAAAAGGGCAGGGCTAAACTGTCAAGACGCATTCCTTACACGAGGGAAAAGAAAGTTGTTATTTTGATATAGGTCCTGAGACGCTCTATTTTCACGTTAGAACTCGCTTTCTACATTTATTCGTAGTGCATCCATCATGGGAAGCACACAGCAACAGAACACACCAGCGTACATTTTCATGGTTCATTACACGCCATTTGGGACCAAAGTTTACCCTTGACCTCACAGATTTTGACGACAATTTGAGGAAACGTTCGCTTAGTGAAGCATTGAATATCATTTCCATTGAACGTCTTTTTACGTTGACTCTTCCCTGAGATATGTAATTACAAAAATGTAATGGCAGTGGAAAATCGCCAATTTGAAAAACAGCAATTATTCAGCTGCTTTCAAATTTTTGCAAGGCGCTAGAAATGGCATTCATTACTTCACTAGGTAAACGTTTCCTTAAATTTTTGCCAAAATCAGAGTGGTCAA
The DNA here is from genome assembly GCA_963169105.1 of Ceriagrion tenellum. NCBI lineage: Eukaryota > Metazoa > Arthropoda > Insecta > Odonata > Coenagrionidae > Ceriagrion > Ceriagrion tenellum. The sequence continues at coordinate 106,865,077 of OY720639.1, forward strand.
GGGTCAACTTTTGTCCGAAGTGGCATGAAAGTATCCCCATCATGCTTTCTTAAACCCGTTTTACATGGGGCATACATTTGGACAATTTAAAACTGTAATATTTTCTTAATCTAGGGTGCAATAACAGCAGAAGATAGAGCGGGAACTATTTTGCATTTTGCTTTCATGTATTTGTGCATGCATGCTTGCCTTTCACCGCTTAACACGATGCAATTTGAAACGCAGACTCGTACATACATCAGCTTGTGCAATGTGTTAATTATGGGGAACACGCATACAAAACATATACGGTACAACATTAAAGAAACTAGGTTTTGTAAAGCTTATAATAGGAGGGTCCTCGGATGAAAAACTAAAAGAGTGATGCTACTTCACTCTGGTTAGGCCACACCTCGAATACACCGCGAGCATTTGGGACCCTGGCAATACAGATTTTACCGAAAACATTAATAAAATATGAAGAAAAGTTGTACGCTACGTTTAAAACTGCTACGAGCGCACATACTATATGGTTTCACAACTTTAGAGAGATTAAGATGGGAGCCCCTAGAAACTCGAAGGCTACTGGCTGGGCTTAGGTTGCTAGAGAAATTCAGAACTGATGTGTTTCAGAGCGACACAGAGAATATTATCATACTCATTATAATTAGACGTCGCACTACATCTCTAGGTCTGACAGAAGCGATAAAATGTTAGAGGTATGTTGCCGAAAGATTAGTTTAAAAAACCTCATTCTTTCCGCGCACAATAATCGTCCACAATAATAACTGAGCTCCACTAAATACACTCCCATATTACATGTCTCAATTCCAAAAACTTACATCTACTCATGGCTAGTGACCTAAGACTCCCACCGCACCCCCATGCGGCGGCTCGCAGGGTACTATTTAGATGTACGAGCCCCGTGTAAACGGGGCTCTAAAAGACACTACTTAAGCTATTAGAAGATGTGCCTTTAAGAGTGCAATAAACCTGTACTTCATGTAGGATAAAGCTCATCCTCATTTCAGGGTTAATGTCAGACGGCTTGTAAGTTCCAAATTCGGTGACAGATGAATAGTTAGAGGTGGACTAATTCCCAGGCCTCCCCTCTCTCCAGAGCTTTACAAACTAGACTTATTTTTTTGAAATAATTTGAAAGTTATTGTGTCTCAAACCCCGGTACAAGATACAGAGAGTCTTTGTGAAACTCCGGAGATTCATCTGAGATTGAATTATTTTGAGAAATTATCATTTCTTTATAAACCAAATGAAATTTCGTCCTATGATGACCAATGTCTCACTATTACAGACAGACATCTGGGCGATCAGCGCCACCGTTTGAAAATCATTTTCTCGCGCTTGAAAAGGAAGCCAAATATAACTCGACGTAGGCATTTTTCTACCATAATATTACATGATCAACTCATTTTGAAACCTATATTAAATTTTAACTTTGACAAGCCGTATCTTCTAGTCGTTTTTAGGTGTCAACGGCAAATATTCTTAAATGGTGCTAAGCCACGCAATTTACCGTCATCAATTAGGCGTTTAAAAAAGTCTTACATTATCTTGATATGAGACAATATATTATGGATAGCGATAGCCTACTCATAAAGGAAAAAACAAGAGTTATTTGCTTTTAATTGCCATTTTTAACACTAGAACCTCCGGGGTTGGCTGCCCCCCTAGAAGCCCCGTGTGGGTCAAAATGACCAATGCGTCGTTTTGTATTATATTGTCGTGGTTTTATGACTTATTTTAGGTATTTTGTTTTATTCTGGGTTATATTAACTCTCTTTAATATCCAGGGTTATATCACTATGATGTATTGTTGTTAAAAACCTTGAGAAAAATGTTTTAAACAATTTTTCGAGGTGAGTAATATTAAGTTAGTATTATTTTTGATGTCATGAATATTGAATTTAACAAACGGCATTGTGTTGAAACGTCATATGCAAGTTTCACAATATAATTTATCTTAAAACATTATCTTTCAACACAATTCTCAAAGCTTGACGCGGTCAAATAAATATCTATCTCATACATTTTTATTCAGACAAGATATCTAAAAATATAATAGAAATGCAATCAATTACACAAAAAATAATTTGCAATACATGACCTTTTCCAACAATAGATGCTTTGCTATGCCATAAAGTGGAAATAAACAATTGTTGAAAAAATATAAAAACAAATATCAAGTACCTGTTTTTACCTATTTAAAAAATGGTGAAGTTTGTTTTACAGATGTATGTACACACCTAATGAGCTACCTGCTCACCTTCACAGCGCAGACATAAAACTCTCCTGATTTTACAACTGCTGCAAGTTGTCTTATTGCACCCTATACACTTAAATGTGGCCTTGTTTCCTTTCTGGGTCTTACTGGTGATCTGTACTTGACAGCGCTGCCTGTTCTTCAAATTTTTAGGTGAATTTATTGTTGTTAGCTGGAGCGGTAGATTTTGCTTTTGTTTTATCCATGGTGCAGAAAGTTCGTTCACGACTGAAAGAATAAACTGCCAGCGTTTGATTTTCTTTTGAGCAAAGAGTTTATATATTGTGCGCGCATTTGTGATTGCGAGATCTAACACATTATAAAAAACATGCATAGGCCACCTGCGTGACGCGGATCTCACACTATATTTTCGACACATTTGATCGATGGTATCGTTCGAGTTAGAAACCATTACATGCATTTTAAATTAGTAAAATGTTCAATGTCCATGTAAAATGTTCGCTAGCAATGATTCCTGATTCTGAGACAGGTACTAACTGCAAAAAAGAGCGAGGTTTTCCTTCTGCACTCTAACGCTCCTATAATACAATGCCTTCAGGGCTACAGAGTGGAGTCAAGCAGAATAGCATTAGCACCTGCCGCACTGGGGGGCGCCGCGAAGGAATTATACGAGATGGTCAATCATCCGCGAGTCAGCCCGTCTTTTATGATCGGCACCACCATGTCATTGAGCAAAATACCACGCATTCGGGGTAGCCATTCAGTCTGGCACACAATGTCACCTACCTGGACCACTAAAAAACGAGAATGACAATGAATCTTTCATTCGTCTCGTACAGCAATTGAGTTCATTGGATATTATTTTGTCTTTTTTTCTAAAAGTGATACAATACGGGAGTTAACCAATGCATTATGTGTTCATTATTCCTTACTCTGTAACGAACGTGGCGACAAAAGGAAGCGGAACCAACTGGATGACTCGCCCCCGGTGGCTTACACCTACCAAATTCCTAGACAGTTTAGTATCTGTGGGTAATGTTACCTCTTCTAGATGTGGAGAACGCTCTGCGTATTACAAGAGATTAGCTAGGCGAACTAGTCGTGGATCGTGCGTAAAAGTACATTGTTTTCCAATCCTGAGCAAAATTAATTTATATTTTTCAGATGAGATGAGAGTGATGATTACAGATGGTAACGTCATAAAACATGATTTTATGCAAAATAAAGTCCCAGGAAAGTGTAACAATGTACCATTTATTAATGTTAGGAACAAAACAAACAAGCATTCATACAATTTCAGAAAGAACAATTTTTAGTAGCACTTAAATGAATTAAATCCGTTAATAACGCCCTTTGGGTCAAAATGACCCACGCGGGGCTTCTAGGGTAAAGTATATTTTTTTCGGAAACTATACAAGATACACAAATTTTGGTTAGGGCACGTATAGAACTTCCTAAATAAATAAAAGTCCCCAAAGCATTTCTTTATCCTATGAATACAGCTTGATTGGAAGGAACGGAAACTTGCAAAAGGGTCAAAATGACCCACGCGGGGCTTCTAGTGTTAAGCACTTTCTTTGGCACTTTTCATCAATCATTGGCACTTCAATCCCGAAGCCGCGGCGGAGTGATACATCAATCAATACTGAAGGAAAGCCTTTTGAACACCTAATGTAAGAGGGAGTTTGATACGGTACACTGGTTTGTTCTGATATCTTATTGTTTCCGATGATTAATGTACAGTAATAATCTGCACGAAATAAGCTCTAACATGAGAATAAAGTGATTCCGGGCCCATTGAATAAATTTCCTTCTTCTACGCTTGAGGATTGTCTTAAAAAATTCGCCCTAACTTTGTGTGACCCCCTGTATTCCTTACTCATGATTCCTTCAACTGCTAATCGGCTGAATGAAGTGATGAATGACTTAGTTTTCCTCTAAAGATTTATTATGCTCTTACGAATCGGGTTTAATCAATGTGCGACATAATCAGGTACACACATAGTAAAACATATTACTTAAATAGTCTATAGGGTGTACCCTGACTCAGGCTTGAGGCACAGATTACTCCCCCCTTCCCCACTCTATTGACATAACCTCTCACCCGTCTCCTTCAGACTACCCTCCCCTCTCATTTTTTACTATTTAAGCATTGTGTTCTACTTTGTTTGTACCTGATAATATCGCGCAGTAATGGAACCCAGGTCGTAAGAATGTAATAAATCTTTCGTGGAAAACTAAGTAATTCATTATTTCATTTTGAGGGAATTTTAGCCAAGTTACTACCAATACCATTAATTCTGTTAATCAGCTGTGTAACATGATAGGTCCGACAGTTAATCAGCCTATGAAATTTACCTAAGAAAATTTAACGTGAGGTCGTTCAGTTCCTCTTTATGATGCATGACTGAATGGATGCTTATGATGCTCTGGGTTTCTCTATGAGAGCATTTCATGAATTTAGAAAGAAAAGAATAGCAACGACAAATATATGAAGCACCAGAGGTAGATGAGGTTAAAGTAATGTACAATGAGCGAAAGAAGAAAAAATCTAGCTTAAGAGATCAGTATGAAAATACTGAAAATACTATAAAATGAGATTCAGATGAGCTTCATACAAAGATAAGATAAGATGCTGGAGTTCGGGATTTCCAAAGTTGGTAAATAAACCTACACCAAATACATTCGTGATGTTGGAGAAGAAATTAACTGGAGTTTATTTATTTTTTTCCTGAAGAGGCGCTTTTTCTCGTTGCTTTGTCTCTGTGTTTCAGGGAGAGTGAAGCGAGAGGACTATTCTAACATACTGCTCTTGCTCGCATGCACCCCTTGGCTGCTTTCCAAATCCAGTTCCGAGTGCAAGCGATTAAAATTACATTCTGGGTGTCGGGGCGTTCCCGCCCATTCCGTGTACGCTGCGGGGCATCTTGAGAAAGGAAGTAGAGAGGGAGGCGAGCGGTCCAATGGGCCAAGAATGAAGGGTTGAGGCTGACACCTCTCCAGGGGCGATACTTTTCTACCGTTGACTGTGAGTTCACCTCACTATGCCTCCTCTTTGCAATTATTAGCGTTCCGTATTTTCTCCGAGTATTAAGGTTAAGACATACCAAGACAAATCGCTTCGTGTGATAGTCCAGTCCAGCCTTAGATTATTGAATAATTAAGTGTAGTTTTGTTCACTCTGTTTCCTGTTAAATGGTGGTTTGTGATAGTCCAGTTATCCAAGATAATTGAATAAAAAAGCGTGGTTTTGTTCACTCCAGCCTCTGTGAAGAGTTAGTATTAGGAATCTGTTAAGAGATTCAAACTATCAGTGAAAACTTTTCAGTAAAATTCTCGTGGACGTTCGGAATATTCCATCGAAAGACTCTCAATTGACATGGTATGAGGGAACACGTGGTACTAATATTCTCACAATAGAAATGGTTTTTCAAAAGTAATGTGTCATCTGCGAAGTAGGAATCATTACATCACTAAGTTCAACGCTTTATGCTTTGGCTTTTTTTGCTGTCATTTTCTTGAAAAAACGCCGAAGACACGCCTGAATAAAACGCCACTTGAGATAACTACGATCAAATCGCCTTAAATTAGCGAGCAGGAAAAGCTTGTACTCCATACTCTGTCAAGCATCGTGTTGGCATTGATTCCCGTGTGACTCAGCCGCTTAAGTTACACTCAACACGTGATCTATTCTTCAACTCTAAGCCGGCCATGTCAAAGGTGGGATGATCACTTGAACGTATTTATGCCATAAAACTACCACTATATTATGTCAACAGTGCACGTTAAATTGGCGTAAGTAGAAGATATAGTCATCAACTCTCATGATACCATTAAATTATAAATTTTTATAGTTTTGAGACATTATTTTACTGCAAAAAAGTGCATTTTCTTACCCCTTACATAGTAACGTCCTCTTTTTTTTTAATATTATGGATGTTTCCATAGTGCATCTATGTCTGCATTTAGTATAACTATCGAGAAAAGTGAAAGAGTTAGTTTCGTTGAAATCAATATTCAGATTGAATTTAAATTATTTCTGGAAAGAAAAGTTATAATGCTAGAAACGTAGAATCCGGAAATTTATTAAGCAAGTCACAATGTTACCGGATGGGTGAGTCTCTATATCGACATGTTTCCGCATTCTCGTCGGGCGGAAGAAAGATTTCCTCGATATAAAACCATGCAATTCTGAGTACATCCGTTCATTAAATGACCCCCTACTCCTCTAATGAGCGTTACCACTCATTAATTGCAGCCATTAACTCACTGTAGCGTACAAAATCGTCAACGAGAAGACTTCTGTCCGAAAGTTTTAGGAAAAAAGATTTTAAAATGAAGAGTGACACCGAAGGAAAAGCATTTCTATCTTTCATGTGAACGTTACAGGATATGGTGTTTATAATAATTTTTACTCTATTGACGTTGTTTATAGAAAAGCTGTTTTTGAAGTGGGTAAAAGGGATAAGATTGGTGAAAGCAGGGGAATGAATGCGGTAAAGAACAAAAATGGAGAGATCGTGTGGGATGAGAGCGATATCAGGGACTGCTGGCGGAAGTAGTTTGAAGAATTATACAATAATGTTGCAGGCGCTGAAGATGAGCCTTGCAATGTAGTACGCGAGAATGTGATGATGGAAAAGGAGATCAGTGAGAATGGGGTCAAAACGGCTATGAAAGTATTGAAAAATAGGAAGGCTGCAGGCGTAGATGGGATATCCAGTGAAATGTTGAAATGTGGGTGTAATTTACTCATTTGAAGGTAGTGTGAATTATATATTTTATCCTTACAGGCTTCTGTTGTTCCAGTGGGTTAGAAGAATGCAATCATCGTTCCACTGTACAAAGGGGAGGGAGAAAAGACCGTATATAATAATTATCGGGCCTTTAGTTTATTGAGCATTCCGGGAAAAGTATTTGCAAAATTAAATCGAAAGAGTAAGGAATATTATTTCTGCCAGAATATAGGGTGCGCTGTGTGGGTTTATGCCTGGCAAAAGATGTAGTGACCAGCTTTTCACGCTTCAGCAAGTGATAGAAAAATGTATAGGCGTCCGACAGAAAGTATAGTGTACATTTGCTGATTTAGAGAAGGCATATGATAGGGTAAATAGAAAGAAGTTATAGAGGGTTTTGAAGGACGATGGAGTAGTGGGTAATTACTGAATGTTATGATGGCGATGTATTATAATAGTAAGGCAAGTGTGAGAGTTAACGGGTTTCTGAGTGATTGGTTTGCGATAAAACAGGGCGTAAAGCAAGGATGCGTAATGTCACCATGGCTGTTTAATGTATTTATGGATAAATATGTTAGAGATACATGTAGTGAAATCGACGGTCTTTTGATTGGAAATGTAAATGTGCGAGTTCTACTATATGTGGATGATGCTGTTTTGATCTCAGAGGGATTACAGAAACTCTTAGATAAGTTTTGTGAATCGAGAGAGAATGGAATTGAGGGTAAATGCGTGCAAGACTGAAGTAGTAGTTTTTGATAAGGAGAATGGGGAGAATAACTGTGTGATGAGGGCAAATAATGAAGTAATTGAAAAAGTGGATGATTTGAGGTACTTAGGTAAGATGTTTACGAAAGATGGACGGATAGATGAGGAGATAAAGAGACGTGCGACTGCTGTAAGGAAAGTGGTAGGTAGCATGTGGAGCATATCAAGGAATGAGTGTCTGTCTAAGGAAGCGAAAATCGCCGCGTACAAAAGTGTACTTCTCCCCACTTTGCTATATGGTAGTGAAACATGGGTATGTCAGGATGGACATAAGAGTAGACTAAACTCCGTGAGTATGAGTTATCTGAGGAATGTTTGCAGAAACATTAGGATGGATAGGGTCAGGAATGAGTGGGTAATAAATGAATGTGGGTTAGATGATCCAGTAATGGACATATATGAACGGAGTTTGCTTCTTTGGCTTGGCCATGTTAAGAGAATGGATGAGAATCGAATAACGAAACAGATATATAAGAGTGAAATGAATGGTGCGAGAGGTAGAGGTAGGCTGAGAAATTTGTGGTTGAAGGTGGTTGAGGAAGTTCTTGGGAGGAGGAATATTAGGAGTCTTAAAAGCAGAAGAGTATAAATGAAGCTGTGTATGGGGGTAAATGAAGCAAAAGAGGTTTGCAAGGATAGGTCAGTATGGTTGAAAAATTGTGGCAGTTTGGTGTACAATTATGTATTTATGTGTGAAACTTAGTGACTCTGCCTGCCCCGGAAGGGAACAGCGTGATTGGTATGTATGTATTAACGTTGTTCCGAATTAGGTTAATTAAAAATAATAAATAAATAAATATGAAAGTAGTACATCGAATTTGTAATTTTTTTCCATATGCCATTCAAAATAATTGCAAAAAATTATGTATCACTAACATGCTGGCTCTAGTTTATAATAAAATTCATCATTCTTTAGAAAAACTCATCATTTAGATCATCATTTAGAAAAATTCATCATTCTTTAGGTGATGTTTAGAAAACGACTTTTTACATATTTCGGAGTGACATCACTAAAAAGAGAGAACTCTTAGTATTTTCCACACTTGAAACTTTAATTTCCGACCCAGGTTTCGACTACCTTGCCTTGAAAATCTTGAAAATGATTGCAAGGCAGTCGAAACCTGGGTCGGAAATTAAAGTTTCAAGTGTGGAAAATACTAAGAGTTCTCTCTTTTTAGTGATGTCACTCCGAAATATGTAAAAAGTCGTTTTCTAAACATCTTACAAAAAAGTGCAGATATTCATCACTTTCAGGCTGAACATATGTTTCAGGTGGATAGGTTCTAAAAAAATTGATCCAAAAAATCAAAGATTGGCGTAATATTCAAAGAAAAATATCATTGAGGGTCTCTGGGAACATGTAGAACCTACTTGAAGGGTTATGAAACTCGTCTTTCAAAGTAGGATCCTCGAAAAAGTCATTAAGTCAGGTGGTCTCAGTTGAGACCGGAGACACCAGCGTCAATTACGCCTGCATGCATGAATGACCTTTTTTTCAGCTAAAACTCAAAAAAGGATTGAAAGAGATAGTAAAACAGGTTGAATGGAAGGTGATTAAGGATTTAAAAGTACCTACCTATTTGCGCACTCATCCATCCATCCATCCATTTCACGTTTCTGTTTCAATTTTGAAAGAGATGCGATAAAAACGTTCTACTTTTTAAGTATTTTATCCCCATTCACGGGTTTTCAGAGTTTGGTCAGTAATTTAAATAATTAGATGATTGACCTTTTTTCTTTATAATCATCTAATTATTTAAATTACTGACCAAACTCTGAAAACCCGTGAAGGGGGATAAAAAACTTATAATTAAAGTGGTCAAGAAAACAACATCTAGTTCTACTTTTTGTTGCACTCTTGTATATGTTTCCTTGAACGCGCCAGTTATTTGTCGCTGATGGGTAAACTGTGAATTTTTTTTTTAGCGGGGAAAGAAATGTTTCCTTAATGCCGGCTTGCATGTGTTTTACGTCTGTATTTCGTTAAACCTAGCTAAAGGCCTATCATGTATCCTTTACCTCTCATCTCTGATTTTTAAGAGCGGAGACTGGTGTTTTTTGCTTGCATTGTTCACGAATTGGACAGCTTTATCCTGGTTCGTGCACAGTTCCCGAAACTTTTTTTCGAGTTTGGCCCTGCTGCGGTATAAGCGGAGTATTACTGAAGTATGCGAGACTGCGATTTTTCGTGAACTATTTCGGAACTGCTATTTGCAAAAATAATATGTGCAGTGACTTTCCTTTCCTTGCATTCTTAGAGGGGCGAATCCTTAGAATGGTTTTCTCCGCACCCAAAGTAAAGTCGGGTGTGACGGCGTATCCATTTGAATTTACGTAAATATATCGGTAGCGTCATGAGTAGCAATAAGTTGAAATATTTTTTTTATCCTAGAAACATGGCAGTATTAATAGATGAGGCCAAATTGGTAATAACTAATTAATTCAATTAATTTCAATTTTCCCCGAAAACAGCCGATAAGGTTTTATAAATTGAATTGTGGTGAGGGCGAGAGTCGAACAGGCGAGGATATTTCCTCGCCGCCTCCCGGAGTGATCACTTAAGAATACGAGTATTTCCCGTGAAGAATACCTATTCCAGCTTTCCCTTTTTCATTTTACAGTATCACACAGGCTGGACGCACAGACTGGAAGTTAGAATTTGGGTCAGCCCCCATGACGCTTGTTCTACGAAATTTACACTGGGTGAGTAACTTTGCTAAACTTCATATTTAAACTGATTACATCTTCGTATCACTACGAGTCTATTATTCTAGATGCGGAGTTGCAGAAACGTTTTCAGCCTTTATTTAAAAATGTTTAAACGACAGGGAAAAATTGGTGTGCCCCCTATATTTTATTTTAAAAAAATTACACGATAGTTGTTTTCAGGTGATTATTCAAAACATTCTGTCATATTTCTAAACACGCCAATCCAAAAACACCAAAACTCACAATTTCTTTAGATTTTCAACAAATTTGAAAATTTATTTATTGGTAATATGTGAGCATCTTCTTAATATTTCCGATAGCAAACAAATGGTTAAATTATGTTCATTTTGGAAAGAAATGTGATATTAAACCGTATAATTCCATAGGATTTACTCTCGGTACAAAAGGAAATGGCTCTACTATGAATTCAATATATTTTAGCTGCAAGAGTCGAGAAAATATAGCACAATTAAAGATTCCTATCTAAGTAATAACTATGTTTAATAACGTTTATATTTATGTTTCTACCGTAATGAGAGCATCCATTGTTGATAGAGAGAAGCATTTTGCTATTGAGGCATTCGAATGTTCCATTCTTGAGTTATTTAAAGGCTATCTCCATAAATGATCACAAGTAAGATTGCATACGTTTAGCCGGCTGATATTATTATATTTTGCGCAAGCTTGTTATGAATGATCCTCCGGTCGTTGAGTCCATGATAAATGTTGAGAATCTACCTAAAATAAAGCTACCAATTTCTTTTAACATTTTACCGCATTGAAGGTATAGTATGGATCGAACACGTAGGTAGCGCATTATTTGAAGGCTGTTCTTCATCATATTGTTATGACGCAATAGGATTTATGTGTTTTATGACAAACGTTGACTGGAATTACACAAAGGTACACCTATAGTATTTGCTCAAGACAAAAATCGTAACTGACCCAAAAACATTGTGTACGAATGACTACCCTGTATGAATATTTTATAAATTTTATACTACTATTACAAATTAGTACTGCGTATGAATTAATTTCTTTAAACAGGTTTGTGGGATTCATTCCGGAGAAACTGATCCAAAAACCAAACTCATAACGTTCATTAGTGTAGTTTTTGGGAAAAAAGGTCTACAATAGCAATTATAGATTTTAAAATGTAGTTAGTAGCAGAAGTGTTGAATAATTTAGATGTATTTAACTAATTTCCTCATACAATTTTTAGGCATGATTAGAGAAAATGATCGAAAAATTTTAAAACGTGATTAAATGGAACTGATATTAACATTTAACAGTTTACAGAAAAGAAATTACATGAAAATTTCACACAAAATACATAAAACAATTTAAAATCACTGTTGTCATGAAAGAACAATTTGATTAAATCATGGATTAGAAGTTCGGTATAATGTCATTAACCAGTGAAATATGTGCACAATTGTTTATTGAATAAAAGAAATTAAAGTTAAAAATAAAAAAAATTTAAAAAATTCGGAATGAAATTATGAAGTACTTTTAATGCATTGGTCTATTATATTTAGTAGTTTATATTTAATAATTAATATCAGAAAATAAGGAAAATTTTACTCTGCAGAGTTCCATTTTTGAATTGATAGAAATGCGTAAAAGCAGCAATAATGACGTAATTACTGTCACTTGGGCAAAAAAAGAAATATGGAATATCGCCAGCATCCTCCGTGTTGTCCACTTACCCGTTCTGGATGAATTAAAAATGTTTAGCTGCAATATTTGAGAAAGTATGGCACTTATAAAAGGGCGCTATTTAAGTAATAATTGTGTTTAATTAAGTTTGCAGTCACGTCGTTACCGTCATGAAAGTATCCATTGTTGATAGGGAGAAGCGTTTCGCTATTGAGGCATTCGATTGCCCCATTGTTGAGTTACTTTAAAGCTTTCTCTGTTAATGAATACTCATAAGGTTACATTTTTTAGCCGGTTGCTATGCTAATATTTCGCGCAATATTGTTATGAAAGATTATCCGAGCGTTGAGTCCAAGATAAATGCTAAGAAGAACCTGCCAATTATAAAGTCACCTGAGTGTGCCAACTTTTCTAGAAGGCATACGCAGCCGGTTGTTCATATTTTAATAGTTTTATTAGTGAAAATCTTGCTTTTTAACGACTATTATGACGATCTTCCGCCAATTTAAACCCTCAACTTTAGACATTTTCTGGATAGCTCAATTTTACTTTCTAAGATTATAATTGGGCTGGCATTCCTTTTTTGAAATAATAATGTAATGATCTGTATGCTAGGCAGATTGTGATAGAAATAATTGTCATTCGGATTAACTAAAATAAATATTAGAAAATTTTCTATTTATAACTTTGATTTTTAGCCAGTATAATACACTTCTAATAAAAAATAAAAAAATAGATTAATCGATCTGGATTATCCCTAACGTCTAAAAATGCCCCATTTACTCCTATCCGGGGCAAAGGAAAATAGTTGATAACTTCAACCTTTATGAAAAATTTGATTGAATTCTAGAAAAAAATCTACGTGTGTGTAGTACATGATATGAGAGGGAAAATAGTTAAATTTTATTTTAGATGTATCAGATGGATATAATATGGGCCATTTGCCCATATTATATCCATCCAGCCCATGGGGACTGACGTCGAATCCTGCCTCTTGGAATTTAAAGTTTCCTCTTATCCCGGTGACTCTTACTTTCAAGCATGAAGCTTAATGGAAAAACAAATGCTACCAAGCTAATTCAGGTTTCTGGATATGTCGTTATTCTATTGTGGTTTAGAAATAGTGGCAGTAAAAGCAAGGGTAAATTTTCGAGTAATAAGACTCATTGTAATCATCTTAGCTTGGCTCTTCAACTATGGCGCGGAACATTTAATAAGGACACTTTTAAAAATATATTAAGGCCGGTTGCAAGAACCTTAAGTTACGGAATCAATAGGATCCATGAAGTTATAGTCCTTATAAAAATATTCGGGTTTCAGGAATACATCTGTCCGTTTCATAACTTATCGACCAATAGTTAATTTCTTCCAAATTTTTCATCAAAAATCCTTGACTAGATAAAATTTATAGTGGTTTATCCTATGTATAATTGCAAATGCACATAATGATTATTCATTCTGGGTGAACACACCTGTCTTTATTCCCAAAACAACTATTATATCAAGTAATAAATACTCAAAGCGGATCATCACGTGTCCGCTATCTTGGCTATTTATAGAGCTCATAACTCGTTTCCATAAGTTAAGAAGTCATTTATGTAACCAATAAACTTATCGAATGTTTCTGCCACTCTTGCAGAATGGTTGCCATGGGTTATGAGTCCAAGAACTGTATGAAATGTGTATGTGTCATTACTGCTACTTATGTATGCTACTTACTGGTGAAATGTAACTTAGTCGAGAACCCCCCTCCATTAAATCAGCTCTTCTTGGACAATTTCTCCTTCAGTTCTTCTTAGACTAATGCATGTCACTGCTATGAGACTTAATAAAAAAGTGTCGAAAATAATAATCACCGTATAGTTTTGAAGAAAAGCTATTAAAGCAAAATGTTTGAACTAAGTGTACCCATATGGGCTTATGAGCCCAAGAACTCTATGAAATGTGTATGTGTCATTACTGCTACTTATGTATGCTACTTACTGGTGAAATGTAACTTAGTCGAGAACCCCCCTCCATTAAATCAGCTCTTCTTGGACAATTTCTCCTTCAGTTCTTCTTAGACTAATGCATGTCACTGCTATGAGACAATAAAAAAGTGTCGAAAATAATAATCACCGTATAGTTTTGAAGAAAAGCTATTAAAGCAAAATGTTTGAACTAAGTGTACCCATATGGGCTTTCAAGAATAATGAAATTGTGACAAAAATTCACCACACCCTTTCCATTAATCGGGAAAAACTTAAAGTTATGACGTTACGAAATTTCGCAGTTCCATTGAATAATATACTTTTATCGATTATTTTATCTTAAAAATTACTTTTAAAGCCCACCGTGTTGCTGGGGGATTTGGCAGAGGGCACATACAATGAACAATTGAAGGAATGAGAGTGAAGAATCGGAAGAAGGGAAAGACAAAATGTGAAATTATTTTCTTAGCTTTTTCCCCTTTGTTTGTAGTTGCCATTATTGGCTCGAGTAAATTTTTTTTTCCATTTTGACATGGCGTCTCTCAAATTCGGTCGCTTATGCTAGTTCAAGATGTGCAGTACGGAGCTCAAATAATACTCCCGTGTCTCACTTAAAAAACCTTTTGGAATAAATTTTAAGTTACATACTCCTAGCGTTTTACCTCAGATTCTATATCGGCTATTTTTGATTCTATATCTAGACGGCATTTTTGTCTGTCATGTTCCTCGCTCTGATTACCAACGGTGGTTTTTAATGAGGTTTACTGCCCGATTTTGTGCGTCCATTATTTATCGGGGTAAATCTTTATATATCGGGCTGTCAAATCAATCAATATGCTTATAAAACTCGTAAAGAGTAAAATTTTCTATATTTTCATGCTCTCTTTCGTCATCTGACTATGATTTTCATTCAGGTGTGAACTTTAAGGATGACTTTTTTGTGTATTTCCCTAGTTTGGTATCGGGATTGCGTATATGTGGCAATAGGTATGAATTTATTTCCATTGAGTCTGTATACTCTGCATACTCAGTCCTGAAAGTGTCATTCGCTACCTTGGCTTTGCCCATAGTCTCGCCCAGAGAGACCGTATTCTTAAACATTTGACAGTTTGATAAGTCTTTTCAATTTTATAGTAAATAACCAAGTAAATCTTAATATGACAAGACATGCAAAATAAAATGCGCAAGAAATTGGACTAAATGGAATTAAGATTAACGGAGAATAAATATGTTCCGCTTCGCAGATGATCTCGCAGTCACAGCTGAAAATGGCGCCGACCTTCAAAGGTCACTGAGTGTAATGGACCAAGTCCTCCAAGAATATAAATGTACTTAGAGGACGCCATACTAGAAGGGCAAGAAATTGGACTGAGCGGAATAAAGATAAACTGAGAAAAAATAAACTTGGTCTGCTTCGACGATAATATCGCATTCATAGCTGGAAATATGTTAAAGTTTATGAATTAATCGATTTCTAATTTAAATTAAAAGAAAAAAGCAAAAGGGTTGTCAAGGGTTAAGAGTTGTTGATTAGTTACCGGAAAAAAAACGATAGGTCAAAGAGACAACAACGACGTGTATAATTAAAGATTAATAAGATCATTATTTACGTTAATACTGTGTCTAATAGTTATTTATGGAGCAAGAGAAGAAATAAATCCAATGAAATCGCATTGATCTCTTAAAGTCCCTAAATGTGATATATCAAGTTCTCCAAGAATACAATATGAATATAAATAAGACGGAGACTAATATCCTAGTTTGCGTAAGAGAGAAGCTGAATGTAGAAGTTACATTGAGAGGAGAGAAATTAGAGCAAGTGGATTCTTTCACCAATGTCGGAAGTACCGTCAAGTGGGTCGGAAGAAGTACAACCGACATCAAGCGGAGAATTGCCCAAGCTAAGAAGGCATTCATGGGGTTAAACAACTACTAAGATAGGACTATAAAAAAGAAGATAGGACTATAAACTAAGATAGAGTATGGCAAAAGATTCGTGTTGAACGTGGCACTTAATGGATCGAAAGCATGGACCATTGGAAAAGATGACCAGAATAAACTAGAAGCCTTTAAAACCTGGAGCTGGAGAAGAATGCTGAAGATTGAATAAAAAACAAGCGGAAAAAAAGATAAATGTTGTATCTTACAGGAGAGAAGAAGAGGAAAGTACTATGTGGAACACCATAGAAAAAAGATGAAACAGATGGATTGGACATAGTCTGAGGCACAATAGGTTTGTAAAGAACATGATTTAAGGTTTTAATTGAGGGAAAAGTCCCCAGAAGAAGACCCAGGAAAAAGTTCATGGACCAAATTAAGAAGACAGTACATAGGGAAATATAACAGAAGGTAACGTAAGTAGCATTAGATAGGAAAGAGTGGAGGGCTGCAGTCATCCAATCTTAGAATTAAACGGCCAATTAATGAATGATAAAATATGGCCATAAACCATCTCTTGTAGCTGGCTTATATGTAAAAAGGCTTTTCATCTGAACGATCTTATCCAATGTGTAATCAACTCCTTGTTGATTGACGATATTCAAGTTCCGTCCTCACGTCAAATTCTTACATTCGTTTAATATCGGGATAGGCTTCGTATCCACTCACTCATGCTCACCTTCCCCTTGGGGTTTAACTATGGTCGGGGAACTTTGAGAGGCAGACATGTGACTCTGTTGTGATTGCATAATTTTCCAGGTTGGCCCTGAATAGTTTCTCCTAACTTTCTGAGTCTCCCAAGTTAGTTCCCACAGCGTTAGACCTCACTCCATTCTGTGCCCTTCTCGAAGGTGGCGAAGCTCACTAAACGCCGCGACCCACCTTTTAGAAGTTGCTATTCCATACATTGACAGCTCCCTATGTTAGAAATATGCTGATTTTTTTTCTTGCAGCCCCAAACATTGTTCATGTCCTCGGTGATTTTCACTTCGGTTTACATCTCTTTCTCAGATCACAGAGTGCCTGGCGAATGGGAATATTTATTAGGGAGCGGAAAAGTTTTGTTTTTGACGTTTTATTCATCATTCTTGCATTACTTGTGATAGATTGTTTTACATTTTTACGACTTCTGTGTTGGCCCAAATTTTGTTTCTGACATTAGACCTGAAGTCGCCAAGAGTTGTGTCGGTTTATTGGTCGTTCAATCCTAGGATTGGTTGATTGTAGCCTTCCACCCTTCCCTATCTAATACTAGTTCCTTTACCTCTTGGTATCTCTAGCTATACACTTTTCTCTTTATTTGCTCCATGAACTTATTTCTTGGTCTTCCACTGGGGGATATTCCCCACATTTTGCCTTCAATTATGCTCTTCACAAATCCATTGTGTCTCGGTGTGCGTATAATCCATCTGGTTCTTCTTTTCTGTATGGTGTTCCATATGGCCCTTTCCTCTTCTACTCTTCTGTACAATTCATCATTTCCTATTTTGTCCATCCAGTTTTTCTTCAGCATCCTCAACTTATGTCCTCCTTCAGTTGTGTTAGGTAAACATAAAATTGTACTGGGGATTGATAATAATTTCCTCTTCATGTATTCACTAAGGTGAAGATTCTCAAAATTCTAACTTTAAAAATGTTCAACTTGCTGCTGGGTATGAATAGGCAGTGCGAAGAGAGGATGAAAAATAGCTTGCTGGCTTTTTATACTTAGACAAGGAGGAGAGAGTGAACTACGGCTATGGAAGTCAAACGAAAAAATTATTATTATGATTTGAGAGAATATGTGTTATTGAAGAGGTTTTGAGTAGAAATATAGTGAGTAGCACAAGTAAAAACTGACGACAGGGATTTGAAGATTGATTTTAATAATGCGAAACTAAGGAAGGGGGAGGAGATAAAAAATGATAGTCATGTTGAAAGCGATGGCGAGGAATTGGAAGAACGCTAACCTGGCGCTATAATTTTGGTGAAGAAAAAAGATCATGAAAGTGTTAATGGAGAGTAAGAATGGACCACTGAAAACCGAGTCTTTTCAGTGAAATCAAATTGTGCTCTTAAAACTATGAGTCTTTCATTATAGAAATGGAGCCCATTATTTGAGCCAATCAGTCATTTTTGATAATCTAGGTACGATACAAAAATTGTTTAGGCAAAAGTCCAGTAGAAGGCACCCTATACAAATTATAGTCTTGCAGCATCTTCGGAGACCTGTTGAGAATATATTTTAAAGAAAAATTTTGATTCTGTTTCATTTCAGGTGGCTACACCATACAGATATTTTCACGAAATCATAATAAAAATTATTCTGAAAATAAAATAGACAGGCAAAATTATAAACGATGAAGTGTACAGAGGAATAGAAGAGGAAAGTGCCGTTTGGAACACAATAGATAAAAGAACAAGATGAACTGGACGCACCCTGAGACACAGTATTTCTTGAAGAACATTATTGAAGGCAATACAGAGGGAAAAGTCCCCAGAGGAAGTCCAGGAACAATTTCATGGACCAAATATAGAGGAGAGCACAGAGGAAGAGATGCCAGGAGGTAAGGGAACTAGCATTTGATAGGGAAGGGTGAAGAGCAGCAGTCAGCCAATCTTAGGATTGCACGACCAATGATTGAATTTGTTCTTCCTATCTCCATGGCAATATCAGAAGCATTTGTGGGAAAACGTACTCACTTCTTTTACTGTCCATGTTTCGGCCTGAGTAAGAATCTTAATTATGATTCGACACGATTGATTTCCACGCTTATAATTGTTCTTTCTACTCGACCATGATTCGACACCGCGTGTCATTTTAACGCCGAAAGTCCCAGGTTAGCAGGTCTGTTACTGCTCATTTTACTGACGGAGGTTAGCAAACGATGATGTTCAGTAAAGGAAAGGAAGATTGAGGGAGGACAGCTTAAACAAGGAAAACAGGAATTTATTGGAAAGGGCCAAGTTTGGTTTGTATCATCATTGCTCTTGAGTGAAATGGAGGTGGAGGATAAGCGAATTAAGTAGGGAAGTGCTGGTATGTAGAATATTCAATACAAATGTCGAACAAAACAATTCTTGTTTATTTGCATTGAACTTTGCATTTGCATTGAACTTTGAAGATTCTCTAATAATTGATCCAACATGAGAGAATTAACATTCCCCAACATGAAAGAATCTCTAAATGGGACAATCTGTCTATCAACATAACTCTTTGTAAGTGATACTGCATTATGTACGTCTACATAAGGGTAAGCTGCTTCAAGAGGTATTAGTGAAGTCTTTTTCTTCTCTCAGCTTCTTAACTTGTAATGATTTCTTCGCGGATTCTATCTAGAATTGTGCAACCTTTTACTGTTCTCAGAAATGTCATTTCAGCTGATTCAATTTTATTCGTATCTTTCTTTGAGAGCTCCTACGCTAGGTGAAATGACCAGGTGTTAATCTCATGAAAATGCCTCCCGGTGGCCAAAATTCCTGTTCCTGGATATCGTCAAGAGCCGCGTGACGATAATCGATACCAAAGCATTCCGCTTGACGAAGGTTGCATATTTATCTCCCGGTCGTCGGTTATCACATAACGCTTTGCAGCTGGTAACACCAGCGGAAATCTGCTTCCCATTTTCCCATCGCCGGATAACTCTTAACGGGTGCCTACTCCTGAGAATATATTTTTTTAAATGACTTCCGCATCCCATCAGTTACAGCGCTCGGCTCCTTGTGAACAAGGTATCCTTTATTCTTTCGATAAACACGTCGATCAAACATGTAACCGTGATTTACATCCATTGCTTCTCCACAACCTTATTTACTCCCATACATTACGGTGTTGTTTCCTTAAAGTCAAAAAGGCCACTGGTTTCTATTAGGTGTTAATCATAAAACCATATAGTTATTGTGAAGAACCTTTCTTTCTACAGTTTCTGAACAGGAAACAATTCATCGTGCGCTTCTTATTGCATTTAGTAAACGATAATATCCTGTTGCAAGCTTGGTAGAACTGATGGTTTATTGACTGTTTGGCATACGCGACAGAGTTGTGGAAAAGTGTGATGAACCGAGCAGTAAGTATTTGACATGTCCCAGCCACTTTTTTAATATGAGCAATGATCTGCCTCAAATATGTCCAAGACGTCTTCCACGTGAATTAATTTCGCAGTAATCAATTTTCCTCCACGAGATAAAATTGGAGACGGCAACTTGGATTAAGTGTTGACCACCTGCCGTGCATAATATCGCAGATGTGGAACTATTCTATTCATGGGGTACCTGGTGATTTTATTTTGGTCAGCTACCGTGTTTAGTTATATTGGATATAAATTAATAAATGTGTATGACAGCGATGAAGAACTGGGTTATCCCTCCTAATGTTCAACTTTGCCCCAAGAAGCATTGAAGGAAATAAAAGCTATACCAAGGAGAGTAAACACAGAAGGTCGAAATAACATATTAGCTGTTCCAGATGACGCTGCTCTAATAGCAGATAGTAAAAACGACCTGAAAATGCTAGTGGAAGCCTTTGTAGCAGAAACAGGCAAAGGAGGCTTACAAGTAAATGGAGCCGAAACATAATATTCGAAAATAGGAAGAGAGGCAGAGCCAGCTAACTCAACGCTGGACGCAAGAGGTCCCAAATTTTTATTTACAGAAGGATTCAAGTATCTAAGAGTTACTATAATTAGTCAAAATAGAATGGACCAGGAAATAAAAGCAAGATTAAATGCAGTCAATAGGTGTTATTGGAGTCTGTCAAAATTATTAAAGAGCAAGCTACTATCGTGAAACACAAAGATTAGTTTATGCATAGCTATTATCCAACCACTTCTCTTATATGGGTCGGAAGTGTGGTCACTAACGAAGCGCACGCAGAAAAAGTTGTTAACTTTTCCTCAACTGTTGAAATAGGGACATAGAGAGTTAAAAAGAACCAAGAGCTTGGAGAACTATACAGGAGGCCTGATATTGTGGGCGTGGTTAGAAGCAGGAGGACTAATTGCTTGGTCATATCAGAAGAAGAGAAGAAGATAAAATTATAAGAAGTGTGTGGAGAGGACATAAGAGCTCCCACCAGCGAGGCCAAGAATAAGATGAGACGACCAATTTGCAAATGACATGGGAAAATTGGGTGGTGACTTAGAGGTGGCGGGGAACAAAAGAGCTTGGAGGCGGCTTGCTGACGAGGCCAAAAATCAGCCAGGATTTGAGTGGCCACAGGAGTAAGGGTAAATGAGGAAGTATGAGAGCGATAAAATTGGGAGGATTTAGGACGGTATAATACGAAGTACGTGAGCTCTGAAAAGATGTTTACTTTCTTTCTTGTAATTTGGGAAAAACTATTAATTCTGCTCACCGATTGTAAAATTAATAACTGTTATTCACTTTTCGGTGAAACAAATTTTAAGTGGAAATATGTCTTTATTTTGGCCTTCGAAGCGTTGGACCGCGATGGATTTGTAAATAAGCCATCTATATGTGCTCATCACTAACCCTCAATGGACGAGCGTTTCAAAATCATCAAAATATCTGCTTTCTGAGAGGCTTTTCCATTCATTGCAGCGCTAGACAGAGTTGTAACGCTTCGGATTAAGTGTGTGGAAAGTTGCGTCTATTACGGTGGTTTGTCAAGCAATTTGAATCGATAAATGTGTGACGCTATTCACTGACGATGACGTGCCTGGTGGAGCTATGAATTAAATAATTTCAGCTGTCATATGAGGAAAAGATTGGGAAAGTTTAAAAAAGGTATGTTAGGAAGGTAATATTGAAGTACACCTTGAATAAATATTATTATGAAAAGTATCATTTCAAATTAAATTTATTCAATTCAAATACATGACATTAAATAAATGTTAATATGAAATGAATTAAATTTTTTTAAATGCTTAAATAGCACTTTAAAAAACTAATATCGTGGCAGTATTTTTTTCATTCTGATGTTTTATAATTCCGACTATAGAGGGAAAAGCATTCAATCCTGAGTCAAGACCGATTGAGCACAACCCTTAATTCAACCCTAACCCCTGCCTACTTACCCCTTTCAGTCATAGCTGCTCTTTCGTTTCACATCCTGTTTTAGCTGGCCTATATATTTGTCCTTCGGTCTTCATTCTGTGACGTTTACTTTACGTAATGCTCCTTAAAGAATCATTGTCATGAAGTGTGGCTTATTATCTGGACCCTGTCTTTTTCATATATCTCAAAATTATTTCCCTACCTTTCATTCATCCGTCTGACCATTCCTCCTATATGATCTCCTTCCCCGCACACATTTACATCTACGTACAACCCTGGGAGCCGCCGCTTGGACTTAGAGCAAGGGGTGATAGGACACAAGTCGTGTGAAGATGTTTGAAGATGTGTGAAGAGAGTGATAAGGTTTTGGGAGGTGAAGTAGTGACGTCTATTATGGGAATATATTTTGTGAAGCTCAGTTTTTATTGTGATCGCTTATTGTGCTCGAATAGAACGATTTATGTACCTGTTTGGCAATGTATCTCTCTCCTTTTATCGCTTCTGTCAGACCTAAATATATAGTGAGGCTTCATGATAATATTCTCTGCGTCGCTCTGCAATACACCAGTTTTGAATGTCTTTACCAACCTAAGCCTAGCGTGAAGCCTCCGTGTATCTTAAGGCTCCCACTTTAATCCCTCTAAAAGATGATAAACACTTGTATTGTCGGGGACGTCTTCGGTATTGGTGACCCTATTTACTTTGAGCTCGGCAATTTTTTCCCATAATTAATGCTAAATTGGCTACAGCCATTTTTAACTTTATGTCCGTTGAAATTCTTCCATTCAATGCCATTCATTTTGTCCCAGCCTTATATTTTTTCACCATGACAGAGATTCCCCTAATGGTACTCCTCACCATGAAATCCGATCAGGAAACTATTTTATTCCCATAAAAGTTAACCGGATGGAAGTCCATCTCTGTCAATGAGGCAGTCTGTTAATGTGTGTTAAATGTGATGATTTACCGTTGCCTTAACATCGTATAGCTGCGGCGGTTTCCGTGTACCTCTCACCCATTTCAATATATGCCTTTAACCAATGATGGCATTGCAGCGCTAAGGGGATATTCTTTCTGGTTTCGTGCCACAAAAATTTAATAATTTCTTTTCTAAACCAGAAATAAATCTGTTTTTTCTCCATGGCTCATATGTCCAACGTTTTGGTCAGGGGCTGAAATCACCACATACATATACTTCTATTCGTGGTCTGCAAATCCTGTAGGAAAGTTCCGAGTTCAATGCATTATATGTATATTACTATTGTTGTATACGCTGAATTGTACAATACAACAAATGGATTTTAAGCTGTTTAGTATATTTTTCACCCTTAGACCTTCCGTTTTATTACTTGGAGAATATTTTTTGTCAGATGTATTCATTTTACTGAAAGAATTAAAATTTAACATACTGTATTAAAGTGGAGTATAATTCCATCATAGCGTACCATGTTAATTTGTTGCATGAATATCCTAAAATAATAGATATCGTAAGCCTTCCTTCAAATAATAATTATCATAAACCATGGTCTTAAAGATGAATACAAATTGTGAATTTGTTGATACATCGCACATAGTTCGTCGGATTTGGTAATTGGCAAACATCATTTACGTAAGCTATCGAACTCTCTTAATTATAATCCAGGGCTGAAAATTAGTAGCTATATTCCATTTATCGGTCGGACTGTAACTGTTGTTTCGCAATTCCCTAGGGAGCGGAAATTAATTTAAGGATGATTTTCCTCTTTGTGCAATTCAGGCATAAGTATAATCTTTGGTTTTCTGCCTTGAGCGATCTTCTTAATATTGCTAAAAGCCATTGCAAATATTCCCACGGATGAATTATTTATCTTGGAAATGTTCTCTATGCTGACGTTAATGATTGATGAATAACGATGATAATGATAATGAGCTGGGATTCATTTGCTAAGTAAACGGGAAAGATTCCATTATTGGCATATATCCTTTCGATTTACAGTCATGTTCTTTAAAAAAATCTACCCTATTATATTCGGGATACTTTTCCAAATGGTATTTAGCTTCCTGTTGAAATACTTGATGTTTCTTCCAATTTCGAGCAATTACACTCAAAGACTTACGTCATCTGTAATCCTTTGATTCCGAATATAAATGGTATTTTTTTATTTAATATGGTCTCTGTGATACATAAGCAGTCGGTAATCACTTTACATTAAAAATTTACTGAAATATGTATATTTGCAACCACAAAATAATGCAAGGGAAGTAATAATGGAAGAAAAACACTTGCGGTCTGCCTCACATTAATTTCAAGTTTCAAGTGTCATAAATTTCCTCCACATAACACCTGATACCGTATTTTATATTGCCAGGGATAAAATATTTTTAGTATTTTGTAACATCCATTGTAGCATTCCAGGGAAATCAGCAGGTTTTTACCTGCATTTTTTAATCATTCCTATGAGTAACTATAGAAATCTAAGTTTTAAAGTTGGCATATATTTTCTACCGCTCGACGAAAAACAAATCGAGATTGACTGTCTAATTTTCAGTGTTGAGTTGATTTCTCTCGGGATTCTTACCATATTGTTAGTTGAAGGCCCAAAGTTTTGATGACTGAGTGCTCGTTCTTCAGTGTTTGGTTAAGACCCTAGTTACACCTACAGTCATTATCACACGTATCTTTTCTTCTGTAAAACCGTGACTCTAATCGTGGCCAGAGACATTATAATATGCAACCACTCTTTAGCTCCGCTATCGTTTTTAAGGAGGCTTAACCTCCTTTAAAAAATTATTTAGGAGTTTCTGGTGCCGGCATTTTGATGACTAACACCGCCATTGATCATAGAACCCCATTTGAAAGCAGCAGGTACCCCTTTTCAAGTTTTCAAATTTTTATCTTATAGCAAGCGTGAACACTTGTCTTAATGGTAAGGCCACAATAGTAGAACCAATGAGAAAAGTAAGGAAGGCATTCGGCACACTTCAAGGGAGAAGTAATCTTAAAAATTCCTGATTGTTGAAAATTTCACCTTTTACCAGGTTGTTTTAGATGTCACCATAGGCTGTTTTTTTGGTTAACATTGACCATTTCTGATGAGATGAAGTGAAAGCCTTCCATCTTGCAAAAGTTCAATAGTACATTTCCTCGGGAAAATATTTATGCCGCAATACGATTTGGCTCATTTAGCTACAATCACTAAAGTGGCGTATTGCGGTAATCATTATATTTTTCGTGAAAAATGGCAATTATCTATTTTGTTACACGTTCTATCACTTCTGAAACTTCTCAAATGACCTGGCTTCTGCAACTGCGGTATTTTCCATCTATCTACCTTG
This sequence comes from Ceriagrion tenellum, assembly GCA_963169105.1. Classification (NCBI taxonomy): domain Eukaryota; kingdom Metazoa; phylum Arthropoda; class Insecta; order Odonata; family Coenagrionidae; genus Ceriagrion; species Ceriagrion tenellum. Next base: position 106,890,387 of record OY720639.1, read on the forward strand.
AAATCGATACTTCCTAAGAATAATCAGGGAAGCTATCAAAATTACAAAATGCCCAAATAACAGGAACAGGAAAGATGGCTACCACATAGCAACTACGTGGAAAAGAGTGTTGGCGCAAATCGGAGAGATAAAAGTGAAAAATGAATGAATGAATGAAAAATTAAAAAAAGGTGAATGTGGTTTTGGCAGCCAATCAGAAGCGACTGACTCTACAATATAAACACGGCCAAAGAGAAGCGCTGCATCTTTGACCTGAAGACGCCTCCAGGATAGGAGGAGAAACGTTGTCGGGAAAACCACAACGACGCGGCCGAATCCCGAAAGAAAAAATGGAAAGAATCCATCTACCTTTAGTAAGTCTTTATTCACATCTCCTTTTAACCCATTCTTTCCAAAAGCTATTTTTTTAAATGATTTTAAGGCTGTTTTCGAATATCTTGTTCTATTTAAACCATTAGTCACTGGAAAAATTGGTTTAAAAATCTGTGCTTTGTAGTTTCTGCTGCAGGGGCCGTGTGTGCAAACACATGGTAGGATAAACTCAATATCAATCTGAACGGCAATGGTTGAAAGGGTAGCATGCCTGAAAAAATTCGGGCATTATTCAAACTAATTTTTTAAACATCAAATAAATAGAAGACTGTATTTCTTGCATTAATAATGAATACATTTGCATTTAAGTAATTTTTCCTTGAACATTAAAAAGATTTTTCTGACTGAAAATTGAGAGGCAACCATGCTTTTACATTTATTCTTAGTTAATCAGTTAAATACATTTTTTTTCTAATTAGATTTACACCTCATATTCTTTGAAGCACATATCAGGATGAACACCAACATTACACTTTTTACAGAAAAACTTGGATCCTATACCTTAGTACCCGCACAGCCGATGGGTTTTTATTTTACATAACCAGTGGTTATACCCATCGTATCTTTCATCTATAATTGCCTGCCTCATTATTTTTTGTGAAAGATTTTGGCTGTAAATTGGTTGACAATAATAAATTGACAATATTTCTTTAAAAATCAATTTGATTGCTTTTGGGGTTATTGGTTCGGAAAATATGCCATAAGTTCACTATACTGCTGTTATTATGTACATGTTATATAACCTGTCGTTTAACACTTACCCATTTGCGATTTTAAAAATATTGTCAAACTTCTCGATGCTTCGATGTGGGAAATACTACGACGAAATTTCGCGTCCCGTAAATCATGCAGGCGAACTCGAGAGTGTTACGGCGGCCGTGGAAGTTTCTCCACGCTTCTGTTTATCGCTCGGTCGCCGTGGAATTCCTGCGGTAAATTTCAACCCTTGCAGGAGTGAGGCATGCAGGGTTTTACGTAGGCTTTAGTGGGGCAGGGATTTTCGGGTTCGCATCGGAAATTATAATTCTCTCTCTCTCTCGTGCTCTTCGAACTGTCCGCCCATTTAATCTCACGGTATTTGGTGTCCAATATAATTTGCGTCTCACTTCGTCGTTCGGTCCTCGTCCCATATCCTGCTCCCTCCCTTCTATCTCCACGTTGGCTTTCACGGCTTCTGAGCCTGGGAAGGACGGCCCCCGGAGGCTCCAGTGATGCCTAGCGCTTTCATCATGTTCCTCATTAGGGGACCGTAATTTACACTCAATAGGGGATTCTCCGGACGGTATTCTTCCCGTTAATCACGCATATACGTACTATTTCAGTTTATCGTTTAAAATACTCGTCCTAGATGTCTCACAAGAGATCTTTATAATATCCGATGATAGTAATGCTGACTACGGGAGCACACAGATTTCAACGCAGACGTTCCTCAACTCCCAAACGGATCGAGGGATTTTAACAATAATTCATCTACCAAATACGCTGCAAGTCAAGATGCCAAGTGATGATAAATACAGTGAGCACTCTGTGTACGTCGTTTCGATTTACGTCTGACTTGATGTTACGTCCATGCTGACAAGGGTCGTCGGAAAATTTTACCCTTCTTAATTCTAATGAAATGGACCGAATTATCATATGTATGCGTTTTTTGATAACTGAGACATAATTATCCTATCTGAAATAGCTATTTTTTTTCCTAGATGAAGGTAAAAAAACGTATTTTGAAATTAACGCCTTGATTTATCGCGGGATTAAAGGTTATCACAAATATTTCGATCCGTTTTAAGTTGTTTTGACTTGCGTTTCTCTTCTTCAGCACGCATCTCCGAAGTAAATCGAGGACTTACTATCTTTTTACTATCTCGCACGCACACTCTTGTGGAATCTTCTCTATATTAAAGAATCATTTTGCAGTGGTCAATTTTGAAACAACACACCTTCACTAAAAATGCATTATGCAATGACAAACATAATACAGTGCAAATACATAATACAGCGTTTCATTTATCCTGAACTAGCGATTGTTTCCTCCATAACTCGTTGTCTTAAGCAAAATGCGTTGAAAGTGTATCGTAGCATTGTATGCCTCGAAGTTATGACCAAAATAATTTCCATTAGATCCCATAGAGATGTTAAATTGTTCCATATTCCAGTCACTCTGCCAATGTTATTACAGCAACTTTTTCATATATTATTATCAAGATATATCAAAGTATTATACTGTATTAAAGAACAAAAGTTCCTAGGCCGAGTGCTTTGTCGCATCATGAATAACAAGAGATGTTTACGTAGGCAATAGATCCTTTAGATTCAAAGTATTCAGCAACGGATGAATGAACATAATTTAAAGTTCCATGACATCAATTGACCCTCTGTCAATAGCATTGTTTCATTTACTTTTTTTGCACATGATATGACTTTTAAATTCAATAGATAAAATAATATTAGAAAACTTATACAAACTTTTCATTCGATCATTTATTTATTATTTAAAGTGTACATTAAGTATTTTTTTAAAGATGCAATTCCACATTTATATATTTTTATTGTTTTGGGGAGTTAAATGAATTATTTAGCCAAAAAATTAGAAATGAACATTCAATAAATTTATTCCTATTTTGGGCATTAAATATATTTTAGTTCATTTTTAAACACAAATTGACATTTACTTTGACATTGACAACGATCATATACATCAAAATGGTGGAAAAGGTGAGGCAGCCAATGACTTCTATTCTTTCATGTGAAGTGAAGCTGTTTATTTGCCTCGAAAATGCAGTATCAGTAAACGATTTTGCTGTTTTTGAAAAATAATTAGCATGAAACTAGAAACCCTATATCATCTCTCCATACTATTTCTTGACATGCGGAACTAGTGTCTTTTACATGGCATTTTTTTATACAAAAGAGAGTGGTTAGCCCTCTGTTGTGGATGAACAGAAGGTTCTTTCCTTGTTCTTGAAAATACAGCAAAGGCGCTGATTAAAGTGCATGCGAGAATTGTAAGAAGGTTATCATCAGGCCTGCTGCTGGAGAATTTGGAGGTTAGGTGATCATCCAACTGAAAGAACGAACCCTGCTTCATGTCAATCCGGTTGCTAGTGAAAGGACGAAAAAATTTACCAATAATACCGGTCTATTTGATATTTTTAGACGCGGTCGGGTGGCACTGTAGAATTATACGTAATGACGGAAAATTGGCGCCATGCTTTAGACGGACAGTTCAGCCCATGAAGTCAACTATTTCGGGAATGGCTCGAGAGATCAATGTCTGTTATAATTTCTGCTAAATCTTCATGTGATGGAAATAGTTCGGTCGTGTTATTGGAACCTCTAGTAATTATCTGCCGCATGATTAGTAAGAATATTAAATTTGACATGGTGGGTTAAGACTTAAACGTATGTTCTTAATATCTCAATGACATGTATAGTGTTAATGTTGTCGTATCGAAGTAGCAGAATGACATCTTGTGAGTGTCACTTTAAATCTTTTTTTATAGTCAAATGTGTGACAGACATAATGGCCAATGTATATGAACCATTCTTATATTTTTTGCATGCCATTTTTTTCTTCTAATAAATACCATCCTCCTCAAAAACACGGCCTTTATTGCTACTACCAGTATGAGCAGCTGTATTTTCTTTTATTTTTGTAACATAATTTTGCTACAAATATCACTAACCTCTTTTTAATTGTCAGATTAATTTTACTCTTGATTTTTGCCAGAAATTTTAATGCTTCAATGGGATTATCTTAACTTGGATAAATGAAAAATACGGGCAGTGGAGGTTAGCTTCAATCGAAACTGTCTATAGAGAAATAGATCCTGTAAGGAGCACGAACACCGAAAAACAGAATAAGCAAAAGAAATATAGAAAAACTATGTAACAGTGAGACCAACATAAGATGGACTGCAGAAATTAAGGAAAATAGGAGTGAATTACAATAGAAGATTAGAAAGAAAAGACAGACGCAGTCATAACATTCAAGGACAAACCGACTAGACTACAAACCAAGATGAAAGAGCAGAGAAGGGAAGGAGTAGGAAGGGTGATCCCGGATGAAGAAAGAAAATTATGATTCGAGTGAATAAAGAAATAGTGGGCTCAAAGAATACTGAAAAATTCCAAAAAAAAGGCTGAAGTGAATAGAAGTGAATGAAGTGAATGAAAGTGAATGAAGGCTATAAAATAAATTAAATAAATTGTAGGAATTATTATGACATTGGGTTCAGTTTATAAGGGTTTTTCCCGCGTTGATTCACATAAACGGACAACAGATTCCATGTTCTCGTCACCAAGGAATTGTATGCCAGTTTAGGACACTCAGTTTATAGGAAGAAAACGCACAATGATCGTTACTTGAACGCCAAATACACCATAATCCTGGCCAAAAAGCATTAGTCATTCAAACCTTATATCACAGGGCATATGCCATCACTGATGCAGACTCGCTCGCCATGGAAAAATAGCAACTCCTGACCACGCTCCAAATGAATGGTTATAGCCAGCAACTGGTGCATAAAATTGCGTGTTAGGAAGACAGAAAACGTAATGTGCCCGGGATGAGAACCGTGGAAGCCGAAATACAGCAGGAAAAGGCATACGCTCTCTTACCATACGTCGCCGAGACTTCAGAGAACATCGCTAGAGTTCTCGCCAAGCACAAGGTATTGACGAGATTCAAATGCGATAATAAGGCTACTGACCTCCTAACCGAAGAAGATCGACACCCGTCTGACATTTACGAAGGAGTGTACGAAGTAACGTGTAGCTGTGGAAAATCACACATCGGCCGATAATCGAGATCCCTGAAATGTAGAATAGAGGAACACCAAAGGGCAACCGAAAAGAAACCTTTTTCGGGCCGTTCACCATTCCGTGGTGGCAGAGCACGCCTGGTCAGAACCCAGCCACGTCATAAAGTATGAAAATTGTAAGATCATCGCCAGAGAAAATAAATATTTCCCTCGGCTAATGTGAGACGCGATTGAAATAGTAAAAAATCCAGAAAATTTTTGGTCGGGAAGACGGCTATCCTCTCTCCTCAACGTTCAAGCCTCTTTCCCAGCAGTTAAATTCAAAGATCCAGCCGGCCAATCAACGTGGGCCTGACTAGATCAAGCGTTAGGTATATTTAAAGGAAAAAGAATCTCTGCAGTTCATTCAGAACATGACGACGCTATCTGTCACGTTAACAGAACTGTTTTCCGGTAATATGAATCAACGCGGGAAAAACCCAAATAAACTGAACTCAACAAATCACCACGGAAGCCTCCGTAACACTTTTTATGACATTGTTTACTCATCCCGTAATCGTACGAACCTACATGAAATCCCGAAATCGTATCACGGCTGAACTTGATAACATTCGTTTTTATCGATGTTTTCAGGGTGCTATATTAACAACTACGCAGAAATCAACTATAATTACTTTGTATTAGTAATAGATTACCTTTTTCCTCGGTTATGAGGGCTTGTCATTCCCGTCATTCTGCGGAATGAGCCGGCTTCGGAGAATAAGCGGACATCATACTGGGTGTTGTTGTAGTCATCCCTCAATTAGGGCCCTGCAGACCTTTCTATCGGTCCTTTCCCGGGAAAGACATCTCGCGCACTCCTATGCCCGAACGCGCCCGAGAGTCGTTAATCATTTGAAGTGTTTGACGTGCGGACGCAGAGCGTCCGGGAAGACCCATTTCGGAGTGAAAGGCCGTGTATCACGTACGCGTGATCCCCTTTCAGGCTCTCCCGAAATGATCTGCCGTCTCCTTTCCTCTCCCTTTCATAATTCCATCACCTCTTTGTTTCAACCCTCCCTGAAAACCAAAAAACTTGATGCGTTGGAAGGACGTGTGCGCGCTCCGATGACCCCTGGAGCTGAACCGGCTCGTCAAAGTTCCTGGCAAAGTTCGCAATGGACGATCTCGGCACATGGGCCACGCGGAACTTTCAGAGTCCAACGAAACGTGGGTTGTAAAGTTGGGATTATTTAGCGTGTGGAGCAGTCCGAAAAACCTTTCTGATTGCTGTAAACAATAGCTATTCGAGAATCGGAAGGAACAAAACATTTCCCATGTCCCATTTTGACTCATTTCAGAACGAGACCTCGAAATAGGGAAACCGGTGAAGTCATAGAGATGAGTGATGTCTGGTACAGCAAGCGAGCTTGAGACCCGATCTTCCTTAACTAGTGCTAAGGAGTATCGGCCGTATTCATAGATTTCTAATGAGCTACTTGATTCATAGACTTCTATCGGCTTAGTAGCGCACTAGCTAATTGCCAACTAAAAAAATCGTATTAATAGATAGATACTAAGCTCAGCAGCGCCAAGTGTGCCACTATTTTAGTAGCTGATTCTTAAACACTCTCTCGCCTCCTTTAGAGGCGCTACGAAATATGGCGGCCAGTAACAAGTGGTTCACCTCGGGTGATAACCTGAAGCTATAATGGAGAATTTAGGCAAAAATACCAAAGACACTTGTGGTGTTGTTTTTCTCAAGTCTGGCGGATGTGACGTGTAGTACTGTTGCTGGATAAAACTCAACATTTTAATTATTTGATTTAAACCTACAATGCCATGTTGTGGTGTTCCGTTGTGCTTCATGAGTGTTATATTCAACGAAAAAGGAAGAGTTAGTGAGATGATTACTGTAGTTTCAAGCGTCGCAAGGTGGTTACCACCTCTTCTTCATCTCGTGTCATCAGTGCTACGCCTCACAGCATTATAAAGTGCTTAAGTTAGTGTGTGTGTAATGCCTGTTTTTGAAGGTACCAATTACATTTTTAAATTATTCGGGCCTCAGTGCTGTTCATTAGTGAAATTAAATAAAGACTCTACGAACATACAGCCCTTTTTAAAGAATGCGTCGAGGAGGAGGCTTTGTAAGCAATTTGAAAGTGCATATTAGTTGTCGTAACTATTGCATCAAGTGAGGTGCTTCAGAGTAAGCAACTTTGAGCATAATACTGTTGCGTTGTCATAGAAATTTCTTACATTGATATAAAGACGTACAGTTGTAATCTTATTGAATTGTGATGATTTCGCACATGTTATACTTGTAATTGTGAGTCTGTTTTACATCATGGCGCTAGTCTGTTTACATGCTGCCGTAAATTTCTATTTCGTTTTGGTAACAGAACGTCGTTATGGTTCACACAGTCAAAAATAATTTTATTCCAGTGGTTCAAAAGTTTATCGCATCTTATTTTATGTTTTATCTCCTAACTGAATCGGTGCAATCAGTCTCGTTTTATTTAATGCTCAGAAAGGATTCGTGAAGGGACAAATAGGTATTCAAATTAAATTGTGACAATGTCCGCTGTACCCTGTGCATGTTCATTTTTCGTATAAAAAATGATAGTGTGTGAATGCATTGTTACTTTTTCTTTGTTAAGGACAGTTATTAGCCGTTAACTAAAGGCAAACATTTTCCATTTTGGGTGTTTTTATATTGAATGAAAGGTGAACGTCTCAAGAAAGACGTGTTTGTTTGAATATAACTGATACCTTAATTTGTTGCGATTGGATGGAGTAAGTAAGTAAAACTTTGATGTAGTGAAGCTGCAGTCTAAATGATTTCACGAAGGATCTGCACAAGTTAACGGTGTATTAATACGTGTGGCAAAAAATAAAGTTTATGGCAAGCGTGTATTTTTGAATTTTGAGTACATTTTTTAATGTTGATTTTTTGATTTAATTTGACGATTTTTGAATACAATAACAATCGATGTTTATGAAAGATTTGTCGGAATCATAATGGTAATGCTAAAAATGGGGAAATTAGAGTATCTTACGATAGTGCCAACGTAGCAATATTAATGCATGACATACGAATTCACGTACGATGAAGCCAGTGGCAGTGTTGCCGAGCGTTGCTTCATTGTTTTTAGGGCAGTTGCTACCTACAATAATGTACTCAGCTACAATAGTGGCGATAGTAGCTTACTAAGTTAGTAGCTTCTAGTAGCACACTGGAAAGGATCTAAGGACACCATTTTTTAGTATGCGACTATGTGCTTTTAGTAGCCGACTAAGTTAGTCACCTTACTATGGCATTTTAGCTAAAATTTATGAATTCGGCCGCATGTATCTAAGTTGGAGATTAGACCTAGTTGATGTATTGCTTGAACGCATCATTCCCACAAACATGGTTGCAAAATGGAATCAGGTCAATAAATAATGCATCAAACTTGGGCTGGTAAAATAATATTATAAAGTGATCGATACAAAAAAATTGTGGTCTTTGCGTAAATAAAACCATGAAAAATTCCATTTAAGCTAATATTTCTGGCAGTAATGAATGCAAAAATGAGAACTAAAGAAACAGTAAATACCGGTAAGTGACATGAGTACTCGCGTATGGCCGAAAAGACCCAGACGGGTAAATCTTTCAACAAATGTGCTGGAAATGATGACCGAAAATCTCGGAAAATCACTCAGTAGGTACATAAAAAAAAACAGTTCTAAAGTCAGCTACGCAAAAGCAATAGACCCATGGAATACAACCGGCAAAGTTATGTGATTGAAGTGTGCTTGGGTCCATTCGACCCACAAGCGGGTACTAGAGGGATAATAGCCGGTTGGAAGAACATTTGGTTATGGAATTAATTGTTATGACATCCATGAAGTTAAAAATCTCATAAATTTATTCGGGTTGCAGGAAAAATCTACTAACTACGTAACTTATTTACTAATAGTTATTATATTCGAATATATTTATGAAAGCTTAGCGTATAAATAATTGCTAATGCAGATAATGATTAGTCAGTAAGAGTAAAAAAACTGGTGATTTTTGTCTCAGTACAACTCTTTTATCAAGTAATTAAGTTTTCTAGCGGTTCATTGCGCATCCACCATCTCGGCTACTTAGGGAACTAATAACTCCATGCCATAAGTTATGTAACCAATTAATTTATCAAGTGTTTTTGCATCACTAATTGAATGTTCCCATGGCTTATGGCTCCCGTAAGTTTATAGAATACACTAGCTTTAGCTGCCACCTTTGGTAGTTAAGCCCGCGTTTGTACTTTACTCTCAAATAAAGGCTCTCCTTCCTTCCCCTTTTAATTACTTCCGCTTATTGCCTTTCTTAAAATAAATAGTCGAATTTTTAAGTTCGAATTTAATAAGTCGAATTTTCTCGTTTTAACGTTTAAAAATCGAACACATAGATACTTCAAATTCCACCCACAGTGCTTGTTTAGCTTTCAAAAACTAAAAAACAGGATAAACCCATATCCTAAACCTCGTGAGTCAAAAGCAATTGGGCGGGGATCGAACCCTCGATGCACATGATCCAGCGCAATCGCACTAACTACTCCGCCACTCCAAACTCATTTAACTCATCAAGGCATGGATGTATTATCAAGGTTAAAAAGTAACCGAAACAATTTCTTTAATATTGCTGTTCTTGTACATAACTCACTATCAATCAGTTCAGGAACATGTCTCATTAAATACAGCTTCATGTCATCCTCACGTTCGATATTCTTACTATCGCCTCTTCTCAACTTTATCAACAACCTAAAAAGCGGAATAATGGTCCAAACTCACCTGACAAGTCCTGAACTTTACTCTGCACTCACAATCTCGCAAGATGTCCTAAACACTCGTAAAGGTGCATAAAAAAATTATAAATGAATCGGTTACAAAACTAGATGAGAAACGCAAATTTTTCACTAAAATTCTAAGACAATGTATATGATCTTTATAAAGCAAAGCGAAATTTAAAACAAAGTATCTAAATCGCTAATTGCCTTTCTTAAAAAAAATAGTTTGTAAAAAGTCTAATATCTTCGTTTAACGCCTAAAAAGCGAACTCATTAAGACTTCTAATTCTACTCACAATGCATGATATTTAGCATTGAAATACTAAAAAGCAGTATAAACCCATATCTTAAACCTCGATAGTCAAAAGCAATCGGATGGGGATTAGCGCCGTACATAACAAAGAAATGGCCCTAAGCATCAATAAAGCCTTCGAGACCCTAAAATTTGACACTCCCACATTGCACATACTCCATCGCAATCACACTGACCACTCCGCCACCCACGCTCTGCCCATCTCACTCTTGCTCGACTTCTAATTCTCTATGCATGAATCAGGCGTTTCAAGATCTGGGTCACCTGCAGCTTTGTATGTGAAATTCCAAAAATCTAGCTCAAAACTAACACATCTATAAAAAAATTACTATAAACATTGACTCATTCGCTACATCTCAAGTCTGCGCACAACCAAAGCCCTAATACTATCATGTGAATATGTGTCGTTCCTGCAACTGGTCATTTGTCTATCAACCGTGCATGTATCGTTTTTGTGATTTTATCACGGAGTTTGTATCCCCCGCTCTACTCTAGCAACAACAAGGATGGGAATCGTTATCAAACCGCTATCGATTGAAAATTATATTCAATCATTTAATTAATTCAAAACCGATTTATTTGCAGAAGAAGCTTTCAATATCTTGCGAACCCCAACCTACTACCGTAGATCAGCTCATGAAAATAAAATAAGGGAAATAGATTGTAGAACAAATAGGTTTAAAATTTCGATTTTCCCACGGTCGATAAGAGACCATAATGGTTGCGTTGGCACATAGAATTAGGTGAGTTGACTGGTAGTGTAGCTGATTTATTCGTATACCCCATGTGAATGTTTCTAAATCTGCCGAGTAGTGCTGACACCATGTTTTGCATGTGCCCTGAATGACTCTTGTGTCACGTTTACGTATTTACATTATAGAATATTTTTGTGGCTTCTGTAGCGTTTGAAGCATGCCTATTATATGGTGCTTGTTGGAGAAAGTAAATTTCTTCGCTTTAGTTCATGTGGAAAGCCATCACAAAGATGGGGTGAGCTTCTTACGGCTAGACAATGAAATAAAGGTCAGAAAATCTCCAAAAGCCGTAAACAATTGGCACCCTTCGTCAATAATCACCAAATTTGCTGTCTTGGTATGCTGGGAAAATCACAGCAGAGACCAACCACAGCCTCTCAACCAAGAATACCCCCCTGTGCTGGTTTACGGGAATGTTACTTCCTCGCCAGGGACCAAACACAGACGCACACACACAACCAAATACGATCCTTTGCAAGGGCTAATGGGACCCCGCTAAGGATGTTTGGGTTATAACCTGGGATCCTTCACGGGGCTAATGAGACTCCGCTAAAGATGCCCGGTTATTTACGCAAGCACACTCACAAGCACACAAAATCACTCACTCACAGTGAGTCTCACCTCACTGAAGTGAGCCTCACTTCAACCCTGCGTTGAAGTGACGCGTTACCTTCGGTTCGCTGAAGAGGGCTACTTTGTAGCCAAAATACGCGTATTCGACCCCCACCCACGTCCTGTTGTGTCGATTTGACCACATTCTTTTTGAGCTGATTCTCCCAGAAGTTGGGCCCATTTGTGTGTGTGAGTGAGTGATTTTGTGTGCTTGTGTGTGTGCTTGCGTAAATAACCGGGCATCTTTAGCGGAGTCTCATTAGCCCCGTGAAGGATCCCAGGTTATAACCCAAACATCCTTAGCGGGGTCCCATTAGCCCTTGCAAAGGATCGTATTTGGTTGTGTGTGTGCGTCTGTGTTTGGTCCCTGGCGAGGAAGTAACATTCCCGTAAACCAGCACAGGGGGGTATTCTTGGTTGAGAGGCTGTGGTTGGTCTCTGCTGTGATTTTCCCAGCATACCAAGACAGCAAATTTGGTGATTATTGACGAAGGGTGCCAATTGTTTACGGCTTTTGGAGATTTTCTGTCCTTTATTTCTTAGTTCATGTGGGTGATAAGTCACCCCCTGCCAAACACCCCTGTGGTGGCTAGCATGGTAACAAGCATATTTATATGTACTTATACTCTCTACCGTTGCCTCCCGCCCTTTCCCTCCGTCCGATCCATTCTTGCCCTCCATTTCCCCCTCCCCTTCTTACCTGGCATGTCTGCTCGAAGACATTTTGTGTTAACAGTAATCGTTACACAGGCCTTCAAATTTTAGGGTCTCGAATGCTTTTTTGATGCTTAGGACCATTTCTAGTGTAATTTATTGCGTTAAATACGAATCGACTCACAAAAATATGCAACAACGTCAGGATTTTGAGGTATTCTAGCCTTAAAAGGTCAAAATGACTATTTTTGGGTCTATTCAACTATCCTATTAATTTGAGAGCCCAAATTTGAAATATTTCATATAGATTATGGAAAAATAGCTTTTATACACATCATAGCTGTATCATATACATTTTTTATAGCAAATTTCGATTCCGTTTGCAGATCCATCCATCACCTTTTGTTTCTGAGATATTCTAGCTCAAAAAGACCAAAACCTTTTTCACCCTATAAGGTAGTTGGAGTGAAATATCATTTTACCAAGAAATCAATGAATTTGGTGTCACTTTAAAGAAAAATATATCACTCTTCCAATGACACCAAAAGTTCAACCCCATACCACGTTACTTTTCGAAATATTTATCATAAAATAACTACCTTTTGCATGGGGAAAGTTACGTGTATACACTCCAGAGAGACCTTATATTAAAATTCTCTACGCTTAGATCACGTCAAAAAATCAGCAGTGTGTTTTTTGTGTATTTTATTAACTATGTTTGAAAATTTATCATATTTTTACCGCAGTGAATTCTTCGGGATCACAAAAAACCTTCCGTTTTAATGGAGTTTCAAACGAACCGCGTGAAAAAAATGAGTCAAGTTAAAGACTTATTAAGATATTTTCATTTGATTACTTACAATTTCTGTCATGTAAAGCTACATAATTGCACCATAAATAATCCAATATTTTATTCATGTGTCCAACAGCTGTATAAATTAAAACTTATATAACGAATATGGTCTCTATTATGATTAGGGAACTATCTCGCTCGCACTACATTAAAGTTAGATTATCTCAAAATATTGACGTGATAGTCTATTTTTGTGAGTAGATTCGGAGTCAGCGCAAAAATATACGTCGAAAATGGCCCTTAGCATAAAAAAGAATACCTTTTATGGTCAGTATTGTTTCCTTAGGTACCCACCTAGGTAGATTTATAGGTACCATAGAACCAGTTGCTGTCTCGTACATTAGTTTGAAGTGGCAGCAAAACAATCCCTCTCCATAACTAAATGATAGGTTGGCCAGAGGAAATCAGATCTTTATTGCTGTTACTTAGTACACTGCTACCAAAGTTCAATGCTTGACAACTATGGAAATTCAAATGTTTCATTGCTAAATAGAGATTTTAAGAATATATAAGTGAAAATGCACCGACAATTCTATTACGGAACTCTTCTTGAGAAACGTCTAATAACGTTTTCCGGATCTATATCCTGGGATACTGCGCGTTGATTTTTCGGGGTATAAATTACCCTGAAATAGTGGTATTTAAGTTTCATCTTTATCGTGGGGGTGTATACCTATTTACATTTTTTAGCGTTCTTTTTTATCACTTTTATAAGTTTTTCGTGTAAATTTTTTCTTCCTTTATATAAATAAAAGCTCAAAGGATTTCGTACTGTCTACTAGTTTTTATTTCACCTCTTGCTACACGTGTTTCAACTGAACAACAGTCATCCTCAGGCAAGACAAATACAACATAAACAGATATGGGCTTATATAGTACGTGAAACACCGTGTTTACGTCACACTGTGAAAGGATAGAAGGACAAGTGGGAGAAAATGGAAAAGGGGAGGGGGGGGAATGGGTGGTGTGAGGAGAGAGGGTGGTTTGTTGGAGGAGGTAAAGTTATTCAACAATGGAGTCAAAAATCGGAGAATGACAGACAAATTCATTCTCGTTTAATAAGTTCATTTTCTTTCGTTTTCTTTTAACTATTTCCCACTGTTCCGCAACATCTAGACGGTGTCCTTTCTCCTGGGAACGGAGGATTTTCACATTAAATGTGGAGTGGTGAAATTCTTCCATTAGATGTTTGGCGAAATAAGACTTCGGGTCTCTGTTAACCAAACACCTTTTGTGTTCCGACACCCTGGTTAAAAAATTTCTACCAGTTTGACCAACATAAACACTACCACATGTGTCACACTTAAGTTCATAAACTCCCGATTTTAGCAGGGGGTCAAAAGGATCTTTGGCAGTATTGAATATTGTTCCCAGAGTTCTTGGAGTGTAAAAACTCACTCTGTATTTGTCTTTAGGGAATGATTTAACTGCATCGTAAGACATTTTTCCCAAGTAAGGCAGCTTTACCCATTTAAGTTTTTTATCTTTGACTGGTGGCAATGATGAAATGTCTTTTAATGCCCTATTCTCTAGTTTCCTGTTTAATATTTTATTTACAAAATTTCCGTCATAACCATTATATTTAGCGATTTGTCTAATTATGTTTAATTCTTTTCCAAAATTATCCCCAGAAAGAGGGATATTTAAAGCTCGCTGGATCATATGGTTGAACGCTGCAGTTTTATGAGACCACGGGTGGCACGAATCAAACGGTATAGCGTGGTCTGTATAAGTTGGTTTGCGGTATATTGCAAATTGATGGAGATTATTTGAAGTTGAGATACTTAAGTCAAGAAAATTTAAATTACCGTTTGATTCAGATTCCATGGTAAAATTGATACGTGGGTGTAAGGAATTTAAAACGGTTAAAAATTTGGTGGCTTGCCTATGACTACCTTTCCAGCAACATAAAATATCATCCACGTATCTAAACCAATAAAACACATTAGATAAAAGGTTAACATTTGAATTAAAAAGCTTCTTCTCTAAGTGATCCATAAAAATGTCGGCTAGCAATGGAGACAAAGGTGATCCCATGGCTAGACCTTCTTCCTGCCGATAAAGCAGGTCCTGCAGGTCCAGGTGTTTCACGTACTATATAAGCCCATATCTGTTTATGTTGTATTTGTCTTGCCTGAGGATGACTGTTGTTCAGTTGAAACACGTGTAGCAAGAGGTGAAATAAACACTAGTAGACAGTACGAAATCCTTTGAGCTTTTATTCAATATGCTGTTCTACAATATCTCGCCTGAGAAAGTGGAGTTTATTCTTCCTTTATATGTTCAACTCTGTTTCCTATGAAGATATTGCCATGAGAAAAATTCGGCCTGGACCTTTGGTTTGCCGGACCAATGCGCAGACCACTACTCTATCCAGGTTTCCTAATTCCCATGGCAATTTTGGTGGATACAAGGTAACTAGATCTTAAGCTAGACCCTAATTAAGCCCTAATCTTAAGATCTAGTTGCCTTGTATCCACCAAAATTGCCATGGGAATTAGGAAGCCTGGATAGCGTAGTGGTCTGCTCATATGTCCGGCAAACCAAAGGTCCGTGGTTCGATTCCCGGTCCAGGCCGAATTTTCCTCATGGCAATTTCTTCAAAAAAAAAAATTCACCCGCCATGTTTGAATTTCTGTTTCCTATGTTCGCAACGCGCAGTGAATATTGTAGCTTAGATTCTACACTTGGTCTTAGAGCGCAACGCGTAGTGAATATAGTAGCTAAGGAGAACTTGAGTAACATTAAATTGAATTTGAATTTGTTGTGATTGAAACTCTGATCAATTAACCCCTTCCATGTACTTTAACAACAAATGTTTTAAATTAGTCGGTTTGCGGTGAGCACGACAGGCCTATTCTCTTCTGTACAAGCACAATTATTATAGCAAAGAAAATCTTCCTGTGCAAAAAATGGCGAGAAATGGAGATAATCTAGTTCACGCAAAAGACACTGGGGAATTTGCATCGATGTGAGGTAATATCGCGATTTAACCAGCCAATGCGCTCTACCAGGAGGTTATTCATGTATCCCGTTCTACATTATTCAGTTCATCATATTGAATTACTAATTTTATTGTAAACTTTTAACACCACTTCAAAACCATGTAAAAAAGTATAGATATCGAGTTTATTTCCTCTTAAATTTATAAAAAAAATTTTATATCAATGTCCTTTAAAACTTGAGATCACAGTTATTTCTTTGTTCATAGTGGAGGACAGCATTTTCTAAGGTTCAATATAACGATGTCAATCATCGGCGTATATGAGGGTTGTTTTGAAGCCCTTTAAAATTGATAGTAGCGATATTGCTAGATGTCGAACTTCGGAAAATCCCATTAAAAATACTATCGTGAATCGACCATTAGGTTTACATGTTTCCGTCGTTATGGAGGATGCCATATATCCCGTTTGTGTTTCCACCTAAATCGTCACTTTTGGCCCATTTCCGTCCGATGGAAAAGGTAATGTGCCCATTATACCCGACAAAAATTTATGGGGAAGGAACTCCTCTCCAGGAAGTGCTCCCATTTTTACGTTGCCAATTACGCTGTGATTGTCCGTGGGTGTCAACTGTTTCCACGTTAACAAACCAATTTTCCCGGTGCTCGCTTCGCCTAGAAGTTTATTGCCCTGAAGGAGGATGGCATTAAAGACGCCACGCGTTTGAAAGGACTTAAGATCAGAAGTGAGGTCACGAACTCGTTTCACCACTTTCAAACTCTCTTAAGATATCCCTTCTAGCGCTTGCTGGGAAATATAACGCAATTAAGATCATTTCCAACCGAGACTCACTGTTTGGCTCTTCATCTGAAAAAGCCGTGTTTTCGAAAAAAAGAAAACTAGCAGTTTACATGGAATGATGAAGTGCTGCAGTCAACAAATCTTATAATTAAACGACCAACGCTGATAATGAAAATTTTGTCGTTTAAATACATATTGGTAATTGTCCTTATATCTTTCGAAGGAAGAATGCTGGAAGATAAGGAAGCCACGAAGATGAAGAAGAGAAGTTTTGAAATCAGGATGACAGGTACGAAGATTGCTTATATGAATTGTATGAGTCAACGTGCGATAAAATCAGGCTAACCGAAGAACAGAGTAAAAATATTCCATTAAAACCAATGCTGGACATCGGAGAACCAAATAAATTTGACAACTCTTAGCATGGCATCTTAAAATTGGAGGTGAATATATAACTATCTAACAAGCATAGATAATTTACAATTTGGATAGGTGGATTTGGATAGATCGGTGCGTATTTTACAAAATCGAGAAAGATATAATTGCCATTCTGAAAATGATTGATTTGATGATGTAAGATACATGGATTTCTGTATTACGGCGATGCAACTGAGTTCAAAGGCTGGCTAGTTTAACCCCTTCACTAATAGAATATTTCTTGAATTTTCTTTCAAAAATTTACGTTGTTTAAAAAATTTTACAATCTTAATTTTCAATATAAATAAAAAAGGAAATTTAAACAATTGTGATGAAATGATTAGTTTTAAAATTTATTTTGAATATTAAATATTGATAAAAATTGACGATAATTTTGCCTGCAATGTGTTTCTCAAAGGCAAGTTTTGGACTAGGAACTTTTTTTTTCGAAAATGTTACTCATAATGTGTTCAGTTAGCCTGTTTTACGCATGATGCCAGTATTTTCTGTCAAAGGTATGTCTTTGTGTTTCTTTTGCATATAAATGTGTAATTAAAGCACTTTTGCATGGATTAAAACAATGGTGCGTAATGGAAACATATTCTTCAAGTAGCCTCCTCCGGAACGAAAATATCAACCGTTATGGGGTAATTCACGTCCCCAAAATTGCCCTATTTCCAACACCAATTGCAACCCTTTAGCCCCACCCTTCAATATGCTGAGTAATTGCCTCCCTGTGATGTCTCAACTGGTGGCCAGGGTTCTGGAAACCCGTCAGAACCGCTGTCCGGCTGGGTGCTGCACAACCATAATTTGGCTGTGAAAAATTGTTTCGGGATTTTGGTGAAGGTAGGATTGGTTGATAACTGAGGTTAAGTGTTTAAAAACGCGATACTGACATATGTCTATTTTTTAATAAGAAAGGTGCCTGGATTTCACCGATTGCCGAACCTCGAGCGCTTCATGCAGAGCACCAGAGAAAGGGAATGGCAACTCAATGTAAAAATCTCCCCCACTGCAGTGACTCATGGAAGGACAATGGCCTTTGGATTATTGTCCTTAGTTCTGCTGCCACCGTATCCAACCGATATTCAGCCTGGTGGTGAAATTCTCATGGAAACGTTCTTTCAGGCATGCAAAATTGTTTCCATGAACACGTCACTGAACAAGGGCTTGTTGATTGGCAATTAATACTCGAATTCCACCGAACTTAATTGCATTTTTATTCTTAAACAACAGTAATTTGATTTCACCGACCATTAGTAAATCAACTGGCGACGAGAAGTTTGTTACTTGCAATGTTTCTGAGGTCTGGGAATTAAAGCAAACGTTGTACTTCAGCGCAATGTTGAGACTCGTGGGAAATAAGAGTTGGAGTCTACCCTGTACACCTTGGGCCTACCTCGCTCTTCTACATTCACCGTTATTACGCGCACATAGATCCCTTTTGTTAATGGAGTTCCGAAAGAAATTTCGGAAAAAATCAAACCGTGTATGATTTAAAATTGCAACGATCTCCAGTTAATTAGCAGGTCTGGTGGAATCAAAATCCTTTATTACATTCGTGTTAGAATAAGAATTGAATAAAGGTAATTTACTGAATGGTGAACTTGAACTTTAACTTAAAAGATAAAGTAAATCGGAAACCACTCGCATGTAGAAACGAAAAAGAAAATCACTGAACAGAAATAGTATATACTCAAAATAGTGGGAAAAATATTTGAATACCAAGGGGAAAGATGTCCTTTCTTCACCATTCGGTATTATCAGAATTAATTTTCCAACCTTGGCATGTACAAATGTCACTGCTAGTTCTTTTATGAGTAGCAATTCCGAAAGATGCTTCTGTATTCGTCCCAGCTGAGAGCAAAATTTACACGTCACATGGGCTTTTGAATACAATCCAATTACCTATTCTTATCTGTTGCAAGCGTATCTCGCTACAATTTAAGGGAAAAGCCTGCTTTTTTCATAGTTAACTAATTTGTTGTGTTTGAATGGGCTGCGATTTCACTATCGTATTTGATTTAGATTGACAGTGGTGAATCAATATTAAGCTAACTTTTTCCATTGACTGTCATAAAATACAATCGTCATCAATAGTGATGCCTTTTTAATTAAGCTCCATACGTGATGGAAAATTAAAATATTAATTATCTGGAGATTTTATTGGTTTTATATTATCCATTAAATGTATAAGGAATGATAAATTCATCGTGAATAATTCGTTATTTTACAAGGATTGTTAAATCCTTGTAAATCATTGGTATTTTCTTTAACATCTTTACCTCCACCGTTTGCCTTAAAGTTCACGTAAGTTTGTTATTTTGTTATGTTAAAATATCAAATACCTCATTGAAAATATAAGGGTTTAATTGCAATTTTACCCTTATTTACGAAATGAGAGACATTTTTCTTTTAATGTTAATAGCTGTATTTGCTTTCTCATTGCGTATAAATCCTTTCCGGTGGAAGGCTGCTGTTTGTTCATGGTTAATTGATTCGGTGCGTTTGAAAAGGAACCAATTTTATAATGATATTTGATTTATATTAATAGGGGTAAATTTATATTCGATTTTATTTTTTAGTTTTTCCTTTTTTTAACTTTTACTTTTTTAACCTTTCAACTTTTTCCATTTACTGTCATAAAACACAATCTTCATTAATATTGATGCTTTTTTATTGTTCTCCCTACTTGCTAGCAAATTCTTACACTACCAAATTAAATATCCTCTAAAATTTTATAACCAATGAATGATTGTTATTCTGAATTTCATGCCAAATGTTGGCCAATTTAATTTTAAATTGTACCAGCAACAAGGAAACGGGAATTAATACGAGCTACGTCAAAAAACTGGTTCCGAATTCGAGATAATTGCATGAAAAGAGCTTGTTTTGGAAAACATTAAAATGATTCACGAACACTCTTTACCCTTTACATTTCCACATTATATATGGATATTTAATTAAATCTAATCGACGGGAAAATTTGCTGACTAAAATTTAACGGTATAAAGTTGCATTGAAGGCTGTTTTCAGAGAATCATCCTTTGTGGAACCACGTGAAATATTGAATTTGCATCCTCATGCTTAGAACTTTGCTTGAACTATTTAGATACTTTGTTTAGTATAATGCATAAATGAACATTTTTGCGGAAAAATCATGAAGATGGATAGATTTGTAGAGGGATATTCATTCGGCAGTTTACTATAAATCTTAAGCTGGCTTCACCCCTCTGGAGTGAAAACTTGCCGAGTTCAAATCCTTGCTCGATTTTTTTTGCCTTCCTTGCACATCAACATGGGGTGCCAACCCATCCCGAGGTGTATTCTCGTCTTCCATTATCGGACATCGGCGGTTGTTGGGCGTTTTTCATTCCACCCAACTGTGCGCTTAAAGATGAGTAATGGTGAGGGCCGCGCGATCCCTTAGGAATGGGGAAAGAGACGAGTGCAGCCAAGATTCCATCGACGGGGTGACGACATGAGAATGAGGCGGAAAGTCTCGACGGGAAAATTTCCCTTTTCTTCCCATTAAAAACAAATGCGCTCGTTCGCTAGAGTCTGGAGCATGGGTGATTTAATTTCAATTACGACTAACTCGATGATTAGCGCGGAGAAAAACGAATCCAGGGTATTCCGCCGCCTTCCGCGAATCCAATTTCTTTCTCAAGTCTTTCTTCTCCTCTTTTTCCGTCTCCCTAACTCCTCATCTCTTTTTTATTTATCCTCCAATCAAGGGAAGCTTTTTCCATTTCCTCGTCTCCTTCGTCACCCTACCCATGTAGTAGCTAAGTTGTCAGGGCCGCTGTTATACAGTGATTAGAATCTACAGGATATACTTGGGCAAGTGAGGAAAAAAATTGAAGTTCTATCAGGTTACGCTCTACAGTTTCAGGCTTCACTTCGTGGAAGTTAATAGCATCCAGTGGAAGTTTATAGTATCCAGTTGATAATAGCGTCCATATTTCCCTCCTCCCCCTTCCTTCTGCCATTTGTATATATACCTTTACTGTTTGGACTTTACTGTTTGAATTTTTGTACCTGATGATGCCGCAAGTCGGTGAAACGCGTCGTACCGCAAAAAATAAAAGTCTGTGGAAAGGTACACAATTTGTATTCTTTAAATATGAATCTATCAGGTTCTTAAATAAAATATAGTTTTGGGGAAAACAAAATAATATATTTATCATAATATAACTTAGGATATGAGTGCAATCTAAATAAGGACGCAGCAAGCAATATTAGGTCTACCGCAAAAGTACTGTGGACTTGTATCTGCCTAAGAGCTTAAAGAAGAGTATTATGCAAAAAGGTTTAAAGGTGACAGTAAACACCTGCTATGATTAATAGTCAAAAACGAAGCATGAAAAAGGCTAGGGGAAAGCGCTGCAGTACGGTTACATTTCTATTTTACTCTATTTCTCATTTGTGTGAACGTCATAATGGTTGTTATCTAAATACAGCCTGGCTGTACGCTTTTGTACGTAAGACTCGTAGCGTACTATTTGATTAAAGAAGGATATAGATCCTACTCTTTTATTACCATGCCAATTGCGTTCTAATTCTCTTAGTTTCTCTAATCACCATTAAACCCTTAAAATAAATCTCCTCTGAAAATAAGGGACCGAAGTGAAAAAGACCGAAGTAAAAAAATCCAGCTCCCGGAACAGACATGTAAGAAGAAATAAATTTTCTCAGAAAAAATAAACTAACTAAATAAAAAATAAAATGGGTATTAACGAGGTGTGGATAATATAAATAAGGAACTTGTTTATAAATTCCCTTAAGTGTACAATTGCTCCCAAGGGAAATTTTCTTAGTAGCCCAAAGGTTTTTTTTCGTTACTTTAAAGCCACCAATCTTGAAATAACTCTCCATCTTAAAAAAATCATTCAGGAATAACAGCAGTTTATCATCCAATAAATATTTTATACGAAAAGAAAATAATAAAGGGCTGATTTCCGAGGATAAAACTTCAAAGGCCATAAATATGAAGCTTAGATTATAGGCGTAAATCCCGAAAGAAGCTTTCGGGGATGTATCCTCTATCTAAGCCGTAGAAGAATATTCGATTTTAAGGTAATCTCTTTGATCTCTAAATATACCCCTAGATTTGTATAAACCGGATATTTTTTTTCATTCTAAGCCTCATTTATGCTACCTCGAGTAATAATGAGCATTTAGGTAGGCGTATTTTAGACGTCGCCGAGACAAAAAAAGAATAAGGATTATACTACGCTACTGGGTGAAAACATAGCGAACTCATATGGGCAATATAACAGGCTATAAAAGAACTCAACCGTATGAGAACAGGCCTTGTCGGAGTCAGACCTTTTAGGAAACTTTATCGAACCAAAAATCCTGGCCAAAGAATAGCGGTATTTACTAAGAGTCATCAGAGAAGTGTTAACAATATGAAACCAAAAATATTCATGCTGAATAAAAAACACTTGGTTATCTCCCACCAACCGCACTGTGGCACATGACTATGCCACAGTTTGATGAAAAACATCATGCCAGAAAATAAATCTTTAGAAGATTACCAAGTGTTTTTTATTCAGAATGAGTAAAGACAACTTCCACCCAGTACAGCCTAATACAGTAAAATTTATGAATACCAAAATATGGACAGGGAGGACGGCTACACCCTTCCAAAACTTGTTATCATGTATTCCTTCCGCCAGTACGGAACTCAGCTTATACCAGACGGGAATTATTCGGCGGCCTCTCAGGAGAAATCTACACTCAACTCGCCATTATCATGATTCATACGTGAAGGAAGATCACCCTCATCAAAATGCTGTTTACGATTGGTGTGCCTAGTAATCGCATAAAAGGTATCGGGGTTGTGCCCATCTGCTTCACTTCCACTGATTAATTATTATAGATGGAATATAAATGATATTACCGAGAATTTTTCCACTACGGTGGGAAATGAAAACTGATCAAATAGCAGCAGACTCCTCCACTACTGTAAATAAATAGAGGCCTCTGGAGGGAAATCTACTCTCTACATCTACATAATATCCCGCGAGCCGCCGTATAGGCGTGTCGCAGGTGGTGTTAGGTCACCAGCCGTGTAAAGGTGTAAGTTTGTTGGAGATGAAATGGTGACATGAATTTTAGGAGTGTATTTAGTAAGCATAATTTTTATTGTGATCGTTTATTGTTCGCGGAAAGAACGAGTTCTTGAACTTATCTGTTCGGCAGTGAATCTCTCTTATTTTATCGCGTCTGTCAGACCTAGAGATGTAGTGAGGAGTCATGATAATATTCTCTATGTCGATCTGAAAAATATCAGTTCTGAATTTATCAAGCAACCTAAGTCTAGCGTGTAGCCTCCGAGTCTTTAGGGGCTCCAACCTTAATCCCTCTAAAAGTTGTGAGACACTATATGTACAGTTTTTACAATATGTGCAATTTTTAATGAAGCGCGCTGCTTTCCTTTGTATTTTATTAATTTTTTTGGTTAAATCTATTTGACTAGGGTCCCAAATGCTCGCGGTGTATTCGAGATGTGGCCTAACTTGAGCGAAGTAGCATCTCTCTTTGAATTCTTCATCCGAGGACCTTCCTATAATGCGTCTAAAAAACCTAATTTCTTTAATGCTGCGCCACATATGTTTTTTATGTGTTATCCCCACGATGTATAAGCCGGGCCCAATGACGCCTAAGGTAGAGTTGGTGAAATATCGCTATTATTATGATTCAAAGGTAAAGGACACTCAAAAATTCAAAAAATTCAAAAAAAAAAAAAATGTGGTAGTTGTATGATAGCTAGTTACTTATTCACTTCCTAGGCTGTCCGTCACGATGGCTATTTGGTTTTTATACCCTATAGCACTACGTAGGTAGGGTATATTGATTTTGTCGCAGCAGAAATGTAACGCTTTGAAGGAGGCGTGGCAGGTATGGAAACGTACATATAGAAATGATCAGCATCACCTGACGAATCTATGTTCGTCAGTCTGTTCGTCTATCTGTCTGTCTCTTCGCACGATAACTGCCGTAAAAATTGAGATATCGAGCTGAAACTTGGGTCGTAATTCTCTAGTAGTCCACAGACAGCACAGTTTTCAAATAAATTGGATCGGACGAAAACTATCTCTTTTTTTTAAACAAAATTTAAAATAGTGTTGGTATTTAAGGTAGTCCGAGCGAAAAATCATTTTACTTATAAATCAATGAATTTGGTCTCATTTTAAAGAAAAATATCTCACCTATCCAATGACACCAAAAATTCAACCCCTTTCTATATTACTTTCGGAGGTATTTTCCAAAAAATACCAGCCCTTTTGCATGGAAAATGCTACGTGTATGCACCCCAGAGAGACATTTTTTACAAAATGAGGTACTTCTAACACTAAGATATCGGAAAAAACAAACAGTGTATAGTGTGTATGTTTTCTCAACTATTTTTGAAAATTAATCATATTGTTACCACAGTAGGTTCTTGGGTATCACAAAAAACCTCCCGTTTTGAAGGAGTTTCTAACGCTCCGAGGGAAAAATATGAGGCAAGTTAAGGACTTATTTAGATGTTTTCATTTTATTTCTTACAATTTCTGTCATAGAAAACTATATAATTGCAGCATTAATAATGCAATATTTTATTCATTTGTCCGAATGGTCGATATGTTCGAATATTTGAATATGGTCTCTATAATGACTTGGGAACTATCTTGCTCGGACTACCTTAAGCTTCGGTAAAGCCGAAGATAATTTCTTTACCAGTTTTTGCTTGACTATAAAATGTTAATGGACAAATGGATAGATTCCGTTTGATAAAGAAATAAGAAAAGGAGAGAGATTGTGCAAGGTTCGGTGGGTGAGAAGAGGAAAATTCGAGAGGAAATTCGAGGAAGGCGGAATAGATGGTTGAACTGGTGATGAGGAATAAAGGTATTCTGAAGACCAAAATTGAGGATAGGATAGTGGGCATTTCGGAGAAAGGGAAAAATTAAAATAGGTATTACGTACGGAAGAAGAGAAATTGTATTAGGTGGTAGCCTAATTAAAACTGTATTCTGAATATTTACTCCTTTAGTACCTTACCATAAGATTACCCTAGTCATCATGCTGTTTACGATTGGTATGCCTACTAATCCTATGAAAGGGATAGAGTTCAATTCCACCTCTTCTTTCACAGATGTCACAGATAATTTATTATACCAGATGAGATATATCTCTTATCAGTGTTTTAAAAACCGCACTTAGTTGCCTCCGCTCCAAGAATAAAATTCTGCTCAAACTGTTGATGAGCCTCACTAGCCTGTTGGCACAATGCTCCAGAGCATTACTGTTTGATCTTTTCAGAAGTATAATTTCTCTGCCTTTTTATCCCTAATGGAAAGCTCAGTAACGACGATAAATCTCTTAAAACCTCTCGAGGAATCTTTATAACCGTGAAACACTGAGCATTCTCCACTAAAATATTCTCCGTTCCACCTCCTTTCTCAGCCGCTAAATGCGTGTAGAGTCATCGTTTATCGACTCGCTCTTGGTAATCTCCAAGAGCGTGCTTTCAAGCTTCAAATTTTGAAGTTTTAAAGTGGAACAATATCAGTTTTGGGATACTCGAGGCATCAAAAATGGCCCCGTCCTTGAATTTAAAGATGATTACTGTATATATGCACGGAAACTAGAGAAAATGTGCGACTGTTATCATTCGAACTACTTCCACTGGATTGAAGCCAAGCCGGCTTAGAATGCATATCATGATGAAGTTAATGGCTTCCTCCCCTGAGCCCTTAATATCCTTTCTAACTTTTGCCAGTTATATTTACTGCAGAGGAATATAGGATACATTTTCGCGCTCGTTCTTTTAAAACTCGTGTAAGTAAAACGTTACCATGCTTGAAACAGTAATAGTTATTAAATGCGGGATGCTTTTATAAATATCGGGATTCTATTATCCTAATTTACCGCGATTTATTTTCTTTCACCATGTCTTCGAAAAACGATTGCATGTCCCGGATTTTCTCCCTGTTAGCACCCGCCTTCCGCCGTACTCCACCACGCCAGCCTTGTTAAAGCCACTGTTCCAAACTTATCGATTATTGGGTGGATAGCGCATAGGAAGCGGGGCTTTCCTTTTAGAAGCGGAGTATGAGTGTTGAGATACGGGTGATGCTTGATGACCCCCACCTCACACATGTACTGGTAGTCGTGAAGTGGCCACAATTCTTTTAATGATTGAGCGTCATTGGTGCTTGTTTCCGTGTTCAGCGCCAATAGGTTGTTCTACGGTGGAGACTCAAATGACATACAAGAGGAAGGGATGAGAGTAAGGAAAGAAAAAGTAAGAATTGAAGTGGATGCGTATAGCTGACAGAAGCGATAAAATATGAAGATAATAGAACAAATAGATAGGTAGAAAAACTCGTTCTTTCCGCGCACAATGATCGACCGTCACTAAATACGCTCCCATAATACACGTCATCATTTCACCTCCCAAAACCTTACCCCTAACATCTTTATACGGCTGGTGTCCTAACGGCCCCCTGCCACACGCCCATGCGGAGGCTTACTGGGTAGTATGCAATTGCAGATGGTATGCATATTACTTTTGGATCCTAGCTATCTCTCTCACCTATTTTGTCAACTTTGTCTTCTCCTTGATGAGTTATTCAGGTCCTGTTTTAAATTCTTCCTGGTTTATGTGTGATATTAGGTTTGATTAAAATGCCGCCAAGTTTTCCACTGAGAATGGCTCTAATACTTTGGTGGAATACTTAAAAACTTTTCAAGCATCCGATTTGCTGAGAAAGTCACTATTAATCTCACGATTGATGTAATTTTAATTATTAAAAAGTTTCTCCGTTGTCTTTTCTCAATTAGAGCTATCCGCGCCTAGACGGATGATCAATTAGCTTTGGATATCTAATGCGAGTGAACTCCATGGATTCGGGTAACATTGTCAAGGGCTGACTGCCGAAATCCTGTTCATCATGTTACCTGGTTTCTCTAACCGCACTTCGGGAGGCAGGTGATTAAACAATTTATCTCTTTATTCAGTTAGTCATCCAAATATTCGTAACATTTATCAAATGACAAGCTTCCTCTTATCCAAAATTATTTGCCCCATTCCATGTCATCAAAGCTTATTCAACATATCCATTATGTTCTTGAAAACCTCATACCCGCGCATTATGGCTCATTCTTTGCGTCGCGACGTAATGTTTTTTGTCCTGCCAACTTTGCACACACGAACAGAATTTCCTTCTGAGAGTAATTGAAGCTCTGTCCTAAGGGACTTAAAGACTTTATTACCAAATGAACAATAGAAACTCAATGAATTCAAGGCAATGTTGCCACTGAAACTCATTCAACACTTTAAATAAAGCGTGGACTCATTCTATTGATGGAGCAAAAAAGTTTTGCAAATTTCAGGAATTGATTCACGATACATTTTCCTTAAATTCAGCTCAGTATTTCGGAGTAAAACTGTTTTATAGGTGAAAAAATTGTTGTACGTTGTAAAATGATTTTCGGAAAATCGACTTTTGTCCGGAAAATCGGACGTTTTAGACCATTGTGCTTCGGTTGTATAATTTTCAATCTTTGCTGTTATTCCTGACCAATGTCGTTGACATGACCTTGTTATATTGCTGACCTATCTTAACTTCTCGGACCGTATATTTGAAAACAAATGTTTTGCGCCGTCAGAGTAGAGGTATATATACATTCAGTTATTGTAGTCATCCATCTGGTTTCCAATTAACCCACCGCACCGCCGTGGGCTGTATCGGAGGGCACAAAGGAGTAGGGAGAAGTTTTGAGGGATAAAGGTGACAACGAGTCCCCGTGGGAGGATCTGGCGTGGTCGAATGTAGTAAAAAAAATACGAGCGTGAGATTGTATCCCTGTTGCCCTTATAACTCCGTAATTGTGGTCATGGGCTCATCGGTTTTGGCAGTTAAACTTTGAGTGATCCGAGGTTTCGCTTTCCTTTCCCAGAAAAGTTCCCTCATTTGAGGTGAATGGGAGTTTTGCGAGAAAGGTATGTGCGTCAAATGCTCACCTTTCACTCTGGAAAGTTCCCGCTGAATTATTTTTTGACGCTGGAATCCACGGAGCAGACAAAGTCGAAATGAATTATACATGCATTGCTTTTTATTCTCTGAAAAAATTAACGCGAAAATTTGAACCTCATAAGCCCTCAAACTTCTGTTAGTGTGTGTGTTGATGGATGGCAAACCCTGCTTCGCCGTTTTTAGAATTAATCAAGGTGCTAATATGCTTCAATTGAATATGTTTAATTGAGCTTCATGGAGTGGCAGGCATTGGTTGCTGGCTGGTTGGAAGCGGCTGAAACAACTTATGTGTCCTGGGATAAATACCATAGGTTATTTTACTGATAGTATACTAGATAGTGGAGAAGTCATAGTGCGTGTATTGCCATTCGTGCAGTTCTGCTTATTTAAAATGTTTACCTGATTCGAACGTGAAATCTTAGTAAATCGCTTCAACGAAGTATGGACATATTTTGCTAATTACAATTTTTACATTTAAACTGTCTATATTTTCAGGCAATTGTAAAGTTAATAATTTCAAAAAAACTTTAGCTCACGATTTTTTTTACAAGAAAAGAATGAGGGCTAAGAATGAAAATGGAGAATGCATTATTTTTCAAATACCTAGAGCTAATTTCAAGCCTTCAGTAGTATGTTAAGAATGAAACTACTTGGTTTTTTCCACCAATATATTTAACCATAAATCAACCGGTTTCGGCCTTTTCAGGCCATTATCAGGATTACAGAATAAAAATACCCAAAAGACAGCACAGCTTATATACTAAATCTCAAGGAGAGGGGAAGTGGTTGAAATAAGGGGGGGTGGGAAGGGGGGGAATGAGAGGTGATTGGGCAAACTGCAAGGGAAGGAACAAACAGATGGTGACGCCAGGTTCAAGGACTACGGGGATGGAGGTGAGGGTACGGACACAGAGAACAATGGTGAGGCGGTTGAAGGGATTATGTCATTAAGTACTCTCTCCCCGTGCACTTTGTGATAATATAGAATTTCAAAATTTTCCAGGAAGTCCAACTTCCTCCTTCTTTCGCAAACATGCAACAGCCTCGGGTCAAAGTTGGATCTATGACCTTCATCAATCAAATGTTCTGCAAAACTTGACTTTCTGTCACCATTGACTCTGGATTTAAAATGCTCTCCCATTCTTATCTTCAACCTTCGTCCAGTTTGACCTACATAAAAACAGTTACATTCAGGAGTATCACATTTTAGCAAATAAACCCCACTTTTATCATTTACGTCAATTTCGTCCTTAGAATTAAATAATAACTTCTGGAGTGTCACAGAACTGTACACGGAAATTTTGTATTTATTTTTTTGGGAAATATCTATATAGTTTGTATGTTAACTTATTAACGAAGGGTAACTTCACCCACTTAGTGCCAGACGGGAGTATTGGAGAAAGTGAAGTGGATGTGGCTATGGCACGTTTTCGTCGCAAACGATTTAAAAGGTCGTCTACCAAAGAGTCGTCATAACCATTATTTCGGGCTATACATACCACTTCCCCTCTCCTTGAGATTTAGTATATAAGCTGTGCTGCCTTTTGGGTATTTTTATTCTGTAATCTTGATAATGGCCTGAAAAGGCCGAAACGGGTTGATTAATGGTTAAATATATTGGTGGAAAAAACCAAGTAGTTTCATTCTTAACATGAATCGAAATTTCCACAAAGTGAATTCGCCAACCATTGATTTCCCTTCAGTAGTAGTTGCATAAAGAATGAGATCCATTTACGCTTATATACATTTCATATTGGAAATTAGACTAGATGTCAGGCACTCATGTTAGACATTTTCAACCCGAATATTGCTTGTGAGAATTATTGTTTGAAGGAGGCGCGCTTAGGATATGATTGACTTCAAAAATACAATTCTGCGTTCTTCTAGCCTAGGATTTACTGGCAATATAAATGTGAAATGGTGTTCTTAAAAAGAACAAATTCTGACATCCTTCTTTCCGTGCAAAAATTTCAGTGGTTTAGAATACTCTCAAATATTTTCAGTGCACGAATATCCATTATTCGTAGCATTTTCAATGGAAACGTAACCATTTTGTTGAATTAATCTGTTTAAGTTGTATCGCTCGAACCACTACAACTTCCGAAATCTCCAAAATGTCTGCGCAAAAACGTTTAAACCATGTTTTTTGTGGTATTTCTATGCTTTTTATGCTAAAAAGGAGTGATATTTTTAACGGAAAAGAAGATTTTTAATTATAATTTAAAGATATTATGCAATACTCATAACACTTGTTAAACGTTCTCATCAAGCTCACTTTTCTCATCATTCTATCATTCTTGTTCTTTTGATCAATCCCTATGCCCTCGAGTAGCTAGAATTCCATTACTACATGTGTAAGCATGCTATACCTTTCATTGTAGCATGTTCATTGAACTGAGTAAACGATAAAATAAAATGCCTACAAAGTGCATCTGTCATTTGAAATGTTTGTAGCTGGAAAGTTTATATCATAAACGTCTACTCTTGATACCTAAAGCTCTTCTCTGAAAAATGCCTGCGGTTCTTCACCTGTCCACTTGACGTATCCTCATGTTAGTGCTTCCCCATGTCTCAATTTTTTTTTTGCTTATTGACCTGTTATTGCAGTTCAACGATTATTATCGGACACAGTGCGGTGAAGCACACGAAGCAGCAAGGGATCAATCATAGCTTTCAACGGGATAATATGTTTCCTTCACGATAGGCATGCTCCCTCTAATCTTTGTAGGCTTCAGGAGAGCGACTGTTTGATCGTTTACCTCTTCAGCGGATGTTTTGACCCGTCTAAAGCTCACTATGGCAATAATAAGCAAGATGGGATTAATGTTCTGAGTGCTAACGACATAATGTTACGTTGCGGTTGATATCCTGAGAACTGCTGGCGACGTAATATCACATTCCTTTTAATTTTCAAAAATATTTGGTGTACACATGAATATGTATCATATACATAATTTCAACTTCCATTTGAGTCATCGTTTTCTATAATTAAATTCTTAATCAGGAGACATTATTTGCGTTTTCCTGTTCTTATGAAATATGTAAAATAATTCCACTAATTAATAACAAATTGAACAGCTGCTGGAGATCAAGTAAAAAAGTTAGTCTTAAGCGGATCTTTTTTAAGCTTCAAAAAATCGAAGCTTATAAAAAGTCGTAAGCGAATATGGTGCAAGTAGTATAAACTTTTGTAATATGCACAAATACAGCCTTTTATGCACGCTGAATGCATTCACTTTCTCAGCACTCTCTACATGTGAAATCTTAGAGCGCGGGAAATAGTCCTTTAATTTACGAAAGAAGTCACCTAAAAGTTTTTAATATTTTTTAATTAATTATAAATAAAACAATGACTATTTTCGCAAATATGACCAAAAGCTTAAGTCATTATTACATTTAAGAACTAAAAATTGAGTTTCGTGGATTGTTTGAAAGTATTGCGGGGAGTATTTTTTTAAAAATAAAGATTAGGATATCACAACCTAATGAGCAAGTTATGGATTGTAAGGAGATGTCGCCTGCTTCTATAAAGGCAGGCAGAAAACTAGTCTCTGAAATAACGGAAATATCGGTCATAATATCTCAAGTAGATCTTATTTATACATCGAACGATGTCTATATCAGAAGCGAATACTATGTGTTAGAAAATTAACAGCGAGATTCGCCTTGCTCAAGAAGAGTGACTACATCCGTAGAAACGATCAAGGGATGAGAAAGACCGGTTTTCCGCTTCAGGTTTCAGTAATGCTTTGCTAGGCGAGGTTCTTGCCCTCCAGGTTGTCTTCCCCATTGTACTGCTAACATAAATGCTCTTTACGGGGATGGAAAGTCAATCATTCAATTCAGCTTTAAGTTCGTGATTATTCCATATGCTGATTACAAGTCCTCACATCAAGTTAGCGCCTGCTGGAACATCAACTATCCGTTTCAATTCTAATTCGGCTGGTTCGTTGTTTAAAGTAAAAAAATCAATTCTGTATAATCTTCCTTACCATGATGGCCTACGAGCTGAGATATTAGCAATTTTAATCCATGTAACCGCAAACCTGAGCCTTTCAGAGCAAGTCTGTGGGAGTCTCGCTGCCGGAAAAAACCATCGTGGTGCGAGTGAATAGGGGAATGGCCCGTTGTTCCTTGTCTCTTTGTCACTTAAACTACTTTAAAACCTGCGAGATAGCTTTTGACTGAAAACTTCTGAAACAATAATTAGTACTTATTATTTTCGCACGATCTAGAGAAAATGTTATTAATTTTCCAGACTGTATAGTACCAGAACTGTTTTGACAGACGAGGAAATGGAAAAACTATTGTCTCAGAATATGATATCTCTCGCCTGAATTAATTCTTAGTACCATCTGCGTTATTTATTTGGAGGAGATTTTGGTGTTGTTTATCAAAAAATTGCTTCTTCTTCCAAGTTTCTTCTTCCAAGACTTCCAAGGTGTTTAGCATTTCTTCTAAAGGGTCAGTATACATCGGTCGACAACGCGCTACTAATTATAGCTTCTGCCACGGTCTAAGGGAGATCGTCACCTTCCTCTCAATTCCCCGCCTCGGGCAAAACCTCCACTGATGACACAGTCAAAAATGCTTTGCAAGTGCTCGGGAAAATGTTCGTAGTAACGTTAAAATACTCAATTTCCAACACTTTTGATAATGCTGCATAGATATAAAGAATACAATAAGTGCAAATATTTTCAGAACTATACGTGGTACAAGTATTGGCAATTAGTTTATTTCCGACTAATTCACGTTTCTACTACGGTCGAAATAATTATGTAAATAGCGAAGAGGAAAAAGAAACTTCACATATTATTTCATTTCTAGAGGTGATTTACTTAAAGTAGCAAAGCAGATTCGTAAAATAAAAGCACATAGAAGTCTGGGTAAGTGTTTTCGGCCGCGTTTTATACAGTTCACTTGAACCATGCTACTTGACTCATCATCTTCAAGTACTGTAAGCCATTTTTATGATATGTAATAGTATTAGTGTTTTGCATGGTCCGTCGACAGCGGAGTCATTAGCACCTTCGGATCTGTTATTTCTCCGAGAGTTCTATATAAAGAAATCCATGAACCGTGATGTATATTCTCAAAGCGTACATAAGTATTCACTTCTCGTGAGTATCCGCGTAACATTTAAGTCTTGAAACATCACCAGTACCATTCCTGCTGCGATAAGCATGCAATAAAATTAACCCACAGAAGAGGAAATAAACGGGGAATGAACTACCATAAGGTTTTTTTTCATGGAAACAAAATAAATTGGTGGGATCATAATACACGTTTTGATGTATTTTGTTTGAGTCCTGATTAGCGCTTGTTCGTCCTTACCAGATAGAAACTATTCACAGAGCCTCTGGAATCAGTCTGAGGAGATTGATTATTAAATCAAATTTAGTTCTGGCCCTTCACGGGTACACTCTTATCGATCAATCATAAGATAAGTTGGACTCCTAAGGTTTGAGATCGCTTTAAAAGCTTATGAACTTTACATAGATATACTAAATTATAGTGTCAATAACGGAACTTCTTTGTGAGTTATCGTACGATAGCAGCCGGTTGCTGCGAGGCTAATCGTGTGATGACTGAAATGCTATAGCGGTTCCCATCTGTTATCGTTCTACTCCTATCGTACAATTTCGGCTGAAATATCGTTTTTCATCTCTCATTGTTATGTTTAATGCCATTACGTTTCTTCATGTCAATCGAAAATTGTGAAACTTTCGCGCAATTCACCTACGCAATTATCCTCACTGTAAAACGTATACTTTTTGATCCTGTGGTATTAGTTTTCATTCGAGTTCACGATATTTTAGTACACAGCCTGACATTAACGAGAAATATTTCTAAAATGAGGAAATTTTAAATAATTTAATACATATTGTTCACAGTATTGTTTAACTTTGAATCAATCTCAGTGCCATATATACCCACTTCATACACAACATTTCTTTAATACTTTATTGGGCTTATTGCCACATAATTTCACTACCTTTACAGTTAATTGGATGCACTCAGTAACATATATTCATAATTCATAATTCGTCTTCGGTGATGATATCTTTTCCTTTTTAATGATAATAAAATTTTTGTGAAAAATATACGTACCTAGCAGTTTATTGAAAAAATGATACTTTTCTCGAACATTTTGAGATGTTTTTCTCAACTACTGTGATTTTTACGGCGAAGTTTCATTTAGGTATAAGAATTTGAAGACTGACATGAGATTCAGCTGCTCCACCACTCTGCTATTAATTTTGGCTGGTTGGTTCCGTATATCTCGACGTTCATATGCGTCGCCAACCATAATAACTGTAACTTCATTAACGGTTGGCGCATTGTATCGGCCTGCGTGCTCTCCAGATGGTACTTAGTCTGCTTGGATGACGATCGTGTAGTTGTCGTTTTGCAGACTGCTTGAAACGGTATTGACCAACTGGACCTACTGGATGTGATTTCGCAAAAACGGTTTCAAAGTCGCCACAATTTCTCGCTCCTCCATCTGCTCGATGCGGTTGTGTTGGCAGCTAGTGTTTATTTGTTGCTCCTCATCGCCCATTAGCAAGAATATTCGATTGACATCAGGAATTGAGATTAAAGAACCAATTTGATGATACACTTGGCCCTGAATCTTAAACGTTGATTCAAAATTGCAACCTTCCTCATTTTGAACGATTTCTGTTGCTCCAAATGATGCCATTTGGAAGCAAGAATCGAATATACGAATTTTACACAAAAACAATTTTGATTGAGGTGTGGCTCCAGCCAATAGTGTTAGTGTTTTCAATGGTTCTAGCGGCGAATTCAATGGTGGCAGTACAACTTTTCCAGGCGCGTAGCAGTTACCGGTCGATTCACCTTTGTATTTGAATGCATGGCAGTGTTGGCATTCATTGTCCATAGCACCAATGACAGTTAGTGCATGTGACGAATAGTCGATGTCCGACTCATGGTCGAACGCATTGATTGTACTGATTCGTACGTCAAATACCACAGAATCCGACATCAGCGCCACCTATGCTACACAAATATAACTATAAATTATTCCCTGGTGATCAATTATTCATGAACTTATCAGGAGGTTTCAACGGTAAATTATTCATGAACTTATGATTTTTTAATTCTAATAAATATTGGGGTTGGTGGGGGGTGAAATTTTGGGGCTGTTTGTTCTGATATGCGAAAAATCTTTTTAAAAAAATCGTAATAATTATCGGGCCATTAGTTTATGGAGTATCCCGGGAAAAGTGTTCAGTAAAATATTAATCGAAAGAGTGAGGAATATTACTGCCGACAGAATATGGGGTGTACAGTGTGGGTTTATGCCTGGGAGAGGATGTAGTGACCAGCTTTTTGCACTTCAGTAAGTGATAGAAAAATGTATGAGTGTCCGAAAGAAAGTGTACTGTGCGTTTGTCGATTTAGAGAAAGCATATGACAGAGTAAATAGAAAGAAGTTGTGGAAGGTTTTCAGAGACTATGGAGTGAATGGGCAGTTATTGAATGTTATGATAGCGATGTATAACAATATTGTTATTATTCGAGAAGCAAGTGTAAGAGTTAACGGGGTGATTGGTTTGTAATAAATCGGGGTGTAAATCAAGGATGCGTAATGTCTCCAGGGCTGTTTAATGTATTTATGGATACATGTGTTAGAGATGCATGTAGTAAAAACGACGGTGTTTTGATTGTAAATGTAACCTTGCGAGTTCTTCTAAATGCGGATGATGCTGTTTTGATCTCAAACAGTCAACAGGAATTACAGAAGCTCTCAGATAAGTTTTGTGAATCAACGGAGAGAATGGAATTGAAGGTAAATGCGTGCAAGACTAAAGTAGTAGTTTTTGATGAAGAGAATGGGGAGAATAACTGTATGATGAGGGTGAATGGTGGAGTAATTGAACAGGTGGATGATTTTGTGTACTTAGGTAAGATGTATGTGAAAGGTGGAAGGATTGATGAGGAGATAAAGAGATGTGCGAATGCTGGGAGGAAAGTGGCAGGTAGCATTTGCAGAATATCAAGTAATGAGTGCTTGTCTAAGAAAGTGAAAATTGCCGTATACAAAAGTGTACTTCTTCCCACTTTGCTATATGGTAGTGAAACATGGGTATGTCAGTATAAACATAGACTAAACGCCGTGGGTATGAGTTATCTGAGGAGTATTTGCGGCCAAAGTAGGATGGATAGGGTCAGGAATGAGTGGGTCATGAATGGATGTGGGTTAAATGCTCCAGTAATGGACATGTATGAAAGGAGTGTGCTTTGTTGGTTTGGACATGTTGAGAGAATGGATGAAAGTAGAATTACGAAACAGATATATGAGAGTAGAACGAATGGTGTGAGAGGTAGAGGTAGGCCGAGGAAGTTGTGGCTGAATGTGGTTGAGTATATTCTTAGGAGGAGGAATATTAGGAGTCCTAAAAGCAGGAGGGCGTGTATGAAACAGTGTATGGGGGTAAATGAGGCAAAAGAGGTTTGCAAGGATAGGTCAGTATGGAGGAAATTATTGAAGCAGAGTTAGGTGTAATATTATGTATTAATGAGTGAAACATTTTAACTGTGCCTACCCCGAAAGGGAACGACGTGATGGGTATGTATGTATGCATGCAAAAAAAAATTCCTGGAGCTAAATCGCAGTGCTACCTACCAGGTCCAATTGTAAATTTAAACCATCCAGGGGCCCACTCAAACACACAAAA
Source organism: Ceriagrion tenellum (assembly GCA_963169105.1). NCBI lineage: Eukaryota > Metazoa > Arthropoda > Insecta > Odonata > Coenagrionidae > Ceriagrion > Ceriagrion tenellum. The sequence goes on from OY720639.1 coordinate 106,927,403, forward strand.
AATTTAATCAAAATCCGTCCAGCCGTTTAGGAGTTCAGTGAGATACACACGTACAGAAGAAAGATATACATATATAAAGATATAAATACTTTCATATGTTGAAATTACTTATAAGGATACAATGCATCATACAAAGATTCAACGCTCCCTTAAGCACCATTAACACGCAGAATCCCGGAATTGTTTACCTCCTAGCAATCCCTCACGGGTCATTTTGACCCGAAGTTTCTTTTTTACTATTCTTGGTGATTTTATTTCCATTTTATGCTAAAATGTTGTTGCTTGAAGTTATAACACTGTTTAGAGAATAAAAATAATAATGTGATCAATATTTTAAAATGTTTTTATCGTAAATCATTAGAATAAGTGATATCAGAATCTATGCATTACCAACACCATACCATAGATTAGCAACATACCGGCGTCTTGCGCCTGTAGCATGAATCCATTATGTTTTATTTAATTTCCTTGAATTTAGATATAAAACAAAGTCTTCCTTTTTCATTCGGGGGATGTGGACCCACAAAAATGCGTGAATTACTGCGTGAAACCCTTGACCGCTTGTAATTCTCGCAATTGTAGCAGAAATTTGTGCCGAGGTATTGCGATCCCTGTAATTACACGGAATAGCACACTTTCATTTAAAGCTGATAGATCCAGCAAATTGTAAAACTCCGATACTGGCCAGTGGCGCGAAAAATTTCGCACAGAGTATTTCCACGCTATTTGATTTGAACAGTCTACGCTAATTTTTGTAGCATCATAACATAGTAGTCTGTGGAAGTTTTTTTTTGCCCGGCGGAAATAGAAAAATTGGGATGCACAGGGTATTATAATCTTTAACGGAAGAAAAAAGAATTAACTCAATATAAGTACATTCTTTTTCTTCCTACACTGATATGCAGTAAGTGTCATGTTATCATAATTTAGAACAGCAGTGGAAGACATAGGAGCATTGCAATGTGTATTTTCAGCGGTTCATAGAAATTATCTTGAAATTCCTTTATTTCGTATGAGTTTAAGCTCCACTCAAAGATTTTACCACAGACGCTACAAAAAGCGTATTCCCCTCAAGCTATACATTGTTACCGTAAAACATTTGTTCGCTGGAAACATGCTCGCGTGAACGTCGCCCAAGTAGAATGCTTTCAAGAGTAATGAGCGGCGGAATTCGGACTCGGATGAGTTTAGTCGCCTTTAAAGGCCTCGCAATGGCAGTGAGAAGACGGATGGTTAATGATTACGTTTGCGCAGAGTCGGGGAGGGGGTCACTCGAACGAAATGGATCCGTCACTTGATGACGTCGGAAGGTGACGTTTATTCCGGGTACGACCGCCATTTTCCTTCCGCGGGAAATTGTAGAGTTCCGTGCTCTACCAATCTCACTTGATGTTCTTTTACTTCTCCGTCTCCTCTCGCTCGTAATCGCTCCCATTCAGCCCGCTTTTCTCCCTCCATTCGTGTCTGTTCATTTCGCCTCGCTTAACTGCTCGGGTGTTCCTCAATTAGGGTTGAAGTAGAATGGCTGAAACGATGTCTCTTCCTCGGCAAAACCTTTTTCGTCGCCGTCCGATTGATGAATGCTCTTATTTTTTTGGAAAATACGAGAATACTTCATGAATTCTCATTTAATCTTGTTGCTTTCTGATATTATTCTCTGTATTGATCTGTGATGGAGATATATTCCCCCTTTAGGTTGATTGATGTGTGTGCGTTTGAGCTTTTCGCACCTTGTTCTTGTTTCGGATTTCATGAGGTGGACACTGTTGACGTAATACGTACCTATATAGTGAATACATAGTATTCAGCTGTCACGCATGCCGTAGCGAAGCATTTAAATGCGTCGTAATCATCACCGTAATTTTTTAATAAAGGTCATCTCTTCACGGATGATTTTCCAAGAACATCAAACATGATGGTGGTATTATCGCCGTGGACTAGGTATGTCCGAGCATTCTACTGCGTACAGTAATATATATGTACACCCAACGCACCGTTTTTCTTATTCTGAATGTCGTTTGGAGACATTGAGAACGTTGAGTGTAGATGAAAATTTTACTTTGGGTAGCAGAAAACCCGGAAATGCCTGATAGTGTTAATACATATGGCTGCGAAAGCCTGAAATTAAAGATGATAGGTATATTTTTGATATTTTAACTCATTTCTTTTTACAGTAGTTACGATTGTGCTGGTATAAATACCAGGAGCAATTGTTAGAGTTAATTATCAAGCATTGCGGCTGACTCCATGAGTTATCCGAGAAGAGCCCAAGGTAACAAAAATCGGTTAATTTTTAAGATTGCTACTGGCCACAGCCCAAAAGACTTTGGATCACACAGGAGGGGATCCAGTTGAATACGATGATATCAACTGAGGGTTAATGATCTTCCATTCTCGAACAGGCATCACTGTAATCATAGCGTATGGATTGTTAAGGCGCTCCACTATTTGTCCAAGATGTGTTTGAAAGTAGCATTGCAAAAAATAAGATATCTCGGCCAGTACGTCCATAAGTGATTGTATCTCATTCTGTTTATTTTATTTATTTATTATTTGATTCTAAATTTATGCAGCGTAAAATTTTTCTCAAAATCTTAAAACAATTCTTAAATATTAAATCTATGGTAATATACTATGCCAAGAGATTTTAGATGCAAACTCTAAAGAAATCCTATTATCTATTTTTGACATAGAAAATAAACCCTCTGAAATGGGATCTACGGGAAAGCCTAAAAAAAAGTGGATAACTGCATACTTTTAGTCAACGAGTAATTTCAAGTTTTTTTATAAAATGAGATGATTAAGAGAAATTTAGAGTGTTGCGGGTCGATTGCCTTACGCTTTATATTTTTTCTTGGGAAAGGACTAATCATAATACGAATAGGGAGGAAAGATTTGATGTTGGATTGCCTTCGAACATTTGAGCGTTTATATTCATAATACAAGAAAATGATTTGTGTGATTTTACAGTAAAAAAAGTAATAAAGAGTTGCACGCAGATTTATTGAAAAAAGTATTTCGTGTAAATAGTAGTCTGTAAAAACATTACAGACTCTTGTAGAAAACGCAAACCTTCCATGATTTCTGAAGATTATCAGCAAACGTTCGTATTTGGTTTCGGACAGCAGCTTTCCCAGATTCCAAGCCGGGAACGTTATCCGCAGTGTCATGCAAACGGAGCCTGTCCAGAATTCCATGCGCGTACCAGGTGTCCCGTAAAGCCAGTAAAACGCGGCGCTAAGAATTCTGCCGAATATGAGCGGATCTATAGAAGGGTGACGGCCATTCACGAAGCGGTACTGTCCGCTGTGGGATGGAGAAGGACGGCGAAGAAGAGATCTGCACTTCGTCACAGCTGAACCCTTTGATCGGTTCAGGACCTGTTTTTTCGCATTTTTCCTCTCGGACTCTGCTGCCGAATCCTGAGCGGGGCCGGCGGTTTTATTTGCTGTGCGCGAATCGATAATCCCCGTTTGAGGTGCCTTCTCCTTGATTTACAGCCTTGCATGACGGGCGCTTTGAAGCAAGACAAGCGCATATTTTTCAGCCCATCGTGCGTGCAGTTTACGTGCGCACGCAAGCGATTTTTCCAGAGAGCCTTTTCTCCCAACCACGAATTGAGAAGGCTTTCCCTTGCTTAAACTATTTTTATTTCATTCAGAGAAGCATTTTTGAACCAATAAATTTATTAGAATTTCATGACAGCCGTGAGGGTGGGGTCATTTCGACTTCCATCTAAAATCAAGTATATTTTCCATATTAAATAAAGTAAATTTTTTATTCCACGTGAATTCAATGTATTTAAGACGATTTGGGTATCGACGCGGCACGTAATCATCAGACCAGAACACATCTGAAGATGACGTGCCACAGCGAAACCCGGGTCGTCGCAGATAACTGAAATTGATGTGGAATATCAAAGTTACTTCATTAACAATGTATAGTAAATTCCATGAAGTCACGCCTGAGGCAGCAGGAGAAGTATATTTTTTCCAGGGAAAATCAATCTTATTGAAGCATTTTATGCAAACCTACTTTTTTCTTATGATATTATAAACTTTTATCAGAAGTTGAAGGTCAGCAATATTAGTTAAATCTTAGTTACTACTTAAAAATTAGTCAAATAGAGCATGCTAAATCGACTATTTCATTTCGAGCCTTTTCTTTCCTGTCATCGTTGGAAGGGAAAAGCGATTTACTCCAATGGTGGGTAATCGGCTGATTGAACTCAAGAAGAGTAACAGGACAGGAGTCTGTGCTCGACAGGCGGACTTACCGTATCTTAGCAATCCAATTTCCACCCGTAAAGTATAAATTGCCCGCGTTACAGTGTTTCACCTCACAACACCGTTATGCGACGGATTTACTTTACGCCGACGGAGGAGAGGGAGTAGGGTGGTGGCGTTTGGAGTTTGTGGAAACAGAATAATGAGCATATATTGGAAATATTTCTCCATGATATGTATAGCAATTTATAGCACTCAGGAGAAACAATCACAATGAAGTGTCGCTGTTAATCAGTCTCAGTATTATGCTACCTACAAATGAGTGAATTGATGAGTATTTTAGCAATTGAAATGTAAAATATAGCTAAAACTCATAACAGTATCTAACATACAGGGATTTGCATGTCATGGACGAAGACCTTAGTATCATTCAAGCCCTGAACCACGGAATATAACGACATAGAGAGAAATCGTAGTATATATATAAATAATAGGGAGAAATCAACTAAAGTCAATTACACGCATACATATATGGCATTACGATAAGATATATTCTAATATATAGTCTGAAATAACATTTAAAGCTGTATAAGCCGCAAAAAATATACTTCTTACAGTATCTTTTTGTTTAAAACTCTTTAGTGAGTGAGTCACGGAACTGTATCACAACTTTCTGAATTTCTCAGCAATAACAATGGAATATTTGCCTGAATTAATTTCAAATATCAAGTTTTTGGTTAATTTAACCATATCCGTGTCTATACACCTAGTTAATCTTAAAATGGCACAGGCAGAGCCAAGTTTGTAAACACATGGTCTTCCAATTGATTATTCGCCAATTTATTCAGTGAACGATATCTTTGAAAAAAATTCATTCTGCAGATAAATATATGAAAATGTGAACGGAAATCATCAATTTGGGTGAAAATGGTGAAAGTTTATTTCTGCATACGATGTATATTTACAAGTTTTTCGCTCATCAGGAATAGGCGATTTAAAAAATACTTCTATCGCTCATTGATGTGAAATTACGCGGATGGAGATCGGATTATTCTACCACAAAATTGGAAATATTGACTGCTCTCTCGTTCATTTGCTGGTTATGCTATAGAATGCCTATGAAGCAATAAATTCGCTATGCAGCTTTTTTTATTCATACGCCCACATTGATTCCAAAAGGTCAAGCATTGGAAAATACGTCACCCGAGCACAAAATTTGCCTCTCTCTTTTGAGCCGTATCATAGCTCCCTCTTTATATTCCATTTACAATTAAACATACAGATATATATTTGAGATTTTTATGTCAATATCAGTTTTTCTTTCAGTAATATTATTGTTTCAACCTGAATTACAGGACATTGTAAAATCATTGGGTGTCTCATCCTCATTTTTAGTTATGATCTAGTGTGCTTTATTTTTATACGGATATTAAAGTGACATTTTTTAGTTATACCGTTTAACACTGGAGCCGTGATCTCTCCAAAATATATCGCTTGGAAAATAAACTATTTTAGGAAACTCTCGTTATATTTTTAACATTCACTGCAGAATTTTATAGTGAGATCTGGCTGTCTAAATAAAGTTCACTAGAAGCACTTGAACCTTGAAAGACAGCAAATCTGCCATGAGCATGGACTAATGCCTCTGGATACGGGCCTCTCTCTCTCTAATCTCTCACGGGCCTATGGTTGATCAGAATGTTAATAACTTTAATATTTAGAGCATCTACATTTGTATTTACTGTTATTGACCAAAAAATGTCACGGAAAGTGGAGAAAATGCCTCACACCTCATCAGCAACTAAACTTACTGGGCTAAACTCTGTCAGAAAACAATCATGATTGTTTAAATTCTAATTATCTGTTAAATAGATATTATAGAAAATTGTATCTGTAGGAAAGAAAATATTGGGGAAAATTCCATTGTAAGAAAATAAGTACCCTGTGAGAGACTAAAAGTCAACCCATAAATCGCGTCGTTCGATTGGTATTCTGATTCTATGGGAAAAGGTATGGGTAGTAGATTTTTTAAATACAATGAAGTAACCTAACTAGACAAAAACAATATTGGAAAATAGACGCTTAGGATATTAAACGCAGATAAGTCGGTCGAAGAATGACGGAAAAAAACTAGGAACCTGCGGGTTATTCATATTTGGTTCAATGTTTTGAAAACTCTGATGATGAAAGAAATTAATCAATATTTCACCTTTGGAGATTGAGGAAAAGTGAATTTGCAATATGAATTGAAAAATGAATGTGGTTTAAGTGGCAAAGATGTGTTTTTCTGCGCCACAGCTTCACGGAGTAATAATTGCTCCATAGCGATAATAGTTATTATTGAAAACTAAAGGCCAGGTTTTTATAATGACTGATAAACGTAAATAGCATCGTAACAATGTGAACAGTAAACGCAATCGTAGATTTTTCGTTAATTAGAAGCTAGCTGAGAATTTTTGTTTTAAAAGTTTACATCAGACAGTTTGCTAGTTGATAAGATTGGTAATATTAAGTTTGACATTTTAACATTGGGTTAACATGATAATTACCTGTTGGAAGTTATAAAACGATTAAGTTAAGATGAAGGTTTTTCTCTAAAACTTTTAGGCCTCTATCTTTGGGCACCATTTCTTTCTTCAATTCTGTATGCTTTCTTTATCATTTTTATAAAGCTTGCCATCAATTTTCCCTTTTCTTGCTCACTCTTTATTCAACATACTTACCGAGCAATGAAATATTTGCTTTATTCTAGTTTGTGCCCTCCTACTTCTTTGATCAGCTTCGCTTTCTGGATATTGAAAGATCTCATTACTTTAGTCCCTCTTGATTTATCCACATTTAATACTTCACGCATTTACTAATGCCTGTAATCCTTATGACAGTTAATTTGCATCTGGTCATGTCCGAATCCAACAAACTTAATATCATCCGCCTGTTATTTGGACATTTAGCTCTTCTGATTCCTATCTTAATATTTTCTTTGTGTAAATATAGAAAATCATTGGCAATAATGAGCAAAATTTGTCATATTGTGAATTACTCCTTCTATCTTATTCTCTTTGCTCACGCTAATGTTCTTCAAATTTCATCACTACTAATCCTTTTTCCATCTCTTATTTTTGCTCTATTTCTGTAATCAGCCTTGCTTTGTTTTGGTCTTATTTCTCTTTGTCTTTCTAATGTAAGCTATAAATGTTTGATTTGATGTTATCATAATTAATTTTACTCAAAGCCCATGGAAAACTAAAGTCAATTATTTAAAAAAGATATAGTTCACTTTGAATGATTTTCACTATTGAAGCATTCATTTCCCACTCTGCTTGAAAAATTCGTGTTTAGGTATTTAAAATAGGTTTAAATTTCAAGTGTATGAAAGAATTATTCATTCAGTTTGAAAGAATATTCACTACGCGTCGTAACTTGCAACCGAATGGTTTGCTTTATATTACAGATTTCGATTTTAGAATTTCAAGATGTGTCAGTATTAGACTATTTTGAGATTTGTAACTTTTCTCAATAACCTTAAAGTGTTACATGATTTTTTTTCAGGCATATTTCCATCTTCACCTGAGAAAATTCTTCGATTACATGTGCTCGTCTTCATCACCGAAGAGTAATAACTCCGAAGGCGTTCTACTTAACTCATCGGTCAAAGGTTAGCGAGCTAAGCTTGAAATGTACATTATTACCTCATACAGTCATTTTTTCTTACATAATATGTGTAGTAAGCTTTACTTTTAGCCATCATGTTGTTATGTTTGCCGGAATCGGGATAATATCGCTTATTCTAACTCTGCCATCATTCACTTTCACTACCAAACCCGTAAAAACTAACAGAATTCTACAACAACTAAACTACGCATCAACTAAAATACTCACAAGCTAGTAAGCCACTGACTGACAATTTAAACATTTCTCTTCCGATGCTACAATATAGCAAAAATAACAATGAAAAGTCGAAGTAAATAATCTTAATAAATTATGTGTAAGAATATAATCTAATTTGGGATTGTTCAAAATTATAAATATCCAACAGTTTTAATACCACCTAGATAAGTAGCATAACAAGTTAAAGCGAAGGGGAAAAGCTCAGTTACTACCGGAACATCGAATTTGCTATTCTTCCTCAATTTCCAAATATCCCAGCCATTTCCTCTCCTTCTTGCGATGTTGGGAGAATACTGTCACTGGAGATATTGTCTTTTTTCGTTGCCAATGCAATGTAGACCAGCTTGACTCTCCCCCCTGATTTATATTGCGAGGCTCTCTTGTTTATGGGAATACCGCAGGCATTTTCTGGATCGGCTGCCGAGATCCCTTTACCTCGGAAGTATAATATGGCCCTCTGGCGAGAGAATCTCCGTCGTTTGTCATCTCCTTGTCGTACACCTTGCCTTGACCTTCGACCACCGTCCACGAGGAATCGGTGAATGACGTGCTATAGATACCCAATATGAATTCCTAAATACTGGATAAGGTTTATCCCCGTTGTCATATAGGAACATGGTTTGTCCGTGCTTTACTCTGCCGTAAAGCCATGAGAGTAATCTTGAATTGCTCGAATTATTTTATGAAAATCTCTATTAATCAATTCTGATATCCTAAATAGCTTGAATAAACGATTTATACCAATCGATTATCAATAAATGTGCCCTTGATAGCAAGATCAGCATAATTCCTAAATGTCACTCTATGGATTAGAATTAAAGTAAATAATAAATGTACTTATACGACTGCCTTCTAGTGGAAAAAAGGACTTAGAATCACACTATCTATTAAAAAATGACGCACTTATAAGAATGTTTCCTTGCATCTTGCTGAAATAGATCAAAATACTGACTAAACGTAAGCATACTGATGGCTACCACACCTTCCTTTCATTCTCTGCATCGTAAATGTTGTGTTCATTGTTTTTATTCCTTTGATCCCAATTTAACTGAAGCGTGTCAGGTTTCTGCTAAAATATGCCGTTAAATATATATTTGTTTACATCGGATGTATGAGTAACCAAAAATAAAATTTTAACTTTTCTTACAAAATATCGACCATTTAAAGTCACCTTAACTCTTTTCCCCTTGTTTTTAGCGAAAATTTTAATTTTATGCCATATTTCTGAATTTATGGCTGTGAGGTACTTTTAATTCTTTCTTCTTCTTCGGTTATCAACCCATGGGTTGGTTGGCAATAGCACGCCATTCTGCTCTTTGCTCAGCTTTCCTCTTCATTTCACCATATGAGACGCTTCCAGAGTCATTGATGATCTGCTTCATATAGCATAATCTAAGACTTTTAATAACGTTAGTATAATCTAATATGGTTTTTTCACGGTAAAAAATGTGGAATCAAGTAGTTTAGGAAAGCCTTTAAAGCCAAACTTTTACAATACAGTTTTGATAACCGTTAAAGTTTGCCGCATGAACAGGATGAAATAAATTCTAACGTCAAAATGAACTCTTGTTCCAAAACGCTAGAAAATATGATTTCCAAAATCCTATATCTGAACACAGCAATAAATCAGACGACTTGGATACTAACAAATCTCATAGTTTTTATACTGTGAAGTTCATCTGAGAGATTACATTATGCAGGCAAAATTTGTTCATGATGCCTTGTTTTTTTGCTTCGGCACATTGCATTCCACAGCTAGAAAGATATATTTCCAGTAACAGCTAGAAAGCTCGGTTCCGCATATGAAATCATTCTATGACTTTTAGATATTTCTGCATGAACTTGACCGTGAAAAACGCAAATGTGTTCTCCAGTTTTTGTATACTTCGTTATTTCTTTCGCGACATGAGATGAGGCACGCGAAGAGAAGTTTTGGGTCATAACGCCGCATTTATCACCGTGGGAATCGTCTTTTCGTGCTTGAATCGATTAGGCTACTTCCGTTGGTAGCCATAGGTCACATTAGCTGTACCCGTTGATGTTAGTCATGTAGAGCACGGCGGTTCTCCGGCGACCTTGTTCGTATATTTCATCTCCCCCTCGGCTCTCAAATTATCTTTTACGATTTATCTGTGGTCTGAAATAATCGAGCTTTCTTGAATGTGATGCGGGCGGTAACAGCTTTGAGGCCAGCCACAATTTAGAAGATAAGGAAAAATCTAGGAGCACCCGCTACCTACTATGCTGTTATGTAATTTCAAAATGGCCACAATTCACTTTGGACATGGCCTCATGGAAAGGCAATGGTCACTCCATTACCCAATCGAAAACTATTTCTTCGATCTTGATTATAGAATAATGTATATTTCTAGCATCAAGGGTGGTATATGCTGCTTAAAACAATCGTTGAAAACTTTATAAAATTCAAAATTTGTGTTTATACCATACCTTATTATAATCAGGCTAGTTACTGATCTCCCAACAAAAGAAAGAGGTACTTACCGAACGAAAAGAATGCTCGAAGTCTGAGTAATTAGTTTTCTGATGCATTCCTTCGGAACGTGTACCGTTAGAACAATAGAGCGAAGAACGCTGGTAGCGTTTCAATTACTCTTTCATCGGAGGTTTAAACATTCGTCGGACAGATAGGACCTTCAATTATCTTCTGAAAATTGAGAAAATGGCTATACCTTGGGAGGCCTAGAGAAAGAAAATAATCGATCGATAGGAAATATTTTACGTGTCGTAGAAGGGCTAAAAACTACTATTATAAGTTTACTCCCTTCTACCCATAAAATGTACATTTGGGGGAAAAGCTGTTGAGATCAACCTTAATTGGAATAAATAAAGACAAATAAAAAATATCGACGATACATTTAATACCGTGTTGATGCAACTGGGAGATAGTAGAAATGTAGTGAGTAATTTTTTAGTTTTCAGCCTGTTGAAAGGTTGAAAACAAAAAGAGAAGAACAAAAGATTCGGAATACGGTATCGAAACGGAAGATACGGTATCATTATTTTACCATCTGTTGGCGGGGCCTCTGAACAAGGCCTGGCCTTCATTTTCACTCTACAGGGCTGTCTGCTCACTTTCCTGTACGATACATGACCGCAATCTTATTTCTCCAAAGCAGCTCACAGAAGCTGCCTCACATCATCTTAATAGTTTAAAATTCTTCTTTTAGTCACACTCACTATCATGTCCTCGCCTTATTTGACATCCTTCGCGCACCTTTTCTATCTTCTATGAATGTCCACAGATTTTCTTCCCTACCACCATATATAGTACTCCCACTATGACGAAATTCTCCTTAATAGAGGCTTGAAAGTTTTTTCCTTAGTGCCTCGAGAGTCCTGGACTGAAGGAGCAATTTGTTTGGAAAAGCTAGGAAAATTGGCTGATTTGTTACTAAACAAGGAAATAGTATCATGACCATCGAAAAATGTGGTACCGAAAGAGAAATATCAGGCTTGATGTGGTGGAAAAATTCATCATAATGAATAAGAGTAAAAGCAATTGCACTTAGATAATTTTTATTCGACCTAGGTTTCGATTTACTACATCATCAGGTTGGTGATGATGTAGGATATACATTAATTAAGTTTCCGCAAAAATTATTGTTTCCAAAAGTCATTATGCATATTATTGTTTTTTGTAAATGAATTAATTTAAGAAGAGTCAATTAAATTCACAGATTCATATTTATGATGGAGCAAAGGAGTTTTTCTTGAATATTAGCTTATTTTTTCGCACTTTTTTGATTCAAGAACATAGTCTATAGTTAAATTACCGAGGAACATATCGCAATCGTATTTATAGTTGCCAGTATCGTCGGAATTTCTGGGCATTGCTCGTTGAGGGAACTAATAATTGGGTATGTTCTATTGCTGATTTCGTGGATACACAGTGAACTTCCAAAACTCGAACTCGACCGCACTGTAAATCAAAGTTTATTAGTATTTCCATGCGCGCTCCTTGGAAGCAGTTAATCATTGAACATGTCTGAGCTGCTCCAATATAATTTCCATCCCACATGTTATTGTAGTTCCTATTTGTCCTCTCCATTAATAATGATAGGGGAATATCGGAAATTGGCCAGCTTTTATTTCACTGCCGCTTGTTGTGGTTAACGGTGTAGGTCATAATTATACTTATTTATTTATATTTTACAAAGTAAAATATGGGTTGAATCATCATAACTAAATTCCTTGTAACCAGATTGACCGTCCATTGTAACCATATTCTATTAGTTGCCAGGGAAAAATTGAATTTTCACTCAGCATTAGTACGGATTGATTTTTAAGAATTCAATCGTCAGAGGTTTTACGTCATTGCATCAGCCGTTTACAAATTCCTAGCTCATTAATCTAAGTAACCAGCTTACCATCAATCATTAAATACAGTTTTTCTATATAAAGTTTAAGTTCAAACTGTTATAGATTTGTAATTAGGGCCGTTGGTTATTCCCATTTATTTTTGTTGCATTCATTAAAAAAATACTGTAATCTTATTTCATTTTTCTCTTACCTACTAAGCAATATTTATGCTAAATGGCACAATTAACTTTTCATTGCTGAAGTCGAATCACGTGAGTATACTATCAGCCCACTGGAATTGATTCATCTACACTAATTTTGATTATTCTGATTCCTATAAATAGCATCTATTAAACGCCGGTAATCAATAACTTCATTGAATCTCGGAAAACCCTGCAAATCGCCTTGGGAACTACGCTAAACTTCACCATATGACTTGACTAACTAGGCTGGTTGGCCTCGTCATTTAAGTTTCTAAAGTTTTATCAAAGTTAACACGACTATTGTATTGAAACGTTGTGTGCTGGTGTATGTTGAATTTTTGATTTGTACAGACGTGAGGCTACTGTTCCAGATAAACTCCGGTGTGAATAATATGCTAGTGGGGATGGATATATGTTTTTACTTTTTCTTAAAGGTGATGGATGTATGTTTTTACTTGTTCTTAGAGATGATGAATGATATGCTATTCAAATGGAGTATATTACTTATTCCTTATCTACTTAAAAGGTCATATCATATCGTTTTTGATACGAGTTGATGAGACCAAAGGATTCCAAAAATGTTTACCTGCCTGATATATCTCCTTGAATGAGAGAAATTTTTTACTTTGATTACCTTCAGTAAGTCTTCAGAAATTATGCCTGTACTTAATTATTAGGTCTGATTATTGTTGGAAATCAAATATACTGTTGATGTTGAAGTCATGATATTTTATATGACTAAGATATCTTACATTTAAAATGGTAAAGGGAGAATAAGATGAATGTACATGTGGGAGTCTTTTTATGAGATTTTAAGATTCTTTATAATAGGAGAGCGATAATGAAGCGAGAGTGTTGGAGAAGAAAAATAGTCACAGTAGGTTATGCTATAATGGAGTAGATTAGCGAAAAAAAGCCAGTTTTTATAGGCTTAAAATCAATAAATATTTATTTATTTTAATTGAATTGACAAAATGATCGCATGCAGCATAAATCCATTTTACAGTAAACATATAAAAAACAAAGAAAGGACACAAACGTAGAAACACAACAAGACATATATTCTCATATTCTACCGACGCCGAAAGGAAATGATTATGTGGTTATGCGTATATGCTGGCGAAATTCAAAGATAATCATTGGTGGTTTCTTGGCGTTCAAATGTCTTTTTTTTCTAAAACTCATAATTTTCATACCCATTACTTGCGACTTATCCTCAAAATTATGAGACCAATACAATATGTTACTTACTTGGAAAATATTTCCACTCCGCAATTTTGTGAATTAGGCAATCATGAAGGTACTGCGACAACTAGCTTACCACAAATACTTAAGGTTTCGACGTATTAAAAGACATATTGATCTATTCAACGTGGCTGGTTGCGCATTTTTATGCTTTCAATAGTCACCTATGCCATCGCACCATGTGGCTCATCATATTCTCTTCTATAATCTACGTTTAAAATAACCTATAAAGGAGTGTTCTATTTTCATCCCTCTCTCATAAGCTTAACTATGACAGAGCTATGTTTGTTCTGTTTTTCTCTCTTACCAAAGCGTAAAGCAAGACAGACCCAACATCAGTCCCTCATGCCATCCTCCCTCACTCTTTTAATCTCTCATTCATTTCGTATTTAAAACCTTTGCTGCGTCGTTCTCTCATGTTCCCCTCTTCTGATCTCAATTTCCCGCGAAGTTCGCTCCGGTGGTTCAGCATCTCTTGGCTTCATGTCACACACACTTCTTTTGAGAGTCCATTAAAAACCAAACTCGCGGTTGGAACGCCTTCTCTGCGGTGGCGTAAGTTTCCCTCCTTTTTGACTGCCTTAGCATCCTCTTTTATTTACTTTTATTTTTGTATTTCCTCCCCGCTTTGCAGCCCTCTACCTCCCACGCAGGTCCCAGACGCCGAAAAACCATTTATTCTGCACCCTCTAATCCTGCGTATAATAAACTACCCCACAGTAAATAGAACGGACATCAGGGAAAAATCATGACCTTAATCGCCAAATCGTCTCTTTCCCTCTTTACTATTTATGACTGTGAGATTTATCGATGACGATATGCAATAGGCTTGCAATATTTCATGCAATTTGTGAAATTGCAGGACATTCATGAACTTTTAATTGCCCAGGAATTAACAAAACTTCGTGAGTTTTACGTAGAATATTCAATGGACAACCGGTTTAGTTGAATGTTCTACATCATCATCACGTGATTATGTCAATTATTTGACAACACCGGTCGTTAATGGCCAGGAATTAACAAAACTTCGTAAGTTTTACGTAGAATATTTCGTGGACGACCGGTTTTGTCACATATTTGGCATCATCAGGTGATGATGGTGTCGACTGTTTGAATAAACCAGTAGTCCAATAAATATTCTACGTCAAACTTACAAAGTTTTGTTAATTCCAGGGCAATTACAAAGTTCGTGTCTGTCCTGCAATCTCACAATAAAAGTACGAAGCTTGGTTAAATTCTGGGCACCTGATGATGTCAACAATTTGGCGAAACCGGTCGTCCAAGAAATATTCTACGTAAAGCTTACGAAGTTTTTTTGATTTCTCTGCACTGTGAAAAACATTTACAAATTTAGACTGAAACTATCATTCTTTTTAATGTCATTTTTTCCGCGCCTCGTTAGGAAACACGATGGCTATAATTAAAGCTTTAAAAAAATGTCACTAGCAAGCATAGGAAGGCTATTTCTTTCTTTCGAGTTGTGGCCTAACCAGAGCGAAGTAGCCTCTCTCTTTTACTTTTTCAGCCGTGGACCTACCTATTATACGCTTAGCAAAATCTATTTTCTTTAATGCTGCACTGTATATATTTTATATATGTGTTCCCTACGATATATCAGAAGATAAGGTAGTTCCAAGATATTTTACTGAATTTGAAGATTTTATATTTACTCCATCCACAGTATAGGTATGGCATGTGTTTGATGCCTTTTGCAGGAAGTGAAAATCATTCCCTCTGGACGAAATTGAATACATGCGTTGTAATATTCATTTATTTAAGTTGGACTGAGTATACGCCCACTTCTATACGCCTGTTTTCTCCCTCTCCCTCCAAATCTCTCCCTCCCTCTTTCTCTCCGTTCCTTCCTTCTCCTGCCACTTCCCCTCGTCCTCATCCCATCCGGCTCTTAACATCTGCTCTCACAAACCCCATGAGTGCTTGGCGAAATTCACCGATTCTCTTAGTATCTCCCCTTGAATTTTATCGCCTCGCGGATTTTTGCTCTCTGAAACCTCGAGAGACGTCAAACTGCCGCGGCGTATACTACAGAGAACTCAATGTAGTTGCCTCGAACGCTATTTTAAACAATGCTTGTTGAGCACGACCACCATATTGTTTTCCAGCACCTTTGCCGCTAAGTTTAAAACGAATACCGTGCGTTCTGAATGGCGAATAAATCCACACATATTTATCCAGAGAAATATTCAGCAAACTAAAAGGAAAATAAGTTTTCCTGAAAAGGAAATACTACAGGTTTATATAAAAATAGAAAAATACAATAAAATACGCCAGGGTAAATTTTTTATGACAGAAAAGTAATAGAAATACAATAATGGTTCAGAACGGGTGTACTTCAGAGCGAGGCAGAGAATATTATCATGACGCCTCATTACATCTCTAGATCTGACAGAAGCGATAAAATAAGAGATACATTGCCGAACAGATAGGTACTAAAACTTATTCTTTCCGCGCATAGTAAGCGACCACAATAAAAACTGAGCTCCACTAAATGCACGTCACAAGGTCACCCCTCAATTACTTCATCTTCACACGGCTGGTGTCCTAACACTCCCAGTTATACACCCATGTCGCGGCTCGCAGATAGATATAGAATAGTAAACACGTCCGAATCTACTTGTATTCGCACATATATATCTAGAGAAATATTTTTAATTAATTGCTTTCTTTGTTTCATATACGAACTTGATCCTTCTAAGCCAAATGGCTTGTCAGAAGGTTCCACAAATCGTACAAACAAAGCAGCATGTACAAAAACGTCAAATTAGAATTACGAATGGCATAGAATTACAATTTTCAATGATCTAGTTACAATACATCTAGCAATATTCAGCAAATTTATCGATATATGAGCATAACAGATTACAAGTTTTAAATAACATATTTTAAATTTCTTTAATTAACTATGCTTCTACTTTTTTCTTTACCTCTGCCATCCCTTTTAGTTCTTTTAGATGATTAGGTATACAATGGAGTGTGCTTGGTACATAATACTTTGCCAACATTTCACCATAAAAGTTATGATAATTATATTCAGCAAATTACATAGAATAATACAGTTTCCTGAAACGGGAATACTACAGTTTTGTATTAAAAGAAACCTGAAAATACAATAAAATACGCCAGAGTAAATTCTCAATGATAAGAAACTAAACGAAATACATTAATGGCAAGCACCTATAAATCTACTTGATCCGTCAGCAACTCAATTTAATATCTTGCCATTGTTCCACTCCTAGGTTTATTCCTTCAGGAAAACCCATTACGTTTTGGATAATGTCGCGATCCATTTACTCACTCGCCATTCTACCTCTTCAATTCGGAATGGGTTGATTACGAGTTTTGGAAGCGGTCATGAATCGTGTCAGAGATTTTTGAGGAATTACTTAGAAGCGGTACAAATTGGAAAATTTCATAATTGTTAATTGATTCTTAACTGAATACCTGATAAATGATTTTTAAGCAAAAACGGAGACAATTCCGAATCAAACAAAAAATGGCAAATTTTCAAAACTGGATACTTTTAAAGGCGACTGATCTTGAAGTGTTTTTTATGCCTTTCGTCTGAGTTAAGTTAGTTTGAGCGAGATAATTTCCTAAGTCAAAACTGAGACCAAAATCTGGACGAAATAAGGAGAGGAAGACGATATCAGGAATTTCAAAGAGATCTAATGGCGGGCTATCCATCTACACCAGGGGTGGCCAACCAAAATGATCTTGCGGGCCACTTTGGAAATGCATCATAACTCCGCGGGCCGCATATAAAATAAAATATCCCCACATTAGATTTAGACCCACTATAGACATTATTTTGGATAGAAAAATTGAAACATTATGAGTTTTAATTATTGTGTTTAAGGTACTATTTAAAGTAAAGTTAAAGTATTAAAGTGCGATGAATCTCGCGGGCCGAAAAAATATTCAAGGCGGGCCGCGGGTTGGCCACCCCTTATCTACACTCTACCTTTGTACCTATCGGTTCGGAAATGTATCTCTCTTATTTTATCACTTCTGTCAGACCTAGAGGTGTAATGAGGCGTCATGATAATACTGTATATGTCACTCTAAAATCCACGTTCTAAATTTATGAAGAAAGCTAAGCCTAGTGTGTATCCTTCGAGTCTCTAGGGGCTCCCACTAAACTTGAAACAAACCCAAAAAATACACAAATGTAAACATCAAACACAAAAAAACTTAACTTAGTTGACCTGGATATGCTGTGTAAGTTCATTACTCTGTGGGAAATGAGGCGTTCTGGTCTAGTTGGTGAAGTTTTTGGCGATAGATAGAAGGGATCGAAATCGGTAGGACGTGAATTTATTCGAGAGGAGAGACTAAAGGTGAGCGTGCGTTAGATCCGTGATAATCTTTGAGTTGGGATGAGAAGTAATGAGCTACCTCTGGTAGAACGAAAAGTAAATATGATATTGTTGAATTATTTATTTATCTTCATTTGTTTGGATACATGATATTTGTGTGCTCAAAATGGTTTGATTTCAGAGGGCCTATTTTTACACCAAGCTCATCTCTCGCTCTTTCGCTAAACTCAGAGTAATTTAAAATGGAATGGGGGTTCTTTTCTTTTGAGTTCCTCCACTCTGACAATTAATTACGATTCCTTCTTGAGCCTTGGGATGACCAAATGGGGATTTATGGCCACCATTACATTGGATTAGACTCATAAGCAACAAAACGATATATTATGCTCATGTATGAAGTTACTAATGAGTAATATTTTCCCATTAAAGAAAGCATTTTTCTCTTACTATTCTCCACTACTAAACTGCCAACGGGCAGGGGTGAAACATTTTGAAAACATGATGGATTTTACAAAGTTTTTACAGTCACTGTTGCTTTTAGTGATTCCTTATGTACTTGGTACCACTGCCTATTTTTATGCTCATAGTAGAGGGAGAGACAGGGAGCCTTTTTTCCAGTTTTTTTGCTGAGGAAAATGAAAATAGAGGTCATGAAGTTCTGAACCAGCTTGGATATTCTCATTAATTCTTCATCGATATTTAATTTCCATTGCAAATATAAATAATAGGACACCATTCTTTTTTTGATAGTAGGCACTGGTTGATGAGTTGAAGAGAAAGAGATTTTTTTGTGTAACTTAGGAAAGCTGGAGTGAAACTAAAGTCGACATTACTTTGTGCGTGACTTATGATTCCACGATCTCCACAATTTGAAGTCCCATTTGATGAACGGAGTATTTAACTTAGAGCGCTATTCGTATGTTGCCCAAAGTAGAGCTCAAAAGTCAACATAAAAATGGCTGTCAACGCCATGATTCAAAATCCGATCTATTGGAATAATCAGACAGTTCTATAAGCACCACACTTAACTAAGACTGCGTGTCCATAATAGTCTTCATTATAAATGACAAATAATTGAGCAAGTCGCTTCAAAATCCAGAATATCTGCCGAGCTGTGAGTTGTGAGGGAGTAAAAGTTTTTGAGTTGTAACTAAATCACAGCCTCGCGACTCTTCCGACTCATCTTTGATGCGCGCAAGTTTTTGAGCATTGAATAAAAGGTGTGTTTCATTTGTCTGTGGTACGTGGGAAGTAGAGGTTTTGTGTATTTCTCTTCCACAGTAATTCTCTAAATGATGAAGTTTACTGAAGAGTAGAAGAGTGAAGGACTATTTGGAGCACTATACTGAACATAAGAATCAGATGGATTGGACCCACCCAGACCAGACTAGATATCTTAACTATGCTGGAGGGAGAATCTCAAGATATAATGGATGGGAAAATAGTAAATGATGAAGTTTACAGAAGATTAGAATAAGATAGGACCATATGTAGCACTATACAGAACAGAAGGACCAGATGAATTGGACACACCCTGAGACACGACAGGTTTGTGAAGGACATAATCAAAGGTAAAATAGAGGAAAAAGTCCTCTTAGGATAGCCCAGGAAAATAGAGAATAAATAAACAAAAGGAAAAGCTACCAGGCAGTAAGGGAACTAGCATTAGATAAGGAGTGGCGGAGGGCTGCAGTCAACCAATCTTAGGATTGAGCGACCATTGATGATGATGAACATATCTCTCACTTATTGTTCCAAATTTTATCATGGCTCTCTACTGAAAGGATCGGTGTATGGGCTCAGAACCGCTGGTATTTTGGTTACCTGTTTGTTTTACCAACTAGATTATTTATCTACTATAACCCCAAAAACAGCACCCTGTTATATGGTCAAAAAGTACAATATTAAACAGAGAAGAATTAGGGTACCCCGTTCACACGTTACGGGTGAAAAGAGGAGAAACGCGAACTGAGATGAGCAAAAGAAGGTCATTGTACGTAGGTAAAAGGTAGAACGAATAAAGGCACGATAAATGGTTTTCGAAAGATTGCTTTTCGTTCCTTGATTGCTGAGCAAACCGTTTATTCAACGGGCCGAAAAATGGAATATTGAATAGAGACGAATCAGGGTAAAACCAAAGAGATTAGAGTGATATGGATACTTCAAAGCGTCCAAATGACAGAAAAGCGGGTCACAGAAACGGGGAAAATTGAGAAGGTTTTGAGCGTCATCATCATTGATCGTTCAATCCTAAGATTTGTCGACTGCACCCCTCCATCCTTCCCTATCTAATGCTACTTCATTTAACTTCTGGTATCTCTTCCTATGTGCTCTCCTCTTTATTTAGTCCATGAACTTGTTCCCAAGTTTTCCTCTCGGGACTTTTCCCTCTATTTTGCCTTCAATTATGCTCCACACAAGCTCATTGTATCTCAGGGTGTGTTCAATCCATCTGGTTCTTCTTTTCTGTATGGTGTTCTATAGGGTCCTTTCCTCTTTTACTCTTCTGTAGATTTCATCATTCCTTATTTTTGCCGTCCATTTTATCTTCAGCATCCTCTTCCAGCACCAGATTTCAAAGGCTTCTAGTCTGTTCTGATCGGCTTTTTCAATGGTCCATGCTTCCGATCCATAGAGTGCCACGCTCCAAACGAGGATTTTTACTTACTTTTTCCTGGTTTGTAATCCTATCTTATTTGAGCACAGCACTTGTCTTTCTCCGATGAATACCTTCTTAGCTTGGGTTATTCTCCGCTTGATGTCCTTTGTACTTCTTCCGTCCCACGTGATGGTGCTTCCAAGATAGGCGAAGGAATTCACTGGCTCTAATTTCTCTCCTCTCAGTGCGATTTCTTCATTCATCATCTCTATTCCGCATAAAAGGACTTTGGCCTTCGACTAACTTATTTTCATGTTGCATTCTTGTGGAACTGTCCATGACGTTTATTGACCTTTGAAGATCCTCGCGATTTCCTAATATGACTGCGATATCATGTGCGAAGCGGAGCATGTTTATTTCTTCTCCGTTTACCCTTATTTCGCTCAGTCCAGTTTCTTGCGCTTCTCGTGTGGCCTCCTCCAAGTATGCGTTGAACAGTGGGTGGGAGGTTGCATCCTTGTCTTACTCCTTTGTTAATTTGGGTTTTGAGCGTACAGGGTGTGATTGATCCAAGTGCTGGATATTGATTCTGAAAGGTATAAGTTGAGGAATTTACGGATAGGCCTGCTTAAATGCGGTTGAAGACTTAACCTTTCAATTTACAACACTTGAGAGATATTTTGTAAATTACATTTGAAATTCGCGCATGGGCATACCATACCAAGGTTGTGAATTTTTTCCATGCTTCCATCGTCTCCTTTCTAATCTCCTGCGATTGATTGCGTCTTCTGTAACCTTTCTGGCGTAAAGGTCAAGTCAAAGATATATGAGTGGTTTTGATATTCCTATTGCTTCAGCTGCCGCAGTGGGAGTATCGTTGCCCAAAAGCCCACCCTACCCGGAAAACGACTTCATTAATTTCCAGTAAGTGAGTGAGCTTTTAGTTGGAATGAAACCTTATGACACAGAGTTGTACTCTTTGTCTCTAGTTTAGATATTTTTACGTTTTTAAATTACGAAAAATTCTCCAAATGAGAGTGAAATTAAGGATCCTGTCGTCAGAGTACAATTCATGACCGCAAGAAAACTTATTACAGGGGGTTAAATCTAATGATAAAGGTATTACGTTAAAGGCATTATAAAATTGTAACTTAATACACAAACTTAGAGAAAGAATTTTCATGCACCATATATTTGATCTTTCGACACCCCTTGAAATACGAATAAACCAGGAAATGCCTTTGACATTGCCACCTCAGAATATTTTGGGAATTCTCCTTTCTGGTAGCACAAGTCGCTTGCATGTTAAATAACGAAAATTGTAAGAAGTCTAGCAAATCTTAATTAAAATAGAATGTACTTTCACATATTCTGTGTACTTTGTTTCATTCTTAATAGTCTCATGTTTAAAGGTTGCTAATTTTTTCTAAAATTAAAATATCTGTGTTATTGTGCGAAATCGTTGGCGGCTGGTACGTGATTTTAACGCAATTTGGACATGTCGCCTATAAGTTTTGTTGATATATTTTTAATTAATCTTAGTCAAAATGGAAATTCGGGGATTTTTTCAGATGAATGCGATGATTTACAAAAAAAGGATACATAAAAAATTTAATCGACTCAGACTAGCATTAGCTTAGTCCCTTACCTCTCCACTGTAAACTTTGGCTTTTATTTTCGGTATAGATTATTTAAGGCTCTTTCTTTAATTTTCATGGTATTTTTTATAGCTCGCTACGTTCCAGGACTAATATAGTGGAACCACGATCTTGGCCCTGATCGAAGTTTATCTTGAAGGAATCAGATTGCCTCACGCTTAAAAGTTATGAAGTCCCTCTGGTATATATATTTTATCTAGGGTGCTTTGAACATATTCATTTCTGTATGTTGACACATATTGATTGTGTACGTATACATAATAAAATATTTGCTGTATAATGGCTGAATTATCTACGCTTAGTCTTCCATGCAGAGGTAGACCGATGTGACAGAAATTTATACATGCATCCGTTGGTTTGGAAGAGAATACCATACTTTAATTTCTGCTTGGAGGCAGTCAAATTATAACCTTTTGCTAAATTACTAAATTCCTAACATAACCATTTTAAGCATAACAAGACTCTTGCAAAATAACGTAATTTTATTTCTTGAAAATGAGAAACATAATTTCTTCAGACTTCTTAATTTTCTTCTTTAGGCGCCAGGCGCGAAACCTGTTGCGACCATTTGTCTTAGTCCTTTTATCCCTTGCGTGAACCTCCCGTAGAACCTCTGTTTCTTGCCCTATCATTGCCATCTTTTTTTGTACATTCCTTCTTCATCTATTAATTCTATGTTTTTTCTATTCTGTTCTATCTATTTCTGTGTATTCGTGTCTTTTTAATCTCGTATTTGACCAGGTATGTTACGAGGTGTGTTAGAAAAGTAATGAGACTGATTTTTTATTTACCAAAGTTTTTATTTTTTTTACAAACAACAATATTATTCTCTTCAAAGTAGTACTCTTTGGCAGCTATACACTGGCGGAGTCATTATTCCCAGTCTTGGTAGCAGCGCTAAAAGGCTTCTACTGGTAGGGCCTTTAACATTCTTTTGAATGTTCTCCAGAGTCCCAAAATGATGTTCTTTTAAGACAGTTTTCAATTTCCGGAAAAGAAGAAAGTCACAAGGACTCGGATCAGGTGAATAGGGGGGGTTGAGGAACAACATGGATGTCTTTTGAGGAATTCATGGTCATTGGCAATCCTCCCAAGAAGATCAACGCACACGTCTCTTCGAGAGTCAATCTGCTCAGTTGTGAGGTTTTTCGGCACCATTTTGGCACAAACCTTTCGCATGTGCAAATCTTCAGCCAACATTTGAACATGTAAGGTGAAAGTACTCAAGTTTAATTGGTCACTCATCATCTTTATTGTTAAACGACGGTCTGATCTCACAAGAGCCCTCGCACGTGCGATTTTTTCTTCGGCTTTTGAAGTTGAAGGTCTCCCTGAGCGAGGTTCATCTTCAACGTGTTCTCGGCCTTCCAAAAATGATCTGTGCCAAAGAAAAACGTGTGCTCTTGATAATAAATGTTTCCCATGGACCTGCTTCCACTCTTCAAAGGTCACACTTATGGATTCCCCAAGTTTAACACAAAAACTTCTAAATTAAACGTTCCTCTAAATTCCACTGTTCCATTTTCGTAACACTTAGCAAAAACACTACTTACCAGATGGCGCTCTCAAAAATCACGTGATGGCTCTACGGAGTTGAAACTCAGAATGAGCATCTAGAAGGAATTAACACACCTATCTAGTGAAGTAGAACAACAAAGCGTTGCCAGATCGCTCGCAGTGTTGCCAGCGTCAATACTTTTCTCACACACCTGGTACACTGAAATGGTTTGTTAGTATAACATTTTTCTCTCTCGAAAAAATTTCCCAACGAGTGTAGAGTTGGATTAGCATTATACATTTGTTCAATTTGGAAAATTCATAGTGTAATCTTGGAAAATAAATCTCTTAAATGCAAAAGTTACAAGCAAAGATAGATATGCCTCACGGTGGTAATTGTTCGTTCAAAAACCGTTCACTCTACAACCCTTGATTGTCGAAGGCCATACCTTCCTGGCCCAAAACCGCTCGACCATCTCCAAATACGCATTGAGGGCCCTTTGCAAAGATTTTATAAAAAGAAGACAGTTAATTGATCAGGTATAAAATACTAATATAGTTTGTCAACGTAAAAATTTTCTCCCTTTTGGAAAACATTGCCAAAGTGTGGAGAATCGAATGAAGATTATAAAAAAGCTCCCTTTTTGTGCAATGCTTATGGGTATAATTTTATAGAAAATAAAATCACTTACATGCGAAGTTGCTTAGGAAATAAAATACACCTAGTGGCGTCATTTTCCCATTCAACAAACCTTGAAAATAATTACTATGATAGGACGGAATACTGGTCGATTTCCTAAATATGTGCACATGCAGAGGTTCAAATATTTTTATAATGAAGAGAAACTTCTAGGAAGGGCGATGACGGTGTGTAGAAGAGCAGAAAAGTAAAATTGATTAATGCGAAATACAAATGGTGGAGTTCTAGAAATGGTAGTGCAGGGACGTAATTTATTGGCCATGATTCGGAGGAGACAGCGTAATTGATTCTGGGAATTATTGATAAGGGAGGGAATGCTGAAGAAGACGATTGTGAGAGGAATGCGAGCTCAGCGGAAGGGGTCCTGAGATATAAGGATAAGGAATGGAGCAGGAGCAGGTTGGAAATATGAGGCGCTTTCTTAGGAAAGATCGAAGACCACCTGGAATGGATAAAATTAAAGTTCGATCGATTCCTAATTCCAGTCTTCTGGTAAGGAGCCATTCGGAAACTATGCCAAGGGATTTCATCCACTTTTCAACCCAACACTCGCTCCCTGTTCAACCACATATGAGTTCATGCTAACCCTTCTCCCTCTTAGTTTAGTGCATATTGTCATTGGTTTATCCATCTATTCGCTTATATTAACTTCCTTTTCGATGTTATAAATGCTAATTCCGTCGTTTGGTATCATTTTGGTTATCAATGGGGATGTATAGCACTTGATATGGTTTCAGTTTAGTTTGAGCTTTGAGGAAATGGAAAGTCTTTGTCGTCGACCGACATAATACCTCAACATCCAGGAGTGCATATATGAGAGACGCATTTAGAGACAACGTTCATGGAGGAAAACTGCGTACTGATAGCAGTGGAATTCAGATTTTTTTCTGGCAATAATAACCAAATGATGATCAGATAGGAAAAAGCAATGGCAGCTTCCAAAATTATTTAATCAGGCGACCGGTTTCAATACAAGGTATCATCATCAGGCACTTAGTACAGAATCATTTTCAGTATATAGCAAGAGTCAGGAGGAGTGGTAGGATGGAGTGGAAGGGGGTGAAGAGGAGGTTAAGGGGGAATGAGCAGCAGCGTCATGTAAGCGACCCAATGAGGGTGGGGGAGAGGGGGTGGGTAGGTGGGGGAGGAAGGGTGAAGTAAGAGGGCTTTACGGGAGGGGAGGTTGGGATGTTAAGGTGACGGTGGGGGGTACATGCTTGGTGGGAAAGCCGTGAGGGGAAGGGTCTTGTCTGGAGGGTTGGGAAAACACATTGAAAATAGGAGAATTTAAAGAATATAATTGTTCTATGACTAATGTCACTGACTGGAAGGTTTGGCCCTCAAGAATTTCCAGCTGTTCCAAGGCGTCGAGTCTGAGCCCTTTACTCGCCTTGTGAAGAATTTTTGGGTGGATATTACTTTCATGACCGCATTCTATGAGATGTTTGGCAAAGTTCTAAGATAAGTTATTATTGATGAAGCATGAGCGGTGCTCTTTGATCCTAGTGTCCAAGTTCCTCCCAGTTTTTACAATATAGATACCATTGCAATCACTTCACTCAAGTAGGTACACTCCAATGTGCTTCATTTCACTGATTCTGTCTTTTGTGTTGCACAACAAGCTGCCTAAAATTCTGTGGCTCTAAAACGCTGGATTCATGTCAGTTTTCGGAAATAATTTCTTTAGTTTCGATGATATTTCCCTGAGGTATGGGATTCTGCACCACTTCACTATGTCATCTTTCACTTTAACTTGGTATATTTGGTTTATTGCGAGACTTTACTTTCTTCTGGTTCATTCTTTCTATCAGTTTTTCAGAGTACCCATTGGTCGTAGCAATTCCTTTAATGATGTTTAACTCCTTTTTCACGTTTGAGCTCAACATTGGGATCATAAGTAGTCTGTGAAGCATGTGGAGCATTTTGTGGGAGAAATAGTGCCTTGACGCTATAGAAATGATGTGGTCGGTATAACAATGCTATCTGTAGACTGAGAAATCGAGTTTATGGTTCATCTGTTGATCGTTAAATCTAAGTAGTTTAGGGTGCCTTTTGCCTCTTTTTCACACGTGAATGTGATATTCTTGTCTAATTTATTTAAGAATGCCACAAAATTGTCTAATTGCCTTCATGAGCCTGTCCATACACAGAAAAAATCGTCTACGTATCGGTATCAGCAGAATACGTTCATCACCAGCGGGTTCTTAGAAGAGAAGATGATCCGTTCAAAATTTTCGATATACATGTCCAAGTAGGGACGACAACGGCGACCCCATGGCTAAACCCTCAGATTGTTCGTACACTTTTCCATTGAATTGTAAGGTGTTATGATTCACACACTTTCAGTAACTGGCACAATTCGGAAATCACAGGGGTAGGTGTTTGGTTTTTCACATGGGCGATCTCAGCTAGCTCAAGAGCCTTCTTTTTTGGGACACTGGTGAAACGGTTCACAACATCAAAAGACGCTAGTGTGCATATTTTGGGCATGATTTTACGCGAAAGGGCATACGTGAGTTCCAAGGAATTTTTTTACAGAGTATTTGGGTCTGAAGTTGGCGTAGTGGCGGAATAAAGAGTTGAGCTTCCTCGCTAGCAAGCGTTTTGGACTGTGTACAATGGAAACTATGGGTCTCACGGGAATTCCAGCCTTGTGCACCTTTGAGAGTCCAGAGAATCTGGCGGCCAGCGGGTTCTTCTGAATTAATCTCTGTTTATCCCTGTTGTGGAGTATAATAGAGCATTCTGCAACTGCATCTTTACACTCCTTTTGGTAGTCTCTCGTGAGGTCCTTGGGCAGAATTTTGATTTTATTGGCACTTAGGAATTTTTCACATTTGTCGATGTTCGCGGATTTTTCCATTATGATTACTGAATTCCCTTTTTCGGCTTTCGTAACTATTATATTGTGTTCTACAAGGGCTGCCTTGATGGTGAAAAGAGTCCTACATTCACTGTTTACTACACTTGTCAGCTTCCCGTTAGTTATGGAAGGAACACAATTCCTTAATTCTGTCGATGCTCTTGTGAAGCTATGAAGCTTCTGACTTCCAGAGGGCAAAATCACAATCCACTGCTAGATTTTTAAAAACGTTCAATGAGATGGGAAGGTTCGGAACGTATTTTAATTATATTCTTGGAATTCTCCTATTCTCAATGTGTTTTCCCAATCCTCCAGACAAGACCCTTCCACTCACGACTTTCCCACCAGGCATGTACCCCTCACCGTCGCCTAAACATCCCAACCTCCCCTCCCGTAACCCCTCTTACTCCTCTCAACCTCCCTCCCCCACCTACCAACCACCCCCTCTACCCCCACCCGCGTTGGGTCGCTTACATGACGCTGCTGCCCAATCCCCCTTAACCTCCTCTCCACCCCCTTCCACTCCATCCTAACACCCCTCCTGACTCTTGCTATATGTTGGAAATCAATCTGTACTAAGCGCCTGATGATGATACCTTGTATTGAAACCGGTCGCCTGATTAAATAATTTTGGAACCTGCCATTGCTTTTTCCTTTCTGATCATCATGAAGGAGTTCCATCATGTTTCGCCATACACTATTGAATAATTCCAAAAAAGATTAATACATAATCTCAGAAATAAAACCAAAACAGTCTCCAGCATCCCTCTACGCACAATATTGTGAGAAAATGTCATACCCCACTCCACACCGAAAGGTGTTATGAATTAATTAAGTGACCCTCAAGGTGAATGAATATTTTTTTGCGGCTTTCATCTCATTACTCACCTTTCCCATTGTGTTTTATTTGGAATAAAACACATTGAACTTAATCATTTGTGTACTTTCAACAAGGAAAATTAAATTACAGAAGGGATATTTATTAACAAAACCTAAGTGGATCATCAATATCTTTCGATGATCCAAATTATTTGTATAGTATAGACCATTGTATTTACTATCAATCCCATTCTCTCAATAAAATAACAGACAGTGAAATGTAGGGTAAAATTTATTTAAAAAATTAGCAAATTTTGAAAATAAGAATAGCAATAATGACTGTCAGATGAGAGTGAATAGTGATGTAATCTAATAAGAGGACGATTTTTTTGTATCTAAGCGGAATGCTTGAAAAAGAGCGAAAATAGATTTAGAGGCAGAGGTTTGCAGAAAAATATGTCATAGATAGCATATGGAGCTTATCAACGAAATAATGCATATCTTGGGAAGCGATAATACCAGTATATGATATTTCATTTCTTGAAGTACAGCTAATAGGAAAGACGGGGAATAATATTCTCCAATGATTTGCCTTCCAATGAAAAGTCCTTATGAAAAGAAGTTTGTTTTTGTAACACTCGACCTCGAATACGTTTTTCGTTGTGCATACGGTACCATCTGATGTAGAAGCTGAGACAGAAGGCAATGTGATGCGTAACAGTTCGATGTAGGAGCATATGAAGGTGAATTTTATCATGCAGAGCAATCCATTCTTTGAGCGCAAGTAACGGATGGGTCTTCTGAAACCCACAGTCCATTTGCGCGGCGGAAGAGTCGTTTGAAGCCATTGTAAACATTCAATTGATGCTACAGACCACTGCATTTTCTTACATGGGTATCGATAGAGTGCAATAGATGCGGAGAGTCGTCGTAAGGGTAAATCGAGGGTGGTTGGGTCATGTAGGGCCCCGCCCTCCCAAAAACGCTTATCCCGCGGGTAACTGTTATTTATTTTTTGGTACTTGGTTCAATAACAAAAGTGTTTGAAATACTTTTCTCTTTTGTAAATTAATAGATACTTAGTAAATTCGGCAGATTTTAAATTGCGCAGTTGACCGTGTATGAAGCCCGCATATCTAGAATTTTCAAGAGAGCTGCTGGAAGCAATATTTCAAAGGAATATATTACTGTGAAGAATCGTTACAAATTTTAACATCTGTTTGTTCAAATATTTTAAATCGTTATTTATTTTAGTTTTTCATCAAAAATGTTCATCACTTGAATAAAAACCTGTGAAATATATGAATTTTTTTATCTTTGTTCTCGTTAGATTTCGTATAGTTGTCACAAAAATAGATGAAGATGTATTCCATTTCGTTCAGAGTTTTGGTTGATGCAAAATTAATTTTTAAATATTCTCAACTTGTGTATCCATGGACTTTTCTGGCGTGAGATAATGGGTAAGCGCTAAAAAATAGCTTTATACCGTTGACGGATAATAAATTTTCAGGCTTCGACTTTCGTTTGACGTCAGTACATTCCCTTCTGAAATATTCAAGTATCCCTAAATATGAGATAGTATGATGGTAAGTTTTACCTCTAATGGCATTTGAATCAAGTTGATGGACGTCACACCAAGCGAAATGGATATTTGAGTGGTATCAGGTCAGATGTGTTGACTGGTAAGTACGAATGTTCATTAAATCCGTTAATGGAAGTGATAATGCAATTTTGCATTTTTCACACGGTTTAGTTAGAATCATTCGTTTGATGAATCGTTGGGAAATTGACATACACAACCGGGTGCGCTGGAATAAAAGCTCAATTACAAATATTCAGTGTGAAATGAAAATTATGCTGCATAGAAATTTGTTAATCTTGTTTTCTATTTTGTCGCCCATATCAACGAACTGGAGAATGAACCGATCGTGATTACTCAACTAAGCGAGTAATTGAAATGCGTGGATTATAGATGAGAATAGATTGGGCCATTAGGCAGGATATATTAAATCTAATTAATTAGGCAGAAATATATTAAATCCGTTCAAAATTTCAAATGGATTTGAACTGTAGTAAACACACCAAAAATAATGGAATAGTTAAAAAATTATTAATCTAGGCATTCTTAAAAAAAATTCACTCAACAGAAGCAAAAATATGGTTTCCGTGCTCTAGACATGCAGTGTGAGCCATTTGTCACCAAAGTAAAGCTTCCTTGTCTGAGTGCAAAAACCATATCTTTTCCCGAACTTAATGTAACTTAAGAGCTACTTATTGCATTTATGATATTTCTGTTGAAAATTTCCAGCATGTATCAATATATACAAGGGAATTGACCATTAACTCGAATTATACAGTATTTGTGGATGTGGAACTTAAGTGGGATCGACTTTACAAATAAATAGGGAGAGAAAATGTGACAGTTGACCTTGTGCCTTATAGGTCTGGTTTCCCCTTATTGCCATTATCAAGGTAAAGCAGAGAGAAACCCAGAATCAAGGAGTCATTATATATTATCAAGGGGATGGGGCAGGGAAGCAGTAGAACTGGTGTTTAGGGCTCATTTGTGAGCGCTGAGTATTGTGGGCTTTTACACTCCTCTCGATGGCGTAATTTTAGGGCTAGGAAAATAATATTTCCTATTGTCCAAGGAATTTCTAGTATGTTCAGGTGACTGGAGTGGTAATTGCGGTTCAAGGAAGAATCTCCTAAAAAAAGGCATTCATAGTTTATATTCCCGGCATATCATACATGAGAAAGTACATTTAAAATGTTTGTTATAACTTTCAAGTTAAACTTTTACATAATATTTAATTAAACATACTTCTTGAATTAGGTTATCATTTTAATGAGTATTTAATCCTAATTTATCACGAAAAATATTGTTATTTTAAAAAGGTCTTTAAAAAAACTTTTTTAAATCGAAATTTATTAACTTAACTAATAATTATATGAAAAAAATTGCGGAAAAGTGGATTGAAATGACTTTAAAAAGGCTTGATTGTTTCTAGTTGGTCTTTGACTACGCAGCTTTTCCCAAACGTTTTCCCACTGCCGCCCTGACCAGGTTCACCTCTCCTTAAATCACCTTCACCTCCCCAGATCTGATTATAATGAATCGATTTTAATGCTTCCGTATTTCTAAATTAATAAGTTTTATAGAATTGAATTTCGAGGGAGAATATATCCAAAGCGAGTTTTAGCGAAATAAAATACCATGACTACATGCGACTGAATATTTGTATTTTGCCGAAAATCAGGAGAAATTTGAAATGATTCTCTGAATATACTAGCCACTGGTCAAGGAGAAGCCTCTTAATGGATGAGAAACTGAGACTTACCTTGAAGATAAATATCTACAGATGCCATTTTACGTAAAAAATTCATGTCGTAACGATTCGGCACATATGAAATCCACAAATTCCTGATACACCTAAACCCCCCTATGCTATGCCCCTAATCAAACCCTCATCGAGAGTTCGCTGCTCCTAATCAAACTTGCCATGAAGGTCTGATTAGGGGCATAAATGCAGCATAAAATTTCATATGAATTAAGACTCAAGCTGCTACTTGACCCTGTTCTAAGTTGTTAAAATTAATCTACCATCTGCAAGCTCGTCTAGAGTATCTTCCCAGAGTTCACATGCGTACAATTTTAACCGTGGCGAACTGGAAGTATCCGGATCAACGAGTGAAAGGGAGATGCGGCCATCCAAGTGTGAATGTACTCAGCGATTCGTCACCGAGTCTAGCAGTCTTCCTGGCAAGGGTGAATCATCAGCGGATACATTGCTGTCTATCACATTCCCTTTCACATCAGTCAGCTTTTCTATTTCCTCCTAGAGCAAAAGCGATAAAATTTCGGAAATGCTGACTTCATGAGTTACTCTACTTGGATTAAAACCACGGAGAAGGTTGTTCATATTCATCACATATTCCATTTTTTGTATACCCTTTGACTGCTTCCTACAAATAGATGCACAGCTACGGGATATAATGCATTAACACTTTAAAAATATGAATGAGCGAATCTCAATCTTTCCTGCTGTGGGATTTAATGACCATTGAGGTTAAAACTGATATTCAGAGTAACATTTTGATGAGTGAAAATTACTATTGAGCATCGGTTCCCGTTTACATTTACATGTTTACGGTCAAATGTACACTTGCAGTTTAGAAATAATTGATTTCATCTTTAGAATTTCTTTACGAAGTAATAATTCTGGTATACGAAGTAACTATTCATTGCTTATGAGCAAAAGAGAAGTCTTCACATGCTGTAGCAGCTGGTTGCGAACTCGAAATAATTTAACCACCAAGTTCCATGAAAATTTGTTTTTTGACTGCCTGAGTGACCAAACGGGCTTTAATTTCTAGCAAGAACACCTAAGGTATGTTGCTCACATGATAATGCTGCCAATTGGTTATAAATTATAGCTATAAATTGTAGCTATAAAGTAATTTTAACGGTGTTCTTTATTGATCTTTTCACTGTTATTTCTGATTAACTTAATTGGTGTCTTAAAAAAAAAACTCTTCCACTGAAAGACGCTAATGGTTTTCTTGATCCCAGATCCTGGTTTAGTTCCTGCGGTCTTTGTTCATCCAATGCTGTGAAATCAAGCACAAAAGCGTTTTAAGTACCGATTATATTGACTACGACTATTTCAATACTTTCAAGTTGTTAATACACTTAGGTATATTAACTGAAAAATTGTTTTTACTCATGATATGTAAGGGAAGATGCTTGAAAATAACAAGATATAGTGACCTTATTATTTTGGAATAGTCCTTAAATCTGTTATTAGTATTTCATTTGTGTCTGGATTTAGAAAAACTCATGTTTATCACCGTATTTCCAGTCTACCAGATTTAGTTAACTCATGTTAGGGATCAAATAAGTTGCAGATGTTGCTTATTTTGTAAATTATCAATATTTCAAGCGTCACAGAGATAATTCCTTGAATTTTGGATGGAAATTCTCGTTTAGTATTTTTCATCACTGATGTTATCGCATCACATTGAATGCAAATACTTGATTTATTGGTGTTTTTGTGGGAAAGCTTTCATTTCTAATCGAATTTTATACACCTGGCACCATATTCTCCGCATGCATTAGGTCATGTTTAGGTACCCTTTGCTTGCGCAAATTGCGCAAAAGACTCGCTGAGCATTTAAATTGCTCTCATAAAAAAGCTCATTGGTGCCGCTGCCGTAGATGTTATCTTTCGGCTTAGTCACCGAATAAATGAAACTGTAATTGGATTCCGGATTTGCAGCAAATTAAAGCGTTCTCTTTCCGCTTGGTCTTCTGGTTTAATTTCGTTTCCGATCGATTTGGACTTTCTAAGATCTCACTGGTTATTTTGGACTTGAAGCTGAATTGAAGCGCTCTTGAATGGACTCATATCTGCTAGAAAGGAGGCCAGCCCTTTAAAAGTCAATATTTCAATACCTTTCTTCACCCTCCCTTCCACTCGGGTTTGGTTTCTGTGGTCTACACATACTTTGAAAAACTAAAAAAAACTTGAAAGTTTAAGTTAACATTTCTTTTTAGTTTGATTTTCACTTCTATATTCGAAAAAATACTCTAAAGCTGAGACACGTTTAGTTTTGTTATTATAAGGTTCCAAAAAAAATTACACAAAGAAATTACATAAATATTAAGAAATATTTTTTTGTGCAATTTAATGAAACAATTTGTGTAGTATTAAAGCGCGAATGGTTGCTAATAGCCTTTCTGTATTAAACATTATTACAGAGGAATAATGGTAATAATTAACGGAATAAAGTTGCATTTTTATTTAAAACTTCATTTGTTTTATAGTATCCACTAGCTTCTACACTCTTTAAAATAATCAGCTGAAGTACCCCAACTTTTCTTGATCCCACTGTCCTTTCTAGCGGGTTTCCATTGTTTTATGAAATATTTCTCCATGCTTATCGCGCACTAAACCAAACAGTCCAAGTGGGAATGTATAAAGTCAGTTTTTTGAGAAGTTCGACAGCAAGAGTTCTTTCGAGCAATCAGAAATTTTCTCATTATAATTTGTAGTGTTTTCATTCTGATAGAGGAAATATTTTGCAGTTTTGAGTTATCACTTTCGGCTTTTTATTTGAACAAATTTTTGCTTCTTTCGTATGAATATGATTTACTTGAGACACTTTGTTTGAATGTGGGGGCATTACTTGCCTCTTATTTCTCTGTTATTTGTTCTCTTTCAGCGTCGTTAGGTGTGTGTGTGTGTATCCTCCCAATTAAGTGATGAATTGGTAATTGGTACTCTTTCTTCATGGAGAATTGGTATCATTGGTGAAGACAAGTATCGATACTTCATTTTATGTTTCAGCGGTTTTGAATAGCTTTCTGTGTAAGCCAGACAAAAACGTCAATCATGTGCCTAAAGTTTTGTTTCTCTTCAAATTATGGGCACAGTATATGACATGCACTTCTTATTATTTTTCATACACTGAACAAGGCTACGCAGCAACTCACAGAACCAAGGTGCGGGCAAAATGTTTTTGAATATGTATTGACACTGAATAGATTAGAATACTAGCTCATCATGTCCACAAGTATAGCAAAACCGATCAGGCTTGTTTTTACAAAATCTAAGTGCTAAACCCGCCTTTATTTGGAAAACTAACTTCACTTTAAACTGTAAAAACAGTCACTGCATGTGGTCAGTCATAGGTATTGAGAGTTTATGATGGATGCCTCAGTAACAAAAACAAACCCCTTAAATTAGACAGTTCTGCCAACCTGGAAATCAGAACTTTTTACCAGCATCCATAGTGGAGAAAATAATACGTAGGTCTGTGGAATGTTATCAAATATGAGCAAACCATTGATTCTATTGGCTTAATTCCTAGTAAACACAGCTTTCTAAATGGGTAAATGTATTATTGAAACGATTTCTATTTCTTTGTATGATTTATACACCAAATTGTCGTATTGTTATTACATTTTTTGACACCTATTAGTTAAAACGTTTGCCTGATATTCTTCTGATATCCTGCATGGATACATAATACATATAGATAACAATACATATAGATGATCCAATTATTTTCTCTAAATTGACTTGGCTCGGTACACTATCACAATTTGACGTTCAAAGTGGTGTTTTGGCTCCTTCTCCTAAACTATATAAGGAGTTTTTTTTTAAACCTGTCTTAAAAAATGGTATTATATTTTTATATCGCGAGTGAAGTTTTGAAAATCCTAGCGATTATGTAATGAGTATATTTTATGTAATTTTTTTCATCTATTTGTCCATGTTAATTAAAAGCATCTCATTCCGTAGTTGTGTGAAAACTAACCTAACAATTAGGACGAAGACGCTTTCAATCATAATACAAATATGAAGCACCTTAACAAATATCGATATGTCTTAGTCTTATGCGTTATGACTGTGAAGTTAAAAAACATAACTTAAAGTTCATATTCAAGCAAACTATAATAAGTTACCTTTTGAAGATAATCCGCGCGGAATCACGCCTATTTTATCAGAGCCCATCATGAGTATAAGTATCAGTTTGAGTTATACTAATAAACTATTTTGAAAGGTATTCAATCAGATCTAAATGTCTCCATAATTTTTGTAATTTGACTAAAGGGAATATTTATATGGTATCTGGTGTACTCTTTTGTTAGAGTAAATTATTACATTTGAGACTTCCTCTTCTCTGGTCGAGATATTGGGACTTGGCGAAGGAGATATTATTTCATGTGACCGATCGTTTAACTAAAATTGAGATTGAGATTTTTTAAAAAATTTCATAATTCATATGGTTTTATTAATTATCCATTTGGAGAACTTTAACCTAATCTTTAAAATATGGGAGAGAACGTCTATTAATAATCTACAGTTCTGGAACCCAGCCTGTTATCCTGCGGGGATAATTACCCGCCCTGCGCTATCTGCTTAGCAAAATACTGTAAGATATATTATCGGTGGTCGGTAAGTTGCTTTAAACATGCGGTGATTAAACGAAGTTTATCGCCAAATAATTTCCTTTTTAGTGCTTGACCTTGGCCCTATCCTTGAAGTAAGCCACTGGCTATGATTATGTGGCCATTAAATTTGCAAAATTTTGTATCGTTGAATCAATTTCGCTAACCTATTTCCGTTTGGTGGTAGTAAAATGTGTATTTCTGCCAAAAACGACTTTTATATTCTATCCATAAAACATATTGAGTTTTCTTTTTTTACCAAATTCAGTCGATGCAGTCATTCATGTTTATGTTTTAAGCTATTTTAGTACAAATCATGGGAACTAGATATGAATATTTAGTAGATTTAGACAGCGATGCAAATAAAAAATGTTTCTAGATTGTGAGAAAAAACATCGATATGCTCTGAAGTAGATTGTGAGGAAAGATAAATTTTGAAGACTTGTGTTGCGTGAATAAACTATTTGTCATTAATCATAGAGTAATTTTTTAAAGGTGAATCGATCCTCAGACAGGTTTAATTGCTCCCTCTATGCTGTGCTAAGATATCCTGTTCTGCCTCCCTCAGCTCTTAGTAACTCCGTCCATTCATATTATCAGTAACATATTATATCTACGTCTTTATCTTTGTCTCATTCCCTCGATCTTTCTTTCTAATATTTTTTTCCGGCAGGCAATCTTTCAGCAGGTCGTATTCCATCCAATTTGCCTACGTCTTTCTTATTTATCTTAAAATATTCCTTTCCTCATTCAACCTTGATAGCAGTTCCTCGTTTCTCACTTTATTACTCCATTTAAATCTTTCCATTCTTCTCCGTAGCCACATAGAGTAATGGCGTAGTGCATATGTAAACTATCGTTAGGTTTTCCATATTTCTATTAAATTATATATGGCTTAAAATACGTATTTTGATGAAACTGCTCGGGCAAAGTATTTCAAGTTCTTTTGGATTATTGTTCTCTTCAGGATGTCATATTTCGTTAATAGGATTTAAAATTTAGAATTTAGTAATGTGTTCCCACCGTTTATCAGGAGTTGAAGTTTATTTTCTATTCCCTTAACAGTTCATTCATAACGCTTAGATTCCACGCTAATAAATTTTGAAATCCTGTGATAACGGCAAAATTGCATCAGCTTTATTTGAAATTTTTTGGCGGGCTCTGCGTGACGATAATGGGAAGAAAGCCTCTTCGATCGAACGAAATTGACTCCCTGATTAACCAATTTAACTTTCAAATGTAGCGCAGAAGTTTAATGAGTTCTTCTTTCTCCAGTCCTCGCTCACAATCGATCGCTCTTTTTTTTGTTAATTTTTCTATCGGCATCGCCTTTATTTCACGTACGTGCGATTCCATTGATGCTTTCATTTTCCCTTTTTTTATCTCGATTGTGCTTTGGGGAATCAACTGCGAACGGATTTTCGTGTACATTCTGCCTTTTGTGAGCCGGCTCTACTGTATCCGAATCACAAAAGAGTTAGCCCTCCCACGCTTTATACTCCCTAGCCTTTTCTTTTCTTTCTCTGTTTTTGATTTCATGAGGACAGCGGAATGGGGAATGAAAGGTTCGATAAATTATGCAATAACATCCACACCCTTTACGCCCAGTCATACCTTTCCATTCTGTCTTCCTGTGGTTGAATGACCGATGAAGTCTCGTAAATCCCTTAAGACCTGTACATAAAGAAACATTTATTTTGCACTATTGCTTAGGCAGGATGCGGTAAGCCGCAACTTTCTCCGCGAGAACAGGTAATACGACTGTCATCTATTGGAATACCATAAAGTTGCTTCATATTGCGCGAAATTATAAGGATTAGAACACGTAAATTTTCAAGCAATCAGGTAGTAAAGCTGTGTGCATTTCCTTTTTCATTTCCTTGTAAAAGAGAAATAGGTTTATTTTGAAACCGAAGTTTTGAAGATTGATCCCGCTAATCTTAGAGATTTAGAATCAATTTTAAAATGTTTCTAGTGTGTTTCCGTATACTTTTATGAATAATTATGCACAGATACATGAGCAGCAGGTATGGTTTCCTTCGAAGTGATGATAACAATGATGCTGATAGTAATTATGATGATTGTCGATTTGACTTGGTCAGATACATTATGCATTTTGTATTAGCTCCAATAAACGCGCTCCCGACACTCAATTAGTATCCAAGATTTGGTCACCACCTGTCGCTTAATTCATTATTATGGGCGATGTTGTCTATACACAAGGCTTCAATATATATGCTCTCGGAACTTTTGCTGTGCCAATATTGACATGGTTTACTGCACTACGTATGGAATGGATGATTTTTGGGTTGTATTGGTGATAACTAGCAATAATATCAAAATTATGAGCTGTTTATTCGAGTAAATGTAATTTATCATCATTGTATTTGCCATGATTTACATTCTGGAACAATTTTACACCATGCATTTGTGCATGATTTCTCAGGAGATCAAAATGTGGTAAAATTAAGACATCTATTTCAATAGAATCTCTTAGTTGTCTTCAAAACAATTTTACCCTCCTCTTTGCTATCAAATGAAGGCAATGTTAGAACAAAATTGCCACTTCATCGCCAGAAAAATTTAACTTGCTCTACTGCTTATTAGAGTAAGGCAACCAATTTTATTGCAAGACAGCAGACAGTATGAGACTTCGTAGTCCTCACGGAAATAGTAGCCATGGAAGTAGTCAATTCTCGCACCAGCTCTGTCATCATTAGTGACACTGTGTATCCAATTTTTCTACCGGATCTAACTTTATACGCAATCTCTACGTCCTGGACTTATCGCATATTACGATGATGGCAAAGTGTTTGACCCCAGAACAGAACATCCCCAATTGACGGATGGTGAACAAGGTCGTGGAGTACTTACATGAATTTGTTCTTGCGTGAGTTTCTTTGGTAAGAGAAATAAGGGTGAAACTTGAGAGATTAAGGGCAGTATGGTGCGGTAGAAGGGTCTTGTGAGCTCTGCTTGTCAAGGACGGTAGTGGCAAGACGTGTGCCTAACTGATGGCTGATATCGAGTGTGTGTATTTGTGTGTGAATGGTTTAGGAAGATAAAAGAAACGTCGCCAAGCGTACGCCGGTAGGACACAATGTCAATGTCTAGCACAATGAGTGTGCGGCTCTCAGATGGAGTGGCAAACCTGAAACTTAATAGTAGAGAAAGCAATAATTCTATGATCGGAACCCATGTCGAAAGGAGATACGCCTAACTTTCAAGTCTTTATTTATAAAAATCCTGTTCAGAGGGTGGTTTTGGAAGGTTACAGTCCTCATAAATGACAGTATATCTTGTAAGATTAATTTAGGATCGGGTAATCCTGCGGTGCAAATTATAATTTTGAAATATTCCCAAAAATTCCAGTAAACGCCCGATCATTAAATGTAAATATTCGAGGTTCAAAAGTGAACCCACAGCTTTCGTCGCACGTACGTCTTGGCATACCAGAGGATTCAATTGTCATAAAAGCGGCGTTTATGTTCATCAAGTGCATTTTAAAATTATTTCCCAGTTTTTCCAATGTATATCGTTTCACAATCACGGGAAATTCACTGTAGAAAAATCATTCGCCTGGACAGGGATTCGAACTCAGTCCCCCCCGGTTTCGAAAACTCAGCGCCTCCAGTAACCACCAGGAATTGACACAGTTCTGCGCGACCATTTCCGCAATTCTTTGAATACTTAACTGTCATAATTAAACTCGTACTGTCCACTTTTCAGTAAATTACAGTATTAATTTTTCGTTTTAAAAATATATTGCATGTAGTCTCTGAGACGATGATAAATGATGGTCAAATGAACTGGTTTCTATTTTTCCTTGGATGATAAGGAAAAATTCTTCTAATGATAATTACCTGCACTGAATGAATTTGTAGTTGATAAATAAATTTTTCAAGCTTTTAAAAATTTCGGGATTAAGTTTTTTTACGGAAAAGAGTTAGTAGTGGGGGATAGGACCGAAAAGAAGATAAATTAAGTATTCATTACATGGTTACTGTGGTAGGATTGCAGCGAGCCGAGTAGCAGAGAAGAGGGTAATTTGGGAGCCTAGGCCTTTGGAACAAATTCTTTAACCGTTGAATTTTCAATCGGTTGCGGTCTAGAAATGTTTCATGCTAGAGAAATCATTCGCTCTAATCATGTTCAGCCTATATTTGTGACCGGCACACAAGTTGTATACTTCAATATTTTGGGGCATTTTACACCCTTACATGAAAATTGTACAATCCCCACATTCAATTCATCGGTAGACGGAATACTAATAGATGCCATTATACCAATTGTCAATGTTTAGTAAATTTAATTTAAAGACAGAAACAACAATTGCACTATTCCACAAGGAATGTTAATGTGTACGACGCATTCCAGCTCACAGAGCCATCATTAGGTACAAGACAAATTTGGTAGAGACCACATCACATTTATGAATTTTAAAAATTTGAGAAAAGGGTTAGGATCAGAAATAATGTGGGGGGTAAACGGAAAAACCAAGGGTAGGAGGGGGATTCATTGGGGATTGAATCCAGATTTGCCTTGTAACTGATGATGGCTATGTGAGTTGAAACGCGTCGTACGCATTAAAATACCTTGTGAAATAGTGCAATTGTTGTTTCTGTTTTCACATGACGAACTTCCACAGTATCTCGCATGAATCTGTTGAAATTTAATTTTGTTTTATCAGGACATTAATCAGTAGGTCACAGTATTTTTGAGGGGTTAGTAACAGTACTAATAAATGCCACATTTGGAACAATATAACACTAAAATCTAGACTGGAAACGCGTTTATGAACTCTTTTTCAAGAAATACTTTTATAAGATTTAAATACTAACAGGCCGAGAGAAAATAAACGATAAACGTTTTTGGCATCTATAATATGCCTGTTTAGCCGATGGCAGGGGGTAATATTTTTACTCATTTCCTCTTGTTATTATGAGTCAAAAGGTCGAAGAACTGCATAAGAAGATAGTAATATGGATGGCTTTTGCTTCTCGTTGCCGGACCTTATTTTATTTATTTCATCTCGAAAGAAATTTCGACTTTCCTTGTAGGCAGTTCTGAATATGTTGAGTGATTTTCCCTGAGATATTCCCGATTGAAATCATTTATGATTTTTCCTTGAAAACCTTCCACCATTGATTGACTTTCCTTCATTCCAATTCTCTCGCTTCCCAAGCCTTGCTAGAATTCCCTCTTAAAAATTCTCCTTTTCTTTCTCTTTCCCATAGGCACGGGGAAAATTGAGCTCAAACTTAAGCGTGTGAAACAAATGGAAGCGTTCCATTGTGAGGGTTTGACAAAGGTGCTGTGAGCCAATAGATAGAACAGAAAAGGGGAAATGTCCCTTTTTCAACAGTAGGCCTCTTTCCTCTCTCGGTTCTTCGTCACTTAGGGAAGGGAAAAAGGGTGCCTTGGGAAGTTGTTTGCTCTGTGAAATTCCTTTTCATCTTTTTCCTCGTAGAGCGCAGACAGACAGTCTAGAATGAAGGAATTTAGTCTGTCTCGACTGGCTCTAAGAGAATAAAGGCGCAGCACGTGTATCGTGTGTAGCCAGATGGGGGAAAGAGAAGGCTGCGTTAAATTGTGACTTGGTAGAAGTAGGGCTAGCGGATCTATTTCTGAAATGGTTCAGTCTCAGGGTAGGTGTCTGATGTCTCTTAAATAAACTTAGCTTATGAATTAGAAGTACCCACGTACGTTGAATGAAATCATCTACCCAACACCATGTCATTTTGGTGTGTTCTACTTCGATCACCTCTTGGTAACACGGAAATTCAACCGTAGAATTATCATTACTGTCACTTTGTTGTACTTGACAAGAGCGATACCCAACTGAATGGTTGACAGTATTTGCTGTGAACATTGAAAAGCTGAGTTGGAAATTTAGTCGGTCCTCCTATCGCTATTGCAAAGAGAAATGACTTAATAGTTCACGTATTATTCGGAGTTATATGTGCATAGGTAAGACACAGAGGTATAGATAGACTTTTGGTTTTTCTGGAATGGATGTGGTGGATCAAATTCTGGAGAGGTGAATTTTTGAATATTAAGAACAAAATAAATAGCTGTTGTTGCCATTAAAATAATATAGAACTGGACTTAGACGTGTTTCACATAAACACTGAGCATGATTGGCAGGGCATATCATACATCATTGGAAAGAAAACGAATAAACCGTTAAAATGAAATATATTTGTGCTCGATGCCATTGGCTTGAAAAATGCAAGTTTTCAGAAAACGAATAATTCGCAGTAAAATTGTCCAAATTCACAACTTGATCATGTTTACAAAATTATAGAATACCAATGTTTAATCAAAGAAAAGTTAATTTTTATCACAAATAAAGTATATTATCATGAAGCCCTAAACATCTTTTCAACGGGCATCCACATATAATATAGGTACTCTATTAGTGTCAATAATAATATACTCTATTAGTGATAAAAGTTTAACTTGTCTTTGATTAACCATTGGTGTCCCGTAATTTTGTAAACATGACCAAGTCGTGAAGTTGGACTATTTTACTGTGCCCTCATTCATTTTCTTAAGACTAACATTAAGCAGGCGACTGACATCGATCCAAGTTACATTCAGTTAAAAGGTAAATACATTTTGATTCCAATGTATAATATGTCATGCGAATCATGTTCAGTGTTCATGTGGAACACGTCAAAGTTCAGATTGATACTATTATGACGGAATAATAGTATTTAGGAATGCATGCATTTAGGAGAATCAAAAAAAGCAAAGCTATGGTGCTTTCACAAAGTTATTTTTGCTGATTTATTTTAAATGAAGGCATACCAGGATGGGGTAGAATTTAATAAATTATTTAAACATAAGTGCTCTTAACTTTGTGCACCGTGAAAAGAAACGAATTGATGAGTTTTCATGTTCAGCCATCGCGCATTGATCAATAAATGAAAGCAGTGTGCGTCCCTTTTTTACGTCATAGCCGCCTGTGAATGATGGCTGAGACCGAGACTTTATAGAAGTCTTTCACGTTTGTTAAGGTGAAGGGAGAATTACATATACTTCGAATTCTTTGTTTCATTT
Source organism: Ceriagrion tenellum (assembly GCA_963169105.1). NCBI lineage: Eukaryota > Metazoa > Arthropoda > Insecta > Odonata > Coenagrionidae > Ceriagrion > Ceriagrion tenellum. The sequence continues at coordinate 106,970,780 of OY720639.1, forward strand.
TAATCTCTTTCAAGTAGCATTACTCACATCTCCATCTCCCTGGGGCATCACTGCACCTGATGTTTCTATATTGCGACGTAACTAGATGGGAAGTTGACAAAAATACTTTATGAGAAGGTTTCTACCGCCGGGAGACTGGTAATGAGTTTTTGCTTGTGAGAAATTTTCTGCAGTTTCCAGTATGACAAACTATTCATAAAATATTACTTCGAGCATTTTTTTGTCCTTTCGAGTCCTACCCTATATCAACTGCTCTTTTCGTGTTTGTTTCTTCGCTGTTTGGTTTAATTTTGCTCAATATCCATTATTTATGGCATTCACAATGATGGTGCTTTTTGATGCCCATTGCATAAAAGTCTATTTTAAGACCTGCAAAATCAAGAATGAAATGCCCTTCTGAGTTGAAAGTGAATAACATTTTTAAATGATATTACTTGGTCGTATGAATGAATATTCCACAGGTAAGGAAGTATGGGGAAAGGGCAACCCATAAAAAGTGATTCAATTTTGTAGCTTGGCTGTTAAAAAAATATATATATATTTCTGGGTTGAAAGTCTCATATTACGAAATACCTTGTATTTTTTCCTGGTTACCAGTTGGTGGCCATTTTCTGTGCCTCCAAACATTGGAATTCTCTTTCTCATATGGGGACAGTTCCAGGACAATAAAATAATACTTTTCATGTCATTTGTATTCAGTACTACATTTAATATGCTCATTAACAAGGATTTACGTATGTTTCCTTTTAAATTTCATAGCCAAAGTGGGGAATTGAACTCTCAAAAATGCCTACCTTCTCGTGTTTTTTAGGAGGTAAGTCGAATAGTCGAATTCTACATATTTGTTGATCATAAGTGTCAAATCAATCAATAAGTATAATTACATTAAAACTACATTCGAAATGATTTGAAGTTGGGAGTTTACCTGAATTAATTGTTAAGGTACCGGAAAAATGTAACTATTGAAACATATGTAATTTTCGTGGTCTAATATTTATAGTGGGGAGTTGTTTAAATATTTTAAATCGACAGGAAATAAAGAAATTTAAGATATTTATGTATGAGAAAAACTTTTGGTATGTGACTTTTATACTTAAAAAGATATTGCAAAAAGAGGCTAAAAACTAATTTCAGTGATCAAATTCCCGCGGTAATACTCAAATTGGGCGTGCAAGTCATAACATTTTTAATCCATTTTCGTCTACTTTGCAACTGCCATAAATCTCAAACGAGTTGAATATGTAGTTCAACTAAATGCTGTGTTTCTGTATATCTCCATTTACTGGAATTAGCAATTTTTAATAGCTTCCCCAACGGAGAAAATGAATTCTTGTCAGTTCATTTATAGTCTTGAACGCCAAAAGTGATTGGACTATGATTCAAACCGTGGAAACCTTAGTATAGACAGACACCTAGTTTGACTCGGCGGAGGGTTCCAGAAGAATTCATCATCATACTTACATACCAATTACGCCGTTCCCTTTCGGGGTAGGCACAGTCACACGTTTCACTCATAAATACATATTTGTGCACCTAAATCTGCTTCAATAGTTTCCTCCATACTGACCTATCCTTGCAAACCTCTTTTGCCTCATTTACCCACATACACTGCTTCATAAACGCCCTCCTGTTATTAAGACTCCTAATATTCCTTCTCATGAGAATTTCCTCTACCACATTCAACTACAACTTTTTCGGCCTACCTCTACCTCTCGTATGATTCATTTCAATCTTATATATCTGTTTCGTTATTCGACTCTCATGCATTGTCTCAACATGGCCAAACCAACGAAGCACACTCCTTTCATATACTTCCTTTTCTGGAGCATCGAACCCACATTCATTTATTATCCACTCATTCCTGACCCTATTCATCATTCATTTGCCGTATCCATTGGTCATTCAATCCCAAGATTGGCAGACCACAAGCTCTCCACCCTTCCCTATTTAATTCTTTATCCCTTACTTTCTGGTACTCTTTCTCTGGAAGTATTTTCGTCTTTTTTACTTTCAATTATGTTCTTCACATACCCATTGTGCCTCAGAATGTGTTAAATCCATCTGGTTCTTCTTTTCTGAATGACGTTCCATATGGTCCTTTCCTCTTTAACTCTTCCGTACACATTATCATTTCTTACCAGAAGAGTTCATTAACCATCAAAATTTCCCAAGAAAGCTGAAAATCTGCCATTAGGATGAGCATCACTTAATCTGCTTTAGTTCCCAGATCTGCAGATTAAAGCATGTTTTCTGATTTTAACCATGACGGTATTTTGATGATATATGAAAATTTCTGAAAATTTTTATTCAAATCTTCATAGATCATCGTCAAATATCGGAATGGGACTTGGATGCTCATTTATTTCAACGTCCTGGAAATTCAACGCTCGTACCCTTATTTTCCATCACGAATTTGTTTTATTACTTTCTATTTTAGACTTTAGTTTTGATTTGGATAGCTATGATTTTTTCAATATTTCAAATCTGTATCAAATCCCATTAATGTTTTTTCGCCTTGTTACCTTTAGAGTTCATGAAAGCTGCTTTGAACTTTATGTGGTGGAAGCTACTTTGAGGCACTTGTACATCCCTACTGATTGATGAGCGTGAGTTTTGCGTGCGGGAAAGTCCAAATTTTAAAATTCGCGAAGGTCTATTCCCTTTTATGTTCAAAACAGGCTTGATTTTCTCTGCACCTTGCGGTGTTTTCATAGTAAAGTCATTGAAGGTAGTAATTTTTTATTTTTTGCTAATTTCAGATTATCATGCTTAAAGTTCACGCATCCCACGTTTTCCTGGTATCTTATGCAGTTTTCTGTTCTTCTTTTATACCTCCTGCTAATAATTCAGCTTAATTTACGTCACATCATCTTTCCATGCCTCTCAAATGCTTGAGGTGTATTCAACATACGTTATAATCAATGCATAAAGGGTATTATCGTGACCTTTATCTCTCTCTTTGGAATATGTTTTTGACATTTTAGCTCTGAAATTTTATCCATGCAAGTTTTCCTCTGTGTTGATGCAGAGCATCACGACTTTATTTGATCCGTAATGCTTATTTGAGAGATGAACACCGACAATGGATATCTTCGGCTCACCCTTTCATTTTGTCAGGGCCCAAACGTGACTCGCGTTTGATTCCCTTAATGGTCTCCTCAAGCAGACGCACAAAGTGACTCCGCATTACAGTATCGAGTCATAAATGCTATTATCCATTCCACGATAGTTTTTGTACAAATGCGATTATCTTCTTTACTATTCTATTATCGCTTGGCCTAGATCGATGTTGATAATTCTGCGTTAGGTTTGAAATTATTTTTTTCCACGCACGATTAGAGAGTACAATTTGTTATGATATAATTATACGGTAGTGGTACAGGCAATGATAGTGAGATTCGTTTTATTTCAGCTATTTTATTTATTTTTTCAGTTTTCTATGCCTACGTAGCCACATGAGACCTGGAGAGGAAATGTCTTTAATAGTGGATAAGGCCAAGTGTAATCGTTTAAGTACATAGCGTATATTACTTTTAGCGTATTTTTACTTTTAATGTTATCTATTGCTCATATGTGTATGTATGTATTACAATGTGACAAAAAAGAAATTGAATAAATGCCTAGAAAATAGAAATTAAATTCAGGTCTCAATGGCTTTAAAATAATTTACATTAATGAATAATAATTTACAATAATAAATGGAATAGGGGATTAATTGAGGGAGTACTTCTCAGTAGGATAACAAGAACATTACTGGCTTTATTAACCACACAATAGAAGAGTATGTACCGGTATTCTTTATATAGGCGACATCTGTCAGGAAAAATACAAACTATAACATTTTGAAGGACTTTTGGAGTTCATCACTAAATCTAGCAATATTTTCAAGGACTCAAATGCAGTCAAATTTTATGCATTGCATGCATACATTCGGTACGATGAGAAATGGAGGATTTATGGTCTTGTGAGCTGGGTTTACCCGTCCAAATGAAGGATTCGGTCCATCTAGTGATTGGATACGATGTGGTGCCTGAAAAATTCATCGGCGAGGAGATGGTGGCCTTGTCGTCTCTTTACGCCGGAAACCCCGAGGGGTCGGCACTGCGCTCATCGGAACAAGCATGACTGGACCTTTTTGCCTGAATTCTTGAAAAAAAAATTCACACGCCACGCCCTTACTGTCGGCAGCATTTGCACCGCTTTCTCACATTCCTCCTTCCTGCGATAGATATATTTAGTCTTCTCTTATTTTTTCTTTGACTCATTTAATTTCTGCACTAATTAACATTCCATAGTGATTTTTTTCGAGTTAAAAACTAAATACAGGCTATTTTCAGACTCAGAAATGTGACGAACGCCTTTACTTCCTTGAAAATATTGGCAATTTTTGGAAATTCTCCAGATATACACTATAAAATGCCATGCTAAGTACCGCACTACCATCAAAAGATTCATTGAAGCACCATCCAAGATTTATCATCGGGTTTACTATAAATAATGATTTATCAATAGTTCGTGGTGTATATAAAATTCGATTTGTAGAAAATAGCTTAAAATCAGGTAAAATTAAAGCATTAGATTTGTTAAAACTAGTGGATAAATAAATTACATCTACATGTTAGGCGAAATAAATGTACATTTTAGATTTCCTTCACCCCATTTCCACTCGGGAGATGACGATACATGTAATTCACATTAGTCGTATAATGCAAACATAAATTTAAAGGTAAACAAATTTTCAAAAACATAAAAGGGTTACCAATTATACAGTGCAAGTACCAAGTATGAAATTAAGACATTGCGATAAGCAGATTAAAATTTTTCTGAGTAAATACTGACAATCAGAAAAGACACGAATTTCCATTCAAGTTTAACCCAAGTATCCTGAGATGTGCGATTTATAAATTCACCCTAATGCCATATTTAACAAGGCGAGTTTGATAAAAACTTTACCAGAATACGATTAACAACTTGGAAAATACCAAAACCAGAAGAGGGTGTAATAAACCCTGCGAAGTCAACGTTAACTAGTGAAAATGTGAAGCCCAGATTGAGAAGTTAACCATACGCTGAAATACAAAATTAAAAGTGTGTATAAATAGAAAATTTGAGTGTGTCATCTTAATGGAAAAATCAGCTCTTGAGGAGAAAGGTTTTGGAAAATATGAAGAGCTTGACCTCGAAAATACTTAATGTATCTCAAGGAGTTATTCATTAACAGCTGCCGTCGCGTCGCTACCCTAGATAAGGGAATTCTGCCCAGTAAGGCCTGTGTGACCTGGGATTTCAAGTCACTTCCCTAACTCTGTTGACACATATGACCTTTGCACTTTCTCAATCATTCCCGTCACGAATGACTGTCTGTGGAGCATGTTTACCCCAAAAATAGTGCACTGAGTGACCCCATGAAGACCCTCGCTAATAAAATCTCTAATAGAACAAAGTTGATGAGATTCTCCTTGTTGGAATTACAATGCGGTGCTTCATGTTGACTTCGTAATGTGCTCTCTAAGGTGCATTGAAATTCTCCACCGTGACAGTTGTGCTTTCGACGTCCTGCAATAGAGATTGCTGTGGTCACCAACATTTCTGAGTCTTAAGGAGGGCTGCCCTACCTTTCCTCCACTGGCGGCTCCCTCTGACCAAGTTAGCTCACATACGTGGGATTCCGTCCGCGTTTTAAATCATCTTGCTCAGCAGATGTCGAGTACCTAGCATTTTAATGCGCGACCGCTTACTTCTAAAGTGTCCTCACATACTTACCCCAGCGATTCTATGAGCTCAAGCGCTATTTCCCATTTGAAGGAGCAGAATAGGTAATTGGAGTTTATTATTATTCTTATGGTGCTACAACTCTTGATGGCGAATGTAAAACTACACATTGATTAATAGTTAAAGTGTCTAATAAAAAGAAATGAGGGGAAATATGTTAACGTTCACAAAATATTCATTATATCACATACGTTGAGAGACCGGAGGAATTATTTTTATCGTTTATCAATTATCACTATATCTAAGATGAAGGGGACATTTTTATGAAGAATAAAGCAAAAAAGGAAATGGTGTAATTTGCGTCTTGTTATGCCCTAACTCTCATATTAATGCCTGAATGAATAGCGCAAGGATGTTATTTTTTAAATTACCTATGATTGATTAAAATGCTTTTTAATAACTCGAGCATATTCGATAGGCATCGTATTTCCAGTTGTAAATTCCGCGACAAACCATGTGAAATAAGAGCGAGAATATTTGAGTAAAATTTGTTTTTGCTGTAAATGCGCGTGAAAATGTAATATTTTTCCCTCTTCATTAAAGACATTTTTAGAGACATGTCGTTGAGAATCTTAGCCTAATTCAACAATAAAATATGTTGAAAAGAGTAAAGTCGTATCTCTAATGCCTTCCCTCGCATATTGTCCTGCCTCAGTGTGGATTAAAATTTTATCACTGCTGTGAGACAGTTTTTGGACGTCACCTTGAATTAGCTGAATGTTGTTTTGCTTTCGTCATCAAGTTGTGCCCTTCGAAGGTCAAGGACGATTGCGGTTCAAGTGCTAAGTGAGGGAGTGGAATTAAGTGACTGTAGTTTCCCACGGCTGGCTCTTCAAATCTAGTCGAGAGCGAGATAGGAGCTGGACGACCTATGCCTCGTTACAAACATCCGACCTCAGCGAATCCGTGCACGCCATACCGTGGGCGTTGATTGAATCAAGGGCACTTTCCAGTTTCATCTTCCGGTTACATGTGTGGGTGGGTCCGTGATAAACTCACGCGTAAAAAGGTTTAATTGGGCCATTTATACTCGTCTCTATTATTTTTTCTTGCAAACTGGTCTCTTGCAATAACTTAGAGAAAAATATATTAAAGTAGGACTAACAAAGAACGGAAGAGCCATAGAATTTTTCTACTTCGTGTTAGTTATTAATGCATTTCACAGAAGTCTTCCTCAAGTCAAGGTAGCGACTTGTGACGGTCATAAAAATTTTTGAATACGCAAAAACCCTCTTTGCAACTTAACGTGTCAGTATTCAGAGAAGGTTACGGAGTTTCAGCGCCTTTCTCTGGAGTGTATTGACTGATGGGCGTGAAAAAGAAAAGCAAAGTGAAAATCCGCCGAAGCAGAGGATGAGAGTTCTAAAATGGAGTCTGTTCTGAGTATAATGTTATAAAAGAGTTATATTTAAAAATTAGCTGAAAAACGTTTAACTATACTTGTTGCATGGTTTGCGTATGAGACTACATGCTAAGATGAATGTGAAAAATTCCTATTCTCCTTTTGCGGAAGGCTTATCTTAAAATCTCGTTAAGAATAGATATAAATATAATTTATTTAATATATTATGTCATTACATTACAATTTTCATTAATTTTGGCAAACTTTTTTCCTATTTTTTGTATACACTGTAATCTTTATTTGACGTGAATGTTGAATTTTTCCATTATACTTTAGTGTAATGTTGTTCTGAAGACATCTTTTATAATGAGCTTTGGACTCCTGTATTTGGAGTGAAAAGTGGCTCCCTGCTACTTACTTCTCATTATTGCATGCTGTCCTCATTATTCTTCTCTTGATTTATGAGTTTGTTGGTGTTGAGTTTCCAGTTTTAGTCAGATCTCTCATTTGAAAAATAATTCTTCAGGAGGAAAAGGAATGCACTGAATTGTATTTTTCCCGAACACAAGTTGGACGACTAAGTATCAGAATACTTGGTAAATGGACAGAGTCATTTGAATACTTATCTTTATCTAACAGGCAGGTAAAAATATACAAGTTTACTTTTTGATACGTCTTGAAATGGATCTCACCCTACTTCATAGAGTTTATTTATTTTTCCCCTATCTTAACAAAATGAGAGAGAAAAGAGGAATGCGTTAATTTCCACCGGGAGTCGTAAAGTGACTATCTTCCTTGGATAGAGCTAAGTGCTTCATTTTACGCCTTCCGACGAGATCTTTTCATTTTCGGTGTCTCAAATAAAGCTTCTTTCCCCGTCATGGTGTGAAAATAAGGCGTCGTGGCGCCTTTATAAAGCGCCGCTTGTTCTCTAGATGGTGAGAAGTTTCCTTTCTGATTTGGCGAGTTCATAGTCTAGTCGGGATTCATGCCGGTAATTAAGCAAGAAGTTGTTTGCTTGGGCTTAAAGATGGCTTTCCGCTCCATTGATGTGGACTGAAAAGTCTTTTCCTTCACCAAAATACACACAAAATCAGGAATTCCAACTGCGAAATAATCAAAGAAAACGAATCTGTAACATAGATTGTAATTGTGTTCCTTTGTCTTCACTATTTTTTACGATGTAGAGAGCATATTTGGACGAAATTTCTCTTTTCTTATCCTTCTCTAAGTAAATGAATAAAAACACGACAAAATTTGCTGGAAACTTGATCATATTCATTACTTTCAACTGATTTTCCTGCAGTTTATTCGAATTTATATTTTTCATGAAAGAGTGACTCCTCAAGCCACTGTAAACCTATTAATATAAGAGGCAATATTTTATGATCATAAATGTGATTTGAATATTAGTAATTATTTTCCGCTATGTTAATCCTTAACCATTTAATGTCTTTACTATTCATATATCTATAAATGCTATTAAAATCCGTTTTTAATGATAGGTATCACTCAACGTCTTTGCCGTAGATGCACTACAAGGTGTGATTCTTTTAATATAGGAAATTTTCAACAGCTGTTCATTCTCAGAAGGCATCCTTAATTATTTCTAGTTTTTTGTAATAATTGGTTATAAAGATGACTCAGAATTTTTGAAATGGGCATATTTGCAATTTTTGACCAGCTGGATATGCCAAGTGTCATTTCAACTTTTAGCCTCAAAATCTGCTGTTCTCATTATTCATCTCCTGATCTTTCCGCTTCTCTTAAAACCGCTTTTTCTCAGTGCCAGCCTGATCCGTGTGCCGAAGCTGCTAAGCTGATCTCAGCTCAGCAAATAAAAATTAATTTTCTCTTCCACTATCCTTGATATTGTTCCCACTCAGTTTAGGTACCATAGCCGAGTCCTCAATGACACCAAAGATCGTGTCCGATTTGAAGAATAAAATGATCTGGAGAACTAGCCATTTGTTGGTGATAGTGTATTATAAAAACTGCTTTTCAATCCATTTTAAATATGAAACGTTGTATCGCATGAATAAATCATTAATAAAAATCGATTATTCTTTCCCTCTTTAAATTACAATTGCATACCCACTTTTCAAACAAACACTGAAGCAACACGAGTATATATAAAAATTTTATCCTAGCTAAAACATATTTGTGTTGCTTTTATTCCGTATTCTCTTTTCCTTTAAAAAAAAACTCTGTTATCCGAAAATAGGCCTCTGATAACTTAGTCTCTTCATTAGAATTCAGTTGAAGATCCATCAACAGCATGCCTCGAGCTGTTCATACAAGCCTCCATAAGGCCATCCCAGGACTGAGGGGCTTATTAATCTTAATTTATGCAGCGCTCGTTCCCGCGATGACAAGGCCAGGTGGTCCTGCGGGCACAATTAAATAGAGCGAGCCCGATGTAAATTCTGCCGGATTCGGTGGGACCAGCCGGCAAAACCTCTGAGAATACTTAAAAATAACAGGTTTAGGTTTAAATTAGAAATAGTTTTGACTAAAGTACTACAATTTATCTGTAGAATAATCCGGTATAAGTGATTATTAAACATGAAGCTATGAATTGCTAAGAAGTTAAGAACCTATTAGTCCTATTGAACTAATATTATCTTTACCAGTAAGAATGAAAATGGCTACACTTCGTGTCGTAACAATATTTATGCCTTACTTGGGAATAGCTCACGAGTGATACATGTTTAACTTGATGCACTTTATATATATATTTTGACTAAGCCTTTCAGTTTTAGATTAAATTTTCACTCTTTTTCGAAATTTAAAATCACTTAGCCACCGGAAGAGAAGATCTACTATAGGAAAAATAAATATCTATAAGATAAATACCTCTAATTTCGTAAAACTCTTAATATCCAACTTCAAGAGAGGAAAAAGTGAAAAAGAATATGTACGATTCCGCTCCTTGATCAAGCTACCATGGTTTCGGGACGTTATTCTATGATCAGGGTAACATTTACATCTACCATTACCTTGAATACACCAATATTCAAGGTTTAGGGAAGGTGTTTTAGGAATGGAGTGGTTATTTTTCATAGTTAGCTGGAATAAGCCAGGTATTTGAAAATTTGCCGACATAAGGGAAACCGAGGAGGATAAGTCAGCGTAAGTAAATGGGAGGAGGATAATTCAATGGATTGGACTTGGATTAGAATGAGAGAGGGAAGAGGCGTATTTCATGCAGATTGGGCTGAAGTAAAGGTGAATAGTTGGGAGTTACTATTTAACATTTCTAATTGCTGAAAAAAGTTTCATTTATTTCCCTCGTGCATTCTAGGTCGGAATTTGGCGGCGAAATCAATAAAGTGATCAAACATACTAAAGTGCTTAAAAGAAACCTAACTTTTCTTGATTATCACTATAACTGTGTCTGTATTCTAGCATATTTTATACTCTGGCCATTTAGGCCGATATACTGAATGCGATATTCTTCGCAAACAGGTGTGCGAACTCAACTTTTGTCCAGGTTATCATATTTGGATTTTGAATTGAAATTTATTCTGCTAAGTTTCTTGGGTTTTGTAAAGATCACCTTAAGTTCACCGTCTGACACAAAATTCCATCACTTTTATGATGCATATCCAATAAATTGTGGAGCTACCCAGTGTTAGGGATTTATGTGATCAACGGAAAGTAAAGCTAGTTTGACCAATGACGCTGTTCAACGTTAGAATTTAAATTATATTATGGATATACCTTTGTAACAGCTATGTGTTAAATTATTGCGAGCTCATCGTAATAATTAAAAACTGACATAAGACCCTTAACCTAACCATAAAACCAGATGTTTTATGACCCCAATGATGAACCTACTAAATAAAATATCGTAGTATTTTTATAAAACTTTTGTTTCTAAAAATGGAAAAGTAATGATATTATGTCGAGATCATTAAATTTTGAAAAAATATTAACTCACAACCATGTTCAAAGGTGAACGTAATGAAGCCAATTATCAATTAAAAAGGATTATGAGAACATCTAATGAGTGTCATGTAACCATCTATAACCACAACACATCACCCTTATACCGAAACCAATGGTTTATACATTATAGGATCGGGTTATGTGAGGTAAATATGTTGGATCCCAAGATATACGGAAAAATCTTTGATAATATAAGTAAAATAGGAGAGTCTAAAACTAGGCCTGTCTTTAGGAGGAAAACCTCTCTATTGAACAAGAAATTACTTTTCCTAGACTTTCAGCATGCTTCTGATTCCTACGTTAACCAAGATGACACATTTCGAGTTTTTCTAATCAATCGAGGGCTAAGAGAGGTGCTTCTTATGCAAATTCTGAGGTATATGACCTTGTTACATCAACTACAGTTTGGCCTTAGGTGCTGGTGTTACAGCTGATTATTTGCCTCCAAGTTGCTAGGACTTAATAAACTAAACTTGGGATTTAGAGCGGCATGATTAAAGAAATTATACAAGGTACAAAGTTTTAATGGAGAAAAAACATGCGAATTATAAGTTTAGCTGCTGGTAGTCTCAAAAGATCATTTCCTTTTTATTTATACTTTACATTCAGACTAGTATAATTGCCCTTTTGGTTCTCAACGGGAGTGATAAGAGTAAGAAATATTACATGCAGTAGTTAAGGTCATCCAAAAGAGTATGCGACTACCCATTAAATGTCTTCGTGTTTTTACTGGGTGGATATTGTCTGTTGAAATTGTTTTTCCTCAGTGGAAATGCCCATCCTATGCGTACCTTCGGGTGGCCCTAGGCCGATCCTGCTATTTTAAATGTTTGAAAACAGCCTGTACAGACATTTAGTGATGCTTAGGTTTAAGCAATTTTGCTGAATTTTTTTACTTTTACTACACTAAAACTCCATTAAAATGGCAGTTTTTCGGGCAATTTTTTCAGTCCTAATGATGGAATAAATAATGGCGAAAATTAGTAATATATGGAGCCATTTGTTTAGTATGAATGACTAGCATTGGAAAAGTGAATTTAAAAATGAGATGCTGCATTAATTCAGCTGTATATCAATGAAAATAATAACTAACTCATGTTTTTGACAAGATTAGTATTTAAAACAAAAAAATACACCTAATTCATTCCTAGTGTTGGCGCTTAGTGTTTACAAGTGCTGTTGAGGCAACCCATTAAAATAAATGCTATTGGTAGTAACCGTTTTTCGTTCGGTTTTTAATTCTTTCATCCATATACGCGGGTTAACTGAAAGTAATGCCTCACATTTTTTAACTCCCCAATAGCAGACATCGGTGCCTTGAAACTGTTATCGAGAGATACATTGTTGCCAAGCCTTATCAGGTTATCACGACGCTACCTTATCGTATGTGGTAGGTTCTATATGGCAATGGAAGTTACCAACCTTATAACCGAGATAAATTTAATAATCTCTGATGGCGTACACAACAGAAGAGACAAAAATAGCAATCATACAGAATCAAAACAAACTCCGTCATAGAGACGGATACAGAAAACAATAACACTACGAAAAACTGTACCATTGCGAATGAAACAAAAACATCATTTATGTTGCCGTATCACTACCTTATAACATCGTACATCAAAGTGCTCCGATCAATTTTGTGGACTCCGTTGTGGACACTGCAAAAATGGGCTCGCAAATACCAGTAATGCAAAAACTTAAGACGTGAAATAATGTAAATTTCTTCGTATTTTCTCTTCTTATCTAATCAATTTTAAATAATGACACTAAGTACTTTTCAACGAAACTACTTCGAGAGACGATGATATGATTAGCGTAGTGAACACCTGACTCCATAATCAGAGCGAGGAGTCGTACTGACAGGGCATATATTCAATACATATGGATTGTTGAATCGTCGCCAAAAACTGTTGCCTAGAATCCCATAAACAAGCAACTTTGTGGACTTTGGCACCGCCTAGTGATGAAAGACTAGAGTTCAAATGTAAATGCAGTCGACAGATCGTAAATAAACACGTCTCACCGGTTTTACTTACAATTAATCATAATGCAGAGGATAAAAATGAAGTACCATACGCAAGATGTAATTACCCACTTTTTGAATATCGTCCGGTCTACAGATATATTTAATTCCTCTCCAAATTTAACTACACAAATGCACAATTGACTTCTTAGCACTTCATGAATATATTAGAGTCTGGCGACCGTCGGCGTCTGCTCACTGTGGAAGTTTCACATGCCTCTTACACACTTACTGTAGTAAATACTTCCTCTCTAGCATTTACAAAGTAACTGTTAGGTCTCAAAAATAGCCAGCTATTATTCACAGCATCAAGTGGTTCACATCTCTTTCATCTTTATTGAATATTTACTATAGTCTGACGTTAACAACAATTTACAACGGCTATTTACGATTCGACTGAGAAGACTTTTTTCTAAGTGGCGCCAAGGACTGAGTGAGCTAAAAAATATGTGGAAATTGTGGGAAAAAATGTGGAAATTGACGCAACACATAACCTAGGCAACGATTCTAAGCAATTGAATACATTATGTATATTCATGCGAAAGGGAAGACACGCCCCAATGAATTGTTGGAGGAAGGCAATAGCATTTGAAGGAGATGTGGGAAACTGGAGTGACCGGATAAAATATTATTCCTTCATAAGTACACACTTCATTTTTGTAAAACAAATAACTATTGAGAAAACAAATATGGAGCTATATATTTGGGCCAACCCTCGTTAAAGTAAAAATTATTGAACATATCTTGAGTCAAAATAATAAAAAAAAACTCAACAGGAGTATCCATGCTTCCAGGTATTGTAACAATAGACAACCCTATTAATTGTTTTTCGTGATTTTTACGTTTTTTTTGCGATCCGGTTTTGGTTTTCTAACTGAAAATGTGCCAAATTCCTAAGTTGTCTGAAAAGTGCTTCAAACTTTCGTTGTTGACGGGGAGCTGGACTGAAAGATATCATTCATAGTAAATTGGTAATATATATAGAACATTTTAAATTACCTTTGAGCAGATTAAGTGACTTCTGAATGCCATTACTTAGACATATAGCCAGGACCGACCACACATTTGCCAAATCTAGCTATCTAACTAGTGGTCTACTTGCTATTCAACTTTAATTTCAACTACACTGATGCTTTTATTCTTCTTGGAAAATGTGGAACAGTAGTTGGAATAAAAGACCACTCTACTTTGATAATCGAACTCCTTGTTATGCACGATTTAAATGGAACGAGCTCGTAAAGGATGTGAGCCGTTAAACTGTTTGTGTTCCCGTCGAAAGAGATGAGGGTAGAAACTGGGTGAAGTGTCGTCGGAGAAATCGTCCGTATCCTTACTCTTTCCATTTAACACGAGTGAATGGCGCGATATTCTGGCGAGGAGTGTGAAATGGGTCATTTAGTTCACTGAAAGCGCGCACCGCCGTACGCATGCCAATGGCATCCTGTTGGCTTCCCTTGCATTGGGATGGAAGGACGGAAAAAATTGAGACTGCGGACCAATTTCCTCAAAATTGAACGAACGTCGAATTTTCGCAAATTAGGGTCGAGCGGTTTCCGTGTTTTGACCCATTTTGAATTAAAACCTCTGGCTCTATAAAAAGGGGAAGGTTGGCCTGCATATTGAGGGCGGAATTTTACTTCGGCATAGAATAAGTTCCTTTGTCGCAGTGCCTGAACTAAAAATTTGATTACTATGATATAATGTCCTGCATAAAACTGCGATTTGTTCTCGCAGTATCCCTAATCTGCAGAAAATATATTATAGTTTCAAGTGCGTAATTTATTCGGTTGGTAGATTTTAAAAAGGGTACTTTTTTCAGCCAGAGTAGTAAAATACTGACCTCAGCTATTAAACTAGAGAAGTTACATTTTATTACTGATTCGGAGTACTCGGTGTGAGTAGAGACACTCCTCCGACGGCAACAGAAAATCTGATGCATGATATCGTATCTTTACCTCAGTCCAAATGACCCCGTAGATAAAAGAAACCTTTTTTCGATAAAATATGATGGATTATCAAGTGGTAAATGAGTTATTTAGTCAAATGATGATGGAAGGAAAAAACATTGATGACTCGAGAAATTCAACCTGGAGCCAGCATCAAACTTAAGTGGAGAGGCTGTGGAAATCCTTTTATTTTGGCTAAGTCATGCATAAACCGTTCTTTAACCTGCAAATATCGTTAGAGAACGTACAGTGTGTCTATATTTTTGCTGCTTTAGATATGTACTATTTTTTTATCACTAGACGAAAATTGATAATTTCAAAACTGAATTAGAAGCATAGCGGTTAATAAAAAGCTTAATTCTATGACGGTTTTACTTCTGGTAACCATTATGAGCATTATCTCTTAGTATAAATCATATACCGTACATACTCCACCCTAGTAGGTACCATGAGCCAGATCCAAAGCCGACTTGAAGAAAAAGAGTGGGAACCCTGTTTTTTAAACAATGGGAAAAGTTCGAGTTGATGAAAATAAACTCCGAGAGCTGTTAATTCAGAGAACTTAGGGAGTTGTTAAAAGTTCTGGAGGACATGGTATTGAGAGGATAAATCTTAGGTCAGATAAAAAAGATAAACATGTGCTGTTAATTGCAGTAGGTCTTATTCTCTATTTTAATCGCCTAAGTGGTATTTTTATCCAATGGCTCGCGTATGAGAGCGTTTTCTTTTTCTCCCAAGAGTGATTACGTGGAACATGTTTTATAGTACATCGTAACTTACTCCAGCTTGTCGTACCGAGGAAATAAGGATGCTGCGAAGGCCGATTTACACATTTCTATGAGTATAGTCCATTAAGTCGCTTTTAAATGGTACTTCGTTGTGTTTTTGTAAGCAAGAACGACCTTGTTGGTTAGTGTAGGTGAATAGCGGTAGTAATGGCCCTCGGTTCGCTTCAACACGGAAAATAGACTGTCATCTGTTTCTCAGAGGAAAATTATTTTCACTCTGCAATAATTCGGCATCGCAACCGCAAATAGTTTTTTTTCCGTAGGAGGTCTCATTGTTGTACTTTATGCGATATTTGTATCCGGAAAACTTTTAATAAAAAATAGAAGACGTAAGTAAGGCTGTATAGTATACACTGATCTAGTTTATTTTTGTAGAGTGGAGAGAGAGGAGAAGAGATTTTTGAGTGAATTGTAAAGCATAAGAATTATGTGAATCGTCATAGTTGTTGCGCTTTAAAGATGAAATAATATAATTTATACAATGTATATAACTTTAAATCTGCGAATACCGGTGGCGCTCGAACTTAGCGATGCACAGACCAATTGATTAGGCATATTAATCGATTTCCAGAATCACCTTAGTCATTGTTTGCTTTACTCATTCTTCCTCTTTGAGAAATTGAAAGTAATATGTGAGCAGGATGACGCCCTGCAAGTGTCTTCACGAATCCAAATATGGCTACTCTTACTACTCCCGTAGAATAAAATCGAAGATTATCGCTGCGTAAATTTATGGAACCAGTACTCGCTGCTTCATAAATTTGTGCTTAGTACGTTTCTCATATTTTTATAGGGACTAGGATTGAGTGCCAGTCTAAGGAAACGGAAATTGCTGTGCACTAAAGTTTACTTCTCCCCACTTTGTTGCATGGCAGTGAAACATGGGTATGTCAGGATAGACATAAGATTAGGTTAAACGCCGTGGGTATGAGTTATCTGAGGAGTATTTGCGGCAAAAGTAGAGTGAAAAGGGTCAGGAATAACTGGGTAATAAATGAGTGTGGGTTAGATGATCCAGTAATTAACGTATATGAAAGGAGTATGCTTCGTTGGTTTGGCCATATTGAGAGAATGGATGAGATTCGAATGACGAAACAGATATATAAGAGTGAAATGAATGGTTCGAGAGGTAGAAGTAGGCCGAGAAAGTTGTGCTTGAATGTGTTTGAGGAAATTCTTAGGAGGAGGAATATTAGGAGTCTTAAAAACAGGAGGGCGTGTATGAAGCAGTGTATGGGGGTAAATGAGGCAAAAGAGGTTTGCAAGGATAGGTGGGTATGGAGGAAATTTTTGATGCAGAGTTAGATTTACAAATGTGTATTTATGAGCGAAACTTTTATAATTACCTACCCCGGAAGGGAACGGCGTGATTGCTATGTATGTATGTACTAGGATTGCTGAAAACCTGTTTGAGAATAAATGAGTATGGAATACACTACGTACAAATTTATTAATTATTGGGTCTCGCTACTTCCATAGGAGTAAATTTCTATATGCAAAGCAAAGAGGTAGATATCGTTCTGGGGGAGTGTAGCTGAAAGTAAGTATGAAAATATTGTCAATCTGGAGAAAATTAGTATTTGAGCGATTGAGAGTATAATTGCGTCTAAAGCAAAATGCATCTACATCTACGTACTATCCTTCAACTTGCCGCATAGACCTGTGGCCGGGGGTGTTAGGACTTCCGATGTGAAAAAGTTGATAACATGAGTTTTAGAAAGGTGAAGGGTGAAGTGTTTTATGGGGGTATTTTTAGTGGAGCTCTGATTTCACCATGGATCATGGAAAGTACGAATTGTTTACTGAGTTGTCCAGAAATGTCTCTCTCCTATTGTATCGCATCTGTCGGATCTAGACATGAAGTGTGGCATCAAAATGATCCTGTTCTGAATTTATCTCACAAACTAAGTCTATAGTGCAGCCTCAGAGTCTCTAAGGGCTCCCTACTTTATCCCTCTGAAAGAGAATTAATAACAAAAATTTCTATAAATTTTAAAAATTATTCTGTGTTAATTTTAGCAAGAATACAATTCATACGTTCTTTTTTTTTAATTACGATTACTTCTTCTACAGACGATGTTTGTAGTACGGTTGTAGTATGATTGAAATGAATATTTTGTTACCAAAAACTTATTTTATATTTTTTTTCAATTACACGTATTAAATAAATCATTGCAATTTTTTATCCCTCATATAAAAGACTTCAAACTTTATCACTCATTATCCTGTGGCGTTTAGTGCTGTAAAACCGTAGTGCTCTTATGGTGTTTCTCTAATTCGCGCAATATTTCTGAGGATATAAAACTGAAATCACTGATGGTGGGAAAGAGAGCGTTACTTACGTCAAAAGGTGGAACTTTTATGTGTTTTTTCATATATTTGGTTCATTTGAGTACATTTTCTACAGCAACTGTATATATATTTTTTTCTATTAAAAAGAAGAATTGAAATTTGAGTTAAGTTATCTTATAATATTGTTCAGAGGAGATGTAATGAGACTGTTCCATAATGGAAAAAGTACAAAATTGCAGTTCTCCATTTTTGAAAGATTTACTTAATGATGGTGTACTAACATTGAAAATAGTTGATTATAATTTTTGATAAGGTGAATACTGCCAATTTTTGGCATATATCATGATGCAATATTACTGATGCCACATTTTCTCTAAATCCTCTGTCAACTCAATGTTAGGGTATCAGCGTGCTAGGTGTTAATATGAGAGTCCGGACCCCATAGATCAACCTGACAACGTCACTAAGATAAACTCAGTATAAAATTCGAGCATAGATGTAGGGCCACGTTCGAGCAAAGGAAACGCCTTGACCTCCCCCCTCCTCTCAGCTTCCCCATCCCTCCTTCCTCTCCCTTCCAGCTCGCACGTGAGCCGGGAGAAGCTGAGAAGATGGAAAGTGGCGTGGTTTGATGGGGGGGCGTTGAGATCTTACGTGAGAGTGGGCTCGATAGTTACTTGAGCCGAGCCACGCGATACGCTTCTACATGCCCCTCGCTCCCTTGGGGGATGGAGAGGCAGCCCGCTGCCATACAAGGCGGCGAGGCGGGTCGGATGCCGACTTGTAAACCGGTGTACGGTTTTCGCCGTTAATTACGAACGGGAACTTGTGCAGAGTGGCGAGTTGCACTTTATGTTACACCCTTAGCCCTACATATAGCCATTTATGGCTCGAGGAAAATTCTACCGTGCAGTCCCCAAGCTCCGGCTATGCACCTTATCAAAGCGAGTTGAGTCCCTTTCCAAAGTTTCATATTCGGAGAAAAGGAGTCAAATTGTATGTACATCTCTTTGGTCGTCCAAGGCTCTTAATGATCATCCCTCTACTGGAGGGTATTAATGACGTTTGATTATATAAATCAAACATCATATATAACTTACAGTCAGAATATAATATTAAAAAAATAAATGTGCGAATTTCCACAGAGAAAAAATCATCCGCCTTGACCGGGATCCCGGTCAAGGCGGATGATTTTTTCTCTGTGGAAATTCGCACATATGTGTATTGCAGGTGACTCCGTAATAGTAGAACTCCGTGGCTAGTCCCGGATAGCTTGAAAATTGTCAAAAAAATAAATGTCAGTATTGAATCCTTTTTCGTTTAGCCTGTGTTTTCATACGGGATTGCATGGATATGTCCCGACAGGAAACCCCTGAAATTGTAATGGTTTTGGAATAGAAGGGCATAAAAAATTCATGCTTCTAGGAAACTTTAGTGGTATTTGCAAGGGTGGGTCTAGTCACAACCCTCCTCTTCTATAAGGTTTGACTTTTATTCGGTATATCATTTTTTTCCCTCTTCTCTTGGAAGGATGTGACCCTGTTCATGAGGTTTTGATTTCCATTTTTCCGGTGAACTTCCGGATGAACTATTATCCCCGGTGAAATTGTTTAGCCTTTGATATTTGATATACGAAATTGGGACCTAATCCAATGAATTCCTCGTACTTACACTGGATTCGTAACGCACAGATTATGGCATGAGTTTCCATTCCTAGCCTTTGCTGCGGTTTCCAAGAAAATTAAGTATTTTATTGTTGAAGTAGTGCAAAAATTTAAGATTTTCGAGCTTTAAGATCCAATTTTTTTGGAAAATGCCAAGCGTTTACAAAAATCGGATTCAAGAATAAAAAAAAACAAACAAAGAGTCCACTTCACCAAATCTTATTCTACGCACAAATAAATACGTGTCTTTTAACATAAATTATATCTTACTGATTTGATTCTTAAGCACGCGATATAATGTTTCACTGTTACGTTTCTAATGCACGTGATTGAGCAACTCGTAAATGATCTGCTTCGTTGCTTGCTTGACGTTCGTCGTTTGTCTGAGAAGTTTGCATGCCAGCACTCATTTTTTGAAACGACTCGCGCTCTATCTATTGTAAAATGGATTTACTGATTCTGAAACCTTAGCGGGCGTGCATAAAATAACTCACCAAAGTTTCATCGTATGGTATTGGAACGCACATGAGACAAACAAACATTTATTTTTAAACATTAGATAATTTGAATAATTGCTGTAAGTTCAGCGTGCATAGCCTCAAAAGTCGTGCCAGAAAGCTAAGGAAATATTCAGCTGCACACTGCGCGCGTTGGTAATGTAAAGTTTCCAAATGGAACGAGGAATCACTTAAGCACGGAACCGGTGGTTGCTTTCAACCCCTTGGAGTTAAATTAAATTGCGGACCCGGACAACCAGGACCAAACTCAATTATCAGGCAGGACGAATTCCTCGCCACGAACGACTGCATTGCCATTTTGGTGGTTGCATGGGTCCACTATTCGTAAGCCGCGATTTTCTACTCGACGAACTTCGGCCAAACTTTCTCGTCCTATAAGTATTCACCGTTTACAAAATTTTAGACGCTGTAATCTTAAATTTAGGTTATTCATAATTTTATTTATTGCCTACTCAATGAAATCGTTCAATAGAACTGCAGTCACCAATGTTCGCAATCGTGGCATTCATTTTAAATGTCCGCCAAAAATGCAGGATGGTGAAATTCTCCATTATGAAATTGTTTAATTTCAAAGTGGTTTATTTTTCGATTTCTGATTGTTGAATTTGGCTGAAACTAATGAATAGAGAGAAAATCACTCAGAAATATAGCCTTTCACCAAAAAAGGGATGGGTCGTGCTAAATTAATCAAATTCCTCGATCGTCTGGCTGCTTTTCTCTTTATGTCGCCTATTTTAAAATACAAATAGCTTTCTCGTAATTTAGTTAAACATAACAGGTAGCAAAAATCGCACTTTTTAAAAATATTGATGGACAAAATGAGAAAAAAATCGCAAAATTAGTTAAAATTAAAAGTTATTATAATAAAAATCTTCAATGAGAAAACTATAACAAATAATTTCCATTCTGTAACGCCTAAATTTGCTGAATTTTAATTGATTGATAATAAATGAATCTTAATGACTGTGGTATAAATTATGAGTGCAACATAAGGCGGAATTAGAAAAATATTACGGAAGTTTTGTACGTCGAAAGAAATCGCAATTAAGTTTAATTCCGAAAAAAAATTTGCCCATTTGTCTAAAAATAATATTATGACATTGCCATATCCCTGAAAATATAACCGTATTTCGGAAGTGATGGATTTATTGTGTTTCCTATAAAATCAAATAGTTAGCGTCAAACTCAGTAGTTAAATATCTGTAATCCAGACACTACTCGTTTTAATACTGAGAGATGAGAAGAAGTGTTGACCGTTTATAATTCGGATTAGCCGAAGGACAGGAGTTTATAAGGTTCGCCAATGGAGTGAGGGAGCCCCATTCTCGACCAGTATAAGATTTTTCCTTATCTTCCTTTTTCATATGGAAATATGTCGCATTCAGTTTACGACGAAAGCTTACGCAACAAGGATCACGAAGGAAGAGCAATCGACATTTTAAAATATTCCAGATTTCTTTTCATTGATACAAATTCCCTTAATCCCGCCGACATCCAACTTGTAACCTTATATCCCATCCCATTACCATAATCAATAAAATTAATAAAATAAAACGGAATGTAGAAAACTTCGTTAAAAACTGCTACGAGCAAGCATATAGTGTCTCACAACTTATAGAGGTATTAAGGTGGGAGCCCCTCGAGGCTCGGAGTCTATATACTAGGCTTAGCTTGCTTGAGAAATTCAGAACTGGTGTGTGTCAGAGTGACACAAAAAATATTATCATGACGCATCACTGCAACTGTAGGTCTGAAAGAAGCCATTAAATAAGAGAGATACATAGTCAAAGACATAGGTACAAAAACTCATTCTCTCCGCGCACAATAAGCGACCACAATAAAAACTGTGCTCTACTCATTACACTCCCTAAAAACATGCATAGAGTAATGAAGTGTCTATGATACATGGCAACATTTTAAATTCCAAAACATTACATCTTTACACGGCTGGTGACCTAACACCCTTTGCCACACACTCATGAGGAGGTTCGCCGGGTAGTATGTACATGTAAATGAAATCCCGGATTACCTCTCCATAGTTCACCATCATCCTCCTTACCGTATAAAGGAAATCCTTTCCGCTTCACGTCCGGTTTGGTCAAGTCTGTATGCATTTTTCCTTTAATATTTAAATGTACTTTAAATATTGTAGATAATTTCAGTTTTTCAATTCAGCGAGTTAACGCCAGTGAAATAAAATTTCAGCAATTTGTTGATCACCAGTAAAGCGTTAGTGGTATACCAATCAGCGTGGTGCATGCGTTTGAGTGACTTTTGGTGCACAAAAATGTACGTCGCTCCTTAAGGTGAACTTTTTAACTAAGCCCGCAAAGAGCTTATACAATGAGAAGAGGATTGAAAATTCCTTTTTTCACAAGGTGGATTACTGCCGAGTAGAATATCATATCTCGTGGCATTTTCTTTTTAATCAAACAAAGTGGTTAATATCCTTCAAACATTTTCATATCCACAATCAATGCTTGATTCTGCGCCAATCTCCTGATAAATTTTGTGATTTTTATGTAACCTTTCCTTTTCTTATGAATATTAATTTAAAGGGAAAACAACTAATTGTGAGGTGGTTGATTCAAATTTTGCCCTATAAGCCCTTACATTTTTTTTAAGCTTTGAATTTGTTTTATTCCAGAGATGAAATTAATTCGGTATTTAAATTGAACGATAATTTATATGTACCAAAAACATTTGATCAATATTGTCAAATTATAATGAATGCTTAATTTTGCATCTGGCGATATAGTGTAAGGATTCGGATGTTGGCGCAAGAGGTAAGCACGCGTTCACTTTCAGGGACTTATCTCGTGAACTGGAAGTGGGAAAAATAGGTAAATATATTAGATTTAGCTAACCAGATATCTATTAATTGGTTGGATACAACACAAGAATAACTTTGGAAGCCAAGAGAGCTCTGCTATAGCGAAGAATATCCGAAAGACTAAAATTTTGTAAGTAAAAGTGCAAAGCGACGAATCCGAATAAGTCGAATACTGCAATATATAACGGAATTTCCGATGAGGTAATGAGGATATTTGTGGATAGCATCATAGAATTCCTCAATATTTTTTGCATATGATTAAGGACAGTCTTCTGGGGCTCTTTACCTCGGACAGCATATTGTCAACATGTGCAAAAGCAGGGAAGTACTCCTATTTTTCTTTTACTCATGATGTAAATTGGTCAAGGGATACCCAACTCCCTAGTTTCACTCACGGTGGTGAATTTTCCTTTGGGCTCTTTGAAATTGGCGTATTGATCATAGTAGCTAAATTTCCCATCTTCTTTTATTTTGTAAAGCATATATTTATTGTGACTAGTATTGATGCTCAGCAAAATAAGGAAAGTTTCAGCTTCAAATTTGATTTTGGTCTTTTAGCTTTTTCATCGGTATTCCTGAGGATTTACCGGATATTATTCCATAAAGGTTTTTGGCAAGGGCGTGTGACCAAAAATTGCCACTGGAAATGCAAAGGAGTTTAATCTTGATATTCCCATCAGATATGTATGAGAACTTAACATATAAATATATATTCACTCCTCTAAATTAGTGCTTTTAATACCAACGCTACAGATTAGTTATTTGTGTACAGATAATTCTGGCTAGTAGGTTTACATCCTCAATTGCATTAAAAAAGAAGGAGTTGTATGTGGTAATATCCATTCTTAAGTTATATTTAACCACCCAAGTTTGAAAGAGTCATCTTCAATTTCAAGCTGAAGGATACCATAAATGCTCTGTTAAATAGTACGAGTAGGGATTATGGGATGGCAGGGGTTGAGTAAAACAGAGCGGTAGGGGAGCGAGAGTGGGAGGACACAGGGAACGGGAGGTTGAGCAAGAAAAAAGACCCATTTTTTTGGATGACTCAAGGAAAAACATTTGGTAAGAATGTTGTTAGAAGAGGATGCTGAAGATAAATTGGACGGAAAAAATGAGAAATGATGAAGTGTACAGAAGAGTAGAAGAAGAAAATACCATATGGAACACCATACAGAAAAGAGGATCCTGATGAATTGGACGCATTGGATTTGTGAAGAACGTAATTACAGGCCAAATAGAGGGAAAAGTCCCCAGAGAATGACACAGGAATAAGTAAGAAACTAACATTAGACAGGATTGAGTAGAAGGCTGCAGTCATCCAATCTTGAGATTGAAGCACCAATGAATGGAAGTAACAATATATGTGAATTTTAGTTTAAACATTGCTATCAATAGGTCGGCAACACATAAAAATAAAAAGAAAAAAATATGCAATGCAGAATCACACGATTTTCATAATTTTACGTACATAAAAGAGAATGCTCATGCTAAGTTTATTCCAAAACCCCTTAGTGTATTGACAAAACTTTTGTAAACCTAAAAGCATGATACAATAAGTCTACTAGAATTATCTTTTATTTGAGTGGTGATTCATTACCTGGTTATCATTTTAAATATGCTTAATAATTAAATCCATCTCTGAGTATGGTTCTTACCTTGCACTTACCTCAAATCAATTATTATATGAAGCCATATAAACCACAATGTAAGGCTGTTAACTTGTACAAATACCAATTTGAGAAGGCCAAGAATTTATATGCATCTCAATGTAAGGTTCTCTACTTTAATTAAAACTAGTGCTCGTAGATAAAATCCTCACTTATTCCTCTGTGTCAGGCTCTAATCTTGAACTAACGTCATAAAATTGAGATGCATATTCATATATGCCTTCAGTAAGGGTCATTCGCTTAGCTAGAATCAGCTTTGTTTGTCTGTCATTTTCCTTACCCATTGCATTTGAGGCAGCCTCTGTTTCAAAGTAGTGATTCATATCCGTCCGATGTCCGATTGGTCAATTCTCGCGTTCGCAACTGGATGGCGGCTATTCCATTAAACTAAATTTAAAAATATGTATAAATTTCTTTGGTAGTGGATATGATACACATTCAAGTAGAATTACACCGGCTTGCCGGTAAAGCTTGCGGGGAATCTGAATTTTCCTGCATAATACCAAAAAGTCCAATTATATATTATGTGAGAATAGAAAAAAGCCCATAATTTTAGTGACATGTTCTCAGCGGTTCATGACTGGGTAAATTTAGGGAATTGCTCAAAAAATCGTTCATCTAAATGTTAATTTAAGCGAATACGATCAAAAATCTTAGTTTATTTCTTGGCGTAAGATCGGGAGGGAATTGGGGAGAGATCTTGAAATCTTACGCTTTTTTAATTCATACTTTCTAACCCATTGAATATTACTGTAGCCGACCAAAACGTGGATTGGTAAAATAAAATTCAGTGTTTGTTTAAATGAAAATGGAAACATGTCGTGAAAACTAAATATTCCTCAAGATTAAGATACGAAACTATGACTATAACTATGAAAGCCACCTCTTGGTGATTCCGCATCGAACTAAAGCCCCTAGTTCAAGGTTAAATCTCGTACACTCCGTTGATAGCTAGTTGGGGATTTAAGGTGAGTTAGCAGAAGAAAGGAGAGGGCTACGAAGTAAACCTGAAACAAGGAGAGAGATGGATGCCGATTTTTTCCAATAAACGTTTTTGTTCACTTTCCACAGACATTTTATTTCACCAACTAAGGTTTTGACAAAACTATGTCATTTTCAATTTTTGTTATGAAAACATGGCATCTGTTCTCTATTTCCACAAGATATCTCATTATACGCTAAATTTAAGGAGAGTGATCCGTTCGCTAACTTGTAACCATTCAATTTGCAAGTTGAAACACTACTAATACCTACTAATAGTTCTTCTTTATTAGAAGATATTGCTTCATACAGGAATATATAATCATGCGGAATTCATGCAAAAATAAAATTATGAAATTATTTGTAGTCAATGTAGTGTCTCAGTCTTGGTAATATAAAATATCCCTGTAGTGCTAAAGAAAAATATTCTCACACCCCACTCAATACGCCGTCTCTAATTCCAACTCGGTATCATCATCCATACACAATGCCGCTGAGTGTCACCGTTGCCCCAAAATCGATTGTGGTGGATTTATATTACAGGAACAATAACCGTTCTGCTTCAACTTCCACTTCAGTTGTCACCGGTTCGTTGCCCTCAGAGGAAAACAATGTGACATCCAACATCCGCTTTTTCCAAACTTTCTTGTTCGAGCGTGAATGCAGGTTGAAGTTGGGGCACACATAACTTCCTCTTCTCTCCAGTTCCATCGCAACAACAGCTTGGCCTTCGTATCCAAGTTATTTCAGTTGGATTCCCCATCGCTTCGTGTTTAATGAGCAAGTTTGATTATTTGAGCAACGGTGAAAGGGACGTTTTGGCGTTTATACTCTGTATTTTTTCGGTTTATCGGCAAGAATGTTTTGTATTCTAAACATATCGTTCTGTATACAGTCCGTCCAATGCTATGATGTTTTGGAGAGAATGTTTTAAATGCTATGTTGTCATGGTCCTTCTATCATGCAATCTGTTTTTACTTGACTCATTCTCACTTTTCATCTCGGAAGGTGCTCTCTTCACCTCTATGTCTCTTTATTTCCTTCAGATGCTTTTCTTATTTTCCAATAAAATTGGTTGGTTCGTTTACAAACAAATAACTGCAATGTGCAATGCCAAAAATTTCCCTGAGGATACTTTGTGGGATTGCACCATTAGAAGTTTATTTAACTTTTGCAAAAACCACATATATTTCATTGTCAAACACATCCTGGGTGTTTGAATCAATAGTTTTCATGATCACGCCTAAAATGTTTCCCAAAAAATACTTTTCTTCTTTCCACATGCCATCTGCTGGGATGACACAAGTGATTCGTCACGTGCAAAAATCCCTGGGAAGGCTGAAGAAGTTCGCAATTGCAATCCAGAAGAAAACCGTGAGCCCTGACTCCGAATACTCTTCCGTCAAATTGTTGAAACCCGTACACTGAAGTATCCAAGATGGAAGAGAAAGTATGAAAACTAGCCAGCCAATCGGACGGTACCTGACCGCAGGCCGCATGAATATGAAGCGGCGCAGTTAGGCGTGCTATACTCAGACCTAATGACGGTGGAAGAATTTTTTTACGAAGTATGACCCGTAGGCCAAAATATTTGTGCCTATTTGGATTCAGACGTACGTGTTTTTTGCATAAGAAGTTATTGAGGAACTTAAAACTTACAAATATTAATTTTTAGAATCAAGACAAAGTGCATCAATTTTCTCTAGTGACAAAAATGAATTAATTTCCATGCACAATATTGCCAACTTAACAGGTATGATAGGTGCATTCATATCACCCACTCTGTTTCTACTTGCTTGACCCTCTTGGTGTTGACTCTTACCGTCAGTACTAGCGAGAAATACGGAGGGTAATTTAATGAAATGTATCATTTTACTTACTTACTACCATGGCCACACATACCCAAGATGGTTTTTGGCCTCTCCAACGATTCGCCTCTACTCTTTTCTATCTTCAGCAGCCTCCATCTCTGCTCCTAGTCTTCTCAGATCCTTTCCAACCTAGTCTTCCCATCGGAGTCTGGGTCTTCCCAAAGGTCTTCTCCCGTCAGGTTTACCTTTCCAAATTTGCTTTACTATACTGTCATTGCCTCTTCTTAGCACGTGGCCCTGCCATCTTAGACGTTGGCTTTTTATAATGGCTATTATGTCTGGATCAGTATGGCTTTCTCTCAGTTCTCAATTTTTTCTTACCCTCCAACCTTCTCCTTCATGGATTGGTCCAAAGATCTTTCTTGGGATTTTATCTTCGAATGAATTTCTTTCTGATGACTTTATAAGGGACCACACTTCGGACCCGTAGGTTAGTATGGGCTGTAATAGCCTTATGAAATGTATCATTTTAGGAAAACATTATGAGGTTTTTGTTTAAAATATCCATATACGGTGTTTTTAATTGAGTATAAAATTAATTTAGTAATAGATATAAAAGACTTATTCATCGTCTAAAATATAATTGTAACTATATCAGTACACTAAATTTGAACAATTTTGGTGCATTACCGATGTATCGGGCTGCCTAGAGGTTTGACCTATCTTGTGGTCAAGTTTGGAGCTCTCTTTTTTTGGGATGGATGCCAACTTGCAATTGTTCGACTTTTCTGCTGATTGCACAAACCTTTCGACTTGCCCTGGTTGGTTCACTGGTAGAAGTATTGGCTACAACCGCAGTTCCCCATTGGAATTATTTATTAATCAAAAGCAAGTATATGATAATATTTGAACATATTTATATTTATTAGACTCTGCAAATGGTTAAAAAATTATCTTTGTCGCTGTGAGCAACTAATTACCACCTCAGCAATTGATTTAGTTAACTACCAGGGAAACATTCCAAAATATGAATTAATTATCCATGGTTTCTCTCATATACATTATATCTCTCTACAATAAATACCCTGACACAAAGATACTGCGCTTGTTAGGAGGAGCTCTTTTAGTTACATGGAGTTCCATATTTTATTTTGAGCGGAGGGATACCTATTCAATGTATAACTATATATATTCAATCTATAAATAAGTGCTCTTCCACGTCACGTTTGACGTCAAATTGTGAAGGAATATTTTATGTATGTTCATGTCCATATGTATATTTCCTTGCGATGTCACCATAGCAGGCGTTGGACCACATTGACACGGGAAACGTGTGATCAGATGCTTTCGCCATTTTATGTTAAATGTACTAGTGTCCCTAAATTACAGTGTTCTATCTTCTTTATTCTCGGCGCTTTGATAACGTACTCTGTCTTCTAATTCGGTCAAAAATTTAAATAAACATCCTCTATCTAAAAATACCCTAATGTCTGATGATAACCAAAGTCGCCTCTTTTAGACGATTTAACACACATGCACGCTTTAGGGTAGTTTGAGCGAAGTATAATTTTCCTAGAAATCAATGAATTTGGTCTCATTTTAAATAAAAATATCTCACTCTTCTAATGACACCAAATATTTAAGCCCTTACCATAATATTTTCGGAGATATTTGCCAAAAATACATCCCCTTTACATGAGAAACGGTACGTATATGCACCCCAGAGAGGAATTATTTACAAAATGAGGAATTTCTAACACTTAGGTACATGTCGTAAAAAAACTAACTGCGGGTAGTCTGTATGTTATCTCATTTATTTTTAAAAATAAATCTTATTGTCACCGCAGTAGGTTCTTGGGTATTACAAAAACCCTTCCGTTTTGAAGGAGTTTCGACCACACCGCGCGAAAAAAATGTGTCAAGTTAAAGACTTATTTTAATATTTTCATTTAATTACTTACGATTTCTCTCATATAAAACTATATTATAGCACCTTTAATAATGCAATTTTTTATTCATGTGTCCTACCGCTGGTGAAATTAAAACTTATAATTCGAATGTGGTCTCTATTATGACTAGGGAACTCTCTCGCTAGGACTACCTTAAGTGTCGGAATCTGCAGTTAGGAGTGAGGTTATCCTTATGAACTCCTTTCAGTTCCTCCTGAACTACTCGTTCTTGGTTAGCAACACCACTCCTTCCTTCTCACTAGGTATTTCACCATGTAATCAAAATCTCCACCTCCGGTTAAAATGTCAGAGCGGCAGCTATCGCGATCTTTCTCTGACATGGGAGTTAGGGTTTTTCAATTGCCTCATTCCCTCCGTCGCAATTGATATCCATTCCCCCGGAACGAATTCTCGTAAAAATATAAATGTGCAAATGGGGTAATGGAAGTTTCACCACGCTTAAAGCTTAAACTTTTATGTCCACAAAATAATTGTTGTCTGTTTTCAGGGGAATTGAGTGATTGTTTAGCGGTACTAGGATTGGAAGTCTATAATGTTACATCCGATGCGTGTTCCATGTGATTATTTCGAGCTATTTCTATTGGTGAATAATCTTTTAAGAAACTTGAAGGGCACACGCTATAAATCGAAAAAATATACGAAATTCTTCAAGGGAGGTGCGGGAGGTCTGAGCGCTCAGTCAGCTGGAAAAAAATCTATGGGCCCTTCGACTTGGGACAAACGACGAAGTTAGGGGTGGGACAAGAAGGCCTGTGACACGTGATCAAAATCCAACTCGATAAACTATCGCCAAAGTGAAAGGATTTGAAACTCGACTAATCCGCGAGGCCAACGAGAAAATGAAAAATAAACCGAGAATCAACCCATAGTAAACCTTTAGAAGAACTCAACCAGTGGGAACAATGTAATTTCAATAGAGATATTGGTCTCAAAATCAGCCACTCCAGGAATGCAAACAGCAATAAAAGTCCTATACTTTTCGCTTGTTACTTTGATCTTTCCCCTACTCTTTAACCTGCCCCAATTGAATCACTCAATAGACGGTAAACAGAAAATATAAGGTGAGAAATTTTGATTGTTTTCCTTTTATTTCGAGAAATGTTTTATCGTTAGTTTAAACCATATTATAATTCCTACAACTGACGCACATCCGTCACCATTTAACGCTTAGTACCACGTTAATGTATAAGCTGTTACATTAAAAAGTGTATATGCTACATTATAATTATATTATACTATACACCAAGGGTTGATATTCGCAATGAAAAGATCATAAGAAATGACCGGGATTTTAAAACTCGGATATCCCATTTGCCGGTCAGTTGTTTTTGTCAGTTCAACCACCAACTCTTTCGAATTTCGAGAGGCGGTTTATGCGAAATAGATATTTACGCTTCAAGTCTACACTGTGACAGATGAGACGATTGTTATGCTTACAAAGCCACTGTTGCAGTGGATTATCCCAGCATTGTCGTTTATATAACGAAGAAATTGACGAATTTATAAATATTACATTTACAAATGATATAGTAAGAAGTCACTTGCAGGGGCACATATTAACCAAGGGTTGAAATTCGCAAAAATCATTTGACTTGACCGGAATTTGACCCCAGATCTCTCAATTGCCGGCCAGGTATATTAACCAGTTACACCGCCATCTTTCATCTTTCTTTAAGGTGAACTTTGAGGGGGGTGCACACGAACTAGATATTCACGCCTCAAGTCTACATTAAGGCACATGAGACGATAGTCGTGCTTACGCCGTCGCCATGGATAACTCCAAAGTGAAATGATTTTTTCATTGCAAATTTCAACCATTGGTGTATATGCAACCCAGCGAGTGCCTTCGTTCCATATCAATTGTAAATTTTATTGTACTATTACATAATTGCACGAGATAGGATGTTCATCCGTATGGAATATACTCTCCAGGAGGTCTATTCTGTATATCCTCGGAATTTCCGAGTCTCGACAGTGACGACATTTTCACGTCAGAGCCTCGTAAAATTCACAGGGGAGCATTCGAAAGTTGAGATTTGTCGGGGAATTCGACGTCACATCCACGGATTTACCGAGGTTTGACCGCGTCGATTCCTTACTGAATAAGGCCCCAGCCTTCCGCCCAGAAGTTTGGAACCCAAACTAAAAAACTGGCGTAAAAACTCCAATTCCGCGACCTTATGATGGCTATGATCCGCCTATGGCTTTTGCAGAGTCACTTCTTTTCTTCAGCCGTCGTAGATACTTCGAATTATTCGAAACGAATTAATTGAACGTGTTTTGTTGCTTACAATATCCACTATAAAACTTGTGCTCCAACAATCTATTTAATGGGATGACTAGACTAAAAGTTATTTCTACTATGAAACGAAAGAGGAGAAAATGGTGGAACTTTTTGCTATTCTCTTAAGAATTTTGTATTGAATTTAACACTTTTCCTCTTCTAGAGTTTTCCTTTTTCACTCTGAAATATCACTCAAATTTTTCAGAAATTTCACTATTTTTTCAAATACATTTTTTGAGTTAACTGATTAAAATAGAGCATAAGTAAAGTTTTTCTGATACTTTAGGTTAAATTGAAATAAATATACGAAATACAGCAATGCAGTCTTTGATAGGCGAAAATTTGACATATGATTTTTTTACGAGCAGCTATATGGGATAATTATATCGATCTCGTAATGTAATTAAACCTGATATTTCTACATTTGAAGTCATTTCTCCATCCACCATCGCAACTTGGTCAAACATGAGTCGAAGCAGGAAAGACTCGCGAAAAAATGGCGAAGAAGAGGAAAAAATAATGAGCTGAAACTCTAACGCTGCAAGAGGCGATAGTTTGTGTAAATTGTTCCCAATGGATTTTCACACGTACTGTGTGAATATCAGTAAATGTAATGCAGCGTTAGTTAAACGTGATAGTGGCTAGTTATAGGTGGTAATGACTGCCAAGCATTTGAGCTTCAAGGCGGAGATGACGCGCGTAGATAGGATTGAATAAGGATCGTTTGTAAGAGAAGAGAAAATAGGCAGCCAATATAATTGTATCCGATTATCCAAATTGGGAGAGAAAATGTCAGCACCGCTTTAAGCAATGATTTTTACTATCCAAAATACGCTGTTGGAGTTTGCTTTTCCTTTGGTGAAGCAAATCTAAACACTTTGATTCAGAACAAAGGAGAGATCTTTCGCTGTGATAAGATCAAAAGGTTGAGTTTTTTTTAATTCACAGCAAAAGCTTGGGGCCTCGAAAACCCTCGCATTTAAACGGGAAGTTTAAAAATAAAGGTTTCCCAGCGATGTAGTGGTAACAAAACTTGATGACAGTTGCGGTAAGGGCTTATTCAGGGGAATTGTCAATTGTTTACTAACTGGCTTCACAATGGTGACTACGGCAATATCCGGATTTAAGTCCTCAAGTTTACAAGCCTTCATAGCAACTTAAAAATATTCAGTATTCAATTATTCACATAAACTTTATAGCTCACTACGGCTCTTAATTGAGTAATGTAGACTGGCTTTCCCCATTAGTTTCCCCATAGATGCCAACAATGCGCAATCCTCACCCCTTTGCGAATTACCCGACCAGTTCCGCGTGGTCCTTCCCCTTTAAAACGTCCAGGCGACTCTCATCGTATGCCCATACCACAATAAAACCCATGTGCATTACATAGTTGGGAATAGAATGAGCCAATTTTGGCTGGACAGCATTTGGTGGTTCAGCGGCCAATGTGTTGCGGCTGAGTAATTGCTACCTATTATTCGGTTGTAGCCAATTAATAGTTAAATATTAAAGCAATTTGTTTTGACGGGAATGAAAATCCAGAGGACTACTGAGCTATATCGGTGTGAAAATTCTTTTTTTAAAGAATTATTAGTGCCAAGTTATTTAAATGGCTTTCCATGTGCATATTCCCGCGTGCAAAATATATCCACGGTCAAATATATGTGAATTGCGTGTGTTGGAAGAGAGGGTGAATTTTCGAAGCATCGAATATAATAAAGATAGAACACTGGCATTTTGGTAAACTAGTATAATTAACAGAATATGGCGAAAGCACCTGACCACACGTTCCTAGTGTCAATGCGGGCCAACGTCTGCTGTGGCGATGTCACAAGTAGGAGTGTACATATACAAGAACAGGCATCAAATGGTCCCCCACAATTAGACGTCCATGGTGAAGGAACACTAACGGAGGGGAAGGATTGCTATCCTTCCGCTCGTTATCACACATGGCACTCCGTGTAACGTAAAGGGCTCCTTCCAACACATGCCTTACAGACACTTCCTGCGTTTTTTCTCGAATGCGACGATGACTGCATCGCTGCAAGAAAAATCGGTGTTTGAAGGCAAGAGCTCTTCTTTTCTGTGTTTTTCGTGCAGCTGGATCCATCTTTACTTCTTCTGCGTGTGAATGGAATACCTCCCTTGCTAGCATGTTTTCGCTGTGTTCCTCATCAAACGGCAAACGACACCTCATGCTCGCCAATCTCTGGCCACCAAGCCCATTCGATCGCTGTAAACCAGGTCAGTGCCGGACTAATATTAATTGTATTCAATATATTCTTATTAGTAAGCAACGCTTCAGATAGTTAGTAGACTAGGTGAGTCCCTCAGTGAAGCCATGTGGCTTCATAGCAACCAAAAGGTAGCGAGTGACGATGACACTGAATGGTGCTAGGGCTATATTTCGTACTTGTGTTTCTTAGCCGAACGTTGAAAGTAAAACCTCATCCCGTCCGGCATTATTTTGTGTCAGTGGCTCCTTTTATTTATGGACTAATTGCATTGGTAATACTAATTCGCTGGGAATGCACCGAATCTCTCATTAGTGATGCTACTCAGTAGTTGTGCCTTTAATTTTGTACTATATTTCCTAGAAAGGTTTTCTCAATCATTCATATTTTGAAGAATATTTTTGAACTCTTTTTTGGTTGCTTGAATTTAAATCTAACGTTTCAATTCCTACTAATCCTTAGGGAGTGCCTAATATAAGGACGCTATACTTTGACTGAGCATTAAAGAAGCTCAAAAAATCAAAAACAATCATTCAGGATAGTTTACTACCAAGTTGCCATACCCACAAACGTAGCCTACCCCTAGTTTTTGGTTAGCCTCTGC
The DNA here is from genome assembly GCA_963169105.1 of Ceriagrion tenellum. Lineage (NCBI taxonomy): Eukaryota > Metazoa > Arthropoda > Insecta > Odonata > Coenagrionidae > Ceriagrion > Ceriagrion tenellum. Next base: position 107,005,466 of record OY720639.1, read on the forward strand.
AAAACAAATGGCCAGGAAGCTTATATAGGGCGAGTATGGCATGCTTCGTGTGGAATGGCCCAGATCCACACACACTGGATGTAGCTTCCACGGCATTTCGTAGATGTTGGTGTTAAGTCAGATGGGGAAGGTCAGCCGTTATAGACCAAAAATCCTTCCTTTATGTGTCCTCTCATCTTGCCTCAACTGGTTTGAACCCCCAGACTCTTTTATGGAATTTGCTTACGTCCTGTAGATGGTAAAAGTGCTCAATTGCGCATGAAAGCCTGATTCTATCCATTTGGAAGTGGGACGTGGAATCGCATCTTTATTTTTCTGTTAGCAATTTAAAGCTGAACGGTACATTACAAATAAAACTTTAATATCACGGTAAACATCACTTGAGAGCGATGTTTTAGGATGTCCCTTGGTGGATCAGGAGTTTGTCGGTGCAAATATCGCGAATATTATCGTCTTAATCTGACTTCCTATGCATTGCTCAGCTTACGCTTGAAGTTTTACTCTACCTGCAGTTTTGGTTATTTGTAGAATTAAGGGCAGTTGGGAAGATTGTCAAGGGGTGGATTATTTGGGAAATGGACGAAAAGGGTCGCAGGTTCCCAGAAATCCAGGGTCAACAACAGGAACTCGTCATTGAATTTATTTTCAGTCAAAATTACGCTAAAGGATGAGTGCCTTCCTTTACATTTGGTGATGACTCACTTCCACCAAAGTGGGCCTGTGTTTACATTTAATTACCCCGCGTGAAATGTGCCCAGTATTCCTGCTCTGTGTCACATCAGACTCCCGGCCCTACTCGCCTCACTTTTCTCGTCAACTCTCCTCACAATCCCTCCCATTAGACTTATCACATCGGTTCCATAGCTTTCTGAGCATTTATCTGCCATTAGCTCCTGCGATGTCTGCTGGCGTTAACCCTTTTTAGACGGCAAAATTCTCTCCTATGCATGTCTACTGAACTGAGTACCGAAAGACTCTTCCTTCTCCTTTGTACGGCATCTATGAAGAATGTTCTCGCAGGTTACACTCACACTGAATTCCTACCTTTTTTGACCCCTCCCAGCGAGGACCTCGCCTTTATCTAGGACTCTGGGGGCAGTTAAGCTCATCCCTTCGCAGGTTTACGACCATCCCTGCGGCTCGGGTTCGTCTTCAACTAATTGTTAATTTTTTAGTTTCACTTCATGTATCATTTTGTTTTGCTTGTTGTTTTTGTTTTTGTTTGTTGCTTGACCTTACACATTTGTTGCTTGACCTAAAATTGTAAACTTTGAAATAAATTTCTCATTTTTTACTGTGCATTTACAAAGTTTAAATGAAACTCTACCATCAATATTAACGGATTTAATGCATAAATCAATTCATATGCAAAAATATGAGCTCATGAAATACCCATATTTGATTCAAAGTTTGCCCTCGACAAACTGCATTAACTATATATTTCCTTGGAATGCACTAGTTGAGATAAAAATTTCTATCTCAGAAAAGCGCATTATCCACCGCAGCTATGACCTCTGTGGTATCGTTTGGAAAGTTTGCACCATCACGGGCATACAATACTCCAGTGGAGCTTCACTGGAATTGCATCCATCGGTATAATTACGTTATACTCGGAATAAATTATCCTCATTCTCGTTCGTATCCCCAATATGCTTTTTGAAAATAAATTTTCTCTTCAGTTCAGTCTCAGTCGTTCGCGGCTTCGGAGGTTGGCGTTTTCGTTCCGAACTTGAATTCCTCTTCCTCTCCATTGTGAGAAATTCGGACACCACTGTATTTAACCATTCTTTTCCACGGCTGAAAATATGACTAAGAAATCATTCAATACGGATCAGCATTTATTGGAATTATTGACTCGGAGAGATGAATATATGAGAAATATTATTTTATGATGACAGGAAAAATGCATTTTATGAATTATAGGAAATATGAATTTTATGATGACACAGGATAAATGAACTTTAAATTAAGTCAATCAAATTAATACTTAAGCGAATTTCGAAACATATAGAAGCGTGTGTGTAAGCACACTAAAGCGAAGATCTTATTCCCACCCAACTTTTCTATCATCATTCGATTATTCTTTCCTCGCTGTAATGATTTAATTTTACGGAGGCAGGAAATTGAATTTTATTGGATTTAATTACACATTACAACAAATTTTGTCTAAATTCCCTGCAAGTTCATACTTGTCCATCACTGTTTGACACGTGCTGGATAATCAAAAAGCTGCCAGCTTGTACAGAGATCCGTGAATGAGATTCGTCATTCCACGTGTAAATTATCTAATTGACATGCGCATCCATTGATTTCTTACCCACCGGTGTCGTGCATGCTCAGGATGCTGTGCAGAGTTGAAGTCTGCTTCAGTATTTTGCTCATTTTCCTCAACAGGAATGGAGTGTTACTCGCAAATCACGCTTCATTTCGAATTTTCGTCGGTTTGTCGGTCACATTTCAACATTAATTTTTGAGTCTCTTCACGGTATAATGACTGCTTACAGGGTAACTAGTATAGGGTAAAGGGTCTTTTGCCTTTCTAGCCTGTATTTTGCAGTAATTTATTTTATTTACGGTTTGTTCGCCAAGTGAGACCGCAATGATATATTTAACTCAACTTTCTTCTAAGAGCTGGTTAACTCTCCTTAATGCCTACTACTCAGCCACTGACTACCAGTTGTTCTCTCACTCTTGATGCGATTAATCATTTTATGTTTGAATTGCGCTTCCATGTCCACTATATTTTTTTCCTTTCAATCCCCTTTCTCATGTGCTTGCTAATATTTTGTATCTCTTTTCTTTGCTATTTGTTCCGGGCATTTGCCTTAACTTTGGTTGACGAATTTCCTTATTTTAATTGTAAGTCCTGAAAAAAGCTGATGATTTCGTGACCAGATCCGTGGGAATTTATGTTTCAAATATTAGAGTGTCTGTACCTTCCCTTCTTATATTCTGATAGTTTTAAGACTTAGGCTTGATCCTCATAGCTAATTGATGGGCAAAATATAACTATGCTCATTTGTAATGAGAAAGGATGGGGAGAATTTTCTGACTCGTCATAAAAAATCAGTATCAGAGAATGACAAAAATGTTTTTACCATACATCGAATTGAATAAAAGCTTTTCTTTAACTTAGACTCGGAGCTTTTACTTGTATCGTTTAGCGTGGGTTCATTAGATTCCATTAACATACCGTGTTTTTAAATATTTTTAAACTGGACTATTTAGGATTTTGTGGAGATTAATGGCACCCACTAAAATTAAATCCTTTTTCAGGGGATTCTGCCCATGTACCTGTGTTCTGAAACTGCACTTCGATGTGGCGTTATCTCACTTCAGTGTCTGAGCCACTTACTGTAAGTATTTTCTATGTTATTGTATTTAGATTATTTTTCCCCTCGTTGCTTATCTCAATTCTTGTGTCCTGGACGCGTTTCCAGTTTCGCCGCTCCTAAGTAACTTTAATGTCTAAGAATCTGATCTTGCTAGGGCATTGTTATTTTCATATAATTGAAATGTCAAACTGGAGTTTACTTGCTACGTAAGTAGTTGGTGGACAATAATTCAACTTCACAACTTTCATTATTGTTCTCAATGTTTCATTTTCGTATAATTTGCGGTAGATGATTGGCTGACGCGGCTCATAATAAAACATTTCTCACATCCTTGAAAATTTTGGCCTAATCTACGAAATGATGAAATAATGAAATGATATCGTCTCTATAATGATCATCGTTTTCTAACAACCCATATGGAAGCGAGATAATGGAAAATTTTTAATTGTTCAAACAACTAATTTCTACTGCCATAAACTCTCGGGAACGACGAATTTATGGATGAGACTCGTGCGATAAATTATCGATGATTTATCCAAGAGATCAGAGTGACAGTCATCAAATAAGATGTGTATATAATTGGCAGCGGCCTTTGGCATAATTGTAGAAATCTTGCTTATATATATGTAATTCTACCTATCATTTAGCGGATCAATATTGCAGCAAAATGATGCCCTTTTCAACATCTTTCCTGAAAGGTTACTGTAAAAATCCTCGTAATTTTCTGAATAAGCATATTATTTTATTCTTTGGAAACACAAAAAGAACAACGTAATTTTTAATTAAGTTCTCGCCCCTGAATGGCGTAATATATTCGCATACGGTACACAAATTTTGACAGCTATGTATGCTCGTTTTTTATTATGAAATTTGTCAACTGAATTCTGAATGCATTTACATTCTGAATACCTGAAATTGAAATTTGATTATCGAATCAAGGTTGGGATTTCAGGACCTTGATCATTAGTTTTGTATTCAACTTTTTATGATGAACCCGAGTTAAAACTAAGACTGCTTATCATTCATTCGTACAATTCTTGAATTATTTTGAGGACCGTCAAAGGACGCCTTCACTTCATAGAATGAGGAGCATTACTGATGATAAATGAAACGACTTAAATCCAGCTGAAATACACCAGGAATATTGTCTAGGGGTGTTTCAAATAACTCGAAGTAAAATTTGGCTAGCTGATTAAAGGGAAGAGTGCAAAGCTGAGTTAAACCATCCCACTATCGACAGAAGTGCTCGAATGGGAAAGATGTACCCCTCCTAACGGTCCAGAGGATGATATTATGACCGGACTCACTTTTACTTCTACACCGAGGAGAAGGTCCAGTCTGAATACCGATACTTTTTCCTCTTTTCATCCTCGGTTGCTACCTATGATGATAAAAATCACTAACTTTTGGCTTACAAAACGCGGGAAACATATGAAAACTTAAAAGAAAAAAGAAATAAACTTTCCATGAACCTCCACTACTCTAGGATTTAATCATGCCGCGACGTCTAACGAGTTGTAAGTTGTAAAGACATAAAAAAAAGTTTCATCTGAATATTGTGGGTAAAGAGGAACGTTATCTCTTTGAGAATTTTGCCCATGTCCCAAGTCACGGAGTGCTTCATAGATGGGAGAACCTTGTGTCGCTACAAAGGTCACCCCTCGATGCTGGCGGCTTACATTAAGTTATCGTGCGGGTTCTGATGTTCACGGGGTGTTCCTACGTCCTCGTTGCCGGCGCGTTTCAGCGCCTGACCTCATTACATCCCTCTAGGGTGACAGAAAGGTCCAATTATTGAAGGAAGTAATTACTCGTCTCGCAAATTTTCGGCTTTCACGACCGCAACCCTTTTCGAGAAGACGTGGCGAAACGCTTGTAATGCACCGTCCTTCGTCCAACTCACTTCTGTCATCGCGTTTGCCATCTAAAGTATGGTTAAAATTGAAAAAAGTAGCACTAAGTTATATTATACGGAAATTTGTAAAGCATTAATCAGCTTGATGTATAGTTTATCATCATTTGAGTTCAAATGTAAGTGAGATTACATCCACGTAATCTAAATCAGGAGATGTGATTACAGTGAAAATCATCAGCAAAAGACAACGACGTAGATTAATTTTTTATCGTTTGATATGTTTTTCAGGGCGTTATAACCAGATTCTTCCTAATGAGGGACATACTAGTCCCACCTCCATTCATTACCCCTTCCAGTTTTGTTATCAGGTGGCGGTTACAAAAAGTAGACATCTGCGGATGATATAAGGAGCAAAAACTTCCACAGAGGAATTACCACCCGAATTGACGGTGATTAGAAGCCTCGATGAAAGTGAAATTAAAAATGTTCATATTATCTCGTTATTTGATCCCCAATCTTAACCGTCAAAACAAGTTCCTGTACACGCATTCAGAATAACCTTACATTTAAATTACATGGGAGCATAATTCAATGTACGACAATATTAGCTCTGCGCAAATGCTTAACTCATTCATTGGGTGAATACGCCAATTCCAAATGTATTTACATGATTTATTTCTGCCAAATATGTCGAAATTTTTGAAAGCTACCTGGACCACCGCCAGGTTAACGAGTTTGGCTAGACCTTGATGATCGCTTGCCGAGGTTGTGGAAAATTCACGCATAGAATGTTTTCGTATTGTTGTTAATTTATTTTTAATTAAAAGTTGTTGTAAAAATTTTCTAGAGTCATGCCTTAAAATATTGATGTCTCTGGATTTTGCTTTACGAGGAGGTCAGAAGGCTGTTGTGGCTCGAGTATTTTCCTCTAATCACTAAACTCTCGTTTCAAATCCAGCGGTGGTTGAGATTTTTAATCGAAATTCCAAATCCTGCTTCATTATTTATTTGCCCATATTTGGATTTTTTTAAAGAAAATACGTCAATTTCAATGGAACTTCGAGTACTTAGAAAGGTTTAAGAAACATGATATTGATTATAAATTGAAAATTGGAATATACCAACCTTCATCATCTTTAAATATCTGCATAGATTTGTGCAGTTGATACTGAGTAAAATAAACCAAGGGTCGAAATTCGCCATGAAAAAATCATTTGACTTGACCAGGATTAGTATCTGGATCTCTCAATGGCCGGTCAGGTGTGTTTGCCAGTTGCACCACCTAGCTAATGCAATGATTGGAAACTGAGTAAAATAAATTGCACGAGAGCGCTTTAAACAATTTGGGGAAAATAAATGGAAAACGTTAGCTAAATATTGGGCAACCGATTATCTATGGCGCTTCAATCAATTGCTTCATTTTTTAAGTTGTTTCGTTGTAGAGAACCAAAGGTTGTTCATATTAAATGGTACATGCTTGCGGCAGAAGCAAACGTCTTACTTGTTGGAAGTTTGATTAAAAGTGCTTCCTACGCTCTCCGCCGTTAATGTAATTTTTGTCGGCTTTCTCCAGTCTGTACGTAAGGGGGTGGGGGTTATAATATTACTCTGCATACCGTTTTCTGGTCATTATTTTTTATCATTATTTTCGTAGTTTTTTCGCAGCCCCTTAGGCAATAGCGCACAATGAATCGAGTCACCACGTGCAGTTTCGGGAAATAACTACTGCATGCGTGATAATTGCGTTAGCATTTTGATCGAAAAATTTCTGATGAAGAAACTTTTAATCAACACAACCAATACCTTAGGCGGTACCAAAAAATTTTCAATTCTGACGACGAGGATGTCCAAAAAATTTTACCAGCCATCTCATCTTTACGATTACCTAATTACTAGGCTTTGAATAAAAAGGCGTTTCTCTTTAGGTAATGTTTTTAGTGACTATTATTTATTTTAAAAGTGTCTAATTAAAAATAAAATTAAAGGTCTGCACTAAAGATTTTATCTCAATTGAAAATAGTCTAAATAGCATTATTAGTGAACCTATCACGTTATTTAATTCTACCTCATACACAAAATACCTTATTTATCTTATAGATAGACGCCTCTCAATGTCATTTCGGCCTTTGGGAGTCTATGTTGACCACTATAGAGATCATTGCGCTAGCAAATTCACTTCAGCTAAAAATAATACCAAATTTATCCCTTAATATGCTATATAAAAATTGGGAAACAACTAGCAACGCTAGAAACTATTTTAAGTAGATAGGAAGCTAGAAGGAATAGTAAAACTGGGTGGATAGTTATTAGAGGCTCAGAGGCTTCTCGGTAGGGTAAAATAATATGACAATTTTAATTAGTACGAGATACAGTGTGATACGGAGGACATTAATTTAATCCCTGATTAAATTTGTAGGCTGATTGAACTCATTGAAGTGTTAAAGTAAGAAGGGCATAAAGCAAAACTGTTTGGTAAAAAACTAATTCTTTCCTCGTTTTATTAGTGACTTCCAAAAAAGCAGTTCGAGACAACAAAAGCCTACAGTAAATCTTGTGTCTTTTCTCTTCAAATTTCTTTCACCTATCACCTCCTCCTCTTATTGTCTTATTGGTATTTTACTGACAGCCTTTTCCACACAAATGCAAGCCGAGTAATATGCATATCGAAACGACTCCTTTTGTTACACTGAGCTTTAATTAGAAGCATCTAATGGAGCCGTCAGCCCAACAGGTTGATAGAGGTTTACGAGTTAGTTGCATTCATTTTCTTTAAACATCGAAGATAACTTGAAATTATTGAATAGATACTTCTTCCTCTTACTGATGTCATACCCATTTCATCAATGGCCAAATATTCTCCCATGCCCATATGTTACTTAAATTATACCAAATAAATTGAAGCTCAGACCGTTTGAAAGAATTATTGAGGCTAAAATTGAAGTAATTAAAGTCTGCTGCGTATCGATGGTTAAAAATAATGCTATTTTAAAAGTCATTCATTAACCTTTCAGTAGGCACGTGAGCCACAGGGGTATTCCACAGTGTTTCATTTGTGTGCCGTTTCTCAAAGAAAGGTATTATATACATGTAAGTTTCAGTTGCTGCATTATGTTCTCAAAAGTCTCACATAGTCGTTTGTAGCAAATCGTATCAGGGTTGGTATTAAATAGCGTGCGAAAGGAAGCCTGCGTGACTGGGCCACAAATTTGGCCCCCACGACTAACTGTGAAACTTTTTCTGTCAGCATCATCATATTATATATTATTTAAATAGTATTAATACATTATTATATTACATTCAGTTATATTAAAATTGTTGGATATTTTATATAAACATTGTCACAGTGGATGTTCGACGATCAAAATATTTCACGATTTTTCAAATACTTTGGGTTTTGTTCCAATTATGACTATAAATATATTTCATAGTAAAAAACGATAGATATTAGTCTAAATATATTGTTTGTAATAATATTTGACAAAAAATTGAATATTTTAGGCAGTAAAAAAAATTGAATTTAGGCCACCTTAATATGGCCCGCGTGCCTAATCGTGTAACAAAATTTTATGCGCCCACTGAAGGGCAAAAATGGATATAACGGAAGTAGAAATCGAAAGAGGCCATGTTTAGCCTCGAACTTCATTCCCAAATGCCATGTGTCCTTCGAGTAGTTAATAAAATTCAAGCGTTCCACGAAGATTGTCAGTTAATTTTGGTTACCTTTTGAAATGCCATTCAATAAGTATGGATAAAATGAAAGGAACAATCGAAATAGGATATATAAAGTGCCTCGAACTGCATTTAAAAGTGCCATCTGCGCTCAGAGTAATTAACAAAATTCAAGCGTTTAGCACAGCTTGCCAGTTAATTTTGGTTTACCCGTTTGAATTGGATACTAAATCATGCCTCGTTTTAAATCGAGTCCTGCTTGCTGTCTTTTCGGTCTCCAACGTCCTTATATTTCAATCCCTCTTCTCTCCCGGCCGGAAAGTTAGGGGTGATTGTGGCGGGATAAGTAATTTATGGGCGATAAATACTTCGTGGGACGAAGCTACTCAGTTAACCTCCATGGCAAAGTTCCAAAAAACGTTGTGCCTTGCGTCATTGTGGACGGGGACAGCAAGGTCAAGTTCAGCCTTAATGCCACCCACGAAAAAATGTCTCCACTGCAAGAAACTTGATTGATGCATTAAAGCCAAAGTGGAAGGTATTATAAGTCTATCCACAAGTCAGATGTCACGAAAATTGAAGAATCACAGAGTACGTCTAATTTGGAGCAATTGTGTTGACTGTGTATTTTGGTAGTTAGAAGTTTTGATTTTAAAGTAATTGGCTTCTGCATCGGTTTATTTTTTCATCGTATTCTATCTTTTATGAATTTTATGAAGCATATCAATTCCCGACTATGATATGGTCTGTAAAATAGAGGTCACAATGTGTATTTGCATCAGCTGGCGAGTATTAACATTTCCCCTCGAAAATGGGATAATATGAAAAGTATGGCTAAATGATTCTTATCTCTTGTGTATTGTCGCTAATTATAGAACTGTAAAATTTATTTTGAACATGGCTTTGGTGTGTGATAATGAGGTTGAGTCGAGAACATATTTGGTGAACGACACCTAAAAAAGGTCGTATGTTTTATATGTGGTTTGCACGCTTCACTGGCTTACCCCCGTATAATTATGTTCATTGTTTGCTGTTAAAAATATGCTTCCTAAAAAATGTTTTAGCAATTTGGCTTACTTATTAAAATCCAAACATTTATTGCATCATGTACTCTAGGATTATTTTGGCGGAAAGGTCTAATTTTATACCGGCTAGCGAGCCCCTAATGAGGTAACGAAAGAAATAGTGAAGCAATTGACACGTTTTAATATGTACTTCTTTCTGTAAACTATATGAATTGGTAGGGCATTTACGTGCGCCTTATCGAACACACAACGTCAACGCCCGATCTTATATCAGAAAAATGACAAATGAAATCATGAATCTTCTCAAAGTTGACGTAGATCTCATAATATTTTTTCCTACGTGCATGCTTAATACTTTCGTTTGTAAGTTTTCCATGTGATTTCTCCAATTAAAAATATTATTTGGACCTCCATGGGTTGTTGATGAAAACATAATTCAATTACTTGTCTCATTTTATACCTTTTCCTTTGCCTCACTCTTTATTTAGTTTCTTTTAATATGGCTGTCCAGCTAAAAAGTTTCATCGGCTTTCTCTTTAACCTTCAACTTATACAATTATTACATTTTTAGTGTCCATAATTAACTGTATTGTATTTCTAAGTATTTCTTTTTAACCGTCTAGATGTAATCAATCTGGTCAATGAAATCCATTCAATGAGTTTACTTTTAATCATTTGCGTTTATTTTTCTTGGGACCAATCCAGGAAATAACTTGATGGTGGTCCTGTATTTTTTTTACCTTTGAAGGTTATTAACTAGCAATAAAGGAATTTTCTTTTGCAATTGGTTCCATTCCCGAAACCAATTTGATTAATTGTTCCCCATCATTAGCGAGGGAAATGAATTGATAACAAGGATCCTAAGGCAATTTCCTGTCCTGCTTTTATCTCCCAGTTTTCACCCTTCTGAAATCTAATTTGTTTAATCCATCTCACTTGGGGGTAAACTTTGCAACTCATGATCACCGTCTGTCTCCAGCAAGCGCTAGATTATATTTTCCCATCAAACGGGATGGAAGATGGGTCCGTGGAGAGAAATTGTTGACTATCGGCCACCCAAACATTTAACATACACAATGTTATGTTAATTAATGCGTTACCTAATATACGGTTGTTTACTCTTTTGTAGACTTAGATAACGAAGAGAAGTGTCTGTAATGATTTATTTAAGAGTTTATTGGAAAATAATCGTTTATAATATACATATTAATGACAAGATGAGGATTAATTTAAACAAACTTTCACCATTGTTTTTATCAGAAGTAACTATCTGTATGGTAGTGATACGTCAGAGGGATGTTTGTCCATAGAACATGCCAGTATTTTAATTTTTTTACTCGTGCAGGAAAATATTATTTTTTGTATTGATTTGATTGAATCATTTACTTGTTTCAGTTTCTAACAAATGCGGCTAGTGTATTATAGGCTTCAATCACAACAGACTGAAATGTTTATCTTATAGTTGGAACCACGTGATCCATGCCAAAGCAAAGTTAAGCCCAACCATGTTAACTATGAATAAGGATAAGTAGTGGCTAAAGAAGTCCAATAACTATTTTAATAAGACATATATCGTATTTATAACGTAATATACCATATAAGCTATTTATCGTGCAAGTTCTTTTGCATTTTTGAAGGCATTTGAGAATGGCTCAGGAGACACTTGGTGGAAGCATTTAGGGTAAAACACGTTAAAACAGCAAGAATATAAAAGGTCTCCTCGAATGTTCCCTAGATCCACAAACTGGTTGTACATCTGGTACTGGTGCTGGTAAATATTCTGTTGCGGCATGTTGTCTTGGTTTTCATCTCAGAGAACAAAAAGAAGTAGTATGGGTTAAAATTACGTGATTCGGAAGGATGATTATTTATAATCATATTGATTTTCACTGGGTTCCTGCCGAATTTCTCCTCATTAATCAGAGGGCCTGGCAATCACGTAACAGAATTCCGTCTCTTAATCAGTTCGTCGATCAAAATCATCTGGCAGGTGCCTCATGGTTGTCCCACAATGTCACAGTCGCCGTGAATGGTCCGCCTCCGATCTTTCATGACCGCAGTCCAAAAAGCTGTGTCATTTTCAGACGCAATGCTCGATGATGGCCATTCGGAACGTTCAAGATATAATAGAGCACGTTTTAAGCATTTTAACCACTTGTGGGCTTTGGTTTGGCCTTATGCATTGTCTTCAAATGCTTGTCTCGGAAGTTCATATGCTTCTGCAACAGTTTGATGGCTAACTTTACCCGGATGCGCTATTTTTCCCGCAACAGACCATAGTTTTCGTATTTTTTACCACACTATGGGCCTACTATGCAATATATTTTCTGACTACACTCCTTTTTTATTCACGCCATACCTCTACTACAGAAACCCCTTAATTTCTACCACGCTAATTCTGGTGAACATATGTGTGTGATGGAAAAAAAATAATAATTTTTACGCATAGAAGTTTTTCCATCAGTGTCAATGATCTTCAGTCGTAAGCATTAGAGACAGCTCTTACGAATGTAATGTAAAAATTTCCTTATAATTGATAAATTTTAAATAGAATTATAAGTAAGTATAATCCTACAATTAGATGCTACGATTATAATTATGTGTCTGACTTTGATTTTAATATTTTACATGATGGGGACCAAGGTGCTAAATTGGACGTTTTAGAAAATTTTTAAATAAGGATATTTCACCAATTGTACGCGGAAAAACTCATCAACGAGGTGATTTCCGTGAACTCACCACTTCTTTCCATAGAGTCCCACACTTTCTCCTTCTCAAAGGTTTCATAATACTGACCTTGCTCCCTAACCGAAACATTTTGTATTCTCCTTACTTGCCTTCCACCACCTCTTTCCCCAACACCGCCCCCTCCTCTGTTGTAACGTATAAAGGTCAAATACTGGTGAGTGTTGATATTTGTTCTTGATAATGGCGATGAGTCGCTGAAAACGGTCGAGGACGAATAAACAGTGTGGTAAACTACTTCCTTCCTTATCATAGCAAGGACGTTTGTCGGAACTGGAATGGTACGTGAATCAAATGGTGCAGGGACCAAATAGAAATGTAGTTAAGATTCAGAGGGTTCCACTCAAAGAAGGTGATCCCTTCAGTGTAGTGATCCATCAGATAGGCTTGGTAATGGGAGTAAAAGTGGATGCCTCAGACATTGACTACGTGTAAGGGGTGGGAACTTGTGGTGACTCATATCGCCCTCTCATCATTGTCCTTTGTTTTTCGAGACAAAATACAGCTAATGAGTTTTTACGCCAACGGAGAGTAAAACACGACCTTGCGCGTGGGATACTGGGTTTGACAACGTGCCAAGTCAATAAATCTACATAAATGAGGCTCTAATGCAGCATAGGAGACTATGCCAAAGCCAGAGAACTGAAAAAAGCAGAAATTTCAAGTGCTTTGGATAAGGGGAGTTAGGATTTATGCTGACAAACAAGTGACGGAGGAACGAAATGTAATTACTTGTTTTGAAGACTTTAACAAAGTCGCCTAAATGCCTAATTTCTTTAAAAATGCTAATCCCTACCAGCTAAATGTCATTATTTGGACATCTTGATGGATTCCGGGACTCATTTTCCAGCCGCTTTTACCATGCATGTAATTGCTGTTTCTAAAAGTTGGCTTAATGAACATATCTCCTCGGACTCCATTGAACTATGTAATTATTAAAATCCTACGCGATGGTTGACCAAAAAGAGTTGGTTTTGGTAATTGTGTGTGTCTATATATAAGTTTGTCCTTCAGGTTTACTGCCAAAGCTTGATAGTACAATCAGAGTTTATATCCATTAAAATAACTGGAATAAAACAGTAAGTTATTATTTTGTGTCGTGTACCGACCTCAAAAACAGTTTATATGTCGGTATGTTTTGAGCCCATCCAGCACAACCTACTCTTCAGTCACAAAAATGTGATCATGTGTGGTGACTTATACATTGAAATCCTGAAGAAAACGTACGATATAACCTATCTCAGTGACTTACTCTTTAGTTGTAACCTATTCTTCATTCCCTACCAGCCAAACCTCAGCCTTGCAAATAGCAGCACACTCCTCGACCTCTTCATCGTCGACGACTTATCAAAGGTTGATGAGTATGGGCAATGTCCCGTCCCTTTGCTAATAGCCTAATTTATATTATTTATAGATTCAAACTACGTGCTTATAAGCCTGATGAAATAAATATTCATAGTTCTAAAGATATTGATTTGTCTAATTTCGAATCTGGTTTATCCGAAACTGACCTGAGCGAATTTTTCAAGACTTAAATTGTGGATAAAAAAGTTGACTTTTTCAACACAGTAGTAATGAAATTGCACAATATACACACGCCTAGAAAAGTAATTAAGCCAAACATCATGTTGCCCAATAGTTAACCCGTGATTTTAGAGTTTCAATGTGAATAAGGGATCGTATTCAAAGAAATTTCCGAAAATTTCTTCTCCTTCATCTTCACGAGCAATATAAACTGGTTCGTAATCAAGTGCAGTACCAAATTCGTTCCCCCAAACATGAATGCTTGACGGTGTGTTTCTTTCTGAAAAATGGGACACGGAATCTACTCGGCAGTAGCTGAGGCGCCTTGGTCTTGGAAAGTCTGGGCGTTCTCCTCCCAAAATGTACTTCCCATTAGATGATCTAAATAGCTATTTCCTCACACCTGCTTTCAAGGATGACAATTTTGTCGAATACCTTTCGAGAAATATCTCGAAAAGAATGGTGAAAAAAGCACTTAGAGCAATATCCGACGGTGCATACAGTCTGTTGGCATAACTCCCTCTGGCAACCTCACCTGATGTGGCGTCACAAAAACATCAACCCCTCTAGTCAAAAATAAAGCGGTGAAAGTGGAAGAGAAAAAAACGTTAAGAGGAGAGATTTATATTTTTTTCTGACGCCACGAGGCATATGAAAGGAATAATAGGTGGAGGAGATATTTTTCCGATTTTCGCTTGGACGAAGGTTGGGGTGTCAGACGGCAGGCACCCTTTGTCTCCACAAAGGGAAAAGCACAAGGGAGAAGGTGCTCTTGGAAGTGAGTCACATGAGGACGAGGCATCCGCATGTTTGCGGAAATTAAACGGTAGAGAGGGAGAGAAAAGTTTGCGGGTGACGGGCAGTCAAATGGGTGATTAGTTTGTGTTTCCTCATCCGGCCGCTCACCCCAAGGGTATCGAGAACAATTGTTTCCCCTGGTCGGCACTCTAGTATCAAACCTTTCCTCTCTCAACTGAAGGTGAAGGTCAGAGAGCAAGCCTTGCAGTCGCCCCTCACGAAACTTTGGACGGCAATATTTACCGAGCACATTATTCTCAAATTTGCATTCAACTGAGTGCGTTGGTGGATGAAAAAAGAATGCATTTTCAGTCTTACTGAGGCACTGAACCACTTTCAGACGAATTTCTTGAGACTATATTTGATAATACCCACTCCAGTTATAACTGCAAGTGGTCAAATTATGGATAAATGCAAAAGTTTTATTCTTCGATTGATTCTACGCTACTGTACAACAGCGGTGTCTAAAGAGATTATTTTATGATAACCTTCATTGATCATGCATCAGGTCTCAGATGGCGCAACGATGAGCTTCCTTCTTTGCTTCATCATAACTGCTGTTCTTCACCTGATCCACCAATTTAATTCTTCTCCTTCCTCTCTTTTTCTTTCCTTCAATTGAACCCTCAAGTGCTACAGTTATTATACTTTTCCCTCTCATCACATGACCCAACTAGTGTCCTTTCCTTTTCCTTATTTCCTTTAGGAGCGATCTTCCTTCTTTTACTTTGCTCAAAACCTCTTCATTTCTCATCTTATCTACCCATCTTACTTTTTCCATCCTTCTCCACATTCACATTTCATAAGCTTTTATTCTATTCCTTTCCCTCTTACCTGATGTCCACCAACGCAAATATCAAAAAGAGCAGATAATGAGATACTCAGAAGGTAATAAAATATTAAGAAATTTAGCAACCCGTTGGAAAGAAGTCGGATCGGACATCTGAATCAAACCAATCTCTAAATCAATAACTTGTGACTATGATGGTTCCGAGAAAAGCGTATTGAGAAGCATAAGCGCATGACGGTTAGGCAGCCGTTCGTTCCGGATTAAGGGGGCGATTCCCGGATAACGGTAGCTCGTCCTGCTTGGTAGTGAGCACTGAGAAATCTTCCCACTCGCAGTTTTTTTAGCTGGTACCGCATTTATCCAATCAATGCCTATTGACGCATCTTTTTGTTAGGAGATTTGTAGCGTTCTTTATTGAGTCCAGAGGCGTTAGTTCATTTATAACATTCGCAGGACCTTCCTCGGTAGACTGATACCCAAAATGCTTTGGAAGTATTACAGCAATAATGCTTGAATAAAAGCAACGGATTTCGATGAAATATCTTTATAAAAAAATCAAACAATGGGCGATTAACTAAATTCAAGACATAAATATTGACACATAAAAGAGACATTTTGCATATTAGCAGATGATATGCAGTCACTTCAAAGTTTGATAAAGGTTTTGGAAGAAGGGATGAAGGAATATGGGATGAAGATAAACCTAGGAAAGACAGGTGATGCCAGTAAACTGTGAAAATTATACGAGTGTGAAATTAAACGAAGGTGTAATCGAAAAAAAAGCTACCGGTACCAGGAACGATGGTGACAGGCGATTGGGGAAGTATTGCAGAAATAAAAGCAAGGATAGCAATGGCAAAAGAGGCCTTCAGCCAGAAGAAAAACTTGCTATGCAATAAAAGCCTGGATCTTGAGCTGAGAAACAGAATAGCTAAGTGTTATTCATGGAGCGTTTTCATGTATGCATGTGAAGCGTGGACATTAGGTAAGAAGAAATGGAATAGAATAGAAGCTTATGAAATGTGGGTGTGGAAAAGGATGTGAAAAGTAAGATGGGTAGATAAGATGAGAAATGAAGAGGTTTTGAGCAAAGTAAAAGAAGGAAGATCGCTCCTAAAGGAAATAAGGAAAAGGAAAGGAAACTGGTTGGACCATGTGATGAGAGGGAAAAGTATAATAACTGTGACACCTGAGGGTTCAATTGAAGGAAAGAAAAAGAGAGGAAGGAGAAGAATTAAATTGGTGGATCAGGTGAAGAACAGCAGTTACGATGAAGCAAAGAAGGAAGCTCTGGACAGAAGCGGATGGAGACAGCAGTGGAGTACGGGACCTGCCAGCAGGCAGAGCACCAGATGATGATGATGAAAAGAGCCATGATACATTTAATATCCAAAATTCCTGACTGCCCTCGACCAAAGTGTCCTCAAAAATGTTAAGTGCTTCATTCGCTTGCCAGAGTAAAGTGCATCCGATGAATGGGTGTTTTTATTTTTGTGAACATTTTAGACTAAAAAATTAAGGTCTATGCAGAAAAATTTATATGACTGCTATACTGCTTAGTATTGGCTCTCTCGAAAACTTTTACCGTGACTTGAGGGATTGCGTTGTTCTATTATATTTTCAAAAATTGGATTCCATTGAACTCTAAAGTAACATTTTACTACACAGAACTACAGAGTACTGATGTTTATGTGACAGCTTTTTGCAAATATAGAAAAGCTTTAAAATATCGCTTTCACTCGTATACATTGATTCAGTAAACCTGACGGCTTGAAAAAAGGAGAGGCGTTGAAAGATGAATGTGTAGCAAAATTTCATCTTTCAAAGCCGGGTAGTGACTTTATTTTCGGAGAGATGGCGCCTGAATCAAAGTCGTACAAAAGCTCTCTTAGATATATTTTACTTTGTTTCTCAAACATACGTTCCAACTTCAGTTTTCAAAGCAAGAGATATATAAGAGATAGTGATGATAGTTGTATTAAATCTGAGCTACTGAAATACGGAAAGCTTCAGAATGACACCTCACAAAATTCACTTTCTGTTCACTAGTTATAACTAAGATACTTCATAAAAACGGTATTTTAATTCGTCACAAGACAGAATGAAGATATACCAAAGAGGATTCCCTTGAGGTGTGACAGGGTGTTCGCGAAATAGGAAAATTTGATGTTGATAAATTCCTGAGTTATTCCAGAAAGTTAGAGCCACACAGCGAGAAAATCCACCTTTTCTGTCACTTTCTGCTTTAATGCGTAAGGCGCGACAATACTACAAATTTCAATGGCTTCTTCATTACTTCTCCTTTAGAGAAAAGTATTCTACGCTTCAACCTTCAGTTTCGATCATGATAGTGTACATAACTACTTGACATAAAGCGCTTGGAAATTGAGGGAAAACCATATTGTTATTCAGGATTACGTGCCCTCGGCCAATGCATACTCTTATGAAAAGCCGTATGGCATTATCGATTCAATTAAGGTAGTGTGAGCTAGATAGTTCCCTAATCATAATAGAGATCACATTCAAATTATGCGTTTGAATTTCACCAGCTGTGAGACACACGAATTAATATTGAATTATTGATGGTGAAATAACATAGTTATACATGAGAGATACTGTAAATAATCAAATGAAAATATGTAAATAAGTCTTTAATTGGACTCATTTTTTTCGCGTGGTAAGTTTGAAAATCCATCAATACGGAATGTTTATTGTGATCCTAAAGAATTTACTGCGGTGACAATATGATTAATTTTCAAAAATAGTAACATAAAAATAGAGAAAACACACAAACTACATACTGTTGATTTTTTATGAGATCTCAGTGTAGGAAATGCCTCATTTATTAAATAAGGTCTCTCTGGCGTGCATACACGTACCATTTCCCATGTAAAAGGGATGGTGTTTTTAGCAAATATCTCGGAATGTAATGTAGTAAGGAGTTAAATTTTAATGTCAATGGAAGGGTGGTATATCTTCTTTACAATAAGACCAAATTCATTGATTTCTAGGCAAAATATTTCGCTCAAACTACCTTAAGATGATAATGACATCTTTCTGTAAACATATGTAAAAATCTTTTTACATTAAAAACCGATTAATAACAAGTCTGAATGCTCAAAGATAAAGAAACACACTGAACTTTTCAATCCTTTGAATCAAAAAATACAAGCGCTAGCAACCCATTATCTGAGACATAGATGAGGTGTTAAGGATCAAAAACATATCTCTGCTCACATCCGCATAGCACGTATCAAGGTTTTTAGGAAAAAATATTTAATAAAGATACATTTTTTTAAGATTTAACATCATAGTTCGGTAATTTATTGATCGTCAATAAAAGAAGTGCTTGGCGTGATAATGTTACGTATTCACGTGAAGAGATCCAAATTTTCTTCAGCCCTTGTTTAAAAGTACTTTTTTGAAATTCCAAAAAAAGCATGTCGATGAATAATATCAAATCTCCATAAACTCCAAACGTCAAGCAAAGATGAATGGATACTAAGAACAAATAATTAGCAGATCAGTGGGAACTATATGCCACGTACTCCTATCCTGAAGTTGCCTGATGAATCTCACAGAAAGATTACTTCATGTTTCACTTCATACTTCATACTTTCATGTTTGCCTCTTTCCTTTTCTTATTGAAAGTTTATCAGAGTGTCTTATTGATGATTTCTGTTCGATGAAACAAAATACTGCAATGCGAATGCTTTCATGTGCAGTAGTAGCTCTGATGTGTGACCTTCGGTATAGTAATTAGTAGGATATTACATTATGATAAGATAGGGCATTGTGGAAAAAATTTATGAAATATTTACGTATATTTTAAACAACAATATTATATTGCTATTCTTGGAAAATTTGTGTAGGGTTCAAATGGAGGCATTCTGATTTGTTTTCCTATATCTATTTTGGCCTTTTTGCAGCAGGTAAATCAAATAATGCATGAAATTATATAGTAATTGAAAAAAATGTCATTATTTAAAAAAATTAAAAGTACCATTGACATTTTTACGGACTAAAACATTCTTACAAAACATTGTGTGTACCATATAAAATTTATCTACGCACGGGAGGCACGGAGATTCCAACTTCAGTGCAATAAAGTAAATATTTAGGGTTATGTCATGGCATGTGGTTTTCGCTTTTATGTATTCACTCGCTCGGTCTCGCTTGTTATGCATTCACTCGCGTAGACATTTTTTGTAGGTTGGTACCTGAGTAGAAAAGTGGATTTCTTTCTGTGTACTTAAATAATGTAATTGGGATGCACCAAACATTTCACCTTGTACCTTCTTGAAGTGATTAAGCCATATTGGTGTCAAGGGTTTGGATACATTTATCATACAATTCAACTAGATAGAGTACCAAGGGTATATTTTTCTACCAATTTCTCCCAATAATTTTCGCATTTACTATGGTGGATTTGGTTAATTTTTCTGAAATGAAATAATCATTTTTACTGGGTCATCAATGTTTAAGGATTGTTTTTAAGTTAGATTAGAAAGTAGATAAGGTAGAAGAATTTTAGTGGCTCTAAATTGCGGAAAATTTATTTCCCCATTTAAATTTGATTTGAAAGTTAAACGCATTCGCATTCAAACTTACATGATGATGACTGCTAGACAGTTGAAACACGTGTTGTAAGAGTTTGAAATAAATTTGGTACACAGTACGATATCGTTTGAGTATCATTGTTCAATATGCTGTTCTACAACATCTCGACGGAGAAAGTGGAGTTTAATAATTACATAATACACCATTTCAATGTGCAATTAAGTATAACCACAGAGTATATGGTATAACTAAGGATGACTCTTTCACGTCTTAATTTTCATCTCTTCGTAATTGTTAGCAATGGCCTCACAAAAACTGCACTAATAACAATGATAAAAATTCCATGAAAACGATTTTCCAGTTTTCTTGGAAATGTCTCGACTGAAATTAATTACTAATTAGAGTTAATGGTTCATTTGTTAAACGTATCTGATCAGCAATCGGGAGGTTGGGATGGATTTCCGTTTATGACTTTTTTTCATCGATACTTGTCTCGCATTGGGGACGCTGATGAATGAAATAAGCAGTTTGAATGCGCTAATGATCTGAAAATGGGTCAATACAAAAGTGATGAAATACGCTGCGTAAAAATCATTTTCCATGACCAAGATTCGAATACGGTTCCCACAATTTCGGCCATGGGTGTGATCATGGTTACCTCCTTCTTGTATTCGTTATCGGTATCCTCAAAACGAGCAGCTTAGGAAAGGCATTTCTCAGTTACTGTCCAGGGAACACACTCCGATGTTATAAGCTACTGATCTGAAGCACCAAAATTAAAAAAATAACGCTCACGTTTTTGCTATCTGAAATTTACCCCAATATAAGATTGTTCGGCGGTTGTAAATGGGTTACAAACTGTGATAGTTCGTTCGTTTGAAAGTGACGATGACGTGAACGTACGCATTATTAGAACTGTGATTGCGACCCAAGGTGGTAACCCATTTGCAACCACCGAACTATCTCATTTCGGGACCAATTTCAGAGAGAGTTTATATCCTTTTGGTGTAATTATTTGCATCCGCATGAGCAACTGCAAACCGAGCTAATTTTGTATTACGCGGTATTTTTGTCTATATTGTCAGTTGAAACACGTGTTGTAAGAGTTTGAAATAAATTTGGTAGACAGTACGATATCGTTTGAGTATCATTGTTATCTAATTATTGAATTTCATGCTCTACGTTTGCTAGATGAATTTTTAAAGTGAAATTACACTCTATATGCTCCCTGTAAAAAGATACAAGTCGGAAAAATATACCTGAGTTATCGGTGTCGATGGGATCACATTCCATTATAACTTATGAAATGTTATCTTTAGGGGTGCTATCATTGCAAATATATCCCTCCTGATGCACTAAGAATTTTTACTCAGACTACGAGCGATGCGTTATAAGTCAATATCCGTAACAAAATCGGAATTGCCTCCACCCACAAAATGAAAATGGGGAATAATTACATCAGAAGATACTACTATTATACATAAAAAACTCGTTTTTTTGCGTAAAATAAGCGACCACTATGCAAACACTTTCCACTAAATGCACTCCCATAATTACACGTCACCATTTCACCTCCCAAAACCTTATCCCTTGCATCCTTACACGGCTGGTGTCCTAACACCCCCTGCCACACGCCCATGCAGCGGCTCGCAGGTTAGTATGTAGATGTAGATTATTTAAATAACTGCCCTTTATTATTTCAACATTTGCTGCGACAGAAGCTTGATTTTTATTCGTTCGGTGAAAGGGACTCAAGAAAGTTTAATTTTAAAATGTCCTTAAAAAGTCGACCACAATAAATATCTCTTGATATTATTAATTGAGATTTCTGCGAATATCAGATTTATTCTCACTATAAAAATGATAAAATTCGATGTTACAAACTTACGGAAATGAAAACGACAAAACATCGTGAGAGAATGCGCGAAGTGTTTAAGAAGTAAGGTCGGAAAAGAAGCAATTGAGGAGTAAGTTTTCAGCTCTGGCTTAGGTGTGTTCCATAATAATTTCAAATATTAGCGCTGGGCGATGTCTTCCTCGTTGTTGCCACTCTTTCGTGGTGAGAGGTACTCGTAGTAGTTCCCAAGAATGCCGTATTCTGGCGCGCGAAAAATTTTCGTTAATTTCTTCCGCCACTGTACAACTTGAATCATTTAATCAATCTTGAGCTGATATTTTACATTTTACTGAGAAAGGGCGTAAATTAAATTACTTCGAGAAATTTGAAATTATTAATGTCCCAGAATATATTGAAAATGACGTTGCTTTTGTGACTCAATCCCCTGATCAAAAGCCTCCCTCCCGTCGTATGACCCGCAAATTTACTACAAATGACCAAGACGTAATAATTTTTAATAAATATGTATTTATTGAAATTCTGTACTATTTGTTCCCCGTGTATTAATTGGAATTTTGAAATTAGACTTATTTAATTATTTTGGAATGAATACCATCTACATAGGAATGACGAAGAATGCTAAATTAGACCTAATCGTAGGGAAATGTAGGATAAGAACTTCATTCAATTATTCTGGACATGCTTTTATTATTGTTTTTAAAAATTATGTGGTATCATTTAAACTTTTTATTGATACTATCTCGTTGTCCACAAGGTTAGTTATAAGTAATTTGACCAATTAAGCAGTTTCTAAAACGGAGATTTGATGTTTTGCTCATAAATATTACCATTTACTCTGAGCAATATTTAATGCAGGTTTATGGTCTAATTAAATGAATTCATAAAATATTCCTCAACATAATGAGAGCCAAACAACAGCATTTGGCGTAAATATAATTGATGCCTGTCTTCATTGTGATAAAACTGACACCGCAAGAAATTTTAAATTAATGCATCAAATTGCCTGCATAGCTGTGAAAATTTATTCTTTAGACAAGGTAAGGTCTGGATGGATACTAGGAAAGTATTTAATCTTTTTTCAAGTATTTGACGATTACGTCAAATTCAGGGAAAATTTCTCCTGAGGCACAATTGTTGAAGTCTTTATCATGTACACCACAAAGGACAAAGGCTTTCTTTTATTCCGGCAAGATCTGTTAAAACTATGACGTCAATGCGTGCGTCAGCATCCCAACAAAAATGCTCCAGGCAACGTGGCCTTTAGCGAGTAAGCGGAAAGCAACTAATAGAAGTAATCACTCTTGGAATTTTTTCATCATTATATATATCATTAAAATATTTTGTGTGATAACCCTTTTGAAAGATGAGAAATCTTTACAAACAGGTGTCTTTTTGTCTGATAAACTTTAAACTCAACGCATAACCAGACATTTTTCGATTCATTCAGGCAAGTCGGATAAGTGCTTCGGGACTTTTACTTTGCCCATAGGAGTACCTCTAACAGCAACGGACCACTCCCTTGCTGGCTGAGCTACGAGAGGAATTAGCATGTGTTATTTGCACCTAAAGTTGTGTTAGCACCTAAAACACCTCGAGTTGAGAAAGCATACGGAAGGCGAAAGGAAATAACCGATTGAGCGATGGACACACGCGTGCCTCTGATGTGCCTCCCATTTAAGCTGTCATCCACAAAGCAGAACATAGGCTTTACATACATTAACTTTTTACATTCTCTATATTTTGAATTAGGAATCACGAAGAGAATACGTGCCTGGAGTTCATCTTTTCGTTGACCAGGTGATCTAAGTAAGGGCTCTGTATTACAAAATAAAGTGGATATTGATACATAAATTTTAATGATCGATATTTAATGACCTCCTATGATAAAGAATCTAATTGAGGCCATTTGCAATGAGAAAGACATCAATTGTACCTAAGAACTTTATCTGTGTATGAAATCATCGATTTGATTGAACTAATAGGTTAATTCCATCTGCACATTAACTTGCGTAAAACTGAGCTCGGACGTGAACTTAATCTTTTAAATAATATATTTGTGTGTAGGTGGATAAAAGAGCAACGTAATTTATCTTGATTTATTCCACTTTATTATAAAACCAGCATGCGATGAGGGTTAAATTTAAAAAAATCTATGAATGCAATAAATTACACATCCCGTTCATAAAGCGTCATTATTTATGCACCGCATGGAGACAACTGTTTCTGTTTTTTTTATAGCTTTAGCTATTATAGCACTAGCTGTATTTTTCTAGATTTTTTAGGTTGTAACAGGTCCATCGCAATTTCTCTGTTTAAAGACAGAAAAAACTCGCATTTCACACAACCCTTCGTAATTGTTGTTACTTTTGATTTATTGCTCTGACTGATTTGTATTGCAAATAGCTCTCTCCCCTTCCTTATTACATTGAAACTTCTTGCTATTAAACATTAAACCTGTGCATGCATTTGGCTACTGATAATACGGGTTTGTTTGGTGGCTAGAATACAGGGTTCTAATCCAGATGGCTCGGATTCTCTTCCTGCGGTTTTCAGAGATCCCTATTTGCGCAGTTTAGAGAGCCCTTCAGATACAGTAAACCGTCTTTCGGACGAGGCATTAAACCATGGTCCCATTTATTATTTCACTGAAAATGGACGCCGGGAGGTCGCCTGACGTGAAGTGTTATCGGGAAATATATGCATAGTTCTACTGAATGTGAGCTTAAAGTGGCAGATTAAACCTTTATATTATGTTTATCACACTAATTAATAATACCTAAATACAGTGGGAAATATATATTATATTGCACTATAAGAAGAAGTGCAACATACTGCACTATAAGAAGAAAAACACTTCTACCCAAGGAAAGCGTGTTTGCTCGAAGGAAATTTTCTCACTTCTTAACTGGAATCCTGGAAAATGAAACAGCAGAGATACTTGTGCCCTTTGCGCTCTTCACTTTTATCGTTTCTGCCCTACCTCTCTGCCCTACAAGTACTCTTAATTGTGCCTCTTTCCACCTTGTACTAGATAACCTTTTCTTACGACCAAATGAATTATCTATTCCTTAGCATTTACCAACGTCTAGATCCTGTACTGCATTTCCCGGTTCATTGCAGTCATATGCCTTAAAGACGCTTTGTGATTTGTCTGGACGGAATTTAAAAAAAATGTATTTTTGAATGTTTATGGCATTCTGGAAGAAATTGGGTGCTGAACTTCCAATCATAGCTAAGGATTAAAAGTCATCACTCGCCTCCGAAACAGTCAGCGTTAAAAGTAAAGAGAGGGTCACCTCCGCCGCTAATGGAAAACTGAAGAATAAAGGCTTCCTTTAAAGCTCGGCCAATTAGACGCAGGTTGATATTTAAATGTATTTTTTAGTAAAAACATTTTCTTGTCTCACACGTGTACGTATAATGGTTAATACTGATAGACAGCGTGGGTGGATAACTACCAAATTGATACGTCCGGACGGATTATATCTGATATTAGCTCTTGTCAAGGGCATGTTTTGTGATTATATTGGATTATGTATATAATTTCGACTTATTTAAATCCCGGCTCTGTAAAATATTTCCTCAAAAATTTCACATTTAATGATCTCAATGTTCAATGCTCAATGACACTCAATGATTTCACGCTTAAAGGTGGTGCATAGAGTGGGATGGAAAGCTATCAAATCAGAGCAAATATAAATCAAATCATTGATTAATTTTATCTAAATAAAGAATTGAAAACAAACTTTTAATGCACGTGCTTTTTATTATAACTTTTATCTCAATGCTTGAAATATTTTATAAAGTTCATTTTTGAAGGCTTTTTGATTTCCTGCTGCGGTTGGCAATCGAAATCGGAGTGGTAAATCGCTTGGCCCGAGCGGAAAATAATTTTTTATCGATTTTTGCTCGTAAAAAGGCACCACAAGCGACCAGCTGTTCATCCCTTCCGTCTTTTGGACGTAATCCCTGGACGAGAAAGTAGAAGTGTTCGATGGAAAAGTAATTTTTATACTTAACTTCGGAGTGTTTTACCACTAGAAACTTGTATTAGAAGTCAACTTTTCCGCTCATGAGTTGGTCACCGAGTGATAAACCTTATTTGAAGCCAAGTTGACAAATTTCTTGGTTGCAGAGTAATTGATACTCATCAAACTTTTACTTGAGAGAGGAAGGAAAGAAATCCTGGAAAGTGAAACAGCAGAGATAATTGTGCCCATTGCGCTCTTCATTTTTCTGCCCTACGTCTCTACCCTACAAGTACTCTTAACTGTGCCTCTTTCCACCTCGTACTAGATAACCTTTTCTTGTGACCAAATGAATTATCTATTCCTTAGCATTTACCAAATTCTATATCCTGTACTGTATTTCCCGGTTCATTGCAGTCATATGCCTTAAAGACGTCTTTGTGAATTGTCTGGACGGAATTAAAAAAATAATAAAATGCATTTTTGAAAGTTTATGGCATTCTGGAAGAAATTGGGTGCTAAACTTCCAAACATAGCTAAGGATTAAAAGTCATCACTCGCCTCAGAAACAGTCAGCGTTAGAAGTAAAGAGATGGTCACTTCCGCCGCAAATGGAAAATTGAAGAATAAAGGCTTAGTTTAAAACTCGGCCAATCAGACTCAGGTTGATATTTAAAAGGATTTTTTAGGAAAAACATTTTCTTGTCTCACACCTGTACGTATAACGGTTAATACTGATAGACAGCGTGGGTGGATAACTACCAAATTGATACGTCCGGACGGATTATATCTGATATTAGCTCTTGTCAAGGGCATGTTTTGTGATTATTTTGGATTATATGTATAATTTTGACTTATTTAAATCCCGGCTCTATAAAATATTTTCTCCAAAATTTCACGTTTAATAATCTCAATGTTCAATGCTCAATGACACTGAATGATTTCACGCTTAAAGCTGGTGGATAGATTGGGATGGAAAGCTATCAAAACAGAGCAAATATAAATCAAATCGTAGATTAATTTAATCTAAATAAAGAATTGGTAAAAAAGTTTTAATGTACGTGCTTGTTACTATAACTTTTATCTCAATGCTTGAAATATTTTATAAAGCTCATTTTTTAAGGCTTTTTGATTTCCTGTTGGGGATGGCAATCGAAATCGGAGTGGTAAATCGCTCGGCCCGAGCGGAAATTAATTTTTTATCGATTTTTACTCGTGAACAGGCACCAAAAGCGACCAGCTGTTCATCCCTCCCGTCTTTTGGACGTAATCCTTGGACGAGAAAGTAGAAGTGTTCGATGGAAAAGTAATTTTTATACTTAAATTTCATGGTAGTTGCTTGCTGGATTATTATTGGAGTAGGTACATCGTCATTGAAATACAAAATTGAATAGGTTTGTGTACGAGGGTTGCCCATTAAAATATGCCTCACATTCTGTTCTCAAAAACAATTTATTATAAAAGAAATGAAATTTACTTTCCCTCTATTTTTTTCATATAATCTCCATCAAGTATCATTTCCTTCCTTCAGCGTTTAACTTAACATTAACTAGGACGTGTATGAACTGTTGTTTCCAGTCCTAACTATAGATATGTAGATTGTTAGTTGGGGGAGCCTTCGGCAGGAGCTCGGGCACCTCGACCTTAAGTGATCCATTGTGCCAACCCCATGTTTAACCTGCCTGCCGCATGCAGACGGGACAAAAACGCCACAGTGGAGGTATGAATGGTCACCCATCCAACCCTCGTCCGGGCCCAACATTACTAAACTTCAATATGGATATAGATACAGGTTTTATGCGCTATTTAACTCTTCGTTGTTCAAAATATTCGTGTGGAAAAGTACCTCGTGTCATTATTCAATTTTAATTAGAAAGGAAGAAAAAATACGAAACATTTACACTCTTTCATGTATTTTTTTTGCGCCAAACTTTCATTTACTAGACTAATCTTGCAGTATGTCCTCTACGGAGTCTACAAAATTTGTCAGAGCACTCAGTTGTAAGATACAGCGATGTCGTGATTTCATGATAGTGCTTTTCGGCCAATTGAGTAGCGGCTGTTGATTACTCTTTCAACGCACTGACTTCTGCTAATAGGGATTGAAAAAAAAGAATGATGGGGCATTACTTTTGGGCAAATCTCGTAACTTAACATCATTTGCGATTCTTAGGCAGTTTATCATAGCTCTCTTACACATTTTCCATCTACTTCGAATAGATTGTTATTATTGCTGATTTTAATATGCCTAAATTCAGAATATTATTAAAAATAGAACAATTTTTGCAGCTATTTTAGATTCCAAGCATTTTGAATGGAGGGATTGTATTTCGTCCAGGATATATGTCCAGTAGAAAACAACGTGTACGTTTTCAGGTGGTCGATTTCATGAAATTTTCGATCGAAAATTTGTTGGGGCTTACATTCCAACACTGCTCCTTGACGTCAGTTTACTACTTTTTTCTACCGAACGCCACTAAGGGCGAAACTTGCGCAGTGTAACTTCATGTCATTTTTATATCGACACATTTTTAATTAGAGGACCTATATTTATATTTATATAAATATATATTTAAATTTATATTGATATAAATTTATATATATATATATATATATATAAATGATTTTATTTAAATAAAATAAATTATAGACGTAGCAAAAATAGTCGGATATTTGTGTTTATTATAATAATAATTTGTTATACCAACAATACACCTTTGTTTTCAATTACTCTGCACTGAATGGTTTGGACTAACGTACTTTGGATGCAAATGATAGTATTTAGGAAAGGAATTCCATTGGGAACAGAGAATATTGCAATGCTACTTGCTTATGTTAGTAAATCGGCATTCCCTTATCAGTCAATCGGTGTAAAATTTTACATAATTTTATGAGGAGGTGAATGCTTATCCTGTTTTTTTGTCACGGAATTGCTAAAATTAGTTTCCAGCATCCATCAACGCCTTTTTTCGCGTATTGTTATCTTTTGACCCCAAGTCATTTTTTTTCGAAAAGTTAGTAACTAATTACAATGATGCAGATACAAAGGTTTCCCACCACGTGCAAAAACTAATTCACAACGAATCATTTGTCTTATTTCTGAAATTACCGTCATTTTAGGCCCCTTTTACACTATAGGGTGGTGATTTATTTTCCAATTCCTCTTCCGTCTAAATTTTTTTCTTTCCTGCGCAGTTTCAACGGCATACTTTGAATTGCAGGGTAAATTAAAAAAGAACATGATAGCTATGTAGATCTTCAAGGAAATCACATTTCTCTGGGACCTGGTTTTTAGGGATAATAATTCAAACCGCAGTGGAATGAGAGATAAAGGTATCCAAAACTTTTTTCTCCACTTTCGGCGAGAGTGAAAGCTTCTGCTTTGTTTTCCGAGGATTAACATAGAAAAATAGCCGCCGGCCATTCATAAGATCGTTCTTAACGGATGTTCAGGAAGTTCTTTACGCCTGCACAAAAAAAGGTACATTCATATTAGTTTCTTGAAATGCGAGCTTTTTACGCGGACCCATGAAATAAGAGGCGTTATTTGTTACAGAATCTTGGAGCCTTTATCCTTTTATTTTTCTCTCTCCATTTTTCTTCATCTCCAATTCACCACACCTTTATCTGGTAATTGAGGCTGAGACTCCGCGGGTAAAAAATAATTAACGTTCCTCTTATTGTTAGTCTTAAAATTATCATCATTATGTGACAGGCATAATGCGAGGGTGCTCTGCAGCAATCATTAACTCACGTCACAAAGAGGCTAAAGTGAAAATTCTTTGAATAAAATATTTTTGTGTAAATGCCATATTGATCACAACGTGAAATGTTTGATACATTAACGCCTCGAGTATAATGTCCCATTTAATGGGAATTTATCTGCCAAGAGAATATCCATTTGCGTCGTTGAAATAATACAAAAGTTTACGATTTTTGAACGAAAAAAGAAGGAAATATGTAATTAGAACGCGAGATAAAGTTTTTGTTCGTTCAGTCATCATTTATCAAAATCTCCTGACGTATAACTTGAAAGCAAGTGATTTTAAAACAATCAAACAGCACCCACTGCTACGAATTCAATACTTTTCTTGTGTTAAGAATACACAACCGACGAGGGGCCGTTTTTGTGTTCTTGTCCTCAACTTTTAATTGTAAGTATCCCTGTTTAGGTAATTCTTCTAGCTTGTGCCACAAAATTTGGGTCGGGCGCGAAATGCAATTATTCTTTCACCACCTCCAACATAATTCAAATTTGTCCGCTCAGTCCTAAATCACAAAGGTCGTATCACCGGGGGTATATTGCACCATATTGTAAATACTGCTGCTAAAATTATGCCAGGGAAGTTAGGCAGTAAAATATCTTTTAAGGAAAAAGATCAATACATTTAAACTCCCTGAATAAAGAGAATTAAATTTTTAAATCTTGGTCGGCGTGTTTAGTAAATAGAAATTGTTATGCTAATTTATTCACCTACGATTCCCCTTTATTTTGTTTCTGTATTAAACCATGCTCTGACATGTATTTAGTTTACAAAATGAAACTTTTAATCCACGTCAAGGTCAAAAACAATAGTACTGGAGTTCATTGCTAACCTGTGACCTGAAATCGGATGTTGGAAGTCGTAACTATAGGGCACCGTTTATTTAATGAGGGAAGAGTAAGCCATGTCAGAAGATTTTATCCGCACTAGTGGTCCATTTACTGGTAATTTATCTCATCAACCTGTCATCGCATTGAAAAAAG
The DNA here is from genome assembly GCA_963169105.1 of Ceriagrion tenellum. Lineage (NCBI taxonomy): Eukaryota > Metazoa > Arthropoda > Insecta > Odonata > Coenagrionidae > Ceriagrion > Ceriagrion tenellum. The sequence goes on from OY720639.1 coordinate 107,036,340, forward strand.
CATATAATCAATGAGAAAGAAAGAATCATACACTTGCTGGAACATCTAGCTTACCTATTTCTCTGCTCTAGGACTGGTATGAAATTATAATTTTCAATATTCAGTGAGCAGTGCTTATTTTGTACCTCAAATGCTCCTTGCGATTTATTTCTCGCGATTCTGTTGTAAAATGTGTACGTTGTATGTATTGTGTGAATCAAGGTACAACTAAATATGGTAAGCCATTCCAGTGGACGAAAATTAGCACGATCTGCTTGATTACATCATCTAGACCTCATGCTTTGGTGCCACTTTGAAATATCCCGTCTTCATACAGGATATATATTTAAGAAAAATCTTCTCCCCGACGAGAAGGAAGACGAAGAGGCGTATTTGTTCGGTCCTGACTTGCGTCCGTAAGTAATTTGCCTCTTATTCTTGCGGAAATATCTGAAAATGGAAATAGACTATATGATGTTGATGGTAAACGGATTAATAACTGTAGAATTGAACCTTACCCGGGTTTACTGCATGTGATTATGATAATGGCGCTGTAAAATAGAGGCATCCTGATAAATATACAACAGAGAAGATATAAAAAGGAAAGAAAGATTATAATGTGCAAAAGGTGTTTTTAAGGTTCCGAAACTTGAGACTTATATGGTCTGGAATGAGAGAAGACCATTAATCGAAGCTCTTCATCTTGAAATAAAAGATAAAGATGAGAAAACGAGAAGGATATTCAGGAGTACCAAGGAAATAGTTATTCAATATGTGAAAAAGAGGGAGGTGATTGTGGAGATTCGAAAGAAAAAGTGGAATAACTCTTTGAATGTGTGGAAGAAAATTGGGATCAATAGGAAAGTAGTGGGAGTTTTGCAGTCAGTGCAACTCCTTCAGGTCAATCCCGTTAAAAATATTCATGACTTTATAAATGCTGCCTTACCGTATGAACTTCTACATTTTGCGATATTGCTAATTAAATATGGCTCTGAAAATATAACTTTTTCCTGATTCTCTCAAGTACACAGCCAATTTTTCTTAACGCGCTAATGAAAAGTTACCCTTATAAACTCTGTTCACTAAAATTATACTGGAACTAGTGAATATTGATGTTACAGATTGGGATTTTTGGCAAAATCAAGAATATTAAATAGTTAAAAACAGACTTTTTACGGATAATGCTTGGTTATCCAACATTAAAGGTTGCTCTGACAACCTTCCATGCCAACATGCTTGTCTTTTGTCATGGTGATTTTGGATTACGCAAATATATGTGATGCTTCAGGAATTCGTTTCCTGAAAGATTGAAACTTATGTAGTTTGATATGGTAAACTAATGCCTTTAAACAATATTTCATATTTATCAGATAACGGCTGCACTAATCTTACCATGGTTATTAAGGCAGCTTGAATTTGAAAATTATATTTAACTAGCTGTACCCGGCATGCGGTGCAATGCCTTTTTCTGGGTTCATAATCGGAGCCCTAAAAGAATTTGAGACCTAGTCCAATGAATTCCTCGTACCTACACAGGAAGTTGTAGCATACAAATGATGGCATGAGTTTCCATTCCATGCCTACGTTGCGGTTTCCAAGTAAATAAAATATTCTATTGTTTATATTGCTCTTTTCAGGTATTTCCGTCGCGTGTTTGGTTTTTTTGACAACAGTTTCTCCCCTCTTCCTGGAGGCGTCTTCAGGTCCGTTGGACATTTTTTAATTGTTATTATTTATTTCCCGTTGTTATGTATTTCGTTGCTAGTACATCAAGGACCATAGGGTGTCTCCATTGCCCGCTCCTCGCTGTGGTTTCACCACTCTCTCCCAGGTTGAGGCAAGTGGGTATCCATCCTCCCGATTGAAATTTGATGGATATTTAACCAGCTCTACTGTTGTCAAAAAAAGCAAACGCGACAGAAATACCTGAAAAGAGCAATATAAACAATTATAAGAGTCGCGGAAGCCTTCAAAGAAAAATATTCTATTGTTGAAGTGCTTAGTGCAAAGGTTCAAGATTTAAAAGCTTAAAAATCCAATTATAAACGGGTTTGAGCAATGCGTACTCTATCGGTTCCCAATCTTGATTCTCTATGCTCTTCTGTTTGATTCGAGTGGACTTGAGCAGTGCGTAATCGATTGGCTCCCAATCTTGATTCTCTTTGAGCTTCTGTTTCATTCGAGTGGACTTGAGCAGTGCGTAATCGATCGAACAAAAATTGTGTTAAACGTCCTAAACTTGAAAAGTGAAGGGCAAAAAATAAAAAAATTACAATCGAACACAATTTTTTGGGCACAAAAAAATTTTGTTATCCGTCGGGGTCATCGCGCGGGGTCTATAAAACCGCGGGGCATTGTGCACACGCACTCTTCGCGCACACCTCGGGCCGGCCCTGTATCCAAGAATATTTCGAATAGCAAACGTTCCAGATGACTCTGGAACGCTTTTCGACAGTTGTTGGTATTTTCAACAATGCAAAAACAATGTAAAACAATGTAAAAATATGATAGAAACCTATTTTTAACACTAACCGTTAATAATAAATTTTACACAAAAATAAATTTAACACTTTCACTAACAATTAGACACTATATTTTACAATTTTTTGATTGAGTAAATATAACCAAAATATGGACAAAATCGTAGTGACTTCTAATGACTTGTATCGTTTCTCAATTTCTATTGGTTAAAATAAGAACCTCTCTCATAGGTTAAAATAACGATCGCATTTTTAAATTTAATAGTATTTGAAAAATTAGGTTAGGATTAGTAGCTTACCCGTCGGGCGTTGTTGCACGAAAAGTATTCGAAAGATTTAGAGGGCCTTGGGGGGGGGGGGCTTTTTTAATATTAAAAAAATTTTTATACCTAAAACCTTCGAAACCTTTGCAAGAGTGTACTCAACAACTTCTTAAAGTTTCTTGGCGATCGGATGAACAGTGTAGCAATGCATACAGGACAGACAGACAGACATACATTCGTTTTTATTTATATAGATTTGAAAATTTTATCTTATTTATTTGAAAAAATGTCATGTCATAGAAAATATTACAATAACCGTTTTCATTTGCTGATTGAGTTAATGAATACATTGATACGTTCAGAATAATTTATCAGTATCTCTGAATTCGGTGTTATTTTACCTTTTCATTAAAGAAGTATGGAATAATACTCATCATCTGAACATTTTAAATCATGCCGTCATCTTTTCTTAGCTGATTTTCATCTCTATGGAATGTGAAGTGTAAGGTTTTTGTCCCTAGAGAACTGTCTCAGAAATTGCACCTCATTGTCAGGATTTTGCCAGAAGTAGTAGGTGTTTAATCTTAGGTGGTAAAAAACAAGTTGTGTTCAATGAGTTACAATAGAATTTCAGTGGATTATTGAAGAAAATTTTTTTTGTGAACTAGGTAAGATAAAAAAGTATAAGATACAGTGATTTTTCTGCGCTGATATGTAAGTGCAAATTGTAAGTTTAAATGCTGATTCTTCTTTCTCATACAGTTGAGCATTTTTTGGCCCAGTAACAGTTTACTTTATGGTAGACAATGATGTTATATGAAATTAATAGAAGAGGACTGCTGCTAAATAAATTAGGTTGGTAATACAGTTTTCTTTGTTCATCACCTGCAAACATATCAATGGGTTGTCATTAGCTTGTAAGGTGTTCCACTGAAGTTGAATTTTCCGCATATGATCCAAAATATTCAGCTTCTCTCTGACGTCGGATTTGGTGAATGGGCATTCATGTTACGCGCCCTTTCTTGATTTCCAATTCTATATCCCCCCTTCCGATTATCTCGTAACATTATTCATTGAGAAAACACGTTGGCTTCCTTTTATCATTCCCTTAGTAGTTCGTGTATATCACAAGGTATCCGATGGGAACGCGCGGTAAATTTTTTTCTGAAACTTGAGACGGAGGTTCCTCATTTTTTGTCTCTAAGATGATGTTTATTTTGGCTTAGATGCTATTCATTGGCTTTTCTTTGGCATCAGCTGGCTCCGTTAATTAAACCACCCTTTTATCTTGCCAACCAAATTTATGGCTTGGAGAGGCTTCCGATTTACGACTAACCATTGATCAATTCAGCTGACTTGCCACTCATCTCGCCTGACAGAAACATTTCCCTACGTCTTCACGGTTCAGCCAAGGATATTAAAAGGGCATGGCTCAATATCACATTTACATGCATAGAAATATTTTTGGGAATAAATGTAAAAAAAGTCAACCAATTTTTAACTTTTCACCCCTGTTGACATGAAATATTTATTGAGGTAAAGGGTGTAAAGGAATTATAATTGGGCTTGATGGTGGAAAATTGAATCGGAATGTATGTACGTGATACAGGAAATAGCAGATTGAGTTTGATGCGTATAAAAATCCTTTATTAGCTTGATTTTTTGCTATTATTGTGAATGGTAACTATGGTAGGTGAGGCTTATGTTTGCAAAATAGCTCTCAAATTCTGAAAAAACGGGTAAGTCGAAGAGGGTAGCTTAAGGAATGCAGAATCTTTATAATTTAAAAAGTATCTAAAGTATACTAATTCATCAAATATTTCATACATGAAAGATACCAATTGATTACTTAACCTCGTTTTGAGTATCCATTTATCGTTAGTTACATTCCATGAATGAGGTCTTACTGGGTCTCGTTCAGGTCTTTGTGTACATAAATAATCTTTTTCACCAAGATTTTCCAGCAATTGCTTCCTTATAAAGTACTTATCCATCGCACCGACTCTGTTCTGATTATATATTGTAAAGAGACCGTGTTCTTGGTGTGATTCCTCGAAAGCTGGCTTCCATATGAATAATTTCTTAGTGCAACTATTCCGCAGAAAAATCTCCTCTGGTGTTGCCACCTTTATGAGGAATGCTGTCGCCTCAAGAATGCTTTCTAATTCTTATGGTTCCAAATATCGACGTGCTCCTTCTTCTCGCGAAGTTAACTCAACTATCATAGGTTTGATTGGCTATTAGACTCACATCTGTTCTCTCTTCATGGCAAAAATAATGATGACCGGTATACACATTTTCGGTATACAAATTTCACATACACCGTTTCAGATTCTTTCCCCTCCATCTCATTTCTGTTTCCAACCAAATTTTGCCATAAGCACATCCTCGATAATTGTTACCCAACACCCATTGTTTAGACTACACTGTTGTGAATCTTAGAATGAGAATTTTTCACTGCCATACAAATAAATGAGGCGGAGCACACTTTATTAAATAGCAATTTTCATTTTCTTGGACTCATATAACTTCATTGTATGCTCGTCATGTCATTTATGATGTTCTCTCTAGAATTTGAACACCTCTCTACCTCCCCATCTATCCTTTGATCATTTAAAATACGTCAAAATTTACATAATAATTCACTTTTTTAATTGTTTTAACATTCACCCTCGATATATAATTATTATCCGCATTCTTTTTGTCAAAAAGTACCACTTGCTGTTCCCGTTTTATTACAAGTTAAGGCAACAACCCTGAGTTTATCCGCGTTTCGATAAACAACAGTGAGATGAATTTTAAAATTAACAGGAAGGTTAACCGTAATACACTCATCTTCTAATCACCATCAGTAGTTCATTTCTGTGATCGATTGTTTTTATGGCGGTCTTAAAGACAGTGGCCCTCCATTTTCCTCCTCGAGCCAGCTTTCCTCCCTCAGTTGACCTCTTACCTTTTTAATTCATCGATATAATTTTGTATGCTGTCTCTTTGCAACCATCTCCAACGAATTTCAATCCTTTACTACTAGTCCTGGAATTTCTCATTCACTAACCACCTTGCCTTCTATGGACTTCACATCATTTGTTAAGCGATTCCTCTTTTTCGTGAGACAGAGTGGCTAATACACATAGGCGTTAACGCAGAATCGACTAGAATTCTTTCCTTTATTCTACCATTTGTTGGTCGTTTAAGATTGCTTGAACGAAGCCCCCTATCCTCTCCTATGTAATGTTCCAGATAGGTAAATGTTTTATATAATCTTCTTATTTGTTTTATGGGTTATATTTATTATCAATATGAGACTTCCCATTGGGACTTGTTCCATGTTATTTTCTTCAATTATACTCTTTATGTTCCCATTCTGCTTCAGAGGGAACCTAATTCATCTTATTCTTTCTAATGAAAACTTTTTCCTCTTATGACCTTCTTTTTTTGATGCTTCGTTTCTTTTTTTATCCCTCCATTTTATCTTCAGAATCCGCCTCCAACTGCGGGAAGCTTGGAAAGGCATCAGCATTTCTGCGGCATTTCTGTTACTAAACCTATAATTCTATATTAAATACCTATATTCTCAGTTTTCTAAAGCTGAAACAGTTGTAAATGTTTCCATTCTTTAAAGGATGCCGCTAGACATATGATAATTGCGTCTATGCTTTGAGAATCTTGATGGTCTAGCAATTTAAGATGCAAATGAGCAATGGAAATTGTAGATGTATGAAATATTATAATAAAAAAGTAAGAGAAGAGAGCAAAAAAATTGGTTATTACAAGACTCACAATATCTTGCGAGCATCGAAATAATTATTAAATTAAAATGTAAATTCTCTAAAGTGACTTTTCTAGATAGTTGTTATTATTTACATGAGAATGGTGTGTACATTTGAAAAAATAAATATGGAAATGTAAATGAATCCATACAATATTTCAATTTATTTCTAGGCTTGTGACAATCTAATTAATTTTCAAACATTTATTTACAATTAACATTGTCTTGATTGGTTACTCAATAAAATGTCCAAGTTTTGTTTTTTTTAGTTTGCGCGCACAGTTAACAAATATACTTATTTGTAGCCTTTGAACCGTCTGTTGAATCTTTTGAAATTCACTTTCCCGTAGCGTCATCCTCTTCGTTCTACGATACAGAACAATGATTGTGGTAATGCATTTTTTTTCAGCACTGCGATCGCAGTACCTTCCATTAATTCCTAATCTATCAAATAACGCGACCTATTATCAATGGTATAGACCTTTTAGTCGTTGCGAAATGGATTATTTGATTTATTAAAATCATTATGAGTGAAAAATACGCCGGGTGGCAACGGCAAAAATTACAAAAATTTTCTTTGGCTGCATGCACTGAGTATTAAATATTAATGCTGCTTTGAAAACGAATGCGCACAAAAATACGACAGATCTTAAGACAAAAATTTTATTATAAAAACCTTTGCATTGGCGAGCTCTGCCGAAACAATGTAGGACTTAAAGAAGCATATACAATAGAGAACAAAGGATCCCTGAGATTTGGGAAGGTATGCAACTGTGACAGAAAAGGGATGGTAATGGAATTACATTAAGTAATATGCAATCAAAATTTGTTGAAAACATTTTTTCATATCTCTATACATTAGAGTGCGTTTCTCAGAATTGGAAGGAATGCTACTGATATTGATCCGCCGCAACTCCTTTGTAATCCTCGACATCAAAGTCAATAATCATGCATTGCCATATCCAATCAAAGGGCAAACATTTTTGACATTGAGTGACAGTCAATTTATTGTGTTTTAATTGTATGTGAGCTTTCCAATGGCTATTGTTTTTACTTTGTTTCTGTTATTTTTGATGTTATCTAGAATTTTGTTGCTTATGAAACTTCAGCGACAAAGTTTGTTTAGTTGAGAATTAATGTTTCACTCAAAATTTCAATGATATACCGAGGAGAATAATCTCATATTGATCGAGAAACTAAGAGGAATAAAACCATTGTTAGCGAGAGAGTTAATCAGCTGTAAAACGACGGCGAAGTGTTGATTTTAATTAGTGATTCTACTAGCGCTGGGAATAAATATCGGGGGTCGGGTTGGTGTGGTGGCTAGAGTACTGGCTAACCACACGGGTGGCCAGGGTTGAAATCCCTGCAGAGGTGGATATTTTTCAGAGTAAACCCGATCCCTACTTGAGTGCCTTGTGGAGGGCACTTCAAGTACAGTACTCCGTCTATCAGATGAGACGTTAAACCGTAGTCCCCTTGGTGTCTTTCTTTAGTAACAGGCTAAGGCAGACGCCGGGTTTCTATCCACCCTTTTCCCTCACATATCTCCTATGACGCAAATGACCTTAGCAGTCGGTTGTTGGTTTTTGTATTCTGATCTCTCACTTCCGAAGGAACATCGCCTGAATATTTCATTGGTCTATTGTTCTTCATTTTCTTATCCCACGTATATTATTCGGTTTAATTATTCTTGGCCCTTTGCGTTCGATTAGCATTAGCAGAGGAGCTCAATGAAATTTTCCGACGTCTTTGGTGTTGAAATATCTGTTTCAGCTGAACTATTTTTATGGCCGTATTAACTTTCTGGCATAATGAATTTTCCTATGCATTATATAAAACTTTCTCTTCTACGGTGGAGATAGAATTTAATAATCCTGTCTCATATGCTGTTTTGTGTATGATATGAGAGGACTATAGATTCCTGTCCAACAGGGCTCGTGCAAAACACTCGGCAACGTGAAGGAGGAAGTTATTGGAGAAAGGAATGGAATATCAAAGCTTTGCTTGTTTGTGAGTTCTAGCTCCAGATGGCGAAGAAATGAGGTTCTCGCCAGAACTTTCTTTTGTACGGCTTGCACGGAAAAATAGCTAGATACCTTTAAAATTAATCATTAGACATGTCTTTCGTGTTTGAAGATACCTAACTTTTAGACACTAGATTAGACAATTCGGTGTAACAAGTTTTTTCGTTCGAAAATCATTCCTTCTGTCTTCATTTAAAGTTCATCGGTCAAACTTTCATTACTCTTATGGAATATTTTATTTATATGTCAATCTCATATGTTACCGCGGATGGTTCTCGCTGAGGAGAAACAAAAAAATTGGAAAGGTATTATCTACTAATATTATCGGAACGTTCAACTTGTTTCAGAATTTAAACCTCCATCACGTTTATATCACCCGTTGAAACAAAGAGGACTAAACTTTATATTAAAATTAGTATGCTTTTTCGGCTAATACAAATGCATTTTTATATACGTGCAGCCATTTGACACAATTTGGCACATATTTCCTTAAAATTAACTGCCAAGCAATCTTTATATTGCCATATTTTATTTATTTTTGAACAAGTTATGGGTATTTTAATTCTCCTAATTAACTATCAAAGTTTAATCTGGTATTCTCTGTGAATTGATCATTCTTCATCACTTATAATTTCAGAATTCATTATAAGTTTTTAAGACACTAGAAACATCTTGCTTTGATTAGCTACGTCAAATCCTCCAATTTTTTCTACATCCTAGTAATTTAAATTGTGCAACTTACAACGAGTTGACGTTATAAAAATCGATGTTCTTGTTGTACTCCAGTAATCAGGTGTGAACTTATGTTATTCGTTGCTATGGCCTGCAGTTTTATGTTCACATCTAATTCCTGGACTTAAGATGGATTTTATTAACTATCAATTAGATATACTATGTTTCTCAAAATATCATGAAATAACTTTAACAGACAAATAAATGGTAAGATTACCCTCTACTGAGTACAACCCTGCAAACCACCAAAGTGGTTAGGTAGTGGGTGTTTGGACACATGCTCTAGATGGAGAGGGAATACGGAATATGGAAATTTAAATGGTATGTTGACCATGTTAATGTGGCGTTTTTCTTGTTATGTGGAAAGAAGGATTTTTGAAGCTATATGTTCGGCAGTATATTTCTCTTATTTCGTCGCTTCTATAAGAGTTAGCGATATATAGCAGGGTACTTAACATGCTCATTATGCTGACCCCTATTCAATAATGGTTGGTTAATATTAAGGGTAGGCCAAATTTAAAGTATTAGTTTCTCCTTGCCGATGTTCAGCAATATACTTCATTCCACAATCAGCTTTATAATATTATCACATAGAATATGAACGGGAAAGAAATTAATACACATTCCTAGAAATTTTCGCATGTGGAATAGTTGAAATGGTGTAGCAAAGCCACGTACAGTGAACAGCATTTTAATATACTTTTCACAGTTAGGGGTCTTCAATTGATATGCTGATTATATGACTGTGTGTTTATTTTTTCCTGTATCTATGTGTGGCAGGCGTTGTAATTGCAATCTCTCTCTTATATTATGAAAAAACTTATGCCGAATACACATTGCAATCCATGCAGTTATCACAATAGCACTCGAAAAGTCGTGATATAATCATGAAAAATATCAGAAAAGGAGAGATTAGATGGTGTTAAAATTAGTTTAAAATCCAACAGAACGCATGTTTGAACATAAATTCCTGAAGAAAGTATGAAAGGAATCTCTTTAAATTGGACCTTTATCATTTCATCGTAAATATTTCACTAAATGATGATTTTTTAAATAGTAGAGGAGCTAGATCCAATTGCTTTTCGATGTCATAACCATATTCATGGTGCAATTAAGTGCACACTATTATTCTGACGTTATTAGACAAGTGTTGCTTCAGGTTGGTAATCTATTCGCGTTTCTCTAGGTGTGGGAGAAACTCTTTCACAAAAATACGCTATCATCATGCAAAAAATGAAATGCAATGCCATTAACTGGGATTTAGGGAGCATTCTATCTTAATAATGTTTTCATAATAGTGATTATTTCATAATTATAGAAATACCATAGGAATATAACTTCTCAGTTTCAACTATTGTGATTTCGACAGAATATTGTTTGGAAGATGAAAATGAGTTACTACTGCTGGTGCTATGATTCTGTTGTTTACATACTTCGTCGTAATTAGCGATAAAAATTGAAATACACGCTGAACCTGCTTGGATTGGATTCGATTTCATATAATGTTTACTTCGGACTGAAACTCACACGGTGATTAGTTCCGATTGTCTCTAATGTTTGTATTTTAAAGATACTGGAATAACGATGCAAGATAACGTTGAATGCTAGAGTAAATCGAAATTTAATATTTAATCCCATAAACTAGAGTTATGCATTACAATCAATTATTGTTCTGTTAAATAAATATATCGGAGCCAACTCAAAATATCTACTCTGCAAAATCAAAATATTTAGTAGGTTATTACTTTATCTTTTCCTATGGACCAGGGGCGTGGATAATTTTTTTCTCTGGGAGGGGGGTTCAGCCGTCAATGTAGAATGAGATTATTGTGCAGTATAATTGGAATCAGGGATTTAAAATAATGAATGGTGCCTTGCTGACTCATTAAAAGTGTGTAATAATGTTTGGAGAATATCGGACGAAGGCTTTACATGCTATTTTTTCATTTGAATTCTTATTTTCTATTGATATTTCTTCGACTTGGGGGGGAGGGAGGGAGGTACAGACACCCTAGATCCCATCTTATCTACGCCTATCCTATGAATGAATTCGACCTCCGTGAACCTTACCCCCACCTCCTTCCACCAAAAACTTCGGCGATGAAACGAAACCCAGTAGGAAGCCCGAGAATGATTCAAAATGCTATTTCCAATTGTTTTCCATATCACATAACCATATAATGTGCATTTAAGAGACCTCTATTGTTCTATTGATATTCGCCAAGAGATATCTCAGGTACTATCGCGTTAATCTAGGCGTGGAACGCATTTATCATGCAAGAAAACAACAAACTGCAGAGCCATTGCATGGAACTTCGTGAGAATTCTATCTTAAAAACGCATGCATAATGGTAATTACTTCACGATGTCAGAAATATTTGAGGAATATAACTTCTAACTTTAAATTTTTTGTCTTTCGAAAGAATGTTGTTTTAAAGAGAAAAATGAGTAACTACTGCTGGTGCTATGATTCTGTTGTTTACATACTTCTTCGTTATTAGAGCTAAAAATTGAATTACACCCCAGTCACCACAAAGAAACAGTTACTTTAAATTTATGAGAAATTTACATAAATATCTGGCAAAGTGTTTACTTGATTACGAGTTATTGACGTAAGCTTTGAAGAAGCAGCAAGTAAAAATCACAGCAACATGACCTCGACAGTGAACAGTGAACTCGAAAGAAGGTAATGAGAAGGCCAAATGATGAGCCTTTATCGATCATCGACGTCATTTTTTCAGCCAAAATAATATTTTCTTGAGACATAAAATTTCTACAAACTTTGTCCGAGATTTTACCAAAAAAATATTTTTTATATCTAGTGTCGGATTTTTTCAGGTAAATCGTGTCGGAAACTCCTTATGCCGGTGGTTTTGGATACTTTGTCTCCAGATGAAGGAAGAGCTGATCTTAAACTTAGTCAAGCCTTCGTCCCTGTCGTTGAGTTCCAAATCCATTGGCAATTCATTCTAAGTGTCAACCATATGGTTGGATTTATCTTTGGTTTGAGCCTCTTTTTTATCTAAAAAAGTGGATGGTTGCGAGTCCTATTCCCACTGCTATTAGTTACAGTCGATACAACTACTTTAGCGTCAGAAGACATCATTTTTACTTACTGACTTATTTTCTGCAATTTGTTTTGGGCTGAATATGATACAACGATACATAGACACTATATCTATGTATACAAATTTTTGAAAGAAATGTGTTTGAAGATACAGATGGAGCCTAAGTAAATAAAAATATGCGTCTACTCTAAAAAAATGCAAATTGTATTCATTCTCAAAGAATTGCCAAGCCTATTGAAGAATCACATGTCTCACGAAAAAATTTGCCAAAGAGAATGTAACTCATAAATTGAGTAAGCTCAAAATTATGATAACTCAGAATATCTTTTAAAAGGGGACAGATCAACAGCGTTTGCAATGTATTCAAGGATTTAGATATGAAAATTATATATTATGTCCTTCAGATGAAGGCAGGTGATTGACCATGAAATTCAAACTAATTATATTTTGGAGGGTAAGTCACCAATTTAGAAATGGTCCAACAAATTCATTATCAGAAAAAATAATGTAATATTTGCACCTCAAACACAGATGATGTACTAATTAAACTCGAAACGTCGGCAACCATTTAACATACCGTTTTTCAATTGATGACCAACCCTCCAAAAATCCTATCAATTTTCTCAAACGCATTAAGATGATAATGACGAGATGACTAAGAGTGCCAAAAAGCACGAAAAGTAACATCAAAATAACAATACTTTTTTTGCGAAGGCAGATGTTTATATCTGAATAAAATGCGACTTTCAAAAATCCTCATATTTCATCCCAATATCATAAAAAAACTAAATATTTAAGTTAACGGAACATGAAGAAGTTAGGCCCCATTACGTGCTTTTTAGAATATTTCCCGCTAAATCAGGTAAGACTAGATCAAACATTTATATCATTCTCAGAGTACGAGGGTACAACCAGTACTTTCAAGGAATGGACTTAACCCATGAAGAAGTAAATCAGCATGAAGAGCATAAATATAGCTTATTGGCGTGATCATTCAGAACAAATGCCAGCTCATTTCCGGGGTTCTCATGAATATCTCTACCAAAATTAATATCCTGCAAGTAGTACTATTCTCGTTAACTTTCCAGCGATTAGCCATGGCAGTCATCTAAATATAAGTTCACATAAACGACCAGATATAGAACAAGCACTGCACAATATTAAACTTTTCTGCAAAGATATTGAAACCGACTTAGAAATAGCATGAAGTAATTGCATATTAACCTTAGTTTTATGAAAGTGGCAATGAATTATAGGCATGTGTCCGAACACCAAATACGATCAGCTCGAATAACAATGACATGCTGCCACATATTAATTAATGGACACACCAAACTTTATAATTAAACAGACATCGTTCCTGGCATACAAATACGGCAAAAACTACGTAATATATTCATTTAGAGTGACAGTTTTGATTAACAAACAATAATTTTCTATACTCAAATCGAAAATCCAAACAGAAACAAAATTATAATGACGAATTAGTACAAAAGAAGCAATTGCTCAACTATTACCATTTGAATACGTGCAAATAAACAGCTGAATAGGTAGCGGCGCGTAGCAACGAATAACAGCGCCGTAAGTGAAACTCGATTTCTTTGAGATGCGTAAGTGCTGCGTAAGCTCGATTCTTTGCAATACATTTGAATCCGACTGTACATCAGCAAGTTTTCAGTATGCAATTATCTTTCAATTACTTATAACATTTTCATATTATGAATGATATTCACTCGATAATTTGTTGCATTGTAACATAATTGTCTCAAAGACACATAAGCATCTTGCATGATGCATCCACTCTGCCAAATGATGACGTACTGGGCCCCGACCTCGTGACGAATAACCCCGGTTCGTATCTACTCAGTCTTTCTCCGCGATCTCCCTTCGATTGTCAATCGTTTATGGAATTACCACATTAAACCCGCCTCTCCGCTGTTAGGTGTAGCACTCAGAAAAAAAATGCTAGTTATTGTTGACTGTATTAGATCTCTTGAAATGGATCTCAATCTCCGAATCTCCATCTCTGGATATCCATCTCTGAATATCAATATCTGAATTATAATATCTGAGTGCTCAAATCTGAGTGCCAATATCTGAATGACTGTATCTGAATGTCAACATGTGAATGTCCATATCTGAGTGCCAATATCTGAATGACTATATCCGAATGCCAATATGTGAATGCTAATATCAGAAATTCAATATCTGACTGACTCTTCTCCTCTCTAGTAGCCGGTATTTATATCTAAAATTTGGCTTACTATGTTGTTTACATTGACTGTTTTGCTTGACCGATATTTGTTTGTTCCATACAATATTATGTTTACTATGTTGGTGGTTTGTTTGTTTTGAACCTAAATTCTTACTCTCCCTTATTCAATAAAAACTCAATAATACATTCGTTGCATTGGTTGCTATGCAAATACAGAGGATGCTGTGCTATGAGAGGGGGTGGTGAGATGTAAAGGTTGGGGAAACATAAACTGGCTGAGGGCAAGATCAAGTAGACGGGGGCAGACGACTAATGGAGCGGCGATTATTGAGTACTATATTCGGGAGATGGCCTACGGATCGCAGGTGTAGGCATCATAATGAAGAAAGAATGGGGCAGAAGAGTGTTGTCTGTCTATCAGTAGAGTGTGAAGATGCTGATGGTGAAGCAGGAAGGAGAGCCTCCAGATGCCGACGTCTGGCATACTCAGTAAGAATTTGAAGCAAATGGAAGAAGTCCCCCGAGGAGTAAAGGGGAAAGAGAACCTCGTCATTATGAGAGACAGAAACACAGGGGTAGCGCATGTAAAAGAGGGAAAAAATGTTGGAAATTCCTGACATGGAAAATAAAATCCAAAGGAGAAAGATAAGTAGAGATCTGCAATGAGAAGAATACGGTCCTGCAAAAACTCCCTTCAAGCAAGATCACCGCAGAAGATGTACACGAAAAATGCCTAGGGAAATTGAAAGGTACCAAATGGTACACAACATATTTCTCGGGTATTCCATCGGATAAACAGATAAGCATGAATCGATGTTTTGGAGAACGATTTCCTCTCCATCTTCAGAGGTTCTGAATTGAGTATACAGATTAAGAACACCTGAAGATGTTCTCCGAAACGTCGGGATTCATGGACCTGCTTACCCGAGAAACCTTAATTGCTATTACTATTTTATTATAAGGTTATATAATTATTATTAAGGTTATACAATTATTACTATTTTATTATAAGGTTTTATTATATACAGCGCTCAACATAACAATTTGTACGCAATTAACAATCGACAGAAACTTAAGATCACAATATTACGGATAAAGAGAAGAGATATGATATGGACGTAGTGTTTTTAGTGAGTGCGTTCTCTCAAATCATCATTTTTTTGCCCTACTGTCCTCATTTCCAGAATAATAGAATTGTCCACCTTGTGAAAGAAAGCATTTTCTTCCAATGGAAATTTGAAACAAAAAGAATAAGATAAAAGGACAAAAAATTGATGCCAAAAGTGGTCTGACGAGCAACACTCTTTGTTGTCAAGTGCGTGTTTGAAGTTAGTTACGACAGGGGGAGTCGGGCGTCGTGAAGGGGCAGAGCGGATATGGGAGGGCCTCCTTTTCTTCATTCCTGTCACCCACTTTACCTCTACCTTCTCTTAACGCACATCCCCCACTCCGATAAAATCTCCCAACCTCACTCCCTCTCGCAAACTTCGAACCTACTTAACAACGGACGAATTCACTTCCGGGATGAAGCCTTATGTACATATTCTTTTTCCTCCCACAACGCAGAGAAATTTTTGGGCCAAAAATCGACATTTGAGATTCTTCTTGATTCATCTACCTATATTTTTCCAATATGAAACTTTAAAGGAGCTCAGTAATTCTTAACCACGTAATACAATATCACAGCTTTGCCACCATCATTGATCGTTCAATGCTGAAATTTTTTGACTGCAAACCCTAAAACCTTTTCTGTCTAATGCTAGTTGGCTCACTTCCTGGCAGTCCTTTATATGTACTTGTGTCTTAATTTCTCCTATGTTTTCATCCCTTGGCCTCCCTATTTGGACTTTTCCCTCCAACTTTCCTTCAAATATATTTTTCACAAACCCATTGTGCCTCAGGATGAGTTCAATTCATCTGATTCTCATTGTCTAGATCGTGTTCCATAGGGACTTCCCTCTTGTATTCTTCTTATACTTCTCCGAGAAGTATTATATCTGCAACAATATTTCTTACTCCTACCCCTTCCGTTGAGTGTTTTACTTAAATTTATGATATATTTGAGGATAACTAAGGTTGAAATACATCCGGTAGGTTACTACTCACCTACAAAGTGAGTTCTCCCCATAAAGACAGCCTATTGTAATGAGTTTTTATCGAGAAATCATGAGATATTAAGATAAAAAGTTCCTTATTCTCAATGCGGTTGTCCAGTGGTGAGGATAAGCAGTGTGCTGTATAACATTTATCTTGAAGTCCGGAGTCCGTATTATAATCCTCAAAGTTGAAAGTTTTGAGTTTCCTTACCGTACAATTTTTCTGCTTTTTTATTCCTTGTTTCTCCTTATTTTCATTCCAATGACACTCTTCTAATGATTGTCCTTCAGCCAAAAAGTTCAACTGCCATTGAAGTCGTTCTTATCTAATTTTTATAGTGGTCATTCCTTATAACTTTTCTTGTGCATTACCGGTTCTCGTTGGTCAATTTTTACTCGCGTAATTTATGTTTAAATGGTGTTTTTCTTTCAAACTTTACCCCATTTTGCCTGAATTCAAAGAAATCAATTAATGTATTCCGTTTTAATTTACATCTCCGTAAGTGGAGATTTTTTTACATATTCCATCTCTCTTGTTTAGTTGGTCTTTATAAAATGGATGATAACATGTGTCTATATGTCCATTCGGTTTAATCGTGCTTTCTGAACACCACCCTCTATTTTCTATTGGAATAGATTAAACAACGCGATTGGTCCTTAAATCATTTTCTTACATAGAGATTTTTCTGGTTTTATTACACCAGGATTTTTGAAAGACCTCATGTCGGTTTGGAGGGAATGACACTCTTCTCCTATGCTGCACGTGAAATTGCAGTTTGCCGTAAATCCCCGCGGTCATATTGTGGTGCCTGTCACACCCGATGTGTTTGCTGTTCTCAATCAATTAACCTCAAGGCGTGAGTGCAGCTTGCAGTATTCCGAGTCACCACTTTGCCTTGACGCTAATAACATGGATCTAATTTCGGGTGCTCCAGAACAATCTCTTCGGCCTAGTTACAGTCTCTCTTACTTCACGTACCTTGCAGGGGACGATGCTTATGAGTTGCTTTGAGTGGGTTATTTTAAGCACATTTTTGCTCTCTATATTTAAATAAATGCTCGTAGATCACTAGTTATGTTTATAAAGGATAAATGCAATCGAACAAACATAGACTGTATCCAATAAAGACACTACCAAAAGTTAGGGAATAACTTTTGTCCAGTGGTGATGATGAATAAGAAACTTCATCTCGGTTGACATTTGGCTTAAATTTCACGTAGTTTCGTACATATTAAACTCTACATTTCTTTATCAACAGGACTCTCATTACGAAAAATGACGAATAATTTCCACTATCCACCATCTCTAATTAATTTACATCTTGATATATTGTTGTCTAAAAGCACCACTGCAAATAAAATAGTAAGCAACAGTGATAATATGTTATAACAATTAAATATTCGTCAAAAAAAGACTCATCGTGCTCTGATTTATTAAAACAAAACTTGTCACAACCTGAACATTCGACTGAAGAAAGTTGAACTAAAAAGTAAAAGAGGATATCTGATTGTTCTTTCTTTTACGCCAATTCTGTTACGAAACAGCGTTGGTAAAAGTGATACAAGGAAGATGAAATCAAAAAGAAACTGGTGGTGGTTATCCAAACTTCACGAAAGAAATGCGACGCGATTCGAAGTTTCTACATCATCCTCAGAAAGAGTCTCTACCTAAAATATCACGAATGAGACTTATTTAATCATTCTGAATGTTTTATTTTAACCCAAAGCCTACCTATAAGCCAAAAAGCTTTAATAATTTAACTAAGGTTTGAATAACATCCGGCTCGTAACGATGCTAGTAAAAATGAAGGTAGGTAAAGGAATTAAAGGGCTTTATCCGGGAGGTGAGAGGGGATGGCTGTGATGGTTGACTATGATAATGCGAAGTGAGTATGAGAGATTTAAATGATAAATGTTCTTTCTTTTAAAAACCAACTCGTACCATGGCAATGTTTTCGAGAAATTGTAGAGAGACAGTAAAAAAAACAGTTGAAATCTCGGTTTCTGACGTTTTATACAAAACTGGTTACATATGGAATCACACGTCCAACATTTTATGAGCCTTCTCAATACTGCTCGAGGAGCGCGGTCTATGGAGTTTGGAGTTGAATTTATTAGAGTATTACATTGTATTTTCTTTGACCAGCAGATCTACCAAATGAAACATTCAAATTACCTAAGGTTTTCCCGGCGTATCTGCTGGATAATTGTTTCTCGGATGTTGCACCGCGTAAGAGGGACCTTAGGACCGAGGTCCAAAGACACATACATTCAAATTACCGAGAAACATATATTCAAATTACCTATTGCAGACGTTACAATAATTGTAAATAATTATCAAGGAGAGAAATTTTGACTATAGCTGAACAAAACACCATCAGAACTTTTACGTGAAGTTTACAGGTAGACCAATAGTGCATAAAATATCAACAACCAGTGGTTATTTAAAAAACCATAATACCTACCGTCTTCAAACACCTTTTCATAGTTCAGCGTTTTGCCGAAACGTGAATCTGTAAAATTTGCGCTTGCGCATTAAACGTGATCACGGTAACGCAACCTAAATACCACTAGTGCATGATAAAATTAAAGTTCATATCGTCCATTTCCACTTAAAAGCCATATGACTAATACAGAATAGATAAATAAAACAAAGATACCGCAAAAAATTACTCGCTTGAATGAAAATCAGGCGTTGATTGTTTACAAATTAAGTATAAAGTTGAACTTTGGTAGTCTCTTGGCTCATTATCTATTTTTTCAAATTTATTTGTTTTTAAATTTCAATGAATATTGGCAGCAAATATGCTACTTTATTGTGAAATACTTGGTCTTTTAGTGCAAGTATTTGGTTTTGGGCAATACTTTTGCAAATCTATTTTTTAACTAGTCTTATATAAAAATAATTTGCAAAATCTAAAACTGATGCGTTGGAAACAATTTCTTGCTATGTCATTACAGCAAATATTGTCTCATATTTACATAGATAATGTGTGACCGTGTAACTTCGCTGTTCTCTTCTAAATACACAAGTTTCCCTAAAATTAACAGGCTTATTCTTTCGAAAAATCATCTTATAGACAAGATGGAATTTTTCTAATATTAGATTCGTTTTCTTTTAAAAGTGAAGGACTTGGATGGAAGATTTGAATGAGGAAATTTTATTAGCTTTAGTGAAATATCTAAAGGCATTCAAGGGGTTTCATTTCATTTGTAGAGAAGAAAAAAATTATGAAAAGCAGTTCCTGATGGAGGTATCAAATTTAATCTGTAAGAGCTGATTTATACGCTCACAACCCCATGTTGGAAAATAATTTTATATTCATTCTAAGTGGGAAATATATATCTCATGCGATTGAAATTTGCTCAATTGCTCAACTTACGGACAAAATAAAAAAGTAAGTGAATGGACAAAATAAGAAATCATGGTGTGTTCAGAAGAGTAGAAAAGGAAAGGATTATATGGAACACCATGCGGAAAAGAAGAACCAGATGATTTAACACACCCTGAAACACATTTTTAGAATTGAGCAACCACTGGTACTCAACAAAAATCTCATTTTCATAGTTTTTTCACATAAACAAAGATATTTATTTAAGTGTACATACATACATACAAATCTGTTTTTTGACCGCAATTGCCATACCAATATTTTATTGTTATCTAAGGGCGCTATGTATTTCTGTCATTCCAATCATTCCCGGAAAAATAGTCACGTTCTGCTTCTGAGTAAACATTTTCTTGAGGACCATATATTACATGGATGCATAGTGGAAAGTTGAACTAATATGAATTATGCATTACTGGACCCTTATTATTATTATTTTCTTAAAAACGCCATCAGTCCGTTATCATCGACAGAGTTACTTCTGTAACCATATCCCTTTCTCAAGTCCTCAATCACTCGATTTCTTGCAATTTTATACCGGTTAGCTAAAAAAAAACGTAAGAACAAGATAATAGGCATTGTTGATATGCAGACGATAATTAAGCAGAAATGGCGTATGAATCTCTACTTAATTATGCTTAGCACCACTGAAGAAAAAATATCAAACGTATAATTGGCGCCTAACACATGATCGGTTAAATTTTGTAAGTTAAAATTTAAGAAATCTTGGAATTAAATAAACACATTTTAGATACAGATTAATGCAATTTAGCGACATCTCTGCCACATTCCCAGCAACTGCGAGTTAATCCCCATTGGTCGTTCAATCCTGAGATTGGTTGACTGCAGCCCTCCACCCTTTCCTATCTAATGCTAGTTCCCTTACCTCCTGGTATCTCTTCCTATGAATTGTATTCTTTATTTTTTTCCATGAACTTATTCCTGATTCTTCCTCTGGGGGCTTTTCCCTTTATTTTACCTTCAATTATGGTCTTCACAAAACCATTGTGTCTCAGGGTGTGTTCTTTCATTCTGGTTCTTCTTTTCTATATGGTGTTCCATATTATCTTTCCCTCTTCTACTCTGCACTTCATCATTTCTTATTTTATTGGCCAGTTTTATCTTAAATATTCTCCTTCAGAACCAGGTTCTAAGGATTCTAATCTTCTTTGGTCAGCTTTTTCTAGTCTCTGCTTCCTGTTCGTAGAGTTCCACGCTCAGCACGAATGTTTTCACACAGTTTCCTGGTTTGTAGTCCTATCTTCTTTGAACACAACTGTGGCCATATCCCATGAACGCCACGAATGCTTGTACTATTCTCCGCTTGATGTCCTTTGTACTTCGTCCGTCTTCCGAGATTGGTGAAGGAATCCACTTGATTTTATTAATCTACTCTTAGATTGACTACTGCATTCAGCTTCTCTCTTCCGCATACTAGAATATTAGTTTTCACCTTTTTTACTTTCATGTTGTACTCTTCGAGAAATTGGTCCATTACTTTTAGTGACATTTGAAGGTCATCGCCATTTCCAGCTGTCACTGCGATTTCATATGCGAAGCGGAGCATGTTTATTTCTTCTCCGTTTATCTTTATCCCGCTCAGTCCAATTTCTTATCTTTTCCTTATGGCCTCCTCTAAATGCATGTTGAGTAGTGCTGGTGAGAGGTTGCATCCTTGTCTTACTCCCTTGTTAATTATATCTTCTATCTGACTTCCGTCTCTCATTCGCATTGTGACGACTTGCTTCCTGTATATATGGTAGATTATTCTTTTGTCGTCATAATTCATTCCCAATATTTCCAGCAGTCTGAACATCTTTTTCCACTTGTAATTTTTGAAGGCTTTGTCTAGTTGTACGAATGTTATAATCAATGGCTTGGTCACACACAGAGGTGGAATGCTGTAAAACCATTCAAAATTACCTCATTGGTCAATAGGACTAATACTGTTGGTCACTTGTATGTTAGTGTAATATACTTTAAATGGTTTGCGGTTCCGTATAGCCTGTGTTATAACTTACACACCCCCTTCTGCCATGCGCCTGGGATGAAGGTATTTGTTTTTTCGCTTCAAGGTAGCGAGTGTGTTTGTCTCAGTAGATTAGTTATCCTGTTTTTAATTGTTGCGACGCCCAACTGCAAGTGTTTTTGACTAATGGCGGTTCACTATGACTTTTCTACCCTTTCATTTTTCTCAAATCATTCTTAATCTCATTCCTTAAGCGTACGCCAGATATTTTTGCTCCTCTCCGCTTCACGACATGTTTAAAGCAAAGAGTTAAAGACGTTTTCAAGAAGAGCGGACGGTTTAGTGAATGGAGCCGAGGAGAGAGGACCGTTCTGAAGGAAAGTAAGTCGAGGAGACGGTTAAGACGATAAAGAAAGCAATTACGAGAGAGAAGAGAAAGTAGTCGCCATGAGATGCGGTGACGTGGATGGTTTGCAATGGGACCAAGAGGAGGGAAAGATCCAGGAGGCTGGCAAGGGGAGACGCGTTTGGGAGGAAATGTTGAAGGGGAATTTCAGCATGTCTCGAAATTGCGGGTACGCGTGTCTAAGCAACAATTTTCCGTGGGAGTGGCTTAACAAGGTTACTGAGTGCACTGCATGTCGGGTTTACGTGGAAGAGCTTCTGGAGATGTTCAAGTACTATAAAACTTGGTAGGCAACGAGAATCGCACACGATGGGAAGCGAAGAAAATTTTGGTGCAAAACATTTCATGCTTGGGGACATTGCTTTGAAAAACACATAAAAATTTTAGTGCTTAAACTTCTTTAGTTTTCCCTCATAACAATTTGAAAAAAAAATTCTCATGTTTAGCATTATTTATACACAAAACATTTCTCAATGAATTAGCAAAATGCGTTGCATATACTAACGAGACGGTGTTGGTAATTCATTTATCTATAATGTTTTCAATTTTTTTATTGTTCAGGCTGTTATTTGAAAAGCATAGATATTTCAAATTGGCTGCTTTTCTAAGCCAATGTGATATTTACTATCAATTTTGACATTCATAAAGTAACGTATACGATGTAAAAAAAGTTCGATTTATTAACCAGTATACCAGTTAACATATTATTCATTAAATATACATTTCATTGATTTATGGAGGTTACAGTAAAATGAAGACAATACTTATGGGTCATTAATTTTAAAAATTTTTACTTGAGGCTTAAAACAATTGCTTATATTGAAGAAGAGAATTTGAATACATAATAATTGAGTTTTAATTATGTGTAGGATATATCTTGCTCAACCCACCTTAAAGATCTTAAGGAATACACTTTTGTTCCTTAAGAACTGATAATGAGTTTCTTAAGCGCGGATGGTAATTTTTCTTGCTGTTTTCTTTTCACATGCCTACAAGTAGACTTGGATCCTCTTTGGAAAGAATATGGGTTAAGTATATTATCTTCTCTGCAAGGATTCTGACGTGCCGGTGCATAAAATTAGATCTTTAACCTGCCCCTCTCGTTGATTCTAAAATTAGCCCTTCTCGCCTTTAAGTTCAATTCTTAAAATAACTAAGATTTTTCCGCCTCTACGGTCTTTTCCCGGTAAAATGGCAGTCTTAAGGGTCTTTCCTTTACTTTTTCGGCTTCAAGTAACTTCAGGGTTTTATTAAATAAAAAATGAGCCCAGAAGTGCGTATTTGCTTCCGCAAGGAGTCTGTATTAAATTATTTCAATAAAAACTTTTTCAAGTTCGTTCTTTCATGCGTTATTTTTTTGGACGTAACGAGATAGTACTTTTACCGGCAGTTGATCTGCACAATGCAAAAGAGCTCCAAACACAAATGAAAAAGTAACTTGGTTTTCTTCCACTGATTTATTTTCTATATCAAAATATATATATTTCGAAAATTAATCCGTGGAAGAAAACCAAGTTACTTTTCCATTCGTCAAATTCAACTTCCATAGTTAAGCCTCAAACTATGGAAAGAGCTCCAAAATTTACTAATTTACTTTGAGAAAAAATCTCTATTTACTCTAAGCTAAAATTTACATATTATTTTGTCAGATATTAACTTCTCAGACTTATACGGACTCTAGATTCCGGATTACGGCAATATAATGTTCTTATTTTATGTAGTGCATTAATACACAAGTTTTGCACGACGTATTTACTTGCTCAATATGCTCTACATTACTGTGCTGTAATAAAAACTACTTTTCTGTATCATATTAAGATATATTATGAGAGGTCTCTCAATATTTCAGCGCTATGTTTCGATAATCACTTTCTCAAAGACGGTGCGGACTTCATATATGAATCTTCTTGCATCATCGCACCACGTTTTTCTCAATGTAAAACGTTCACATGCTCTCCGAATTTCCTCTTTTGAAGTTTAAGCTGAGGACCTTTGTAACTATTAAAACGACCAGGCTTTGCCCGTTGGATGCAACTTTTTTATTCTTATGCGCTTTCTGAGCAACAAGCACTTGATTTTGCTATGACTTACTTCAATCTTTCCAGAGTTTTGCGTGGAAATACGCTTTTCTTATGTTTAAATCTCAATTTTGGGGGTCTAAATTTGTATGCAACAAGTCTTTTGTCACCTTCCATCATAAAAAAGTTGGGCTTTTTGAAATACCTAACTCCCATTTCTGGATTAATGTTAATTTCCACACAAGACAACTGTGTGCAACCTATATATATTATACTCTTTCTACAACATTTATATAGAAATGACTGAGCTTTGGTGGATATTAGTACTCCTGTTTACGGTATTAATAAGAATGCAGAAGAATTTGTTATCAGTTTGTCCTGGAATTACCTTTTTTCACACAATATTTTCTAGTACATAGCATTCCTTGGAATTCAATATTAACTATACGTTGTTCGTGCCCTTTATAAATATTCTTCTTAATAAAATATTTATTTGAGGAGAAACCGACGATCTTTTATAGAAAAAATGTTTTCATAAGAGAGGAAGAATATGAAGGCTGAAAATTCAATCTTTTCCTGGTTCCTCGATTCCAAAGCAATTTCGTTGCGTATTTTTTCCTATTTATTTCACGCCTCGCCATTTCCATTTGGCTCCAGCGTATGGCAGGCATCTGCGGAGGAAAATTGCCTCAGCCTTTTCTCCGTCTGCCTCTCCCAGCCACGGCCATAATGCACGATTCTCCACAACACCCTGTTCTCCCTGTTCATGCCGCTCCTCAACCGTACCCCTGGACGTTTTAATCACTCGTCTTCCAGTTCTAGAGGGTCCTGCCGAGAGGGTTTGTGTCCAAAAAATTCATCTCCCCTGGTTTTGGGGAAGGGTTTTTAAAGCGTGCGAGTCGGGATGTGGGAGGAACCCCTCATTTTTTTCGGGGGTTCGTTGCCCCTTGAACTAAATTTTCATTAATATTATTTTTCTCCCCTTCCCCCCAGAAAAATTTCTCACTTTATTGAGTTATCTCCGCGGGGGGTCGCTCCTTTTCTTAGCCGGCCTCGCATTATTGTAGTCCGACCACTCGTTTATGCATCTTTTATTGGCACTGGAACCCTAGTTTACGATGGGATGTACACAAATTTTGGCGGTTCATTTTTATTATTTGGACGGGCTTTGTATTTTCCTGTGCTTTTTAGAACTTCCTCAGCGAAGGGTAGTTGCTTAACAAATTTTAGGACGAGAATCATTACGGTAACAGGGTTTCTAATTGAGAGAAAAATTTTATTTCCCATTAAACCAATTATCGTTCTTAAACTTAAGACAGGTTGATTTTTCCATGACCTATGGTGATAAATATGATAGTTACTCCTGGTGTTGGCGTTATTTCTCATTTTTCTGGGAGAAATTATTGTTACGAGAAAAATATTAATCAAATGATATGAGGAACTGACTGCGCAATAAGTAATTTAGGGGAATTATCCGCCACTAATCTCAAAATCGAGTAAAATATTTAATACCCGATCTGGAAAAATATTTGAATTCCTGGGAAATGTTAATTTATTTTTGGCAGGAGAAAAGCATTATTTCCCGAGCCTGCACTGTCTATTATCATTATAACCTATTGATAGTACTGTGTACATTCATTATAACCTGTATGAACAAATGAATGTATTCGGGTGAGGCTCTAAGACCAGCATCGGTTATACCGTAAAAAGTTATCAGGAATATTTAGATCTTTCGATGATAGTGATAGCATGCAAGCAGATTTCTCTTATATTGGAAATTATGGCCTGGTGCAAATATGTTGATAACATAAACAATTCCACCAATCAAGCTCGTTGTTAAATGATTATAGAATTAAATGAATTAAGGATTTCAGTAATCTAATGCTTGTGTGACATTAATGATTAAAGAATAAATTGAAGACTGATTAAACAGCGATAAAATGCAATAAAATTACGTCCAGACCGTATTTATAAATGGGGAAAATTTATTTCTACAGATTCAGTACGTGGAGGAAAGTTTTAATTTGTAAATGAAACCCTTAAAAATAGTTGATTGTATTTACAGTTTTGATTTTTCAAAAGGTTTCCATGATTATTTGGATGTAAGAACCATTAAATTGGGAATTTTAGTTTTATTTATAATTAGTGAGAATGATAGTTTGGCACAAATGTGGTAATAACATAAAAATCATCCCAATGAAGTACGACTTGAAATGATATTTTAGAATTGAATGAATTCAGGATTTCAGTAATCTATTGCTTGTGTGTCCTTATTATTAGATTAAATAATAGACTCGAGACTATATATTATAATAATATATAATTACAGACTTGATTCTTAGATTGAAGTAATATATATGTTCCGTATAATAAATTTTTTATGAATTTCTGTATAATATTTATATATTAATTTATAATTTATATAGAATGAATTACAAATGCATACAGAACATTAAAATGTTACAGGGATGTGCATAATATTTAACTTTTGCTTGTTTTTGCTCCAATTTCTGCATTTCATTTACATGTGCATTCATAGTTATGATTCGCTGTTTTTTGATTTGGTATTTTATATTATGGCATTATATAAAATATTTTGGTTATATTCTCTTACTATGTGTGCACCTTACATCCGGTTGACTTTGTTCAATTTTTGAATTTCTATGGATTATCATTATTTACGTCCATTCTTTTTTACGATTACAAGGAAGATACATGTCTGCACCTGTGTAACTGTGTTGGTGATTTATAAGTAGTATAATCAAATTAGGTGTGGGCTGTTTCCAACGTCTAAGTTTTGAGGTGCGTTATGCTAAACCATGCACTTTGGAGCCATGGATATGGGGACGGATATTCCATATCTTCACGCCGAATTTCATGATAGCCACGGGTAAGATCCCACTTGGAATCTCACAGCCCACGACCCGCAGGCAATTACGTAGTCTGGCTCTAAGCTCTCCATTCTCGGAAGGACATGAGAGGCCATTTAAGGATGATTGCACCCACGTCCCCTAGCCGCAGCTTTATGTGAGCCCCTTTGAATGCGCTGACAGTATCTACATAATCAACCGCTTGACGCCATCTCGGATGTCATAGCTACGGTTTATGTTGATTCATTTTACCCAGCATGGCAAAGCTAAATGAGAAGGAGCCCAAAGGAATTTTTATTAGACAGTAATAGAAAAAGTTGCCATTTTCAAGATTAAAAATATAATTTTTGAATTAATTTACGATAAAAGCAATATAAGGAGTTTAGAGAAAATAATTCAAATGAAACTACGTGCAAATACGCGGATTTTGGGAAAGCACTTCTTGACCTAAGAGGTGTCATTTACTTTTGCATCCCGCTTAAGCACTTATAATTTAAACAAATGTAGAAGATTTTATAATAAATTATTGTATAACTCATTTAAAATAGTTTGAACGCAAGTTATGCAAAATTCAATAAGTTTTATCTTTACACTATTCAAAAATTATAATTGATATGAAGTTATATACTTACCAAAATTCCTTCTACAAAAAGAAAATTTAACTTTTTGTGAACAACAGATGATGGACCAAAGCGGCCTCTTTCCGTCACACTCCTTTGCTCTTATGATCGATAGCCAGGAATGTTTACAGTAGATGGTAGTTCAGTAGACAATATAGAGAAAAAATATTATGAATATAAGCATATGAGGGAATGATATTGTTGTTTTCAACAACGTTTGATAAATTAATTCTTAAAATAGGTAACAATTGGAGAATTCTTTTTTCAATAATTTTGAAGGACATTAAGTGGTGTCTCTCATAATTTTAAAAAGATTATAATTATTCTCAATGAATACTCAAATGTTTGACGGTCTTATTTACATACATACAAGATATTTCTCTTCAAAACACGTGAAACATTATTCTATTACTATCTGCATGGCATTCCTTTAATAGTTGTGAGGGCATGGCGGGAATGACAGATGGAGGAAATTTAGTATAAATACATTTTTGTGTGAATTGACGAAACCGTTGTGAAAGATGATTATGGTGGCGTTTATTTGTGCTCTCTCTTGGCCATCAGAAGAGATATGTCGGCCTTTGTGTCGCGGTGATTCCGAAAGCTTTCGGTAGTATCCTGAATGTCTCGCGAATCGCAGTGTACATGAGAGTGCATGATTGCATATCAGCAGGATACAGTTGTGGCCGTTAAGCAAATATGTAGTATATACTCTGCTTCTGCACTTCTCCAGACTACCTAGGTACTCAACTCCTTTTTACTACCAAATCCTGTTATATATTACGATTCATAAAAATTATGCTATTCTGTATAGACCTTAAACAAAATGTTTGTTTGATCCTTATAACCTCTATTAACGATGTTGAATATTTATTTCCAGTAAAAAATATTTTATTTAAATTATTGAAAAGTAATATATACTATAATTTTTCACATTTCAAATATAATCTCCGTCGAAATATATTACATACAGAAGTATCTGTTCTTCATTTGTATGTGATGCATTTAGCAAACACATCATCAGTACAATTTATCTTGCAAATGGTTTTTTTTGGATTCGTGACAGGTCAATCTAGTTTCTCTGTCCTCTCCCAGTTGGTACACGTAAGACCTCTTTCCAGAGCTAATTTTTGATACAGTATCCTCTTCCGACACCGTGGCTTCATGCTTGAACTCTTACTTCCCCATTTCTGATATCATGACACGATGCAGGCCTATTTTATTTTTGGTACATCTGTGAATAATTGGTAAATCAAATTCAAGGCCACGGTCGTGTTGAAATAATTTGCGCTCTCTCTGGTCACATAGAATTTTATTTTATCCATAGAATATATGCATTAATATGCCCTCTTCACCCACATTATTTTATTCTACCTTACTTTCCACGTCTCTGACGAAACCCTGGTCTCTAAGTTAATCGGCTAAATAATAAAAACATAATACTTTATATCTCTCTTCCTCACCAAAGTTGTTTTTCAGCCGCCACTTTATCAAAAATTGATAATATTTCAACACTCAAGAATTGTCTTTATTTTATCGTAAACTTTATTGAAAACACACCACGAGTTATGTCAAGAAATATAATATTTAAATATGTGATTATATGCTATCAACATTACCCCACCTTGTTTACATTTCTCGGCGGATAGATGAAGTTTTACCACTGGATAAAGCCGAGTACAAAACTCTCGGAAACGTGAAAGATTTCAAACGGTCGAAGACTCACTAGCCACTGGAGAGAATTTGATAGAGCTAAGCATTATGACTGAACTTTCTTCCATTTTTCCTTTTCCTTTCCATTCCTTTCATATTATTATTACAATTATTGATGGAGAATCAAGTGATAAATTTTTACGATTTTTAAAGAAAACGAACTCACTCCATGGGGTGAAATTTACCCAGACATTCAAAGAAACGTCTTTACATTGAACCTCATAACTTCATTGCTTTGTAGGACAGGCTATTGCAAATTAATTACCTTATTTATAAAAGGTACGTGTATACACAATACACGGTGAGGAACTTTGATTTATGCGTAAATACGTACATGAAAATATCTTCTGCCTCAACTGTAATGTTTAAAAATATGTTGTTCTTTGATTCACGTAAAACAAAGTGACCCTCTAATTAGAAGAGTCATATTTTTACCTCTATATTGATTTATTGTTGAAAACACTAGGAGTGAAATTCAAGTAATAAAAACATTCTTTATCCATGTGCGTAAACGACCGTTTATTTAGGACTACCCGCGTCAGAATAATAAAAACTACCCTTATTTTCATTTTCCGGAGATCTCTTTAGGGCTAATGAATGCGCAATAAAGGCCGCATTTATTACCCCTAGGGAGATTGCCATTTAGGGAGATGAAAATTTTTTCTTGACCCCCGAACGCCATTTTTCCCAAAACGAACTATCCTTTAAGAAGTGGTGAATTTTCAGTCTTGGCTCTTCTGGTGAACCTTTAGAACATATATGGATGTGTGACCTTACCTCTCTCATGTCTGTTACGTATTAGAAATTTCCTGTAAATGATCCATCAGGAATGAGTTTTAAGGAATGTTTTTCGCAGAATATTTCTGGTAAATTGTTCATTTACAGCAATGCATTTTATTGCTGCTAAATGAAGAATGTTATAAAAGACGTAGACTGGTTAAGGCGGGTTCTTGCTTACGCAAAGTACAGGCAAACCATGTTTTACCACAGATTTTACTTCTGCCGTCGCATGATTTCATTACTATTTGCTCTCCGTAAGTTTTATTTTGCTGCATCAGGGACTTGAAGTGGGAGATGCATAATGCGCAAGTTAGTTAAGTGATAGCGATTTTTGCTTTATAAATATTATAATTGACCTAATTTCAGAATTATTTGGTGATAGAATTTCTCTAATCTTTATCAACTTAAAACACCTATAGGCTGAGCCGAGTTACTGATAGCATGTATTTTATACGAACCTGAAATTTCTGCTTTGGAACACCATTCATTAGTGCACTTCCCTCCCAAATCTCTCGTTATTGCTCTATTGCCTACCGTTCAAAATCAAGTTTATAGCTTTCATTGAAAGTTAACCTAGCATAGTTTATCATAACTTGATATGATTCATGTAACTTTAAAATTGTTCTCAGAAATGCACTTCTTGAGTTTATCACAGCCTTTGTTCTTGTCGTCTGATACGTATCTATAATCTCGAGTGATTCTTGATAGAACTCATTTTAAGGAAAATTATATGTATAAGTAAACTGGTGAAACTCTTTTGGATCCTCTCGATTTAACCCTAATACTCATTTTTATCAGGTGTTGGACAGTTTTAGGTATTAAGTTTTGTGGTGAATAAATTATATACGGGCATTGACATCGAGCCGTCGATTTATTCCTCTCCTTGTATTCCAACTTTCTGAGGGCGGGGCACAAGCGCAAGCATTTTAGTTTAATGGAGATAGCTTGTAATTATAACTTTCCCTTTGTTTAGTGATTAGTGAGTTGTAAGTTACTGTTTCTGTAATGATATACACTCAGCATTGAGTCTTAATCCGGGTTAAAAGTTGCAAAATGACTATCCGCTATGGTTATGTAGCGACCAATGTTCAGACAAGAAGGCAGCAGTAGTAGCATGATCTACGAGTGTCACATGTGGAATTCTGCCCACATAATATCCTGGATAATAATAGCATTGAGTATGTTAATTGATTTTAAATCCGATAACATTCAAAACGCAATTATGAAATCGTTTACCAGGTAAAATTTGTGCCTGACGTGATGGGATCTTTATCACTCATAAGAATTAGGATCTGGTTGGTAGCATACCAAGTAACAATTTTCAATATATCCCAGACAGATATGGGCGCTAAAGCAAGGCCCTTACCCTTTCAAAGTCTCCAATCTAATATTGAACGTAAAACATATTTACATACATACATACCCATCACGCCGTTCCCTTCCGGGGTAGGCCCAGTCAAAATATTTCACTCATTAATACATGTTTGTACCCCTAACTCTGCTTCAATAATTTCCTCCATACTGACCTATCCTTGCAAACCTCCTTTGCCTCATTTACCCCCATACACTGTTTCATACACGCTCTCCTGTTTTTAAGATTCCTAATATTCCTCCTCCTCAGAATTTCCTCAACCACATTCAACCACGACTTTCTCGGCCTATCTCTTCTGCTAAATGCCGCGAAAGCCCCCTCCAACGTTTGCGAACCGGAGTGATTCCAAAACAGGCTCGCAATGCTATTCTCAGTTCGCGATCGAGCCATGCATGCTCCCTTGCCACTGGCAGGGGTCCGATTTCCCGTTGATCCTCTTCCTTTTTCTTTTTTTTCTATATTTGCTCACTGTCATCTCTTTGGTAATTTACTTTAGTTCAAATGTGTTGCCGAAAAAACTTGATGTTTGAGTTAGAGTTCTGCAACCGACGCCGAAATCCGACCGAGCTCAACTCTGTCCGTTGAGTCCTACCCGACGGAAGGCATGCGTAAAAAAGCTCATGCGACACTCTATGACTTGGTCTGGCGTCGCGAATACGAAAGAGCTTCGTCTGGATTCAACTCCCCTGCCAACCATCGGGCCTAGTAAAGCAAAGAGTATCCGACTGCCCGATGGGGACTTTTCTAATGGAATTTCCGACGACTAATCCTCCACATACTAGCATAGCAACATCGTTAGAAACAGGATACCTTAATGGATTTCAAAGCAGTGAGCTTTAAAATAGAGTAACAGCGTGGATATTGTACATCGCACATCAAGAGAAAATATCTGACGTGCGATAAATATATATGTCTCTCTAGTCTTATAAACAGGAACGCTTAACAATTTCATATAATGTACATTATAATAATTACTTTTAGGGAAAGCAGAGTAATATTTCAAAGAGAGTAGAGGAAGTAGTTCCATTGAAGGGCAGCTTTGAGGAAAACTCCTGATCTGAGTAATGGATTGTTATGAAAATGTGATTGAAAGAAGGACAAGAAATATTGATAGCCATTTATTTATATTTAAATTCATTGGAAATTTACTAAATGTGTTGTTTTTCAGCTGGAGTGATCTGACAGATTTGCGATATACGATATATATTAGACTGAATTCTCTATAATGAACGCTGTAATATTATTAATTTATCGACAGTTTCGAACAATATTCAGCACACATATTCCAGGAGATAAATATGGCGACGAAATCGATATTTAGGCGAATTTTGCGGCTAACAAATAATTAAAACTACATCGAAAACATTTATATAGATCATTGAATCCAGCGGGTAAAGAAAAAAAGGAATGCTACAAAAGCGTTGGTTTTAAGGACATTTAAAAAAATTTGAAGCACTGTGATGGAGGTCAAGAGCAAAGAATAACTCAGTCTCCAAGAATATAAAAAGAACCAGGAATGAGAGATATATTCTATTGAACAATTCCCAAATCAGTATCTATATCCAAAATAGCAATCATTACTTTTTGATTTAACTGAGAGGGTAAATGATTGTTCATTTAAAAGGAATAAATATGCTGCAGCACAAAAGTTACTGATGTAAAAAAAGGCTGGTTTATTACAATCACAAAGTAATAAATGGTGAAAATTGAACATGTTTGCCATCACTATTCATGCAACTCATGAGAACTTAATGTCTC
This sequence comes from Ceriagrion tenellum, assembly GCA_963169105.1. NCBI lineage: Eukaryota > Metazoa > Arthropoda > Insecta > Odonata > Coenagrionidae > Ceriagrion > Ceriagrion tenellum. Next base: position 107,069,864 of record OY720639.1, read on the forward strand.
AATTATGTAAAATATTAAATAAATATCAAAATAATTCAAATAAAAATAATGGGCTGTATATTTTAAGTCTTTATATTAAACACTATTCTCTTTACAATCTATTACTCATATCAGGCGTTATGCTTGAAGTTGCGCTGAAATGGATCCACTCGTTTGGAAAATTATATTGTTTTCCATATTAGTAATTATTATATTTTAGACCGTTTGTATTTGCTACTCGTTCCTGTTGCTAAGGCTTGTAAGTCATGTATTGTGGTACTTCGGATATTAGGGTACTTATCATATTATGGTATGTAAGAATTTCCTTATTAAGATTTAATAGACACATTTTTGCACTTTTTTGAAGCTTGTACTGTGGGAATATAATAAAGAGCCTCATTGCTTACGCTGTTACTATGGCATTTCTTGTTTGCTCTATTGTTCTGTTTGCCAAATTAGTTTGCTCTAGGTTGGAGCGATAGGAAATTTCGGGGGTTTAAATAAAATCGTTTGAATTTCTTTCCGGTTCGCATGCCCAGGTAGGGCATCTCGCGAACATGGGCTGGGCTTCGGGGAAGTCGGACTGAGTCGTATCGGTGGTGAGTGTCAGGCCGAGTCTGGCCTACACTTCGGGTCCGAGTCCTATCGGGCTCATTTTAAATCAGGTCGGACTTCCCTTAACAATGGGACCTGGGTTGCAAGTCTCTGGTATGGCATGAAACTTAATTTCTGTACCTACTCATAAGGTTGACGAAACAGAAATTAGTTTTCAGAATGAAATTTTTTAGAGTAAATGGCTATATTATTATCTCCGCAATGACTTCTAGAAACCTTTGAAATGTTTTTATTGAAATTCAAAACAAAGAAATTTTCAATGCGATATTTTTCATTGTCATTGAAATTAAAATGGTAAAAAAATGACATAAATACACAGAAAATTAAAACATAATACATAGATATAGATCATTGTAGTAGATAGATCACAAAAAATCAGGTCATATTGCAGATAAAAAATTAAAGAAATTCAAATTCAAATATGATATGCGATTGAATGCATTAAAGTAGTGGAAAAGATTTTACATAAATGTAAAGTATATAATCACAGCTGACTATAACGTTTTGGTCCTGCTAAGCATATTAACCCTTTCGCTGCGGTCAAACTGCAAACTCTTTCCAGCCCCTGTGCGGCGAAATAGTGAACGATCACTTAAGTCGTCACAGAAAGTATGTCTCTCGTTCAAATCAATACCGAACACCTGCAACTCAATCGCCACTAAAGCACCCGGGAAGAAATTAATACAATGTATGACAATAAAATCGGCGAATGGCATTCGTGGAAAAAGAGAAAGTTCGGAGGCGTTGGTAGGTACGACCACTTGCCAACGGAACGTAGTAGCTACGTTCAGAGCAGTCAACCGGGCGAACGTAGCTGCTACGTTCACTGCAGCGAAAGGGAATAATTTTCATCAAACTGAAGGGACCAGTCATATCATTTTATTGGACCTTGTTTTTAATGAAAGCATCACAAAGAGATGGAAATTCACACCATTACCTTGCGACGGGCAACTGCATTAAGCCTGGTTTTGCGCTGCATTTATTTTTTAAGCATAAGTATATCCTTAAGTCTTGGCTTATGGTACATTTAAGTCACAATATATCCTGACTATTTTATTATACGATAAGAAATGATAATCGCGAATCTCTTTTGAGCAGTATGTTTTTTACTTTTCAATTAGACGGCATTTTCCATTTAAGTGCTTGAGTGGTCTGGACTGAACAAGTCTTGAATTGTGTTTTGTAAATTGATTATATTTATTACTGAGAAACCATCGTTTCTCTTGAAATATAAGCTGCATTTCCACAGATGAGGCCGCTTATTTATATTTAATCCTGATTTTACTCTAGCATTTTTGAACATAAACTGTTAAATTTGGGTCACGCTCATACTTTTTAGTAACGGCCTAAAATCCAAAGTATCCTCCCACATTCGAAACAATGCTCTGGTTGAAATATATCCTAAAATAAATCATGTTGATTTGATTGATTATAAAGGGCGATAATATATTTATTATAAATGATCTCTAATCCAGATTTATTGAGTTGTTATTCTGAGTTAACATTTGATAAATGATACGCACAGTGGTGAGTTGTTGAAGTGTGGCAAAATTTGATCCTGCTCATTTTCGGGTAGTGGATGTTTTTATTTTTCAATTTCATAGGTACCAGCTTTCATCTAGGCACTAATTACGTTATAATTGAATCACGGCAATGCTTAAGTCGGCGGTGTATATTTCTTACTCTAACAGTGTTGCCAAACTTGTTATTATAGTTTGATGACGGAATGGTAGTGAGTTGATTCTTTAATCCCCAGTCTCAAACGTCCATTATGCAGATGACCAGTCACCCTAAAATTTTATGAATTCTGATTAAAAGACAGTATACTATTTTTGAGATAGAATATCTGTGCTGACTTTGGAGGAATAAAATAATGAATAGGAAGTTGTAACCATTACACAACAAGATCAATGTAACGTCAGCCTGAACATAGCGACTTTAAGGTGTCAATTTTCGCGCTAAATGGTAGGTAATTCACCAATGTATTTATTCACTGACTGTAGAGGGAGTTATTCTTATACCCAATACTCAATATGAAAACGTCTGAGCTAGTTATTTCGTGGTCATATATGTGTGCATACTTAGTATGTAATAGTGTACGTAATGCCTACCTGAAATGTACGCTTTGTATCTATGAAATGATGTATAAAGTTATGATCCCTCGGTACAGTTTTCCACTGAGCTCTCATCACAATTAATCGATATCGAAGCATGAATGCGTCGATGATAGATATGTGGTATCTGTTCATTTGGCTCCGGACTCTAGCAAATTGTCGTTCTCCAAATAAAGATGTAAATGGAAATATATTTATTAATTCTTTGTCTTTTATTATTAACTTAATTTGAACCTTTAAATTGGTAGCACCTATTTCACGAACATCTAAGACTATCCTAAATTCTTCACTGCGTCGAAATTCATTCTTGAGGCATTTATTTCTAGGATATTGGAAGGTCTTTCTCAATTCCATTCTGACCTTTTCCGTACCCTTGACCGTGAAATCGCGCCGTTAACGGGGTCAGGATCGAGCGACAAACTCGGCTGAGGGACAAAAAGTTGTGGACTTGCTCTACTTCGTTAGAACGTTACAATTGTCCTCTGTTTCAGTATTGGGCGGAGGTTTTTAACCTAAATCCAAGAATTTTAAGGAGGCTTGTCACGAAATTGTTGGAAATTGCTGGCCCGGCAGTAATTGTCGCATTTTCCGGGGGAAAATAGTTCTTGAAGTCAAGCTCACTGAGCTTTTTCTATTTACTCCAGTACATAAGACGTGGAAAATAGTTTTATCCTCTTATGGAGTCTCTGGTATTGGAAGGATAATTACTCTAAATTAAAAGATAATTTTAGTTAGGAGACAACGTTGTTTGATAAGTGGGCTATAATTAAAGAAATTTCCTATGACCTTCCTGACGAAACTAATGTTCTAATCATTAGAAAATAGTTTAAAATGTCCTTAAGGATGTTACATTGTTATGTAAAATTCACATAGGTACCGATAATTACTGAAATATGTTTATGTACATAATACCTATAACGTTTAGGTTATAATTGTCGTATTATTAATCACATGGTAAAAATATAAAAATTTAGTCAAATAAACAAATTTGTCGGCATTAAGTCAGTCTTTAGCTATAAGCTTAATGGTGGAATAACTACCTACTTGCTCCCTATACACCATTAACATCTATTTTTTTCACATCTCTGAGCTTACTTTCTTTCTCCCGTTCTCTTGCTTTCAGTACACAGTAAATATTATTATTATTCCTAAATATTTCATTCCTATCTCGATCCTAATGCTAAAGAACGATTCCTCGAAAACTCGGTGAAATAACCAAAGACTCCTGGCTTCATAACCTCTCATTTCCAAGATAATTATCCGTATGTTATGCGGATAAAGTTATTAATTGTATGACATAGGCCTATTTTTAATATTTTTTACCAGATAAAGGTTGTTTCTTTTGAATGTCAGAAAAACTCCAACCGACTGTCTACACTTTTAGGACCCTTTTAACCTCTAGTTTTTCCTTTTTCCACTCAGCACACTATTTAAACCTCTTCATTCCAATATTCTCTCTTTCTTCCCTTTCTCTGTTTGCCCAATTCCTTCCCTCTAGCGTGGACTTTTGCAACCCATCACATTGCATTAATTCCTCCAACCACTTACCCTGCCCAATCCGATTTCCTTTAGAATGTAATGAATCTAAAGATGTGTTATGGAAATATATTATCCCATTAAATTGATGGTGTTTAAATTTATAGCTGCCACAATGTCTAATAAATACAACAAAATTATGCGCCGAAGCTCTAAAATGTGATTTTGTGAGTGTGAAGTTGATTTAATGGTCTGATTTGAAGGAGAATGAAATTTTTGTTCATATTCCAATGGCTGCAAATAACTGAAATCCGTTTTTAAAATTAAGCCATTCAGTCGACCCAATGGTATTGTTTGAAGTAGAATAAAATGTTTGTATCAAGGAAACAATATCTGAGTATCTTTAAACTATTGGCCGCATGTAAATGTATTTCGAGCTCCTACATGAGTTTAATTTGAAGTATTTTACATTAAAGTCTTGTTTAGGGCCATATCCTTTCTTGATACTTAAAACTCCTTTGATAGTATTAAACAGAAATCAATAGAATAAAATCGGTATGACATTAATTGGCAGAGCTGTATTCCGAAAATGATAGCTAAAATAAGTTATCCAAACTATACGAGAACTTATATTAATCACAATCAAAATAGAGAGAATTATTATGCAAAATATTATGATTAGTTGTTATTACAATATGCATACGATTGTTGACTCTAATACCTCAAGTACACACATTTGGTACTAGCCTGAGCAATTTAATCTAGATCCAAATACTATTTAAGATGAGCTGTGATTTACCGTGGGAAAAAATGGGACAATATATAATGCAAAATATCATGTCAAGCAGCACTGCAAACACATTTTCAATTTTCACGAAAGCATTCTGAGATTCTCGGAAACGAAAAAAAATACCTTTTTTACCCTTCAGGGATTAGTGGCATTGGGATTGGAATAGCCGGTGTAAGCTGAATTTACAAAAAACAGTGTTTTTATAACATGGGAGTGAAGGAATTCCTTTGGGCTTCTTTCTGGCTGTGACATTGAGCTCTTTGAGCGGAAATACCTTGAGGGGATTTGACGCTGGCGAGAGGAGAGTAGAGAGGAAGGGGCTCTAAAGGAATGCAGGCGGCAATGCGGTGAAATTCGGAGTTAAGACATCAATTCTGACGGAAGACTATGTCGTTCCTCTCGAGGGATTTGGGCGTTGGGAACTGTTGAGGAGAATGGCGGGGGTCTCTACAAGTTTTCCCCCCAGCTCCCTGGTTGTACTCTCCCCAGGGGTAAACGCGCTTTGAACCCGCAACGGTCTCCTCAAGGCTCAACATTCAAATTTTCTTGGAGGTGTATGTGAATTAAAATAGTTGTAAGTACACCTTTTTCCACTTTTTATGCAAGATGAAGGAAGCAGCTCATCTATAATATTTCTCGCATTAGTGGACATATTTAATCCAATATCCAGATGCCGGATATATTTGACGCCTAGTCTTCATATTTACAAGGGTTTTTTCCCTTTACCTGCTTCTTTAAAGAAAAAGATGTCCATGACGTTGCGTTCTCTTCTCTAAAGTGTTTACTTTTATTTCCAAGTTGCGATCTCATAAGTCTCAGAAATAATGACCAGCGGTTTTAAATCCTGTATTTTTGACGTAGAAAGTACATAGCGGAAAACATGATCCGACATTTCTGTAATTTAAATTCATTTTCCGTGGTGTCTGCAGTAGTCAGCGTATATTCCCTTTTATGGTGCTAAATTCCCCTCCGGCACGCATTTCTATGGATTGTTTTAATTAAGGAGGGTTAAATTTAAACGTTTTGTTCTGTCGTTTAAAATTTCTCCATTGATTCAGTAAAAATGCATTTTTGCACTATGAAACATAGGTCTTGACTACGTAGAGACATTGAAACTGCATACAAATGCAAGTTGATATTCAATGATGCCACTTAACCTCAACTTCCAAGGGCTACTACTTTAACTCTGACTTGAGTTTAGCTATACTATTTGTCAATGCCATATACTTAATGACTGTTGAAAAGAAACGTTGTACCAGCAAATACCTTACGCAGTTTTGTTTTTTGAATGATTCTGTCGGAGCGAATCCATTTTATTACAGATTTATACTGAATTGTATCCTTTAGTTCATATTACCGCCTTCTTACTGGCTGATTTAACGTGGTTACAATTCAAATTCTTTAAACCATAAGATTACTTCAAAATTTCATTATTTCCAAAATTTCAACTCGAGAATCACTAAAATGTATATGAAAGAAAAAAGTACCATTAGTACAAATTAACTTTTATCCGTATTATAATTGTATTCTATAACCGTTAACCATTAACACTGAAGAATTATTATCAATATTTCCTCTAAGTATTTATACTACTCTTTCTGCGGAAGTCTTCCATGACCTGCTATCTGTTTTTCATTATATAACCATTTTTCCTCACATTATTAGCTCTATTATTGTAATCAATGAGCTAGATTTTCGTGCTCCATGTTCAATTTATCTAAAAATTCAATTCAAGTCTTCCGATGAATTTTCTCTCCATATTTTCTTTAAATAATACGTATGTTAGAATTGTGACACCCTGTTATTTCATTTTCAGAAATTCCTTATGATTTACAGCATGGCAAGCAAATCTCTGAATAATCCTTTCCTCTCAGATTTTTACTGACTTCTCTATTTTCCGGACAGTTCTTAATCTTCCCGACCGTTTGAAAGTATTCCTTCTTGATATAAAATGTGTTGCAATATTTTTAAATGTGGCAACAAAGTTTAATATATTTTTGCATAAAATTTTCTACAAGTTTGCGGTAAATGATTTGCGTCTGAGCATGACGGTGACATGGTAGCATTAAATTTTCCCTGACACTCTTCACTATCTCGGTGTCTTTTGGTACTTACTGTAATTAAAGGAAGATATTTATATTCTCATTAGAATGTGAGGGTAATTTCAGCATTGTAACGAATCTAATGTGGTCTGTCTTGAAATGTTGTGATGATGGAATACGACGCAAATAATCCACGAACATTTAAGAACTAGAGTTGGCCTCCTACATAGAGTCGCCTTTTTTCCCTTCACGCAGACAATATATGGCTAAGTTTAATTAACTATATATTATTGTTGTTTGATTTAAAGTTATAATTCAAAATCTAGACATTTTTGGCACTTGAATTCCAATTTTAAGTTCCATTAAAATCGTTATCAAACTGTTGACTAGAAGTTCATAGCAGTGGATATTACCATAGCTTTAATACATTGTAAAAATATTTTGAAAAATATCTTGAAACGACGAGGCCCAATCTACAGCTGTTCCCGTGTCATTGTTGTTCAAACGTGAGACAAAATGGAGAAGGGATATTGACTCACATGACCCATCCAGTGTTATAGTGGCCTATGTACTTTAATATAGGTGAGACATAATGGTGCTTCATATTGGTCATCTTAATTGAAAAATGGAATTTTCCCCAAACAATTAAGTTGACGAATCAAATAGCGGGGTATAGCGAGACAGTTAGGCGTTTTCTTGCTCTTTAGCGTATTTTCGTAGGTTTCAAAGAACAAGGAGCCGAATATTTCGCCAAAATTTTTGGCATGCTTAAAACTTCTTGCAAAATACGTTATATGCTGTGCTTTCTTAAAATTATTCTTAAAAAATTCTTAAATTTAAAAGAGGAGCTAAATTTAACAGTCGCACCTGGTATTTTATTTACTGCCAAGTATATCTTGATTTATACCAAATATAACAATCATGTTTTTACTAAAAATACCTTGAGATGAATCTTTTGTTGGTGCTTATAGTGACTAAAAATTTAATAGTAAGCCTCGCCATCTTAAAATCTTATGTAACTGTACTCGACCCTTAAGCGGAAAATGAGAATGAAAAAATGGGAGTTTCTATCATTTGTAGTAATTTCTTTGTAAAAATCTCATTCCTATTGGTACTATATTCAGGCTACTATTATTAATCCCAAGATACGTACTTAATAGGACAATTTTTGTTTATCCAGGCAATTTAAAACATGGACCACTGTAATTTTCTCTAAAATGGTTTATTTTATTTTCAATATATACGAGTACATAACAAGTTTTTCTTTCAATTCTGCTTCTAATAGGACAGTTGCTTTCATTCATGCAATTTAACTCATGGTTCTATAAACTTAACTTAAAATTTAACTTTTAACGCTTTTTTTATTTTATATAAAATATCTAAGAAGCTAGCTCTGCTCTCAATTCTGCGTCTTCGTGGAAACTTCCTAGAATACAAGAGAGTTTACACCCCATACGTTCCCGTGTAGGGCAAAATTTTCTAACGCACCCACCTTTCCTCTGTTGACACCATATTGGAGTTGAAGGACATTCCCCTGCTGTTTACTTAGGTTCTTCACTTCCCGAGAGAATATTGAACTGTCACTACAGGAGAAGCCATTGCACAATGCTCTTCTTTCCTCTCACGTCTCCGGGAGGAGACTTCCTGCATATTTTCATGAAATTTTGGGTCAAAGGATATCTCTCCTTCCTGGTGTATGTTGTGGAATCAATCATTCTATTCAAATAATGCACCCTGATCCACGTCATACTGTCCACATACATCAGCACATCTGCGGAGAATTCGAGCGTGGTTCTCCCGTCTTTTATTTGCTTCCGATTGATTTCGGTGTTTCATTTTTTCCACTCTTTCGTTATACACGTGCGCCCAAACAGATGGAGGTACGCTGGAGAGGTTGCACGTGACTACAATGAATGAATAGAAACACCGCGCCTGATTTGATGAAAATACTGAAACCGTAATAGGTGTTTTTAGTGGTTGGAGCAGTAATTTTGTGTCATATAGCGATCATTTTCATCGTCTTCTTTCATGTAAGTCACAAACAAATTTATGGTCACATTTATTCTATGTACATCCGTTTATGTGGTGTTACTCACCATAGCTTCCGCAATGGAAATGAATAAATATAATAGAATAAGAATAGAATTTTATTTACTTCCATCCGCAGAACATTACATTCAATAATTGAACATATCAACGGAAGCTTTAGGTGGGCTCCAATGTTAAGACCTGAATTGAGCCACCGTCAATATTTCACATGTTCCCCTCACATTCGGTTCGCAGTGAAATAAAACACTTCTTATTTCAGTAACACAATCATAAGAAATAACATTTAACATTTTCATTAAACAGAATACATTTTCAAAGTTTCAATTTACATTTGGTAGCGGTAAAATAGTGAACTTTTTGTTCCGTAGAATAAAACAGAAACATTTGTACGATGGAAAAACAGTCATTATTTTCATTTGACAGATACTTTCTTTCAAATAATTTTGCAAATATTTAACTTATATTTGGTTAGTAGTGATACAAAACAATTTTTTAAACAGAAAATATTTAGAAAGGGAATCAACGTTTCTACAAGTCATTAACCATTCTCTGACCATTTTCAAAAATGTTTTGCCATTTTGTATGATTTTATTTAGTAATGGCTAGGAATTGAGTGTTTTAGGTCCCATGAACAAATACGATTTTTGTAAAAGGTTATTCTTGATTGGGGCGGTATATAATAAAAAATCCATGATGCAAAATTATGATTTTTACATTTGCTTTACCTTAATTGAAGCATCTTATTATGACTCGATCTTTTGAAAATTTTTGGCCCGAGATCTAAAATTTAGGCGAGAAATGTATTTAAGTATAATTTTTCAAGTATTTGACTCATAGGGACTCCGTATTATTTGTTAGCTCCAATTAGAATGGTATAAACTGTGTTTAGAAAAAAATCTATGGCCATGAAATTAATTCATTACAAAAAAATATCTTACGTGACATGAGTTTACGTGATAAAATATCATTGAATGTCCGTAAGGTCGAGTCCACATGCAATTTTTCCAATTTTTGCCATACCAAAATCTTCATCAAACGCTTAGAAAAATGTCGATATCGTTCAGCCCTAACACAACCATCCATTTCAGGGTTATAAAGATATTTAAAGAAAGGTAGATTATCATAATTTGACAGAAGTTGACAAACTTATTGTTTGAACTTTCACAGCTCAAAAACCTCTCTCCCCCTCTCTCATCTTAGTGTGTTTCAAACTCTTTTTGTGCGCCCCAACTCTGTCAACTGTTTTCTTTTAGCCGCATCGATCTGTTTCCTCTCCAACGTGCTTACACGTGTCTCCGATTAAGAACCCGTACCTGTTTTTAGTTCTGATAACTTGTCGGCCTTTTGCCACTCAAACTTGTATCTTCATATCAGTTGACAGGATGGGACGAATTTAACGTTACTGCTAAAATATAATAAGATAATGATTTAACTGTCTCGTCTGCTCGGTCACCGTGGAAGCAGAGAGCATAGGGTACATATGTTCTGTTTACAGTTTGATATATTCAGCAGGGCACAACTTTTTCAGCAGATATCAGTAATCCAAGTGACATTGAACTCTTTCCGTACCCACTCTTACCCAGCTGGCCACCAATAAAACTAAGCCTCACTAAATCTTGAGGGCCTTAGATTCCACGGTGTTTTTCCAGGTAAGGAGTAAAGGATTTTCTTATTTTCGTAACGAGATTAGTTACGTCCATACTCAAGCTCGAGCATGTTTTTTAATTCATTAAATTTACATCAGTGACAGGTAGTGTGGAGATTGGAATATTTTCAGATCGATTGTAATTAAAACATTCTCAGGCTAAGCCAGCGTCTTTTGTTGATTTTCAACTCATAGAACCACCTATTTCCAAACTACTGCTAAAATCAAATTTTAAACTTATCTGAAATGGTGTCAGTTATGGCGGGTAAAATGTTCACAATTGTAAGGAATAGGATGTATGAAATATTCATTAGTTGATGGATTTTTGTGGTTTTCCGAGTTGGATCTTTGTATCAATGAACGTGGAAAATCACCAAAACCCAAATAACAGTTGAGAAAACCCATGGCCTTATATGAACAGGTTTTTTTCTGACGTTAAATTTCCATTTTATTATTAGATTTTACATTATTTCATATTTTTTTTATTTAGGTCTCTCACCCGTGAACTCACACTCTTATATCTCGAAGCGCATTTTTGGCTTCTCTACGTTGAATTATTACCTCACGTTCATGGGTGCATTTAAAATCTTATTTTCAAGTTTTAGTTTATCAATTTGGCCATTCTTAACTAAATACAGTGGGGAATTATTATAATTCATACATATCACGTACAATTCAATTATTTATGGTGCATTAAGCGACTCTTTTTATAATTTTTAAAATTAACCTTTCCGTTGCTGTGGTTATTCAATAGTTGAGTGCATTGTTATTCTTTACCATGGATGTGAAATGTTGCACCTCTAAATATTCATAAAATGTGTAGTTTTGAGCAAGAATTACGCAATTATGTCTTTCATTAATTTATTTTCCAATTTGGTGTTGACCTTGGGTTCGTTCATTTCCTTTTATGAAAAAAAATGTTATACATACAAATTTACTATGCCAGCAGCTACATTTTATGACTATTGAATAATTACCTCAGTGTTTCAAATAAATGGGAAAACATATCATTATAAATAGTGATGCGGCATGAAATAATATGTTAACCTGCCTTTTTCCAAGTCTTCGGCCTTGTAAGGTTGATCAAATTCCCTTGGTCTTTTAAGGCGAGGGTAATGTTTTAATGTCCAGCATTGAGAAATAGTACGCGACGAAAATGTTTTGTTACTTTGGTATCTTACGGCCGTAAACACCCTGAAACTGCTTCAACGATTTTATATTTTTTGCTGCGATCATATTAAACTGAAATGGCTAAAATTTGAGTTTTAGTTAGTATTTTAAATAATCATATCATTAAATATATATTAATTTGTCTTTTCCTCCAAAATATGGGCGTTACTATTACATTTTACTATTACAGTATTACATTTTGTTGAATTTAAGAATTCATTGACGAAACATCAATTACAATGAAGCTATATATGTTGTAAATGGTTTTATTAGGATAAAACTACAATAATAACTTATTCGTCTGGTATCTGGTTTGGAATCACTACAAATAGGCACTACCATCAAAATCTGTAGATAAGGAAACTGTAGTTTTCATAATTCTTAAGCTCCAAGATTTCCGGGAGGAAATTTTTTAACTGAAGATATTGAAGTGCCTCACAGGTAGATACGGGATCTATTATTTTCTTGCTTGTATGAACGATAATACTGTACTGAGGATGATATCATTAATAACAGGAAAAGAGATAGAATTCAGCAAAGAGCTCGGTATCAAGAACATAAGGAAAGAAGTCACTACTAATAACTATTCACAATTCATAATTCTTGAGATTTACTTTACCTTAATGTAAAAATTTACCTTAAAAGAAGACTTTTAATGCCATATTTGGTTCCGATGTGCAACATTTTTAACACGTACCTGAATTTTTTAGTGGTTCATTTTCCTTGATGAATAGCTATTTGATATTAATTACAAGGACCAGAGCTGAAGATGAGTATTATAGGGGTTTTAGTAGCTGAGAATGTTCAAAACCACAGCTTTTATCGATTTGGTGCTCTGAGTGATGGTTGCTCTTCAGGGGCAATTCCCTTTCTAATATCGATTTTAGACCCCAAAAAAATTGAATGCCAAGGCTCTGTTGCTCGTCTTTGGGAGGCATATTTTTGGATGTCAGCTTCCGTTTGTCAACGATAACAAGACGTCTTGCGAATGGGATCCTCGTCCAATTAGTGATCAAATATAAAACTCTCAGAGGCTTGCTCAGGCCAGGTTATAACAGTATGAACAAGTTTCTTGGCGTCTGATATTGCTAAGTATAAACGCTGTTATCACATTCAATCGTTATCCGTTAAGAAATCTTAATATTTGTTAATGTTTGTCACGAGTAATTGAATCTAATCTGTGAGGTAAATACCTATATTTTGTTTAAAGTGTGGATTGATTTATTCTATATACTCCGTCAGGTAATGTTACCTAGTATGTATTCGGCTAGTTACACTTTGGAATATTTAAGAACACACGTGCCTGTCTCGCTCATTAATGGAGTGGCTATTGTAAAAATACTGAAACTTGACGTCCCCTATTTTTTGGGCGGGTTTTTCAAATTTGGATTTCAAAAATGGAAAGCTAAATTTTTTATGATTTTTCTGACATTGGAATTAACCCTCTTAGTGCGGCGGGCCGATATATCGGCTTCGGAATCTCGGGCGAAAAGTGCGGCGGGCCGATATACCGGCTCATGAGCCAAAAATTGTTTATCTTTAGCACACAAATATAATTACAATTATTTTTTGTATGATGTAAAATCTTTTTGGATTATTACCTAATTCAATGCATACACAATAACAAAACCGCGTAAGGACGTTTTAAACAATAAATTTATAATATCTATTTTCCTAGAGTAATACATTTCATTAAGTTGCCCTCCGCATTTCTCGCTAGAACCGCTGGCAGGAGTCAGCACTAAGAGAGTTAATAAAGTTAGCCATTACGTTAACCCTACCTTCGGTAAAATTTCTTAAATGGAGTTTTAATGTGATTATAGTTCAAGTAATAAGTTAGTAAAATGGTAATTGGTAACCGAGTGCCTAGGGGATTGAATACCTTGTAGGTCAAGGGGATACTGAAAGAGATGATCTACTTTGCCGTAATTAGCTTTCCTGTCCGGGCACGGGAGTATAAAGAATGCTCAAACCTTTGAAATAACATAATTCATGTTTACGGTCTAAAGAAAGTGGCTCCACACGTGGCTCGGCGGAAATCGGACAATGAGGCGTCAAGATTGTGCACTAATGAGGTGAAGCGAAATATTCCCAGATTGATAAAGGTGTCAGTTAAATGAGAAACCAAGTTAAGGGTTGGGATGGAATTTGTAAAATGAGAGATGGAATGTTTTTATCCTGAGTCCTTAGAATTGGCCATTCACGGAAACAGACTCCGTCCGCATTCACATAAGAAAACTAGTCATCTTCCCGGTGACAACAGTATTGGAGAATGGCGTTCTGCATAATTTAAAGGTGTGAATTCCCAATGTGAGGATGGCAATCGCTCATTGCTTGCCATTTTGAGTGATATCAAAGACATATTTACAGAGGGTGCGGGTAAAATTTCTATTTGAGTGTGATGGCTTGTTTTTTAAGATGTGTTCAACAAGTTGAAAATGGAATTTAAAACAATTTGTAAAATAAATTACATCACGAATTTATATCGTCTATGGTTGTCAATTAAAACAAATTGAAATACGCTCGTCAGGCTTAATTGAAGATAAATTACGTATGACTAGGTTTCGATTTCCTATATTAAGCTGAAAAATTCCAATACTCTTTGCCTCCACGATTGCCTTCACAAATTGAAAGGGAATTATGCCAGTGCTGAGGTTAACCTTATCAAGACGTAAAATGTGTCTAAACTATTTAACGCTATATTGATATTTTAAACCTCCCAACTAGCTTTTTTGATAAAAAGTCTTAGATATTGAATGAGAGTGAAAAAAAATACATAATATATTCAGAGGGAGATCAATTAAAATTCCTCATAAAATCGTCAGAATTATTATAATGCAGTTACTCCCTCCATATTTGTGGTAGTGGCTCTAGATGTCAGAGTTTAATTTAGATTAATTTGTAGGAGAAATATTTTCAAGGAATCTTTTTAAAATCATTTTAGTTGTATTCTCCTCACCTCATCCTTTCGCATTGATTACTATATAGTGGCGTAATTGGATTGATATTATGTTTTTAATCTGAAATTGTACATATTTACATGTATCAAGTGCTGCTGACAGCTTCTTCTGGGATTTAAAAGAACTGGACTATATATCTTACCACAATTCAAGCCTTAGTGACTGAAAAACCTATGTTCCTTCGTTTCCAGAATTGTTCCCATTTGCGTTACATTTACGACTTCATGTAAGTTTAAAATCTTATGCTAAAAATACTGAGAGGACAAATTAATTATGGAGCACAACAAATTTCATCCTTAAGTCCTTGTCTTTAATTTTTCATGTATTTTAGCGTAATTTATCTCGGCTCCATGAGGTTGTCCTTGACGTTATTATGTCAGCGACTACGTGACTATGCTACTGGTTTTTACGCCTTAGAAGATCTTTTATTCACGCCTCAGAAGATCTCAAGCAAGGGAAAATGTTGGAAAATTTTACGTTTACGTAGCAAGTAACACTCTAAAAAAGGGTTTTTATACCGCCACCAAGATCCAGTAAGACATCTGGGTTCGTCGAAAAATTTATTTATCGCTTATCTATTCCATTTCTTGGCATTTTTCTCCTCTCTATGCACTCAAGTTCACGAATAATTCAATCGTAGATCCTCTTTGCTACGCATGAGGTTAGCGTACTCTTCGTTTAGTGCATACATTAGAGAAAGAGATGGAGGAAAGGCTCCACAGCGGAGTATACCAGTAATCATTTAGGCTAGATGTTCAGCCGTATTTGGAAAACTACGGTACCATTTAACAATTACTTTGGAACCGTTACATCCTCTTATTATTCACAAAATGTTTACTTTGACTTGAAATGGATCATTTTCTTACATCCCCAGTGTGAACGTAATATTAATTCAATGAAAGATGTCCGCTACGCACCGATACGTGCAACTTTTTACTGTAAACTTTTTAAAGCTAATTTGCTTGTAACTGAGTTAATTCCTGTATTTATGTTTGAAGTCCTCAAAGGAAAAATTGTTTTAAATAGAATCTTTGTGAATTTGAATATTGCTCAGAATGCAATGTGAAATTCAGTCTAAATGTCTCTTGAGTTTTGCAGGCCTAATTTTCATTAACTTTGGAACATTTCTTTTTTTAAGTCGGAAAATAATCTGTCCTATGATAAAAAGATTCCTTTTTATTAGTTTTGAATGGACTGAATTTGATCTTTTAGTCCAGTTTCAGCAATTTTGAGTTTCTTTTTGTATATTTTATGGTAAAAACAAACAGCTTAATTAAGTTTTACTTTCCTATCTTCAAAAGTAAATTTCTAAAAGAGCGAAAAGTTTTTCCCCTATCCATTCTAATAAATTTCAATTTATTATTTTATTACCTCTCCAGTGCTGCGCCTACATTTTCGAGTGCTTGAATTCACTGTGGCAATATAACCCAGGCTCCAAGGGCAGTCCTCGCAGCCTTGTGATAACAGGTACTGAGGCTCTTAGATGAGGATCTGCCGCTGGGAATTGCTTTGAGAATTATCCTGCGGATGACAAGTTCCTCGAATTCTTTAGAATCACATTGGGACTCTAGGACTTGCACACGAAAAACTGGTTCACCTTGCAAGTTACCCTACCATTTCATCGCATTATTAAGGAGCTTTTATTGCTGGACGTTAATCTGACCTAATTCGTTCTTTTTTGTACAAAACTTGACATTTTTTGTTTCATGTATCATAACCAGATCCATACAACAAATATCACAATTTAAAGGTCCAAATAGAAATTACTTTTTTATTTTCACTAGAGGTTTATTAAAGCTGTACGGGTATCGTCATTTCGTGTCATATTCAGGTCTTATGACTCGAAGTGTCGAAACCCGGCCCGTGCTAGTAAATTTATAGTAGCGTTAACAAAGTCATTTTTATTTGGTCCATAATGGATAACTTCCACAAAGTAAAGCCTACAATAATTGCCTTTGCGACAATACAAAGGGTTAAACCGGAGCTGTTTCACGTTTTTAATCATATTCTCATTATCGCGCGACAAATTTCGTATGAATCAATTAGGTGAGTTGATAGTTGACGGATTATAGTTTCAACACTAAAAACAGAAGCCGATGACAAGGTATAGTGGGATGGCACATAGGATGAGAATACACGAAGAAAATTCCTGAGGTAGAATATACTGGGGGGAAACTGGTTAATTACATTCACTCGCGATCTTTTTCAGGAGAAGTAGTTTGTAGCCGTAAGAAAATTGGGAGCACCAAAATTTTAATAAAAATCACGCATCGCTGTTACTTTTACAGAAATGAAAAAAAGTCATCGGTTGTAACAGGTTTTCAGTTTGGTGTGAAAAAATAGTTAAACTAAAATATTATTTGAGAATTTTAGTTAGTTCGTGTCTGTACAAGAACAGCATATTAAGCTTTTTTGCGTCATTAATTTTACAATATTTACTTTATCGTGCTATGATTCCATAAACCTAAAAAATAAAATTTGAATATTGTCTCTTTAATGACTCGGGGAAAATGTGGCTATAACTATAACGTTCTGGTCTTTTTAACCAACTACTGCACAGTATTAAATAGTTTTATTAAGTAATATACTTGGGGTTCTGCTAAAACTTTTCTAAGTTTTCAAAGAATTGACATTTTCATAATCTGACTCTCAAATCCGGGAGATTAAATGGATGAATGCATATGCTGAAATAAATGAAGAAAATACAGAAAATCTGTCTAAAAAGCCTAAAAGCTCTCTACATTCGTCTCAGAATAGTCAATGGCTGTCTTTTCTTCATCACTGTATAATGTTTATGCCAGCGATGCGAGCCATATTTTGGACCCATCAAGGCAGCTATGGCGCGATACCCAGCCTTCTTATGATCTTGATGGGAAAAACATTCAACGATATTTTCCTTATCATCCGCCTCGCTACCTTTGATAGTGTCTCACTATTATTCTGTGCTGATATCTAAAGTGGAAGTGGAGCAGCTTTCAGGCGTTCCTCCGCGTTCTTTCCATGGTTGACAAATGTTTCTCCGACCATCCTGCTGGCATCTTCAAGTCTGAAGTGGTGATGAATTGTCCTGGTCTGTCTTATATAGCCGGCTCTGATTGGAGGGAATTTCTCTTATCGGCGCATTGTTGGTTTCCCGTATTTCTTTTTGGAATATCCTCTTTCTAGCGCTAGGGAGATTGTAACCGTCCTCCCGGTTGAAGTTTTTAAAATGCTTTGCGATTTAAATGGCTTCTCGGATAAATCTGGGATAGTAGCGGCTTTCCTTAGATAAAATCCTCGGATTCTCGAAGTGTGCTCTTGTGGCCGAGTTCTGACCAAACGTGTTCCGTGACGGCGTAGTGTCGCAGCTGCTACTTCTCCGTAGCTCGCTCGTGCTCCCCTATCCTGCATTTTACAGATCTTCTTACCAGCCCAATGTAGGATATATCCGCGGTAACATTTCAGTTAGTACACATCCTCAAACAGTGCGTGCATAAGTTTGTCCTTTTGCTTAGATAGGCTGTCTCCCGTCTTTCTGTAGCAGTTAAACCCTGTAAAGATATTGGCCTTTGAGACTATCCTAATTATTTTCTCCATTTTTCCCGCTAAATAAGGCCCTTTTAAGGACAATCTCTATTCGGTAGCCATTGTGCGTGGTAATGCCTGCCCAATAGCTGAGAGTTTCAATACCCCGGCTTTTTGCATTGGGTGATGGTAGTAGGAGGTGTTCACGTGTCAGTCGAGATGCGCCTTCTGCCTGCAGAGTTTTAGTTACGAAGAGGCAATAAAATGTTATCAGATTCTGAACATGACGATAAACTACGATATCAACGAAATAGAAGTAATTATGTTCACTCTAAGTTACTATCAAATATTACTATATGAATATAATACACCTTAAAGTGATTGGCTTACTATTCGTCGAAGTTTGTATGAGTTCAGAAAACACTCCAAAAAGCTCTAATTCACTTTAAAATGATAGCTTAACTCAGCTTAGATGACTTTTTAGACGGTGCCTCACCTTATTTTCAACTAGTCGCACAATTTAAGCGTTTTTATTTTAAGATCCATTGACTTTGATTATACGACTAATAAAATGGAATCCAGATCCGGGCAAAATCAATTTGCTGCAATTTTCTCTCTTGGTGAGACGCTCTCGATACGTGTAAGGTGGGATTATAACGCGCAAAACCAGATTATTCCCATTTCCCACGCATTCAATACGTTTGAAAACAAAACATGCGGAAAGTATTCATTATAACCTATAACTTCTTCCTCATATTCCATTTCTCCCCGTTTATATGGCTTAGGTATCTCATATCTCATGCAACGAGTCTCCGACGATAAGTACGGTAGGGTAGGGTGATTTGTTTTTAATAAATAGTTGACTTCTCTACCTGTAAAGGATTATCCTAGATCTCTCTATTCTCTAAAAATATTAAACGTTATTCTTGGGATTATTTATTACTAAGATGATGAAAACGGTTTGTTCATGTGCATTATTCTTTAAATTAGAATTTTACATTCAGTACTTTGGTATTCCACTACTAATGTAAAACGTTTTAGAAAATAAATACAATTTAAGCCCTCCCGAGCAAAAAATGCTCATCAGGAGATGCTTATGCACATGTAATGAATCTTGGTAGACACAATAAGAAAAAAGACCGACACTAAAAATGAAAACATAAACACTATAATTCAAATCTTGTTGGATCAAAAATACACTTTTAACCGAAACTTCTTTGCTTTCCTTTTCAAATCACTCCCACCTGTGCCAGATTATCCCACCAAATACCACAACCCAGAAGCTTCTTTTGCCATACATATTATTAAAGTGTGGCTGATCATAAATGTATTTTGAGTCTTTTGTACGGCAGGATGTGTAAATAAAGATTTTTCTCCCAAATGCGTAGGCTACATATTCCCGTCTTACCTAACAGTAGTCCTAAGATAAACTCTGCATCCATGCAGGACTCGAATGAATGAGATGGGCCAGTGCGTTACGTGCTTATCCATCTTAGCCGCCACTATTTAGACCTACGTGCGATTTTCTCTTTGTTCTCAGGTGCTGATGCAGCTTCATTTGCGAGAGCGCTGTAAAACGCCATCCTCGGGCTGTGACGCAGTCACTGAAATCTGAATAATTCACATTCAGCAGAACTTCATGCGTGAGAAGGAGAGTGCGTAATACACTCAACTGAATGATGCAAATCTCCCCTCCGTTGGAGCCGTAAACGTCCAACGGAGAGCACCCGTGTGAGGCCGGGATAAAGCTTTTTTTTTTTACTCGTTGAAATTCAGAATTTTCATGCGTGATAAACCCTGAGGGATTACGTCTACCGCGCAGGACTTACTCGCGTGACTTTTAAGCCTGTTACTATTTCTGGTTATATAGATCTGTGTTGCATTGAATTAGAAACAGTGATTTTTATTCAACGATTGTCGTTCCAAACAGATGTTACGTTTCACTGTACAACTTCTTCTGGTCTAGTATACTTTGGCTATGTGACGACAAATATTTTTGTTTTTCGGCGGATTTTCATATTGACGATCATGATTGCCGAGGCAGACTTCTATGAAGAGAGTTTTAAAGACTTCAAAAAATATTATGTGACTACACACTATGAATGATTTAGGACTTATATAAAAATTTATAACGTATGTACCATGAAATCTGTGGAATCCGCAAATAGTGAAAATGGGAAAACAGTGAATGAGAAAATAAAGAGAAGCAAGTTCCGAAATTTAGGCACGTTAAATAAGTATTCCCGTGGAAAGAGATAGTGATCATTTTCTGGTGGGTCAGTATTTTGGAAAAAAAGGAATAATAAACGGGTGGGCCTTGGGCGTAATTTTTTTTTTGAGAAAGACACTCCGAGTCATCCATTTGCAAACTCATCCCACAGGGGCCTAAAAAAGAATAGAAGATAAAATATGCTTAAAAATATCCTCGTAACTCATTTTTATACCATTATAAAAGTTTTTAGTGAATTCATGCAAAAATTGAACTCTATTGAATAACATCATCATATGTTTTAAGTTTCCCATTTAAATTTTAGTAAAAATTTTAAAATGTTAAGGATAAAATTAAAGTTAGCAACTCTTACATTAGTATTTTACTTGTCTCTTTCTCTAATGAGCCAACATTAAATGTAAAAAACCTTCCATGACTGATTCTACTCCTTCTTAGTTAAGCCGTAAATAATACTCAAAATACTCAAAAGTCCTGCAGCTTGCCAATATTTAATCCGTATGGAATGAGTGCTACTTCTCTTATGACTCATAATCGTGAATTATCTACATAACTTAATGTTTAGTTGGAGAGGCCCACTGCCTTGTAGTACAAATAAAATTGGCTGTGGGATTTTCAATACAAATGGAAGCATACCTGTTTGGAGATAAGGCAGGCCCGACGAAACTGTGTTCTGAAACAATTATGCGCGCTAGAAGGCGTCAAAAAAGTTTTGTTTCTGCGATAAAATCTTAAGTGCTATTTCTAGGTTATTACATCATTAGAAGTGATTTTGCGTTGGCGCATTCATCTACGATGGATTACAGCTGATTTACTTGTTTCGTCCTGGAAAATATTTTGTACTAAAAATAAGCCTTCTCTAGTTGCAAGAATCCTTCCTTTGTCTTCCTTTTTGTGCGTATTCTATGATCATTAATATATAAAGCAAGAAAAACAGATGACTTTTTCCTGCTACTTTAATCAAGTCATTCATTTCAATGGATTTACCAAGTACTAGGGTATTATTATAATCAACAAATAAATAAAATGTCCCAAACGCAAACTTGAGTTATGGTCATAAACGTGAGTTTTCAACCAAATGTCTCCTTAAATTATTTACTTGATAGGCATTTTATATTAAAAGTAATTATATTAAAAGAACCACGGAACTAGCCGCGCAGCAACTTCAACGGAGTCACCCACTAGTGATCACACTATTGTGTGAAACTCACAGTGGAAAAATCATTCGCCTGGACTGCGATTCGAACCCAGCTCCCATGATTTCGCGCTGAGTGCTCTAACCAGTAAAGCTTTCCAGGTGTCCTCTTCCACTATGAATCTCATGGGGGCTTTGAGGAGCAAGCTGTCCTCACAGGTACCATGCATATGATGCCAGGGGTACCGGTATGCGAGAGCTAAGCGCCACAGTCCACCAAAGTATTAACTTAACTGGTTAGAGCACTCGATAAAAAAATCCAAATGTGAGTCCGTGCGAGAGTATACTCGGCTGTTGGAAAGATGGGAAGAATTACGAGGGATATGATTATGGAAAACGTTTGGTCAAACTTTCATCAAGTCTTTTCACGCTGCTTAGTCATTAAAGCTCCGAAATAATGACGCTGCCCCAGGGAAATTCTTAAATTTTTCCCTCTCGGCATACTACATAGAAAAAGAAAATATACAGAATACTATATAACAATGGGTACGTCTCTGCCATCTCAGTTTTCAGTGCATACTTGTTTTGTCTATGATTTTACTGGAGTTTCATGACACGAGTGTTATTTGAAAGCGCTGTGATGTATTAATTTATAATTAATTATCGTTAATAATGTTATTGCTGATCGAAATTTCATTTTCGGTAACTAAATTATACCTTTTTGCTTCTTCTTTGATATGCTGTTTTTTCTGAGTAGGGATTACATGTAGAGAGACCAGTCCATTTAACTAATGAAAAGACGTTTGATAAAATGCCGGGTCAAATATAGGAACTCTCAGTGGGTGTCTTTCAAATGCCATTGTTTTGCTTGGATCGTGTGGAAAAAATGGAGAATCAAATACAAAACTTTGTTATTTTGTGGTATAGTCTTACAAGTCAAATTCCAATCTAGCTTTGTAAATGTTAGGATTCCGGCACGCCACTTTAAATTTTTATTGTTGGATCTTGCATTTCTAAGGGCAAAAACTAATGCAACGCGTAATTTCTGTAGACTTATTTCCAACCGAGTTAAACAAATCCAGTTATTATTTTCCTGCGGTAAATAGTATCACTTTTAAGAAAATCCACTTCAGGAGGAACCCTTGAGTTGGGTATGACGTTTGAAATATTCCAGTTGCTTCAATATTATATGAAATATTTATCTACAGTCTAGCCTAACTCGAGTAGATTCCTATGTGTTATTGATTTTTGTAGAACTCTCGGTTCTTGGTGGTTAATCATTTTGAAAATTATGGTAAGATGTGAAAAATGATTACAATATGCAATTTAAACATTTTATGTTTCCTATGGTCCCCCTTGCAAGGCTAGAGTTCTCTTAGTGATCATTCCTAGCATTCTTATTTTCACGGTGATGGAAGAAAATTTCTGCTTCATGCCCAATTATTATACACTCCTCGAGCACTTCCAGTTATAAAAGAACCGAACAATATTATGCTGTGTAGTTAAATCCCACCTTTTCAAATATGATGTTCTACGCATAAACACGACGTCTTACTTAGGTAACATTAAATCTTAAAAAAAGATCAAATATAATGTTTTTATGAGCAAGATTAGTAAAAACAATTATTGAATATCCTACATAATTTGTCTATTCTCTTTGAAAATCCGTAGGGGTTTTAATAGCAATTTTATGAGGTCTATAATATCTGAATACTTCGAAAATAAAATGCCTCAAAATGATTAACGCATATATTAATGGATATCTAAATTACAGTTTTAATTGAGAGAATTTTAACAAACTACTGAATGATAAATATGAATAATTTTTTAAGGCAGCAAATGTACGTGTAGCAAATAAGATTTGTCTTTGCCTGCGTGTTTTAAAACTAAAAATTCGGATGATGAATGGACTTGCTTTCCCATTTCTCAATTACTGGAACAAGTCCCATATGTACAAAGTATATGGAGGGCTACTATATTTTTATATGCAACAAAAATAATTATATGAAAAACATGTAAGCTTAAATGCCTTAGGTTTGACGGATTAAGCTTCAAGTTGGTGTGAGACTCACCTGGGCTAAAGTATTTTGCTGCACGAAAAAAATTAAGGGGTAAATGTGTGCAAGAATAAAGTAGTAGTTTTTGATAAGGAGAATGGGGACAATAACTGTATGATGAGGGTGAATGGTGAAGTAATTGAACAAGTGGATGATTTTGTGTACTTAGGTAAGATGTTGACGAAAGATGGACGGATATATGAGGAGTTAAAGGGACGCCCGAATACTGGAAGGAAAGTGGTCGGTAGTATGTGAAGCATATCAAGGAATGAGTGCCTGTCTAATGTAGCGAAAATTGCCGTGTACAAAAGTGTACTTTCCTCCACTTTGTTGTATTGTAGTGAAACATGTATATGTCATGATATCGTAGACATATGAGTGGACTAAACGCCGAGGACATGAGTTAACTGAGGAGTATTTGCGGCAAAAGTAGGATAGATAGGGTCAGAAATGAGTGGGTAATAAATGAATGTGGGTTAGATGCTCCAGTAATGGGCATATATGAAAGGAGTGTGCTTCTTTGGTTTGGCCATGTTGAGAGAATGGATGAGAGTCGAATAACGAAACAGATATATAAGAGTGAAATGAATGGTGCGAGAGGTAGAGTTAGGCCGAGAAAGTAGTGATGGAGGAAATTCTTAGAAAGAGGAATATTAGGAGTCTTAAGAACAGGAGGGTGTGTATGAAGCAGTGTATGGGGGTAAACGAGGCAAAAGAGGTTTGCAAGGATAGATCATTATGGAGGAAATTATTGAAGCAGAGTTAGGTGTACAAATATGTATTTATGAGTGAAACTTGGTGACTCTGCCTACCCCGAAAGGGAACGACGTGATTGGTATGTAAGAATGTAAAACAAATAAGGTTTCACGTTAGAAAAATACTCTCTGTCAAGTTGATGGTTTTGTCTAAATAAGTTTACTTAAAGATCAAATTATTGGTGAATTGTTATGAATGAAGAGTGCTAATTTGTTTCTCTAGCCGTGTAAAACTGACAAATTTCTTATGTAATAAATTTTTTAATTGTAAATAAACATTGCTATTTGATTAGTTGATTATAGACACTATAAACTGAAAATTTGAGAGAATATCTAATCTTGTATTACTTATTTGTTTTGGAAAAGCGAAAAATTCTTTTCTCGGTGATGTTTTCCCGTCGGAAAACTAACATATTTCCTTCAATATTTTTCAGCATGTAATTGCATCAACAAGAACTAGGTATTGTACTGTTTCTTTTTCATCTTTCCAAGTTCCAATAAGCCTTCAGCTTAGCCAAAGTGTTTATATGGCACATACACACTTGCAAACAAGTTCTCTGGTAATACCAAAGGGGAGTAGTTCAAAACGAAATTCTTCCTGAATTAACCTTTCGTTGTGGTCAACTCGAGACACACACATATTTTCTCGTTTTAATTTACATTGTTTTAATTTTAATTAACATTACCCTTCAGATTCACGTTTGAGACTCGAAATTCACGTTCTTTGAAAGTGTCAAGTCATGCTGTGTTGCCTTAAACGTGGTAAATATATCGTCTCACTCTTTTTCGACAATTATCTTCTCTATTTTCTCCTTTTATACGAGGAAAGATAACGTTTATCTTTGACCTTGCCACGGCTACGCCATATAGCTCTCTAGAGATCAATTATCTTTCACTGAAGAAGTCTTTGCTGTTGCCCTGGGGCATTGTATACATTTTTAATTTAAATTGCGGTTCTCCATTGTCTCCTATGAGACGGTATATGTACCCTAGTAAACTCACTCCTAACTTTCACATCTGCACATTGTTGGAACGATAATATTGTCAAACACCCACTCTACCGTTAAATTTAGTTCAAATTTTCCTCTTCTGCATTGGAGAAAAATTTACACACTTCATAAATTGGAGATGTTTGAAGATACTGCGCAGGATGCAATAGTTATCTAAATCTAAATTTTAATTGCTACGCTGCGCTGGCCACTCTTACGCAAACATTTCCACTTTGCTATCATTCCTACATTTCAACAGATTCAGGCGAGATATCGTGGAAGTTCTTCATAATGTAAGAGAAACAATTGCACTTTTCCACAAAATTGTTTTAATGCGTACAACGCGTTTCGGCTCACAGAGCGATCATCAGGTACAAGGTCTTTTTAACGCATTAAGACAATTTTGTGGA
This sequence comes from Ceriagrion tenellum, assembly GCA_963169105.1. Lineage (NCBI taxonomy): Eukaryota > Metazoa > Arthropoda > Insecta > Odonata > Coenagrionidae > Ceriagrion > Ceriagrion tenellum. The sequence goes on from OY720639.1 coordinate 107,095,781, forward strand.
AAAGTGCAATTGTTTCTCTTACATTATTCCTACATTCATTTTTCAAAGTAGTTTATAACACTAAGCCTTTCCTCTAATAATCCATTTCTGCACTAAAATTCATTGTAATGCATGAATGGAGTCCCATTATATTTCATCAATACAGTGCCGGGACTTACCAGAATTTTTGTACATTTTGGATATGCAAAGCCTAAATTTTGAATTGAAATTATGGCAGTTCACTCAACATCTACCACCGCATGCTCTCCTGTGTGTAGTGGCAAGAGAATATGGATGAGCCCGTCCAAAATGAAGCCTTTATTAGTTCCTTTGTCATTCATTAACCTCAGCCGAAATTACTTCTTTAAGCAGGCAGAGTATGCTATACATTTGTGTCAATGTTCTATTTTTTGATGATAGATGTCTGTTAGAATATTGAAGCCTTAAAAAGCACATTTGAGGCCATTCAAAGTTCATTTCATGCGAGGCATTTTTATCCGAGAAATTGAATTCTATTCGGATTTTTAATAGTTAATGTACGTTAAATCGCACTGTATAGCATGGCAGATGACTTGTAGTTTCCTATCTGGAAAGGTTAAGGAAGACCTAAGTATACATCTATTTGAAGTATCAAGACAAGCATTTAAACGTAAAATGCCAAAGATTAACTACATTGCAAATACTGGCCGACCGACTGATGATTTCAGTGATGTCACTCCTGAGAACGGCTAACAGTAATTTTATCCCTAAAATTTACGCACTGAGCACTACCAATATCCGACAATACTCTGTCACATATAATCAGAATCTACTTATTTTCATAATTTTGATAAATGGCGCAAACATTCGGTATCCAATCAATCCGTCCGAAAATTTCTGTTAACTTACCTCAGAGGGAGGGGGAGAATATGAACAAAGCTTGCGTCGTCTTACGCTGTGGGAAGAGGATCACAATGCGTCAAAAATTGTCTTACGTCATACTTAAATGGCCCCTGTGAAGAAATTCACTATATTTGTAGTACTTGTTAGTTTGTCTCTGAACTCATTACCACGTCACACACAAGCATGCAACCAAGCGCATAGATATGAGACGAAAGTTGTACACATTAATTCTTGTCAATATATGGAAAATATTAAATGTGCTTAGATAACTTCCATAACTCTCATTCTTTCTCATAATCTATGAAAAAACCTTGTCCTCTAAAAGTATTTATTTATATTTATAATTTATTTTTGTTAATTTGTTTTTAACATTAATTTACTCTATCTTTTTTTCAAGATGCTGGCCTAAAACCATTAGCGAAATTTTTTTAACTTAAACTTAACATTTATATTTGTTAACCTAAAGGATTTTTTCATCTAATTTGTAAAAAATTCTAATTAAAGTGCTAGCATAAAATCCTTAAAAAAGACTATGATCTTCCGAATGACTGCTCCGATTCAATTTTGTCTCATTGGCCATTAAATGTGTTAATGGTGTTTTTAAAAACTCGAGTTCAGTGGATATAACTTTGAAAGTTCGCACATACTTGAAAAAGTAATTTCCTCAAAACGTAATTCTAATTCTTACCATAAAATGCCCTGACAATCTAATTTCCAGTTTTCGCAAAAATGCGTAAAATTTATGACAATTCTCACTCCTAATGCTAAAAGTCTCATTGCGCCCAACATTACTGTTTCCTTTTCATTTCTGAGGAATACTACCCTTGATTTAAAAAAAATGTAATTGTACGTTTCATGTTTTGAGGTTCAACTACAGGAAAGTTGATTTTAACTGATGAAAAAAGACACCAACAAAATAACACAAAGGTTCTTGATGATGACACCGCTGTGTCGAAACATGTTATACCAAGAAGCTAAATCAGTGAAAGAAAATCAAGTCGTTTTTCATTAGTGACCAGCATTTCTTTCTAGTTATAACTATTTGTGCTTCTTGGGAATGTTCCCAGATTTTTGTAGCGCAGAGCAGTTGTTTCCTGGAGCTCGGAAGTTAGAAACTAATGTGATTGCCCCGATCCAGCTAAAATATTTTTTAGTCGTCTAGATTACAGAACAAAATGGGAAGGGTTTGCCGTCGACCAACTCCTCGCGAGGCGTTTAATCGGAGACGCTCTTCGTATTTACCCGTAAATATTATCAGAGCTCCCGCCTCTGATCTGCTGTCTCTCTGGGAGATAGCAAGGGATGAGGGAAAGGTTGGATGTAATGGAGAGGAGAGAGTGCGCACGGCTTATCACCTTAAACCGGCCACACGCCACACTTTCCCCACCAAAGTCCCTCCCCGACGCCAAAACCATTCCTCTCCCTCCCTCTACGGCCGTTTCAACCCCTTCCTCCATCCGCATCCCGGTCCCAAATCCCCCATCCTTCCACCCCACCTCATTCCATCCACCCTATGTTCACTCCCAGCATCTCCCTGCCATAACCTCCCCGTATTCCCACCGTTCCACACCCGTCCCACCCAAGCACGCACCCTTTCATCTCCTAACCGTCAGAGTGCGGTTCTCATCCCATCAGCTGAGAGAGTAGGTAGGGAGAGGAAGCAGAGGCAGTTACACCACAACACCTACTCTGTGACTCTGGCGTGCGTTCAGCTCTCGTGGAGAGAGGTCGTTGAGACTAAATGGAAATTTTTACTCGTCTCTGTCACTCCTTATAATAGCGTATAACAAATTCTGTAGTCTCTTATTTTCATTGTCTTGCTTTTCTGATAATCGTGCTCAGAAATCGTGCATTGTTCGATAATTTTTCTTTACCTCTTGCAGTTGTACTTGTACAGTTGTACTTTTCTGTAATAATGCGGTCTTAAATATGAATTATTTTTTATTCCAGCCCACTGAAAACGTTAAAGTAAGTTGGTAAATATTTTATAATTCATGTGAATCAATTTATAGAATTTTTTTCTCTCGGGAAAACAAAAATTAATTTTGTTTTATTTATATTTTTCTTGTGATATTGTAGTTTTAATGAACGTTGTTGTCCATTATAATGTTACCTATCTTCGTTGCGTCTTACTTCTTCCACAAATGTGCTTACTACAAGGTATTACTCCTCAGTCAATCACTTACGGAGCTGTTCAGGGAATATGTCGCGGAATACGTCGAATGTACACCAAAGGATGTTCTGTATGGTTTCAATGTCCTCGTTCTCATGAATGTGATAGCCTGTTAGATATCAAATATATATAACCCTCATACGGATTCCTGAATTTCGTAACGCAAATTGTTAGGCGCCGCGGCGGAGCTTGATTATCATGAAGTTCAAATTGGATATTTGAGAGGAAAAATCAATTATTTTCAATATCCTGAAGGTTGATGTTTAATGAACCAAGGGTTATTAAAAAACAAGGGTTTTGACGCGTATGTTGGAAAAAAGTTCTTTAGCATTTGATTGTTTTTATTTAAAATTACATGGACATTTTTTTCTGAACAACTGAAGAGATTTGGAATTTTTCTTTCTTTATTTTATCCTGCACAAATTACATTTTAATTGCTTGATTTTTTGCGCAAATTTCACGTCTACTTGTCTTTCATGAGGTTTACACTGAATACTAGAAATGCATTTTTTTGCCCTTTTTGAGCACATTTGTCCACCCGTGCCAGAATAAGTTTTCTCCCCATATCAGTACTTCCTGGAAACTATTCCTGGGTATTTTTATGCGCAAAAAATATAAATTACAAAAAAATATTGAAAATAGCAATGTTTTTCTTAAAAAGAATGGACAAATGATGGTTACAAACCTCATCTTAAAAATTAAATTTTTAAGCAAATAAAAAATCATTCTTCATAGGGTTGATGTGGAACGCAAACTAACCATCTAAATAAATCTAACAATGCTCTCAGAATTATAGAGTTGAATTATACAGTGATATGTTATATTAATAACTCTATTTGCATGACAAGTTGTTGAGACAGGGCATTATTCCCAGATTAAATCAAATTTATTTCTCACCTACGCTGATTTTTTAAATATTTATTATGTAGTTTGATACAAAATTCCACAGAGGAAAAATCATTTTCCTGACCGGGAGTCAAACCCTTGCTATCTAGTGAAGAGCTTTAGCCACTTAAGCTGATGAGGCTGATAACGACTTGACCAGGGGATGATCCCCGGATCTCTCAGTACTTAACCTTAAGCCAGGTAAGCTGCCGAGGAGTTATTTTCCCCTGTGAATTTTTATATTCTCTCCCAGATGAGGTGACTCAATAAAAAGTCATACCTTGGTCAGTCCCAGTATTCTCTAAGCATCTTAGTGACTGCGTTTGGTTCTCTCTGGAGATTAGAGGACCGGTCAGAGGCATTACTTTAATTCGCATCTCATTAACATCGGCTGCCGTTCCAATATACACACAGCAAGATTTCACAAGCAGCGGAGTTGATAAAATGACAGTCAATGTTGAGTATGAGAAAATTGTTCGTGTAAATTTGTTGCATTTAACTTTTTGAGTTCTGAAATTGTTTTTTCCGAGATAAAACAAAATTCTTGGGCCATGAATGCCTGTTGTTTCCTTTTCAATGTGAGAGGCATTAGTCAGTTTATTGATCATAAATATGATAAATTTATCATTTGCAGTCACATAAGACTGATTTTCTGCGGCTCTTCTCCATCTTAGCGTTAGAAAACTGATTTTATGTTACAATAATTTGGTTCCATTTTATCAGCTTATCATAATGGAATAATTTAGTGTACATATTCCATCGCTAAAGATGTAACAGTGCTCCACGCATGTGCTCTTAGCAACCGGAATATTTTTGTTCGTTTACATCATTGAGTCAAATGGAGAGGGTGATTGCTATGGAGGCCAATGCACGAGGCTGTGATGTCGGCATGTTCTGTACGACACTACGATTTTCCATTACAGCTTACGGGCTAATGCGCTAATTTTGCAACATTTTAATCTTTTCCATCGATTACTTAATATAGATCAGTATGCATTTACTTCTGTCACATAGTTTCTCATTTATTTACATAGTATTTATTTACATAGTATTTAAATTTATTTAAATTAATAATGAGTAGTCTGAGGAGTGTTTGCGGCAAAATGGATAGTAGATGGAGTAGTAGTAGGATGGATAGGATCAGGAATGAGTGGGTAATAAATGAATGTGGGTTAGATGCTTTAGAAAGACATATATGAAAGGAGTGTGCTTAGTTGGTTTGGCCACGTTGAGAGAATGGATGAGAGTCGAATAACGAAACAGATATATAGGAGTGAAATGATTAGTGCGAGATGAAGAGGTAGGTCGAGGAAGTTGTGATTAAATGTGGTTGAGGGAATTCTTAGGAGGAGGAATATTAGGAGTCTTAAAAACAGGAGGGCGTGTATGAAGCATTGTATGGGGGTAAATAAGACAAAAGAGGTTTGCAAGGATAGGTCAGTATGGAGGTAATAATTGAAGCAGAGTTAGGTGTACAATTGTGTATTTATGAATGAAACTTTGTGACTGTACCCGGAAGGGAACGGCGTGATTAGTATGTATGTATGCATGTATAATCCGCATTTCTGATGAGAAATGTGGTCGTGTAGAATCCGTAGAGGTATGTAAGCAATGCATGTTTCAAGAGTAACTTGCCTAAAATTTATGATAGATGGTGAACATTCTTGCTTTACATCCGCTTATTCGTCCATTTTGTGCTATTCAAGGAAATATAATGATGGAGCAAGTATAATCTATGCATTTATTTTGGTTGTCAGGCTACATTTTGATGACATAGTGTCCTATCCGACTACCTTTATGGTTTACATGTCATTAGGTTTAGTAATTGTTTGTCGTGAGCCAAGGTAATTCCAGTAAAAAACTTTCTACAGTCCTAATTAGCCACCTAATTGCTCACCTGCCGTTTCATTATCAATCCATTAAATAACGACAGATATAGCAATGAATGAGGCCATCTATTCACAAGAACTCCCCTTTTTCCCGACCCACTGCATTCCTCAGAATATCTGAAGCCGAGATATCCTAAGATAAGAGAGATCGCCGAACTATAGATTTTATTTTTCAGGAGTCTTTTTTTCGGCCAGTTTTCTCTGTGCAACTTATTTTGTATATTTTTACTGCTCATGATGTATATCTGGTAATCTTTGGGTTCTGCGAGTATTTTTTTGCATTATTTTTGCGATAGTTTCACCGTGCTCTGCAACCAGTTTCGTCAGGATTTTTAAACAACAATGGTTTTCTTTTTTATAAATAAACAAATTTTTTAGTAGATTAATCAAGAATTTATAAATATAAAAATCCAACATCTAACCCAAAGGTTACCAAGTATATTTATTGTGCAAGTTTGTCTTCCCCACTCCAAAGAGTTTCTAAAATACGTATTTTTTCTCTTTTCGTGGAAGTTCTTGATTGGCATTTTCATCCTTACGAATGATCTTAATCATTCTTTGAAAATAGCATACTACCCTGGAGTTCTATCTCCAACATTTTCTAATAGGTGAATTTTATATTTTATGAATTAAAAAATAGCAATACTCTTATTTTACAGTGGTATAGGGGGTAAGGAACACTTTGCAATTTTTTTACAGTCATGTCAGCAAATATTAAGAGAATTTTTCGTCCCGCTCTCATTTTTCCCCGCTCAAGTTACTGCTTAAAAAATTAAACTATAATCACTCTCTTTGGTAAATGTCACCAACAATGGTAAAATAAAGTTATTTCTCTCTAAATTCTCCATTTTCCGAGATTAGGGAATTAGTTGCGTAAACACTTATCTCTCGTCAATATCTGTTAATCATTCACGACGACCCAGTCTGTTTTTCTGTATATGCTTCAAAATTCGGACCAGCGAGCAAAAATATTAAACCATTACTAATATATCCTTAATTTTAAAATGAAAAAGTGTACCATTTTATCATAGTTATGTTGCATTTAGCTGCCAGGTCTCTCACCCATTTTTCTGTTGGCGGTTCACCGAACATCATAGCATATCGTTCAGTTATTTTTTAATCGCTTTATCTATTACACTTTTATTCCAAAGTAAATCATTCTATCAAGAAGTTACTGTTTTTTGTTTTAATACGAATAGAATTCACAGAATTACGGTTGAAGCCACAATTTTTATTACTTTTTTATTTTTTTAATAATTTTTTATAATTTTTATTACTATTACGAAAGTTATCAAATACTTATCTAAGCGAAATATAATTATAGATGATCTCCCGATATTGATTGGTTTACTGGAGGTTGATATTCTTATGCATCCTAATATTTTATAAAAAAAGTACCATATCACCGTGCAGGATTTCATTCTTCAGTTCCATATACGTCCTTTATCCGTACATCCAATCCAAGTAAATAATTTTCTTTCTTCTCTTCTCCGCTAAGTCAACACCTTCCCCTGTATCGTGGATTTCAGCATCAGCTCGCCCTTTATTACGTGCTCCAAGAACCAAGATTATTTGATGCTATATTCTAATAATAAGGCATTAAGCTTCGGGTATTTGCAGACGATGCTGTAGTGTACGGAGAAATCCGTAGCAATTATGATATTACTCGTATATTGCTAACGAAGGACCACGAGGCAATTTAAATGTACTGCAGTACGTGGCAGCTAGAGTTAAATTGGAAAAAAACTGGATGCAATGAACTTTTAAATGGAGAAACTCTCCTCAATACAACTATTACATAAAGTATACCTAATTGGAGACTGTAGAATGTGATAAATACCTTTGATTTCAAAGAAGTAATGGTCTCCCTTGATACAAACTATACGGGAAAAAACTGGCCAAGCTAGAGAAATATTGGTATTTGATAAAAGAGTAAGACGAGCATTACTATAAAGTGTCAGTCAAACAGAAGTTTCATCACTAAATGTTTGAAATAATAACATAAATGCTATGTTAGGTTATAGAATAAGCAAACGAAGTCTAAAATTATGGAGATATTTTTTAAACAATACCTGTAGAATATTAAAAAATATTCCTCAATAGCTGGGATCCTCGGAGATTCAAGTTAAATTGTTTAAATGGAATAAAAATTTAATTCAGGCCAACAATGACGACATTTACGAACACGTTAAAGAATATATGTCACTTATGTTTTTTTCTGAAATGAAAAATGTGAATGTGAAAAATAATGAAATATTAAATGTAGGCTAAAGGACTACCTAGGGTATTCTAGTGTTAAAATGTCGTATTTCCTGCTATCGATAAGACCATAATGGCTGGTAATGAGACTGAAGCAAGTCAGTCGAGGGATCACGTAGCTGATTAGTTGATTTGATACGTCTTTCATCTACATCTACGAAATACTGTGCAGAGCACCACAAGGGCATGTGTCCCGGGGTGATTCCACACCAAGCATGCAGCTCAAATCAGAACCGCGCACCTCTCTCCGGCCACAAGCAGGTCGTAGGCCACAAGCATTCAGGATACCAATGCGCAGTCAGACCAGAAACTAGGAGAGTGATACGTACATACGTGGTACGTTCAATTATGCTAACATGCAACGTACTACGAATATTTAAGGTACAACCAATGAGTAGTACTATTCATTCGATTGGTAGAAGGTACTACATTGGTACTAAATTATATCAGAAACTTCATGAGGGTTCAGTTGTTAATAATGATGTTAATATATTTCGCACAAGAACAAAACCTACTTTATCATTCGTGGGTCAAATCATCAAAGAGCTAATGTATCGCCACTATTATTGTCCCTTATTGTACATGGAAAAAAATCAAATTACAAATCCATCGGTTCTCAAGTGTATTTACTTAATCATTTGCATATATTCTCTCTGCTCTGCCATTATAGTTTGGCTCTAGCAAAATATGCTGAACTTCCGGAAAAAAATTGTCCAAATTAAACTTTCGTAAACTATTAAATCTATACTTTTCCCTTTGATCAGATAGAGATTCCATCCCTAAGTACTTCAACAATTCAGTTAAACTGCTGTGTTATACGTAACAATTATAGCAAATCTTGATGCTATTCACTGTGTTCCATCTATGTATGTAACTAACTTGATGTGTACGTATGGATTCTCATGTCTAGTAAATGAGGCCACCAGGATTAGCCATCAATCTTCAACCTGTATTGATCACATGTTTGTGAGGTTCTATAATGCATTCAAACTAGAAATATTGGCAGACGTCCGACACTTGGGGATTACTGACCATTCAATGATTACACTCGTAGTTTCAAAATAAATAAAAATTAACTATAACGTTGAACGTGAAAAACCTCGAAATTCAATTTATGTAAACTATGATACGTTGCATGATTTAATGAGCAAAATAGACTGGACTCCAGTAACTAATGAGCCAAACGCCTCGAGGGCTTTTTCCATTATGTTGGATTTGATGCAAGCTGTGATTGACCGAGCAAAACTAACAATAATACAGGATAAAAAGACAACAAAATTAAAACCTTGGATGACCACCTCTCTGCTCAAAGAGATAAATCAAAAAATGATATCCTAAAAAAGTATAGGCGTAATCCCAAAAGCGAGAGCTTGAAGGAGGAATTTTTAAAATGTAGAAACAATCTAAGGGTTAAGCTGAGAAAGACCTGCAATGATTTTTACATGAGGAAGTTTGAAAATAATCGAGGTAATCCTAAAGCTCAATGGGACCTAGTTAAAGAAATAACTGGACAAAATAGTTCAAAAACCCTTGATCTATGTATCGAAAGGGAGAACACGGTCATTACTGATCCTGTGACACTGGCATCTGAATTTAATCAATATTTTATCTCAGCTTTTCAATATAAAATTAACGGAACTACAATCTCCCCTCTGAAAAAATCCATGTTCCATGATCGATTCTTGTCAGTCGTTGTATTTGGAGCCAGTATTTCGAAACGAAATCATTGCACTGGTGAAAAGTTTCCCCTCAAACAAATCACCAGGCTTCGATGGCATTAGCATCAATACTTTAAAGAGGACAATTGTATTCATAGCGCCTGTCTTGGAATACGTATTCAATCTGATCATTTCAACTGGAGAATTTCCTTCGGCTTTAAAAAAGGCAGTCGTCATTCCGCTATTCAAAAAAGGTGATCCAAAAAAATTGGAAAATTACAGACCGATATCACTCCTTTCGACATTCTCAAAAATTTTTGAAAAACTCGTGAAGAAGAGGTTATTAAATTTCCTTGATAAAACTCATGTTTTCAGCCCGAAACAATTTAGTTTTAGAAGTAAATTGGGAACCGAAGATGCCTTAATGCATCATTTGCAAAATGTTTATAATGCACTCAATCATAATAAACGCACAGCTACCTTATTCATCGATATCCATAAGGCTTTTGACACCCTTGACCACGACATTTTATTAAAAAAACTTCATCAAGCTGGAGTCAGAGGAAATGTCCTTCAGTGGTTCAATAGCTATCTATCTATGCGCTCACAGTGTGTTCGACTGAATGGCTGTTATAGTCATTATATAGAAATAAAGGCTGGCGTTCCACAAGGCTTAGTACTGGGACCGATACTTTTTCTGATTTATATAAACGATCTTTGTAATCATAATTTTAATGGACACGTCACAGCTTACGCTGATGACGTTGCACTCAACTATGTAAATGCATCCTGGGACATTGTTAAAAGAAAGATGGAAGAAGATTTAACAGTTCTAAGCAATGGTTTCTTTTTAACAAACTTTCTTTAAGTTCCAAGACCAAATACATGGTGTATGATTTATGTAACAGGTATAAAATTGACTGGGAAGTAATATATCATTCTCCGGGCTGTTCAGTAGGAAACTGTTTAAATTGCATCACGATTGGAAATGTAACTGAATTTAAATATTTGGGGGTTATCCTGGACAATAAATTAAAATGGAAACACCATGTAAATTGCCTAACTAAAACACTACGGCATTGTATCTCAAATTTATACTTCGTACGAAACAAATGTCCATTGTATTTCTAAAAGTTATCTACTTGGCACTGGTTCAGTCAAAATTAAGTTATGGTTTAATTTGCTGGGGAGGAGCTTACAGAAATACTATAAACCCCGTACTATTTCTGCAAAAGAGGATAGTACGTGTGATAATGCACAAAAACCGTTTCTCTCATGCATTCCCACTCTTTTTAGAACTGAACTTATTGCCTATTAGGTATATGTATTTTTATAAAGTGTTAAAGAATTTCTATCTAAGAAGTGGCGACGAAGCAAATCTGTTACCCAGGACTCAAGTCCTGACCTTGCGAGAAAGAAATACGATTTCTCTACCCAAGCCTAATTTGACTGTGTTTCAAAGATGCTTTGTGTATATATCCCGAAAAATATTTAACGTCCTTCCAAACCACATTAAGGAAGAAAAAAACGTAAGAAAATTTCTTAAGAAAGTAAAAACTTGGTTATTACTTATAAAAAATATCGAGATTTTGTTTCGTAATTTACATGAAATATTTATCGAATTAAATGTAATGAATTAAGTGATATTGTAATATCATTGTTGAAGTAAGTTTTCCCGATCTTGTATTTGTGTGTCTCTTTTTTGTAACCACTATTAAATTATGTATATCTCTGAGTCTTTTTTCTATTTTGAATTAGTTTATTCACTGTATTGTAAACGTTTTATCGAAATTCGTAAACCATTTTGTTTTTGCTATAGTTTTTTGCATGGTTTATTTATTTGTCAGTAGCCCCAACACAGGATATTCCTTAGGGGCTATCTATGGTACTACCACTCTGTATTTCCTGAAAAGGAATTTAATTATTATTATATTATAATATAAAAAAGTAATCTTTGTTTGAAGGTAAATATATATTTTTATTTGTGATTATTATATTTATGAATGATTTATGACCAAAAATAAGTAAAAATATTCCTTGTTGTTGTAAACTAGCCCAACTTCGTATGGGTCACATATACTAGCGGCGTATCCCAAGTGAGGTCTCATGAGGGAAAAATACAATCGCTCCTTTACGTTCTCGTCACATTTTCAGAGTAATCTACTGATGAATCCCAATTGACTATTTCGTTGTCCAGAAACTTCCCGTATGTGCTCATGGAGCTCATGTATATATCATTTGAGTTTCTAAATACTTCACGTAGTAAAAAATCAATTTTTGCTTGACCACTGTATGACTCTTACATCTCGTTTACTTAGTTGCTAAATAAATAAGTTGTTAATAAATTGTTTACTTAGTTGCTAAATAAATAAGTTGCTAATAAATTGTTTTTGTAGCATTTGTAGCATACATATAGTGTAGTACATGTAATTTAAAGTCACTTGTACACTATTGTGCTGTTTGGTGATATCTCATCCCACTGCAAAGCACTCTTGAGGTGGCTTGCTGGGTAATATGTAGATATAATATACTCGAGTAATACTTCTCTCCTCTCCGCCGGTGCTGAGTAATTCCTTATTCGTCTTCCTTTCCTTCTGTGGCACATTCTTCTTTCTCCTCAACAGCCACAACTCAAACGCCGGCAGCCCAATTTAATTCTCTGTTTTTAGAGAACATAATTGAACAAAGTACTACAAAGTCATATTAGACACTTAGGCAATCTCTTCTTTGGTATCTTATGTGTGCTAACATTTGAATGAATGGGAGAAGTTTCTAACGATCCAAGCTGTGATTTTGAAGGGTGGTGCTCATTTTACTCACTTAAATATGATGGCAATCGGATGAAGAAGAAGTATCGTATCGTTCAAAGTTTCTAGAAAAGTTGGCATTTCTCGCTATTTTTCCGTAGTTACTGGGGATTACGGAGTACTTGGCGCATTCCACCGCTTTTCTGTTTACACTTACGACATATTATACCTTTCATGTGCTTCAATCAAGTATTGACAATTTCTGCCTTGTATTTTTTCAGATACGGCCCCGATAGGGAGCGCATCCCAGCCAGAGTGGTGATATTTATTTCACCAAAATAAGGCCACCCTAGAAGTCATTAGAATGGTTTTTGCTAAAGTGTTAGACTAAAAGTGCAAGCACTCGTATAATTTTTTCCGCATGAGGCGACCACATTTCCGCTCCGGTTAACTATTCGCCCGAAAGTCTATTTTTGCCGTTACTACAGCGGTTGTTCTCGCGGGGACGCTGTCCCAAAAACAGTAAATTGTGCTTTCGCTCACTCTCCCGAGATTAGAGGATTAGTCGCATGAGGTCGCTCGGATCGCCTCAATCTGTTTCTCATCCACGCTGCCGGTCACCAGTCTCCTTCTCAAGGGTGTGCTTATACCCTCTCCACCCCCCCCCTCCTTTACCCACACTCCCCTCTCCATTCGGCCGCCCTGGATTGGATTTTCGGGTCATTGTCTGCCGTGCGGGTCAAGGCACTCTCTCTTCACTTCGCCTTAATGGCATCTCTCTCTCTCTCCTACTTTCTCTCTCTTTCTCCTCATCTCAAGGGTCCCGTTTCCTGAGACCCTGCTCTTCGCGTAATCCTTAACCCGTTTGGGGACGCCCAAGGAAGAGGAGAAGTCGCTTACAGGGGCGTCTTGAATGAAATCACCCGCCTCGGATTGGAGCATAATGCGGTGGAAGAGAAAAAAAAGTATATAATGATAAATAGGCCCTCCTGCCTTTTACGAGTATGACCACGCTGCAGAAGAGACTTAGAGCTATGCTTGAAGGTGAAGTTTTGCGACTTCCAACAGTTTTCTCGCCCACGAGTCGAGTGAAAAGGGTAATTATTTTCAACCCCGTGGGAACGAAATGGCTACCGTCTATGCAGTCATGCCGTTCTGTTTAGTCTCTTTGCTACTGCACATTAGGCAACTGGCTAAGTCAACCGACTTGGATCTCGGTTCCTCCGTCGGGGATTGTTTCACCATGCACAGAGATTTTCTTTTTAAAATGAAATAATTGACTCGACAGTTAAACTCAACGGTCTGTGTTTTGAGTCAATGGAAAAGAACACTGTTGAGTCAGAGTTGACATACTATTGGATTATATCTTTCAAATGACCAATCTATACACTGAAAGTTAATTATATAATTATGTTCTTCTTTTCAGAGTAAAACGCTCTTAATATGCATGGTAATATAAGGTTTTCATGTTAAAAACATAAATTAAGAAGATGAAGGTGAACAAACATATTTTCTTATACTAAAGTTCGTTGATTTGAGGAAAAGTTTTTAAACGTTCATTTCCACTATCAATATAACAATAATTTAATATTCAGGCATTGTGCTGAGTGACTTTTGACTTACGACTTATGAAAAGGTGGTTATTTGACCCATAGTACGGTCCAAGAAAGTTACCTAGATAAACTGCTATCCTTGGTTCATACAACAATATCGCGATGACTTTATTAACCTTTCTGGAGTTTTTTTATCTCAAGGTATCCTTTCTTGCTTGATCAAGCGTCTCGAAGCCAAAATTAATCTCTCGTGAAGTGATTGCTTCGTCCCTAGATACAGAAGTTGCAAATCTGGAGACATCAACCCGCAGAATGTCCCATGAGTAAAATCTCAATAGCAGTCTGAAAATGTAGTTGAGTCATACGTTGCTATGCGGTATAATTCAAACTTGGGAGAAACCTTCTCATCTTTCAAAATTAATATATTACTCACAACATGCTCGAACGGGTCAATGGCAGACTTCAATAGTGATAAATAACCTTCATATAGCATCCGCAATCTATCTCATCTCTGTTTACGTCCATCATTTCACTTAGCAGCAACAAACGATGCGGATGGAGATTTCCGTTCCTTAGCGTCCTTTCAATGTCATCTAGGAAAATATGTTGGGTAGCATCTTTGTCCCGCCCTTGTCTCCCAGATTAATCCATTCCACTTGACTTCTGAAGTGGATATTGCATTACTGGAATAAGAGTAAGCTTTCGCTTAACTGAATCACCCTTTCACCTTCAGAAATAATGAAGCATCAAGGCTTTCTCCTCCTCTCTGAATCCCTATTCTGTGAAGAAGACCATATTTACTTAAACAGTCCTTTGTAAAGTGACTTAAATTTCATACATATTCTGACAATTTATGGAAAAACATCTTCACTATTAATTTTGAACAGCAAAATGTCTCAGGCTAAGCAACATTGAGTTTCGCCATCACGGAGTGGTGAAAAAACTAAAAAAATATATAAAAATAGATCTTTGATAGCATAACATTTAGAATACTTTATAGGAATAAAAATATTACACTTTATCATATTGCTTTATTTCATTACTTCCTTTAATTGATAACTTTGAGTAAAATTAGGTTTTGAAATTGAGCTAAAAATTATCGCGTCTTAATGCGTTAGTGGCTGAAGCTGAGAAAATGAGTGTTTGTACACCTCACATGAAAATCTTTCTCATAGAAAATATTAGACAAGAAGTTACAAATGTTAGAGAATCAAATAAAACTAACGTTTTTCATTATTAGACATTATGGTTTCATAAATAATACAAGTTACTTGGTAACTTTGTGGTATTCCATTTTTTCAGAGGATTTAATGGTAACATTTACAAAACCACATGCTTGAAACTTAAGACACATACTTGCTCCGCTCATCCCAGTTTCGCATCGCGATCTTCAACTCCTGGCTGTTGATTGCAACGTGGCACTCCGTGGTGGGAACTCTACCCTAAAGCATTTAGCAGCCCGCGAGCTTGACGACCTTCGACCCTTGCCTAATAATCCGACCCATAGACATTCCCGTAAAGTGATGAAAATTGTGAAATCTATACAAAATCAAATTGAATCCAAAAATCTAGTGTTAAAAAAAGCAGAAAAAGGCAACTGCCTAGTGATTTTAGACAAATGTGATTATGTTCAGAAGTGTCAAGTCTTCATCGACAATACTTATCTCAGCGTTTTGCCAAAAGACCCTACGCTCCGGTTTCAACAGTCCATCAGAGACGCTCTACGGTCATCTAATGAACTTTTTAATTCCTCTCAAGTGTTCCATCTCTCTTTCACTAATCCTCTGCCTCCACGCCTTTATGGTTTAATGCAAATCCATAAACCCGGTGCACCAATTAGGCCAGTAGGGTCCTGTATCGGAGCTCCATCCTACATGGTCACTCATGCTCTGACTCGTCGGATACATCAACTTAATACTTTCAAATCACAGTATGGAATTAAGAATTCTCTGGACTTGGTTGACAAGGTCAAAAACATTACAATTCAACTAGTGTCCTTTGTCATAGCTAATCTATTTACTAACTTACCAATAGTCGAGACCTTGGATATTACGGTTGAACAACTCAAAAAAACTATCCGTTCCTCCAAAAGTCACCCAGGAAATTTCCACCTTACTGTCTCTATGTGTATCGCAAAATTACTTTTTATTCAACAACTGTTTTTACAAACAGACTGACGGCTTAACTATGGGTTCGCCGATTTCTCCGCTTCTCGCGGAATTCTTTTTGGATAATTTTGAAAACAATCTTTTTAAATCGAAAAACAAATTTTTGCTCTCAATTGTCTATTGGCACCGATACGTAGATGACATCATAGTTCTTTGGAAAGGCACTGACAGACAACTAGATAATTTCACCAATTTTTTAAATAGCCTCCACCCAAAAATTTCATTCTCATGCGAAAAGGACTCCAACCGGACCATTAACTTCCTTCACCTCTGTATTTCCATCACCGATGACCAGCACCATTTTTCTCTCTACCGAAAACCGACCTACACTGATCATATCATTCCGGCAGATTCCAGGCATTTTCAAGCCCAAAAGCTGATGGCCTTCCACTCCCTTATTCATCGCCTATTCAATGTCCCTCTCAGTCACCTCGAGTTCAACAAAGAAGTTCGAATTATTAAACAAATAGCGCAAAGCAATGGATACCCATCTCACCTCATAGATAAACTAGTTATTAAAAAGTCCAAAAAAGCGGCCATAAATCTAATATTCTCCGGTGATATTTCCTCAAAAACAGTTCAAAAATGGTGTTCTCTTAGATATTTAGGTCTGATCAGTGAAAAGATCGCCAAAATTTTCCCATGAGAAAAATGTCGTGTGTCATTTAGACCCCCAAAAAACTGTAAAACTCTATTCGATAAGAGCAAAGACCCGTTGAATCCTAAGAAGAGAAGTGGCATATATGCATTAAAGTGTGGTGACTGCCAAGGTGTATATGTAGGTCAAACTGCCCGTAACTTTAATCTTAGAGTCAAAGAACACCAGCTAGCCTATTTTGATAATTGTGAATTTAAGAGGAATTTTGCAAAACAACTTTTAAACCATGACCACCACAGTGATTTAAATCTTGATATTTTATGTTTTGCAACCCATAGACGAGTGCTTGACTCACTTGAGCAGCTGGAAATTTTAAAGACATTGCATGACCCTGACTCGAAGATTTTAAATGAGTATTGGTACCCGTCCTCATCTCCCATCCTCACAGCCACCTCCCGAATTGCCCTCCCCCCTCCCCCGCTAAACTCCCCGCCAATCACTGCTCCTGACCAACTCGCATCCACACCACCCTAATCACTCACCTCCACCCCCCTCCTACCAAGCATTTATATAAGACTTTGTAAACCCGGTAAAAGCACCTGAAGATGACGCTTAAGCGTTGAAACCCGGGTCGTGTGTGTTTTCAAGTATGTGGTTTTGTAAATGTTACCATTAAATTCTCTGAATTATTGTTTCAGTTATTAGCACAAAATCCGAAACAACTGAAGCCAAATGGGGATTTAAAACAGAAATCGTACCGCAGTCGACTCGTATGACTGGGAAAAAATTGGTATGAAAATATATATTTGTAAAATTTTTTACATTATTTTGCATCCTTTCTTTGTTCTATTTAACGCCAAGATGTGTCATTTGTGTAAGCAACTTTTTTAAACCAAACAGAATGGTTTAATTAAGTGTTTATTTTGACTAATGTCGTCGCGGTGGAATCCTTTGCGAGCACTCGGCATTTTATTCTAATTTAACCTTCTTGCATCAAACGTAAAAATTTGTTCAATTAACGTCTGGGATTTATATTCCATGTACTGCGATTCATATTTTCTGCTATTTTAACAGATCATTTGGTTTGTGAGTATAAACATTTAATCCACAACTTGAACAAAAAATTTCCTTATTTGCAGACCTGTATACAGCATGTTAATTCGTGTTAGCCATAAAACTTGCTGTTCCTATTCAGCTGTTTCTGAGTTTTATAATATATTCGTACTAATTTGTAGATGATGTTACTTTTATTGGATGATGTTACTTTTTTTTGGCAAATTACCGCCCTTAACATATGATGATATCTTACGAGATGGTTCTTCTTTCATCAACCTTTTCGTGCAAGTTTTTTTACTTCCATTTTTTAGGTTTCATGGTCATTTATATTTATCATCATTAGCAGTTCAATCCTAAGATTAGTTGACTGCAGGCCTTTACTCTTCCCTATCTAATGCTAGTTCGCATACCTCCTGGTATTTCTTCCTCTGTGCTTTCCTCTTTATTTGGTCCATGAACTTATTCCTGGGTCTTCCTCTGAGGTATTTTCCCTCCATTTTACCTTCAATTATGTTCCTCACAAACCCACTGTGTCTCAAGGTGCCCCCAATCCATCCGGTTCTTCTTTTCTGTATGGTATTTCGTATGTCCTTTTTTCTTTTACTCTTCTGTACCTTTCATCATTTCTTATTGTTCGTCCATTTTATCTTCCGCATTCTCCAGCAGCAGGTTTCAAAGGCTTCTAGTCTTTTCTGGTCTGCTTTTCCAATGGTCCTTTCTTCCAATCCGTAGAGTGATACGCTCCACACGAATGTTTTCACATACTATTTCCCATTTTGTAGTTCCGTCTTCTTGGAGCACAGCAGTTGTTTATTTCCCATGAACGCCTTCTTAACTTGGGCTACTCTCCATTTGATGTCCGTTGTACTCATTAATATTTAGTGCTTTTTAAATATGGTATTAATGGAACTCATTCAATTGCAGTATCGACAATCACCACAGAAACCATGACTTATATTTTTTAGGCTATATTCATGATATTTTTACATTGTATTTTAATTATTACATGTGTCACCAACATCTTTTCCAGACGCATTCTCTCTTTGTTCTCCTCTTTCAAAATGCACAAATTCACGTGGGACCGCTGCGTCGGGAAATTTTTAGTTTATTCTTTCTCTTAACAGCCAAATAAATTCACTGTTGTGGACTCCCGTGTGACTTGCTATATTAGTTCAATAATGTAAGGTAGTCAGCTGTGCGAGAATTCTACTTTTTTAAGTAATTCAAAGTTTATTTATTATTACAGTGTATAAATGTCCGAACCTCAGAGAGACACGTCGGTCTTTACTATTAAAATGTATTTTAACTTGCGAAATATATTAAGGGACGACTGCTAGAATTATGTCTCTGTAATCTAAGGCCGAATTTTTGCTTTATATTTACATAATTTTCCTATTAAAATAATATTTGGTTTTTTGTTTTGTAATTACATTCTGAGTTTAATAAATAAAAAAATAAATATTTAAAAGCACAAATCACTGAATTTGTAAATTTATAAGTGGAAAATTTTGCATGCATGTAAAATGTAAAGTCCTTGATTAATTTATAACTTGTAATGAAGACAGTTTGCTGCTATCCCGTTATCTTAGAAGACCTTTACAGTAAAGACAATTAGGTATGAATTTTGAATGGGATATTCTAAAATTAGTGGTGGAATTTATTTACTACTTCTTGCACAATGTTTTTCTTTTAAACGCCCTGGTACGAAAAATTTTTAAGGTTACCACCAAGGAGTATGCCTATGAAATAGGTTACAAAGGCTTCTGTCGCCTCTTATTGCTTAAACCTGTTGGATTTTTGTGGTGATTATACGGCTACAAAGTATAAAAGAAAGATGACTGAAGTCATATATTGGCAGTCCTGTACATCACATTGAGTCTTTTGATGCTGAGTTTATTTTTTTGGTCCTCAACCTGTAATTTGCTACATATTTCGTACGAGGAAAACTACCAGGAAAAGCACGCAAGGCCCCGCTAACAAGGCCTTCAGGCTGCTTCCCTAACCATGGGACATCCTGTTTTTCTTCTTTCTTTCGTAGCGTTCATATTTTTCTTGCTCCTTCGATTTTTAGCAATTTAGTGAATATCCCAAAAAAATGATGGAATTTTTTGCCAAAGGGACGTTATAACCTCTCGGCCAGTTCATGGATAATACCACACGATATACTTTTTTCCGAATAAATTTAACTTTTTATTAAAATCCATCCCTCTGATACCAACCGAGAGAATATTAAAGGATTCCTTATTCCCCGCCGACATGAAATTTATTTATGTATCATTATATGTACGTAGTATTGCATATTTTTCCGTCCTGACGTATTATTAAGCCATAACTTACATTAAATGTCACATTCAGATAGAAATTCATGCTTCACTATCATGTGAATGTTTGTTGACTCAGTGGTTGCCAAAGTAATGAAAATGCAATTTTTGTGTGTTTCTTTATTTTATTATATTTATTTATATATTTTAATAGTATCAGCTTCCGCTTGTTCCATGTTTTGGGAACATGTTTGGCACTTTTAATTTCAGCTCACTTAAAGCTAACATGTACAAAATGTCTCCATATCAATTCTAAATTTGGCGATATCGATTTTTTAAGGGAGTACGTCGCTCATAGTTTGAGTTGCGAGATCTCTAAAACCATTACAAGTGGTGTAAAACTAGAAATGTTAGATTTAAGTGCACATGGCATCCGTTTAAGCATACCCACGATCTTTTTTGCTGTGCACGTACCGTGCATGTACGATTCCTCTTTCCCGTGGACAGTTTCGAACATCCTAGTATTAATTTTTCGGGTAGGATTATTTACATATTTTTCAATTTAATTGCATTATATCAATGTAACAATGCGTTTTTGGATTATTTTTTAGAGTTATTGAATATAATAACGCTAATTTTAAATATTCTTAAATATATACAGTATTTCTACATTTTGACAACAGATAAAGTCCTGCTAAGCCTATGGCTTGTCATCAGGTGCTCTTTTTAATTAAACAGATTTTACAAAATTGATCAGTCAGAAAACATTAAAAAATAGATGAAAACCTAAAATGCAATAAAAACATACATATATACACAAAAATAATTCAAACGTTAAATCAAATCATATTTACCTTAGAATGAGTACAAGTTTTTTTTAATTGAACAAATGCAAACAAAATATTTTTTTTAATCAAGCACATTATTGATGAGTCAGAAAATATTAAACATATAGGTGTAAACATAACATGTTATTAAACCACATAAATATTTACAAAATCAAATTTAAAACGTTTCTATCAAATCATAATTACCCTAGGAAAACCACAATTTTTTATTGTAAAGGCGGTTACTTGGAAGTTTTATCTCTTGTAATCGTACATATGTGCATACGAGTACGTGCTATTGTCAGAACTTTCCCCGTTGAGAGGCATGAGAGGGAACTGGGAGAATTCCTTTTCTGATGTGATACTAGCAGAAGTTCTTCCTTGGAAGTTTAGACAACGACATTTGGCAGTGGCAACCTCGCTTGAATACAGATGCGTCAAATAAATGCGTTTCCTCTCTCTATTTCATCCTTCCCAAGCGCAGCCGTCTCGTCCACATTGCTCTCGCAGCCGTCCGTTCCCAATCCCGCAAACTGTCGGCCGGCGCAGAAATTGCGGACTCCGCCTATCCACTTGCATCCGGCCCATGCGCGTTCTCCTCCTCAGAGCAGAAACAATACGTCTTATTGGACACATCCATCAAATTTCCGCGAGACCATCCTTCAAACGGACAGCTATGAGCTTTTGTCGAACGTTCTCCGAACGGGCGGCTAGCTTTCGGGATTAATCATAGGTTCTACGTGAATTTCGCGTCTGTTAAGGAATATCATATCCTGGATGAGCACTGGGAATATGGGCGAGGGAGCCAAGGGCTAGTACCATATCCGTAAATTGTTTTCATTAATCATATTGCAATAAAAAACAGTCTCTAACACACTGTCATTGGCTATCGCGCCCTCCAGGCTTGTCCTATTTCCACATCAATGGTTGCGTAGCGTATTTGATGAGTGTCCAACATCTCATCGATGCTTACGTTACTTTTATTCGCAAATTGTAACATTCAACTTGCTAATGACATGTTCATTTTTGTCTTCCACCTCATGGCCACTATAAAGCACAAAAGCCCTAAGAAATAACACTTATAATATTGAATCAATTATGTGTTACGCATGCTCTTCTGATAGGACTGTTGATTGAAAATAAATTTGATACATAAATATTCAGTGCTAAAATTTCGTTATTTTGAATTGGCATTTTTCCCATAAATTTCAAAAACATTTTGGAATATCAGATGAATACTTCTTTGAAAATGAAAACCTACAAAATTTATATACATATAATTCATAACAAATATTTATGATACGTTGAGATCGTCTGAAACGTCATCCAGTCGTTCTAATTCAGACCCTAAGTAATTACCAAAAACTTCTTACCTTGATTTAAAACTCGTATATTAGTTTTTGTTCTGCGAATTAGAATGCCATCACAGTTATTTTCATCTTGTGTGATATTATAGTGAATAACTTACTTCGATTACAGCCTTCGTTCACAACTTATTGGTTCACAACTCGAAAACTATGATTTGGCACTTGGAAGCTCTCTTTGAAATTGAATTTCGCTACTTCTTTGCTAAATATTTATTTTAGCAATGTAAAAGCGTATTGATCGAGAGTGTACAATGTACATCTCCCCTCTTGACTTTGTGACGCTCTCAGAATATTCCAGGGGCTCCTTGAAACGTCGTCCTACGATTAGTAGTGAGGTCCTTTATCTGGGACTCCATAGATTTTGGCATTTTCCACCTTGTATTCTCCTCCTGTAGACATGCAATTTTTTTATTTTGATATATTACGGCATTTTTCATGAAATCTACTCATTTTATTTAGCTGCACACAACTTTCTATATTGTTTGCCTAAATAATTTAGCTTGTTACTTTTTCTTTTCTTCGGCTCAATCTAAGAATTTTTAATAAGTTCTCGCTAACTCCACTCACAACTACAATGGCGAGCTGCGCAATTCTATTAAATTTTCTATACTAACATTTTGTGGCAACACTATACATTTTGACGTCATCAATTCCAGCATATCCATATACTTTACTGTGCACTTTCAAATGGCATTGTGCCTATTTATATACCTTCCAGACTTTCCGATTGATCGATAAGTCTTTAGTGTGTGCAATTTTGTTGTTTCATAATGAGTCAACGACATCAAAAATCATGCAAATTTTTATCAAGTTCTTTGTCAAGACTCCAAAATCCTAAATTTTACATTCATAAATATATAGATGGGGATGGGGGACATTAACTGGTGACTTAGAGGATCAAAGAGCCAATCAATATATGCATTTCATAGTTCCAGAGTTTTGGCAAACCTAGGGTGTTTACTAGATAAGCATCATTTATTCACAACAAAGGCATATTTTGTGTAAAATGTTTGTTTCCATTGAGGAAAAATAATCCCAAGTATTGAATTTTCAAACTCTCCCTGATCTTTCCTAATGATATCCTCTGGCGAATAATTACACATATAAATGATTTTAATACACAAATCACAATGAGATTTCGCAGTTGGGTTTTACTCCTTTTTGCTCACCTACATTTGATGCTGATACATATCGCTAACCTATGTAAGTCAGTAGAATAAATTCAAGGATTCAGTTTTTCACTACTACAAAATTTTTGCACTCATACTACGAGATTGAAATTTTCAAATGTGAAATGACTGAATATATGAGAATTATTTATTTTAGCGTTTGATTGTCCTGAAGGTTTCCCATTTTCCTAAAATTGCTGTCTTCACTCAAAAATTGTCCAATTATTTCACCATTTCTACAATCGAAACTTTATTGTCCTTGGAAACGGAGAAGTACACCAATTATGAGATTACATGCAGGAGGCCATGACCGCGTCTATCAAATGATCAATTGGACACTACGTAAAATATTTTATGTAGGTAAATGTCACACCAACCTCTCCACGTTTGGAATTAAGACTGCTACCTCTTATGCGTACTTATAGCACATCATTGTACCGGTTTAAGATTTATCTTCTTCTCGTTGATTTAAGACATTAATGTATGCCTAATACATTTTGAAATGGCCCGCAAACAACTTGAAAACACCCAGCTGGCAGTGAGTTGCTCATGTGCACTTTTAAGCAATGCACGCGCAAACTTAACAGGACACTCCAAAGACTGAAAAGAAAATGTCCTACGCAGGTGTCTTGTAAGTCCCTTTATGATTCACAGCATCGCAAAGGCAGCTAAACGTGATGCTACTCTTCCTTAGTTCATAAAAAAGTTTTAAGCATCCTTTCATAGTTCTGCAAGAAATCCCTCCAGTGACAGGCTAGTGTCTTAGCCGAAAACTGCTCGTTTCTCGGCCGCGCTTAGCGATCATGCCTATATCCACTCTCCATAGTTCCCGCAAGATGATTTCAAATTACTCTCTCATTACCAGGTTGTGGTCAAGTAAGCAGTCAAAAAAATGTGCGTGGGAATATTAATGCCTTGAATTTATTATGACGTCTGTTTGAAGCATAAAATCAACGCACATTGCAAGGGAAAATATGACATTCCTGCAATGCTCTCTATTATTATCAAGAAAACTGACATGCGGTCTATACAATTCAGTCGTTTGATCTGTTTTATACCATGAGTGTGGAGAAATAAATTCTTTTCAAGTATGTATATAGTTTAAGTTTGCGTGCCCAGGATTATCTGCATTGGAAAAATTCGAGGTGTAAGGAAATGCGGAACAATTAAGGTAGTAACTGCATAATTAGCCTTTATGAACAAGATGAAATATCAAATTTGAGAGTGACTACTCCTTTAAAATTCAATTTTATGATGTGCGAAAATGTGTCCCAATAATTATGTGCGAAAAAATAACAGTTGAGTTTAAAAACTTCATAAACAGGTAATTTCCTCATGTGCGATTGACAATAAATCCATGGCGATAACCGCTGCTAAAAGTAAATTGTTGTTAATAAATCGATTAATAATTTTTTCCAAAATATGTATCCATCAAGTTATCAGCTGTCGTTCTTTTACACGTCGTATAAAAAAATGCGTCATGTTTGATTGGTTACCTTGTCTTTTGAAGTAAAAAATTGCCAGCTCGATGCGTGGAGAGAGCTACTAGCATACAATCCCATGCCACTAAATCTGCATTACCCTCTGTTGTATAAATGTACAAAAATGCAATAATTAAAATTATTTTGTCAGTTTGAGTAAAAAATTTAATTTGATAAATATTTTGGCTCAAGAAATTATTCTGTAAATTTAATAATAACATGCGATGTAGTATTAAGATGAAAAATCATTTAGCCAATTTTGGTTACGATCTCGAAAATTGCATGCATTGAGTGGGAGTCATGACCGGAAAAGAATGATTCAAATATCAAGTACAACCAGGACAAGTTTTTTTTGCATAATCATTCTTACTACCCGCTATTTTTAGACAGCTCCATTGTAACTGCAAAATGCATCTGAGTTATTTTCTCCGTCATCACACTTCAATAACCTGGGAGTTGAGATCTCATATTGACAACATTAGTGCTTACAGTCAACTCGACTATCCCCTCTTGGAGAATCGCATATTATTCGTCAACTATTTTGCGGATTTGCGCCTCCGTAACTTAATTCCAAATGTTAAATGTATATTTATTTCCATTTGTGCCTTTTAAGAATATTTATTTCAGTTTTTTTACCTCCATGGCGAATGAATATGTACCAAGAATTATATGCACAGAATATGATTTACATAAATAGTTTATTGTAATATATCTCTCCACAGATGCCCACGCTAGTTTATTATTCAATAACATTGTCAACATCTTTTAATGGGATTGAGTGGTGAATGAGAGTGTGAGTGAATGTCATTGTCACTCATGTTCCTCTCCTAAACTGCAACCCATCATATGATAGTAATTTAACTCCTGTTAATTAATAATTAAGAGGAATCCCTGAGCATGTACAGATAATTTCTTTTCGCATGAAATTGTTTTAACTATTGCGTAATATGACCGCGTGCAAATCCCTTTTAGCTATTCTTTCAGCGTATTTTTCCTGGAAAAACTACCGGCCTTGTTTCCACCGACTCATGGTGAACCAAAAACTGAATTTTCCGCGAGCAGAGCAGCTGTACAAAGTATTCGTGGAAATTGGTTTTCGCACCCTAGAACGAGGACTGAAGGCTAGAGGAAATCCCAATCCATAGTGCATATATTTTCCGGGAGCTTCCATCTCTCTCATTCCGTTAACACCTTTCCGTTCTCTGTCAGCAGGAGTTGAAAGCACAAATCATATTTTGGTATCTCTGAGATTGAGTGCATACCTAGACAAAACGTGAAAGTTGTTTGCTGCGTTTCTGAAACTACTCAGTGTGTCAGTGAAGCACTCTATAGAACAAAGTGAAAATAAGTGAGTTTTGTACGGTTTGTTTTGCTTCCATAAAGTTTTTATTTGTAAAAGGCTTTTTTCAGTTTTTTCCTTTAAAAAGTCTTTTTTTTAGTTTCGTTATTAAAATGGAAATGCATTCACTTTCGTGTGTGATAATTTTTCCTCGCACTTGAAATTCCTTATCACTTACCGGGAAAGCTACGGGTGCTTAAACTACCGTGACAAGAAAATATATATATTTAAAAACATTTGTTAAAGACTTTCCTTCCTCACTTTCATAGTATAAACTGCATCAAACTCGTCAGCATGTTGACCGTATGTCAGTTTAGTCAGTATGTCATAATGAAGAGCATTGCAGGAATTTCAAGATTCCCTTCCTTGCGGTATATGTTGATAATATACTTCACACTATGAGCATAGCATGTAAAAGTGCCATTTTTTTCTTTTTTCTCTGATAGTTAATGTACTTATGTACCAGGAAATCGCTTAAGTCAGCGTACTACGAACCACTGTTGCTCAACAGCAATTACTTGACCGAAAAAACAGTGATTTGCCTAATTACAAATGAGGTCGGAATGTGACTCAAATGGCGTGAACTCCTTAAAACTATTTTAAGTGTGAAAAATTTGTCCATATCCCCAAATATTTGCTGATTGCCCACCTTTCTCTACAGCCTATAGCATTTTATCCTCATCCATGGCAATTAAACGATTGATCTCATGCTAATTCCTGCAAGTCGTATTTTCGTATCAGCTGAAATTCTCCGTATCAGGTAAAATTATACCGTGTAAAGCGGAAAATTGTATGATTGTCTGAATGACTGAACGGGAAATAGAACCTGCTCTAATTCCATTCATTTTTTTGTAAAATCTACGATACATTCGTTTGTACGATAAAGTACACCTTGTAAAGCGGCCTTAACAATCAGAAATTCGGAGACCCGACGGCATCCGTGAAAATGTATCGATTTGGAAAAATGTCACATTTATTTAGTTAAATACTAACATTCTAATAACAATTGTCATTGTTAACCCTCCGCAGAACTTGTTTTCAGACTGCGATATTATTTTACTTTTTATTAAGATATTTGGTGATTCCTTCAGATTGAAAAATCAATACCTCCGTCAAATATAATTTACAAACATTGGAAAATTATTGTTAATGTTGTCTGATGTCAAAAGAACCAAAAAATAGAACAATTTGATGAAATTGTTGATAAGCGAAATAATTCAATCCTTTCTGTCACACATCAATACCTGGCTTTATGATTTCTAGTTTGTGTTACACAGATTGTCGTAGCACTGAACTGAACTGTTAATTGGAAGTCACATAAAAGCTTGAGCTAAATTAAATATGGCAATGCCCGTTTGCAGATAACTTGAAAGAGAAACTTGTTTTTGGCGATAAAGATAGCGTTCTTCTTTTGAAATTCTTATCTTATATTATGTTTTATTTGTCGCAAAATATATGACGTCCAAAAACTGAAAGCAATGGCTTCAAATAAGCCACTAGATGGATAAAAGCGCTCGAATACCATCCATCAACTGTATCACCTTGGATCAAAGAGGTCGTAAGGATTTTGATGATCCTGAAGGTCGATTAAATTTACGACCCTTGAAATTACGATATTTACCGCCTTGAACAACCTTATCTTGTGTGATAGCTCAGTGTTTGGTCCGCCTTAGAGACATATCGCTTTTATTCATGGGCAATAAACCCTGAATTCATTGAGTTCAATCAATCTATCCTGCAGCTTCCAAAAGAACCGTGGATGTTTAATATTAGTTTTTTAAAGGATTTCAACGCAGTAATTCCCGAAACGCAGAAAGGAATCACTGAAAAAATTTTTGTGCTCAGATTGTATCAGTTGTTGAATTGAATCCTTGAGCTTTGGGTAACCAGAAATTTCTTTCAGAATTCATTATATTATCGTTGACATTATTTTCTCGAGGCTACATCGTAGCAAGTGAATCTTTTGCATTAGTATATGTGATAAGTAACTTTTGAATTTTCTCTTTGGAAATGTTGAAGGAATTGAATAGGCTGCATATCACTGATGATTTCAAAACCTCTTCTTAAACATTAAAGTTTTCAAGGTAATCTATAAAAACAAAGCGCAAATCTATTCGAGGTATAAGGGGTAGTAACTCTCTCCTTCATATAAATGTTCCTATGAGGCATTCTAATCTTGGATGACAGTTGTAGATCTTACAAAGATACTATGTAAATCATCAGAAGGCCATAGGTGCGATACTACGAATTTCAGCTGAAAATTTAACTCACCGCTATGCACTACAGCAACTACGCATCTAGGAGTCAACCGATATGTAAACATTATTCCCATAAGTCAATGGCTAACCATAATTTAGCAAGTTTATGGCAATGGTTTCCTTAAAGGTCCTATGGGTGACTACTTGGTGCCTAAGGTTTTGCAGTGTTATTTTCCATTAGTGCCAAACTGTCAACCAAACGAGGAACAGAACATAAATATGAAAACTAAAGAACGTGTCATAGTAATTTGTTAAAGAAAGTTATTTGGAGCAGTGACTATTAAAATTATTCACTTATTCTCTCATTTAATCGTGGTTCAGAATGTCATTTACCCTTCCCAATATAAATAGTAGATTATAATTTCACTCCACTTATTAAAATGGTGGTTAAGAACTATCTTTAATTATTGCCATTCAATGAATTTTACAGATCACAAAAATGAATAAAAATAAATTTTACTATTAATTATTCAACAGAATATAATATAAGTAAAGCATACCAATAATTGTTTTCATACTTGAAGAATTTCCTCTAAACCCCTGGAAAGCGCACTGCTTAGAATAGAGATGGAGGTGAATTTTGAGACCACGGTTTCTGTTACCAAGGTTAATATTTGATTATTTCTTTTGCGTAAAGTTTACGGATACAGTGAAAAGAAGAACTCTACCAAGGACCGACACTGCTGGAAGCAAATGTATTGAACAACGAAAGCGAAGTTGACGAGGAAAAGTTAGGCCCAATAATACTGAGGCCTGTATTTGATAGAGTAATAGAAGGCCTTAAGTTAAACAAACCACCTGGAAGTGACAACATCAACAGAGAAACTATCAAAGCGTCCGGAAGTAAAGTCAAGGTTAACTTGTACGAAATAATCAAAGTAAGCGACCCAAGCGAAACACTTCCAGAAGAGTTTCAAGGGAACGTAATAATTGCTGTACCGAAGAAGACCAAGACAGAGATATGAGGATAACCAAACCATGAGTCTAGTGTCACACACAGATTTATGACAGCACATGACCACTGCAGAATGAAGCACTCACTGAATTCCGAGTCGCAGATGGCGTGCACGTGCAAAGACGACGGAGAAACCTCGTCTTTAGTAATTTGCTAACAACCAGTAATTGTTACGACTCGAAATCGCTTAATTGGTAAACTTATTGCAGAGCCCAGGGGAATTAGAGGGGAACTTTCTTCGTTCTTATTTCTGCATGATGTAAATATTGATGTTCTTATTTATGCATGATATTTTGAATCTGTAGTAGTAGTCTTTGTATCCCTTGCATGTTGGAACGATTGATGATAGAATGTTTCTTGAATTGTAGATTTTTTATTGGCGCGTTGCATGTGTGGTACGCTGGTTTCAATGTAGTTTCGGTGTTCTGCCGTATAATTCATGCATGTCTGGTGTGGAAGCACCCCCTGCCACACACCCTTTGGGTGGCTTGCAGGGTATGACGTAGATGTAGATTTAGATGTATGAAAAATGCTCACACGAATAATAAGCCGAAGAATAAAGAGGAAAATTGAGGATAACCTCTCGGAGAACCAGTTTTTGATTTAGGAAGAACAGGGGTTCCAGGAAGGCCTTACTCTGCCTGAGAGTAATGGCAGAGAAAACAATACATGTGAAAAAGCCTTTGTATGTCGCATATGTAATCCTGGGCAAAGCCTTCGACAATGTTAAATGAAACTAGATGTTCACACTGATGGAAAAAAGAAATGACATATGACGACAGAAAAATAATTAACCAAATAAACAGGAAATATATCGGATAGAAGCAAAATTTAACATAGGAGTAAGATAAGAATACAGCCTGTCACCGGCTATTTTCAATATGCACTTGGAGGAGGCCATAAGAGAAGCACAAGAAATTGGACTGAGCGTGCGGAGCGTGAAATTCTATCAATCGGAAGCATGGACCATTGGAAAAGCTGACCAGGAAAGGCTAGAAGCATTCGAAACCTGGTCTTGGAGGAGAATACTGAGGATGAAATGAACGAATAAAATGAGAAATAATGATAATTACAGAAAAGTAGAAGAGGAAAGGACCATATGGAACGCCATACAGAAAAGAACCAGATGGATTGGCCACACCCTGAGACCCAAGAGACAGATTGTGGAGAACATAATTGAAGGTAAAATAGAAGGAAAAGTTAAACAAACAAAAGAAATTAGATTCTCCAGGACAAAGAAAGCTAGGCTTATGATTGAATTTGGAGGACAGAAACTCGAGTAAGTAGAGCACTTTAATCACTTAGGTAGTACGCTGGAGGAAAACGGACATAGTAGCATGAAGATACGGAAGAGAATAGCGCCAGCTAAGGAGGCGATAATAGAAGGGAACTGATGACGAGAACAGGACGTAAAGATGTAAAGAAGAGCTTGATATAGAGCGTAGCGTTGTATGGGACTAAAACGTGGACTCATAGAAAGGAGGACGAGAATAAGCTGCAGGCTTTTGAGATGTGGGTGTGGAGAAGGATGGAGAGGGTGAGGTGGACGGAAAGGAAGACTACCGAGGAAGTGCTTTAGATGGTGAGCGAGGATAGGAAACTTCTTAATGAAATCCGGGATAGACAGGGTGGATTGCTGAAGGGTATTATAAAGGGCGATGGGTTGCTAAAGAGTGTGATAGAGGGAAGCGTGTTGGGTTAGCGGGGAAGTGGAAGAAAGAGAATAGGTTCCATTGACGGGATGAAGAAGGGTAGATCGTATGCTGAGGCGAAAAAGGTAAACTAGAGGGGGATGGGTCCCTGAATGTGTACAGGACCAGGAGGAGATTCTCTGACATTTGGCAAAACCTAACTTAACTGGTAGAATAAACTCAATCCCAAGAGAGAAAAGTCCCCCTGATGGTGATCCAGTAATAAGATCATGGACCAATTAATGAGAAAAGTACATCGGAGGGGATACCAGGAAATAAAGAACTAGCATTAGATAGGGAATGGTGGAGGTCTACGGTCCACGAATCTTAGGATTGAACGACCAATAATCATGAAATAATCTCAATTCATCAGCAATAACATGCAACATTTGGCTCCTCGGTTTAACATACCTCCTTTATATATAGGAACCCCGCAAAAGGAATATGTTTTTGCAGCATTCATAGTTCGTCAGATGTTTCTGACATCAGCACCAGTTTACTCAATTAAGATTTGTGAAAACCTTAAAACGATTCCTGCCATCAGCATACCCTTGGTATTGAGAAATTTCGTGCAAAATGCCTTCTGCGGCATATTTTTACATGAAATATTTTTAAAGCACTTTATTTGGACCATATTGCTTTCAAATCAGCAAACAGTCGCCTATCTACATGATTAATTTAAAGGCAATAAACTGGGATCAAAATTATGTGCAAAAGTTACTCAAAGCATCAATTATTAAAAAGATAGGAACAGAAAATGGCACAATTAGAGTTAAATATCTTATTTTCATCAAAATATATTTCATTATATAAAAATTCCATGGACAGCACTCACAAATGCACTGTATTCTATTTTTTATTTTTTCTCTGATTCTATATTATTGTATAGTATTTATAAATGTACTTAAACTTTACCAAGAAATTGTACGGAGAAAACTACTTGGGAGTCACATTTGGGAAATATTTGTCATAATTTGCACCATGTTTGTTTGCTCATCTAAAGGTATGATCTGAGATTTGGGCATTTGAAACTCTTGCTTTAGTAATGATGACGTTCTCTATCAAGGCTTAAGACATTAAATCACAAAATTAGCACAAATTTCAGGAATCCGCATTTTACGTCTCTTGTTTTATAATTATCTTTATCTTACGTTGTTTAAAGGGACTATTTGAAGTCAATATTGGGGAAATTTTCTCATTCGTTGATTCGCTTGAAATTCTTTTTAATCTAGAGTTTCAGAGGAAATAGTGAAGGTTGTTGACTTAGAGTGGCGAAATATTGTTACAACATATTTGATACGTTATATTGTTTGGTATGTTTTTCATTGATTCTTCGTTGTATCTCCCGCGTTTCCTACTCCATTAGCTGCCGCACTTTTCCCCTAATTTTCCTCTTTTCTGTTAATCAGCCCACACAAAACACAGACTTTGAGGTGGATGCCATAAAGCGAAGGCGCTTGTACCGAAGTTTCCCTCCACGTTCCAAACTCAAACAATTCTCCGTACAGTTTCTCTTTCTCAAGCCTACCCTTCGCCTTAGACTGTGTCCCGAGGAAATACAGTTCCTTTTGTCTCATAAGTTTTCAACACAAACTTGTTACTAAAGCATCCTATTTTAGTTTGTTTAACTATTTTGGAGTTAATTAACTTTCCCTTGCCTTATGAGTCTCTCTAGTCTAAAGTCTAGTCTCTCTAGTCTGAGTAAATCTAGTCCTCTATCATTGTTGGAATGGAATGTAAGTTGTACGGAGGAAATGAGAAGTAGAATGTCACTGGGAAAGGCAGTCTTCAGTAAAGCCAACCAACTACTTTCAGCTAAAGTAATCAATATAGGCCTAAGGAAAAGACTTACTAAATTTTTTTTGAGTGTTGTGCTTTATGGAGCCGAAACGTGGCCTCCAGGAGAAAAGAGGAGAAATACCTAGAGGATTTGGAAATAAGGTTATGGAAAAACATAGAAAGATTATAATGGAGAGATAAAGCGAGCAATGAGAAAGTGCTGGCAAGGATGAACGAGAAAAGGAATATTTTAAGATCAGTAAGAAAGTGGAAGGCGAACTGGATGGGACACGTCCTGGGGAAATATAGCCCGCTGAAAAGAATATATTAGAAAAGATTGAGGGAAAAGAGGGGGAGGAAGACGAAGAAATAATATATTGACATATATAATGATTGAAAGGTGTTACAAAGAGCTGAGGGTGGCAGCACAGAATAGACGAGCATGAAGGGAGTAGTTCAACTGAAACCTGTCTGAGGACAGTTTCACCTTACAGGAAGAGGAAGATGAATAAATTGTAACTCGCTGAAGATGAGATTTTCTTTTTTCTAATTTATGGATCATCATGAGTACATTATTACACAATGGCGATACAATACCACTATCTCCCTTTTATTCGGTAGTTTATCTTAAGGAATGTTCTTTTTTGCGATGACTTTCTATTGGCTATAAAAAATATTGAATTTCTCTTACTTATGTCATCTATTGATATTGAAATCCGCTGCACTGCTATTCAGCATATCTCTTTAATTATTGCAATCATTACAAAAAATTGTTCATGCTTATTATGAAAGAAAAGCTACTCCAGTAAAGGGAGTTCATTTTATTTCTTTTCATTAATTTTCGTGTAGATCTTCGATTCATATGTGGTAATGGTAATTTGCCAAAATGTTCGTACCCCTCAGCTCATTGTCATCTGAAGATGGAATATTTTTTTAATTTTCACAGTCCATCACTTTTATGGCTAATGCATTAATTTTTCTGCCAGCTCATGATCGTCCCTAGATCCTGAATTTGCAGGTCTCATTGAATTTCGTTATACTCCAAGGCATTCTTATCCCTCAAGTTATAACCAAATAGATCGAATTACGTATTAAGTATGAGGCATCCTTTTCCATCTTCATTTATACTATCATCTTCCTTTAATTCAGTCATTACCCTCTCCATTTTTTTTTTAATTTTCCCAAAAAGTGCATCCCATTTACGTGTTCCTTTTACAGAGGTCTCTATTATTATCCTTTTTCTTTCCATGTTATATTTTGTCCCTGCCTTACTATTTCGTAAATGAATAGTTAAAAAGCACGTTGGCAAAGATCTAGATTTTAACTACTCATGATATCACATAATGTCGTATTGTACCAAAATATTTTGTTTATTCTTCCTCAAAATTATTTTAAGGCGGAAAGTTTTTTACGCTAATCACCAGCATTCTAATACTCCCTCACCTCACCTCAGCTTCGGAACGTTGCGTAAGATATGAAATATTTTCAGAGAATTCTGGATTTTATCTAATGTATTATAGACGTTCACTTCATCGCTATTGTTTAATACATGCTGTTACCTTAAGTTATTGTTTACTAGGCGTCTTTACTCCACTGATTCATTTCTAATATCTCAACCCTCACAGGGAACAGGCATATTTTAAAAGAATTAATCAAGCTAAGGGATTAAGAGAACTTAATAGCTCGGAATATTCTTTTTCCTTGATATTTCATGGGAAAAGATGGACACAACTGTAGATCTTTCAATTCCAAGCTATAGACGGAGCCATTTTAAAGCCATGACACAATGGAACTAATTAAAATCAATCTTACACCACGTCTAAGAAACCAGGACCTCAAGGAAATATATTTAGCATCCCTTATTGAAAATTGGTGGGATGGTGTTGTAGTAAAAACTTTTAAACTATTGCTAACACATATTTTGAAATGTTTAAAAGTTTAATCGGAATTTTATGGATTTTTTGTCCATAATTACTTAAATTAAGTCATAATTGCATACTAATGAATTCTAATTCAGATATTGTATTTTTTCCTTAGTTAATATTCTTGTTTACTTTTGTATCTGATGTTAACATTACAACCTCTAAAAAATTCATATTTACAGAAATTCTGATGGAATATTTCGCTATAATTTTCTCTTAGATTAACTATGATTTTAATGGGCTACAGATTGAAACTATTATGGCTGAAGTATTGTCATCTAATGCTTTTTCCTATGTCAAATGTTTAATATGTGTAATTCCATCTTAGAGTTTTGATTTTTTTAAATAATTCACTGTCTATATTTTTTATTCTGAGATATCCTCATGCCTATTGATGATTGTTGCTAATTCTTAATCATCGTTTTTCTTTTTCCTTAC
Organism: Ceriagrion tenellum; assembly: GCA_963169105.1. NCBI lineage: Eukaryota > Metazoa > Arthropoda > Insecta > Odonata > Coenagrionidae > Ceriagrion > Ceriagrion tenellum. The sequence continues at coordinate 107,131,115 of OY720639.1, forward strand.
GTTTTGGTTTCATAGATTTTTCCCCCCATTTCCCATTCGATTCCCCATTACATTAACTCATGCGCAATATGTTTACCGTCTCATAGATCGCGACAATCATTATTGAAAACTCTATTTACGTATGGTGACATTGAAAAAATCTCTAAAAATTCTATTGGATTCTACCTTTACTTAGAGTAGGTAATCCTCAGGGCTGCAAACTCTATAAAGGCACGTGCCACTCACGTGTAGGGTGTGATTGACCCTAGGGATTACTCGCCTGATGTGCTATCGCCTCCCAAAGTCCTAAGCGGTTGTGCGAAGATGGGATCTCTCAGCCGCCTTTAATCCACTTCTCGTGTCACGGCGAGGGAATCTTGGCAGAGGAGAACGCTATGAAGCCAGGGTTTAGGATCGATGGCAACCCCACGGAAGCGGAGGGGTAAGGGGTTAGGGGTAAGCATAAGGGGTGTGGTTATACTCTTTGGCCCTAGGGACTCCCCCGTCCAACCTATTCCTGTGGTGTGTGAGGGGTTCTCTGGCATGTTGGGCAAGGCCTTGTTTACTCGACGTCTAGTCTCGAGCGAGGCGATTCTCACTAAGCATTGCCATCATAACTTAGGGGAAAACATGATCTTCCCCTTTTCATATTTCCTTTACAGGAAGCATCCTCATCTTTCCATACCGGACGCGTTATTTGGAGGCGATGCGTTAACCTTGAGGCTCACAACTCATGCGTCGCAGCATTATAAATTGCGGTCTCATCTTATTTTGCAAGGAGGGTTTTGGTCATAAATATTCCGAGCTTTTCCCTTAAAGCTGGACCCAGTGGTATAAAGAGAGGTTTTAGTGAAGCATGGGTAGCCTATCTGAAATTTATACGAAGATGATTTCGCAAATTTGAGTTAGAGCAGGAGCTCATGAGTGACCTGACCTTATTTTAATAAATATGCTTTTAAAACTTAAAAAAATAACTTTGTTCAAGGTGCAATGTTGAACTACACAACTACAATGACCATATAAGTTCATATTATGTGTTAGTTATTAGTCTAATGTGTCGAGCAAAATTTGACGCTGTCAAAGATCTTTTGCAGATTTATTTTTCAAGTTACTTTATTAAATTTTGTAGCTAGTTTACATTCAATTGTCATTCCTGTTCTCCATGTAGCACATAAAAATTTTCTTCTTTAACTTTTGGTACTCTATTCTGCCGCAAAAAATGCATATTCAATCATTGTCGAACGTGAGGAGATTATCACATCAGTTTTTTCGTTTCCTCGATATTTTCCTCTCGCCTTCGATTAATATTATATGTTTTATTGATCTAATCTGATACCATCCGCAGCAAACTGACCGGTAGTTGAAAAGACTACTGTGGAAGTAATTTTCATGAAACGTCTTGTCATTTGGGAGCATGTATCTGTTTATTGAATGAATAACATAGCCAAAATCGTTAACCAGCACCGTTAGATTCTTTTGCGTACAGATTCATTGTAGAAGCTGACTTCTCTATCGCTTTGAGTCTTCGTCACTATTGTAATGCTATAGAACGTTCCCTGAATGGAAATCTTGGCGTATAATTATGTAACCATAATACTCTATCATCCTTTATCTCCACATTTACACATTTTTTTTTTAAATGCACACACTTTCCAGTATATCAGTGCGTATTTCAATTTTTAACCCTTATAAATTCAGCTTACTGCATGGTAAATTCAGGAAGTGCATCTTCTAGCAAACACATACCATGATTGTGTGTCTAAATAAACTAGTGTTATACCATTGTGATTCGTACATTACTATTGTTGATTTTTTGCGGATTAATTGTGTATATGTTCTTAATATAATGGCAACATGAGTTACAAAATTAGAAGTATTCCAACTTAGAACAAAATGTTTGACGTAATGTCCTGGCATCCTTTCCAGCCATATGTACCCCATGCTCTATCTCTCCCAATTCGTATAATATTTTGCGTTTATAATTGCAAATCATACAAAAATTCGATTTTTAATCATCTGAAGCCAGTGTAAGTGACCTTAATTTTACTTGAACTTTCGTCTTCAATTCAATTTTTCTGTCCAATTTCTACCTCATAGCAAGACTTTCATCATCAATTATTGATTGTAGTAACCTTTTCCGGTAGACTTCTGATCCATATCCGCGTCTAATGAGAAATGATTTTCTCTCCAATTCGAAGTTTCCTCAATATTTTCTTCCTTTCCTTGAACTAATCCTCATTTTGGTCCCTCCTTTTATATATCAGCTAACGGTCTCTTTCCTACAATACACACTTACCTTCTGCATTTGCGTGTCTTAATTTTAATGATGAAAAATAAATGTACGCTCTGCTGCTTAAACAGATATCTGTTGCTGTTTAGCTGCTTGAATTTATTTCAGCCGCTTTTTAGCTGAATAATTTTGTGGCGGTTTTTTGTCGTTTGCATTTATTTTGGCAGCAATACAGTAACCACCATTGTGTGCTGTTAAAGGCTGTAGCTAGAAAACTCAACCAGTGAAACAATATTCATTTCCAAAAATTTGGTCTCAGAGGTGATGAGATTGTTAGCTCTGTTTGATTGTTAACAAGGGGTTCCATTGTGGCCTGACTCCACCATTGTTACTCCTTTAAAGCATACCACGGTAAAGAGTCACGAAAATTCTCCCAACAAAAATAGATTAAGCGAAATATATAAATCATTGAACTTTTTTTCATTTTAAAGAAAAATATCCCACCCTTAAAAATATACTTAAATATCAGCCGCAATACTTCGCCGAGATATTCGCCAAAAATATGCATTTTGCATGACAAATGCTTCACGTATGCACTCCATAGACACATGATTGAATAATGAGGAATATTTTATACCCATATCTCCATTACATATTGAAAGTGTAACAATTGAAACAAACAATTTGAAAGTGTAACATTTCTCAACTTTGAGTTGAATTTCTGTATTTGAACCTGTACATCGTGATTTCACGATGTACAGGTTGCAAATTTGATATATTTTCTCTCCTATTTAAAAAAATATAGTCACCACGATATTTATTATTTTAATTACTGAAAATTTTCTGTTGTAATGGAGTTGTAAACGTACCGCATGAAGAAATGACTGAAGTTAAAGATTGATATTAATATTTTATTAAATTACTGATTTTCATTTAATTACAGTAATTTAGAAGTACTCATATATATTTCTCACATATATTATTGTACCAAAAGTTTTACGATATTTCCGAATGGTTGCTTGGCTGCTTAAAATTGAAACGTAAAATTCAAATATGATCTCCATAACGACCAGATAAATATTTTGCTTAGACAAGGTACCTTAAGTGAAAATACCTTTCATATCGCAGTTGTAATTCACAGTTATAAGTATTATAAATATGTGACTGCTATGAGGAATTAATGGGAACTAGAGTAACAACATTTGTATCATTTTTTTTAAATTCTCCACTTAACGACTTGGATTTTTAAAATTTCTAGGTGCAATTTGTATATTTTTCGAAGCGCATATAAATTATCTCTTCATTAATAAAATAATCATTGCTTCGAAGTATTAAATATACGAAATGTACAGTAGGTCAGCTAGAAATTCAACAAATTATCGGCAGCATATCTAGCAGTATAACAGTATGAGCAATAAAAGATAGCAATAAATAAACGAAAGTGGTTTGCTTCCCCATCTAGCTAGAGAGCTAGGAATTGATGTCATACTTGAATTAACTATCCAAATTGATAGATGACTCTGCAGCTAGAATTAAGTATCGAATTCTTGCAAACGACGTTTTAATACCTTTTGTTTTCTACATCTCATTCTACCCTGCCAGCCACCGCGTGGGCGTATGACAGGGGGTTTTAGGTTGCCAGCCATGTAAAGATATAAGGTTTTTGGAGGTGAAATGGTGACATGTATTATAGTAGTGTATTTAGTGGAGCTCAGTTTTTGTTATGGTCACTTATTGTGCGCGAAAAGAAAAAATGTTTGTATTAATTTGTTAAGCAATGTATCTCTCTTATTTTATCGCTTCTGTTAGACCTATAAATGTGATGTGGCGTCATGATTATATTCTCTGTGTCACTCTGGAACACACCAGTTCTGAATTTCTCAAGTAATCATAGCTTAGCATGTAGCCTCCGAGTCTCTAGTGGCACCCACCTTTATCCCTCTAAAAGCTGTGAAACACTATATGTTTGTCAGTGGCAGTTTTTGACGAGGCGCGCAGCATTCCTTTGTATTTTATTTATTTATTCATTTACATATTTTTGTTCAGTGTTCCGCGCTCGCGGCGTATTCTAGGTGTGGCCGAGATGGTTTTTGCCCACATATTCTGTTTTCAGTTCCAAAACTAATATTTTTCTCTCCAATTTAAAAAAATAGCACATTTACTTGGCAATGTGCGAAATAGCTATGAACGAAAACTATTGCCCGGGTCTCTTTTGGCTTACATTAATTTCAATGATCGATAATACCAAATTGGTGTGAAATTTCAGTCGGGACACTGAATACCTCTACCTCTCAATGTACGCTTTAGGGCATTTAAATAGTACCTATATTTAGCTTGTCACATTGACTCACCATTAGAACCCATTAATCGTTGTACGCATTGTATCGCTTATGAAAGATATTATGCTCCGTTTTCCTTGAAATTTTGTGTGTCAGTACGTGATAGATATTCAAGATAGTGCATTACATAGGAGATGCTGTCTCCCCGTGACTTTGTTTGTTACTCTTCTCCTTGGAAACAACTGGAATATTGACCTGGTATTCGCATAAGTTCAGCGTATATACAAGGAGAGTAATGTTTTGTGGGTTTTTAGGGGGGTTTAAAGATCTCGGTACAACGGTACAACCCAGGTGGGCTGAATAATTTCCGTAAAAGACATAAGCGACCAAAGGGGCAATTTCTACTTATTTAAAAATTAATTATAATTAATAATGGGAAGTTACATTCTTTTCAGTAGACATAAAAAAACTGCCGGACTACTACTCGTATATTTTCTCTATAATAATAACCGAATAATGTTTTATTACTCCCAAATAATATATGTACATAGAATACAATCAAGAAGATAGGGAGCTTTAGGTAGCCTAGAATGAGAACCTGTATTGAGGTTACCAATAAATAAATGAGTTAATAAATAACTAAACATTTTTATTTCACATGAAAAAATATGCCAATATTTGTATGTGTGTGTGAACACCATCGTAAAAAATATCATTCGCCTAGAATGTGATCCCCTTCCAGATGAATGCTTTTTTCTCTATGAGTTTCTCACAAGCGTGTGGCAATGAGAGGGTGACACTACATTTCTAAAGGTACTGCGCAGCCAATTTCACATTTCCTTGATAAAAGTCCTAGTCCTACAAAAGACATGTATAAGATTTTATTTTAAATGCATGAATACAAATTCATCGTGCCATTTCTTTCGGGGTAAGTATATTCTAAAACTTTTATTTATGAAATCATGGAGTAGTCTTTTGTTTCTAACAAAAGATTAATTTTTTGATGATTGTTCTGTAAGGATGACTTTAACACTTTTTCTCCATTCCGATCTAATATAGTAATAATTTTTTGTTTGAATTTTCCTCTTATATTGCTTTATACACGTTTTCCGGATCATAGAATATTGAAAAATAAGGGAAAATGTAAATGTTCAAATAAACCCGTAACTTTGGAAAACTATGCAGTTTTATAAGAATACCTCAGAAGAAAAAGGAATCAGAGGTCCAGGAATGTGAATGTTCAGGAAATTCTCGCTGAATTTGTACATTTTCAATCCCCTTCCTCGGATTCGTCGTTGTATCTGCTCGAGTGCAAAATTTGTAGAAATTCGGTGAAATTGATATCGAGGGACAATGATGTATTTTTTTGCAAAAGTAATCAAGGAGTTTATCCAATTCTAAAAGAAAAGATCGGAATTTTCCCATTTTATTGAAACATAAAATTGGGCTCGTATTTACTACTTTCGTCGGTATGGCGGTAATTTCCTTTTTTAATCACAGGAAACTTTTATACATTCAGGAATTTTCAATCTTGAAACTAGTTCGGTTTGTCCTTGTATGTTAGTATTTTCCAATGGACTTGCATTGAAATGCATACTTTCAGTCGAATGGCTCAACATCTCTCTTCCCTCTCACATTTATGGGATTCAAGCCATATTTTTCCTCGGGTCAAAACGTTTTCATTTCCTTAAGAGGTAATTAGAGGCTTATCGAGTATGCTCTGTGAAAAGCGCTCCAAGCTATTGATACCTGATAAATAAGGTATTTAATCTCTTTAAATTAAACTTATAAGGGTAAATGATGAAAAAATTAACTTTTGCTTAAATTTGGGTTGTTATTGCAAGACACCGAAATAACTTCTCGACGCTACAATGCCTAGCACTGAAAGAAGGTAGGCGGAAATTCATTGTGGTAACCAATGAAAGCCTTAATTCGTTTATGCTAAATCTTTTAATCATCAGTTTTTCTTTGTATAATTACAAATAACTGCCAAAATTTACTATATAACTTCCAATGTCACTGTTAGTCCTCATTAATGTGTTTACGATATGGAGATTGAAGCTTTCCCATCGTAATGGTCTTCAGCGAGAGAAAGTTCTGAGAATTCGAAACGCTTAACGCCCTTTGCTGCTGTTGATGTATATCACCGCTCGGAGTTAATGGGGGTCTGGAAATACGACAGTAACTAGTGAGAGAGAGAGAAAGCAATGAGATATTAAATTAATCCACAATACAGTGCAGATATCCCGCTTTCACACTGTTTAAATGTTTACTTCCCGAGGCCCAAATTAGGACCTCAGTATCGGTTTGAAGGATGATTATACCGTACGGTGCTTATAAAAAGAAATACGTGGCCTTTGTTTGGCGTGTTTAATTGCTTTTCACGGAATATTGATGTCAGTTTCATCAATGAGGGAGAGCTGTCAATCAACAAGTTTTTGTTTCAATATCAATTAAAATGCAATCACTCTAACAAAAACTAAGATTAAAAAATACAGTAGTAGTAAGAAAATTTAATTCCAGTATTGTTCCAACTCTAGGATAGTTTTAGAATGAATAAAAAATGAATTTTCAATATAGATAAATGTTTTTGCGAATTGCATCAAATATCGTAAAAATTCCGATCCTATATTCCGAAAGTACTATAACGTCATGTATTTTCCCATTGAACGGGTTTCCAGTAAGTACCTGGGAGTAACACTGGACAAATTCTTAAAGTGGCAATAACGTAATGATAGTCTAAAAAATATTATGCGACAAGCCCTGACAAATTTTTCGTTCATCATTTACTGAGGATAATATACAACGCTTCAGTTCATTCCAGACTGTTCTGGTATTTTTGTTAGGGTAGTGCTTATTTGAATTCCTTAAAACCTGCCGTTTATTTTACAAAAAAAATTATTTGAGTAATTTTGAAAAAGAGCCGTTTCCAAAGATCTTTCCCACTCTTTCTTCATCTAGAGTTGCTTCCATTGAGGCGTTTATATATCGTATTTATTAGGTTTTACGGCGGTTTTCTATAATAATTGGTAACTCTGGAATATTTCTGAGCAAACCTCCTCCCTTGACCCTGCGTAATACCAGTATATCCTTACCCAAACCAAATTTGATGACATCTAAACGATGTATTTTGTATGTAGGACCATAAGTGTACAATTTATTACACCATTCATGCGTTGAATCTAAATCTGTAAAGCTACTATTAAAATGTACAGCCTTGTCTCCTCGCCAAATAGAGTGTAGAGGATATACCTATTACTGTAAATGTGTTTGAAATAACTCTATAAACTATCAATTTGTAGCTTCCTGAGGCTACGCTTTTACATTGTTAATTAATCGGCTTGGTCTCACTGCATGAGCTATATGCAGATATGTGTAAGTGTAAACATAACATGTCATCATTTGATGGTAGCCTTAAACAGGTTCTCCTTTAAGGCTACCTAAAGTTACTCACAACTTGTCATTGTGAATGTAATTAATTTTGAAGTAATAAACATCATTGTTACATTAGTAACATTCCCCTCCGAGTCCTCGGCAAATATCTGGTTTCATTGCCGTCATAATGGTCGAGGACTCCAGAGGGGTGGGGCAGTTATCGCAGCCACGTCCGACATCCATTGAATGTGTGGCTACCCTGCCGTTGGGTTGTGCGTACGGAGTAGACGGGGGGACCCAAGTAATACGACCTTCTGCATGCGAGCTGCAAGTGACTCCACCTGTGCCACGCAGGACAAAGTGCACTTGATGTTCTCCAGCAGCGAGCCCTTAACTCCACCGAGCACACCTATGATGAGAACAACCTCAGTGTGTCCTGGGTACATTTGCTGAAGCTCAAAAAGCAGGTCTCGATATTTCGCCCGTTTCTCCGCCTCCATTGTATCCATAAACATTATTATTATTTTTTTTATAAATTATAAACAACAGGAGTAAATCTTGAGTGGAAAACAATGATACAAATACCTAGTACGACTTAGGCAAGTTTCACTTCGTTACGATTAGCGCCCGCCACTGTTTTTTTTATTTTTTTGACAAAAACACTATGTCTCTGGCAGAATGACAACTTGGCCGCGGATCGTTAACAATAGAGTTCCAGAGCCATATTTACTTAGCAAAAATGCTAATGTTCACCTCCCGTAAAACCTTAAAAATGCTTGCAGATCTTTTTGAATCACACTGTATTACCGGTGAAGTGCGGGGTTCAACCTCAGTGAAAAACAAATTTTATACTTTTTCAGTAAGTACAACCTGCTGACATCAGACGACTACGTTTACTTCATCAGTAGTCGTTCAATCCTAGGATTAGTTGATAGTAGCCCTCCAATCTTCCCTATCTAATGCTTGTTCCCTCACCTCCTGGTATCTCTTCTTATGCATCTTCCTCTTTATTTGGTCCATGAACTTATTCCTGGGTCTTCCTCTGGGGACTTTTCCTTCTATTTTCCCTTCAATTATGTTCCTCAAAACTCATTGTGTCTCAGGGCGTGTCCAATCCATCTTGTTCTTTTCTGTACGGTGTTCCATATGGTTCTTTCTTCTTCTACTCTTCTGTAAACTTAAAGTGGACGGACAAAATAAGAAATGGTTATCTTTACTTTAACTTTACGTTCACTTATCATCACAGTTTTCACAGGAATTACAATCATGTATGTATGCATGAAAAACGAGCATTAGGGGTAGAATATGTTACAAAAGTGGATATAATTAAAGCTATCGTTACAGCCGTGTTTTAAATGTGATATAATTTATATATATATATATATATAATTTATATATATATATATATATATATATATATATATATATATATATATATATATATATATAAATACGTTGATGGATTGGAGTCAGCCATGCGGCGATGACTCACCGATGTTTCTCTCCCATCTCACTGATGTTTCGGGTCGACATATTCTTTCTTTGATATTTTCCTCCACTCCTCTTTGTTTTGAACTTCCTTCTTCTTTCAGCCTTTATTTCTTATGTCTTTTACCTCCTCATCATTTCATCAGACTTTGGGTCTTCCTACCCTTCTCTTCCCAGACACCTCCAATATTAGCACTTTCTTCCCCACATAGTCATCTCTCATCCTATTGACATGTCTAAATCACCTCAGTCTGCTTTCTTTTATCTTTGTCTTCACCGTGTCCTTTTTATGTTGTCCCATACCTAATATATTGATATTTCTATCATAAGTCGTGATACCAGTCATTCACCTCACTATTTTTATCTCTGTCATCTCATGTTTCCTTTCCTGTGCCCTGGTATTTTCCCATGTATCAGCACTGTAACTTAGTGAGGGACTCACTGCCTTTTTATACTCTTTTCTTTCCATTCCATAGTTCACTGTCTTATCACACAACAACCCACTCCATTTACTAATATTTCACCAACTTCAATGGATTCTTTGGGATATCTCTGCTTCCACGCCTCAATCCTTTTTCAGGACTGCTCCCAGCTAGCCGCATCGCCTCTTCGCCGATATAACTTCCTTTTACAGCCCCATTCAGGCATCTATCTGCTGGTCATTGGCCACCATTTACTTAGTTTTCGTCCTGCTACTCTCCATCCTTCTCCATTCCGTTGGTTTTTGCTGTAAGTTGGCTCATGTAATTTTATCCAGAACAATGTGTAAGGTAAGTATTTTACTCCATGGTGCAACGCTTCAGAAACCTTGAGTAATTGCATCTTTATTTCTCCCGGGTTGTTATAATTTTAATGGTTAGATGATTTTCAAATTTATTGCAAGTATCTGGTACATGCACGTGGCACGGTATATTTGCTCTCATGCAAAACAATACTATTTTCGCTAAAGCGTAGAGGAGTGGTAATCATGAGCCATTATGAGTACATATCTTTTAAGAACTTATCATGTAAGTCGAGAAAATCTCTTGTACCACACCTCAACCAATTATATTTTTTCAAGAAAATACATTAAGTAATATGATACATGATTAATGTTTATTGAACGTTAATTCAGCATTGTTATGACTTGGATGTATGCCACGGATCTAAATTTAAGAGAAACTCACATGAAAACACGTATTTTTTACTCATCGTGATACCTATATATTTCCTACCGGCGATTTTAGTACTGCATGAAACGTATTATGTCGCGTTAAGAAGAAGATCTCTAGGTGTAGAATCAAATTATTTCAAAATATATCTGTGTATAATGCCTTAACAATATATGATAACATAGCATTAAATTGTCTGTAAACCTACTACATAACGTCAAATGTTTTAGCATTTTTGTGTGTACATATTTATTATAATTATTTTTAAGTACGCAATACTTGTCGATAACCATTTGTACTATAGAAAACCGCTCCAACCACCTTTAATGCATCTTTGTTAAAAGACGAAGTTCTTGGCTAAAACAATCATTCTAATAAATCGTGTTTACGATATTGCTACGAGATAAGTCACCATCGAGTGCGAATCAAGCATTAGAACACCTGCTGTGCTGGCTGTGCCATTGCATAACCCCAAGCAACTTTCTCATCGTGCCCACGGAAAATAATCGAAGAGGAACTTCTGAGTTGTGAAATACTTTGCTTATCAAAACATGACAATTTTTTTTACCAAGGAAATGTTATCGGAAAAAAGTTAGCATTAATTTTTTCGGCCTTGTATGAATTTTTTCTGAATTATTATGCGTTACCGTCAGAAGGGAGATGTTTTATAGTGCCATTTAAAGCACCTCTTCGTTTTCAGTACTTGTTCAATATTCATGTACATATTATATCTTTGTTATAACACCTATCAAGTGCCATACAGGTCTAGTTTTGTTTTGAAAATGTTCGTAAATAACAGTGAGGTCAGTTACTGCGTTATTCGACACTTTTATACCTACACTGAACACGAGTGAACATTCAGAGCCCATTTTGATTAAGAAAAATATTCTAAGAGAAACTAATTCTTTACCAGCAAAGGCTATTAGTAAATTACTCTCGGGTTACAAACCAAATCAACGATTCGGCAAGCATCTCGCTCTCCATCATCACAGCTCTGATGACGGTGAGCGAGACGCTTGACAAAACGTTGGGTTAATGAAAAGTGGTCCTGTTGTGTAATCCTAAATGAATTTATTCAAATATACTATTCTTTACATAAAAAGGGGTATACTAATAAAAATTCTGAAAATTAATATATTTTCAAGAAAAATATCCTTTACTAATAAATTTATTAATATTTTTACTAGATGTAACTTAATAAATGTACCTTTCCTATTATCGTAGACGTAGCTTTTGCATCTTTGAAAATAAAGTCATAGAATATAATTTGATTTCCTTTAAATTATATCCTGCCCATGGCTGAATTTCCATCTAAGGAAATTCATTTTAACTATCCTCCATATAAATTAGATTACATATGCAAAGGTTAATATCAATATATCACTTGCTAAAGGCTTATTATATGACGGTGGGAGGATAGAAGGAACAGGCAGGAAAAGTTTTGTTATGACGGTTCACGGGAGTAAGAAGAAGATTATGAATTAGGTAATGCTGGTTAAGTGAGGAAAAGGCAAATTTGTTGAGATTATGGGCGCTGTAACTAACATACTTGTTTGGGAATTGTTGTGGATAATATCTTAAGCATTATACTAGCAATGCGAATTAGTCTAATTCAGACTTATCCAATTTTATATATATTTTTAAATGTATTCAATATTAATTTAAAGATAAGGATTCATTATTTCCAAGTGGAGATAAATATTAGACATAACCTTCAGGGGTGTTTCGTAAAGGAGGGACTGTCTACGTACATATGTAGCTAATGCTAGGGCTAAGATACACGGCCAAATTTGATTTTAATATTTCTATTATTTGCAAATTGAGGGCTGTCAGGACGTATACTTGAACATACTAATATTGGTGGAACATCTGTGGTTAATTATTTCAATAGTTACACGGATACTTGATTAGCGTAATGTTTAATTTATATTGATGATTTTTCATGAAATAAATTCGTTTCAGAAAATTACTATGGTATCCAAGGTGATGCAAAATGTACTGCTTATTTATAGTATTTCCCAGTGTTCTATTACTAGTTGATATAATTATCAACAACAACCGACACTAGAAATATAATGTCTCTGCCCAACAAAAAGCTTTGTTGGAACATCATTAACCTTGCATTTTATTTGGTGGGTTGTTACGCAAATTACGAATCAACGGTTTAAAGGTTATAAATTAGATTATACGCACAAATATTCGAACTAAAAACTCAAACCATTTTATCGTGTGGCTTTGTGAAGAATGTGAATCCTCCCTTACCGCGAAAATTTTATTAAACCTTCCAGTTATCAAACCTAGAACTAAAACTTACGTACTGAAAAAAATAGCCATAAATTGTACTTAATTTCTACCTAAGGTTGTTCGCGTATTCTTAAATCAATTTATACGTGTTATATGCTCCTAAATTATGAGTAAATTCAGTTATCTTGTACACAGCACCGTTCTTAGGGATTGAGAGGCCCTGCATAAACAAAGTTTAAGGCCCCTTAACACTTGCGGCCATATTTCACGGAAATGAGGAAATAATTGAGTGTATCGGCTAGAGATTTCAAGAAATTTTGATGTGTATTTACTTACTGTGTTTAGTTTCTATGGGCCTTTTAAAGATGAGGTTATCTTTCGTTGGGAAGCTTGTCGTTTTTCCCCAACTCTCTCATAAAGTCTCTAAGAATAGGGTGTTATTTTAATTATATAGCTAAATTTGTAAACAATACAATTTTTAACAATAAAAAGGGGATCGGATTGGTGTGATGGCTAGAGTATTAGCTAACTATACGGACGGCCAGGGTTCAAATCCCTTCAGGGGAGGATATTTTTCAGCGGACACCCGATCCCTACTTGAGTGTCATGTGAAGGGTACTTCAAGTGCAGTATTCCGTCTGTCGGATGAGACGTTAAACCGTGGTCCCCTGGGCGCCTTTCGTTAAAATTAGGCTAATGCCGACGCCGGGTTTCTATCCACCCTTCACCCTTCATCCCTTACCTATCCTCTATGGCGCAAATAACCTTAGCTGTCGGTAGCCTTCTCAAATATCCAATCCATTCAATCCTTTGCAAAATAAAAATATTACGACATTATAATCGAGAATATTGTCATTCAAACTAGAGAAAAACGACAGATTAAGAAAATTTTTAAACCTCTGGAAAATGATTTTGTTGAAGTTAGTATGGTCATGATTGAGATATGCAAAGCAATATATAGCTTTCAATATAGGCGCAGCAATAATGTGGCTGAAGACATTTATGTATCCTTCGAAAGGAAACAATAGTGACCAAGTAACCATTTCATAGTTTGTTTTGTGTTTTATACCATGCCCAAATTTATTTCTTTGGCTCTAACAAATTTTTTACCGTAGTGCGACTGATATGAGGTTGTATTTGAAAACATGAGTACCTGGGGAAGCACAGCAAAATCTTTACAGGAATGATGTATTTTTTCTCTGAAACTCATGCCTAAAAGATTGATATCAGATATTTTTAAGAAGTGTAGCGAAAATTTTGTTTCGGTTTCACTTCTGGAGTTAAATTAGAAAATGGATGCTGCGTGGTAGAAAATGGCCTGACCTTAAACTTTTGCTCTATAAATACTTACGATTTACACATCATCATAAGGATTTATGTCATCTCATACCAGTGCCCATCTATGTCTACGCTTGCGTTGTCACGTGACTGCACTGCAGCGCCCGGAGTCGAGGAATTGAAGGAGGTTGAAAAAGCTCCGGAATGAAACCCGCACGACGATAGGCGTTTCTAATTACGCGCATCCGTGCTCTTGTAATTGTCTCTATGAACGCGATAAAATACATCATTAAGATTAAAATTTTGCAACCTTGCGGTTCTTTTATGATATGGGCGTAAACAGTGAAAAAACACATTTTTACAAATAAAAAATTTATACTTTGAATTGGCTAAACCTTGACCCTGGCGCTGGGCTATGGCGGGTCAAAAAGCTGTAACAATAAAAATATTCTATTTTCTTACCAAATCGATCATTTTTACTTTTAAAATCCTTTGTCTGATCGGCTGAATGAGACGACAGCCCGGTGATGTTCCTGCGCATCAGGGTTTTTGACAATTTCAAGTATAATCTGATAAGAGTGCAAAGAGCAGCACAGCAGAATGCGTGTGGACCCAGTCCTTTTAGACTCCTAAAGTTTAGATATCGTGATTAAAAATCCTATTAAAGATGAAACAGTTGATCACTGCCTGAGGGAAGGAGATCAGATGAGTAGGACTTAATCTATTAAAGATTTATCCTCCTGTATGGTAAAAAGTAACAAAATCTTTAAAAAGTATATTATTTTTAATAAACTCCTAAAATCACTATTTTGGCATGTGAATGTGAACAATGCGTAAAATTTCGCGTGATCGAAATGAGAAGGATCAAAGCTTGAGGGGGAAATGCGAAAAATGGATGAAATGGTCACCGTTAATAGCGGAAACTCTATGAAAAGGTTTTATTTTTATGAAAGTACTCGAGGTACCCATATTTTCAACACACAATCCGCAATGCTGTGCAAGCATTTAAGGTATAAATCCATTTGGTGAGGCATATGGAAAAAATTCTCTGACTGATAGATTAACTAATCAAATACGACTATTTAGGAAGTAATGCGTGCATATTAATTAACTTACGACGGAAAAAAGATGAGGGAAACAAGATATATGTGACAACAATAACCTCAATTATAAAGATAAAACTCATAATCTCGAATGGAATCAGATCAAGTCTGAGTAGAAACTTAATGAGACCCTTTTGGCATTGTATGCAGTGTATTTTCACAGTTTCCAACTTTTACAATTCCTTTGAAAATGATGGTTCATATTCCGCGTGCAGTCCCCACAAGCAAGGGATCACTACAGTCGGCTTCTTCCAGATGGTGTGGGAAAGATCCGAAAAGAACGGATAATAAAGAAGAACGGGAATAGCCCTTGTCCTCTCGGGCGCGGGTTTCAACGTTCCGTCTTAACAAGAGAAGATCGGGCGGGCCCCCCAAAGATGCCGGGCTCTCAAAGACACCGGTCGCACTACCCTAGGGACACAAGACCACTGCTTAGAAAAATAGCTGGAATTTTTTTTTCGCTTGCCGGACGATTCTGTTAGCCCGTATGTCCCTGGAATCCCAATAAGCTGCTTAGCCTGTCATCAGGTTTCATTTTCAAAAACAGGTTATGACTAGTAAATATGATAGTGTTTACTCAGACTATTTAATGATAACTTTTTGAGTAATTTATAATTGATACATACACTGTATTTGGCTTTTTTACTCACCCGTGTATATTACTCTTTGCTCGGCCAAAGTCGTAGAATTCTTACACATAGGTCGATGAAACAACCCTCTCTTTTACAGATTCCCTTCGTGTGAGTGTGACGTCGTGGTAAAAGAGGTTATTTCATATTTTTTACTTTTATACTGATTTTTTTATTTGTAAATAAACCATTCTATGTATAATATTCCACTTCAATCAATGTCAAATTTGTTCCAATACTATATTATTCAGTATTTTGAGAGAAAAGATCAATTATAGCAATGTTTGGCATTCTATTTAGCCTTGTCTATTTCGAGACGACTATTGGTTGAATGAAAACACTAACGGCCGCATTCATAGATTTTAGCTAAAAGGCGCTAGTAGGGAACTAACTTAGTCAGCTACAAAGAGTACTTAGTCGCGTACTAAAAATAGTATTCACAGCTCCTTTCCAGTGATCTACTAGGAGCTACTAAACTAGTATGCTACTATCGCTACTATCGTGGCGAAGTACATAATTATCGGTAGCGACTGCCCTAGAAACAATGAAACAACGCTTTGCAACACTGCCACTGGCTTCATTGTACGTGAATTCGTATGTCATACATCAATATTGCTACAATGAGGCCATCAGAGCAGTGAGAAGTTTTAATTTATCTCCCTATTTTTATACATAGCCTTAAATTTCTCAGTCTAACCATTTTCATTGTTAAATGGGTAACGCCGGAGGCTATTTATGGAGTCTTTTTCCTTTAGATGCTTCCTTTTACGTTTCAGTTCAAGGAAATATCCATTGTGACGCTTTTCTGATAATATTTTAAATTTTGAAGGTCAATTGCCTAATTATTTTCCATCGGCACTCAAGAAGTAGAGACTTTTTTGTTTCACATGGCGGTTTATAGGATAAAAATCTTTGGAAATCGAAATGGGACGAATAATTCTAAATGTAATCTCTGAGTGGCTCACGCTCCATTTAGGCTGACCCTCAACTGCTGCTGGGATTCCGCAGAAATTGGACTGTTAATCCAGGTGATCTTCGTAAATAAATGTCGTCCCTTTCGGTCTTGGAAATGCTGTTTGCTATCAAAGAGGCAAGTAATTTTCCAAAACATTGATTCAATCACAAGGACTTAACATTGTGTGTTTTGTTGATCTCGATCTCGAGGACTATGGATGACTTCAAACTTCCTCATGTCTGTTTATTTTCCTGGGTCAGTAGTCTGCTACAAATGGCTCCGATTAATCCTACCACGTGATTACAATCAAGTTGTTTGAAGAATCGATTGAGGTAAATTGATAATTTAAACAAATTAAGACTGCTCTTTGGAAATAGCGACAGCAGTGTGATATCTATTTGCATAACCAATTACAGGGCATTGCTCAGCAAACACATTACTTTCGGTTACTCCCAAATTAATTCAGTGACTGATGTAAACAATGAACAAGGTCAAACTTGATTGCCTCTGGCGTCGCTTTCTAGCAATAATTTACATTAGTAACTATCAGGAAGAATTTTTTAAAAAATTTATATTAAACTTAAAAGACAAACAGGATCGATTATTTAAGTATGGTATTCACAAACTGATATGCTATAGCGCTAGTCTTCTTACCTATTAAAATGAAAGTGTGATTGTGCGGTCACTTATAACCACCAAATCACCGCATGGAATGACATGAAACTTTGTAACCAGTTTTATTATGTGACACGAAAGGTTTATAGCTACTTCTCGTTTACTTAATGGTCTCCGGTGTGACTGTAGACGAGTAAAAGCGTTTCCAGAAGAAATAAATGTTAATTTCGTTGTTCTGGCATAAAGACCTTTTTTCTTTTGCACATTTTAATTAGTAGTTACGGTCATAAAAAGTTGCAACGAGGACTATTGGAAATAAAAATAAATAAACCTTCTTTCTACTGCAATATTTTTGTTTTTATACTGATTCACTTTATCATCATCATCTGGTGTTCTGCCTGTTGGCAGGTCCCGTACACCACTGCTGTTTCCATCCGCTTCTGTCCCGAGCTTCTTTCTTTGCTTCATCATAGCTGTTGTTCTTCACCTGATCCACCAATTTAATTCTTCTCTTTCTTCTCTTTTTCATTCCTTCAATTGAACCATCAAGTGCCACAGTTATTATATACTTTTCCCTCTCATCACATGGCCCAACCAGTTTCCTTTCCTTTTCCTTATTTCCTTTCGGAGCGATCTTCCTTCTTTTACTTTGCTCAAAACCTCTTCATTTCTCATCTTATCTGCCCATCTTACTTTTTCCATCCTTCTTCACACCCACATTCCATAAGCTTCTATTCTATTCCTTTCCCTCTTACCTAATGTCCACGCTTCACATCCATACATGAAAACGCTCCACGAATAACATTTAGCTAGTCTCTTTCTCAGCTCCAGATCCAGGCTTTTATTGCATAGCAAGTTTTTCGTCTAGCTGAAGGCCTCTTTTGCCATTGCTATCCTTGCTTTTATTTCTGCAATACTTCTCCAGTCGTCTGTCACCATCGTTCCTAGGTACCAGTAGCTTTTCACTTTTCCTATTACACCTTCATTTATTTTCGCACTCGTATAATTTTCACAGTTTAGTGGCATCACCTTTGCCTTTCTTAGGTTTATCTTCATCCCATATTCCTTCATCCCTTCTTCCAAAACCTTTATCAACCTTTGAAGTGATTGCATATCATCTGCTAATATTACCATGTCATCTGCGAATCTTATACTTCTTATCTTCCTACCTCCAATGCTGACTCCTTCCTCTCTCCCATCAAAAGATTTATGGATCATGTCCTCAACATATATATTGAACATGGTTGGCGACAGACAGCATCCCTGCCTTACTCCTCTACCAAGATCCACCCATTTTGTCATACCCTCATTTATTTTTAATGCAGCTTTTTGCCTCATATATAATTCTCTAATGAGTTTCCTCTCCTTCCATACCAATCCCTTCTCTTTTAGAATTTCGAACATTTTATTCCATTCAACCCAATCAAATTGATTTAAAGTTGATTGGGTTGAACGGAATATATCAATGGAAATCAAGATAAAATCAAATCAAGAATTGGAATGGTGCCGAAGGATCTACTCATTATACAAGTGTATATGCCGACGTCAGCTTATGAGGAAGAAGATATAGATAGGATGTATGAGAAGATTGAAAATGTATTAGAAGAGGAAAAGGGCTGCTGTAAGGTGATTATGGGAGACTGGAATGCTGTGGTTGGAGAAGGCGAAGAGGGAACTGTAGTGGGAAAATATGGTTTGGGAGTAAGAAATTAAAGAGGAGAAAGATTAGTGGAATTTTCCAGAGAGATGAAATTTTGATGGGTTGATTGATCTTGACTTGATTTACTTTAAAATTGGAAAAAAAACCATCATAAAATTGCTGAAAACTCAGCGTTTTTTAAATGTATACTCACAATCCCGAAAACAGCACAACAGAGGCCTTTTTACATCGGGTATTTTAATCTTAACAAGAGACAAACACACACACTCATGCCCTGGGCAGATAGTATTCTACCCAGGCGGGACTCGAACCCGCGACCCTCGGGATAGCAGTTTTGGCACGTGGTCCCATTGACAACCGATAGCATTGTTGAGGCGGAACCTCATATGACTGTATGGTGACAGTAGGGCTATAACGTATTGAAATAGGAGATTCCATAAAATCCTTAAGAACTATAGTATACGCGATAGTTGTCGATATATTTCGATCGCTATCGTTAGTTTTGATCATGTGAATAGTATATTCAAAATAATCGTTGCCACGGTCCACCAACAAATTGTGTGCAACAAAATCCAAAAATGCATCGGAAAATAAAGGCTTCAATAGGTTGAAGGTCTTCTGCGGCCATGAGATCTAGTATATTAAAAAATAGCGTGACTACTCAGCAACACAAAGACTCTCTGACCAGCAGGACAGAATGGCAGCTTTGTGCAGAAATCGGACGGACGCGCTAAATAAGAATTTCTGCGAAGTACGAAGAATTCCTTGGACTGACTCTCGAATTCTTTTGTGTCTGCTTTGTATATGTGTGCCTTCTTAGACAGAAGAAAAGGCATTGCAAGGCATGCTGGGCACAGCTAGTATATCATATAAAAATCAAATCGGTCGAAATTGCATTGAAGAACATATTAGAGGTTTAAACGTGCATTGAAGAACATATTAGAGGTTTATAGATATAGATTTCACCTCTAAATTTGAAAAACATCTGCTTTAAAAAAACCTCAGTAGCGATATTAACCCCAAAAGTTAACAAATCTTTCTGAAATGTTTAATCATGAATATATATCATGGATTTAAATGTTTGGAATCGTTTCCTAGGTAACGTGTTGACTCATTATTCACATTTAGTTCACTCAGTACTTGGCACCACTTAGAAAAAGTTTTCTCCGTCGAATCGTAAATAGCCGTTGTTAATTGTTGTTGACGTTAGACTGTGGTGAATATTCAATAACGATTGAAGAAATATGAATTACTTGATGCTGTGAATAGCTGGCTATTTATTTAGACCTAACACTTATTTTGTAAATGATAGAGACAAAATATCAACTACAGGAAGTTTGTAAGAAGCATATGAAACTTCCATCGTGAGTCTTTTCTCTGCTGTGTGGACTTTTACTATTAATTTACAGCTACATTTTTTTGGTTTATTATCTCTTGAGAGCCTTAGGAATCTGAAGGTATGTTCTAGATAAATTGATGTTGATGTTAATGTGTAACTTTTATTCATGTGTGGCCTCGGAGTAGGTTCAACAATCTCTCCTTTATTTGCAACTAATGTGATAGTTATTGACGAATTTTCCTATCGACAGATGATATTGGCGGATCTTGGTTTTGAAATCCTTATAGTACTTATATCCGTCTTCTGATTCATTTCACTTTTTTCACCTCGTATTATTAATTAAATTGCCGTAGAACGATATTCACGAAGTTCTAAGAAGTTAATTGTGCAATTGTGCAATTAAATTTGGAGAGGCATGAAATATATCTGTAGACCGGACAGTATTAAATAATAGTGTAATTACGTCCCGCGTATAGTTATACATTTTTTATCCACTGCATTATAATTACTGGTAAGTACAACCGGTAAGACGTGATTTTTTACGATCTGTAGACTGAATTTACATTTGAACTGCCGTCTTTCATCACTAGACGGAGGCTCAATCAAAAAAGTTGTTTGTTTATGGAATTCAAGGCAACATTTTTTGGCGACGAGTAAACAATCCACAATTTATATTTATGTGTTTTATGATGCATTAAAACAAATTTAAATTATAAGTCAGTAACGTAGCCTTTTTCATGGACTGCATTATCCACACCACCCCCTTTCCTTTTCGACAATATTTCTTTGATAAATAATAACATTTTGCACCTTACAAGCTCTTAATCAATAATCTTCATCCTTTACTCCCAAAATTTAGCATTTTTCCACACCCCCGTCGCAACAATCACAGCGATTAATAAACAGGCTTAAAATTAAATAATCCCTCACTATGCTGTGGAGCTGTGAAAAGCGTCTTAATACTTAAAAAATCTATATAAATACAAAGTATTCTCTTCGTTATGGATGATAGTGAACACGTTTTTTTTCGAAAATCTCAAAACTTGGGTATTCATTGCATTTGTTTGCACTGTGGGACACACACTCATTGTTCCTTAATTACTTTTTCCACTGGTCTCGGTAGTCTTAAAGTTTACTTATGTTACATTAAATACACATGTGCATCTTAAAAACGTATCTTTATGTAATTGATAACTGCACCAATTTTAATGTATATAGATTTTTATAATTGTTATTGTACCAAACTAGAGCTATCTTAAAGCTGTTCTCTGTTTTATATTTAAAATTAAAACATTCAATGGTACAAATTAATATGAGCGCATCTAAAAATGAGTCCTGAGGAAAATTTATCCGTTGCATAAATATTTGATCCCAATATGTGGCCATGTGGTGAGTGATGGTGACTCACTTCCCAGAAAATCTCGAATTGTAATGACATTAATTTATTACTCCGAGGTTGTGACATCAAAATGCCGTCTCTATTGATACTCGTAAATCCCACCCTTCGCGATTGGGGTGCGTTAAATGGGCGCCTCTTGCCGCTTCCTTGATCATGTTTGTACCAACCCCTGCCTCCCCTAGGTTGTGCCCTTTGCCTCGTAGGAAGTGGCGTTTCGGAACCACTGATGCAGGTGATCCAATCATTTTTGTTATCATTCGTTTTTTCAAAATGTATTCTTTCCGAGGTGAGTCAAGTTGTAGTTAGAATGACAGTAGCTTTGTGTATACCTAGAAAAGATAAACTTGCATACACTTTCGAAACAAAATCTTATCCCACCATAACTAACTTATCCCAATGACAAAGCTTGATATCTTCAAGTCTCTAACCGGCTTGCCCGACATCAGTTCCTCTTTCACGACTTTCAGTGCTGCCTCGCCTCTCAGCGTGCGTTAAATTCTTCTGAAAAGCCTTCTGTCCTCACTTATCACTCCAAGTACTTCCTCATTTGTCCTACTTTCTGTCCAGTGATCTTTCTTAATTTCCCATCACATCTTAAGCGCCTCCAATCTGCGCCCATCCTTCTTTTTATGCATCCTCATTTTGGCTCCAGACCTCGCTACCCATTGCATACGGCTCTTTTATCAACCTTTTTATCACACAAAGGAAATGGTTCCAGGCTTTATCTCTTTATATCAGTCTTTTTATTACAATTTTAGTTCTATTTTTTCAGTTAAACTTTTTTGACAATCCTATTTTCTCCATTAAATACTCTTCCAACCTTGCCAAATTTGTCTAAAGTGCTAACGTTATTCATCTCTGTATTATTCAACTCATTAATTGGTGATCGTTTTCCTATTGTCTGAAGTCGAAGATTTTAAATCAATTAATATGGTCTACTCTTAAAACTTATCATATGCTTATGTTCTCTAAAGGAATTTTTTTCTTGTCGAAAGGAATCAGATAAAAATATCGATGATAACTAGGACTTCAAATGTCCCTGTGCAGTAGAGTTCAGAGTAATATTTGGGTGGCCGTTGCAGAGAGCAGTTGAGTATTTCAGGGAGAACATTTCGTTGAAGAAAATCAATGGATACTGCAGAACCTAAAAATATACAGGAGCGATGTTGGCTCATAAAGTTTACCGTCTCTGCTGACGATAAGAGTACACTTAGGCTCACGTACGCTCAAGAGCCCTTAGGTATTGACGTACGGGGAAATTGAATGCTGCGTCAGCAGTCATTTCAATGGATGAGCTGCGTAAAATCCTCGCTCTGTAGAAGTCCCCGAGAGTCACGAATGATCGATTTTAACACCACTGATCCAACTCTCTTCTGCATGGAACAGCAAGGGCTAAAAATAAAAAGATATACCTACATGCATATGATCTCTGTCGTTTCTGGTGGCAGAAACATAGTCTTCGGCATGTAAATACGCTAATAACATCGGGAGTAGTCGCAGATATCTGATAATTTAATTTCATGATCAAATATTTGATTTTTATGGCTCATTTTACGTATCTTTGTATTAAGTACTCTGGCAAGCTAACTGAATTTTCTCTATGGAACTCTGATATTTGCTTGAATACGACGGATTCTGTCGTATTAAAATTTATCATTTGTAGCAAACACTTTTATAGTTTTCGTAGAAAATACTTCATTCTTAAGGTTTTATAGTAGGTATATAAAGATATGGACTTACTTTACCCTGGACTTTTATTTGTTTTAGTTTCTTCATCATGAGAATTGACTCTTAAAAATGACTTTTTTTTCTTCTAAATATTCCTTCCCATTTATATTCCCACTGTTCATGTTAGTGGAATTAGTCACAACTCGTATGTTTTTCTCATACCATCTGAGCGTAGAACTTATACTAAGATTCTCATTCTCCGGCAGGGCAAGAATCCGCAACTATGGCGCTGTCTGGCCGAAACGACGGCGAGATGTGATCTTGGTCTATTATGGATATTTTAAGGCTATTTATCATAATATTTACCGCAGTCCATCTGTCCAAAGTTACTGTCATGTGTTTTTGTGCCAATTATTTTTCATGCTTTTTACTATTGAGGGAATACTTTTACTTTGTAATTTTTAGTATTAGTTCAAACCCCTTGAGGCTAAAAAAATTAGTGTGGTCGTAGAAAATACTTAGAAGACAGAAATAACCAGTTAGAATAAAAGAGTTACTGAGAGAAAAATATGAATTGAATGATTCCTGAAGTAATAGCCTCCTTTCACAACATCTCGAGTGTATCTGTAGTTCAGAGGGGCTTACAAACCCAGATAGGACCTGAGGTACTTATCTGCTCGGTAAGCTTTGCCTGCTAGGTGAGCAAGGAGCTACACAACTGCTTGACTGCACTGTATTTGCCCCCTTTTCCGGCCCCGGAGAGGGCGGCCCTAGTATATGAGTGTCGTATTGTGGCTTGAATGTCTGTTTTCATCGTAAGTGACATCTGATTACAGAAAATATGGCCATTTTTACTGAACAAAAGTTATGATAATTCTAGTGCCATCATTCATAATTTCGAGGCAAAAATTCTCACAGAAACAAAATAAGTTTTGAATCAACTTTATATCTGTAATTTTCCTTCACGCGAGACTCTTTTGCCGGGCATTCTATATTCCCCCGCAAAAAAGTGGTAAAATGACCCACCCTAGTATTTCACCCCATCACCATAACTGGTTATATCGTGTCATCTATAACAATTAAACGATAGATGCGAAAATGTGCCACTGCCGAGGGAAACAAAAGGAGGACTGTGTGTGACTGATAAAAACCTACTGATAGATGAACGATTGTATCAATTCAGTAAAAATTACGAAATTAAGAAAATATTACATGGAAAGGAGTGCTCCCAAAAATATTTTAATATAAACTCAAGTGTTTGAGGGAACTTTTACAGGGGAAGTGAGACTTAGGTAATGCTGTGATACCCAACAGTATATTTATTTATTTATTTAATAAAATTGTTCACATACAGCATTAGCGCCAATTTATAGTAAACGTATAACAAAAAACAAGAAAGAGGACAAAAACACAATAACAGCATAACAATAAGCAACGAGAGCCCAACATGGAAAGGGGAAAATATTTAATTTGTTGACGTTGTTATTACCTCACTAATCAACAAAATGACAACCGGACCGCGAAAGAAATTTATTTCACTGCAAGGAGTATTCAAGAAAAGAAAACGAACTGTTTGTAGGTAATTATCGGTAGCAACCGACAGTTTTGGTTATTTTCTCTTTGCAGTAGGTTAAGCGAGATATCATTTCTCTTATAAATCCATGAGTTTGATTTGAAATAAAAGTATCTCACCCTTCCAAATATACCAAAACATCATCCTCTTACTGCAATATTTTCCGATATATTTGCAAAAATTACCAATCACTTTACTTAGATAATGGTACATGGATGTATTCCAGAGAGGCATTATTTCAAATGAGGAATTTATGATACGTTATCTTTCAAAAAATTAAGAATTTTTAGATTAATTATCAAATATTAAAAAATAAAATATGTAGTCGCCGTTTTAGTTTTTGCAGAATTGTAGAAAAGAAGTTCTATGCATACTCCGAGAAAAAGATATTGATTTGAAAATACTTATATGAGGATATTTATTTATCACTAAGAGTTTAAGTAGCATAAAAGTATATTATTTAGCCATCAACGTTGAAATATTTAATTTTATTTCCTATGGAAGAAACCCTCTCGATTTAAGCTCAAGGTCTCCTCCTGGCTTGCTGTGCAATACTGGACGACAGTAACAACGACTGACCCTCCCTCTTAACTCCGGGACCATGAACGAAGACAGCCAAATAAAAGGAATTGATATAATCACAAACACAATTTAATAATCATTTTGACATCATAAAATAAGACCCTGATGAGGTTAAGGATGGTATGAAGTTCGAAACATCGTAAAAACCGGATGATATGAACATATATGATAAATCGTGAATATGAACAAGAACGATAAAGAATGAAAATTATTTGTGCTAATATTAGGTGACTTTACAATAACAAGTTACTGCTCAAGAATGATTTAGCAGGAGAAAATGAAATCATCAGCCAAGCTATTTTGCATAGAAATAATTAATTCACTTTCCTCTTTGAACAATTGGTGGGTTTTAGTCTCAAATTACGGATTCTTGACCAAGTAAATTGTCTTTCACAGTCATTCAACACTGCGTACGTATTTCACAACCGCCGGGATTAAACATGAGCTCTGGGACTGGGATGTTAGTACTCTGTAGCCGCCGTTACACCCTGATTCCAGCACATTGTTAGAGTTGAAACATGGATTCCTATTAAAGAGGGCATTGAATTTTTGAGTCTCGACAAGGAAGAAGCTCAGGAATTAGGCCTTGAATAATTGAATAATATTTTGCAAATTGAAAAAACTAACAAACACTATAAATAGAAAAGATAAAGTAGAAAAGGAAATTTAAAATGGACAATAAATATGAAAAATGAGCATAAAGTAAAACATTATATTACCATAGAATTTTTAAAATGATACAACTATATCATATGCGTATAGAAAATATCAAATATGCGTAGATATATAAAGAAAAAGAAAAGGAGAATATCCAAAAGAAATCACTAAACTGTAACTTACTTTATTTATCGGAAAGATCGCTAATTAACAAAACAAAGAAATACACAGAGACCCGATAAAAAAATGCAAGTTTAATGAGAAAGAGACAAGAGTAGTCGTTCTACCAAACCCCGTAAATCCTACTTTTTTGCAGTCTTCTATATGCGCGATATGGTGGAGGACCCGGGGAACTTCAGACGCTTGACCCCCATCGAACGTAAATCCGTAAACCTCCCGCCTTTCTTCTTCGCCTCCTTCCTTTTTTAACTGCGCTATTTTTTATCAGACTTTCGGCTCCCCATGCCCCCCTTTGACGACTTTCTTTTTTCCTTTTTTTTTAGGGTTCGTTGAGTTTCGTCTCGGGCACGACTTTGCTTCACGTGTTGTATTTTTGGAGCGTCTGTTCTATATTTAACTTAAACGGTTTCTCTTTATCACAATTTTTTCATCGCAAAGCATCGCAATCAATACTTCTGGAGAGTGAAGAAGAGTTTTACTTAAAGAAAAAATTAATGACGTTCGAAAAATGCCAGGAGATGAGCTCATTTATGTACAATTAAATCATAACAAATTGATTTAAATTTCTAACAAAAAGTTCCGGAGGTAAAAATAACTTCATTCTGTTCGTTAAAATTAGATCAACTTTTTTAAAAGCTGACGTCTTGGCATGCGGTAATGATTGTTACTTAGTTTGAATATAGATTTTTATACTCCTGCTACATCAGCATGCATTGCTTGCAAATATTTTTCTGGAGTTCATACGTGAAAGAGATGATGATCTTTATAACACTCGTAATGTCAGAAAGTTTTCTAACCATCGAATGTGCGTTTTTAATGAAACTAGGAAAATGGAGGAGATAGAAAAGAATAGGTTAAGAAGAGAAAATAAAAATTCTGAAAAAAATCCTGTGGCCACTGAAAATAGTGAAGAAAGAGTAAAGATGAACGAAAAATTAAGACCTTTATGGGGGTGAAGAATGCA
This sequence comes from Ceriagrion tenellum, assembly GCA_963169105.1. Lineage (NCBI taxonomy): Eukaryota > Metazoa > Arthropoda > Insecta > Odonata > Coenagrionidae > Ceriagrion > Ceriagrion tenellum. Next base: position 107,158,463 of record OY720639.1, read on the forward strand.
AAATAATGTGAGATACGATTAGGAAAAAGGAGAGACAGTTTCTTTGATTTTATAATAAGGAGTAATGACGGTAGTCTCACAATATTATTTTATAATCATTTTTCAATCGCAAAAATTTGGATGAAAAATACATGTCTGAAATGGGAAAAACGGAAGATCTAAAAACATGGTTTGATACTACGATTTAGTGTATCAAGGGTTTTTGGAAGAAGAAAATGAGACTGACAAATATTTTTTACGAAGTAGAGAATAAAAAATCGAATATATGGAGATTAATTGAAGAGCTAGAATATAAGCGACAAATTATGGTTGAAAATGATCGAGTAGGGTCTTTGAATGTTAGGAGAGTAAATGTTGAGAAAGAAAATAATATATTTATGGAGTACACATTTAGAGGCAATTTTTGCACAACATGAGTATAACGGCATTGAAAACATAACGCTACTGCGTTTCGTGAGAAATGGCATTATTTAACTATATTATTTTAAATTTACTTACTAACTAACCGGAATACATTTTAGATCACGATGTAATTTATTCGGGGTTAATTTGTGGCATTTGAAATGGAGAAGAAATACCTCAATAACTAATGTACAAAAAGAGATACATACATCTCATTGGACAATTAATTCTACGTTTAAATTACAATATTATTTATTTACCTTGCTTGTTGTGCGCAACATTAAGATTTTTCATGAACTCTGAAAGCATTTTTCATTTTTTTTATTGATAAACGATTCACTATAGTACATTTGACCCCTCACGCTTGCTAATTGCAGCAGTCCATTAACTAGTAACAATATTAAGTCGCCCTATAGATTAAGGCGTAGACCAACATTTTAAAGTCGAAATGATTAAGTCACTTAAATTTCAGCTGGGATGTAGTAAGTGAAATAAATTCATCTCATATACTGACCCATGAAATATAAGACTGCCCTACAGTTTTGGGGAACGCTAAGCCTAACATCAGGCATGTTCTAAATACTTAAATAATTTCAAGTACATTTTTCAAACACATATAATTGAAATACTACCCATCTGTGTACTTATTCGAAAGACTAGGAAAATTTTCGTTTCTATATAACTTTAAAATATATTTACGACCGTATTTTTATGGATTTAACGAAGAGTTTAACACATTTTTACCTTAAATCCCTCATTTTTTATAAATGTTTTATGAATCACAGCAAAATATAACCTAAAATGTCCACTAGAGGAATAAAAATTCAATCGATATCCTATACGAACATGTCTGCAATATTCAGTTTCTTAGTTTCTCCTGTTTCCTATTTTTCGAGAATTATTTCTTTTGGATGGAAAATGTGGGAGGTTACCTTCTTCTCCTGATTCTTGAATGGATAAAGAACAACATTTTCTACAAATAACGACCAGCAAAATCAGCAAATTCGGAATTGATTAAATCTCTAATTAATTGTTCATTCTACAATTTCGTTCGAGTGAAACGCTCAAATTTGCACATTTTTGTATAGTGCACATTACTTTACTACGGACATATAGGATATATTAAGGGAGTTATATAATAGCCCTTTGGGAAGCCCCCGGGGCTGTCGCGGGCCCAAAGCCGCCCGCGGGCGCTATTCGCAACTATATCTATCACTGTCATTGCTAAATGAATTAAAAATTCTGCGTTCGATCTAGCACGTTGCATCTACCAGATCTGACAGAAACAGTTTCGAGAGGATCTTTGGTATCCTTATTGGTAAAAATGAAACAACTCGGTGGTAATTTCCGCACGGTTTTAATGAAAATATTTTCGGCACTTTAAGTCATTCTCATTGAAATTAAGTGTCGAAACCATGGACGGTTTTCATTAAAACAGTGTGGAAATTACTATCGAGTTATTTCAATTTAACCAATATGGATATAAAATATTTCCATAAAGTTACGCATGTAACTCTTTCATAGGACGTTTAGTATATTTATCCAAAATCTCCACGATGGATTCATTTCCTCCCGAGGTGGATCGTATGTCACAGGCCGCCATATTTAGTAGTGCCTTTAAGAATTGCGGGGAGCGTTTTAAGAACTAGCAAATGATAATTTTCGTCTGAAATACTAGGACACTCGGCGCTACTAAGCTTAGTGGTGGTCTATAATAACATTTTACTGGTAGATAACTAGTAATGTGTCGCTATGTCGATATTAGCTTAGTAAGGAAGCTATGAATACGGCCGAGCGTGTTTTTCGAGTCACTCCTATTGCGAAAACCGTACCCATCAGTGGTGTACCTAGATAGTTAATCATTTTAGCTTCATTGGTTCATAGGTTCTCCCTACGATAAAGGCACAATGAAAAGTCGTACATTTACATCATTTTAGATTGAAAAATAATGACTTTTATCGATTTCGGCACCTGCTATTAGTATTGCACATGTAAATATTTTTATGCAAGAGAAGTGCGACAAGTAAAACGAGAACTCTAACTCGTTCATGATCTATTTGATGCCATTTAGTTTGAGACTGTAGAAAATATCAATACACCAAGTTCTGCAGAGTTTTTAATCCAATCGCCAAGTAATGGCAATGAAATAACAAACCTTTCGGCAGAGATTAAACTCAGCAAAATGACCGCAGACTCGACCGAATGAACAAGAGTAATTCAATCCTATTTTTAAAATTTTCCGAATAAATGAAATATATTTTAGTGATGACCCAGCTAATAGTAAAGATAGCAGGGTAATCCGTCTGGCATAACCTCGCAAACACATTTCCGTGAGTTCATCAGCCAATTGCAAAATAACTTGAGATTTGATTGATATTACAGAGTTTCATGTTTTAAACAGATGATCATAGTCTAGAACAAAGGTTTTATTCAATAGTTTTTATTCACTAACAAAGCGCGTGCCCAGCAGTAACAGTAGACGATTTGTACCAGCTGTCTTTTCAATAGCTTCACAGCAAGGGTAGATTCGATCATTAGGGCACATTTTAAAAAAATTTCTTGTACTAATAGTTTCATAAATTTAGTAAGCAATTATTCATTCATCAATTATTCATTCATGAACAAAAGGCAAATAAAAAAGTAAAATACCAAGCAGAATAGTTTATCCTCGTGGCTGTCTCTTGCACTCAAGTTGATTAATTCGCCATGTTGCCGAACACAGCGCACGATGCTATGTAAGAGATCTTCGAATTTCTCGCCTCACCATAATTACTCGAGATCTTGCATCACGAATAATGTGAAGCGTAGGAGGTATTCGAGTAGTCATGGATAGTGTTCGCGCATCTCTAACAATGAGAAACCTGATTTATTTTTCTGCATCAATGAAAAGCACTTTTGTTTCTTTTGCCAAAGGGAAATGTTCTTTTAATCATTTATTCAAAACGAGAACACAGAGTTCTTCGCATCATTTAACTCCTGGACAACTCGCATGCTCAATATTCTGACTACCTCATTATAAGAATTAAACAGGAGGCCATTGATTTGCACAAGTAAATTCTGGAATAGTTGCCTCACTTAAGGAAGTCACGTCATCACTTGAGTAATGGAGATAAAACTCAGTATCCATAAGAAAATGAATTTATTATTTCTCAATATCAACTACTCTATTATAAAAAATCAGAATGTAAATACTGAAAATGTAATTTTGATAAAGTAAAAAATTTGGCCATCTCTCCCGTCGCTCCGCGTGGGATCCCTCGCCTAAATGGGAGAGATACTTCTACCAGAAGAAATATACCGGGAACAAACAGTAAGTGAATTCCGGTTGAAAGGTCATAGAAAACAATTACATATTCAGAAAAAAATATTTATCGTAAAAATACTTAGACCATAAACAATTTTTCCTCACAACTCCCACTCTTTTGTAGGTATTTATCCCTACACGCCACCAGCTTATTCATTTCCTCTTTATAAAATAAAGTACCTCCTGCGATGTCAACCAAGTAACAACATATTATTTGATCTCATCGCCATTGTAGAACTTCTTGCCACCAATGCCCGTTTTCGGGTGCGAAAAAGATGGAAGTCACTAGGAGCTAGGTCCGAGCTGCATGGAGGGTGGTTACGTTGCTCCAAACCAAATTCCTTTGAAAGTTATTGTGTCACATGGGCATCGTGAGAGCATTGACCTAAATCATGGCAATACCACTGGTGAGCACTAGGGTGGGTCGTTTTTCCATTCACATTTGCGGCAGGCAAAAGGGGCAAATTTATCACAATATCGTGTGTGTAGCTCTTCGCTCATCTGGCTAGCGATGCTAGCTGTGCGACCAAGTTTCTCAGGTCCTCACTGAGTTTTGTGAGCTCATCTGGACTGTGATGAGGTTAAGGTAGTGGAAGCGAGATACTTTCCTAATCATAATAGAGACCATATTAGATAAATACGTTTTAATTCCACCAACTTTGAGACGCAAGAATAAAATATTGCATTATTAATGGTGCAATAAAATAGTTTTACATGACAGATATTGTAAGTAATCAAATGAAAATATCTAAATAAGTCTTTATCATGATGAATTTTTTCACGCGGTACATTTAAAACTCCATCAAAACGCAAGGTTTATTGTGATCCCGAATAATTTTCAGCCGTAACAGTATGATTAATTTTAAAAATAGTTTCAAATACACACGAACTACACACTGTTGATTTTTTGACGAGATCTAAGTGTAGGAAATGCCTCATTTTTAATATAAGATCTCTCTGAAGTGCATACATGTACCATTTCCCATTTAAATGGGCTGGTATTTTTTGGCAAATATCTCGGAAAGTAATGTGGCAAGGGATTGAATTTTTGATAGAAATGGAATATATTTTTCTTTAAAATAAGACTGAATTCATTCATTTCTAAGTAATGTTTCGCTCAAATTATTTTATATTATATATACACATTATATATTTATATTTATTTATATATATTGATATATGCACATATAATTGGATTTACTTAATGGAGTATTTTATCCTGGCTTATACAGGCATATTAATACAAAATCTATATGTTTAGGTAATATGTAAACACTATAAATCAAGGCACTATATTCAAATCTTAGCAAGACAAAGAAAGTTTTTTATCTCTCCTTATTTTAGATTTGAAAAGATGTTTGCAATAAAAACACGATAAAGCACTTCGAAAATATTTTAAGAAACTTTATACTTTTTGTTTTTTCTAATCTTTTCTTTCCCACAAATATTTCATTGGTCTCCTAATATTTTACACGATTCGACTAGCTAATTTAAAAAACGTCCACCATTTATCCTATCTACCCTTCTATAATTAGAATAATATTTTTTATCGCACTCACGGTATTTTTCTTAGGGATTAATACAGTTCTCTTCCTCTGCCGATTCCATTTATTGGGAAAGGGATTGGTGGGCCAAGTTCCGTCCGGCACATTGCCCACTAAATGGAATCGGCAGTGCTACTAACGGTAACAGTAACGGTTATTTCCCATTACGATGACAGTCATTAACTTTTTTGAAGTTTTATTTGCCTTATCTTCTAATTTTGTCTTTTTTCTTGTATTTATTCTTCAGTCGTGGGAACATTGGCCTACTGATTGTTTCTTTTTCCGTGTCTCTCTTGCGGACCAGGGACAAGTGATGTCTAGTGCAGTCATTTTGCTGGGGTATCTATTGAAGCCCCTGTGGTCGGCTCTTGAGCACTAGTGGATTAACAACTTTGAGGTTGTACACCTGTGTGGCTTGCTGGGTCACTTACAGCGAAGATGTGGTTACAATTGCTGCTCACAGAGTCAACCTGTCTTAAAATTATATGACGTATGATGAAAATGTAAGGTGAGCACAAAAATATTTTCTTATCTTAAAATAATAATTCTGTAATATGTAATTCATACATTCTAGTCAGCGAGGGATTGCTTCTTTTGTAGACCGAATAGGCATCATGGTTGAGGCATAAAGAGTAAGATAAGATCAGATAAGATAAATTTTATTTACTCTGGGATCATATAACCCCATGGAGCACAAGTACATGGCATTTACATTTGTTTATATTTTAATCTGCTGATAAGATTAACAAACTACGTAAAGTAATAAAGAGTAGGACGTTAAGGTGAAAAAGTAACTTTGAAGGTCGGAAAAAACTAGTGGTAATTGATTTTTATTCATACCAACATTACATATATATTGTAATTCATTTAGTTTGCTTGATGTTTAATCCACATGCAAAATTCAATTTCCCTACACATCAAAAGAGAAAATAATTCGTGCACTCTCACTTACACTAAATGACTTCATTGTAAATTGAAAATATTTTCTTCTGTAAATATGCTGTTCCTATGAAGAAAAAGTAGTTCTCCTTTTCCGAATTTGAAACGTACACTGGAGATTCCCCTAATAAACATGAGTGAAACTTCTGCCAGAAAAATACCATTACCGCTAGAGTGACGCTGTAAATCATGATAATCAACAGTCATGAATGAATAGCAAAAGCTACGGAGAGATTCTAGGCGTCTAATCATTATGGTTTAACTAGTCCTCAGTGTTAATTAATCACTCTCTGATAATTCCCAGAGTTGAAATTAGAATATGCATTTATTTATGTCTCGTATTTTACTCTTCTGATCTCTGCTTCTGACGACAAAGTTTTTGTAAAATTATTCCTTGGGCAGCAAGTTTTAGTCCATTTCCCGACACATAAATGCGCTTACAAGTAAAAAAAATAGTTCAGATCATCAGGTAAGGATATTTCATGCATCCCTGGTGGCGTTAGTCAAGAGAAATGAAGGAATAGCGAGAGAAATATTTACTTTTCTCTACAGTTTCAGCTCCAACGAGAGGTCTTCTCTCGGATACCAATAAGAGATGTGTCTTTGTGTATCAGAATCATTATTCTCAGTGCGGTTTTCCGCCGGCCGGATGAAATTGGTCAATTACGTGATTGAACTCTTAATATTCTCGGGATGTGACCAGCATTTGCCCCATGAAAACAGTTCGTGGCGTAAAACCCCGCGCGTACCGATCTATTTTTGGAAGCGGAAATATAGAGCTGCCTCCACGAATCACCTGTGTAAAACAAAGGAGGAAAATTATATTTTTCTCAAAGTTTATATTTTTCTGTTGTCTTTTCTTCAGTCCTCATTTTCATGGTTATTTCCTCCGAGGACAATTGGCAGGAGATAAAACCAACCCGATTTTCAGATTAAATAATTCGACGAGTTTTTTACGACAAATTTAATAAATATTTTTGAGCACCGAAGCACTAACTCAAACATTTGTGTAAATTTCAATGCAAGGATTGCGGTTATTCTCAATGTGGAGAGCTAATCTTTGTTTACTGGCAGACTTACAAATGGCGATTAAATAGATCGTTTTTACATTTCTAGATATTTGGCATAAAATTCACATTTCCTATAGTCCGTTAAAGAACTACGTGTGTCCGAATGAGGAAAATATTTTTTTTACACTGGTGGAGTTGATTTTCACTATAGTCCGTTAAAGAACAACGTTCGTTACAGTCCGTTAAAGAAAAACGTTCGTTACAGTCCGTTAAAGAACAACGTGTGTCCGAATGAGGAAAATATCTTTTTTACACTGGTGGAGTTGATTTTCACTTTTCAGAAAGACGCATAATTTTTCTTGGATGTATGTTTATTGCTAAAAATTGGCTTGATAAACTTTTAATTTTGGTGATAAAATTTGCAGCTACTACTTTGGTATCACAATCGTGTTTAGAGCCAGTGGTGCACCCCCTCCTCCTTGGTTCAACGAGTCATTTCCCTCCCCCCATTCATGAAAAGGAAATAGGGTAAAATTACTAGATGTAAGGAAAAAATATATTCAAAAGAACTTTAATGTTCAATCGAATCCTGGAATTTGGATTCATCGACCCAGTTCTACGTGGTTCCTGAAAAGCGCGATTTCTCAAGACATGACTATTACAAGGAAATACCGCGCAGGGAGGTACAATCACTGTGTTAGATGTCAAGGTTAGTATTAACGGGCATGTATAAGAACAGGATCATTACATGCATGTCTTTAGTTAAAAGTCAACTTATTTACTCTCGATCTCTTATTTTCTTTAGGTCTAATGTGTACACTGGCGCTTGCAATTTTCTGTAGGGATTATCACATAACTTATATTTGCAATTCTATTTGCCAATCAGCAATTTAAACATTTATGCAACAGGCGCATTGAAGAACACCCAAAGGGACCTTGAAGGCGTTAATCAATTCGGATCATGGAGATCAAATCTGTTGGGATTTGCTGTTCTTCATTGAGAGTCTTGCCCCGTGCAGACTGTTACAATATAGAGTGGGCCGTGTCTGTCCACGTGTCTTTTTTATGCAAATGATATATTTTGGGCTAACTTGGTATCTTTGTATTTAGATGCACAGCTTTCAGTGTCCACGGAGTGGAATTCGGGCTTCATTATATGCATCTCAAAAGTATTATTAGTGTTCAAAAATGCTGAAAATATCTCAGAAACATATTTGAAATGTAGAATACTTTTTTACCGTATTTTAAATTCAAAACACTCAAGTTATTTCAAGCTCATCCACGTCTGAAGGCGATGCCTCTGAGTTGAATCCAGTTGTACCAAAATAAAATTGTATCTGCAGTGCAATTACAGTTTAAAAATTTGCATCTAATTCAATACAACCGTTACCATGAAGGTGGTAATATTTTTACTTTTACTGAAAATGTGAATGAATTGTAAATGCAGAAATGAGTATTAATAGACCAATATTCCCCTATTATAAGCTGAAGTCGCAACAGGTATTATACTGGTGGAAAATAATATAAACACACCATTTTATGCTGATTATTTCATGCCAGTACATACCCTCATGGATAATAGGGTATATGCAAATAGCCTTTGTGTGGAAGGCGACAATGACCTGGTCAAGGTGACGGCCGTTTCTTTCCAACATTCCTCTATCTCTTCAAACAAGGAATTAAGACCATTCAGATGAAACAGAGACATGAGAGGAATTTAGAAATTGAGCACATCTGACCCTTGGTGCGATGCATCCAAATCTAATTTATTTCGCGTGTTTCGTGACCACGATAGAACCACGAATTGACGGAAAATATGTAGGTGGTACATAATGGAATGCACTTCAGATACATATTTCAATTGTTCAATGAAAAGAATATTCAAGTTGTTTTAAATATTCAAATAGCTGAGTAATTTTAAAAGAATTTTTGTTGTAATGTTAGGAAGTAGGTTTCAAAAAATTCACTTACTGCCTGATTGTGGACACATCAAAATTATGTAGATTTAGAAATTCAGAACCAAGTAAATATCCTGGAAACCCATGCCGTTTGTACGTGTGAAAATTCTTTGGTGGTTTAATGAATAGAAAGAAAAATATAAATGAGTCAGTTCGTTATTCATTTTGAGGCTGGTGGTTCAGAAGTGAATGTAAATAGTTTGTACAGGGATTGAAAAAGTAAAAACATTTTTTTAGAAGTTTCCCTCTTGTGGGACAAGTGTATTTACTAGTTTGGTGATATTCGTCGAAATCACAATGATAATCGTATAAATGTGAAGCAATGCGATGAAAACATTATATATTTCAATTTAACAACAACCAATATTGACCGGTATTTAAATAAGCTCACTACCAATAAAAATCAACATGTAATTTATACGATACGCATAATTTTCTGCTGTCGCAGTTGCGTGACAATATTTTTAATCACTAAATTAATTATATACTTAGTTATCTCATCTTGATTGTTTCAAAAGTTTTAATTTGTCATTTTACTCTGGTATATAGCTCGGTTGCATAATACTTCAGTAACCAGTGTTATTATTCTATTTCCTTTGATCATGAAGCTGTTTAACAAATGGACCTGAGACAATATGCAGTGAATCTTGCCTCCGTAACCGCCCCTATGTGGTCATCCCTTTAATCGGACATTCCTTCCTGATTGGGCGCAATTTTCAGTGTACTTGAATATTATGAATGAACAATAATAACTTTTTCCACCAAAAAATGTATTCAATAACAAGGCCCTTGAAAATTTGGTCATTAATTTAATTAACTCACGGCCAACGTTTCGCCAAATAATTTGGCATCTTAAAGGCTATGTATCACAAAACCACGAGACGTGCTGCCAGGTAATTATACAAATGTCAGTCCAAAATTTGAGGAATCGAAAATTTACCTACCATTGAGAGATATTTACTTTGTTACTGTTCAATATGAAGTCCAATGGTACGTAAAAGTTCGAATTTTCAATTTTTGTACTAATATTTTTATAATTACCAGGCTGTATTTATCTTTGTTTTTTGTTACAAAGCCCTTTAGTTGCCAAAATATTTTTTGCAAAACGTTGGCTGTGAGTTAAATATATTAATCACCAATATATTCAACATTCTAATTTGTATTTATGATGGATGAAGGAGGGGTGGAGTCTACAATACAACAGTATACTTGGCGTCTACAATAGCTTGTCAAGTTTTTGTACATCGTTTAAAATTTCATCCGACGAATCAAATACTTCACTTAAAGTATTCTAGAATACCACTTAAGTGAAAATCAGGGCTCTACTTGAAAACATCCGCCAAATCCGAGGCTCGGACTCTCTCCCTCGAGTTGGGCTTCCAGAGTCCTTGTTTTCTAAGCGACCCTGATCCTCAGAATATAAGAGCTCACGCTCTATTGCCTATGCCTTATATGCCGGGATGGGTATGTATACGGGTGTGTATATATATTTGTATGCAGAAGAGGTTGCATGTGGGCGGGGAGCGTTCACGCGACAAGTTCACGGCCCCTTTTTCTTTCTCGCTGACTCAGCTCCTAATGAACGTATCCCATCCCTCTCTGCCCCCCGTTTCCCTGAGTGGGTGGTGGAAAAGCGCTTCTCATTCGTCGACGGTAATTTTTCCCCATCCATCCTATCCGGACGATTTGCGAGAGTGATTCTGGTTGGGCAGGGCCATGAGGGATAAATATGTGCATATAGGATGGGAGAGAATAATTTCATACTTAAGTACCCGTCCGCCCACAGATGAGAAAAGGAAAATATATACGCACGTGTAGAGCCTGGTCCTGATTCTTTTGTGTTAGTAAATTGAAGTAAGTTTTTGTCTCTTGCTATAATAGAGCTAGGGGGATATTTTTCTTATGATACTATAATCTTATCCTAGTGTGGGAAGAGAGAAGCAGAATGTAAAAGTCACCCTGAGAGGAGAGAAAATAGAGCAAGTGGATTCCTTCACCTATCTTGGAGGCACCATCACGTGGGACGGAAGAAGTACAACGGACATCAAGCGAAAAATAGCCCAAGCTAAGGAGTCATGGGACGAAGACAACTGCTATGCTCAAAGAAGATAGGACTACAAACCAGCAAAGAGTATGTGAAAACATTCTTGAGAAGCGTAGCAATCTGCGGATCGTAAGCATGGACCATTGGAAAAGCTGACCAGAAAAGAATAGAAACCGTCAAAACCTGGTGCTGGAGGAGGATGCTCAGATAAAGTGGACTGAAAAAATAAGAAATTATGGAGTGTACATAAGAGTAGAAGAAAAAATGACCATCTGGTACACCCTACAGAAAAGAAGAACAAGATAAATGGACACACCCTGAGACACAATGGATTTATGAAGAACATAATTGAAGGCAAAATAGACGGAAAAGTCCCCAGAGGAAGACCAAGGAATAAGTTCATGAACAAAGTAAAGATAAAAGTACATAATAAGGATACCAGGAGGTAAAGGAACTAGCATAAGATAGGAGAGGGTGGAGGGCTGCAGTTAACCAATCCTAGAATTGAACAACCAATAATGATGACTATACTCTTCTAGCCGATTGTGAGCAAGGATATAAATCTTTATCTACGAAATACCGTGCAAGCCACCACTAGGGTGTGTGGCACGGGGTGATTCTACAACAGGTACGCATCACTTATATCAGTTTAAATCAGAACTGCGCACGTTCCCCCGGATGCCAGGCGCAGGAAAAAAGCAGTCGGGGCAACGGTACGCAGTCAGACCAGAAACTAAGAGAGTGATATGTAGAAGAACATGCTACCATGCAGTACATCACTAAGATACAACTACTGGTCCGTATTATTAATACGCCAGAGGAATAGTCTACACTACAAGGTCCTAAATGATTCAAGAGTATATTATGCCGGAGATCACTCGCTAGGTTGGTAGTTAATAAGCATGTTAAGATTTTTAGCACTATTGAAAATACCTATTTAACCTAGTCAGTATTCTAGAACTGATATCGCGACTATTATGGTCCCTTATTGTACAAGAATATAGATATGTTGATTAAGTAGCAGAGAAGCACGTTAAAGGTTTTTTCCCCATCCAATTTTCGCAGGAGTTTATTCTCTAAAAACAATTTAAATCAATTTATTGACGCTTGATTCTAGATTATTGCCGGGACTCCGAATTGCGTGATAACCGGAATGCCAAAATGAACCGCGTATTCGTAAATGGATGTTAACTTATTCAGTTGCAAAATGTATTCCTATGATGCAGGTATAACTAATCACATTTTCTGTGATGCTGTATGAAAACCATAGCCCATTTCAGCAGATGCTCATAGTTTTGAACGTGAAATAATATTTTGGTTGAATTTATTTTTGAGGTTAACCAAATCTATAAGCGTGTCCAAATAGTTCATTTTCAGCGCCCAAAATTCATGTATTCCAAGGAAGGACTTATTATTTCTCTTTCATTGTAAATTTAAAACTGTGTTTCATGTTAAAGACTGATAATAGCTTTGTGGAAATTAACAGTAGAAACGTCGTGTATAACTAAAACCATGGAAAGGCTCTTATTTTAAGGAAATTTATGATTTAGGAAATATGAGATTATCCAAAGCAACAATGAAATCAATGAATTTAATTAAAACTGTTGCTCTTTTAGTACAGTCGATATCGAGATTGCGGATTATGTTCCATCAGGAGTTCCAAAAGACCACTGTTTAAGGGAAAACCATTCAAACCCCTAGTAGCCACAGGAAAGATTTATAGTGGTTTTATAAAATTGGGCTGATTCCGTCTAATTTTTTGCCGCTTATTACAATTATGTAATCAGAAACAATCTATTATATCATAATTCTACACAATACGCATAAATAGTTCTCCATTTCATGACTCACGGCATCATACAATTATGCCACACTAACATTTCTGCAACCAATAATAGTTACATTGTGACTTTATAATTGGACTAATAGTGTTATATAAACTGCAACTCGTAATAAATTTACATAATGCATAGGGAAATTAAAATAAGCTAAATAACTACGAAATCTGTCAAAAAACGATCGGGATTTATTTTTGATACGGCAGCCGACAGTCCTAGACCGTCGGATTGGCGGTGCTGCATTCTTTGAAATCTCCTGAGTAATCAAGGCTATCCCTTTTTTGAAATTTTGTTTAGTTTTCATGGTCTCATTGTTTAAAAGAAATATGTTTCTATCGTCGTAACGATTTTAGAAATGCACGAGTTTCAGTGACAACGTTTAACTGATAAATTATGCGAGAAACATTGAAAATCTTGTACAGAACTTTCGAACTTTTAAAGAAGGCATACGAAGATAATTCTTCAATTTCAAATTTTCCAATGGTTTACAAAATTTCAAAGTTTTTTCAGTCATTAAAAGAATATTCTCGATTTGGGTGGATAACATTGACACTCAGAAAATGGATGATCTGGTGCGCACTAATTGTTATCTGGATGTTAGAAGGCTTATTGGAGAGTTTGATATTTTGATTGGGTCATATCATTACTTTTTTACCGAAAAATGCAACATACATTGGATGGCAGCAAAATATTCTCCTCGTTTGATAAAAGCCGAGCAGAATGACCTCCCTTCACTGTGACAATACGGCCGCCACTCAGCACAATCAGTTCGTGAGTTGTGTGAAGAAAATCAAATGAATCTCCTTCCCCAGCCTCGCTACTAACCTACCCTTTCTGCATGTCTTTTTAACCCTCAAAATAACACTCAGTGCTTCGAAGTCGTTGCTAAGACAATGGCGACATTGCTCAGAATGCTGCATCGGAAAGGGTGGTCATATGTAAAGAAGCATTCCAGGACTGTATGCCGAAGTGGATACCGATCTGGAGTAAGAGTATATAATTTCTAATTATTCAAGAATAATTTTTTGCAAAAGGCCTCGTTATTTATAACAGACCTGGTGTATTTTAAGCTGTCGTAACTATAAGGGCATGAAAGCCGGACCATCAGTCTCCTCAAGGTGTACTTGTCTACGTTAAATTCCACTTAGATACTCATCATCTGGTGTTCTGCCCGCCGGCAGGTCCCGTACACCACTGCTGTCTCCATTTGGTGTACGGGACCTGCCAACTGGCAGAACACCAGATGATGAGTATCTAAGTGGAATTTACTTTGATACTGTTCATACAAAAATTGAAAAAACGAGTGGAATTAGACTCCCGAGAAGAAAAGTTATTATTATCGGGTTTCCATTCCTTGATATGGTATTTAGCGGCAGTTGCTAAAAGTATGGACAAACTTTCAAAAGGCTATTCAACTTGATATGCCATGACTGCCCATTGCTTTGTATAGCACACAGGTCGATTAATTTATCAGTAATGGACCAATAACACACGGGTATACAGTTTATTACAATTACAATGAAAAAGTACAAAAATAATGGAAATGGTCAATAGGACCCTTGTTGAGCATTAAGCCGTATTTTTGATACATACTTCTACATCATTATGTAAAACTTACCAATCCCTTGATTTCTTATTAAACAATACATGGCTATCACAATAGTTTAGTTGTCGCGGTAGCTGAGCACATATTATTGGTGCGAGAAAACTATAAAATGCCCGTATGAATGAAAGTTACGTTCGGGAGTTCAGAAGATATATCGATTGAAATATAAAGTGACATTCACTTTCTCGATTTTTCGGAGTAGTTGGAATCGGGAAAGTTACGCAGCAGGCACCAGCAATAGTCCGCTATCATGTTTGTTTTTCTCCTGCCTTGATACCTTTGCTTCATAGACTTAATATGGAAACCCGTAGATTAGATTACATTGGATTGAAATTGAGTGGAGTTCCTCCGAGGAGGACCTGGGCCACCTGGACATTTTGGTCATTTGTGACAACCACCATAACTGTATCAGCCAAAGAGTCCAATGGCCTTGCTGAAGGCCAACATTTCCTCTATGGAGATACCCCTGACTTCAACTGGCTCCAGAAAAGGATACCCCAGGTGCATGATTCTAGTCCTCATCAGAGCAGGAAAATCGCGGAGAACGTGAGATGTTGTTTCGTCCTCTTCTTTGCACTATTTACCTCTGACAGAGTCCGTAAACTTCAAAAGATGGAGGTGCCTCACAACGTGACAGTGTCCTGCAAGGCATCTCACTATCGTGCGTAGTTACCTTCTGTTTAACAGTAGAAGTCTTCCTGAAGACCCATTCAGACCGATATTTAAATGCAGCTTCCCATCATCACCCTTGCCAGAAGTCCTGTAATGTTTAAACATTACACCATCGAGCCAGCGGGACAGCGAGAATTATAAAAAGGAATAGGAACACCTTCTTTCGATTTTACAAGAAAATGGCTACTGTCACTCATTCATAAAAAAGCGTAGAATGTAAAAAGAGAGGATAACGAGAAGAATGATACGATGAAAAGAAGATAATGAAAAGACCAAGCCTATAGCCTTCGCCAAGCTACCATACGTTTCAGGTACAACGGACCACATATCTCGCATCCTACGACGAGCTAGGATTGAGACCAGATTTGGTATGGAGCAGAAAATTAGGAATATGCTGCCATCTGCGAAATATGCTATTCCGAAACTCAACACGGAGGGTGTGTATTAGATTCCATGTATCTGTGGCTCAAGCTATGTTGGGCAAACCAAACGGCCATTTAAGATCAGGCTAAAAGAGCATAAAGGATCGCTAGAAGCAAGGCAGTGGACGACTTCAGCCGTCGCAGAGCAGAGTATGTGTTCGATGAGGCTAAAGTTCCGACCAAAATTAGTCTTTACAATCCTCGACTAATAAGGAAAGTAATAGAGATAGCCCAACGACCATCCAATTATAATAGGGAAGATGGCTATCGCCTGAGCATTGTGTGGAAAAGACACCTTACTACCAAATATCGTTAACGGTACGCATCATTTTTTAATTTAAAACCGTTAACAATGGTCAACCGTCTCGGCGAAGAACCTATATATATAGGCGAAACAAATAAACGGTTACATTCTCATTCTCAGTATGCTGAACGAAACGTTAAGTAAATTTAAAATGCTCAATACGCAGCAGGATACCCCCAATAACATTATTATAGTTCCATTGAGCTTACTAAGAGAGACTCTTAATATGAAAACAGTACTGGAAGTTGTTGGATAGACATGTTACTAATTTAAATTAACTTTGACATTTTCTTTTTTATGTTATAGAAACCCTTTCAATAGTTTATTAGGAGTTAGTATTTGATGATGTGAATTTCAAGGGGATCAATCAGTCTAACTTATGCTTCTAAGCCCATAATACGAAGACTTCTTGAAACGGGAACTTAGGATCATCAATTTTGCTTATAGTTAGTGCTAGTATATCCAATCCTATGAGAAAGAGGTATTTGATGTGTTTTTTAAAGAATGTTTTCATTTTAAAAATGCACGTGACAGTATTATGTGAACATTTGGAAATGATTTGCACTTACTTGGTAAGATCCTAAAACGTATATCAACTTTCAAGGACCCCTTTTTTTGATGGAACCAAAAAGCTTCACTTGTGAACCTAAAAATGCGGTACTTAGTAAAGTATCACATTTGAGAGCAATGTTTTCACTGTTGGAGAGACTGGAGAGGTGGTAGTTTATTTGATGGCAAGTAAATAAATAGACGTTGGGCAATGAAAGCCTGCGTGAATTTCAATCCAAACGAGGAATTCAAAAGGTAGTAGGTTTAATTCATTCTAATTATTAATGGTATTTGGTGAGCTTTACTTTTTATTGCTCATCGTAAATAGGGCTGCGTAGAATTTATGTTCCTGCTATAGGGAACACAGTCTGAGTATGCGTATAAGATTTGTGCATGATGACAGGTTTGATATGCAGTAATCATTCATAGAGGTGCAGAGAACTTAATTGTTGTCTCCTGATTGACATAGTTGAGTCCACTCGGGATTGACATAGTTGAGTCCACACGGGATTGACATAGTTGAGTCCACCAGTCTGCTCGGCTGGTGTTTTACAAGATCTAAGATATTATGTAACATTTGTTTTTCATTCATTATTCCGTTAGTATGTTCTAATAAAATTTTCAGTGTAATACTTTCTGAAGTATACAAAAATGTTGATGGGGTATTGTATATTTTAGGAAATTTATTTTTTTCTCCAGCTTCGGGCAGCAATGTTTTCATGACTTTCATTTAATTTTAAATTGTTTGCAATATAAATATTCTTTCTGGATTCATTGTAGGCCTTCTCTAGGTATGTATTTGTCACCATTTTGTTCATCGATGGCTCCATAGATTTCATCGCTCAATTTTTCCCTCCAGCTATAATAAAAATGGATAACATAAGTTACTATGGATGAATTTTTACGCAAATATGACTCATATAGGAATTAAATGGTGAAACAATAAGTTTTTCAGAAACGTCGAACTATTTTGTGGCATTTTATGGTCACACTGAATTATTTTCTTCAGGGTGATTTCCCTGTGGATAAAGTGGATTGGAAAATACGCGGACTACGTTTTCCCTCTGAAAAATGGGATTTTCCATGAAATGGAAATTGTTTTTCACATAATGTCTGTTATTCCCACAAAAGTTCTGTAAAAAAAAGACCAATCATAAATCGTTTGAACTTGTCTGAAAGGAATATACGGATTTGTGTGTGGCCTTAAGCGGATTTGAATAGAATTATCTCTCATAAAATGCAGTGAGGCTAAAAATTAAAGAAATAAGAGATTAAATTCAGTTAATATATCAATTTTTATATCCAAACTATCCTGAAGTTTATCTCTAAGTAATATCCCGAAGTTTTATCTCAAACTATCATCATAATGAAAAGCAGATATTTATAAATAAATGTTCATATATATTCATCGCTAGTATAAAACGAGTGACGGTTGCCTGAATGAGATAAGGTTATGAGGCACGGTTATATGAGGGGTATCTAAATATCTGCAGAGATGCACAATTTTTGTATCATATTTTATCAGCATATACTCACATATTAAGTAAATCTATATTGTTTTTTACGGTTGTCCCATTAATAAATTTAAAATTTATTGGCTAACAGTTAGCCCAAATTTGCCTACCTTATCCGGTGATCATTAAATGTTTTACAAAAGTACATATTTTACGCGGTATAATATTTAGTTTTGCTGAATATTATATTACTAAGAAGTCAGAAGCCTCATCTTTACGTTCTTATTCCACGTGATAATTATGATTTTTTTTCATTTTGGCGGATCAAATAGTCAATCTCCTTCCATTATTCCTAGTTTGGTGCACATTTCTCAGAATGGAACTAACAACAATCATATTTATTTGCAATAAACATCATACTTTGGCTTACAGAAAATTATTTTAATAAAATCCATTTCTTTCGAGGGTCTTGGGAACATTTATGGTGGCATTTTCCGCAAGTACTTGTGGCTTTGGGAATACGTAAAGGCATTTATAGGATTCTCCGAATTTGGAAGACTGTTGGATGTCAAAAGTTACCTCAGTTCGGAGAAATTTTGAAAAGGAAGCTCTTTTCTTCATGTTTATATGAAGAGTTTGAGCTTCAATGTCACTATTTGCAACTTGCCGTATTTTTTTGCTGAAAATAACGAGTTGAAAGAATATTTATATCGACGCTAAATGCGGAGTAGGAAGAAAATATTCACATATTTCCTAGAAAGAGATGAAAGAGCAATGATTAAATCATCGAATGTGATAAAATACGGAACTTAACAAATGCCTTAAACTCAGGAAATATTTAAAAAATTAAATGAATACTTTTTATAGCCTCCATCCTGTTTTAATTATTAGGATTTTAAATTAAATGATTAAAGATACATTACAGCCTAATTTTGGACGATTAAAGTACGGTAGGGGATGAACTTAGTAAAAGCCTAGTGTTTGATGTTTCTGGACGGGTTGCAAAATATGGTTGAATTACTTTTATGCCCAAATAAATTATTTACCAACGTATACCTTCAAAAATTATTATTGAAGTGACAAATGTTTAGACATTCATTTAGCTACTTTTGACCTCCTAACCTCAGGAATTATT
Source organism: Ceriagrion tenellum (assembly GCA_963169105.1). Classification (NCBI taxonomy): domain Eukaryota; kingdom Metazoa; phylum Arthropoda; class Insecta; order Odonata; family Coenagrionidae; genus Ceriagrion; species Ceriagrion tenellum. The sequence goes on from OY720639.1 coordinate 107,177,644, forward strand.
GCCCTCAAATTATCCTGAATTGATTAAATAACTATGTTCACGGCACTGAAATTGAAATTCACGACAAAAATACGGTTGTTATATGTTAATAAATATGGTTTACTTTGAAGTTAAATATAATATCATTATAAATGTCCTCCAAACATTCTGATTGTTAAGAAATTTCTATTCAAGTGCCCGATTTTAAATGTCTATTTGTCGCTTAGCACAGTATGATGTAGCTATAAGGTAAAGTTTATGTTATATCATTAATGAGGTTATGCATAAATTATTATTTTTGGTCAGTTGACATGAGAATTGCCGGTGGGAGAACATTTGACCTTTTGAAATCATAACGAGAAGATAACTAAGCAGAGATTACAAATGAGAAGTACCCCTTAAAGTAAACTTCAATGTCCCTCATCCTCGGCATGAGAAAAGGATTGTGTCACCTGAAATGTAGGGTTTTGCCTCCTTTGAATGGACTCGTTCATTCGCCCGCATTTCTCCGGCAATCATGAACCACATTTGAAACTTTTCAGCGCTTAAAACTGTCCACACATCCCGTTAACATTACTCTCTTCACCAGCCGCAGCAACCATTCTCTTCTTCCATTCTTTCGAATCCTGATTCCCTTTCTGCGAAAGCCTTTGAAAAAGGAAATGCCGGAGTGAAAGGAGAAGCAAGAAAGAGAAAGGACGAAAGGGATCCCCTTTTCATATTTTTCGCTCTCTGACCCTGTTCACCGCCTTCCACGCCCCTTCACCTCCGGTCGTAAGCGACCCCACACCATCTTTTGATGAGCTTAGCTTCACAACTCGGGCTTAATTAAGAGGAATTCTCATCTTTTTGCCAAAGCTTCAATCCCTCACGAAAATCCTACACCGTTCCTCGTTCCACACCCTTTTTCTATCTCCTTTCTTCATTTCTCTCTCTTTCTTCTGCCCTCTTTTGTTCCTGCCTCCGCTGTTCTTCCTTTTTCAACCCTATAGTCCTCCGCTGCGTACTTTTTATTTTCGTAAACTCGAAGTAGCAGGTTACACTCCCTTTTTGAAATAAAAAGAAACAAGCTCGCAATAAAGTTAAGAAAATACTAGCTCAACTTCTCGTCTTGGCTGCTTCCGTTAGAGACACGATTGCGCCTTCTGGGTATCTTGCCCCTGCCCTCTTTTTATCAGCCCTTATTTTCGGAACTGTTCAAACCTGTGGACCGGCTAAAATATAAAAAGTGGAAATCAGAGAGCGGTTCACGCCCGCAGGACCGTATTTCTGAAAAATTTCCACTGATGTATTTCATAATATCAAAAAATATGGCAAGAAGGACGATCTCCAATACATGATGAAATGGTAGGAATATATTTTAAAGACAGTTCCCTTCGCATGCGTGTTTTTAAAAAATCATATTACTTTTATGTTCCGTCAGACCGTTTGGTCTTTCGACGGGACTTGCATAACAATTGCATAGAACACAATAATTTATAATTGGCTATAAATATGCAGCTGAGGCTCATTATGATTGCCTAGGAACACGGAATCGTAAACAATCAACAACGAATTCAGCAAAACATAATATAGTACAACATAAACCATAGAAACTCTATTTTAATATAAAAAATAAAATAATGTGTGATCTGAAATAAATTAACATAGTACAATAGGTATTAATTAGTTACAGTTTTAAGTAAGTGACATATCATGAAGCATGAGATTATGTAAGATTTTTGACAGCAGTTTTAAGATTACATGTGCTGTCTTGGCATAAAATATCGATATCTTTAGAGTATTTATTTATAAGCTTGGGGACAAGTACTGATTTTAATCTTCTACCGTAATCAGTATACGCTTTTGGTACAACAACATAATTGCATCTCAAACTATATTTGGCATCCAGAACTTGTCTGTATTGGTTACAAAAATAATTCTTGCTTATTATATTCATATAAGCCATATACTTAGGGGAAAGCACGTTACAAGTTTTGTACATATTAACCTTAGATATCCTTTTACTAACGTTATATTAGACTCAGATCCATACATTATAAACCTCATAGCTTTCCTTTGAATTCTACTAATCTTATCAACATGACAGTCATAGGTAAGACCCCATAGCTCAATTCCATACCTTATTAATGATTCTATCAATGATAAGTAAAATATTCTTCTGATATAGAAAGGCAACAAGTGATCATATTTTTTAACCTCATTCAGGAGTAACATACTTTATTACGTAATTTGTCAATATGTAATTCCCATCGTAAGTTGTTATCTACAGTCATTACCAGATATTTAAATTCATTTACAAATTTTATTTTTTGACATTGACAAGTAGAACTATTTGATACTAAACAATTACAGTCATGGTGGTATAAGTATATGCCACGTGGAATGGATTTATAAGACGAGTGAATATGCATTACAACTGTTTTCTTAGCATTTACGACCAATTTCCTGTCATTCGACCATTTTAAAAACATATTGTAGTCATATTTAAGTAATTTTTCGGCAGTTTCGAAGGTACGATGACCAATAACCAACAAGGTGTCATCTGCATATTGTGTTACCTTTGAATGACAGATAACCTTACTCAAGTCATTAACATATACATTAAATAATGTAGGTCCTAAGATTGACGCTTGTGGTACCCCTCTTTCTACATGGAAATTATCACTAAAACATCCGATATTTTGGCTTTAAACGTTCGGTTTTTCAAGTAATCATGAAACCACTTATTATTAGACACTATGCCATTCTTAAGTAATGAATCACTTAATTTACAGTGATCCACACAATAAAATGCCTTATAGTAATCAATGCACAAGGCTAGGACATGGTGATCTTTATCAAGTTGTTAATAGGCATATTCCGAGAAATGTATTAATGCATCAGCAGTCCCCATACCACGTCTAAACCCATATTGTGTTTTACTTGTCAAAGAGTTGTCTTCCAAATACTTTGAAAGATTTGAGGAAACATAGCGTTCCATTATTTTATTTAATAATATTAAGATAGAAATTGGTCTATAATTTCTAATAGATTTGAGGAACCACCTTTATGAATGGGTCTAATTATTGCTGTTTTTAAATCAGTGGGAAATATGGCATTGCAGATACTTGAATTTTTGAGTTCAGCAATCATAGGGATTAGCTTAGACTTTACTAATTTCATGTCTTTTACACTAATATTATCCACACCAGGTGATTTGTGAGGATTTAATTTATCAATAATCTCACAGACTATGGTATTACTTATTTTGGAATATAGAAGCAAATGTTACTTTTTCCATGAAATGCTTCAACTTCAGGAAAGGTATTATGACAAGTATGATCATTATCAATGACGCTTCGGATAAAGAAATGAGCAAATTCGTTAGCCATAAATATCATATGGTCATACGGTCATAATATTCGGATCCCATGTTTAAGATATTTTATCAACGTGAGCAACAATAAATTTAAATTGAGTATCACCTATTTGTCTTTTTTTGAGTTAACAATTTTTGGAGCTATGCATTCTCTTTTCAGGGCATCAATGTTTTTTTTATAGTGGCCTGATATTGGAAAAATCTCGTTAGAAATTAATGCCTTCATCTCACTAGACGTGTATCTATGAGAAAATGTGTATCTATGTGTACCGACTACCTAGCGAGCTCTGCGCCCTGGGGGTGTGTGGCAAGGGGTGTTAGGACGTCAACAAATTGAAGCGAATGGAAATGGAAGGGGTAGAGTTCAAAATTGAATTACATGTTAATGGAATGTGTAAAATTTTACTTAAATGTTATGTTTCATTTACGGTCACAAATGGAGCATAGGGGCATAGGAATAAACCAGTCGTCAGTGACTCTTTTATCTCGCTGCATCTACCAATTTTCGTATTGGACATTGTGCTGGGTTAATATTATTTCTTTCATGTATCTCTGAAAATCCTCAGGTCTAAATTTATTGAGATAATAAAGCACAGCGCATAACCCGAGTCTCGCTCTTTCTAGCCCAGTCCTTCCATCCGCTGTGTACATACCTCTCATTGTTAATCCGTTGCAGGGTTTAACTATACTTGGAGATTTCTCTCGTACACAATTTACTTAGCGAATTAAATCTTTCTTTGCAAGGTCCTAAATGCTCATTCCGATTCAAGATGTGGGCTAACCACAGTGTAATAGTACCTCTCATACCCTCTATCATCCGGGAGCATGTGCCCAAATTTTTTTTTTAAGTTTTCCGTACTTCGTCCGAAGATCGGTGATTCCCTTGCTTTTGATTTCATTTAACACCGTGGAATTAACTCCTACTTTGTGATGTGATTTCTCATGCAGGAATACATGCATGGATACTGTCACTGTGATAAAACCTAGTTTAACGATAGACCATGCGGAAATTAACATCGTTTGTTTGAAATGTGCCAAGGCTATAAGTTTTAGTACCTATTAATAGAATTGACTACCTCTACTTGGATTTACTAGTATAAAACAAATTCCTCTTCAAATTACGTATCGCAACTAATATTCATGTTCTGGTCTGGTTTTCTGGTTTTCTGCTATTGGAAAACTAAAATGCAGAAGCAATTAGTAATTGACACCAATTTTTATCCTAATTAGAGTGTCTTGCATCAGAGAGGACGGTTGAAACACATGAGGAACAGCGATTTCCTGACAGGAAAGAAGAACAAAGTTTCATGGGAAAATCGTTAGTCGTATGCTACATAAGGGTTAATTTTTTTTCTTAATCAAAATTTATTTAGGGCTTTAAACATAAGTGCAAGGCAAGTACCTGTGTTTGATTTCTTTGTTGGTAACTTACATTGGAAGACCAACGAGAATATGTATAAAACTTAAGGCTAAATAGAGGATGGAGTTGGGAGGTTTTGGGAAATATATTTTGGCCGAAAGATTTTCCATCTGGGTTTAAAAATTCCAGTTTTTTAAATAAATAGCGATTTTTTTTCTTTCCATTATCCATATACGCATATTTTTACAATGATTAGTCAAACTCAGGTTGCAGCAGTAAAAAAATTTCGAAATGGACGGATAGAAAAATGAGGGTACTTAGCATTTGAAATTCTGCGTTCGTACTCCACGCAATTATTCCTTGGCTTATAATTATCTCCAGTCCAGCGTGATTTATGCGTATTTTTCCAGTCTCAAGCGTTTTGTAAAAGAGATAATGGGGTGCTAATGTTCCGAAAGCACGCTCGACTGGATTTTATTTTATATTTTTTCCCGGCTAATGACGCCGCCGCTCGTAGTAATACATCCCTCTCTCTACGTCCGAGAATTTTTCATTTAGGGTGCACATAGCCACCTAAATGAAAAATTCTCGGACGAGTAAGGTTTGCAATTGAAAATCTGTTCACTCAAATTTTATTCTTGGACCCGTGAAACTTTCATACCTTGTTTTGAAAATTTTAACTAGAGATATATGTCCTAAAAATGTTTGGTAAATATTCAACATTTCCATTTTTATTATTTTTATTTCTTTCCTCTGGTATTAGTGTACCAACTACAGTCTTTTAAGAGACTTAAGTGTACTAATTTAAAGGCATGCATACATGTAACACAACTCTGTTAACTGCTACTATGAGTATGAATAACATCGTGAACTAATTGTTTCTCATCTGTACACATGTATCGGTAAACAACGCAACCCACTACTTTTGATTGATATATACAGTAATTAGTATTTCTTCAGGTCTTATTGACGTGTTGCAGGTAAAGCGCTTATAAAATTAACTTTTATTGGTATGTAAAAAAGCTGCAAGGGTCTCTAAGTATTCATCATCACTTTCCTGGATAATGACGAGAGTTTTCTATTTTCATCGCTGAAAGTAACTTATCTTTTACCAGTAATTTTTCGGCTGATGCTACTATAGTGAGTTCACGTTCTCTGTTTACCTGGCTAATGGACAAAGCGCTAAATCCTTCTTTTGCAAAAAATTAACGAAGGTTGGATATAGGATGCTATTTTCATATGAATATGTCAAAGTATATAAGATATATTCTTAAGACGTTTCCCTCCTGAACTATCCAATTTATTTTAGATCTCAACCGCTCTTGTCACTGCTTTTCCCCACCACCTCCAAGTCCCGTTGAAAATACCACTGCCATATATTTTCTCAATTCAATTCCCATATCTACCTCCCACTTCTTAACATCATATGAGCACTTAATGGACTTGAGAGATTCAAGTGATGACTGGGCCGTGAGCGGAGCTCTCCACGACCGGTTTATTGTTAGGGGAATTTGATTTGTGTGAAGTGTTGTAAGTGCAAAATTTGAAAATGAAAATTTATTGTCATAAAAAAACTAATCATAAGGGGAGGATATTCAAAATGGGAGCAAAGAGAAAAAAATTAAGTGCAAAAACATTGAGTACCTACAATCTATTTACACGTTATCATATTTAATTATTTTTCTCATATTTTTTGTTTTCCTATTTTAAAATTTTCCCTTTTTCATTATTTTTATTATTTTTTATATATATTTGGAGTCATTTATCTTTTTTGTATTTTCAATTGATCACCATTTTTTATCTTTTTTATTTATATTTTTTATAAGAATTTTGTATTGATTTTTTCTAAAGTGATTTTCACTTAGTATTTATAAATACTTAGTATTTACAAAGCCTACAAGAAACGCTAGACATTGGAAAGACTCATAGAAGAGTAATATGTTGAGGCAGTGTATATATAGTGGGATTAATGGGTTAATTTCAGATATTAGGCAGGAACGGGTTAATAGTTTTTGGCAAACGAGTTTTAAATTTCGAAACTATGAATAGTGAGTAGTTTTTAATGGCCGGTAGTTTATGGTAGGATTGTACCTCCTTTAATTTGATCAATTTTCTGAGGTTTAGCGGAGCACGGATAGTTTTATTTTGAAAAATTTCCAAGTGTTTGACAATGGTTCTGCGGCAGGCAAACCTCGCGGCTGTAGAGTAGGATTGGTCTCACTACGGAGGAGTATAATTTTTGAAGTGCGCTTTGTGGGAGAGCGGAGAGTGGTGTTGGCAGAGCGATGTTAGAGATATAAGCGAGCAGAAAGAGCCTTACGTTTTCACTCGATTAGATGGTTGACAAAAGTTAGTTTGGAGTCCAAGTGAACGCCGAGGAATAGATGAACCGGATTGTTTTTTTGTTGAAAGCTGGCCGGATTTGTGGTTCGTGTTTGTGTCTGCGTGTGAAGTGTATGCAAGTGTTTTTGTTTGCTTTGATTGATATTTTCCATGTGTGCGCCCATTTTTGTAATTGGTGTAGGTGAGTGTTTAGTAGGCGGACATTAGTGTCTCCTGTTTTAGATGTGGTGGAAATGGCTATGTCATCCGCGTACATGTAAATTTGAGTATTTAATGAGGAAGCTATGTCGTTTACGTATTACGTATATGTTAAATAGCAGAGGACGTAGTAGGGAGCCTTGGGGAACACTAGATTAAGGAGGACGGATAGAATAAAGAAATCCAGATTCAGAAACACGAAGAGATCGGTTGGAGAGATACGAGTGGACAAGTTTAACTAGAGGAATGGAGAAATTGTAAGAAAGCAGTTTACGGACGAGACCACGATGCCAAACCCTGTCAAAGGCGCGAGCCACATCGAGGAAAATGATATCGGTGAATCGTACACGATTGAAGCTATGAAGGTAAGATTTCGTTTAATCCCGATAAGGTGGAGCGTCCCTAATAACGTATGAGCGTTGATACCACAGTCGACCAACCAAAAATCATGAGGAAATACAAAGCCTCTAAAGATCTTTCATTCATCTAGCACGGTTTAACAACTCTCCTTTGTATTTTTTTATTATCACATAGAGTTCACCTTCATTTTTAACCGAGGATCCGATTTTTAAAAACTATGTCCGACATGAATTGTCAGTGGAAAGGGCATCAGCAATGTAGTGACATAATGGTAAACTACTCTCATAAACGCTACGTAAGAAGTTGTAAAATGAATAAGATCTTAGACTCCTACATTGCATAATTTTTTGTAAATCAGAACGAAAAATATTGATCTTTCAAATCAAGAAAATGCCAATAATGCCACTTATTAAGGACTTTCATTAATTACTTAATACTTACATATTATATTGTATTAAGTGGTAATAATATTGAATTTAACAAGAATGTTTTCCACTAATACAAATCTTGCCTTAAAGGTCTGATAAAATATTAGATTCTATGCAGAAATAGTTTTGTGACACATATCTTCTAAATTTAATGCTCTACGCATCTATATTTTTCTCAGGTAGTAAGTTTTTACTGTCTTTTATGAATGCTGAAGCATTTTTTGTGAATCATATGGATTTTCAAATTTCAAATCGTTTCAAAAATCGCTCAACAAATTCTTTTTTCTTTTAGATTTTTCTCTGTCTAATTCTTCCAATCACTCTTTCGAATGCTCTTATTAAGATTTTACAGAAGTCTAGAGTTAATACTGTCTGTAGAGTTAATACTAAGGTTTTGTTGGTAGTTTCTGTGGAAATGGTTGTTTTTACTTGGCATATCCTCTCTCAAGTCGTCATTTTCTCTGTTGTTGCTTCGGAGATGGGTTTTCCGCCTGAGCATGAAAGTAACTGTCATTTCCTACTTTCAAGAGGGAAGTCGTGGGAAGCTTGAAGCGTCGTCTTGAGTGACCTAAAATAGGGAGTGTTAAGGAAACGGAGAGAGGCAACTGCTTTCACTCTCGACTAAATTGCCTGGGCTGTTATACCCGCGACGTCCTCATTACCGTCTCGGAGCATCCACGATGGCGGAGTGGACATTAGACTGTCTGAGAGTAGAGGAGGACGATTACTGCGCGAGAGACACGCCTGAGTTCTGTGGAACTGCTTTTCCTTAACTGTTCCTTAATAATAAATGCTGCAATTTAAAATTGAAAGGGTCTCGATCTTTGCCAATTCCTCGAGCCCAATATTACCGCAGGAATTTTATATAATTCAGTGGCAATGATAAGCGCTCTGTAAAAAATAATAGTACCCCATTTAGCGGACGTTTTGTATTTCAATGTGAATCTTCTATATTAAAAGTTTAATGTCAAAAATTGATGTTATTTGTTCCAGGCTTTATTATTTCTTATCGTTTTGATTGTATAATTTTTATTTCTATCTCACCTTTTGCCAATTAGCAAAATGTCGAACCTGGGCGGGGCAGCAGCAACGAAAAATCGTTGATTGGGGGAGGATTGGTAGTGGCTAGTGTAAGATGACATATACTTCTTACAAAATTAAACTGTTAACCATACCTAAACAAGGAAGAAACACTATTTGGCGCAAATATTAAAAAAATAGCTTTAACTCTTTTGCTTTAATTTGCAATTTTTTATTTTTTCATCCGATTGGGGGAAACGGCTGCTCTCCATTTTAAATTTATTTATTATGTACATTGGTCGCCCGACCACATAATTAACGGAAAACCGTATGTAGATCAATTATATTCGTGAATGATAAACATACAGTCACAGTAGATTATGAATAATATCACACATAGATTCACTATATTTTTTTCTGTCTAAAAACTGGTCATGCACATCACTGTGTTTATTGAGCATACCACAAATCCTGTTTAGAGGCAAATTCTGGAATACTAATTATTGATATGTTTTGAATAAAACAAAAATTTTGTCTTCAGAAGGAACATTTGATACTTAAAAGTATATATTTTTAACATTCATGATGAACAATCAATATTTTTTTCTATTTTCACCCATTTTTACTATTTACCGACCAGGTTTCAACACAGACTGTCATGATTAAGGGTGATAATGATACCGTAATAATGGTACTGTGTTGAAACCTGGTCGATGAATAATGAAAAAGTGGGCTTAAAAGTACACTAAGCACAGACTAATGCTTTAAACTAAAACTGTGTGAAAAGTAGTAGTACTTTTATTGTTCTTCACGAACATAACAAATTTTCACAAAGTGACGCCTCATGTTACTTCTTATATTTCCGATATTGTTTTGGCAAAACATATTAACTTTCATGCTCCTTATATAACTAATCGACTTTAATGCTTCTGATGTTTCTATGAGGGCATAGTTTTTTTTATTCATAGCATTTAAAAAATAGGTGTACAAAAAACTCCACTTTCTTTAACCGGGCTCGCCAATTAAGGCAAGATGGAAGGCCAAACATGAGCACCATCAGAGCACTGTCATTCTTAAGTGACAATATGATTAATTGTATTAATTCGACCGTTGAATGTGTTATTAGAATTATGAATATAACGCCTGACTAAACTAGAGCGAAGCAGAGAGTTGCCGCTTGGATATATGACTGGGGATGATGATGCAAGGTCTAATATTATGCGCAGGTATCCTATCAAGTTGCGACGCAGATATCATGACGCCATATGGCAGAATGCAGATTGAGGCAGAAAACGAGATTTTGCTCCGTATTGGAGGAAAATCAGACCAAAATATCTGGAGACAATGCCGAGGCAGTTGGAGAATACCAAGCCTCAAAGTTTCTCTCTTGTGATGATGAACGGTAATAAGGAAATGAAGCTATCCCATGATCATGAGTCTCTGGCGGAGCGTAACGATAGCGAATCTGGTTTCCAGTCATTTATCCTGTGGTGATGCCTCGTATTTGCAAATTGAACACCAGTAGCAGTTACCATCGGAAGACAGTTACGTCTCTACCAAATTATTTCCTTGAAGGAAATCGATCCCACGATCTTCCATAGTGTATTCATAAATGAAATGATTTATCAGCCATATCTTAAAAATTTCCTTAATTCTATATTCATGGCTAGGCAAAGTCACAAAATTTTCAATGGAAAAAGTATCCGACTTATGTGGAATGTAAACTCGGTTATGTCGAATCTGCGTGCGATGCATCAATGTAGCTATACAGCTTAACATCATTGCGAAGTTCATGGAGGCTTGTATAAACTAGATGGTCTCTTTTTTGTGGTGCACTTTCATCTACAGAGTGTGGCGAGCGCTCCAAGCTGTTCCCGGAAGACTTTCGTCACACCAGCCAGCCTTAATCTCTTTTGGCTTTGTAGCCATGTGCACGAATGTAATTTAGTAACTGGTTGCATGACATATGTGATGCAAACAATAAATAATTATGATTTCCTGCCGAGTCCTTTGATTGAGCCTGTCGATTTTGTTCCTAGAACAAATGCTGAGGCACTACTTCATTGACCCTAACAGTAAAAGCTTTAATGCCTTTCATAACTTTGAATATCAATTTAAATGTAATTTTCTCTACTCTTCAAGGCTTTAAAGTTACGGTGTCGTATCCAGGAACATATTTGGCTTGTGCAATCAGAGAAAACATGAGTATATACTTGACAGGTTATGATTACATTCTGTCATGCTACTTCAGCAGTTGACTGAGTATTTTTATAATATTGTACTTTATCTCCTTATGTCGGTCGTTTACTTGGTAAATCATTGCATAGTCCCTTCGTACATTGATATTTATATCTTTAATCATATAGCCGCTTCAATGGGGTTTTTTCCTACGCAATTTTTTTAGCATTATAGGCATCACATTGTAATACTAAGTCAATTACGTTGGAAATGGAAAATTGTTTTAGCATTATAGGCATCACATTGTAATACTAAGTCAATTACGTTGGAAATGGAAAATTGTTTTATATATAACGACTGGAGTTTTTATGTGAGCTTGGCCGGAAATAATAACTGAAGAGGACAGCTTTTCCTTGCCTAGTCGATTAGTTAAAACAAATATTAGCCAACAAATGAGATAAGAAGTGTAGGATAATGAAGTCATTACACGGACGTACATGAAATATAATAGAAACAGTAAATCCGATTAGCATATTGCAGCAAAGGGAAATTTAGAATAAATGTTGGAATGAAGAATAGAAGAGATGAAATTTTGCCGATTAATTCCCGTTCAAAGTTAATTTGAGTATTTGTTCCAGTTGCGCAAACAAATATTTTATGGAGCTAGCAGGTATCGATCAAGGTTGCGATGCCAAATTCACCGTATCACCGAGAAAGTCAAAATGAAGTCACTTGTATTATGAAAAATTTCTGCATAAAAATAGTTTTACAGAAGGCATTGACAGAATTATTAGCAATTATGGCAAATCCTCAGCGCGAATCTCAGGCTAAAGGTTTTCCTTGAGTAACGGTTGCAATAGATTATTTGCCTTTAAAGATGGAGTTTTCGTTCATTTACGGAAGTATATTAAATTTAATTTATTCTCTTAAATTATATTTCACCTGTTACTATTAAGTATTAAATTTGCTGGGAACCTCTGTGACTGTTCAAAGTCTTGGCCTCTAGGAAAGCAAAGTTTAACTGCATTTAGTTTGTTCCGAAAGATTTTGTCTTATATAATGATGATCGGAAAAATTGCTCATTATTTTCAATAAAATATGTGGTGTGGAATGAGATTTTAAATAAATTTTCATCTCATATAAGACTTAAACATTTTCCTGAAAAAATATTTTATGTATAGACCTATTTTTATGTGAAAATACGACTCAGTATTTCATTTGTGAAATTATTTGAATGTGAATGATTCGATTAAAGGTTGAAATTTTCAGATAGATCAAATGTCAAACGTGACGCAAATTCCCCCTTTAATTATTAAAATTATGACTTAACATGCATCATTATCAAAGGAATAATTAATTAAAAAACGCAAAGCTTTCTTTTAGTGCAATTCCTCTGTATATTTTGTCCGTGAAATGAGGCACGAAATAATTCAGTGTGTGTTCTCAAGCATGTGATATCAATTAATTTGCTATAAAACCCTCCATCTATTCGTTGCTTTTAATACCCAGCCTAATCCGTGAATAAATGAGAGTGCATGTACTAGAATAAAATGTTGTTTTCAATATATGAGTAATAAAATCAGAATAAGTGATGCAACCCACCAAAATAATAACGCCTTTACCCCTTCAATTACATTTCATTTAATTATCTCTGTAATGGTTTTGCATGCATTCAAGGGATATCTTTATATGGGTGCAATTAAAGGCAAGTTTTATGAATTTAGTTGATCGATCCTCAGCAATTTTTTCTCGTCTATAATATTTATAGACCTAATCACTATAGAGACCTCGAGTTCACGCCATTTCGGGTTTAAGGAAATACGTTGAGTGACATTGCTCTCGAAAATTTAACTGTTTTTCTCTCTCTCTGGAATCGTAGAAAATTTGATTCTTCGTATTCCCTTTTGTGAAGGAAATCCTCAGTCTTGTTGAAAACGTGCGGTTTTCCTGCAGATAAGGCTTCTCGGTGGATTCAATTTCAAAGGAATTGTGTGGCAGTTCTCTTTTTGAAAAGGGGAGAGGTAACAGAAGCCAGCCGCAGAAACCCCTTCAAACGTAATAACTTCATCTTTGAGGCCTAAATCAAGGGCAACTATGGCCTTCACATCATTGGTTACTCGTAAAGGCTCATTCCTGGTCGTAAATAATTCGTTCTGCTTAATGTACTTCTCCTTTTAAATAAAATTAAATAAAAAGTAGGACTCTTGTACGAATACAGGATTGCATTAACCTTGGTTATTAAGACAATTGGTTTAATTTCATTGATTTATATGCAATATTACAATTAGTATTTTAGTGACCATTTTTTTCTTCTATTTATGATTATTTCGACCATAGTATTTGAGCGAGCGTTTTTTTTCATGAAATGCATTGAAAAGTGTTATGACATGATATCATAATTACATATTGAATACTTTGTTTTCCCTTTGTAGTATGTCAGCCCACTTTTGATGTTGTGCATAATTTCAGATAATAGTCTATTGGTGTAATTCAAATAATCCATACGTATCTAATCATTTACAATACCGTTAATTCCTTCATTGACTGTCCCGAACTTACCTCAATCATCAGCATCAGCAGAGTGCCTTCACATCCTACCAGAGCTGCCTCATTATTCCAATAGAGCAATAGAATGACATTAAAGTTCTTGTTAAATAACAAATAACAATAAAATAACATTCAAACATAAAAATGCCGTAATTTTCCATCATCAGTAAAAAAAATCAGTTTGAGTTAACATTCAGAGCAGTATAAAGTAATGTTTCAAGTTTTTACACGAGAGAAAAAGCAGTACTAGCATGTGAATAAATAATTTAACAATGTTATAAAATATCACAAAAGTTTACGTAAAATTGACAGTAAAATTAGATTTGAATAAGAAAATAAGGGACTATCTCGACATTTTACTTATATTATGTTTCTAAAATTTTATTTAGTTTGACGGGAAATTGCAACTTCTGTGATATAATAAAATTAAAAACTGTTCATTCCTCCATTTTCATCAGAACCAAGTAGTATGAATATAAACAGAATGAATATTATATTAGCATGTTTAAAAAAATTGGATTTTGGAAATCATAAAGATGCTTGTAGCATATTTTTCATGATAGCAATTTGGAAGTGAATGAAGGCGTCGAGGAATGGCATTTCTATTCTGAGTTTGTAATTTTGCACGTGAGATGTCTGGAGGTTGTTACGCCTGAACTCGTTTAAATTTCCTTTTTAGTTTTAACCCTTCAACGTCTAAAGGTTTCAGAGATGTGTCCAATGATTTGACTGTGACTAGGCTCTACTATTTACTCCCTATACCGGTATGCAATTTGGATATAATATAGGTACTCGTAAGACTACTAATCTGATTAAATGGTTTTCCATTTTCCAATATCCTTTCGACATCCTATTAGGTCATCAGTAGAATTAATAATGCAATAATTCATTTTCCCAAAGTAAACATTAGACCTCCAGGTGCAAATTGGCGTTCTGGCATCTTCACGATTCCTGTAGCGAGCAGTGGTCTGGGACACAAAATCCATGCCGTAAGGTTGAGAAAAATTGGGTTCAAGAAATTTATTCCAATTTACCTCACGAACAGTCTCAGTTACTAAGAAATTTTGTGCAGAAAAACATTATTTGAGGTGTTTTCTTAACCGCTATCACTTATTCTATTTACGAAGAAGTAATTTGTGAATTACGTAGTGACACAATTTTTTATGGTGATCAAATATCTGTATCCCTTGATTAATGTTCATTTTAATAATATATCAAGCTTTTCTTACCATCTATCTATCCCCTTTCATGCCTTTATGCAATATTCTTACCTTAAGAATCACTTTTGATTTTTCCGTAGTTCAATGTTTTTTCGCAAGCTCTTTTATAAATTAATCTTGAAAGCTGAGATGCGAGTCGCAGGTGTCCGCCCTCCAGCGGCGAAAACAAGAAGCTGACGTAGTTGCCTCACTTTGGAGGTTAAAGCTCTCTCCCACCTCCAGTGTCTCCGCTGACAGTGCGTATTTTTGGGAAAGCTTTTCTTACCCTGCAATCTTTCCCTCTCCACAACTTTCTCATTCGGCGTTTCCTCCAGATTCCTTCTGGTTTTGAAGGCCTCTGAGGAAAATACTCCTTTCTATTCCATTCCCTAGGCTTCGGCTCCTATCATCAGGTCCTTTTCCCTTGCCAGAAGTGCCTCCGAGAGCAAGATGCAGCTATTTTTGTCGGAAAAGAACTCAAACTCTTCTCCGTCTCGAGAGGAATTCAATTTTTCATCGAGATCACGCCCGCAAATGACGTATGCCTTCACTCGCATTGTTGTGCAAATCTGCACCCAAGAAATTGGTCTTCGTCGGGCTGTCGCGCTGTCCTTACCACTTTGAATGGTGGAAATATACTCAACCGAGGAAACCCTCCATTTGATAGGACGATTTATATTCAATATATATCACACTCATGCACTATCAAGGAATTCCAGTTATCATTGAGGGGTTGTTACCTCTGTGTCCATGTTATGTTTGAATTGTCCAGCTCAGCAGATTGAATGTTTGAGTCGGCGGCTTTGATGAAAAAGAGTGAGGGTTCAATTAAAAAATGCAGGAAATCCCATAACATATGTGGCCTCTGTGAAAAAATCAATTTAAAAAACTTTTGGTTAGCTAATCGCTCCAAGAATAATTTTTGTACCTTTTTTAATAATGACATTTCAATTGGAAGCACAATTTTTTATTTTCCGAACTTTACAGTTGGTATGTTAGAAACTACGCTTTAATTTTAGTGCCGATCCTCGGAGTGACGCTTTTGACTCACGACTTTTTCGCTGTTGCAGTTTCTGTTGGTAATATTCTTCACCGTGGCGCGGGAAAGTAAACACACTTATCGTTTCAATTATCAATTTGTCGTGCACGGAGTATCCGTTCGCAGCGGCTTTGGTGTATGCACTATTGATAAGACAGGCGACTGATGTACCCTTAACCAAAGTAGCATGGATTATTACACTTGTTCCTCCGCGTCTTGGTACTCTTACACGTTATATTGCCATCTGCATTTTTACCTGGCCCGGCCAAACTAAGTTCCCCTCCGCGACGTTTTTTCCCGCCTCAGTGTTAACCGAGGCACACTCTTCTTTGTCTCTGCTGTATCCTTTCTACTCAACTCCTGCGCCTATTTCTCATTCCTCCGACACCCTCCCTTTCCCGAACAGGCCTCATGTCTCGACACTTCGCATATTCGATTTCTAGGGAAGCCATTCACCCTTTTTTTTAACTGAAGATGTGCCTACCTACGTATCTTTATGACATTTATTTTCAGGGTTGAAAAATTAAAAGTACGACTCTCCTATTCTACATTACTGCTCTATTCTCTACTCCTATTCTGTACTACTTTTACTCCCATATAGAGTCTCTTTTTCCCAATTGACTCATGATTTTTGTGGTCTACCTTTTCCCCTCACGCCTTTCACTCTACAACCCGTATACCCGTTTTGTGATTCGTCAAGGCCAAATCAACTGAGCACAATTCTTTCATACGCAGTGAAACCGGTCTTTGCAGCCACCGGTGTTATGTAGTTCGAGCAAAATATCATTTCACTTAAATATCAATGAATTTCGTCTCATTTTAAAGATAAATATCTTACTCCGCCAAATACACCAAAATATCAGCCCCATACCGAACTACTTTCCAAGATTTTTTAAAAATAATGCTAGGTCTTTTACATGGGAAATGGTGAGTTACGCCCTCCTGCGAGGCCTTATTTGAAAATTGAGAAATGTCTAACACCTATATCTCGTCAAAAAATTAACAGAATGAAGTTTATGTGTTTTCTCAACTATGTTAGAAATAAATCACATTGTCACCGCACAAATATTGCCAGAAACGCTAAAAACCTTCCGTTGCGAAGGAGTTTTGAACGTACCACGTGAAAAAAATTAGTCAAATCAAAGACTTATGAGGATATTTCAATTTTATTACTAAGAATTTCAGTCATATACAAGTATATTATTGTACTATAAGTGATGTGGTATTTAATTCATGCATCGCTCATGGTAGAATGTGGGTCACATTTACCAGTTTTTCTATGTTCCAATGTGTGGCATGTGCATATTTTTACATTCTCACACGATGAGTATAACACTAAAAAGAACCAAGAAAATTTTCAGTTTCACAGTTTTTCCAACTATGGCTCAAACAAAGTTTTAAACCGCTTCACATTAAAAGTTTGTTTCCATCATTTCTCTTGAGCTAAGATAAGTTTACTGGTCCGCCGCATTTGAGTGATTGTAGCTGCGATTCTGAAACTGGAATGCGATTCAAAACTTAGCGGAACGCCGTCGTGGCGTCACACCGGAGGCATCTCTTCGTGTTACATTCGTGAGATATTGTGACTTAGAGCAAAAGCGTAAGATCACATCCCTTCTTTCATTTTCCTATGGATGTTACAAATAATATATCATGCTTCATGAGTTTTTTATAACTGGTGACGTGTGAACAATTATATTCTGGGTCATATGATTGGGTGAAAGGAGTAAGTTGCAATGTGCTTGAATGGACTACGCATTAAGTTCCCTGTATATCAAAAATATCCACCAAAATCGGGTAATAATATATTAGTCAACTCAAAATCCTCTTATTTCGGGATTATACGCGACGAAAATACTATTGCGCCCCGAATAAATTGCGCGCGCGATGATACATTATTAACCATATTTAACGGCAGCCACGGAGTAAACCCTAACATTGGTTCCATGAAATTGTTGCATCTTATAAAATCATATAATGTTTAATTTTGTTGTACGACTAAGCTATTATCGATAGTTTCATAGTTGTTCATTCTTAACCAGAGATTTATCGGAATTTTACTTGGAAAGGAGACCATTTCAATCAAATACTATTTTTCAAACAAGAAGTATGTTTTACAATGAATAATTTAATTACTAATGTTCCGGTTGCGCAAAGGAAAGAGTGAACTGTATTTAGGGCTTAGTCAAGGATACGCTATTCGATTCAAAGATGGTATATTTTACAAGTTACAATGATACAGTGCTGGTCGAGCAGTCATTCCCCTTCTTCCAGTTCTAACACTCGACTCACTGACACTTGACTGTCTCTCAGAACTCGCCTCCACTGTCCGGCACACACGACCGCTCTCTTCGACTGACGACTCACGACTACCCTCCAGCTGTCCCTCGCCACCCCGCCTTGCATCACTGTCCTAGGAGGGCAGCACTGGTCGGGGACCATAGGCCACCTGCTGGCCTTTTAATGCACCGAGCCCAATCAACAAATGATCGCATTGTCTGGATGACCTCAGAGTTGAGTGCTGGTATTGTTCATGATTGGTATTTCACAAAACAATGTGATAATTTTGGTCGTCAATAGGGAGGATAAATGACGCCAAACACCACGATTGTACTGGAGATCAATGTTTCTATTTTCGATCTAAATCTGGTACACTGCACGCGAGAGCGGCCTCGGATTGCGACGGATACCAAGCGAGGCGCAAACTGTGAGTGGTTACGATGGCGCTAGAAAACCGACTGGTTGGTTCCATCCTCTGACACCCATCACCACCTCCGTCTTGGTGCCACTGTCGTCGACAGTTGAGGGCAGTCCAGCTCTGATGCGGCAGCAATATGGCGGATGGACGCTACATCACCCCCCTTCCCAGAGACAAAGCCGGATGCACTAAATACAAAAACAGGAAAATGGAAAGAACAAGCACAAAAAAAAGGAATAGCCAAAATAATCCACATGTAGAAAAAAGTAACCACATCAAATATGGCAATGCAGAAACAACCAAGATACAACTTTGCTTAAGTAATGATTGATCAAGTAATATTTTATGCAAAATGTTTTGGCAAATGAACTTTTCTCTGAGATCTGCGAAGTGGTTCAGGTGGGGTGAATTCACTAGCACTGTGATCACTGGATAGCACTTGAGATCTCTCTTTTAAAGTCACCAATCACTCTGTCTCCTCCACAGGGGGACACTTCACATCAGCATTCGACGCGAACGCGGGCTTTAAGCGATCAATTGACACTTCCACTTAGTGACCACGCACATCCACTTGAACGTGGGTTCTCGGCGAAGGACCTGAAATGGGCCTTCATAAGCAGGGATTAAGAAGCCATGAATATGATCGTCCCGCACAAAAACATGAGAGCACCTCTGTAAGTCAAGGAAAATTAATCACTAAGGCCATGACGCTTGATTGGTTGGGGACAGAATCTTCGGAGGCTACTCTTAAGCTTCGTCGCATAGTCGATATGGCTGTTTCAGGACTGGAATCTAGTGGAGAAATTAATTCCTTAGGAAGTCGAAGATTGAGGCCTTACACTATTTCTGCCTCCTTATTTTGAACTTGAAAGAAGTAAGAAACTTTAATGAATAAAAAAACATTACTTACTTACTTACTTAAGAATAAGTAGAAGTGAACTGCTTCTTGTACCATATTCACTCCAGACTTGAACTTACATTCAAAATAAGCACTGACAGAAACCGGCGATATAAAAAGCCCCGAAAAATGAAATGATTTTTGAGAGCGAGAAAAAAATAAAAGCAATACCATTACAAACCAGTATTTCTCCCATAAGGTTCGCAAAACACGCACACTGCCACTTCAATGGCATTCAATATACATGTCACCTACGCTAATACAGAGCTGAGGGCAATTCTGGCTTATCGTTCTTAAATGATTGTAGTAGCTGTCATGGCTTACGATTTTAATAACTCACAATTTAGTATGACATTTATAAACATTTGCTACTTAAAAATTGCTAAAGATTTTTAGCAATACGTAAAAAATAAGAAAGGAGCGTGACACACAAGTTTGTTTCTATGATTGATTTTTATGACCCTGCCTTATCGTTTCAACCAGCCTTAAGTTTTCAACCAGCAAGAAAGATGCTTAGGTCTTTAGTTAATGCTACGATTATATATGCGTCTAAACTACGTTTTTTGATTGAAAATTTACCACATATTTTATTATTATTTGATGAATATAAAAACCATCGACATATTATCGTTTTGTTTTACAAGTTAGAAGCTGCAATTTTGCTAAGAGGGACTTGAATTTCTTTGCCTCCTATTTAAATCACTCATATTGGTACATGAATCGTCCGCGCTTTCTCTTCTTTTAGCCCAGCAAGCATTGCATACCCAGTATTTCTTCTTCATTTAACGCGTATATTTCGTCTACCATTAAATGATTATTTGCTTTTATTTGCATATTTGCATTCTTATATGAAAACCTGTTTCGAATTTGTATTGTGACACCTTCGTCATGAGCTTATTGTGATTTTACTAGCAGAGGCACACGAATAATGAGTAACTTTAATTAAATTATGCTATTAATTATTAAATATCCTATTTAGTTTATATTGTGATGCTAAAACTGGTTGACGTTTCTACTCTACCAAGTCCCCTGTTCTCAAATGCATAGCAAATCATGTACCCAAATCCTAAATTTAACATATCCAAAATGAGTTAAAAAACCATGTGAGAAGGAATATTTGTGGGATAATTGGAAATGATATGAGCCATAAACTTTTACCCCTGGGATAGTCATTTGTAATAGATTATGTGAGATCGAACTTTCCAGTGTAATTTTCTGTATTTTTTACCTTGTCAAATTGAGCATGTGTTTTAAGACAAGGAAAATTCCATTTTGTCATTTTTTTCGAACTTTTAATCTAAACTTGGTCACTTTTTCGGAGCATTACAAGCTTATAGTATTCCGAATTTAACTGGTAATGCTCGAGGTCAAGTTAAATTTTTCATCCCAAAAAACCTAAATAAGACCGATTGATGTTATTTTTTCCTTAAGAATTTCCTGAAGAGCCTATCATGTATTTTTACCCTCTTTTAGTTGACCGAGAATAATTTCCATATCCATTCACTCTATTGCGAACGAATTTATTCCCTCTCTATCGCCCTCTCAAGCGAACCCTTACCCCTCAAATTTTGACGTCGGTCTCACAGACTGCTAAGCTTCCTTAATCGTAATTTTCCACCGTTCCCTTTTTAATACGGCCTCCTACTCTTTAGTAGCCTCCTATATTTCCACTAGGAACGTTCTAGCGAAGCTTGGAGATACTGCCCTCTAGAGAAGAATTTTTATTTTCAATTTTTTTTTAAATTCACGGTCTGAGACACTGACGTCACGGGTAGCATCATTTTTTCAGCGCGATGAATGTCTTCGAAACGATAATCAATTTTTAACATATTTTTTGCCTGTGATGTGAAATAAAGCACGCCAGTCAAAATTATTATCATTCAACAACATTATATTACTTTATTTCCTGTTCTAGACCATGGACTGAGCCTGTATATTTCAGAATTTCATCCACATCAACAGAAAATCTCTCTGATTACGAACTCACTGAACAATCGGACAGTGTCATTTAAAATTCAACAATGAATCAGAGGGTGCAATCGTCAAATCTGATGTTAGCAACGATGATAAGGAATTATTTAGTGATCACAGCACGGATTCATCCAGTGAATTGGGCTCCGATGATGAGCAAAGAGCAGTTGGTGACAGTTCGAGCAATAGGTTTGATTATTTTATTCGTGGGTAAAATGTCTTTGTGTCAAATAGAAAAGACCAAGAGATTCCATCAGAACACTATGTGACTAAAATCTCCTGCATCAGCCCTAGATGAAAATCCTTCCCCACTGGAAATTTTTAGCTTGATTTTTTACGATGAAATCAAATATAAAATAGTGATGTATACATAGAGGAAAACAGAACGCATTAGAAGGCTAATAAGCAGAAGGGATTTTCCTGATCATTGATATATCGAAACTGTTCAAATGTCTTTGGTAGGGTTTCTGTTACCCTCCTCAGTTCAAAAGTTTAATAGAGAATATATTAATGGTCAAACTTTTACTCAAGTAGCACTGGACTATTATTTTTTCGCTCAGTTATCTCCAGAAAACGATTTACAGTGTTAGCGCCATTCATTCGCTGTGATGACCACTATACTCATGTAAAAAAGATGAAAACAGAATATAACGCAGAAATAAGCTGGGTATTTTTGTGTAATATTGAAAATTCTAAAATACGTTTCTTGCTGGGTCCTGAAGTTTGTGTGGATGAAATGCTAATACAATTTCACAGCAGGTGCGCTTTTAAAATATACATTCCAAGAAAACCATCAAAATAGGGTGTAAAAGCGATGGGCTTAGTAGACATCCATGGTAAAGACCTGTAAGATGCGTACATATACAGTGGCCGAGAATCTGATTGTACCGGACTAAGTGCAAACAAACGAGAACTGCAGAAACCCTCGGAAGTTGTTCTGAAACTTTGCAAACAAGACATCTCACCCAAATATCTCCCCTTTAGAGAGAAAATATTAGGCTCCAGCATTAACGGATTTGCGAAAGGGAAAACAATTGTCTCGTACTATGTGTCAAAGAAGAATAGAGCTGTAGATAGTCTCCTTCATGCACTGAAATATTGACTTAGACGAAAACGCATTTCCGGTCTTAATTTTTTTTCTGTAAGTGTATCAAAGGATGCGAGGACGTGTTGGACCAAAAGTGTTCAAACTATTGTCATATAAGGATAACAGGAAGGTGGTCTGTGGAAATATATTTGTAGACTAGTATTTTATTAGTGTGAATTATTTTGCATTATATATTCAAAGCTAAACAACACCAGTGACGAAAAAGACTGATTTTATGGATGAGCTTTGCGTGCAACTTGTAGTTCTAAATGTAAGGAGAAGTATTGCATATCCCAGAACTGAAGAACCATTGGAGCCCTGCCTTTATTTAGTGGCAGGAACTGAGGAAAAGGAGGGCCATTTGGAAGCGGTTGATGGGTAATCACTGGAGGATTAACTATAAAAAAAGGCTAACAAGCTGCGGTTACCCTTTATAAACTGAAATGAAAAACTCAATACAAATGCATAAAATGTTATAAACCTGTTTACCTAGAATAGGGAAAAAGACTGTGTTCTATATTTGAAAGATGAATTTAAATTCGAGTCCTAAATACTCAGGTTTTAGCCATACACAATAAAGAGGAAACTTAGGAATACAATATGTCTCCCACGCAGAGCACCATTGTTTGCCATTTTTATACAAATTATAAGGGCTTGAAAACCAAATTAATCTTTTTGTTATTTTTATTTATCCCTTTTTTCAAACGAGTGAAAAAGATTTCTTCCCCAATAGGGCCCAAACAGCCGCCTCATGCGTCGTTTCTTTCTCCTTCCTCTGGACTTTCCCTTCGTTGGCTGCAGTCAGGCTGAAGGGAAGCCTCCCACCGCTCAAGCCTTTGATCACGTAGACATCCTTCTCTGTGCATATCATGAAGTTTGAATGAAAGGGATGAGCCATAGAAAATGTTTCACACTTGTTAAAAATGAGGTGAACAAGGTCGAAATTTTCCTCTTTAGACGGACAGGTGGGCAGGTGCTAAATCCGATTAATCTTCGCCCTGCTGTATGCTAGGGAAAGCAGGAGGCTTCCTTTTCTTCCCTTCCCTCGGAACGAGAGGAGGGTTAACGGGACGCTTCTGTCTGTCCGTATGCGGCGGGTGATCGACTTGGGGGTGAGAACCAGGTTCCCTACATTTTTACCCTTGCACCTTAGAAGTACCATGGCATGTTGAATACGATAAATAAGTCTAAATAAGTACTAAGTACTAATTAAGGTTTATTATGCAGTGAAATTAATTCATTTTATGCGTGCCAGTCAATCCATTTCTAATTGGTAAATTTAAGTGAGGTGTATACTAATATAGGGTTTAACATATCTTACAGGGAAATTGATAAATTGATAAAATCGTCAAAAATATTGGCTAACGATAAAAAAACTAGGTAAATGATGCTGGAAGTCCCAAAAATTATCTTTCCAAAAAGAGGAACTGCCAAGAAATCCAAATTAGGGAAATTAAAATGTTAAGTAGCGGTCTGAGTGACCAACGTCACGGTTTATGTTACATTTTTCAAGTTTGAGGGCTAAGTCTAAACGAGCAGTGCGTTTTAGGTGCTGGACTAATAACTTCGTGACTTTAAAAATACATAACATAAAATTTGCCTGCGCTGACGAACAGTTTTTTTTAGTAGCTTGCGTAGTTTATTTAGAAGTGGTAGCTTGTCTCTTTAAGTGTTGATATATTGGCGAGCATGTTTATTTCTGCTCCAAACTTAAGATTACAGTTGGAGTGCTATTTTAATGATATTAGACTATAACAACTTTTATAATTTGCCTTTTGAGTGCTCGGAAAGTGATCGATTAATGTCAGGATGATGCGCTCGTGCTTTTATCAGAATAGATGTTCTTGTTTTGCCAGCTTTTCGCTAAAATTTCGAAACTTATATGAAAAAATTATTTCTTTTACTTGACTAACTTTGTAAAATATTAACAATGCAACCCGACAGCCCCACATTGTGGGTCAGAAATGGAAACAATCTCTATTATCGTTAACTCAAAATGCCCACGTGGTGAGTATCCAAAATGGAAAATAAATGTGAGATAAATTAACCATGGTCTCCTACCTTTTTCAATTGCCCCAGCCTTCTCTGCGGTAGATAACATGAAAAACACAAAACAACATGCGATACGTGATAACTAGCAATTTAATTGATCAGACAAAATCATATCATTGAATCAAGGCACACAAAAACGAAGTATATAATATCTTTACCTTTAACTTAAGGTCATGACCCAGACAATTGTAATATTCTGCACCTCATACAGTTACTTCAAATGATTTACTTATCTTTAAACATTTTATGATAATCAACTTCTTTGAATTAAGCCATATATCTTCTTTAAACATTCATTACTCCAATGTAAATACAACAAAACTAGCATCAACCTCTAATCTGGGTTGTACCCAACTGGGTTGTATGGCTTATTTAAAATACAGAATTAAAGTCCATATTTATGCTCTTGTTGACAATACAGGTTGATACGTGGCTGGTGACACTCTAGCTTTACAGCCTCCGGAACCCGTAGTCCTGGCGTAATGTGATCACAGCATCTGCACGAATGGTAGTCCTGTATCAGGGTCTCTCTCTCTCTGGCCCCAGTATCGCGGTTTAATGTCCGCTTCCTCCGGAATATGGCACAGAACCCCCATCACACGTCCGTTCCCTTCAAGAACTCTCCTATCACTCCCTCACTAGTGCTTTTCTATTCGTCCCCTTCCCCAATTCTTCATTGTCGGCTCTCTGCCCTCCGTTTCCCTATTGTTTCACCGCGAAAAGTTAAACATGGTGGGTGTTTAATTGTTATTTCTCCCACGCGGTGGGAAAATAATATGGAGGCCCGCGTTGTGTTACAACTTCTTTCTTTCCTTCTTGCTATTATTTTATGCGAAATGGCGACAGATATTGTAAGTCTCAGTTGTATGTTGCATATACTTTTATTTATCAATATATGTATTGATAGCTATGTATCTGTATATCTATGTTTGTGCGTTGCGAGGAGTCGTGCATTAAACGTCTTGGTGAACACAACTTGCTGCAATCGAGTGCTTTCAGATTCAGAAGTGGGATAAATCGAACCGCATTTTAGTAAATTTTGACGAAGAAAATCAAAATTTTGTTCCTGCATTTTTTCCGCCGTGTTGTGCATTCTGGCGGGAAAGATTCGCGATATTGTTCGGGAGTTTTCTTTTGCCGAGAAACGTGAGCGTGTTGTGGTTTCCGAAGGAGAAGTTTCGCAATATTGTATAGTGTTTTCTTCTGAAAATTGTAAAAAATTGTATCAGAATTATTGATGCGAGTGATTTGACGGTTGCGGAGCTGAAAGAAATCCTTCAGCTGATAGAAGTTGATACAAGAGGGAATAAGGCAGAATTGGTGTTGCGGCTGAAATCTTTGAATTCAGATGGAGTCTGGATTCGGAAGTATTGCCGGAACACCAACCCCTTTTTGCGAGAAGCTCAGGCGTCAGCAGGACAATACCGGATAAAGCGAGACGAGATGATTCGGGAACGAGATGCTATTGCGGTTGAACGAGACCAGGCGAATCGGGAACGAATAGAGATGGTCCAGCAGATCAAGGCGCTGCACGAGTCTTTTAGTGCTTTTCAGGAATAGATTGCTGCTTCTGGGAGCGTTCGCCGAAGGAGCCGCCGCGACTCGGAAGATCGCCATCGTGTTCCCGATGAAGGTAATTTTGAAAACTTGTTTGAAAAACCTGATGCTGCCGGGATTGAGGTTTCCAGCAATCCTGTACGAGATGGTGGCGAGTTCGGAAATCGAGGCGGCCGAGCCTGGGAGGAGCAGACCAACGGAGAAGGGGACGGCGCTGGCATGAGGAAATCGACGAGGAACGTCGCAACGGGAATTCGCCGGACAACGGATGCACGTCGATCAGCTCTAGCCTTATTCGAAGACCGACGTCCAGCCGATTTCCCTGGAAATGGAGTACATAACCTCTACGATATAGGGACTGCGATAGCACGGCCTATCGATCCTTTGGATTGAAGAGTTTCCAGCAAGAGGTGTCAGAAAAGGTACCACAGGGATAACTGGCTTGTGGCAGGGATAACAGGGATAACTGGCCAAGCGTTCATAGCGACGTCGCTTTTAATTCTGCCTTTTTCTGGATATTTTTGTCTAAAATAAGACCAAATTCAATGAATTTTGGGTCAAATGATGTCGCGCTCATACTGCTTTAAGAGTATATTCCATGAAATGCATCCCGGGCTACTTCTACCTCTCCCTCTCACACACCGTTCTCCCTCCTATCAAAAACCGGCTTTGTAACTGAAATTTCGTTAATTCTTTCTGTATGACTGGACCGGCGGAGTATTTTTATCTCATACATGTTCATTACCGGAGCATCCATTCCACCTTCTTTTATTACCAACCCTTTTCGATCCCCAATCCATCTGGCTTTACCTTAAAAATACATACATCTAAGATATCTCCTACTCTATGAGTGTAGCCTAATTTAATGCTTATCCCAGATAATACAATTTTCGCTACCATACAATAAAATTGGATGGAGTTTTTTGGCATGCTGATTTTTTTTTGCTTCTTTAGACAAAAACTTACTATTTGATATTCTTCTCATATTTACCGTTTTTTGATGCCTTTATCTATCCTCCTGTCTTTCACAAGCAATCCAAACCTCTACATTTGTTTTTGTGCCATTTATAGAAAAACACAAAATATTTACTATTTCTGCTTTTCTGACGTTTTGAAGGACCACTATAGTTTGAAGACCTGTGGAATCAAAAAAAGCTCACACTCTGATTCTTTGGATTGATATACTCCCCTTGAAAATTTCACTCATGTGTTCTGGACAGTGCATTGCAACGCAAATCCAAAATATTTTTAATACTAGCCCTCAAACTTGAAATATGGGAGTTTTTTTCTGATGATAGTCACTTAGGAAAAAATGATACCAATTGTTTTCGGAAACCTTACCTTTGAATCACTTCATCATTGGTCGTTCAATCTCAAGATTGGTAGACTGCAGCCCTCTACCATGCCCTATCTAATGCTAGATCCCTTACCTCCTGGTATTATTCCTTGGTCTTCCCCTAGAGACTTCTCCCTGTAATTTATTCTCAATTATTTACTTCACCAACTCATTGTGTCACAGGGTGTGTCCAATCCACTTGGTTCTTCTTTTCTCTATGGTGTCACATATAGTCCTTTACTCTTAAACTCATCAATATATGTCATCATTTCTTATGTTTTCCGTCCCAACTGTCTTCAACATCCTTCCCCAATACCAGATTTTGAAGGCTTTAAAAGACAATGAGACTAATGTGATATGTAAAACGCTACCACTGCAGTAGCGTGGTTGCTAGCGAAGGTCGTATGTTCGAGATCAAGCCACGGAAAAAGTTTTACTGGTTGGCCAACTTTTGCCCCCTACCCGAATTTAACCCCGCAACTGAGGAGTGGGGACTAAAGAGGCAATACTCTCTTTAAGGCTTCTGATCGAAAAACAAATATCTAAAAATAAACAAACTTATGTTGCATTCGTTGATCTTGAGAAAGCATTTGATAATGTTCTATGGCCAAAAATGTTTAGGATTTTGGAAAAAGTTGGACTTAAATACAACGATAGAAGAATAATATTTAAAATATATCAAAATGAAACAGCCTTAATTAGAAATAAGAATAAAGAAGATACAGCTATAATAAGGAAAGGAGTTAGACAAGGCTGTCCTCTATCACCAATAATTTTCAATGTATACATCCAAGGAGCAATCGATAAAGTAAGGGAAAATTTTGATGTAGGAATCAAAGTTAATGGGAAGAAAATAGATATGTTACGATATGCTGAGGATATTGCCAT
Organism: Ceriagrion tenellum; assembly: GCA_963169105.1. NCBI lineage: Eukaryota > Metazoa > Arthropoda > Insecta > Odonata > Coenagrionidae > Ceriagrion > Ceriagrion tenellum. The sequence continues at coordinate 107,206,143 of OY720639.1, forward strand.
AGTTACAGAAAATAAAGAAGATTTAAAAATTGTACTTAACGAGATGGAAAGAAAATTATTAGAGACCAATATGGAATGAATATAAACAAGTAAAAGACTAAAGTGATGGTATGCGGTACTCAAGACTACTGTGAACCTGTAAGGATAAGAATAAATGATGATGAACTAGGACAAGTTACAGAATACAGCTACTTGGGAAGCAAGATAACAGAAGATGGAAGGAGTAAACGAGAAATTGTGAATAGAATACAACTAGCAAAAATAGCTTTCAATGATAAAAAGACTCTACTGACTTGAAAAAATGTTAGTTTAGAAGTAAGAAAGAGGGTCATGAAAGCTTATGTTTGGAGTGTGGCCCTTTACGGGTGTGAAAGCTGGACTATAGGGAAACATGAAAAGAGCAGATTAGAGGCCCTCGAAATGTGGTGCTATCGAAGGATGCAGAAAATCAGCGGGCGAGACAGAATCACCAATGAGGAAGTGCTGAGAAGAGTACATGAAAATAGAAGTATCTGGAGACAGATACAGACAAGGAGACTTAAACTAATAGGTCATATTCTACGATGCAATGATTTTATAAAATTAATAGCTGAAGGTTTTATTGAGGGGACAAATCGTAGAGGACGTCCTAGATTAAGCTATATGAAGCTGATTACCAATGACTCTGGATGCCTCTCATATGGTGAAATGAAGAGGAAAGCTGAGCAAAGAGCGGAATGGCGTGCTATTGCCAACCAACCCATGGGTTGATAACCAAAGAAGAAGAAAGAAGACTGAGAAGTAGTAGCCTCAGCAAAAGGCATAGATAGCGCAATTGTAGATGATTAGTCCGGTATCAACGGCTTCGGGCGAGAGTGAAGTTCACGGAATATGCCGGGGTACTGCTGTGGGTGGGGACTACTGGGATGGGTGCATCAGATCAGTCAGTAAGGATGAGTGCAGAATAGGGACATGGAATGTGAGCTCTTTAGGAGTGAGCGAGAAGCTGGAAAATGTGAAGATAGAGATGGAGAGGCTAGGAGTAGATATACTGGGAGTCAGCAAGATCAAGTGGGCTGAGGCAGATGACTAATTTAGCGACGGATACCGTGGATATATTCAGGAGACGACCAGAGGAGTGAGAGTGAAGTCAATCTGGTAGTACAGCGAAAGGATCCTGATGGTGAAGCCGGAAGGGGAGCCGGCGGACACAGTGATCGTGCAGGTGTACATTCCCACGTCTAGCCATACGGAAGAATAGACAGAAGAAGTGTACAAGCAAATTGAAGACGTTTTCGGGGTAGCAAAGGGAAATGATAACCTCATCGTCATGGGAGACTGAAACACCGTGATAGGAGAGGGAAAAGGAGGAAATAGTGTTGGATATTTCGGACTGGGCAAAAGGAACGCTAAGGGAGAAAGGCTGGTCGAGTTCTGCAATAAAAATAGTTCTGCAAGAATATGGTAGTAGCTAACACTCTCTTTAAGCACCATCCACTCAGGAGGTACACATGGAAGATGCCAGGTGATAGTATAGCCAGATACCAAATAGATTACATACTTGTCAGAGCCAGATTAAAGAACTAAGTAAAGCAGTGCAAGAGCTCTCCCGGTGCGGATATAAACAGTGACCACAACCTAGTGCAGCCATGGATAGCTACCTTCGAATTAAGAAAATCCAGAAGATAAAACGCGAACCAAGATGGGACACGAAAATACTGGCCAAAGTTATAAATAGAGAGAGGGTCGCTGCAGCCGTCGACAGGAAACTAGAGACTGAGGGTGAACAGGGCACCGAAGTAAAATGAGATGTACTGAAGAGTACAATTGCAGAAGTAGCAGAGAAACAACTGGTGAGTAAGGCGGCTAAAACGAAGAAGCCATGGATAATGACGGATATTAGAAAACTAATAGAAGAAAGAAGAAAATATAAGAACCCCAGAAACGAAGAAATCCCTCTAAAACCCTCAACCCTCTAAAAGAAATTAAGTAACCAAGTCAAAAGAGAATGCAAGAAAGCTAGGGAGGATTGGATAGAAAGCTGCAGCGAGGAAGTCAACGAAAAGAAGAGGGAAAACACCGAAACAGCATACAAGCTAGTGAAGAAACACTTCGGAGAGAGGAAAACGAGAAGCAGCAACATCAGAGATGCAACGGGAATATACTGGTAGAGGATGAAGACATTGGGAATAGATGAAAGCAATACATCAAAAACTCTACCGATGGCCAGCGCAGCTGGAGGGAAACCTAGTGAATGACGAGAGTGAGATTGACGAGAAAGATAGGGGCCCACTCATACTGAGAAGTGAATTCAATAGAGTAGTGGAAGACCTCAAGAAAAACAAAGCACCTGGAGTAAACAACATCAATTGAGAAATCATAAAAGCGCTCGGAAGTAAAGCCAAGGATAACCTGTACGAGACAATCATATAGAACAACCAAAGCGGAAAACTTCCAGAGGACTTTCAAAGGAGCATAATAATAGCAATACCAAAGAAGACAAAGACTGAGAGAAGTGAAGAGCAACAAACCTTGAGTCTAGAGTCACATGCATCAACAATACTCACACGAATAATAGCCCGAAGAATGGAAAGGAAAATTGAAGATAGCCTCTTGGAAAGCCAGTTAGGATTTAGAAGAATAAGGGTACCAGGGAGGCCATACCTTGCCTGAGAGTAATCGTAGAGAAAATTATACATGTGAACAAACCATTGTATATCGCATTCGTTGACCTGGAGAAAACCGTCGACTACGTTGAGTGAAACAGGATGTTCAGACTGCTGGAAAAACTTAGAATGGATGACGACGACAGAAGAATCTGCAAGGTAACTAAACGTCATGGACCATGTACGAACTATTCAGGAAGCAAGTTATCACAATGCGAGTGAGAAACGGAAGCCAGATAGAAGCTAAAATTAACAAAGGTGTAAGACAAGGATGCAACCTATCACCAGCACTGTTCAACATGTACTTGGAAGAGGCCATACGAGAAGCGCAAGAAACTGGACTGAGCGGAATAACGATAAACGGAGAAAAAATTAACAAGCTCCGCTTCGCAGATGATATCGCAGTCATAGTTGGAAATCGCGAGGATCTTCAAAGGTCACTAATCGTCATGGACTAAGTTCTACAAGAATACAACATGAAAATAAGTTAGACGAAGGCTTAAGTCCTTGTATGCGGAAGAGAGATGATGACTGCAGAAGTCACCCTGAGAGGAGAGAAATTAGAGCAAGTGAATTCCTTCGCCTATCTCGGAAGCACCATCACCTGGGACAGAAGTAGTACAACGGACATCAAGTGGAGAATAGCCCAAGCTAAGAAAGCGTTCATGGAAAAAAAGAACTGCTGTGCTCAAAAGAAAAACTACAAACCAGGAAACAGTATGTGAAAATATTCGTGTGGAGCGTAGCCTTCTATGGATAGGAAGCATGGAACCATTGGAAAAGGTGACCAGAGAAGACTAGAAGCCTTTGAAACCTGGCGCTGGAGGAGAATACCGAAGATAAAATCGACGACGACGATCGAAAGAAAGGGTGAAGTGTACAGAAGAGTAGAAGATGTAAGGACCATATGAAACACCATACAGAAAAGAAAAATGAGATGAATTGGACACATCTTGAGACACAATGAGTTTGTGAAGAACATAATTGAAAGTAAAATAGTGGGAAATATCTCCAGAGGATGACACAGGAATAAGTTCATGGACCAAATAAAGAGGAAAGTACATAGGAAGAGATATCAGGTGGTATGGGAACTAGCATTAGATAGGGAAAGGTGGAGAGCTACAGTCGACCAATCTTCGGTTTGAACGACCAATGATGATGAGGTCACTTGGTGTGACAGAGGGTTAATAATCAAGCAGAAGAATGCCTCATCGCGGCAATTATTAATTTTCTGGCCATAAATCATCAGTAATAAAAAATGCTCCGTCAGCTTTTTTGGTCACATTAAAATCACAATTGATAAGTGGTACGATATGAATGAATACACCGCATTTTGTTCAACATGAATGTAAAGATCATACAAGCCTTTTGGGCGGCACCGAACATGCTGGATTCCTTCTGCAATATCTTGTACCGGCTGGAAAATAAGGCCTTGAGCTGGATCAGATGTTGAATGAAATGGGATTTGTCTGCAAATCACGTTACAGAGGTACATATTTCAACAATTACGAACGTAAACTAATGTGTAACCTTACATATCGGGCGTATTAACAGCAAAGAAGATGAACAAAAACAACCTCGTCCTGGGTGGGGAATAACCTACCCAGGTGGGACTCAGACCCGTGACCATAGGATTATGAGGGTTTTAATAAGAAGAAACTATTGAGTGGACTGTTGAAAAAGGACCTGACAAAGAGATTAGCAAAATGTTGCATTTGGAGTTTAATTTTCTACGGATCAGAGATATGAGGTTTTCGAAAAGTTTTTGAGAAAAAATTGGAGAAATTAAAGTGTAGATTTTGAGGAGTATGATAGGAATTGGATAGGAGGAGAGAGTTGAGGATGATGGAGAATATCATCCACAACAATATTAAATCTCTATGATTACGAACTCTTTGAACAATTCGACAGTGTCACCAAGAGTACAGCAGTGAATCAGGAAGTGAAATGGCCGATTCATATGTTAGTAATGATAAAGAGGAAGTTTTTAGAATGAGAGACTTAAGAATTAGGAGGTGATGAATCGCAGAAGACAGGTAACTGGTTAGGAAAAATCAAGGAAAGAAAGATGCATTGGTTAGGCAAACGTATGGGGATCGAGTGCTTGTTGAAGACTGTGTTACGGGTAAAAATAGAATGGAAGAGAGGACGAGGAATAAACAGGTTGACTATGTTGCACGGAGAATTGGACGAAAGTATGTCGAAACCAAGACAGTGGCACAGGGCAGATAGACATGGAGGTTAACCATGAGTGAATCTGCCATGCGGCAGAAAAATCCAAAGATGATGATTGTGTCTCTAGGTGCACTCTATGCAGCCCTTCCGATAGTTTTTCCACGCTTCCTCTTCCATGATAGAAGTTTTTAAGATGAAAATTTTCTTTTAGTCATTTTAGAATATTGCTTGGATAATACATTTCGCTCTGGACCCCTAATCCATGCCGTGAATTCAAATTGATTGCTAATCATATGGATGGATCAACATCCTTTTCAATTAAGATGATTCTGCCTAAAAGGCGAGACATTGAGTGCCATTGATATAATAACTATGTTCAATTTTCCTCCAATGCATAAATAAATGTTTAATGGTGATCTTGGTTTCAATGTATATGCATCATATTCCACTTTTTCAAACGTACTTAGTGATTACTTTTGTTTTATAATTTTCGAAAACTTTCGTGGTTCATTTATTGAGAGCGTTTACGTTAGGCCCTCTTCTATTTTATTAAAACTTTCTCTATTTAAAAGCTCTGGTGCTTTCCCGGCAATTCTGTTGAATGAATAGTTCTCTGGACTCCACCCAGGTGAGTTGATCCATTTTCCCCGACGTTTCGATATCCGGCGGGGTACTCAGCTTCACTGATGACGAGGCCAGTGTCGCACCTGGAAACGTTAGAGAAAATGGGCCATTTCACCAGAACAAAGGCCAGAGAACTATTAAATCTTCTCTATGTAATTTTTGTGAAATCTTGATCATCTGATTCCTGATTTACCAAGGTAATCAATAGTTAAATACCAGGTGACTGAGCTCCAATCGATAGCAAAACTTGTATTAAAAAAATTGAAAAGCTTTAAATAAAGGGTTTCAAATTCACGGATAAAATTTGTCGTTATGAAATCAGCCAAATTTTACACTGGAATCCTCTAAGTATTCAGGAAAATCAATATTCTTGGTATATTCGTCCTGTTCATTACTCACAGGATAGCATTATCATTCGATAGTATAATAAGATACTGCTGAATACATAGAAACGACGATTTTCATCTGTCTGTTCCTGAGAGTGCCTGATAAGTTGTATTTCCTTTATTTTTTGAACACGTTTAGGAAATGTTGTAAGCCACAGGATTTTAAATTTCAATTGAACATTTATGAAGAATAACTTTCCAATCTATAATTAACAACTTTTGTTTCTCTACGGTGTATGTTGTTAAATCTAAATTTTATTGCGTGATGCGTTGTCACCTTGTAATTAAGTAATTTGAAAAGATAGCATAAATTTTCCCAAGTATGAGATCTTTTTCAATCTAATTTTTTCGTGCAAATTTTATACATCTCAACATTTCATCAAAACTGGCCGAACTTTTTACGAGAAAAAATTCAATTGTACATACAGAAATATCCAGTTTAATTGTTCAAGGAATATTTTAGCTGTAAGAATGCTCATGCACGAACGTCATGGTTTGGCATTTATTTTGATTCCAAGTAAAATACAAATCGCAGAAATCTTATTACCCAGTAATGTCGTTAAACAATTCAACCTGAAGAAATTGTAGAGGTAATTGTTGCGTTGACATAAATCTTCTCTATTATCCGAGTTTTTTATTACTCGAGTAGTTCTCAGTCCATAATAGATCGGACTGTACTGGCGAATATGCTCTGAATACTATTTCTCAGTATAGGAGACCCAGCTTTACCCGAGGTCTTTGACTTCATCCGTTAGTAATCTAGCTGGAACGAGGAGTTTTGATCCGAATCCACGAGAAACAGTGTTAAATTTTCCTCCATCCTGTGGAATTGGCCGCTCTCAGCCGGCAACAAGAGGGGGTTCCCTTTCAGAGAACTGTTCGAGATAAGCTCGAGAGCATGCGTGCCAGCTGTTGTTACTCTATCCACTATTCTCGAAAGTCACCTCCGCGCTGCTGCGATTTCACTGCTGTTGAACAAAATTCGGCGCTAACCGAGAAAGTCCAGGGCGACGTGCAGGTTGAGCCGTATGCTAGAAATTGGTCTAAAACCCCGAAGAAATTTTCTCTCAAACCTCTTCCATGAAGCTCATGTCTAATATTGGATTTGCGAGAAGAGAATTGGTGTGGGCAGTGTCAGCTAAAGGCGTAGGCAAGGCGGACAAAAGTTACAGGTATTAGGTGACAGGGGTAGCCAGTGCGCGGAATATTGATTTATGTGAAAAGGGGACAAAAATTTTACAAAAGATAAAATATTACTAAAACCTTTTATGTGTCCAAAACTTTCTCCATATCTGTAAAGTATAGGAAAGGGGGTTAAATGTTTGATGTCATTGGAAGTGTGAGATATTTTTCTTTAAAATGAGACCAAATTCATTGATTTCTAGGTATGATGATATTTCACTCAAACTACCTTAATAAGATAAGATTAACTGTAAAACGCTCGGGAAACATTACCTGTATCATCAATTGCTTAGGTATCTAAGTACTGCTATCATTGAAATCTAAAGAAAATGATAATAATGTCATTTAAAACATAACGTTCAAACGAAAACGTTATTTTTGACAAATTCAATGGCAAGAATAAAATACTTCATTCTTTCCGCTATCCGATAGTGACATTTAGAGACCTCTCTCATGATATCAAGCAAGTTTAGAAGCAAAAAAAAATCTGCGCGGATTCAAAATTTTTATTATCGGATTAACATTGGGGCCCTTGTGCCCTTGCTTCAATTGATTCATAAAACTCTTCATACTTTAATTACCAAATCTCACTGTACGGTAGTTATCAAGAAAACCAGTATACAGAGGTAATAGAGACCCAAAAGAGGGTTTTTTCCACGCGGATATAAAAAAAGACCATTTAACATGTGGAGAACTCCCGCGCTATATGGAATCTTCCCAGAATGTGTGGTAAAACGGTAGAAATCCCCTTGCGTATGCATTACTTAAAAGGTCACTTGCAGAGATGTCGGCATAAGTAGTAGGTAAGGGGCTGACTGATAAAAGATGTCTTATAGGGAAGGATGGTTAATTAGTGCACATAACGAAGACGAGCGATTGCTTGGGGAGAATGGAGAGTGATAGAATGTTTAATTAGTGCTATTCGTGCCTGCTCATGTTTGTTCAAAGAGTAATATTCGTCTGCATGTTTTCTAGCTACGGCACCATCAAGCACGTATATCAGATTTAAGCTCTTCTAATCCTTTAAAACCTACTTTTATCGCGTATATACTTCATGCTACTTTATTCATTTGACTATCAGAGGGATATAACTTCAGCATATTATGAATATGAAGACGAACAAACTTTGAACTAAGAAAAATATGATATTGGCGAAGTTGATTCTTGATAATGCCACCATCGTGGTTACAATTTATTTTCATCGGGACATAATTAGTAACGTAAAATATGAAATCTACGGCAATCCAATACATGACCTATTTTTAATTTGGATTATTAAAGATACATCATCATGCAACATCATCTTGGAAATGTTGACCCTTCAAGAAGTTTCAGCTACGGCTCAAACCTGCACGTCTAGTTACCTCACGACAACGAATATGCGACATCATCCCACTGCGATAGAGTAAGGAATATTTTTCTTCGTAGATGCACCGCACCGTTATTATTTCTCGGCAGTTATTTGATTAATTTCATACCCCTTGTTTGCCTCCAGTGCACCTGCTTTACTACAGGCATTGGCCTTAAAATTTACATTCATGTTATTAATAAAATTAAGTTCATGTTTAACATGATTCTGCTTTCGTCTTGTTGCTGTACATTTTCTCGACAGTATTTCCTAGTCCCCAACTCCACTAAGCTAATGCAATCATTTTTATTCCAAAACTCAATAATTTGAATATATTTCATCGAAAATAGTTCACCTTGCTTGAGACATGAACCAGTATAAACTTGATGCAGTCAGGTCTGCTAAATCAGCGACCTATTTTAATGCGAGGGTTATTTACAATGTTCGTGCATGAATTCATGGAGGAGGATTTTCCACGTTGGAGCAGATATTTTAGCTCCGAGACTTCGATGCGTCCTTAAGAAACCAAATATGCTCTTGGCGTCTGGTGAATCTCAGACTTAATCTCGGGTTTTCGTTAATTTTTTTCGTGGCTAGTCGAAGAGATTCAGGTATGAGTAGCTGGTGAGTCAGTTCTCTCAGTGTGTCAGCTTTCTGCGAATCTGACGAAGGATAGGAGAAAGAATATTGCAGGGTATGTGAGCATGAGAAATGACTCCGAAATGGGTACTAATGAGCATCTCTTTATTCATTTTATATTGTCAATGATCCACATAATAGAGAAAAAGTCTGTGCTCCGTAGAAACTCTTGAGGACATTCTTCAAGAGATAAACCTTGTCATCTCATAAATGGATGTATGATTTAAGGAGAAAACATGTACCTAGTGAAAGATTTTCGAGAAGGCATTTTAATTTAATTCTTGGAAAATTTTAAAATCGGTACAGTAATAGTTATTTAGCATTAATCAATGGCTTGTCTATTATTTTATTGCTATTTTAATGAGTTTTACAACACCATCTTTAAATTTTGTAATAATCCGTGTGTATTTATGTTGGTAATTTCAAAAGCCACTGTCTGTTTGCTAAATATTAATAAAAAATGATCCAAAAATGGAGTAAAGTTAAAAAAATGTTGCATTTTAATATAGTAAGTCAAACTGTGAGGAAAACTAAGTTACCGTAATCTGCCCTTCGTATAAATTAAAATTTTTGTCATTAAAAAATAATATATTAGTGTGCGCTATTGAGTTCTTAGCTTGCGGTACTTGACTCGAATCGCCTTACGTAGAGCCTGCTGTTAATACATCAATCGTCCCGTCTTCTCTTTCGGTATAACCCCGTCCATATGGCAGCCAAATTGTTTGCGCGTTGTAAAGTGTGTGTAAGTTTGGAGAAATATTGTTGATCTTAAGAATTATAGCGCAATGGTGGGCGATATCTAGCCATCAGCAAACTGCCCGGGAAAAACTGTACTAAAATTCGCGAAATGGCCAGCAAACAATCTCCCAGCAACTCTTGTGATTCTTAGCAACAGGACATACTCGGAAACCATTACTCCTCTACGCTTAAAATCCGTCAAAGTTAACAGCGTTGTGTATAATGTTAATTTTGTGACAGGATTCATTATTTATGTACTGAATCTGCATTTTTGGGACGGGACCTTATTGCTCATTATGCGTTTTGAGAATGGTAATAAAAAGTGTGAAATAGCTTGTTTCGTCATTTTCATCGGGCGGGGACCTAAAGCTTCCTCTTACATATGCATGTCCCGAGTTTTGAATTAGGGAAGAGGAAAGAGTGAAGACAGGAAAATGAATATAATGGGTTAAGTTTCTCCTCATTGTAAATGCGCATGGGTGAGAAAGAATGTATTACATATTTAACGAACGAATGTTGACCAACTTGAAGGGAAGCGTTATTGGAAAGCAGGCTGTATAGTACTGTCTTTGCAGTGTGGAGACATGGACATGGATTCTTATGTAGCAATTTGTTGACACGAATGTGCTTATTGGTTAGAATGAATTCCTGCTGCCTGAATGAGATAAAATGAATACATGGCTAAAAAGTCATGGCATACCGCAAGCCATCAGAAGACAAGCACTATTTGTTCGAGGAGTTAGTTTCATTTAGTCCGATAAGTTTCGATTACTTCGATCTCCGAGTCAAATTTCCTCCGATGGTGACAATCTCTCATTGGTAACCAGTCCAAAGATTGGCCAGCAGTAGTTTAGTTGATGACAAACGGAATTCTTTACGTTTATTGGCCTTTCTTTTTAGCTCTACATTTTTCTTATCTTGTATCTTCCATAATCTGCTCTACGAATAGCAGTCGAGGCGTTTTTCTGAATATTTTCCCATTCTGGCTTCCCTCGTTACATCCTTTTATAAGTCACTATTTCCACAATATGTGTTATGTAGAGCTAAGGTCTTTTGGTAGCAATAGGCATTCATGCATTTCTTTCCTTATTCATTCTTCTTAATGTTTATTGGAATAATTACGCACGCATCACGCCTTTGATTTCAGGGGTTAGCAGGTCGCAAAAGTTTGTTAATGTCCAATCTCTCGTTCGATAAATTTCTCCATAGTGCCCAATTCTAAATTACTTTCGCATTTCTTGCACTAGTACGTTGATTCAATTACGCTTTCATTTTCTTTAAACTCCTAATATTCCTCCAGATTAGGGTTTCTTCAATCACATCCAACATGGCTTTTGTGATATCTTCCTCTCACACCATTTGCTCCAGTAATATATATCTGTTTCGTAATTCAACTTTCTTCCATTCCCTCGGCATGGAAAATCCAAGAAAGATCCATTTCAAATATGCCATTTACTGGAGGAATCAATAAACCACCTTTCAGTAATAATGTAATTGAAGAAACCCCTATGTCTGCTCCCAATTACTGTTTTCATTAACCTTTAGGGCAATTGTTGGCTAATTTTTACTCATGTTATTACTTAATCGTAAAACAGTATACATTAACTTTGGAGGCTTGACATAATAGAAATTTTACTCCTATTTTACTCCCCTTAGGGTTAATGGAGCAAGGTTGGGAAGATAGATGGATTCTGATGGCTGGATTCTCTTTTCCTCATGAGTCCTCTTATTGCAAACTCTCTCTCATTAAAGGAGGCAGTTGATGACATCTTGGATCCGGAAAGTAAAACTTGTTTTTTTCAGCGTGGAACCATCCAATTAAGGCTATGGTTTCTTCCTCTCAGAGTTTTTATTACTTTTCTTTTCTCTCCGGCTTTTCGTCAAGGAATTTGACCTATGTATCTCCGTCGAATAAGGCCTCCGTCGACTGAGGCCACTATCTTCGTCCATTTAATCTTAAACAATCTTCGACAGTATTATGTCTTCGTCTCGTTTGATCTCTTTGTATATGCTACTTTTTTCTGTACATGCTTAACTGCCTCCTAAAATCAAGCTCAAAAAAACAGATTTTTACATCCTTACTTCGAGACTTGTTTTCTCATCTCCTAACATACTCCTCTTTGGGTAATACATCCTCAACTTGGGATATCCCGCTCAGTACATCTTTCTAGCTTCTTCTACCCAGATAGCAAAATTTTTCCACTAGCGATAGTTAGGTTCAGCGTATCAGGGGATATTTTCTGTAAATTTAGTGCAGATCCCATGATATAACAATAAAAGATGTTGTTCACTTTCCAGAGAGATTTATTCACACCGATCAAGGTTTAGACATAAACTATGTCATTCTCAAGGTTTTGAAAGGTTTCAAGGCCTTGGAAATGCCATTTCAAGATTGATATAGGTAATATCAAAACATAGGTTGGTGTGAATAAAACTGCATAAAGTGGACAATATCTTTTATTGTGAGGTCATCGCAACTAGCATTAGTGTTTACCACCCAAGTTTTCCCAAGATTTTTTATTACTCTTTATTTATTCCAGGAACCATAATATCGATTTTTTAAACGTTAAAACCTTAGTTTTATATCTTTAGTGCTTTGTCCCTACACAGTAAAAATAAATTATGCCACTACCGTTTCGAAAGCCATGATATGTTTGTCTTCTCCTGCTTGTCTTCACCACATAGATGATCGTTTTCCATTCCCACTTCCTCAACCCACTTGGAATTCCGAAGCCCTTCCCTACAGCGAGCATTGCTTCAAATATCCCTTCTTATACTCCGGCCTTCCCTCTTTCCCATCATCCACTGAACTCGTCCAACCGAGACATTAAACAGTCCCTTCATCCTAATTTCACTCCTTTTCGCGCTTCCCTTATTCAAACCTCAATACCTCCAGAGGATATCCCTACTCCCTCCTACCAGCGCCCCCCCCCCCCTTCATAATCCTGAATTTACCCTTTTACCCTCTCCGGATTAATTCAGTGCCCTGGGCTCACTCAGTGAGATGTTTTCCGGTCTCTATCGAGCAATAACGCTCCAAAATCGCCCCTCATGGCCTATTATTCCCCGCCATAGTGTACATAACATTTTGAATCATGATCTCTCCTTCCGTGATAAAGCAGCCTACGGGGATTAAAAATTTGGGCATTGAGCAGTGGAAATGTACACATGCAATCGGGTCATACTATGGCCGGAGAGGCCAAATATGCCGTGAGATATTTGTTTTAACTTCTGTATCCACACACTATCCTACGTGCCGATCCACAGATGTGAGGCGGTGGGTGTTAGGATATCAATCAGCATAACGGGGAAAGGACAGAGTTGAATTGCATATCAACTGGTTTGTTAACGTGTCAAGATTTTTTTTTAGAAAAATTCAAATGGTGAGTGAAGAGAATTTTTTTCCACCTATCACTGCGGCAGTGTTTCTACAATATCTTGTCACTCTTATTAGGGATATGATACAAATCCAAAACAGTTTCCTGCGTGTATTACTGAAATTTGTCTGTTCTGAAGTTCTCGGGAAATCAATGTCTAGCGTGTAGTATAGGAGTCATTCTCATCATTGGTCGTTCAATTTTACGATTGGTTGACTACAGCCCTTCCCCGTTCCGTATCTAATGCTAGTTCCGCTACCACCTGGTATCTTTCCCTATGTACTGTCTTCTTTATTTGGTCCATTAACCTATTCCAGGGTCATCCTCTGGGTCCTTTTTTCTCTGTTTTACCTTACTTCAATTATGTTCTTCACAAACCCATTGTGTCTCAGGATGTATCCAATCAATCTCATTTTTTCTGTATGGTGTTTCATATGGTCCTTTCTTCCTCTACTCTTCTGTACACTTCATCATTCCATCCATTTTAGTTTTGGTATCCTCTTCCCGCACCAGGTTTCAAAGGCTTCTATTCTTTTCTGGTTAGCTGGGAGTCATTATCGACTCCAAAAAAAGTCCTTTCGTACGCTGTGCTACATTTTTCTCTGTTTACTTGGAACAGTTTTCAACGGAGAATTGGATTTTTCATTGCATTCAATTTAGTTCACGGAAAAAATCCTTCCGTAATGAGTCGCCAATCTCCATAGTTTAATCGAGGCGCGGGTTACCATAACATAATTGGATCCCTCTTTCACTTTTCAACGCTTATTCCAAACCAGAGCTGTGATTTTATCTGGGCCTTAATAGGTATATTTTACGTCTGCATTCAAAATAGATTGTTCACAGTGCTTCAATAATCATCTTTGGTTTTTTAAATCTAAGATTGGTTAACTGCAGCCCTCCACCCTTCTCTATCTAATGTTAATTCTCATACCTCCTGGAATCTATTTCTATGTACCTTCCTCCTTATTCGGTTCATGAACATATTCCTGGAACTTCCTTTGGGTAATTTTTTCTCAATTTTTGCCTTCAGTTATGTTCTTCACACACCCATTTGGTCTCAGTGTGTGTCCATTCCATCTAGTTCTTCTTTTCTTAATGGTGTTCCATATGATAATCTCCTTCAAACTTCGGTACTTTTCATCATTTCTTATTTTTTTCGTACATTTTATCTTCAGCATCCTCATTCAGCATCAGGTTTCGAAGGGTTCTATTCTTTTCTGCTCAGCTTTTCCAATGGTCCATGCTTCCGATCCGTAGAGTACTACGCTCCACACGAATATTTTCACATACTGTTTCATAGTTTGTATTCCTATCTTCTTCGAGCATAGTAGTTTTCTTTTTCCCATGAACGCCTTCTTAGCTTGGACTACTCTCCGCTTGATGTCCGTTGTACTTTTTCCGTCCCACGTGATGGTTCTTCCGAGATAGGTGAAGGAATCCACTTGCTCTAATTTCTCTCCTCACAGGGTGGCTTCTTTATTCATCTTCTCTCTTCCGCATATAAAGGTTTTACTCTTCGCCTTACTTATTTTCGTGTTGTATTCTTGTAGAACTTAGTCCATGACGTTTAGTGACCATTGAAGATTGTTGCAATTTCCAGCTATGACTGCGATATCATCTGCAAAGCGGAGCATGTTTATTTCTTTTCCGTTTACCTTTATCCGGCATGTAGCGGAGGATGTTTGTTGAACAAAGAAAGGAGCATAAAGCGGAGCATTATTCATAGGAACTAGGATCAAAAAATGAAAAGTTTTATACTCCCTATACTCGTGTTAATGGGTTTTTCACTTGTATTTTACCAGCATGCCACGGAAAGGGTGTATGGTAGGGGTGTGCAGGCCTTAGAATATGCAATAGTGAAAACAGGGAAGACAGAAAAATGAGTTTCTGTAAGCGAGTAATGGAAATGAGATAATATATTTAAGTCAAATTCCTTTCTATGTTAATTGTTTTTGAGTGAGTTGAGCAGAAAGTATTCTAGTTCTATACCTAAATACCATACTGGGAGCCGCCCTTAGGGCGTGTGGCCGGAGGTAGAGCGAATAGTGAAAAGGCACCGGAAACGAATTGAAAGAACAAATTTAAATTGCATGTAAACGAAGGTTTATTGCCTGCTTACACTGTGAGATGTTTCTCATATCTAACCTACATACCAGAACTAGGGCGCAAGATGTACTCAAGATATGGCCATCAATGGCGACATCTACATCTACATAATACCCTGCGAGCCGCCGCATGGGCGTGTGACAGGGGGTGTTAGGTCACCAGCTGTGTAGAGGTTTTTTTGGGAGATGAAATCTTTTGAAGAACGTTTTTGGGAGAAGAAATGGTGACATGCATTATAGGAATGTATTTAGTGCAGCTCAGTTTTTATTGTGATCGCTAATTGTGCGCGAAAAGAACGAGTTTTTGTACCTGATCTGATCTGATCTGTTCGGATGTGTATCTCTCTTAATTTATCGCGTCTGTCAGACCTAGAGATGTAGTGATGGTTCATGATAATATTCTCTGTGTCACTCTGAAAAATATCATTTCTGAATCTCTCAAGCAGATGTTTCATTCTCATTATGTAGTGACGTTTCAGTTCTCATTATGCCGGACGAGTCGTTCACTTAATGAGCCCTGGCCTTGCAAATGCTTAAAAAACGATTCTTCCGCGGTAAAATTAAATGAAGGAAACGTCCTAAGAAACGTGATTGAAGGTTTTTTGAACATGCTTTCATATTGTTACTCAAATCACTTCGAAATAAAGAATCAAATTTTTTAAGCGTCTATCATTCCAAAAATGACCATTGGAGAATTGGACGATTAAATTCTAGTGAAAAAGGCTTTCAGAGTATCTAAGAGTACATATATTACTTAATACCCTCTTGAAAAATAGGGTTTTTATCGATTTATTCAGTAATTTAATGGAGAAATAGATTTAGATACGTTTTATTGCATATGCATAATATTTACTAACTAGTTAATAAAGCGAACAATTATCAACAAATCAACCATTAACTAGTTAGTGTAGCAAACACGTCTCCGAGGACCATTAATACTTTGGGAGTGAGTGAAAATGTGTAGTTAGATGTTAACAGGAAAATTTCATTCTTTGCTAGAATGGTTGGTAATATTTATTAGAGTATATATTGGAGTATTACTGGGAATAAAATGTCATCAAAATAAATGCTCTTGTCTATCCTAATTTTGAGTTTATCGCGCATTTATTTGGCAATTGAAGGCGTTAACTTGACAGAAATGGCGATACAATTTACTGCATAAGCCAGAATAAATATTTATTAAAAATAATCTTGTCCAACAATCAGTATATTGATTGAATTTATATTACTTTTGAGTCCAGTAGCTGAAACTCATCATTTGTTAACCTAAATATTTTTAGGGAGTTACAAGCAAATGGTTGCCTCATTTTTTTCTCTTTCGCGGTCACTAGTGAGGCAATTACGTCTCCAAAATTGCTGTCATCAAACAATATTGGACTAGCAATCAAAATTATTGGCTGTCGCCTTGAGAATTATGACTGATTCGGTGGGGGAAAAAAGGCTTGCTGGTCCTCAATCCAAAGTGAAAGCTCCTTAAAGTTAATCATTGGGCTCCCTGCCTTTTACCGCTCTCCTTAGTTCTCCCTTTTCCTCAAGGTAAGGTGCCGAGCCCTTGTTATAGGCTTGTCAGGTATTTATCAGTGAGCCGTTTAAGGAGAGGTTCGGGTCTGGTTTCCAGGCTGCCGACCTCTAGGAAATGTCAAGGATCAAGGCATGGAGGTGAAACTTGTATCTCGAAAATTCTCTGCTGTTCCAAAATCGTTACACTTTTTTAACAAATTTTGTTGGTCCTGAACCAGCTCAAATATTACGTTTACGGTACTCTGAGTGTATATTTTGATAAGCATGTTTGTAAAAAAATAAAAAACAGAGGTCGACTGTAAAATTTTGACTTTTACTTTATATCTTTCCGAGAGCGCTAAGCTACTATTTTTAGGCTCTGATAAAATGCATATTTCTGGATTTTTATTTTACTTAACATAAAATTTTCTTTAAACTCTAACAGCATTATGTTTAGCACATTTATGAAGCTATTATCGCATAAATAAAGCTATTCTTTATGCCCCAATTTAAAGACCATTTTTTCTCAGGATCTAGAAACTAGAAATCGTTGAAAATTCCCGGTATACGGTTGGAAGTTTAAATACCCGGGATTGGTACATCCGTCCCGAAACCACTTGGGTGGAAGGGGAGAGTGAAACCACAATATTTTGAACCACCAAGACGAGAAAATACTGCCAATTCCGTCTAGCATCTGGAATGGGCCGAGGGTGTAACCTTTTTAGTCATTAGCAAGAGCATTGAGTCATGAGTCCGTCGAACCTTTATCGGAAAACGACTAAAAGGAATACCGTGTCGTTTAGAGAGTTTGCTATGTTTCTCCGGTGAAATAAATTGGATTGCATCGGTGACTTTTCTCTCATTTAATACGGAATTTCTTGTACGTTGAAGTGACGTTATTATCGAAAAATGAGCCCTAGATTTAATCTGGTTCGTTGAGCTGTAATCGCAGATGAGATTTAAAAAGCCTTCGGTAAGTATCACTATCAGACCTTCATTTCCAATCCTTACGTTTGGAGAGTAGGTGGCGGTATCTATTTCCTGTGTCTCTTTTAAGAAACTAGTTTACAAATAGGGGTTAAAAGGTTAATTTTTTATCATTTGTGCCATAAAATCAGCCAGTACCTGTAATTTTAATTTTCTGTACCTACCTGTACTATTGATTTTCCAATTAATGTTGCCAATTATCTAACAAATCATAAATAACAAGCATTAGCTTGGAAGTGGGTTATTTATTCATCTTGCTAAAAAACCGTTAACCCTTCCTAGTTCCACTACGGTTGATCGTGATTGTGCGATTGATAAATGTTCATGAATTTCTTAAAGAATGTGAAACATACCTGTTTTCACGCGTTTTTGTGCGGGGTAAGAACTGTTGGCTTGGTATTTCATCTTCTATAGCAGAAATATATTTTAAGTTTTCTCCTTATTAAATTTTCAACTTTGAAATGATAGAAATTAATCCAGATTTAGTTTTTTAAAAGACGGAACGCTCAACAAGGATTGGTTGATTAGGAAAGTTCGTAGGGATTTTTTAATTTTAAAATGTTCTTAACTTATGAAATCATTTCTAAAAAATAAATTTGATTATTATTTTTAAATCATATCTTCCAATGAAATACATGATAATGATTTCAGTTTTTAATATCATTTGAAATTGTAAATTGCTGGGTTCGCTATCAATTTGGTGACAGTAAATTACCAAATCCCAGTAATTAAATATGCAAAGTGAAGTATAATATTGAAATATAATTTTTTTATTATTCCTCTTCCTATAGTTTATTTTTTTTTCATTCTAATATTAATAATTTTCCTTGTCCTACTTTCCTATTCAATGTTGTGAGTCTACATTCCTTAGCAACCTTGTTTACACACCTCGATTCTTATGGGAGGAGCGAAATGGAATTTCATTGTGGCCTCAATATCACACTGAGCGGCAAAGGTTGAATTGAAAAAAAAGGATGGACTGGAGCGAATTTCACTAGTGGCAGAACCCACAATCCACTCCAGGCCATGCAATAACTATATTTTAGGCCCCAATGGGGTTTATATTTGTGTCGTGTACGTGGGAAAACCGAAGTGGAGCGGGTGGAGTCGTTGCCCTACTTTCACCTTCAATAACTCAGAAGTCATATTTCTCGACCCTTCCGTTTTCTGAAAAAAGTGAAATTGACATTTACTGGTAGAAAAAATCTTTTGCTTTTGTTATAAACCCTTTTTTTAACCACGGAGCCCCCAATATTTTCTGCTACTGTCACATTTTTTTATCCGACCAAGGTCATAGTATCGGATCTATCCTTCACAATAACTGGTGAGAATCTTTTACTTTCTCTCCCACCTCCTTACTTGATCATGGACTAAATTCCACGCAGAGGACTTAAGGCCTATTTACACCATGATTACTTAAAGGTTAAAAATCGAACTAATGTTTGTGATTTTCGTTCGCACGTACCGTGTAACGTGGGATTTATCTTGTCAGATCGAAGGACGGAATTTCATTATCGGTTGTTCATGCAGAAATAAGTACGGTCGAAGATTTCCCTCCGAATCTTGAATACAAGGATCGATCAGAGGCAAATAGGAGAGTGCTTAGAGAGAATGGTGGTGGCGGAGCAAGTATCTATTTACTTGAATCTCTTGTTTCTCCTGTAATCTAAACCTATGGATAATGACGTTTCAGTTGCTGATATACTGAATTCTGATATACTGGAGCTGAAACTGATATACTGGAGCATTATAAATATGATTTTTATTCAATAGGTATCACCCATATTCAAAAACCAGCACAGCGTAGTTTATGTAGGTTGCGTGGTTTATCATTCCACGAAAGCGCCTCTGAGCATTGAAATTAGCATGGTATCAATACAGGCTCCTAGGAAACCAATGCGTTTGAGTTAAAACATTCCGTACAGTGAATTTGGTGATGATTTTATTTATAAATAAGTCTTCTCATTAAACAACCTTCAAGTTTCCCTCCTCTCGTGCAAGGAGATGTCTCTGGTGGCTCATTACGGTATTTACTTTCAATTTTATGTTCGACTTTTCTTTTATTAATGACATAAGGTTTTAGAGAGTATAGTCGCGGATTTCAGTGGATATACTTATGTGAATATTATTTGAAACTTTATTATCCTCTCGGAATGGCTAAACTAACCCCATAGAGACACTTAGAGGTGTCCATGACAGTGAAATGCTTAGTTTTCTTCTTCTTCAGATCGAGCATCTTTCATTTCCTCCAATAAAGTCAATTTTTGAAGCATTATAGAAGACTTTGTCCAAGATAATGGCGCAATCGACAAAAATGCAGCCGATATATTGTCATATTTGATCACAATTACTGCCTAGAATATTTTACTTTCTCTTCTACCACCGCACTAGATCAAATATTAAATCCCTTACAGAAGTGTTAAGGCCGATTTACACCATGATTACTAAAAGGTAAAAAATCGAACAAATCGTCCAATGTCATTTGGGGAGGAGATTTAGGCGACCAGAGAACCCATGGTGGCGGCTTTTGTTTATTTCATACGACCTTGAAACAATTGTTTAATTATTGCTTATTTCCGAGCCAAATCAGTTTATTTCAAACTCTATTATCTTTGACAGACTCTAGATTATCTCAATTTTGATTCTAGTTTCTATTTAATCGCAAAAAAATTGATTGTTTGCTTATTTTACCACTACCAGCATAAAATTCACCAAATATCACTTTATTGCCTAATTATTGTAAGATTTGCACCTCAGGAGTTTGTTAATTGTATGCTCACAACAGTCATCACAATAGAGAAGTAAGTTTAAAGTCTCTTTTTTTATACCTACTCTTTATTCAGTTGGCATTTCTGTCTTCCATCAGCTTCATTCCTACATCTTTAATATCCTTCAAAATATCGGATGCATTCTATTCTTAGTCTTCTCCTCTAATTCTTCCTCTCTCCATTTGCCTTTCTAATCTATTTTCCCTAATGATATCATTTTTAATAAGATATTGGGTGGCAAAACATGCCCAATAAATCTTTCTTATCTCCTTCTCAAAGTTTTCAAGATACGTCTTATTCTTCCAACCATTCGTTTCCATTTCTCTCCATTCAATTGTTCCTCATAACTCTTCGGCGAAAACACGTCTCAATTGCTTCCAATTTATTTTGTTCTTCATCTGTTACTGTCTAGTACTCTATTAATGTGAAGCTTAAAATAATGAAATATCCTATTTTGTGCGAAATAAATACTGTCACTTTCGTAATAACCTCGCCTCATCCGGTAGAGGTCGCAATATTTTTCGATCGCCCACACCTTTGTACCTGACCCAAGCATATGATATCGCTTTCGCTATCTTTTCTGCTGGCAGTATCCCATCGTCGGAAGATTGCACCCCTTCTACGGCGCCAAATGGGTCTCCGCAGGCATGCGAGTCATGGAGCCCGAAATGCCGACACGTCCAAAATATTTGACTTGGACGCTACGCAATTTTTCAAACCCGCCACGAGATAGGCCTCCCTTATTTCTTTCATCTTATGGTTCCGCTCCCTCTTAGTACCCAGTCAGCGGCATTCCTGTTTCCCCTTGGCTTGAAAAGAAAATGGTTTACGCATGAGGGCGGGGATCGGACAAATTGTTGTCTCTTGAAAGTCTGGGGAAAGTCTTCCTACGCCGTGGCGGGACCTCAACAAGGCCGAAAAGGAGTTTTTTTATCTCATCAATCAGCCAATATCTCTCCACAGAGCAGTTATCTTTTACTGATGCGAAACGTATTTTTAAAGTAAGTACCGTTTTGAAATAAAAACAAAACAAGTATACTTTTCTGAAAAATTTTATTTTTACATGAATACCTGTACCTTAATATACTTTTTTACATAATTTTCACGTATATTAAGGCACTCATCGATCGTAGAATCAGCTTTTGAATCCCTTCCTCATAGAAGTCTGCTGCCTGATTTGACAGCCACTGCAACACGGTTTTGACCTCATCACCGTCGTCGTGGCGCTGACCATCCAGATGCATCTTCAAATGCAAAAACATGCAGTAGTTACTGGGCGCTGGATTGAGACTCTGTGGAGGGTGATGCGGAGGGTAGCCATGTGTTGACGGGCACTG
The DNA here is from genome assembly GCA_963169105.1 of Ceriagrion tenellum. NCBI lineage: Eukaryota > Metazoa > Arthropoda > Insecta > Odonata > Coenagrionidae > Ceriagrion > Ceriagrion tenellum. The sequence goes on from OY720639.1 coordinate 107,227,954, forward strand.
CCATGGAGAAAAACGATCCCCATGCCTTGCCTTTTGTTTTGGATTCTCTAAAAGCTCTATTTCTGTACCATTCCATCGCTTATAATGTTTTTTCCATAAACATAACTGGTATTACGATCAATTTCAGCCCATTTCACGCCTCTAACACTAAGAAAATGAATAACAGCGCGTATTTCATAGTCGGCGGAGGTATTTCAAATACTCACAAGCAAACGTAAAATTGGTTAAATGTTTCCGTAATATCGTCTGTGGTTTCCCAACAGATACAGGTACTCAGCACGCATGCGCAAAATGCTGACCGCATCACTGCATTGGCCGAAGTTCCAAACGGTAATTACTTAAAAACAAGTCTTGTATTTCCAGAATTGTTATTGGTGTCTACAATGGAAAATATTGGCCTAATATTAAAAATACAAACTCTGTCAATCACTGGCCATACGATATTTATTTAAATGCCATTCTTCAACTCTGTATCTCCGTTCCTTGTACATCTGCCGCAAGTACTGTTGGATCGGATTTTTTCATTGGTAAGTTACATTCATGGTACCAAGTATGCGTTGGTTCTTACGAGATAATCACTTGAAATATTGTTTCTCCCTACGAAATCACTTGTTCGTCCCCTCTTATTTTCTCGTTCATCATTATTTTTTTAAAGGATGAATCAAACCAATTTTCAAGATTCGTAAGGTTTGAGGATATAAAATGTTTTATCTTAAGTCTCAGATGTGTAGGGTAGAAACAGACAGAATGTCGGCTAAATATTTACACTTTCAATGTAATGCAATTCGTCAAATGCTTGCCTTTGGTTTTTGTTTACGGAAAATTTTAAAGAAGGAATGCTAATGAATGTTGTTATAGAATCGATAGAATTAATGTATGCTCCTGTCTTTGTTTAAACGTAACATTTTTTTAGTGTCGAATCACGCTAATAATTGCATTAAAATCTTTCCACTTATTCCTTAAAATACTTCTTCACTTGGTTAAATGGGTACATTTTTCAGGACTTGCTAATAATATTCTCCTAGATAATAATTTCAAAGACTTGCTGCAACAATGCTGAGCGAACCTTATGTGCAGAAATGTCAAAGTCACTTTCGTGTGGCTACCAATTGTGATGGTAGAATATTTAGTTGCACTGAAATAGTAATTCACAGGTGTAATTAGACTCTTAAAAATAGAATGTAACATGTTCGGCGGGAAACATTGAGTTTGTTTACCAGGAGTTTCTATGTCCACGTAAACTCGAATCGAAAATTTTTCGATTGTGCAAGGCTTTTTATAGCGATACGCAGCTATTTGATGAGTGTGAATGTTTGTTTTTTCATTATTGTATATTTAGCTTTTCGTGGAGTTTCTTTCTATTAAGCTTCAGTACAAGAGATTTGTAGTACTCCATGATTGACATCGTTGACATGAAGATATTTCATGAAAACCAAATATTTTCCCAGCGAGAGCGCTATATAATTTGCATAGGCAGCAAAAATTTCTGCCAAAATCATCGTATATCATCATATTCTACAGATAGGATTTATTTTACTATCAAACATTGACATGTTTCCATTATCAGTAATATCAAAGTTATTGCAGAGTAATTTGAACTGTGTCAAAAGGAATCTAGTAAAATAATTAAAAATATAGTGCAATATATTGTACAAAACCAGTTTTTTTAATTTTCGGTTAGTTCTAGTTATCACCATCAATGGTTGACAAATGCGCAGAGGATCTGGTTGAAAATTAATTGATTGCAAAAATGTATGCGGTTTATAGCATTGCCTAGTCAGGAACCTGCTTCACTCAATAGTTAAATAATTCCTCTTGTCATACACCGGCAACTTACCTTTCCGCCGTCGGAATATCGAACATTTACAGAATTAATGCTTTCATCGATTATTTTCGCTTAAAACACAAAGCTCAAAAAAGGAACAAAAAATATGGAATAAATTAATATTTTACTTAGTACCTTACCTAATAATTCAAATTATCACGAGTGAACGAACCACAGTACATTGCCAGACGTAATCATCGGTTACTCAATTTTTAAGTTTAATTTCTTTTAACCCTCTAGCTGTGCCATACCAACCTATTTTTCCGAATAACCTTTTTTTGCTCTATTTTATGTGACTACTGAATGTATCTACTCGATATTTTTGTAAACGTTCATTTGCCTTACATGATTTTTTTTGCCATTTAGAAACTGTTGCGGTTGTGATGGAAAAATGGTACTATAGTTTAAAACTTTGATATTTTTATACGTGTACGTCTAGTCGTCATTGGTAATTTTTACAGTAATTATTGGTCTTGCATCCTTAGAATGGTTGACTGCAGCCTTCCCAACTTCGCTATTTCAAGCAAGTTCCCTACTTCCCGGTAGCTTTTTCCTTGTATACTTTTCTCTTTATTTGGTACATGAACTTATTCTTGGGTCTTCTTCTGAGGACTTTCCCCTACATTTTCCTTCAATTGAGATATTTAAAAACCCATTTTGCCTCAGTGTCCAGTTCATGTGGTTCTTATTATCTGTATATTGTTCCATATGGTCCTTTCTTCTTCAACTATTCTGTAAATTTCATGTGTTATTTTTTCAGTCCATTTTATCGTCAGAATCCATTCATTTTATGACAAAATATTTTGAGTTAATAGACATTTGGTATAATTACAAGTATATCTGCATAAACCTGTTTTTTTAACATATAAGTTCATTCACTGGCAAACGAGTGTTATTTAAAGCATTCTTTCATTCCGCTTTCCATTTAAGACTTCATCAGGAGGAGTTCGCATTCAGCTTTCGCCTAGCTAATCTCAGAAAACTGTACGAAACTCCACCCTCAGAGTAGGCGTGGCGTTTGTGAAATGAATTTTGCAATAAGTATACTTTGGTGCATTTAGTAGGATTATTTATGAGATATTTATAACTTATTTATGACACGTTATGTTATCACGCCTTACGTTTTGTCAGATCTGTATGTTTTCTTCAGTCAATTTTTTTCTCCCCCTTTTCATTTCTACAGCACCAGATTTTCTACTGATTCTGAAGGCTTCTAGTCTGTATTGCTCTGCTATTCCAATGGTCTTTGATTTTTATTCATAGTTTGTCGAACTCCAGACGAATTTTTTCACATACTGCTTTTGAGTCAAGTTTTATCTTCATTTAACATAGCAGTTGTCATTTAGCCATAACTGGTTTTAATAGCTTGGGTAAATATTAACTTGATATTTCTTTTTCCATAATTTTACCATTGATGCTAAAAAAAATCTTTCGCCACCACTCTGTGCTACTTACATTTTCTCAAAGAATCGCCAAAGAGATGAAATTTTATTATTCACGCCAATTCCATCGCAGCGATGGAGGCCCTCTAGAAACCTGTTTGAAGATGGAAACTTTAAAGAGCCTATATTCAATTTGATGGATAGCTCATCTTGCTCTTCCAATTAAATTCTCATCTCCGACTATCGTAAAATGAGGAATAGGAATATGGAAAAAATAGAGAATAAAAATTTATATAAATTATTATTTGCCGCTCTTGTTCCTGAAAAGAATATTCATTTTTCATGCTAAGAGTTGCTTTTACAAAGCGAGGCAGCCATCCTTCTATTCCATAGACCCATCGACATATTTTTTTTTCTTCTTCTTGCATGTAACACCTTTAGGCAAAATTCATATATTGACTGCCTTTTTGATATTAAAGAGCTTTTTGACACTAAAAGCTGCATCCTAGTTTACCAGAGTGCATCATCCCTGTTCGTTTAGACGGAATTGCCTTCAAAATTATATAATTCCGCTTTGAGTTCAGGACTGCTAGTATGAAAATATATCATGCAACCTATACGCCAATGATTTGAAAACTTTCGGATTCCAATGAGAAAGATCTACAATGTCAATGCTATTAGCATTATAGTTGATTTTGATCTTAGAATACCATGAAATTATTAGTACAGTTATCATTTATTTATACAATAGAAAAAACTCCTACATTTTAATAAACTAATAAACGTCGTTGAATTGTTGTGCTTATTCGTCAAGACAGTTTTCAACAACTTTTGTTATTTATTTGATGATAAAGGTTGTAACTAGCTGCGAAATGGATATTTAGGAGTAAATATATATTGAGTAGTATAGTATCCTTTTTTTAATACCCAGTTACTGTCGCGTTTTCGTAAAGTGACTTTTTTTCATTCTTGAGAGCCGCGATTTGCATGGAAAGAAAGAAGAATGCATTCAGTTAGACAACAGATAAGACAAACAATGAGTAGAGGAGTAAAGCATTTACTCCATTTATAGTCAACAATTGGTTACTTTTTTATTAAATTTTCAATTATTTCATTTTTCTTCATTATTTCTAATAAGTATACTAATGGTTACGTGATATATAACTAAAAAATGGCTGCAAATCAATGGTAAAAAATTTCCATATATCTAGTGCTCTATTACTTCACAAAATTTACAGAGTTAAAGGGGCGTTTTAAAAAATTCGCATGCTAAATTTTGCATGTGCACTGAAAAATACCTTTATACAATGTAAAACATTCACATTTTTTTATGCATTGTGGATGAGGATCGACGGCATTAACAGCCAGATAACATAATATGTTTGTGGAGAAGGAAGGAACAACTCGATGGTACGGAAACAAAGATAATTCGACTATTTTTATCTATAATATGCATCTAAATATTGATGCAAAATTAAATTTTAACCTATTTATTGTGAATATTTCTACCGACACAATTACCCCAGTTTACGGATTAGTTTCCCTGAGGTTTAATTTTGTGGGAATTTGAACTTTAACCGTGTCAAAACGAAGGAATCCTATGAATATTTTGCAACATTTTTAGCATAAACGTAGAATGATGCAAATTTATTTCATTTCCAAAGCGTTCTCGCATCGTGTTACAGTGAATCAAGCTAAATTGACATCAGAAATTTCATGCCACAACAACCAGTACCAAAGTGTGGTCATTGGTTGAGATACAACTGATATTGGGCGGTGGTCTCGTCGCACTGTCTAGCTGTCAAGTTACTTTTTTACTTATTATATTTACTTGCCCAGAAAATCTTTATCTTGGCCTTATGATTATGCCTTCCTTGGAATAGGAATACGTCTAGATAATGTCCCTTACACTCAGCCGTTTTGTTTGCTTTCTGATGCCTTTCGGATAAAGCCCGTCCGTTTTGTTCTGCTCGGTTGAAAGATGGGCCCCGGCATCCGTCTACGCCGGGGAGAGGCACGTATGAACCATCCATCCGCATCACTCCTCGCCTCCCCCGCAGAGGGAAACACCGCCAAGCTGCCTGCGACATATCTCCTCGGCCTCTTTCGCCTGCAACCGCCGTCATAACATCTCCAAGCTTTCACCCACAAGCCACACTGTTTATTAAAAATTCACCATCCTCATCGCACGTGTTGGCTCGTTTGGTCTCTCAGTTGCACCCAGAGGGCTGAATTTTTCGGGGCTGTACGTAAGGAGGCCAAAAAAGGCATATAAAAAGTCTAATTGGTGGGGGGGGGGGTGGATTAAAAAATCAAAGCGGCTTACTTAATTATGAAAGATCTGTGTTTATTGGAGGACCATACTCAATCTTCTACAGTTGCTTTTTCATATTACCCTATAAACCATTTTTTGGTTATCGATTTATTTACTAATTTCGATTTATTTACTATCAATTTACGTTAAAATTTATGTTTAAGTGAAAAGTCCCCCTAAACACTTTTTCCTATTAAATTACCCTGTTATTATTGACAAATCTTAAGGAAATGGTAAAAGAAATTTGGTATTCATATATTATACTATCGTTTGTAGTAACGCCTCCCCCCCCCCACGTTCGTGGTATACTGACTCTTCTCTCTGTTTAAATAGCTTACAGAATCCACAATATAAAGATTACGTCTAAATACTACCCTGCATCAGCAGCGTGCGTTAAGACAACAGCCATGTAAAGGATTAGGTTTTGGGAGGTGAAATGGTGAAGTGAATGTTGGGAGTGTTTTAAGTAGAGCTCAGTTTTTATTATGACTATTTATTGCGCCTGAAATAGAACGATTTTTTTTACTGTTTACTGTCACTTGCAACTGTTTAGCAATATATCTCTCACAATTTATCGCTTCGGCCGGACCTAGGAATGCAGTGTGGTGTCAAAATAAAATTCTCTGTGTCACCCCGAAACACACCTACCTTGAATTTCCCAAGCAAACTAAGCCTGGTGTGCGCCCTCCGAGTCTTAAGTGGCTCCCTACCTAATCCCACTATAAGCTGGGTAGCACAATTTGTTGGCTCATAGCAGTATTTGATGAAACGCGCTGCTTTTATTTGTATTTTAATTCTTTTTTAATTATATCTTTCTGTACAGATTCCCAAATATTCGCGGCATACTCGAGATGTGGCCTAACCAAGGCGATGTAGCATCTCTATTTCACTTTTCCCTCCGAGGAACGTCCTATTACACGCTCGATAAATCTTAGTTTCTATAATGCTGTCCCGCATACGTTTTTTATGTGTGTTCCCCAAGTTATTTCTGAAGTTAAGGCAATGCCAAGATATTTGACTTAATATGAGGATCAGTAGCGTATCCAGTGGGGGGACAGGGGGGGAATGCCCCCCCCCACCGCCCTCTGTGTTCGCCGCCCCTAAGTCTGTGAATGTTTCCACCCTAAAAATCTCATTCGTCCTAAAGTCCTCAGTCGGAGCTGCATCATTCAGAGGAAGAAAGGTATGAGAGGGTAGCGTCCCAGCCTTATGGCTGCTAGATATACCAAGAGAGTAAGCAAACACTACCAACTGCCACGCGTCACGGCAGATTGACTAACAATGATCGCAATATCGCCGATTTCGCGTCGGTCATGAGTTCGGCGGCGTGGCACGGCGCCCACGTCTAGTTTGAACTGGCTTTATACATTGGTAAGTTAGAAATATCAACATTGAGTCACTCAGTCTGGCTACCATGTGCGTGACGTATAGTAGGTAACTACCCTGTACACCCTCTCTTCTCTCGCCGGCCCGCCACAATAACAGGGTTGACCGTGATGACTGTCAGAGTTTAGTCGAGAGTTCGCGTCACGCGTGGTGTGAGCACATTTGTCTTTTTCAGTGTTATATTTATGTAATGTCTGAACAAGGTAAGAAAAGTGGCGCTCAAGGGTGCAAAGCTAAGGCAGATTTAGATAAACGAAACATTGCTAAGACGTGTGCAAATTTAACATCAGAATTACCTGATGTCAATTCGACCGCTAGGTCATCACAAAATTCCGTACCTGACAATTAGCAACTAGTTGAGTCTTCATTGGTATCATCTGCAGCAACAACTTCGTCTCCCGATTCAAACGTAAACTACTATGTCAACAAACCGTAAGTATCTTTCATGCTCAATGTACATATGTACATTATCACTTTTTGTTGAATATTAAATACACTTCTTGAGGCCGCATCGCTACGGACTGTCTGGACTGTGTCTGCGTACACAGAAAATTCTGCAAATTGTATAGCTTTATACTCAGCACATTACCAATTATTATTATTATTGGGTTATTTCTATTACTATATGAATGATACGACGCACTCAGAGCATCCAGTTTCGCCGACGGCGTCAGGGTCACAGGAATAGGGTTTGCAGGAATAACTCTGCAATCGCAATCGGCGACAATGACTGCGACACCAATGGGGGAAGGATTTCGGGAGGCGTTTGCGAAAACCTTGGGCTCTCCGAAGAGAAGAGATACGATTTATTAGTCGGAGATAAAAGTGGACTCTTGTCTGACAGTAATAATTCGATTGAAAATATCAATGTTGATTACCCATCGGACCCATTTCTGTTTCGTAACATTTCGATTGGCCCGTCTATAGTTCGAACTTTGTTAGAAATAGGTCCGCGTCAACCTGGGCTTAGTGACACATTCGATTCTTTTGACTACATGACAGTCATGGGCGATTCTACAAGGAATGGTATAAAAGGAACTTCCATCGGGTGAAGAAGTCAATAGATACTGGGTGGTTTATTCGCCCAGGGGTAACATCATATTATATTTCTCATGTTGGCTGTTTGAAGATGAACAAGTCCGGCAAAATGATAATTGGTCAGGTCCAAACATGGGTGTCTCGAATTTTAAGAAAGGGGCAGAGAAAATAAAATGGCATGAAGAAACCCAAGGCCATCGCCAATCAGAAAACATATTTTAAATGACAAGGTACAGATTCAAAATACATTGAACAGTCGACGTAAAGCTTTATCAAGCCCAAAAAGAAATGATTTCAAAAAAACAAAGAAATACTGAAACCAATTGATATTATTATGTATCTCTCGAAACAAGGTCTACCTTTACTTGGCCATCGAGAATTCGGTTTACGACAAAATGTCGAGAGTAATGAGGGAATATTTTTCGAGCTTGTGAGAGTTTTTGCAAAATACGATACAACAATGGATAACCATCTTGAGAGCTCAAAACAATGAAGCTTGCTTAAGCCCGTCTATACAAAATGACATCATTCAAGCCTTGGATAATGAGGCATTGCAGATTATTGTTGGCGAGATTAAACAAATGAAGTTAAACAATCCAATAATGGACTCAAAAATCGACATTTCCAAAATACACCATTTTTCATTGAGTGCACGTCATGTTATGAACGCAGTTCCAGTTGAACGTCCAGGCAATTCTCTGAGCTGCAATGACCAGTGAGAATTAGCTATACGGATTACAGCATTGTAACGAGAGCTAAATAAATGTGTATAATACGTTGTCAATTTTTATATTTTGTACAAACCCATCCGCCTATTGAATCACTAAAATGTGTAAAGTTTAGTAAACTAGCTAATTTATGAGTCGGCCACCCCTGAAAATTTTCTGCCCCCCCTAGACCCAAAACCTGGCTACGCCACTAATGAGGATGTTATGTTTACTCCATCCTCGGAGTAGACATGGCGCTTGTGAGATGACTTTTGCAAGATGGATACTATGGTGCATTTATTAAGATTTATTTTAGCTAATTTATGGACTGAATTATATAATTTCAGGTTTGTATGTTTCCTTCAACCAATTTTTAACTTTTAATTTGCATTCAGTTTCTTTAATCTTACCTCGATTCCTAAACACCTTTACTACGTTCTTTCAATCACCTTTTCTAGCGCGTGAAAATATCCTACCTTTTCTCTTCCTCGTTACACTTTTATTCTTTCTTTCTGAAAGGCTTTCCATTTTCTACCTCACATCAAACTTATTGTAGTATTTATAATGGTTTATTTTTAATGGTTATGACTCTTTACTAATGATTGAACATTAATTCCCAATTCATAGTTGGAAGGTAAGATTTGGGAAGTAATATCAACGAAATATCTGCTGGAAGTTAAGAAGGTGGCTGTATAACTTAATGAAGGACAGTACTGGGTATGACGAGTACATATCTGAGGCGGTGACGTGCGTTTTTGCGTATATTTGGCAACAGAGAAGAAAACTATCGTAACTAACGTTCTTGCTTTTTAAAAGTTCTTTGAGAGCTGCTGAAATAAATTATGAAAACCTTATCAATATCGTTGAAATTCGTTAGATGGTATAAAAGTATTAACCACTAATCACTCTTATTTTTACAGGTTGCTCTTTGAAATTAGTGCTACTGACAAAAAAATTTCAGGGCAGTATTTTTTCCTATAACGAATAGTTTATAACGTACTTTTTATATAAAATAACATCACCTAATTCTGTTCTCTCATAATAAAGAATGATTTTTCCTGATGAATGGCACATCGGAGTCCCAAATGATATGTGTCTACGGGAGGTGTTTCTGAAATTTATTTGCTTTGCTTTGATAGTGAACGGGAAGCATAGCATCAAAACCCAGGGACATTAATCCATTTGGGGTGGTATATTTGCACACCCCGCACATAAATCCCCTTAGCTGAACCGAGCGAGCGAGGTGGAGTGAGCCGAGGGTTTATTATATAACAATTGGGGTAAAAAAAGTAGCGAATAAACGTGTTCATTTTAGGTGCTTAATTTTTCAGAAAAAATGATGAAAAGTTAACCTTACCTTAGTGCCTTGTTCTATTTTAGAATAAAAAAATCAAGATAAATCATTTAAATTCTTTAAAAAATCAACTATATATCCTTAAGTAACGATAGTATATAGGAGCCCCAAATTAAATGTGGCTAAGGGAGGTGATTCTGAAGTGTATTTGCTTTGCGTCGATAGTGAACGTAATTCATCGCAATCATCATAATTTTTATTCGATTTACGATAAAATAGACATTTTGCATTTTTACAAAAATACTAGCATAATATTTTTGTTTCTTAAATATGTAATTTTATAATCCAGGCAAAAATGTGTTTTTAAAGGCATTCGTTCATTCCGCTCTCCATTGTAGACTTCAACAAACGGAGTTCGAATACTGCTTACACCTCCCTAATCTCTTATGACTTCAGGACTTAGAACACAGGACTGTTTTCTCAAACCTTAAACTAGATATGACGTTTAACAGGCGACTTTCACAAGAAGTGTACTGTGGTGCATTTACTTAGAGTAGTGTTTGCTAACTTATGAAATTCCTTACGTTATTTCAGATCAAAATGTTTTCTTCAACCAATCTTTTCCTCCCACTTCGCTTTCAGTTTTTTTTATATTACCTCTGTTCCCAAGATCCTTACCTTCACTCATCTTTCCTGTTGCGTAAAAATATCCTAGTCACTACCTTTCCTCTTCCCCGTTAAATTTTTATTCTCTTTCTGGAAGGCACTCCTACTTCAGCCGTAGGTACATCAACTCACACTATTATTTCTAATGGTTTATTAAAAATATCAATAGCCCCTTCCTATCTCTCCTTACCAACTCCCTCACCGATCGCACTCTGTGTGTTGTTCTTGACAGAGCCACTTCCCTTTGTCTAGCAATTACTACTGGCAATCCTCAAGACAGCATTCTCAGACGACATTGCTTTTCTCTCTTCATTCATGACATAAGCAACTGCACTCTCTCTGACTCCTGTGGGATCCTCCTCCATGCGAACGATTGCAAAATCTTTCAAAGTATTTTTCGAATGTTATCTACCTGTAACCTACCGCCCCTGTAACATTCTCTCAACTCGATGGAGCCTGGAACTCGCGGTAAAAACAAAAAAAAACCTCGAAGTCAAAATACGTATCCTTTTCTTTAAAACCTAAATCAACTCCTAATAGCTTAACTCTATGTAATGAATTGATACCGATTGCCTCCTCTCACATTAACTTGGGAGTCACCTTTGACCCCAAACTCACTATTGTCCCGCACATCAGCAGAATTAAATCCAAAGCCGTGTCTGTCTGTCTGTCTGTTTGGGCACGCTTTACAGGTATACCTGCATCACTCACCCAATCACCCTCAAGACCATTCTCACTGGATTCGTTCTTTTGATTCTTGAATACTGCACTGTTATATACTCCACAGCCTCTTCCTCCAACTTGAAAGTTCTGGTACGCCTCATCAATTCCTTCCCGTCAGTTGTCCATCACCGAGTACCACACAATTTTAAATAAATCAAAATGAATATAGGTAATGTAAACACTATATGCCTCTGTAATGATAACATTTTACTCTGTTATTTCACATGTCTTTATTTTATACGACGTCATCTTTATTACCTGAAGATGATGTCGAATATCGAAACCTTGGTCGGAGAAAATAAAGATATGTGAGATAACAAAGTTAAGTGTTATCATTCCAATGTTAAAGGATTCCACAAAGTTACGCCTGATACTACCAACTATATGTATATTTATATATATATATATATATAACTATATATATATATATATATATATATATATATAACTATATATATATATATATATATAACTGCACTTAGGATCACTTAAGTGACGAATATATAAAAGTTTGCCAGAGGAAGGCAGACGACAAACACAGAAAACAAAAAAATGATGAACACACTTACAAAGTTTCTTGATATTTCGGTGCTACTAGCACCTTGGTCGCAAGAGCGAAGACTGAGAAGGAAGGGAGGACTGAGGCGGTAGGAAGGGAGGACTGAGGCGGAAGGAAGGAAGGGAGGGGAGGGACAGGGGAAGGGGAGGAGGGGGAGGGAGAGGAAAGGTGGGGGCGGGAGGCGGGAAGTGGAAGGAATTCGAAAGGAAGAAGTAGTATGGGCAGAGGCGAAAGAAGAAGTTAGTGGGATTTATTGAGTCCTGGCGGAGAGAAAGCCTGGAATAATTAAATGCAAGAGGACTCAAGATCTTTGATTTGGAGTGGGGAGGAGGAAGGGGGAAGGGAGGCGAGAATGCCAACCTTAAAAATATTATTAAAGGTGGAGTTGTGGGAAGAAACATGGGTGGCAACAGGGAGGGAAACAGAAATAGAAGGTGGTTCATTACAACTGGAGCGGTGGCCATTCATGCGGATGTTAAGGGGAGTGGTCGTCAAACCGATGTAAAAACTAGGGCATAATTGGCAAAGAAGGATATAGACAACATTATGGGAAACGCAGGAGAGTGAGGGGACGGAAGGAAGATGAGCGGCAAGGAATTTATCAGGCAGAGGCTGGGTGAGAAGGATGCCACAAGTTTTGCAACGTGGGCGATTGCACGGCGTCGGAAGGGACTTAGTAGGTCGGGAGATTGATTTGGAAAGAGGTTTAGTGATTTTAAAGAGTGTGGAGAGGTTGGGAGGGCGTCTAAAGGTGAGAGAAGGACAGCGGGGGAAAATTTTGGAAGTGGTAAGGTTGTCAGAGAGGATGGGGTAGAGATTTTTGATTAAGCGACGGATGGAGTGAACTCCAGGGAAATAGGTGGTACAGAGGGAGATTTGATCATGAGGAAACTTATTAAGAGAGAGAGATTTAGAAGAGGGTCGCTGTAGGATTTTTTTCTGAAGAAGACGCTCAGGGTAGCCTCTGCGAAGGAGGGATTGGTGGAGATTGGAGAGAAAAAGGTCAAGGGATTCGGGATTGTTGCATATTCGGTGACCACGGATAGAGAGGGAAAAGGGGAGGGATCGTTTAGTATGAGAGGGGTGGCAGCTGTTGAAATGGAGATATTGTTGCTTGTTGGTGGGCTTGATATGGACAGAAGTGTGGAATTTAAGGTTACTGAGGGAGATGTCTACATCCAGAAAGGTAATTTTAGAGGCAGAGATGTTAGAGGTGAAGGAGACAGAGGAGGAGGAGTTTAGGGAGGAGATGAAAGAGTTAAGGGAATCAAGGCCATGTGGCCACAGAAGAAAAATATCGTCAATGTAACGAAGCCAGAGAAGAGGTTTAGGAGAGCAGGACGAGAGAAAAGATTGCTCAAAAGCACCCAAGAAGAGGTTAGCATAGGAGGGGCTGAAACGACTACCCATGGCACAACCTTTAGTTTGGATGTAGAAATTGTTATTGAAGGAGAAAGCATTATTAGTAAGTATAAAGTTGGAAAGGTCAAGGAGAAAATCTGAACTAGGGGCGTGAGAAACAGGCCGTTGGTCAAGAAAAAGACGAATGGCGGAAAGTCCTTCAGAGTGAGGAATAGAAGTGTAGAGAGAGGTGACATCTATGGTGGCCATTAAGATATCACAGTCTGAGGGGAGTGGGGTAGATTGGAGGCGTTCAAGAAAATGATAAGTATCTTTGATGTGAGAAGGGAGAGAGAGAACAAAAGGTTGTAAGTAGTAGTCAACGAAAGCGGAGATGCGTTCGGTGACAGAGTTATAAGAGGAAACTATTGGGCGACCAGGGTTGTGAGTCTTATGGATTTTGGGAAGAATGTAGAAATTAAAAAAAAAAATATATATATATATATATATATATATATATATATATATAACCTGTCTGATTGACTAGCTCTCTTTCTACCACCCGCCATTGCTGTGCCTGATTGAGCAATATGGATATAAATAAAGCTTCTAGAAATGTTTTTATTACTCATAAATTTGTTATTATTCTGTTCCAATCTTATTCGAATTCAGCCCTTAATTTGCTAAAGGAGTAATAAAATAATGTTCTCAATGTCGCTAGTAGTCGCTTTTATAATGATGGATAAATTCCTCGTTTAAATAAACTTATTTCATTGATTATTATATTAAGTACGTCCTGCCAAGTGCCCAAAAATAGAAATCTGGGCAAAATACCACTCCAATTACCTATGACGAAATGGAATCTATCGTTCAATTACTAATATTGAATCGAACCCAATAGGTCTCAAATGATAATGAACTCAGATTTCTCAAATGGAGAAAACGATTGCATTGACGTCTTCATTCTCAGGGCCAATGGAGAAAAATAGGAGCTCTTTCTCCAAATATGTTGACTTGGAACTGAATTCGCAATGACATCGCCATAAAAAGACGGCATTTTGCTGGGATCTGTATTTTTTTCTGGATCTCTAATGGAAAGAACTTCGGAGAAATTTTTGAGAGTACACAGTGACGCCATAAGTCAGGTATGAAAATAGCTGCTAAGCTTTTAAGAGCTCGAACTGGGAAGTATGAAGCCATCATGGCACAAATGATCGATGAGAATTCATTGTTGTCTGCTTTTATCCTTTACCACTCATAATTTATTGGACCCTGCGCATTTCTAGAGATGATGTAAAACATCTAAACCCGGGTGGTGCAGAAAATTTTATCCGCCAGCAGAAAATTGCTACACTCCTATTAATTTATCATGGAAAAATTCTATACAATTTTATATCTCGCTTGCCCACGAATTTTAATTGCAGCATGGGAATGTCGCGTCCTGGGACATAAACGTATATATTACAATACTGGCGTTAACGATGGAACCAAACAATGGAACTAAAGGTTAAATTTCCCTTCATTTCCAATGAGATGGGTAACAGCGGAAGATGGATTTTAATGGAAGTGACTTCTGCCGAGTGACAGTGATAAAAATGACGAATGTCTCTCCCAAGCCTTAATGAGCTGTATATTGAAACTACGGCGGAGTTTCCATGGCAGCCATTCCGTCACTGACCGTGGTTTTCATATGCATCTTCTCGCTCGCAATATAGATCGTAAATTTAATCCAGTTCTCCTTCCTAAAGAAATTCATCTCCTTTAAACATTTCCTCTAACTTGAATAACCTCGTTTCTTAGTGTTTATCTGAATTTTTAGGTTTTATATATTCCTTTAAAAGAAAGTATGATTTTTACAGTGTTTAGATATCCTTTTCATTATAATAATCACTTGGCGCGTGATACTCCAGAAATAAAATCAATTATTTTATGTTCATTTCTCACTTGTTACACCTCCGAAAGAAGACGATGTTTTGGTTGTGCTATGATCTTATCTCTGGCCTATGAGTTTACTATTGGCTACAAATAAGCTCCTTGGATGTATTAAAGTTTCATCTTCTGTGTTAATAGTAAACCAAATTCAAAATTATGACACTATCTAATGCCCAAGTGAATTGCTTAGGGTACCAGACAAAGAGGAATATGTATAGATACTTGATCTCTTGTCAAAAAATATCTTCAAACTCCTTGTTAATCATTAGAAAACTCTAGTTTTAAAAAATTAATATAATTAATGAAAATTGCTGATGAAAATAGTTGAAATTATCCGTGGAAATGAAAACCAGGAATTGTGAATTCCATTGATTGTGTGTGTGTCAGTATATACTTTACCATTGTTACACATACAACCTAGATGAATGCGTTTATCTACAGCTTTTAAAGCTCATCGATTAAAGTTTTTCCCTTTGAAATTTGATCTTTTCTAATTTATACATCCATATTCAATATCTATGCATTGCTTAATGATAATAGTAAACAGAATTTGAAGCTACACCTTCGATTATCTTCAGTTCTAACTTCGTTCCCTGTGGTAATGCAATACATTTCTAACGTAAAAAATCACATACTTTGGTACAGTTTACATTAAAGATTATATAATATGGAAAAATTATTGACGAGCGGTCTATATTTAGATACACGGAAATTCTTGAATTGCGTAATTCAGTTGAGGTATTACAGGGTATTCCAAATGTATAAATTTACTAATGTACGGAACTAAACAACTATTTATCATGTTTGTGTGACATATATACAATAGCAAGGGACAGGTTACTGATAATTATTACTATTCTTGTAATTTACAAGTAAATTGAACAGTGGGGTAATAAAGAAACAATTCAATCAGACAAACTGTGAATATTGAGAATTCACTGCGTCAAATATGACAAATTTGCTGATTTCGGGTTTTCTAAACATTTTTAGGAGAGCTATTGATGCCATTTTTATTTTATTGACATGATTAATCCAGTTGGCTTCTCCTTGTTTCCAAAATTTTGGAATAATTAAGTTTAATTCAGTTTGTTTTCTAATTTATGCAAATCTATACGCGTTGCTGTATTTTAGCTCTATTTAAGCTAATTTTAGAGTAAATATTTAAGGTGGGAGATATATAGAGAGAAAAAGTTGACATAGAAATGGGTATCTACGAATTTTTGTGACAAATTCTGGCAGGACATTGTTTTTTATACATCCTTGCAAATACTCATATCATATAGGTGATAACACAATCACGAGTGAGCCCAAGTTATGAACTGTAGAAACACTTTTTGCTCTTTAAGTCTTAATTTATGATTCAATTTTCGAATGCAAAATCGTCAGTCGTACTTCAATCTAATGTTTCTTGCCTATTGAATTGGCCTACTTCATGCATATATTTATATCGCTCTCCTTTTAGGGAATGAAATAAAAAAATTAACCTATCACCCAATGGCGCCACTTTAATGACTATTTCCAGGCATCCTATTCCTGAAAACCGTTTCACTTCTCTTGCACTCATGCACATATACGCTCTCTTCTTCTTTACACTCCAATATTTCACCTCATTAGAGCCTCTCTTGCCCTATTCACTCATTATAATGTTGTTCTTTTAAGTAGGATAAAGTCAGATTGCGATCAGTGAAAAGAATTTGATACAAAAATTCCGAATTCATGCTATTGATGAAACCAATTTTTCATTAATATTTCGCTACACATTTGGGCCTATTACTGACGGATAGGCAGGTAGATAACCTACGAAGGAGTTTCATTTTCAGAGCTTAAAATTTCCAAGGAGAAGCCAACTGGATTAATCAAATCAATAAAATAAAAATGGCATCAATAGCTCTCCTAAAACGTTTAGAATATATTTGGGTGAAATAGCCAGGGAGAATACTCCTGGGACAATACGAAGGCCACAAATCAGGCCTAGAATTAGATTAGCTTTGCAGAAAGCTTCAATGAGTCGGGTGGAAATGATTTATAAGAAGACCCGGAAATATAAAGCCTCTAGTATGACTCTTTTGCAATACGCAGAATCAGCATTTGGTGTAGAATTTTAGACGGTGATGGTGACATTTATTGACGATTCTAAATATTCATGCACTTGAAAGGAATGATACACTGAGCCTAGCCTCTGATTACTTGCGAATGCTTTAGAAAACCATGGCTGCCACATGGATGCAATAAGCTAACCACTAGCAGCATATGACGAGAAAGTCTTTTATACTCAAAGTTATTGAAATCTTAGCCATAACACGGCCTCCCAACAGCAGAAAAGTCTGAAAATTTCCATGAATGAATAACTTGACTGAGGTTAGGTTACAAATTGTTGTCTTCCACAAATCGACTCGGATATGCAGTTAGAATTTAATATCATTGCATGGAAGAGGCGGACGTATATGGTGAAAAACTTCACAAATGAAGGATAAGTTTAAGAGGACAAAACTGGTCTGTTTAATTCTTCCTTTATTTCAGTTTTGCTCAGGTGCACACTTTCATGATTTACGGAGACCATTAAAGGAAAATGCAGGCGACTTTAGATTCTGCAAGTGCACGGGATTAATTACAAATGTTTTATCTGGCTCTTGGCGCCTTGTTTAAAATATGTCCAAATGAGTTCCCATTGAATTATGACGTTGTGTTGTTCTAAATAGCTATAATAATCTATTTCTATTTATGACGTTTGTTTTTCCTTTCTACTTTCAACATCCAAGTTTTATCCTGAATAATCCTTTAACCAAATCTTCAGTCCCTCTAATATAACATTTCAATATCTTCGTGATAATGCAACTAAGTATTTTTTACCTAAGCCTTAATAAACTACCCCTTCCGATATGCAATCTGGATGATTTAAATAACACCTGCGGACAGTCAAATGGCAAAAATCAAAATATCATCAGGCTTATGGTGGCTGCGGGCGCTCAAGTGAAATCGATCTTGTTAAGACGTACGGATGCATGGACTCAATTATAACTACACAATTGTGACAGAATTATGTAAGCGTAGAAGAACCAGACCATAATTATGGTAAAGGAACCAGTTATGTGTTATTTAGCCTAACCGTAGCAATATTTAAGCGTAGTTATGTTTATATGGATCATAAAAATCATCATCCACGCATCAAAAACATTCAAAAGATTTGTTATTTGTAGTCCTTTGCGTGAGATCTTAAAATATGACTTTTGAATCGTGACCTTTGCAAGATTTTCATTGATACTGTTGTGCCAAATTTTTTTCATTTACGTCAGACAAAACAATTCTCTCCAAATTATAGTTCATTGCTTTCCATGTGATATTAGTAACACATTTTGTTCAAAATGTACTGTTTTCCTATTCCGTCAGTCAAGTGTGTAGTTTCTCAAATATTGAGACCATAATGATACTAGAATATACGCTAATTTATGAATACTCAAATACAGGTTAGCCTAAAGGTGTATCTAAAGGTCCAAAACCATCTGATCATAGCTGATGTATGTAATCCAGATTTTCATGTTTAACTTTATGATAATTCATGCTGACCTTACGACACGATTAAAGTTGTGTTGCGTTTAATCTCGTCACATTACCTTTGGTGTGCAAGCATATTATGACTATTTCCCAATTCTACAGTAAGGGAAGATATGGAAAAATCACTTTTATCTCTAAATTTTCAATTCCGTTGATCTAAAATACTTTTGCAGGCAGCATTTTTTTAACATCGCGTCCTTGCATATGACTTCCATCAAATAAAAATTAATGACATTCCCTGGCCGACATATCAGGGATTTCAAACGGAGGTATGTGCATTTGGAATGTCATGAAACTGAGTTTTCCTGCTGCAAACTCGCTTACGTTAACCTGGATTCTCATTTCGACCGTTCTGGATATATGAGGCCCAAGGACGCTGGCGAATCACCGTTTCCCGTTCCATTTCACCCAGTGGGCGAGCGTGGACCATGACAGACCTCCATCTCTTCATATTCCGATCGTGATTTGATTAGCATCCGCTGGGTGCGGTTTATAGAGACGACGGTCGCACGCGCGGCCTCTCTATGAATTGCAGTGGATTGCGGGCGAGGAAAACAGTCCGGAAGGTGCAAGAGGGGGGATGGGGAATGGGCACTAAAGGAATCGTCCGTCCACCGACTGTTGTTTGCTGGGATGACTGCTGTCACAGATCGTTTATTACGGGTCATGAGACCCGTGGCCCGTGACGTGAGAGAAAATATTGTCTTCCCCCGTCTTGAATCTGCTTCAGAATCAAGTGTATTATATTCCCGATTTCAGTACATTTTCAATGCTCCTTACTCAACACAGACAAAGTGAAAATTGGACGAATGGGCATACGGTCCTCATTATGAATCAAAATAGGCTTGATAAGTTATTTATTAGACATTACCAAAATCCATTACTTTCCATTCAATATGTTCAATACTACATATTAGGGATAAACACGAATGGATATTAAATTTTAGCGCATCCAACATTACACTATCAACCAGGCTTTGATAAAGAAATTGGCCGTTGGAATGAAATCTCATATTACTATGATCAGATTTCGAATGGCAGTGATGAAGCTCAGAAGTATTCTAGCTAATTAATCGATTCAAAATGCTTGCGTTTGGCAATGCTATCAACTTATCCAATATGCAATATTCATGTGCATTTTTGCGTAGTTTCTCTGGAACAATTTAAAACCTAAAATCCGACATAATAATAAAAACCGTTTATGGTGACGTTGAAAGTTGGAAAATGGTATGCTTAGTATATTAAAATTATTGTTTATGGAAAAATGTATATTTTTAGTCACAAAAACCATAGGGATCAACAAGCTGTTAGTCGAACGTTGACTAAAAACATTGGCAATGATATCCATGGGTCCATTTGCGAGCGCGAGGCAATCACTTGCCAAAGGTGGTTTACATTGACATATAATTTTATTAACGCCATTGAATCACTCTCTGCTAATGTTTACTCCAAACACGACATTAATGATTTTCGCCAAAAAATTGATTATGATAAGCAACTCCTGATAAGTTAACTTTACCCTTATGGCATTTTAGTCAACCTTCGTGACGTTTTCAAAGTTTGCGCAGTACTCTTTTAATCACATACGTTGCACTTGATAGCTCATTATGGTGGAAAATATTTTTAATTTCCCTGAGAGCGCTAGTAGAAGAAAGAAATTGGTATAAAATTACTAAATAAGCTACCAAAATAGTACTGCATCATAAAAATGAAAAAGCAACCAAAGCAAAGGTAATTGAAATGCCAACGAAAAACAGTCCTCCTCCTAAAAAGAGCTATAATTTCAGTACGGTACAGGAAATCATCTTAAACTCAAGAATTGGTATTCAGATTCTCTCTTTACTCTAAACGTAAACTTCAACGAATTTCAAAATGTAAATATAATATATATGACACGACGGAGATGAATACCATACGACGAAGGTACCATTAAAGTAATGAATAAAAATGTCTAGAGTAAAATATGTATTGTAAAATAAAAGTTGGTCTCAAAACTTAGACAAAACAAGCTATAACTGGGTAACTTTGAAATTTAGTGTTCAATTACGGCGAACAAACTCCAAATAAAACTTAAAAAAGTTATTCTTACATTCATCTTTTAATCAGAATAATAAGCCTTCCCACTTTCTAAATTATATCCATTCTTACTCTGCATTCGATTGATTATAAAGACAAATGATGCTACGTGAACTTAGCAATATTCGGATGGTCATGAAACCTATATGATCCTAGCGTCACTTCAAAAAAAAGGAACACGGTCGCAATTTACCATGTCCATACTTTGACACCGACGGTTCATCCATACTTTGACGGTTAAGGACACGATTGAACGCTTATGTCACATTAGTGAAACAGAATAGAGCGTTTTATGACCAGCAACGTCGCTTGCACACTACATGAATCAACCTTTGTTCGTGCAGCCGTGAAGTTAATGGACCAGATTTTGTGACTGCCTGAAATTACACTCGTGAATGGTAAAATAGAACTTCAAAGGAACTCATCCACAGCAATCACCTACAAACAGAAATTGATGAGAGGTTTCAGCTTTTCCTAATTCCTGCTCGTCGATCTGAAAACTAATTGACCTAAAACGTGAACAAGAAAGTGTCCCTCGGTTTCATTAGCTTCAGAAATCAGATGCATGCCTCTATAAAGGGAGAAAAATAAGTCATGGATAAAGGCTAGGCTACATGTTTTAAAACAGGTTTCAAAGGATATGCTCGAAATTTATCACCACAAAGTTGGAACTGCCGGATGTTATAGACCAACGGAATTGAATAAGTGAACAACGATGCTAATTTTCTTGGCTCATCAGGTTCTAAATGGCGCATTAAGCACAGGAAAAGTAGAGCGTAAACGATGGCCTACTGGCCTCATTCCGTCAATCATCGTCAAATCTGGATCGACATGTATCGGCCTAAAACCTTTGGATTCGGATTATCAAAAATGCAATGCTACTGTATTCACCTACCGGAATAGTGCCCAGTATAATAGTAATCTAAGGAGTGAGTAAAATACAATTTACTGGCTCTGGAGCGTACAGCGTGGATTTGTGGCTGGGTGAGTATATAGAGATCACCTGTTTGAAGAACTGCAAATTAATGGACATCGGATTGAAAGTATACTGTGCATGTGTGAACTTAAAGGAGGTATATTACAGGGTGAAAAGAATCAAGTTGCGGAAGGTTTTGAAGGATTATATGGAGTAAGTAGCGGCTATTGAATGTTATGAAGCCAATTTATGATAATAGCTAAGCAAGTATGATATTTAATGGGGTGTTGAGTGACTGGTGCAAAATAAAACAGGGTGTAAAATGGAATTTTGAGACCCGCGAGCGGAAAAAACGTAAGTGCATTGGGTGGAGATATAATTATGCGAATTCTATTGAAGCAATCGAGGGGAGAGTCGAAGATGTCTCCGACAATGCCCTGTGAACAAATTCTTCCCAAAGTTCGAGTGAGAGAAACAGGAGGAAGTCGGGAACAATCAATTATATAAAATTACCACCAAATGAAAGATAATATATTTCAGCAACTTAACACGCACAAACAAAATAAGGGTCAGCCAACTTGTGTTCTGACGTCTAAGTTTCAAAATCAATCACCAACTATACGAGACAGCAAGAGTAGAACCTCTCAAGACCACGGTCTATGTCAAAGAGACCGATTAGCGATTTCCGTCGTAGGAGGGGAAATTCAGACGGTGGGAAAGTGGAAAGGATGAGCAGAGGAAAAGAGGCGATTTGTTACCTCGGAGGAGAAGTTTTCGGCAAGGTCAAAAGTGAAAGTTGCGAATGGAGTAAGGGGGAACAGGTGATTGGCAGCCTTAGAGGGGAGGTAATTTTGTGGAATGGGAACCCATGCGGTGTAGGATTGCAATTGGAGATTAGGAACTACTTTTCATCTCCGATCGAGGATTTATGGTTTTTTGCCTTTGTGTCCAGCACTTTCGCCTTAGCACATCCTTGTAGTCTTCCGTCTCCAACTGCTATATAAACAAGAGAGCACCTGGGAAGGGCGGACAGGACACCGCGGACAGGACGCCGCGGACAGGACGCCGAGGACAGGACGCCGAGGACAGGAGATGCTGAGTCGCGGAGATGGCTGGAGTTCGCGATCGTCGTTGGCGCGACAGATGTCGTTAGCGCGTCAGTGGCCTGGGCGCCTTCGGCTAAGTCCGGAGGATAAATAGTCCGCTGAGGATAAATTGTCCAAAGAGGAAATAAATGGGGGGGGGGGTATGCTCAAAAAATGCTACACAATTACATGCCTATGAGAAAGTGTTTCTGCGTGTGAATTTATTGGAATTTCAGAGGCTTCTGAAAAACTTATTCTCAGCAACAAATAGCATGGATTCGCGGAAAAATGCGTCATAGGCTAATGAAACAGACTTTTATGGGAAGAATGATAAGAATTTTTCTATAGAGACGGTGAATAATAACATAATCCTTCAGACTATTCTGTTTTTCTTGTCAAAATATTTAAGGTAATTTTTAACCATCTCGACAGCAGCGGCCATACCAAAAGGTATTTTAACAAGAGAAATTACAAGTTCATTGAAGTTTTTAAAAGCTATTACTTGGATTATAATGACTGCATGGCTTATTTATCTTGAGGGAATGGAAAAAAGTAGAAATTTTTTAATTGAGTTTAAAATATTTGGCACCAAAATAAAGAAAGCCGGCCTACTTGTTTTGATGGGTTTCTCTCACCGATTAAAGCAATTCTTGCCACATTTTATGATTGGCTCAAAACTATATCAAGACAAGGAAATTTTTTTCCTCGGTTAAATAGCAAGGAGTTTCAAGAGGACCAAATAATGAAGCAGTGTCACACTGATTACAGGATGTTTTAACTTTTAAAAAACAAAAATCCTAAACCAGCAGGCTGCGGGGTTGATTTGGTCAACATTCTGGAATAAAATGAAGGAGACACTTTTATTGAGGTTATTGCTTTGCATCTGAAGATGCTTTAAAGAGAAATGATGACGTGACATCAAGTGGTAATCAACTATATCAAGACAAGGAAAATTTTTTCCTCGGTTAAATAGCAAGGAGTTTCAAGAGGACCAAATAATGAAGCAGTGTCACACTGATTACCGGATGTTTAAACTTTTAAAAAACAAAAATCCTAAACCAGCAGGCTGCGGGGTTGATTTGGTCAACATTCTGGAATAAAATGAAGGAGACACTTTTATTGAGGTTATTGCTTTGCATCTGAAGATGCTTTAAAGAGAAACGATGACGTGACATCAAGTGGTAAACTAAGCGAAGCGGAATACTACAAAAGAATTATAAAGTCAGTGAGAAATGTTACCGTTGAGAAGTGTCTCATGGTCCACTTTGCGGGTTTCCTGCCATAAGAAGCTTTCGGATGGATTTCATTGCAGTTGTTGTCGATGCGTTTCATTACTGCAGGTATTAGTGGCGAAAAATGACAATTTTGTTGACATTACACAAAAAACATCACAGTTTTTTGTTTGTTCTTTCTTTATTAGCAAAAATTTCCACACACTGTTGCTAACTGTAGTAGGAGGCTTTAATGTTGTATAGCTGAGAGAAAGTTTTCCTTTTTCATGCAAAAACTCAAGGCAAGTGACTACTGTCTCGATTCTCAATTCATTGTGTACAGTTTATTTTTGTGTATAACCACAAACAAAACAAGTGGGATTCTACCTTTAAGTTGATACCAAAAACAAAGATTAGATTTTTTTACATCCTGTTGATCTCCTGTAGCCAAAATAATTTATAGCGAACAAAAACTCTATATTTGAAACCTATATACTCAATTATGAGCCAGCTATGTGGTAGGTTTTTACAACTAAAGAACTAAGTATTTTTAAGAAGCGGTTATCGTGTATAATTCGTTCAACTGTTTAAGTAATATTGAAACTAAATTGCTGTAATGACTGAACTATTGTAAGTTCTGACATCCCAAGTTGAGTAAACTCATGCGTGTTAATACCCTTGCAGTTATCAACCAGCAGGAAAGTTCTTTAGAAAATTCTTTATGTTTTACGGCGTGCTGCATCTGTAAATACCCGTGTTATCTTGTAAATAAGTAGGGACGATTGTGTTAACTATCATTAAAACTGTAGAATATCGTTACACCGGTTTTTAACCAGAGGTAAATGGTCCACTTTAATTATGAAAATGACTATTATTCCGATCGAAAACTTTTCACAATTATCTTTTGCAATTTTTATATTTTCCGTTTTCATTTTTCTCTTTCAATTTCATGTGCTCATTGAGAATATAGTTTTTTCCTATGACCTCTGAAACGTGTATTTTTATAGATTTCTGAATGAATCAACCGCTTGAGGGGAAGGTTTTTCTTATAGTTGTGAAGATTGCAGGCTTAAAATTAAGGATGGATAAAAAGACAAAGTCTGATTAAATATTTCAATAATTCAATTGGCGTTCATTAATATGGTAATGTTCATTATAGTTTTCCCCAAAGTTCTTGGAGTCCAAAACGTTGATATAGGCAGTAATTATCTTCAAGTTGAATATGTTTAACGGCAATGCATTGAACCCTTAAAGAAATTTTCATTGATCGAGTAAGTTTACGGGTCCGAGTAATATCGCAAAACGTATCCTCAATGAGCGTATCGCCTAGAACTATATTCCTCTTGATTCTCTTCCGTTAGGGATTGTTTGCCTTCGTTTTGTGCCTTTTGGAACTGAAGTCCCATGCTTAGATGCTCCGGCCTGGCTGTGCGCCACATGGCCCCACACAAACCTGGCATAGTGGAACTTCCCCTCGCTGCTTCGTGACCTCAGGATTGGCGTGGTTGGGAACACGAATCCTTGAGTGAACTTGCGTCTCCTTCCGTGGTTTCAGGCTGAAGTATGTGGAAGTTTATTTTCACAAATAAAAAAATAATTTCGTTTTATTCCACTGATTTATTGTTTAGGTACAACATGTTTCGACTTAACGGTGTCATCATCAGGTACATATTCAAAAATCTTTTTAAGAGGTATGTACATTATAAGGGGTTTGTGGGAAGGTAGGTGGGGGAAGTTGGGGTTAGCGAGGAGGAAAAATTGCCTTTCCTCCACTTGTTTCCTTCCTTACCACCTCCTACTTTCCCTTTCTACCTTCCCCCAGACTCCGTATGATATACATACCTCTTGAAATGTTTAATGAATTTGTACCTGATGATGACACCGTTATGTCGAAACGTGTTGTACCAAGAAAATAAATCAGTGTAAGAAAAAAAGTTATTTTTTCATTTGCGTCACTTTGTTTGAATGGGTCCATAGTGTCTTGAGACGAAGGGAAAACAACCTGGTGCATTTTGCAGTGCTTGTTAACGTTTCTCGGAGTTCGAAGGAGCGTGCGTGGAGCTTGGTTGGAAGGACTGGTCATGGAACATCATACCATAGACATTGCGGATGGATCTGCCAATTCAGGCCGAGAGGTGAAATGGACGGCCGAACGAGACCTCCTTCCGCCGGCAACATTAATGCGATCTAGGGCGCTCTTTGAAAATTAAAATATATTTCTCCAAAACGCGTATCCCAGTGAGCTCTTTAGAAAGTTCTCTACGATTTCTACTGAGCTGCATCGGCATATACCCAGGTCATCTGGAAGTAGGGACGATTGGGTACACTGTAGGTGAAACTGTAGACAATCGTTACACCGGTTTTTAATAAATGCTAACTGATCAAGTTTAATTATGAAAATAATTATTATCCCTGTCAATAAATATTCACCGTTTTTTTGCAATATTTGTATTTCCTGTATTCATTTTTCTCTCTCAACTTCATGTGTTTATTAATGAACTATTTTTTCATTGTATTCTGTGTAACGTGTGTTACTATATATTTATCACGAGGAATTGAATTATCTTTGTTGTATTGTTGACATAAAAATCAGGAAATGGAAAATGTCTTAATTTGCCGTTTACTTTTCATTTTCACTAGGAATTGAATATTTACATATATGCGATTCACGTTGAATTGAATAAATGTTAATCATCAGATAATAATTTATGACTTTCCTGTATTATAAGAGCAATTTTCATAACACAATTTAATTCCCAAAACATTTGGAATAATATATCAAAGCACCACATGCCCGAAAAGTAAAATAATTGAATATAACTACGCCACAAGAGAATCGTAATAATATGATCGCTAATTTGTTGAAAGTTGACCGCCGCACACCCAGTTAAAACAAAAGAATTTTTGCCCTTCCCTTTTTTCAAATTAATAAAATATTAATTTGATATTTGGGCCGCAAAAATATAAAGCTGTGCTCTCTAATGGAGGCAAAGAACAACGTACCATCTCGTGAAGGCACGCAAGGGAAAAATTAAGTGGTATCCTTCCTTAATTGATTACCATTCAGCGTCCCAAAAGTTTGCCTATCGCGTATTGAAGCACTGGGGAAATGACTCTCTATTTATATTGTCTGAGTTTAAATACTGGCAGAATGTGTAGATTTTCTGAGAATCTCAATACATTCCAGGCTGCCGTGTGAAGAGGACGCCATGCAAAATGCTATGTCGGAACGAATGTTAACACTTGTGTGTCAATGTCGAATGTCAATTCACCTTTTGTCATCAAGTTTGACTTCAAATTGTAGACAGAAAAGGACAGCGGATTCAAGTTTCAAAAAAGAACATCTCACGTACAAAGCTGACATGCATGGTATTACGGGTTGAACTCGTGAACGTGGGAAGCGGACGTTGTTAAGCTACTAGGGCTCACTTCCTACCCTTTTCTTATCATTTCACTCCCCTTCCTGCTCTCTTATGAATCTCTGATTCGTACAAAATCCAATTCGGGGGTTCTCATTCTGCGGGGACATGTAAAACCTTAGGCTCTGACAGTAAACCTCCGCGCGCTCATCATGGAGGGCTGAATGAAGTTAAATTCGTAGCGTCCTCCGGAGAAATACTTAACCAACCATCAAGCGTTGCTCTCTTCTGCCTAGTTTTATTTAGTAGATTATAAAAGACGAATTATTAGTTCGTCTAATTAACACGGACTCCTGGAAGCCTGTTCATGTTAATGTACCTCTTCTTCCGATTTCGCCACAGCAAACGTCCCGCATTTACGCTGACCAGGAACTGTAGATAAATACACATATTTCCCTGACACATATGAGCTATCCTACCTTACACTATGAAGCAATCAATTATTTTATATACGCATGTGATGAATAATAATTTCATCGTAAACTGGTTATCCAAATTATCCGAGTTTTGTGAGTTTAAAGTTGTGTGATTTGAGCTATCGATTTTAATATACGTCACACACAGACGAAAATTTTCCTTTAACTCAGAAATAAAAGGGTCGAACTTCCGAAAGAGACAGCTACGACGCTTACAATCGTTTAGCTACGCAGCCACGCCATTTTTCATTCGTTATATTTTCTCAGATACCTCGAAGAGGACCTTTAAAACGACGTGCACGTAAATGTATTGTATAAAATGATTTTTGATTTTTGAAAATTATCATCCAAACATAAAATGAGAATTTTTTGATAACTTTTTATTTTTGATAAAAATTATTTATTCTATATTTTTTATTTACCATATAATCATTTTTCAGTTTTATATAATATTTTATAAACACCCCTGAAAGTGTATTCTGGCATCATGAATTATTTTTCCTTAATTCTTTCCTCATGAACTCTTTCATAAATAATTGATCGGCAATCTTCACACTCAAATCTTCAACCTAACGTAATTTAATGAAACCTATTTTTTAAATAATTTATGACGTCCTTTTAACTCGATAATATTTTGTCTCACCTTACTAATGTAAATAATAGAATATGAAATATGTTTGGTAATTGTTATAATGATGGTTTTAAATCAGGGTCCATTTAAACCTTTACGTTCTCACATATAATATTATAGACGAAATAATTTTTTTCAAAAACCGTATTCAATCTCCATGCTTGAACAAAAATTTCAGGTACAACATACGCATTATTTTCAATACTTACCCACGCTACTTTTAACCTGAGCGTTCATCAGTATTATTTTTGAAAATAACTGTTGTTTTCCCTTAACGAATATAAACCAGGGGCTAAGCTCACTTAGTTACGCCTGATTTTACTTTGCGTTCCATTTCAAAGTTCCCAAATAACAGTCAACATTTTCTTCTCCTCTCATGATTGTGATTGAATTAGGTTCTAACATTTCCTCATACAAATGGGGAAGAAAACCAATTTGATGTCGTTAACTGAAACTTAGCAAAAAACCCTCCTCCATTGGTTTGCACTTAAACGAAGATTACACCGTCTAGTGCGACCGATTGTGCCAATGAGAGAGGCAGGCAGGTTGAAATAGTAAGGATTATTTGCGTCATGGAGGACAGAGACAGGCAAGACGCGTTGAAATAGAAGAATGCAATTAAACGTTGAGATGCACTAACTGTGATGTGCCAGCAACAATAATTTGCACCGCTCATAATTTCTAACGATTCATTGAAATATATTCTATTTTTGTTTGAAAAAAATACTACTTAAAGTTTGATACCAAGGTGATATATTTTAAAAAAGAAAAGCACAATTACGCAAAAACATTAACAAAATGAAGGTTAACAAATAATTCGTAAAAATGGGTAGGCAGTAATTAATATATTGTTTTGAAATGAAACCCAACCTCGGCGACAGACTACTTTCAACTAAAGGTGCCACGAGGACCACAGTTAAATTCCCATGCGGCAAGTGATATGCACATACTTCATATAAAAGACTCTTTCGAACATGAGCAGGATTAGTGCATTCCCTGGAATCTTTGCCTCCGCCAAGCCGAGATTTTAATCTGATCTCTCGTATAGAGAAACAAGTACTCTCACCACCGCTCCGACCCGGTTCCCCAGCCTACCTCACCCTCCTCGGCATCTTTCCTCATTTATTCTGATTAAATGCCCTTGCTCAAGTTGTAATACCCTTCAGCATTTGTTCACCTCAAAGCCTTTGTATGATCTCTGCATAGTTATACCGACAATGGTTTCTGCGGATAATTAAACGTTAATTTTGAGACTTCTCCACTTGTTTTTTCGGTGGTTTATGTTTTAGAAAATATTTACGTGAATTTAACTTAAACAAAAAGTAATGAGCTTAGTTGAAAATTCTAATGTTTTAAAGCATTATTAGATTTTAGTTAATAACGATAAGGTGTAAAATTAAGATCGTCTACTAAATTTACTGAGCAGTCAAATAAAATATTTGGAAATTTAATTCTCACACCATGAATATAATATCATAAATTTAACTTAAACAAAAAGTAATGAGCTTAGTTGAAAATTCTAATGTT
Organism: Ceriagrion tenellum; assembly: GCA_963169105.1. Taxonomy (NCBI): domain Eukaryota; kingdom Metazoa; phylum Arthropoda; class Insecta; order Odonata; family Coenagrionidae; genus Ceriagrion; species Ceriagrion tenellum. The sequence goes on from OY720639.1 coordinate 107,257,954, forward strand.
TTAAAAGCATTAATTGAATTAACTTTATAACGATAAGGTGTAAAATTAAGATCATATACTAAATTTACTGAGCAGACAAATAAAATATTTGGAAATTTAATTCTCACACCATGAATATAATATCGCGTTAATTATTGTTTTGTATGGCATAAGTGGCAGATGTAAGACTAGATTATCGGATAACAGATTCATATCCTTTTTCATTCCATATATTAAGTGCTGACTACAACAGAGTGTAGAATCAAATATAATAATTCGCAACCACCGATAATAAAGCATTGTTTTGATGTACATGATTTAATTTCATCAATTTCAGGACAGAGATAGTGTGATTCTTCCATAGTGTATTACTGTAGTTTCCATAAAGTAGGTACTATAGTTTTTCTTTGATTTCAACATAGAAAATTTCCTCCGCTGAGATTGATCATATTATTACAAAACGCAATGAATTAAGATTATTACACATGAAAGTTGTCATTAACTCTAGATATAAAATAAATATTATTCACTCTCCGTCATTCTAGAAAAGGAACGGACATATGAGAAGAAAATTAGCAAATCTGCAAGGGCAAATTTTAATTTCCAATTTAAATAAGCTCTTCACAATTTTACTTCACGTTTTAATATGTTTCTGATGAAAATTTACTGAGAAGGTACCGTCACTTAAAGTACTCACAGCTTTGAATTGTCCATAGCGTTGAGTGTTCAGGGAATCCTATTGAATTCCATTTCTCATTACGTCACGCTGACTAATTTAATTTTCTCTGGTGAAATGTGTTGGAATGGACTGTCATTGCTTGCAAGCGCTGAATGTGACACTGGGATCAACTAATTAAAATATATCGCGTTTTAATGACTTAGGATAATCCTAAAATGAGATTTCCTGAAAATTTACCGATCGGTGTGCATTTAGCTCTCCCCAAATGTACTTTGAGAGGAGGCATCTGAATGAAAATATTTTACCTTGTTACCGTTTGGCTTGGCCAGAAGCAAGAGTGAAATGAGATAAGTGGAATATTTCTCTTGGTACACATTTTCCTTATGTCTTCCAAACTAAAGACTGAAATTTCACAACCCTCATTCATAAATTCTCGCTTCGAATATCCAAATTCTGAGAACTGAGAAACTAGTTACCCGCACAGGATAAGAAGAAAAAAAGTGAAATATTTTACGATAAAAAATCTGAAAAAATCACGATGAAACACAGGCATATAGAAAGGTATTTGATTCTTCGTATATCGCGCCGAGCGCCGAAATCGATAATGCTACCCATGTGTTCTTTCATACTGTTGATTTATTGCAGTTTGAAGGATCTCATATTAGATCATCTGCTATATACCTTCTAATAATTTAAAATTTGAATGCTTTTATAAGTCCATTTCTGTGATTACTAGCGGATGACAAAGTTAACTCCAAATTTACTGCGCGCCCATGTCCTCAGTTATTTGAATACTACGAATAGATTAGTCACGCTTCTTGGGTTATGAACCTTTGTACCAAGATTTCGCGCATGAAGCCTCTGTAACTTGGTTGGGCAATTAACTGACGCGAACTTTATGGTTTTGCCCCATTCAACCATGATCCTTTCCATGGGATTTTCGTCAAATTTTTCTATAATAGCGTGCCGTTCATTTGTACCTTATTTATTTTAAGGGTATATTAGGGTATTTATATAGCCTGTGTATTCTTCAACTCGTTAAAACTGCAATAATTGAGTCTCTGAGCATGGGACAGTTAATGTTGGGAACTATTGTCAATGCTCTACCTGCATTTAGGTCCTTTCGGTGAGTTGCAGTATAAATTCAATCTGCCAACAAAAATCGCGCGATGTAATGAGAGACATTACATTCATGGATGTTTTCTCTTCGCCATCCTCAGCCATAAAGACATAAACAGAATCAACATTGCCAGGTAAGACGTGTTAAAATAGCATGTTAACATGTTTAATTGCGAAAAATAGAGTTAAATGTAGAAATTTGGCAACTGCGATGCACCAGAAAAAATTAGCACCGGTGACAATTTATAATTCTTCATTAAAACACAATTAAGTTTTATTTGAAAAAAAAATGACTCAATATAGTATGAAGTTATTTTAAAGTAAAACATGTAACAACTACAAAAGGACTCATACGGAAAATCATGAACAAGATGAATGCAAACGAATAATACCTAAACGTGGGGAGGCAGTAGAACTTATTTTGTAATAAAATAACGCATAGCTCGGTTGGTGAAGACTATCGGAAGACAAGGTGAAAGGGTCGATGTCGCCAGGAAGGTAATTTAGATGGGAAGAGATGCGATAAATAAGGTAGCGTTTGGTGAGTGATTATCTGGGCTTACGGCCATGATCTGAGTGATTATCTGGGCTGGGACGGATCTTCGCTTCCAGGGCGCAATGGGTGAGCCCTGGAAGGATGGGTAGATATTTTGAAATTTATGAAGAAGATGAGGTCAGGACAGTCAATTTTCGAGTTCTTAGTGCTACGGATGAGTTTAAAATCAGTTTTAAGGAATTTATTTTTAGGGTTATTCACGGGAGTGAGGAAAAGACTATTTCTTGGGGTATATTGTGGAGATGAGGTACTCTCTTTTAACAGTAACTCTGTTTTGTGATGAAGAGAGAGATGTAATCCATAAATTTAATATTTGTTGGGGAATACGTCGACCATGTAAAGTGCTTATATATACCTTTATGAGTAAATTAATAGAGCGATTGATGTGAAGTAAGATTGTAATGCACTGAAATCTATAATTTCAGTGAACCGGTAATGTTGGCTTAATAGGGACATATTTTACTTGTAATAGACTGGTATGCTTGGAATATTAGTGTCTGGTCTGTTATTACACCAAGATCTTTTACTGCTGAAACTCTCTTCGTGTCACGGTGTTTATGGTAAAGTTTAAATGAATTGGAAATTTTTGACTGTAAACAGACTTGTTATTTGATTTATTTGGGTTTTAATTAAGCCTCTAGTCGTTGCACCTATCTTATATCTTATTCAAGGCTTCTTAAAGGGCACGACTGCCAGCGAAGTCATAAATATGCTAAAACATTTGGATTTTTAGGGGGATTAAGGTGAATGTAAATGTATTTATTATACATATATTAAGGTAAAGGTATTTCCCTAAAGACTTGTAGGTTATAAGCTAGGTTAGTTTGTTTGAGAAATTTAGAACTAGCCTGTTTCAGAGCGACGTATAGAATATTATCATGACGCCTCATTACATTTCTAGATCTGACATAAGCGATAAAATAAGAGGGATACACTGCCAAACAGACAGGTACAAAAACTCGTTTTTACCGCGTACAGTACTAAGTGACCACAATAAAGTCTGAGCTCCACTAAATACACTCCCATAATACATGTCACTATTTCACCTCCCAAAAACTTACATCTTTACATGGCTGATAACCTAACACCACCTGCCACACGCCCGTACGGCGGCTCGCAGGGTAGGATGTAGATGAAGAACATTTATAGTAATCGTCGTATAGAAGGGCATGAGTTTTGGGAAAAAGTAGTTGAAATGGGAGATAATTTGTGGAAAAATAACCCTAGATGTGGCACAAGGCCTCTGCCCCAGGGTATTATTAAGAGCATGTTCTATTAATGGGAGTGATGCTGGGACGACAGTTACAGCAAAGTTAAAATGGTTGAAAGTAATTATAATGTGGTCATTCCATTTCTCATGGTCTCTTGCTTCCTTCTCTTTTGCACCAAATGGTTATCCAAAAATCTGATATCAACTGGTCCATAGCTATCTGCTCCTGGGTCATCCGTGCGGCCTTCTCCAACCAGAATACCCCATGCTACGCTCTCCCCTCCTGATCAAGTGTCCCACATATCTCATTCTTCCACTTCTTACATTTTGCTCTCCATGCATGTCAACTTCCATCAGTTCAGTACTGAGTCTCCTCCTCCATACTCTGTCCTTGAATATTAGGCCATATCTTTTGTTCGTGCTTAAAAAACACTCAGAAGAAGAATACAGAAACGATGAGACTCATTCTAAGACGAGACAGCCTCTTGTAAGCAATTATAGACGGGAAATGAGAAATATCAAGGGAAACTAACAAAGGAATCAGCAAAAATGTTTATGTTACATTATTTATGTATCGCTGATCAACTTACTAATTTTCAGGAAGGGTTTTATTTCAGTCAATACGGTTGATTTCACTATTTCTTTATCGTTACAATTGTCGTAGTAGACATTAAGGGAGGAAGAATAACTCCGATTAAGTTGGTCGCAATTTACTAGTACTTACATTTTAATACAGACGCTCTGAGCCTTATGGAAGTCACGGAGTATTAGGCAGGGAGTCGCGGGTCTTGCGATGGCGCAGACCGGTAAGAGACAAGTCAAGGCTAGGACTCCGCCCATCGTGCAGTCGGAGTATTTATATAAATTACAAGAGGTCCAAAGGGCGAATTGGTGCCTCATAGACGATGCGAAAAGAAGGGATGAGAGCGCGGGCGGACGGGATGATCTCACAAAGAGTCCCGTTATTGCTCTTGATCTACCCCTCATGACACTATGTGTAAATATTGGAGCCTAATTCAATCGTAACCTTGTAGATTGGGCAAGAGACGGCACAAGTTAAAGTATAATTTAGTGGATAACTCCTTACGAGGGTATTACCACCAGAGGATCAAGCCCCCCTTTGAGCCAGCCTTTTTCATATCTTAATGTGATAATTGACCGGTAATATTTGTTTCCGGGCTATTTTTATTGAAGTTTGATTTATTGGTTCTACATTTATGAGCAAATGAATTACTTGAAAATCAGGAGGGTTGGTAAATTTCGCCGTATCTCTAGTATCAAGGTGGCTCAACCCAAATCTCTTGACATTTTGATAAAACTTCTGATCGGCCTGTAAAATAGGCAACAGTTAATCATGAAGTATCAATGGATTCCAATCACTCTTAAACAATTCTTATCTACGCCACAGCTACTAATGGTGTCTTTTGGAGGGAACTTCGAGTAAAATTCTCCGTCTTCCGTTAGATAACAGGAGGCTTATTTTGGGTGTCTTCCCGTCTTTTCTTTGTTCCCTGAACAGCCATTCTCTTGCCAACTAACCTGATAATCCAGAATGGCGAAAATTAACCTCAGTTGGTGGGCAGCTCCCGATACGATGTGAGAAACACTGAAAACTAATTTTCAGATTCATGACTTATGAAGATGACGATGATAAAAAAATGAAGAATTGCTTAATAAATCGTAAAGAAATATTTTATTCTAGTGTATAAACAAAATTTTTAATTTTATTTAATTCATATTCACTGGTGAGGGGAAAATATGGTACTCAGGATTTTATTGCAACGTATCGGAGCTATGATGCATTACATTCATCCGTGGGTCTCTTATATTGAGGTGATACTTATTCCGTCTTGCCTTTTTCGGTGAAACATGTCGAAAGAAATGTTTCACTCTAATAGGCGTAAAGTTTTGCAATAGTCCCTAATAGGATCAAATATTTTGGGAATACTGCTGGAAATTGGTGATAGGCTAAAAATCCTTTCGAAAATAACTGTTTTGCATGTTTGACAAATCTACCACCAAAGCATTTGTTTTAATGCATCAATTCGTTCAGTGGATTACCATAAAGTGGCTCATCAGAGTCAACGTGATATTCTTCCTCACTTGTATATCCACCAACGATTGCCCTGAGTTGTAGTTGTTAACATTTTTAGTCTAATATAATCTATGGTTCATCTTTTAATCATGTCTTTGCTGTTAAATATGGTGAATAATAATGAGAAGGTTTAAGACTTCACTTGGTGGAAACTTTTCATCGTAGAACGAGATGAAAAACTTTGCTATTTCAAATAAAAATTATTATTTTGATGACCTAAGTTTCGTTGATAAACAGCATATTGTGTTGTTGATTTTTATGTCCTGAGAACACAAATTCAAAACAATATAGCCATAATTTAATGGCAACTGAATAAATAAACAATTTAAATCATATTCATAAAGATTAACTAGTAATATAAATTTGAAAAGAAAAAGTACAGTAAATTTTGCAAACGCTTCCAATTCATAGAATTGTAACAAAACATGTAAAAGAGGGTAATAGGAAAGTGTAGAAGGGGAGTGCGGGTGAAGCACAATATTTCTTTAAGAAAAATCTTCTTAATTCTTCTCGGTGTTTATGTGGCCTAATATCTCCAACTCTTGTAGCGCGTCTAACCTACGCCCTTTATTATCAACGGTCCAAATTTGGCCGTGAAAGAAATTATTTTTTAAATATGGAATAGCAGAGTTTTTCATCTCGTTCTTTAGTGAACAATAAAGAAATATTTGGCTATGTCATGATTTCATTTTAGCTAATAATACTGCCAGATTTATGGCGTGAGTCGTAATACGAGAAATGCGTTTCTGTTAATTGACATGAGCCAAAAAAATAGCAATAAACTGAATGAAATTTTGTCATAACTTTGCTTTTAGTGACACTTTAAAATGATCATAACGCTCAGTTTGTACTGCAAAGTCAATTAGCAAATGACTCAAGGTGTAATACATTAGCGGTGTCATGAGCCCGTCCCATTGTGCGAGGACGTCTGGGTCCACACCATGCAATGGCCTCGCTGTCGAGTATGGAGCACAATTAATGACATTCGACGCTCTAAATTCTGGCGTAATTGCTGGAGTGCGATTTCGTAAGCAGAATCGTTACGCCCGCTGAGCACGTGGAGAGGTCGGCCATACTCAACGTCATTATACGTTGCTTCAGGGTTTAACACGAGCGCCGTTAAAAGACTCGGCGGAGCGGTCTGCGAGAAGGGTGATCAAGTTTCGGGAAAAAGCAAGGTTTACCCCATGAGGAAGGAGATAATGCTGGATTTTTCCTGGCATCGCTGTTCCTATTGCTGGAAACGATCGAACACCCAAGTCGTTTCTCCAGTACTTGAGTGAAGTTGAGTGTTAGCAATATGAGCGAGAGATAAAGACGAAAGGGAGACGGAAATAGGCTTAGCACCAGTATCGATCTATTTTCAGGGAAGAGACTTACGCCCTTTCCCTCGAATTGGTATACGTAAACAGACGTATGCATCAAATCTTTTGCAACATGCCTTCGTGAAAATAACAGCAGCCGATTCCCCATGTTTCCAAATCTGCGTACAGCCTTGCAAATTACTGCCGAAGGGAGTGGCAGAAATTGTTAAAACAACGGCCATGAGTAGAAAAGGGAATTTGAAATGAATATTAGACATTAAAGAGCGCATTAAAATTGAACTTTATGAGGGTGTCGGAACGAACAAAACGTGTGAACTGAGAATATTACAATTATTATATCTATACTACTATTACTAGAATATACTATCCTACTTATCGCCTCTCACAGTTTTAAATATCCAGTGATGCACTGAACCTTGAAGTGTTATTTAGCGAGCAAGTATAAGGTTGAACATAATGTCGGTGAAATATATCAATTTTCATTTATTACATTACCTTTCCGCACTTTATTTAACCCTGCGAACGGTTGCACCAAGAGAAGATGCTTTATCAAGGCAAAAACTATCGAATTTGTAAATTAAAGTGCCGAAAATTACGAATTGTCATTATTCAAAATGGAAGGATATTAAGTTTATGATTATTGAACGATTTATATGCAAATATAGTGCGCGCGTCAGGAAAACAGATCAGGACTGTGTTCATATTTTAAATTTTTTTTACTATTGGACACTAAAGGAATAAATATACTTTAGTTTATCAATTTATTCTTTTTAAGACATAACAGCCGCTAACCAATCAGTTTCTGCCATTTTTTCACTTTAGTTGGTTTTCCTACGTTGAGCAAGCTATGTATTTTCCTCGGAATGCTGAAATTCTACATTTTGGCGAGATTTGTTTTCACATTTCAGTAGCTTCGATTTACTATCATCCATTTTAATTCTCATATATGTATCTTAAATTTCTTTAGGGATAAAGATATTTTTTTCTGTGTAGAATAGAAGCTGATACAACAAAATCACATACTATTCACATTTTTGTGAAAGATTGGCTCCTAAAATCTGAACTTGGAACTTCGCCGAAGAATGGCTGAAATTCATCGAGGTGATAGATATTGGACATTTATTCATTTTTTCCCAATTACTTAATTTACTTAATTAATTAACTACGTGTATGCATAGTTTTAAAACAATATGTACTGTTTATGCAATATTATTTATGCAGCAATTTTTCTTTATATTAATTACTTATCTAAATATGTAACGCTTGTGCAATTTGCATCAACATGTGTACTGGGAATTCATAGCAGAATGCCGATCCTTTTATTCTCCTTTCAATCCATCCTTCCTTTTACATAGGTATGTTTAAGTAAACATCCAATTCACATTAGTTTAGCCCTGTTCATTAAAAATTCCTTTCGACTCCGATACACATCTAACGGTCTCGCTATTCTCATTATTTTATTTATAACGATCGATCCTTCGGCGAGTCTTGTCGCGGACACGAGTTCGGTATGTCCCCAAGCACGAAATAAAAGTTATTTCATTCAACTCAAAATTTTGGTAGAATTTCACTTCTGCGTCTTTGAAAACGTATTTGAAGGAGTCCAGAGGACATTAAAGGAGTCGCGTGAAATACATCGGAAAGATTTCCTTATTTGCTCTCAAGCGTATTATTTTCTGACTGGAATGCTCTTTTCGACACTTGAAAAATTGTCATTCTCTAAGTATATGATCTATGAATTTTTCTAAGATCTTTCCGCTTTTAAGATGCATACTCTTACATACCTCTAACTTTCAATTCAACCCTCAACCCCTGGATATATCTTTTCATAGAATTTTAACACTGAGAGCATCAACAATTAACCATTTTTTATCCTTGTCATGCTGGTATTTTTTCTTATGGATCAGGTTTCTCTTTCACTTCATGCTCTCCTAGTCATTATATTTGTGCAATTTTTATTTTCTGCACCGAAATTTTCGTCATCCGTTGGAATGAACTGCTCTTATAACTTTTTACGAGTTGCAACTGTAACGAACTTCCAAAATAATCTTCTCCACTTGCAATTGAAGATTAAGTTCCTTGAGGAAGGGTGACATCGTTAGGCGAGATAAATTTGAACTCCTTAGCTCAACAGGTGCAAAGATGTTCGACAATAATTTTCTGATAATTTAAATTCTGTATTGTTTCATGTATGATCATCCATACGAAGTTTTAGGGTTCTTCATACGCATGCGAGGACCGCTTTAAACCCTGGGTCAATATCTAGTCAGTCTCTTTCTTTGACTTGGTTTCGTTTAATTACTTTAACACGAAGTTACCATCTACCTAAGGTGAAGTAGTATTATACTGTTCATGGTAAGTATTTATAAGAGTAAGCAGATATGCATGGAACTAGAAATATATAAGGACAGGTGGAGAGCTGCAGTCAACCAATCTTAGAATTGAACCTCCAATGAATGAATGAATGAGGCTATGAATTTTATGCATTTGGTACTATTACAATATTATTGTTTCCTTAGCTCATCAGAGTTAATAATGCCGTGGTATTACATATTACATCGTAACTTGTCCTTTCATAATCGATATTTTTGCTCCCTGAATCCTATGTCTTTCATATGAATATTAATTTTCCACAATGCGTAAGAATGAATGAGTTTTATTAATGGATGCGACGAACCCTTCCGATTCACATCAATTGCCTTCTTAGGGCAGCAGGATAGATTTACAGATATATGTAAGTATAGATAACTTTTGATTTATTCTTTTCCGCCAAACCTTAATCATCGGCTTCACATTCATTCTTTGGATAGTGACCGAGCTTCAAATAAACTGTTTATAAATTAGGCGGAGCTTCTCAAGTGAAATGTGATTCTTGAGGGTGAGATTCAAAATATCAATCCTGTCAGCTTAGTTAAATTAAAAGAGGCAAAAGTCATTTCTTTCGTATAAGTTACTTGAACATTTCTAAAATTGTATTCCACCCCTATGGCCATTATATCTTACCGTGCTATAGATATTTTTCGAAGTTTACTTTGTACTTCTTAAATCTTACGTTATCCCACAAAATGCTTTAGCTACCTTTCTATATTTTCATTGATAACTTCATACGTATGCATATTTTTTATAAATTTACCTAAAGATTACATTTTTGGGTTGTTCTCGTGCTAGTAAAATGAAATATCTTGATATATAACTTTCCTTATAACTTTGCGATGACCTCGCTGTCTAGTTAAAGTTTTTAAAAATCTTTTTTGATTCAGTTTCTTACTAGCACTTTCCTTGCTGCAAAACCGATTTTAGCTGACTGGTGAAACTATTAAATAAGGTATCGCACTTCTATTTGGCGAGAGAAGTCTATGCAATAAATTTATGAGGTGGTAAGCATTCATATTATGCTATGGTTATTTTTGGTTTCTGTCTTTTATGGTTTTGCGATTATTATCTTAAATTATGGCATTTAAATCTCTTATCCTTCATTAATATATCCATTATTTGCATGCCGTTGTCACAATTTGAGAGCAACTACAAATTTCAACGAGTTTTGGTTTATTTTCCTCTTTTTTTGCTCGTTTATTTATTTTTGTATTTGCATAATATCATGAATTGAGAGAGAGAAACTCTCCAGGCTTTAAATTAATGTTATTTTGACCAGATGTTCGCGAAATCAGCGATTTGTGCCTTGGCTTAAAGGTTGAAAATATAAGTGTTGGTGTCTTCGACGATAAAAAATTAAAATACATCGAGGGGACAAAATACATTTCATTCCCTGCGTATTTTCTCGGACAATTTTATTCAAGATAATGTAATCACGAAATTGTAACTCAGTTGCACTAAATGCTTATCAATCATTATCTATTTGCACAATACATGCCCAGTACAAGAGCGCTACATCGAATTTTATTCCAAACTTAACTGAAATTGCATTGCAATGCTGATTTCACATTTTGAAATTACTGATAAATTCACATTTTGTTTCAATTTTGTTTTTCTTTCTTCGTTTCATTACTTTTATGCAGCAATGTAACCATAAGGGCTCATTGAACAGATGTCTCGGACGCTAAATAAATATTATTCCGTCGAAACAGGCGTAAAATTTCGACGATTATTAACACGTTTGGACCATGGAAAATTTAAATTTCCAGGAATCGCCTCGGGTGAGGGTGAAGTTCAACGAGGCCCTGAGTGCCTCGTGCCCCTTCCATCAACCCGCGCCGGGCTCAACATTTTCAACTATTCGGCGAGAACTCCACCCATCGCCCGCCCGCTCGCTTCACCACTCCACGGGCGATGATAAATGAGACGAGGGCATGAATCGTCACGGCCAGCAGGCATCAGGGTGTCCCTCCTTATCCCTACCCCTCGGCATTATCCCCTTTCGTCGATCCACGTGTGCCCTTGAGTCTCTCTCTTCAAGGGCCCATGAAGTTCGCGGTAGGTATATGCGTAGCCTGGAGCTCGTCCCGCGAAAATGTATGTTAATCCTCTTAGTGCGCCGAGTTCGTGGAAGACTCAATCCAGTTGAATGTGATTGAGCTCGACGGATTCTCAATGATTGATCGCCGCTATTAAATATGATAAGGGACGTTGTTTTATCCCCGGGAGCCTGTCGATAGGCAATACGTGGGTACGTGGGGTGGATTTATTAAACATGGGGAAAAATGACGCCGGCTGCATTTCTCGCAATCCTCTCCTGAGAATTTATAATGGTGCTTAATGGCCATAATAGGTGGACCTTTATACGGCTATCAACATGGCATGATAACATTGCCACATGTACTAAAAATTCGGGGGAGTTTTCTGTGCACATGGGACAGGGGACAAATTTTACCCCCGGCGATTTAGGATTGAGGAAGCAATTTTGCTCTAGTGAGCGGTGTTACCAAATAAAAACAGGTATTCTATTGATTCCATCGGAAGAACAGCCGTGAAACAACTAGCAGCACATCCTTAGAAGCAAGGGAGCACTCAATCAGAACATACGTACGGCACACAGTATTTAGGATGAAGAAAGTAAGATGCTATAGTGAGCAGTGTGACCCAACCAAAACAGTTATTCTATTGATTCTATTGGAAGAACAACCATAAAACAAGTAGCAGCACAATATTTAAAGCAAGGAAGCACTCAGTCAGAACATATGTACGGTGCCAGAACTATGAAGCCCTGTAATTTTCCTTTGAGTATTGTGTTCATGCATGGGCCACATGCGGTCAATATAAATGCTTTATGACCTGGACTCATCAGTTTACAGTATATTTCCAGAAGCTTGTTCTTCTCGTTCATCCGCTAAGCACTTCCTCACTATATAAACATAGAACAAAGCATTTGGCGATAGTAATTTCGTAGCTCTAATTATTCAGCTAATTTAACCCCTAGCTTTCAAGGCGATCTCATTACAACATCAAAGGAAGATCGTGGCCGGGTAGCATTTTCTCCAACTTCCAAACGCTGAGTATGTCAAATTGCCCTGAAAATGACCTAGACAATCCCATAAGCTTATTGTGTGGCTGTTTTACGCAAATAGTCGAGTAGTGACTTTTTATTATTCAATTTAACCGGGCTCTTTACGAAAGAGAGCCGAGGAAACATCGTTCTCCGGAGTGGTGTTCACTCTAATTTCGTAAGATCTCCTAATTCATTTTCTGCGTTCTTCTTGAAGTACCTTTTATTTTATTATTCTTTTCAATTATAAGACTTTGAAGCTAATGTGGTGAGCCTACGATAAAGGAAACGTAAACACTGCTTATTTACAGACATATAATTTTGTAAACGAGTTACTAAAATCTGGGCGAGTAATCTTGATGACATGCCTGCATTATAATTATGTCTTCTTTAAACCTGTCTTCTGATTAGCATTTTTATTTTATAACTTTTCACTACTGCTTACCTAAAGTCGAAAAATCTACAAATTTAAATTATTTATATGTATAATATTAGAAGCCTAGTAAGCAAGTAATGGGCTTCAGTAGATTATAGAAACTTTGTATACTGCTATTTCTTGTGCACCTTAATCTGTTTCTAAGATTGCCCAAACTTCGGTGAAGTTAAACTGAGCGGTTTAGTTGTTTTCAAATTTCTCTATTGCGGCTCATGATGTGCATGTACGCTGCTCGATATACATCGATTTTAAGAATTGGTGGAGATTTTCAAAGCGGAATAAGTGATTTTTATAGGCACAATACACAAGAAGCCTAGCCGTTACTGATGTGCGTCTGAAATTGATGGAGGCTGCGATAAATCTAATAGGAAAACGAGAATTTGGTGCTTTAAAACCAAAGCCTCATACGGGTGTTTTAAAATATCTAGTTTTTGGTTGGTAAAAGTGGTTTTCAAGAGAAATCAAATAGCATATCACCAGAGTTGACCAATTTAAAAGCCTTATGTAAAACTAGGGAAAGTAGTGATTACTCGAATTTCAGCAACCGTTTCTGTCTGTCATATCTGTCATTCTTGTATTAAAAATGAGTGGAGCCAAAAGGCAGTCATTTTGAATTCGTATGTATGTGTACATATTTTTAAATCTCCTACTACTTCTCGTTTCAGTTTGGCTATTTGTATGTTTAAGAGATCACTTTGTATGTTTAAGTGGAACCATTATCTTAGTGAGTTGATGAGGGAGAAATAAGGATGCTGATGAAAAGCTGAAGAAAAACTTTTTTGTTATGATTTAAAACTTGTCAATAACGAATCAACCACTAATGTACTTCAGTTTTTTGTATCATTAATTTATTATTTAAAAAAGCAATATATGTGGCATAATTAATGTAGAAATTGGGAGTAGAAAAGAGTCTACAGATATCGTGCCTTTTTATTCTAGGCCGACCTTCCAAAAATTTTCCCCTAATTTCAAACAGCAAGGAAGGAAATGTATGGATGAAGGAAACAGTTTTGCTATGAGCCCAGAATACCAGGTGTTGTGATTAAAAATAATGTCTCATTGGCTATCGAGTCTACAGGTATCGTGCCTTTTTATTCTAGGCTGACCTTCCAAATATTTTCCCCTAATTTCAAACAGCAAGGACGGAAATGTATGGATAAAAGAAACAGTTTTGCTATGAGCCCAGAATACCAGGTGTTGTGATTAAAAACCATGGCTTTCGAGTTTCGAGTTTCGAGTCGAGAAAAAAATTGGCTATCGAGTGATCTTGGTTTAGGTGACATTTAAGTTTTTATATTGTATTCTTATATACATATTAATACATTATCATCCTGTTTTGAATGTTATTCATATGATTCGTTTGCGCGCTGCTTATGGTGGATTTCGGAAGACACAAAGAATTATTTATGTCACTATGCTAAATATGAAGATGAGAATAAGAAGATGGAGAACTTATGCTAAAGATAGTGATGACTGGGCTAACATTTTCAGATGGGCCAAGGCCCTGCAAGAGCATGACTACGCCACGATCTGTGGGACTCCGGTCCTGAAGATTTGCCAAAATAATTAATAAATTACAAAGATAAGCATAACGCTTCGTTAAAAACTTCAGCGAGCAAAAATATCGTGTGTCACATATTTTAGAGGGATTAAGGTTGGAACCCCTAGAGACTCGGAGGCTACACACTAGGATTAACTTGCTTGAGAAATTCAGAACTGGTGTGTTTCAGAGCGACACAGAGAATATTATCATGACGCCTCACTACATCTCTAGATCTGACAGAAGCGATAAAATAAGAGGTACATTGCCAAACAGATAGGTACAAAAACTCATTCTTTCCGCGCACAATGAGTGACCACAGTAAAAAATGAGCTCCACTATACACACCCACATAATGCACGTCACCGTTTCACCTCCAAAAACCTAACATCTTTACACGGCTGGTGTCCTAACATCCCCTTCTACGCGCCCATTCGGCGGCTCGCAGGGTAGTAGGTAGATGTGGTAGAGCTGAAGCGCCGTGGAGTATGTTATGCTAAATACGTCCTGGATATCCTTCCCTCTTCATTGGTTAATATTTTTAAGTATGCTGCGCCAGTACCGTAAATGAACTGTATTAGGATAGAAAAGGGTGGATGAAACGTTTTCCATGTATCTGACATGGTAAAACCCGGAACTCAAATCATGTATGCTTCGCTCGGCTTCATATCAAATTATAGATTGAAATAAAGGGAGAAGTAGGTAACTTTTGCATGATGTAATGAGAATTTAATGATTGAGTTAGGTTAGAAACTAGAAATATACGGAGCACTAGTTTCTCCATAACCGTATTTTTCTGGGACTATTTTTGTGGATTCTGTAGTCAGATTAAAATCTCCTAGGTACTTTTTTCTCCTAACGCTGTTCTGAAAATGTACCCTCTGGGCATCGGCCAAAATTTCCGGATTATGCATACGGTCTTTTTTTTGGTCTATTTTTTATTTCCGCAGTCCTCCGTCAGTCTTCTCAGTATATAGCATCATTGCTCTCAAAAGCGGGACAATGTGCACATACCATTTTTTTTACCGCGTTCAGATCTGCTCAAGGCGAAGAGATGGGACGTTATCATAATTTTGTACGGTTTAGTCCCTGGAAAGTAATGCCATTCATAAGAGGGGAAAGAGATTGCCGCTTCATCTGCCGCAAGGTTCCGGTAATGGACGTGCCACGCTGGCTTGTCGGTCGTCGGAGGTCGATTACGCCGGCCCCGATGTCGATTCAATGGCTCCTGGGTGGAAGCGCGTAGAGTAGGCTTGAGTGTTTGTTTTGGGCCATCATTGGGCAAGGTAGATATTTGGGAAAGCCTGTCCTATTCTTTTGGGTATCGTTCCATCTTACCCGAGGAAGGAAAATTAAGAGCTAAAAAAGGTGACCAATTAGACATTTTTGTAGAGGTTGAAAAAATATTTCATTGAATTTTTTTATATCGTGGGTGCAAAAATAATATATATTTCATTTGTTATACGTATTTTCATGAGTACTTATACTAATGCTAAGGACTAACTAATCTAACATTGTTCGTAAGTTTTCATACAGCAAAGGAGAAGATGAGAATATTTCGGATATTTCGATTCATAGCTTATAAAACGTAATTTAATTTCTTACTGAAACGACATGCTTACACCATAACATTTCTGATCAATCTTCTTTCATCTTCCATCCTTTATCACTCTTTGCTTCAAATAATTTCTACTCTTCTGCCAGTTTTAAAATCAATCAATTTTTAAGATGCTGCTTTACGTACAGCAGCAGAATTTAAAGGTAATAATATTGTTGAACAAGTTAACTTGAGTCCAGAGCAATCGAGATCATTCACTCATATACACATTATCATTCACTCACAAGCGAGGTATTTTATCATTCAATTAAGCAACGAAAACATCACGTTTGTGATTGATGTGGATACAACTGTTATGACTTCATGATTCTGGACCATCTTAGAATAATCATTTGTAAATGCCTGGTTCATACATAAATGTTGAGGTTTCCGATTATTTTTGGCAGTAGTTATAGGTGGAGTTCTTCTGTACTTCCCCCAGCCGAAAATTGAAACATTCCATTGTGATTGTGTAGAAATATATGTAGTAATAATATTTCCCATGGTTGGCCAGGGGAATAATTGATGTGATTTTCCGACAGGGCATCAGAGCATAAATTTTAAGCCAAGAGCTTCAAAATCCCATGGCGCTCACATTGAAGTGCTGTCCACTTGTTTCAATCTTATCGTAGGCCATGCACGCAATCATAATGTAATTTAACCATAGCATCTGTAAAATGAGAATTTTCTTATATACTTGGGTTAACCAGGATACATGATAAATGAAGTAACTTTGTTGATCCGCATAAATTTTATTTAAGAACACCTGGGTTTTAAAGTGGCATTTCATCATCAGGGTTATCGTCAAATTTGTGTGGAACAAAAAATTTACTTCATTTACAATGTATATTAAAGCCCATACAGTCACGTCTGAAATAACTGAGCTACCAGGATAAGTTAGGAAAACAACAATTATTAAGACGCAAAAGGAGGTTCTTGGTGCTGTGGTTATGGACTGGAAACCTTAATGAAAATTAAGGAGCAGGCAGAGTTGGTGTTTGGAGCAAGAAACAAGAGGCGAAAGAATGCTAATGGCTATGATAAAGGTAAGGATATTTGGTAATCGGGAAAAAGAGAAAAGATTTTATGGACAGGATAAAGAGAGATAAGACATGCGGTGGGATAAAGGAAAACTATAATATGGATAACAGCCGTGCGCATGTAAAAATCTGTACAACTTTTAATCACTTTCATTTGGATATATACCTTGACCGGTAGGTTTCCTTGTAATAACAGGTGATGTTGGATATTTCCAATTGTATCAAGGGGAATGGACAATTAAAAAGACGAAAGACATTATATTTAGCCGCTGGAATTATAAATGTGGTGAAGGTTACTCTCTACAACTGGAAAATATTTCCATAATAGAAGTGTTCATAGATCTGCGTGTATAGTTATAGTGTCCATTATGGATGGTTTCATGATGTTTAGGGTTTATTTAATTCATGCTCACGACTAGTTTTCTTGCTGTTGGGGTCCCTTCAGCAACATTTTTAATCTTTGAGCGTTATTTGTCAAACACTCGCTCACTCTATTACCCCGGATAGAGTGCGTGCAATTATCGTCCCTACTTCGGGTATCTGGGTCTCTTGGTATCTCGCAGTCAGCATTTGTTACCTTGCATCTCTATTGCAGCTATCCCCACCACTACGCGACGGCTGTGCATTGTCCTCTGGTTTCCCGTGCAACGAGCTGTGGACGAGAACGTTCCTATCACCAAGGACTGCGACGTGGCGTATGGAAAGCCAGCCCTTACTCGGTGTTTGTTCACCGTGCTAGCTTCTCGCATTGTCATCAGTTGCCGCGTATTCTCCGAGAATATCCTCCGAATCGTATCCACATTTCCTCTCGGTGATCGTGGTACTGTAGTATTGCAACCACGAGACGTATTATATCCCTCTCCTGCTAAGCACCTTTGATTAATTTCATGGCTTTTATTTTGAAACGTTGTCGCGTAACAGAAAGTGAAGGCCATTTGGTGCTCAGATTTCGTGAACTTCGAGATGCGACCGCACAATTGTTTCAGAAAATTCAAGGAGTGTGTTCATTTATATTTTATAATTCATACGGCTCTTGGGTTCGCGTTTCAACTGTATGTAGAATTGGGTTTGTTAAACATCGAAATCACGCAGAAAGACTTAATTAATAATAATAACTCATAAAAGAACCCTATGTATTTCATTCATATCGGAAAGTAATTTGTTAGCAGTGCGAGCCAGGGTCTTTCGATTCGGAATATACATCCGGAGCCACATCGATATTGGTCCTTGCAACCATTTCCGTCACTAGGCCGCCATTAATGTGCTTACTGACCATTTACCGCCATTGCTAATCGAGGAAAATCTGCAAATATGCGGCACCAGCCACCAATTCTAACACAAATGTACTGACAAATCATCAAAAACGCTGAATGTCCTATGCTACGCTTAGAGAATATAATAAAAAAGCACATTAATGGTGGACTTGTTTGCGTGGCAAAGACCTGTATCGAAGGAAGAAAACAATTGATATTGGACGATCTTGTTGTGAGCAAACAAACAATATAAATATAACACCAATATCCTGGCTTTTGTTAAGGAAAAATCATGAGAATATCAAGATAAGAGCTTGTCCTCTATTTTTCGGTAAGTTATGTTATGAAACCAAAAGTTTAGTGAAATAAAAGGTGAATACCGGCTCATACCCGTGTTTAAGTCCCTATAGAGTGGAGTAATGTCATCATGTTGGTGTTACTTGTGTATTGAAACTAATTTGAAACCGCCCTTTTTTAAGTTACAATTTTTAGTCAAATTTATGCTGTGATTTCTGTTTACCTGAGGTAAATATTTGGAATTTCGACATGTTATTAAGGAAATAAGAGATATACATTGCACACCATATGAAATATATACTGACCAGTCTTAAAGCATTAACTTATTATTATGTGTTTTAATATCTGGTATTATAATCTAATAACATCCCGTAGGTTGGGCCCACATAAGTGATGTATTCCAGTAGTTATACCTGGATTTCAAGTCGTTTCCGACAAACAGTCGGAATTACACATTGCTTGAGTGAGAATGGGTTGGGCTCTTGGAAAAACCTCGGATGATCTGATTTAAGGTCGTTGCCTTCAAGGACATAACATTTTTAAAGCTATTTTAGGTCTGCAATGAGTTCACCAATTACCTATTTTTTCTTCTAGTATCGGTTCCATTTGGATAAAATTCCACTGATGCGATTCGGGGACCGCACAAATTCCACTTAAGCACGAGTTACTCTAATTTTGGTGCTCCAGTTTTCAAAGGCAACAGTAGCCTCCTCAATTGAAATTTCGCGGAAAGAAATTACAGAAATTTTCCTTACTCTGCGTCTAAACACCAAACTATTAGGGTAAGACGGCGAATGAACCACCCATTCGAAGACTTGACTTTTTCGCTTCGGCAATGATCAGCTTTCCTCAAAATCGAAGTAAGTTCTTCTTTTCTGCTTTTTTTTCAGTTTTTTTATTCAACCTCAGGACCATTATGCCTGGAAACTTGAGGCGAATGGGATAAATATTGAACTAGGCGACACTGATGAATCATATGCGCGTTCCTCACGACCCCAATGGTTCTTCTTCTGCGTCATTTTCGATTAACTTCATACGCTCTAAAGGCCAGAGATTTGGTTTCCTCCCTCGCTTCGGCTCTTTCCGCGAATACTGTCCCCGAAGACTATTTTGATGCCTAAGATCATTCCCTCGTCCTGGCCCGTTGACTTCCTTGATGTTTTTCCCACAGACCTCGACTCCGCTCCGGGAGTCAATTATTTTATAATGCATTTGAGCGCAATCCAGGTTTTATTCACCGCGCTTACATGAGTTTTAAGTTGCTCTCAATGAGCCGAGCAAGGGCAGTCTCCTTTCCGGCAAGAAGTTCAACAAAACGTGTCTCATGTGGACGGTAATTGTCCTCCATGCGTTCCAACCATGGCTTAAAATATATGTCGGCTGAAATGTTTGGCCCGTTGTCCTGAAAATCGTTTTACAAAGTGATCTTACTGCTGAATTGCCATTTCATGCTGTCCTGCATGACGCTTAACAACGAATAATTCATTCTGGGGTCAAGTCAAGTTGAAACGCATTATCCATGAGATGTACTAGTGCATTTAAAATCTTTTCTGTTTTGTTTATTAACGAAGAAAATGCTTTAATTAAGCTACATGATTCTACAATTACTTTCTTTCCCGAGCAATCTAAAACTTTTTCAATGCCCTTTGTTCAGGTAATAAAACCATAACTCGTTTTTCAATGATCCCCGATGTTTTAACGGGTAATGCTCAATTCCCCACCGATTAAAACGCATCAATTCCCTGTTTTATTTTAATACTGAATGGACGTATGCTCAAATACCCAATGTTCAAACCAGTGTGAATAATGTTTTTTTCCCATGAAATTCAGCGCATGAATATTTATTGGCGAAATTTATCTTTGATATCCTTTTATACTTTGAGGACAAATTGTGGCTCTGTCAGCTTTTCGTTGGATATTATCTTACAATGAAACTGCTTGAATATTGACGAGTAAAATATTTATGAAAATGTTCCAGTACGGCATGTACTTTAATTAATATGGTTCTGGTCATTTCTCATGAGTTGATACCATTAGTTTAGCAAAATGAATAATTCATTGGCAATGGAGGAAATTCCTTGTTTGTGGAAACGGTCCTTGAAAAAAATATTTGTTATCCTTATACACTGGAAGCCTGAAAGAAGAGTGAATTCCAGAAAATAAATAATATTACCATTTCGTTATGAGATAGTATCCACATATCGTTTAGAATTGAATATTTACAGTGTGGCCAAACTGGTTGTATGCTATTTTATGTCATGATAGGTGCGCGCATCCACATATAGTTTGCCAATGCCTGTCGCTTAATGCGAGTAAATCATGCCGTGACTTTCGGCCGTGGCAATTCCGTTTTCAAGAGAATATAAGAAAACCTGCATACCCAGCAATGGTCAATTGTGCATATTGCTTATATTTTGTGCACGTGGCGAACTTATGAGGGATATACGGTCAATATATATTGTCAGCTCATACCTAAGCAACAAATCAAGCTACAACAGAAAAGTTCTATTTTCCATAAATTTTCTTTCGAAAAACTTCGGAAGGAGTGGATAATTTTGCAGATTGAACCAAAAAACGTCAAAAGGAGATATTTTATTACTTCGTAGCACTAATTTTGTATCTTCAGCCATTTTTCCTCACCGCTCTTCATTGTTTAGCTATTGACTGGCTTAAATAGAACTGTATAAGAACATGGTGGATTGCGAAAAACATAATTACGGGCATCGCCATTCTTGTCGAGTCTTTATGCATGTGCTCTGAGTCCGTCTGTTCTCAGTCTGTCAATTAACTTAATTATTATGGCTCCATCATTTTGTATTTATATTTAAATTTCGGCCATAATCACGGGCCCTGTTTACTTCTTCCATGCACAAGGCTTGGTCATTGTTGAGGATCGAGAAATTGCGATGTTTGGGAAATTTTTTTTTATAGCTCCATGATGTGAGGCTCATTTCCTTGCAGAGATCTCGCCCACCATTTCACTGAAAAATAAGGTGTCAAGAAGATGTCCCTACAAAAATCAAGAATATAAATCTCATCTTACTCAACTTAAAAAGTGGTAAATTAGTTCGGGGCCCTTGAATAATCTTCTGAACATCTTTCTTGGGCTCGCGGTGTATAGTTCCAAACTTATACGAAAAATTTGGGCAAAAGTTGAACCTTGAAGAAGCCCGATTAAAGTGAAGAGTGTAAATGAATCTTTGTCACTCGCAGACAAGGAATATGGGGCGAGTTAAAAATCCATCAACGAATCAGCCTGGAAAGTTTCGCGCAGAGACTCTAATATTGCCCCTTGACGGATAGAGGTTGAGGCCCCTTGATAGATCACTTATGCGTTAGAAGTATTTACTTTCTTAATAAAAGCGAATGATATTTGCCACTCATTTTATTTGTTACGAGGATCGCCGTTCTTTTCTTCTGTTGTTATGTGTCCCACAAACCTGGCGCTGTTTTTTAGTATAATTTTATAAACGATAAATGAAAAATATCGATCATTAGTGAAATATCCGTAACGTTGCCTGAACTATGAATGCCTAGATAAATAAGCCGTAACATGCAAATCTTATCTATATTCATCAATCTATTCGGCTCAACAATCTTTTCCTGTTCAGGTGGATGGAGAGGGCGCCAGATTCTGTGGCCAATGTGAGAAGCTGTAACGTGGGCGTGGTCTAGCCGCCATATTTGTTAACCCCGATTTTCCTTAAGTGCATACGGAGTTATTTTATTACAATTGAATACCATATATTTACAATTAAATATAATATATTTACAATTCAATACAATATTTTTACAATTCAATACAATATTTTTACAATTCAATGCAATATTTTTACAATCCAATACAACATTTACCATATACTTAATTTAATACAATGTGTGTTCTTATAAAGTCCTGCCAAGTCTATGGCTTGTTAGCAGGTACACGTTTTTAGTGTCCACCGGATTGCCAAAGATTTCAAACAGATTTACAACCTAAAATGTAATAAAAACACATAATTATGCACGCAAACATAATTAGATCATTTCCATCAAAACATTATTACACACTAATATTGCAAGTTTACGATGTTTCCCATCGATAACTTACTATAAATCATCATTATCTACTTTATATGTATCTTCCTTGCACACACCTTTCATTTATTTAATCACTAATTATCCGCATTCATTTTGAAAGCTATGGTAAAATCGAGTTGTATACATAGCTATAAGTAACTTGTATATATTTCATGACTTATTTGTTTTAAATTTCTATCACATGGTGGATATTCTTGCTTTACATAAACTTGTTTGTCCATTCCGTCGTGCAATCCATTAGAAATCAAGAATAACGTAGGGACAACCAGCATTGTTGTTTCTCTGGTTGTGAGGCAAAAGTTTGATAATGCAATACCCTCTCCATCTGCCTTAATGTTTTCACATAAATGTACTCCAGAGCTTTTTTAGTATGATTTAATAAATGATAAATGAAAAATATAGATCATTACTGAGCAATCTGTAATGTTGCCTGAACTAGGAATACCTTGATAAACAAGCCGTAACATGCAAACCATGAAGTATTTTAAGTCTTTCATGTGTATTCATCAATCTATTTGGCTCAACAATCTGTTCCTTTTCTCTGAAACATTGAGGTAGATGCTTTTTTTTTGTTTGAACCCAAGTTTGCTTTCCAAAGGCACGCGATTATTTGGGTCACATTGGCAGGATAGAACACCAAAATTAATTATGCTCTATGCTTAGACCAATATGTTAAAATTCTCCGTTTTGAATGCTTTGCATTTCTGGGTCTCAGGCTTGGGGTTTCAAGAACCGACTGTATTTGGATGCACCATAGCTAATGGAAAGGGTTTCCCGGCGGCCGAACCCTTTCTCCGCATCCATTGATACCCCCATTTCATTTTTGACATTTGTACCCACCTTTTTGTATTACCCGAACTTTTACTGATAATGCATGTCCTCATGGCTATCGCAAATAGGTCCTACCGCTACCGATTCAATGATTTTTGCGCTGGCGTAGCGAAGGGATAAGCCAGCAGGATGAAGATTAGGTGTGTGGTACTCTAGCAATGTGAATAAAATGAAGAACGGTGGAATATTTATCATTTTAAAAAAAGAGAGGAATCTCTCTTGTGTCGTGCAATTCCTCAATTTGCGCTAACGGAAAAAATTGCAGAGCGTGAATGTGCAGTTTGCCATTTCACCATGACCTGTGATGCGGCGC
Source organism: Ceriagrion tenellum (assembly GCA_963169105.1). Classification (NCBI taxonomy): domain Eukaryota; kingdom Metazoa; phylum Arthropoda; class Insecta; order Odonata; family Coenagrionidae; genus Ceriagrion; species Ceriagrion tenellum. The sequence goes on from OY720639.1 coordinate 107,281,744, forward strand.
CGTCGTGCGTTCCAATTTTTCCTTCGCTTCATCTTAATTTCCGACAGAACTTCGAAAAAGCGCCCATAAAATGGTCCGCTTTATGACGCATATTGCAGGCTCTAGTAAAAAACAAACTATGTTTTAATAATATCTGTTCTGTTTGGAGCTAGCTAAAAGACGACGTGGTGATTCTACTTTGTGATTTTGGACAGAAAAAAAAAACAATTAAACGAGAAAATCTTGAAATAATGCCCTTTCATAATTACTAAATCTCAAATGTGGGTAATACTGGATACCCATGCAAATTGGCAAGTATTACTATGAATTAAGCGACTTAAAAATGAAACACCTCACCCATGCCATGTTTTTTCAATGTACGCGAAGCAAAAATGGCCGGCATCATTAGGAACATCTGATAAGATGGAATAACTTCTTCCCATCGGATAACCGAAAGGCTTCACTCGTTTTTATAGGGATAATAGCTTCTTTTCGCTCGAGTGTTATTATCTCAGCCTGCAAACGGGTAGACAGTAAGTGCGAAATGACCTAAGGCGTCAAAGCGCTTTAAACGGAAGTACTGCCACTATCGGTAATCCAACAGCCCCTGTCACGTGCCATTTTGCCCATTTCGCGGGATGCTACGAAGATTTGTAAGTACTTGGGTGATTCACGGAAGGTAGTAGTGCGTCTTTGTTGTTTGATTACGGTACTTAAAGGTGAAATTGGGTCATTGAATGATAGTTACCACGTCCATATAGGTATTTTATGCTCTGGTGCTGTCAAGAAAATATAGTTTAGCGTTACAGCGTCTGCAAGTTATCAATGCTCTCATTCTTTCGGAATTTCACCCGTAAGTACTTAGCCTCTTTATTACACATGGATGAATTATCAAATTTACCAGGCACATGGTCTTTTTTGTGTGTCAGATTGAATTGATCTATAGTTTACTGGACAAAATTACAAACGATAACCCGCGGGTTACTAGTTTATGATAGAAAAGGTCTTGTTTTATGTTCTATCTAAGTATATACTCTCAGATTATATATCCCAGGGCGTGTGGTCACATGCTACTTAAGAATACGTATGAAGGAAAGATTAGGAAATCAGAATGGGAATTTATTGAAAAGAGAGATGTATTTTCATGAACCTGTGCTACTCGGCTGGTCCTTTAAATACTTGCACTCTGCCTTTCCTAATTCTGGCAGTCCTTTCAATGGAGCTCTCCATTGGGATGCCAAGTTGGATGCAATAATGCCCCAATGGTAATTACCAAACTTAATTACCATTGGGCTTCGTTCGTATTCGGAGGTTCGATTCTCCTATTCTTCCGATTGCTGCGACTCCTGTCTCCCAGTTTGCATAGTATGTGCGAAATGGTCTTGGACGTTGATGCAAAGTAACTTGAAATACTACTGTCCCCACAACCTGGAGCTTTGATTTCAAAATACGACCGTATTCTCTATGTCCAGTTGAACGCAGTTTATTTCATTTGGGCTTTTACTCACATTTTGGAAAACATAGGCGAAAAATAAATAGTTTTTCTTCCTTCCCCAAACTGTTGAGGGTTTCTGTTCTTACAGGTCTTGGCTCTGAAAGGCATCAACAACCAATCAGCCTCTCTTATTATGGTCAACATGTACAACATTACTGCAGCTAAGGAAGCTTTCCTTCATTCAAATGGATTTCACTTTTGGAGGGATGCTTCAATATTTGGCATTGGATTCTTAAGCAATGGATATCATTGTGAGAAAAAAACAGTCCCTGCTCTGGTCTAGTTTATGGTAAAATCTTGTGACAGCTTAACTGCCAACTAATATAATAAACGCAACATTATCATTATATGTATGCAATATTTTTCGTAGCCATTGTCTCATAAAAGTATCCATTGAGCATGGTATGAAATAATACAATCACTGACTCTCTTTTGTTTTACATACAAAACAGCAAATTTTTGCATGTTTTGCGTGATTCAAATATCAGTTTTCTTCCCTTTGTTTCGAAAAAAACCTCGTTGACCGTTGAAATTAAACGTTTTCCGTCGGAATATTATGGTCGACGGTAATTTTTTTCCATTTCCCTTTATGTGGGATAAAAACTTATTTTCACTGTTAAATAACACTGTCGGTCCAAAAATAATTCCGAATAAAGTAATGAGCGTCATATTTTCCCTCATTTTATGCCCAACATCGGTTGAAGGATACGTTACCTGTATGTCATTTTGTTAAATACCAGTTAAAATGACTAAAGTTCACATAATTTAACAGAATAAAAACTATTGCACCGCATTGAATTCCAGTGGTATGTACACTTATAGTGAACGATAGGCATATCTGTAAATGTCAATTAGTTTTACTCAAAATATATCCACATTATTGAATAATGTTCTCCGCTTAAACCATTGTGACCACGAGCATCCTTTTTTATAACAGAAACACCGACTTGCTGTCTCACAGGTCTATTGTTTTAACTTCCTGATTTTTCATTAAATAAATACATTTTGCTGAAATTAAGCTCAAATTTTCTCTGTTTCCGCATTCATACGATATATAATAATACGATTCGATATTTTTCACAAAACATGTTTCTTCCGGAACGTGGACGTATGTACATACATATGACTTTGAAATATATTCCATTATTGCAGAAAATATTCATTATAAATCTTACCGTTAAATATGCAGAAAGCTGCAATTAAGTTGTATCCAGCGGAAATATTTTTTAAATATTAGTTAAATGTTTATCAAATGGGGTCAAAAATACGTTATCGCAGACATGGATTCCGACAGACCGTGGAAAATTTTGACACAAATTTTTGTCAAATTTTTGTTCGAAAATCAGTGGCAGTGAACATCACGTTCAAAAATTGATTCCTAGAATACAATCTAAAAAGCGTAGCAAAATTATGTTAAAATAGCAAGTGAGGCAGAGATGGAAAAAACTAGTAAAAAGACCATTGAGACTGCATGTCTGTACTAACTCGTCAATGTTATTTCCGTAGCGTGGAACGAGTTCAAGTAATTAGATCGTGAATAAACCGCCTCCCTAGTTATAGCATCGAGGGAGTATTAGCCAAGAACCCAAGTATTCCCTCATTTGTCTCGAAGGCTCTTCTTCGTCGATCCTTTAAGCTTGTTACTTGATCTTCACGTTTTCTCATTTCCGAAGGCAACGAATTGTTAGACGCCGTCAGCAATTGAATTTCCCCGGCAACATCGCCCTCTCGCGTCCAGAGAGTCAGATAGATTTTTATCTTAATTTTCTCTTCTTCCTTTTCTCAGTCATGTGGAAAACTCGATTTCTCTGTCTGACGCCTTTGTTCCCTTTCCCCGTCTCCGTCCGCTCTTCCATGCCTCTCAATCCCAACCCCAATCATCGAATCCGAAAAACTAAGAGAGGAAAGTTGCAATCGCCTAGACCGAACACTTTTCATGTTATTTATCTTTCACCAATATTTCAAGATATGCCGCTCATCCGCTTTATTCCTGCCTTCATACTCTAAGTCTTAAGTATTTTAGCTCCCAATTCTCCATTTGGTTATTTGGTTTGCCGGCGAAATGAAATCATGTACTCGGCACTCGGAATATTTCGTGTACTAACGATATGCATCTTTTGTCTGATGTGGGATTTCCAAATCGCTGACGACTTTCAAGAAGGCTCCTTAAATAGTGTAGCGTCGTCAATGCAAATTGAATCTCTCTGAAACTCACATTACTGCTTCTTGTATATACTATATTGTTCACTCAAAGTTATTGCTTTAGCAACAGTGATATTATATTAATTATTAAGGTAAATGCTTACCTAAAACATTGGCTCTCGATCATATATCACGAACAAAGTATTGTGCCAATGAAATCAAATAATAATTTTCTTGAAAAAATATTTTCTTGCTATTGATCAGAATTACTAATATTTTTAATTGGTTTTTCTCAATTCCGAAATCAACCGGATGAGAAATTTTGGCATTGTTGCACACGAAGAAAAACTTGTTCTGGATTTTTCCACTCGTATAATCCACTCAAATTCCAAAATTTGTAGGATAGTTTTTTAAGAGAAACCTCTAGGCAGTAGCGCACTAAGGTAATATTCAGAAAAAAAACGTTCCACTCAATATTCGCTCGTCCAAAAATGATACTTTGTTGTTACTACCCAGGGAATCGCTTTTTTTGCTCTAGGCTATTCTGAGATTTGCCAGCTATCTATATATCAGATAGAGGAGAAGTTGAAGGCGTAATGTGTTGTGTCATCTGTATTATCTGTATTAAATCCGTGTTACCAACTGTAGTGAAAATAAATAGCCTCAGGAGACCAAACAACGGCGTTTTATCGATAAATCTACCTAATATATCGAAGCACGTCACCGCTGTTTTTCTCGAACATGCACATATATGAAAATATTTTTCGTCAAGTTCTGATTGTCCATTTGATGGGGACTTACTACTTAATACTAAAAGCGAATTATTGTTTAAATAAGAGCGGTTAGTGGTTTTAAAAGTAATTAATCCGAGAGAATCATGGCTAACATTAATCCGCAAAATGAGATAATAATTATAATTCTTTACATGAATATGTAATAAAAGGATTGGTCAAATATAGGGGCACAAATGAAAGCCAAGCACAAGAATATACTGCTTTACATAAATGACTGTACTAATGAAAGTCATTGTACGGACGAAGGAGGGTTGGTGATGCTTAAATTTACCACAAGATTGTGCCCGTTTAATTTCATCGAGAAGACGGCAAATGTTTGAATTTGTTTTTTCAAAATTATTGAACGATTTCGTGTTTGGTTGATTTTGATTTGATTCATAAATTCAGAAAGAATATACCATTTTGAATTCTCAAATCGCAGATGGGGATATTGGAGTGAAAAATAGCCCAGCTTAAATCTCGGGGTAAGACTGATGTATTACCAGAGTCATAAATTTCTTAGGGGTTATATCCTATTTTTATCCTATGCTACAGAAACAAAGTGAAAATAAAAATTCATGCACCAAAAATGGCAAAAGTTACAATTTTTAAGCCATAAACTCAACTTTCTTGGCCATAAACAGCGAAAAGGAAAATGGAATGTAAGATTCAAGAATGAAGAAAAAAATTTTTCAAATTAGTTAATATTAAATGCCAGAAAATCATTCCAGGTGAGGTAAAAGGATTTATAAAAAAGAACTCAGCCCTGGAAATGATGCTTTTTATGGCAGTTATGGGGCCCAAGGACTCTGGAATTATTCAATTTCAGCCTAATAAATTTTCTGGGCCCTATGGTACTTTCGCGCCTAAAATTTCATTAAATCCGTCTATAGTGGTGGTAGCCTCTATTAAAAAAGCAAAAGGAATTATAGTTTAATGTGTGGTGTGTTTATAAATTTGTTTGACAACGTTTAGAAATAATAATTTCATTTCCTTGATATCTATTTGTCCCCTCTTTCTGCAGATATTTTTTGTTACTGCGGTACGTGAATAAGCTTTATAATCTCTGTATGATATGGTAAGCTGTGTTAACCTTTACTTTAATGGTTATTCAGTTTCAATACTCCAATTATAGGAATACATAATCAAGCTATCCTATCACTGGGTATGTTCTGAGCTCGGTGCATTATCCTTTTTCAAACGGTGCTGCAGTAATGACATAACTATCCCTAGGAGACCACCATCGAACAATGCGCTCATTGTATCCGGTAAAATATTTCCTCCTTTTTTTCCGCACAGTTACATTTTCAGTAACCTTTTGGTACTCAGTGGGGTCAGTGGATACGTGATGGAATAGCTAAAGTGGGGATTTGAAATGAGGCTCTTTGCACTGCAAACCGGCAAATTTTAACAGGTGCTTAAACTAAAATCCTTTGTTTGGATTTGAAAGTAAACTATGTGTCAAGTTCACCATAATACACATCAGTACATATTTTTTAAACCTAAAGGAAAAGTCAAGCATGAGAAATTAATGCTGGTGGAACGGTGGCCAAAATATTTTCTGAGAAACCTATGCTAGTTCGCCGTATGGCTCACTAAACGCGCTATTTACTATTTACGTGTTAATGAGTGGTTGTAATAACGACACGTGTACGCATAAAAGTTTAAAATGACACATATGATTCACAAATCGTGTAAATATTATTCCGCTTGGTAACTCCCTTGTATATAGTCCCTTGGTAACTCCCTTGTTATAGTGCGGAATTTGAAAAAAGGTGCCCATGCATGTGGATAAGGAGTGCGAGCACGAACCGCAAAGATTAGCGATTATATTCTCCAGATGTTCTACTCCGTAATATACATGTGGAACGCTCTATAAGTATGTTAATTTCCAATCACATACGTTCACCCCATTTACTTTTGACTGCTTTATATCTTTCCTTTTAAAAATTTTCCTCCTCATCTCATTTGCAATATTTCTCTCACTTCCTGTCGCTCTTATTTTCCCACGCTATGAGCCCCAAGCTATTATGTTTTATTTGCAAGACACCTCTTCTCTAAAAGATGAACTGACCTCTGTGCCTTTGATGAGGACGTAGCTACCTCATGCGTTATGAATAATAATAGTTATGAACCTAGTGAAAATAGTCCCGCAATGAAACCTCTTCGCCACAGCCGTAAGAGAAAAAATAAAAAAAAGTTGTATTTCCACGAAACCACTCCGCCCGATAGAATTAAATAAGTTTGAGCGAGATTTTTCCTTATTCATAATGCAGATTTTATTCATATTTTACTTTCTAACAATAGCTGTAGGAAGCATGAATTATTCGAATATTGGTGGTGCAAAAACTTCCTTGTGAATAACTGGAAATTGCTGGGACTAGTTGTATTTCCTCATATGCATGGATAAATTTTTAACTTGGTTCATAATTTCACGCCTTACTTTGGAAACGCCTCTAAAATCCATCATTTTAATGTTATTGTGTAGAAATTACTGAGGTGAGAAATTGGCACATTTTAAAAATGTTGAAACTACGGACTGTTAATTTTTGACGAAGTTCGTGCTCATAAATACACAAAGAGTTGGTTCTGTCCATCATATTTGCTAACGCCGCAGTGTGACAGGAGGAGTCGACGGGCTTTGTTCCCTTCCCTGCGCTCATCAACGGTCCTTCCTCTGTGGAACCGGTAGCCGTATGGCGCCGCCCAGTTTGGCAACGTGGCATCAATTGGAATTATTAACATTAACAAATAATAATACTTTTACAGATCGTTGATTATAGAAGTTTCACCGTGTCTTTAATTTATTGAGGCTGTGCAAATTGTAGGACTAGATTCTGTTTAAACATTTTCTTTCATTAACAACAAAATATGCGTTATGAAAATTTGTACTTGCCATTTTTTTGTATATTTACAAATGTTCGGTTGGTGAAAAGGTAGTGCTGTATATCACACAGTTATCCCGAGGCTGAGTTACAAATTTCATCAAGTTGACAAAACTGCCAAATTTACGGTGCGCGGTGTCAAATATTGCATTAATGTGTCTTCATTTTTTATTTGATTATAGAATAAATATATTGCAGGAATTACAATAAAATGATATTCAAAGTGGTGCATAAAATATTGCACTAACAAGGACCAAAATATAAATTTTCAATGTCAGTTGCACATCATTTTGACGCCGACAGTAGACACTCTTCATTTTTAAAATTAAGTCACAGTAGGTGTTGTAACCGTCATAATTTATATGCTGAGCAGTCCAACTTCCCCCGCGTATTGGTATACAAGTTACAAATTAATTGCAAATTTGTCAAAATCGTTGCCACCTCATTGTAAATACTCCCCCACTTTCTCTCCCCCACCACTCTATGCTCAAATATCAACAATACTTTCGGTTAAACCTTTCCTGCAGAACCGCCAACCGATCAAACTACTCAAAGGGCTGCCAACCCAAAACCTTCTAGCCTATCGTTAACGACTGGCATTCGGGAAGTCATTGGATATGATACCCATTACAGTGTATTCCCATAGCTTTTACCCATGAGCATATCCTTACGCAAATTTAAATCCTGGTATTATTTTGACAATATATCGAATAGTTTTGAAGTAAGCAGCTGAAATTTTGTCATGCGTGTAAATATGGGATATCTTTGTTTGAAAATGAGGCGAAACTCATCGAATTTTACTTTGAGTGATATCTCGCTCGGACGTAATTAAATGGTGGGCGTGATTTTGAAACAAAGTGGATTCTGTTTCATGATGCAACCACCACGGGCTGTTACCACCGAGACCTTTTCCGCCCGTGTGCGATGTATATTGCGTTCGGGGGATGTTACCCCGTGAGGTTTCACCCATCACTCGTCGTAGATGCTGAAATGTGGGAGGGAAAAATGAAAGAATATAGACTGGTATTGTGTCCGTTACATCTGTCGCCTGAAGCCTTTGTTCAGGGAGAGGAAGAGAAAAAGAATGAGGTAAAACATTTCGCTTTTAAACGCGAGAAAACAGAAATAGTCGGAAAATCTGTGGCTTGCAAAGCACATGCTACTCCTTGGCGCCTTCAATGCATATTTTACGTCTAATCGGCAATGAAAATAATGATATCGTATTTTCATTCATAAAATATTGAGACCGCTTTTGGCATTATGAGGAGATGATTAATATTACTTTAATTTCTTCCCATTTGATTTAAAGAATATTCATGGTTCTCTCTTTATGTGTAAGTGAATTTGGCTCTTTCAAGACAAAGCAACTAGCGAATTTTTAGCAACCTCTCCTAATCCATTTGTGCAATGACTGAAATTTCTATTTCGGGATAGATAGATAAGAGTCTTTAGATAAAAGTAAGAGTAACTGGGAGTAGACTTTAGGAAGAAGTTTTCAATATAGCCGTAATTTTACGAAATTGTATTCAATTAATTAAAGAAAATAATTTTGGCTTTCAAACGACTGATACAATGCTAATGGTTTTGGTTTTCCTCCTAATAATTTGTAACACCTCATCTTTTATTGTCATATTACCAACTGTATTATGTACAATTCTGGATGCTAAAATACTTGTATGCATATCCAGAATGTTATTTCATCATAAATAACGTAGTATCCTAAATTCAAATTTTACTCATTAATTGGACAATGCATTGGATATATAATATTGCCCCTTGCCTTACTGAATCAATGAGTAATCAAATGATCTGGGTTCACTGAACCTCTTCGGCACTCCTATTGACAATATTCCCATAGTTAATCGATAAGTTATGAGTCCGGTTTATTAATCAATTAGAATTCGATGATTGTGTGCAGTTCTGTGCTGTTTTAGATTTCTAGAATAATGTTAGCAATTATAACGGAAGTTTTTAGAAAAAAATTCAAATTCATCGGCTCTAACGTTTACAATCCTCCTACTTTCCGATGGGATTATTCTCACTGAATACAAGATTATTTCTGAATTAGATAGTACCAACTCAGGTGTTACAACTTGCGACGCATATTGCCAGAAAGAATACGCAAAGGATAAACAGTTTTATCATAAAATTGTGCGTTACAGAGAAAAATACATTTTGCTAACTGATTTTGCAGTTATATCATTGAACGAATAATGTGGTAAGCATTCATACTCAGAGGTACATTGATGCATTCCCTATTAGATGTAATAATGGGAAAATTGTTAGAGTTTGCCGTTCTAAAGCAATTGCGTTGGGCTTATCCTCCGCAATAGTAGTTTAGTCAGCACGTCCAGGTCTTTTAGGCTACAATATTGACTTTAGACCGGAACATTTAATTCACACAAATGCCCCTAAAACATGCCTTGGTAGTGTAATTGGTTAACACACCTGACGGACAAATTGGGAACCGTGTACGATTCCCGCCTAAGTCAAATATTTTTTTCATCGTGAAGTTTATCCTCTCGTTTTATGTAGCTAAATAAATATTAGAATGTATTTCCCACAGTACTCGGGTAATTCAACAGTTTAAGACTGCTGAACTTCTTGAGTTAATCGCAAAAATTATCATTGACCCATTGAAGTGTCTCCGCATCTCTTTGACTTGTGAGTAATAAGTTATCCCGAACGTCAGCAAGTTTACGCCCTGAGTTCGGAAACATAAAACGAAACGTTGGCAAAAAGTACAAAAATCATCGCAAAGATCGCTCTAAGGTATCTTGAGGCTAAGCGGGAGCTGGGGCGGTCTCCGAATCCTGGTACTGGGCTAAAATGCCATGCCTTGATCAAGATCCTGGGTTAAAATGCCCTAGTTGTTTATTTTCTGGGAGCGGGGTATCCATAATTACGGCAGATTTGTTTCAATTTTTCCACATTTGATGAAGAAATGTTGAATTGGAACTTCTTTTGGTACTTTCGTTATATATTTTATGTACACTACAACCTCCGCTGCAATGCGTTCATTTGATAGGGCATAAAACTATCTCATGAACGACGCGCGACACAGCTCGGAAAAATGTCAGATAATATGAAATCTCTTTGGTACGGATCCCTGGATTTTTCTTATCAATCAGAAAGGTTGACATTTTCGGCAAATGTCTCTAATCTCCCAGTGAGTCGGGAAAAAAATCGGAAACTCTGATAAACTCTCTCCTAGATTTATTGTTTTCACTTTTCAACTGGGTTAAATGGGGGGAAACGAAAAATTTCTTAGAGTATCAATTATTTCTCGATCAGTAAATATGACAAAAATATCTACAACGGCGAGACATACTGATGAATTATTTCTGTTAGATTTTTTTGTGTCCCAGTTTTACGTAGTGGTTTCCTAATTTTTAATTATGAGCTATGGAGTACAATTTTAGCGTTCGTTCCCTCTCATCCGCAATTGTAACGAAGAAAACGACCACTACTGGCCTCGTTTACTTAGACATATACACTGTTTTTTTCAATGAATGAGTATTCGTTGAATCCATATGAAAAAAATCCTTGTACTTTTCCACTAATATTTCTTAATCCACAAATAGTATTAATATAGCTTACCTTGGTCAAACAGGACGAAATTAAAAGACACGGATCAAAGAACACACAAAGTTACATAAATATGGATACCAACTAACAATTTGCTAAGCATCTGCTGGATAATAATCACGAAAATGATTTTATCCCATAAATTCTACACGTCCTACCAAAAGGTTTAAAGATGGATGCATTGGAATAAATCGAAATTATCAGAGAGTCAAGGAACCTCTGAAACGAGTTTCTTTTTCCGCACCTATTTCCACTAATTTTCGAAAAAAATTCCCTTTTTACAAGCCCGTAACCTATGTTCCCCTGCCTTTCCACCCAAAAATTAGTTTGTTCTCCAACCCTCCCCCCCCAAGCTTGGTTACTACCGTAACTATCATTAAATAACCTTCAAACAATTATATCTGAGGATGTGATAAGCTGCGAAACGCGTAGTATATTAATAAATATTAGTGGAAAAGTACCTGTATTGGTTTAATATGGATTCAAGGAAAAATACTTCCACGTAGTGACGCCTGGGGGCGTAATGCATTCCTTGATTTTCCATTTCTGTGGTTGCCATAGAAAGATATTGAACAACTGTTAATCGTTCTTGAAGCGAAAAATCATATTTTAGGTGATATAAATGTAATAATTTTCTCAGGGAAGGGTTTTGTTTTTCGTGAAAAAAGTAGCAAAGGTTTCTATATTTGTAACTACCTACGGGTTTTCGCGAATAATAAAATCTGGAACGAGGATTTTCAATCCACCCTGAGCACAAATTGTCCGTTATTTACGCCCTCACTGAGCATCCATTGATGCTGCTCTCGTAAAAAGGTCCCAGAGAGGAAAACAGCTCAAGAATCCTTCGCTCTCACTTGGTGTTATTCGACGAACGACGTCGAGCAAGGACGTATCCCGTCGCCGGTCGCTCCGTTTTTGTCTCCGCCATCTGCTCTGTTTTTCATTGAACTTTATCAATCCACTCCCTGTTGATCTTTAAATTTGAGGTGATTTAGAAGGAAACGGCCCCCTTCATGTCACTGGAGAGGTGATGTGAGTAATCAGATGCATATTTAAATAAGCTTTTTAGTATTCGGAAAAAAATTCTTAAGCATTATTTCATTTAAGTGCCCCTGTTTACGCATTGTGACTTCCGGCCAATAATGGAAAGTATTTGACACTGTTATTTTTGTACTTTACTTAATTATAGCATGTTAGGACAAAAGTTTACGATGCGCTTATCGATGCTATAACAAAGTTCTATTAGAATTAGGATTAATTTCGAGAATCGTACCCGACACTTCATATTAGTAATTTTTATGAACAATTATAACAATAAAAACAGTTCTATTCCGCCTTTTAAAGTAAATCTTTTCATATTAAATGGAATCCTAATGAAACGTACGCCATTTGCGTGAAGGCTAAGAGCATGAATATACATATGAATTGTTGACTCGTCCCCAAAAACTGTTCCCTAGAATTCCGTAAACAGAAAACTTTGTGGATTGTGGCGCTGCCTAGTAGTGAAAGATGGTAGTTCAAATGTAAATACAGTCGAAAGATCGTAAATAAACACGTCCTACTGGTTTTACCTACCATTAATCATAATGCAGTGGATAAAAATGTAGTACCATACGCGGGATAGACACTTTTTGAACATCGTCCGGTCTCCTATTTTGGGTCCTCGTAGACGCATACCCTGTTTTGCAGCCAGGTACGAAGCAAGTTGTTTAAAAATGTTATTCTAAATTATTTATTCGAGCCAAACGTACCTAATGCATTCAAATTAGAGTCTAGAGAATAGAGTCTAGCAACCGTCGGCGTCTGCTTACGATGGAAGTTCCATATGCCTCTTACGCACTTCCTGTAGTAGATATTTCCTATCTAGCATTTACAAAGTAACTGTTAGATCTCAAAAATAGCCAGCAATTATTCACAGTATCAATTAGTTCATATTTCTTCAATCGTTATTGAATATTTATCACAGTCTCACGTTAACAACATTCAACAAAGGCCATTTACGAGTCGACTGAGAAGACTTTTTTGGAAGTAGCGCCAAGGACTAGGTGACCTAAAAGTGGAAATTTAGGCCTAACACATAGCCTAGGTAACGATTCTAAACATTTGAATCCATGATGTATATTCATGGCTAAGAGTAACGAAAAAACCTAATCGGTATGAAGCAGTTTTCCAGTGGTATCTATTGATAGCAACAATAAGAACACGTGTATAAATTTTCACTCACAGCGTTGCATCAATTTAAATCACTAAACCAACTTAAGCCTTATCAAAGGTTTTCTACATGTAATTGCATTGATGCAGTCTGTCACGTGCATCCAGAGAGTGGCTTTAACTTCCAGTTTAGGGAACAACGGGACTCTTGGCCCATGTAAGTACGTTTCCATTTTGCCCCCGTTTTGCGTTTACTTTCTCACTCGATGAATCTCTAACATTCGAGTGCATGACAGTGTATTACGTAGGTGGCCCAGCTGTAACTTAGCGAGGCCTTAAGCCTCTAGATTGGAAAATTGGCTCAAACTGGGAGAGTGAAAGGGGACTCGAATCGCTTTGCAATTGGAACTCTTCAATCATAAATTTTAAGCTTAGCAAAGTTACATTACTATCATTTCTGTGGCCAATTATTTTTTCTCACAAAGCAATTAATTCACTCTTCTACCTATTGAACTGCGTAATATAATGTCGACCGGTTAGCTGAGCTCTTCATCGACGCTGTCCGCTGCTTTCTCTTGGAGCCTACTTCCAAAGCATTAAATTGTAAAATTCATGTTCAGTGATGAATGAGCATGGGGCAAAGACGCCACAAAGGACTTAATGTAAAAACTTATAATGATATATTCTGCAAATGAATAATCAAATGGGGAATTAACCATGTTAAAACGAAACAATGCTCTGAGCTTGGTAATAAATCAATAAGAATTGCCGCAACCTTTTTACGTCATGTCAAAGGTTATCCGCAAGTAATTCCATTGATGCAGTCCGTTACGTGCATCCTATGTCCCTGTGTGTACGGCTCCATTCTCGTTTTCGTTTAATCTTGCCCTCGAAGAATCTCAAACCATTTGAGTGCGTGACAGTGTATTGTGTCCAACTGCAAATTAAGCAAGGCTTCGAGCGTCTAGATTGGAAAATTGGATTAAGCTAGGAAGGTGAAATGGGACTCGGATCATTTTGCGATTGCAGCATAAATTTAATATGTAGCAAATTATATGAGCATAATTTTTGTGGCCGATTCTCTCTTTTCACAAAGTTATTGATACACTCTACTATCTATTGTAATGCGTAAAATAAAATACACCGGTGAACAGGATACTTCATTGACGCTATCCACTGCTTTCTATTGGTGCTTACTTCCAAACCATTTAACTGAAATATTCATTTGAGTATTGGAGGAACGCCATAAAGCTGTTCACTTAAAAACTTATTATACGTTTACCACTTATTACACAACCGAGTAATAAAATGAGAAATTAAACTTGTTAAGAGAAGACATTCCCAAGAGCTTGGTATTTTTTATCTAAGAGGACAATCCTTAACCATATTATACATAAAAAATGAAGTAGTCGTACTCGGAATGCAAGAATTTGGTGAAAAATGTTTGCTGAGCAGATAGAGTTAGTTCCTTCCACGATCATATAAAAGGAAAGTCGTTATGTTGGTGTATACGGTAGGTAGTATCAAATGGTTATTTTTCATCTAATGTAATCGCTTACCTCCTTTCATTTCAAAAGTTGATATTCTCGATAAAGCCAATCAAACAACGAATTCATATCGACGGCAGGTGAGTAATTCCTCTCCCTTACTTATTTTTGGGTATGGTTTGATCATTAACGCCTTTCGCTAAACCTCAATTTCAACTCTAAAATAGGATATATTACCCTTTAAACGCGTGTTTTTTTCGTCCCTTCTTCATACAGGAAATTGCATACTTTTACCTCAATTTGCCTTTAATACATTAGTATTCAATAGATGTTGGTTCATCGGGTGTGAGTCTCTGCGTGAAAAAGGCCGGAAGAAAAAAGGCTCTCTGATAGGAGAATGGCGCCAGTGAAGCGAAGGGAGCGCTTCGTAGCATTGAATGATATAGATGCTTGTACTTCGACTATTTAAATTTGATATTAGACGCATACCAAGTGATTGCGCAAACTTCAACGCCTCGTATGGCTTTGAGCGGCTCCCTCTTACGCTTAAATCGCAAATTCAATCCTTTTTCCGCGAAAGCGTAAATATATTTCAAACACCCAACATTAACATCCAAGGCCTCTTCAAACAATTCTTGTTTTTGCTACTTCCGAGAATCATTTTCCTTCTACTCTCATAACAATTATTTTCCTCAACGAGTCGTTTGTTTATTTTACAAATTCAATTTTTTATCGTTGCGGTATTATAATAACGTTTTCGGATATTCCTTCGCAATACCGCTTTTCTCATAACTTATTTTCATTTATTTCCTTGAGCTCCTCTTCATCATTTTTAACATGCCCTGTGCTTGTTTTTTCCTTGTATGAAGGAAAGATTAAAGATAAACATGTAAAAACAAGACAGAAGTCAAGGAGGGAAAATTTTGTTTCACAAAACGTTTATGATGAATTTGAATTGCATTGACCCTGTCTAGATTATGAAACTTTTTGGCTTTGGAAAAGGAACTTATGTTTGCAATAAATTAAAGACTTCATTATTTAATTCATTTCCATGGTAGGAAAATTTTTTCTATTTCGCTGCTGTTGTTTCTTGTCATAATAGCAATCGTTATTCCAATTAGTAACAAAATGTCGCCAATCAGACATAATTGGTCTTCATGATAATGAAAAATAAAAAACAATGCGGGAAAGAAAAAAATAGAATTAGTCTGTGGGTTATACTTAGGATACGGATAATATAGTTGGATATTTCAGATGCAGTTAATCGGCCCAATAACCAAAAATTCAGCAAATCAGAAACTACGTTACGAGGCGTCCTTAAATTTAAAGTTGACCGTTGATCTGAGAGTTTATTTCTGAGAACAGTATTCAAAATGCATTTCAGTTGTCAATACAATTAACTTACATTGCAATAATGCATCAATATTATTGTATTCCTTTTATGTGAAACTTATCGTGTTTATTCATATGGTATGTAAATCATTGGGTATTGGTACTTTTGGCGTGTTTAACCGTTCATTTATTTCTTGAGGCTTCTAGAGAGCTATGTGCTTGATGTACACCTTTTTAACTAAGCTTTGTCAATAATTGATGGTAAGACTACTTATTCTAAGACATGTATATCTCTTAATTTTTTTTTTGTATTACTGTTTTATTTTCAAAGTCATAATGGACGTTAACAACTAAACGAACATTCCGTATACGGTATGAGTGCTGTACATGACTCGAATGACCACAGAGGCGTAAGACAGCTATTTTTTAATTCATTAATTGCACAGGCCTGCAATATTTTGGATTTGGATAATTGTTTTGACAATCTTCTCCTTTCGGAACCGTTTCCATATTCATCATAAAAAACTTCTTATGTTTTCCTTCACACTATTTATTTGATAAAACCGACCCGGATATCGACACCACAACTGTGCCATCATCTAGGGTGAAGAGCAGGTGCCATCCAGATGATGGCATAGTTGTGGTGCCGAAATCCGGGTCGGTTTTATGAAATAAATAGTGTGAAGGAAAACATAAAGAGTTTTTTATGATGAATGTTAAAAACTCCTACCAAGTAAAGCCAGAAATGATAACTTATGTTTCCATATTTGTTAGAAATACTACATCCCTAAAAAGTTTCATAATCCCAACAAAAGAGTTTTTTTCAATTTTGTTTCCGACAACGTCGGAAAACTTTCACAAATATATTTAAAACATTCTTTATCGTTTCGCGAAATATAAAAAAATTTTTTTATTAATCCAAGCTTAATAGGGTGCAGGGGAACTTTTTTCGGATCACTCAAACTATCATTAATTATATTTTTGCTTCCAAGTTCTAAGTTTATTCTGTAAGGCTAATTCTTTCCAGAGCTGGCCCCTATCTCAGCTCTTCCATTCTTGTAAAACGCAGGGATACTACATGTATCCTCCATACCGTCCAAGAATCATGGAATTAAATTTCAAATCACCGTGCATAGTTCGTTCATGATCACGGTGTTTTAGATTAGTGTGAGCTTGGAGTAATCACAAGAGGTAGTTTTTCAAAGCCTTCTTCAACATGCTTACAATGCCCCGAGAGATATTGACACATACTTGTTGCCAGTATAAAGAAGATCTGTTTTGAGGCTTCTTTTTGATCAGTTAATGAAGAGTCTCCATTCGTTTACATCCTATCACATGTTTCATTCAAATTCATTTGATTCACACAAATTTCTCCAACAAACCAGGAACATTTCTTTAGTGAACTGGGTTATCTCCTGCGGCGAAATATGGGATAAATACTTGTTATTTCCTTCTGTATCACTCAAATGTTATTCCTAGGGCCAAAACTTTCTTTTCCTTCAACCTAGAGCCAAACAGTTTTGATGAATTCTTAGAAAGACCTAAGTCTCAGACAAAGGCAATCACTTCAGTCAGTGTGAAAGGTCTCAGTTCGTTGCTGATTGCAACTTGTTGAATGTATTTATCATTATCTGAATCTTGTTATCAGACCTAGCCTAATCTAACATTGCTTGGGGGTAGTTTGCATAGCTTCATTTACGTTGTGTCTTTTTTTCTGTACGCACTGTACAAAAATCATTTTGCGATCTCTGGAGCGTGATGAGATTTTTCTCTTGATTGGTCCAGAATTAGCATATGAAAAACTGCACAAATCACCTACTACTTCACAAGCAATTTTTTTACTGGAGGTTTGTGTAACATTTGTAAGGTTAGTCTATGGTTTCTGCAAGATAGAGGAGTTTTATGTATTCAACCTTAGAACAAAAGGTACTGTTGTTCCTAAAATTATCCTGAGTGACCATGAAACTCAACAGAAATTGCGCTAGGTCACGACTTTGGTATCGCCTGTCAAATAATCTTGGCGAGGTACCTGATGTTCAACTGAGGTAATAAATACTTATTTTTTAAGGGATAGATTCCGCAACCACAATCTTGAATATCTCTTTTGGACACACAAATTGGAGTAAAATTTGAAAATTGCTGAAATAATGCAGAACTTCCTAGGTATGTTTTTAAATTCTGAGGTACGTTTGAAAACGACACATTCCCTTTTTTTATGGACATATAATTTAAAATCTGCTGTGACAAGACCTTTTTTCTGCTACCGCGCTCAATTAAAACGATTCAAAAAGGCAAGAAAGAGAAAATCTTATACGACTATCTTATACAACTCGGTTCCGTAAATTGCTCTACTTACAAGTCCTAGACACAAAGCTAAAATGCTATTTCCTGCTATAAGCTTCTTATTGTGGCGAAAAAGGTCAAATATTCAATGTATTAAGATGACGTGGACTACTTTACATAAGGCCGTAAAAGGAACAGCCTTTCCTTTTTTCGATATTGAACACGTTTCTTGCCAACGTAATTGTGTGTCTCCAGGTCTGCAGTAATTCCACCACAAAAACGTCCCGTGCAATTTTTTCCGTTTCGGCGAAAATACCGTTTCAAAATAGAATGACATAATTATGGTCATTTATACAAAAGCTGTTAGTGAGAGGCCAGTAATACGCGTGGACGGAAAAATGTTAAATGGCGCGTTAAACATGAGTGTACTGAATACAAAAGGTTGTATTCTTGACAAAAATATCCTTAAAATACTATTTAGAGAACTATGATAGCGCGCAACTGTTCTGTTATAGCGCAAGAGTACACGGAAGGAATAAAAATGTTAAAATTGACTATTATACATAGCTTAGTTTTGCTGGTGTAGTTACAAGAAAAGAGTTTGAATGCGTGTCATTTTTTCTATTATTCATCTCTCTAGAACTAGGCAACGAGAGTGAATTTGAAGGAGGTCAAAAAGGAGCTGTTAAAATGGCGGGAGGACGTCTTAATTGGTAGACCTCTTGGAAAGATTGATGGAGGAAAGAAAGTAAAATGATCATGTAAAAAGGAGGGAAAAGGAAGAATTCTTAATGTCGAAAAGGTGAGAGGTAGGAAGAATTTTGAGCTAATTGTGTGCCACCATTAAGATTTGGGTGGGAATCATTGTCAAATAGAGGAAAGGAGACGGCTATTTGGTACGTACTAATTTAGAGTTTAGGAGCAAAAAAAGATTGTACGTAGGGTGGTCAGCGAGAATCCTTAGAGAAGATTTATTTCGTAATAACAGGGCAAGAGAATGGTTATGAAGACATTAACCGTTGAAACAGGAGTGAATTAAATATGTAGGGATAACCCAAAATGGGACAAGTACTGATCATTTGATGGTAAAAATCCCGTGAACAAGGACGTAATAGTCTCTAATATAATTTCGATGGCTTCTCTGAGAAGGCTGGGGGAGTAGTGGCCCTCTTTTACGTTTGATTTTGCCTCGTTAAAATTCATGTAATGGCTAGGAATACTCTAGGTGTGTTCAGTCTGAGCTGATTTTCACAACTGATATTAGGAGTATAGTGACATATCTGTGACTTTTTTATGCCAATTAATCTTTCTTCAACTGCATGTAAGTGCTATCAACATATGTTTGATGTAGGCATTCTTATATTAGTTCGTTATAAAGGGGAGATTCTTCGGTAAGCGATCCTTTGCCTTTTAGAGATTGAAGATTTCTTGACACAGTTGAATCTTATGTCAACCTTTTGCTTTGTAAGTACCCTGCATATCTTATGGTATTTATAGATGATAAGAGCCGAGGTAAACATGCTACTCGGCAACCAAAAGATTCGTAAATGGGTGCTTCATGTCCATTTTATAATTACTAACCGATTTAAGGGGTTAAAATTATAAGCCTTCTGGTAAACCGAGCGTCAATGTTTCCTATCCTCTATTGGTCGTTGACGTTTTAGGGTAAGGCAGTGCTTGGAAACAGCATTAATCCTGTTAAAATCAGTGTTGGGTGGTAGCATCATGATGTAGCAACTCCTATATTTAATGTCTGTGACGCGCAGTATTTTTTAATAAAGAAGCTGCAAATGGGAAGCCAAAAAATGTATGTAAGTTGTGGCTGTATTTGTATGTCTACTTCTCAGTAAACTTTCCAAATCTTACGGTACGAAGGTAAGACATTTCATACTCAGTAAACGCGTGAGTATAGTGACTTTTCTGTGAAGCTGTAAGGAATAGTAATGATTAAAATCACTATCACATCAAAACAAGTAATTTATAATTTTTTCCTTACATACTATGGTTAAACGCGATATACCAAAGAAATAGCCACGATTCAACGCGATTTTAAATCGAAAACGTCCGCTGAGAGACCGTTCTATTTTTTGAAACCCATCGACCGAACAATTTAATGCAACCCGTAACAGTAAAATTTATTGAATCGAAGAGCACATGGATATAAACGGAATTTTAACTTTTAAAATAGAATACAATGGAGTTTTAAACACTATTGAATGCAAAGTTTTGGACGCGACTGTTAACGTTCATCCATTATTTGCAATGAATAAAAGGAATGTGGAATCGATCTATGGTTTAAAAAATTAAAAAAACTCACCAGTTACAATTTTCGACCCTTAATTTATAGACACTCAAAATAAATAAACAGGCGTCTTAAAGTATTATGCTGCTACAAGTTCTTGTGGTTTAGTTCCATAAATATTGCTCAACAAATATAAACTAGTCATAAAGAGAGCTGTTCGCCGAACAACATAATATGGCATATATTTAGGTATATTCGTTATATTATCCACTAAACTCTGATTTTTATTAAAACATTTAATTTTAGTTGTTTATAGCTAAACTGCTGTTTAGTAATTCAGTGTAGTGTAGTTAGGAAATAGGCAAAAACTAAATTTCTTCTCAAATAAAAGATAGCTGACATATTTTTTTAGTAACCATAATGTAGCGGCTTTGTGGCCTGTTGATCCCCGCTATCTTTTTGAAGAAAGTAGCTAAGAAGTAAAAAGGGACAAATTTTTTTAATGGTTACTGAACCTTGGTTAAATCCTTATGAAAATAATTTTAAGGCCGACACGGATCATCAGAGACCCATAAATGACTTCTGAACTTTATATTAAACAGAAACCGTCTCCGCCTATAAAGCATCATTACTCTTCTCTCATCTCTAATAATATTTCGTTATATTTCTTCGGTATGAGACTTAATGAATGAACTCTTGAATGGGACCTAAGACAAAGATATCAATCAATTTTAAGGGTATTACAGTTTTAACGGGGCTCATCTTCTAAGATACAAGTCGCCCAAATGTCCTTGGGCTATTATGACTAGGCACGCCTCTTCAAGGAGTAGAGGACATAAATATGAGGAAGTAACCGTTGATAAACCAGCGCCGCCACAACTGAGTCAATTCTACATTGCGTTTTCTCACTTCCTGCTTGTAAGTTCTAAGAAGAAAGGAGGAACTTACTCTCGACGGTGAATAAAGGGACATTTTCCAGACATTTTAAGGCATTTTTGACCATTAGTCTCAGGGGTTAAACTAATTTGAAATAATTACCCGTACCACGTGCCCGTTTTTCCAACTACAAGATATTCTACAAATTCTTGCGCTTTACACGTGCAATGCCTGGTGGCGGTGAAAAGGAAGAACTCTGGTAATTTGGCAGCATATCTCGTTGAAGATTCAAAATTTTTAACTTTTTTTAACAAAATGCGGAGCTCTGCTGCGTAAATTATTAGCATCTAAAATAGCCATTTTTGTCAAAACTAAATATAGCTCATTGATGTGGTGTACATATACTGTTGTTGGGTATCTGAATACAGAGTAACAGCCGAAACCGGTCGTTTGTTTTAAAGAAAATGTGGAAGTCACAATTTTTTATCTCAGTATGTATTTGTGTTACATTTGTTCCAGAAATCACAAATAGGAATATGCTTCAATATTCACGGCTCCATGAAATTGGACGACTTTATCTAATTGCCACTGTTACCTTGATGAAATGATTAACTGCCTGAACCTAAAATGCAGAGATCCGAGTTCTTTACCTTCAAGATTAGTTTTTTTTACCCGTGTGGCGAGGTTTGTGCTGTGTAGCCCATTTTCTATTTAAACTGGATCAGAACGTCTGTTTTGACTACAAGTAGAGGTAATGCTGTCAAAATTGCTTATATCCTATCTAATTAACGAAGAAGAATTGAGTCGGTACCAATGCTCCTGTATTGTAACCCATTAGCAAGAAGGTTTAGCAAAGAGAGCTTTGCCGTTGCCTAATATTCTTTTTATCTTTTTCTTTTTTTTATCTTTTTTATACCAAGTAGCCTTTTTTATACCAAATCTTTATCTTTTTTATACCAAAATATCTTTTTATACCAAGTAGCACCATCACAACTAGCTTGTTCTATGTAGTTATCATCGATCATCACTTGCAAAGCATCTTTCAAGCAAGTGAGTATTGTATATTTCAAAATATTCTGACTCTGTTAATTACTTACGACTACCATCCCCTACCGACCGTAAGTCCATTGCCAGTTGATGAGCCTCAACTAGGGATTTTGTTCCCTCATTGATTTGAAAAACTCTTCATTAAGTAATCGTCATTTTGGTGGAGCCGAGTATAATTAGTTCTATGAGTTATATGTCAAGAACATATTACAAATAGATTTTAACTGATGCAACCGGTTACCTTAATTATAAATTGTAATCACTTTGGTATTAGCTATCCGCAAAAATGTACGTTGGCATCATCTTCATTGCATGAAAATAGTATATCTCTTTTAATTCCACGTTGATCATCGTGATACATACCATTGAGCTCGTATACTCTCGCTATACTTCCTTAAATGGCCTGCCTATTTGTAGCACTCCCAAATCCCCAATTCAATGCGATCATTTCTAAGGACTTTTGCGATATAACCTCATAAAATGTTGTTCTGAAGGATAAACTTCCTCTTATTTTCGTTCTCATTTGGAAATTTTTGCCTTCTCAATTGCCACCTAGAACTATTATCTACATTCATGATAGGTCCCATTTTGTAACCTATAAGGGTAAAATTCTTTCTTTTGAATGTATCGATTGATATGAATTTCTTGCAAGAAAATAGTTTTCTAGTAAGTGATGGCTATGATTTTACACATTTAATTCCATAGACGTGTCCCGGTACTTACTTTTATCAAGACTTTGCCAGTACTTGCAGTTGTTATAGAATATTACAGATATAAAATAAGAAACTCCTTTACGGTTACTGAAGGCTTCGTGAGTCAATTAATTTTGGATCATATAAAGAATTGATAAAATCAAATTAAACATTACAGGTTGATGTAACGTGCGGCGTGATATGCCCTAAATATTTTGTTAAATTTTATCAATCAATATGAGCCGCGAAACTTCAATCAAGAAATATGTATGAATTATTTTTCCCTCATTCCAAATTTAAATGTGAAATTCAGCCGAAGGAAATAAGCCTTAACTATTACCAAGAAATAAGTGCTTATGTTATCAGTTACATACTGAAGTATTTGTTACGAATAATTTTGGGTGATATTTACGGCTAAAAATTCATTTATAGCTCTTAACACCTCTGCAATTTTAGTATCCCTTTATCTCTTCAAATCATTACAGAATGTAGGAGTAGAATGTGAAGGATCATAGCTATGCAAAAATTAGTTGAATTCGTAACTACAGTAATAGGTTGTTAAGGTATAATGTGAAAGTGTCGTAATGGCAATGGAACGCAACGGGAAACCATACCCACTGGTTGTTAAGTTTGGGGATTAATTAAAGGGGGGATTATCTCTGGCCACGCACACTTAATGCAAAAGGCTATGTTTTACTCGGTCTCGGGATGCCAAAAATTTGGGCTGAGCTTAATTCACTCAAGTGTTCACCTGCTTAAGCCTTGCCGTGGAAGCATTTGTTTGTAAACTCGAATAATGGGAAAAAGGATTACTTCGGATGCTGGGATTTTTATTTGATTCCTCCACGGCTTGGCCGGTTTAACGACATTTTTTCCATTGTGTAATGTAATCGCCAAAGTTTAATTCAGCCGCAGTGGTTTTCGTGGTTTTTGAGGTTGCTCTCCAACCATGATCTCGAAATCTCTTAAGCTGAACTGCAGGAAAATCACTACATCTCGCGCGTGAGAGAGAATTATTCCTATCCATTGCTGCATTCGTCCGGGCACTGCTAACTCTCACCAAATTCAGAATTTAGAGTAGAGATAGACTGATTGCCTAAAGGGTTTTCATCAAGGTGAGAAGCAGTGAGCAAAAGTAACATTAAGTATTGTAATTATACCACATAAAATATAAATTGGCAGCATACATGTTCACAGTGATTAAGGTTTACATATTTCTTTTATTTCACATATATATTACATGTATAATGCTAGCGCGTCTATATTATCTATTTGATATCATAAATATGTCAATGGAATTACAATATTATGATCAATTTCATTAATGTATTTATGATTTTTCACAACTTTTAAAGTGTAATTGAACAATTATATTAAATTTCAAAATTATAGTAAAGAATTTAACACATTTTTTCAGAAAAATTACTGATTTTCCATCCAAATTCGACCAGGTGATTGCCCTTGGGGTAACCGATTTCGACCAAATTTGGCAAATCGTCTTCATTTGATTACAAAATGAAAATCACAAAGCCATTTTGTAATCCATTCAACGGTTTACGAGATATTGCAATGTTGTAAAACAAGAATTTTACAAAAGCGTCGTCGCATTTGACGGCATATCTCAGGCAATAAGGAAGATAAAAATGCATGCAATGACCTATTTTTAAGGTCATTGCATGCATTATTAAAGGTCATAAATTAAATTGAGAAAGATAATTAATGGATTATTACATAAAATTTAAACAATTAAATAAAGTTTATAACAAATTCAAATGTTCAAATTGATTTTTGACGATGTAACTATGCCTTCGATTTTCCTCATTTTTTAATATGTTGTAGATACAACCCTCCTCTACAAGTTAAAAAAATTTGGTAGGGGTAATATTTCATTTAAGAAAGAAAAAAAGTTTTGAGTGAAGGCGTAACGCTGGTCTCCCGCCGCGGCGGCGTCCGGCTCTCGCGCCGAACGTTCAGTAGTCGGCTCTCCAGATTCCATCCAGCTTCCTTTTCCATCTTCTTTTCACCAATTTTAACTGTATACCGACCCTTTGATTCCCTTTACCCATGTCATTCGCTATTTGCTTCCCACTGAAGTGACCGTCGCTTTAGAATCTAGGATTAGCGACAACATGTTTAACAGCGGGGGCGACCGTGGGCCCACCAGCGGCCGTGCTCGTAGAACAAAAGACAAACCTCGCCCCGTCTTAGACCTCCAATGCTACTTTCCTCTCTTCCCCTATCTCATTCACCTCGCATACCCTTTATTATGTTCCTCCTAGTCCGTCACTCGGGCACTTTTTTTGAAATGTTGCATAGAAATGCCATTCAGCATCACCGTCGAAATCTTCTTAGTGATGCAACTGATTCATCATGTTGTAGCGGTTCTTCTATTGAGCCACAGCACCATCGGAATAGTAAATTATTCTACTTAGATAATGTACTCTTCTTCGAAGAAAAGTTATCAGTTTCCCTTGAAAGGTATAGAATGCACTCACGTTATGTTCCATACAGTCTGAAATAATAACCAAACTGAAAGGTGCGACTTTATCGCAGGCATTTCTGCTGTAACACGCAAATGGATGTACTGTAGTCTGATCGTTACACCAATGGACCCCCTGTACAGCATCTTGGTGAAGAAAAGAAAAATTCTCAGACAGATCGGCCACAACGACAACTTTACGCAATTTCAGATTGTCACTGACATTTTAAATAAAATATAGTTTGCATGCAAGCGATATAGTCATGCCTTCTTACTTTGGTGGTATTCTCAGCGAAAGCCTCACAAAAAATATTTACGTCCTTGACCTGTGTGGTGAACGCAAAATAATTTTCCATTTCCATTCCAAGTCCATTTCTTGAAACAAACCTTATCCGTACTTTTTTCCCTGATGTACTCTGAAATAATTTCTGTCATTCAGTCTCTACTCCCACATTTTCTGACGACATCATCACCGTTTTCGCCCTCTTCTCGTGGCAGTGTTTCTGGGTACTCACTCATGACGCACATTTCTAACGGAGGGCGACAGAGTGAGAATTCCAGGCAATCCCGATAAGTTTAGAAAATTTTTTCTCCGTTATCCGACTTTATTTGCCCTAATCCAGCCCCGAGGAATTGTAACTTGTAATTCTGGTGGATCATGCAGACACATATGGTGTGAGTGCCAGGTTCACCAGCCAACACGCATTCAGGAGGCTTCAAATCTGCAAATTTGGAGAAACCAATCTTTAAATTAGGATTTCTCTCTTAAAAGGCTTCATTAGCTTCCCTCAAATTGCAAAGAATTAACCTTTTCTGCTTTACTACGCGCACATTTCCCTCCTTTACACTCTTTTTTTCCCGCCATTTCTCTACTAATCTCTGCCTCACCACAGAACTCAATCACTATCAGTTTAGTGTCATTTGAGAGGTATTTGTTTCGTCTCGCGTTCGCAGAGCACAGAATTCCTTACTAAAATAGGTATTTTTTCATCTTTTTGACCAAATACGTCGATGTTTGAAACTCCTGCTTTATCTTTGAAACACTCCAAGATTTAGGTAGGACAGATAGGATAAAAAATCTTTCACTCATTTTCGTAGCGTTTAGGAACTTATCCTTTAGCTTCATAATCATTTCCTTGCCATCTTGGTGGAAGAGATCTTCTTGTTCAGGAATATCTTCTTGAATATTCACCTCCCCACCAGTAACCTTTTGAAGAGATAATCTCAAAGCAGCGGTTGCCACTTTTAATTTCTTCGCTAGATATTTGCTTGTCCTCTGCAATTTTTTGTTGTTGTTACAGGTGTTTGATCCAGGGATTTTAACGTCTTGTACAGTTTTCCCAAGCAAATTACTTTTCTTGGAATGTACTGACATCCATTGGTTTCATCAGTCCCGCTATCTTTCATAGAACTAACTGATAACTCTGACTAAGAACCTTGAGATTTAATAGCGAATGTAGCACTGGTTGAAGGTCCTTCTGCACCATAAGCCCTACTCTGATAATCGTCATTTGTGGCGACCTCTGACTGACTTTCTGGCACATGTTGAGAGCAACCTGGATTGTTCTATTCGGCAAAATTTTCTGGCCAGAACCAGAGCCTGGCCAGAAGAACCGCTACAACATGATGAATCAGTTGCATCACTAAGAAGATTTCGACGGTGATGCTGAATGGCATTTCTATGCAACATTTCAAAAAAAGTGCCCGAGTGACGGACTAGGAGGAACATAATAAAGGGTATGCGAGGTGAATGAGATAGGGGAAGAGAGGAAAGTAGCATTGGAGGTCTAAGACGGGGCGAGGTTTGTCTTTTGTTCTACGAGCACGGCCGCTGGTGGGCCCACGGTCGCCCCCGCTGTTAAACATGTTGTCGCTAATCCTAGATTCTAAAGCGACGGTCACTTCAGTGGGAAGCAAATAGCGAATGACATGGGTAAAGGGAATCAAAGGGTCGGTATACAGTTAAAATTGGTGAAAAGAAGATGGAAAAGGAAGCTGGATGGAATCTGGAGAGCCGACTACTGAACGTTCGGCGCGAGAGCCGGACGCCGCCGCGGCGGGAGACCAGCGTTACGCCTTCACTCAAAACTTTTTTTCTTTCTTAAATGAAATATTACCCCTACCAAATTTTTTTAACTTGTAGAGGAGGGTTGTATCTACAACATATTAAAAAATGAGGAAAATCGAAGGCATAGTTACATCGTCAAAAATCAATTTGAACATTTGAATTTGTTATAAACTTTATTTAATTGTTTAAATTTTATGTAATAATCCATTAATTATCTTTCTCAATTTAATACCTTTAAAATAAGTCATTGCATGCATTTTTATCTTCCTTATTGCCTGAGATATGCCGTCAAATGTGACGACGCTTTTGTAAAATTCTTGTTTTACAACATTGCAATATCTCGTAAACCGTTGAATGGATTACAAAATGGCTTTGTGATTTTCATTTTGTAATCATATGAAGACGATTTGCCAAATTTGGTCGAAATCGGTTACCTCAAGGGACAATTTTGCCAATTTTCT
This sequence comes from Ceriagrion tenellum, assembly GCA_963169105.1. Classification (NCBI taxonomy): domain Eukaryota; kingdom Metazoa; phylum Arthropoda; class Insecta; order Odonata; family Coenagrionidae; genus Ceriagrion; species Ceriagrion tenellum. Next base: position 107,309,724 of record OY720639.1, read on the forward strand.
GGTCGAATTGTGGTGGAATGACCCAATATTATTATGGAGGTGCGAATCCCTATCCTATCGAAGGGAGAAGTTTAGATTAAATCTTTTACAAAAGTTTGAAGTAGACTTATTTTTGTCGGGCGTTCAAGATACTTTGCTGGAGACAAATTTTTTAAGTAGAGATTATCATCACGATAATAATAAAGAATTAGACTGCAGAACCGAAAGATGGATTTAAAATGTTATCTTTTTCCACGCAAAATAAAGGACCATAATAGTTGTGATAGAGTGATTCTAGGATGCTTTGCCCCTGACCATGCAAAACAGGTTTTCGCACTTGGGCTAAATATCTTAACATCATTATCAGCTACTAACCTCGCATGTAATTTCCGGCATGATATAGCTTCTACATGATTTAGTACCTTGTAAAACAATTTATCTGTCGCAGAAAGTAGACGTATCTTAAGTAGTGTACTGCATGTACTGCATGGTTCATGCACGTAGCACGCACCTAGTTTCGGGTCTGACCGCGCACCGCTAAACAGACTTCTTTGGGCTGCGCCTGACATTTCGAGGGAACGTGCGCAGTCCGGATTTCTTCTGGGATGAGGCCTTCATGTGTCAGGTGGAATCACTGCATTCCACACACCCTAGTGATAGCTCACATGGTATTTCATAGATGTAGATATGTAGAGTATTCCATCAGCCACAAGATTTTACATAATGAGTTTCATTAGACGTGGTAGTACTGCGACCTGGAAATAAATATTTTCACTGTCGCACTTTGTCCTCTTTAATGACTTGTATTTAAATGGTACTAAGGCAGATATAAGACAATTTCATATTTTTGATCAGATTAAACAATAATAGATTTATTTAATATACTGTAAGGGTTTCTACATTATAAGTATTCAGTCGTTTTAAAAAGTTCCTTAATAAATCAGACTGTTCCCCGTCAACCTACAAGTGATCACTCTTATTCCGATATCTTTGTATTTTAGTCATCCTATCCTGAGATTAGTTTACTTTCTTCGTCCTTTCTTCCTTTCATTCTTGATATTTCATTTATCTTCTGGTAGCTCTCACGTTTAATACTCCGTTTCGTCTAGCCAATGAAATTTTCCCTCAGTCGACCTTGTTGGGTTTTATTATTTCATATTCTTTGGAATAATTCCAGTTTTCACTTGAATACGCCGAGAGGAGAGGCTAAAATCAAGATAGCTCATGGTTTGGTTAAATATTTACGCAAATTGCTCAAAGATCAAAGGTGTTTATCAAGTTATTTATAGCTATCATGTGGAGGACACTGATCGTTGATTGTGACGGCAATCACATGATTTCTCCGTTAATCATTTCTGAATTTTTTGTTCACAACTTCATTGGCTGCAACAAAGTATATTAGTGCTGTGAAATTACACCGCGTGTTAATAGCTCATTAGAAGTAATTATTAGGACTTAAGAACATCGCTATTTAGATTAACAATATATTTCACTTGGAATATGTGATACCATTAAAATATATTCCTCTGACCGTACGCTCAAAATATCCGTAGTAAAGTAGTCCTTCTCTATGTATTAACAAAGAAACACTTTTTCGTCCATTCTCCAAAGGGGAAGAGATATGCCATGAAAAAAATCATCCGACTTGACCGGGACTCAAACCATGATATCACAATTGCCGGTCAGCTGGGCTAGCCGATTACAACACTGTGCAATCTGAATTAAATAATTAATTTTGCTTATGCATTTTCGTAGTGATTGGAGGACCTTATCTATCTTTTAAAGGCAGTATTGATATTTCATCTCAATTTGGAATGTCATTAGGTTAATGTGATCGAAGAGAATTCATTGGTGCACCATTGTTATTGTGCCTCCAATGTTGAAGATAGGTTATGTAATTGTTTAAAGCTATTACAAGAACCCTACACTACAGACATGACGAAAAGTAGAAATCTCTTAGTGTTTTCCACACTTAAAACTTTTATTCCTGACCCAGGTTTCGATTGCCTTGCAATCATTTTCAAAGATTATCAAGAAATTTTCCTTTGAAAATGATTGCAAGGCAATCGAAACCTGGGTCCGGAATAAAAGTTTTAAGTGTGGAAAATACCAAGAGATTTCTCTTTTTCGTCATGTCTGTAGTGTCATTCCACAAAGTTACGCCTTCAACCATGAAGGTTAACCTTTTACTAATTATAATGCCTTTTGTGAAGTAAAAAAATTTACTTAAATGGCTATTTACTATTTATTAATAATGGCTGTTAAGTTTTTTACTGGACTAGACTTATTCAAAAATTATTTTCCAAGGTTTGATAAAGGTTGGTGAGCCACTAGTTGGTGGTTGAAAAAGTTTTCTTTAAAAGAGAAACTGAATTTATTCGCGGCTTTATTACCTGAAGAGTCGTTGGAAGAGAATGTTGTGAACCCAGTACGCCTTGCAGCAGTAGAGAAATAAAATGAATTAACTGCAGTTCTGGATATGTTATGTAAGCACATACACTACTCGATAATGAATGTATTAAAAATTCACTGCCAAATTATCACCATTAGTTACATATCAGCACTGGCGGAACGGAATTGCGAAATCAGGGGAATACACAAATGCAGCAAAAAGCACGAAATGGAACTATAATTCAATATTAGTCAAGCCTAAGTAAATCTAAATTAATACTTTATAATTTAGTCGACACATGAGTCAACTTCCTTGCTCATTACGACCTTTTGACTTTGAGGTCGTTCTCCAACTACGACTAAAATTTCTTAGTCAATATTTGAGTGTCTGCGACGTAGTCGTAAGTAAATATTTGAGTTCCGACGTATATCATACTTAATTCTAGGCATCTACTTGCGTAGCTGAAAGAAAGAGGTGCCCTCTAATGCAATGAGTCTTTATTAATGTCTTTGAAGTGCCTAAAATGGCTTTCTGGGGTTGCGTCTGATTAATCTATACGATGGCACAGGCGCCCGCGTAAGCTGCTGAAATAGAAACGCCTATGCGTCCCGCTTCTGGAATCCACTCAGCAAATAGCAATCCATCATCACTTCGCGGATTCGTTATAGCACCTGCACAATCCTCCTAGGCTTGATTTGAACCTCCTTTTTTGTTCTTCCCCGAAAAATATTTTTATCCACACCTAACGATACGCAAACACTCTTTGCTCGTTGCACTCGACGCACTCTTTATGCTTTAAATCTAGTACACTTTTTTTTCTTCCTATATTCCCACACCTGAAGTTGATTTAATTCCCTTTATAATTAATGAATAGCCCTTACTTTCCATCATTATATCAATACGTAATAAACTCAGTTCATGGGGCATCTAATGAATAAGCGTCTAGACACAACTTACGAATGAATTCACCTCTATTACGGAACATCTTAGTAGTTTTTCTCTCGGAGGAAAGCAAGTGCATTATTATATTAATGCAAGTGTACGAAGCGATTGTGTTGGAAGTAGGGTTGGCCTCTGCTTGATAAGTGGGCGAAGAAAATAGAGTTATACAATATTTATCATCAACCTCGTTGTAAGAATAAATAATGTAGTGTGCAAGTTTGACAATGTTTTAAATGCTCTCAATGCTAGTTAATATTTCATCATCGGAGGGATAACCACCTCATATATCTGTATTAGATGCTTGTGTTGGAAAAAAATCCTAAAAGAAGAATTACTTTTATCAGAAATTATCTTTCTTTCCAAATAAGTCCGTTCAAATAAAAAACTAATGCTGTATATGTTGCATGGAAGTAAGGCGAAAATATGAAATTTTTTTATTTCCAGCGGCTGTCAGTAAAGCTCTCTGTTGATGACACTTTCGTTCCATATCCTGACTTGTTGTATGAATTGGAGTACAAGAATAATTTTCAAAATTAACGGAGGGTATTTCTGTGTCGTATATCTGAAAATTCAACCATTTTAGCGATGTAGTTATAAGCTTGACCTAAACACAACGGTTTTAAGATATGCCTTGTGACGAATAAAATCATTGGCCTTGTTTTCTACGGCACTTGACGTGGAAAGATCTACTTGGCCATTTTAAGTAGTATTTACAGCATATGGAAAAAGTGAATGGCAAATATGCTACGTTTGTGAGTTTTATAGAAGTCTGTGATTTAACGGAATGTTATCTATGTGGTTAAGAAAGATTTAAATTGAATTTTGACGAAGTGGGGGCGAGTATGGACATGAGAATTTAAAATTGAGAATATGCAGGGTATATCAAGTGTTGTGATAATATTTCTCCATTCTTCTGCGCCACGCCACTGCGCTGCGCCACGCTCCACATTAAAGAATTTGAGGATCTTTTCTTTGAAGTTTTATTAACTTTCTCACGTGAAATCCCAACTTTTCATACTTGCTTGTTTTTACCGAGGATAATTATTTCCCATCATGTGAACTCTACAGACACTGCCGTGCACACTTAGCTCTGGTTTATACCCTTCAAAGCTTTTCAGGGCCTTTCTACGTGATAATAATTTTATTGCCGTCACTGTTTTATGTATTTTTTTCACTTCAATATATTTAAAATTACAGTGTGCGCGATTAAGTCACTGACGTGGCTCGAATTTACTGCAAAACTAGAGCGAACTGGGAATCATGAGACCTCTCTCAGCATTTTACTCTCAACTCCTCGATACCACCAGGCTAATTAGGACGATCCTTCTGTAAATCACCCAGGAGTTTTTTTTATTTAGGAACCTGTCAACCTGAAATTTTTATATAAATTTGGCCATACTCAGTACTAACTCTGGACAACCACATTATTTACGTGTGTTTCATGTCATTACCCTTCCGTGGCATTTTTTCGTGATATTTATGAAGTAATATTTCAATAATGCAGCATTTTTTCCGTTAAAACTCACGTCCTGTGTATTTAAGAAAGTTTCTTTGGAACGTAAATAGCTTTTAAGAACAGTGCATAAATGCTATTGAGAGTATTGGCATACTGCATGGTTACGTAGCATTATGAATAAGGTGGTCAACCGAAGAATGTTGGGAAAGAGTGGAAGAGAGAGGAAAATAATGGAATGTTTTACTATAGAACGTTAGGAAAAACACTCGCAGCATTTTAAGGGGCTTTTGAAGGGATCGTTTAGTAAATGAACGTGAAGTGAAAACGCTGTAAGGTCAAGGTTTTGGGAGGACTTACCACTGATGTTTTAGAATACTTATGATTATATTTTCATGAGAAAAAAAACCACTCTTTAAACATTGAAGGTGGATCAGGAACGATGAAACTATAATACCTTTTTGACGTTTCATGGACGTCATATGATCATGATTAGCAATTCCAAGGTACATTCATATTGAAATTTTATATTGTTATTGATGTATAAGTGGTCCCTTTTACTAATTGACGGTTGTTGTACCCTCATATATTCTTTTCTGTAAACCTCTGATGTTGGAATGTTTCTTACTGGTTCCAGTAATAGAAATTATCCAATCTAAATCTGCTCTAAAACGTCTATCTACTGAAGATGAATGTCTATTATCAATTTCAAAGTAGTTTTTATATTGAAGTTTTATATTGCAATTGATGTATAAGTGATCCTTTCATAATTGAGGGTTGTTGTACCTTCATGTTTTTTTTAATTCACCTTTTATTTATGGTCCTGATGATGGGTTGTATTATACTCCAAAATGTCGGCAAGGTATTATATTTTCATTGTTCCTGACCAACCCTCAATATTTTAACAGTGGTTCTAAATTCAGAGGTCGATATTACATTACTGTGATTTTTAAAATAAAATAATAGTGAAATCGAAAAGCATCTTTAAAAAACTGCTGTGGGCTAACAAAGGTGCCACTAAGTTGATGGAAAGAGTAGAATAAGAACGGTTGGAGACTGAGAGGCTACATTGTGGGCTGAAGTAACTTGAAAAAAACATATATATTGCATAGGATTCCATATTTATTCGGTGAATTCTTTTTGTACATTTTCTCGGAAATTTTACCGGGCTAAATTTGTAAATCGTACCAACTTGCGCAGATAGAAAATTGAATCCGGCAGAATTTCCAGAAAGAATTTATATATTTGTCGAGTTTTAGCACGAAATGGGGGACAGCAATTTTAACCCTACTCTTCATCTATAAAAATAATAGAAGAGACAGGTACAAAACTTCCTTATAAAGACACCTCATTTGTTATTAGCAAACACAGCGTGACCCTAGCATAAACATCATTTGAAAAATGAAATTTACCCGTCATCTACTTCGTCCTTTTTCCTATTTCCTCCCCTTCTATGGCCAGCCTCGTACCCACTCTGCCTTACAGCTCTGCGGCGACTCACAGGGTGGTGTATACATTTAGATTTACTTTTATCGTGAGGAGATGCGAAGTAATTTTGATAATTTGAGGAATTAACCTCCATGCATTATTGTACACTACTCATGTTGCACTAAAGTGTCTCGATGTTACGACAACAGAGTTAGTAAAAAAGTAAGTAAAATAGAGTCACCTGTCATTTAAAAAAGCATTAACCTCGGTAGAGACTTTAGTACATCAAGCCCAGTAAAATTGCACGTAACATTGTCAAGTTTTCAATTGTATAGCATTCTTTTAATTGACCAAGCTAACGTATTTTTTTAAAGATTAGATAAAGTCGATTTCACTCTATGTAAAAGTATGCTTTCCAAGATCGAGAATTCTATCAAATTCTACGCATGCCAATGAATTTTTAGAAAAGCTATCAGTCGTTACAGCTCTGGGTAGGCGGAATTCTTTATCCGTATTGAAACAGGAACAGAAACTCGCACAAAGCATTCCATATGCATCCATATTTATGCGACAGTGGTTCGAGTGCATTATGTTATCAATATGTAATAGAACGAAATTTTGATCCCTATTTTATACGCGTAGCCCTCCCTTATAGAAGTCCCCACCTGGGATCCTAGCAGAGAATTTTCACAAATTTCTGGCGTTTCTGTTACATTGTAATTGTTATAAATCAACCAAAGTAGATAGAAAACAATGAAAGAAGATCAAAGGCTCACCGCAGTCATAGAAAGGGAATGAAATGGCAATTGACCTGTTTGGGTCTCATAAAGTACTTAAGTTAATATAATTTTCCCTGAGTGAACATATTTCTTTATGATTTGGGAACTATTATTGACCTTGGTAGAAATATGCTGTCTAAGATTGAGAATATTGTGGGGACGTTGTTGGACTTGTTGGGATGTTTTTCGTATTTTTAACTAACAGAATTCTTCAGTTGTCGCTTCAGTGCTGGTTAGGCGCAATCAACTGAAGGAAAGCAAAAGAACAAAAACTCAACAATATCATTCCACATCATAAGGTGAAGAGGCATCATCAGGTGAAATAAACTATTTGTTTGTTATTTAATATATTTTCCCTAGTCAGGGTCTGGTAGGAGCAAAGAATGAAAAGAACTGTTCTCCTAATCTGAGGCTATTTATCACATTTGACTGAATACGGATACTCTTTCCATCGTATTCCACGCTCGGTGGTCCAAATGGTGAGTTATTTACCTCCAGCCTATTATATTTCCGTGTTTTCTATCACATTTTTTTCTTTTATCCCGTAACGACATTTCTATTATATGCAACACTTGCATCAGACATGTGGTCTCACAAACATTTGTCGAGAATCACGATTATTTTTCTGGTTTTACAAATATTTTCAATTGTTTCGTTACGTTTATGTACTTATAACTGCCTATTTTAACCTATCAGCAAAAATATGGTGAAATATGTATACGATCAGTAATATTTTGTCGGTTAACAAAAAGGATAGATTCCTGCATTGGGCGCATCGAAGAATGATTAGGCAATGTTCCGAAACATTGAAGAAGAAAATATAAGAAATACTGCAGTTTTTTCACCATCCAAGTAAAAGAGATCAAAACTTTTAAAAATATGGCGTGCAACAGCAACATATCAACAAGAAAACGACAAGAGATAAGGGAAGGATCACCAAAATTTTAGAGGTGGCAGGCAGGGATTTCCATGGACTAACAATTCATTTAGGAAAATACCTATATTTACGATGTTGCAGTCACAAGTGTAACCATATGGGAAATAATTTAAACGTCCTCCGGAAGCGAAGAAGAGAAATCTCTGTCATTGCGTGTATAACCGAGGGATTCGATTACATGTTCATATAGTTGCTTTCAGGTGGCGTCGCGTCGGCGGTTTGCTAACCTCAAAGACCTCTGCATTGCCTTTTCTGTAAGTTATAGGTGAGAGAGTACTGCTAAGACAGCATTGCAGAAAGATATTCCTGCTTCTCTTTCATTCTGCATGTATTTTTGTTGAAAATTATCAAATCGCAATGAACCTGTAGAGGGCAATGAATGCGCAGCGGTGAGGAGGGAGAAAAAATTTAACTGAAGTGAAAATCGCCTCTTTTTCATCTAGCACTACCACACATTTTTTTATCCATTCCGCGGCAAGCTTTAGCTTTCTCCGCACCAATAATATCCTAATTGTCCATTTTGATGTTTTTAAATTATATGAATTGTAATATTTATTTCCCTCTTGCTGATCGTTCCTGAAATTACTACACTGTGTTTATAGCTCGTGTAAACTGTGCTTAAGTCCAATGTACAACAGAGAGCCAGCATAATGGATAAAAAGCATGATAGATATTATAGTTACTTAGCTATATTATCATCATTGAACGGGCAATTCTAAGATTGGTTGACTAAAGCCCCCTATCTCTCCCTATCTAATGCTAGGTCCATGATTAACTTTCTATACATGTACATGTAATTTCCTATTTATTTGGTCCGTGAACTTATTCCTGGGTCTCCACCTGGGGACATTTCGCTCCAATTTACCTTCAATTTTATTTTTCACTAGTTAAGTAATGTCACATGTTCATCACAAGTTAAGATTACAAGTTAAGGACGTGATTTCAAGGTTGATGCGTTAACTATTTCTTACTAAAAGCTCCTGGTAAGACCTAGATTGCCGTTCACCAATCTCGTTTGCTTTTACAGCCGATGTTCGATCTTCATTAACTGTAATCACTACCATATTTACCTCCTGAGGTTGTCAGCAGTTTTCTGGACATAAAACTAGCATGGCATACCGACTGTTGTTTTTGATACTTACTACCATAGATTAATTAATTTAAAATTAAGTTGGCATACGCCAATATAAGAATGAAAGTTCAACTTAAAATATATAAGCTAATAATAGCCCTCGCATGTTAAATTATCATTTAAATCCCTGTAGGAAGTTTCAAATCATCTTGGATTACTCGATGTCATGTACCAAATAAGCGTATTATGTGTTTTACATTGTAGTATCACATTTTCGTGTGAAACGTTCTCAAGATTGATCTACAAACTGTTAAAGGGCATAACATAATGTTAATTTTTTGTTGAAAACGCGAAAGCATGATCGCAAAGATCACAAAGGCAAACTCAACTGCAGTTTCTCTCACCACGGAATGGGCTAATGGTTCCCGACTTAATGTTAACAACATTTATTATATGCTTGAAAAATCTGTCTAATAGTCAAGTAGTTAATGCATACGTGCGATACTTCTGAATTCATCGGCAATCTACTCGCGCAGATCTCATTCTTACGCACATCCCTTATGTGCTAACTATCTCTCACGTATCCGACTAAATGGCCTCCGAAATTTATTGCTAGGTCTGCAACGAACGTCGCGGAAAGACGAATTGATAACAGTGGGAAAGGAGTCAAAAATGACCAAAAACAGATTGATTTCCCACAGTCACACTATATTTAATATACTAAATTACAATTATGATTATACGACAATGAGGCCCGCAGGCTAGCTGCCGAAACTTGACGAGCGATGCCGGCTGACGGGGTACACACTCGGTGGCTGGCAGAGGAGAGGGCCGCTGCGATGAAACGTCCGGTCAGCGCAGTCAAAAGGAGGGGAGGTAGCTCTGGATCAGCGGAGAAGGGGGAAGTAGGAGAACTGTTCGTCCAGTCATTGGTTGAGACGGCGGCGTAGAGGAGTACTATTGCCACAAAGTTCCGAAAAGATGCCAGCCAGATTCGCCAGATGCGAATTCACTATAAAAGTAGAGCACCTTGTTCTTGTCGCGCAATATCGCCGACAACGCGCAATATCGCAGACAGTGCTCACTTTGAAATCTCCCTAACCCACTTAGAACATCTCTCGTTATGTCCGACTCGCGACGATGTCCGTGAGCGAAAATGACCACGGCGAAATTATGGCCAAATTTGTGCCGAAAATTCGGCACTGGTCCTTCCAAAAGGTCTTGGAATCAAGAATAATGTCGATCGGGCGAGACGGTATTTAAAGCCAATCGTGATTTTAATTCAATATAGATGCTGGAAAACACCATTACTGTGAGAAAAACTCGATCTTTACTATTCATCTTCAATATTACTTGTTACTTGTAATCTCTTCCAATTATTTATGTCTTTCGTTTTTAGTCCTTTTTTATATATCTAATTACTGTACTTTTCGATGGAAAATTACTCTTTATAGCCTTATTTCTGGATTGAAATGTGTTTTCCGGTTTGCTAAAGGACGTGCTCATTTTACTGCTATTTTTGTGATTCAGCGTTTTTTTTTACTATTTCCGTTGTCATGTATGCGGCCTAAAATTTCATAATGCGAGTAACGAATGGTGAGTTTCAACTCTGATTTTGAGCTAATACAAAATGTTTCAATGTTGCAAGTGTATCGAAGACCATGCTCGCCAAAATTATCCACCATCCTTGAAATCCTCAGGTGATCCTCTAATAAAAATACAATATCTACGGGTGCAATACTATATATAGCTCGCACACGATTTGTATGTACACGCATTCCAGCCCTAGGCTGCCGTGTCTATTTTACTTAGCTGATGTAATTTGTTAGTGAAAGTTATATGACCCCCTCAAAAGTCGAATCCCATGTCGAGAGAGCGCATTCTATTTCATAACATTTTATATGTTGGAGCAATGCATAAATGACATCGGATTTTCACAAAAATAAGCCAATTTGAGGCTAAAACTAATAATTTTGTTGTATTCACTGGCCAATATCACTGTCGATGGAATATAATTTCTATATTTGTATTTTTGGAAACTTGAGTAACGTAGCATCTTGTTAACTTAATTATACAAACTGAATTTTTTCTAAAATTTTGGTGAATATGAAAACGTGTTGACTTTCTGTCACCGTCATGAGAAAATTTCACCTTAGCAGCGAGGTTCTGAAGGTGTATTTTTAAATCATGGGTGATAAAATAAGATTCTTACTTAAGCTCGCCTCAGGTACGTGCTCTAACGCTATCATCAGACGTTTTTGCTGCCCTCTGTTTAGCGCTACACTTAAAGGTCTTCTACTTCACCATCAACTTTTATATCTGTAAAATAACTCATATTTTAAATCTCATTCTAAACTCATTAGTAATGACAGAGGCCGTATAAATTGATTACAGCAGTGTAGATATACTCCGAGTTTTCACGTTGACAGGGGCAATGGCAAAGGCCAATTATCTCCTTGAAATATCTAAACTCTCGGCTCAGTTTCTAAATGGGAGCTCGGTTCCCGTACTCATTGTATGCACTATGACTGTGAGACTGTGAGTATCAATTTTTTAAAACTATAAATGCCCCTAAAATTGTCTAGAATGAGATGGAAATAGGAAAAAACACAACTTTTGCATCTGGGTCACATTTGAATTGTGATTGCTATAGAGAGTTTTGTTTTCATGTGTTGAGTTTAATAAAGTCAGTGGAATAAATTTACCAATTAGTTTTGATTGCAAATCCTGCGGGTAAACGATGATTCCAGTGCATACGACAAAATATCTCATTTATTCATATCACGCTCGGTTTGTTACGCGTTGATCTGAATAGTCTCATCACGATGAATAAAATGTATTTGAAGGCCACAGGGAAACACGAAGCGAAATCCAATCACGTGTGTAAAGGTCACAGTTTCTCTGCGTGTGCGCATGTGAACAGGGAACCCACCATCCCTTTAAATTTTCCATTCACGAGCTCAGTAATGCCGGCGATGCGTGGGAAGTTTGTTAATTTTTAAGAGGGGAGTGCCACCGAATGAGGACCAACTTTTGCATTAAACTATGAGCACGAGAGCGGTTTTCGGGAGAATGTAATACAAAAAATATATTCCGTGATAATTGTCGCGTCCACGCCGTCGGCGTCGGGCGGATCGACTATTGGTGAGGGCTCGCTCCTAAGGGGGTGCGCTCATGTCCGCATGTCGTGGGGGTTGACAGCAAAATAAAGCACTAACTGATAAAATGGATTTATTAAAAACGAATTGTGGTAACATCGTGGGGGGGGGGTAATAACGGCTAGAGGCCGCGCGGTTTTAGTCGCTCTTCCGGGGTGAGGGGCCGAAGAGGTTCCGAATGACCCATGGATCCCTGGGTCGAAGCGGGAGCGCCGGGACTTGCTGGTACGGCGTCAGCGAGCTGTCCAGGGGCTGCAGGCGATAGACGGGTGGCGACGCCAGCGGGCTCAGGAGCGGGTACGGCAACTGACCGAGCTCTCGCAGCAGCTCCTCCACGTCCGGGGTTGATGGCTCCTGGGGTGGCGTCCGGTGTCTCCGGCGGGGTGGTCCGGAGGGAGCGGGCTTGGCTCCGCCGGAAGGCGGCGCGGAGGATGCGCCTCTGCGCCTGAGAGCGCCGGGGCATGGGTCGTCGGGCAGGAGGCCGGGGGTCACCGAGAGGGTTGGCGTAGCTCCGCCAGCCGTGGAGAGTCGAGGGTCACCGAAAAAAGGGTCCGGTGTATCTCCTCTGACTCCCATTTCCGCACTACTCTTAGGGGTCAAGTAAAGTCAAAATACGTTTATTTCCACACCAAACAATACAAAATAACAAAAAACAAAAACAACGGTGTGGTCCCCGCTTTAGGTTGTCGCCTCTTCAGGGTATTCACTGGACATTTTTAAACTGGTGCGGGAACATATTGGCCCGGAATTCGCCCTAGGACGGTGGGAAACCCGCTGAAACCACCGCCAGGCCAAAAACTTAACAAAAACAATAACATGAACAAAGACAGCAAAGAAAAACAAACCGTAAATTTTGGAATCTTTGACACTGCATATGCTCTTAGGGGTCTTCCGAGTCCCTTTTTATGTCGTCCAGGGGCCCTTTGCGGGCCAATCAGAACGCTCCGCTAGGAGCGGAGGAGGGGAAAAGTGAAAAGCAAAGTTGTGCTTCCGGTGAGTGGAGGGGAGGTGAGGGGAAGGGGCGCGTTTGGAGGGAAAGAGCGCGGGATAATTCAAATGTCCCGGGAGCACGCATTATGGCCAGGAGTTTCACCCGCAACATAATTTTGGCGCAACAACTTATTGCTCTTGTTAATTATAAATTCAAATTGTTTCATCAAACTGATAAATTTGAATACATTTGGGTTGGTTCATATCATTGCTGTAATAAGTCGTTGGATTCAACGAGAAGGCATCGAGGCACGCCAACTTCTCTGCATTTGCCGCGTTGTAGCGGGAATAGAGCTTAACAATACTTAAGTTTTTGCGAGGTACGGTTTATCTTCAATTTACTGGTTTGCATTATATTTAAGAAAATGATAATGTATCTAAAAATAAAATGAACGAATTGAGATAGTTTAGCAAAAAATGAACGAAATAATTTAGTTTCAACAACTGTTTTTTCCTTAAGATCTCCATTTTCATTTTTTTCCATTTACATTTTTTCATTCCTCATATGTCTAGGCCTAAGAGATTGTGTTTTGAGAAGCGCTAGAAATTGGACTGAGTCAAATAAAGGTAAATGGAGAAGAGATAAACATGCTCCTCTTCACAGATGGTACTGCAGTCATAACTGGAAATCCAATGATCTTCAATGGTAACTGAACAGCAATGGACCAATTTCTTAACGGTGGACAAAATAAGGAATGATAAACATCACAGTAGAGTATCAGAAGAAAGAACCATACGAAACACCTTACAGAAAAGAAGAACCAGATGGATGGGACACACTCTGAGGCACGTTGAGATTATGAAGAATATGATTGAAGGGAAAATAGAGGGATAAATAAAAAATAATAATATAGAAAAGGAAAATGAAAATATAAAATATAAAAAATATAAAAATATAAAATATATGAAAATATAAAAATAAGGAAAAGGAAAATAGAAAGAAGAGCCCTCAGAGGAAGACTCAGACATAAATTCATGGACCAAGAAAAGAGAAAAGTCCATAAAAAAGCCACTATGAAGTAAAGAACCTATCAGGGAGGGGAGGGGAACCTGTTCAACCAAGCTTGTATTTCTAAAGCTCTCATTCTATCATATGTATGCGATATCTTTTTTCGTTATCATTGATATCATAGTAATTTATCTAAGCCATTTACATCCTCTTCCTTGATTTGCCTGGCATGATTTTACCCTCCGCATCATTGCCACTGTATGTTAAGTGTTTTCAAAGCGGTGGGGGTTGACGAATGATTGAAACTGGCCAACAATTTAAGTAATTGGTAGTATCAGGCGTAACTCGGTGTAGTTTTTTAACATTTTAATGGTAAATTCGTAACTGTGTGATTCCACATATCTTTATTTAGAACGACTCGGGTTTCGACGTTCAACGTCATTTTCATCCCTGAAGATTTCGTCGAAAGCCGGGTTGTTCCAAATACAGATATTTGGAATCACTAAGTGACGAGTAACCATTACATTAATTTAAGCTCTATAGCCATGATTGTGCTTATCGGAGAACATATGTCTATCTACTAATGTTGACCTTATGTTTTTATCATGACGAAATCTTAGTTTTAACCAGGGTAAAATTCTTCCGTGTTAATTTATTTCAAAACAACTCTGTTAGCATTCTGCTTGCAATTTTTATAGCCAATAGGGAAAACGTAGAAAATGTACATATCTAGTTCGCATTTAAAAGACACGCAGAGCATTACACTTTCTCACTGTCGCATTAACTCATTGTGATAACTTATGATATGGAATTTTAACTAGGATGCATGATTTTATTATATTTTATCAGAATTTTTCATCCACTCTACTGACTGAACATGAACTTTGTGGAGCGTAATTCCACGCATTTTAAACTCGTATTTAGAAATACACTGTAAAAAATTATTTACTTGACTGGAGTAAGAATTTAGCTGTTCCACTTCTAAGAAGTGCCAATTTCTAACTTTCTTTGAAAATTTACTTTGTACCATGGCTGGAACATTTGACTCGCAATTGATGGAACATCCTTTGAATACACTCCAAGATTAGTGAACTTAACAAGGTATCAAAGAAATTATCCTCACTTGTTCCTACTAAAAGATAGGCTATATAGTATGCATATCTCCAGTATTAATTTTACTGTTATTTTCCTCAGTTTATCGTCGGATACGTTTATAATTACAGGAAGAAGGAACGGAGTTTGAAGACAAGGAGATTTAATTGGAGGAAAGGATATGGACTTGTATCGCATGTTCATTAGAATGTAAATCCATTGAAAGGTCACCTTTTCACACGGGAAAAGGTATAATTATTTTGCAAACTGTGAAGCATTTATTCACATAAATCTCAACTCCAATGCATCGATCAAACTGCTGCAAAACACAAATCCATTGAGACATTACTGTCATATGAATTGTGTTAGTTCATTGGGATACTTTATGAAATGGAGTTTTAACAAGGATGCAAGTTTTTATTATATTTATCAGAATGTTTCATCCACTCTACTGTCTTAACATGAAATATGTGGAGCTTAAGGTAGTTAGAGCGGAATATTTTTAGCTTAGAAATCAATAAATTTAGTTTCATTTTAAAGATAAATATCTCACCTATCCAATGACAAAAATTTTTACCCCTTACTATATTACTTTCGGAAGATATATGCCAAACATAACAGCCCTTTTACAATGGAAATGGTAAGTGCATGCACTCCAGAGAGACATTATTTACGAAATGAGGTATTTGTAATACTTAGATGTCGTAAAAATAGTAACAGCGCGTACTTCGTTTTTTTCTCAGCAATAGTTGAAAATTAATCATATTGTCACCGCAGTAGGTTCTGGGGTGTCACAAAAAACCTTCCGTTTTGAAGGAGTTTCAAACGCACCGCGCGAGAAAAATGAGTAAAATAAAGACTTATGTAGATATTTTCATTTAATTACTTACAATGTCTGTCATATAAAACTATATTATTGCACCATTAATAATGCAATATTTAATTGATGTCTTACCGCTGGTGGAATTAAAACGTATAATTCGAATATGGTTTCTATTATGACTAGGGAACGATCTCGCTCGGACTACCTAAACTGCACGCAATTTTAACTCCAGTGTTTACAAATACATCATTAAAAATTATTTACTTGACTGAAAGGAGAATTTAGGGGTTCCACTTATGAGAAGTTCTAATTTCTAAATTTCTTTGAAAATTTACTTTATATCATGGGTGTGACATTTGATTCTCAAGTGATGAAAAATCCCTTGAAACCGTCCAAGATTAGTGAACTTAGCAAGGTATCAAAGAAATTATCCTCACTTGTTCCTACTAAAGGAGAAGGTATATAGTTGTAATTATTATCTTATCGTGTTACGTCCTTTTCCCCTTCCTATTCTATTTTGAATCTACTTCTTCACGACCTATCGGTTCTTATTCACCCCTTTCACTCCACTTTCACAGCTTACCTTGTTCATTTGCCGGGCTAGTCAGTGGTAGAGATGGAAAGTGCTATAATACTTCATTTAAATTTATTTATTAACACAATTTATTAACATAAAACACACCAAAATATCACTGAAATACAAAGTACGGACCCTTTTGGTTGAGTATAGAGCAATAAATGCAAACATTCATAAATTGATGATAGTTCAGTCCACAAATAAAAGGTAATGACTCTGCACAAAATAATGGAACTTAGATAATGAAAGTCACTAGTAAATCATACTGTGCTCCCGTTGTGCATATAAATATATATCAAAGTAATGTATATAAAACTACACCAATTCCTCAACACAACGTTTTAGATTAATTAATTCACCAAAGAAAATTTAAATTGGGGCAAAACTTGATACAGACATACAGCTTGACTACTGCATTCATATTCACATAAAAAACGAAATTATTGTTCTTCCTTCTAGGATCTTTGACACTTTTTATAAAAATAAACGTATTACATCACCCGTGTTGATTTAACACTCGTACTAATGGGTCGGACGCCAACTTCCACATTAAACATCCCTGCAGCCTTCTGCACGGCTAATTTCCAATTCTCTCTCGATAAGACGGACCCCTGGCTCTCCAGTGATCCTTTTAAAGCAGTTGGGCTTCCCTGGGCTTCTTTGAATACACTTATTCTTTGAATACTTTTAGCTTGACCCTCAATATTAGGCCGTTCTTTACTTTTGTGGTCGCACGTTCCAGCTCTCCCCCTCAACTCCCCGTCCCGACGCTTGATTTCCCCCCAAACTTTCCCCTTCCATCATCTCAATCGACCCTTTCATTGGTGCTTTTAGCTCCTCCTCATCCTCCTGACGTCTCACTAATAATCATAACTTCCACCCAACCGTCATTATCAACAATATTCCCCCGGGACTAATTGTTGGGACTTCCCCGAGCACATGGGCGAACTCAATCCAATATGACTTCCCGTGAAGTACAATAAATAAATTTTATTTTACAAAAATTGTTTTGTTACATGGTATGCTTACCTCCAGTATTAATTATGCTAGAATTTGTTTCCGTTTATTAGCGGATACTTAAATAATTATAGGAAGTAGGAACGGAGTCGTATGAAAAGGAGATTTAATTGGAGTAAAGGGTATGGACTTGTATTGCATGTTTATTTGAATGTAAATCCGTTGAAAGGCCACCTTCAACGTCCAAGATTCATGAACTTAACAAGATATCGAAGAAATTATCCTCACTTGTTCTTACTTAAGGAGAGGGTTTATTGTATGCATATCTCCAGTGCTATGATTTAGTTCTTTCCCGGCGTATTATGCTGGTGAAATCTTCTCGGGTTTTCCACCGGGTCAGGTCGTTGTGGGCCGACGTTTCGATAGCTACCACCGCCATCGTCCTCAGGGCATGTCAGTATCGAGAAAGGTGCCTCCTTATATGCCTGGCCGTTTTCGCGCCAAAAAGGTCAGGTCGGCTCTGATTGGCTAGCGATGTTCTTCTTCCTCTCCGCCTTTATTCTGCGAAGGGCTGGGTTCCAAGCCTCGCTTAGAGCGTAGCCCGTGTCCCGGTTAAAGTTTTTCTTTTCCATCCGGATCTCTATGGATTCCTTCGTCAGTCGTTCCCAGTATCCGTTGGATCGGCTGAGTAGTCTGGTGTCGTCAAACATTATGCGGTGGTCCTTGCTTAGACTATGTTCTGCCACCGCGGATTGTTCCGGATGGCATAGTCGGATGCACCTCATGTGCTCCTTAACTCGCGTCTCAATGGTCCAGTCAACTTACTTCGCTTACGATGGGAGGTTCTACGAACAGACCGAGGGCGTTGCGATGGGATCTCCACTCTCACCAGCAATAGCGAATCTTTTCATGGAAGACTTCGAGGACAGAGCCCTCTCCACGGCGGTACTGAAGCCCAAATGCTTCTACCGATATGTAGATGACACGTTCATCGTGTGGTCTCACGGAACCGAGGCCCTCCAATCCTTCTTCAGTCACATGAACCAACAGCACGGAAGCATCAAGTTTACCATGGAGAGGGAAAATGACGGCACTCTACCCTTCCTAGATATTCTTATCTACCGGAAGGAGGATGGTACTCTGGGACACAGAGTTTATAGAAAGCCCACCCACACGGATCTGTATTTGAACGCGCAGAGTCACCATCATCCATCACAACGGAGAGCAGTACTTTCAACGTTAGTACACCGAGCGCGGTCCATTGCCGATCAAGAGAGCCTGCCAGCCGAAATTCTACACCTAAAGAAGACCTTCCAACAGAATGGCTACTCGGGAAAGGAGATCTCCATGGCCCTGAAAAGGGCCTTCACGGATCGGAAAGAAACACCTGAGGACAACGACAAGCCAGTTGCCAGCGCCTGTCTGCCATACATCGCAACGATCTCAGGGAAAATCTCTAGAATTCTAGGGAAGTACAATATCCGGACCGTCCACAAGCCACTTCAGAAACTAGGAAGCCAACTTGTCCGTGTTAAGGATGACCTCGGACTTAAAACACCGGGAGTTTATCGAATTCCCTGCGAATGTGGTGAAGTATACATTGGTGAGACGGGCCGGACCATTGAGACGCGAGTTAAGGAGCACATGAGGTGCATCCGACTATGCCATCCGGAACAATCCGCGGTGGCAGAACATAGTCTAAGCAAGGACCACCGCATAATGTTTGACGACACCAGACTACTCAGCCGATCCAACGGATACTGGGAACGACTGACGAAGGAATCCATAGAGATCCGGATGGAAAAGAAAAACTTTAACCGGGACACGGGCTACGCTCTAAGCGAGGCTTGGAACCCAGCCCTTCGCAGAATAAAGGCGGAGAGGAAGAAGAACATCGCTAGCCAATCAGAGCCGACCTGACCTTTTTGGCGCGAAAACGGCCAGGCATATAAGGAGGCACCTTTCTCGATACTGACATGCCCCTGAGGACGATGGCGGTGGTAGCTATCGAAACGTCGGCCCACAACGACCTGACCCGGTGAAAACCCGAGAAGATTTCTCCAGTGCTAATTTTTCTCGCATTTTCCTCCGTTTATCGTCGGATACATTTATAATTACAGGAAGCAGGAACGGAGTTGGAAGAGACGAATATTTAATTGGAGGAAAGGGAATGGACTTCTATCGCATATTTCTTAAAATGTAATCCGTTGAAATATCATCTTTTCACATGGGAAAGGATATACATTTTTTACAAACTGTGAAGCATTTTTTTCACGTAAATCTCTACTCCAATACTATCTCCATCAAGATTCACTAATTCCAAGAACATACAGAATATGCAGTAAGCCAGCCAATTCCGTTTATTTTTATAAACTCTTTTATAAATTTTTTAAGGGCTACTCTAACAGAGATATGAAAGCTAATTGTTACTTAAAGACTACTGTTATTCTCAATATGTTCTTTTTAATGTATTTGATCTAGAACTGTTTCAGCTTTTAAGCGATGTTCCTCTTTAAGAGCCTTCTGTTTCCCTCTTTTGGGAAGGATTTTTAGGGGTGAATATTTTTAATTGCCGGTTAATTGTGAGAATAAATCAGCACACCTCTGACGCATATTTTTTCTTCAGTTTCCTTTCGACCACAAGGTTTGCCTAAAGCACATCGCGCGGGAGATATATGAGGTAGAAGCTAGGGCCATTGTGGCTCGCCTGCGGCACGTTAATCAGATCCACGAGATTAATCCCACGTTTAATTCTCGCTGAATGGCTCACAAACAGACACGTTCCAGCTAATTAGCTTAAACCCTCCCTATCTGCTTTCTTCTATCCGCCTACACCAAGTTTTTTTTAAAGGAACAGTGTTGTTTTGTAGGAGAATTTTTCCGACCCCCGAGATCACCCACCCGTTTGTATAAATTTCACGGTGGTGATTCAAACAGATGAAGATTAAAATGATATAATTACATTATTATACCCATAAGAGTGTTGAATTGAAAGATATTAATTACCGTAAATTCGGGCTACTTGAGCCCAAAACA
This sequence comes from Ceriagrion tenellum, assembly GCA_963169105.1. Taxonomy (NCBI): domain Eukaryota; kingdom Metazoa; phylum Arthropoda; class Insecta; order Odonata; family Coenagrionidae; genus Ceriagrion; species Ceriagrion tenellum. The sequence goes on from OY720639.1 coordinate 107,330,288, forward strand.
GAAAAATGGTGTTTGGTTCTTTGAGTACTCTCAACATAGGTACAACCAAGGTCCTTATACCCAGGTCATGACACGATCCCATAATGCACTCTGATTTCTTCATTTTGGATCGGACTCGATGTTTCGGAGCACTGTTACTCTTCATTGAGTAACCAAAAGTGTTTAGCCTTGATCAATGTTACAAATTCTCTTTTAAACATGAAATTGAATTTGATCTTTAAATTATTAAAGAACTAGGTGAGCTCTAAGAGGTATATTTTGAGTTCATTTAAGATAAAATATTTTTCACGACGAAACCAGAACTATATCTCACCTCGTGTTTTAGGATAAATTTCGTCAGCTTATTTTGGCGCACAGTAATTATGTATGCATGCTGATTAATCACTAATATGGTGCTTAATTATAGTTAAGCGTCAATTGTTGGAAAAATAAGAACTTAACGGATAAGTTTTGCTGAAAAACTTACCAGGCAAGAAGGGGACACCGTCCTTTAGCAGTTAGGGTAATTTACGAATTTTGAGTTAGTTTCCTCACGATATATGCAGCCAAAATGGATACATTGGTCGGTTCCATTGCAAGGCATTAATTTTTCCCTGCTTAAATTATTCATCCAATCAGTTCATTTCAGTTTTTTCTGATTTCTACATGCGACTCCTGAAAATTAATATTTTAGTTGCATAGATCAATTGAAAGAATTTAAGTATACTTAAACTTGTTAGTCCATGCTTGAATTATTCTATCGAATGCAATAATTTTAACTTTACTGAAGTCAAACGGGAAGTTCCAGGTAGGAAGCTTAAACAAATTCTGAAGCACCTTAGTTTTGCCTCTTATCAGCAAACGATGTATTGCATTATCCCATTTATAAATGGAAATAATTATGGATCAAGTTGCCTATGCCCAAGTTGGAATCATGAATTCGTAAGCATATTGTTTACCATATTACTGGGGTTGAACGGGAGGCATCAGGCCAAAAGTCCAAACTAGTTCGTAAGTTGCTTAGTAGTTTCGGTCAAATTGAAAAGTTTCTTGGGACAATCTAGATTATTCAGGTAATTATGCGTGGATCTTTTTCCCTATGACCATGTTTGAATTATGGAGTCGGAACCATTGTTTTCCGCTTTCCTGGAGTCAAACGGTAGGCATCAGACCAAAAGTCCAAATTTATTCTAAAGCCGATTAGTATTTTCTGTCAGCTCAAGCACTTTCATGACATTATCAAAGTTATTCTGGGAAATATACGTGGATCTTTGTCTCTATGACCACTTTTGAATTATGGTGTCGGAAACATTGTTTACCACTTTTCTGGAGTCGAACGGGAAATCTTAGGTCAAACATTCAAACAGCTTCTAAAGCCGCTTAGCATTGCTTATCAATTAAAAAATATTTATAGCGTAGGATAAATTATTCAGGGAGATATTTGTGGATCTTTGTGCCTATTGCCAGTGTTCAATTACGGAGTCGGAAGCAATGTTTAAGACTTTCCTGGAGTCAAACGGGAAGTCTTAGATCAAAAATCCAAACGGTTTCTAAAGCCTCTTAGCATTTTTTGTCAACTCAAAAAGTTTCATAGCGAAAGCTAAACTGTTCAAGGAAGTATCCGTGGATCTTTGTACCGATAACACCCATTCATCTGCATGCAAAATTTGAACCCCACCAAAAATTCGATTCAAGATGGTAGATTACATTAGACAAGTGCGTGTCATGACCTGGGTATATGGACCTTGGGTTTAACGACGTAGTTCACTGCCACCTACCAGTGAAGCACTGAACTACATCGTTATAAAGATGTTGAGACTACGCAGAGAACCAAACACCATTTTTCTGTTTTGGGCTCAAATCATATGCGGCGCGTGGAGAAGGAAAGAGACCGCCGCTGAAACAATAAACCCAGGAATGATGTTATCCAGGAATAATGTTAGCGAAAGTCCGGACTCTCTCCTCAGCTAATCAAGCTCGACACTCCGTCTCATTAGCTAACTCCTCTTCCCAGCCTACCACTGCTATTTGCCCTGAATTTCCGGACAAATGATTGTTGCATACTCTAATAATGTAAAATTTGAAATTAATTTTAATTTTTTTGCTTAGTACGAGTTAATTTCATGCACATCATGTATCAATTTTAACGTTCGTAATGTTATCCAATATAAACCAATCTTAGCGTTAATACAAGCAGAGTATTAGTAGAGAACTCGGCACAGGTTAATCCTACATCCGTACACCATATGCATTTACAATCACTCTACCGGTCAAAAGCCAGAGTGAAAGAGTTTGCGGAATAATTATGGCAGTAGAAAATTCAGACTTATAATTAGCCATATCAGAGAATTAATAGGCTAAATCTGTCAATATAAACGCTAGAATTTCGTTCATAAAGCTTACACACTCAGAAATGCGCCAGGAATTCATTTTGAAGTTCAAATTTTTTATCCATACTGTAAATGCTTGTTTAAAAATAACACTGCAATTTCGGTCAGTTGACCGTGAGATCATACAGACAAAGAGGATGTTAATCCTTTAAAGGGTCTAGGCCAACGACCGAGGTAAGAGCCCGGTGTCCCGCGGAGTTGGGGCGCAAGACCTTGAGCATTTGAAAAATGATTTACATTTTATTTTTTCCGGGCCTGATATCTGTCGTTCGCATATCTGTCCAAATATTTATTGAATATTATTTGTTAGAATGTGGTGACCAATTTTCAATTTCGTTGCCCAGCATTTTGTTCATTTAAAGCATTGGTGTCATCTGCTCTTTCTTAGCCTTGGGATGGACAATAAGGTACTCAATATTGTGGGCCATTGTTAAGGGCTACATAAACCTGGATTTAATTCTGCTTCCTAATGTATTTTTGTTGTCAAAGTTTAGAATTGAAATCCATCAAATTGTCGTACATAGGAATTTATTTTTAAGAAGAAGGCAATTCGCAAAACTCTTTAAGTGTGTTCACCTCACTCGATATGGAATGACCATTTGATAAAGTTAAAGGGAAATGAAATAATTTAAAAGGAGCTTGGCCGACCCCGGAATGCAGTTCAAACACTAGGCCGTTTCCGGGATGATTCGGGCGTAACCCAATGATAGGTAGCTGGTTTAATCTGATTACACATCGGTTATTTGCTTTCTTTTTAAGAGAATGAAACAATCTAATACCTATTGGTTATATTTCTAAAAAATAATGGTTGTATGAATATTTTTTGAATAATAAAGTAAGATATTTTTATTTTTATATTTAAAAATATATTTACGATATTCAAGTACCGTAAATTAGGTTCTTAAACGGAGGTGATACCTTTTGGTGTGAACAATATTACCGTATGTATTTTATGCATGTTTGCATAGAATTATTGGACTGTAGCCGAATTTTTTTCCATAACGTATTTGTATTTCATACCAATATGTGTGTAACTGAGTCCTCTGGAGTGTAGACGTGCTGAGCCAGAAAAACCTCGAACTTCGGAGCAGAATTGAATAAGAGTATTAACGAAATTTATTGTTTTTTAAAAAAGCGAATTCCTTGGCTGAATAATCCTCTAGTGCGAAGATAAGAGTACTGAATTCCGGGCAAAATATGTTTGCAACTTAATTTTCCATCTCAAAATGAGACATCTCAGTTGGGTTAAGCTTTGATGAAATGAACATTCATAAAAATATCATTCTCTGTACGACATTAATTCAATCGATACATCACCATTTTACGAACAGAAAACCCAACTTTGTTTCACTGTGTCATATTGTGCACTCTAAAACCTCTATCTCGAGTATTTTCCTGAAAGAGTATTCTTCTTTCAAATAAAATGGACAAAACTATGCAACAAACACATCATCGGAGAAAAAACTGTGCAAAGAAGTGGCACCGCAAAGAAGTGGCGCAACCTCGACTGTTTTAAACTTGTAGACAACATTGCATTTGGTAGTTTCTAATGTAGAATTATTTCTTAACTATGATTTATCTATATATAAACTGCACGTTGGTTCAAGGGAATCTCCAGTGTTTCAGAGCAATTTGTTTTTCCATTATGCCTACTTACGATGTGTACTTCCTGTGTTTTATGCCTACTATAAAATGATATGTGGGGGGTAACTAAAACTCTCAATTGCGTTGTAACTTCAGCCACAACTTCAATCGATGGACTATATAAAAAAGCGCATAACGAAGAAAAATGATTGTATATAGGTTTCATTTGTTTTTTGGTTGTAGCTATGAATGTCAGCCTCAATCACTATATTCAAATGAAAGCTATTCTGCATGGAAATACATGTAGGAAGTTTGTAGCATATTCCAATTTTCATGCTTCAATTACCTATCCCCTTTTTCCCATTTTTAGTCACAAACTCGAGCTTTTGCTTAATTTTCCCACAACATGGGTCGCAGCCCAAGCTGTAACACTGCCTGTTGCTTAGGTTACAATAAATTTGATGAAAGAAAATTTTGAGGAAGCGTCTCCCAAGCTATTGTGCAAGGGAACTGCTCTCCCCGAAAAACTATTATGGCTAAGGATAGAAAAGAAATTTTCATTCGACATTGTTTTAGTGTATGCACTTTAACTAACTTCAAAAAGTAAACTTCTGGGTAAATAAGATGTTGACTTCATTTGGAGAATCACTGTCGAAAAATATTGTGGAAAAAATACCTCGTTGAATAGATTTTTAGTCTGTTGGGCAATGGTTGCAATGCCAAAAATATTTAAATACTTTTACGCAGAAAATTTTCAAAATGCCTCTGTTAAAATTTTCTTGGATTATATTTAATTACTAGCTGTGCCCGGCATGCGTTGCATTGCCTCTTTTTCTTTCTTAGCAGGCACACATATAAAAAGTACACACTCAACAAATTCAATAGTTTCAGCCTTAAATTTGTAAACTAAACCGGTCGTACAATAAATATTCTGAGTAAAACTTACAAAGTATGCTGATTCCTGAACATGAAAAAAGTACACACATTGGCATGTACAAAATTCCTCCAATTGCCTACTTAAATTTGAAAAATAAAATACTCCATCCTGAATTCCCCACTGATTTTTATACTTTCCATGGTTTGACCCACAAATCTTTTCCGGAATCAAAATTGGTCCCTAAACGACTTTTAGACTCAGTCCAATGAATTCCTCGTACCTACACAGAAATTTGTAACGTACAAATGATGCCATGAGTTTACATTCCATGCCTATGCTGGGGCTTCCAAGTTAATAAAATATTATTTTGCTGAAGCAGTACAAACATAAAAGATTTTCGAGCTAAAATGTACAATTTTAGGAAAAAGCGAAGGATATACGAAAATCGAATGCAAGAATTTAAAATAATCAGACTAAGATACCACTGCACCAAAATATATTTTACGCAAAAATAAATTACGTACCTTTTAAAACAAATAATGTCTCACTAATATGATTCTGATGCACGTGATTGAGCAACTCGTAAACGATCTGCTTCGCTTGCTTGATTGCCGCTCCTCGCTTTTTTGCGAAGCTCGCGTGCCAACACTAATATTTTGAAACGACTGGCGCTCCACCTAATGTAAAATGGATTTAATAATTCAGAAACCTTCAGGGGCGAGCGCACAACAATTCAATGGTTTCTCAATTTCTATTGGTTAAAATAAGACCTCCCTCATTGGTTAAAATAAAGATCGTATTTGAAAAATTAGGTTTGGATTTTTAGCTTACCCGTCGGGCGTTGTTGCACGAAAAGTATTCGAAAGATTAAGAGGGCCTTGAGGGGATGGGGGCGGGGGGGGGGGGGAGCGGCGATATTTAAAAAATTTTTATACCTTCAACCTTCGAAACCTTCGCAAGAGTGTACTCAACAACTTCTTAAAGTTTCTTGGCGATTCGTTAATTAAGATTTGATTTTATGTTTATTTTTGTTTGTTTATTTGGTTGTCAAGGAAAATGCGTAAAAGAAAATCGATTGAAAAAGAGAGAAACTTCATTCTTTCGGGCATGATACCACTAATTTTAGTAGTGTCATGCTTTCGGGTATGCGATAAAATGAATTTCAACTCTATATATTTAGTTAAAGTTGTTTTAAAAAGCGAAATAATTAACCGATGCACAAATTCCAATGCTTAGAATTCCTAATCGGCTCAACTAAGCAATATGAATTCCAACAGCAATGACCGAAATCTGGTTGTCAAGCGAATATGGTATTGTTGATTTCACTGAAAAATATGTGTTTCTAGAGCTAAAAACGCAATTTTCAGTCAATTACAAAGTGAAAAGGATAATTAATTGACAGAATTAATAACTCCATTCATTCAGACATTTAATTAAAAAATTCCAACTCTCTATCTTGAGCTGAAATATTTTAAAAAAGTAAAAAATGAAACCACTGCACAAAACCCGATACGTACCGCGAACCATCTAAGGGCCCTGAGACTCCCACCTAAAGGGCCCACCTAAGAGGGCCATGGGACTTTTATGGGCCCTGAGATCATTTTAAAGTAGCCTATAACTTTCCTCCTGCCTTGAACTATTACTCGGCAAAATTTCAGCACGATAGGATTAAAATTGAGGTTAGGATTATTAGCTTACCCGTAGGGCGTTGTTGCGCGAAAAGTATTCGAAAGATTAAGACGGCCTTGGGGGGGGCCGATAATTAAAATATTTTTATACCATAAACCTTCGCAAGAGTGTACTCAACAACTTCTCAAAGTTTGTTGGCGATCGGATGAACAGTGTAGTAATGCATACAGGACACACAGACATACATTCGTTTTTATATATATAGATTGCTACAGTCTATTGAAAGAAATATACGGAAAACCTCAGACATGGGCTTTGTATTTTACTCGAAACTTGATGGAATACTATTGTTTATTATTTTCAAAATTTATGGAGACAGTTTTCGAATTAACGGCTTTAATTTTTTCAATGAAAAGTATCAGACTTCATGCTTGTTGACACATTGACGAAGTATATAATTTTCAACGCTCTTTTTTAAATTAAATTGATACTTATATCCAGGTTGTCATTTAAAATATACAATTATTTCTAATGTTTTAATTTATAATGAACTGGAGCTCACTGGTGTCAGATAAATTTAACTTTGTAGAATAATTGCAGTGATGGCCAAATATTTACAACTCTGTTCGTCTAAACGCCAAATAAGGGAAATATATATCGAGAAGGTAATAATATGCGTGATTTGTATAGTAAGAGAAATGAATCACGATTTGCGGATTTCGCTATATATACTCCTACTAGGATGTGGAAGTAGGTGAATGGGGAAGGAAATGTGGTTCAGAAACTGTTATATGAATATCACTTTAGCTTTGGGCTCTGGCTTGTCACGAAATTATCCTTACAACATATTAATAATTCGCGTTGACTCGTGACGATCTAAAAACGCTCGTCAGTTCCGAAAACGAAGGAATAACAACTCAACAAAGTTTGCTTCAAACGCATATGCCGGAAAACACGTTGTAAAGTTTCCTTTTGGATATCCTTAAATAGTTTTCTTCAAGCGCATTCATATTCATAGCAGCATCGTGACCTACTTGTTAAGAGACTTTAGTGATATCGGGTAGTCACTTTTGTACCCAACGTCCACTTAGCTTTGGTGACTTTCTGGAGCAAGGTTCTTCATAAGCATTTCATTCAAAAAAAGGTATCTGAACCCATAATAAACACGGAATATTGAAAGCTTTGACTTCATTGCATTTATAATAATAATAAAAATTAATGGTTTATTCTACCAGAAGCAAATAGATTGATACATTCATAAAATATTCAGAAGTTAGGTACCCTATTAGCCAATAGGCCTGTTTTTAGGGTACCGTCAGTTTTATTTAACATGCACTGCTGATAGTTCTAATAGAATAGATGTGTGCATACGAGAAAAATGATTTTTATAGCAGAAAGAAAAACATTTTTTAACAGACAAACAGCTTTTGAATTGATAGGAATATAAAATTAATCTCAACGAAGCACAGCTTCGTTATCGTTACAAGACATAAACCAATGTATAATCAACCTAAGGAAATGCTTACAAGTCTTCATCTCATATTTTGTTCCATAATTGATTATATACTTTCGTTCCCATGTATGAAAATGAAGAGAGTTTTACTTTATTTATATAGTTAAACTTAAGAAACATTTATAGAAATATTTAGAATTTAAAAGCATTTATATTGTGTGAGAATACGTTTCGCGCAGAAAATATGTTTTAGACTAATGATTTCAGTTACTGTGTGTAGGGAGATACCCATTCTCACATATTTCTGGTGTTTAGCAGCTGGAAAAATACTCATGACTTGTAGGCTTATCCGTGTGTGCATTGAACAATTGGCCGGATAAGGCCAAAAATTCATTTCTACTTCAGGTGACTTAATGCCCACTTGAGCAAAGTTATTTTATTTTTTGACATACTTCTCTGATGACCACTAACGTTTGAAGAAATTGTCGCGAAATTATGCATGAATACAAAGGTTACATTGCGTGAAGGTGATTTTCTACATATTACAAGATTAAACCTTTATAAGGGTTTGACCTCCTTTCGTGGATGTGGCTGGCGAGTGAAAATCCGCCTCCTTTGGTGCAACAAGTCGTTCAAAATGCTAAGAAACGCCGTCTATCCAAGCAAGCTATCAGAGCAGCAAGCGTGGCTAAGTAACCACATCCTATGTCTATAATTGTATCTGAATGGCCCAGGTTTGCTTTACCGTAGACATAATTGAAGATATACACAACCCTGTTTACAAGAGTCAACAGAAATAGACGGAGCAATGCCCTTTGTACTGAGAAAAATTGGTATGGCAAATAAGAGAGGAGGGGTAGACGAATGCATTATTTTCTGGTGTAATTCTAAATCAGTAAGTCATTAGTCAATATTTCCATTTAAGAAATATAACATTAATGGAGCACAATTATAGATTTCCGCTTACGGTAATCATTTAACGCTATTCCCTATTTTTCTCTAGTATATAACCATGCATATATATTCTAGTTGAAAATCCATTTCTATTCAAGACATTCATGATACATCAAATAATCCACATACTCGGGTGTCAAATTTTATATAAATTCTAATTTTATAATAATTCAAAGATCGTCAAGATTCTATATTAATTCCCCTTTTCCTAAATCTGGGAATATATCACAGCTTTAGTTTTTTTAAATACTTATTTTATTCTAATTCCTCTGATACAACATCTACCTACCTATCAGACTTTGTTGATTGGCTAACCAACATCTCATCAATGGTTATCTGACTTAACCAGTTCCACTCTTACTTCAATTTCCATCCTGTTTTTGTTAATTTGAAAAATCACGACTAAAAATGGGCTACCTTGTTTCACTTCCATCACTTAACGCCGTTTTCCATGTTGGCTAACCGCTATCAAACACGAATTCCAATTTTTATATGTAAGCATAATGAACAAGTGAAAGCTGCATTAGCTACTCGGGTCATTAAAGAGAACTTTTTAGAGAAGGTTTAAGTTAGCAAATGATAGTTTCGTGTGTAGGTCATCCAATTTGTACCGAATATATGAACCGTAACGTTTCACGATGGCATGATCCAGACATGTACTCCGAAAACTGTCAATAGATTCAAGAATCTTGAGGGGTGGGGTTTCCCTCAATCGTTATGATAATCCTGAAATATATCCTTTATTGCTAAAAACTGTTTATGGCAATATTTCTGTCATACTGTATCGACCTAAATCAATAACTAAGTAAAAGGTAAATAACTTAGATTTCAACGGGAAGAGAAAGAATAAATTTGTCGTTAAGAATTATTAAGGGATCTTCCCCTCATGACATTCCAAACTGCTGGTGCATGGAGAGGTTGCGGTTAAAAATAGCCCAGCGATATATCGTTAGAAGTCTGTTAAATATATTCCATTTGATCTGATCCATAAGTACCTCGGGCATAATGTGCTTTCGGGTAAAAGATATCCTGCAGTTTCTAAGTAAATTAAACTATTGTTGTCAAAATAAAAAACATTGACAAATTTTTGGCTAAAAACTCCCACATTCGGCAAAAAAAGGAATTAAATATTTTATGCAGTAAATAAAAGATAAATACTTTTAGTCATCAGATGCTGAACAGTTTAATGTCGTATGATGATAGTCACTTTATTAAAAAGCGTAAAAATGTTTTGTACCAAATCCTTTGAATCAAATTCAAAAATTCTCTTATAATAGTAAACTTTTTCAAGAAAAAGAGTCTCAATTGAAGTCACCTGGAGCTCTTGGACATTATAAATATAGCATATTATTTTCTTCCGGGATCTTAAGGGATATACGAGCGAAATTTTTCGCAAGCTTTCAAGCGTTATTCAAGCAATTTTTCGCACGTCACAAGCTTTCAAAGCGATAATCAGAGATACCTGTGGAAATGTATTGAGGAATCCCAAGGACATGGTTCACCTACATATATGTAAGGAAAAGATGGCTGCCATTCCAAAAGTTGTGTCCCATCTACTTTTTGCCGCTTTGAGATTAGGTAATGAAAGAGAAGTTTTTCTGAGGAGGAAGAAGGAAAGACGGAAGTTTTCGAACGCGTGAGAAGGATTGGGGAGATTAAGAAGTTCTTATGCGGAAAAAACTTTTCTATCAATGGAAGGAAATTTGATTTTTAATTAATCATTTTCTCACCTTAAGTAAATCAGAGAATTGAAAAAAGAGAGACTAAAAAATTCGAGTTGCACGAGGAAAAGTTATGGAATTTAAAGAAGTCAGGATCAGCCATCAGATTGCAAACGCTTACAGAACAATGTTTCCATTCGAACAGTTTCTGAGTCCGGTAATACATCAGCATGCTTCTTAAGCGAGGATATGCCACGTTCACACTCTCATTATCTATAAATAATTACAATAATAATACTATTAATAAATTTTATTTTATCTTTTAAATGTAGATTTTCTAAAATACTATTAATAAGTATATTTTCCAACATCATATACATTTAACAGTGTCATTTATCCAAAATATAGACATTGTAGGTACCCCTTTGGAGAACTCCGTTTTTGGGTTACCGACTCGTTCTTAATTAACAAAAATAATGTGATTTGGTTTCGACATAAGTAACAATGACGTTGTGTTGTGCTGATATAGTTGCAAAACTGCTGGTAAAGGAAGAAACATAGAGAATTAAACTTAGTAAAAAATTTATATCAATAAGAAACAACATACCAAGCAAATATAGTTAACACTGCTTTTAGCCATACCATTTCACACATAATGAAAATAAATTTGAATAAAAAATCATGAATAACAAATGACCATTTTTTACGCTTCTACAATATTTACATTCATTTTTTGTATTCACAATTGGTTCAGGTAATGCCCAAATATTTTGGGCCCTAGGAATAAGTAGCTCTGCTTAAAAATTTCTGCTTTATATCTAGGTACGGTTACATTGTGATAGCTACCCAGCTCATTCACTCTTAGTGTATACCTTTCACCGCCTTGACTATAAAAAAATCCTAGAATCAATACCTTCGCCTTCTTCATTTCTCTCCATCTCTTAGTTGGTCTTCCTGGCGGTGTGCCTCTGGAATTCCGCGTAATACAATCGTTTTACAATCAATTCAATCCTTTCGAAATAGTCTCACCAAAAGGATCTTTCTTTCTGGCCCAAATTACAACACCTTCAACGTATCTCTACTCTGGTTTCTATTCGGTGATTCATAAAGGATCGGAAGCATGTTTTGCAATTTCTGACTCATTTCACAGCATATTATTAACACTCCTGACAGCATAACTAAGACATCCAGTGAGTAATTCCGTAATATTTTGTTGATGAAATGAAGGTGCAATTGGGGCAAGATTGAACTGGTTGACTGCATAGCAATGCGTTCTCGTATAGCCTTCACAATTATTAGTTTATAACTGCCGAATATAAAGACGCGCTTTACCTTAACGTATTTTGTAACGGGAATGCTGTAGCCAAGATTTTCCCGTAATTTCTAGACTTGCTGAATTACAGCTTCAATAAGGTTTTCTCTAGTTTTTCAACACTGATCTAATGCGGGCTCATTACTTGGCACTCGCATATCTTGAGAGTGTTGATACCGCCAGACGTAAGTGAGAAAGAGGAAACCGCCGTAGAGACCATCCGTATGTAACGGATGTTACATTTATACAATGCAAAAGTATATTTTCTTTGAAAACTTTTTGCATACATTTTCATACCAGATATCAGCTAAAGACATTGTCTTTGTAAATGTAGGAAGTTTATTTACCATTCTTGAATCAATATTTGTGCGGTAATTAATTATGATGTATTTGATGTATTTTCACAATTCTGAACGTGTTATGGAGAGTGCACAGTAATCAACAAAAATCAAATCCTTGATGATACCCATCAAAAAAGTGAAAACTATTTTTAATATTCATGATACTAATATTAATTTTTGTAAATAATTTGAACTGATATTAAAAGAAGTTATTAATATATTTGAATCAAATTTTTTAACGAATGTTACAAAATTTTCATCCTTTACTCTATGCACTCTAATCTATTTATCACATTTTTCAATTACCTATGTTATGTTTAGTTTCAAACACTAAAAAGCATCCCTTTGCATGAAATCCACATAATATTTATAAATTCTCAAAATTCAACGGCACATCATTTAACGACTACCCTCGTGTCGAACGAGGGATTAGTCTAAACTTTGAAGTTAAATATCCCCGTTGTTTATGCACTGCCCACAACCATACTTGTTTCTGAGGCAAGACAAAAGACTAACGTGTCAAACTAGAAAATAAATTTAACTTTAAAAATGGCTGTATTTTTTTTGTTAAAACTTAAACATTTAAAATTTTAAAAATTTCAATAAAATTTAGTTTAGTTACAAAACTGATAACACACTGTTGCTGTACGAACATTTATTGCCATTATATTGCAAACAAATAAGATGGCAACCGTTTCTCTAGCTATTTTTGTTTAGGAGGTATAGCAAAAAGAAAAAAGGCTAAGCGCAAAATGGTCGAAACTTTAATCGTCTCTAGATTTTCCAAAACTTTTTTTCCCAAAAACGCTTCCACAATTTTTCATGTAACGCCAAATGGAACCCACACAAAAATTTTGGTTCGAATCGGAGACACCAAGGGTCAACTCACTGTTGATCTGACGTGGAATGACCCACATAAAATCATACTTTAGTCTTTACAGAATTATTTTATTAAAGTTATGAGAATTTCATTATAAATTCAACCTTTATCTTGATGATCTAAAGATTTTTAATGGTATTGTATCTTATTACCAAATGTTCTCTACCATACGTATTGGCTTTGCAACTGTGGCATAGTTCTCATGAGAATTCAACACGGATATGCGTGTGCTATGGTTGGCACACAGCAATATTGATATATTGGGTACTCAACAATTAGTTTTGCAAAGAACGGTAAACATTTAGTATGGAATGCATCCACTTGCACGTCCTATGCATGCATGTGAAGGGGCTCCCTCTTTCAATCTTCTATGTGTTGTGACTCCTACAGCTCCAACGGAGGGATCCTGCCAGTGACTGGAATTTCGTGGATGGCTATATGTTATTTGCCCTTTTATCGATACATGCTTTCTACTGACGAGGTTCAGTTGTCAAGAGATGGTTAATATGGAGGCACAAATCTCATTTTTCGTTACTAGATACACCCTTCGCCTCAATGGAAGGTAACTTTCAGCAAGGGTTAATAGTAAACATTTTGATTTTTACTCCTCAGCTACCAGTATAAATATTACCACGGAGAAATAGCTATTGTCAATCATAAAATGAGAGCATAATTTTTTTTCAGGTCGAAGCATTCCAGTGTATTATTGGAAATAACTGTTAAGTGTTTACCAGTTTTTATCATAGTTGCCTAATCTAAATTCATTTTTTCCCATGCTATCCCCGATCTGCCGCTAAATCATCCCCTAAATGATAAACATCCGTTACTTCACATGGCCCGCAATAGTGCGTCAGCAACACGGAATTTATTAATTAATGGTCATATTTAAATAAATAATCAACGATTGGATGTATACGAGACTTAATGGAGAGAATTTAATGTATATAGAAGAATGATGGTCATTCGTTTACAATAGAAGTATTAGCAATTTTACGTTTTTTTTTAGACTCGCTCACCAATTTTCTAGTTCAATATAAGAAATATAATTGAGTCCAATACAAAGTTTATATATAGTGAGAAGTGTAATCCAAGATGATTTGTGTAATTAATGTAATTTTTTTATCCCTCGGTCGAAACTCCCCAAGATACCTCAACCGGCTTCAAAAAAATTTGCGTGGACTGAAAAATGACTGCCCTTGATTCCAAACTATGGGAGCATAAGAAATTGATGAGGGCTTCTCTGTCAGTGGTGAGAGTTCGCCGGATGCTAAGTTTGTTCGGAGGCCTAAGGCGAATGACGCTCCTTCCGCGTAAGACTAAGGTTCAACTCTTTGGTTTTGATATTTTTCAATGTGCTTTTTTGCTGATAAGAGAAGTAACTGGGCCGTTTGCCAAATATTGCAGTGACTGACGTGTATTTCCTTCCAACAACAAGCCTATGGATTGAAAAGCCTCGATTAATTTTCAATGAATATGGTAGAGATCTCAATTTTAGCCATCAAGTATTCTTTGAATTAGTTACTATATACGACGCTGGTCAGGAAAAAGTCGCTTACAGTTCATTTTACTTCCCCAGAAGTATCTGCGTTTATTGGAAGTACCAGTTCCAAATATCTACCAACTCCTATTATAATACGAATTTGAACGGTGTAAATCCATTCTTCGGTATTATATCGTTCACAGATTGACAGCAATATTACAACATTGAGTATGCTCTAGGAACTTCATTAGTTCCGTTTGAATTATAGTGCTAATTCCTTGGAATAATAAGTAAAACTTCGGAAGCAGATTGGTGCCCACAAGTTATTCCTTGTAATTATATAAACCGCAGCGTCGTGAGTCTATTTTCCTTTGCATAAGGTCAAAGCATCCGTGATTAGGGCACAATACCTCAGCTAAAAATATTCTCATATCAAGAAGATGGAATAAGTATTAATCATTATTTATTTTTGTGGTCGCTGATGGACGAGAAAAGTTTTTAAAATGATATTTTAATATTTTTTATGGTCTTTGAAAATAGTCTCGTATTTACCGCTGAAAAAACATTAGCATTACTTTGAATGCCTATAACTTACTGAGCAATTTGAGCTCACACGCTCAAAAAAAATTTGGATAAATTTATTCCAAATACTAAGACCAAATATTGTTGCATTAAATCAAATTAAGATATTTATTTGTATAAATTTGTGATATTTTTGCTGTTCGTTGGTTTTTGAGAAGTCAAACAAAATCAAGAGCACCGCATAAAGGCTTACTTGATGGTTATTTACACGAGACATTTTTGAATTTTTCATGTATTCAGCAATAATTTTATAAAGAGAAGGCAGGAAACTTCGTTCAAGTGGAAGACTTTAGACGTTGATGGCCATGGCAGGACATTGACCCGCAAGTTGGGGTGAAGCTAACCTTTGCCTGTAACCCTCGGGGGTTCTGAAGTGAAAGCTCATTTTCTAAATCCAAACAATGTAGACCGCCAGGGATATTGGCGTGGAAACTCCCAGTAAATGGGGCATCCAAGCCTAGAAAAGCCGGTCCATGGGGTACTGATGCCATATTCTGCCCTTCTCCTGCGACACCCGCAATGCCTGGCTCCAAACGGCAGTTATTTGTTGGGCAGGAGCGCGCTCAACCTCACGGTATCACACTCAACCTAAGCCTGAATGGAAGGGATCATTCTATAGTCACATTGCTCAAATCCCTGGACGGGCTCCAAGCCTAAGTTCTGGGATTACTTATTTAAGTCTCTCGAGCAAATTTATAATATTACTTAAGGGATAGCCATGGGTTTATAGCCAGTGCAGTTACTACGTGGAATAAATTTTGATTTTACTACAGGAAGATAAACGATAAGCGCACGTATTCCGCGCCGAATTTTTTTGCTTTTTGCGCAATCGGCTTCTATGATTTTCACATGTAACGAAGAATAGATATGGAGGGCAGAATATGGACGTAGATGGAACGGTGCCAGGGTTTGATTCGTGGAAGTTATCCTTCACGAAGAAAATGTGAAGTAACTTTGTAAATACGAAGTTTCCTCAGATTCATGTTGTTTCAATAAGTTCATATAATGGGTTTCTCAAAATTATTTATGATATTATCCGTTATTATATCCGTTAAGAACAATACCCTCACCAAATTGGATACATGAGGTACAAAAATGTTAAAACAAAGGCTTGTATTGATGATACAAAATAAACAACGTTAATGCACTGAACACTGCTCTCATTCTAGGAAGGGTCAATGTTAGACCTTAGGATACATGAAAGAAATATCAACGGCGGGAAGACACTGGAGAAAAAAATAAATTGTAATTCAGTTAATTTATTTTAGTGGCAGTCGCAATTTTGCCCTGATCCTGTCCCTCTTCATATCCCATATAGATTTTTTATTTACTAATAGGATACAATTTATTTACCTACAGTATAAGTGTTTCCCATGGATTAACCCTATCTGATCGTAGCCTTCTTCTTATCCCCCACGCCCGTACCAACCTCTACCTAAACTCCTTCCTTATCACCGCTTTTAAGTTTAGGATTCCATTACCTACTCCTATTAAGCCTTCGTCTTCATAGAAATCACTTCAAGATTAGCTTTCCTTGTATTTTAAACCGTAAGACTGAATCTTGTTGAGTTGACTAATGTGAAATTGTTTCAATCTTTTTGTAACATTGTCCATTTATGGTTTTTCTTAACTATTTTACTCTTACTTTAGCAAAATGAGAAATTCGAACACATTTTTTGCTCGAATGCCTTATCCCGGAGCATAAATAAAGTATTCATTGATTCACTCATCCATTTATATAGTATTTAAAGACCGTTAACCGAAGTTGGACTTATTTTTAATGAGTGTTACATTTCAATAACCCAATGATACATATTGACTATCATTCCCATGAAAATCTTGGCTTGGCTATTTGATCGCAGGGAAAATAGTTTTAATTGTAATGTCCACTTCATAAACTTCTACCATTAGGAAATTATTTTCAATTTTCTCGCGTAGCATGGAAATTTCAGATCATAACAACCAAGACAAATGTTTGTGTTTTTCAATGAAAATTAGTTCTGATTTCCTCAGGTTTTCTTACATGGGACTTTTGATAGGGTCAATTTCCTGTTAACTGCTCCAAACTTCGATTTAATGCTGAAGTGAGCGAGGAATCGACGTGACGCTCAAGTGATTTCCTCTTGAAAAGTTTTTTGGGAGTCGCATTTTCCAATTTTCGGAAGTTTCTACGAAAGGCTACAGGGCAAGTCTATCCATTTTGGCTCCATTTCGGTCAACAGGTCTGAATTTGGGTCGAATACTAAAACTAGGTCACTATAATATCTCATCTCTCGAGTTCATGCCATGTGACCATAGCACAGTTGTGATAATCACTCTAAAATGCAATATTTTCATCAAAATTTATCATATTTATTCTAATGATTAACTTGAAAACATGTATTTCCATTGATTACAGGATACTCAGTCTAAGGGACTGATATGGTAGGAAATAATTCCTGATTAAATTGAGTAAGAGAGCCTAAAATGATTGTCCGCATGTAAGCGGTGAATTCTATTATAGTGTTCCCTTATTAAACGCATATGGAGTAAGCTCTCAAGTATGCTTCTGTGAGTAACAGGATGGAAATGGCTAATATAAAAGCACTAGGGTAAAAAATAAATATCGAGAGCCCTTTTGAGTTCAGTTCACGTGGAATATTTTACCAAAATACACCTGAACTGAATGAAACCGTCAAAGCATACGAAAGAATTATAAAAACACCATTTGACGTACGAATCCACATCCCATCTGAAGTTAAGCTTCGCCGAATGCTACTTGAAATATTTCCTCTGGCTGTTTACGCTTAACGTTACGTCGCCACGTTAGATTGAAAATGATCACTTTAGAAATATAAGTCTTGGAATGATTGTAATTTTCCAGTTATTCTCACAAAAAAAATCTTTTCAGGCATGAAATGAATATATCTTTCTACCAGATTCGTTGAACGTGTGCCGCTTTTTTAAATAAAGGAATCACACATGTTACGAAAAAGAACGCAAGTTGCAGTCAACAGCAGCAGTGAGTGATTGAAATCAGTTCTGAATTCACTAAAAAAAGTTCATATCTTAGAATTTCTCATTAAAATATCACAATCCGTGAAAAGATTTTAGAGAGCCATTAAAGAAATTGTAATGAATATTTGATAGTGAAAACAATTATGTACTGCACTGAAAAAAGGGTAAGCTATGCAGCTAAAACGGATTTCTGTCTTTGTTTAGCTGAACCACCAGATTTTGTAGCTGAAGAACAAAGCAGCAAGCTTCGCGGTCGGTTGCATTTAGATATATAGCCATAAATTTATAGCAAACAGGTTTAGCAGCACAGCTATATTTACTATATATATTTTTTCCCTTTGTCATATGACCAAGATTTCACCGGACGCAATCCATTGTCGTTGCGGAATCGATATGCTACTTGCACAAAAAATAAAAGCCAGTCTTCTTTCCTTGAAAGTGTGAACCTCGGTCAAATACCACCACTACCGACCCCTACTGTCATGGAAGTTCGTGCTTACATATCGAAGTGTCGCTTGGAAATTACTAGCAAGGCCAATGTCACGAAAGTGACTTCCATGTGTTAACCCACCTTTATGCTGGCTGTATTCGTGAAGTGAATGCACGGACATATCATAGTAATCCATAGTTCCTAACGTGGTCATTTTAGATTGGTGGCGCTAGTGCCACTATCATAAGCAGAAAATAATGAATAACGATAAAAAATGACAATCATTGAGGAGAAGCCGAAGTTGCAACTATAAAGGTTAAACATAGAAATTTCATAAATATTTCGAAAGCTTCAAAAGACCTCAGGTATATGATTCGATTCAATTCATTCATTTGCTCTGTACTTGTTCCTCGCGATGCTCTGCTGAGGGTCGTAAGGGTAACGCGGTAATGCTGTGCCCCGTTCACACCTCGATTGTACAAATGTTGATCCGTGCAATGGTAGTCTGACCGAGTCATAAGTAACACCATCTGACTGCAAGATACACACCGTTGCTGTGATGCTGGAAAAATCTATTTAGGATGCTAGATGGTCTGCTAGGAATTTCTGGCTCCGCGGCTAGACGTGTAGCTGTCCCATGCACTGCATTTCTAGTTTAACATCCTGTATTATTGTTGTTGAGAAAAATTTATTTTCTCGGTGTAAGAGTGTTCTAGAATTATTATTTTAATAAATTGTCCAATTTTAAACTGACGCTCCGTCGTTTGCTTTAGGTGTACAAGCTGAATATATTTTTTCGTGAAAGTTAAGCTGTAGCACTATTTGAAATTCCAGGCATACACTGCTGAAGAGAGTATTCTTACGAAAGAAGCATTTTTTCGTGAGTAACGCCATAAAGCACCTGTGACCCAAATCTTTTACAAAATATCTCATTACAAAAATCAAACTCATAAGTAAACAGCGGAATCACTTTTGCGCCATCTTATCCATTTGTTCAGTCCTCCTTCACGTGCCGAGAACCATTCGTCGTCGACTTCTTAGCATTGTCCTCGCAAACGCATGGAACAATTGAGTTACCAAACTCCTTCACGGTTTAAATCCTGTGGAAACCCGTTCAAAGAACTTCATTGGAATCCGCAATTGGGTCAAAATCTATGGTCCGTGGCCTTTCGAACGAGCCAAACTCATAGGAACTGGATGAGATTCACTCCACACAGAAGAATCTTTGACAATACTACGTTGTGGATAGAATGCTTTTCTCTACATTTAGGACTATTTAAGTTCATAAATTCCAACAACAGAATTCAGCTAGTAAACATGCTTGATTTATGAGGTTGTCGTTGTACTACGTGCAACGCGCAAGGATCGAGGCCATCTGCACGGACAATTAGCTTGGTATCGACAGTCATGAACTCCGTAAAGTAATAGATCTCATTGGAAACGTTGGATCGCAGGAACTTTTTAATTTCAATTGTAACTAGTAGCCCGTAGAGATTGCTGTACTCTCCTGCTTTCAGAGGTTGGTGTACTCATCAAACGCAGGATAAAATTTATGTTCATGTCCGGTATAAGATTACTTATTGTAATAATTTACTATCTGTACGCGGGATGCGTTGAAATTCCTCTTTTTCTTATATACAAAGGCACACATACACGGCAGACTCATTTACTTGAACCAAATGTATGAAAGAATGTTTTTTTTTTAGTTTAATGAATTCCTCGTAGCAACAAAGGAATTCGTAACGCACAAATGATGGCATGAGTTTCCATTCCATGCCTATGCTGCTGTTTCCAAGGAAATAAAATATTTTGTGGTGGAAATAGGGCAAAAATTAAGTTTTTCAATTTAAAAATCCTATTTTAGGAACAAATTAAGCGTATGCAAAAATTGAAAGCCAGAATTCAATAAAAAGCTAACATAGAGACCACTACGTCAAATATTACTCCACGCATAAATAAATTACGTACCTTTTAACACAAACTATGTCTCACTGATACGATAATGATGAACGCGATATTATGTCTCACTGATACGGTTCTGTAGCACGTGGTTGAGCAACTCGTAAACGATATGATTCGTTGCTTGCCTGCCGTTCCTCGCTTGTTTGAGAAGCTCGCGTGCGAATACTCATTTGTTGAAGCGACTCGCGCTTCATCTATTTTGCAATGGATTTAATAATTTTGAAACCTTTGTGGGCGCACGCACAACAATTCTTCAAAGTTTTATTGTTATCTGATGAATGATATTGGAACGCATAAAAGACGGACAAACAAACATTCATTTTTATATATTAGATAATCAGCATGAGTACATTTACTTGTCATAAATCATGGTTCAACTTTTTTTTCGAGTAATTTAGCCTCCTGACGGAAAATTGCTCATTATTATAGGATTAATGCATATTGTATTTATAATAACGTACCAAACTTGGTTTAATCTGGTCAAATATTTCATGAAATCATCTATGAAACCAACAAATATATCTGCTACGCACATTTTTTAAATGCTTTGACCAATAGAATTTAATAGTTTTTTTAATATTTTGTCTCCTTACTGCCTTGGACCATTTGCTGATACTGCTATACCATACTCCTCCTGTGGTTTCCTTGAAAGATCTCGGCTTTTAAGATCACACAGTCATGTCAAGACAGATATGTTAACGGTATTCGGCCGGATTCAGTGACAAGACTGTGGTAGGCTCTATCACATGCATGAATTAGAGAAATAGATAGTTGCGATGATTTCTCCATCTTTCGGGTGTTCGCCGCGTTGCTTGTCATGATTGACGACAGTTTCGCCCGGATTCCACCAGGCGTCTTCAGGTCGAAGTGCCGCTGTCAGCGTTTTGGCCGTGCTTATATAGCTCCTCGAGCTCCCGCGCTGTGCTGTGATTGGTCGGTTTTGGGAAAAGTCTCTTCCATGTGTTTGTCAGGTGGTATCCATCGTCCCTATTGAAATTTCCAGGCGTTTTTGCAATTTCAATTGATTCTCTTATCAGCCTGGGATAATATCTTTTTTCTTTTGCAATTATCCTAGCTTTGTCGAAAAGAATATCGTGTCCGGGTTCACTCCAAGCATGCTCGGCGACTGCTGACTGGCTAAATTTCTTATTGAGGGTCGCCCTCTTGTGCTCCTGCAGGCGGATCTTCATGGACCTGCATGTCTCGCCGATATATGATTTCCCGCATGAGCAAGGGATGCGGTATATCCCTTCATGTATATCCCATATATATAAGCACGGCCAAAACGCTGACAGCGGCACTTCGACCTGAA
Source organism: Ceriagrion tenellum (assembly GCA_963169105.1). Taxonomy (NCBI): domain Eukaryota; kingdom Metazoa; phylum Arthropoda; class Insecta; order Odonata; family Coenagrionidae; genus Ceriagrion; species Ceriagrion tenellum. The sequence goes on from OY720639.1 coordinate 107,352,111, forward strand.
GACGCCTGGTGGAATCCGGGCGAAACTGTCGTCAATCATGACAAGCAACGCGGCGAACACCCGAAAGATGGAGAAATCATCGCATTCAAAACGTCGCGGGAAACTACGAGACAAATAGATAGTTGGACCGAAAAGTTCAAAATGTCAATTTTCCCAAGACAGATATGTTAACGGTATTCCGCCGGATTCAGTGACAAGATTGAGGTAGGCTCTATCACACGCATTGAATTAGAGAAATAGATAGTTGGACCGAAAAGTTCCAACTTCAATTTTCCCGAGCACGATTATTAGACAAGGACTACATAAACGATAATCAATGATTTGGAAAGGTTGAATTAAACTGAAATTGTTGCAATTTTCCTCATTTAAATCTACAATTTTCTGCATAAATCCGTAAATTAGGATAGATAGCCGTATTTTTAAATTTAGCCCTATTATTAGACCTCATGGAATGCTAAGTTATCGTGTTTGAAATTTAGTAATAATTTTCTAAAGTAAACATTTTTAAAGACTGTCAGAATAAGATGAGGCTAAACACAGCTCAGTACATGTAATGTAGTATTTCTACAGACTATCTGGGGCCTAGTGGTCGGGGTAGACTCTGAGGATCTAATTTATACTGCGACGAGCTCTGGATTCCTGGTGTGGAATCAACCCATGCCACACTCTTGGCAAGTGGTTTTCACTGCATTTCGTAGATATATTGTCTTTTAAATTGTGCTGATAAATGCCTTTGTTTCCTTTATATTTTAATAGTAATAATTCTGGTTGTTCGCCAATTAAGTAAAGTTACGAGGTCGATATGATATCTTGGCACTCTTTTGCAAATTCATTACACTACCCTCTCACCAGCGGATTTTATTATTCAGCTCAATGTACGATCTTTCTTTCTTCATCGTGAACATTACTATCAATTTTTAACTCATTGAATAATTCCTCACTTGGTGGAAGCAATGAATGCCCATAACTTACAGATATTTCTACGGCATTTTCGTTTCATGGCTCAGTGCGCATTTGGCCACACTGCGGCAAAGTTATGTGCATTTGTTTGTTCATGTGGGTTTTCTCCTCAACTAACCTTTCAAAGCAACGTGTTTACTCGTTATAATAATGAACGACGCACATCACGCCAGTAACATAAAAGCTTCGCCGAAGCAAAGAAGTTTCTGTGTTAAAATAATAATTTTGAATGAATAGGGTAAACTTAGTTTCATTGTTGAAAGTTTCATTGTGGAAAAACTTAGTTTACCATATTCATTCAAAATGTTTACCAAATTCCATTAGGTATCGCCGGAAACCACCAAATTTAAAATAATAAATTTTTAGTTTCTACTAATATTTCATTATGGGATCTGGCACGACACACGTTTCACCATCCCGTGGCACAGTCTTGTGCCTAAGCTATATACCACTGAGTATCTAATAAAATGAAAATACTTCATCGGATTGTCTTGCCGAGTTTCTGACATCGTAGACCACACTGTTAATACAACTGGAATACCCATTGCCCATCAATCTCGATTCTATGGTATCCGGACTTTTTAAAATGCAGCGTTCAATCTTCTCATCTTCGTTATTTAATTTATGTTTATATTTTTCCAATTAGTGATTTATAGCCGTTTCCACTCTGGTCCACACGATGGTTCGTGCTTGGTTTTAATAAATTCTGGTAAAACAGACTCGATGAGCTAGTGCTACTTCGAGTAAACTGTGAAAATAATATTTTTGCTTTTTTCCCTTGAATCTGGGCCCAAAACATCCTAGAAGAGCATAGTAAAATTAAAAAAAATGCAAGAATAATACCTCAGGAAGTAAACAATAATTTAATAATAGACTATAAAGACTAATAACAAATCAGAATTTTGATTAGCATTACGTGAATCAAATACATTATGCAAAGTTCCATAATTACTGAGGCATATCGCTGAAACTCTTTTGTATGACTTATCAAATTTCGTTTGCTGTGGTATTCAAAGCTAACTTTTAGTAAATGTGTTATTAATTAACAACTAAAATTTTCTAAATAAGTAAATTTATTCCACGTTTTTTAGTATATTTTGTCGATCATGTCTTCAGGATAGCCGTTGAAAGAAGCAATGTGTTTTATAATAGAAAGTTCTTTCTTTATGTTGGCTTCTAACATCGGAATAATCAACAAGGGGTGAATCATTGTGTGAAAAGCTGCCAGTTTATGGAAGATATGGTGTCTCAATGACGCGTGACGGTATGGTTTGGTCGGTAGCAGTGTCTTTTCTATTTATATAATGATGATTTCCAGTTTCTGTATAAGGTAGTGCGAGCGAGGTAGTTCCCTATTCATAATAGAGACCATATCCGATATGTATGTTTTAATTTCACCAACTGTGAGACAAACGAATTAAATATTGCATTATTAATGGTGCAATAAAATAATTTGACAGGACAGAAAAATGTAAGTAATCAAATAAAAATATCTAAATAAGTCATTAACTTGACTCATTTTTTTCGCTCGGTACGTTTAAAACTCCATCAAAACGGAAGGTTTATTGTGATCCTGAAGAATTTACTGCGGTTACAATGTGATTAATTTTTTTAATAGTTGAGAAAACGCACAAACTACGCACTGTTGATTTTTTTTGACGAGATTTAAGTGTAGGAAATGCCTCATTTTTAATATACGGTCTCTGGAGTGCATACGCGTACCATTTCCCATATAAAATGGCTGGTATTTTCTGGCAAATATCTCATAAATAAGTGTGGTAAGGGGTTAAATTTTTAGTGTCAATGGAAGGGTGATATATTTTTCTTTAAAATGAGACAAAATTCATTGATTTTTAGTAAAAATGATATTTCGCTCAAGCTACCTTAACCTGTATCTCCGTTCTGTTCTCAACTAAAATGTAGAGAAAATATCAGAAAGCAACGAATAAGGAGAAAAGTCTAGCTAAACTGAGAGAAGAGTAACGTATATCAAGTTTTCATGGATTTTTATGAGTGATGTCACTTCAAGTCGCCCGGAATCGATAACGGAATGAAACACCTCGGGTACATTTGAGTTTGCTTTTACGCATTTAATGCGGCCATCAACGCAAATGGAAGCGAGGCCGTGTGCGCGCCCTTCGGTGTCGGAAAGTCAAGGTTCCCTTTCCGTCATAAGCACTCAACATAGCGTCGTCGACGCGGTTTGGCACTTTGTTTACGGTTGCACAGTAAATAGCGAGGGCTCATTATGAAAGCAATGGAAATTGATGGAAGTCGCTCGAGCGAAAGATCACTCCCGCAATCTTACGAGGTCACATCATGAGCTCGGCATAAAAAATCCCAAGTGTTCAGGATTCATGGGTTGAGGAAACTCGTAAAAATACGCGAAGAAATCTCTCCGAAAGAGAGCCGCCACCGACTATAAATCGCTGTCCTTACTTTGGAAAGAGCGCGAGGAAATTCCTCGGATGGCCCAATAATGGAAATATTAAAATATATTGCCGAACGGCGTACTTTACCTTTATCCTACTTACGCGAGGATCCGAAAATACTACTCTGGGCTATCCACGAGAAAGTTTCGCAGTTCATTGTAACAGTCCTCGGCGATGAATTGCTCTGTTTGTCACGTCATTTACTGTTCGTGAAAGATCTCCGTAACAACATTTTTACTGCAAATTCTCTCGCCCTGAAGTGCGTTTGAAGCGGATCAAAGGGAATGAGTTCTGACTTTGACGCAAGGCACAATCACCCCAGGACACCTTTAGGACATGTTCAATACCACCCTATAAATCTCCACGCAGTCGTTGATTCCTTCAGAACGTAACGTTGCAATGAGGATAGACGTTTAGCATTTCATGAGAACCTAAAATTCTTGCGGAAATAACTTTCACCTAAGATTTCTGAAAAAAAATAGATAAAGAGTAACTTAAGGAGTCTAATTATTATCCATAAATGTCCTGAGCGATAAATGAGCAAAAATTGGAGCTTTAAAAACATTGCGATATTCAAATATTGTTTTATAAACAAAAACTGATTATCTCGATACTGTGATTCGCGGAAGTTGGAAATATTCCTAGATGACGATCTATGAATGCTTTGGGCGCAGTCAGTTGTAGGCAGTTATTAGCCATAATTTCCTAATGCAGTTCAGAATTAAGGTGTAGAAAGATGCAACACTCTCGTCTGCAACATGAAATTTTATATTTGAGTATTCCTTATATATTTTTTAAAATAATCCCCATAAAATCGCCATACATACGTGCCAAGTGACTGCAACAAAACATTTAGAAAAGCATGAAAAAAATACATATGAATACACTACCTAAATTTACCACCCAGTAATCGTAAAAAGGAGGTATAAATACACTCACTAAATAAAAAATAGGAGACTGCATAAGTTTTCATCAAAATAAAATTAAATATGAAATGATTTATATTCAAATTTTAAATCACCTTTTATTTGTTAAAGCTATGTTCTATAATAAGAGAAGTTTTTAAATAGGTACTACCCTCGCAAAAAAACGGTTTCCATGAATGAATGGCGCGTCACGCCAATGAATGGCGCGTAACTATGGTATAAAATTGGAAATACGTCGGTTTAGGCTGGGAGATATAACTAAATATTTTGAAACCTTGAATACAGCGGGTTATCTTAACTTTGTATTACCCTACAATAAATGAGACATTATTCTCCCATGGAGAATAAAGATTCAACCTTAAATTATTGATAGTACTCTACCCTAATTGAGACTGTATATATAGCCATTTAGAATAGGAATTATGTGACAAGTAAATGTAATTGCAAAGAAAGTCCAAAGATACTCTTTTGGCCTCATTGGTCGACTACATTACAATTTTTGCAGTAAGCCATCGTCCAGAGAAAACGTTACATATATTTGAATTATTTTACCCTAGTAAAAACTGCAAAACAATGACATGAATAATTCGTTTGACGACCGAAACTGTGTAAAAAGGAAAATAGCTAAACACTCATGACACGAGAGTAGTTGGCAGTTTAAAGTTCCGAAAACAAAATACTTGATCTACATTTACATGCCTAAAACGGCTTTATTTAAGTGAAGGAACTTGCTATCAAGCTCAAAGGTTAAGGTGATGCGTTAATTTCGCCACGTAAAAATTACTATGCTATTACACGGGATACCTTCTCGTTCCCAAATGAAAATCCTTAAAATGAGGATTTTTTAAGCGCCCATCCTTGTCAACTTATCATAAATAACTTGACTACGGCAATATGAGATATACTTCTATCATAATGTGACATTTACCATAGTGCTTTGGAGCCCCTTTTTTCAGAATGTTCGGCAAGGAAAGATAATTCACTGCTAAAGTGACGAACGTGAGTTCAGCGGATAATGAAGCCATTAATTTCGTCCTCGCTTGAGTCCGTTATTTCATGGCCTCATATTCTCGCCATGTGCTCTCTATGGGATCGGACACACTGTTCGCGCTGTTGATGATATATTTTTTCCAGTCAAAATTGGCTTCGAATCGGCTTTGTTCCGAATGGAAATTAATGGGCTATGATCATAGCATTGATTTCAATGAATTCGCATTAATTCCAATACAAGTGACTCACAGTGCCATTCATCCTCAAAAAGTTTATCCATTGGTGATGATAGATATTAACATTCCCCAATAGCTTTCCTCATAGTGTTGTGGGCATATAACAATTGACAGATATCTTCTTGAATTATAGGTATAGTTTTATTAGCATACCTCTGTGGACGGGTAAGCTTTACTTGCTGGCGGATACTGACTGCCAGCACAGCTGAAATTTAGCATAGGGAAATTATCAATGGGCGTCACGATTTTATATTACTAACCTGAGTCTACACACTGATAAGCTTTCAGGTTTTTGGTTTAGACTCATGATTGCCTTCCAGCATCGTTGGTTGTTTTCCACCATACATGGAAACAAAATTGTTTGGCAGAGTATCGAATCCTCTCGTAAAGCAAAGGAAGCAGTAAATAATGGTAATCTGTAGTGTATATGTTACTATGTACACATATCTTATCTTTTATTCAGTCGCCTGTTTCCATTCATGTGGTTGTCGAGTTTTTTCCTTACTTTACCTGGGCTATGTTGTGTTGCTGTTTCCATACTCTTTCTCTCCTACTGACATATCCAGAACTATCATGAGACTGGTTATATCGAGCCAGAAGCACGGCAGTGCGAAGGTCATGATATGGCACAAAGCTTCAAAATTCAAGCCGTTATAAAATTCAAAGCCTTATATCATGGCACTTGGCATGTGCAAGATCAATCTTCAGCACATGTTAGAGCTTGGTATTGTTAATCAGGTGGTATGCTTATCATGTTTTCATTGAAAATATCTCATGGCAGGTTTTTGGAACTCACCCCTTCAATTGTGTTAGCTGAAAGGTGATTTAGATCAATAAGGTCATGGAACTATATAGATGCGTGAACCTAATTAAAATACCAAATTAATAAGATGTCGATTTCAATCGTTTCAGGCGTAACCTTGTGGAAGTCCATTTTTAATTATTTATAACACCAACTATGTTTCAATACACAGATTTACTTTTGTTGGCACTACTAGTTTCGACGCTTCTGCATCATCTTCAGGTACAAGTTTCTCAAACCTTGGTCACGGTATATATATGCTGAAAAGAGACAGTAGGGTGGGTAGGAGGAAGAATGGGAGGGCGGGGGTGAATAAGAAGGTGACGTGTTGGGAAAAAGTGGTGTGAGGTTGTTGGTTGGTAAAAGCACACAACAAAAATTAAAATCCTCAACTCAAGTCCATGGAGATGCGTCGATAGTGAGGTTTGGTCACCGTGTATGGCCAAGGCCCCACTGTAGAAATATTATAACTCTTCTCCCTAATGACCAGGGAAGCGTGAGTCACTGTGTGTCAGTCTTTTTTCACTAACTTTTCACAATCGTGTTATCATTCCAATTGGTTAAAGAGAGGGAAACTTTCAGTAGTGGCGATTGATTATCAAACACAATGTCATTCAAAATGAGTCCATTTTTCCGATGTCTTATTATCTTCATCTCTTCCCATTTGTCCAATTTCCTCCCTTTCTCCGCGACGTGTAAAATTTCTGGTTTAAAATCACTCCCATAACCTTCCTCCAGTAATCCTCAAGTAATGATGAAAAAGGTATTGTAAATTTACAAAGACAACAATTGCTATATGGTCTTTCCATCACAGCCCTGTCATAATGGCAGACTGTATTCCGAGAATAACTTGTATTTCATCAGAAATCATTATTCATCCCTTCGTTGTTGTGTTTATGGTAAACTAACACAATATTCTCGTCTCCTACTGTGCGAGATGTACGAGGGCATGAATATTATTAAAAAATTTGTATGGTAATATTTATTCGGACTGATTTCCTTAACTTTGTGAAGTGGATGGGAAATATCCTACTTGGGATGGGAATAATACACAATAAATTAGTATATGGCAGGAAATAAATTGTTTGTAAATTCTGACGAGAAATATGTAGAGGAGGATTGCATGGACCGTTGTAAGCGTAAGCAAGATTAATAATTTTAAAACGTTGCAATGATCTCCGAAGGTAATCAAAAAGGCTTCATAAACTATTCCTTTCTCTGGCCGAAAATAAATGATACTCTCTCACTCCAACATAATACTGAAACATATCGAGTCCTCATGACATCCGTTTAAGTTGCATCCATAAAATACCTTTCTAATCCTTTCCATAGAAAGGATTGAGATCAATTAGTCATAACCGTGACAGCAGAAGATTCGTCAATTATAACACTAATGGATTAGTGACTGAGAAAACAGGATGAATAGTGAAACATAATCAAAGGGTTATAAGAACCTAAAATTGTTTGTCGAAACTCATTGTCACTGATCCTTACAAAAATGTATCTATATAAAATATTATTTAATAAAGGTAGGATGGTTTAGCATCCATAAACCTCATAATTTGCACTGAAAATAGATACGAATGAGTACGAATACGAATTTGCATATCGAAGACGAGATTTCTTACATATGTCATAAAATTGCCTATATCATCGGCAAAGCTGAAAACGACTTAGTAAGAGTGATACTAATTTCTGAAGCCATTAATTTTCGAATACTCAAGTGCAAGTTATGATAACTTTCCGTTTTATATTTCATTATGTTGAAATTACTTCATTATTTTGGTCTAAACCATTGCAAATTAATGTAAACAGCTAAGCCTCGATCCCGATAATTCGACCCAGTGATACGAGAGAGACCGGCAGTGAATGTGCGGCCTCACGTTTCTGACTAATGGTGAGCATGAAACTAAATAAACTTCGAGCTCTAGAGTGAAATAGACATCAGTCACCGAGGAAGACAGCTGACAGGTGCGCAAGACAACGGAGACCGAAATTGATACCACAATCTGCGGCACACGATTCCTCGCAAAATTTCTCATCGTTATCCATAATTAATACCAGAAAGCGAGTTTAGCGTTCGTAATCGGAACTTGTATGCACGTTATTGCATGCGAGGGTGAAGCAACGCTCAAACGATGCTATTCTGCATCGAGAATCTCATCACATAACGATTCATCAATAGTTTTAATCTCAATTGTTATGGTACTATTATTGATTTCTCTTCAGGATTAGATATTTTCAGTGAATAAAAATTGATAGTGAAACTGATTATGACTTTTTATACCTCATTCAGAGATGGGCATACGCTTTGATGATCAGTTTGGTAAAACACACACTTGGTATTTTAAGTAATTAATAATCTTGGCGTTGAAATCTTCAACAATGTGAAATCTAAAGAATTAACAATTAATATTTTCAAATGTAGAATTACAAAAGATAATTGATCAAGAATAGTCGATAAAGAATGAAATATTAAACTTATGATCAGTAGAAAGTCTATTTGTCAAAGAATATATTTTGCCTGTAATGTACCCGATACTGTTCACGCCTTGAAGAGGAAAAATAATTCTTCGTTTCTATATGTAGTTTGTCATAACAAGAAATCGCATCTCAATGATGAGTCAATGAAAATATAATGCAAAATTACATGCTTATAAGCCCTTCCTCATTCCGTGATTGGCTATAATTGTAGTAATAAATCTTCTGCAGTAACCATTATGTTCCTCCGGCGGACATTATGAAGAGTAAAAACTTAAAGGGTTAAATGTAATTCAATATTAGCGTCACTGTCTTTGTCATACGCTTGCTCTCTCTGGACATGCAAATTAGTGACATTAGCTACACTAATTACCCCGTGTTAATAAATTTCCAATTACCTGATTAAGCAATACAGCGAGGGAAGTTATGCTAGAAGGAGTGGTATGAATTGAGTCAGTAGCTAGGAGGATTTCCAACACGGAGGTCCATGATTTCAATCTCTGTAGAAGAGGGTGCTTTTAGCGGCATGCCAACCCCCACTTGGATGCCATGTGGAGAGTACTAAGCCTGTAGTACCTATTTTGTCCATCGGAAACGTAAAAATGAGGGCTCATTGGAGCCTTTTGGTTAAATCAAACAGATATCGGCGCTGGGTTTCCCTCCGCCCTCCGCCGTTGCTCCAATAATCCTGCCCCCATCAGCCTACATACAAATGACCTCAGGTTCGGGTCACCTTCCCAGTTAACCAAAGTGGGAGGGTTGGCTTACGGCAGGGGTTCTTAACCATGTGAGAATTTTGCGGGGCATTGGAACCGCCCATCAAGAAAATGTGACTCTCTGCATATTGAGAAAAACCTTTAAAATTATAGTGTTTTAACTTCTTATGCAGCCTTAGATTTAGTTTTTATAAAGCCACAAATTAAAATAGAGCATCAAACACAAGGGTATGGAACTTAGTGGAACAATCACTCACTGAGGGATATACTTTCGAACTCTAATCTCGACAAATGATCGATTATTTGTCATTTTTTTATTTAAAAATTATTTTCATTTATTTTAGGAAAAGAACGAGGAAATGATTTTCTTAAATATGGTGACTGAGAAGAATATCCAACTGGATGAGAAACCCTTGGCTCAAGGGCAAGAAGTAATGGGGAATGGGCAGAAGCGTGAATTGAAGTGGCTTCAATCCACGCTTCCATTAAACCGATGCACTGTTGGACAAATAGAGTGAACCAAAACAAAACACTCCAAAAATTTAAAGTTTCGTCTCCCTCTCTATGACCTTCGAGTGTGGAAGAATATATCCCGTAATATACGTGTGCTTCATCTGAAAATCGCTGTCTCGACAAGAGGGCAAAATTTACAGGCGTTAGAAGTGCTGACTTTATTTTATGGTATTCGCGCGCTCACAAGGAAGTTTACTTTGGCACTCTATCTCGGGCTCGCAATGTTTCCTCTCCCAGGAGTCTGGGCGACTGTAAACATCTGCGGTGAGAAACGCAAACAAGGAACAAGTTTCTGCCACTGACGCTTTACCTTGACTATCTACACAAAGATCAGTGGCAGAGGAAACCCGTACAAGAACCACAAAAAGGGAGGGTATGGGTAAAATCATAGATTTAAAAAGGTGATAGATGAGAGTATTTACTGCAATAGCACGTTGAAGCCTTCAAAGTGTACTTTAACGACCAACTCAAGGGTTCGTAACTTAGTGGAACAATCCCTCTACACCTGAGGGATATAGTTTTAAACGCCAATGTCGACAACTGATATTTTCATCGTGAATTCCGTTCATTTTGACGTTTACGCATGTTCATTAGGCTTTAAAATGGGAATTTTGTAAGTATTATTCATATGTAACTTAAACTTGTAGTGATCTGTATCATTCTTAAAATTATCCTTCCTATACCTTTTTAGTTTCAATTGGCACTCTATATTAGTATCCATGTCCTATGTAGTTTCTTAATCCTCCTTTCTGCTTAACTGTTTGGTTTCTTAATAATAAAAGATTCCAAATTTTAAAATCAGTTTAACCGAATAGGTGAATCATTCGTAAATCGAATACCGTTCTACGAGGCCATCTATAGTTTCTGAGGAATTATTTTAGCTCCAGATATTGATTGAATTTGTGCATCACTTATATTATTTAAAAGGTGTAAAATAATCAATGTATTATACTAGGGTAAGAGATGTCTTGGTACACTAAGTTTTACAGTATAGGAACTGTTTATGGAGCAACTAAGCACCTGACTACTGCTATTTAGCCACATTCCTACTGTCTTTTCATGCCTGCTACCTGCCCCTTCGTTAATAATATTATTGAAATAAATTTACTGAATATTAAAACTGACCTTTTGTCAATAATTTATGATGATAATATGTTTAATCTATTTTTCGTATTTTAGCTCCAAATACTGGTTGTTCAACGAATGACCACTAACGCAGAGGTTCTGAGAATAATTGTCAGCAATTCATGATACTTTTCGGGTAACTGGGTATCATTACATCCATAGCTTGTGGAGTACACCGGTATTGCAATATGGAGTTCATCGAATGAGATAAACCTCCTGAAATTTAAAACAATTCAAGGCTGTCTCTCACAACCCATCACTAATTACCATCACCTGACTGCTTTTTCTTCTCTATTGTTATCTCTAATCTGGTGACATCGATTTATTTATGCTTCTTTCTTCTATATCGTATGAGTTTTTAGTAATGTATGATTCCAAATTTTTGTTGGAATTTAACCAGCAGTGTGGGTTTATGCTTGTTGGAAATCATGAGTAATAGGTGTAACTTTTAAAATTATTGACAAATGTTTTGAGTCCGCCCATTTCCGATGGCGTTTTAATTGCTTAACGACAGAACACTTGATCTTTTCCTTATGTGAATGTGATACACCAATTCACCATGAAAAATCCAAAACGCCGAAGGGTACGATGTTTGTTCTAAAATTTGCTACTTTGGTGAAATAACGGTTTGATGTTTCAAAGCTTCCAAGAAATGAAAGGAGTTGGGTAAATGAACTCAAAAGAGGTTAAATATTTTGGCATGTTGTCTAATGGATGATTGAAATTCCCAGCGGGAATTGTAATTTGTAATGGATCTGAGTATGAAAGAATAGGAAGCCCTGTTTCCATGAAGGAAAACTGATTGAAGAATTATTTTGATACAGTTGAAGCCTCAGCCTAGCGAAGGAGATGCATTTCTGACGAGTTGGCGATAGATACGAGATATCTGGATAGTTTAAGGAGGGCATTACAATTTGAATGAAAGTACAGATGATAACATGCTGCGATTATACAATAAAGATAATTTCTTTATTCCACTCCAACAAACATTTCAATAACTCGTGGCAATATGGATACCCCAGAGGGGATCCAAATATTGGGGTCAACCATGTTTTTCAATTATATAGAAGGAAGAAGTTAGATAATGTGTAATAGTTGTAACTTTGAAAGTTACTGACATAGAGGTATTTTATATCGAAAATTTTAGCAGTCATTAAAATATCATCGTATAGAATATAAACATTGTTTGATTTTGTTCTAAACACTAATAACAATCAGACAATATTTCTTTAGAAGAAAATGATTGTTTTACACATCACTAAAGCTGGATGACGGAGATATATATACAGATCTTGCGAGGGAAAGGAAAAGCTTTTGTATTATGTTTACAATATATCATATAAATATTTAGTTTTCTTTTAGAAATATTAGCACCATGGCTTTATATTTGTTGCCATTAAGGATCTCTAGATTCCAATGTTTCCTCTCATGATATAGTCAATGTTTTGGACTTTTCACACAAATACATATCTTAGTTATAAAATTTTGACACATTCAAATAGCGGGAAAGTAAATAGAATGGGTAAAATTTCTAGCGGTAGTCAGATGAATTGAAGCAAAAATGTGTCTATCATAAACTATATAATAATTACTTGGTTTACAATGTAAATTAACCATCCTAATGCATGCGCTGAGTCTATATGAATAGGATTAGAAATGAGGAAACTTAAAAATGTTCGATGAAATGCGTAGAAATCCCCCTTAAAGATACCCGTTCGGGTATAGCTCTCGTAAAAGTTCCCGGTAGTATGTGTTACTGGAATGATCTATTCCCTAATAAAAGTCCCAGCAACTGAATGAGTACTGTCATTATTTTCTTGAATAAGCTGCATTCAATTTTCCAACTATTCGAACTTTAGGGCAAATTAAAAATCTCGCTCGGAGAGTTCACTTCACCTCCATTAAACTCTTGAGAAACCAGATCCACGTCAGTAATTCACAAGCTTGAGTCTTGAGCTTCAATGAAACTCAATCGGTATTGAACCTAGTCATTTTTTTGCACCCACAATACTTTTGTGATATTTGAACACATAAATTGTGAATCCAAGTGAGATATTTTCTGTTCCGGTAAACAATGATGCGGAAAATTATATATAAGTAGCCTAAAACTTTAAAATAAAATGGATTTAGAATTGGTAGCACAGTTTAGTAGCAATTTAGGTAAGGTATGAGATTTTAGAAGTATAATATCTTACAGTTTCGGTAAAGGATGCATTTTTGTAGATATTTTTTAATGAACGCCATAGAAATAGGAAGAAAATAGGAAAAAATGCTAGGGTGAGTGCGGGAGCGAATGATGAAACATGCATTGGTGAATAGGTGTACGTATTTGTCGTTATCTTGAGCGAGGTCGTTTGAGAACAACCTACTTTGAAGTTTTATCATTGTGACAGCTTAGTGCTGGGTATTGATCATTTTGGTTGAAAATAACAAGCTCTAAACGTAAGCGGAGCATTTGCTGTCACACACGCACCATTGGAACTTATGAATGCTGGAATTTCTTCAAAAACAGAACAATGATTTAAGAGTCTCATCTCAACTCAAGTATTAGGCCAGTAAATTTATTTCAAACTGTTCTTCACCTACTTTTCAGTCCAAATGAACGTAACTTAATCGAAAGAAACATCCTTAAAACTTCTGGCTTTATGTATGTGCGCCATTAGAGTCATTCCGCGCTATTTAAACTTTCCTACGGTAGAGTCACTGCAAAAACAAAGCGAAAAATTTGTTCTTCCCTCGGGTTTACCACCTAACATACTCTATTCAATACTTTTTCCTCGTTTCTTCAAAGAACAGAAGCGAATGGTCATAATGTCTCAATTCCAAGAACACCATCATAACGGAATCGATTTAAATCCATTTATCCAGATGAATATCCTACTTAATTTCAGTTGGAAATCATACTTTTCTGCAATCTCTCACATCAGAACAAATGCTTCTGATCCAATGCAACCCGATTGAAATGTATCCCTGGGATGTAATTAGCTCAAAAATTAGTAGCAAAATTAAAAGAGTCACCAATAGCCGTAAAAATGGCACCACTCGTCAAACATGCAACCACACAACACTTACTGTGTTGGTTTGCGGGAATGGGGATTCCACAGCAGGGACCAACCACAGCCTCTCTACCAGAATACCCTCCTGTGATGGTATACGGGAATGTTACCTCCTCGCCAGTGACCACCACAGACACACACACACTCAACCCAGTTGGGATCCTTTTCGAGGGCTAATGGGACCCTGATAAGGATGCCTGGGTTATAACCTGAGATCTTTCATAGGGCTAATGGGACCCTACTAAGGATGCCTGTTCATTACCACAATAACACTCACAAGCACTCAAATCACTCACTCACACACACAGACGGGCCCAACTTCTGGGAGAAATCGCTCAAAAAAAGCGTGGTCAAAATATAAACACAAAGACAAACGAGGGTGAGCGTCGGATACGCGTATTTCGACCACAAGGTGGCCATCTTCAGCGAGCTGAAGGGAAAAGAACTTGCAACACGAGGTTGTAAGTGACTTACATTGTGAGCAAAACTTTCGGTAGTGAAAGCGTTCTGTATGAATTCCAGAAAGAACACTTCTTGGCACTTGAGGAAATTTGTTAGATAAGTACGAAATTGTGAGGAGTCTTTTTTCTTGAACTTTTGAACCATCTTTCTGAACTTTTGCGCAGTGATGAAAGGTGGTCTCTCGTTTTAAAAACCAGCTAGAATTATCCATATTTAAACGCTCTAAACCATTTTCTTACCATTATATCGCTCATTGTGTTTGTTTCATTAACTTCACTAACCTTTTAATTTATTTTCACTCCTTTCACGATTTTTGTACGCAAAAAAATGAGTCACTGCGCGCATTTCACACCCGGTGAGAATTTCAATTAACTGAGGCATTTAAAAAACGCACAAAAAAACCAAACACGGACGAACTCATTAAAGCTCAAATCATTGAAACAAACATGGTCGCAAGAATTGAGCTTTTAAAAAACAAACTAGGAATCTAAATTCATGCTATAAACGAAGTGACACTTATGTGTGTACCGTTTACCGGAGCTTAATATTGAAACATTTTACCTACGTAAATGAAAAATCACTTTCTTTTCTTTATTATTTGTCTCCTTTTTTTAAGATTATTTGTTTCTTCAAATACTTGAAATTATATCACTCGTACATTTTTTCATCATACTACTTTTGTTTTTGCATTTCTTTACCTATTCCTGAGGTTGCCAAATAAGCTTGACAGAAGGTCATATGTTACTGCTTGCGTTGTTTTTTTTAAATATTAATATTCCATGCTACTATGATGGCATTATTAGTGTTTAAAATAGCAGATAATGTGATTGGTATCACACATAAACGAAAATAATGAAATATTGCGGAGTTACAATACATAAATTATATAAATTTGATTACAATTCTCATGCAAAAACTGCATGCACCTGATGACTTAGCATTCTGCTAAACATATTAATTAATCCTTTTCTCTCCTACTGGACGCATCATATTGTCAATGCACATCCTGGAATGTTGACGTTATTTTTCCTCAATTTCTCCCAAAAATCGCTGCAAATTTATAAAAATGAGGATTTATTTCCTGTCAAAGATTTTTTCTACCAAAAACAAATGTTTCATCTTGTTAATCTCGTTTTTGCAAATCATTTTCCACTGCGTTTATAGTTCACTTCTCGTATAAATTAAAATTCAACACAATTAGACTATGATTTTTCATTGCAAATCTAAAATCAAGTGTGATTTGAGAAGGATGAATCAACAAGGTGTCATAAATCAAAACGCGTCACTCGAATATGAAATCTGTGATTATAAAATTACTCATCACCATGTTTTCCTAATGTTTGGACGCATTTGGCCTCTACCCCTTCTTCTCTTACTTTACAAACTTAAATTTTACCGGGCACGGTTTTTTAAATTTTTTTAGGGGTCATCATAGGAGGTAAAAATTACGCTGAGGTTTACATTGAAATATTGAAAATCAATTTTCCTGCAAAATAGGCTGTTTTTGTTACTGCATATTATTTACCACTAGTTTTATCTGTCAATCAGAGCCACGTAAGGCAATTAAAAACAGAATATCGAATATCCTACCTACAATGACGTCATTTCTCAACAATCAGTGGACATAAATATTCCTGTCATTCCTCAAAAGCTGCCTCCCTTTTCATAATTTCCTCCATAGCGCTTAATCCTTCAATACTCACATGACGATACTATAATTAAAGCTTGGTAACTGACCGAAATATTTCTACAGTTGAGACTTAAGTGATATTATATAATCAACTTAGGTAGTCACTCTTTTAGATGCAACTGATTTTGGGGTTAACCAGGTTACAGTGAAAAAAAAGGAAATTGCAAAACTCAGAATTTTTGTTAATCTCTATTACATTCAAAAGACAGAGTCGTGAATATATGATCACTGAACGATGGACAACTCGTTCATCGAAACGTCGGTCAAGATGGAGAGTTTACCCGGTGGAAATCCCGAGTAATCTTTAACGACATCATACGCCGGGAAAGCCATAAATCAGCATTTAATTTATGTTACATATATTTTTTTACCTGTTACAAATTGGGTAAAACAACGAATCCCCTCTGATCAAACTTGTTGATCATATCATGAGATTCTTTTTAAATAATTATTTCATTACCTATTTAGGGATACTGAAGTTCAATACTCTTTGATAGATATAAAACGTAATAAGCAACGCACCAACAAGATACGTGAAAAATTATGGTCTAAAGTAGATGGCATTAAAAGATGAGAGGAGGAAAAAGCATATGGCAGTGACTCATGTAATGCTCTACCTGCCAATAAAAAATTATTTCTAGAAAAGTGCACTTACAGATATCAATGTAAAATTGAAAATTACATGGATAAAAGTGTGGGCTCAAGAAAATAGACACTACAATCACTCTCAAAGTCACGAAATAATAATGTGAGATTGGAATGAGAGACAATTTTTTAACAGTATGAGGACAAAGAACAAACAGTTCATCATTTACAAATGCTAATTACTAACTCAGGGCTACCAATATATTTTAGGACAACTGTTCGCCTCATTTCCAACAAAATATCTGGACAGAATAAAATTAATATTAGATAATTTTCCTATGCTGTTTCCTTTCTAGGTTGGAGCTGCGGAGGAGGATCCAATGGACTGAAAGAGATGGAGGGGATATGTTGGTGTGGCTAAAAATCAACTTGAATATAAATATCCGTGGGAGTAAGAGTAAGTTACCTTTCTACTTCTTGCACAGAGATATTAATGAACGGAAGCTACACTATCGATTAGTGTTGCATGAAAGATTTTGTTACAATGACGTCTCACAATATGATAATGGTCGGATTTTGACATCGACGCACATATTATTTCAAGGTATCTCATTGAAAGGAAACTGCGGCACGACTCGTAATTCCCATCCCGTCTAAAAATGCTTGATGAGCGAGTAAGCATCGTATTCGGCTACCATATGAATTACAGGGTGTTTTAAAATGAACATCGGGGTTTTAAGGCTTGGTAGTATTTAAACCATATGATTTATAATCATAAATTATGCATTAAATAAAAGAGCAACTCAAAGAGTTTATTTGTACACATTGAACATTTGGAGATGAAACAAAAACTGTTTGAGTCGCTCTTTCATTTATTGTATCATTTATAATTGTAAATTAAATAGTATAAATTCTACAAAGCCCTAAAATATCAGTATTCATTTTGAAACACCCGGTATAACTACGAACTTCAAGTCACATTATCACAAGGCGTAGGAAGAATATGCAAGTTAGAATTACCACAGCGAGCCGTCTTCTATTCTAGGACGGAACCCTTTGAAACGAGTGGACGTTTGTCAGAAAAATACATGCGAATACGCAAGAAAGTGTACTGACGTACTTGTTTTGTGAAAGCAAATAAAATTAAAATCAGCACCAGGGAGGAAGCGCGTTGACCTTTAGGCTCATCAGAGACGAGAAAAATAAGTGAGGGAGATAGAACAGAGGGTATAAAATTCAAGGCAACTCGCATCTGACCTTCTGGAAATAAGAGCGGGGCTTTGAACTGAGTGATGCAGGTTGATGGGCGACAATTCCGCAGAGACAAGAGCAGGCGCATTGGTCGACACCCTTATTTGCTGGTTAATTGAGAGTAATGCCACAGAAGTTGACAACTTTCATTTGTGAGTTGACGGGGCGTGATTTTCCGATTCATCAACGTTTTTATGGTTATCTCATTTTGCTAGTTCAGGATTATCATATTTTATTTTTAGTATTTCTGCCTTCATTAATACTAAAATGTAGGTATGGATTTTTGTGTCTCCGTTACTTAGCACAATAGGCTCTATTTCCATGCTGCTTAATGCGAAATTTACCTATGCGCCACCAGTCAAGTTGATATTCCGTCGACTTTGGCATCTCCTTAAGATTATATGGTATTTACTTTCTGCATTATTCTCGTTTGCCATCAAAATTCAAGTGACTCCGGCCAACAGAATTAGTTATTCTATTGACTGATTACTGTCCTCTTGTCGGTCATACATTTCGGACTATTTATACACGATGCTGTACTAATTCTGTTTCTAATTAACTTAACTACAAAAGCATTCCTTCATGAAGTTGAATCAGCACAGTGATTACTTAGTCTTTTCTTTTGAATTCGAAGATGGCATATTCTCAATGATATAGTCCTAATGAACGCATTCAGATATAAATGTTTTTTGTGTGTAGAAATATGGTTTTCTTTGGTGAGCGCATAGCCCAGGGACACTTACATCTCTGCGTTTGTTTTATGAATGTCTTACGTAGTTCATGCAGAAAGAGGTGTGATATATTTTGTACTGTTTAGAAGTTTATTCTTAGCCCTCCTATGCTAATCAGTTTCTTTAATCTGAGTGAAGGTCATTTTTTCATTTTAAGAATGAAAATCTAATCACATGGGGTTTTTTGGTCAATAATTCCATGTTCTCTTCTGCTTATTTTTCTTTGGGAATCAAATTTAACATATTTTGTACTTGAAGTAACGTGACTGATGAACTAGCTACGCCATTTTCTCAACGATGCTTCCTGGTAAGTGCATAAAATGCGGGCCCATTCGTACATAAGAATTTCCTCGAATAAGAGAAAGAATGGCCCCATTTAGACTGAAGCGTATCCCATTAAGGAGTGTCAATAAGCAGAGAAAATATGTACATTAACCTTTTTCCTCCCGCGCGACACGTGGAGATAACATGGATGGTGGAACTCGACGTATAGATTCCAATGAAGGTGATGGAAGGAATTAGGTCGACGGACGAGGGGCGATGAGATAAATGGACCAGAGGTCAGGGGAAGAGGAAGCCCAGTGAGGAGGCGAGGTGTGAGAGAGATGGCAACCCTCGGATTCGTCAAATTAAGATGGAGTGGGTGACGGTAAAGCGTGGGGAGAAAGGCGGGGGATGAATGGGGAATATAGTGGCCTTTTAGGATAACGGTCTTGCGTGTGGTGGGTAGTGGGTAGATCTCTGCGGTGGAAGATTGCCGCATGGGGGCAGGATAGGTAATCTTTTCCTATGATGAGGAATGTCGCGCTTCCTAAAAATATCATTAGTCACCGTAGGGATGGCCCATTTTGCATCGATGTCTGAAAGTCATAGGTCTTAGGGTCTCAAATGGTAAAATTACGTGATGAAATGAGATTTGCAAAAAAAATTCTGATATCGGATTATATTTAGGGGTCGCGCACACGGCTTTTCGTGTAACATGGGGGCTCCTATAAGCGCGCGCCGCCCGTTTGAAAAGCCCGGGGGCCTCCGTGCCACCCCCCAAGTATTTGTAAAAATTTTTGTTTTTGAAGGTTTTGATTTGTAGGCTTAAATTTGTTACCCCTTTGGGAGGGGGGTAAGACTGATATTTAAAGAACAAAGCCTTGTATTTAGAGCATATACTAATATAATGGAAATAAGAAGCTCCATGGTTGAGACGAGAATTAAAGTCCAATGTTACTCTTTTTGAAAACTTTGATTTCATTTTGCTCACAAAATATTCGCATTGAAGACTGTGAGTGCCTTTTTGGTTTAACTTATCGGTACCTGGAGACTATTTGGAGAAGATGCTACAATGCTCCTCATCCTTGGTTAATTCAGTCTGAGAATACTCCTTGATGAGAGCAACGCCATGGTCGGCGGGGTCATTAACGACCCCCCTTCCAATGTGGTCACCAATTTAGGCCTACATATCAGAATCTTCGATAGGTAGGGGATGGTGATGGGCGGTTCCGAGGCCCGGGAACGTGGAATTTTCAAGTGGGTGGCGCGCGCTTATGGGAGTCCCCATATTAAACGAAAAGCTGCGTGCGTGACCCCTAAATATAATCCGATTTCAAAAATGTTTTGCACAACTCATTTTCTCACCAAATGTCACCATCTGAGACCCTCAGACCCATGATTTTCAGACATCGATGCAAAATGGGACACCATAGGCTGGCGGTATGTTTTTTTTCATCTAACAGTAAACACATTTATGAATGTAAATCACGCTGGTTTCTTTCCGGGTGATGGTAGTTTGTGGTACCGACGTTTCGAAGGCGTAGTCTGCCATCGTCCTTAGGGTGAATATTTTGGCCAGGAGGGTGTCACTTATTATATGCTCTGTGAATAGGCTCAACCTACTTCTGATTGGCCCACTTTTTCCGTTCTTTTTCTTGTGAGTCTCATGATTGATTTACACACATTTTTTCCACGCATATCCACGCATCCTCACTGCGCTCCTAGTTATTGGGACCGGATTGTGAAGGAGGCTGTGAAAATCAACAACCGCAGCGACAACGTCAACAGAGACAGAGGTTTTCAGATAAGCATGTGTCAAGTAGTATTATAAAATCGGGTAGCATCCATAGGACTATATAGAGAATATATTTTCCAAGAGTTACAGACCTTATTTCAAAGATAAGGTTGTTATTCTTGCTTTACAACCGCTATTTCATCCATTCCGTCGTGCTATCCATTAGAAAGTAAGACAAGACCAGGGTTAAAAAATATGGTAGTTATTCCAGTTGTAAGACTTCAGTTTGATGACGTTATTCCCTCTCAATACCTCATTGGTATTGACCAATCGATTTTATTGTTGAATTTATTATTTATTCAACGTAGAGAGTGGCTGCACCTTTGTCCTGAGTGACTTATATAAAGTCTTGTAACATTAAGCCTTGTTTATTGTCGGGAGTTGTAATTGAACCTCATAGATACTAAATCTCTCAATGGGAAATAGGAACCATTATACTTGTTTAATGCACTGCTCACTGCTGAAGCAACAGTATACTGTCTTAACAATTATTTATTCCTAACAATCTAGCCATCGTACTCCCGATCGGAAACATTCCTTATTGGCGTTGAAGGTACTTGAGAAAAAAATAACTCATATAACTACATCCTTGAATTGTAGGGTTGATTTTATTTAAGGGAATCAAAAATGTAGAATATGGTTCATCTGTTGTTTTGCGGTCCCTCTTTTAGTACATATTTCCACGGTAAATTTTTATTTTGACCGATTTAAAAAATATTGAATTGAGTCAAATATGAAAGTATATACAAACTTTCCACCGCTAATTGTGTGACTAAGGAGTGCTTCCTTTTGACCGATTACAGGACTTTTCGCCTACGCACATTTTTTCATTCATTGCTGTCCGTCTGAGCAAAAGTGTTCCGATGTGCTCTAACTTCAGCACCTTAAGTAGAAAGTATATAATATAAGTTAATGGTCATTATCATTATTTAAAACTGAAATGAAATTTAGGGTATATTCTTTGACAGGATGAAATCACAAATTATATCATTAAACAATTTTTACCCTAGCTATGTAAAATTCAAGAAAAGGGCAATCGACTGGTATAATTTAATTGAATATTTGTGAAAATTGCCAATGAGGGCTAACGAATTTTGACTCCAATTCAAGTAATTCTCTCCTACTGGGAGAATCAGATAAAGTGACAACTGATATGAATAATAATGTAATGAAAAATTCTCCAGCAACTTATACAATGAGTTTGCCAAATTGTTTTGAAAAAATATGACTCCACTTCCTAGTTACAGATTTTTCTTATTTAAAACAAGGTATGATCGTTTGGTATTAAAAATACGAATTTAAATATCTTAAACATATGCGTCTTTTGCAATGTTCAAAGGCTAAGTGTAAACCTCCCTGTCGATGCTCATTATGAAGACCAAAGTATGCAAAGAAGGCAAATTTTCTATTGTCTTCATCCAAAATTTGGATTAATGCTTGAAGTAATAACACTATGTGAACTTAAAACCAACAATTTCATAGAATCCAATTGGAAAATATTGGAGAATATTATTTCTTTGAAAACAAAAATTAATAACCAAACCGATACACAATGTTAGAAGACGAAACGATTTTTGTTTCTTAAATATAACAATACAATTTTTTTCGTACCCATACATTCCCCTCGTCAAACTTCGTATACTAAAGGCTGCCGCTCAACATTTCCTGAATTCCTTTCAAAATTCCTCCCATATTCCTCGCGAGAATGCCTCTACCATTGGCCTTAAGCAGTTCCCTACGCTAAAGGCACCGTCCGAAGTTCCCTGACCTGGCCTAGACGACGAGATACGGTAATATTTCGGTATCCAGTATCCAATCTAATTCACAACTTTAATTGTTTTGCTTTTTCCTGCAGAGTATTTTCTTCAATTGAGTGAGCATTATTGATAACTGTGGCAGATATATCTAAAGATTAGGACGTAAAATGATAAAAATACTTATAAAGAGGGTATGGATAGGGAGTAAGGACACGGTGAATCGAAAAATGGATTTATTTTTTTAATATTCTGGGAAAATGTGTTTGCAATCGTGCAACTATGGTTTATACAGTATGGATGGTCTAGAGTATGGCTTAAAAATTAGGTGCAATATGCTATTTCAACGGTAATTCCATGCCAAATTCACCAGAAATGGTGGAAAATTCCATAAAACCCTCCAATTTTGACCAAATATGCAAGAAATATTGCGATGTGCTTAATTTCTGAGGTTGCCCAGTTTCTTAAAAAAATATGTATCCATTGCCTAGTTACAGAGTTATGAAGAATTGAGCTTTGCGTAAACTTGTGTTTGATATGCAATGGATATCTTCGGGCATAAAATACTTATTTTGCATTATCGTGCATGCATGTTTATTTTGAAAACTTCAAATGCGTTTTCTCAAAATACGAACCTCCTCGATTTTAATCCTTTTTGATAATTTGTAGCTTTTTTTCGGGAGAATTTTGATTTTTATGCTTCCACATGCCCGCTTTTAAGTCCAAGTTTCGCGTCATCCTGGGCTGTGGGACAATGATATAATATCGACGTGTGACAACATCACCCATGCATCATTTGAATTCAGATGGCTGATTTAGAGCTAAAAACAAATAGTTAGAAGGAGTTATTCATGATAAAAATGATGTACGGTACCACCAAGTTTAAAGTCTAAATAGCGGTTTCGACATCTATAGAGTTGTGGCGATACGTGGAGTATCGCCACTACACTATCGTGGAGTATCGCCACTACTGCAGGATCCGCGCTCGCCTCGCAAGTGGGCAGCGCGTCTTCGAGCCTCAGAGCCGGGAATATTTTTTCTAATGTTTCCAAGTAACTTTTATAGAATTCTCTTCTGTTCTACGATGGCAATCTGGACGCTTTCTTGCCTACATAAAAACCGCGTTTCCTATCACTAAAATTCAGTCTGTACGAGGAGCTCAATAAACGTCTATTCTCAGAGCAGAAACTACTTCTCTTCATTCCGCGCTGCCAACTCCACAGAGTCATTTTCAATACCAACAGCATTCAAGGCATACAGACAAACAGTGTTTTCAAACAAACAGTGTCAAGGGACATCGTTTTTATTATGCGTTAAAACCCTCTCGTCGTTCCACAATGTAACTCCACAATCAATTGATTGAAGAAATTAGAGAGTTCCAAATAGCAATAACAATGATGTAATAGTGGAATCTTTACGCCGACTATTTATTCTACGCATTAAAAAGAATTCTTGATTGAGTCATTTACTCTTCTTTCTACCAAGAAAATTTAACCTCCGACTTATTCATTATCACTCACGAAAAATAATCAGTTTTTTAACGGCTGCTGATGAAACCCATTAAATTTCAGGGAGTAACTAAACATTATGATCATTAGTCGTTCAATCCTAGGATTGGTTGACTGCAACCCTTCACCCTTCCCTATCTAATGCTAGTTCCCTTACCTTCTGGTATCTCTTTCTATGTACTTTCCTCTTTATTTGGTCCATGAACTTTTTCCTTGGTCTCCTTCTGGAGACTTTTCCCTCTATTTTGCATTCAATTATTTTCTTCACAAATTCATGTGTCTCAACAATGTACTCAATGTACAACGTATAAAACTGAAAAGAACGCCATCTAGTCTGTATTTGACAAAGGTAGGTAATTAAGGCGGTGGATCATCGAATAAAAAAACGCAAGTTTATGGGAGTGGATTTGACAAGAATCGCTAGGATTTTTTGCATCAATATTGCTTGATTTCCTGTAAACGCAGAACTTGGGTGAATTATTTTGAGTATAAATACATAGTTAAATCCGGAATATTTATGGATGGTCCAGTGATTTCAGAGGTGGATTTTATACTTTGGTGAAGGTTATTCAAAAAGGCTAAATCACAATATAATGGTCTTTTTCTGGCCATCCTTAGACAAAAATATTACCTACCATACATACCAGTAAAACATTTTTTATTTAAATAATTTGTGAGTAAAAAAATTCTCTTAAAGTTATCCATAAAAATATCTACTTAGAGTTTTGAAATGGGTCACCCCATTGGTAGTCTCTTTTTCTGGCGATATATTTGTCTGTTGATCAAAAGACAGTTCTGATTTGTTTGAGCAGATTCTTTACAACAGACTGACTATTTTTTCTTGTTGGGCTAACGAGATACATCTTACAAACTAGAACCAAAGAGAGCGAGACCATTTGTAGGAATAGAAACGACTCGTCTAACTTCGCCAGTCATCTGATGGAGTTGGGCCATAGAAGCGATTTTGACCATGAAGTTTTGCTCTGTTTCAAGAATGGCAAGGAGTTGGACCCCTAAGACTAGGAGCGATTGGTCTTCAAAAAGATTCCTGCTTAATTTTTTAATGACGTAACTTTCCTAAATCCCTCCCCCCTCTCTGTTTGGTACCTTACCACCCAACTCATGAGGGCACGCCGGCTTTCCTCTCAATAATTCACCTTCAGTCCCTTTTCTTCTTCCTTCATCCCATCTTTCCTCTCTACCCTTACCATTTCCCCGCTGACTTATGAGTATTTGCTCCAAATCGGCATACTTTAGTGTACTTGATGATGGCATAACAATCGAGACCAGAAGTAAATTTTGGCAAAAATTTTATGGGTAATAAAGTTTGTGTTATTACAATAGTCGTCGTCATGACTTGAAATTAAGTTTTCTCAAATTTTTGAACTCATCAATTTTTTGTTTTCAATTTTTTTCTTAAATAACCTATGTACATATATACTTGAGTATTTTAGTGAAGGATATTCAAAAAGGTTTAAAAAACAATCCAATTTACTGAGTCGGATTGCATTCAACCCATATTTTTGGCAATTAAATGATATTTTAACCTTGCTCGTAGCCTTATGGCACAATATATGTATTTCCTAATAATTTGGTTATAGATGATCAATTTTTCTTTCCAACGTGAAATAATACTTTCTCTGTTCTCGTCGTTGTTGCTATGAAATACAGCCGATATGGATAAAGCCGAGTCAAAGAATGAATAAAAGAAACAAAAAAAAAAAAGTATCTATCGTAAAGCAGGGGCAAATCAATTTTTTAAATTTTTAGGTTAATTTTATCCCTCCTCTTTGTGTAGACAGCATTTTTGCTCAGGATTAGGATACAGTCCTTTAACATTTTCCTACTAACGTTTATAACTTATCAATTTTTAAATGATGAAAGATATGCTTAATTTATAGTGTATAACCAGTGTGCCGTGCTGGAATTTTGTAAAAGCAAATTTGTCTTTCCTTAATGTAAGCATTTCTCTTGTTGATAAATAGGTTGCTAATCCTAGCTCTAATAATAAATTTGCTGCCGTAAACCGAAGAGAAACTGACACAGATTTTGAGGTTTTTTAGGTCTCCCGTATTCTATCTTTCTTTTTCGACGAAATGTTTCATAATAAACTTAATACATCTAGTAATTGCTTCACGTTTGAATTTCAACAATTCAAGCTCTGTAATCTTAGAAAAAAATTATTTTAATTTGCATTTGTATCGGGATTCTAATTGAATGAAAGAAAACCCATCACTCTTAGTGCAGCTCTCTTAATAATGTCCGTATTTAATGGATCTCCTGAACTGTTTCAACCATTTTCTCCCACATGAAATTTGTGCTCTCGAAATTATTAAAGTCGCTTACCTCTCGTTCAGATAAAGCCTAAATCGTACTATTCTTCCATTTGAAGTGAAATGAAAATGATACAAAAACCGCCGGGGGATATTTTTCCCTCCCGACGAAGCATGAATTCCTCCATTGAAAGCATTCAGAAGAGTATATAACTTAAAAACGGGAAAAATTAAAATAAAACATTCCATTCGTACATTTGTGGAAAAAAACAAGAACGGGGATCTAAAAGTATAGCTGTGGGCGACGGCGCCGAATCATAAAAACATTTACACTTCCAGACGGGCGCCTTTACGCGTGCTTATTTTTGCGCCGCTAAACAAGGTTAAAAAAACCAGATGGGGTATTTCGACGCCCCTATAATCCATAAAAGCAAAAGAACGTCATAGAAACGGCTTTGTTTCTCCAGACAAGGAGGGATATGTGCCTAGCTTAAGCGGAGCGATCGTTGCAAAAACCTAACTCATAAGAATAAACCGGATTGAAGGAGAAATTGCTCCTTATTTCCACCGAAACTTGAGTGTATAGTAACTCACGATCGGATTTCTCTGCGGGATTCCGTTTGAGAGGGATGAAAAATACGAAGAACGTGGCCCGCCGGGTGACTCGGGTGAAGTGACTGCCTATGTGAAGGCAAGCCTATGTGAAGGCAAGCATGCGGTCTCCTCACTTCATCTTTACCCCTCATTTTTTTACGATTTTTTTTACATTTTTTTCTTGGCTTTCCATTTTGGCATTTGGGTTTGATGCTCTCTGACTGCTACAGCTAAACGTATATTTAGGTATTTGTAGATATTTACTTTGTGCAGATTTGTATTAAACTATCCATGCGCGTTCTAATTAGTAAATCTACGAATAAAATTGAAAAAATGCATTTAACCAATATGCTCTTTTGAAATTTTTGAGAATTTTAAATTATGTATTCATTTTTTATTTCGATATTTGAGTTAAGTGCTCTCTGACTGCTACTGCTAAGCGTATCTTAAAGTATCTTAAGGTAAATATTTTCACCTTTGTACAGACTTGCGTTGAACTATGCATGAGGGTTCTTATAAGTGAACCTACGAATAAAATTGAAACAAATGCATTTAAACAATTTGCATTCCTTTTCCAATTTTTGTTAATTTCAAATTATGCAAGTATTTCCTGTTTCAATATGATGGCTAAATAACAGTCGCAAGTGGTTCCAACGTAGGAGCATCTGCATCAAGACTTCTAGTGAAGGTCACTTTTTTGTTGAAACCGCGATTTACTATAATTAAGAAGGTTGGAGCTTATTTCAGAATAAAGTCAGACTTTTCAAACACATTTTCCCCTTAATTATATATCGCCGAAAGTAAAAAAAATTGCATTAGACCA
Source organism: Ceriagrion tenellum (assembly GCA_963169105.1). NCBI lineage: Eukaryota > Metazoa > Arthropoda > Insecta > Odonata > Coenagrionidae > Ceriagrion > Ceriagrion tenellum. Next base: position 107,380,078 of record OY720639.1, read on the forward strand.
ATACTTTTGGCAATTAAAAGCTATTTTAATCTTTCTCGTTATCCTATGGCAAATTGGATGTATTTCATAAAAATTTGGTTGTGTTCAATTTTTTATTCCAAATGTTAAATAATATTTTACCTGTTATTGTAATGGTTACTATGAAATATAAAGTTTCGTTCATTCAAGCCGAGTCCCAAATTCCAAAAACAAAGGTAAATAAATACATAATTTCCTACATTTCGTATACAGTTTTGAAAATTTCGGTCTTGACACTGTACCTATATTTGGGGAAACACGTAAAATGTAATTCATGTACCATTCCCAAGACACGCACGTCAATTTTTACAGTATAAAATACTGTACGTACTTAACTGTGGACCAGATATTTTTTATCAAGAAAATTCATGCCCAAGACTATACCTCTAGCCGCTTTCCTTGAAAACTTAGGAAATGGTTGGTATGACCTCGTACAGAATGGCTATTGTTTGTCTTGTTGTATAGTAAATTGAAGCATAAGTGCCCATATTGCTTGTATATTCATATTTTACTGAGGTTTAACTCTGAGGCGTAGCCCCAAAAGCACTTATCACGGAGGTTCACTTCACTTTTATATGATATAAGCAATATTCAATCGAAGGTTCCGAATTCACGGGGCAAAAATAACCTTACCTGATAGGACGAGTACGATGAATCAATCCGGTTACATCTCGTGAATATACTGGGTATAGATATGAAATGAATACCAAGGTTATCGCGCTGCGTAGCGGAACTTTCCCAGTGACGCCATCTTTCTTTCAAACAGAGAAAAAAACGCGGTCCACATTGGAATGCTGGCGGCTGGGTGGCTGAAAGAGGGATGAAAAATATTTAGAACGTGTTTCGCTGGGAAACATGGGAAGGATGATCCTCATAGCAAGGGCAAACCTTTAGGGACTCCTCGTAAAGATTCAAAGACCGTTGTGAGAATATGGAGAGGACGGAAAGCGAGGGGATGGAGAGTGTACAAGTAAGGGAGAACATGGGTGAGGATTAAGTATAAAAATAAATGCGCTTCCTCATGGATAAGGAAAGACAAAACGGTACAAGTTTAATTATATTCATAATTCACTATTGAATTTATTTCTAGGATGCATAATGGTAATACAGTAATCGACAGCGCCAAGTCATTTTAGCGGGATAAGAGTATATCCCAGAATAAATCATAAAAGAACAAGATTTTATGCTACTACAATCTACAAAGTGCAAGTTACATATATTTTCAGGTCGTGAAATACTTTTGTCGATATTCAATCCAAAAACATCTAATTTTGCATTCCTGGTTTTCTATCCAAAATTAAAAGTTGTAGATCAATATATTTCTTATAAAAGTTGTAGATCAAATATATTGATCTACAACTTTTATTTTGGATAGAAACTACATCATCAAATATATTGATCTACAACTTTTTATTTTGGATAGAAACAAAAAGTTTAATTTTTCAATTGAATTAGATTTCTACTGCCACATGGGGAAAATATTTTTTCCCACATTTTGTAGTTCTTGAGATTTGAGATCTCCTCCCTGCAAACCTTTGAAAAGCCAATCTACATTTTGGCATCGTTAAAAGTCATCATTTTGCTACGAGTGTTGTAAGGAGACCAAGCCGTGGAGAAGTGGAGCCAACAGGCTATTCCAGTCTCCAGTCTTCGAACCAGTTGTTGAAAACTTATTGTAATCTTAGTAGCCTACCCCATTTGGTTTTCTGGGCCTGTTTTCAGACCACCATGTTTTCGATTATGTTCCGATCTCCCTCGAAGAACTTTGAGGAAAGAACGCGATTTTGCTCAATGTTACTGTCAATATGGGAATTCAATTGAGCATTGCCTAGGTCACTTTTCTATTCATAAAAGTACGACATAAACAACGCATTTGATTCAATAGTGCTGAGCCTTCATTTTTAGTACAAGATGTACTCAAGTTTAAAAAACGATATGTTCACAGGCCTGCAGGAATCTATTACAGATAATGTGATTATTTGATGCCTGTTAAGGTTTTATTGAGAGAGATAACTCTCAGTTCTTATCAGCGAGATGATGAAGAATCATGAAATTATGGAGTTTATGTGAGCAATAGGATGTAAAATGTGTTTGCATATGTTTACGCTCGAGTGCATTGTTCGGATGTTTAGTAGTGGATCCTTATTTGTTCTAAATACATCTATGACATCAGTTGCTGTGACAGACTAGAATTGGCTTAATTTACGATTTATAAGCTTCGTTAAAAATAGATTCACAGTGCATACAATTAACTTGGCAGACACATTTTGTAATAGGATGATTTAAACACTATTAAAGGACCATTTTTCCAACATTTATAAAAGAGCAGAATAAACATTTTTTATATTTTGGATTCACCTTTAAAAATACAACTGACCCCTAAGAGGATGTCAATGGTTATGAATGAAATCCTGATTAACTATTGATCGAAGTACAGTTAATGAGTCATTTATGGGAAAATTGTCGAAGAACCCTCTCTTATTTAGCGACTTAACTCTCCATTTTAATGTAGTCATGAATAAGGAGATACAAATGTCAATATTAAAATATTTCTTTAAATGTAAGTATGATTTCCAATGTTGTTGACTGGAATAAAATTTCACTATGGTTTCTTTTTTAGGAAGCTTTTGTCGTCTAATCCACCATTTATTATAATTCGGAATTTAAGGAATACTTCATGGTAGAGGATGTGATTATTAGGTCATATTGGTGGTTGTGCATTTCCTGGTAACGTTTGGAGAATGCTGACAAGCAAGAGCTGCCATATTTTTTTATGATTATAAATGCGTGATAAAACCATAGCCATAACCAATAATGATATAACCAATCAGTGACATCTGTGTCATTTTACGTTTGTAATCGGTGATTCGTGCGTTTTTTTATGATGCTTCACGAGATGACAAGAGCAACTGGTGAAGAAAGGTATTAAAGATGTCACTACTATAGAGTGGGGTGAAAGTAGTTTTTACGACCCCTACTGAAGCTTGTCTCATCAGAAACTTTCATGTAATCGAAGTCTTTTAAGTAGCCTTCGAGTGCATAGCAGCTGATTTCCTACCCAATAATACTTAATGGTGAATATAGAGACAAATGTCCATTGCTTCCTCAAATAAGGAGGCATTCAAGAACTACGCAAAATATTTTGGGACTGTTGTCTGTGAGGTAGGGGGATCCAAGGTAGTCTTTCGTAAGGTTTTGGTAACTTCCTAGGTAATATTTCCTTCTCTTTTTATAGTTAGTGTCGAACGAAAAATCTTACATTCCGCGACGTAGCTAGAGTGTATGCTGCCCAGGACGGCCCTTGAGTTTGCCCCACAGCCGGAGCTTGAGACGGCCCCACAACAAGTACGTTTTGCACGGTGACGTACTCTTGAAGTTTTAATATGTGTTAACAAGTTTGTGCACCAATATGATATTGCTTTCACATACTCAAATATAGTTTGCTTTTACATACACACCAAACATACTTGCACTTTATAAGCAACAATGTTTAACAAAAATACAAAAATAACATATGGGGGAAAATAGTAAAAAGATGAGAAAAATTAAGACCATCTTTATTTCTGAAATGAAAACTACAATTTCCCTGCTATAGCATACAGCAGACACCACAGTGCGCCCAGGGGGGCCGCCCCCCTCGCTCTCGCCTAGATACGCCACTGCTTAAATTATAGGATTACCTAAAATTGATGCTAAGTTATAAAAAAGCGTATCATTACAGCTTTGCGTTAGTTGGTATGGAGATATTGCGATTTTAATGATCTCTTGTTTTGCGAGTCGTGTCTATTGTGAATCGCTAAAGCACAATAGCCATGATCGATATCCAACACAAAATTTTATTTCCCAATTTCCGTCATGGGCCTATGATTACGTTAAAAATGCATGAATATAAACGTTACGAGTAAATGTAACAGAGTAGGTGAATTCAATTTTCGTGCACATGGCCATGAAATTTCCCATTTACCATTACCAATCCATGTGTATGACTCAGACAATATATGACAACTTAAGCGTAATTTGTAGAGGTAAGGTGCTATATGAAATCTTGTGTTGTCCAATGCAGAGACGGGAATGGTTAAAAGTGGCCAAATTGCCTTATTGTACTTGTATATATAGTACTTGTAATTGTATAGTAATTGTACTTGTATGTATAGTACTTGAATGGCCCCTGACTGGCCAATCGACTATTACATGCGTTATTTCATGCAAAAGGAACGCATTTAGCGATCCTATCTGCAATCAAATTTCATGCATGATTTTCCCATTCTTAATCCTAAAACATAATGTCGTCTAAAATTGATTCCACAGATGTTCTTGTGCACAGTTTTCTCTGCTGACGAATCATTTTTTGATTTTCCCCCGTGGGGAAACGGAAGTTGGGTGGTGGAGAAGAAAAATGAAAATTAAATCTGGAATGACACGGAATAAATTGGATATCCGAACCTTATAACCTCAAGGGTGCGAGGTGAAAGGGATTTCTGGAGGTTTTTCCTTTAAGACTGGGAGAGGATGGAATGTGCCTCAGGGATGGAAGTCTTGGAGAGGCTGGATTTTCTGAGCTTTAAGGCTCAATCCAAGGCCCAATGCTGTGAGATGGACCGGATATTGAAGTTGATAAGCGACTCCAGGCAGTACCTCGTGGGTTCCTGCACGTACCTCTAGTTTTTTATGAAAAGAATTGCATTCGAAGTATTAGTATACATTTAAGGTGAGTTATTTTTAGTTTTGAGCGTGGTTTAGTTCTTAAAATGGGGACATTATGAAGTTAAAATTCATGTTGTAATAGAAAATTGGGCCCTGGTGGCCATGTAAAATTATTACGCGACCAAACTTAGCAGTCAAGATGAATCCCTAGTACTTGAAAATTTCTTCTAATCTATGCTATATTTCTATCAGTGTTATCTGTATCATTTTACGCTTGTCATTGGTGATTAGTACGTATTGTTTTATCCTGCGACATGATAACACAAGAAGAATTGGTAAAGAATGGCATCTGCCAAATCACAAAACAAGCGAATTCCGCTAGTACAAATTCATTATTCGTTAGTAGTACAATTCCGCTGGTACAATTCATTAGTAGATTTCGCTTATTACAGCATCATCAGCTGAGTCGCATTAATTTCGTACTTGTGGAATTTGCTTATTTTGTGGTTTGTCAGTTATGTTTCAGTTCCACAGAATATTGCCGGAATCTTCGGAATTTGGCGTGGCTGAAAGGTGTTGCAAATTAGAATGGGGTCTAAACATTATCCCATGAGACATAATGAAACTCCTCTCCTGATTAGTTAGGGATTATATAAGAGTCTCATGATTAGATTAGCCTAATAATTCATTGCACTAACGTCAATACATGAACATATATATCGAGTTTTTAGCAATTTTACTCTTGTTTGATTTCGGAATCACACAAATCTTACTTTCGGTTTTATTTCTTAAGCTCCTCCTCATAAGCACTCTCAATTTACACTCTATCGACAAATATTCTCACTTTCCGTTTTTAAATCATGGTACTTCATCTGAAAGAAGTATTGAGTGGTATTGGGGCGCATTGGGGCGATCGCCTATTTAATTGGCATGTAATTAGTACATCGAGAGCCAACAAAAAATATTCAGGCTTTACTAAGAAGATGAGTATAGGTACCTAAGGTTAAATTGAATTTGTACCAACATTTACATCACTACACCTACAATTGGTCACAAAACTACGGCTATTAGCATATTGGCAAAAACCTGGATAACGTGTTTGAAGGTGAATTTTCAACAAATGCACAACACCATCTACTAGTGATAAAGAATTTATGTAAATCTATAGTTATCCATGAGATTATTTTTCTGCTATATAATTGCACAGATGTACAAGAGTACAGAAAGCATGTAAGATGTGCTTTCAGCACAAAAAGTAACAAAATTGTTGAGAGGAAATAAAATTATCCAGGGAAAAATGAAATTATAATTCTTCTCATGATCAAACTGACCGTTAAATGTGGGATTTAGTAAAATGTTTTGCGCCATCATGAAAAACATTGATATGGGAATGGAAAGTTAAAACGTAAATTCCACCAAAAACTCGGTAGTCATTAAGAACTAACCGGTCAATTTGACCCGGTTTCCAATCCCGGTTTAGTTAAATGAATCTTTCATGATGAATTTCCACCCATAGTTTATAGACGTTGTCTTCCATGATTATTGCTTCTTGCGTATCTATACCATGATAGGTCCAGGGTACTAATGCATTTCAAGGTCACGGAAAAATTGCTGAGATGACTCGAGTAGTATTAGGGTGATTAGGGTGCTTCAACGACTAAGGTCATTCGCAGAGATGACTCGATATCATAATAGCAACCATAAACCGAACATGATTATTATCCTTGATTCAGTACAGGAACTCGTGGTTCTTTAGCCGTCGATAAACGCCGTTCAATTCAATGACGGATTGTCAATGGGAAATAATGAGCATTTTTTTCCACTAATCAAGCAAACTAAATTAACGAAATTGGTGAATTGCGTCATCATAAGGTCACGTGATGGTGAAGTAATACATTGCAACCTAAGCAGAACTACCAGTTGTTACAATGACCACAAGAATACAATGTCCAGTCGCGGGTTGATTCTGTGACTCCTATGTCACCCATTGTATGGTAACACACTAATTATACATGTGTTTACCTGTGAGCCGAGATACTCACAGGTAAAGAAAGGTGGCTTGTGCAGTTTTTTTGTTAAATCAATCAGAAATCCGGCTAGAACTGCTGCGCTCTATGGAATCACAGGCATTTTGCTGGCCACCCTTTATACCATCATATCGAATGACCCTATAAATGCTATTTACGTGTGCAGTACCTGGTCCTATAGTAAATTACAGATTCGGCCTTAATACTTATGTTTTCGACTTCCGAAAATACGATTACCTTGGCAAAAAATGGATTCGTGCGATTGAAAGAGATTACTAAACGCCAATGAGGAACAATGAGGTATGTATTGATTTTTCAAATAATTATTCTAAGAACCCTGATGTAATATGATTAATAGTGCTCCACGCGGGTTGCTTGTAGGTTATAATGAAAGTGTTAGTTGAAAACTGTAAATGTATACTCAGCTCTGATATAACGGTATCCGGGTTAACTATTAGCATTTTGCAATGAATAACCAATATAATCAACCTGGTTGGAAATAGAAAAAAATTTATAGGATTTGAAAAATGCTTTGCCAGTATTTTTCGTCTATGATGCTTAGAATACACGTTGTTTGATCTAATACCCTTTGAATTCGTTTTAGTGCTGGATGTTGCGACCGTAATGAGGGCTCATTGTCGAATTATGTGAAGCAGTTGAATGAAAATAATCGTAAACTTACGATCAATAATTTTGCCCTTCGGCCTCAGATTGAAAAGAAAAAGAATATCTAATGCGCGACCACTTAACATGTGGATTATCCGACCTATAGAAGTATTTCGGCACCGTAATCCTACATAGACAACCGACACTTGGAAAAACTGATCTTTCTGAGATAGCTTTCGCTACTATCTTCGAAGTTCCTTCTTGAAATATCGTTGATGATGGCGGAATGATTCATCGGTCATGGAGAGAATTGAAACTTTATGCCGTTAGAGAAACGCGGAAGGCTATCCCCTTGGCAGGAAAGGCAGGCTTGATGGATGGAGTACGTCAAAGAATATTATGTTGTTTTTTCACGATAAGGGTGTTGGTTATATCCTGATAGGACGGATAAGATAAAATACTAACGAATATCTATGGAAGAATAAGTATTGAGCTGTAGAGACTAACTGATAACGGGTCTGTCAGGAGATGCTACGTCATCCTACATGGGCTAGCAAAATATTTTATGAGAACACCTTTAGAAAATGAGCTCGCTGTCTTGACTTAGAAAAGAAGCTCTCTGATTTTTATTCTTCATAAATTCCAAGGGAATTTTTCAAATTACGTTGGCTATTCTTCAATAAAATGGAACATAAGCCAAACTTTGGATTTCAATGATTAATTTAAGTAACTAAAACGAAGCAGAATGTAATGAAAAATTACAATCGTTTCTGGTCGTCAGAAGATTGTTTATTCAGGTGAAATAAATTTATCAAATTATGCCCCCTGTCAAAAAGTATCAGAAATATTTCGTCAGTTGCAGGTTGAAACCAACTTCATTATTCCACGGTGATGTTGATTGTTTGTATATAAAATTGAGTAAAATTATAGATATTTAACAAAGAAAAAATATTAAGCAGATTTATGATCGACTGATCCTTGCTCAGATTCGAGGGACTCATTCGCTCCATTTGTTGACAAGCTCGTCTCATGGGTTTGTATGTATCATAATAAATCAGTCTCTTATGTAACTTTGAAAACCTTGTAAAAACAGTGAAATATCTACCCCTCATGTGTAATTTCAATTTTCGTACAATTATTCGCCAGCAGGAAAGAGAAGGCCTTTTCTTTCCTATGAATTCCCTCCGTGTATGTATACCACTATCATTGGATAACAAAAAGCCTGAGCTTCGTTTTAGGTCGCCTTCATATTTCTTTTTTGCGTTAGCGCTACGGTATACTAACCAATGGAATTATGATCAGGGTATTTGTGGAGCTTGTTTACCGATCGTGAAAGGGATGTTATTGGATAGCGAAGCGTGGCGCTGACGCAACGCAGGATTGCCTCTGGCGTTTCGCCTGCTGAACGCAGAATAAAAATAAAGGTTATTATTCGTACGATTTTCGTCTATGCAAGCCTTTACTTCAAAGTTTGCATGCGTATTTTTATTCGTGATATTTTCCGATAAAAGTGAAGTAATGTTTGTAAAATGTTTTTGTTGATTAAATAATATTTTCATGCGTAGCATAATGGTAAATAAGAAGTGTTTCGTAATATCTCGATGAAACATGTATGTACCTACAGGATTTCTACTAACCGCAAAATAAGGCATCTCATATTAATTTATCGGTTTCTAACAAATATAAAGGCGCCAGAATGAGTCTAAGATTTGGAAAAGCATATTCAAATAACGTTTTGTCCTAAATTTCAATTACCGCAAAGATAATTAACAAAGGCTGACTTTTATAACAAAGTTTAAGGTATGATTGTATAAAAAGTCAATACTTAAAGACTTATCCTTCTACAACCGTTGAATTTATAGGGGCTTTCACCGTATTTACTGATATCACTGCAATGTGGTCCTATTATTTTTTACGATGTATTTGAAAAATTACAGCTCTAATCGTCTCCATGGCAATTTGACTGCCTCAACACCGTCTGCGTCTTTCTCCTTATCCTCATACAAATCTAGCAAAACTTTTGCTTGATAAAACTAATCTGAACTCGTGCAAAAGGTTCGCGTGAGTGTACACAAACGGAAATCGCTCCCACCACCTTAAATCTCTGTCTCGAGATGGTCCGGCGTGGGATTCAATTTAGCGAGGGTTTACACTCCTCGGCAGAAAAAATCTTTCCCGAATAATGATTGAGTACCACCACGATGTTGAGTAATGGACCGTATTTCCGAGTTGATCCCTGGCACGGGTTAATTTTCTGTTACTCTTTCAGTAGCCCCATCTCTTTCATAACTCATTCTTCACCGAAGGTAAATTTTCATGGCTGTCATTGTCCTCCACTGACCACGAGAGCTTACTTTTTTGTTCACTTATGTATGTACCTTTCGTAAAATTTTATGTGACGGAATTTTACACCTTCTGGAGGCTGCATGTGGAATTTATAAAAAAATTCAATACTAAATAACACATTTCTATTACTTTTGACATGTATTTCAAATGGAATTGCCATAATTCATTTTCAAACGTGTTTAAACGCATTTTATATTGACAAGAAAATACATATACTTAAAAATATATTAAAATGAAACCGGCTGGGGAAATTGTAATTTACAAAAATATCGGCTGGACTAGACTGGCTTGGAGACAGTAAACTCTGGCTTCCCATCACGAGGAAATGATATTTTTCATTGTAATTCTGATAACTGCCTTGGGTCCTTGAAATAAACGCTGGAAATTTAGAAACATTTTTATCAAATGGGATGTCGTTGGCGCCTTTAATTTCGTATTTTTCTTCTTCCAATATATTTCGTATTTTTCCTCAGGATCTCACCTCCTCTCTACCCTTCTTTTGTGCGTTTGGTGTCCTTACACTTTACTTCAGGCCTTTGCGGTAGCTAGTAGGGTAGTCAGTGGATTTTAAAAAATAGTCTCTTTAATGTTAAAGTGCCAGGGTAACGTAGTTAGCGGTAATGTGACATAGACTATTAAAATTATAAATAATATTCGCAGACCATATTCATAAAGTATCCAGTCATTCGGGATTACTCCAGTCTGAATTTTTAAATTTCAATGTTTCTTTTTCTTTGCCGGACACCACGGCATGGCTAAAGAATAAAAAAGGGGATGTATTATTTGCCTTTTCTTCTTTCTACTTCTTCTGGGAGATGAGTCTGTGAGATAGGAGTGGCAAATTCAATGGGCGGATTAAAAGAGAGGGCGAGTTAGAAAACATCATTCAAGTAGCCATTACGATTTGATCTTTGTTCATTTCTTTGAGTATTCTACCAGCTAGATAGGTTATGTGAATCATTCATATCTTAATTTTCTAATTCTTGGCATATTGTCCCGTATTATCACATAGATGACCCGCCATTAGATTCCTCTTAAATCTCATTCCATCTCTCTCTTATTTTGCCCAGAATTCCTATCCGTTTCCTCCTTCTTCCACGCTCATTCTTGTATTAAAAATATATTCAACGTACGTAATTAGTAGAGGAAATTCCAGATATCATGGCATTGAAAAGTTTAATAAAACTGCGAACCATTTTTCATATTTGAGTGGGTTTATTAATTTTGAAAAGGGAGTATACCTATTGGTAAAAACTTAAAAGCACTTAATGGCACTAATAATTTGGGAAAAATGATTGGAAAATAATAATATAATAATAATATTCTTCATCCCATTCTTATGCATGTACATTTGGTTATTTATACAAAGGATAGGAACATAAGAAACCCCAGAGGAACTACCTGATTTGGGGTCACCATCATCTGAATGTTATTGTGGTGCTGATCAGTTAACAAACACATAATCTCAAAATTTTCTTGTGCTTCTATATCTTATTGTGCATTCATATTAAAAAAAGAAAAACTCAAGTTATTACGCGTTCATTATAACTTGAGTTTTTATAATAACTTGAGCGATGACAATCAATTAGACAATTCAACAAAAACTCTTATATTTAGGAACCCAAAAATACATACACCACATATTATAAAATTTATTAACTCGACAATAAACAATCTCAAATAAAACCCAATCCCATTTTAGTTATAAGCATTCTTATTACATTTTTATACAATCTTTTGAAACAAAACTCAACTGCGAAGCTGAAGCGAATCCCGATTCTGTGTCTTTCTTTGCCACATCCGTTGGCAATGTTCGAAATAGTTTTGGCCCCGGGTATAGATAAGAATGACGAAAAATTTCGTTCTTTGGCCTAGATATTTTAAAGCCTGTCTTAAGTCTAATGTAATATGTTTTTGGTTTGGCCTTTTCATCGCCATGAATCAAAATATATTATCTAAATGATCACCGATAGTCAACTGGATGGTAACTTTTATAGAGAATGTGTTTTGGAGGAGGGAGTCATTATTTCACGTATCAAATTTGGAGCGGGTTGTGTGACACGTGATTAAGCCTGCTTATAAAATCCCGGATTGAATGCAACTCCCGTACTTCCCACGCATGCTAGATGAGCGTGACCCGGCTAAGTTAGAGAATAGAGCGTAGCGTCTTACTTTGAAAAACTTTCAGTCGTTTCTGAATAGAGGGCGAGCTAGTGAAAACTTCGAAGCCGTATGGGAGGATCAGTGGGATAAAAGAGGCGTGCAGTCGGGTTTGGGAGACTTAAGAAAGATTTGGAGAAACAGAAAGAACACTTTAGAGAGCGAAGCAAGCTTTCATGGTCATGAGGCCGTGTGATGGAAGGAGGAGAGTCCTTGGTCCAAGATGATTCCCAAGTGTATCAATCAAGTTTTCCCAGGCCGGCTGTTTCAATATTTTCTCACCGGAATTTGAAACTTTGATTGTCTAATACCAAAATAATATTTTATAATTTTTTTTTTTTTTTTATCAATATTCTTTGAAATTATATCTATTTCAATCACTTAAATTCACATTCAATTATTTTCTGAATAAATGGATTGAAAAATGTCAGTGAAATACTGTTTTTTTCAGAGTTAGTATTGCTTTAGTAAGGAAATACGGTTAATTGCTCGAACTTCTTAATGAATATAATGTCTTCTGTACTTTGTGAAAGTGGATCTAAAAAGTGAGCAACTTTTCTAGTGCACTTAGTAGATATAGCCGTTTCAGGTAATCTGATGAATTTATGTATCGCGTACTTTACCCGTTTAGGTATTATTAAACATTTTATGTGACTGAATTATGTCGTGGGCCTAGCTCTCGCAAAAATCATCGATTGCTACACATTTTAGGTCTTGACATTAATATGGCAATATGACTTAGATGCTCAAGATATTTGATAATGTTTCATATACATTCGAAATAAAACCGCGCCGAGAGGGCTCAAGTGTGTAAATATATTAAATTAGTGAGCTATTTTGGTTCATGTAAGTCATGTCGTGGACTAAATATTTTCTTGTGTATACATCACGATTTACAGAAGTAATTTCGTTTGCGTTAATTTGAACATTCTCTGCCAGTGGCCATTGGTTTATTTTGGCAAGGAGAACGTTGATGTCGATAATATTTGAGAATTCTATTCGAGAAGTTGCCGAGATTGCAGTATAATTCACGAAATGTGAGGTTAGTTCCATTCGTGGGTCAGAAGGTCCCGTAAGGAATTCGTTAGAAGGGAAATTGAAAGGTAAAATCCCGCAATGAAAACAGGACAATAATTTAAACTACATTTTACGAGGCATGAGACAAAAAACTACCAGATTGTATAGAAATTAGCAGGGACAGTCAAAAATTTTAAGATTTGAACGAATAATAATTATAAATATGTATTATCATATGAAGAATTTCCTACCATATGTATTCCATGTATTCTCTTCTCCAAAGTGCTACAACTTGCAGCTCCTATTATCTTCTCTTTGATCAGCGGGAAATCTGAGCCTGCAAATCAGCTTGGGGGTATGCAGAAAAGAATAGCAATTTCAAACTTTGAAATTAGAGGTAGACGGTATAAAACAAGAATGAGAGTGCATTCATTCAGACATTTTAATTATGTTTAATTATAATCAGACATGTTAATTTAAAGGGGTGTTAAAAGCGATATATGACACAATGATGGATCGCGGAAGTGAAATCTTGGAATTAACAATGGCCAAACAATATTGGATGGTTATCAGTGATGGATGAAGACAACATTGCCGTATTACCCCTGCCTCTAATCTCTACCTTCTCTCATTCTTCTAGGACACTCATTGGGGAAGTAAAGGGGTGGTTAAATATTATGCGATAAATATAGACGCATGTTGTTGGCGGGAAAAAGATGTTAAAATTGATGGATAGTAGAAAGTTCTTCAAATCATGGTCGGCACAATAGCCTGACAATATTGTTGGTTCATAGATAACTGAGGAAATTTTTGCCGCGTCACTAGCGTTAATATACTTGTCAGTAGACCCATCCATATCGTATCCTTAAGGTAGGCAAACAAGAGCGTCCATTCCGCTTAAAATTACGTAGGCCAATGAGGCTCTTCCTCGCACTTCCGTTTACCCTCGCATTTTACCTCGCGAGCTGTTGCAAGTGTGTGTAAGGCATAGGATCTCAGGATTCCAGCCATGAACTATTAGTTTCCACCTCTCCTCTTTATGTATCTAGACAATAATGATTCGTGGAAAGGAGTTTCCTTGTTAATCCATCCGGCAGCGCATCACTCCTATTTATCCCATCTGTCTGCCTTGGAAACGTATTGCAGGGTCAAAAAAATAGCCATAATTTCTTCCTGAATCTCGCGTGTTCTAATTCTTTCCAAATATGTATTCTTAGTCTGGCCAGTAAACACTTACATTGAGTCTCCATCGTATCACTATCGTGTCCTTACATCAGAGGTGCCATACTGTTTTCTATGTGCCTTTGCATCCAAATGAGGCATGGGGCTTTGCTTTATATTTTGTTTATTTTGTATTAAATCATTTAATACATGGACGATAATCTAAGAAAGTTACCAGATGCTTCCAGATTACTTCAGATGTCACCCGACGGAAGCAAAGTAACATGTGTGTTTTACTTTCTTGCACACTGGAACTTCTTATGATTCGCTTGACGAAGTCTTCAGTTGATGCAATATTTCATGTCTGTTTACCTCGCGTTAATTCTGATGCTTCGATAATATCTGGGTTAATGACTTTATATTTTTGCATTGTCCAGTCAATTTAAATTTGAAAAGAGATCATTGACTAGAAGACACAGATGTGTGAAATCCGTGATGAAAAGAAATTATTTGATTTTACTTCATCAATATTTACTCCACCAATTAATCGATATGGCTTTGATGTGATTTCTATCGTAAGAATTATACTGCTGTGTCATTACGTAGATTTTAAGCTCAAACACTAACTTCATAACAAGTTTATTACTTTATTACGGATAATTATGTTTTTTTATGTCTAATGGGAAATCCAAAAATCTTATATTGCAAGGCAAATTGTGGAAAGATGAGGTACCGAAATATCATGAAATCAATACGATTGAAATACCTAAAAGATTGGTTTAAGTAAAGGCAACTTGACGTTGCTGAAAATTCAGCCCAGATAACAATATGAGTGCCATAATTCAAGCGAAGGAAATCACAGACTGAGAAGATAAACCTTCGGTAATACATCACACCTTCTCCTTGTTCATTTCGTACCCTACAAATAGACTTAAGTTAGTTAGGGCGCGAACCGTGAGTCGTTGAGTGCTAATTTTATTAACTTTCCAAGCGAGTAAAACCAATACTTGGACTGCACTTATTTTAAGTACGTCAATGGATACGTAGGAAATAACCATACATGCTGAAATGTAAATCATACAAGAATTTTATTTTAAACCATTTGTCTCAATCAAAGCATTGATATTATTTGAGTTTGCGACACAAAATAAGAAATGTGAGCAAAAACCGTATGTATTTTTTTACATCTCGGCATGTTAACTTCAAGTTTAATAGACACCATTATTGTAATATGAAGGGAATTTTTTCGCGTTTATGAGTAAATATGTTCATGTGTCATTGAATAATTTCGAAATATAATAATGAAAACCATTATAGATTTTGGTAGGCCTTTACATCGGCCTTTCATACTTTTGTGGTACGTAAATTTAATACAACTAAATATGCATTACAACTAAACAATTATACTACAAGACAGATATATAATATAATTATGCTATAATAATAATAGCATAATACGCAATATACACAAAAACATTGAATACCCTACTAATTTCAAACGTACAACTACTAAATTAGCTCTTTAAATTCTGATCTATATTGGCATATTTGTAAATAATGGTAATAATAATTACATAATAATTAGAATAGAAGAGAATTTTTTAATTTCATTAAAATTACAATAAATTAATAAATATAATAAAATTTAACATAGACCAGATTAGACAGGGATAGAAATGAAAGCTCTAGGTGGGCTCCAAGGTTGATACCTGAACTGAGCCATTAGCAATTTGTACAATGTTCCCTTCATATAAGCTGCAGTGATATGATGTAATTACAAATTAGTAATAAAAAATCAGAAAATTATATTAAATATAAACATTTTAAAAAACAGCCATTGACCATTTTTTAAACATTCAAGTTGTATTTTATTTGGTTATGAATAACTGACTTTTAAGATTTAAGAACAAAAGCAAAAACAGCAACAATATTTGAACACATTCAACATTTTTATTTAACAAAAGAAACTATCTTACACATTTTAATGCATACACTTCAACATAATAATATTCGGAAAAAAATGTTGTGAAATATAAAATTTAGTAAAATATTGAACACTTAATTCACATAAGATATCAGAAAAAAGATTCAATATTTTTAAGGGATAGCAGCCAAAATTAAACCATTTTCAACAATATTTTACCAGATTTGCATTTTTTTTTTAATTATTTTTGACCTTGAATTGAACATTTTAGGTCCCATGTACCGAAACGATTTTTTATACAAAGTTATTCTTGGTTTGAGAGGTATATAATCCAAATAATTTTTTCAGCTATACTGACATTTGCCTTCAACACCTGGCATTTTCCACTTCTGGTATCAAATATTAGTTAAGCTTGGAATGAACAAGAGAATGATATATCGTTCTTTGGAACTGAAACGGGTATTTATTGCGAATACAATAAACTTTTGAGTACATAAACAAAAGAATAAATAATACTTTTGAGTACATGCACATAATGTACACTTAAGAAAAAATGAAAATAAACTAAATACGAGACATTTTTTTTACATAAAATTATTTCAAGACACACTAAATCCACGGTGACAGATTGAATACCATACTGCTTTCAGATTTCAACAATCATCTATTGTCTCTTTTTCAGTTTGAAGTTTCTCGAAAATATGGAATTAAATAATTTTCATTTGAAACAAGATACAGATTGGCATGGTTTTCCATCCATTGGGAGTGAATTCCAAATTCTTGATACTGTAGCTATGAATGATTTAGGATATATTTCGATATTGCGCTATGGGATCTGTAAGTCTAAATGATAGGATCTTGTTAAACGGTTTTGGATATCTGTTTTAAAGATAAAGTAGTTGAAGATGTACGGAGGAGAGCTTGTATAGAAAATTTTGACTGCGGGGAGAATAGATAAATAAAGTCGTCTTTCTCTTACTTTATGCCATTTTTGTTTCTTGTATGAACCGGTAACATAATCCCATCGTTTTAGATCACAAACAAATCTCACAGAAGCATTCATAGTCATCTGAAGCTTATTATTTATTTTTTCGTTAATATTATATATGTCAGGTGCTATAAGGCTGGGGGTTATAATAACATTACTTTGCCAAAACCAAATCGGTAACATGAAATGTTTTTCGCTTTCATCTGAGCATGTTAATAATGAGTAGGTGCGCGCTGGAAAATTTTCGCAAAAATCTGTGCATAAAGGAGAATTGCTCCAACCTCCTCAAAGAGTCCATTCCACTTCAAATGACGTAGTCTCATGTGCCTTGTATCCAATCTGTCATCCGGTTGAGCATTTCATCCCATTTCGCTTCTCCTTCTTGTTGATGTCTTTGAGCCAAATTCACCATCTTCTTCCTCATAGAAAAAAAAAAAAATGGCGGCGAATGGTTGGCTGTGTTGTGCGGGTGAAAGAAAGAAAGTCGGAGAAAGGACTTCTTAATCTCATTCCCGCATCTCTGGAAAATCCTTTTCTCTCCCTTGGAGTGGATTCCACCCGGGGCCCGTTTTCCGTCCCGCACGCTTTATTTGACTCTTCTCCTAGAGCACTGAAGCACTACTAATCCCCTCACACTACTGGCGAGGCGTAGTAGGCTAAGAGAGACAGACTTTCGTCTCGATCTCTTGCCTTTTGTTTAAACCAGCATACCGTGGGAACATGGAGAATAAAGCATCTTGAGTTGCGGATTAAAATTAAAGATATCTATTTCACAGAATTCGCCAAACATAGTTATTGTTGCTAGACTACTGATTGCGCCAATGAATTGTAGCATCTAGTTTAAGAATTCTTGAAGAGCTTAACTTAAATGGGGTAGTTCGAGTGTATGAATTAGATTCTTTTGAGATCGAGAATTATTCTCATTGAGCAAATTATAACACTACGACGCGGGAGAAATTTAGTTACATTTACTGGATCTTTTAGAGCAAGACGAATGAAACATAAATTTAAATACCGAAAAGAAAAAAGTAAGACAAAGCACCAGTTACCTTATCGAACGCTATTGTTTATAATATTGAGTTTCATTTTCTTCCAATAACTCCTACTAGTATGAAATAACTTGCTACAAATTTCAATCATGGCATATAAGTGTTCATGGAAAAAATTTGAAACGGAAATATATAGTCGCTTAACATTTTGTATCTCACCGTATGACGGAAAGAATTCTCTCTCTCTCATAGATGATAAAGAATGTGCTCTTTACCGCCAATTTAAATTGATATAATTTATAATTTAATAAGAATGAAAAACTTAATCAGTTGATTTAACTTTAGAGAAACGACAAAAAAACTCTTTCAAGTGCAGTGAACTTAGCATTCTGGTTCTGAAGTGCTTTGAAAATCATTGGTATATGAAGAAAAAAATTGTACATGAAGTAAAAGTGAATTAACCAAGCACATTTGAATCTTCTGACCCACATGCATTCTTTTTTTTACAATGTCACGGAAGTTTGAAAGACTGCGGTTCGAATCTTTGAAGAGAGGGCCCATTTTCCTCACTGTTTTTTTTTTTAAAGACTAAAATATCTTGCACAGGTTAATTTTATGTATATAATTAGTTCCTATAGAGAAAAAAACCACGATAGCACAAAGTCGGAAGGACGGAGGTTGGCGGAAGGACCGACGGAGGAGCAGTTGTGTGAGGGTTTACGTTTCTCGACTTTTATAGAAACCCTAGGCTACATGATTCGTATATTTTAAACAGATTCAACCATAAGCATGATTATAGTTGTGGGTATTCTGAAGACAGTTCCATATATCATCATGAATTTCCGCCCTGAATGATCTGTATAGTTTTTCAAGTATATCAATAACTACTACCTGTCAAAAAGTCTCTTGGTTTAATCTCGAGAAACTTCTTAATATATCATATTAAAATTCTTTTTGATCTATTAAAAAAAGTAGCCCTTAGCAGAGTTTATGTGATCAAACACTTTGAAAGTCACCGATTTTTCTCTATTATTATACTATACAAAGGGTGATCACTATGCTTTTTTACTTTAATCTAGGTATCTTTTCCTGACATAGCAACCAAGTAAATTCAGAATTCCACAAAAAAATCTTAAATACTCCAGAGACTCAAACCCAAACATTATGGATAGGAAGACAGCCAGAATCTCTCGCTTAACCTAAAATGCTAATCAATATTAAAAGTTTATCCAAGATTGAATTTTGTTTTCAGCTCATAGTTTTCTCTTATAGACATCCGTTATTTGTGATTACATCGAATGATCAAAGATCTCGTATTCGAAGAATTAAAGACTCTCATGGCGAGTGTCTCAAGAGAATCTAGAGAGGTCACTCAAAGTCCCGTTGAACAATTCTTTAAAAGTTACCTAATAGTTTTCAATTAGTAAATTATAAATATATAGTTTCTTTGAATTAATTTAATGAATAAATATTCTATTTACTTTTATTGGTCTTGTGATTCCGTTTTATGGGCACTATACCTGTTCTTCTAATAACCAATCTCTCAATAGCTCCTTTTACTTTTTTTTAAGCGACCTCGACCAATCAATCAAAGAACTATAAAAAATGAGCATTGTCAAATTAAAATACGAACAAAAATAAAAGTAACAAATGCAAGCTTAAATATAAAGTAATAAAATTTTTTGCAAGCTAACGTTGAAACACCGACTGTAGATAAATTCCCTCTTGATCCATGTGAAAACTTACCGACAGGTTATACCCTCGCTGTTGAATGAGTCATAGCAGACGTTGGTGGACGGCTGCTAAACTCAAGAAAAAATTACGTGATCCTTAACACAGCACTCCACCTCTGATCGACAGTGATGAAGTTGCGAACTGATTTCTTCTCATCCACTCCCAAACTCGTCAAACATTCTCCGATCTTTCGATTACTTTGACATAACATTTGGTATCTTCCAGGCTCAGCTTTCACGAACTCCCATTCCCGAAGGAAATCTTCTCTGGAGAATAAAATTCAAGTCATCCTTTTTTTCCCTCT
Organism: Ceriagrion tenellum; assembly: GCA_963169105.1. NCBI lineage: Eukaryota > Metazoa > Arthropoda > Insecta > Odonata > Coenagrionidae > Ceriagrion > Ceriagrion tenellum. The sequence goes on from OY720639.1 coordinate 107,399,996, forward strand.
CCATCAAAGTCGATTCCTGTCAAATCTTTTCTAAAGTTCCTTTTTAGTTTTGTTGAAAGAATTCTCGTTAGATTTACTGCCCAGGCGAATCTCATGTGAAGTTTGAAACATTGATTAATTAATGTTAAATCTTAAAATACAAAAAACTGTTAGTCCAAATAATATAAAAATGGAATAAATTTTTGATATTTATATGTATATAAAAAGCATTTTTTAAAAGAAATAAATAACCATTTCACACCAATCGCTTAGAAACTAGACTAGAAAACTAGAAGAAATGAAAATCATACCCAAAATCTTTCTCTTCATAATGTATTTACGATGGTATTCAAAATTCATTGTTACTAGCTTTGTGCAAACTTCTTGGAGAATTAACTCTAAACTTACAAAATTATATCATGCATAAATGTTTGAATGGGAACAGATTTGAAGTTTTTGTTAATTCAAATATCAATTTTCTGAAGCTATGAATAGGAAATCGCCTATGTGCAACTTCTGTGTCATTGGGACGGAAAAACTAACTTGAGATGAAGAGTACAAATGATCTTAAGGTAGCTCTTTGTCTACCGTACAAAACATTCTAAACTGCACATATCAGAAGCTAAAAATCAATCAATTCTATTAAAAATAAATTTATTCATTTTTAGAGTGTAACATACAATAGAAATTAATTAAATATTTCCATATGTTGGAACTTGGAAAAATAATATTTGGATTGAATCATGCAGTGAAGCAGTAACTTGAACCAGGCGAAGTGTCTAACGCTTAATTTTAACGCGTAGAACTCTGACGCTTAATTTTAATTCATTCATTAGTGTTAAATCCTAAGATTGGTTGAATTCTGCCCTCCATCCTTCCTTATCTAATGCTACCTCCCTTACCTCCTGATACCTCCTTTGTACTTTCCTCTTTATTTGGTCCATGAACTTACTCCTGGGCTTTCCTTTGGGGACATTCCCCTCTATTTTATCTTTAATTATGTTTTTCACAAACCCATTGTGTCTCAGGGTATATCCAGTCCATCTCGTTCTCCTTTTCGGTATGGTATTCTATATGGTCCTTTCCTCTTCTTCTTTTCTTTTCGTTCATCATATTATATTCATCATGTTATACATACTCGTTCAAATTAAATATGCTGTCAATCGCCAATAAACTGCAAGATTTGCTTTCATTAGGTCTAATATCTTTTTAAGCCGTTTTTCGGATGTATTGGGGATCGGGTTGGTGTGGTGGCTAGAGTACTGGCTAACCACACGACGGCCAGGGTTTAATTCCCTGCAGAGGAGGATGTTTTTCAGAGGAAACCCGATCCCTACTTGAGTGTCTTGTGGGTGGCACTTCAAGTAGAGTACTCCGTCTGTCGGATGAGACGTTAAACTATGGTCCCCTTGGCGCCTTTCGTTCAGAGCAGGCTAATGCCGACGCCGGGTTTCTATCAACTCTTCCTCCCTTACCTATCCCCTATGGCGCAAAAGACCTTAGCCGTCGGTCGCCTCCCCAATTACCCAATCCAATCCAATCGGAGGTATCTTGAGTATAACTCTTTAGTTATGAGAAATTTAGTTCTTCCATTACGTTTTTAGCCATATAACGCGGTTTAACAACCGTCGATTTTACTGAGCAATATCTCTTAAACCATGCGATAAATCGCTTCCAAATTTTGCTAAGGCTTTTAATTAAATAAAATATTTTAAATAGTTTTAACACATGTTTGTGTAACTGAAAAGTATCTTTAGTGAGCTAAATGATGCATGCCATTTGATTTAAATCAATTACGCTAAATTCGGCCTTAAAAATTTCTGTGTCCTTACTTTTCGATCTTCCAATTTCAACGCTAAACGTAGTTCCCTATACTCTCTCCTTCCGGCAGTGTGTGATTAAGGTGCGTTCCAACCGTAAGGATGAAGGTGTTAGGAGCTCTTCAATTTCCTCTGCAAACCGTCAGCCTCCATTACTGCCTGCCCTTATCAATTATTCATATCCCCTTAGGGTAGCGGCCCTCCACCACGTGAAGCCCTCCTCAGTCCACAATTCATCTTAAGCTTTTATCGTTCGACCTCTACCGCCATTAATAATGCCCCTAAATCATCCTCCCCCAATTGCCCTCTTTCCGACTTCCCGGGACGGTAGGGATTGACGCATAGCATACTGAAACCGTTAAGAGTTCTATCTTGAACGGTAGTAATGTACACGATGTCTTTAACCTCTCAATAAATTAATAGGGAATAAAATGTTGGTAATTTATAGGCTATATCGGTAAAAAAATTTGATGAGATAGTTTAATTATTTTAATGATATGGATTAATAATTACATCAGAGGTTTGCTCTTGTGATATACTCCTATTTAACAATACGAGGGCTCTTCATAATATAATGGAAATTTTTGTAAAATGTTATTTTAGAATACTTAAAAATTATTGGTCCTTATATCCCGTTAGGTACTCTCTTTATATAAAGATAAACTAATTCCAAGGGTATGACTGAAGGATCGGGTAAACCTGCCATAAGACTGTGCACGACTTAGAGGAATGTCTTCGTATGAAATTAATCAACATCTCGAAGGCTTCAGTAAAAGGACTTTCACGCAAACTTTCATGTTGTAACGTTGATCCCTTAAACACGTGCATTGAAGAAATCGCCACGGCTTCGTCGTATTCAGGCATACGACGAAAACCAAACAAGATATTAACAAATGGTAAACCATGGCAAACAGAGAAGTAGTGAAGAATGAAAATTTCCAAACAGTTGTCGCTAGAACTATCTGTCACCGCGCAATAAAAAACTCCCATATTTTATGAACAAGCCTCGTATATTGCTCTTGGAAAGAAGCCTCATTATTTGTTGGACTTGTTGGAAACTTAGTGTAGACATTTTGTATTATTCTGAAGAACTCATTTTAAGGTAGGAAATTGTTAAACAAGACAAAGAAATAGTTTTAGAAATCGCTACGAAAAGGGTTTTCATTCTAGGTTGATGATAATTCCTTTGAGGAAAATTTTTTAAGAACATTTTTTCAACACAGCTTAAGGTGTATTAGTTTCTACATTTTGCTTGCATTTTCAAATAAGTTTTCAAACTTTCAACATTCTCTTTGAATCGAGAATCGGCTTCGCCATATTATTCTGCGAGACCTTTTAAAGCAGAGCGTTAGTGTTAAGGGGGCTCTGGCCTATGTAAGTCAAAGTATATTATTACACACTTTCATTTCCCTATTTTCATAATGTAAAAAATCCTGCTTTAGCTGATGAAATACGTTATATATTGGTCCATATATTAGTTAGAGAAGGCAATAATTAATTGTTTGTGGGAAATATTCGATTTTCTCTTTAAATTAATCAATTATGGCAATATAAGATAATACAGAACCAATTATTTGAATGATTGATATGCTTTTATAAAGTTAATCCAATGATTGACTTATCAATTTCTTCTATTTTTGTCAAACCTAATGTTATCATATCTATCTATCTATTGGTTAGTATTTAAAGTATATAAAATGCAGATTATTCCACGAGTATGTATTTAATGATCACAATGATCCAGCCATAGGAGGAGACTGAAGTGCCATTTGGAAGAAACTACCGCATTTTGTCTTCAAACGCAATAGAAGTTAGCTAAGTACTTTAAGATTTAGGTGATAAGATCCTTTAATTTTATTTTCATTTAATATTCCGGACCTTTTCACTTCTTATAAATAGCTTATATCTAAAGTTCTCAAACATGAAAGTTAAATAGACGAAGACTAAAATCCTAGTATACAGAAGAGAGAAGCTGAATGCAGAAGTCACCCTCAGAGGAGAGAACTTAGAGCAAGTAAATTCCTTCACTTATATCGGAGGTACCATCACGTGTGGACGGAAGATGAACAGCGAACATCCAGCGGAGAAAAATTCAAGCTAAGAAAGCGTTCATAAGAAGAAGGCAACTGCTGTGCTTAAAGAAGATATGACTACAAACCAGGAAACGGTCTGTAAAATCATTCTTGTGGAGCGCAGCACTCTATGGATTGGAACCACTGGAAAAGCTGACCAGAAACGGTCTGTAAAATCATTCTTGTGGAGCGCAGCACTCTATGGATTGGAACAACTGGAAAAGCTGACCAGAAATGACTAGAAGCCTTCCTTTCATGGCGCTGGAGGAGGATGGTGAACATGAAATGGACGGGAAAATAAGGAAAATGGAACGAAAATTAGAGGGAATAAGGAATAATGAAAGGAAAATAGAGAGAAAGTCCCCAGAGGAAGAGCCAGGAATAAAGAGGAAATACCAAATAAAGAGGAAAGTACACAGAAAGAGATATCAGGGTGTAAGGGAACTTGTATTAAATTAGGAAGGGTGGAGGACTGCAGTCAGCCAATCTTAGGATTGAACAATCAATGATGATGATTTTAAGCCCTAATATGCTTTATTGTTCAAAATGTCGTTTTTTTTGCTGCAATCTGAGCAATCTCCTTAAGAGCCCATATCAAAATTTCCATTTACAAGACTGAATTTCTGTGAAAATAGTCAGAAAACCCTATATTTTGAATTCTCGGCCAATGAAATGTACTTCACGGTTGGTAAATTTAAGTTTCTGAATTTCTTGAATGAGTGACCATGAGTCCAGCCCCGCCGTAAATTCCATAAAAATGGGGAAAAGAGAAAAGTGAGTATTGAATTGAAATATACGGAATATGAATTCTGTTACTCCTAATCAAAATCAACATTTCTAAAAGTATTCGTGAGTTTTGATGGTGAGTAGTTCTAGGAAGTAAAAAGAAGAACCAAAATTGAGAGGCAAGGTGGGACTACCCTTAAAACCTACTAATCAGCTGGTAAAATAACAAGACATAATATCTGTTAGGTCAAATATTGAGCATGAAGGCGCAAATGGCTTAAATGGCTTACTTAAGGAGGTTAGCATTGAATAACATTGATTCGAGAGCATTTTTATCACTGTCGAAGAATACCTTGGGTAACTATCCTCTCTAGTGAGGATTATTTTGTCTGCGTTCAAATCTACATCCACATGCTTCCCTGCGAGTGGCTGTCACATGGGCTTGTTAGAGTACTCTTTATTCTTCTTTAATACATGGATGTGGACAAATTTAATAAGACTGCGATAATTGGCTATTGGGAAAACTCTGAGACACAATGGGTTTATGATGAACATAATTGAAGGCTAAACAGAGGTAAAAGTCCTTAGAGGAAGACCCAGAAATTAGTGCATGGACCAAACAAAGAGGAAAGTAGATAAGAAGAGATACCAAGAGGTAAGGGAACTAGCATTAGATAGGGAAGGGTGGAGGGCTGCAGTCAACCAATCTTAGGATTGGATGACCAATGATGATGAATTTGCACCAAGGATTGAAATTTGCCATGAAAACATCATATGACGTGATCGGAAATGGTTGGAAATGATGAATTTGCTATCCTGCCACACTAAACTTAAAAATAACTATGTGAACACATCAAAATCAAAACATAGGTTTTGATCAGGATTCGTACGATAAACTCTAAACTTAACTTGGCCATATGCAGACCACTTAAAACCAAGTTTCATACTTACTATGGCATGTTTTTAAATGCTTGGTAGGGAAGAAATCCAAAAGTTTGGAGTTTGATCCCCCATCCATGCCCATTCGTTTTCCTTGATCATTTCTACTGGTAAGGCAAGATAAAAAAATCACTGCTGCACCCACGACAGTGCTGCTGCCTCAACTACCCAGAAGGAATATGACGCGAACCGAGGAAAGAAGGCGCTTTTACGCAATAAGTTTAGATTGACTGAAACAAAAGCAAAGCTATAGCAACTCATAAATCGAATATGACTAAAATTCTGTCCTCTCGTCTGGCATAACCAACAGAACTAGTAGTTCTGCCTTTCTGCTGAAGACCTCGGATTAAAAAGAAAGTCTTCAAGACTTAAATTAGCACCACGTCAAATGTGCTACGATGAATCTATTAAACTATGAGGCTTTACAAGGGCATGTCCGCACCTTCAGTGAGTTGTAAAGGTTGACGGCCAGGTAGAGAAGGGGACGCAAAGCATTAGGGAAAAAGACTGACAGGACGTCTTGAGAAAGCCATGTCTCAGTACTAACCGCTATAAGGCGAAACCGCGAATGGCTCATTAAATCAGTTATGGTTCCTTGGATCTTACCCACACTTACATGAATAACTGTGGTATTTCTAAAGCAAATACATGAACCTCGTGCCCCGACCAATAATGGAAGGGGTTCTTTTATTAGAACAAAACCAATCGCTCGGTCTTCTGTCCGTTGCCTTGGTGACTGAATAACTTTTGGCTGATCGCACACTCCTAGCACCGGCGACGCATCATTCAAATGTCTGCCTTATCAACTTTCGATGGTAGGTTCTGGGCCTGCCATGGTTCTAACGGGTGACGGGGAATCAGGGTTCAATCCCGGAGAGGGAGCTTGAGAAACGGCTACCACATCCAATGAAGGCAGCACGTGTTAATCACCCATTCCCGAAACGGGGAGGTAGTGACGAAAAATAACGATACGGGACTCATCCGCGGCCCCGTAATCGGAAAGGAAAAAGCCTCCTGCCAGACACCCTTGTGGTGGATTGCAGAGTAATAAGTTTCCCAGTGGTAAATATCAAACTACAAAAAACCACGAACGCTGGGTTATTCCAGATGTAATGCATTATACAGTAATATATGGTGACGTGAACTGAATATAGCATGATATTTATTCTTCCCCGACCGGTTTCAACGCTGGTGCGTCATTTTCAAGGGTACATTCTCAACGTTTTTGGGAGTGCGCGCCACAATCGCCGTGGAATATTACAAAGTATTTTATTTCTCCCATCGTAATGTTACCTATTCCAAAAAGTAGATCCATCAACAGTTGAGCTATTGAATACAGCTTATTTGTGGAAAAATATATTAAAGCAATACAGATCACCGAATAAGAAATCACTCCAATCAACGGCGTCCTCGATGTACAAATTTAGAAGGGAACGGAAAGATTTGCAAGAAATATTTTCAACTCTTTTCGTTTACCCATCAACGCAATGGTGGCATATTTTAGAAGACGTTGACCTGCAAAGAGAACCGAGATTGCTCCAAATGCTCAGGAAGTTCACGGAAGCATTATTAAAGGAGCCCAACCTCTCACGAACAGGTCTTTGCTTACGAGCGAAGTTCAGGCGGGACTTGAATAGTATTAGCGGGTTAATCGCCTCTCTGATCGACTGAGTTAGGAATCTACCTCAGCATGGATCGCAAGCGGACATGACTTAAAAAGTAGGCGAGCGGAAAATGATAATGATAGGAATAATCTGAGGAGATTTAGCAAATACTCAATGAAATAGACGGATGGGGTACACCTCAGAGAAAAATGAGCAAAAGCCTAAATTCGGACCACATAGAACTTCATGCATTAATGAGGATCAATATTTTTAGATCCACCTCTCAATTAGTATAAATTTATCGAAAAAAATAATGCACATAATTAATAGACATTTATGATATATTCCATTTTTCACATTTTGACATTATTTACTGAATTTTTTCCGCAGATATTTCATGGCATGTCCAAATCTCTCCTAGTAACTAACTATACATTTTATATATTAAGTAAAATCGAATACCTTTATGACATATCAGTTAATTAAATAATAATTATGATTTAATTATAAAATTATATTATCAATTGGACCTATGTTAGTATTTACATTAATAATATGATATTATATATTTAGGAGCTCATTATAACACTATATTATCATGATCAATATAAAACATTCTGTCATAGATGAGATAAAAATATCCAAACCTCTTGAATTATAAAACGACGATGAATTAAAATAGATAATTGTATCCACATGTACTTGAAATATGGTTCTCGAACTGTCAGTAAAAATGATGAAAGTGAGTTGCTTCGTACAATATACTCCCCTAATTTTTCTGATTGGTGTTCTTCCACCAAATCGAAAAAGTTTAACTTGAGTAAATATCGAAAATTTAGTGCATGTTATGGAGACCGAGAATAAATATGTTGTTGATAATTATGCTGCGTGACTTTAAGGGGTAAAAATGAGTTAGAAGGCTAACGATCAGGTAATTAAGAAAACGTGATGATTATGGAGAAACAATTGCTCAGCGATGAATGAGAGAGTAAGAACGAGGAAGATAAGATATCCTGCTTAATGAAAAAATTAATCATTATCATCTTTTTGATTATTTCTTTCAGTTTTTCGCTAACATATATAGATCGTTGTTTTTCGATAACATATATAGACCGGGGCGGGAGACGTTTAGACCTGGTTTTGATGGCACCGGAAAATTATCTGGCTGAAACAATGACGATTTCTGCCCAACTGCGCTATTTACTTGTCCATTAGTAAAACATTTGTAAACAGCCCGGAGATCTGGGGCAATCAAGAAGAAGGCTGATAGAAGTGTAATTTTTAACTGATAATTCTTACTTGATTTCCGCTTGAATGACGCTACTGACTTCAATTTGCTGTCTAGTAAAGAATCATTACAGTAAAAATTTAACCTGTTTTCTCTAATTCCTTTTAAGTTAGTCTGCTCTGTATTATTATATCTATAAGTATTCTGAGAATGGAAACAGAGAAAACTTCATAATTATTAAGACTCAGAGAATAATTAAAAATAATATTTAGCCCATCAAAAGGTTTTTTTTGACTTTAAAATGATTGTACTATTTTTTAATATATTTGTTAGGATGTTGTAATACCTTACGTTTTATATGAATCTAAATAGAACTGAATGGAATTATTAATAATAAATTACTTTGCACTATTGCACCTTTTTTAATGATCCCTAGTTGTCAAGTTGATTTAAACGTCAGTAGCAACATTATGAAGGTGCATATATCTATGCAATGACTAATGTACGTTGGTTATGATACCCTAGACGTTTAAATCATTTGAGTCTATAAAAAGTGTGGAAATGTTTAAAGTATTTCAATGACGCTTAAATATGTAATTTTTTTGCAAAATGAACCCTTACTCCATCGATTTTATGGATGGCTCATGTTAACCTCATAGTACGCCATTAATTACCCAGATATCTGTCGTGTAATATATTTCGCACTTGGGCTTAATTTTATTGCTCCCACTTGGTTTCAAACGCTACTTTCAGTTGTATATTCAATTCCAATTAGATAATATTTAACTAATTTGACATTTTAGTTGAACAAAAGAGAGCGCACCATAAATTTAATGAAAAACTCGAAGGTTTGTTGAAATGAAAAATGGAGTTGAGTTCTCCGCTAGGTTGGAAGAAATGTAAACAATGCAAACATTCCCTGAATAAAGGAAGGAGAGTTATGCCTCTGGGCCTCTACTGTTTACCTATAAAGTCCGGGTGTCGGGACACTGGCAATAAGGCAGTCGAAAATTAGGTTTCCATTGTTTTGAACCCGCATACATCATCAGTTGATGTATTAAACCTCTCGATATAGTAACCAGAAGTTGGAGGAAGTATATATGAAGCATTCCATTCGATAAATAAACCTAACTGGAGCAAGAAATAAATTCGGCGACGCAGAAGTCAAAAATTATTCGTCAGTTAAAATCAATGTCAGTGGAATATTCCAGAAGCAAAGAATAAAATCATGAAATGCAAAACGACCTAAATGTCACTTCAACACCAACGCAGTGTAAAGAGTTCGAAATAAGAGTGTTAAATATTTTCTATTAAAATGGACTTGAACATAAATGCCCTCCTACTCGAATGACAAATTGAATTATAGAAAAGGTCATATTCCGTTGGCTTCGGAGCTGAGAAATGAAATTAGTCGTCACTCAATGATTTATTTATACTATATTCACCACACTGAATGATTTGGGCTCCATTATTACCTGGACGAACATTCGACGGCTCTACGCTGTAAAGTCGGCCGCGGCGTTTCTCGGAGAAATAAATTTTGGAAAAATTACCCTTTTCATGGCCTTTAAGGCGGAACCTTGATTCGTTCCCCTTCTTTTCACTCCTTTTAACTGAACCGGAAATAACTTCTCCTGAAAATTTATTTATTGCGCAGGAAAATATCAGGGGTTTCTCTGAACACCCCTCGAGCCACGACGTCGAAAATAATTGCCATTCGAAACGATATACATACCAAAAATGTGTAGAACTAAACAAATTAGATATGCGTATTTAACAGTTTGTTTCATTGCACGACCAGTTTCCTTGGGTTATGTACAGAGGGAAGATCAATGAAAACATTTTCCGTGAAAATTGAAGAAAATGCGGAGGGCGAGTGACAGCTTTAATTAGTGTAATAAACTTTCAAAAAATATTAATTTTGACCATTCTTCTATAGAAAAAATATACGACCAGTTTTCATGAAAAAATACCAAGCCAATTTGAATAGCGTCACTTAGATTTGAAAATGATCAAAAACTTTTCATTTGCAACCATATTAGGAGATTACTGCTGGAGGTGCTCTCAAGCCTTGGTATTTTTACTACGGCGGTCGTGCGGGTCACTCAACTCAACTAATATGACCTAACTTTAAATTATTTCCTCTTCCGCTTTTTTAAATTGCTATACACTCTTCAAGTCATCGGAAATTCCTAAAATTTCGCCTCGTGGCCTGTTGTTCCCCCCTCTATACGAGAATTTAACTTTCCTTAGCCAAAATATCTAATATCCTCCAACTTCGTATTCTTCGGATTTCTTCCGTCAACTCTCTCCTTTTCTAGTTACGAGTTGCACAGTTTTGTTCACCATTGCCTTGGTTTGGATCTTGTCATCATGCTCTTCCTTGTCGACACAATAAAAGGCTACGACGTGAACATTTTTTTCGATTTCTTCCATTAGCATTTAGCTCTGCGTTCTATTGCGAAGTTCTCAATAATGCTGTAAAGTGCTTAATCTCTCATTATGTGAATCCACCCAGTCACGATTTTTGGTATTCTTACTAAGACGGAAGAAGAAATAATTGGGTAGATTTGTAGATAGAACTAAGGATGTTGTGAACTACGTGAAATATAAAAGATTTAAAATGATATAGTACATATAATGATATACATATAGTGATATAATGATACATATAGTGATATACTATGTCTTATATGGTAATAAATTAGTCTGCAAGAAAGAAAATTATTCACAACTATTGGAAACCAATCTGTGATTGTTAAATAGAATGATTTACGACAAAATGAATGCGTGGGGGATCCTTCTTAGTTTTAGTTTAAAATTCACTTTAGAGCATGTAGTATTAACGTCTTGTTCATTTTTTTATCTGCAACCCTTAGAATCAATAAAACGAGGAGCCATTTGCCCTCGGGTGCTTATTTAAGACCTACTGTTCGACAAGAAAAAACGAGAGGAAGAAAAGGACGAACAAAGGAAGAACTTTTTTCCACGTGAGAGAGTTATTCTAGTCTGAGAAACTCTTTGTATCATCGGCTGACGCCGAGCAGAGCACGTGGGTGGTAAATATTTACAACTTCTTTCAAGCAAGCTTAGGGCTCTCCCGGCGGAATTTTCAATAGCATCAGGGAATGGAAATAGTTAGACTGCATATTTCGTGCATGAGATAAAACAATGCCGCACGATTAATAGGGCACACGATGGTTCTCAACTCAATTACATATAATTAAAGATAGCCGGATACGTAAACTATGGTAAAACCTGTGATTAAATTGATAGCAGCCCAATTCTTAGTAGTGATAGGGAAATGCTTTCTACAATTCACATTCTTCTGCTAACATGTGAGCCTGCCTACGTAGTTGCGTTTGAGGGCGCGCAATGGCCATTCTTGAGGTTACCTCAACCAAAGGAATTATACGTCTCTGCATCTCAATTCTACGACAAAGCCTCAGTTGCGTCAAGGCCATCAATATTTTTTCTTGTAATAAAACCTCCCCCGACTACCGTATTCACTTTGGACTAAGCCCTCATGTTTCCGGTTCCCAGGAAGTAATTCTTCATTTTTTTCTCTACGTTATTTTGTGCTTCTACATGTGCAAATTAATTAAAAATCAATGCACATGCACTCCATTTGGTCGAGGTCCTTAGCACGAGTTTTCAACTATGATCAACGGATAGATAGGTAACCTTTAGGTAACTATGACGGAACACGTTCGTCATATACGTGGTAGGAAGAGGGGAACACCAGCCGTCCCGAGTGAGGGAATGATCGAGTAAATTGGTCTATTTGAATCCACCAAAATATATTTCACAATACCTGATGACGTACCAAATAAACAAAAAAATAACCAGATGAGGATGAGGATGAAAATACGATAATGAAACCTCCAAAACTTGAGGATTCAGATGAAGATGGACAGCGTGAAATACACACATAAAACAAAAAAGGTGAATGCAATGAGAATTTCCCCCTTCCAAAAATGATACATGTTACAAAAAAAAATGACTTTGGGCTAACTTTCACATGTACCCTTAAATAAAGTTTCTTGATCATTAAAATAGGTCATTGTCTGCTACTTTTTAACACTTGATCGAAAACTTGGTGAGAGCAAGATGCACGGGGGCAAAGGGAGAAGAGATTCTGATTTCGTGAGCGGGGAAGTGAGAGTTTATCTGGATAACCAGAACGGTGGACGGGTCGCAAACAGCGACGTTCTTACTGATTGCTGTTGATGCAGGAATTGTTGAAGCTGCCAATGGAGTCGCTGCTCGGATCCCCCTAATCGGGGCACCGGTAAACAATCTTCTCCCGCACCGGGGAAGAACACGGCCGCCATTCGTCCGCTTCACTCTCTGCTTCTCCAGAATTTTCCTTGCTTATCCCGTCCTCCACCAGCATAAATCTGGTTTTATCAAGAGGGTGATGGCTATTATGCTCATTGTAGGACTTCCCCTAATGTTTCTCCTCGCGAAGCACACTCTTCGGGCGTTTTTATATCCCTCGGGAGGGGTAGTCACTCGTCGAAGGATGGGGTTTTCGGTGAGAGGGGGTTACTTTTCACATACCGGGGATAAAGTGGGTCCCTAGGTAGCCCTGTTAACTTGAGGACGCCACACCGGCCACCATTCACCCTGACACACTCACACGATAACATCACACAACCAGGCAAATGCACTGTATTTCAAAACACCTTGAACCAACACTCGATCAACCCTTGTTCGAGCCGTCACAGTAACCTAAGGTAAAATTACGAATATATCCACAAATTACAGCCGCATTAATTATACCCCACGTTTATTCCCTGGTAATGTTAAAGATTTCATTCGCTTTGATTAATTTCTGCCCATGAATTTCCAATTACGAAGGAACAATTTTCCAAAATACTCCAACTCAACTTGCTTAATGTTATAAAGTATTTGACTCAGTAACAGCTTTTTCCGAGTGCGAATTATAAATTTGTTCATACTTCACAAATACGTGCTTGAAAATTAATAGAAATAAGTACACTCCCCTAGCTTAGCCAAAAGATCTATACGCAGAAATTATAATAGGAAAGAGTTCTCGTTTGCGACTGTCCGTAACTCGGCACCAGACTCTATGCACTGGACACGATTCTTTCCAAATTTTTCGGTTGTTTGGCGAATGCACCTAACAAAAGTAATGACGGAAAAATAACTTCCACAAAAAAATGAAACGAAATTGTCGCAAAAATTGAGTCTCAAAAATTTTCAGAGGAGATTAAGAAAGACTTCTTCACGAAAATTAAATATTTTGCGAAAGAGTCGTGTTGAGGAGTCATCAAAAAAAGACGCTATTGTAACGAATGACACGTTTGGCATCATCTGATCTCACAATCCACGTAGATTATTTATGCACCCAACAATATGTGGCGTAGTAGCTTTAATAAATATTGCAAAAGATTAAAATGAATTATGTTAAAACAAGAGCACGAGAAAATAACATTGAATTTTTCCGTAAATTTTTTTAACCAAAACACATTTCACCACACTCTGCCCGCTATTATACCACACAAGCTATTGAATTGCCAAGATATCATAATATGCTGTAAATAAAATTGAAGCATGCAAAAAAAATGATAGTGAAAACTTTATGAGAATTTTCAAATATTCTAAGAGATTAGAACAGAATTTCCAAATACACAGAGAGTTTCATTATATCGTAAAAAAAGCTATTGTGAAAGGTCTAATAGTTTCCAATATCTACAATAGAGAAGTATTTTCTGGATGTGTTGATAAAAAGCAACCGTGATTAAAAAAGTTAAATTGTAATTATTTATCCTCGTTATCGTCTATTTTAACGGGTTCCACCGAAATCAGGTCACTTTAACGCGATGATAGCGTTGTATTCTTTAATTTTATTTTTAATTAATTGGCTTTCATATCATCGGATTCAGATTCTCTAAATGCAGGCAGTATTCTTTGATTTGTTGCTGCAATGAATATTTTATCCTGTAATCGTTCTATTGGCGTTTAGTTTTTTTAGTAATTAGCTCCTTTCGCCATTAATTAATATAATAGGTTTAATAACGGATTAGAATTTTTGTTTAAAGAATCCTTTTAAAAAAAGTCCCAATTAAATACCATTTAGTGATTATTTAGCAGTCCACGCCCAAACACTTTAGCAAAATGAAAAATTTGCTGGTAACACCGGGTCTAAATGGTATCACTGAATTCCGCTCATGCCTTAATTGGAAAATGTTTTCTGTGAAATTTTCGTTGAAACTATTGCGTCATTAACGTGTGAGTGAAGCGTTACCATTCAAATTTCTCGAGTTATTCGTTTTTCGAATATTTAAATTGTAGAATTTCTATTTGAGACGAATTTTTTCAATGGATTGTGGATTTAAGCTAATTATGGCTATTCTGAGAATATTCATTATAGGCAAAATTTCAATTCTCCTCCAGCTTTGCGTAATTTATAATGCGCCAAAACTGTCACTGAACAAAGGTCTCGGACCAACGGTAGGTATTTACGGGAAAATCTTTGCTCGGTGCAGCATGTGTCATTTTTCACTCGCCATCAAAACTCAACGGGGAATGTGAAGATGCGCTTTATGTTTCTCGAAAGTTTACGGTAACCTTTCCCAGCAGAGTGGAAATGAATGAACTTCATAATCTGAAAGTTCGCCTCACTGTTTTTCTACTTGGCTGAAATAGATCCAGGAAAAAATTACTCTTTAAAAAAACCAACTCGTGCGTCCCGTAGCTCCAAATGTAAATTTTTTTCACAAGATTTGCGTAAGTTTTCCAATTCAGAAGTGTTCACAACGGTACGACACGGCAAGAAAATTGGCGGAGAAAATAAAATTTCGGCAAAGTTGTTATATAATCCAATTTACATCAGTATACCCGCGAATATGCTAACTTTTTGATCAAATCATTAATTAGGCAGAAAAGTTAAAAATTATGAAAAAGAGTTAGAATGATAAGCAAATAAAAGGAGATAATGTACATTGCAGTCCCAATCTTTTAAATAAGTACGGGCGACATTTTATTTGAATGTCCCTGATAAATAATTTATTGCCGATTTCCATTTCATAAACCGTATGTGTCAGAACGGTACTCTCAAAATTGTGGTTACTTAATCCGTCAGCAACTATCATTTTTTTTATATAAACATTGTCTCCGCGTGTATAACAAGTTCTAGGATGAAGATTGCTTGTAGTGATCATTTAATAACATTGCACTTACTTCCTACGAGACGTTTTAATTCCAACCGTAACTTGCTGTTCAATTTTAGCTACAGTTCTTTTCGATGTATTGGCAAAAAGAACTCTATGTCCAAAAATTATGAGTCTATAGATACCATTGTGATTTTTTATTCAGGTAAGTTATGATTGCTATTCACGTTTAAGAAACGCCATCTAAATCCATTTCGGGTGAAAATATGAGGTAAAAGATCGAAGCTTTTTTTGATGTTCATATTTTCTGTCCTATTTCTCACGTGTTATTATGTTTTTAATGCCTCTAACTGGCCGTCCCCATACCACCGACTGCCAGTAGCTTTTGACCACTTTGCTTACCTTCACGGCGGCCACTAATTATAAATGTGGGTAGAAGACAGAGGTAAATTATCAGAGGTCCAAAATTTGGTCGATATGGACACCGAAGGGGTTTGTCTAAATTTCATTGATTCGGAATTAAAGGATTGACGAAAAAGAAGTTTAAGAATAGGGCGCAATTTTATTGCAATATTTTTTTTTCATGCATAAAATTTCGCGTGAAACCTTATACTTGTCAGCGAAAATTTCAATAAAAATAAATGTATTATATTGCATTTAGGAGAAATTTATTAAATATACAATCAAATTATTACGATACATATGCCATTTGCTTAACTTTTGGGTCGTAAGGCTTCGTGTTAAAATAACTTTTTTAAATCGGTGTTATTCAATTTTTGCCATTTTTTAGATATAACTATTGATAATACTCATAAAAATTTTCAAAAAAACTTCATTACTTCTAGGTAGTTGAAAATTTACTTCAGCCACCTTGATGAAAGTTAATGAGGTAAGAGGAGTGTCTTGACGAAAAGTGAAATCAATAAATAGTATCATTTTTTCGGTCAATATTTTTGTGTGGTGAAAAAAAATTTGAACTTATCACTTAGGCAGCGTGTATCTTTAGTTTTTGGTTTTATTAGTTCTAAAGGCCGTAGATTATCGTAAATGATAAGCCGAAGTTAAGTTTAAAGTCATGGTTCATATCCATA
This sequence comes from Ceriagrion tenellum, assembly GCA_963169105.1. Taxonomy (NCBI): domain Eukaryota; kingdom Metazoa; phylum Arthropoda; class Insecta; order Odonata; family Coenagrionidae; genus Ceriagrion; species Ceriagrion tenellum. The sequence continues at coordinate 107,416,594 of OY720639.1, forward strand.
AAGTGAATAAAAATTAAACTTTATAAGTATGATGAAATATTTGACCGCAATAAGTTCTGTTTTCGACAGTTTTGAACTATGTTTGGTGAACAGCATGCAAATCTATAACGTTTACTCATCCTATGACCGCCTCTCTTCAATTTTCTTTCATTTGGTGAGAGTCTGGTTACCTTTACATTTACTTAAATTTACTATCAAATACTGCTGCGAAGCAAGTACAAAGCCAATTCCAAACAGGAGACCATGATAAACTTTGCTCCACATTACCCGCGGAACTATATGAAGCTGCCTGCTCAGAGCGTTTTTCATAAAATTTCTAATAGATTTACAGCAAGTAACACGTGAAGTTACAGGTCAAAAATGAGCCATTATTATTAAATTATATATATATAATTTAATATTATTTTTATTATTATATTGTAATATAATATATTATATATTATAATATATATAATAATAAAATATAATATATTATAATATAATAATATATTATAATAAAATTAAATTATATATATAAAATAAATAAAAAATTTAAAAAAAATTAAGCCATTACGCATATACCAAGTAAATATAAGTACCCTTACTTGGCATTTGCATTTATAATAAATTTCAATATTTGTAACCACCAAGAATACTTCTGTATAACTTGCCAATACTTAAATAAAGATGTATATGTTACTTTCCAGGCAATTTAGACACATCTCCTGTCATTGGACTGCCCAGTGGGTGAAACCATTGGTGCTGGCCAATGTTTCGACGACCGACTTTATCTGTCAATCGCCTTCAGGAGAGTTGAGTCAGCTTCCGTCAACTACCCTTAGGAAAGTTATTTTCGTTGTTGTTGTGCCGACCCTGGTGGTGGCGGGATAAAGTCCTCACCAGCTAAATTAAGGGTCGCGATTTCGAGTCCCGCCTGGTGGTGGCGGGGTAAAGTCCTCACCAGCTAAACTGAGGGTCGCGGTTTCGTGTCCGGCCTGGGTGGGTTTTTCACCCCCTAGGGCATGGATGTATGTCAATTTCAGTTGGTTCGGTCCCTGGAATACCTGATGACAGGCTTAGCAGCCTATCGGGGTACCAGGGACATACATAACAACAGAATCGTCCGTCAAACCAAAAATATAAATTAGAAGAAATTGCCATCTAATTGTCTCTTGGGTGCGACTGGTTTTTTATTTGGAGAAGGGATGGGTCTCAGGACTGAAGAGGGTAAGTCACAAGAGGGTTAAACTTCCAGATGACACCCTTAAATTTCTTCACTATGCATAGTATTTTTTACAGAGTCACACACAAGTGCAACAAAAGTGCAAATATTCCACAGAGGAAAAATTATTCCCTTCGACTGAGACTAAAATCCGGATCCCATGACATAACCCCAGGTGCTTTAGCCAGATTAGCCACTAAATTTATTGGAAGAAAATTGATATCAACGTCCACCTCTTAAAGCTGTTAAGTTGGTTTGAGCAATCATAATGGAGATCATACTCGAACTATACGTTTTAATTTCACCAGCTATAGGGCACATGAATAAAATAGTGCATTATCAACGGTCCAAAAATATAGTTTTAAATGACAGAAATTGTAAGTAATTACATGAAAATATCTAAACTAGTTTGTAACTTGGCTCATTTTTTCGCGCGGTACATTTGAAACACCTACAGAACGGAAGATTTTTGTGATCCTTAATAAATCACTGCGGTAATAATATCATAAATTTTCAATCATAATTTTAAAAAGATACAAACTACGGACTGTAATTTTTTATTAGATTTATGGTTAAGAAATTCCTCATGTTTTAAATAAGCTCTCCGAAATGCTTACACGTACCATTTCACGTATAAAAAGGCTGGTAATTTTTCGAAATATCTCGGTGTATAAGTAATGTATAAGTTATGTGACGAGGGGTTGAATTTTTGGTGTCATTGTAAAGGTAAGATATTTTTCTTTGTAATGAGATGAAACTCATTGATTTCTAGGGGAAATGATAACTCGCTTAAACCACCTTAAAGAAACGAGGAGCCATTCGAAACTACTGGTTGTTACCGATTTTTGAAACATCACTTATTTTTCTCTCTTTTCTTTAAGCGACAAAACTTAAAGATAACCTCAAATGAAATAGTGGTTAAACACAGCCGAGATGTGACGGTGAAATTAGCCGAAGTTGCCACGTAAATAAATAGGCCTGGACTGGAGATCGAACAGTAGATTGACTCGGGGCTTGCCTGACCAAAGCACAGACCATCGTGTCATCATCGATGAAACGCGGAATTGAGTAAAATCCAGTCCCAATGAATCCTCCAAAGTTTTCCCGGCGCGATAAGAAACTTGGGCAGCTTAGTGGTCTGCACGTTGGCTCGGTAAGTCAAGGGTTCGTTGGTCGAGTCTCGGGACTGGACCAATTATCACCAGCGGTTGCAATGAAAGTTAATGGCGCAAGCTAAAACTCAAACGCAAAGAGATTTTTTAGCACAAAAAACACACTTTTCAACTCATCCAATGGTTGGATCCATACCAAAATGTAATCTGTGTGAAAGAGGAAGAAGGTGGTGATAGTTATCGCGTATCGCGCAAAGGGTTATCGTGTATCGTATTGGTAGCTAAGTGGTCCTCGTGTTGGCACGGTAAACCAAAGGTGTGTGGGTCGAGTCTCGGGACAGGACCAAATTTTATCAGCGGTTGCAATGAATGATGACTGCACAATCTAAAATTCAAACGCAACCAGAGTTATTTACTACCAAAAAATACTCACATTTCAAATGGTTGGTTCCATACCGATATGTAATCCAAGTGAGAGCGGCAGAAAACGGCGATATCAAGGGTTATCGTCCTGTATCTTCTCTCCGTGCAAAGTGGCTCTGCTGTCAGCAATTCCCTTCCGCAGGAAAACGAAACTCCGCGGATAACAGTGCGGCCAGTCACGCAATGACCTTCGCAGTGAGGTCTATTTCTTCAGGGTGTACCGTCACTCTCCTTTTTCACGACATGGATTTTGCTCGCTAAAATAAGGGTAAACACGCCACGAGCCTGCGCTTCCGTTTGTAAAACGCCCTGAAACATGCTGGATACCTCGCTTACCTGAAGCTTGCCATTTATTTATTGACTTTACTGCGTAAAGTTCCCGCAAAAGTTTCTGTCACATACAAGCAAGCAAGGAAAGGAGGGGAGGTTAAAGTGAAGCAGCCCCCGGAAACTCCCTGTCCTTACCGTATTGCCTCCGCTCTCCCTCAATATCCAATTAGTTCCTTCCTTGGTCGTTGGCGCTACTTGTGCGGTCACCTGACAAAAGCCTGATGACATCCCAGAAAGTAAGCTTCAGTTGGTGATTCATTACGCTTCACCACGCTTTTGTAAAAAATTCGCAGCGAAGGGGACCGGTTTTTCTAAACGTAAAACAGTAAGTGTTCACGGGTTAGAAAACCATCCGGTTGGGAGGAGATGCATCGCTCCGGGTTGTACATTGGGTTACGATTGTACCCCCGAAAATTTGCATTTCTCTGTGGTTCCGACGGTAGATAGCCGCCGATTTTAATGGCCGAAGTTTATTTCTAGAGAAAATGTTATCCTAAAGTATTCGCAACTTGTGTGTGAGAAGCACTTTTGCGAGAGGGATATACTTCGCAAGAAGGAATTAACCGATAATGAAGGAACCATATTGGACGTGGTAAGTTTATGTATTTATGTATATTTTTATTTATCTTGTGTAGTCATTATTTACCTAATCGGTTGATCTGGGTCGACTACATGTTTGTAGGACAGATTTGTCTATGACATATCTATGTTATTACATCTGAGGAGAAGGGAGTGGGTGAAAGGATGGAGGGAGAAAAGAGAGGTAAAGAGACAGAGGGAGGAAGGTGAACAAAACCAACTTCGCGAAAAATGCGAAAGTATCTGGTCTCAAACGAAACGTTTGTAGGCATGATTTTGTTGTGGTTATCCATCACGGACGAAAAAATTAACATAGTTAACTCCACTTGTGTTTATTGTCACGATACAGGTTATGACACTGTGTCACCTTAACCCTCTACGGACGAGCGATTCAAATTTGTTACGTTTCAAAATCATAGAAATATCTGCTTTCTAAGAGGCTTTTCCATTTCGTTAAGTTGCTGCGCTAGATAGAATTGTAACGCTTTGGATTAAGTGTGTGGAAAGTTGCGTCTCTTTCTACGGTTCGTCAAACAATTTAAATAGATGATTGTGTGACACTATTTACTTACGATGGCGTGCCTGGTGGAGCTCTTAAATAAATACCTTCAGTGTCATTTAACAAAAAAATTGGAAAAGTTTAAAAAAGGTACGTTATGAAGGTAATGTTGAAGTATACTTTGTGTAAAATTATTAAGTAAAGTATTATTTACAATTAAATGTATACAATACAAATACGCCACAGTTAAAAATAAACGTTTTTATCAAATAAATTGCAATTTTTTTAATGTTTAAATAGCACCATTAAAAAACTAATAGAGTAGCAGTATTTGTTTCATGCTAATGTTTCATAATTCCGTCCATACAGGGTAAAGGCTTGTATTTGTTCAGCCTGAAGACGACACATAGTGTTGAAACCCGGGTCGTGACAATAAATACGATTGAAGTTCATTATGTTAATTTATTCTTCCGCAGGGGGTTGGTGTTTAAAATCACCTACCGCAATCACTTTTCCTGGGGCTTCATCTTAAAGTCTCATTGTGAAGTGAGTGGAAACGGGACGTCAAGTCAATAATCCTGCTTCTCGCAGTGCTTGTGTTGGCAGCAATGAAAAAATTGTTGGATTTTCCCTTAACACTCTAAAACTTTCCTCCCATGTTTCGCAATATTTGTTAAAGTTCCGTAGCTGCTGTCTCAAACTCATCCACTACACAGCGTCGGGATCTCTTGCTAGAACCATTTCGGCTTGCCAATGTAAGGGAACGGATTAGAATACCGTCAGCGATGGATATTTAGTGGTGTAATTCCGAGCACTACTATATTGCAATGAGGAGATCAATTTAAATTTGCCCTTATCCAACGAATGTTGAGTTAACCTACTTTCCTTCTTCAACGGCGCCGGCCATTTCGCACTTATTTTCCTCCAGGGATAAACAGAGGCAATAGCGCTAAGAGAAACAGGAGAGTCACCTCTCCAATTTTGGGCCAAGCCAAACGATTCTTTATTTTGTATTCTTCTATTTTACGGATCCGTACCGCGTTTGCAGCATCTGTAACACCTAAAACATGCAAAAATCCTTGTTTCAACGCCACGGTAATCCACTTCTGAAATAAGCATTACCTTGCTTTATCTTAATAAATGTTTGTCGTTCAGTCCTTTGCTTTTACGAAACGAGCTGTAGTATTTTAGTTAATTGACCTAGATGTAATCATGACTTATTTATATCTCTGAAATAAGCCTAGGAGCCGTTATAAATTTTGTTTTCTCGCGCGTGCGTTTGTTTCCCATTTGGTTTTCATAATTTATGACCAGTAGTCCAGAAACCGAGCGCTTGCCTCATGGGCTAGTATCCTTTTATTGATTTTTATCCAGAGGTATGCTTCATTAATGAGTTATATAAATATAGATAAATTCTAAATGCGAGGATGAATATCAGATTACATTATTTCATGTTGGCTCATCACAGCTTGGATAAACGGTCTAAATCGCAGTGGCAAAATAAATTTTATTGGATGAAACGAACGTGATTCGAATTTCGAATTTTCCCTTAGCTAGGCACGTAGTTAAGGTAGTTTAAGCGAAATGTCATTTTACCTAGAAATCGATTAAATTTGGTCTCATATTAAAGAAAAATATCTCAAGCGTCCATTGACATAAAAAAATTAACCCCTTACAACATTACTTTCCGAGATATTTGCCAAAAAATACCAGCCTTTTTATATGGGAAATGGTACGTGTATGCACTCCAGAGAGACCTTATATTAAAAATGAGGCATTTCCTACACTTAGATCTCGTAAAAAAATCAACAGTGTGTAGTTAGTGTGTGTTTCTCATCTATTTTTGAAAATCAATCATACTGTCACCACAGTAAATTCTTCGGGATCACAAGAAACCTTCCGTTTTGATGGAGTTTTAAACGTATCGCGTGAAAAAATGAGTCAGGGTTAAGATTTATTTAGATATTTTCATTTGATTACTAACAATTTATGTCATGTAAAACTATTTTATCGCACAATTAATAATTGTATCTATCAACTATGGTCTCTATTATGATTGGGGAACTATCTCGCTCGCGCTACCTCATGACACGCCCTATGAAATCCATGCAATAGAGATTACCATGTTTGTATTAATAATAGAAATACAAGAAACATTAACTCATGAGCATTGAGTTTGAGAATTAACTCTGTCGACGGAATTCCATATGCTTATAGTAAGTTTATGGGATTGCGTACTCAATCTTAGATGACCATGTACGGGTCATTAACAAATTTATCGAGCTAAATACCTATGTTATTGGTACACAGTTTAGATCTTCCTTTTCCCAGTATAATCTGCAAGTGCCCAGCCTAATGCGTGAGGGGCTATCTGCATAAAGTTGCCTCCTTTTTTGTTGCCTGGAATTTATTTACTTATCTGTCGGAATATTTTAATATCCATTGCATCTTCATTGTGGTTTTCGGAATGCAAAAAAATTAAGAACTTGCTGAGGCAATTCTTGAATTTTCTCTGCTGTGAAAACTTCCTTGTAACACTACTTAGTCTCCCTAATGTACATTAAGTGAACTTCAGTGAATTTTAAATTAATGTTCATTTTTATTAAATAAGCATACTTTATCTGGCTTAGGTATATGTATGCGTGGCATGTGATGGTATTATTTTCCATGTACCTCGGCGGAAAACGTTTCTGTGTATTATGACGATCCTTTAAGATAAGAAGAGAGCATACGAGACTGTGTTGAAGCAGTATTCCAACCTTATATTCCTATTCTATATTATTATTATATGCTCTGTCTAGTAGAGAGTTGTGATATCAACAACTGTTACAAATTCATTGAACGTAACGCTAAGTATGCTATGGTTCAGAATCAATATTTTTCACAAGCCTGGAAAGTTTCTAATGAGTGACAATCTAAGTAAAAAAGCGGTCATGTGACATATTAGCTCTAGGGAAACTTAACTTCCAAGAGGTAGCGTAACGTCGAGGGTTTTTAAAAATACACACTTTGCCCACACAATATACCGTCGTAGGAACACAGTAGAAAATATACGAGCGGGTGAGAAATGAATGATGGGAGGATAGACGTTTCAATTCAGATCAAGGCAATAAAAAACGTCGCTATGAAATAAAACCGTCCTAGATAGTCGAATTGAGAATTTTGTAAAAGAGTCAACAACCTGAACTTAATTCGAGCGGGAAGAGAATAAGAAATTCAGCCGACTATTTCTCCAGCGGTCGCCCGTAACTTTATGGTCAGAAAGATCCCACAGCCCATTCCGGGCTAGTCTGTAGGTTAGGGCCCGCAGTAATTTGTTCACCGTGCATCTGCATCGACACCGTGCCGCCAAACCCTGAGCTAGCAAGTGTGGAAGGGGGTATCTATACCAGGCACACCCCATTCACGATGCATTTCGTTAGAAGACTGGGTTCTGCAGGAAAAGTTATTCGAACTAGATATCTAGAGCTTTAAGCAATCTTGTGTTCCTTTATCGATGTAAATAATGGCCCTTACCGCGGAGCACTATTGTAATATCGCAGTTAGTCATTCAAGTCCCTAGAGATAAGGTTTGAATAAAAGATTTTTGAAAAAACTCTTTGCTTCCTGCCTTGCTATACACCTCACATTCGTGTCATTATGTTTCTAAAATTACTTTGCCATCCTCACCAAATATAACCTCCACTTTTTAAGTAATCAGATGACAGCCCTAAATCTGGTAATTTGTAAAATTTGATGGCAAGTATTATTATTAAGATTATGATTGGGTGCTCTAGTAATTGTTACATTTAATTTTTGGGCAGGCCATCCCTCCAGTCCAGGGATTTCCGAACCATTTAAATTGTTGATTCCTTTCAGAATTTCCCAACACCTTATCTACCATCTCATCTTATCCATCACGTAATGATAATAGGCCAAGAAGAAAAACACCATTATGATATTTTATTTATTTTTTTATTTTTCAGCACTTGTCTTTGATAGAAAATATCTTATATGGCATACTTTAAAATGACATGTTGGAGCATACCGGTAATCTGACTGTATTCTAAAATTCAAACAGAAATATATTCATTACTCAAAAGAGCACGTCAATGGATACATGACATGTTGACATGTAATGTATAATGCATCTGAATTTCTTTCTCTTTCTGAATTTCTGATTCTCTTTTTGAATTAGTTATTTCAAAGACCCTTTTATTATTGATTCCCGTGCCCGCGTTGACACCTCTGAATGACCTATTGACAACATTAGGAGACTATATTAGCCACTGTGGACACTCATTTTTTTTATTTGAACGACTTTAGTAACGCAAAAAGTTGCGAGTATTAGCTGAACAGGTTTAGCTGGATTAAAGCGTACTTATAGAGAGGCAGACAATGCGGGTATTTTTGGCACATTCCAAACCTCCACCCTTCAAACACTTGAAAATGGAAAGAGCATCTCTCGCTCGCCGACAGCCTCAAATGTGGATCACGTACGCATTTCGTCTTCGGAATTCCACTCGGAGTTCGACACCTCAGCGTCGTGTCGCCAATGCCGCAGGACTCAGTCCTGTCATGTCTCTCCCGCCGGAAGGAAGGAGAAAAGGCAGTCTCTCCTGCTCTCATAAGGACGGGGGTGCGTGGGAGAAAGAGTAATGGCCCCTTCACAAAATTCCCCCTTTCTTCCTCCTGCTCCCTAACTTATACGCACAAGAATTCAACCCCTGGGAAGAAAAACAACCTTCGGCCAAAGAGGTCAGGGATTTCTCCTCAATCGACTTGCCTTTGTAAACAAAATATGGGAACAGGAAAAGGGGAACAGGACTTCAAGGGAGGAAAATTAGTTTCAATGCCTAGGGAGCATGTGTGTGCGTGTAGTCGGAAGGAGGAATGCGCCTCACAATGGAATTTGCGCATCAAAAGCATTTGCTGAGTTTCGGTAAGAGAAGCGCATATTTTTTTCTTCAAAAATACTCGAAAGTAGGCAGAGACAAAGGGACTGAGGATCTTTTGGTGCCATTATATTGATTCCCATGGCGTCCTGGCCTGAGTGTATCGGCAGAGTGCATGGGAGAGAGCACGCTCAAACAAGTTGTTTGATGAATTTCGTGTTTATTCTTCATTTTATTTTAGGTCTCCATAAGACCGATGCGCTTTGCCGCGAATATTAGGTCACTAGGATGACGTCTTTCCAATTCTCCACGCGTGACAGCATTGTTGGAGATGCTGCTCTCTCTCATCTTTTTTCCGAAGGGCACCCTGAGTTGACATTTATCTTCCTGCTTCAACGGAATGAAAAATTCTCTACGTAAATAAATTGCAATGACACTCACAGAGTCAACGTAATGTACGTAAACTATTTCCATCTCGGAAGTAAGCAAACTTTCAATGAATATGTAACTAATAATTCTTGAGCCGAACCATAAAGCAACTTATAGAGTTTGCCTAACATGGTACAGGTTGAAAAGAGGCGTAGATTGGTAATCATGATGTTCCAAAAGGCAATATTAGTGATAGCTTTGCAGTTACGTTTTGTGGAATTCATAACGTGTGCATTTGAGGGAATAACGAAACCCATAAAATAAATAATTCATCACGTTTCTAATCCATATTGTAAGATCAGAGACCGTAGACGGTATACATTATATAATTTCGGAATATTCCCATATACAGTATATATTTCCCATTAATGTCGTACGAGTGAATATTTAGCTACTTAAAAAATGAATCCAATGTACCTCGGACGAATACATTTCTCCCGTGTATTCAATTATTTATTTTAATCATAGACTTGTTAATGGTTTCACCTTTATCAATCTATATACACACTACTTCAGCTAAGCATTAGTACCTAATTGAAGTTTGGGTTAAGATATTTGCTATAATTATTGAGAAATAACAAATTTCTTATATCCTTTGCCGAATGAAGATGGTCTGTGGTTGTTTCTCTGTCAAACAAGCATCAGTATTTGTTTTAATCAGTTGAATTACTTTCGATTATATTCATCATCATCAGTCATTCGAATCTTTCATTGGTTTACTGTAGTTTCCCGTCCAGTTCTTACAGTTTCTAACAATTCATTAAATTTTTAGATCTTCAGTTTCACACCCGGTCTTAGTTGGCCTACGTGTTTGTCTCTCGGTCTTTCTCGCGGAGCTTTTTTCTCTATTCAGTCCAGGAAATAAACCAAATAAAGCTCTCCACGTTTAATAATTACCGACCAAGAAATGGCTTTATCACAAATATGTAATAAATTCTCAGGCTTCACTTGGTGGAGCAACATTGCCATGGTTTGTAAATAAATTCACTTTGTAATTATTCACAATGGTTTTTATTATTCCGGCAGTTGTTTAGACTCCAGTTAAGTCATGATTAATAATGACTTAACTTGAGTCGAAACCTAGGTCGGAATAATAAAAACCATTGTGGAATATTACAAAGTAAATTTATTTACAAACCATGGCTTTATCGCTTTGGGAATGCCTAAAATATTTCAAATGTATGGTCCTGTGTGCCAAATGGCTCAAAATTTTCTTCTCCCAAGGGGAAATTGACGAGAATAAAGTCTCGAAAAAAATGTTGCGTGTCTGCACTCTACAGTTAAAAAGCTGGATTTATCATGTCAGTCCAGACCCAAAAACTGATCAAAAAATCAGAACTGTGCGACCTATTGCCTCTTAGCACTATTTTTATTTTGTTTTCTGGACTAATTATTTTCATTACGAAGAATTATTTCAAAGACTCTCTCAAGACCTGTTGATTATATTATAAAAAGAATATTTTTCATTTCACTCCACATAATCCCTCATTCAACACGATATTTCTTTTAGTCTAATAATGGTAAAATGGGAGCATCGGTTTGGCGGACCTTCGGTAGAAGTGAAACTTGTTTTAGGAGTAAATATAAATTCTTAATTAACGCTTATTAATTTTATAAAACATCATAGTTTATGATAAACCCAGTAAAATTCTATTTTATGTGTACCGATGTTGAGCTTACATATTGCCAAGCTTGAACTCCTATCGTTATAACGATTCAACCCAATATCCTCGGCAGTTATTTGAATTTTTTCTTCTTCCCGCAGAATTAAAAGCAGGAACTCTCTCATGGTATCACGTTAAATTTGTCGAGTCATTATTAAAAGACCTTGTCCGATATTTCTGCGTAAAGCATGCAAAGCAACGGCGCAAAGTTTTTTGGGGTCATATGATAACCATAAAGTCCTAGGTACTGATTGTTGATGGAAATCTTCAGGGTAGAATTATATCACCTCACTTTTTTTGTAAAGGAACGTCCTTGGGGTGAAAATATCACATTCTAATCGCGTTCCTCTTTTCGGACAGTGACCTCAAACCTTTCCGTATCTACTCGAAGACCCGAATTTTTCTCGAACGTCACACGACCATCCGGTTTTGCAGCAGGCCTCGCTTTTTGGAAGTCGGGGGGGGGGGGGTGGCAGAGAAAAAAAAAACCCAAGAAAAAATGTCCTTTCCCGCCATCTCCCACGCGTGTGTGTTCCATCTGTTCGGGAGGTTTGGCCGTTCTTTCGCGGGTCTATTAAGCGAATAAGAGTTCATTCACTGGGTATACTCGTGACTGGAATGCTTCGCGATCCGTCTGAGATTGTGCCGATGCATAAACGGGAAAACCGTCGTCTTTAAGCGATTCCTTCCCATCGTGACGTGCGTTTGCGATGATCTTGATTCTCAAGACGTCGATGTGGTTGCGTTATACAGGAGGTTTTTCAAGTTATTCAATTTTATATCACACACGGAACTGTGATGTCTTTGTGGGTTAAGTTCTGGTCATTCTGGAGAACGGAATTCAACTTTAGGCCCAATCCCGAAAATTCCATTTAAACATTACTGGCTAATATTTGAGGAGCTTTATTTTAGCTAATTAATAAAAAATTGCTGGTCTGAATGTAGAATATTAACGGAAGAATACAAAAATAAATTATTAGCAAAATTTCTACTTTTCCAAAACTTCGGAAGATATTGACATGTACATCACGTCTTTGAAAACATTAAAATATATCTATTTCTGAAATTAGTACCTAGGTTTATTGTTAAGAACTGGTCATCGTACATCTGCATATAATATACACAAAAAATTTCAATAATATACGTAAGTATCATTGGGAATATCAAATTCAGGTCAATTTTTGAAAATTGAGATGAATGAGTGCATGTTGAAATGATTAAAATTCTTTATTCTCATTCGGTTTTTGATTAATGAGCTACCACGGTTTCTGCTATTTTTACCTACCGCATTTATTATTATTAATTTTTATTACTGACCTAGGTTTTGATTGCCTTGCAATCATTTTCAAATGTATTTTTTATTTTTCGTTGTTTCTGCGGTAACCTTCCACAAAGTTACGCCTTCAACCATTAAGTTTACATTGCACAGTATTGTATTTATGCCTTCTTGAAATTTATTTTATAGTTACTTAAAATATACATTACAGGGCATATTTTATAAATACCATGCATCAAATTCAATGACTATTAATATAGAATAGCTCATTTGACTTGATAGAATTAATAAATTTCTGAATTCCCTACAAGGTGAATGTTTTTAAAGTAGTTAAAAAAGTAACACTTGTCAAAGGAGATGACCGTTAGGTGAGATTATTAAAGACAGAGAAGAAAGTAAGATAATGTTAGAATTTCTCAAAGAATAGAGGAAGGGAAGAGCGATAATTGACACTTTGAGAGGGTAAGCTTGGTGGAAGTCAACGAGATGTCCGCTGCTACTGAATAAAGATTTAACGTTTAGAATTTTTTATATTGGATACTTACGGAAGTTATTACTTCGTTGTACAGACGAAATCTTTTGAGAAAGTGATATCACCAGTTGCTTTGGAACTGAGAGATAATTTTATACAAAGACTGTAATTAGAAGATTATCTGTCATTTATTTACGTTATATCACGTTATGAAGAGGGAAAACAGCCAGTCAATCTTTTTGTTTTTTGTGTCAAACTATTGTTATGATACGAGAAAGTTTTTCTCTCCTTTCTTGGAAATTGTTTTTCAAATTCAATTAATTTCAAATTATTTTGTATTTGCCTGCATGGCTAAACAAACGAAGAGGAACAAATTAAATGAAAGTTATATGCGTGATGCCAAATACTAAGAGACCTATTGGACCACCAGAGAATGAAACCGTTCATACTTCTATTCGCTGCGTATAATACATCTTGGCTACACATTGTTGAAACCAGCCACCGCGAAAGATGAAAGATGCTTCATTTTTTCCCGCACGAGATATTTTTCGGAATACAAGTCGTGGCATCCAGAAGAATGACTGACCTAATATAGCTGGATATTGATCATGGTCCGTTGACCCACACAGAAAATTTTTTTTCATTTTCTCCTCTATGGCTCAGACGTTTGTAGCAACCTCAAATAATTTTTTTAGCAAAACCACTTTAACCGGGGATTGCAAACGATAAAAATTTAACGGACGTTTCCAAGAGAACACTTTTCAAAAATTTCAATGGATCTTTTTGAATTTCGACGAGTGCCAGGAACTTGGAATAAATTAAATGCATACATAATCCATATTCAATTGCAAACAATGTAAGGCAATATCCCAGGCTACATTTTGGTGCGATTCTTTCGATATGATATAATTAAAGGCCGCTTTGAAGCTCATAACAGATTAATTTTTTTTTTAACCCTAATTTTTAAACCCTATGCCAGTGATTGTGTATGGAATTGCAAAGTTTCTTTCATTGACACATACCGTAATAATTGTTATGTTGCTGGGATATAATGATGTATAAAAACTCCGGAGAATGTACATACACTTGAAATTAGGGAATTTCGAATACTCATCAAATTTCTGAAATACATAGCTAAAATTTTTAAGTAATAAATTTAGCAATAAATCTTCTTTGCATAAGTCAGTACTGTAAGAACTCTACTTAAGAATTGATTATATCAATTATCTGTTAGTTGCAAATAAGTCATGCACCAGTCTTGACAACAAAGTCCGCGTACTTTTGAACGGTTCAATGTGGGCTGTAAGTACCAAGTCCTATCTAGGAAGCGTTTTTACGCCACCGATACACCCCACTTACAACCCAACTTTCGTCTTTTGTTTTTTTATCTGGGCCTCAAAGAGTACACTCTCTTTTAGCCCCGTTCTCATCTCTTCCTGTTGCTGGAAATTTTTCATTGTGTTCACCAAGATGCCTCTTATTTACATGGGTTCATTAAGTTCCTTTGTTTCTTTTCTGCGCTAATGAAGGGGATTATCTCCTTAGCCCTGGGATCGAGGAGAGAATATAAATACTGAATTTCTCAACCCGATTCCAAAATTACGTCGAGGCAGAAAAAAAACTCATATTTGTTCGTTAAATGTTTTAATATTTCCTGATCGAGTTAAGATCTTTATATCTAAAGCTCTCCCGTCCATCACAGATTAGGTGCTTTGTTAAAAAAGGCACTGATCACAAAATTCAATCATCAGATGCTTTCTTGTGGAAGGAATAAATGATCACCTTCATTCATGCCTATTCTCAATAGAGCGTGCAAATTATCATCAATTGATTCGACTTAGTTAAAGAATAATAACTCTGTGATTTTTATAAATTTTATTTCACAATAGGGCTGACCATTTTCCACGTGATTATATTTTAAATTTACTTTATCATACTATGTGCAAAGCTTTGCCGTTACCGAATCAATCGGTCGGATCATCAGAATTTTAACGATTTGACCGATCGATTCTACCCTTTTAGAATCATTTATCTGTTCAATACGATTGATAAAATATCTGGCAAGTCGGATAGTATTTATTAATATTTTGCGTGTGGATGTATTATAACTGCATAGTAAAGGCAAACGCCCAAGTTACTATTTACAGAGATTTTATATTATTCGTATAATTATGTTGTGAAGTCAGATGTGTGATACATTGAGATGTTCGAGACTGTATAATCAAGTCTTAAACATTCAAGTCTCAATATACCGAGATTCTTCATTGTCCGTATACGAATTTTATCGCTTTATCATGCCAGTTTAACTTATGGAGAGGATAGACAACATGCAGCAATGAGTTTGGCAAATAAAAGGCGATTCACAGGAAAGCAAATCTGTAAAATGGAAAGAGAACGTATCATCAGTCCTGTATAATCATGTATTGAACATTCAAGTCTCAAAATACCGAGATTCTGCATTGTTCGTATACGAATTTTATCGCTTTATCATGCCAGTTTAACTTATGGAGACGATAGACAGCATGCAGCAATGAGTTTGGCAAATAAAAGGCGATTCACAGGAAAACAAATCGGTAAAATGGAAAGAAAACGTTAAAAAAAATAAGGCGGAGTAAGGCTTAGAAATATGAAATACAGATTAGGTGTGATGTGGTGAAACCGTTTCAATTCAACCGATGTGTAACAATTATAGCTTTCGATTGATATAAGATTTAATTGGACTAGTTTTGAAGTTTTGGATTTTTGAAGTCACAAGACTGATGGTGATGTAGTAATATCGCAAAGAGTCAAGTAAAAAATCTTTTGTTAAAGGAAAGCTGTGACTATTACGCATTCGTCATAACAGAAATATCTTTCCTGTTGTCTATTATGCGGAGCAGCTGCATGCGAAGCATTGACTTCCAATCTTTCGCTTTCATTTCACGTGGTGATTAAAGAAGTGGGAAGTGAAAAAATCACATCATAACTGTTACGAGATATTGTAAAATATTATTTTGTTGTTATTTGTTTTCTCAAGGACTAATTTACAATTTTTTCAGAATTTATTCCGTAACACACAAATATTTTACATATATGTAATATGAAGCCAATGTAACTGTCAAATTGGTGAAATTAAGGGTGTAATGACTTTTGCTAGGGCTTGTCCCCGGAATATTCATCCTCTCCGGAATATCATAATGTTAACGCCATGTTTTAAATTTGCTTTAACTTCAAGGAATTTTATGGTGAACGCAAAGACTTGAGTCCCTCCTAGCACCGTATATGCACACCTCCTAAGAAATTGAAGTTAGTTTGGAATCTCCGTTCGAGATCCTCCTTGTGAATTAGCAATTAAGGAGATAATTATGTTAAACCATCTAGAGCAAAGTCTGGAATCTATATTCGAAACACAGTCTAGGTGTTTTACCTTTATTACCGTGCATTTGGCACATTCGTACGTCCTAAGGCTCGAGAATTCATACCTTGGCAATGAATTCAGGGACTTTTCTTTGACATTGTGATGTTGAAGACTATCTCATGGAGAGCGTAAATCTAAAACGTATGGTTTGCTTTAGGTTGAGGAAGTGAGAAAATCTCCACGTCTCATACATACTTTCCGTGAAGTCATGCTTTTCACAAGTGATCGCCGCTAGGTTTTGCTATACCTTTAGTAGAAAAGCGTCCATAGCTACTTCTCCATGGCCGAACAAAATTTTTTTCGGAAAATGCACCCTTGTAGTCCAGAATACGACCTCTGTATATCATCAACGAACTTTTTCTAGAAATGGTACCTTTTTAGAAGGTTGAAGGTTATTTACTGACAAGCTCTGGCCGCATATCCGGCGATATTTTGAATGAACATCCATGCATATGAATGTAAAAGTGTAGCAGTGTCTGTATGTTTGTAACTCTTCCCCTAGAAAATTGCTGAACCAACGGACCTAATTCTTTGTATGATTCTATCGTGTATGCTAAATTGTGTCATAGGCTTTATAAGAAAGGCCTCGGGTCCTCAAGGATCCGAGTGCTCCCAAAACGTGCCTCTGTAATTTATTTTTATAATTATATAAAAAATGCTTCTGGTGGGTAAGTCTTCAAGTGAACAATTTTATTACGTCTTGCCAACAGTTATTAATTTAATTTTTGTATCCTCAGGGCATTCAGTTAAAAATTATCATAAATGCATTGATTTCGACAGAAGAGGCTGAGTACAATTTGCGTCTAAATGATAACTCAGTTAACTCAGTAACCACTAACCATGCGATAGATGTTTTAAAATACTTACCTGGAAAAATAAAAACAGCGCATCGTGTTAATTTTTATGAGATCAAGGCATTATAAATTCGTCAAATTTTAATTAATATCTCTGTGGATACATCTACCATTTCCTATGCAAAATGGTTGGTATTCTTGGAAAATATTTCGGGAGGTAGTTCGGTAAGGAGCTCATATGTTGGTATTTTTTTGGGTGTTGATATATTTTTCTTTAAAAAAATGGGTGGGAAAAGGAAAAGAGAGTTTAAAAATGGAATTGTTAATCCTTGCTTCATTCCTGTCATTTAAACTATTTATTCAATAGAAAGACCACCAGACTAGCTTCAAAGGTTCATATTTTCTTCATTTCTTCGGAAATGAGTGGATGTTATTAGTGACATTAAATTGATCTGCAAAATATGATGGCGAAAATATTTACTCTATCATAATACTTTAACTATCGAGTTTCTACCCTATTTTTAATAAACAAATACATTCTAAAACTCATAATCCATAATTAATATAAGTTCCTTAGTAACTTTGTGGTGTTCCATTTTTCAGAGAATGTTACCATTAAATTCTCCTCATAATCCATATCATCTCCAAAATTATGTAGATCTCTTTTGGTACAAACGGTTGTATTTTCATTTATTTTTTATTTATTTCCTTCAGATTTTATTTCCAAAATAAGGAATACTGAGAGTTATTTGACAGTCTTGCGTTTGAGTCCGTACTATTAAATAGGATATTGGTAAACCATAGAATACTCCTGAATATGTTCGAAAAACGCAAAGCCAGTCGCTTTCAGACCGTCGCAATGGAACGTGATCCTTCTGCCGAGCTCTCTGTCGCTAGCTGGGGTAAGATTGTTGGAGTGGTGACCGCCGGGATGCAAATATCCGAGATTTCCAGGAGAATGGGAGTTCATCGGAACACCGTACGGAGGTGGGTGCAGCGCTCTGAAGGCGAAGACGACGTATTGAAGAGTAAGCCCCCATCTAAGAGGCCTCGATGCTCGTCATTTGCAGTTGATGAAATTGCTCAGTTCACCCTGGATAACCCTCTGTCGATTAAAGGAGCAGAAGACACTCCTGTTAATTTGGGTCCGCAATGCAGTTATTTAACTGTCAGGCGACACCTCCACGAAGCAGGACTCGGGCACCGTAAACCTGCACGTAAACCAACGTTGACTGAAGACCAAAAAATTGCAAGGCTGCATTTTGCTAATGCATATATGAATTTGCCTCAAGCTTGCTGGGATCTCACCATATTTTCTGACGAGAAAACATTAAGGAGTGATTGGCCGTGTGTGTGTGCAAGTGTGGCCGAATACACTTATGGCGTCCGCGAAATACACGGTAAGTCTTCCGTTTGCATATGCTTAATCTTGACTTGATTCAGGCCTTAATCTGAATTACCTTAATCAACGCCTTCCTCTGTTTCTGTTAATATTTCCCTCATAATCACAAAGTGCTTAAGTGTTAGACAAATAAAGTTAGTTATTAGTGATAAATGCATAGATTTTTAGCACTTAAAAGTGCGTCGGTAAACTGCAACGAGGAGAGGTCAAGTTGATGTCAGTATTTAAAGCAAATCATTGACGTGGAAAATTATCCGATCTCATTTAGATTAATGTATGATCTCAGGTTTTCCCGGTGTATCAGTTGCAGGAAGGTTTCTCGGGTTTTCCACCGGTTGATATTCTGCATCTCTCCCGACGTTTCGAACAGCGACTTGCTGTTCATCCTCAGGGGATCTTCTGAATGCCGTATTCTCAAAGTGGTCCGGTATATATACATCCCGTTCATGGTCAGGTGTAATCTGATTGGCTCTCGCGTGTTACGCTTTTCCCGCCATTTTTGTCATATATAAAGGTGTTCACTATTGGTTTCCACGCATTGCTGATTTGAAACCCGGTGTCTCTGTTGATGTTGTTGCGGTTGATGCGGATGTGAATGGCTTCCTTGACGAGGCGGTCCCAGTAGCCATGTGCACGGCAGAGCAGTTTCGTCTCCTTCCATTGTATGGCATGGTCCTCATTGATACTATGCTCTGCCACCGCGGATTTTTCCGGTTGGGCCAGTCGCAAATACCTCTGATGTTCTTTCGTCCTCGTTTCAATTGTCCGACTGGTCTCTCCAATGTATGTCTTCCCGCACTCACATGGAATCTCATAAACTCCTGGTGTCTTCAGACCGAGAGGATCCTTCACTTTTACTAGTTGGTCTCTGAGTTTTGGAGGTGGTAAATGAACGGTCTTAATATTGTATCTGTTAAGGATACGTTGGATTTTTCCCGATATGGTGGAGACATAGGGAAGGAAAGCTTTGGAGATAGGCTCTTCTATCAGCAATCAAATCAGCTTTCAAATCAGCAATGCGTGGAAACCAATAGTGAACACCTTTATATATGACAAAAATGGCGGGAAAAGCGTAACACGCGAGAGCCAATCAGATTACACCTGACCATGAACGGGATGTATATATACCGGACCACTTTGAGAATACGGCATTCAGAAGATCCCCTGAGGATGAACAGCAAGTCGCTGTTCGAAACGTCGGGAGAGATGCAGAATATCAACCGGTGGAAAACCCGAGAAACCTTCCTGCAAATCATTTAGATTAATGTTACGCAACAGAAGACAGTAGCTTAGTTTAAAACTGCCAAATTTGAGAAATGAATTAAATTTTACACACATTTAAAATGTAAAATATGATGTTCCTTCGTGTATCTTCGGTGAATTTTGTCTTTATAGATACGAATTTTGAGAACAAATACATCTGGGCGTGTTACTGCAAACTTTTGGGGGGCAATGACCGCTTCTGGTCCTGGAAAATTAGTGAGGACGTCGACTCGAATGAACGCACTAGAGTACGTTAACCTATTAGAAGATAATCTGATACCGTTCTCAAAAGAGATTGCTCCGGACGGAAAAACGAATTTTGTACAGAACAACTGCACTTTTAATACGGCCAGACTTTTATTTTCGAAATAAGCAATTAGTGGTGTTACCTTGGCCGGCATGTTCGCCAGATTTTAATCCCATCGAAAACTTGTGGAGACTTATGGTTCAGGTGTGGAAATTGGTTGATACAAAATCTGTGGAGGAGTTAGAAGCCTATGTCCGGGAGTTATGGGATTCCTTCCGCAGACGGCCTCAAATATGCGAAAACTTAGTCGCATCAATGAATCGCCGGTTACAGGAAGTGGTGGATTCAGGGGGTGACGAAACAAAATATTAAAAATCGAAAGAATTTCATGTGTTTATTTTTTCATCCATTTCCTTTCGGCTGCATATAGAGAAGGCGACGAATCACTATCCGTTGCGGCTGATAAACAAATGGTAGAATTATGACAGCGTAAATATTTTCGATTTTCGCCATTCTATTTTGCAGATAATGTTAATTTCACTAATAACATCCTTTCATTTCCGAAGAAATGAAGAAAACATGAACTTTGGAAGATAGTCTGGAGGTCTGTCAATTGAATAAATAGTGTCAATGACAGGAAAGAAGCAAGGATTAACAATTCCCTTTTTAAACTCTCTTTCCCTTTCCCCACCCAGAAATGCATACCTCGCAGAAATTACCGGAGAAGGGGTTAACAGAGAAAGATGACACCGGTATTCGAAGAACTATGCGGCATCCAATGATATTTTAAAATTATATATCCAGAACACAATAATCATCGGAAGACTACGGTAAATAAATAATTGGATACTTTTTTCGGCCCGAGCCGTATGATTTACTTTTGCTCGTACCCCCACTTGCCGAGAAATCCTCTTTCTATAGCATCAATGCTGTATTTCACAGCATATTATTTCTTTGAGAACTAGGAGTTTAAATAAGAGGCCTATATAAGAAATTTCGATGCTATGTATCACTCACGGATCACCAAAAATATCATATCTAGAATGCGACTTGATATTTAGGTGGTCAAAAGAGAGATTGGTTTCGTGCATAGGAATCTTTCTTCTCGCGAGATTTTGCCATACTCAATGTTAGACCAAAAATATTCAGCTAGTGAGACGTTTAAGTATCCATTCACCGTGAATAGATTGGCTTAAGGAGAAATAAGGATTCAAGGAGTCATCTTTCGTATTAGGTTGTCCTGCATCATTATTGAATTCCTGTAATATAATAAACAGTACCGGATGCGTTGATGTAAAGAGACTGCACTCGAGGTTCATTGTCACAGTCATATTGAAATTACTTGAGTGCAAAAACAATGAAACGACTGAGCATCGAACCCGAGAATGTTTCTAATTCGCCTTACGAAGCAGTCTTAACCACGCGGCTACCGCGCCGCTATTATAGCGAGGGTGACTCTTGAGTACAACAGTGGCTTTCGAGAGCGAAAATCACACAAGTAGGCGGCTTCCATCGTCGTATCGCAACCGCATGAGCGCGAATAACCTTCGGTACGTTCCATTGGGGCTTTCCTCTCTCGTGTTTTACTCCGTCCCCGTCGATCCTTCCGTCGGTAACTCATTCCCCGCCGTCGTCTCACGACAAGTGAAGCTAGCCCAGCAAAAGACGCAGTCCGCAAGTAGTGCCAAATTTCAAAATTTTTCCCACCGTACAAACCGTAGAATGGGGCAATGTGGATGCACTCAGACTTTTGGAAACAATAGTACCTCTACTTGCGATATCACTTTAGTAGACGTTGGCTCGCATTGACACGGGGAACGAGTGATCAGGCGCTTTTGCTATACTCTGTTAAACATACTACTTTTCTGCAATCCCTGTGTTCTATCTTCATTATACTCATTGCTTCGAGAATGTACCCTGTCTTCCAACACACGTAGGCTTTTCTCACTCCGCAAACAGTCATTTCAGTTACCCGCGATATGGCACCCGATCGTTTCTACTCCTCCTTATCACTGATGGTTAACGCCCGTCTCCAAGACCGTCTAAACCGCCAACACTCTTGATCGGTTATCAAACCCCTCTCCACTAATTAATTAGCAGGGACTTTCATTTCCAAAATCCTTCCCCTTCAATCACTTTCCCATCCCATTCATTTTAATCCGGCCATTCGTTAACGGGACGTTCGTTCCCTTATAACCTTTTCAATGCCCGGAATTCCTCGTTATGCCGATGCTTCCCAGAAGGGGAGTGTGCCCTTGAAGTGGGCTTCTAATGATGGTCATTTAGAGCCGGTCATTGCGTGAGACTTAACGAGTGTCTCCTTGGCAACCGTCCCATTATTTCCTTTTTTCGAGTCCTCCCTTTCTTTTTTCTTTCAGATTCCGGAAAGAAGAAATTATCGTTCGAGAGACGTGAAGTGGGAAAGCCCATAATTGAATATTGAAGAGAAAAATAAGGATGAAGGTGATTGACACCATGGCTCGAAGCCCACGAGATACGCACAAGGTCATTGCTCGATAAGAGATGTGAATAATCAACATGACGACACACGTGCCAGTTGAGATTATTCAAAATATCGCCGAATATGCGGCTAGAGCTTCTCATTCGAAAGGCTTTTACCTACTTAAAGGGGATTTCAAGTCTAATATAAGCTTGTTGGAAGGCGCTTTCGCTATATTCTGTTAATTTAGTTTCCCGAAATGCCTGTGTTCTTTCTTCATTATATTCGACGCACCGAGAATTTGCTCTGCCTTCTAACACGTTCATGGTTGATGCAAAGAGAACATTTTTGGGAATGGAAGAGGTCGTTTACTGGAAAAGAAGCTTTATTTGGTTTTGAGGATGTAGCTTTTATCCTTTTTCCACATTAGGTGTAGTGTAGCTTGATGACACTCACTTGAAAAAAGCATGATGCCGGGAAAAAGATGGCGGATTCCTCAATTGTGACATACAAATTCCTTCAGTTCATAAAAAAACAAATTTTGGATAAATTTTGTCTTTCATTTAGCTACAAAATGTATTTGAAATGTCAAAACAAACATGAAACCTGAAACTTATGACTTTTCCTCTAAGATATTATAGAAAAATTGAAGTAAAATTGCACGGGTGGTACACCAATTTTTAGTATTACCAGGTGATTCAAATTGTTATAGAAACAATCAAATGGTAGTTACAGCATTAATTTGATTCAATTTTCCGAAAGATTACAACTGCTACAAATTTTGTACGATTTAAATCTCAAACTTCAAGTTTTAACTTTATGATGTGCTTCTGCATATCCTTCTAGTCTGTAAACCACAAATGTTCAATAGCTCCCCCAGTCAATTAAATCAAGTACACAAATGGTTGATTTAGAGTTCAAAGCTAATTTACAACTACCATATTTCTATCTCTAGTGGAATCCCAAACTCAATCTTTCTCTCCTTTGTTGTGCTATTAAATATATTTATTTTTTCCAAGCCACATATTTTTAATAGCTCCCTTAACAGAGAAAATGAAGTCTATATAGTTGATTTTGGGCACCAAGATATTTTTGATGGCTTTTAGAATAGGAAGGATTTGTTTCTCGTGTCCAGCAATAACTAAGGGTATTCATTTTCTGTATAACTTAAAGAAAATAGCCTTACTTAAGCTTATATTCCATCACTGATCAGCTAGTGTAAATCTGAGCTAGAGTAAGTTGGCTCATATCAGCAAAGAAATATTAAGGCAAATATCAGCAATCGATTCTTAATTCTACAACCTAAGGGAAGAGATTTTCAAATTTTGGCTTTTGTTTATTGCATGTTCAAACAGTGGAGCTGCCGCCGTTTAAATGCCGATATGACCTTGTCTGACGAGTTAAGCAAGAACCGAAATATTTCATTCGGGTCATTCTATGCCAAAAAATCCCATGAAAATTTGATTGGTTGCATGGCCGTTTGAAGTAAAAACATTTTGCTCACATATGTCCACATGTATCGCCATTTATATAAGTGTTTTAATTATTATATGCGCTCTCGTTTCTTCGTGACCGCCATTTTTCCATAACGGTGAATGCGAATTTTTTATGAGGCCGCTATTTTCTCAACTCTTCACATATCAAGAAATATTCAAAGACGTAGGAGATTTTATTTGGAGTTCATTTGTGTTCATTTGGACGTCCAACGTAAACGGCGAAAGTCAATATTTTTTTAACGTTTTAAGCTAAAACAAAAATATACTCGATACTTTTTCAGCGCGATTGAGATTTTAAAAATGTTTAATTGGCCAAAAACCCCTTACTTTAGCCGAGTTAATTTGACCATTAATTAGTCAAATTTTTTAACGTTGTCGAATAGTTAACTCTTTCCCACGTGGAGTCGAGTGCCTGTGCTGCTATTATATATTGGGGTTCATGTTTGTTTGTAGCCGTTAAAATAATATGGAATGTATAATTTCGCGTTTAAAAGAAAATCTGTACACATTTGGCATTGTTTTCCATTCCAGTTTGGCATTAATATCCAATGACAATAGGGACAAATATTAAATAGACGTATGAAAAATCTCACGCAAGTCCTCACATGGGCCAAAACTACCCCAACTACCTGAAGGATTTCCCAAAATGGAACGCTTGACTCAGAGATTTAGGGTGGTTATCGGGGAATCGTCGTAACAGCTTTCATTGTGAGCCACCGTAGTGGTGGAGGTAAATGGGCGTTTTTAATGGATTAATTAAATGACTCGGTTTTGGTGGATTTTGTAACGGTGAGGGTTTGGGGACCGAACTAATTTTCTGCCAGCACTAAAGCGGCATTTGGAAAGCGGAAATCGTTTGCATGGATTTAAGCGTTGTAAAATTTGAGAGAGGATTCAGATGAGAGCGAATGGTTAACCAAAGGTGGTTGTATGGCTAATTTCATCTATTAACCTACAATTTTATTGGAGCTGTTTTTCATGCTCACGTTCTAGCCAGAACATATGTAGTAAAGAAACTTTGAATGTGATAGAAATTACCCTAGTAGGAAGAAATGTAATCGAGAAAGGCTGGAACTCTTGAGTATATATTTCAATAAAAAATTGCGAGACATTTATGTGGTTCACAGAATATAAAAGTTCTGACACACGATTTTGTGAACAATTCAAACACCTTCACTATCTCAGCTGCATTTTCACGTTCTTTTGCTTGTCAATGTTTTCAGAAAGTTTGAAAGAAAGTTTGAATGTCATAGAAATTACCCTAGTAGGAAGAAATGTAATCGAGAAAGGCTGGAACTCTTGAGCATATATTTCAATAAAAAGTTGCGAGACATTTATGTGGTTCACAGAATATAAAAGTTCTGACACACGATTTTGTGAACAATTCATACACCTTCACTATCTCAGCTGCATTTTCACGTTCTTTTGGTTGTCAATGTTTTCAACTTCCTTTCATTCTTTGCAGAATTAATTTCCTATGCTTAGATTCTGTTCCCTCTCCAGCATTTATTCATTCTCTTCGCCCATTCAACATTTATCCTTCCTAGTTTTCGCTGCCATTGTTTGGGTACTCATCTATTCTCATTCTTTTTATTGCATACTTTAGAGGGCTATTTGTCTTTTCCCGTATTCTTTTCTTTATTTTTCCACGCATTCTACTTGTAGTCTTCCAATTCCTGTGATAACTGACGGAAACAAATATTTGAATAACTAGCTTCCATTTGAGCGGTGTTTTGTTTTTCCCATACAATAAATACAAAAAAATTGAGGAGTCGTTGTGTTCTTGTATAAATAAAATTACTTTTAATAATTTTATATCACCATAGTTGGAATATATTACTTGCACTGCAAACATCTCTACCTCGATTCCTTTATTTTGGCCAGTTCCACAATGGTCCCATGTCCCGGAAGAGATTATACAGACCAATGAGCGTAAGTAATACCATAGGAAATACTCAAAATGTAAACCGAACTTTGATATAGCAAGGAATATAAATAGGATATTTTCGAATATAATCTGATCTACATTTTAACAAAGGATCGTTCTGTGTTAAGCAATATTCGTTAGAATTTTTCAATCATGAAATGACCAGTTGTGCTTTATGCCGATCGGGTTGGTTAAATAAAAATAGCTAAATACGAGAAAAAATAACTAGTCCTGGGACTTGAACGAAGAACCGATCCGTATCTTTATCCGTCGAATGGTTTTCCCCAGGATACCTTCTTCGTGTATTTTAAGGTTAATTCCATTTTTTATTATTACAGTTGAAATGTTTAAACTTTTTTATTTTAAGTTTGTTACCCCGATTGAGGGTGATCCTTGATTCATTATTCAAATAAGATCTACCAACCAACTTTCGTAAAAATCCTATATCTGGCAATGGGAGATCCTATGATAATAATTTTAAAGATTATGCTGATAAAAATTAAGGTGATGTAGGATTCGGATCGTGGGAATTTTTAAAAATCTCTTTCGGTTTGATTTAAGCGAGGGGAATCCACTTAATTAATATTGATTATTTTTTAATTAACTTTTTTACATATTCATCTGAGTATTTGATGGTTGAAAATTGTTGTCGAAGGTTGATCAGAGCTTAGTACACAACTGAATTTTCATTTGAAGAACTTAATTTCTTTGCAAGGATAACTAATCAGATTCACAGGATCCATCTTTGAACTAATTCGTCAAACTCGGATGCATATAATTTCTGAGTATCAGAAGAGTTAAAAATTTAGCAATGGTAGCAAGGAGACTAGCTTCATACCGATAAGAACGAGTTTTATATGATCTCTTGATCAATAATTCGTGAGATTAACTATCATTTTATAAGACAATGGTGGAAGGTAATGTTTTTTCTGATTATTACAACTCTTAAAAACGCATATAAAATTACCCTCGCTGATATTCGTGAATATTTCCTGAACCTTATCCGATTTTTTACAGTGCCTGAAGTACCTTATTTTGTTAGTGCGATTGAGATATGACTTCGTGAAATATTTTTGATTACCTTGACTTATCTTTGCGATGAGCAAACATCTATTTTAATGATGAACCTCATTGTCAGTTGCAACATTATCTGGTACAGCTTCCGCTACAAACAATTGTAGGTAACTGATGCTGGCGTAACATCTAAAACCGGTGGCTCTGTATAACATAAATCGGTGTATAACTCAAAGTTTTAATTATATAAACAGTTACTAAATTCTTCATAATGAAAGACAAAACTGAATATATTGCAAAACTAAATATTAACTCCTGTTTCTCACCGGCTTTAGAAATTAAGTATGGAATCATCTTCAGTTACTTATTACATTATGAGGAATATCAACGATATCAACAGATTGACGCCAGAAACAGTGTCTTACATCTACAGTGCCCACTCAAAATCTCTTAAATTGAATAATATGAGCGAAATCCGAGGGATTTTGTGGGATTTGAACTTTCTTCCTTACGAATCCGTTGAAATTTGGACCCTCTGGGTTGCGGTGACACATATCTGAAATGCCCCAAACGATCTCCATGCGTCTTTCATTTTCCATATTTTCTCCGAGACTCGAATATAATTCCCGCTTTCTCACAATGATCCATTCGTCCGAGATTTTTGGGTGGTGGAGGGAAAATTATCATTCCAAATTTGCAAATTGAGGGAAATTGTAGCCTTGGCCGAGAAGGTATTCAGCTCTTTCACCGCGTTTTCCATACCTTTTACCCTTATATATATTATTAATTCTTCTATACCGTAGCGAATGCGAATATAAGCATGTAGGAAGAGAAGTTTCCAGCGTCCGTCGTCCTCGAGGAAGGATCCACTTTCGATTACCATTCACTCCTTTCGTTCATTTAGTATTTCGTTCTCTAGGGAGTGTCGCCTCATGCTTCTATTTCCACTCCTCGTCCGTCTTTCTAGAATCCCAGTCGACTCCAATCCTCCCTTTGCCCCATATTACTCCCAAGTTGTGAAGTCAGCCGTATACTTCCAATTTCTCACTCCACCGCCGGTTGCCACGCGGTTCATATATTGTATACAACGCGTGCTCGCGGGCGGGAGCCCATTTTCCACTAAGCTTCGGGCAATCTTCCCGCAATCATGGACTTTCACATTTTTCTGATTACCCTGACAACATCAGGCCCTCCTGGGTAATTTAGACACAATTTCAAGGCAGGGGGTAAATTACCTCGTTCTTGACAGGGGAAGATAGGAAATCTCATATCCTCTGGAGGGTCGATTAAACTCCCCAAAACTCTGTAAATGTGATATTCTACGCATTTTCTTCTCTTGAGTGCAATATATCTTAAGATACATTTTCATGAAGCCCTTTTTGAGTCGTTTTGGCGCTGCACTGTGCGTCACACACACACACACGCTGTAGTCATGGCAGCGGCAAAATTGGACGAAAATAGACGGCAGTGACGCGTTCAATCTTCCTGTTAAGTCGAAGACAAGTTTTTCGAAGAGACTGCATGTCTACAAAAATGTTAACAAAGGGGGACAATTCCGACCAGCATGGTAATTGAATACGTTACCATGGTTTTCTTCTCCTTTCTCCGTTACATGTCTCATGAAACAACGTGTTGCAGGACTTGCATCTTATTTGCCCCTCTTTTTGTGCAGAATAGCCTGTTACGAATCGGTTTTGTAATCGCTGTTAACATATTTTCTCGGCGTAAAACCAATGTCTCTTCGTTCATCTATCTATGATGTTTACGATTATTTGCCTTAAGTGTGTTGATACCAAAACGCGAACTGCCGGACAGACAACTTTTGGTTAACCATCAGGCTTCAAAACGTTGAAAATTTTTAGGAGGGCCGCCCCTCCTCAAAATATCATGAAGAAAAGAAATGAAAAAATATTAATATCATAGATTTTTGCTGACATTAATTAAGCTTTTGATTACACTTCGAATGCATTGCTATTTGTCATGTAAAATTTTGATCATTGTGATTACATCTCACTTTGTCTTTGAGTGAAGTGATTTTTTCATTTTCAGCCTACTTGAAAAATATCCCAAGGTTTTCCTCCGACAGATGTCCGTATATTGGGATATCGACCGTAATTACATTGATTACAGGGCCAAAACAAATGTTTAAACATATCGTGAGTCCTTAAAGGAATTATTATTTTAAATAAAAAAATAATGAATATAAATACAATTTATAAAGCATGACTGGTTCTTGGTGCTCATTGCTGGAGCCAGAGAGGTGCGTATCTCTGCCACTGAGCAAGAGTTGGAAATTATTCTTCAATCTCACTACCATAGTCCAACGGCGTTTTGAAAGTATGATGTCATTTATTGGTTGGTGCGAGTTTTATTTTTCTCCGAGGATCGGAGAAAACTAAGAGAGGATAATGAAAATTTTCCTGCAAAATATTTCAAAGCAGAAAAAAATCAAACACGCAAGTTACCACTTTTCTAAATTTTACAACTTCAGATGTTTTTTGTCTGTCTACCTGCGAAGTTCCTCTCAATTCCTCGGGGACCTCATTATGGCTATTATTTGGAGGGTGATCACTAATGTGAATTATGTAGTCAAAGTGTCTCTTGGAAAGCTACGTGCGACAATCAGTGTCCCTTTTTTATTCAACTCCGTGTCATTCAACTTAATAAGTTCATTAATTATGAATTCGGTAACTTTCGGCAACCTTCAAGTTTTCTTAGTGAGAACCAGGGTTACCAGGGCATGTTGATACATATTTCTGGGATAAGGGTTATAGATCAGTGTCTCCGGACCAATGCCAGTTACGAAACGAAAAACTGTAAATATTTTATTTACTCATATATTGAATCGGCTATCCGTGATTCTCTCAAAAAATATTTATTTTAATGAATGGATCCAATTTCGTTTACGATCGTTTTTACTGAATTAAAATATGAGGAATTATTCGAAATTTTCATTACCTCAGTCTTTCAAACTAGCACATTAATTGAGATGTCAGAGTTATGAAGTCACTTTTAACTGAACAAGTATTCACAAAGGAAACGGTTGTAGGTTTTGCTTGGTGAAAGTTGTACATCACGGAAGAATTAAAGTAACTTTGTTGGTTCCACCTGAGAGATTTTATCCTTGAAACATTTGAGCATTGTTGGACAAACACAGCACAAGCGGATGCATTATGTATTGCGCAAGGGTTCAATGACTGTACTGCCCCTCCTTACCCAAACTTTCCTAATCCAAGCTTTACCTTCCGCGGTGAAGGCAGCAGCGAGTAAATTTCCCAAAATAATAACTCTCATTGATGTGACTGCCATACACCCTTCCACACCACAACGCTTTCCCACCTCCCAGCCCCATCCACACTATCCCTGCCCCCGACATCCCAAACGATCTCACTTCTTAACTCTTCTCTTCTGACAGTCTACACGGAAAATACATTCGATGGCCTATACATTCGATGTTCTATACACGGCCTATTCATTCGATGCCAAGGTTTTCATTAGTACACAAGATTTTTGGACCTATTAAATTGTTTTGCGATCTGGTGCCCAAAATAATGTCTCTTAGGACACGAATGATGACGTCATCAAAATGTCCTCCGGTGGAAACTGACGTAAAATTTTCAAAATCCAATTCCTCGACTACTATTATAACTGTGGCTTATCTAATTATGTTATCCTATTTATAAAGCATAAGTTTATATTTAGGCTTACTGCTTTTTCCCCATGATGCTATAGTAACTACGGAATTTGACGTCCAATTCAAAGTTTGGGTTAACTTTCCACAGGAAAATGCTATATATGGCGAAAAGTATTTTTCCGTGGCGGTCAAAGAAAGATTTGTTGACATTAAAAGACGCAGATAAACTATAAATGGTACTAAAAAATCCAAACTTTATGCGAATAATTTGATAAATAAAGTCAGGAGAACTTCGAATGTAAATGTAAGCGGGCTAGGAAAATTCACATGGTTATAGCACGTTAAGAATCTTTCCACTCCCCTGTCTTAAAGGTGTATATCTACTGAATCCCACGTTATATTTTCACTTGGGGATGAAAAAAGTGTCAGAATCCGGGTAATGTCAATAGAATCTTACAAGTGGGGTAAAAAAACGTAAATCTTCCTTGAAACTAAAAAATCCTTGAAAGGTATAGCTTGCATTCTCTTTTTATGAATTAAACACTTTTTTTAAGCATGAAAAAATAATTATGTGAATGATAAATCATAGAAAAAGATCAGCAATATATCTCATCAAACTGTTTTTTCGTGCGTTGAAACAGCTGAACATCTGAAACTTCGTGAAACTGAGAAAACGGTTTACTATTCAGATTCTCCGGATTACTGACTTATATATTTGGAGCAATGAAGTCTTACAGGTGGCTGTGCTGGTGAGAAGCAATTTTTACCCACATTTTGCTACCAGTTGCTACTGAAAATTATGTAAAGAAATTATCTTCGCTCCAAATTATCGCCATAAAATAAAAAGGAATAACTTTAATTGATATTAGTTATAATAAATGAAGTACTTTGTAGCGGTTTGGTATACTCAGTAATGAAAAAGATTCCAAAATTGATTGAATATGTAGCCCGGCAATTGAAGTCTTTATCACGTTTTGAACGCAGGTGTGTAGTGAAACGGAGGAAAGAAGTTGAACCCGCGCCGGAGTTAGTTTATTCTCAACTAAAGACCCAGAGGATGTCACAATACTTCGCCCTATCTGAGAAAGGAAATACTACGCTTAGGCTGGGTCATAATATCTTTGGTTTAAAATTTTCTGCGCATGAAAGTTAGTGTTTACATATTCTCCCATTGAAACCACTGTCGTCAAATAACCATCAGTATGATATAATGCACGAAGTCTAAACTCTCAATTAACATCAAGTCGTCTCGTATTTTACTTTGATCAAGCATGTTTATACCAGTCCGCAGAGTCTCTCGACATATTATTTAAGTAGAGGCCTGAGTTTTACTGTGGTTTTACTTGGACACTAACTTTCATCCACTACTGAAATTTGTACCCATAATGTCAAAATTGGCGCCATACAGCTATCCACACGTTGACTGAAAACGTAATCCATATGAAAGATACTAAGGTGGGCCCTATCAGAAAATTGAATTAATTAGAATATTGGTGGAAATGTTTCCCAAAATTATAGTATCATTAGTTGAAGGAATCCGTAAACAATCTCGGAGAAATGAAGTTTGACGCCAGATGGCTGTCTACACGCTGACTTAAGACTTAATCCATGAGAAAGATACTAAGGTGGACAAATTCAAAAAATTGAATTAATTAGAGTAATGATGGAAATATTTTCCAAAAATTATAGTATCATTGGTTGAAGAAATTGGTAAACAATCTCTTAAAAATAAATGTTGACCCCACGATGATAGTTAATAGTTATAATTGGGCTGAGGAATATACGTCCATTTGAATTTTCATCATAAAGTATCAAAATGCGTTAAAAATAGTCAATTATCTCGAGTCCATTATTTTATTAAATCGTAAAGATAGGATTATACAGTGTATACGCATTATGGCTAGAATCCATTGTATTTAATGATTTCGTTTCCTCTCAATATGTGACATAGGTATAAAATAATATTTTCTCTAATATCGTCTGGAGATGATTGGGGAAATTAAGTAGACCGAGGGGGAATAAATATCCAGTAAAACTTAGAAAACTGCCCATAGAACTACTCAGTAAGTTTAAGGCTTCAAATTAATGTTAAGCGTTAATGTTAAGCATGTAGAATTGCAGGTCATGCTTGGTCACATTAGTGAGCCTCATCGTGTCTTACCGTACTTGTGTTAGACATATTTAGGTACAAATGATATGGTAAGTCGCATTTCACGAATCGTTATTTGAGTTTAAAACATTGGGATAGCTATAAAATTTGGTCTCGCAATTTAGTTTTTCGCAAATTTAGTTTTTCAGAGACTTTTACCCTTCCATTCACGTTTCCCGCCTCCTTCAAAGTGCTCAACAAACTTTTTTTCCTCTTCGACCACCGATAACGCCCTTTTTCGTCCTCTCCTCCGCCCGGCATACATTTCCGATCCCTTCCCATCGCAAAATCCTCAAGCCAGCTCCCTTTCATCTACAGCTAAGTTTTCTAACAACGTAAAGCTTTACTACGTAATGAAGACCTGTCCCCATCTATCCATCTTTCATTTAAGTTGTGAATCTTTCGTATATTATTTCCTTTGTCCACGCTTTCTTCGTGAGTACAAGATTCTTGCTACTCCCCATTTCCTTTCAAATTATGCCTTTATCCACCCATAATGCAATTCTTATTAATTAGATAAGTAGGAGTGGTTGACATCTTCCTTCATAAACTTTTAGGCATAGCCTCTCTTGAGAATCTAATTACTTATGTGAGGAGTAGGAAATCAAATTATATGACATTTCAGAACATTTCCCGGTGATGCTATTATCACGCGTGTTACCCAGAAGGGAAATGCTGCTCTTGTAACGCGCTTAAGGTGGCACTGGCTAGACTATGGGAGTCAACAGAAACACTATGTCACACATTTTTATTAAGTTGAGTTGAAAACATCTTGCCTTCACTTATGAAATGCGTTACCTATTGAAAACTAAAAGTTAGCTACGAAATTTTCGGATTATTGCACTAATATATTTTTATTATCAGATACTAGAATTAGCCTTGGGATCCGACTGCTGCGCCATTTCCATGGAACTACCGAATTTTGGCTCCAATTATTACAAACTCCCTGATACCTAAAACAACTAGATAACAAAAGATATATAGGCCTATATTTCATTATTAAATGTATTCTATTTCCCAGGACTTAACGCTTCATCAGAACAGTTTCAATTGAAAGACTGAATATGCGCTCTCGTTCAAATTGACTTTTCTGCTGTAATCTGAGCAGTCTCCACAAGAGATCATGTTACATTTCTACTTTCAAGACTGTATTACTGCACAGCTAGCTTGGAAACCATATTTTTTCTTCATCTTAGTTTATAAATCGCATTTTAAGATACCACATTCAAGTTTCAGAAAATCTGGAAGAAGTGACCCGTAGCGCTTCTCTATTTCTCTGGGTTCCACCGCGTAGGTTGTTTTGGAGACAACAGTTTCGCCCGTGTTCCAACGGGTATTTTCAGGTCGAAGTACTGGGGAATCATTTTTACCGCGTTAATATAGGCCATCTGTTTCCCTCCGTGTTCTGTGATTGGCTCTTGTCTTCCCGCCAAATCCTCTTCCTTGCACTGGATAGGCGGTAGCCATCCTCTCTGATAAAGGTATCCTTTGCTTTAGTTATTTCAATAGATTCCCTAATCAGTCTGGGATAATATCTTTTCTCCTTGGATATCAATTTGGCCAGAGGCCAGAACCACCTTAAGCGTGCCATTTTCAAAGAAAATGAACGGTTTTAACCCAATGAAAACTAATGAAGTTAAGAGGACGCATCATACCCTTCGGTAAGGAAAAGTTCTGTCGAAAATCCACAAGATGGCGTCACTTGCACCCGATCGAGGCGTTTTGGCGTCAGGAGTCTCTTACTTCAGGATGACTCTCGCACAAGGCAACAGTCGTCGGTAAGTTGTAGCCAAGTCTCCGGCGCGTAAGTACAGGCAGCGCTTATATAAGATCTGTGAAATAAGACTGAACTAATTGCATCACCGTCCGAGCACATCATGGCAGAAAACCATTCAGGTAGCTTGTCGAAATATACCAATTACAGATTATATCTTACAGTCGTGACGGCTGTTACTTAGCATTCCAATAGAGGAGGAATTTATACATCTACATTAGTTTTAGATATGTCAATAATAATAATAGTTTTTATAAAAATATACCCTACATCTGGCAGTTTTCCCGATGGTTTAATTATGCTCCGGGATAAAATTTTCTTGTTTCAGATACTAGCCTCCCTTGGCAAAGGTCTATTCTTTATACTAAAAAAATTTCAAGTTGATGACGTAAGACTTTAACAAAAAATCTGGGGTCGGAATTCATCACAAATCCGACCTGTCGAGCGGGTGTGATGCGTCGCCTTAACTCTTCAATGAAATGGGAAGTTAACTTTACATCTACGTCTACGTACTACCTTGCGAGCCGCCGTATCGACGTGCGGCTGGGGGTGTTAAAACATCAGCCATGTAAACATTTTAGGGATAAGGGGTTGGGAGGTGAAATGGTGACGTGAATGGTGGGAGTGCATTTACTGGAGATCAGTTTTTATTTTGGTCTATTATTGTGCGCAGAAAGAACGTGTTTTTGTACCTATCTGTTTGGCGATACATCTCTTTTAATTCATCACTTCTGTCAGACCTATATATCTACATCTAGAAAATACCCTGCGAGCCTCCACATGGGCGTGTGGCAGGGGGTGTTAGAACACCAGCCGTGGAAAGGTGTAAGTTTTGGGAGGTGAAATCGTGACATTTACTATAGGAGTGTATTTAGTGGAGCTCAGTTTTTATTGTGATCGTTTATTTTGCGCGGAAAGAACTAGTTTTTGTACCTATCTGTTCGTCAGTGTATCACTCTAATTTTTTTTGCATCTGTCAGACCTCGAGATGTAGGGATGCGTCATGATAATATCCTCTGTGTTGCTCTGAAACACACCAGTTTTGAATTTCTCAACCCAACTAAGCCTCGTGTGTAGCCTCCGAGTCCCTAGGGGCTCCCACCTTAATCCCTCTAAAAGCTTAGAAACACCATATGTTCGCTCGTAACATTTAGGTACAATTTACCAGCAAAGGCAGGTTCAGACGGAGAATTATATATGGAGATGGATATTTGCCATGAAATTCGGACTCTCGTTATGTATATTTACAGCATGAGGTCCTTGTCTTTGTACGCTCTTTCGTTCTTCTTCTTGACTTACCACCTACCTCTATCCACCACGTTCGTAAAGTCTATTCCCTTTCCATCCCTGCCCACTTTTCCAACATCCTTTCCCTCTATCACGACCTTCAGCAAACTTTCGCCCCTCATTAAGCCTTCCAACCTTCGCGCTGTGCCTCATTCTGATACTCTCCAGGAGTTTCCTCGTTCCACTTTCTCGTTCATTTTCCTTTCCGTCCACGA
The DNA here is from genome assembly GCA_963169105.1 of Ceriagrion tenellum. Taxonomy (NCBI): domain Eukaryota; kingdom Metazoa; phylum Arthropoda; class Insecta; order Odonata; family Coenagrionidae; genus Ceriagrion; species Ceriagrion tenellum. Next base: position 107,452,492 of record OY720639.1, read on the forward strand.
CTCTTTCCAATGATCCTGAGCGCCCACATCACAAACGCCTTGAAACTATTTTCATCCTCATTTCCGAGATTCCGAACTTCCGCCACGTGCGCCGCTACTCGCCATATTACACTCTTCGCTAAACTTATCTTTATATTTTCCAATCATAACAGCTCGCTTAAACCCACATCGAAATTTGTTGTGGTTGAAGATGGCTAGGTGGTGTAACTGGATTACAAGTGAGAGATCAGGGTTCGCACCTTAGTCGATTGAAATTATTTTTAATGGTGAGTTTAATCCATTCGGTGTTTTCTTTACAGTATTATGTAAATACCCTGTCATGGGCAGCCTAGTATTGCTGATTGTTTCTTTTGCTAGCACAGATGTCCAATTGCTTTTGTAAAATCACCCATTTTTTCTAAGTAATCAACTTGTTCGACTAATAATGTTTCACGCGACACAGAGAGTATTCTCATGACGTCTCACTACATCTCTAGGTCAGGCAGAAGCAATAAAATGAGAGAGATACATTGCCGGACAGATAGGTACAAAAACTTGTTCTTTCCGCGCTCAATAAGCGACCACAATAAAAACACATAATAATACACGTCACCATTTCACCTCCCAAAACCCTTACATCTTTACACGGCTGGTGTCCGAACACCTCCTGCCGCACGCCCATACGGCGGCTCGCAAGGTAGTATGTAACGTAGATGTAAAGTTAACTTCCCATTTCATTGAAGAGTTAACTTCATTAGTTTTCATTGGGTTGAAAACCGTTCATTTTCTTTGAAAATGGCACGCTTAAGGTGGTTCTGGCCTCTGGCCAAATTGATATCCAAGGAGAAAAGATATTATCCCAGACTGATTAGGGAATCTATTGAAATAACTAAAGCAAAGGATAACTTTATCAGAGAGGATGGCTACCGCCTATCCAGTGCAAGGAAGAGGATTTAGCGGGAATACAAGAGCCAATCAATGGTCTATATTAACGCGGTAAAAATGATTCCCCAGTACTTCGACCTGAAAGTACCCGTTGGAACACGGGCGAAACTTATGTTAATGTAGATGTAATTTTTCTTGGATCGCAAATATGGGAACAGACTTTACAAAATCAGTGCCTTAGGTAAAATATTTTGGCGAAAACTTTCGGAGATCTGAATTTATAAGAACAAATTCGTCTGTAAAACAAACGATTTCTACCACAAAAAATATTGTGATGGATATAGTAAATATGCCGCAGTCAGTCTAAAAAGAATTTCAATGTCTAAAAGTGGCGATAGTTAGGGGTGAAACTATCATTGTAAATATGTAATAGACATTTGGCAAGTGATGCAGAGAAAGAGAGAGAGACTAAGATTACTGGCTAACCATACGGACGGCCAGGGTTCAAATCCCTGCAAAGGGGGAAGTTTTTCAGAGGAAACCTGATCCCTACTAGAGTGTCTTGTGGAGGGTGCTTAAGTGCCGTACTTCGTCTGTCGGATGAGACGTTAAACTATGGTCCCCTTGGTGCATTTCGTTAAGAGCAGGCTAATGCCGAAGTCGGTTTTCAATCCACCCTTCCTCTCTTACCTGTCTCCTATGGCGCAAATGACCTTAGCTGTCGGTTGCCTCCCAAAATATCCTATCCAATCCAAGAGAGAGAGCGATTGCTAAACTGAAGACAGAAATAAAATAAAGAAGCTACCCTCCCACAAATGTAAATTGTGAACTTAGAGCGACTTAACTACTATGACTGGTAGAATAAATTATATAATTATTGGCTTTTATTATCTAGTCAGGGGTATTTGTCATAATTTATCGATTTTTCCATTTTTTGCCTTTTTATTGATACAAAAGAAGTGATACCTCCGTGAAGGCTTCCGCGGCGTTTTTTTTATGAAGAGAATGGTTTTTCGGATCTCCTGCCGCGTTTATCCATTTTTGATGGACAATATGAAGTCAGCTGTCATGCAACAATCACTTCAAGGGACCTGAAGAAGCCAACAGTCACTACGTTTACCATTTGAACTCAGATCGATTTAGTTCGGTATGGTAAATGCAAGGGGCTAGCAGAATCAATATGAGAAGCGGGCTAACTCGGCCCACTTTCTCTGCCAATCTGCGATTTCAAATCGCCATGAACCGATTCAAATCGATATTTCAATGGATTTCGCATTGGTAAACCAGGCAATCTAAGTCGGCTGGCTAAGAATTTTCAGATCGGTCCGAGATCATATCGATCTGAGTTCGATTGGTAAACGTAGTGTGTAACGCTGGCGAAATATTGTCTATCAAAAATAAATAACTGCGGAAGGAGGCCCGAAAAAACATTCTCTTCAAGAGATGAAATCAACACTTATGTGCATCTTAATGGCGGTAAAAATGTCATCCATTGAAAAGGGGAAATATTAATTGTACAGTGTATCATGTATTTATACACCTTATTGCTTCTTTGGCTTCTATTTGTTTCAAAATAACGCTTTATAGACGTATGACGTGCGTTCATAGTAAATTGCTTTAAATTTCCAAATTAGATTCTTCCTAAGTTGTACATATTTTTCTCAAATATACGCTTAAAACTGCATTAAATATTCTTGAGGAACGTATCGATTTCATCCGCAGGAAGAATTATATCAAAGTTAATATTTCATCTATGATTTATTGCGCGACTGTCACCGCTGTTTGAAAATGAAAAAATCCCGATCGCATTGATTGATACCAGCTTGCTAAGCCTTTTATTTGAATTTCGGGAAAGTGTTATTAAAAATCGAGACATTGATCAAATAGCTCTGCATTTCTACCAGCTTGAAATAAGATCCACTGCTCAGTGACGTCCTGGTTTATGTAGATCATAAAATATTCAAGAATCTTTGAACGGACACCTTGGTTTTACTAATAATAGTTGGGTTTAAGCGCTAAAGATTAGTGAGGAGGAAAAAATATATAAGATACAATTCGCACGGTTTAAATTACAAAATATTAGCTTGAATTTCAAGCATAGTAGAAACCATGGATACAGAGCAAAATGCGTTGACAAGACTATTATGCGCTCACTGGCTACACCTGCAGATACGAACAACAGTTCTCTGTAGAAATAGCGTGTGTAAGCCGAAGCTAACGATGAATTACTTCGGGGATAGAGCGGGTGTCCTGGTGTTTTCATCGCGTTAGGCCGCTGCGTGTGAAACGAACCAGTTGGAAATTTATTACTTAGTAAAGAACTTTGAAGCTGTGACGTAAATATTCCCGGAGCAGGTAAAATTATATGCCCAATATTAGTCGCACAATGAGGTCTTCTCTCACGCCAAATTTAAAGTTCTACGTACTTTGAAATAATGACTTGGAATGCGTTTCATTTCCTTCCGGTTGAGTTTTAATCTTAATTCTTAATGACCTGTTGTCCCACAAGGTATCATAAAAGCACCCGTAGCCATGTAATTATTTTTATGATACAATACTTTTTGCAAATGTGTGACAGTTTCTCATGGCGGTACCACTGCATTTAATCATTATGACATCAGTCAGCCGCGTTTAACTCTCGTATTGTACGGTTGAGGTTGCATTGATTACGTAGAGAAGTGAGGCAGAAGTCAGGAATGAAAGATATTTTCTTACTATAATTAGACGAGGAACCAAACTGGTTCTATGTGCTCATACAGATAGCAGCTATGCTGTTTTCATGAGATAGTTTCCGAGATAATTTTATGATCAATGGGGGTTTATCATTACTTTTATAACGCTACCACCGGGTTGTGGGCCGTGAGGAAAGTGGATCTCCACAATATCTCTTAAACATTCCCAGATCTAACGGAGATATTTGAGCTTGAATGTGGGTGGAGGAGGAACCCCGTGAAAACAGCCAGCTTCAGCCGGCGGCTGGTGTGACTAGGCCTGGGCGATATATCGATATATCGTTAAATATTGCGATATTTTGACATATCGCAAATACGATATTGAGTTTTGAAATTTTATGATATGTCGTTCATCGGTCAATATCGAGACATATATCCCGGTAAAAATCTCAATATCGCGCCCCGATAAAATATCCCGATAAATATCACTCGTAATATTGCCCTTTATAAAATATCGTGCGATCGTGCGATACGATACTGTATCACGATAATATATCATGACACTGCACTCGATGAAATATCGCGTAATCGCACCCGATGAATTATCGTGATATTGCAGCCGAAAATCGTGTCGGAAAAAGACAGCTTTTGGGTTGACCTTCGTTTAAGCTAGAGAAAGTACGTTTGAAAACTTACTCTTCTGCTATCTGCAAATTCAAATTCTCAGCAGTTCTACGTGTACTACCGTCGCATCGGTCATTCGTTGCGCATTTGCTACCGTTTGTCAACTCTTTTAAACCAAGAAGAGAGTAGCGAGCAGAGATCTTCATTTCGGCACGAAGTGCTTATTCAGAGTGATGGGAAAATACTGCGTGGTACCTCTTGTCATTTATACGTGCAGTGATGATTACGTATGTATGTATTTGAACATTTATACTGTGAGTATATTTGTTTTGAATGCACATAGAGTGAAATACAATGCATATAATTGCTATAGTGCGAGAAAAAGTCTCACTCAGGACCGCTCGCGAAATGGCGACTACTTCAAGGTTTAAGGCGGTTGTTGTTAAGTTGCGAGCGAGATAGTTCCCTAATCATAATAGAGACCATATTCGATATATACGTTGTAATTTCTCCATCTGTAGGACACATAGATAAAATATTGCATTATTAATGGTGCAATAATATATGATAGTTTAACTTTACAGAAATTGTAAGTAATCAAATGAAAATATCTAAATAAGTCTTTAACTGGACTCATTTTTTTTCACGAGGTTCGTTTGTAACTCCATCAAAACAGGCTTATTGTGATCCCGAAAAATATTTTGCGGTGACAACATGATTGATTTTCCAAAATAGTTGAGAAAAGACACAAACTACACACTGTTGATTTTTGACGAGATCAAAATTAAGGAATGCCTAATTTTTTAATATCAGGTCTCTCTGGAGTGCACACACGTACCATTTCCCATATAAAAGGGATGGTATTTTCTGGCAATTGTCTCGGAAAGTAATGTAGTAAAGTGTTTAATTTTTGGTGTCAATGGAAGGGTGATAAATTTTTCTTTAAAATGAGACCCAATGATTTGATTTCTACGTAAAATGCTGATAAAAATTTTATTGCCATAATAAAATATTCATTACAATACATGTATCAAGCAATGACAATTTTTCGGGCAAAAAAGAGAGTCAATCTAGTCTGATGCAGGCGAAATTTCATTTTTGTGGGAATATAGCTCACATATCATTGTTTCTATGCTCTTATTTGTTACAAATTTCTCACCGGGGACTTCTCTAATTCTTCTTCTTCTTTCGCTTTGCCCATGTCCGATTTTTGATGTGGGGTCGCCATATCCTCTATTTAATCTTTTATTCTATTCCTCTCTGTTTTTGGCTTCATCCTCCTTCCAGCCTTTCTCTCTTAGATCTTCACCTTACTTGTCTATCCATTAAGCTATAGGTCTTCCTGCCCATCCCCTCCCAGACACCCCCAATATTTGCACTTTCTTTCCCAAGTAGTCATCACTCGTCCTTTCGGCATGTCCCAAACCACCTCATTCTGCTTTCTTTTATCTTTTTAATCTTTATTCCCTTTTTAAAAGTTCCTCAAAATTGTTATTTTCTTATTCAATTTTACCTCGTGATTCCTCTCATTTACCTCAGCATTTTATCTCTGTCACCTCGCTTCCTCTATGTGCCCTGGTATTTGCCCTCTGTCGGTTATTGCGGGCCTCACTACCATTTTATACACTTTTCCTTATATTATGTAGTTCACATTCTTGTCACACAACGCCCCACTAATTTTCCTCCTATTTGACCATTCGCATTGGATTCTGTAGGGTGCATCAGCTTCCAAGGCCCCTTGGCATATTCCAGGTGTGTGCATTTCCTCCCAGTCTGTAGGACTTCTCCTTGCAGTCCCGCTGAGTACTGGTCGTTTTTCGTCTCAGTTTTCGCCCTACTGATTTTCATCCCTATCTCTAGCAGAGCATATGTATCTCTATTCTCCATTCTCAATCTCCATTGCGAATCGTACTCCAAGCTGGTAAAAACGTCCAACTTTTTTCTTTTTTCGATTATGTGAAATCTGCAAAGAATGCTCAAGAAACGTGCAGGTGCAGATTAATTGAGTATCGTCACATAATTTTTACGGAATGGTTAGAATTGAATATTTTCCTTTTCTGCATTTCCTATACCTTCAAATATTATTGTTTCTGCGGCTCTTTCGAAAGGATTCAAACGCGCTAAAGGAAAGTTCAGAGTCCTCTACATTGCGTCAAGCACACTTGAAGTGTATTTGGCGAAATGTAGAGGACTCTGAGAAATTCCTCACATGAATGCCCTCAGACGGTGGCAGATGGAACTTGTTGAAAATCAACCGTCTGGATTTTACCCGGAAAATTCAAAGTATGGACAGAGAAGGATTAAATTTCTTCAAGTTCAAAACCACGTTAGAAAAAATTTTAGAAATAATTTTTTTGGATGAGATAAGTATTCACATTTTTGTCAAGCGTGGATGAAAATCAAGTATTCGTATTGGTAATAAATGCCGATTTTTGAATGATTACATTCTACATCTCTCGGTGTATGGGTACGATGGTAACGTTGAGATAGTTAATATGGAAATGTAAAAGTATATTTTGCAAAATACAGTAAATAAAATAATAATTAGGGTAGGGAATAGAATCCAAATTTATTTCATCAGCACAATTTCATCGCATCCAATGCGAAGGAGCGTAGCGGAGTAGGATTTTCTACCTTTCTCCTGACTCTATTTTCCATTCAATCGATTTCAAAATAAAACATAATTATTTCAAGAACAAATCTAATACACGCCGCCATCCCAGTTCCTTGAGGTGGTTGAAGTTTACCAACAGATTAGCATACTTGGCTTACGTATCTGCATTGAGGGTCATTAGGGATCTCTTCCGTGCAATTCCATTTTCGTGGACGACAGTTTTGGTAGCATTCCTGCTGCCTTCATCAGGTCTTAAGTAAAGATACAGGTCGATTCAGGTTAAAATATGTATATTTCATTTGTTTTTTTATTCAGTTTGTTTCATAATTTATATACATGAAAATTGCCCCTGCTATAGGCAATCATTCCTCTTCAGGATTAGTCAATTGATTATCTACATCTACATACTACCCTTCGAGCCACCGCATGGGCATGTGGCAGGGGGTGTAAGGATACCACTGTGTAAAGATGGAAGGTTTTGGGAGGCAAAATAGTGACGAAAATAATGGGAGTGTATTTATTGGAGCTCAGCTTTTATTGTGATCGCTTATTGTGCGCGGAAAGAACGAGTTTTTGTACCTGTCTGTTCGGCAGTGTATCACTCTAATTATATCACTTCTGTCAGACCTAATGATGTAGTGAGGAGTCATGGTAATATTCTTTGTGACACTCTGAAACACACCAGTTCTGAATTAATTTTACTGTATCTGAATTATAATGACATTAGTCATTTAGAACCGTATAGCAGATTGCGAATAGAGCAAAGTTTTCTGTTAACTCTTTATCTTCCGGGATGGCTAATGGTCTGGCATCCATCCGAGGCAATCGAGGCAAAGACGGAATCTGATAAACCCCTGGTGTCTTCAAGCCGGTGGGATCTTTTGCCTTAACCAACTGGTCCCTTAATTTAGATGGTGGCAGATGGATCGTTTAGATGTTAAAACGGTGCAGAATTCGGTGAATCTTTCCCGATATAGTGGAGACATAAGGGATCAAAGCTGTTGCCACAGGTTTTTTAGGTAGCTCTCCTGCGTCACTCTCCTGGGTTTCACCGAATCTTCTTAAGGCTTTAAAAAATTGGCCAACCAATACCCAAATACCCAAGCTAAAAATATAAATTTTATTGTTGGGCTTGGGTATATCAGATTCCGTGTGAATGTGGTAAAATATATGTGGGGGAGACTGGTCGAACAATTGAAACCAGGCTTAAAGAACATCGCAGGCATTTTAGATTGGCGCAACCAGAGAAGTCGGCAGTGGCGGAACTCAGCATCAACGAAGACCATGCCATTAAATGGACCGATGCAAAAATCCTTTGCCGCGCACACCGTTACTGGGACCGCATTATCAAAGAGGCCATCGAGATAGGATTGCATCCGCATAATTTTAATAGAGACACCGGATTCCAACTGAGTAATACCTGGTGGCCAGTGATCAAATGTATAAAAAAGATGAGAAAATGATTCAACGGCCAGCCAATCATAGGGATCGCAACCGTCATTGTTGGGGCATCAACAGCTTGTTTAATTTTAGTGTTATAGTGGTCACGGCGGAAATAACACGTGCCTTTAAAATGGAAAACAAGTCGTTTTCCGAAACGTCGGCAGATTATAAAAACATTACCCGGTGCGAAGCTCGAGAAAGATATTTAAATATAATACACCGGGAAAATCTTAAATCATTTATTATTCACCTCTACGGGGAGGAAATACATCGCAGAGTATGTGAATTTGGAGCGCTGCGGAAGAAGAAGGCAAGACTTCTTTGCAGTCTTAAATTTCTCATTATGTGCCGCGACGAGGAGATTATACCATCCTTTGCCAAGATTAAATCACCACTGAAGTCGAAGAAAGTGGATCTTATACTTCGACGGATGAGTTTTGAATTGCTTAGAGAACTATTTCAAGACAAGAGGCGGGTTCTAGATCGCAACGCCAGAAGATTGAAGGACCTCCACCTACACCTTTCAGCCATGCTGTCACCACTCGACTGGGAGTTTGTTGATCGTGCAACATTTGCTTTGGGAGAATCAATTCAAAAACGGGACGCAGAAAGGTTAGAAAAGAAGTTCGGAAATGGAGCAACCATCGAGAGACGGCCCTCTACAATTGATCGTCACCGTACGGTAATTAACTTGACCGATGAGAGGATAGATGAAGACGCACCTTCCGTTCTTTCCAAGGGCCTTAACTTTGCACCCACACCCCGATATATCCCATTTAATGAAATGATTGGAGGAATAGAGCAAGTGATACGGAAACTACCCAACGATAAAGCGGAGGAGGTAAGAAGTGAAATCTCTCTCCTCCTTAAAAAAGCTGTTCCACCAAAAGCCAACATTTCGAAGAAAGAAAGAATAGCCTTGCAATCTTTAAGAAGAAATAATTCCGTAATTGTTCTGCCTGCTGACAAAGGAAATGCTACTGTTCATATGAAAAAGGCTGATTACCGTCACCAGATTCTGGAGTTACTAATGGACAGTGCTTATAGAAAAATACCCCGAGACCCAACGGAAACCATCACCAGGAGGGCCGTAAAGATAATTAAGTAAATGAATCTTCCACAAGAGACAGTTAAAAATCTATTTTCTCATGCACCAGTGCCTCCTAGGATATATTGGATGCCGAAGATACACAAGGAAGGTACACCACTCAGACCGATTGTCAGTGCAATTAACTCTCCCACGCATAATGTAGCAAAATACCTAACAGGTATTTTAACGCCATTCCTGGGACTAAGTGAACACCATGTGAAGAACTCGCTAGAATTTGTAAAAACCCTAAAAGATATTCGCTTGGATACAAATGACATATTGGATAGTCTTGATGTGGTGTCCCTCTTCACTCGTGTACGTCTTGCTGACACCTTAAAACTATTGGAGAGAAAATTCGACACCAAAACAGTCATGCTATTCCATCATGTACTGACCTCTTCGCACTTTTCTTTCGAGGGGATTTACTATGAGCAGGTTGATGGTGTCGCTATGGGATCACCGCTTTCACCAGCGATAGCTAACTTTTACATGGAAGACTTTGAGGAAAAAGCCCTCAATTCAGCTCCCCTACGTCCAAAGTGCATTTTCAGATATGTAGATGACTCCTTCTTAGTCTGGCCACATGGTACGGTTGCATTAGAAGATTTTCTAAATCACATGAACAACCAACACCCGAAAATCAAATTTACCATGAAGAAAGAAGATAATGGTCAACTTCCGTTCCTCGACATCTAAATCCGCCGGAAAGAAGATGGGAGCTTAGGTCACAGCGTTTACAGGAAGCCTACCCATTCTGACCTTAACCTCAACGGACGGAGCCACCATCATGCAACACAAAAAGGCGCAGTTTTACCTACGCTTATACATAGAGCCAAAACAATATCTATCAAAGGAAGCATTTCAGCTGAATAGCAGCACCTGGAAAGGACATTTCTCCAGAATGGCTATAGGAGACAACAGTTTTTTAAAGCCTTAAGAAGATTCGGTGAAATCCAGGAGAGTTACGCAGGAGAGCTACCTAAAAAACCTGTGGCCACAGCTTTGATCCCTTATGTCTCCACTATATCGGGAAAGATTCACCGCATTCTGCACCGTTTTAACATCAAAACGATCTATCTGCCACCATCTAAATTAAGGGACCCGTTGGTTAAGGCAAAAGATCCCACCGGCTTGAAGACACCAGGGGTATATCAGATTCCATGTGAATGTGGTAAAATATATGTGGGGGAGACTGGTCGAACAATTGAAACCAGGCTTAAAGAACATCGTAGGCATTTTAGATTGACGCAACCAGAGAAGTCGGCAATGGCGGAACAGAGCATCAACGAAGACCATGCCATTAAATGGACCGATGCAAAAATCCTTTGCCGCGCACACCGTTACTGGGACCGCATTATCAAAGAGGCCATCGAGATAGGATTGCATCCGCATAATTTTGATAGAGAAGCCGGATTCCAACTGAGTAATACCTGGTGGCAGTGATTAAATGTATAAAAAATACGAGAAAATGATTCAACGGCCAGCGGAACACTTCAGCAAATCATAGGGATTGCAACCTTCGTTTTTGGGGCATCAACATCTTGTTTAATATTAGTATTATAGTGGTCACGGCGGAAATAACACGTGCCTTTAAAATGGAAAACAAGTCGTTTTCCGAAACGTCGGCGGATTATAAAAACATTACCCGGTGCGAAGCCCGAGAAAGATATTTAAATATTAGTGATGATATATCCATTTTCCCTTTGTATATTTTCCTTCAATTTTACGATTTCAATGGCCTCTCTGATATCTCAAAATGGTCAAATGGTCAAGACCAAATTGCTAAACTTCAGTTTTTAAGAGCAGTACAGTACAGTATAACCAGCAAATTCCATAGCTTGATCATAATTATAATGTATTAAAGAGTATATGTCATCTGATAGTCAGGTAATTATAGCCTGAGTACTATTTCAAGGTTTAATATAATGTTCATGAGCGCCCGTGAGGAATGTTTTCCCCGCCAATTCAGTCGGATGCGCCCTCGTTATTTCTTCATTCATTCTCCGTTAAAACCCTCTTCCAAGCATTAGTAATCATATAACTATTTTCTCTTTGTATTTTTTCCGTCAATTTCACGATTTAAATGGCCTCTCTGATAAGCCTGGTGTAGTTGCGGCGGTTGAGGTTGTCTTCAACGATTAATGTTGCCTCTTTGAAACCACTCGACTGAAGTGGCGGGAAGAAAGTACTTGTACAAGATGGACGTGAACACCTAGATCTTCATTTCAGACCTGATGACAGTAGCTGAAATATTACTGAAACTGTGGCCCACGAAAATTGGAATCACGTGTAAGAGATGCCGAAATGCCTTCAATATATACTATATCAACGACTCCGCGGAAGTCTTCGAATCCACATTAACTAACGTGTACTTAAATATAAAAGTGTACTCAAATGCAAAGATAAAAGTGAATGAAAAATATGTTACCTATATGGCTTCAGAAAGATAATACTGTTTTTAAATTGTTTCCTTATTTTATTTGAAATATATTTCAAAGTAATTCCATAAATATTCTTATTTTCTCCTAAACCCAAAATTGTGCTTTGCTTTTTGTTACAACGGTGACTGACAAATACTAAGGTATGATGACGATAAAAAACAATCCTGCAAATATGAATTTCGTTTAAATTTCGAATTCCGTGCCGTAAATCGAAATGATAAAAATAGTTATATTTATGGGCAAATTATAAATGTATACCCTCGCATCATTTGTATTACTACATAAATGGTGATTACACTGAATAAACAAATGCATTAACTTGAAATGTGTTCAAAGAATATTCTTCGCCTTAATTAAAAAGTCATCAAATTCTGCACTAAATTGAACACAGTTACCGCTTAGTTTAATAGCACCAGCCACATTCATATTTGTAAACAAAGTTAGAGAGATTTTACGAAATAAATTGCAAACTCCGCTTCGAATGCACTAACGCACTCTGCGGATTGTGAAAAATCTGCAAAAAATGCTAGTATTATTTTAATGAAGAAGAAAAGTATATTTAGCACCCAAAAAACTTATTTCGTTATTTCCTCTAAAAGAAATTTTATCCCGCTTTCACCCTCATTTTAAAGGGTGCTTGCGGCAGCTAAGTAGTTTTTTTACTTAAAGACTTGTAGAGCAAATTTTCAAGTTTCCAAAACCGTAATGTAAATTTCTCTATTTTTCATTTTGCCAGGAATTTAAGGGACATAAATAAAAAGATAATTATTCCTCTAGTCATTGCGTTCTTCACCCCCTTGTCTTATTGTACGGTTTGATCTTTCATTTACCAGCCAGAACTCGCCTGTATCTCGATATCGATATTGTTATATGATCGAGTTATTGAGACGATAAAAATTACATATAAAAATTATTTGCATAGTATAGTTTCATCTTGGTTTCGCTTTAAATTTCTAGACTGTTTTCTTTAATAAGTATTTGCGCATAAATATCTACAAATAATCCTTATTTTTATGGAAAACCTTGGACCTAATTTTAATGTTATTTAGGAGGCATTTCAGAAAAACTTGTCTATGAGCCAACACTTCATTTGCTGTCCAGAAGACTTGTTGTATATATTATTCCTAGAATTTGCCGTCAAACTGGTCTTTACAGAATTAAAAATGTCAAATAATACAATACAATAGCAATAACATTACCATAAAATATCGATTTAATGAATGGTTTACAATGAGGTATGTAAAAATACGTGAAATTAAAATAACACAATTATGGAAAGTTATTATGGAAATTATGGAACTTAATTATTCAATCCATCTTAACACCTATTGTGAGAGAAAAGTGGAAAAATTAGTATTAAAAGCGTCAAATTTCGGATTTTCGGAATTCGGCAGTCCCTGAAAACAACAAAAAACAAACAACACAAAAAAAGAGAACGTGCGGAATGACATGAGTGAAAGACAAATAAAAAACTTCACACTATGAATCATGATGAACATTAATGATTTTTATAGCTGAGGGGTATAAATTTTACTCACACGATCTCGTGCAGAATATGTACAAGTTTATAGCTTAATCTAGAACGTCCTCTACGATTTGTCCCCTCAATAAAACCTTCAGCTATTAATTTTATAAAATCATTGCATCGTAGAATGTGACCTATTAGTTTAAGTCTCCTTGTCTGTATCTGTCTCCAGAGACTTCTATTTTCTTTTACTCTTCTCAGCACTTCCTCATCGGTGATTCTGTCCCGCCAGCTGATTTTCTGCATCCTTCGATAGTACCACATTTCTAGGGCCTCTAATCTGCTCTTTTCATATTTTCCTATAGTCCAGCTTTCACACCCGTAAAGGGCCACACTCCAAACATAAGCTTTCATAACCCTTTTTTTTACTTCCAAACTAACATTTTTACAAGTCAGTAGAGTCTTTTTATCATTGAAAGATATTTTTGCTAGTTGTATTCTATTCACAGGATCAAAAACGTATCACTAATTGGTGTGTTTTGACCTACTTATCTAGGGAATAAGGCATAATTCAGTCGCTTTTTTGGTATCATTCTCTAAACGGTGTTATAAATTCTGGTGTCATCTAGTTAGAAAGTGTGCTTTTTTGTTTCTATTATATACTTGAAAGGCATGACTAAATTTATCTTAGAAAATGTGGCCTGATGAGGAAAAGGATTCCAAATCTACTGCGCTCTACTTACGCACCTTAAGTGCACTCATACGGCAGTATGCACTCGTGTCACAGATTGGCGTCTGCTTTTAGCGATCTGGGAATATTTCTTTGTAGATAGTTTTGAGCATTGTCAAGACAGGATGATTGATACCGATTAACTTTATCGAGTGATACGCATGTCCATTGTCTCTCCGCAAATACCAAGTTTCCGATCCATGCAGCGCCCAGGTACATATTTAAGATTTTTAATCATCTTTTATTTACGCCTCTCCGAAGGACGCCGCTAAATAAATCTCAGTATGCCGTTTCTCCTCATTCTCCCGAGAGAACGAAGCTGAACCCGGCGTCTTATCCGACCAAGGGCGTCAATCTAAATCGAACGACAAAATCCCCTTTCAAGGCTTCGACGTAACAGTCATCGCCCGCCGTAAAACTGAGGCGAGGAAGAAGGATTTTGGGGGGGATAAGGGTCTCGAAAACCCTATTAAAATTATATCGCAAAGGAGTGTGTAAAATGATTGACGCAGGGACGCATGATGATGTTATAAAAGCGAGTGGAATGGCTTCTCGAATGAAAGGCGCTTAATGGAAAGTTCGTCAGACCTTTAGACGGTGGCGACTCCGAGCGGAAAATAAATATGCTGTGACAAAAAAATAAACAAATGCCTAACGGAGGGCGCGGTAAGAGGATATCGGCGAGTAGCGGGTGGGGGATCAATTTAAATGCATTATCGTGCACGTCAGCTTCATTTAGAGCTCATCGGAAGGAAAGGGATGAGACAGAAGTAGAGACGGCACAGTGGATTTCGAAGTGGTTTGGATGAGGAGGGGAAATCGATTAAGGTCAACCTAATCCACCACCACGCCCTGAAAGCGTCATTGGGACACCGAACGCTGTTCTCCATAACAAGCCGCTGAACATATTATTCAGGTTATTCATCGCGCATTGAAGTAGATGAAGAGGGCACTTGCTATGGAGGCCATTCCTAGAAGTTGTAACGTGGCCCGTCCGCCATCTTTGTCTACTGAGATTTCCCTTAAACGCTTCCAGGCTGACGCGCTAATTTGCAATTTTATGATGTTTTCTATTGATAGCGCACTATAAATCAGTATGAATTTGCTTCTTCAATATGCATTCGCAGCGTTAACCTCATAAAACAAATCCCTCAGGCCTGCCTGCTCCTTTCCCTTGGCGTCCAAATGCCTTAGCTAATTCTTAATGAACAGCATATTTTACCCCCAACAACGAGAAGCGATCCTTCATAGTTCACACTGCATCAAGGTTACCCTTTCTTGGGTTGATCAGTGCTGCTATTGGTAATTTTTATGCTATAATTTATGGCCACAATAATAACATGGACACCTTCAGATCGAGAGACGAAAGTCAGAGAGAGAGAGAGAGAGAGAGTAGAGGGTCTGAATCTGAGAAATATCGTAGAATACTTAACTACCGTACCCCCAGGGTGCGTGGTATGGAGTGCTTTCACTCATGGCTTGCTCAAACTCCTTCATTCCTTCCTTCTAAGTTCCTTCATGGAATTATGATTTTGTTATTTCTCGGGCCTTTGAACTCAAGTGTCGCAGTTAAAACATCGAAACGGATCATTTTTAGAAAAGTAAATTGTAAAGATTACCATTTGATTCCTTCTGTAACTAATATGGTAAATTAAAAGAAAAATTAAATAATAAGAATAGCATATGGAAGAGGAAGGAAAAATTATATGAAACGTTGTGGGAGGCAGTAAAAGTGGCTGGATACATTGTCCTATGTGGTTCTAAATCAAGAAAATTATGTATTATGTGGGGTCAATCCATATGAATTCAACCAGAGGTGTTTTTGGGGTCGGCTCAGATTTCACTGAAAATCACTGTTTTTGTTCACCTACTCCTGAACTCAATAATGACCACATAAAAAATTTAAGGTTGAAAATCCTAAGGATTTTTGTATTAGGGCCTTTCAAGAAAAGGGTGTCATGCCCATTTTTGACACTCGCGGATTGCGCCTATTCTTGTACACCCATGTTTGGATGCCATTATCTTCAAGACGAAAAACACTTTCTGGCTTAAAATTTCTATACGAGATAACTTGTGCTCAGGCTTTCATTACCTGTCTTCAGAAAAATCTGCCATAAATCAGAAACCATATGGTGCTCAAGGCTGCTTAAATTCTCGTCTATATTCCAAATATTTAGTCTGACCCCCCAAATTAGGACTGATAAAAACGTTCTAAATATAAACGTAATGATGAAAATTAAGAAAATGGAATTAAAAAGGCTGGTGGGTGGCAGTGGTTATGTTAATACCACTAAATCAACTGTGTGTTATACAATCACTTGGACTGCAGCTGACAATCAATCTCGTCTTCGACAAAAACTCGAAAGAAAAAAACTTTAAATTCCAGATTCAGTCTTTAAATTGAGCCTTTTTGTATTAACCTTAAGATCCATGTATTTATCATAATTATAAAACGTGCAACTATTCGCACAGCATGTTCCCCGCGAACTTTAAGTTCCATTTCCCAAGTTGTTGACAAACAATGGAGTTTTCATAATCATATCAATTTGAAGAGTTTAAATCTTAACTATTGGCTACAAGCATCACAGTAAGATATATCTATTTAACAGAGACTCCTACTAGATCCAAATTTTTGGACATATCGACTTTTGAGCATCTGTTCCCTACTGCGAAAATGGGTCAAAACTTTCGAGTCTGCGATAAATTGAAACATTACTCAATAATTCATTTTGAAATAATCCATCACATTTCCGTTGTTTTTCCAGTGTATCCTCTTCATTAATAATTCTCATTCCCGAAGTGCGGTCACAGAATCCTCGAGGGAAGCCGGAAAGTAAAAACGCACATGTAATCCGGCTGCGCGGATAACAGATGACTCTTTCGTGGCATGCGCCGATGCCCGTCTAACGCCGATGATATGTTTCCCACCCCGACTTCTCGACCTATGAGGACATCTGTCAACGGTTTTGGTATTGAAGCTATCCATTTAAACAAGAAGGTTTAATGTGAGAGCATGCACAGCCAGTGAAGAATTTTAAACCTAATGCCCAAAATTTCGATCGTGGTCTACAATTTCCCCCTTGAAAGTTTTTTGTGTGAAGTAAAGGTATGCTATTTTGTTATGAAATTTACCTTTCATATTTCATCTACATCAACGAATGCTGCGCAAGCCATTTCCATTGTGTTTGGCCCTGTGACATTCCACGCCAGGCATGTAGCATTCGTCCCAGTTCAAATTAAAACCTCGCACGTTCTCCCGGCCGTTAGGAGAGGACCAGAATACAGTATTGAGAATAATGTAGGCCCAAACCAATACCCATGGGAGCTCTACGTTAAATAATGTACTTAAAATTTTATGTTAACTCTTACTAGACCACATAAAAATATTAAAAGCACGACTCGTGCTTCAATTCCATTCTCTTCATATTATACATTAAGATTGACATTTTGATTTTTATCAGCTATAAACATCTCTAACATAACAAAGGAAAAAATATTTATACGTTGATTTTTACACGAGTGCTGTAATACTTTTAAGCCTCCGCTAATATCGGAACTAACGATGCGATAGAGGTTGTAACCGCAATGGTTCTAGCATTTAAAATATATACATAGCAACGAATAAACTACTCTGGAATTTTCCAAAAAAATGTTTATTTATATGATTGTAACGTGCCAAGAAGGCACAGTTCCCTCTATCTCATGGTTTTTACATTGTTAAAATTTGTTGATATAACTTGAAGGTAGAGCATCCTAAACTCAACTTTTGTAAGGGACAGTATAGGGTTACACTATGGCAAGATAAAATCGAATCGTCGGAAATGCGAATATTGATGGAAATCATTATAATAGTGTAAACAACAAGGAGTGATGCTAGCTCTCTAGAGAGGAAAATTTCAGGATGCGTCCCCTGCCGTGAAGGTTGGTGCAGTGCACGCCATAAGTGGTCGTTCGCAAACGAACGGGTCCTCGGATTGAACGGAAGGACCAAGGCCGTTTCCGAACTTGGCAAATCTAGCATCTTGCCTTGAAACCTAGTACGCATCGAAAGCTATGACGTCATGGACGCGACATCACCAAGCGCTTGTTCACTAGCTATCGAGGAAAGATACCAAGTCAACGAACAAGGAGACTTGCTATGCTTGCTAGGTTTTAAGTTCGAACTCGGGGTGTGATAACTTGACGGCTTGTACGGAAGATAGAAGTGAAGAAACTTTCAAATGGATACTATTTTATCATTACTACGTATAATTGTGTGATATTTATTATTTTTTTGCGGAAAAATTGATGAATTCGTTATATTTAAAGGCTTTTCAAATGTGAATATACTGATAAAAGATAGTTGTTTATGTGTGTTGTAGTAAGACCTAATAGTTGTGTGAATAATTCCATACATTGTAAATGTACCGTCCTTGTTTACTTCATTGAACCTACAAAATCTATCTTCCTTACTGTGGAAGGAAAAGAAATGAAGTAATGATGAAAGAAATTATATGAAAGAATTATGGTCCGATGGAAAGTACTCTAAGGTAGCCATAATTTCATTGGCAGCATTATTGTTAGCTAACGAACATAATAATTGTTAATAACGTTGAGCATTGGAGAGATTTTCACTGCATTCATCAAAGAAGGGGGACAATAAACCTTTAGAGTAAATGTAATTTGTTTTCACCTTAATTATGTTAGTTACAACGCGCGTATTTATCAGTCAACAGTCAGAGATCATAGGTAGTTCGGAGTGTAATGCATTAATATATTGTTACGTGTTTTTTCATACAGGCAAAATATATTATGATGCCTTTTTTTGCACAAAGACGTTGATTGTGGTGAAATACAGTGAGCGATATGTCGTCCACTTTCGCAGCCCCAAGTAATCGAAGCATATTAGTTAATCACCATATTATGGTATATGAGAATTATTTTATTCATAAGCAATAAGATTTTTAAAATAATATTCTCTGTTACTTTGCCGTATAAGGTTGGGAAGCATTTTAAAGAAGTAATCCACTTCCACCACCCACAATAATTATGGACACGGATAGCGCTTTTCGTATGTTTTATGAAATGAAGGCCGCATGGTGTCTCTTCCACCGTAAAAGGGCTACGAAAGTGTCTAGTCAAGATTCTACCCGGTCGGTCTTGGGATCAAGTTAACTTGATATCAAGTTAACTAGGCGTTTGCCAAGTTCGAAAACGGCCCAAGGACCGACTTCTACGAAACGACCGGTCCTTCCGTTCCTTTCGGTCACTCTTTTCTTTCGGTCCCTCGTTCTTTTCGGTCTCACGTTTCTATCGGTCATCTGTTCCTTTCGGTCCCTCGTTCCTTTCGGTCACTCGTTCCTCTCGCTCCTCGGTCGGAAAAGGAGTTTCCGTCTTATTCCTGTAAATTCGAGAGAATTAATTTAATAAATATCAATATACGTTTTGAGTTTGCGCATAGATCCTGAAGTTTAAAAAAATACGAAAAACAACAAAATTTTCAAATGTTGCAAAAATGTTAAGAATAAAAATTTGGCGATGTATTTGTATGCAAAAACTTATTTTAGAATGTTCAGGAATTAACAAAGGCTTTGTAAGTTTTACGTGGAACATTTATTGGATAGTCCAATAAATATTCTACGTGAAACTTACAAATCTTTTGTTAGTTCCTGAACAATATAGAAAACTTTTAAAAGGTTAATGCTAAAAGTATTGAACTTATTTTAGTGCCCTAAACTATAGAAACTAGTCAATATTTTAAATCGCTAATTTTTTGTGCACACACTGGGCCTAGAGTTCTCCAGATATCCTTTGATTCAATCGTTTTTCGTTTTAGAATAGATTGTCATTATTTTGCTATAAACTAATGCACTAGTTATTGCGTTATAATTACTAGTGAACAATAATGTAACAACGAGATTATTTAGTGTCATTCTCTTCGTTGACTTTTGAATATCGACGAGCTATCGTGCCATTATGTCGTGACTTTAGGTTCGCCGCCCCGCCCAGTGGTCCTTGCGACCGTTCTGGTTGGACAACAAACTTTTTTAAATAAAATGTATCGCTTAAAAATAAACCAAACTAATACAGATTATAAAAACATCTTTTTACAATATTTTAACGTTATACGACAGTAATGTCACTCATTGGAGCAGGAGGATAAGGGGTCAGGTGAGAGGGAGAATCAAAAAATTCGTCTGTGTTAGCTTGCGGACTGATGAGTAATAAATACTTTGTTACCTTCATAGTGGCGTCAGTTGGCTCGCTTCATTCGGCCACGCACATAGCTGAGACCTATTTAATCAACTGAAAAATTGTATGCACGCCTTTCCGGAGTCAAACAAATTATAGCTTTAATAGCAAGAGTTGTAGTAATTTTTTGGATTCCATATTGAAAATCTATTCCACGTCAATTGAGAAATATTTATAATACGTTTCTGAGCAAATTTTCTTGGATTTTGAATTATTTTTCTTCTTTTTTATAGTGTTTTTAAAATAACTTCCTGCCTTATAATTAAAATAAAAGTTCAAGGAGTTTATTACTTTACACAGTTCCTTATTTTACTCCCTGGTTCTTGGGGTTTCGCGTATACGCACATTTTATAGAATGCATCTCGTCCTATGTCATGAGTGCAAACAATTAATTTTGTAATTTCATTGAGCAGAACATAGAGTAGAATTTTTAGGCGTAGTCCTTTGAAGGACTAAACTTCCTCTGGAATAGGTAACAGCAACAATAGCAGTCGGGCTACTGTTCACTCAAGTCGCATACGGCATGTTTTTTCAGTTTGAAAATTTCCTATTTGGCTTAGGTTTGGCAATCTACGTCCCATCTTATTTTCCATTTTTCCCAATCACCATGATCAACTTTTTTAAATACTTTGTTTCTCCTCGGACCTTCGCTTCAGGAATAAATTCCTTATGGTGCATCAATAAACCTTCTTTTGATTTATTTTTTTTAAAGTTGGTAATTTGACTTTTACTATTATTCATTCAATATTGTGCAACGCGGTTATTTCAGCACTGAAAATTATTTCTAGTTTCTTATTTTATTTTTTTATAAATACTAAGTACAAAATGAAAATGAAAATAAATGATCATTAAAAAAATGAACGGTGAACGAGTAAAAAGGAACGGGTTCCAAGAAGGACCGGTCCACAGTGAGCGAGTGCCCGAAAATGAAGGAGTTTGCCCATTTTTAGTTCACGCAGACCTCGAGCGCTGGACGCCTAAGCATCCCCTGTCCTGAATGGTCGACGGGAGTAGGCCACCATGGTAAGGGCTGCAATAAAGTATTTGAAGACTGCCACAGGTGAGAGAGCGATTATCAAACTGAAAAATGTTTATCTTACAGTCACCATGCAGAACGTAGAAATACGTTCCCGTAGCCAAAGGGTTAAAATAATTGGTACACCTTATTTAACTTCTTGTTGGACATAAAATCAATATTCTACTTGAAATGCTAAAGACATACCAAGACGGTATATCTCCGCTCGTGTCACAGACCTTTCATAATTCTTTTCGACCCTTTCCACTTCACGCATCGCAACTAAGTTTACGTGAAATACCCCTACCTTCCAGTATCTAGTGATATTTGTACTTTGGGAATTTACCACAACTTATATTCAACGCGAAGTGCCGTCTTGAAACGATAAAACCGTTTCATGCCCACAGCTTCAGTTTTCCCAGTTGCTACTACCCACTGTGAGTGGATTGTACGGAAATAAATTATCAACCGTGAAGATACATCACGCTATTCCGATTGTTTTAAAGAAAGCGATTGAGTTGCAACAATGTAGTTGGTGTAAGAAGTGAATTAAGAGGGACGGAGAAAGGTAACGTTCATGTGCAGCGGCCATTACATTGTTTCATGCGACGCTATATACACACTCCAATAAGTGGTTATGGGTCGACAATAGAGGTATCGGATTGGGAGTATTCGCGTTAATTTTTTTGAAGGCCAACTGGTGGGTTCACGCCATGGATTTCAGCGCTTACACTTTGAGGCAGTGATACCTCCATTGCTTGAGGAAACATCGATCGCCGTTGTTGGAGGTTCGAGGGAAAAAGTTCTTCTCCGTGCTACAATTTATCACATAAATAGTGTTTTTTACTTCGTAAAGGTGCTCCATACCAAATAAACGTGTGTGAAAGCTCCATAATAGGAGAAGTCAACGGTATTAAGTGCGGAAGGATGAGTAAAAGTGACAAAATGTAGTGGAATGAGTGGAAGTGAATTTGAAGATATTATTTGAAATGCCTTGTCATTTGCGGAGAATTTATGTGGAAGGCAGGAAGATTGTGCCTAGATTGCTGGCGTTTAGTGTAGAGACACCGCTGGTCGATAGCTGTAGTACGCGGGAAGCAGAAGGCGAAACGGTGTAATGGCGGCCAGGAAAAAAACAATACACAGGTTTGATTGCATCCCATTTCTAGAAAAATTAATTAATGGAAAAGTAAAATATTGCACGGATTCCCAAGGTTAGCTTCATATGTGACGTATATTTCGTCACGAAACTTGAGTTAGAAGTAAACGAAAATTCATTCACGTTCGGTAACCACTCCGCTAACTACTGGTCTAAAACTTTTAAAAGCACACTTAACTCACATGTGTTAACATATCTATCTTTTTAAGAGTGCGTTTAAAAGTCTTAGACCTGTCGAGACTCGTGTGTTTACTGAAAAACCGGCTACGCCAAAGCGCCGAAACGGCCTCCGCCGAAGCAGCTTGCACCCAAATGGCCCCTACAATAATACGAAAATAGCCATGCCGAGGCTCCTTCTCAGCCTCTGCTGACTCTCTTAGTCTTCACCCTTGATCATCTTCTTCCCTCACTCTGGGATGAGCACGTATTTCGCCTTTTCCTTAAGGACATGGGCATTGCATATGGTAGATATGGTATATATCTAATTGCATACGGTAGATATGAGAGAGGAAGGGAGTGATAAGCCCAGCTTTCATGGCTGTCACTGCATGTACCTACACTCCACTGTGCTGCCCGAATTTCATATTTAAGAGGAAGGAGCAAAGATGGAAGTTGCACTGATTATACAACTCCATGTTTACAGGTTTCCAGCTGAGGAGACATTTGAACCATTTTCTTTCATAAATTTTTGGGCACCTTAACCTCAGCACCACTTGGTGTGCTTTAAGTAGAACAGGAAATCATGGGTATTGGGTTGTTGTAGTGGCTAGAGTACTCGCCTACCACACGAATGGCCAGGGTCCAAATCCCTGCAGAGGTGGATGTTTTTCAGGGGAACCCGATCCCTACTTGAGTGTCTTGTGGAGGGCACTTCAAGTAGGGACTTCCGTCCGTTGGATGAGACGTTAAGCCGTGATTCCCTTGGCGCCTTTCGTTAAGAGTAGGCTAATGCTGATGCCGGGTTTCTATCCACCCTTCCTCCCTTACCTATCCCCTACGGTGCAAATGACCTTAGCCATCGGTCGCCTCCCCAAATATCCAATCCAACAGGAAATCATTGTCGAGCTCCCAGTCTGCAAACTGTAACTCCACATAACACCCCTTATGGTTGGTATCATATCCTTTTGCTTGATACACAAATTTGCAGTCATGCTTGGAAGCAGGAAATGTTTATGACCCACAACTGAAATTGTTATCCCCTTCCTTCAGAGACTCCTCAAGTATCCACTTGTTATCTATCTGCACTTTCTTTCCCCAAACTAAAGCATTATCGCTGCACATTATCACTCAAAAAAGGATCTTAAACTGTTAAGGACACCAGAGTTGGCTGTCTTTACTTATTCTTGCAAAAGGGATAATAAACACAATTCTGATATACTTAGTTGAATTGTTGCATAACTGCACTCTGGGTCCATTTCTTCAATTTCGGGGCAGTGTAGAGCTCGCACTCCAGAACCCATTCTTCAAAAATAAATTTTGATGGACACTGTCTGGCTAAAACACCTTTGAGAAAAGATATTTACTTATTTGACAAGTTCTGTACATATGAATGAAGATGACAATTTTTGGAATTTGCGCATACAAATGTGCTGAAATCAATGCAGCAGATGTGTAAATTATATATTATTGAAGATTTGTGATGATCTTTGGCCAAAAATAGCCAATTCTCTTATTGCACACATTGTGGAGGAAACATTATATGTAAATTATCTTATTATTATTCTTGATTCTATATTTGATATCATAGTGAGCCATGCATGACAAATGGATGTGTAAAAAAGGTTTTGTAACATTCTTTCCTTTAGAAAGACATGATGCACAGTATCTTCAGGAAACAGTTTTATTTGCATTGCAAAATTTACCTGTATACTTGTAGAAACTATTGAAGAGGGCAATTTTATGATGACATAGCAAATATATTGGGGAAGAACAATGGTCTGGAAACAGGAGTGCAACACAATGCTCCATCAACAATGTTTGTGCTGTGATCTAGCCATTCCTGTTATTTAGTCAGAAATGTTGCTGCTGAGCAGTGGCGTAGCTAGTGGGTGTGCTTCCCGGGGCGGTCCTTGAGTTTGGCGCCCCCGGCTCCGCGAATAAATACATTTTATACAGTGACACACTCTTTAAGTTTTACATACGTTAACTGGTCTGTGTACAATAATGATATTATTTTCACATGCTCAAATGTATTATGCTTTAAATACACACCCAACATTCTTGCACTTTAGAGGTAACAGTCTTTAACAAAAAAGCAAAAATAGCATAGAGAGGAAAATAGTAAAAAGTTGTACAAAATAAAGATCATCTTTAAGTAATTCTGACATAAAAACTACAAATGTCAACAAAGAAATTTTTCTTGCCTTTTTGTCTGCAAATTCTTCAATGGTCCTGTCATAATTTATTTTGTCTGTCATAATTGTTGCTCTATAGACAGTATGGCAAGATTTCTGTAATGCAAGGTGCTCATAGTAGATCTTAGGTAATTCTTGATCAGTTTTTGTTTTGAAAAACTCCTCTCACAGGAACACTAACATCAATTGTGAGGAAAATCTGCGGCGTTATTTCTACATTTGGAACTGAATTCCCAAGGTTATACTTTTGAATAAACTGCAGAAGTTCTTTCCTCATCTTCATTCCTTCTTCAATATCAGCAACAGCAATAAAATGCTGAAGAGTTTTTCTCTCATTAAGGAACTCCTCTTTATCAATGTTATCATGATCGTGATCTATTTGTCATTTATATTCATCATCCAAAATATTCGACAGGGTAAGAAAGGCATATTTCTCAGCTAGTGCATGCAGCTGTTGGAATCTTGAAGTTAATTCTTGGATCACTCTGTCCAGTGAAGAAAACATATATATCTGTCCTTAGTTCATGGCAATTCAGCGTCCTGTGATCCTTCACCAAACATTTGTTTCTTCTTTTTCGGTCGACGCTGATGCTCCATTACTATTCCTAGATCATTGCAAATTTCTTTGGTGTAGTTAAGACCATTATTCACTAGCTTGTCCCTGTTTTCAGATTTTTTTTAGAGTTTTATATCACATTTTTGTATGTTCAATCCTTTGGTTTGGAGATGATGGTGATGGAGTCTGTGTCTCATTAATTTCTAGAAGGACGGGTCCCCACAGGCCAAGAAAGCACAAAAAGGAAAATGATTGCAACACTCCAAGTAGAACACCAGCATCTGCCCTTGTAGTTGTATTTTCTGTATCAGTTGTTAACATTTCTAGGGCACTTAAGATTTTTGAGTAATGTTTCTTTACAACACTTACAGCTTCTCCCCTCGCACTCCACCGATTTTCTATTATGCGCTTCACACATTGACCAGTGACTGAAGTTAGAACTTCCCAGCGATGTGTTGATGAATAAAAAAAATACAAACAAACGTTCCACCCATCCAAAAAAGGTAGCACAATTCACACCGACAGAAGCTGCATGAACACCTGCCAAATTCAGAGAGTGATTGGTACAAGCAACATATTCTGCTTTTTTATTAATTTCCTTGATGCGTTTCTGAACACCAGTATGCAGACCAGCCATCACTGCAGCGTTATCATATGCTTGCCCTATACAATTTTTGATATCAATTCCGTCTTTCTCTAATTTTTCTAAAATCATTGTTGAAATATTCTCGGCAGTTTCACTCTTTGTTTCAATGAAATTGACAAATGGTTCCACAACCTTCACTTCATCTCCATCGATCACAACATAGCTTAAAACTTGGCTCGTTTGATCCTGATGTGAAATATCAGCAGTGCTGTCAAATATCATGGAAAAGTGCTTGGCTTTTTTTACATTATTGATGATTTTGCTTTTTAAGTTTTCTCCCAAAATTTCTATAAACTCGTTCTGAGTAGTAGGAGACAGATAGGATGTAGCAAACTTTTTTCCCAGCTGGATTCTCAGAAGATGTTCATGAAGCACCGGATCATATTTCGCCAACAAATGCGCTAGATCTAAAAAATTTCCTCTACTTTCTGTTGCTTCAAGTTCAACATCACACTTGTTATTCTTTTTATTTTTTATTATATGATTTCTTATTATATGCTCCTTTTTGATGGCCTCGTAAAGCCAAATTCTGTTTAGCTAAGAATCTAATAATATCAAGCAATCTTGTAAGGATTGCCTTCCACTTCTTCACCTGGCTTTCAACAACTTCTTGTTCTTTTTTATCAATTGTTGCTCCACCAGCAATCCTAATTTCCAATTCCTTCCATTGTGTGAAATTTCTAACATGATCTACACTGGACTCATGGCCGGATATTCTAGGATTCAGTTTCCACCATATGTTGAATCTGTCCACAGAATTAAATTTTGAGTTAATTCTTTCTGAAAACAGTTTGCAACAAAATCAGTAAATAGCTTCCTTGGAAGGGGAGTACACCATCCAAGATCTCAATATTTTTTCGCCATTAGTCAGAGTTATAAAAAGCCACTCCCGGGTTAGTTTTCTAGTTTGTCCTTTGGTTGACACACCTTGACGAATTACTTCACCAAAATCATTATCTAGATTTTGAACCTTCTAATTGAACAAGTGGATGATTTTGTGTACTTATGCAAGATGTTTACGAAAGATGGACGGATAGATGAGGAGATAATGACAAGTGCAAATGCTGGAAGGAAAGTGGTAGGTAGCATGTGGAGCATGTCAAGGAATTAATGCCTGTCTAAGGTAGCAAAAGTCACCGTGTTCAAAAGTGTACTTCTCCCCATTTTGTTGCATGGTAGTGAAACATGGGTATGACAGGATAAACAAAAGAGTAGACTAAACGCCGTGGGTATTATTATATATTTACCCGCAGTATTCACAAACAAACAACTTGGATGACTCAAGATCTAACTATTTATTTTCCCTGGTCACAGTACACATGATTCCGGCCACGTGACCACAAATACACACATACCGTGAAAAACTTCCACCAGAGGATGCCACATGGCTCCCTGACAGAAGACTGTCAAAATACGTCCTCAGAGATAATTAGCACACATTTCAAATACACCACAGGTATGAGTTATCTGAGGAGTGCTTGTGGTAAGAGTAGGATAGATAGGGTCAGGAATGAGTGGGTAATAAATGAATGTGGGTTAGATGTTCCAGTAATGGATGTGTGTGAAAGGAGTGTGCTTTGCTGGTTTGGCCATGTTGAGAGCATGGATGAGAGCCTAATGACGAAACAGATATATAAGAGTGAAATGAATGGTGAGAGAGGTGGAGGTAGGCCGAGAAAGTTGTGGTTGAATTTGGATAAGGAATTTCTTAGGAGGAGGAATATTAGGAGTCTTAAAAACAGGAGGGTGTGTATGAAGTAATGTATGGGGGTAAATGAGGCAAAAGAGGTTTGCAAGTACAGGTCAGTATGGAGAAAATTATTGAAGCAGAGTTAGGTGTACAAATACGTATTTATGAGTGAAACTTAGTGATTTGGCCTATGCCGGAAGGGAATGGCGTGATTGGTATGTATGTATGTAATTTTGCATAGAAATAGTTTTTTTTGACCCTTGAAAATGTTCAGAATATTTTGTCTTGTAGTAGGCTGTCCAGCAAAATACTCTGTATCTGATTGCTGATTGGTAAGAAAGAACACCTACATGAAATGCAGGTGTCAGGATTAGAGACTTTGATGAAATAAATGCTTTACTAATAAGGTCATCATTAAATAAAATCATTAACTAAAACTGGCATGGGCAATAAGTAGGAAATTACCTCAACAAATGTGTAGAATTTACATCATTTTTAATGAGAAATATTTGATGACTTTCACAACGAATACATTATGATATGCAGGCTTTGACTAAGGTGATGTAAGATTTACTAATCGAAATGCATGAAAGAAAACATTGACTCAACCTGCTACTAAGTGATTATGAGAATAATAACCTCTAATCACAGTGAATGAACCAGCCCTTTTCTAAAATTTTAGGCCTCAGGCCTGCATCAGAATAGTTTCCTTCTCATACACTAGTTATTGCTCACCCACTGCCAAACGATGTAACATATAGGTAGTTTAGACATCTGTGTGATAGAGTTAGTGAATATTTTTCTTCTAATGGACCTAATTACAAAGACTGATGATTATCTAAAGTGTTTTAATTTTAACCTGGCATGGAAAAAATTTTTTCTCACTGACACATCTTCAGAAGATTTTATGTCATAGGTGGCTTTCCGCCACAAATATCTGTATTTCATCGCTAATTAGTCGGATAATACAGCTTCATGAAATGCAGGTGTCAGGATGAAAAACTTAGATGAAATGAGTGCTTCTATTACTAATACAGTTCATCATTAAATTAAATTCATTAACTAAAACATCAAGAGAGTCTTGGGAAATAACTAGAAAATTATTTAAAGGATGGTACTTGCTTGTATGGAACCATTAGAGATACCCTGGTATCACTTTTAAAACAATGTTTTCTAAGCCATCCAGTATACTTTTGAGGGGTAATTAATAAACCTCAAAAAGAATAAAACTTAACAAATAGTTTATTGTCGCAATATTACAAGGTTCACGAGCACGTCGTAATAGCAAGTTGCCGGTAGCGTGGTTCAGGCGAGACTGGTGTCATGGCGCTTTCATGCTCGTAGCGTGGGGCGCCGCCACTGCCATCTGTCGGCCTCTGAGGTTACTTCCGCGACAATTGCCGGTCGCTTGGCGTGCGCCTGGTCGGTGCGCGGCTTCTAAATGTGCCGCCACATCACCCCCTCCGCAGACTTTAGGCCACTAAAGAAAAAGAAAGAAATCAGGTTAGTGGTGGTCCGTTTTTGAAGGGGAAGGATAGAGCACTAAATAGCTGACTCTGCCAGTTCCTTATGGGGATGGAGTGGCCAAGTAGCGTACTCCGCCAGGTGTTTAGGAAAATGGACCCTTCTCCCAGAGCGGGTTTCTCGCTGAGCCTGGGCTGGTGCGGGCGGAGTGTGGGCTGGAGGATCGACAGCAGCCGGTGCGGCGTCGATTGTCGCCGGCAGGCTAGGCGTTGTCCTCTCGGCGCCGATCGAGCTGTCGCCTTCCGCCAGGATGTAGGAGGGCTTCAGTCGGTCGATGGAGATGGCCTTCTGCTTGCCCTTCACGTCGACCACGAAGAATTTCGGCTCCCGTCGGACGACCCGGAATGGACCCTCGTACGGCGGTTGCAGGGGGGGTCGTGTGGCGTCGTTTCTCACGAAGACGTGAGAGGTTGAATGCATGTCCTGGTGGACAAATATCGTCCTATCTCCGTGGTGAGCTGCTGGGACGGGTTGGAGACGTCGGAAGTGCCGGCGCAGCTTCGCGACGAAGGTCTCATCCTCGGCATCAGGTTTCCCGGGAGCGAAGAATTCACCGGGCAGGCGGAGTGGTTCTCCGTAGAGCAATTCCGCTGGAGACGCACCGATGTCCGCTTTCCACGCCGCTCGTATGCCAAGCAGTACTGCAGGCAGGGTGTCGTACCAGCTGTCGGTCTGGTGGCACATAATGGCCGCCTTCAGCTGCCGGTGGAATCGTTCCACCATCCCGTTGGCAGCGGGATGGTAGGCTGTCGTCCTCAGGTGTCGGGCGCCGGTGAGCACGGCCAGCCGGTGAAAAAGGGCAGACTCGAACTGCCGGCCTTGGTCTGTGGTCACTCTCGCCGGTGTGCCAAAACGCGCGATCCAACTGTGGAAGAATTCGCGTGCGACTGTATCAGCTGTGGCGTCGGTGATTGGGACTGCCTCGGGCCATCGCGAAAAACGATCGATGCATGTTAGGCAGTACCGGTAGCCGTTGGACACAGGCAGCGGGCCCACGATATCCAAGTGGATGTGTTCGAATCGCTGCGTTGGAGAGGCAAAACTGCCCAGCGGGGACACAGTGTGACGGTGGACCTTCGCGCGTTGGCAGGGGATGCAGGCTCGTGCCCAAGCTCGGCAGTCTCTCCGTATGGAGGGCCACACAAACCTGTCTGTGACCAATTTGGTTGAGGCCTTTATGCCAGGGTGGGAAAAATTATGAAGCGAGTCGAACACCGGCTTCCGGAACGGCTCCGTTAGGTAAGGCCTAATCTTGGGGGTCGACACATCACAAAAGACTTCACAGTCACTACCGGGCACAAACATTTTCTTTAGGTCAAGGGATCCACGATCGTCAGTATCCGATAGATATTCAGCCTGCGAGCGCGCAAGGGCGTGAAAGTCTATACCACTTGACACGGCTTCGACGCGGGATAGGGCGTCTGCCACTACGTTCTCGCGACCCGCTACGTGCCGAATGTCGGTACTAAATTGCGCCACGTAGTTTAAGTGCCGAAATTGGCGAGGGGAACACTTTTCCGGTTTCTGTTGGAAGGCGTACATTAACGGCTTATGATCCGTGTAAATAATAAATTCACGTCCTTCTAACATGTGGCGGAAGTATTTCACAGCCTCGTAGACGGCGAGAAGCTCACGGTCATAGGGACTGTATTTACGTTGGGGAGGCTTTAACTTGCGCGTGAAAAAACCAAGGGGTTCCCACGCGTCGTCCACGCGTTGATTTAACGCCCCGCCGATGGCGTTGTCGGACGCGTCCGTGAAAAGGGCAAGCGGAAGCCGCACATCGGGGTGTGCAACGAATGCCGCGCTCGCGAGAGCGTCTTTACATTGGTGAAAGGCGCGGTCCAGAATAGGCGTCCACTCAATCACGTCACTTCCCTTCACTCCTCCCTTCAACACCTCACACAGTGGGGATTGCACAGCTGCGGCATTCGGAATGAGCCGTCTATAAAAATTGATCATTCCGAGAAACTGTCGCAAGTTTTTGACGGTCTTGGGAATTGGATAGCACTTCACAGCGTCTATCTTCTCGGTGGTGGGCTTTACGCCGACAGCGCTCACTGTGTGGCCGAGAAACGTCACTTCACCTACACCTAGCACACACTTGGCGGGGTTCACGATGATGCCGTAATCACTGAGACGTTGGAATAACTGGCGTAAGTGACACTCGTGCGCATCTTCGTCGCTGGATGCGACTAAAATATCGTCTAGGTAGGCGTACGAGTGGGGGAGATCCCGGAGCACCTCATCGATAAAGCGCTGAAAAGTTTGTGCAGCGTTACGCAAGCCGAAGGGCATGCAGGGAAATTCGAAGAGACCGAATGGCGTAATAATAGCCGTCTTCGGTACGTCTTCGGGGGCCACAGGGATTTGGTAATAAGCGCGCACTAAGTCTACCCTTGAGAACACATTCTTACCCGCGTGATTGTGGGCGAAGTCCGCTATGTGCGGCACCGGATAGAGGTCTGGAGTCGTCCGGGCGTTTAAGGCGCGGTAGTCTCCGCATGGGCGCCAGTCTCCATCCTTCTTGGGCACCAGGTGGAGTGCCGATGCCCAACAGCTGTCTGATCTGCGCGCGGTCCCGTTCCGCAGCATCTCTTCGAACTTCCGCTTAGCGATGGCCAACTTGTCCGGCGCTAGGCGGCGAGGCTTGCAGGCGACGGTCGGACCTGGTGTCGTCTTTATAAAGTGCACTGTGGAATGTCGACATTCGGTGGGTGTCCCAGATGGCCGGGTGATCTGAGGGAACTCGCCCAATACGGAGTGAAAACGGGACGTGTTGACCACCGTCTTCACTTGCGGGTGGGAACTAGTGACTTCACGGCCGCGGGTTGTCAGGGAAGTGATGCCGTCGATCAGCCGGCGCTGGCGAACGTCGACGAGAAGGTTAAAAAACGATAAAAAATCAACTCCAATGATAGGTTATCGACGTCGGCAACGACGAACCGCCAACGAAAGTCTCGTTTAAGGCCAAAATTAAGGGCTAAGTCGATCCACCCGTATGTTGAAATCACCGAGCCGTTTGCGGCGAATAACTGGTATGCGGATAATGGTTTCCGTCCTTTAACTTGGGACCGGGGGTATACACAGAAGTCGGACCCGGTGTCAACCAGGAATTCTATTTTGCTCGCGGCGTCGATCACAAACAGGCGGCGGGGGTTGGAGCAACGGCCATCGGCCGCCATTAACCGCTGCTCTTGGAGTTTCCCGTCACATAGGCACAGGGGGGTCGGCACTTCCGGGCGGCATCGCCAAACTTCGCGTGGAAGTAACAATATCGCGGGTCACGGGTACCGGATGGACTGCGATCTTGTCGCGGTCGGCTCTTGGATCGCGAGCGACCGCGAAACTTCTTCGTGCTCCATGCGGCAACCTGTCGTGTCAACTCCGCCATTTGCTGGCGCAACTCCGCCAACTCGGAGCACGCCGCAGCGCTTGCGACCTGTGGTTGCGATGTCACCTCGCATATCTTGTCGGCCAGCTTTGCTAATCCCGTCAAATCCGTGGAATCCTGTGCCGCCAGTATCGCTTGAACGGAGGATGGTAAGCGATTTACCCACAGGGTTCGGAGGAAGTCGTCCGGCACAGAATTTCCCGCCAGGGAGCGGATGTGACGGAGAAATTGGGATGGCTTCCGGTCCCCAAGTTCCTCGTGTTCGAGGAGTTGCCGGATCCGCGTCTCTTGCGATGTGGATAATCGTGACACCAATTCCTCCTTGAGACGCTGGTATGGGTTATCTCGAGGGGGTGTAATGATGATGTCCTCCACTTCGACGGCGTGGCGGTTGTCGAGCACGGAGACCACGTGGGAGAATTTCAACTGTTCGCTTGTGATGCCTGACAGAGAAAATTGTACCTCCAGTTGGCTGAACCACAGTGCCGGTCGTTCCGGCCAAAAAGGTGGAACGCGCATAGCCACTCGACTAACAAAAGACTCGTCCGTTGGAGTACCTTCGCCGTGAGCGTCGGCCATGGCGGCCGTTGAGCACTCGCACTTTCCTACGCACAAACTAGCTACGTGAACTCACGTCGTCGGTCACCACTTGAGGGGTAGTTAATAAACCTCAAAAAGAATAAAACTTAACAAATAGTTTATTGTCGCAATATTACAAGGTTCACGAGCACGTCGTAATAGCAAGTTGCCGGTAGCGTGGTTCAGGCGAGACTGGTGTCATGGCGCTTTCATGCTCGTAGCGTGGGGCGCCGCCACTGCCATCTGTCGGCCTCTGAGGTTACTTCCGCGACAATTGCCGGTCGCTTGGCGTGCGCCTGGTCGGTGCGCGGCTTCTAAATGTGCCGCCACACTTCATTCTTGAAACATATTTCTAAGGGAAGGATATCTCTGTAGTCATATGAATTATTTCAGCAATGT
Organism: Ceriagrion tenellum; assembly: GCA_963169105.1. Classification (NCBI taxonomy): domain Eukaryota; kingdom Metazoa; phylum Arthropoda; class Insecta; order Odonata; family Coenagrionidae; genus Ceriagrion; species Ceriagrion tenellum. The sequence goes on from OY720639.1 coordinate 107,485,982, forward strand.
TCCCTTAAACAAATTTTATATGGAGAAATTTCAATACTACATAATAATATTTTATTTTTCCCAATGATTTTCGCATACAAAAACAGAACATGTCAATATAAAAAGTACATGGTAAACCATTCATGTAATTCAGTTGTTAGATACCAAAATGTAGGCCATGGAAAATTGATTTGTATTTACATTGATAAAGCAACAGCACCTATGCAATCTAGCCACACTTGCATAAATTCATAATTAAAAAGTGTAAAAATACCATTTTTGTAAAATTTTTATGGAGAGACATGTGTGTCCAAATGGAACCATACGTGCCAAGAAAATATGAGTAAGATTATCTGAGGTACACATTCCCCAAACCTGCTCTTCTTCTGAGTATGCAATGCATAATACCTAGAGCCTTTTCTCCTTGGACAATTTATTATCTAAGCATTATAAACATGTGAAAAGGTGTCATTCTAGCAATAACTTTCCTTTACATAATGGGTACAGCTTGCTCATCTATTCATGTTTGAGTACCAGAGGTCCACTGCAACAGTCCTTCTTTGAGACTTTCTTCCAATAAGCACGTACCTTAACCATGTGTGCAATTGTACATGTGCCTCTATGATAGCCTTCAGGATTCAGACTAGGAATGTGTTGTAGTCGCTTAGCACCTATTTCTCTTCATCTCAGGTGAGGTGATGAAAAAACCTTGGGACCACAGGGTTGAGGAAAAGCTACTATGGCCTGTAAAGACCTTCCATCCTTGGTATTATGCCTCTCTTGAGGCTCCTCAGCCTCTGCTGAATCTCTTCGTCTTCATCCTTGATCGTCTTCTCCTGGGATTGGAATGTATTTGTCCTTTTCCTGAAGGACTTGGTCCATTGTCCTTTTGTGTGTGTAACCTATGAGATAGGGAGGGAGTGTTAGGTCCGGCTTCAATGCTGTCACTCCATGTACAGTCCTCTCTACTGCCCAAATGTCATCTCCTGGAGGAACGAGGAAAGATGGAAGTTGCTCTACTCATTCCTCTCCATGTATTTAGGATTCCAGCTAAAGAGACACTTGAGCCACTTTCCCATTTGCTTTCGTAAATTTTTTGATCACCTCTCCCCAGCCCCACTTGGCTTGCTTTAAGTAGAAAAGTAATCCTTCTTCCAGCTTTCATCCAAGTTGCAGCCGTGTGTATATCCCTTCATGATTGGCAATATTTTCATTATATCTCTTCACCACTTGACAGTGGTGCCTGGAATCAGGAAATATTTATGAGCGCTCAACTGTACATAATTGTTTTCCCCTCTACTTTACTGACTCCTTAAGTATTCACTTTCCACTTATAATCTACCCTTTATATCACTAATCTAAAGAAGTATTTCTGTAAAATTTTACTAAAAATGTCCATTGCTTTTAGGGTCGCTAAAGTATTATGCCACTATTACTTTGCATGATCGAGGAGATAAATCACCTTTTCCTGATCTAGTTGCATTACTGCCATCTGTGGCTACATCTTCAATTTATGAGCAGTGTTTAGTACTCATACCAGAATCCATACTTATAAATCATTCTAAAATATATTTGGTAGATGCCATACTATACCGTCAAAATTAAAATATCTTTGGGAAAGGCAATTATTAGCTTTTTAGGAGCATTTGAGTGAATAGGACAGCTTTTTAAGTTTTGAAGCTCATTGATGTCAAGGATTAAAAAAGTATTTAAGTCAAGGTTAAGGATGTGTAAATTAGTTATCCTTAAGATGTGTGATGAAATTTAGCCAAATATTGCCAATTCTCGTAAGGCACATATTGTTTAGGAAATATAATGTACAAAATATTATAGTACCGATTCTGTGAATGTGGAATGACTTACTATTGTAGTACACTGTGTGTAATCAAATTGGGATGATATTGAATATATAAATACTTGTATTATTCCCTGAAGAAAGACATGACTCTGATAATCTAAAAGAGACAGTTTAATCTGCTTTGCAAAATTTACCAGTATGCATATTTGAAATGTTGCAGTGGAACATTGTGTGACATTATGGAGTTAAACATATTGGCCAAGAGCAATGGTATTGAAAAAAAATGATGCGCAAAGCTCCAGCTATGTTTATATGGTGCTTTAATCATTATTTTTATTTTATTGAAAATATTGAAGTAGAGTAATTCTTGGTACAATGCAATTCTTGTAGCAAAGAATCAAATATAAAACCTTGAAAAGAACACAAATGACAAAAAAACCAAACTCTACATACCAAAATTTAAAGTTAAAGATAACAATTGCAAGAAAGGGGGGCGGGAAATCATGAGATACAGGGATATGGAGAGAAAAGTGAAGAAGAATTTCTGTGGAGCGGAAGTGACCATTTATAGCACTGTGAAGAATAGATAACTCAGAGATATTCCTCTGGGTGGACAACAGGGTTAGAGATAGGAAAGAACTAATCTCTCATCTGCTGGAAGTACAGAGGTGTGGTACTCAGTGATGGACAAGAAGATATTGAAAGGGCATTCCAGAACTTTCAATTTGGAGGGACAGGCTGTGGGATATATTACAGATCAGTATTAAATAATCAGAGGAATGCATCCTGTGAAAACGGTCTTGAGGGATAATGGGTGGATGATGCTGGTATGCCTGTACAGCATACCCATAACAGACTTGGCCTTGGATTTAATTCTATTGATGTGGGGGACGAAATTAAGTTTGGGGTTAAAGGTGACACCCAACTCATTATGAGAGGAGGCGATTGGCATCAGTTCATGAAATAGGGTGTATCTTTTAGGAATTGCCTTGTGTTTGAAAAAAATATATATTTTGACTTCAAAGGATTAATTTGAAATTTATACCGCATTCACCAGGCCTCCAGAAAGTTGAGAGTATTTTGAAGAGACTGGGAGGAGTCAGTAACATTCAGATTTCATTGATTGATTTTGCAATCATCTGCATAAAGGACGATTTCACAGGAGCAGGAGAGACTGCAGCTGCATATATCATCGATGAAGAGAGTAAAGAGAAGTGGTCTAAGAACACAACCTCGAGGAATGCCAGAAGTAAGGAGTAGACTTAGGGAAGTGGCTCTGTCAAGAACAACACACTGAGTGTGTTCAGTAAGGATGTTGGTAAGAAGAGACAAGAAAGAGCCATTGGTATTATAGCAGATGGCCAATTTGTGAATTAAGAGGGCGTGATTTGTGAAATCGAAAGCTTTTGGAAAGTCAGTGTGGCAAATGTCGAGTTTAGAAGTGGCTTCAAGGGCTGATGTGATGTGGTGATGCAAAGAGAGAGGTTTATAGTGAAAGAGCCACTTAGAAGGAAGTCATGCTGCTGAGGTGAAATGCATGGGATGGTGAATAGTAGTAGACAGTTGTGAATAATCTGTTCAAATATGATAAAAGAATGGGAGCAATAGATATTGGACAATAATTACTACCCTCTTCTTTAGATCCAGATTTTAAGATGGGATTCACGAGGGCTGTTTCCCAGTTTAGGGACAAAGAACCGGATGCAAGAAATCGATGAAACAATTTGCCCAGTGGGGAGTCTGTTATTTGATGTAGGAAGAGTGAACCGCGGGCATCAACTCCAGTGGCATAATTTGGAGGTAAAGATTTGAGCAGGGAGAGGATCTCATAGGGCAAGGCATAGACCATTGAGAGGGAGTTTGTGCACTGATGGTTGAAATTGAGGAGGAATCAATGATGGAGTAAGTCGAGCTTTCCAAAATCCTGACAGTACAATTATGAAAGGAACATCATTTATAAAATTTCTAGACATTTAAACTGATGGATTATGCATTGAAGGATCATAGGAAGTCGTTGTGGATAATAGTGATGAAGACTTCTCTGTTATGTTACTGGATTAGACTTTCCATGGATGCTGTGTCACTCTGTTTTTTCCACTGAGGAGGTTAAGAGTGTTGACCATAGAAATCTCAGCCATGTGTAGCCTAATTTGGTGCCATAACCAAGAAGTCTTCATCAATTGAGGCCTTCATGGAATGGAGTGTTTTATGTCATAAATCAACAGCCTACATTGAGAAAAATTGGCCTCTAACTCTCTGATGTGAAGAATATCTTTTACCTAGAGGAATTGTCAACTTTCAATAATAAAACATTTTTAAAAATTTTATTTTAGTTATAATTAGTTGAGCATTGACTACTTTGATATAACTATGCATGAGCTTTCCTAGGTCCTTTAAACCACATCCTGTTTTGGAACACAACAAGGTGCTTTGTAAAAGTGATAAAAAATAAATTTTATCCTTAACCTTGATATACTTCAAAAAATTCAATATAACTCCTTAAGCTAAAGGGTAAGAGTATTGTTTTGTAATGTGGTAAGGAAAAAATAGTATGATAAAAAGATGTAAAATGACAATGACAATATTTAAAATTTGAACTTCCCTACAACATTACCACTATGCCAAGAAGTTGGAATCATACATGAATTTCAGAAATATAATTCTTTTTGACTGGTTATTTGTTTGTTATATTCTAATTTGAAGAATGATAATCCCATTTCAGTTTCCCTTAATTCATGTAGGAGGGAAATGGATTTTACAATTTTATCTTCCTTTGCATAATATCAGTACCTTAAGTCAGTCTTTCAATTCCACAGGAAATGGGAATTTATATTTGGGGAAATATTTTCTTTTGAATTAAATTTTATTTGAGAATTGAACTAACCTATGCTGGAGAAGGGCCAAAGCTTGAGGCGCCGGATGTTTTGGCTGATTTGTCAGAGAGGTGGTGGTCTGCCACGAGGGTGAACGAGATGTTATTGTCCTGAATAAGAAATATATAGAACTGTTAGTCAGTTTGCCCAGCAATATTAATCAGCCACAGTTCATCTCAGGGTATTTATTACTTCCTATTGCCACCCCATAATTCCTTCTAAATAGGAGCATTATTTAATTTATTATATTACAATTATAGAATGATAATTCCATTTCAGTTTCCCTTAATACATTTTGGAGAGTCATAGATTTTGCAATTTCATCATCCTTTGCGTAGTAGGGGCGTACCTCAGGTCAGTCTTACAATTCCACAGGAAATGGGACTTTTCTTTTGAATTAAATTTTATTTGAGAATTGAACTAACCTCTGCTGGGGAAGAGCCAAAGCTTGAGGCGCCGGATGTTTTGGCTGATATTTCGGAGAGGCGGTGGTCTGCCAGGAGGGTGGACGAGATGTTATTGTCCTGAATAAGAAATGTATACAACTGTTAGTCAGTTTGCCTAGCAATATTAATCAGCCACAGTTCATCTCAGGGTATTTTTACTTCCTATTGCCACCCCATAATTCCTTCTAAATAGGAGCATTATTTAGTTTATTATATTCCAATTTGAAGAATGATAATCCCATTCAGTTTCCCTTAATACATTTTGGAGAGTCATGGATTTTGCAATTTCATCATCCTTTGCGTAGTAGGGGCGTACCTCAGGTCAGTCTTACAATTCCACAGGAAATGGGACTTTTCTTTTGAATTAAATTTTATTTGAGAATTGAACTAACCTCTGCTGGGGAAGAGCCAAAGCTTGAGGTGCCGGATGTTTTGGCTGATATTTCGGAGAGGCGGTGGTCTGCCAGGAGGGTGGACGAGATGTTATTGTCCTGAATAAGAAATGTATAGAACTGTTAGTCAGTTTGCCTAGCAATATTAATCAGCCACAGTTCATCTCAGGGTATTTTTACTTCCTACTACCACCCCATAATTCTTTGTAAATAGGAGCATTCCTGAAATAATGCCAGTCTTATGGTCTCAATAGGGTATTTATTACCTCCAAGATTTTGATGGATATTTCTTAGCATTTGGGAAAGAAGAGAGTAATTGAAAACAACTGTAGTTGAGACACTTTGTTCTAAATCTGCAACACAGAGACTGACAAGATGTCCTCAACCTAATAGATATACTGAATCACCCCTGTGAATGATTCATATTTACAAGACACACTGAAGTTCATCCCAGGTAACAAATACCGTTCATCTAAAGTATCGGATGGGGAGACCAGTACTGCATTCTACAGCATTAGGACTGTGGATTTCTATGACTCTATTTGGACTAAACATATTTGCATTTGTGTTATTACAAGACCTTGCTTGCGTGCCTTGCTGATATGTATAAGAAGAGTTTTTGCCTCTCTGGCAAAACAGTCACAAACCAAGTTACCCGAAATCCAAGGTATTACTTGATGATCTCATTCATTGTGGAATGCATACTTTGAATAGAAATGTGATCAAATGTGTTGTAAAGTTAAAAGTAGGTGAGAGGTAGATTACTAGATGCTTATTATAAATAAATGCTCTTACCTACTGCTGCGGATGCCCGTCCTGTTGGTTGGGCTCCAGTTCTCCTCCTGGCAGAGCACGGAGGAGGCAATCCCCTCTCTCTAGGGGCAGGCGCACCATATCGCCCGGAACCTCTTCCGGCTCCTCTGGAATGACTTCCAGAGTGGGTCGGAAGAAGTTTCGAGGATAATAATGTGGCCCCAAAACCCCCGCAACCACTCCCGTCTCTTCCCGGATAATTTCCAGGGAGGGCCGGAAGCAATTACGGGGGTAGTAGGGGCGTACCACCCCAGGAGAGGGGGGACTACTCTCCTCCAACCTCTCCGGAGGACTCGATACCTCTTCCTCCTCTGGCTCTTCCCCGTCCTGCCTCTTACAGCATGCTGAAAATTCAAAGAAGACATCTTGTCATAAATTATTGGGGTCTGATAAACAATAATACAATTTCCAGAAATGGCTGTTGTCTACCTATTGGTCTATTTATTCCTTGTATTATTAAAAATCTAGGCAGCAACAATATGTCATTTCATCCCCCTTTTCCTGCTCGCTTCCGCATTTCTCTCGCAAATTGATTTTTTACTCATGCTTTTGGATGTACACCAGAATTTTTCCCCTGCATTGCAGAATATTTTCATGGTAAAATAGCCTTTCCTTTATTATAATTACATGTAATTATCCTCTCAATAAACGGAAATATTTAGGACGCTGTTGGTTAAAATAAGTGTTTTAACCCATATTGGCGCGAACACGCTCTTTGTATTCGGTCCTCGTCCACATGTACAGCCAACAAATTATGTGAATAAGGGATTCAAATCATTAAAATTGTGTTATCTGATGACTAATTTAATTATGCCTGCCCAGCTAATTATACTGGTAATAGATCTCTGAATTCCCTCATGGTTAGAATATTTATAACATAGAAGCTAGATAAGTGCTATTATATACATGAATTGATGATGTATTTTGTCAGCCTATCAATCGCTCCCAGCTTGTTCCGTCTTCCTTATTGTTCACTTCTCATCTGATCGATGATTTATCGAATACAGCATTAAATCAGTTTTTTTAAATGGGATTTCTTGCTTTCGAGCATACCAATCTTCCTTGAACTCCGAATCGTAGTAATGTTACCCTAAAATGAATGCCCAGATTTGACTGTGTGCCGTTTTGAGAGTTCATGGCATTAGCTACACAAAAGAGTGTGTTTCGAAAACACAAAAAGACTAATTGATGATTGACAGCAGAAGATACTTCGTTTCCTATACAATGAGGTATGTTTAATCCAGAATTTAACTTTCTAGACATTTCAGCTAATATCCGAATGTCTAGTATTCTTATTATTGTACCCTTGATGTGATTAAAATGGTTTATTAAGTCATGTTGTCTTGAAGGAAGGTTTTTCTGGTTCTCTTGATTGAAGGTTTTTCCATCCCCATGCCGCAGGGCATGAGGATGATGGATGACATGTCCATCGAAACGTAGGCAGAAATGGATAACCTGACCCAGTGGAAATCCCGAATAATCTTCAACGTCTTGTTCTCTTGTTGCTCCATGGAATTCGAAGATTTGTCGAATGTAGCACTATTTGATCAATATGAAAAATGATGGAGTTCTATTCATTCGGGTATACCAATCTTCCTTTATACTCGGAATGGGAATCATGTTACCCTAAATTAAATGCCAAAATTTGACTTTGTATCGTTTTTTTTTTCAAACTTTTATCTACATAGTCCGTAGAGAAGGATAATAAATACTTATACCTTAGGTAGCAAATGGTTAGTTCTAGATAGGTACAAAATAGGGTAGTCGGGGTTTATTAGAGTGTCTACTTATAGACACTTAGCCTCAGCCTGCGAAATCACAAAGGGAGTATATCTTAATATGTCACTTACTTAAAGCATTTATCGATTACTACTTATGTAAGAACAACATCGACAGCATTCACTGATTTCCCCATGAAGAAGCATTCATCAGGGGGCTCGAAGCGTCTGGTGTATACCATGAAAAAGCGGAATTCACCCGAATGGTTAAATAGCTCATCATGAGCTGCGAAGGCGTATATAAGCGAAGTAATATATGTTCGTAGTAAGTAAAGCACATGATAAATAAATAGTAATATATTGTACAAAGTTTTGTCATTAACGGAAGATTTCAAATATATGGATTAATAAAACTCCGTTATCATACGACGTAACATGGCGAAGAAAACTCAATCGCGGGAAATGAAACGAAGAAATGTGTGGATTAAAATATACGTTAAATAATGAAAAAATTGAGGGACTGGGAGACCGGAGACACTATAAAAGACCGGGAATTACTAATAGGAAAAAATTTGGGCATGGGGATGTGAGCTCCTGCATTAGTCGTGGTCCGATTGTTCCATCGCGCCTGTATCATGAGGGACTAAGTTTGAAGCGAAATCGCCCATAAATCCAGCAACCCAGAAACATTAATTTGAGTGATCAACTTTCGGAAAAGGGAGGAGGACAGGCGATTCAATTGAAGGCGCGAATTTAAGGACGGCAGATGAATGACTAACATGTTATAATTATTCGTCAAATGGCGAGGAACAGAATGTTGCATTGACGGGTATACAGCTCCGGAAAACCGTCAAATACGTTGCGAGAAAAAGGTGTAAGATGGGGTTTAATACACTGGATGGGGCAATAGTGACGTAAAATAGTCGAAATTAAGAATTAATACCACTGCTCCTGGAGTGAAATACTAGAGTAATCGACAAGATCACTCCATAATTACGCGCCGATTACCAATTGCCGCGACAGTATTTATTTACTAAAGGTAACGGTTACTTTCAGAATTTATAACAGGTTCAGTTCAAAATCAATTGCTATTTCCGGTAAAAGTAAGTAAATAGTAATCGCTACCAGTAATAGGATGAATTATAATCGACTGCTCCGCTTTACTGGTCAAGTTCCTTTCATTCATGTTGTATACATTAATTTCTTTATGGACATCGCGGAAAATCGAAGAAAAATCACTATTTACTTCCTTTAATGTTCAGCGATAAAATTTCTTATGACTGCTGAACTATGATAAGGGTTGAAATGTTTGTATTTTTATTTGAGGAAGCAGTAGATATCGGCTAGTAACAAAGTAGGCGTTCTAAATTCACTATTTTTTCCTGCTCACGGTAAATTTTCAACTGATAATGCTTCTATGATTCAATATTAAACGCTAAAAGAAAATTTGGTTACAACTTACACATTAGACAGCCCATGTTCGGCGGTAATTGCGCACTTTTCAAAGTCGTGTTCGCAGTTGCTGATTCGCACACTTTTACGAAGTCTCACGTTTGACAATGATCCTAGGTAACGGTTACTTTGGAACCACGAGAGGGGTTTTTTTTGTCATTGTTGTGGTTTATAGTTCTGATATTCTATGTTGGAATATTTAATGTCATTTGATTTCACAATTTTTTTTGTTAGGATTATTGGTTCACAAATTTACTTTATAACTCAAATCATGAATTATAAAAGCTTAATATTTTAGTAGGAATTACACGATTTTTAGCTCCTGCTCATTCTTCTATGGCTCTAGCAGCCCATAAATTAGACGTCGTTGCAGATTTGGTTCTAATTTTTGAAATTAACCATGGAAATTTAGAATTGCGCCTTTGTTTATAATTTAGCCTTCTTGTGGCTACTGAATGGATATCGTTCAATTTGTTAGGAAAAAATAACATTCTTATCTAGATGGACATAGCTGTGAACCGTCGTTTATATTTCGAGGCCACTAGACGTTCCATCTCTATTTCGATGTCGATACGTGGCCCATGTTTAAGCAAAAATTAAGTACAACTCCAGAAATGCTCTATAAAAACAGGACAACGTTGAATCTTGTAACTTATGAGATATTCTGAACTGCCCTTGAATTAATAAGTTTTAACCTCTTCATTTATGTTCAAGAGGGAATGTCGTTTCATCTGCATTTGTTTGCGAAAAGAAAGAGCATTGGTTTCTGGTTCCTGAGTAGTAAGATTTTCACGGATTAACTAGCTTATATTCTTTTGAGGTAAGGGTGTATACACTGTGAATGAACGTGTGACTATTTTTTGAGGAGTATGCAACTCAAACCCCAAATTCAATTTTCTTTCATTTCTTCGATTGAGCGAATGATATATTTTACAATTTCACGTCGGGACTCCGCCACCTTTCACTCATTTGATGACATGTAAGTGTTACATTTTGCTTGCAAATCGAGTAATCAGGCAATTATTGCACACGTGTATGGTACTGCACATCACTTCCAGGAGGTAGTCTGGATGTCGTTTCGCGGAGTGGTGGGGACCGAAAGTTTTTAATAAATCAGAAGCAAAAAATCTGTGTGTTAAGCAATTACAAGTCTAAGTTTGACTCCTGCGTGGCAGGCGACTTTATTGGGTTTTACTGTGCAAAGTTGTAAGATGTATTTAATTTTAATTATTTACCTATCAAAAATAGTGAATGAGTTTTTCTGTGAAAGGGAATCAAGCAAAGTTTCTTTTGTTAAAAAATGTTGACACAAAAATTAATTCAGAATAAATAATAAATTAAATTAGCGTTCTCAAAGGGAAAATTAAATATTTTTTGTAAGTTCCCTGAGAGAAATAAGTTCACTCACCCATTCTTATTTATTTCAAAACCATGTAGCGCAAGTTTTATAATATGACAAGCATTCAGGTGAAATTCATACGGAGACTCTCTCGTTTAGTATACGAAGAACCTATTGTTACGGATACTATTGGAGTCGCGACTAATTTTCGCGACTAATTCATTAATTATTCATTCGTGATGCCAGAAGCAGGGGATAGAAATTAATCATAGTAAATGCACTCTAGTATTCTTCATGGGGAAGATATCAAAGGCGCCTAATCTACACTCTCAGTGGGGTTAACATTAAGCCTTCAGATACAGTCAATTTCCTTGGAGTTGCCTTTACTTATGGCATAGCTCTTTGAGTCCCAGTGAGAGTCGTATGTTTTTATCTTTCATTTTAGTTTCATTAAACGTTCGCAGACAATATCACCGCGTATTGTAGAAGTTCAAGTTCAGGCATACGGATGTAAATAAAAACACCGATAGGATACAAAACTCCTTCTGAAATTCGCCTTGAAATAAGATAGCTCGGAATAAAGGATAACTGAGTAACAAACCTGAGTCGCGATCATGGTTCTTCATAATGCTATTGTTTAATTTTGCTCTTGATTTCGAAAATTTGATCGCCATCAAGTAAAATCTGGAGCTTCATAACAATGGAGGGCGTTCCCAAGACTGTGATCATTTCCCTTCCAATGCGACATGCCTTGTTGATGGCGATTACGACCAAGAGACGGAAAGATCCGTGATCCCGTCCCTAACCGAGACATTTTTTAGATCTGAATTCGAAATCTGGTCAAGTAAATGATTTTTACGGAGCGTATTTTGTCTCTCGTGTAATTACAAAATTTCACATCATCAGCCTACATGTTGCAACAACATGTTACATACATTCATGTCGCCAGTATGAGAACATTCATATAAATACCCATTTGCGTGTATTGAAAATCGAACACAGATCACTCTATCGCTGGCCATGTACATCTGAAAGCTGCAACATTATCCGTTACCTAGTAATTTATTTCAATCATGACTTTTTACTGCCAACAGAAGTCTTTTTTAAGGCTTTTTTATTTTATATGTACGGCGAGTTTATAGCTAATACATATAAGAACATATTATGCATTCAGATGTCGAAGAGTTGTTTATCTATAGCTACACCTAATTTGGGCCAAACTTTTCTAAAATAATTCGCATGTTCTGCATTTAATAGATTAAGCTTTACAATAAACAGCCCGTCGCCAAGTCCCGGTGATAAGATACGAAAATGTCGGAAAAATATGGCTATGACCTCGCATCGGAATCGAAGGACTCGTTTATATTCCACACTGCACGACTAATTTATAAATAAAGTCTTGAAATCGGAACTTCATCAATTCAAAAGGTAAAAATTGTGGAAAAAAAGATTACGTTGACTTGTTTGTACAATTGTAATGAAATCTTTTTTGTATCAAATTTTGGTACGAAGGAAGCTAGATTTACATTTTTTCGGTGAATGAGACACAGGGCGCGCAATTCAAAAAGGTCCTCGGAATTCCGACCACAATGAATATCCCTTGGTGGTAGCACACGAAGATTTCAGCATAATTTTTGAGTTGGGTGGTATAGTGGATAACTTTTATTACCATTATTTCTTTTAAAAATGATATTATTCGACGTAAGATGTAAGCTGAAATTGACAGAGCGATACACCGCGACTGAATGTTCGAAAAATATAAGAAGGTAGCTCGAAAGATTGATGAAGAAGCCGATTGATGGGTAAGTTCTGGGCTTCGGCAAATGTGAGTTTCATTGCGAATTTCCATATTTTGCTGTAGACGATGTTTTCCGCATTGTTACCAGTCTTTCGAAGAACGTGCTGCTCCTAGATGTTCCCAAGAATGTCGAATTCTGGCGCGCGAACAACTTTGCGTTAGTTTCTTCCGACTCGTACTTATTACTATATCATAAGAGACTTTTTTTCGTAAACACTCTTCCTTCCAAGTTGCTATTTGGAATTTTTAAACACCGTTTTATCAAAAAACCTTATAAACCTGTATAAAAATCAGTGCTGTGGAAGTGAAGTTTTCTTTGCATCTACGTCCATGAAGTGCCATGCAAGCCACCACTAGGGTACGTGGCACTGAGTAATTCCACACCAGGCATACAACACTCATGCCAACTGAAATAAGAACCCCACACACTCGCCCGGATACCAGGTGCAGGCCAAAAGCAGTCTGAATGACAATGCGCGGTCAGAACAGAAACTAGGAGAGTGCAACGTAAACGAGCATGCTACCATCCAGTATACTATTTAACGTTCAGTATACTATTTTAAGATACAACTACTGGTTAGTATTTTCAATGGACTGATTAGATGTTTAAATGTGATGCAATACAATGTACTAAATCATGAGGGGAGCTATATCTCACATGAAATTTCATGCAGGGCTATTTGCTAATATTGCTATTAAGATATTTAGCACAAGTGCAAAACCTACTTACTCAGTGAGGGTCAAAGTTTTCCAGAACCGATTCAGTCATTATATTAAAAAGCATAATTCAAATTCCTTCGATTTCAGATAAATCGATCGATTGTTCACATATTTATAAGTTTATAAATAATTTGAAACGATAAGAACATTTTTAAGAAACAATATTTTTAAGTGAATGACAATTGGTGATACAATCACGAGGTCAGGCCAGGGCCGCCTTAAGCCGGCAGGCGAGTGAATTTAGGAGAGTAATGAGGCGGTTTCTCATGGTTCTAGTCGAGTCTCACGCACTTGTAGGAAGACAGGGTAAATTCTTGAAGCGTCGATGGTAATGAAGATACGTACACAGACATTTTGGGAAACCAGTAATAGCATGGATTTAGAGCCCATCATGAGCCTCCATTCTAAGATATGTTTACTTTAGATACATTGTGTACCAACTTCGGGTGTAAGTAAATCACTATTTATTATTTTTACGAAGGCTTTCCCCGAATAAACTGTTTGCATCCGTGCCTTCCAAAGTATGGAATCATAGCCTCATCGATAGAAATAGATTCTTCTAAAGGCGCAATTCTACAAAAGTTTTTGTTCAGTTCACAAATGACTGGACGCAATTTTGCGAGACGATCAGATATGTGTAATGTACTATTATCTGCACAATGGATGTTCGTAAATATATCCTCAAACTTGTTTCTTCTCATACTTCTAGACACCAGTGAATTGTAGACATCTTCCTTTTCTTCCCAATACATTCTTCTTCTTGGGAGCCAGTTATAATCGGACAAAAACAATATGCCTAAAAATGTATAAATATCTTCCTTCGAAACCTGCACACACCTATTCCTCGATGCCGCATATTGATTTGTAAACTCAACAAGTTTCGTAATGATGTTGTCATCAATAAAAAGTTCGAAAAACTCTAATGGGTGACTGGACGAGGATAAAATCAGTGGAGGTGTGAAACATGTACTCCAAGAATCGCAAACATGGGTAGTTAGATCAAAACTCACCCATCTCCGTTTTATGTTTTGGGTTTTGGTTGATTTCCTTCTCCTTTTAGAATGGGATGATTCTTCAACGAATTTGTGTTCCTCATCAACTTCACCAGGGTCATCTTCAATGTCAATGTTGAAGTCACCTTCCGCTTGCAGCTGCCGGCCACAAAGACGATCAGGATCGTCCCCAGAATCCTCACATGTTTCGTTTCCATCTTCTGGAGGAGTTATGTAAATGTATACTTACACCTTTTACCTTACATCTCTTACACCTTTTTCATCCAACTCTTCTAGCTCGTGAAGTATTTCTGTTGTAGTCAGCTGTTTGCTACTAAATTAGAGATGTAAATTAAATGATGAGCTCACGAAAAAAATATGTTTCCCTCTAGGAAATTATATACTAACCTTGCCATGCCAAAATTTATTTAGACTACTGCACTCCAAAAGAATCTTAGCGCAGTTCAGCAGAGAGAACGCTCGAATTCTGGTCAACCTAGCACGTCTGGACTTGCCCAACAAACTAGCCTTATCTGCCCAGTGGGTCGAAACGACCCCCACCAATACCATGACCCGTGGCAGACACAGGAGACATGAAATTTGGTAATTGAATACGGAATAATGAAATTGAGTATACAAAGTATTGTAGCTTGTCGTGTCATTTTGATTGAGCTGGAAAATATTGGTTACATTGTACGTCAAAGTTATTCGAAAATCGCGGTAAAGAGAAGTAATTTTTTATGTCCTCATTACAATGATTTGAAAATGTACCCTTGGAAATATTACTTCAGGAATGAATCACTTGCTTCCCTGTAAGACGAAAATAACAACAATGTAGACAAATATTTCAAATTAGAGAGACTAGGATTTTTTTTATCCCGTGGGTCGAAAACGACCCACTGGGCATATATGGGTTAATGTATTACGTCTCTCAAGAACTAGGTTCTCTATTTTTTCTAATTCCTGATCTTTGTTTTGCACTAATGATACCTCTATTACACCGGTATGAGAATATAATCTTCAACCTCTGATTAAAATTGAAACAATTCCTACGCATAATCTAAGAATAGTTCTGATCCAAAATTGATTCTAATCTCTGACTGTAGAGCTTCAAATGGGACATTACTTGCTCTTTAATTGCAAATTTTCCAGCATCCATATATGGATTTATTGAGCAACGATATTTCCAGAAATCAACATACAACATATCTTTAAAAGAGAATCAGTCTCTGTAAGTATTGTGAAAAACAAATTAATCAGCAGAGAACTCTGTGTAAAATTGTACGCTATTACCTTTTCCATATCGTTATTTCACTCAAGAAGTTGAAATATGGAGGTTTCACTACGTAGATATCATTGGCGTCGTCAGCATCAACACTTTGGGGGGGAAAATTAGGGGGGGAAAATGGGGGGTCCGGGGGCATCCCCCCGGGACAGGACGGGGGGCAAATTTTAGAAAAATTGTGACCTTGAAATGACGTTTGAACACTAATTTAAACCCAAAATCGTACATTTGTACAAGCAGGTTTTTCATTGAAACAATTTGTATTTAACCTGAAAACATGTCTATAGTTCGTTTTTTGAACCATTGGACTTGACAACAATGGAATGCCCTATACCACACGCTTGATTCCAAGTCCAATCGTTCAAAAAACAAACTATAAACATACAATTGAAAACTCATTCTAAAATGTATGTAGTATATAGGTATCAAATAAAAACTCATTATCAGGTCAGGTTTAATATGCTTTATTTTACACACACTACTGTTATTACATACGGTCTATCACATTACAACGTAAACATTAACTTTAAAATCTTAGACTTGTTTCTCTTTACAGTACATTATAAAAATTCAAATTGACCTCTTGCTAAACGGATGTATACTGGAACTGAAACAACCCCAAAGTGGTTTATTTATTATCCTTTACGTAACCAAAATAACCTCTCCTAGTTTCACATTTTGAAATAAACAGTTTTGCAACATTTTTTGCTTCTACCTTGTCCAATATTTCTTTGTGAACGTAACAAACAGCAACATGATTCAACCTTTTTTGAGTCATGGTTGATCTTAGGTAGGTCTTCAGTTTACGCAGAGCACTAAAACTTCGCTCTGCTTCACAACTTGAAGCTGGACATACAAGCATTAGTCTCACCAGGACTTCAACATTGGAGAACAGCTCCCTGACCTCTTTCATCATAGAGGTCAACACGTCCTTGGTGTATTTTAAATTCTTTATCTTTGGTGGAAAAGCTCAAGTTCTGACTTCAACATTTGACCGTTGATTTCCGGATATGGCGCTAGCACATTGACATCATAACCTTCTCTTTTTAGCAGGACTTTCTCGAGCTGTATTTGTTTTTTCATACCAGCCTGTTCAAGTATACGAGTTTTGAGACCATGCACAGCCGTGTCAATGACTTCAAAATACTCCCGTCTAAAGTGTTCTTCTGTTGAAGTAAACTCGTAGCCATCAGCATTTCCCTCAGATATCTTTTTAGGCACTTTTTTTTGTCTTGGGAGTCTTAGCTCTTCTAGGCCCAACTCAGCTATGTACTTGTTACACTCTTCGAACACAGAAGAAAACTGCTGGTTGGTTCTGAGATTTTGTAGGCCATCAACAATGTGTTTAACAGATTCACATAACCCAGCCACTGTTTTATTCTCGCCTTGAAAACTTTTGTTCAGTAGTTCCAAAAGTTCAACAACTTTCCTACCCATAATCAGGCCTAAGTATGTGGTCCCATCTTCAAACACACTCAACAAACCACTGGCTCCTTCGTACTTGCGTTCTGTGAGTTCATTCAAAGTTTTCAAAATCAATGGATACTTGTGCAAAATTTCATTGATTTGTCCTTTCCGGTATATCCATCTTGTGGGACAAAGAGGTTTTATTTTTGCAATTTTACTGACTGGACCTTGAGCTGCATCTTCAACTATATGTTTTTATTCATCTTTAGCTTTTGTGTTCGAAAACAATACTCCTAGCTGATGAGCCCAATCCATGGCGTTTTTGACAGTTCTTGAAGTCTCACAGCTTGCTTTCATTACTAGATTGACACAGTGAGCACCACAATGAATGTAGTCAGCGAGTGGTTGTTTGTCTATTACTACTGACTGAGTTCCCTTATGGATACCACTCATGTTACCAGCTCCATCGTAAGTTTGCCCACGAAGATTGGACAAAGGGAGCTGCAATCTAAGCAACACGTCAAAAATAAGAGCTGCTATATCTGTTCCACAAGTATTTGCCGATTCATAAAAGCCCAAAAAACTTTCGTAAGGCTGGAGATCAGCATCAACCCACCTGACACAAACACTGACCTGTTCGTTGCCAGCAATATCTTGCGTCCCATCACAAATGACAGAGTACATCAAAGGGTTGCTTAACTTAATGCTCTGAACTATACTGGACACAATTTCGTTTCCCAATATCTGTATGATTTTGTTTTGTATGGTAGGGTGAGTATAGGTAACATCTTTTTCTAGCCACCGTTTCAAAGACGGCTAGTCCTCACACCGAACTTTCAATAGTTCCATTATGTTACCTTCATCATTTTTGTGACCTCTTACTGCCAGACCTTGTCTAACGAGATACTTTACACTACTTATTATAGTCATAAGAGATTCTAAAGCAAGTTCTTGTTGTTCGAGTTTAACATGTGACAATTGTGACTCAATAGGTGCTTGTAACTGAGAGTAGCTTAAAACAGCTTGGGGATGCGCCTCACTCGTTTGGTGGTTTCCAAACTTTTCAATAGCTTTTTTCCAGTTGTTGAACCCTTTTTCACTAGAAGCCTTATCTGCTTTGGTAGCTAGCGTTTTGCCTGGGCACAATTGAGCATATCTTGCACAGTAAAAACAGCTTACCCCTTCAGCTCCAGCCACATGTAGCCAAGGAAATCTCTCGTACCAACTGGTCTGGAATTTCAGCACTCTGCCTGGAAGTTTTTGCACCGGAAAATCCCCTGGTAGAATCTGAGGTTGATGAGGAGAAGTGTGACGAACAGAGCTGTCCCCTGATGCCACTACGTCTTGGTTGTTTCTTCCATCTTGCTGTGCTTCAGTTGAAGGAGAGCAAACCGATGATGATACAGCTTCAGAACTCGGGATTATTAAATAAGTCGCGCATTATAAATCTGGCTCTGGTCTAAGAGCTGGGAGTGAAGGCGAGAGGGGAAGCGGGGATTGAAAAAATGCTCATCCGAAAACATTTAGCCTATATTATAACTCAAATTAAATGTAGCTGTTTGGTAATAAGATAACATGAGTCGCGAGTTCATAGATTGTCTTAGCATAGTATGCAAGGCGGTTAATAGCTGCAGGGTCAGAGTTGGATTTATAATGTGCGACTTATACATACCAACGCGTTCAATTGTTTAATAATTGTTAGAATAACAAATAACAACACCAAGATTTCTTTTAAAATAAACTTTAAGACACTATGGCCATTTCAGGTCAGTAAACCCATCATCATCGAGGGGACAATTTGTTTCTTTTACTTCCCCCACATGAAATCAATTACTATCTACAAATTCGCTTTATCTCTCACAAAAATATATAAGCTTTACTTACCATTGTCCTTTTTTTGTTTTTTTAAAAAATGACAACAAATTTCGTTGTCCCTCTGCTCGCTTCATTTTGTCAAGAAACACTTCAACGTACTTCCAAAAAGTATCAACTAAAACAACTATAACCGTTGGATACAACACATAATGAAACACAGTTTAACACACATCTAAATAGTATGAACCATTGTCGACTAAACACACACAAAAAGACCGAGCCACGTGGCCACTGGAACTGCAGGTGCAGTGACCGATGACTCGTGTCTCTGAGACAAAAATAACCAACGCATGAGCTGTAGAGGCGGTATGGTGGCGGTGAGAGGGGAGGTATGGGTAGTGTGGAGCGGCGAGGAGAAAGGCCAGCACCGTGCTTGCTGACAGCGGCCGATCGGGCGGGCTTGCGCGCCTACTGTGTTACGTATGCAATTAAACAAAAATATTACGATTTATATTAAATTTTTTTATACAATTTAGGGGGGGGACAAAACTGACTTTTCAAATATTGGGGGGGACGCGTCCCCCATGTCCCCTATGGCGGCGACGCCCGTGGTAGATATTATGAAGAGCAAAACCTTTCGTTAGCCTGTAACTTTATTTTTGTTTTTAAAATGGTATCATTTTGATTAAATATTACATACATCTATAAGAAATTATGAAGTAACCTTTCTTGAGTGGTATCGAAATAAATACAATGAACTCTTTAAAGTATAGATAGAGTTTATTTTTTTCCAAAGGGCAGATATGTAGGGTCACTCAAGGAATAACATAATAATTAAGAAATCCATGAAGTCTTGGGATACATGTAAAACAAGTCCATTTGCCAATGTTGACATGTTAACACATTTTTTAACATTTTCAAGCTTACCCAACTCTTAGCTACTTTGGTTGACCAGGGTCAATGAAATACCTATTACTTCAGAAACAATTTAAATTTGAAGTGTTTGGCGCTAATTTAGTAACACAGTTAGATTTTACTCTTTGATTTTTAATTTTCAATCGAATTGCATTGTTTCACTTGGTAATTTCTTTAGGTCTTGGTTTTTCTCAATCATGCTATGAGTTATTATACAGAAATTTGAAGTGGTTAGTAACTCATGTACAAATAACATTAGCAGTACATGACACATACAACAATTTTTAACCTTATTATGTATATATATTTATATATTTACATTATTATTGATACAACATGCATGCTCATTCATAGATTTAGGAGCATAACAGTTAACTAGACTTTTCTCCTACATTACAAATTGGACAATTTGTACAACAGAAAGGAAAGTCACACTCTAGGTAGAAAATTAAATACTCTATAAATATTTATGCAAAATCTAATACCTGTATGTTCATACATAGATGTTTCCCTATTTTTTTGGTGGCATGCATAAATACTTTGGGGTTATAAGTTTTGATCATTACAAGCATCATTACATTTTATACAAAAGAAATATATCTTTAAAAAACTGAGAACAATATTATCCTCTGGGCACTGGTGAAGGAGGTCTTTGCTGTGGTGCCATAGTGCCGCCCTGGGGCTGGGCAGTTCTGTAAGCTGGATGAGCCACGGGCTGACTCTGCTACTGATAAGAAGGGGGAGCTTGGCCATGGGGGGACAGCACAGCGCCCTGGTAGGCAGACTGCACCGCTGGACCACTCATTTGTTGGTGGTGCATCATTGGGTTCTGCTGCTGGGGAGCTGGATACCTCCTAGGCTGGGTGCTCATGACAGCACCACTGTGGTGCTCCATCCTGTCAGCCAGGGAGTGATGGTGGTAGTAATAGTATTGCTGCTGTGGGTGTGGTTGGTGGTGTGGAGGCTGGTTCGAGGAGGGGTACTGCTGAGGATGGTACATGGGATGACGATGGGTCATGTATGAGGCAGGTGGAGGGGATGAACCATAAACAGGTGCCGTGACCATGGCACTGACTCTCCCCCTGTCCAGTGAGCCCGTGTTGGACACCATGTGACTGCAGTACTGTCCTACAGGAGCAGTCTCAATCCCTGGTGAACCATAGCCACCGCCTCTCATGCTCATGGATGCACTGCCACTCTCCTCCTACAGGATTGGAAGCCCTGCTGCTCTCTGTCTCCTCCTGGCTGCAGCAGCAGCTGCGACAGCCACTGGGTTCGTCTGCGGTGGCTGCTGACCCTGTTCTGCAGGATATGGCCATGTGAGATGAGATCGCGCAGAGGCCACAAGTTGTGGGGGTGGGGAAGCCGCTGCAGAGATCTCCTGCAGGATCTGAGAGGTGGAGCCGAATCGTGGCTTGATACCCCTAACTGACGGCCGCCTGAAATCCATAGTCATCTGCAGCTGCCTCTGCCTCTGGATCGAGTGGTGCAGAGGAGGTTGTTGTGGATGTTGATGAGGTTGTCATGGTGGTGCAGGCTGATGCTGTGGTGGTTATTGTATTGGTAGTTGAGGCAGCAGCACAGGTGGTTGTGGTGTTGTCAGAGAGGCTGTACCTGTGAGATAGTCAAATATAGTAATTTCATCCAGAGTAGACCAGCCAAGATTGCTATGAACAATACGACCATCAAAAGTGATTTAGAACAATTGTAGTTAATTGTACATACCACCACACAGAACTAGAAGTTCTGGCTCATATGTCTTATCAATCGATAAAGAGTTTTCTGATATCTCAGCTTATATTAAGGTAAGAAAATGATAATCAACACAGTCAATGTGAAAAAATGATTCCATTATAAAAGAAAGATGCAAAGATATGTAGTCACTAGAGGGATGAAATTAGCTATGAAAAAATCATTTGGCTTGATTGAGCTAAATAATTTATCATTTTGTATGCCAATCCTTATATGTACACCGATCTTTGCATCTGTGCATATGCCTGAATACATTACCATTTGTGCATTTTGTAATTATTTTGGACCCGTTGACATATAATGAATAATGCTTCAATTTGAAAACAAGCTGTTATGAGTGATAAAATGAGCAAAAATTTTAGTACGAAATTCATGTATTGCAAGCTTACAACTAACTATATATGAAACATAGTTTGAATGCACAAAATATTTATTTACAAAAAAAATTTAACTTTGCTAATGAAATGGTTAACCACATTCTACAATGGAAATGTCAGAGCTATCCCTCTATTGTTGA
This sequence comes from Ceriagrion tenellum, assembly GCA_963169105.1. NCBI lineage: Eukaryota > Metazoa > Arthropoda > Insecta > Odonata > Coenagrionidae > Ceriagrion > Ceriagrion tenellum. The sequence continues at coordinate 107,507,993 of OY720639.1, forward strand.
TAATTAGTTCAATATATTAATCCACATTTGGCTATTTCCAATGCCAGAAAAGTACTCACACTCAGTCCATTAGGCACTCCTCAATTTTCGATTGAATACCGTATTTACTTGCATATAGGACGAGGTTTTGTGTCACTTTTATCCGCTTAAAAAATCGGGGTCGTCCTATGTGCGCGAGCGAAGGATTCTCTGCTGTTTTTTTTTTCGGTTTGTGTCAAGGTCGAAATCAAAGTCACCTTTGTTGGATGGTGCGATAATAACATTGTATGACGGGTGACTTGTCGCTATTTTTGACTCTTGTGTGGCCGACGACGCCACGCTACATGTGCTTCGGAAGCGAATGTATAGATGAGCCCGGCGCGGCGGCCGTGTCATCTGATATCCAGGCGCAAATGGACAATTTCTGACTAGCATCTTTGTTACATCTTTCACAACAATGTAGTGGAGTTGATCGTTGGAAGGAACCAATGCCTCCCGCATACAGCCTGCTTTGGTTGACCATGAAGGTAATGTAGCCAGGCAGTCAGGCGACAGGAGAGTAGCATTGTTGTAGGGGTGCGATTACAGAATGTACGAAAGTAATGAGCGAATGCTCCACCGCCACTACTAAATTTCATTCAGCAACGATACAATGTTACAATACGGACAAGAATCATACGTAATATGGTTCCAGACCCTCGTACGTAAGACAATATATAATATATAATATAATATATAATATTTATTCATCCAAGAGACACAATACACAGTAATAATACTGGCAAGTGCATAGGACATGTCAAATACAATTAATAATTACAGAATTTTAGAGAAGAAATCATTAGAAGTTCAAGAATTCTTTAACACTATAAAAACACTTGAGAGTCAGGTATTCACGTACCATTTTCTTAAATATTGGTACTCTCTCTTCTTTTTTTATACAGTCAGGTAGGTTATTGTATAGTTTGATACACATTGACCTTGGACCATTTGATGCCATGGATAAATTGCTTGGCTTTACATGTAAGTCGTAACATTGTCTGGTATTATAAGAGTGGATACCATTGTTCATTTCAAAATCATCACAATTTTTTTTTATAAGTAATACAGCATGATAAATATATACACATGGAGCAGTTAAAATTTTTAATTTTTTGAAAAGAGGTCGACAGTGGGCCAAATAATTTTGTTTACACATCATTCTTAGAATCTTTTTTTGAACCTTCAATACACTGAGAAGATGAGACGGCAGTCCCCATAATACTATACCATAAGACATTCTTGAGTAAAATAATCCATAGTACAGCATTATCAAAATATTTTGGCTTACTGTATGTCTTACAATGGAAATCAAATAGAACACAGAATTTAGCTTTTTAATTAAGAACATGACATGGATGTTCCATTTTAGGTTATTATCAATATGGAGTCCTAAGAACTTGAAATAATTAACAGTATTGAAATGGTTACCATTTGTCTGAGTAGAGTGAATGTCAAATATGCAATGCGATGTAGAAAATATCATTGCTTGTGTTTTTTCAATGTTTAGGACCAAATTATTGCCTTCACACCAATCAGTCATACATTTCAACAACAGTTCACTAGATACCACCAAGTCACGTATATGTTTACTAGATGTCATAATACTCACATCATCTGCATACATAACACATTTATTAGTGCCTTTAATCTGCAGCTTCCCTGGTAGATCATTAATAAAAATCAAAAACAACACAGGACCAAGCACTGACCCCTGAGGTACTCCTCTGTTTACCTCCATAGGGGTGGAGAGATAGATATTCCCATCACTTCGATATGCTACCCTTTGATGTCGATTTACAAGATAGGTCTTCAGCCAGCTTAATGCCACACCCCTAATACCAATTAACTCACATTTTGAAATCAACTTACTGTGATCAACAGCATCAAAAGCTCGGCTCAAATCAAAGAAAATGCCCATAACCTTACACTTTGAGTCAATCTCTTGGATTATATAATCTACCGCTTCAAAAAGAGCCAGATTTGTTGACTTCCCCTTGCGGAAACCATATTGGTGATCAGATAGCACATTTTGACTTTCAAGATATTCTAAAAGTCGTTTACAGAAAACACACTCAAGAATTTTACCAAATTGGGGTATTATAGATATGGGTCTATAATTATTTAAATTGTTCCGGTCACCTTTATTCTTGTAGACTGGTAAAACCTTCGCCATCTTTAGGGCATCCGGATATATGCCTTCAGTAAGGGACTGGTTCACAAGCATTAGCAATGGGGTCAGGATAAGGTCCCCGCAATCTTTTATTAATTTGCCTGATACACCATCAATGTCAGCAGATTTTTTTTCCCAATCTTATTAAGATAAGAGCGTAATTCTATCTCACTACAGGGTTTTAGATACATAGACGCATATGATACTCTTTTGGATGGCATGTTCCTAGAAGGCACAGGATGAGGTATACTTGGCAGAGACAGAAAAACATCGTTAAATGAATTGGATATTTTACTTGGTTCAGTGATTATGTTACCATCATCATCATTTACCTGAATAGGCAATATAGCAGTATTTAAGTGGCTATTGCTTTTTATGATTTCCCATGCAACTTTAGAAAAATTTGAGGCATTCCTAATCCGCTTATCATTATACTCCTCTTTGGCATGCTTCAATAAATGCCTAAACTCCCTTTTCTGCTGGGAGTAATGCTGGTATGCTGTGCCATCACTTGAAGATTTAATATGAAAGTACATTGTTTTCAATTTCTTGGACATAGAGCGTATTTCTGGAGTTAGCCAGCTTTTATTGTTACCACTCCTGACCTTCACTGGTTCATATGGAAAAGCAAGGTTTAAATAATGGATGAAATAACTATAAAAAACATTGAAGTTCCCATTAAGATTGACAGACTGAAACATCCCTAGCCAATTGTGTTGGTTTAGCAATACACGAAGATAGTTGACGTTAGATTCACTGAAGAACCTCTGATATTTGAAGGTATGGGTGGTGTAACATTTTTGCCTAGATAAAAAGTAGACATGACTGCTGAAAGATCGGACATAACAGGATCAAACACTTTTGTATGAATTCTGCTTTCAGGGTAATCCGTGAATACATTGTCTAATAGAGTTTTACTATTAGCCGTTATCCTTGTGGGAGAGCTAACTAATGGTTTCATATTGTAGGAGTCAAATATTTGCAAAAGCTGTCTCTGATCACTCCCATCAATCAACAGGTTGCAGTTGAGGTCACCGGTTAGGATAATTGATGGTCTAGATGAGTGATTTGTTATCGTATACAACGAATATTCGAGTTTTTCAAGAAATGACACGAAACTACCCAAGGGAGACCTATATATGACCAGAACTATAAAAAGACGGTCAGCCATCGTGAACCTCACTGCCGAACATTCGAAGGTTAATTCATCAATGATACATCAATCAATACAATGTAAGATAATCCCAACCCCCCAATCTCTCCCAAAACGTCTTCTGTAATACTTATGGAATTTATACGTTACGTTAATAAACGAGTTAGGAAGTCCAATTTTTTATTTTTTGTCTCTAAAAACCTACCTCGTCCTATATTCGAAGTCGTCCTATATGCGAGTAAATACAGTATTTTATTTAAATATACTTGTCCTATGGGCAGGCAGTTTTGAAAGACCAGGGATTTGGAAAAATCAGACTATGATTATCCAACAATATTCTATGCCTTGATCCACAGAAAAACCACACATCCATATTTGAGGTTGGATTAGAAACCGCAAACTTGTGGCTGTCTGGCAGGCATGTTACCATTGATCTGGCAACGGCAGCAAGTATGAATGCATTTGAAGTTCTTTGATAAGGTGGAGGAAAATTGGGGTTCACATAAGCCTCTTGAATGGAAAATGCTTTTTCAAAAAGTTCGTTCCATTTGGAGTATTTGGATTGCAGTTGTGCGACCATTTCTAGGGGATGAATGGTTTTATGGAAAACCATCCCTCATACAAAAGTATTTTGTATCTGTTCCTTGTTAGGTATAAATGAAAGACTAATTAAGATGTCTTAGGACAATAAAATAAACTATACATGAAGATACCTTGTAATATGAAATGGAACTTTGCAAAATATCCATGATGAGATATTACTTCCATATGTTAAGATATCCAATCATTTTAAGCTAGAATACTAAAGCCAGAGCCACAGAAAAACAAATTATATACAATGCATGTTTAATGCCTCTAGTTTTCTGGAATTAAACTTGCATAGAATGAATGTCGAAAACCAGAGCATTCCAAGGAAAGACACTTGTGCTATGACCATAACAAACCTGCTCAGCTCATGCAAACAATCTTCAGAATTTGGCAATGGATTTCATCTTAGTACATGTTGAGATTCAAACTAAAATCATCACAAAATTAAATACAGAAAAGCAGGGAATGCCTTTTAATCCCTTGCTGATGTCAGTATACAACCTTTTCATACACTCTGTTTTTGGCTATAAAAGGCCTCAGCCTAGATCATCTCAGGTAATCAATGCTACTGTAATGTCTCACAATACATCAAAATAAAATTGTAAAATATAAATATTGAAAATCAAAATTTATCAGTACCTCTTCCTAATTTGTTTAATCCTTCCTGCATCACGTTGGACGATGAGAGCTAGTACATCCACGGTGCCTGCTACACCACCTGTATTGGTGGCCACGGAGCTGATGTTGCCATTCTCAACAATTGTTTCACTTTCTCCAGGACCTCCTTTGGACTCAGCTGTCAGAGGCTTGTTGCCATTGGTAGCACCTTCCGTTTGGCCATTACTCCCTTCCACCTGTATCACATCAGGTGGGGGGTGCATTATGGGAAGAGCATCACCATCTAAGACCTAGATATGAATAGAACAAATTGAAAGCCATAAAATATGCATTTCTTGCTAATTTAGACTCTCTTTGACGAATTTTGAATTCAAATTACAATGTTCTCTATGTTTTCCTGTAGCAATCCTGAACAGGTTGTTCTGAAGTCGCTTGAAAAGTTCAAATTATGTTTCCTTCAGGGAAACATTTCTGCCCTGCATTTCATTTCCTTAGCTGACAAGGTGATAAAATACATTGTATAATATCTTTGATAAAAATAGGGAATATAGGGACTTTTGTCTTTACTCCTTTATTCAGGATCACATATAATAATGAAGAGGTGAAAAGGGTATTACTGAATCACCTGGTCAAATTTACAAAGTTCACATGTTCACATTTATATCTGAGTGATAGGGAGATTTAGAGTAGGTACTTAAGCAAAAAAGAGTCCAATATTAATCTTCCTCTCACAAGTGAATATCCTGAGAAGAAAGACACTTAAGGCAAGCCTTCTATATGAAGACATGTTATCACTGAAGCTTGGAGTGCTCATTGGACAGATTATTAATTTAAAAGGATTGTATCATTTTTTATCAGAAACTACAAATGTTTCCCTATGCTCCTGCCTGAGTTACCACGTATGAAAAATGTGAACTGAGAGATATCAACAGATGACCGATAAAAATTGTAAAGAGACACTCTTAGGACACATTCTGAGGCATTACAGCCCTCTGGATGCTACAATAGGGGGATGAGTAAATATTGGAGATTCACGAGGGTAGATCATACAATGGAGAATTCATGGCGAAAATTATTAAGGATGTCAAAATGAGGAATTATGACGGAACTTGTGAGTTGAAAGGTGAATGGTATGCAGAGCAGTAGCCTGCGAATAATTGAATACATTGACTGTATTAGGCTTGACTTTGTGGAAGTTAAAGATATTCATTTTGAATAATAACATTTTGCACTTTAGTTTTTTTAGAATTTACCTAGACCGCCCATATGGGTCATTTCGACCCAGATATGTATTTGCACTTTGTATCATCACCAAAACTTCTTTTTTCTTAGTTTTATTCTTTATTATTGTCCTATCTTCCTCATTTGGTTACCTTCCATGCCTGGATCACGTTTTAAAAATATTCTCATATTTCTTCCTTCCACTTTGTATCCCCACCCTTCTCATTTTTCATCCGGTCGATTCATGGCATTTTTAGTAATTAATTTGTTGGCAGTGCACAGTGTACCTTATCACTATTTTAGAGTGCAGAGAATACAATATAGCGCCTTACTGATGTATGGACTATTCTCACTTTGTTGCCACCAGCTCTACTTTTTCTCTCCGAATGACAAGTGGATAATGCAAATCCAGTCTTCCTCTTTGTTCCACAGAGTGAAGTTTGTAGCTAAAATTTTGAGTTTTATGGTGAGAGTGGTTTTTGAAGTTCTCTGTATTCAAGCATGTCTCTGAGTCGCTCATTACGATCTGTTGAAATTCGTGTGGAGCAGCAAATGATTCAGGAGGATGAGTCGGATGGTGGAGAGTTTTTATTTCACAGCTCCAATGATGATCAGAAATTTAAAACTTGGAAAGAATAAACCGATTATTCAGAAACGACAATGAATGCAGTCAAGAAACAAGAAAGAGTGCATCTACAGATGAGCTAAATATTTGGCAAAAAACGTTATATTATTTTGATTAGTATATTCTTATTTTTCACAACTTTGTTGTAATAGGGATGTTTAATTACGGTAGGACGAAATTTTGTCATAAAACAGTCCTACATCATGTATGTAGAGGAGGAGGACGACACGGTCAAGGATAACTATATAAATAGTCAACGAATTTCAGACTGTGTAGTATGCGTCTCATGCTGCCTTTTCTTTGCCAATGCATAAATATGAACACAGACAACTTCTTAGCATCTCTCAAATTTGGCTCAATTTCTCGAGGAATAATACACTATTTTAGTTGGAACTGTGAATCGCTCTAGAAGAGAAGTCATTCTCATAAATCTCTCATCATAGAAGAATTTCTCATAAAAATGCATGGAAAACTATTTCATAAGAGTACTGAAATCATACCATGTTGCATTAACGATTTAGCAAGGAAATTGTGGGGAATATGTCCTAGTAATGAGTTCTCTTCACTCCAGCGTTAGTGTAACTAATTCTGAGAAAATTTTCCTCACCCTGTGTTGCACTATAATGCAACGAAGATGGGGTGGACATAGTGGAAAAAATTGTAACGCAGTACATAGTCAAAGCGTTATCAATAAGATGTTATTCATAGTTTCCATAACATTCTAGCCCTGGCAGCAATCAATTCCGTTATGATATACAAGGCCGTCACTGGGAGGAAAATTTCACGAATAAATTTCATCCAACAACTTGCAGAGAAACTACACAATGGTTACACGAATAAGAGATGGGGTCTGGAACAACATTTTGACATTATAAATGCAAACAGGCTGAGGTGTCAAACTACATAGAATTATATAGGAAATAAAAGGCCAATTCTGTAACACTGAGGCCAGTGCCATAAAAGAATTGTACACACATGCACCAAATGCATTAACAAAAAACAATAAAATTATTATCATAAACAATAAAATGTATTTTTATTACTAATACATCAGATTTAGACATGTGCAATAATAAGAATCCCAATGTTAGTTACTATTGATAACGGGAAAATTCCTACTTCGACCAAAAAATAATATTTTGAACTTATTTATTGCAACCAAATTTTGAAACATAATAGATTTGTATAAAATAATATGAAAAGTCCTCGTAGTAATGTGAGCTATGACACAATAAGCAAGAAAAATGGAATAAAATTGAAAAAACGATAAATTGACACAAATGTCGTAAGTTTATATATCAATAACTCATCGATATTGTCAAAGTAATGAAAGTTATAAAGTGAAATAATCAATGAATGTGAAGAGGAAGAGTGACAGTTTGTAGTAAAAACTGTAAAAATGTAAACTTAATATTGCAAAGTAAGGAATAATTTCATTATTTGCAGTGTGTCAAAATGACCCGCTTTGGGCGTTGAATGATGTTGAAAAGTCCGGGCGTCCTAGTGTTAAGAGGGTGTGATTTATGGAATCGAAAGCTTTTGGAAAGTCAGTGTGGCAAAATTCTAGTTGAGAAGTGGCTTCAAGGGCATATGTGATGTGGTGATGCAAAGAGAGAGGTTTATAGTGCAAGAGCCACCTAGAAGGAAGCCATGCTGCTGAGGTGAAATGCATGGGATGGTGAATAGTAGTAGGCAGTTGTGAATAATCTGTTCAAATATGATAAAAGAATGGGAAATATAGATATTGGACAATAATCGCTACCCTCTTCTTTAGATCCAGATTTTAAGCTGGGACTCACGAGGGCTGTTTCCCAGTTTAGGGACAAAGAACCAGATGCAAGAACTCGATGAAGCAATTTTCCCAGAGGCAAGTCTGTTATTTGATGTAGGAAGAGTGAACCGAGAGCATCATCTCCGGTGGCATAATTTGGAGGTAAAGATTTGAGCAGGGAGAGGATCTCATAGGGCAAGGAAGAGACCATTGAGAGGGAATGTGTGCACTGATGGTTGAAATTGAGGAGGAATCAATGATGGAGTAAGTCGAGCTTTCCAAATTCCTGACAGTACAATTATGAAAGGAACATATTTTATAAATTTTCTAGACATTTAAACTGATAGATTATGCATTGAAGGATCATAGGATGTCCTAGTGGATAATAGTGATGAAGACTTCTCTGTTATGTTACTGAATTAGACTTTCCATGGATGCTGTGTCACTCTGTTATTTCCACTGAGGAGGATAAAAGTGTTGTCCATAGAAATGTCAAAAATTTTATTTTAGTTATAATTAGTTGAGAATTGACTACTTTGATATAACTATGCATGAGCTTTCCTTGGTCCTTTAAGCCACATCCTGTTTTGGAACACAACAAGATGCTTTGTAAAAGTGATAAAAAATAAATTTTATTCTTAACCTTGATATGCTTCAAAAAATTTAATATAACTCCTTAAGCTAAAGGGTAGGAGTAATGTTTTGTAATGTGGTAAGGAAAAAATAGTATGATAAAAAGATGTAAAATGACAATGACAATATTTAAAATTTGAACTTCCCTACAACATTACCACTATGCCAAGAAGTTAGAATCATACATGAATTTCAGAAATATAATTCTTTTGACTAGTTATTTTGTTTGTTATAATCCAATTTGAAGAATGATAATCCCACTTCAGTTTCCCTTAATTCATGTAGGAGGGAAATGGATTTTGCAATTTTATCATCCTTTGCATAGTAGGGGCTAACCTCAGGTCAGTCTTTCAATTCCACAGGAAATGGGACTTTTCTTTTGAATTAAATTTTATTTGAGAATTGAACTAACCTCTGCTGGGGAAGGGTCAAAGCTTGAGGTGCCGGATGTTTTGGCTGATATTTCGGAGAGGCGGTGGTCTGCCAGGAGGGTGGACGAGATGTTATTGTCCTGAATAAGAAATGTATAGAACTGTTAGTCAGTTTGCCCAGCAATATTAATCAGCCACAGTTCATCTCAGGGTATTTTTACTTCCTACTGCCACCCCATAATTCCTTGTAAATAGGATCATTCCTGAAATAATGCCAGTCATATGGTCTCAATAGGGTATTTATTACCTCCAAGATTTTGATTGATATTTCTTAGCATTTGGGAAAGAAGAGAGTAATTGGAAACAACTGTAGTTGAGACACTTTGTTCAAATCTTCAACACAGAGGCTGATAAGGTGTCGCCAACCTAATTGAAATACTGAATCCGGAAAACTTCCAGTACAATTATGAAAGGTGCACTATTTATAAATTTTCTATAAATTTATACTGATAGATAATGCATTGAAGGATCATAGGCTTTCCTAGTGGATAATAGTGATGAAGACTTCTCTGTCATGTTACTGGATTAGACTTTCCATGGATGCTGTGTCACTCTGTTTTTTCCACTGAGGAGGATAAGAGAGTTGATCATAGAAATGTCAGCCATGTATAGCCTAATCTGGTGCCATAACCAAGAAGTCTTTATCAAAAATTCAATACAACTCTCTAAGCCAAAGAGTAAGAGTAATGTTTTCTAATATGGTAAGGAAAAAATAATATAATATATATTTAAAATGCCAATGACTTGATTTAAAATTTGAACTTACCTACATCATTATCACTATACCAAGAAGTTGGAATCATACATGAATTTCAGAAATATAATTCTTTTGACTAGTTATTTTGTTTGTTATAATCCAATTTGAAGAATGATAATCCCATTTCAGTTTCCCTTAATTCATGTAGGAAGGAAATGGATTTTGCAATTTTATCTTCCTTTGCGTAATATCAGTACCTTAGGTCAGTCTTTCAATTCCACCGGAAATGGGAATTTATATTTGGGGAAATATTTTCTTTTGAATTAAATTTTATTTGAGAATCGAACTAACCTATGCTGGGGAAGAGCCAAAGCTTGAGGCGCCGGATGTTTTGGCTGATTTTTCGGAGAGGTGGTGGTCTGCCAGGAGGGTGAACGAGATGTTATTGTCCTGAATAACAAAAGTATAGAACTGTTAGTTTCCCAGCAATATTAATCAGCCACAGTTCATCTCATGGTATTTTTACTTCCTACTATCACCCCATAATTCCTTGTAAATAGGAGCATTCCTGAAATAATGCCAGTCATATGGTCTTGATAGGGTATTTATTACCTCCAAGATTTTGATGGATATTTCTTAGCAATTGGGAAAGAAGAGAGTAATTGGAAACAACTGTAGTTGAGACACTTTGTGCATACTCTGCAACACAGAGGCTGACGAGATGTCCCCAACCTAATAGAAATACTGAATCACCCCTGCGAATGATTCATATTTACAAGGCACACTGAAATTCATCCCAGGTAACAAAATACCAGTTCATCGAAGTATCGGATGGGGAGACCAGTACTGCATTCTACAGCATTAGGACTGTGGATTTCTATGACTCTATTTGGACTAAACATATTTGCATTTGTGTTATTACAAGACCTTGCTTGCGTGCCTTGCTGATATGTATAAGAAGAGTTTTTGCCTCTCTGGCAAAACAGTCACAAACCAAGATACCCGAAATCCAAGGTATTACTTGATGAACTCATTCATTTTGGAAAGCCGACTTTGAATAGAAATGTGATCAAATGTGTTGTAAAGTTAAAAGTAGGTGAGAGGTAGATTACTAGATGCTTATTATAAATAAATGCTCTTACCTACTGCTGCGGATGCCCGTCCTGTTGGTTGGGCTCCAGTTCTCCTCCTGGCAGAGCACGGAGGAGGCAATCCCCTCTCTCCAGGGGCAGGCGCACCATATCGCCCGGAACCTCTTCCGGCTCCTCTGGAATGACTTCCAGAGTGGGTCGGAAGAAGTTTCGAGGATAATAATGTGGCCCCAAAACCCCTGCAACCACTCCCGTCTCTTCCCGGATAATTTCCAGGGAGGGCCGGAAACAATTACGGGGGTAGTAGGGGCGTACCACCCCAGGAGAGGGGGGACTACTCTCCTCCAACCTCTCCGGAGGACTCGATACCTCTTCCTCCTCTGGCTCTTCCCCGTCCTGCCTCTTACAGCATGCTGAAAATTCAAAGAAGAAATCTTGTCATAAATTACTGGGGTCTGATAAACAATAATACCTATAATTTCCAGAAATGGCTGTTGTCTACCTATTGTTCTATTTATTCCTTGCATTATTAAAAATCTAGGCAGCAACAATATGTCATTTCATCCCCCTTTTCCTGCTCGCTTCCACATTCGGTTCTCTCCCAAATTGATTTTTTACTCATGCTTTTGGATGTACGTCAGAATTTTTCCCTTGCATTGCACAATATTTTCATGTTAAAATAGACTTTCCTTTATTATAATTACATGTAATTATCCTCTCAATCAACGGAAAAATTTAGGACGCTGTTGGTTAAAATAAGTGTTTTAACACACATTGGCGCGAACACGCTATGTGTATTTGGTCCTCGTCCACATGTACAGCCAACAAATTATGTGAATAAGGGATTCAAATCATCAAGTTTGTGTTATCTGATGACTAATTTCATTAAGCCTGCCCAGCTAATTATACTGGTAATAGGTCTCTGAATTCCCTCATGGCTCGAATATTTATAACATAGAAGCGATTTTGGTGATATTATATATATGAATTCATCCTGTATTTTGTCAGCCTATCAATCGCGCCCAGCTTGATCCGTCTTCTTTAATGTTCACTTCTCATCTGATCGATGATTTAACGAATACAGAATTAAATCAATTTTTAAAAATTGGATTTCTTGCTTTCGAGCATACCAATCTTCCTTGAACTCCGAATGGTAGTAATGTTACCCTAAAATGAATGCCCAGATTTGATTGTGCGCCGTTTTGAGAGTTCATGGCATTAGCTACACAAAAGAGTGTGATTCGAAAACACAAAAAGACTAATTGATGATTGACAGCAGAAGATACTTCGTTTCCTATACAATGAGGTATGTTTAATCCAGAATGTAACTTTCTAGACATTTCAGCTAATATCCGAATGTCTAGTATTCTGAATATTGTACCCTTGATGTGATAAAAATGGTTTATTAAGTCATGTTGTCTTGAAGGAAGGTTTTTCTGGTTCATCGAAGGTTTTTCCATCCCCATGCCCCAGGGCATGAGGATGATGGATGACATGTCCATCGAAACCCAGGCAGAAATGGATAACCTGACCCAGTGGAAATCGCGAATAATCTTCGCGTTAAATAATGAAAAAATAGAGGGACTGGGAGACCGAAGACACTATAAAAGACCGGGAATTATTAATAGGAAAAAATTTGGGTGTGGTGATGTGAGCTCCTTCATTAGTCGTGGTCCGATTGTTCCATCGCGTCTGTATCATGAGGGACGAAGTTTGAAGCGAAATCGCCCATAAATCCAGCAACCCAGAGACATTAATTTGAGTGATCAACTTTCGGAAAAGGGAGGAGGACTGGCCATTCAATTGAAGGGGCTAATTTTAAGGACGGCAGATGAATGACGAACATGTTATAATTATTCGTCAAATGGCGTGCAACAGAATGTTGCATTGATGGGTATACAGCTTCGGAAAACCGTGAGATACGTTGCGAGAAAAAGGTGTAAGAAGGAGTTTAATACACTGGATGGGGCAGTAGTGACGTAAAATAGTCGAAATTAAGGATTAATACCACTGCTCCTGGAGTGAAATACTAGAGTAATCGACAAGATCACTCAATAATTACGCGCCGATTACCAATTGCCGCGACAGTATTTATTTACTAAAGGTAACGGTTACTTTCAGAATTTATAACAGGTTCAGTTCAAAATCAATTGCTATTTCCGGTAAAAGTAAGTAAATAGTAATCGCCACCAGTAATAGAATAAATTATAATCGACTGCTTCGCTTTACTGGTCAAGTTCCTTTCATTCATGTTGTATACGATAGTTTCTTTATGGACATCGCGGAAAATCGAAGAAAAATCACTATTTACTTCCTTTAATGTTCAGCGATAAAATTTCTTATGACTGCTGAACTATGATAAGGGTTGAAATGTTTGTATTTTTATTTGAGGCAGCAGTAGATATCGGCTAGTAACAAAGTAGGCGTTCTCAATTCACTATTTTTTCCTGCTCACGGTAAATTTTCAACTGATAATGCTGCTGATTCGCACACTTTTACGAAGTCTCACGTTTGACAATGATCCTAGGTAACGGTTACTTTGGAACCACGAGAGGGGTTTTTTTGTCATTGTTGTGGTTTATAGTTCTGATATTCTATGTTGGAATATTTAATGTCATTTGATTTCACAATTTTTTTTGTTAGGATTATTGGTTCACAAATTTACTTTATAACTCAAATCATGAATTATAAAAGCTTAATATTTTAGTAGGAATTACAAGATTTTTAGCTCCTGCTCATTCTTCTATGGCTCTAGCAGCCCATAAATTACACGTCGTTGCAGATTTGGTTCTAATTTTTGAAATTAACCATGGAAATTTAGAATTGCGCCTTTGTTTATAATTTAGCCTTCTTGTGGCTACTGAATGGATATCGTTCAATTTGTTAGGAAAAAATAACATTCTTATCTAGATGCACATAGCTGTGAGCCGTCGTTTATATTTCGAGGCCACTAGACGTTCCATCTCTATTTCGATGTCGATACGTGGCCCATGTTTAAGCAAAAATTAAGTTCAACTCCAGAAATTCTCTAAAAAATAGGACAACGTTGAATCTTGTAACTAATGAGATATTCTGAACTGCCCTTGAATTAATAAGTTTTAACCTCTTCATTTATGTTCAAGAGGGAATGTCGTTTCATCTGCATTTGTTTGCGAAAAGAAAGAGCATTGGTTTCTGGTTCCTGAGTAGTAAGATTTTCACGGATTAACTAGCTTATATTCTTTTGAGGTAAGGGTGTATACACTGTGAATGAACGTGTGACTATTTTTTGAAGAGTATGCAACTCAAACCCCAAATTCAATTTTCTTTCATTTCTTCGATTGAGCGAATGATATATTTTACAGTTTCACGTCGGGACTCCGGAACCTTTCACTCATTTGATGACATGCAAGAGTTACATTTGGCTTGCAAATCGAGTAATCAGGCAATTATTGCACACGTGTATGGTACTGCACATCACTTCCAGGAGGTAGTCTGGATGTCTTTTCGCGGAGTGGTGGGGACCGAAAGTTTTTAATAAATCAGAAGCAAAAATCTGTGTGTTAAGAAATTACAAGTCTAAGTTCGACTCCTGCGTGGCAGGCGACTTGATTGGGTTTTACTGTGCAAAGTTGTAAGATGTATTTATTTTTAATTATTTACCTATCAAAAATAGTGAATTAGTTTTTCTGTGAAAGGGAATCAAGCAAAGTTTCTTTTGTTAAAAAATGTCTACACAAAAATTAATTCAGAATAAATAATAAATAAAACTAGCGTTCTCAAAGGGAAATTTAAATATATTTTGTAAGTTCCCTGAGAGAAATAAGTTCACTCACCCATTCTTATTTATTTCAAAACCATGTATCGCAAGTTGTATAATATGACAAGCATTCAGGTGAAATTCATACCGATACTCTCTCGTTTAGTGTACGAAGAACTTATTGTTACGGATACTATTGGAGTCGCGACTAATTTTCGCGACTAATTCATTAATTGTTCATTCGTGATGCCAGAAGCAGGGGATAGAAATTAATCATAGTAAATGCACTATAGTATTCTTCTTGGGGAAGATATCACTCAAAGGCCTAATCTACACTCTCAGTGGGGTTTACATTAAGTCTTCAGCTAGTCTTGTCTCTCGTGTAATTACAAAATTTCACATCATCAGCCTACATATTGCAACAACATATTACATACATTCATGTCGCCAGTATGAGAACATTCATATAAAAACCCATTTGCGTTTATTGAAAATCGAACACAGATCACTCTATCGCTGGCCTTGTACATCTGAATGCTGCAACATTATCCGTTACCTAGTAATTTATTTCAATCATGACTTTTTACTGCAAATAGAAATCTTTTTTAAGGCTTTTTTTTATTTTATATGTACGGCGAGTTTATAGCTAATACATATAAGAACATATTACGCATTCAGATGTCGAAGAGTTGTTTATCTATAGCTACACCTAATTTGGGCCAAATGTTTCTGAAATAATTCGCATGTTCTGCATTTAATGGATTACGCTTTACAATAAACAGCCCGTCGCCAAGTCCCGGTGATAAGATACGAAAATGTCGGAAAAATATGGCTATGACCTCGCATCGGAATCGAAGGACTCGTTTATATTCCACACTGCACGACTAATTTATAAATAAAGTCTTGAAAGCGGAACTTCATCAATTCAAAAAGTAAAAATTGTGGAAAAAAAGATTACGTTGACTTGTTTGTACAATTGTAATGAAATCTTTTTTGTATCAAAATTTGGTACGAAGGAAGCTAGATTTACATTATTTCGGTGAGAGAGACACAGGGCGCGCAAATTCAAAAAAATTCAAAAAGGTCCTCGGAATGCCGACCACAATGAATATCCCTTGGTGGTAGCACACGAAGATTTCAGCATAATTTTTGAGTTGGGTGGTATAGTGGATAACTTTTATTACCATTGTTTCTTTTAAAAATGATATTATTCGACGTAAGATGTAAGCTGAAATTGACAGAGCGATACACCGCGACTGAATGCTCGAAAAATATAAGAAGGAAGCTCGAATGATAGCCGATTGATGGGTAATTTCTGGGCTCCGGCAAATGTGAGTTTCATTGCGAATTTCAAATTTTTTCTGAAAACGATGTTTTCCGCATTGTTACCAGTCTTTCGAAGAACGTGCTGCTCCTAGATGCTCCCAAGAATGTCGAATTCTGGCGCGCGAACAACTTTGCGTTAGTTTTTCCGAATTGTTTTTATTACTATATCATGAAAGACTTTTTTTCGTATACACTCTTCCTTCCAAGTTGCTATTTGGAATTTTTAAACACCGTTTTATCAAAAACCTTATAAACCGGTATAAAAATCAGTGCTGTGGAAGTGAAGTTTTCTTTACATCTACGTCCATGAAGTGCCGTGCAAGCCACCACTAGGGTACGTGGCACTGGGTAATTCCACACCAGGCATGCAACACTCATGCCAACTGGAATAAGAACCCCACACACTCGCCCGGATACCAGGTGCAGACCAAAAACAGTCCTAATGACAATGCGCGGTTAGAACAGAAACTAGGATAGTGCATCGTAAACGAGCATGCTACCAACCAGTATACTATTTAACGTTCAGTATACTATTTTAAGATACAACTACTGGTTAGTATTTTCAATGGACTGATTAGATGTTTAAATGTGATGCAATACAATGTACTAAATCATGCAGGAGCTATATCTTACAGGAAATTTCATGCAGGTTTATTTACTAATTGTGCTATTAAGATATTTAGCACAAGTGCAAAACCTACATACTCAGTGAGGGTCAAAGTTTTCCGGAACCGATTCAGTCATTATATTAAAAAGCATAATTCAAATTCCTTCGATTTCAGATAAATCGATCGATTGTTCACATATTTATAAGTTTATAAATAATTTGAAACGATAAGAACATTTTTAAGAAACAATATTTTTAAGTGAATGACAATTGGTGATACAATCACGAGGTCAGGCCAGTGCCGCCTTAAGCCGGCAGGCGAGTGAATTTAGGAGAGTAATGAGGCGGTTTCTCATGGTTCTAGTCGAGTCTCACGCACTTGTAGGAAGACAGGGTAAATTCTTGAAGCGTCGATGGTAATGAAGATACGTACACAGACAATTTGGGAAACCAGTAATAGCATGGATTTAGAGCCCATCATGAGCCTCCATTCTAAGATATGTTTACTTTAGATACATTGTGTACCAACTTCGGGTGAAGGTAAATCACTATTTATTATTTTTACGAAGGCTTCCGCGGTTTTCTTGAAAATTAGAATTTCGGGTTCTTTCCGCGTTGCATCAGTGGACAACCGTTTCGCTGGAATTCCATTTGGCATCACCAGGTCCGAATTCTGCAACGCGGGAAGAACCCGAAAAATTCTAATTTGCTCTATTCTCTATAATTTCATCGGCCTGGGACATGCCAGCATGTTCAACTGCTTGAGTCGTCTATGGGTTAAATGAAATAGATGCTAGAAAAAGTTCGGGAATCGGCTTTTGAAAAACATATTTTTATGCGATCTCTTGCCGTTTGCGGGAACAAGACATGTGTTCTTTCGGAAAGACGGCATCTGTAGTAGGGAGGCTATCAAATGTTCTACACTGACGAGACGGTTCCAAATATCTTATCATAATTTTTTATATCGCCTGCGAGGATGTTTTTAGGAAGGTGGTGAATTCTTTTGTTGGATAGAAAGGAATTTCTGGTTATCTTTTGTTGAACTTTTATCGAAATTCACGCCTTGCGACGTACGTCCTGGTAAGACATTTATGCTTGAAGTAATCCTTCGCGCGTGTGTTGGAAGACTGGGTAAACTCTCGAAGCGTCGAGTATAATGAAGATAGTGCACAGACATTTTGGGAAATCATGTAATTTAACAGAATATAGCGAAAGCACTTGATCACACGTTCCCCGTGTCCACGTGGGCCAACGTCTGTTGTGGCCACGTGGAAAGAAGAGGCTTATACTAGGAATGAGTCGATTCTACCTTTTTTCTATTCCGATTCCGATTCTTTCCAATCGATTCCCGATTCCGATTCCATTGATTCTTATTCCTAATAACAGGTGGGATATTGATATACCAGTAGCGTGCGAGTATTATTTAAATTCAGGTATTGGCTGAAATAAAGTAAAAAAGACAATCAAGTCTCTCAAAAAGTATATTTACTAATAAATGACAAATATATCCTCAGTTTATTGAGGTAGATAAAAAGTACAAATTGATAGCCTACACTCAAAATCTCCGAGACAAATATGATGTGATAAATGAAATTTGGTTTGAATATTTATCTATCTGGAATCGATGAATCGGAATCGACTTTAGGCGATCGATTCTCGATACCGATTCTAATCCTGAGAATCGGTGGAATCGAGAATCGACATTTGGATTTTACTCATCCTTAGTTTATACACATAAGCAGGTATTCACAAATGGACATCCAAGGCGGACGAGCACTTCAGTAAACAATCGCATAGGTATCCCTTCGCTCTTTATTACACAAGGAACTCCATTCAACTTAAACAGCTCCAACACACCCCCGTCGCACACGTGCAGCTTGGTGAGCCGCCCGCCCCCCCTCGCATATGCCATTCGTTTAGTAGTCGAATGAATGGCATTCGCGGTTTCCCTTGGCTACGCGGGTCGGGAGTCGAGGGGAGCGGATCGCACTTCGCACGCCTCTATTTAACCATATGTTCACGACATTTTTTAAGAGGCCCTGACGTGCTATTTATGAAGCGGGTTCAACCGTACGGTGTTTGCGGCCTTCACTACCCAAGTCTGGGTTCTTCTTGCGGCCGGCCTGAATCCTTAATCCCTGCACTCACGCCCTTTCCAGCGTTTCTTCTTATCTTATACATATACCTCTTCTAGCGATATCGCCACAACAGAGGTTGGCCCGCATTGACACGGATAAAGAGCGATCCAGTTCTTTCGCCACATTCTGTCAAATATACAAGTTTCCATAATTGGCTGAGTTCACTCTTCATTATACTCGACGCTTCGAGAACTAAATCTTCTGACACACTCACGTCCTTTCTAGCGTTTCTTCCCACCTTAAGGTAATTTGAGCTAAGTATCATTTTTTTTTGCTTGCCGGACGATTCTGTTGGCCCGTATGTCCCCGGAATCTCGATAGGCTAATGAGCCAGTCATCAGGCTTTCCAGGGACCGGACCAACAGAACCTACATACATCCAGGCCCTGGGTGGTGAAAAACCCACCAAGGCGGGACTCGAACCCTCGACCCTCGGTTTAGCTTTACCCGGCCGCCACCGGGGCCGGCTACCTTTAGTTTACCTAGAAATCAATGAAATAGGTACCCTTTTAAAGAAAAATATATCAACCTTCCATTGACACTAAAAATTCAACCCCTCACCACATTAATTTTAGAGATAATTCCCAAAAAATACCAGCCATTTTATATGGGAAATGGTATACGAGTGTGCACTCCTGAGAGACCTTATATTAAAAATGAGGCATTTCCTACACTTAGATCTCGTCAAAAAAATCAAGAGTGTGTAGTTTGTGTGTTTTCTAAACTATTTTTGAAAATTAATCATATTGTAACGGCAGTAGATTCTTCGGGGTAACAATAAGCCTTCCGTTGTGATGCAGTTTCAAACGTACCGCGCGAAAAAAACGAGTCGAGTTAAAGACTTATTTAGATATTTTCATTTGATTACTTCCAATTTCTGTCATGTAAAACGATTTTATTGCACCATTAATAATGCAATAGTTAATTCGTGTCTCTCACAGTTGGTGAAATTAAAGCGTATGTATCGAATATGGTCTCTATTATGATTAGGGAACTATCTCGCTCGCACTACCTTAAACGCCCGCGCCTCCTGATCACCTACCCATTTCACAATCCTACTCACACCATGCCTCAGCCATTCCACTTCTCGGAACCGATGGGAATCACCCCGAGATTCATCACACTCTAGACTCCCCAGCGCGAACTTTTGCACTGACCCAACTAACTCCACGGACCTTTCTCACCCCAAAGCACGCCTCACCCCCACCTTCCAGTTTCGTACTATACAAGAAGCAGAGCTCAACATTTTATATCTTTCATTGAGTGCGGGTGAAGTAAGCGAGACGCTTGTGTGTGTGGTTGGCGATGCATGTTGCTGGAGAAGGAAGCTACACGTCGGAGCTGGAGGAGATGGGCCGAGAGAAGTTCGGGTAAGTCGTGTATACGCAGAACATTTATTTTGACAGTTATCAGAAAGTGCAGAATTACGTAATAGTAAGGTCTTACCAACTTAATCGTCAATGTATTATGAGTTGAGGTTCCCAAATGATGTGATTTTTATTGAAATTTTTAGAGTATGTACAGCTTGTTTGAAGGCCCGTGCGCAGAAACTCTGAGCTGCCAATTTTCCCTCGGAAATTCCCTTAAATCGCCTGCATTCCCTGCCGACCTCACTGATCTTGCTATTTATAAATGCTCTAAAAATTACTTCACTACCCCATCATACACTGGGTGGATACCATCTAACCAATCAACCTTTCTATCCTTTACCTCCCACCGCAGGGAACAGCCTGATGTGAGAATTTTCTTTTCTCAAAGCTTCCTCCCCCATGTTCACCCTCTCCTTTACTCGCCACCTTTCTGAGCTTTTATGGGCCGGGAGCTTTTTAAACGAGCTCTATTTCTTGATTTTCATCTTATAGTACGTCTGATTAAAGGCTTAATGCATATAATGTGAGAAATGGTGCTAAGTGAGAGCGAGTAAAATTGGAAATTATTCTTACCATTCTTCTCCTTCATTAATGGGACAGGGGGACATTAATGTTCTTTTCTATTTCCAGAGTTTGCGTTGCGTTGCTGTGGTTTGTTTTTCAAGATCCCGTCAGTCTTCCCTAAACTCTCATTTGCCTAGCACTTCCAATTGCATTTCCGAGAAAATGGTTCTCTTCCTCACTGAATTTCTTTCCTCCTTCATGCTAACGCTTTTAACTCCAACCTCCGTGAAATCGTTCCCCTCGTGGCCATCTGTATTCCGTGGCCTCTGAGTCATTGCAAAAATAGCTTTTTTTTGGTTTTAGATTAACAAATCAACCTGTCTAATTTCTTAACACGATCTGCTCGTAATGCACGTCCTCAATTATAATTCGCATTGACTGGCTGCTGATTTCAAAGAACCCCAACTTCGCCGAACTGAAGGATTTCACGATAGCCCAATGAGTAAAAAAAGTTCTTATTTTAAAAATCTCATGCTCATGGAAAAAATTCCTTTCCCAACGGGGTCGATATTTTTCCTCTGTTAACCTCCTGGCTCTTGCTCACTCCGACAATTTTCAAACTAATTATCTTGATTGACACTTCTTTCATTCAGCTCTGCAATTTACACTGGTCAAATTACTAAATCTCAACTCTTCAAACTGAAGCAATGGTATGTGGAGACGTATATTTTCTGGAAAAAAATCTCCCTCAAAATGGTTGGTGATTATAAGGGTGGAAATAGGAGGTGTAGGCATGTGGAGACGTATATTTTCTAGAAAAAAATCTCCCTCGAGACGGTTGGTGATTGTAAGGGTGGAAATAGGAGGTATAGGCATGTGGAGACGTATATTTTCTAGAATAAAATCTTCCTCGAGACGGTTGGTGATTGTAAGGGTGGAAATAGGAGGTTTAGGCATGTGGAGACGTATATTTTCTGGGAAAAAATCTCCCTAGAGATGGTTGGTGATTTTAAGGGTGGAAATAGGAGGTGTAGGCATGTGGAGACGTATATTTTCTAGAATAAAAAATCTTCCTCGAGACGGTTGGTGATTGTAAGGGGGGAAATAGGAGGTGTAGGCATGTGGAGACGTATATTTTCTAGAAAAAAATTCTTTCTCGAGACGGTTGGTGATTGTAAGGGTGGAAATAGGAGGTGTAGGCATGTGGAGACGCATATTTTCTTGAAAAAAAACCTTCCTCGAGACGGTTGGTTATTGTAAGGGTGGAAATTGGAGGTATAGGCATGTGGAGACGTATATTTTTTAGGAAAAAAATCTTCCTCGAGACGGTTGGAGATTGTAAGGGTGGAAATAGGAGGTATAGGCATGTGGAGACGTATATTTTCTAAAAAAAATCTCCCTCGAGACGGTTGGTGATTGTAAGGGTGGAAATAGGAGGTATAGGCATGTGGAGACGTATATTTTCTAGAAAAAAATCTTGCTCGAGACGGTTGGTGATTGTAAGGGTGGAAATAGGAGGTGTAGGCATGTGGAGACGTATATTTTCTGGGAAAAAATCTCCCTCGAGATGGTTGGTGATTGTAAGGGTTGAAATAGGAGGTGTAGGCATGTGGAGACGTATATTTTCTTGAAAAAAAATCTTCCTCGAGACGGTTGGTTATTGTAAGGGTGGAAATAGGAGGTGTTGGCATGTGGAGACGTATATTTTCTAGAAAAAAATCTCCTTCGAGACGGTTGGTGATTGTAAGGGTGGAAATAGGAGGTGTAGGCATGTGGAGACGTATATTTTCTAGAAAAAAATCTTGCTCGAGACGGTTGGTGATTGTAAGGGTGGAAATAGGAGGTTTAGGCATGTGGAGACGTATATTTTCTGGGAAAAAATCTTTCTCGAGACGGTTGGTGATTGTAAGGGTGGAAATAGGAGGTGTAGGCATGTGGAGACGTATATTTTCTAGAATAAAAAATCTTCCTCGAGACGGTTGGTGATTGTAAGGGGGGAAATAGGAGGTGTAGGCATGTGGAGACGTATATTTTCTAGAAAAAAATCTTCCTCGAGACGGTTGGTTATTGTAAGGGTGGAAGTAGGAGGTGTTGGCATGTGGAGACGTATATTTTCTGGGAAAAAATCTCCCTCGAGATAGTTGGTGATTGTAAGGGTTGAAATAGGAGGTGTAGGCATGTGGAGACGTATATTTTCTAGAATAAAAAATCTTCCTCGAGACGGTTGGTGATTGTAAGGGGGGAAATAGGAGGTGTAGGCATGTGGAGACGTATATTTTCTAGAAAAAAATCTTCCTCGAGACGGTTGGTGATTGTAAGGGTGGAAATAGGAGGTGTAGGCATGTGGAGACGCATATTTTCTTGAAAAAAAATCTTTCTCGAGACGGTTGGTTATTGTAAGGGTGGAAATAGGAGGTGTTGGCATGTGGAGACGTATATTTTTTAGAAAAAAAATCTTCCTCGAGACGGTTGGAGATTGTAAGGGTGGAAATAGGAGGTATAGGCATTTGGAGACGTATATTTTCTAGAAAAAAATCTCCCTCGAGACGGTTGGTGATTGTAAGGGTGGAAATAGGAGGTATAGGCATGTGGAGACGTATATTTTCTAAAAAAAAAATCTCCCTCGAGACGGTTGGTGATTATAAGGGTGGAAATAGGAGGTTTAGGCATGTGGAGACGTATATTTTCTGGGAAAAAATCTCCCTCGAGATGGTTGGTGATTGTAAGGGTTGAAATAGGAGGTGTTGGCATGTGGAGACGTATACTTTCTAGAAAAAAAAATCTTCCTCGAGACGGTTGGTGATTGTAAGGGGGGAAATAGGAGGTGTAGGCATGTGGAGACGTATATTTTCTAGAAAAAAATCTTCCTCGAGACGGTTGGAGATTGTAAGGGTGGAAATAGGAGGTATAGACATGTGGAGACGTATATTTTCTAGAAAAAAATCTCCCTCGAGACGGTTGGTGATTGTAAGGGTGGAAATAGGAGGTATAGGCATGTGGAGACGTATATTTTCTAGAAAAAAATCTTGCTCGAGACGGTTGGTGATTGTAAGGGTGGAAATAGGAGGTTTAGGCATGTGGAGACGTATATTTTCTGGGAAAAAATCTCCCTCGAGATGGTTGGTGATTATAAGGGTTGAAATAGGAGGTGTAGGCATGTGGAGACGTATATTTTCTTGAAAAAAAATCTTCCTCGAGACGGTTGGTTATTGTAAGGGTGGAAATAGGAGGTGTAGGCATGTGGAGACGTATATTTTCTAGAATAAAAAATCTTCCTCGAGACGGTTGGTGATTGTAAGGGGGGAAATAGGAGGTGTAGGCATGTGGAGACGTATATTTTCTAGAAAAAAATCTTCCTCGAGACGGTTGGTGATTGTAAGGGTGGAAATAGGAGGTGTAGGCATGTGGAGACGCATATTTTCTTGAAAAAAAATCTTTCTCGAGACGGTTGGTTATTGTAAGGGTGGAAATAGGAGGTGTTGGCATGTGGAGACGTATATTTTTTAGAAAAAAAATCTTCCTCGAGACGGTTGGAGATTGTAAGGGTGGAAATAGGAGGTATAGGCATTTGGAGACGTATATTTTCTAGAAAAAAATCTCCCTCGAGACGGTTGGTGATTATAAGGGTGGAAATAGGAGGTATAGGCATGTGGAGACGTATATTTTCTAAAAAAAATCTCCCTCGAGACGGTTGGTGATTGTAAGGGTGGAAATAGGAGGTTTAGGCATGTGGAGACGTATATTTTCTGGGAAAAAATCTCCCTCGAGATGGTTGGTGATTGTAAGGGTTGAAATAGGAGGTGTTGGCATGTGGAGACGTATACTTTCTAGAAAAAAAAATCTTCCTCGAGACGGTTGGTGATTGTAAGGGGGGAAATAGGAGGTGTAGGCATGTGGAGACGTATATTTTCTAGAAAAAAATCTTCCTCGAGACGGTTGGAGATTGTAAGGGTGGAAATAGGAGGTATAGGCATGTGGAGACGTATATTTTCTAGAAAAAAATCTCCCTCGAGACGGTTGGTGATTTTAAGGGTGGAAATAGGCGGTTGAGGCCTGTAGAGTCGTGTATTTTCTGTGAAAAATCTCTCTGGAGACGGTTGGAGAATGGGAGAAAGCGGCTATGAGACATGGGGAAATGACAGAAAAGTAATAGGAAAGTTGGAAATGAATAAAAGCGACTTCATAAGTCAAAAAAATGGCATTAACAACTTCGAAAATAGGCATTTCGAGGTCGCGTACCGTCCCACCCCAGCACCCGTTTCACTCCACAGGGCCCGTAACCTTGTCGGCTGGGTGTATAATAGGCATATTTAAATGGCTTTATCGTAGCTGGTACTCGTAAAAACTCGAATTTCTACACTCCAAAGAACGCTATTCGTCACTTTCAACCCTCCATAAATCACGAAAACTGTTTCTTCATTGTCATTTATGCCTTTTTCACTACCAAATATCCCCACCGAGGGCCTGTGTACTGTCCCACCCCAGCACCCCTGTTTCACTCCACAGAGCCCGTAACCTTGTTGGCTGGGGTAACAAAGCGTATATTGTAGAGGTGAAGGTAGAAATATACCTCTGTCGGAGCTTTCGTGAAACTGAGAGAATGGCGTCGAAAAAGTCGGAAAAATGACGAAAATTGGTCATTTTCTAACGTGAATATCTCAAAAACCTGTGCCTTAATAACTTTTCTGTTACTTTTGTTTTGTACTGAGATTCTTCAACAAGTAAACTATGTCACAGTCATTACCCTTAAAATCACCAATTTCCGGCAATAAGTGTAAGAAAGGTGTGTGACGAGAGCAGACATTTACCCCTGGTTTATATCGGCAACGTAAATTTTGATATTTGTATAGCTATGTCCTTCTTCCCCAATCCCCCTCTCACATCCATGTAAAGTTGGACGAATTGAACCCTGGCGTTCTCCCAAATCTCCAATCTTATCCAGTCACTTCAACAATAACCTCGCGCCGTTCCACGAGGGGAATTTTGTGTACCACTGGGACAGGGAGGTAGCATTCTGCAAGTAAAGTGAAGTGAAGTTTTAGGTGATCATTAAACGTTCATGGTCAGTTGTGTGTTTAATGTGAAGTGTTAGTGATTTGTGAGTGTCGAGAGATCGTCGATGGGAACCAGAGTTCCACCGGCGATGGACCTTGCAGCTAATTAAACTAAGGTAAGGAAACTACTCCTCTTGCAGGGCAGTGAGTAGGGATTTACATAAGACACTATTGAGAAAAGGACCAGCATCACGATAGGGCCCCACCAAAGGGGCTTAAGTGACAAAAATCACCTAAGGGGCAATAGCACTTAGAGAAAAAATCTACCTAAATATAAGGAGACTTAGATCATAGAAATAGGTAGGAATTAGGATCTATGTAATTATAATCAATTTCACTCTTAAGTAATGCCCTCGCTGACATTTTAATATTCAATATGGCCCCAATAATACAGGTTTGGCGATATTTTTAATCCAGTGCCCAAAATTGTAAACTATCATCATGTACAATGACTGTGTATTGGTTTTGTATCTTTTTATATGCTCCCATTTTTCAATTGTTTTTATTTCCTTGGCTTTGCTAATTTTCCCTTTCACTATCTCATGGTATTCCTTCCTGTTTTCCCCTTTCAATGCATCCAAGTTCCACCTCTTCATCCTCTCACCTCCTCCTAGGATGTGTTTAAATCAAGTGTTTGTCACTACTAATTTATTTCTCCTTCAAAATTCAGATGCATTCTCGCCACTATCATTTCTCGTTCCTAATGCATACCACTCCACTTCATACCCATCTCTCCCAATCCCATTACAGCATTCCAATCTCCCATTACGCTTAGGTTTTTCGTGCCCAATACTTCTCTGATTATTTTCTATATCTATTCATACACCCCACCCACCCCTTCATCCCTGAGATTGCTTGTCAGCTAGTACATCTGGACCAATAAAAAATTTGTAGAACATGCTTTTATTTCTAAAGCTAGTACCCTGTCACACACCTACTCAATTATAAATACCCTCATTCCCAATTTGTATATAATACTATAGCTAACCTACATAGACTTTCAACCTCACCACTATAGATTACCCTGTAAGTATCATTCCAGTAGTGCCCGCTGTCCTTCCATCTCACCTTGCACAGCCCCAAGGCATCAGTTTTCCATCTATCCATTTCCCATTTAACCTTAAAAACTCCAAAAGTGCCAATATTGGCATGTCGTTTGGTGCTTCTCACTGCCGATAGTGCAATTTTTGGCTCATTCATTACAGGAAAACCACATAAGGGCCCATTAAAATCCAGCAGGGAGGTACTTTGAAGGTCGTTTAAATCCAGCATTTAAAGGTAAATATTTTCCAGCTTCCCAGCCCTCAACATTGTCCTAATGTTGCAAGTCCCTACTTTAATTGGTACTTTGCTTCTACTCTTCTTTTTCTTCTTATCTACCATGGTCCATGCCTCCTGTGATGGCCCTGTTGTGAAATGCTTTTTTGATATGATGACGTCGTCCAGGATTCATTTCTCTTTGATTGGCATTCATTTTTCTGGGTAGTTGACAGTTGTGAGTGACTCCCACCCCCACTACCTAACAGTGTGTTTTCTGTGACATCATCATGGGACTTCCTTTCATCTGGCTCCCACTCTGACCTATCAGGCATTGGTGGCCCTACTAGAGGCAATATTAATTGTTCCCGTTAGTCCGGCTCTTGGGGTCATTGAAAGACTCAAATGCTTCCTTTATGTCAAACTTGTAGACCGTGGGAAAGGAACTACACAAGAGGTGACTGGTTTCACTAGTCCTTGAAAATAATCAGTTCATTGATGAATATGTGCAAACATTTAACTCACGTGGAAGATAGTAGAATATTTTTACTATCCTGATTTTTTAAATATTTGGTGAAATAGGTATTGTTACAAATGTTAAGAATATTGATATCTAAACCTAATTAAATTATGTGTTTATCAATTTTATATTATTATTTCTGGAACAATTCCTCACTGGGCATTAATTCTCATTTTGTAGCTCATCTGTAGTTAACTGCTCTCCTTACTAGTAACTTGAATCACATATTCTGCCCACATTATGGGATGACTGTAAGTTTTTTTTTGAGAAATGTGACGAATATCCTTAATTTTTGATTTTTAACTGGAAAGTCTGTTACGTTTTGACATTTATGTAGCCCCCCTGCTAGAAACTCTCACACCATGGAGACCACTGAAATAAAAAAACAATGGTTCAATGTAAGTGCCATATTTACACCAATGCAGTAACTTACATCATCAGGCTTCAACTGTTCTCCCTTCTGTTACCCATAATACAACCTGGAATACTTTTTCTCCACTGAACACTGCACAATCGAATGAAATGTCCATTGATCTCAGAGAACTTTACCTTGTGTGTTTCATCCACTAAATTAATGTACGTTGTTGCTTTTCCTTGTCATATCTACTAGGGAAGTGTCCATACATTTCACCCTTGTTCAAAGCAAACAGTACTCAAAATGTAGCCTCTGGGTTAGTGGATAGTCTTGACCAAGAACCTTCTAGGTTCAATTTTCTTAAAAATTATATTTGTTTTAAAGCTCTCCATTGTCTAATTGCTTATTGTAATAACTTACAGACTTTTGTGAAACTCAATTTAATGACTCAATATCAACGATGCAAAAAGATGCATTTTTTGTACATCAGGCATGGCTTCTTGCACCCACTGATAGTGTCCTGGAAATGACGCTTGTTCCCAAAAATGACGATCAAAAACATACACAAACAAAAGAACATCAATATATCACGATACCCCCACACATTGATGGAAACCTGATCATAATGTAGTAAGCATGCATCCGCTTCGTTTCATTGTTGCTTCTTCCAAGCGTCCTCTCAGTTTAATTATTTTAAATATACTGTCCGTGATGAATTTATTATTAAGTGGGACTACGTGCGCTTCATACCTAAACCTTAGTAAGATATGCAGCTCTGAACACACAAAGTAGATTATATAGCGATGCCGTAGTCGACAACTGTAAATGCAGAAAGGCTTCTCGGGACGACTGTAAACATTTCGGGTAGGTATCCCGTTGAGGCTCATTGAACCATGCATATGAGCGTCATCAATAAGAATTCTTGTGTTTTCCCAGGAAAGGACAGTGGCCGTATTTCTCTACGGTCGGAGAAGCGTGGTCCAATTAGAAGTGTACATTATTTTCGCAATATTTTCGAATTTTATATCGTAGGTGGCGTATAGTGGTAACGAAACTTGATGTCAGTTGAAAAATAGACCTATCATGTGTAGCAGTCCATTACCTACGATTAAATCCACTAGAGGGAGTAAATTCGTCTCCGATATTGGCCACCAGGGTCGCAAACTTTCACCGCCAACTTCAATATTCCCAATATGTTATCCGTATCTCCTTATAGCTCTCTACGACACCTGAAGAAGTTGTCAGGCTTCTCCTGTGAGAATTTCCACAGAGAAAAAAATCATCCGCCTTGACCGGGATGGTCCCCGGTCAAGGCGGAGGATTTTTTCTCTGTGGAAATTCGCACATTAGTGCATTGCGGGTGACTCCGTAAAAGTGAAACTCCGTGGCTAGTCCCGGATAGCTTAAAATTTGTCTTCTCCTGTGAGTTGCTGTTACTATCGGCGTATTTTGATGCAGCTTCGTAAGGGTAGTAAATTTGTCCCGTAACAAACAGCGGAAAAATTCTCTCTCGTCTTAGTTAATGCATCACCTCAGTTCCAACTCCTTCCACTGGAGGCCTTCTCTCCTTGTCGTCACGCTTCGTGCAGTCGACCACTCTACTCTCTACCACTGAACGTGACTTGTGACACCACATATATACGTGGGTATTCATCGAAATGCAAAAGGACTTCGTTATGACGGTTGGTTTAGATATCTATCCTCAATAACGAATACTGCTTGATTGGATTGGATATTTGGTGAGGCGACCAACAGCTAAGACCATTTGCGCCATAGGGGACAGGTAAGGGAGGAAGTGAGGATGGAAACCCGGCGTCGGCATTAACGAAAGGCGCCAAGAGGACCACGGTTTAACGTATCATCCGACAGACGGAGTACTGTACATTCGGGATGGTGTAGAGTTTTTGTGGTTATGAGTCATTGTATGGTCTTAATGGTCTTCAAAGAGTACATTACTCTTCCGTATATTTTCGCATTTTTGCAGCACTATGGATGACGCTGTTTTCTGTGGTTGTTATTGATTCAGTTACAGCTGGGTGATCTCTATTGGGAATCCACTCATGTATTCGGCATTTTAAAAAGTTATGTCTACTGATCATTGGAGTCTAATTTTTTTAGGGCAGTTTACATGTACTTTTTTCTTTTGTTCACAAATTAACTTTGTCGTTTTTCATCTTACTCCAAGCTTAATGTGCTTTGAAAATGTGAATTTCGACCACGGATGGATTTATTTCGTTTCAAATCCTTTAGTTCTTTCGTTACAAATTTAATGAATAGTCGTCACGGAAACGTCACTTAACACGGAAAAACGGTACGGACAGAACCTGGTTTTTCCATGACTCCTTTACTGGTTCATTTCTATCTGTGTCAGTTTTCAATGTAATGAATTTTTTATATAATATTGACCGTTTTTAATGAAAGTCAATGTCAATTGCCAAAATCTCACTGTTGCTGTTGTCTTGGTTATTACGTTTTTACCACACCCATCCCAGACTTTATCACTTCAATTCATCGGTACTTTATTTTTGAATTTTTACAATAAAATTCTAATGCACTTTATTAATTATTACATTGCAGGTGATGCCGGATTTGGCCAATAACATGTTTTAAGGATGAAGTTATTCTGGTGATTGTGGGACGGTTTTCCGAAAATCTCGAGAGCTGTTTGCTGGGGAGCCCGATGGAAACAACAGTAAGTATTTCTTCATTCTTTGAGTATTATAGCGCTTTCATCATTTCAACGCATTAGAATAACAGCCAATTTTCTTATCTGAAACACACTACACAAATGTAAGTGAATGGAATTGAGTTGCCAGGGTCTATGAGACGCATCCCGTGGGAAGATTTCTTTACGTTAGCTTTCCCTGGTGCTTAGTGTCAATCAAATTATTGATTCTGTGAAGACTATTAAAAAGTTAAGATTCATTTTATGAATGGCTAAAAATGGTGCGAGTTGATTGATGACTTTTGTTTACTTATTTAAAAGGTCTATACTGCGTCGGTATTTTCAATCCATAGAGGCTGTCCTGACTTACGATTATGTTCAAATTCTTTGTCAGTTAAACTCGTTGAATTTCAGCTTAAATTTGACAAAGTTTTGAGAATGTACTGTGCTACCCTTTTTCTAGCCGGACTACATACTCTAGGAAGCCTTTCTTTATTCATATCCTACAAATTACATTCTTAGCTAGCGATAAATTTAAATTCGCCACTTGTGCCTCAAAACTTTTCATATAATTTGAAACTTTGGTCTTTGACGATATTTTACTTCTTAAGATTTACGCACTTCATATATACCCATATTGTGTACCCCTCTGCTACTTAGACTTATTTTTGCTATTTAAACATTATTGATGAGTTTTTCGAACACATATAGCGCTCATTTAGGGTCGTTTATAATACAGAAATGGTAGGAAAATTATTAAGTTTTGAAACCATTGTTAGGCATGAAAAACTTAATCTATTATGCAGCGTATGGTGATTTAATAAAAAATATTCTCGGATTTTATCCTTAACCTTTCAAATTATGGTATGATTTTTGGTTAACTAATATTGAAGACATCGCTTTGGACATAGAGAAGCAATGATGTACACCTTTTTCATTAGAGAAAAGAATATTAGGTCCTGGTGTGAAGCGCTAAGTTCTTTGGCAACATAATTCATTCCATTTTTACGTGTTTTCAGCCGTTTTCCATGAGTTTTGCCAGACAAGTGACGATCCACCGTAAGCGTGTAGTTTGTAGTCCCAGCCAGGCAATTCCCTCTGCACCCTTGATTGTCCCACGCCCTTGTTTGCCCCACACCCTTCTTACCCACCCCCCCTCTCATTCCCCATCAACTGTCTGTGGGCCCATTTCTCTGGAGTAACACAGACTGGTAGTGACACACACAAGTTTGTACTACAAATCGATAATGTGACCCAACTTTTAGTTCCATTTAATTCATGTGTTTGTTATTATAATTACTTGGGAAGAGGCTCTTGCGTGTGATGCTTAAGGTGTACGGCACACGGTGTAATCCTCGAGTCCCATTGGCAGCAACAGCCCATTAGAGACGGTAGAGTAAAATTGAATTAATTTTTGAGAGATTGTGTTGATTTGAAATCCAAAATATAATAAAGAAGCCATACCTTTAGGCAGTGGCTCTAAATTTCTTTTGTCATTTCGTATAACCTTGGATTGTCGTTTGAACCGGACGTAAAACTTTTTAGTTCCCAAAATATTTTGACTTTTGGATAAAAAATGTCTTGGATTCAAACATTATTAAGCATTTTGGTAATTACTTTCCCCCATTAACATGAAGATCCCTGAGATATTTCATCTTGTACCTATCATTGTGAAACAATTAACAGGGCTATTCTCATTTTCATCTTCCCATTTCCTCTATATATAATTCCTCATCTCATTTTCTCATTCTCATCCTCCTATTTCCTATAATATTTTCTCATCTTGCCAGGTATTT
Organism: Ceriagrion tenellum; assembly: GCA_963169105.1. NCBI lineage: Eukaryota > Metazoa > Arthropoda > Insecta > Odonata > Coenagrionidae > Ceriagrion > Ceriagrion tenellum. The sequence goes on from OY720639.1 coordinate 107,540,342, forward strand.
CTTCACACACTTCAATGCTACATTGTACCTTATGCACTTAGTTTTAATAGTTTATTTACCTGCATTCACTCGTCTCTATCGTTGGCTCAAAGCCATAGGCCATGGCATTAGACCCTTTTGAAAACTCAGTGGACGCTTTGGTGGCGAGGTCTCTATACTAAAACACGGCCTCAGTGGCAGAATCCCTGGTAACTGCTTCTCGATTTCATTTTACAGCTCTACGAGCGACGCTCTATCATTTCCATTGACATGCTCATCAAGGCTTTCGTATGTTAAGAATTAATCTGTTTGACTCCATATTATCTCTCCACGATTATATCGATCTCCCGCACGTTGGGGATGATATCTGTTAAAATGCAAGGGATTCGTGTTTCTGTCACTTTGCTGACGATGGCATTTCAGTATTTTTCTCGCTCACTGGGCTATCGGATGACATAATTTCTGTTTGTCCGCTGCCTCACTTCGATGTTTTTCTTCGTATATAATTTAGCGTGCCTTTCATCATTCTTATCGTCCGCGTATTTTTCCTTATCATTGGCCTCTTCAATAGATTAATTAAAATTTAGCAGTGCAATTTGATGCAATTTTCATTTCTGCGGCGTATGTTGCGTGCGCCATAACAAGCATGGGTGGATATGGCATGTTTTTATGTATGCGCGGCGCATAGTCCAGTCCACTATTTGAGTTCCTTTATTTTTACAGTTAAATTTCGCAGGTAATATGTTTCGATGTTTTTCTTCGTATGTAATTTAGAGTGCCTTTCAACATTCTTATCGTCACTTATCTCTAACAATAAATGTTAGGTATTCATGTACTTATTTCCGAATATGCTAATATTGTTTTGCGGTTTGACTCCTTCGGAAGCCTTAGTCAGAAGCAAATAAATGCGAACATGTCGTATTCCTATGATGTTTCCATTATCTATCGAAAGACAAATGTAGATACGGGAGGTCTGGCAGTTTGCGACAGTGCTTGTACAGTTATTTCAGAAACCTTTTTACTCCTCTTCGGATAGCATGATTGAGCTGATTACCAAGGCTGGGATACTTGTGAGTAGCTTCATGCACTTCTCGCCCGAAATATCCTTAATCGCAGAAATTTCCCAGGTTTTTTCATATTCCAATTATTTGAAAAATCACCACCGAAAGACTTCTATCTTGACTTGTCCCCTCATTATTGCCCGAATATAGCCTTTATCGTAAGAATTTCCCAGATTTTTTTCATATTCCAATTATTTGAAAAATCACCACCAATTATTTAAAAATTACCAGGGAAATGAAGAAAAACACTTAAATGTTTTTCTTCATTTCCCGTTACATAAGAAACAATTTTTTAAATATATAACAACAATATCTTCTTATTAGACTTTCATCCTTCAATTTTACCTCCTTTACTTTCTGGCCTTCTTCGATCGACTTTAATTACCTTGTTCTTACTAATTTACTTTCAAAGCGTGACCTCAAGATATGCTCTCCCTAAAAACTATCGCATTATTTTATTGATTTGAAACTTATTGATCAAATGTGTCGATGGTGTTATTCAGGTAATGTGCTTACTATATAAGGTTTAAATGAAATTGATTGAAGACTACAGATTTTCATATCAGTCAGGCCCTACTCCTGTCCCCTCATTGCCGCCTCATTATATCCTCAAGGAGTTTTTTATCACCAACCGAGCACTGCTTCGTTTGTTCTCCTTCCCATCCACCGCGTACCCTCTGAAATCCTCAACGTCAAGAGTCTCGATTTCCAATGTCTAAGAACGTCTCATTACTTTTGCTCTCTTTCTTTCAGTTTCAGCATTCATTATTTTCCGCGCTGATTTCAGAACGAATCTACATAAGCTAGAAATTGTTCGGATCATCGCTTAACCAACAAGTGGTCGTATACGAATCTATCTGGCTCCTTACCCTGGTTTCTCACTTTAATACCAACGTATAGCTCTTATATCATTTCTTACCCTGAATATCAAAAAGCAATGGCGACAAATGTCATTCTTGCCTCATCCCCGGAACGAATTTTTCTTACCTTGATTGTCCATAAGTTACCTTCACCTGTGCCTTGCGAATCATACGGAGGTTACTGTTGAGTTTCCTGTCTCACCTCGATATGCATATCTTAATGTGCATCTTCAATGTTTTTCCTTTCACCACGGTCAAACACATTTCGTAGCTGGAAAACATTCAAAATCGTCCCTATTTAACTCTGTTGATTTCCTTTCTATAAAAACTCAACTGAAACCGCATTCAGAGCTCCCCTCCAATTCTTGATTCGAAACTGGTTATTACACAACTGGTTATTTGTACAGGCGTGCTATCTTGTACTCTGAACAAACTCTAACTCGAAGAAATATCTTTGCTAAATGTGAAATGAAACTCGTGGCAAATATAAGCCCTATTCTTCTTCGGGATTAGTATCAAGACAGAGTTTATAAAGTTCTCTGAACACATTCCTTCGTCGAGGATCTAGCGACTGAAAGATGGCAGCTACTGCCGCAACTTCCTTTCCATTTATCAAGTATCCTATCAAGTCGTTTTACTTTTCTCTCATTCTATTTTTTTAATTTATGGTCTATTACTGACATGAGATAGCTTTTATACATATTTTCTGCACCAATCCTACTCGACTATACTTTCCATCTTATCCTTTTCCTCGTTCGTCTAGACTAGCTGCTTGACCTTTTCGCTTTACCGCATAAGCATAACCATAACATGACCTTGTTTTGTTGTTTCCCAATTTGTTTGCGTTCATTCCGCCCGTTGTCAAATTCCTGATTGGTTTCCTTCTGAAATTTTTGTTCGACTCAATACCTCTCCTCTTTTGGGTTTAGGTTTTAACAGTTATTCACTTTTATCGTCTTCCTTTTGCTTACCGTTCTCTACTACTTAGTCCCTCTCCTTTCCTTTCATTTGCTTTCTATACCGCTCTAACTGGGCCTGTATTTATACGTTCACATCTTTCCTCAATGATTTGCTTCTTTGCTTCGCTTTCGTCCTTTTCCAGTAGTTACATTCCTTGTTACTGTCCCCTACATTGCCTACACGTCCCACCTCATATCTATTTTTATAAGTCTTTTAAATCTGATGACTCTTTACTAGGGCTAAATTATTCTCAGAATCCACATCTGCTCCCGGGAAACTGCACGAACTGTTGACATTGTTCCATAAACTCTGTCTCACCGTAATACAATGCAAGCGTATATTCCTGTTTTCCCCGGCATTTTCCAGAGTACCTGCTCTTGAGATGCTGCTTAACCAGATATTTGTTATAACCAACATTTTTCTCCAAAAAAATTCACTCCCTCCTCAATGCGATCTTCTTATTCCCGAGGCCATACTTGCCAACTGCATTACCATCCATCCCACCCCCATAACCAAATTCCAATCGACCAACGGTATGCGGTGTTTCTTGCTCAGTACTTCTCCGAATTTCTCTCATGATGTCTTCACCCATTTCTCTCTATTTTGACATGTACATTTGGAACAATAAGAATGTCGTCAACTGTGCCTTTCTTTGACATTACTATCCTGCCACTTGCCAATTTAAATTTTACGACCCTATCCCCTATGCCTTCAATACCATAGCCACTGCAAAAGTGTAATTTACTCAGTAACTACCACTTCAGTACTCCCTAAGCCCTCAATATCATTTTGTACATCTTTAAAGCTTATTTTCACGATGTTCTGCTATGACTCTTTAATATAAGTAATACCTTTGCCTTGAAAATCAGTTGCTCTTCTTTGTAATTCATGCCTGGCTACTCGAGTATAATGGGAAGGTCCTCAGATTGAAAAGTTAAATCGAGGTGGCTTCTTCGCTCTGGCTTGGCCACACTTCGAATACGCCGCAAGCATTTGAGATCCTGAAGAGAAATATTAAAAAAATATAAGATAATACAGAGGAAACAATGTGTTTCATTAAAAACTACTTGGTGCAAACATGTAGTGTTTCCCGGCTCTGAGGGCATGTCCAGGTTGGGAGCCGCTACAGACCATGAGGATACACGCTACGTGTAGTTAGCTTGAGAAATTCAGAACTGGTGTATTTCAAAGCACAGATAGAATATTATTTTGACGTCTCTATACATCTCTGGATCAGACAGAAGCGACAAAATATGAGATACATTGTCGATCAGATAGGTACAAAAATTCGTTCTTTCTGCGCACAAAGTGTGACCATGAGAAAATCAGAGATACACTCCGAAAATACACGTCACCATTTCACCTTTCAAAACCTTATCCCTTACATTCTTACATGGCTGCTGTCCTAACATCCCCTGCCACAAAGCGGCGGCCCGCATTTTAATTTTGGAGGGACTAAATATTGTTTTTCCTTATAGAGTCTCACCTTATGTCGTCTACACTCGGGGAAAATTAAAAATGTCTATTATACTGTATGCCATTGTTAAACGCTTGTTCATCACTAATAAGACTATATTTTTTTCGAGTGAAATAAATACACCACAGTTCCACATTTTTATCCGTTATTTCATGCGAAAAGGTTGTCAAGCATTTTATTGACTTATTAAGGCATTTTGCAAATATATCATCAATATCGCATCGTTTCCGATTTATGGTATTGAGCAGATTTGATAGAGGGGAGTTACTTTGCAATTAGTGTTATACCTTCGATATTACCGATAGTTGATGATGTGGGTTTTTAGTTATGATGCGCCAGGAGAATTAAAGCTGCACACTTATAATTGCGTATTTGAGCCATGCTCGCGTTGCTGCTAGCGTTCTCAAAAACAAAATACTTGTTCCTGTTATATCGTCGTTTTCTTTATCAAAAAGCATCAAAGAATGGATCACATGTTGTCATCTGTTTTATTGACTATGCTTTGCGTCACACTGCTTCATTTGTCTTGGTCACGTCTCGTCTCAGCTGAGTTCTGTGTCAAGTGGCTAGTTGACATTTCCATGATGTGGAAAGTTGTCTTGCCTACAGGTTTGTTTTCTCGAATTTTATTTCGTGTCCGGATTCCGAAGTGATATGTTCGACACTGGCTGAACTTAAGCTTTGCCAATTTTTTCGCGTCGTGTTCTAACACCCCCAGCCACAAAGCTCATGCATTTCCTTGCATTTTTATTTCGGAAACTCTTAATACTTTTTTTACTTTTAGTCTCTCATCTTATGTATTATATTCTCATCTACACTCAGGGAAAATTGAGCAATGGCTGTATCTGAGCAATCTGAGTATTCATTTCGGGAATGAATTGAGTGGCAAGTTCCCTCCGCATAACTTCCGCAGCATCTGTAAGGTATCTCATACAATCCCTCCGACTGCAAGGAATGTTCTGTTTTTCGCGGACGGAATAACTTGTTTGAGTAAGTTTACGGTACCTCTACTCGTTCTATGTTCACCTCAACGCACGGCAGTGTGAGGAAATCTTTTTGGTTCTTTCTGCGATTTTTATTAAGCCTGCTGGGGCAGTAATTGCCATTAGGCGCAGATTTTGATAAATATTTTAGTTGAAAAAATGTTATTGGACCAAACTTAGCATCAGTACACCTGGTTATTCGGTAAAAAAACTGTGCGAATTAGTTGCAAACGCTCCTGTTATATTGCCGTTTTCTTTATCAAAAAGCGGCGAAGAATGGATCGCATTTTGTTATTTGTTTTATTGACTAATTTTTGCGTCACACTGCCGTTGTTTACCGCTTGTTCATCGCTTATTAGACTATATTTTTTCAAGTGAAATAAAAACACCAAAGTTCCACATTTTTATCCGCCATTTCATGCTAAAAAGTTTTCATAAGCATTTTATTGACTATGGCTCTTCTCTGATTATTCGTTCCGGGAATGAACTGGGCGGCAAGCTTGCTCCACATAACTTCCGCAGCAACTGTATGGTATCTCATACAATCCCTCTGGTACCGCTACTCGCTCTACGTTCACGTCAACGCACGGCAGTGTGACAAAATCTTTTTGGTTCCTTCTGCGATTTTCTTTGCGACTTTAGCTTTGCCAATTTTTTCACGTCGTGTTCTAACACCCCCAGCCACAAAGCCTATGCAGTGCCTCGCATTTTTATTTTAGAGACTCTTAATACATATTTTTGAATGTTCTATTGTTTCTCCTTTTCACGAGAATATCAAATATTCTGGGATAAAACTTTGCTTCAATACACCTGGTTATTCGATAGAAAAAACCATATGCATAAGTTGCAAACGTTCCAATAATTATATTATCATTCTTTTGTTTTAATTGATGCACTGTCATGAAAAAAGGTCTACGGTGTGGAATTTGAAATTAAAGAGAAAACAACTCAAAAACGAATTTTCTGATTTACCATGATACAATGGTAATAGTTAGTGACAGTTATAAAAATTGGAAACGTATTACTTCAATTTTATGGAAAAATCGAAATTATTTAGTCGTATTTTGTCGAAAATTGTCGGGTGCCATGAGGTTACGTTTTAAAATAACTTTGAGTGGCCAAGAAACCAAATCGGAAGGATGCAATATTTTCCTTTTTATGTAACATATCCTAAAATGTAATAGGTATGCAAAGTTTCAAACAAATCTACATACAAACGGCAATCCCCCCTACCACTCTAATCATCTTTTAACCCTTAATCTTTTTATAAATTCCTCGTCGTATCCGTTGTATTTTTAGGGTCAAAACAACATAAAACAAACTTGACAGGGACCCTGCGAGTTATTCTCAGATCTATAATTTCAGGTCAGAATGCCTTTTTTTTGTAGATGGTAATGTGAGACCTAATGAAAGCAATGTTGATATTTCGTGAGCTTTCTATCTACATTGAGTGGTTGAATGTTCTATTGTTTCTCCTTTTCACGAGAATATAAAGGAAGGGGAGGCGCATCTGTCTTTCCCCACTTCCTTTGTCAGTTGAATGGCGGGATTCATGTTTATTCTCTGAGGAATTATTCGCGCTATTCCACACCAATTGATCTTACTACGAACGTATAATCCACGTTGCGTAGCTAGCATTGAGTCTAATCGAAGGTTGAGAGGGGTCTCTCCCAGAACTTTTCCGTGAATATATCGGAGATAGATACGGGGGGACCCGATCGCAGCACCCTATGTTTTTTTAAAAGAAATTTTTAAAAACTTGTCAACGGTATCATTTCATAGTATAAAAATCACCAATTAAAGTATTCATTGTGTTCATTACTGTTGTGACGCTGCGAGTTAAAATTCGTCCCACATAAGGAGAAAATTTCTGAACCGCAGGTTCGAGCTCCTCTCGATTTTTTTTCTTTATTTCATTTTTTCTTTATTTAACCAAACTTTATTTCACATAAAACATTTTTACCAATCTTTATCCCAGAAACGATTTTTATTATAAGACAATTTAAAAATATTTTCTACGGTATCATGTCATAATATACAAATTTCCTTCAATAGTCTTAATTCAAATGGTGGCACAGCAAATTAAAATTCGTCCCACAAATGGGGAATATTAATGAAACGCCGATTCGAACACCACTCAAAACAAAATTTTATTTCACAGAAAACATTTTACAAAACTTTTAAACGGTATCGTTTTGTAATATACAAAATTTACATTTTAAGTCTTCTATTTACTCATTTCTGTCGTAGCCCTGCAAGTTAAATTCAACCCACAAATAAAGAATATTATTATCTAAAGCACGAGTTCGAGCCTTACTCGAAAATAAATATTAATTTACGGAATACAATTTTAATATTCTTTATCCGGTAAGCGAAATTTACTGGAAGACTTTTTTTAAATTTTGTGCGGTATTTTTTCATAATATGCAAATTTCCTTTTTAAATCTTCGTACATTCATTTCTATTGTGACGCTGCAAGTATAAATTCGTCCCACAAAAAGAGTATATAATTGAAGCGCAGGTACGAGCCCTATTTGAAAAAAAATATATTTCACAGAAAATATTTAAACATTAAAAACTTGTAAGCTTTTATGTGGTTTCCCTTTTTACCAATATACCAACGGATGAAGCAGTAGAAATCGTCCAGTCCCTCACATCCAACGGCCTCCCAGAAGACTACCTAGAAGCTAACCTATTCATGGAGGTTTTAGAACAAAAAGCACTGCAATCTTACGACAAAAAACCAAAACTATTCGTAAGATACGTGGATGATACTTTCGCTATCTGGCCTCATGGAAGAGAAGAGCTGAAAAAGTTCCTGCAACATCTAAATGAACAAAGCAACTCTATTAAATTCACAATGGAAATAGAGAAGGACAACCGCCTTCCATTCTTAGACGTTATGGTCCAGAAAAAAGAAGATGGAACATTAGGTCATTCTGTGTACCGGAAAAGTACCCACACTGATCGCTACCTAAATGCCACATCGCACCACCACCCTCAACAGAAAGCCTCAGTCATGAGAACACTGTATCATCGGGCTTTTATGATCTCTGACGCCGATTCCATCGCCGGCGAAAAGCAGCACTTAATAAGGGCATTTGAGAAAAATGGTTTCCGACGTGACTACATCATAAAAACGGCACGGAAAGAAGAAATAAATTCTCTCGGGGTCCGAAATAAAAATCCCACGGACCCGACAGAAAACAGAGAGAAACCTAAGACATATGCCACTCTCCCTTATGTGTCTGGAACGACGGAGAAAATCTCTAGAGTTCTGTCGAGGTACAACGTGGCTAGCAGATTCACGTGCACAACGTAGACGGGACGTACTTCTGAAAGCCAAAGACCCGCTTCCACGGAACCTCTACGGAGGAATATATGAAGTTTTGTGTAGCTGTGGACAATCATATGTAGGCCAGACATGCAGAGCCCTAAAAATACGCCTTCAAGAACATCAACGGGCAATTAAAAATAATAATTACCGCATTTCTGCAATAGCCGAACACCATCTCAGCGGCCCCACTCATAATTACAACTTTGAGGAGACAAGATTAATATCTAGGGAAATACGCTATTACCCAAGATTAATAAGGGAGGCTGTAGAAATTGCGAAGAGACCGGAGAACGTCGACCGAGAAGACGGTTGCAAGTTGACTAGCAGTCTAAAACGAAATTTTTCAAATTCATATTCCGGCAACAATGGGAGTCCAGACTTATATATAAACACGAGCGACACAAATAAAGCAGTTCAGTTAACCTGATGAAGCTGGCAGGAGGACCAGCGAAATATTGTTGTTTAAAAAAACATACATCGCGGAATGAATCCCGAAAAAGTAAGGAACAGTCAACCATGCATCCGCTGAAGCCTACGAGCTAATTTTATTCGCCTCTACGGGGAGGATATAGCAAGGAAGAGCAAGAGGTTTGAGAAACTCAGAAAAAAGAAAGGGAAACTTCTTTCGTCTTTAGCTTTTCTCGAAAGATGTAGAGACTCGGATATTACTCCAAATTTTGTCGCTGTGAAACATCATATCCAGTCTTTGAAAGCGAAAAGAATTCTTCGCCGGGCCAGAGCAGCACTTCTGAGGGAGAGAGTTTAATACACCAGATGGGCCATCCAACACTGCTCCAAGAAACTCTATATTTTACATCTGGAGCTGAGTGCAATTCTTAATTCTACTGATTGGGAAACGTTAGACAGATTATCGTGGAATTCTTCAACGAAGGCATTTACATTAGCAAGAGATAACCAGATGGATAAATATCAGCGTCTTCAGGAACGTCAAAATCGGAAAGAAGAGATGCAGTCTACACAGATGTGCAACACAGTTATTAACTTGGCCGACTCTACCTTAAGTGAATCAGCTATTAGTGTACTCTCTAAAGGGTTAAATTATGCTATAGCCCCTACAGTTATTCCCAAAGAAAAGCTGGTGACAGGTGTAGAGGACGCAGTCCGAAATCTCCCTAAAAAACAAGCAGACGAAATTCGAGATGAAATTGCCCGCATCTTAGTCAGAGCAAAACCGCCGAAAAACAACCTCTCTCGAGAATAGAGAAAGGCAATAAAGAAACTCCGGGAAAATGCAGATCTACTAATTACTCGGGCAGACAAGGGAAACGCGACTGTTGTGATGAAGAGAGAGGATTACAACGAAAAATTCGAAGCATTCTCAACGATGTAGCCTATGAAGAACTGCAAGGTGACCCGACAGCTAATATACAGCGAGAAACTAAGCGCATCATCACCCAGTCATCCATTCCGGAAGAAAAAAGACGTTGGATTCTTCAAACTGCACCTAAACCTCCAAGGTTATACGGCTTACCCAAGGTACACAAAAACGCCATTCCACTGCGACCCATCGTAAGTGCCATTGATTCCCCTACTCATAAGTTAGCAAAATACCTTGCTGATGAACTCTTTCCATTCTCGGGAAGAACGGAAACTTACGTTCAAAACTCCACGCACTTCACTGACATCATCAAAAGAGCTAAGGTGACCAAGGAAGATATTCTTGTAAGCTTTGACATGGTTTGCCTTTTTACCAATATACCAACGGATGAAGCAGTAGAAATCGTCAAGTCCCTCACATGCAACGTCCTCCCAGAAGACGTCCCAAAAATGGTCGAATTTTGCCTAAACAACTCATATTTCCTGTGGAATAAAATCTTCTACAAACAGAAATTTGGAGCTGCAATGGGTTCACCTCTTTCTCCCGTGATAGCTAACCTATTCATGGAGGTTTTAGAACAAAAAGCACTGCAATCTTACGACAAAAAACCAAAACTATTCGTAAGATACGTGGATGATACTTTCGCTATCTGGCCTCATGGAAGAGAAGAGCTGAAAAAGTTCCTGCAACATCTAAATGAACAAAGCAACTCTATTAAATTCACAATGGAAATAGAGAAGGACAACCGCCTTCCATTCTTAGACGTTATGGTCCAGAAAAAAGAAGATGGAACATTAGGTCATTCTGTGTACCGGAAAAGTACCCACACTGATCGCTACCTAAATGCCACATCGCACCACCACCCTCAACAGAAAGCCTCAGTCATGAGAACACTGTATCATCGGGCTTTTATGATCTCTGACGCCGATTCCATCGCCGGCGAAAAGCAGCACTTAATAAGGGCATTTGAGAAAAATGGTTTCCGACGTGACTACATCATAAAAACGGCACGGAAAGAAGAAATAAATTCTCTCGGGGTCCGAAATAAAAATCCCACGGACCCGACAGAAAACAGAGAGAAACCTAAGACATATGCCACTCTCCCTTATGTGTCTGGAACGACGGAGAAAATCTCTAGAGTTCTGTCGAGGTACAACGTGGCTAGCAGATTCACGTGCACAACGTAGACGGGACGTACTTCTGAAAGCCAAAGACCCGCTTCCACGGAACCTCTACGGAGGAATATATGAAGTTTTGTGTAGCTGTGGACAATCATATGTAGGCCAGACATGCAGAGCCCTAAAAATACGCCTTCAAGAACATCAACGGGCAATTAAAAATAATAATTACCGCATTTCTGCAATAGCCGAACACCATCTCAGCGGCCCCACTCATAATTACAACTTTGAGGAGACAAGATTAATATCTAGGGAAATACGCTATTACCCAAGATTAATAAGGGAGGCTGTAGAAATTGCGAAGAGACCGGAGAACGTCAACCGAGAAGACGGTTACAAGTTGACTAGCAGTCTAAAACGAATTTTTTCAAATTCATATTCCGGCAACAATGGGAGTCCAGACTTATATATAAACACGAGCGACACAAATAAAGCAGTTCAGTTAACCTGATGAAGCTGGCAGGAGGACCAGCGAAATATTGTTGTTTAAAAAAACATACATCGCGGAATGAATCCCGAAATAATAAGGAACAGTCAACACTGCATCCGCGGAAACCTACGAGCTAATAGAATAGGCATGTTAGGTTAGTGATAAATACAACGTGTTGAATTCTTGTAGAGAGTCGATATTGCATTGCAGGGTTGCTACAGACCAAAAATTATGCATTTGTCAAAACTTTCCTTTACCAGAAGAAATAATCCATTCTGGTTTAAGTGCATATCTGAATACAGACATGAGAATTCTAGCACAACACATTCAGGTTTCCTCATCATTTGGTAATATAAATAGGAATTATAGTTAAATAAATCACTTCAAGATATGCAAAATATATGAAAATTGATTGTATTTCACCCTGTGAGTCCATGTTCCAACTTTGAAATGCATCTGCATGCCTGTGCTGGTGCATGCTTGGAGCTGTGGTAGGTTTTTGGACAATCTTTATCCTAAGATGTCGATTCCCAGTACATAGTGCTATTCTCCCTACCATCTCCTCAACTTTAGATACCTCTAAATACCTCACATCGTCTACCACTTCTTATTTCATCCATAATTCCTACCCTCATCCTTCCCTTTCCATACTTCCCCAGTGTTCACCCCTCTAATAACATTTTCAATATTTCCTCTCCTTTCAAAATATCCTCCATCCATGCCATATGCCTTCTACCATCAGCTTCCTCTCCTCTCAAATCATACCCAATTTCTCCTCGTCTGATACAAAGGCTGCCATGTGGATTAAAAGAGAAAAAAAAATATTATAATACCAAAGAGCCATCAATTACTGATGATTTTTCATTCATTTTTAACCAAGCAAAGAGCTGATGGATCCCCATTGACTATCCTTAGTGTCAGCAGCGGCTCTAGCATGTGTCACATGGGTGGGCCAGATTATAAAATGGGTGGGCCTAACCTCGAGTTAAGGTGGATAAATGCAAAGGACAAAATATAGTTTAAAACATTTATTTCTTGACCTTACACAAATGGCACAAATGCAAGTGCATTCATTTTATATTCTCTTGAAAAACAGCAAAATTGATACCACCGGGAAGAAAGCGAAAAACTGTGAAATATAAATTAACAAGCAGTTGTTTACTTACTTTTAAAAAAGATTTATCCTTCTGTTGTTGTGACTGACGGCAAAATCATCAACCACTCTTTGTAAGTCAATAGTCTTAGTCACAGTCCTTTCTATTGCAAGAATAGACAAATAACTTAGGCATTCATCAGACATTTAATTCCTTAAATCACTTTTTACACGTCGCATGCACGAAAATGTTCTTTCACATGATGCAGAGGAAGCTGGAATAGTCACTACTATTTGACTTAAGTTGTACAAATCATGTAATGCAAGTTTATATTGCTCTAACAACTTGAGCAATGCAAGTAAATTCTCAATCTTCACTCCGGTTTGCTGTTCATGTCTTATGATAAGATTTTTTAGTATCTTTATTTCTGCCTCCAACGACTTAGAATTGCATGAATAATTTCGTGCTAATGGCAGTAATATTTGCTCATCCATAAAATGTTCACTTTTTGGGTTTAGACAAGTGATTCCTTTAATAATTCCAGAGTTTGAAATAAAACGATCTCAAGCTCACTGTCTATAATATTTAAAATTTTATCAAATACTAAAGATCTGAAATCTGTTGGTTGCACAGGTTCCAGGCTGTCTTTATTCTGCAAATCACAAACATATTCCCCAAGATGTTTTGGCAACTTTCGAATTCTTCCAAAGGTAGAGGAATCTGTGGGAATATCAGCACCTATTTTTGTTGCAACATCTACACTTTCTTTCGATACATGCGTGAAACCTGAGTCTGACATACGCATTTGGTTGAAATGATCCCTTGTAGCTTCTGCTAAGTTGATTGCAGCAACAATATCACAGTCTTTGCCCTGAAGGAAATCAGATAGTGACTTGCACTTTTCTAGCAAACATGTGAACAGGCATAAATGAAAAATAAAAGAAAAGTTTAACTTTGCACTAAACCCTGATGCTTCGGCAGCTCGTTCTGAATTTTCTGCCTGAATGTTTACTAGGGTTACAATGATAGCTTCAATTGTCTTCTTCACAGCCAAACAAGAAGCATACTGACAGGCCCATCTGGCGTCACTTAACTTTTTTAATTCCACTTTTCCAACCTTCATTTTAATTTGTGTATCAATAAACATTTGATGCACTGCCGACCCGCTCATAATAACATAGAGTCCCTGCAGTGTCATAAAACAATCTGTAGCCGACTTGATCCCTCTACATGTGGGTACTATGACGAGATTCAACTTATGGTTCACACAGTGTGTGTAGATGGCTTGTGGGACTTCCCTGCTTAAAAGAGCTTGAACACCTGCACAAGAACCACTCATAACGGCAGCTCCATCATATGTTTGTGCAACACAGTAATTTAAATTGACTCCACAGTTTGCTAGTTTTTTTTAAATGCAGACTAACAAAGAAGAAGCATCCAATTTTTTTGCAGGTTCAAAGCCTAGAAACCTTTCGTGTATGTTACCATCTAAATAGTACCGAATGACAATTGATAGTTGCTCAGTTTTTGAACAATCTTTTGACTCATCAACCATTAGAGCAAAATACTGGGCTTCTTTCACTTCATCTGAGGTATGTTCTAGAACAATATTGCTCATGGTGCTACGAATTTCGTTTTGCATATCATGATGTAGTAGTAGTAGTGGGGTTGATAGGGTGCGTCGACGACATGGTCATTTTGCACCATTACACGTCATAATTATAAAAAATAAATATACGCTGCACATTATGATATTATAATACAGTACCTGAGATAAACGCTGAGTCAAAATTAAGAATTATGTTACATCCTTAAAATACTATTAAATAGGCCAGTTTCATTTAAAAATTCCAAAGTGCGGTTCAGAACATCTGGGTCATCGCCGAGAATGTACCCCAGGTCTCCCACTAGCTGCAGCCTGTTACGCACCGCCCGATATCTCTCACACTCCGTCAGGATATGTCGAATGCTAAGAGGACAGTCGCAGTCATCACATCGGGGTGGAATTTTCTCTTCGGTGAAGAGGAAGGAGTGGGTCAGAGGGCTGTCCCCTATCCTTAGTCGTGTTATGACGACTTCCTCTCGGCGACTCTTCCTGACGGACGAAGGCCACGCTGTCACTGCCGGTTTTAAACCGCGCAGTTTATTACCTTCTGCGGTTCCATGGCGAGTGCCTCTTTCGCCAAAGTGTCGGCTCTCTCGTTCCCGGCGATACCCACGTGTCCAGGGACCCACATGAAAAAGATCTTAGTTCCCTTTTTGTCAAGAGAGAGGAGTGAAGATTGAATCTCCTGGACTAGAGGGTGCGCGGGAAAAAGGCCGGAAATGGCATTCAGTGCACTTAGGGAGTCCGTGCATACAACGAAGGAGCCACGGTCCTGTATCCCATCCAGGGCCAGCCTAATAGCGTACAGCTCCGCTGTGAAAGCGCTACACATCGGATGAAGCCTTGCTTTCGCAGCTTCGTGATGGGGTGAGAAGACTGCGCACGCGCTGGCGGTGCCTGATCTGGAGCCGTCGGTATAAATAGGCACGAGATCTCGATGGGTGTCTAAGAACATATAAAATAGACGCTGGTACTCTTCTGCAGTGGTAAAGTGTTTTAGACGCTTGTTAAGATCAGTATTGATTTTAGGCGCGGGTGTGACCCAAGGCGGACTTTTGCAGCTTCCGATAGGGTATATGTCTGGGAGTATAATACCTTGCGCTTGGATGGAAGTATAAAACCTAATGCTAGCAGGCCTAGTGGCTCTTGTCCGGCGATTAAAAAGTTCTATTAATTGAGGTTTAAAAACCAGGTTGAAACATGGGTGGGACTTAATAGATAAATATCATGATGTATTGTCCCTTTTAGATTCAAGTTTTTTTCCTATTACTTGGATCTTTTTTCCCTATAAGTTCCATTAACTCTAAAAAATTCCCCTTATTCGCACTATCTTTCAATTCATTATGAGCTCTTTGAGCTATTCCTTGAAGGGCTGTGTATCGAAGTACATCGGCAATAGTTTCTATGCATCCTCTGTTTTCTTTAACTTCTAGAGCATATGTTTATCTAGCAGAGCAGCAACTGATGCATTCTCTCCAAACTTACTTTTTAAATTTTTGAAAGACTACCAAGCAACTACAGAGTTTTTGTGTGGGAAGCTGTTCTCATGCTGCATAAAGCCGGAATTAGAATCTGTTGCTCTTTTCCAATTAGTGAAACCCTCACTTACAAAAGTATGCAATTCGCTTTTTGTGCCTTCAGTTTGGGGACAGGAAAATCGACAGGCAAAACAAAATGCAGTATCATTTATGATACTATATTCCAGCCATGGATGAATTTTGTACCAACCAGGCTGGAAATTTCTTTTTCTGTCTCCAAACAAGCGGAAAGGAAAATGCCTTAATAGAGGTTGTTTTGGTTCATCAGTAAGTTTCCCAATGTGTCCCAATTAATAGGAATCTACTGTATTATCATTTTTATGACAACTAGAACCGGACAAAATATCTTCATCAAAGTCATCCATGAAAGGAATAAGTAGATCTCCCTCTTCTTTTTTGTCATCATCTTGAGAACTGTTCTCTTCATCTTCTACAATTCTTTGGCTTTCATTAAAGCAACATAGTTAATAAAAAATTAAATAAATTATGTGATAACCGTATATTCTTGCATACCTTCACCAGCATTATCCTGATGCTTCTTGGACATTTTAATAAACCCTCAAGAGGCATGCTTTCTACAGTTGTCAGTCTAAGTTTCTACCATATATCATTTACATCAGAATCAAGCAAAAGTGGAACTTCTTTTTCTATGAGCCATTCATCATTTCACTTTGAACTATTGATGCATAAAGAATCTTTGACCATCTTTTTACGTAAGTCTTTCATATAATATCATGTTCTAATAACAAAAAATACAGCATTAAGTTTCTACTGCTAAAGATTATTTCTCCATTTTGAACACACCTGTCAAGGATGAAATTACAAACATATACAATTTAGATGAGTTATAGAATATAAACAGACATATTACCCTGAAAATACCAATGAAAATGTGCTCCAAATATGTTCACAAATTAATGATTGCATGTGAGGCTTAGAATTTTTCAGGCAAAGTTTCTCAATTCCAGACTCTCTCCGCCACACATTCCACCAATGAGCTGAAAACAAATACAAACAATTAGTATGAACTAGATAGTTGAATTCTTGTAATCATCAGGAGTAAGCTAGAGAACTAAAAAGTATGAAAGTTTGTTCTTTGACATGTATTTGAAGTGCTTCTCTTATTTGGATGAGTCCAACTGGATCTACATATGATCTGAATTGACACAACATTGATGTATATCATCTAAATTAGGCACAATATTTTCCACACCTTGTAATATTTCAGTATTCACTTTGTGATCTTCATCACGTTCTTCAAAATAAAAACTGTGGATTTGAATAGTAACTTGCAGCATATAAAGGATGATACATTTGATTGTTTGATCTACTGTCAATTGTATCCCTTCTTTTTTCGTTATTTCTGGTATGACATTAAAAGTGGATGACAGTTAAGAGTAAATTATGGTCCATAAGCTACTTGCCCAATGAACAGTGGTGAGTTCATTGATTGCAACGAGTAAAAGTCAGTAGGCTGGTGTACCTATTATTACTCCATTAGAATGAAGTTATGTAGGCATTAGTAGAAAAATCCTACTGAAACTAACAGACATTTTTAGCAGGGTGGGCCTGGTACAGAAGCGAGAGTGCATCAGATTATGTAAGTTGTACTTGTCTCACAAAATTGTAAGTACAATTTTCATATACTTCACACTACTTTATTTTTTGATGAAGAGTTGTGGCGGTACTATGAGAAACTAGAAACATATAAGGTCAAATTGTCATGAAGGTTAACTTCAGGATAGTAAATGCATTATTGCACTTAAAACTACCCGAATTCAAAGTGCATTAACATTGCCCCTAATGTGGTACCTGTGAAGGCAAAATTACGATAAAATAAGAGGTGCATCTGCTTTATGAGTAATTTTATTTTTCATGGCAAACGTTCGCAAAGTAGGACGGACCGATTATCTTCTATTACTCCCTTACCAAACCTCCTACAGACATCTTTTATACCACGTTTTAATCCTTGAACTATGCATTTCCATATCAGATGTCTTTTTTTGTCCTAATTCCACAATTATAGCTTTTCAACCAGAGAACATTGGTAGCTCCAGCGTGAAATGAAAAAATCAACACTCACCTCCTTATCAGGCAATATTTTCTTCTTATCAGCTTCCGGTTCGTTCTAGCAGGTATTATTCATGAACAATACACAGCCATCACTCACGAAATGTTTAAAACAGTGAAAGCCACGCGTTTTGAAAAACGCCTGATGTGCATTTCGACCGCGCACACCATTTGAAAAACATTTCTGGTGAGCAGCGATAATGTTCCCCGTTGACCAGAGTCCTCTGGATTTCACTTGCAAAACTACTTTCTTACCACGTAGTTAAGATAGAGGACTCCCCGTAAACAATATATCTGTGCCATAAACCGTGCCAATGCAAATGCTCATAATGCCTGGCCGGAACAACCAGCCGTACTTCGAACACTATTTCTAAAAATAGATGATAATTAATGTCATTAATGTATTATGTCTCTCAAAAGAACTAGGTTCTCTATTTTTTCTCATTCCTGATCTTTGTTTTGCACTAATAATACCTCTATTACACCGGTATGAGAATATAATCTTCAACCTCTGATTAAAATTGAAACAATTCCTACGCATAATCTAAGAAGAGTTCTGATCCAAAATTGATTCTAATCTCTGACTGTAGAGCTTCAAATGAGACATTACTTGCTCTTTAATTACAAATTTTCCAGCATCCATATATGGATATATTGAGCAACGATATTTCCAGAAATCAACATACAACATATCTTTAAAAGAGAATCAGTCTCTGTAAGTGTTGTGAAAAACAAATTAATCAGCAGAGAACTCAGTGTAAAATTGTACGCTATTACCTTTTCCATTTCGTTATTTCACTCAAGAAGTTAAAATATGGAGGTTTCACTATGTAGATATTATGAAGAGCAAAACCTTTTGTTAGCCTGTAACTTTATTTTTGTTTTTAAAATGGTATCATTTTGATTAAATATTACATACATCTATAAGAAATTATGAAGTAACCTTTCTTGAGTGGTATCGAAATAAATACAATGAACTCTTTAAAGTATAGATAGTTTATTTTTTTCCAAAGGGCAGATATGTAGGGTCACTCAAGGAATAACATAATAATTAAGAAATCCATGAAGTCTTGGGATACATGTAAAACAAGTCCATTTGCCAATGTTGACATGTTAACACATTTTTTAACATTTTCAAGCTTACCCAACTCTTAGCTACTTTGGTTGACCAGGGTCAAAGAAATACTTATTACTTCAGAAACAATTTAAATTTGAAGTGTTTGGCGCTAATTTAGTAACACAGTTAGATTTTACTCTTTGATTTTTAATTTTCAATCGAATTGCATTGTTTCACTTGGTAATTTCTTTAGGTCTTGGTTGTTCTCAATCATGCTATGAGTTATTATATAGAAATTTGAAGTGGTTAGTAACTCATGTACAAATAACATTAGCAGTACATGACACATACAACAATTTTTAACCTTATTACGTATATATATTTACATTATTATTGATACAAGATGCATGCTCATTTATAGATTTAGTAGCATAACAGTTAACTAGACTTTTCTCCTACATTACAAATTGGACAATTTGTACAACAGAAAGGAAAGTCACACTCTAGGTAGAAAATTAAATACTCTATAAATATTTATGCAAAATCTAACAACTGTATTTTCATACATAGATGTTTCCCTATTTTTTTGGTGGCATGCATAAATATTTTGGGGTTATAAGTTTTGATCATTACAAGCATCATTACATTTTATACAAAAGAAATATATCTTTAAAAAACTGAGAACAATATTTTCCTCTGGACACTGGTGAAGGAGGTCTTTGCTGTGGTTCCATCGTGCCTCTCTGGGGCTGAGCAGTTCTGTAAGCTGGATGAGCCACGGGCTGACTCTGCTGCTGATAAGAAGGGGGAGCGTGGCCATGGGGGGACAGCACAGCGCCCTGGTAGGCAGACTGCACCGCTGGACCACTCATTTGGTGGTGGTGCATCATTGGGTTCTGCTGCTGGGGAGCTGGATACCTCCTAGGCTGGGTGCTCATGACAGCACCACTGTGGTGCTCCATCCTGTCAGCCGGGGAGAGATGGTGGGATGGTGGTAGTAATAGTATTGCTGCTGTGGGTGTGGTTGGTGGTGTGACGGCTGGTTCGGGGAGGGGTACTGCTGAGGATGGTACATGGGATGACGATGGGTCATGTATGAGGCAGGTGGAGGGGATGAACCATAAACGGGTGCCGTGACCATGGCACTGACTCTCCCCCTGTCCAGTGAGCCCGTGTTGGACACTATGTGACTGCAGTACTGTCCTACAGGAGCGGTCTCAACCCCTGGTGAACCATAGCCACCGCCTCTCATGCTCATGGATGCACTGCCACACTCCTCCTGCAGGATTGGAAGCCCTGCTGCTCTTTGTCTCCTCCTGGCTGCAGCAGCAGCTGCTGCAGCCACTGGGTTCGTCTGCGGTGCCTGCTGACCCTGTTCTGCAGGATATGGCCATGTGAGATGAGATCGGGCAGAGGCCACAAGTTGTGGGGGTGGGGAAGCCGCTGCAGAGATCTCCTGCAGGATCTGAGAGGTGGAGCCGAATCGTGGCTTGATACCCCTAACTGACGGCCTCCTGCTAAAGCCATAGTCATCTGCAGCTGCCTCTGCCTCTGGATCGAGTGGTGCGGAGTAGGTGGTTGTGGATGTTGATGAGGTTGTCATGGTGGTGCAGGCTGATGCTGTGGTGGTTATTGTATTGGTAGTTGAGGCAGCAGCACAGGTGGTCGTGGTGTTGTCAGAGAGGCTGTACCTGTGAGATAGTCAAATATAGTAATTTTCATCCAGAGTGGACCAGCCAAGATTGCTATGAACAATACGACCATCAAAAAATAATTTAGAACAAACGTAGTTAATTGTACATACCACCACATAGAACTAGAAGTTCTAGCTCATATGTCTTATCAATCGATAAAGAGTTTTCTGATATCTCAGCTTATATTAAGGTAAGAAAATGATAATCAACACATTCAATGTGAAAAAATGATTCCATTATAAAAGAAAGATGCAAAGATATGTAGTCACTAGAGGGATGAAATTAGCTATGAAAAAATCATTTGGCTTGATTGAGCTAAATAATTTATCATTTTGTATGCCAATCCTTATATGTATACCGATCTTTGCATCTGTGCATATGCCTGAATACATTACCATTTGTGCATTTTGTAATTATTTGGGACCCGTAGACATATAATGAATAATGCTTCAATTTGAAAACAAGCTGTTATGAGTGATAAAATGAGCAAAAATTTTAGTACGAAATTCATGTATTGCAAGCTTACAACTAACTATATATGAAACATAGTTTGAATGTACAACATATTTATTTACAAAAAAAATTTAACTTTGCTAATGAAATGGTTCACCACATTCTACAATGGAAATGTCAGAGCTATCCCTCTATTGTTGACAATTAGTTCAATATATTAATCCACATTTGGCTATTTCCAATGCCAGAAAAGTACTCACACTCAGTCCATTAGGCACTCCTCAATTTTCGATTGAATATTTTATTTAAATATACTTGTCCTATGGGCAGGCAGTTTTTAAGACCAGGGATTTGGAAAAATCAGACTATGATTATCCAACAATATTCTATGCCTTGATCCACAGAAAAACCACACATCCATATTTGAGGTTGGATTAGAAACCGCAAATTTGTGGCTGTCTGTCAGGCATGTTACCACTGATCTGGCAACGGCAGCAAGTATGAATGCATTTGAAGTTCTTTGATAAGGTGGAGGAAAATTGGGGTTCACATAAGCCTCTTGAATGGAAAATGCTTTTTCAAAAAGTTTGTTCCATTTGGAGTATTTGGATTGCAGTTGTGCGACCATTTCAAGGAGATGAATGGTTTTATGGAAAACCATCCCTCATGCAAAAGTATTTTGCATCTGTTCCTTGTTAGGTATAAATGAAAGACTAATTAAGATGTCTTAGGACAATAAAATAAACTATACATGAAGATACCTTGTAATATGAAATGGAACTTTGCAAAATATCCATGATGAGATATTACTTCCATAAGTTAAGATATCCAATCATTTTAAGCCAGAATACTAATGCCAGAGCCACAGAAAAACAAATTATATACAATGCATGTTTAATGCCTCTAGTTTTCTGGAATCAAACTTGCATAGAATGAATGTCGAAAACCAGAGCATTCCAAGGAAAGACACTTGTGCTGTGACCATAACAAACCTGCTCAGCTCATGCAAACAATCTTCAGAATTTGGCAATGGATTTCATCTTAGTACATGTTGAGATTCAAACTAAAATCATCACAAAATTAAATACAGAAAAGCATGGAATGCCTTTTAATCCCTTGCTGATGCCAGTGTACAACCTTTCCATACACTCTGTTTTTGGCTATAAAAGGCCTCAGCCTAGATCATCTCAGGTAATCAATGCTACTGTAATGTCTCACAATACATCAAAATAAAATTGTAAAATATAAATATTGAAAATCAAGTTTTATCAGTACCTCTTCCTAATTTGTTCAATCCTTCCTGCATCGCGTTGGACGAAGAGAGCTAGTTCATCCACGGTGCCTGCAACACCACCTGTATTGGTGGCCACGGAGCTGATGTTGCCATTCTCAACAATTGTTTCACTTTCTCCAGGACCTCCTTTGGACTCAGCTGTCAGAGGCTTGTTGCCATTGGTAACACCTTCCATTTGGCCATTACTCCCTTCCACCTGTATCACATCAGGTGGGGGGTGCACCATGGGAAGAGCATCACCATCTAAGACCTAGATATGAATGGAACAAATTGAAAGCCATAAAATATGCATTTCTTGCTAATTTGGACTCTCTTTGACAAATTGTGAATTCAAATTACAATGTTCTCTATGTTTCCTGTAGCAATCCTGAACAGGTTGTTCTGAAGTCGCTTGAAAAATTCAAATTATGTTTCTTTCAGGGAAACATTTTGGCCCTGTATTTCATTTTCTGAGCTGAGAAGGTGATAAAATACATTGTATAATTTCTTTGATAAAAATAGGGAATATAGGGACTTGTATATTTACTCTTTTATTCAGGATCACATATAATAATGAAGAGGTGAAAAGGGTATTACTGCATCACCTGATCAAATTTACAAAGTTCACACGTTCACATTTATGTCTGAGTGATAGGGAGATTTAGAGTAGGTACTTAAGCAAAAAAGAGTCCAATATAAATCTTCCTCTCACAAGTGAATATCCTGAGAAGAAAGACACTTAAGCCAAGCCTTCTATATGAAGACATGTTATCACTGAAGCTTGGAGTGCTCATTGGACAGATTATTAATTTAAAAGGATTGTATAATTTTTTATCAGAAACTACAAAATGTTTCCATATGCTCCTGCCTGAGTTACCACGTATGAAAAACGTGAACTGAGAGATATCAACAGATGACCGATAAAAATTGTAAAGAGGACACTCTTAGGACATTCTGAGGTATTACAGCCCTCTGGATGCTACAATAGGGGGATGAGTAAATATGGGGGATTCACAAGGGTAGATCATACAACGGAAAATTCACGGCGAAAATTATTAAGGATGTCAAAATGAGGAATTATGACGGAACTTGTGAGTTGAAAGGTGAATGGTATGCAGAGCAGTAGCCTGCGAATAATTGAATACATTGACTGTATTAGGCTTGATTTTGTGGAAGTTAAAGATATTCATTTTGAATAATAACATTTAGCACTTTTCAACATTTTATTTAAGACTGCAACTAGTATCACCATGATATGGTTTCACCTTGATAAGGCCAGAAGATGTCTTTTTACAGAAGAAATAGTCTTAGTTTAAATAAAGAGTAAAAAGGGCTAAGTGTAACAGTTGAATATGAATTATACAAGACATGAATTGATGGTTTATCTACTGATGATGATGATATAAAGTCGAGAACCCCTGTGTGACAGTAAACAGCAGGATTTCATCCCGTGACTTTTATTCATTTTAACATGCCTTTATGTCCAAAAATTTTCACCTTCCTGAGGTAATCCGTACATTAGTTTTTTTAGAATTTACCTTGAACGCCCATACGGGTCATTTCGACCCAGATATGTATTTGCACTTTGTAGAATCACCAAAAATACTTTTTTTAATAGTGTTTACTAGTTATTCTGCTGCACTTGTCCGGCCCACTTTGTCCTATCTTCCTCATTTGGTTACCTTCCATGCCTGGATCACGTTTCAAAAATATTCTCATATTCCTTCCTTCCACTTTGTATCCCCACCCTTCTCATTTTTCGTCCGGTCGATTCATGGCATTTTTAGTAATTAATTTGTTGTCAGTGCACAGTGTACCTTATCACTATTTTAGAGTGCAGAGAATACAATATAGAGCCTTACTGACATATGGACTATTCTCACTTTGTTGCCACCAGCTCTACTTTTTCTCTCCGAATGATAATTGGATAATACAAATTCAGTCTTCCTCCTTGTTCCACAGAGTGAAGTTTGTAGCTAAAATTTTGAGTTTTATGGTGAGAGTGGTTTTTGAAGTTCTCTGTATTCAAGCATGTCTCTGAGTCGCTCATTACGATCTGTTGAAATTTTGTGGAGCAGCAAATGGTTCAGG
Source organism: Ceriagrion tenellum (assembly GCA_963169105.1). Lineage (NCBI taxonomy): Eukaryota > Metazoa > Arthropoda > Insecta > Odonata > Coenagrionidae > Ceriagrion > Ceriagrion tenellum. The sequence continues at coordinate 107,564,822 of OY720639.1, forward strand.
AGGATGAGTTGGATGGTGGAGAGTTTTTATTTCACAGCTCCAATGATGAGCAGAAATTTGAAACTTGGAAAGAATAAACCGATTATTCAGATAATGAGTTACCGAGAATAAACCGATAATTCAGTTGTGAATAATCTGTTCAAATATGATAAAAGAATGGGAGCAATGGATATTGGACAATAATTACTACCCTCTTCTTTAGATCCAGATTTTAAGCTGGGACTCACGAGGGCTGTTTCCCAGTTTAGGGACAAAGAACCAGATGCAAGAAATCGATGAAGCAATTTGTCCAGAGGGAAGTCTGTTATTTGATGCAGGAAGAGTGAACCGAGAGCATCAACTCAGGTGGCATAATTTGGAGGTAAAGATTTGAGCAGGGAGAGGATCTCATAGGGCAAGGCATAGACCATTGAGAGGGAGTGTGTGCACTGATAGTTGAAATTGAGGAGGAATCAATGATGGAGTAAGTCGAGCTTTCCAAATTCCTGACAGTACAATTATGAAAGGAACATCATTTATAAATTTTCTAGACATTTAAACTGATAGATTATGCATTGAAGGATCATAGGATGTCCTAGTGGATAATAGTGATGAAGACTTCTCTGTTATGTTACTGGATTAGACTTTCCATGGATGCTGTGTCACTGTTTTTTCCACTGAGGAGGTTAAGAGTGTTGACCATAGAAATGTCAGCCATGTATAGCCTAATCTGGTGCCATAACCAAGAAGTCTTCATCAATTGAGACCTTCATGGAATGGAGTGTTTTATATCATAAATCAACAGCCTACATTGAGAAAAATTGGCCTCTAACTCTCTGATGTGAAGAATATCTTTTACATAGAGGAATTGTCAACATTCAATAATAAAACATTATTTTAAATTTTATTTTAGTTATAATTAGTTTCCCATTGACAGCTTTGATATAACTATGCATGAGCTTTCCTTAGTCATTTAAGCCACATCCTGTTTTGGAACACAACAAGGTGCTTTGTAAAAGTTATAAAAAATAAATTTTATCCTATACCTTGATATATTTAAAAAAATTCAATATAACACCTTAAGCTAAAGGGTAAGAGTAATGTTTTGTAATGTGGTAAGGAAAAAATAGTATAATATATATGTAACATGACAATGACAATATTTAAAATTTGAACTTCCCTACAACATTACCACTATACCAAAAATTTGGAATCATACATGAATTTCAGAAATATAATTCTTTTAGACTAGTTATTTTGTTTGTTATATTCCAATTTGAAGAATGATAATCCCATTTCAGTTCCCCTTAATTCATGTAGGAAGGAAATGGATTTTGCAATTTTATCTTCCTTTGCGTAATATCAGTACCTTAGGTCAGTCTTTCAATTCCACAGGAAAATGGAATTTATATTTGGGGAAATATTTTCTTTTGAATTAAATTTTATTTGAGAATTGAACTAACCTATGCTGAGGAAGGGTCAAAGCTTGAGGCGCCGGATGTTTTGGCTGATTTGTCAGAGAGGTGGTGGTCTGCCATGAGGGTGGACGAGATGTTATTGTCCTGAATAAGAAATGTATAGAACTGTTAGTCATTTTGCCCAGCAATATTAATCAGCCACAGTTCATCTCAGGGTATTTTTACTTCCTACTGCCACCCCATAATTCCTTGTAAATAGGATCATTCCTGAAATAATGCCAGTCATATGGTCTTGATAGGGTATTTATTACCTCCAAGATTTTGATGGATATTTCTTAGCATTTGGGAAAGAAGAGAGTAATTGGAAGCAACTGAAGTTGAGACACTTTGTTCAAATCTGCAACACAGAGGCTGATAAGGTGTCCCCAACCAAATAGAAATACTGAATCCGGATAACTTCCAGTACAATTATGAAAGGTGCACTATTTATAAATTTTCTATAAATTTATACTAAGATAATGCATTGAAGGATCATAGGCTTTCCTAGTTGATAATAGTGATGAAGACTTCTCTGTTATGTTACTGGATTAGACTTTCCATGGATGCTGTGTCACTCTGTTTTTTCCACTGAGAAGGATAAGAGAGTATATCATAGAAATGTCAGCCATGTATAGCCTAATCTGGTGCCATAACCAAGAAGTCTTCATCAATTGATGACTTCATGTTATGGAATGATTTACATCGTAAATCAACATCATACATTGGGAACAGTTGGCCTGTAACTCTCTGATGTGAAGAATATATTTTTCCTCAAGGAATTGTCAACTTTCAATGATAAAAAATTTTAAAAAATTTTATTTTTGTTATAATTCGTTGCCCATTGACTGTTTTGATAGAACTATGTATGTGCTTTCCTTAATCCTTTAAGCCACATCCTATTTTTGAACACAACAAGGTGCTTTGTAAATTTAGCATATTTAGGGAGTTCCTTCTTTAAAAGAGATAAAAAATAAATTTTATCCTTTACCTTGATATACTTCAAAAAATTCAATATAACTCCTAAAGTTAAAGGGTAAGAGTAATGTTTTGTAATGTGGTAAGGAAAAAATAGTATGATATATGTATATTTAAAATGCCAATGACTTGATTTGAAATTTGAACTTACCTACAACATTATCACTATACCAAGAAGTTGGAATCATTCATGTATTTCAGAATTATTTTTCTTTTAGACTAGTTATTTAGTTTGACATATTCGAATTTGAAGAATGATAACCCCATTTCAGTTTCCCTTAATACATGTTGGAGAGTAAGGGATTTTGCAATTTTATCATCCTTTGTGTAGTAGGGGCGTACCTCAGGTCAGTCTTACAATTCCACAGGAAATGGGACTTTTCTTTTGAATTTAATTTTATTTGAGAATTGAACTAACCTATGCTGGGGAAGGGCCAAAGCTTGAGGCGCCGGATGTTTTGGCTGATTTTTTGGAGAGGTGGTGGTCTGCCATGAGGGTGGACGAGATGTTATTGTCCTGAATAAGAAATGTATAGAACTGTTAGTCATTTTGCCCAGCAATATTAATCAGCCACAGTTCATCTCAGAGTAGTTTTACTTCTTACTGCCACCCCATAATTTCTTGTAAATAGGAGCATTCCTGAAATAATGCCAGTCATATGGTCTTGATAGGGTATTTATTACCTCCAAGATTTTCATGGATATTTCTTAGCATTTGGGAAAGAAGAGAGTAATTGGAAACAACTGTAGTTGAGACACTTTGTGCATACTCTGCAACACAGAGGCTGACTAGATGTCCCCAACCTAATAGAAATACATAATCACCCCTGTGAAAGATTCCTATTTACAAGGCACGCTGAAGTTCATCCCAGGTAACAAAATACCAGTTCATCTAAAGTATCGGATGGGGAGACCAATACTGCATTCTACAGCATTAGGACTGTGGATTTCTATGACTCTATTTGGACTAAACATATTTGCATTTGTGTTATTACAAGACCTTGCTTGCGTGCCTTGCTGATTTGTATAAGAAGAGTTTTTGCCTCTCTGGCAAAACAGTCACAAACCAAGTTACCCGAAATCCAAGGTATTACTTGATGAACTCATTCATTGTGGAAAGCAGACTTTGAATAGAAATGTGATAAAAGGTGTTGTAAAGTTAAAAGTAGGTGAGAGGTAGATTACTAGATACTTATTATAAATAAATGCTCTTACCTACTGCTGCGGATGCCCGTCCTGTTGGTTGGGCTCCAGTTCTCCTCCTGGCAGAGCACGGAGGAGGCAATCCCCTCTCTCTAGGGGCAGGCACACCATATCGCCCGGAACCTCTTCCGGCTCCTCTGGAATGACTTCCAGAGTGGGTCGGAAAAAATTCCGAGGATAATAATGTGGCCCCAAAACCCCCGCAACCACTCCCGTCTCTTCCCGGATAATTTCCAGGGAAGGCCGGAAGCAATTACGGGGGTAGTAGGGGCGTACCACCCCAGGAGAGGGGGGACTACTCTCCTCCAACCTCTCCGGAGGACTCGATACCTCTTCCTCCTCTGGCTCTTCCCCGTCCTGCCTCTTACAGCATGCTGAAAATTCAAAGAAGAAATCTTGTCATAAATTACTGGGGTCTGATAAACAATAATACCTATAATTTCCAGAAATGGCTGTTGTCTACCTATTGGTCTATTTATTCCTTGCATTATTAAAAATCTAGGCAGCAACAATATGTCATTTCATCCCCCTTTTCCTGCTCGCTTCCGCATTCGGTTTTCTCCCAAATTGATTTTTTACTCATGCTTTTGGATGTTCACCAGAATTTTTCCCCTGCATTGCAGAATATTTTCATGTTAAAATAGCCTTTCCTTTATTATAATTACATGTAATTATCCTCTCAATCAACGGTAAAATTTAGGACGCTGTTGGTTAAATAAGTGTTTTAACACATATTGGCGCGAACACGCTATGTGTATTTGGTCCTCGTCCACATGTACACCCAACAAATTATGTGAATAAGGGATTCAAATCATTAAAATTGTGTTATCTGATGACTAATTTCATTAAGCCTGCCCAGCTGGTTATACTGGTAATAGGTCTCTGAATTCCCTCATGGCTCCAATATTTATAACATAGAAGCTAGTTTTGGTGATATTATATATATGAATTCATCCTGTATTTTGTCAGCCTATCAATCGCTCCCAGCTTGTTCCGTCTTCCTTAATGTTCACTTCTCATCTGATCGATGATTTATCGAATACAGAATTAAATCAATTTTTAAAAATTGGATTTCTTGCTTTCGAGCATACCAATCACCCTTGAACTCCGAATGGTAGTAATGTTACCCTAAAATGAATGCCCAGATTTGATTGTGCGCCGTTTTGAGAGTTCATTGCATTAGCCACACAAAAGAGTGTGATTCGAAAACACAAAAAGACTAATTGATGATTGACAGCAGAAGATACTTCGGCTCCTATACAATGAGGTATGTTTAATCCAGAATTTAACTTTCTAGACATTTCAGCTAATATCCGAATGTCTAGTATTCTGATTATTGTACCCTTGATGTGATTAAAATGGTTTATTAAGTCCTGTTCTCTTGAAGGAAGGTAAATAGCTCATCATGAGCTGCGAAGGCGTATATAAGCGAAGTAATATATGTTCGTAGTAAGTAAAGCACATGATAAATAAATAGTAATATATTGTACAAAGTTTTGTCATTAACGGAGGGTTTCAAATATATGGATTAATAAAACTCCGTTATCATACGACGTAACATGGCGAAGAAAACTCCTTCGCGGGAAATGAAACGAAGAAATGTGTGGATTAAAATATACGTTAAATAATGAAAAAATAGAGGGACTGGGAGACCGAAGACACTATAAAAGACCGGGAATTACTAATATGAAAAAATTTGGGCATGGGGATGTGAGCTCCTGCATTAGTCGTGGTCCGATTGTTCCATCGCGCCTGTATCTTGAGGGACTAAGTTTGAAGCGAAATCTCCCATATATCCAGCAACCCAGAGACATTAATTTGAGTGATCAACTTTTGGAAAAGTGAGGACGACTGGTGATTCAATTGAAGGGGCGAATTTTAAGTACGGCAGATGAATGACGAACATGTTATAATTATTCGTCAAATGGCGAGCAACAGAATGTTGCATTGATGGGTATACAGCTTCGGAAAACCGTGAGATACGTTGCGAGAAAAAGGTGTAAGAAGGAGTTTAATACACTGGATGGGGCAGTAGTGACGTAAAATAGACGAAATTAAGAATTAATACCACTGCTCCTGGAGTGAAATACTAGAGTAATCGACAAGATCACTCAATAATTACGCGCCGATTACCAATTGCCGCGGCAGTATTTATTTACTAAAGGTAACGGTTACTTTCAGAATTCATAACAGGTTCAGTTCAAAATCAATTGCTATTTCCGGTAAAAGTAAGTAAATAGTAATCGCTACCAGTAATAGGATGAATTATAATCGACTGCGCCGCTTTACTGGTCAAGTTCCTTTGATTCATGTTGTATACATTAGTTTCTTTATGGACATCGCGGAAAATCGAAGAAAAATCACTATTTACTTCCTTTATTCTTCAGCGATAAAATTTCTTATGACTGCTGAACTATGATAAGGGTTGAAATATTTGTAGTTTTTTTGAGACAGCAGTAGATATCGGCTAGTAACAAAAAAGGCGTTCTCTATTCACTATTTTTTCCTGCTCACGGTAAATTTTCTACTGATAATGCTTCTATGATTTAATATTAAACGCTAAAAGAAAATTTGGTTACAACTTACACATTAGACAGCCCATGTTCGGCGGTAATTTTAATTTCGGCGGTAATTGCGCACTTTTCAAAGTCGTGTTCGCAGTTGCTGATTCGCACACTTTTACGAAGTCTCACGTATGACAATGATCCTAGGTAACGGTTACTTTGGAACCATGAGAGGGGGGTTTTTTGTCATTGTTGTGGTTTATAGTTCTGATAGTCTATGTTGGAATATTTAATGTCATTTGATTTCACAATTTTTTTTGTTAGGATTATTGGTTCACAAATTTACTTAATAACCCAAATCATGAATTATAAAAGCTTAATATTTTAGTATGAATTACACGATTTTTAACTCCTGCTTATTCTTCTATGGCTCTAGCAGCCCATAAATTACACGTCGTTGCAGATTTGGTTCTAATTTTTTAAAATTAACCATGCAAATTTAGAAATTCGCCTTTGTTTATAATTTAGCCTTCTTGTGGCTACTGAATGGATATCGTTCAATTTGTTAGGAAAAAATAACATTCTTATCTAGATGCACATAGCTGTGAGCCGTCGTTTATATTTCGAGGCCACTAGACGTTCCATCTCTATTTCGATGTCGATACGTGGCCCATGTTTAAGCAAAAATTAAGTTCAACTCCAGAAATTCTCTAAAAAATAGGACAACGTTGAATCTTGTAACTAATGAGATATTCTGAACTGCCCTTGAATTAATAAGTTTTAACCTCTTCATTTATGTTCAAGAGGGAATGTCGTTTCATCTGCATTTGTTTGCGAAAAGAAAGAGCATTGGTTTCTGGTTCCTGAGTAGTAAGATTTTCACGGATTAACTAGCTTATATTCTTTTGAGGTAAGGGTGTATACACTGTGAATGAACGTGTGACTATTTTTTGAAGAGTATGCAACTCAAACCCCAAATTCAATTTTCTTTCATTTCTTCGATTGAGCGAATGATATATTTTACAGTTTCACGTCGGGACTCCGGAACCTTTCACTCATTTGATGACATGCAAGAGTTACATTTGGCTTGCAAATCGAGTAATCAGGCAATTATTGCACACGTGTATGGTACTGCACATCACTTCCAGGAGGTAGTCTGGATGTCTTTTCGCGGAGTGGTGGGGACCGAAAGTTTTTAATAAATCAGAAGCAAAAATCTGTGTGTTAAGAAATTACAAGTCTAAGTTCGACTCCTGCGTGGCAGGCGACTTGATTGGGTTTTACTGTGCAAAGTTGTAAGATGTATTTATTTTTAATTATTTACCTATCAAAAATAGTGAATTAGTTTTTCTGTGAAAGGGAATCAAGCAAAGTTTCTTTTGTTAAAAAATGTCTACACAAAAATTAATTCAGAATAAATAATAAATAAAACTAGCGTTCTCAAAGGGAAATTTAAATATATTTTGTAAGTTCCCTGAGAGAAATAAGTTCACTCACCCATTCTTATTTATTTCAAAACCATGTATCGCAAGTTGTATAATATGACAAGCATTCAGGTGAAATTCATACCGATACTCTCTCGTTTAGTGTACGAAGAACTTATTGTTACGGATACTATTGGAGTCGCGACTAATTTTCGCGACTAATTCATTAATTATTCATTCGTGATGCCAGAAGCAGGGGATAGAAATTAATCATAGTAAATGCACTATAGTATTCTTCTTGGGGAAGATATCACTCAAAGGCCTAATCTACACTCTCAGTGGGGTTTACATTAAGTCTTCAGCTAGTCTTGTCTCTCGTGTAATTACAAAATTTCACATTATCAGCCTACATATTGCAACAACATATTACATACATTCATGTCGCCAGTATGAGAACATTCATATAAAAACCCATTTGCGTTTATTGAAAATCGAACACAGATCACTCTATCGCTGGCCATGTACATCTGAATGCTGCAACATTATCCGTTACCTAGTAATTTATTTCAATCATGACTTTTTACTGCAAATAGAAATCTTTTTTAAGGCTTTTTTTATTTTATATGTACGGCGAGTTTATAGCTAATACATATAAGAACATATTACGCATTCAGATGTCGAAGAGTTGTTTATCTATAGCTACACCTAATTTGGGCCAAATGTTTCTGAAATAATTCGCATGTTCTGCATTTAATGGATTACGCTTTACAATAAACAGCCCGTCACCAAGCTCCCTGTGGTAAGATACGAAAATGTCGGAAAAATATGGCTATGACCTCGCATCGGAATCGAAGGACTCGTTTATATTCCACACTGCACGACTAATTTATAAATAAAGTCTTGAAAGCGGAACTTCATCAATTCAAAAAGTAAAAATTGTTGAAAAAAAGATTATGTTGACTTGTTTGTACAATTGTAATGAAATCTTTTTTGTATCAAATTTTGGTACGAAGGAAGCTAGATTTATTTTTTTTCGGTGAATGAGACACAGGGCGCGCAACTCAAAAAGGTCCTCGGAAAGCCGACCACAATGAATATCCCTTGGTGGTAGCACACGAAGATTTCAGCATAATTTTTGAGTTGGGTGGGATAGTGGATAATTTTTATTACCATTGTTTCTTTTAAAAATGATATTATTCGACGTAAGATGTAAGCTGAAATTGACAGAGTGATACACCGCGACTGAATTCTCGAAAAATATAAGAAGAAAGCTCGAATGATAGCCGATTGATGGGTAAGTTCTGGGCTCCGGCAAATGTGAGTTCCATTGCGAATTTCAAATTTTTGCTGAAGACGATGTTTTCCGCATTGTTACCAGTCTTTCGAAGTACGTGCTGCTCCTAGATGCTCCCAAGAATGTCGAATTCTGGCGCGCGAACAACTTTGCGTTAGTTTCTTCCGACTTGTTTTTGTTACTATATCATAAAAGCCTTTTTTTCGTATACACTCTTCCTTCCAAGTTGCTATTTGGAATTTTTAAACACCGTTTTATCAAAAACCTTATAAACCGGTATAAAAATCAGTGCTGTGGAAGTGAAGTTTTCTTTACATCTACGTCCATGAAGTGCCGTGCAAGCCACCACTAGGGTACGTGGCACTGGGTAATTCCACACCAGGCATGCAACACTCATGCCAACTGGAATAAGAACCCCACACACTCGCCCGGATACCAGGTGCAGACCAAAAACAGTCCTAATGACAATGCGCGGTTAGAACAGAAACTAGGATAGTGCATCGTAAACGAGCATGCTACCAACCAGTATACTATTTAACGTTCAGTATACTATTTTAAGATACAACTACTGGTTAGTATTTTCAATGGACTGATTAGATGTTTAAATGTGATGCAATACAATGTACTAAATCATGCAGGAGCTATATCTTACAGGAAATTTCATGCAGGGTTATTTGCTAATTGTGCTATTAAGATATTTAGCACAAGTGCAAAACCTACTTACTCAGTGAGGGTCAAAGTTTTCCAGAACCGATTCAGTCATTATATTAAAAAGCATAATTCAAATTCCTTCGATTTCAGATAAATCGATCGATTGTTCACATATTTATATGTTTATAAATAATTTGAAACGATAAGAACATTTTTAAGAAACAATATTTTTAAGTGAATGACAATTGGTGATACAATCACGAGGTCAGGCCAGGGCCGCCTTAATCCGGCAGGCGAGTGAATTTAGGAGAGTAATGAGGCGGTTTCTCATGGTTCTAGTCGAGTCTCACGCACTTGTAGGAAGACAGGGTTAATTCTTGAAGCGTCGATGGTAATGAAGATACGTACAGAGACAATTTGGGAAACCAGTAATAGCATGGAGTTAGAGCCCATCATGAGCCTCCATTCTAAGATATGTTTACTTTAGATACATTGTGTACCAACTTCGGGTGAAGGTAAATCACTATTTATTATTTTTACGAAGGCTTCCGCGGTTTTGTTGAAAATTAGAATTTCGGGTTCTTTCCGCGTTGCATCAGTGGACAACCGTTTCGCTGGAATTCCATTTGGCATCACCAGGTCCGAATTCTGCAACGCGGGAAGAACCCGAAAAATTCTAATTTGCTCTATTCATTATAATTTCATCGGCCTGGGACATGCCAGCATGTTCAACTGCTTGAGTCGTCTATGGGTTAAATGAAATAGATGCTAGAAAAAGTTCGGGAATCGGAGATTGAAAAATATATTTTTATGCGATCTCTTGCCGGTTGTGGGAACAAGGCATGTGTTCTTTCGGAAAGACGGCATCTGTAGTAGGGAGGCTATCAAATGTTCTACACTGACGAGACGGTTCCAAATATCTTGTCATAATTTTTTATATCGCCTGCGAGGATGTTTTTAGGAAGGTGGTGAATTCTTTTGTTGGACAGAAAGGAATTTCTGGTTATCTTTTGTTGAACTTTTATCGACATTGACGCCTTGCGACGTACGTCCTGGTAAGACATTTATGCTTGAAGTAATCCTTCGCGCGTGTGTTGGAAGACTGGGTAAATTCTCGAAGCGTCGAGTATAATGAAGATAGTGCATAGACATTTTGGGAAACCAGGTAATTTAACAGAATATAGCGAAAGCACTTGATCACACGTTCCCCGTGTCCACGCGGGCCAACGTCTGTTGTGGCCACGTGGAAAGAAGAGGTTTATACTAGGAATGAGTAGATTCTACTTTTTTTCTATTCCGATTCTTTCCAATCGATTCCCTTTCCCGATTCCGATTCCATTGATTCTTATTCCTAATAACAGGTGGGATATTGATATACCAGTAGCGTGCGAGTATTATTTAAATTCAGGTATTGGCTGAAATAAAGTAAAAAAGACAATTAAGTCTCTCAAAAAGTATACTTACTAATAAATGACAAATATATCCTCAGCTTATTGAGGTAGATAAAAAGTACAAATTGATAGCCTACACTCAAAATCTCCGAGACAAATATGATGTGATAAATGACATTTGGTTTGAATATTTATCTATCTGGAATCGATGAATCGGAATCTACTTTGGGCGATCGATTCTCGATACCGATTCTAATACTGAGAATCGGTGGAATCGAGAATCGACATTTGGATTTTACTCATCCTTAGTTAATACACATAAGCAGGTATTCACAAATGGACATCCAAGGCGGACGAGTACTTCAGTAAACAATCGGATAGGTATCCCTTCGCTGTTTATTACGCAAGGAACTCCATTCAACTTAAAGAGCTCCAACACACCCCCGTCGAACACGTGCAGCTCGGTGAGCCGCCCGTCCCCGTCGCATATGCCATTCGTTTAGTAGTCGAATGAATGGCATTCGCGCTTTCCCTTGGCTACGCGGGTCGGGAGTCGAGGGGAGCGGATCGCACTTCGCACGCCTCTATTTAACCATATGTTCACGATATTATTTAAGAGGCCCTGACGTGCTATTTATGAAGCGGGTTCAACCGTACGGGGTTTGCGGCCTTCACTGCCCAAGTCTGGGTTCTTCTTGCGGCCGGCCTGAATCCTTAATCCCTGCACTCACGCCCTTTCCAGCGTTTCTTCTTATCTTATACATATACCTCTTCTAGCGATATCTCCACAACAGAGGTTGGCCCGCACTGACACGGGTAAAGAGCGATCCAGTTCTTTCGCCATATTTTGTCAAATATACAAGTTTCCATAATTGGCTGAGTTCACTCTTCATTATACTCGACGCTTCGAGAACTGATTCTTCTGACACACTCACGTCCTTTCTAGCGTGTCTTCCCCCCTTAAGGTAATTTGAGCTAAGTATAATTTTTCTTTTTTGCTTGCCGCACGATTCTGTTGGCCCGTATGTCCCCGGAATCCCGATAGGATAATGAGCCAGTCATCAGGCTTTCCAGGGACTGGACCAACAGAACCTACATACATCCATGGCCTGGGTGGTGAAAAACCCACCAAGGCGGGACTCGAACCCTCGACCCTCGGTTTAGCTTTACCCCGCCGCCAACGGGGCCGGCTACCTTTAGTTTACCTAGAAATCAGTGAAATTCGTATCATTTTAAAGAAAAATATATCAACCTTCCATTGACATTAAAAATTCAACCCCTCACCACATTAATTTTAGAGATATTTCCCAAAAAATACCAGCCATTTTATATGGGAAATGGTATACGAGTGTGCACTCCTGAGAGACCTTATATTAAAAATGAGGCATTTCCTACACTTAGATCTCGTCAAAAAAATCAAGAGTGTGTAGTTTGTGTGTTTTCTAAACTATTTTTGAAAATTAATCATATTGTGACGGCAGTAGATTCTTCGGGGTAACAATAAGCCTTCCGTTGTGATGGAGTTTCAAACGTACCGCGCGAAAAAAACGAGTCGAGTTAAAGACTTATTTAGATATTTTCATTTGATTACTTACAATTTCTGTCATGCAAAACTATTTTATTGCACCATTAATAATGCAATAGTTAATTCGTGTCTCTCACAGTTGGTGAAATTAAAGTGCATGTATCGAATTTGGTCTCTATTATGATTAGGGAACTATCTCGCTCGCACTAACTTAGATGCCCGCGCCTCCTCATCACCTACCCATTTCACAATCCTACTCACACCATGCCTCAGCCATTCCACTTCTCGGAAACGATGGGAATCACCCCGAGGTTCATCACACTCTAGACTCCCCAGCGTGAACTTTTGCACTGACCCAACTAACTCCACGGACCTTTCTCACTCCAAAGCACGCCTCACCCCCACCTTCCAGTTTCGTATTATACAAGAAGCAGTGCTCATCGTTTTCTTTCATTGCGTTCGGGTGAAGTAAGCGAGACGCTTGTGTGTGTGGTTGGCGATGCATGTTGCTGGAGAAGGAAGCTACACGTCGGAGCTGGAGGAGATGGGCCGAGAGAAGTTCGGGTAAGTCGTGTATACGCAGAACATTTATTTTTCCAGTTATCAGAAAGTGTAGAATTACGTAATAGTAAGGTCGTACCGACTTAATCGTCATTGTATTATGAGTTGAGGTTCCCAAATGATGTGACTTTTATTGAAATTTGTAGAGTATGTACAGCTTGTTTGAAGGCCCGTGCGCAGAAACTCTGAGCTGGCAATTTTCCCTCGGAAATTCCCTCAAATCGCCTGCATTCCCTGTCAACCTCCCCGATCTTGCTATTTCTAAATGATCTAAAAATTACTTCACTTCCCCATCTTACCCTAGGTGGACACCATCTAACCAATCAACCTTTCTATCCTTTACCTCCCACCGCAGGGAACAACCTGATGTGAGAATTTTATTTTCTCCTCAAAGATTCCTCCCCCATGTTCACCCTTTCCTTTACTCGCCACCTTTCTGAGCTTTTATGGGCCGGGAGCTTTTTAAACGAGCTCTATTTCTTGATTTTCATCCTATAGTAGGTCTGATTAAAGGCTAAATGCATATAATGTGAGAAATGGTGCTAAGAGAGAGCTAGTAAAATTGGAAATTATTCTTACCATTCTTTTCCTTCATCATGGGGGAACATTAATGTTCATTTCTATTTCCAGAGTTTGCGTTCCATCACTGTGGTTTGTTGTGCAGGATCCCGTCAGTATTCCCTAAACTCTCATTTCCCTAGCACTTCCAAGTGCATTTCCGAGAAAATGGATCTCTTCCTCACTGAATTTCTTTCCTCCTCCATGCTAACGCTTTTAACTCCAACCTCCGTGAAATCGTTCCCCTCGTGGCCATCTATATCCCGTGACCTCTGAGTCATTGCAAAAATAGCTTTTTTTTGTCTTAGATTAACAAATAAACCTGTCTTATTTCTTAACACGATCAGCTCCTAATGCACGTCCTCAATTATAATTCGCAATGACTGGCTGCTGATTTAAAAGAACCCCAACTTCGCCGAACTGAAGGATTTCACGATAGCCCAATGAGTAAAAGGAGTTCTTATTTTTAAAATCTCATGCTCATGGAAAAAATTACTTTCCCAACGGGGTCGATATTTTTCATCTGCAAACCTCCTGGCTCGTCCTCACTCCGACAATTTTCAAACAAATTTCCTGATTGACACTTCTTTCATTCAGCTCTGCAATTAACACTGGTCAAAATACTAAATCTCAACTCTTCAAACTGAAGCAATGGTATGTGGAGACGTATATTTTTTGGAAAAAAATCTCCCTCGAGATGGTTAGTGATTATAGGGTGGTAAAAGGTGGTTTAGGCATGTAGAGAGGTATATTTTCTAGAAAGAAATCTCCCTGGAGACAGTTGGTGATTATAAGGGTGGAAATAGGAGGTAAAGGCATGTGGAGACGTATATTTTCTAGAAAAAAATCTCCCTCGAGACGGTTGGTGATTGTAAGGGTGGAAAAAAGAGGTGTAGGCATGTGGAGACGTATATTTTCTAGAATAAAAAATCTTCCTCGAGACGGTTGGTGATTGTAAGGGGGGAAATAGGAGGTGTAGGCATGTGGAGACGTATATTTTCTGGAAAAAAAATCTTCCTCGAGACGATTGGAGATTGTAAGGGTGGAAATAGGAGGTATAGGCATGTGGAGACGTATATTTTCTAGAAAAAATCTCCCTCGAGACGGTTGGTGATTGTAAGGGTGGAAATAGGAGGTGTAGGCATGTGGAGACGTATACTTTCTAGAAAAAAATCTCCCTCGAGACGGTTGGTGATTGTAAGGGTGGAAATATGAGGTATTGGCATGTGGAGACGTATGTTTTCTTGAAAAAAAATCTTCCTCGAGACGGTTGGTGATTGTAAGGGTGGAAATATGAGGTGTTGGCATGTGGAGACGTATATTTTCTAGAAAAAAGTCTCCCTCGAGACGATTGGTGATTGTCAGGGTGGAAATAGGAGGTGTAGTCATGTGGAGACGCATATTTCTAGAAAAAAATCTCCCTCGAGACGGTTGGTGATTTTAAGGGTGGAAATAGAAGGTGTAGGCATGTGGAGACGTATATTTTATAGAAAAAATCTCCCTCGAGACGGTTGGTGATTGTAAGGATGGAAATAGGAGGTGTAGGCATGTGGAGACGTATATTTTCTAGAAAAAAAATCTCCCTCGAGACGGTTGGTGATTGTAAGGGTGGAAATAGGAGGTGTAGGCATGTGGAGATGTATATTTTCTAGAAAAAAATCTCCCTCGAGACGGTTGGTGATTGTAAGGGTGGAAATAGGAGGTGTAGGCATGTGGAGACGTATATTTTCTAGAATAAAAAATCTTCCTCGAGACGGTTGGTGATTGTAAGGGGGGAAATAGGAGGTGTAGGCATGTGGAGACGTATATTTTCTGGAAAAAAAATCTTCCTCGAGAAGATTGGAGATTGTAAGGGTGGAAATAGGAGGTGTAGGCATGTGGAGACGTATATTTTCTAGAAAAAAATCTCCCTCGAGACGGTTGGTGATTGTAAGGGTGGAAATAGGAGGCGTAGGCATGTGGAGACGTATATTTTCTAGAAACAAAATCTTCCTCGAGACGGTTGGTGATTGTAAGGGTGGAAATCGGAGGTGTAGGCATGTGGAAACGTATATTTTCTAGAAAAAAGTCTCCCTCGAGACGATTGGTGATTGTCAGGGTGGAAATAGGAGGTGTAGTCATGTGGAAACGCATATTTCTAGAAAAAAATCTCCCTCGAAAAGGTTGGTTATTGTAAGGGTGGAAATAGGAGGTGTAGGCATGTGGAGACGTATATTTTATAGAAAAAATCTCCCTCGAGACGGTTGGTGATTGTAAAGATGGAAATAGGAGGTGTAGGCATGTGGAGACGTATATTTTCCAGAAAAAAAATCTCTCTCGAGACTGTTGGTGATTGTAAGGGTGGAAATCGGAGGTGTAGTCATGTGGAGACGTATATTTTCTAGAAAAAATCTCCCACGAGACGGTTGGTGATTGTAAGGATGGAAATAGGAGGTGTAGGCATGTGGAGACGTATATTTCAAGAAAAAAATCTCCCTCGAGACGGTTGGTGATTGTAAGGGTGGAAATAGGAGGTGTAGGCATGTGGAGACGTATATTTTCTAGAAAAAAATCTTCCTCGAGACGATTGGTGATTGTCAGGGTGGAAATAGGAGGTGTAGTCATGTGGAGACGCATATTTCTAGAAAAAAATCTCCCCCGAAAAGGTTGGTTATTGTAAGGGTGGAAATAGGAGGTGTAGGCATGTGGAGACGTATATTTTATAGAAAAAATCTCCCTCGAGACGGTTGGTGATTGTAAGGGTGGAAATATGAGGTATTGGCGTGTGGAGACGTATGTTTTCTTGAAAAAAAATCTTCCTCGAGACGGTTGGTAATTGTAAGGGTGGAAATATGAGGTGTTGGCATGTGGAGACGTATATTTTCTAGAAAAAAGTCTCCCTCGAGACGATTGGTGATTGTCGGGTGGAAATAGGAGGTGTAGTCATGTGGAGACGCATATTTCTAGAAAAAAATCTCCCTCGAGACGGTTGGTGATTGTAAGGATGGAAATAGGAGGTGTAGGCATGTGGAGACGTATATTTTCTAGAAAAAAAATCTCCCTCGAGACGGTTGGTGATTGTAAGGGTGGAAATAGGAGGTGTAGGCATGTGGAGATGTATATTTTCTAGAAAAAAATCTCCCTCGAGACGGTTGGTGATTGTAAGGGTGGAAAAAAGAGGTGTAGGCATGTGGAGACGTATATTTTCTAGAATAAAAAATCTTCCTCGAGACGGTTGGTGATTGTAAGGGGGTAAATAGGAGGTTTAGGCATGTGGAGACGTATATTTTCTGGAAAAAAAATCTTCCTCGAGACGGTTGGAGATTGTAAGGGTGGAAATAGGAGGTGTAGTCATGTGGAGACGCATATTTCTAGAAAAAAAATCTCCCTCGAGACGGTTGGTGATTGTAAGGATGGAAATAGGAGGTGTAGGCATGTGGAGACGTATATTTCTAGAAAAAAATCTCTCTCGAGACGGTTGGTGATTGTAAGGGTGGAAATAGGAGGTTTAGGCATGTGGAGACGTATATTTTCTAGAAAAAAATCTCTTTCGAGACGGTTGGTGATTGTAAGGATGGAAATAGGAGGTGTAGGCATGTGGAGACGTATATTTTCTAGAAAAAAATCTCCCTCGAGACGGTTGGTGATTGTAAGGGTGGAAATAGGAGGTGTAGGCATGTGGAGACGTATATTTTCTAGAATAAAAAATCTTCCTCGAGACGGTTGGTGATTGTAAGGGGGGAAATAGGAGGTGTAGGCATGTGGAGACGTATATTTTCTGGAAAAAAAATCTTCCTCGAGAAGATTGGAGATTGTAAGGGTGAAAATAGGAGGTGTAGGCATGTGGAGACGTATATTTTCTAGAAAAAAATCTCCCTCGAGACGGTTGGTGATTGTAAGGGTGGAAATAGGAGGCGTAGGCATGTGGAGACGTATATTTTCTAGAAACAAAATCTTCCTCGAGACGGTTGGTGATTGTAAGGGTGGAAATCGGAGGTGTAGGCATGTGGAAACGTATATTTTCTAGAAAAAAGTCTCCCTCGAGACGATTGGTGATTGTCAGGGTGGAAATAGGAGGTGTAGTCATGTGGAAACGCATATTTCTAGAAAAAAATCTCCCTCGAAAAGGTTGGTTATTGTAAGGGTGGAAATAGGAGGTGTAGGCATGTGGAGACGTATATTTTATAGAAAAAATCTCCCTCGAGACGGTTGGTGATTGTAAGGATGGAAATAGGAGGTGTAGGCATGTGGAGACGTATATTTTCCAGAAAAAAAATCTCTCTCGAGACTGTTGGTGATTGTAAGGGTGGAAATCGGAGGTGTAGTCATGTGGAGACGTATATTTTCTAGAAAAAATCTCCCACGAGACGGTTGGTGATTGTAAGGATGGAAATAGGAGGTGTAGGCATGTGGAGACGTATATTTCAAGAAAAAAATCTCCCTCGAGACGGTTGGTGATTGTAAGGGTGGAAATAGGAGGTGTAGGCATGTGGAGACGTATATTTTCTAGAAAAAAATCATCCTCGAGACGATTGGTGATTGTCAGGGTGGAAATAGGAGGTGTAGTCATGTGGAGACGCATATTTCTAGAAAAAAATCTCCCCCGAAAAGGTTGGTTATTGTAAGGGTGGAAATAGGAGGTGTAGGCATGTGGAGACGTATATTTTATAGAAAAAATCTCCCTCGAGACGGTTGGTGATTGTAAGGGTGGAAATATGAGGTATTGGCGTGTGGAGACGTATGTTTTCTTGAAAAAAAATCTTCCTCGAGACGGTTGGTAATTGTAAGGGTGGAAATATGAGGTGTTGGCATGTGGAGACGTATATTTTCTAGAAAAAAGTCTCCCTCGAGACGATTGGTGATTGTCGGGTGGAAATAGGAGGTGTAGTCATGTGGAGACGCATATTTCTAGAAAAAAATCTCCCTCGAGACGGTTGGTGATTGTAAGGATGGAAATAGGAGGTGTAGGCATGTGGAGACGTATATTTTCTAGAAAAAAAATCTCCCTCGAGACGGTTGGTGATTGTAAGGGTGGAAATAGGAGGTGTAGGCATGTGGAGATGTATATTTTCTAGAAAAAAATCTCCCTCGAGACGGTTGGTGATTGTAAGGGTGGAAAAAAGAGGTGTAGGCATGTGGAGACGTATATTTTCTAGAATAAAAAATCTTCCTCGAGACGGTTGGTGATTGTAAGGGGGTAAATAGGAGGTTTAGGCATGTGGAGACGTATATTTTCTGGAAAAAAAATCTCCCTCGAGACGGTTGGAGATTGTAAGGGTGGAAATAGGAGGTGTAGTCATGTGGAGACGCATATTTCTAGAAAAAAAATCTCCCTCGAGACGGTTGGTGATTGTAAGGATGGAAATAGGAGGTGTAGGCATGTGGAGACGTATATTTTCTAGAAAAAAATCTCTTTCGAGACGGTTGGTGATTGTAAGGGTGGAAATAGGCGGTTGAGGCCTGTAAAGTCGTGTATTTTCTGTGAAAAATCTCTCTGGAGACGGTTGGAGAATTGGAGAAAGCTGCTATGAGACATGGGGAAATGACAGAAAAGTGATAGGAAAGTTGGAAATGAATAAAAGCGACTTCATAAGTCAAAAAAATGGCATTAACAACTTCGAAAATAGGCATTTCGAGGTCGCGTACCGTCCCACCCCAGCACCCCTGTTTCACTTTACAGGGCCCGTAACCTTGTCGGCTGGGGATATAATAGGCATATTTAAATGGCTTTATCGTAGCTGGTACTCGTAAAAACACGAATTTCTACACTCCAAAGAACGCTATTCGTCACTTTCAACCCTCCATAAATCACGAAAACTGTTTCTTCATTGTCATTTATGCCTTTTTCACTACCAAATATCCCCACCGAGGGCCTGTGTACTGTCCCACCCCAGCACCCCTGTTTCACTCCACAGAGCCCGTAACCTTGTTGGCTGGGGTAACAATGCGTATATTGTAGAGGTAAAGGTAGAAATATCCCTCTGTCGGAGCTTTCGTGAAACTGAGAGAATGGCGTCGAAAAAGTCGGAAAAATGACGAAAATTGGTCATTTTCTAACGTGAATATCTCAAAAACCTGTGCCTTAATAACTTTGCTGTTACTTTTGTTTTGTACTGAGATTCTTCAACAAGTAAACTATGTCACAGTCATTACCCTTTAAATCACCAATTTCCGGCAATAAGTGTAAGAAACGTGTGTGACGAGAGCAGACATTTACCCCTGTTTTATATCGCCAACGTAAATTTTGATATTTGTCTAGCTATGTCCTTCTTCCCCAATCCCCCTCTCACATCCATATAAAGTTGGACGAATTGAACCCTGGCGTTCTCCCAAATCTCCAATCTTATCCAGTCACTTCAACAATAACCTCGCGCCGTTCCACGAGGGGAATTTTGTGCACCACTGAGACAGGGAGGGAGCATTGTGCAAGTAAAGTGAAGTGAAGTTTTAGGTGATCATTAAACGTTCATGGTCAGTTGTGTGTTTAATGTGAAGTGTTAGTGATTTGTGAGTGTCGAGAGATCTTTGATCGGAAGCAGAGTTCCACCGGCGATGTACCTTGCAGCTAATTAAACTAAGGTAAGGGAAACTACTCCTCTTGCAGGGCAGTGAGAAGGGATTTACAAAAGACACAATTGAGACAAGGGCCTGCATCACGATAGGGCCCCACCAAAGGGGCTTAAGGGGCAAAAATCACCTAAGGGGAAATAGCACTTAGAGAAAAAATCTACCTCAATATAAGGAGACTTAGATCATAGAAATAGGTAGGAATTAGGCTCTATGTAATTATAATCAATTTGACTCTTAAGTAATGCTCTCACTGACATTTTAATATTCAATATGGCCCCAATAATACAGGTTTTGCGTTTTTAACCCAGTGCCTAAAATTTTTTATTATCATCATGTACAATGACTGTGTATTGGTTTTGTATCTTTTTATATGCTCCCATTTTTCCTCAATTGTTTTAAATTTTTTAAATTTATTATTCAATTAATTTAATTTTTTGTTGGCTTTGCTAATTTTCCCTTTCACTATCTCATGGTATTCCTTCCTGTTTTCCCCTTTCAATGCATCCAAGTTCCACCTCTTCATCCTCTCACTTCCTCCTAGGATGTGTTTAAATCAAGTGTTTGTCACTACTCATTTATTTCTCCTTCAAAATTCAGATGCATTCTCGCCACTATCATTTCTCGTTCCTAATTCATACCACTCCACTTCATACCCATCTCTCCCAATCCCATTACAGCATTCCAATCTCCCATTACGCTTAGGTTTTTCGTGCCCAATACTTCTCTGATTATTTTCTATATCTATTCATACACCCCACCCACACCTTCATCCCTGAGATTGCTTGTCAGCTGGTACATCTGGACCAATAAAAAATTTGTAGAACATGCTTTTATTTCTAACGCTAGTACCCTGTCATGCACCTACTCAATTATAAATACCCTCATTCCCAATTTGTATATAATACTATAGCTAACCTACATAGACTTTCAACATCACCACTATAGATTACCCTGTAAGTATCATTCCAGTAGTGCCCGCTGTCCTTCCATCTCACCTTGCACAGCCCCAAGGCATCAACTTTCCATCTATCCATTTCCCATTTAACCTTAAAAACTCCAAAAGTGCCAATATTGGCATGTCGTTTGGTGCTTCTCACTGCCGATAGTGCAATTTTTGGCTCATTCATTACAGGAAAACCACATAAGGGCCCATTAAAATCCAGCAGGGAGGTACTTTGAAGGACATTTAAATCCAGCATTTAAAGGTAAATATTTTCCAGCTTCCCAGCCCTCAACATTGTCCTAATGTTTCAAGTCCCTACTTTAATTGGTACTTTGCTTCTACTCTTCTTTTTCTTCTTATCTACCATGGTCCATGCCTCCTGTGATGGCCCTGTTGTGAAATGCTTTTTTGATATGATGACGTCGTCCAGGATTCATTTCTCTTTGATTGGCATTCACTTTTCTGGGTAGTTGACAGTTGTGAGTGACTCCCACCCCCACTACCTAACAGTGTGTTTTCTGTGACATCATCATGGGACTTCCTTTCATCTGGCTCCCACTCTGACCTATCAGGCATTGGTGGCCCTACTAGAGGCAATATTAATTGTTCCCGTCAGTCCGGCTCTTGGGGTCATTGAAAGACTCAAATGCTTCCTTTATGTCAAACTTGTAGACCGTGGGAAAGGAACTACACAAGAGGTGACTGGTTTTACTAGTCCTTGAAAATAATCAATTCATTGATGAATATTTGCAATCATTTAACTCACGTGGAAGATAGTAGAATATTTTTACTATCCTGATTTTTTAACTATTTGGTGAAATAGGTATTGTTACAAATGTTAAGAATATTGACATCTAAACCTAATTACATCATGTGTTTATCAATTTTATATTATTATTTCTGGAACAATTCCTCACTGGGCATTAATTCTCATTTTGTAGCTCATCTGTTGTTAACTGCTCTCCTTACTAGTAACTTTAGTCACATTCTGCCCACATTATGGGATGACTGCAAGTTTTTTTTTGAGAAATGTGACGAATATCCTTAATTTTTGATTTTTAAGTGGAAAGTCTGTTACGTTTTGACATTTATGTATCCCCCCTGCTAGAAACTCTCACACCATGGAGACCACTGAAATAAAAAAACAATGGTTCAATGTAAGTGCCATATTTACACCAATGCAGTAACTTACATCATCAGGCTTCAACTGTTCTCCCTTCTGTTACCCATAATACAACCTGGAATACTTTTTCTCCACTGAATACTGCACAATCGAATGAAATGTCCATTGATCTCAGAGAACTTTACCTTGTGTGTTTCATCCACTAAATTAATGTACGTTGTTGCTTTTCCTTGTCATATCTACTAGGGAAGTGGCCATACATTTCACCCTTGTTCAAAGCAAACAGTACTCAAAATGTAGCCTCTGGGTTAGTGGATATTTTTAAACAGCCTGAGCACAGTAAAATTTTTGAAGATTGCATCAATATGTTTCTCACCCAGTCTTGACCAAGAAACTTGTAGGTTCAATTTTCTTAATAATTATATTTGTTTTAAAGCTCTCCATTGTCTAATTGCTTATTGTAATAACTTACAGACTTTTGTGAAACTCAATTTAATGACTCAATATCAACGATGCAAAAAGATGCATTTTTTGTACATCAGGCATGGCTTCTAGCACCCACTGATAGTGTCCTGGAAATGACGCTTGTTCCCAAAAACGACGATCAAAAACATACACAAACAAAAGAAAATCAATATATCACGATACCCCCACACATATTTCCCAAAAAAAAATATAAAAACACAAAACAAGCATACATTATTTATATCACTGAACAAAACTTTCTCAGCACCTATCATTTATTTACAAATTTAGCCTTTCAGGTGCTTTTCTTACTCTTTTTGGTCTTTATTTTGCTTGTACCTGCTTACCTTCTTCCAAACCTTGGACAACAGCACAGATAATTTGGGTATAAACCTCCCATAGTACGTTACCATTCCAAGAAATGCCCGTACCTCCTTCTGCGATTGTGGTCTGGGTATCTCAGAAATGGCCCTAACCTTATCTGGATCCCTAGCCAGACCAGTCCTGCTTATAATATGCCCCAAATATGTAGTTTATGGCTGAAAAAAAGAACATTTATTTAAGTTTAACAGGAATCCCACTCTCCTGAGTCTCTCAAATACTGATCTCAAATTCCTGAGATATTCCTCTTTGGTAGCCCCTGTGACCAGGCAATTGTCAGCAAAATTAATCACCCCAGGCACTCCTTGCAAAACTTTCTCCACTTCTCTTTGGAATAATGCACAGGCTGGCTTAATACCATAGGGCAACCTATTTACTTCAAATACTCCTAAATGTGTGCTCCATGCCTACAACTTCTTGGATTTGTCAAACACTACCAATTGATTATACGCATTCCTAAAATCCAATTTTGTTAAATACTCACCACCCTGGAGAGCAGAAAACAACTGTTCAAAGAGGGGTGATGGATGCTGTACATCCCTGAGGTACCTATTTAAGGTGGATTTATAATCCCCACACAATCTAAACCGTCCATTTTACTTTCTCACTACTACCAAAGGCGTGCCCAATTCTGATCTGTCTACTTTGGTGATTACTCCTTCTTTTTCCAACCTGGCAATTTCCTCTGCCTTCACTGCCTTCTTAAAGGCAAAAGGCACTGGACGTGGCTTGCAGAAGATGGGCTTTGTACTCTCCTCCACCTCCAGGTCAACCAATGTTGTGGAACAGGTTCCAAGCTTCGACTTAAAAAGATCCTGAAATTCAAACAAATGACATTTCAATTCATAATCGGGCACTTTTTCAAACAGTAATTGATTCACATTAAATGTTGAATGACTTTAGTTTTAGATGAAGTTTCTCCCCAACAAAGGGTTGGATCCTCCTTTTACAAAATGGAAATTACATTTAACCAGCTCATTCTCATTATTATCTTTTGTATTTATTATATTTTGTATTATCATAAGTTCTTAAGTTTATACTTGTGGGATGCACCACAGCATTCGGTAACATTTCTTTGAACAAGGCTTCAGGGATTATTGATGGACCACTGCCTGTATCAATTTTAAACTCAAAATCTACCCCTTTAACCTGAAGCCGCACCAACCATGGCTGAACTCCCCACTTGGGCTTGAGATTAAACAACGTCTTCTCCTCACTCTCATTAAGTTTGTTTTCCCGAACACTTTTTGCCTTGCATACCACTGCAAGGTGCCCCACTTTATTTAAAATTTTACACTTGTACTCCCTGTACTTGCAGCAACTGAACTTGTGATCAGCTTTGCCACGCGCAAGACACTTAGGGACTGGCTTCACTCATTGCCCTTTTCTCTCCTTTCTATCACTTTCACTTACAGCCCCATGCTGACCCGTGACTTAAGCCCTGTCTCCTTGGCGTCGTGGACCTGGACCGGATGTTGCAAGGAACTTGTGCACTCCTTGGACGGTGCTCTCCCTTTAGCTGGCTCCTCTCTTCAGCGCGATTTCCACCAAGTTCGCCAGCTTATTTGTAGGGCTCTCCTCACAGAGCCTATCCTATATCGGCCCCCGTTTAAGCCCCGTGACAAACTTGTCCAGGACTTTGTCGTCTAGAGGCTGTCCAAACAAAACCGCAGCATTCTTCACCGTTGCGAACCATTCGCCTATCGACTCGTCGGTATCTTGACGTAAATCATAAAACATCACCCGCTACCTGAAAATACTCACTTGCGGGGAGAAAAACTTAGCTAACTTTGCGCAAAGGTATGACAATGCGCTCGGTAATGTCGGGTCACAAATGTCCCTCAATGTGGTGTACGCATTTTTTCCGATTACCATTAAAAGTCACCCATCCAAGTACAATCCGAGCCCGACGTTTCTCAACTTCGGTGATCAGACGAGAACCGGTGTTTTCAACTTGGTGTGACCATTGTCCATAATTTTTGCGGTATAATCATAAAAATATTCTGTCTCTGAGTGGTTTGAGTTGATGGAAACCTGATCATAATGTAGTGTAAGCATGCATCCGCTTCGTTTAATTGTTGCTTCTTCCAAGCTTCCTCTCAGTTAAATTATTTTAAATATACTGTCCGTGATGAATTTATTATTAAGTGGGACTACGTGCGCTTCATACCTAAACCTTAGTAAGAAATGCAGCTCTGAACACACAAAGTAGAGCATATAGCGATGCCGTAGTCGACGACTGTAAATGCAGAAAGGCTTCTCGGGACGACTGTAAATATTTCGGGTAGGTTTCCCGTTGAGGCTCATTGAACCTTGCATATGAGCGTCATCAATAAGAATTCCTGTGTTTTCCCAGGAAAGGACAGTGGCCGTTTTTCTCTACGGTCGGAGAAGCGTGGTCCAATTAGAAGTGTACATTATTTTCGCAATATTTTCGAATTTTATATCGTAGGTGGCGTATAGTGGTAACGAAACTTGAAGTCAGTTGAAAAATAGACCTATCATGTGTAGCAGTCCATTACCTACGATTAAATCCACTAGAGGGAGTAAATTCGTCTCCGATATTGGCCACCAGGGTCGCAAACTTTCACCGCCAACTTCAATATTCCCAATATGTTATCCGTATCTCCTTATAGCTCTCTACGACACCTGAAGAAGTTGCCAGGCTTCTCCTGTGAGAATTTCCACAGAGAAAAAAATCATCCGCCTTGACCGGGATGGTCCCCGGTCAAGGCGGAGGATTTTTTCTCTGTGGAAATTCGCACATTTGTGCATTGCGGGTGACTCCGTAAAAGTGAAACTCCGTGGCTAGTCCCGGATAGCTTAAAATTTGTCAAATAAGAGTGAACGCCTCTCTGTGTTCAAAGTTCGATCTTTCCTCGTGGGCAGTGGCGCTAAGTGCTCAGTGCGACTGGTTGTTACATTGTATGTCCGGCAGTCGAGAACATCTAGTCCCGTAAAGGTCATAAAAATCCACAGGGAAAGAGGACGCCTCGGTAGTTTAACTGGCTAAAGCGCTCGGCCGGAAATCGAGGGATCCGGGTTCGTATTCCGGTCAAGGCGGATGATTTTTTCTCTGTGGAAATTCGCACATTGGTGCATTGCGGGTGACTCCGTAAAAGTGAAACTCCGTGGCTAGTCCCGGATAGCTTAAAATTTGTCTTCTCCTGTGAGTTGCTGTTACTATCGGCGTATTTTGATGCAGCTTCGTAAGGGTAGTAAATTTGTCCCGTAACAAACAGCGGAAAAATTCTCGCTCGTCTTAGTTAATGCATCACCTCAGTTCCAACTCCTTCCACTAGAGGCCTTCTCTCCTTGTCGTCACGCTTCGTGCAGTCGACTGCCTTTAAGTCTCTCTACCACTGAACGTGACTTGTGACACCACATATATACGTGGGTATTCATCGAAATGCAAAAGGACTTCATATGACGGTTGGTTTAGATATCTCTCCTCAATAACGAATACTGCTTGATTCGATTGGATATTTGGTGAGGCGACCAACAGCTAAGACCATTTGCGCCATAGGGGACAGGTAAGGGAGGAAGGGAGGATGGAAACTCGGCGTCGGCATTAACAAAAGGCGCCAAGAGGACCACGGTTTAACGTATCATCCGACAGACGGAGTACTGTACATTCGGGATGGTGTAGAGTTTTTTGTGGTTATGAGTCATTGTATGGTCTTAATGGTCTTCAAAGAGTGCATTACTCTTCCGTATATTTTCACATTTTTGCAGCACTATGGATGACGCTGTTTTCTGTGGTTGTTATTGATTCAGTTACAGCTGGGTGATCTCTATTGGGAATCCACTCATGTATTCGGCATTTTAAAAAGTTATGTCTACTGATCATTGGAGTCTAATGTTTTTAGGGCAGTTTACATGTACTTTTTTCTTTTGTTCACAAATTAACTTTGTCGTTTTTCAACTTACTCCAAGCTTAATGTGCTTTGAAAATGTGAATTTCGACCACGGATGGATTTATTTCGTTTCAAATCCTTTAGTTCATTCGTTACAAATTTAATGAATAGTCGTCACGGAAACGTCACTTAACACGGAAAAACGGTACGGACAGGACCTGGTTTTTCCATGACTCCTTTACTGGTTCATTTCTATCTGTGTCAGTTTTCAATAATTCGACTTCGCGGCTTTTAATGTTCGGAGTGTGATCATGATTTTTTTCAAGTGCATACTTTCGGTTAAATGAAAGTTTCGGGGAAGAATAAACTAACAACTTTTACATAGTGAAAAAAATCATAATGAATTTTTTATATAATATTGACCGTTTTTAATGAAAGTCAATGTCAATTGCCAAAATCTCACTGGTGCTGTTGTCTTCGTTATTACGTTTTTACCACACCCATCCCAGACTTTATCACTTCAATTCATCGGTACTTTATTTTTGAATTTTTACAATAAAATTCTAATGTACTTTATTAATTATTATTTTCCGGTGATGCCGGATTTGGCCAATAACATGTTTTAAGGATGAAGTTATTCTGGTGATTGTGGGACGGTTTTCCGAAAATCTGGAGAGCTGTTTGCTGGGGAGCCCGATGGAAACAACAGTAAGTATTTCTTCATTCTTTGAGTATTATAGCGTTTTCATCATTTCAACACATTAGAATAACAGCCAATTTTCTTATCTGAAACATACTACACAAGTGTAAGTGAATGGATTTGAGTTGCCAGGGTCTATGAGACACATCCCGTGGGAAGATTTCTTTACGTTAGCTTTCCCTGGTGCTTAGTGTCAATCAAATTATTGATTCTGTGAAGACTATTAAAAAGTTAAGATTCATTTTATGAATGGCTGAAAATGGTGCGAGTTGATTGATGGCTTTTGTTTACTTATTTTTAAGGTCTATGCTGCGTCGGTATTTTCAATCCATAGAGGCTGTCCTGACTTACGATTATGTTCAAATTCTTTATCAGTTAAACTCGTTGAATTTCAGCTTAAATTTGACAAAGTTTTGAGAATGTACTGTGCTACCCTTTTTCTAGCCGGACTACATACTCTAGGAAGCGTTTCTTTATTCATATCCTACAAATTACATTCTTAGCTAGCGATAAATTTAAATTCGCCACTTGTGCCTCAAAACTTTTCATATAATTTGAAACTTTGGTCTTTGACGATATTTTACTACTTAAGATTGACGCACTTCATTTATACCCACATTGTGTACCCCTCTGCTACTTACACTTATTTTTGCTATTAAAACATTATTGATGAGTTTTTTCGAACACATATAGCGCTCATTTAGGGTCGTTTATAATACAGAAATGGTAGGAAAATTATTGAGTTTTGAAACCATTGTGAGGCATGAAAAACTTAATCTATTAGACAGCGTATGGTGATTTAATAAAAAATATTCTCGGATTTTCATCCTTAACCTTTCAAATTATGTTATGATTTTTGGTTAATTAATATTGGAGACATCGCTTTGGAGATAGAGAAGCAATGATGTACACCTTTTTCATTAGAGAAAAGAATATTAGGTCCTGGTGTGAAGCGCTAAGTTCTTTGGCAACATAATTCATTCCATTTTTACGTGTTTTCAAACGTTTTCCATGAGTTTTGCCAGACAAGTGACGATCCACTGTAAGCGTGTGGTTTGTAGTCCCAGCCAGGCAATTCCCTCTGCACCCTTGATTGTCCCACGCCCTTGTTTGCCCCGCACCCCTCTTACCCACCCCCCCTCTCATTCCCCAGCAACTGTCTGTGGGCCCATTTCTCTGGAGTAACACAGACTGGTAGTGACACACACAAGTTTGTACTACAAATCGATAATGTGAACCAACTTTTAGTTCCATTTAATTCATGTGTCTGTTATTATAATTACTTGGGAAGAGGCTCTTGCGTGCGATGCTTAAGGTGTACGGCACACGGTGTAATCCTCGAGTCCCATTGGCAGCAACAGCCCATTAGAGCCGGTAGAGTAAAATTGAATTAATTTTTGAGAGATTGTGATTTGAAATCCAAAATATAATAAACAAGCCATACCTTTAGGCAGTGGCTCTAAATTTCTTTTGTCATTTCGTATAACCTTGGATTGTCGTTTGAACCGGACGTAAAACTTTTCAGTTCCCAAAATATTTTGACTTTTGGATAAAAAATGTCTTGGATTCAAACATTATTAAGCATTTTGGTCATTACTTTCCCCCATTAACATGAAGATCCCTAAGAAATTTCATCTTGCACCTATCATTGTGAAACAATTAACAGGGCTATTCTCATTTTCATCTTCCCATTTCCTCTATATATAATTCCTCATCTCATTTTCTCATTCTCATCCTCTATTTCCTATAATATTTTCTCATCTTGCCAGGTATTTCTTCACACACTTCAATGCTACATTGTACCTATATACCTATGCACTTAGTTTTAATAGTTCATTTACCTGCATTCACTCGTCTCTATCGTTGACTCAAAGCCATAGGCCATGGCATTAGACCCTTTTGAAAACTCAGTGGACGCTTTGGTGGCGAGGTCTCTATACTAAAACACGGCCTCAGTGGCAGAATCCCTGGTAACTGCTTCTCGATTTCATTTTACAGCTATACGAGCGACGCTCTATCATTTCCATTGACATGCTCATCGAGGCTTTCGTATGTTAAGAATTAATCTGTTTGACTCCATATTATCTCTCCACGATTATATCGATCTCCCGCACGTTGGGGATGATTTCTGTAAAAATGCAAGGGATTCGTGTTTCTGTCACTTTGCTGACGAGGGCATTTCAGTATCTTTCCCGCTCACTGGGCAATCGGATGACATAATTTCTGTTTGTCCGCTGCCTTACTTCGATGTTTTTCTTCGTATGTAATTTAGCGTGCCTTTCATCATTCTTATCGTCCGCGTATTTTTCCTTATCATTGGCCTCTTCAATAGATTAATTGAAATTTAGCAGTGCAATTTGATGCAATTTTCATTTCTGCGGCGTATGTTGCGTGCGCCATAACAAGCATGGGTGGATATGGCATGTTTTTATGTATGCGCGGCGCATAGTCCAGTCCACTATTTGAGTTCCTTTATTTTAACAGTTAAATTTCGCAGGTAATATGTTTCGATGTTTTTCTTCGTATGTAATTTAGAGTGCCTTTCAACATTCTTATCGTCACTTATCTCTAACAATAAATGTTAGGTATTCATGTACTTATTTCCGAATATGCTAATATTGTTTTGCGGTTTGACTCCTTCGGAAGCCTTAGTCAGAAGCAAATAAATGCGAACATGTCGTATTCCTATGATGTTTCCATTATCTATCGAAAGACAAATGTAGATACGGGAGGTCTGGCAGTTTGCGACAGTGCTTGTACAGTTATTTCAGAAACCTTTTTACTCCTCTTCGGATAGCATGATTGAGCTGATTACCAAGGCTGGGATACTTGTGAGTAGCTTCATGCACATCTCGCCCGAAATATCCTTAATCGCAGAAATTTCCCAGGTTTTTTCATATTCCAATTATTTGAAAAATCACCACCGAAAGACTTCTATCTTGAATTGTCCCCTCATTATTGCCCGAATATAGCCTTTATCGTAAGAATTTCCCAGATTTTTTCATATTCCAATTATTTGAAAAATCACCACCGAAAGACTCCTATCTTGACTTGTCCCCTCATTATTGCCCGAATATAGCCTTTATCGTAAGAATTTCCCAGATTTTTTCATATTCCAATTATTTGAAAAATCACCACCAATTATTTAAAAATTACCAGGGAAATGAAGAAAAACACTTAAATGTTTTTCTTCATTTCCCGTTACATAAGAAACAATTTTTTAAATATATAACAACAATATCTTCTTATTAGACTTTCATCCTTAAATTTTACCTCCTTTACTTTCTGGCCTTCTTCGATCGACTTTATTTACCTTGTTCTTACTAATTTACTTTCAAAGCGTGACCTCAAGATATGCTCTCCCTAAAAACTATCGCATTATTTTATTGATTTGAAACTTATTGATCAAATGTGTCGATGGTGTTATTCAGGTAATGTGCTTACTATATAAGGTTTAAATGAAATTGATTGAAGACTACAGATTTTCATATCAGTCAGGCCCTACTCCTGTCCCCTCATTGCCTCCTCATTATATCCTCAAGGAGTTTTTTCTCACCAACCGAGCACTGCTTCGTTTGTTCTCCTTCCCATCCACCGCGTACACTCTGTGATCCTCAACGTCAAGAGTCTCGATTTCCAATGTCTAAGAACGTCTCATTACTTTTGCTCTCTTTCTTTCAGTTTCAGCATTCATTATTTTCCGCGCTGATTTTAGAACGAATCTACATAAGCTAGAAATTCTTCGGATCATCGCTTAACCAACAAGTGGTCGTATACGAATCTATCTGGCTCCTTACCCTGGTTTCTCACTTTAATACCAACGTATAGCTCTTATATCATTTCTTACCCTGAATATCAAAAAGCAATGGCGACAAATGTCATTCTTGCCTCATCCCCGGAACGAATTTTTCTTACCTTGATTGTCCATAAGTTACCTTCACCTGTGCCTTGCGAATCATACGGAGGTTACTGTTGAGTTTCCTGTCTCACCTCGATATACATATCTTAATGTGCATCTTCAATGTTTTTCCTTTCACCACGGTCAAACACATTTCGTAGCTGGAAAACATTCAAAATCGTCCCTATTTAACTCTGTTGATTTCCTTTCTATAAAAACTCAACTGAAACCGCATTCAGAGCTCCCCTCCAATTCTTGATTCGAAACTGGTCATTACACAACTGGTTATTTGTACAGGCGTGCTATCTTGTACTCTGAACAAACTCTAACTCGAAGAAATATCTTTACTAAATGTGAAATGAAACTCGTGGCAAATATAAGCCCTATTCTTCTTCGGGATTAGTATCAAGACAGAGTTTATAAAGTTCTCTGAACACATTCCTTCGTCGAGGATCTAGCGACTGAAAGATGGCAGCTACTGCCGCAACTTTCTTTCCATTTATCAAGTATCCTATCAAGTCGTTTTACTTTTCTCTCATTCTATTTTTTTAATTTATGGTCTATTACTGACATGAGATAGCTTTTATACATATTTTCTGCACCAATCCTACTCGACTATACTTTCCATCTTATCCTTTTCCTCGTTAGTCTAGACTAGCTGCTTGACCTTTTCGCTTTACCGCATAAGCATAACTATAACATGACCTTGTTTTGTTGTTTCCCAATTTGTTTGCGTTCATTCCGCCCGTTGTCAAATTCCTGATTGGTTTCCTTATGGAATTTTTGTTCGAGTCAATACCTCTCCTCTTTTTGGTTTAGGTTTTAATAGTTATTCACTTTCATCGTCTTCCTTTTGCTTACCGTTCTCCACTACTTAGTCCCTCTCCTTTCCTTTCATTTGCTTTCTATACCGCTCTAACTGGGCCAGTATTTATACGTTCACATCTTTCCTCAATGATTTGCTTCTTTGCTTCGCTTTCGTCCTTTTCCAGTAGTTACATTCCTTGTTACTGTCCCCTACATTGCCTACACGTCCCACCTCATATCTATTTTTATAAGTCTTTTAAATCTGATGACTCTTTACTAGGGCTAAATTATTCTCAGAATCCACATCTGCTCCCGGGAAACTGCACGAACTGTTGACATTGTTCCATAAACTCTGTCTCACCGTAATACAATGCAAGCGTATCTTCCTGTTTTCCCCGGCATTTTCCAGAGTACCTGCTCTTGAGATGCTGCTTAACCAGATATTTGTTATAACCAACATTTTTCTCCAAAAAAAATTCACTCCCTCCTCAATGCGATCTTCTTATTCCCGAGGCCATACTTGCCAACTGCATTACCATCCATCCCACCCCCATAACCAAATTCCAATCGCCCAACGGTATGCGGTGTTTCTTGCTCAGTACTTCTCCGAATTTCTCTCATAATGTCTTCACCTATTTCTCTCTATTTTTACATGTACATTTGGAACAATAAGAATGTCGTCAACTGTGCCTTTCTTCGTCATTACTATCCTGCCACTTGCCAATTTAAATTTTACGACCCTATCCCCTATGCCTTCAATACCATAGCCCCTGCAAAAGTGTAATTTACTCAGTAACTATCACTTCAGTACTCCCTAAGCCCTCAATATCATTTTGTACATCTTTAAAGCTTATTTTCACGATGTTCTGCTTTGACTCTTTAATATAAGTAATACCTTTGCCTTGAAAATCAGTTGCTCTTCTTTGTAATTCATGCCTGGCTACTCGAGTATAATGGGAAGGTCCTCAGATTGAAAAGTTAAATCGAGGTGGCTTCTTCGCTCTGGCTTGGCCACACTTCGAATACGCCGCAAGCATTTGAGATCCTGAAGAGAAATATTAAAAAAGTATAAGATAATACAGAGGAAACAATGTGTTTCATTAAAAACTACTTGGTGCAAACATGTAGTGTTTCACGGCTCTGAGGGCATGTCGAGGTTGGGAGCCGCTACAGACCATGAGGATACACGCTACGTGTAGTTAGCTTGAGAAATTCAGAACTGGTGTGTTTCAAAGCACAGATAGAATATTATTTTGACGTCACTATACATCTCTGGGTCAGACAGAAGCGACAAAATATGAGATACATTGTCGATCAGATAGGTACTATATCTTTCAAAAGTCGTGTCACGAATCGAGCGGCGCCACTATCGCTACGATAGTTCATCAACTCCGCGATAAGCCCGCCAGCTCCGCCAGTCTATGTTCTAACACTCGATGCTCGGGCTATGAAAATTGTTACGGTGCATTCGACTCCTCACGCGATATCACAGTCTTTTTCAATCCCGTGGACTAAATGTCCTCTCATATTCCTTCCCTTGCGTTGCTATTTATGTGTTAAATTGAAGCAATATCGGTTGTCAATGAGAATAACGACATTGAACGTATGACATGAAATCAGGGGGCCGATTTTATAACTTAACCTTCGAGTGTTAGAATCATTCCCGCTGAATTGTGGGTAATACTTCGAAAACAATAGCCGGTGCCTATTTTGTAGCCAAAGTTCGAACGTATTTTGCCTCACGCTCGCATCCTCGGCTTACAATACACAACAGAATATCGTTCGAAGCGGCTATTAGCGTTCGAAGGTGGGTTTTTGTTTCTTAATTGATTGTTATTTGAATAGCTATCGTCATTTGAAATGTTTTACATACTATAAATGAAATATAACACACCATTCTTGACTTTAATTATAATCGGAGGTCTAGATTGCAGTTCATTAATGTATTGGAATAGTATTTCAATAACGCGTATTCTTTTGATTAATTATAGTATCCAATTGTAGCAAACTATCGTATTGTAGCGATTTGTTTTCACTTTTAATTGCAGTTGGAAGTTTTAAATCTCATTTCTGCAAGGACGTGGATGTCATAATTGCTGAGGATAGTAGGTTTATCGTGTGATTAAGCGGCAGTGTTTATTGTGGCGTACCAGTGCTTACAAATGTTACTTATGCGCTGTGATGGATTTTGTGTGTGCTCGAGGTGATGTATTAACATATTAAGGTTAATAAGAGTTATGATTCATCTATTTAGATTGTGTGTTGTGACAGGTATTGTGCTTAAAGACTTATAATTGCGTACAAATGTCGGAGATGACTGATAGCAGCAACTATTACGTCGTTGCATCAAATGTCTAACTTGAGATTTGGATTATATGTCAATTGAAATGTGTTGGTGATTTAGGTTTGCTTCTGAGTATTAAGTGTGGTTTTTTTACGTCCTCAATAAAGGATAAATATTGAAGTGTTTTTTTAATTTTAATGCAGTAACTTGCCATACCAAGAGTCACTTTGCGACAACAATAAACCCATCTACGTTTAACGCAAGTGATAACTAGTTGAAATAGACGAATGCATTTGAATTTTTGGCCATGTCAAGGCTTATTCTTTAGTTTTAGGGTAAATTGTGTGATTTTTCTCGACCAAGTGAAATGGTGATGATTATTTTGTCAAATGAAGTTTGTTGGTTCGTTCTGGTTTGAAATATTGCTTTATACAATCATATCCTGAAGTAATCGAGACGAATGTTGAATGGTGTTGAAGCAGATTTCAATTATATAAATTATTATACATTTTCTGTGATAGGCTACACGGATGTCTATTGTGATATTTCATGTCATATTGTGATCATTCAAAAATCAATTTCATATCATATTGTGATCATTCAAAAATGGTTCGGCTGCGGAGTCATCAAAGTCCAAATGTTAACAGAGCATGGTATTGCCTCCAATATTTTTCTTTCGTCGCGTAAAGTTACTGCTCTCCACCTGAATAGTACCTGTCTAATTGCCTAATATTACTACGCTGGTTTCTTTTATTTCTGAAATTTGGGCATTTCACAGTAGGCTCATTGCGCATGTGTTCAAGAGTAACAAGTGAGAAATATGCTATACATCTGACAATAGAGTAACGTTCGACGGTCTGATGTGCGATCGCCCATATAAAATAGCTCGAAACACTTCACTCGAGTTTAGTGAGCCCGATCGAAGTTGAACGGATCCCTAACGTTCGGACGTAAGCCAAGTTATAAAATCGGCCCCCAGGATTGACCTCACCACGTCATGAGTCGGGATTATCAATAGTCGGTCCTACCTACATTGCCTACTGGATATACAAACTTGAGAAGATATATTATTTCGTTCCAATTACTAATTGCTTGATGACAAATTGAGTGTGACCCGGACATTTTCTATATCAGTTTCCGGCTCTAAATGGTGAATTTTTTGGACTGATGGAATATTAATGTGGAGGTCGTGGAGAATGATACCAAAGAAAATATAACCTCAGATCACGGTTCGAGGAACTCTTAAGCTGCCGCCCAGGAAATGCCTTCACTTGCAATGACGGCGCTTCACTAATCCAATACTTAGCGATGTTTCTAACACCTATGCAGTTAATATGGTAGCTGACCAGACCATGCTTCCAATCACCCTTTCTTTGCTGCTCAATAATAGGTAAAAAGAACAAAGGACTCAGTCCATTTAAAAAAATCCTTGGGTCATTATTTGTGGTTTCTTCCACATTGCCTGCTGGATATACAAACTTGGGAAGAAATATTATTTCCTTCCAAGCGAAAGTTTCAGCACCCATTGAAGTTCGAGTAAGAAACATTAACTCGTGACCAAGTCCCTTTTCACTATGATGATTCATGTTTAAAGGTCTATTCTGCAAAACATTAATCCAGTAAATAAATTAAGAGATTATTTTTTTATCCTTCTATCCATAATCTCTTTGCATCGTGCATGTTGTGCTGAACGCCATTTACCCAATGGCGTCCTTATATGCCAACTTCAGTAAGCTAAAACATAGAAGGTAATGAAGTGCCTCGTATTTAAAAAGTGTTTACCGATTCACTCCACGATTTTTGGAACTTTTTATCCACAATAGTGTGAAAGAGAAACTTCATCCGAAATGGACATCGCATCTATTCCAGATCCAGTGTTCTCCATTCCATTATTTATTTTTTTCTTTCCCCTCTGAGACGTACACCTTCTATACTTGACTGCGCTTTGGAGCATAAAGCACAAAAACAAAATAAGATTAACTGTTCGAAGCTTAACTTTTGTAAAATTAACTCAAGAGGACCCTGTGCCACACAACCTAGTGGTGGTTTGCACGGTATTAGGTAGATGTAGATCAACATTTAAGCTGAACATGATATCTATATCAAAAGAGACCGATTAGCGGTAGCCGTCGTAGGGATTAGCGCAACGGTTAGCTCAATACATAGTGAGCATTACAATACTGCGATTTCATTTACTCTGTTTATTTCACAGGGGTTACCTTACGCGAGAAAAAGGAAGCCACCAGTCTTGCGCTTTGGCCATGTTCTGACTATGAAAACATTGCCGCCTTCCCTTTAACTCCGTGTATTTTAGCGGTGCACTTATAATCGAATACGGCACCCAGGAGCTAATATAACACGGGAAATGTATTTATATATTTATATTAACCTTTGTACCAAGAAATGATACTTGCTTTGATTCTTCAATTCGCGACAGTTCGTAGCAATAGAGAAAATAACATATGCCTACATCATCGTCTGCTACGATTCCATTGCAAACCTAATACTTACAGAAAACCTCCCATTTCCAAACAATACTACATGCAAGTATCGTTGGGGAAACTCCTGTGTATAAATGACATTTCCAAAGCTTATGTTTGTCTCCGTTTATCACACATGGACGTAATGACGTATATGTCAGGAATGCCTTAGATATCGTCTGCTACGATGTCGAATAAAACCGAATACCCACTGATCATATGTCCATTTCGCATTCCAAGTACTTTCAATCGTCGTCATAGAATTTGCTGGGAGCAAATGTTTTTTTCTTTTTCTTCAATAGTCCTCAATCAATTACATATGCACGAAAAAATTGATATCAGAAATGCATCCAATTTTGTCTTCTCCAATACTAATGGTGAGCATGGTCTGACGAAAAGAGGCCGAGGACAAGGGTGGCAACTAGTTAGCCATCACATTGGATCATATTTTATCACAAGTTCGTACCTGTGCATTACGGATGATAAATGTATCAGATTAGATCATAAATGTAGCCATCAGATTTCAATGCTTTTACATAGGATCACCCAAGGTTTTCATAATCACAACATGGCTAAATGCGCAAAATTCGGCTTCAATTCTCCACGCTGGAGATAGCTTCAAGGCTACCCCTGTGGTTTATTTACTAGTTATCTAGAAACTCTGAAGCCACAGGCAAAAATAAGATTAATTTATGTTAGAGATAAATTCAATATAGTTTATAATTTACGTTATTTTCATGTTAAATTTTTGAAAGAAAAGATTCGGTACCTACTACTACGAAATTAGCCGCGATATGATTGACTTCCTGGGCAATAATTCGTTTTCTTTTCTTGGTATTTATTATTCCGGAATCCTACGTAATATCTGTGTTCGGAAGGCGCGAACAAAGAACTCGGGGTCACTTTACCGGGTGTCGCGACTGACTTTGGCGTTCAAAGGCCAGTAATTAGTGTGCCTATAACTCCCCCCTCCCATCCCGCGTGTAACCTATTGGACCGCTTTCCCGCAGGAGAGCGGAGAACAGCCCTCTCTGCCCCAGCGTGTGAGAACCAAGGTCTCAGTTAGCTTGGCCACGCCACTGTTTGCGTTGGGCGATGTTCTGATTTTTGGTCCCCAGCCTGCCTAAGAGTGCAAAGGCAGTGCAATGGCTGGGGGTGTAAAATGGGGCCCTTAGCCAGGCCAACGAGTGCGTCGGGGGCGGCTAAGGGGTTCTTTCGTGTACCAGCCGTAGTCTTCTCGACTCCCGGTCTCCAAGACCGGAAGCCATTCTCTCCGGGCCGGAACCTCGGGCCTTAGATCCCCAGGCGGGGAGGCCCCTTCGGAAAGTGGTTACGTAAGATCGGTTACCGTTGGTCGGGCCTCTCAAACGTTCCAAATCCCTGTCCCTATCACGTCGCTGATGAACCTGTGAAAGGACGTCACGAGGATGGTATTCCATTCAACACATTTGCTGGCTGGTACTCCTTCGGGGATCGTCCTTTCATCAAGGACACCGACTCGTCGCAATGGCAATCGGACTCTTGCAGAATATCCCATTCTCAAGCTCTCTCCTTTGTTGTCCTGGGGTGGTGGACCTTCTTCTTTGTCTGGTGGTGATCACACGATGTTGTCCTGGCTGGAACGTGAAGATTGTAGCAATGATGCCAGTCTTTATAGCGGATTTCGATTCCGCCCTTCGTCGTGATTGGCCGATGACTCTTTGTTGATGATTCGGCCAATCCGAAATCAGCACGGTATGAATCCAAATCGGCATTCGTGCATAAAAACCAATCCGGTAATAAAACTGAATCCATTCTTTTTCTTTTCCCCACAACAAAAGTTGATTTTTAAAACTTCCTTCATCGCAGAGGATAACGTATAAAAGATGATCAATGGAGACAGATACATTTGTGATTATCCTATCAGTTGTTGCGCAATACAAAGTTGTTACTGTTATAATATTATTTCAAATTTCTTTCAGTAATCTCATACTCTCCTGGCTCACGTAAAATCTTGTATTAACCATCAATTTTTATATAATGGCAAATAAAGTGGATGTCTTTTCTCATGTAATCGTTAGGGAAAAGAAGACATAACAGGGCCTTTTCAATGCTATCTAATATTTTTCATTTTTTTGACCCGAAACAATTAACAGTCATCCTACGTCTTTTTTCCCAGGACAATTTAATCAATTTAGCCTTTTCTCGTGAATAGCTGTAGCCTCTGACGACGAAATCTAATGGATACAATGAGACCGACGAGCTAACAAATATTCTATTATTTTATGTGATTAACGAAGTTATTATTATTCTCTTTTAAATATTTTTTTACTATCTTTACCATTCTCACCTATTGTAAAATCATAATTAACTCCTTAGAATTTATTAAAACTTTGTAATTTAAATCGAATATCACGAGAGTATTATGTTATTATATGGTCTGTTACCCTTGAAAGTTGCGCTACAAGGATGGATTAATAAGTGTGCATGTTGTTCGAATGTCATCGTTTTTAATTTATGACATCCCCCCAACGCACGAAATTGTGAAGAAAGTTAGTACGACTTGTAACGTCCTTTTCATTTATTTTGCGTAGTTTCAAGAAACACTCTCTCTTTCATTATTTCAAGTGATTCACATTCATTGTTCTTCAGTATTGATTTTTTTCCGATTCAATAGTGCCCCACTTGACTCAAAAAAGGTTGCAATAGCTCAGAGCGCGGAAGAACTCCGAGTTGTTGCGACATTATTCGGAAACTCTCTCACTTGTTTCTACGGTTGATTGGAAACATTGTGGATGATCTCATTGCAATCAACCGTATTACTATTTTCGACAATAATTCCGAAAATCATCTTGATTATTACCGACGAGGACTACGCGCTGTCGCCCGACTCTTAGGTCGGTATTTCTTCGCGTCATACTGGAAGGATATAATTTTGGCATCGTGTCAGTAACGCAATTTCTCTCTCAAGTCATATTTTTACGTTGAGTAAAGACTGACAATTATATTGGTCCAATAATATCATCACTTTTAAGTCTGGCCGCTTTATATAAAGGGATATCATACGGGAATTCTTCGTCGGCAGAAGTAAAGATCATTTTCGAAAATATTGTTGTGAATAATAATACGACCGCTTGCAATGAGATCATTCACCTTGTTTCCCCTCAATCGCAGAAACAAACAAGAGGTGTGGGCTTCTGAAGAATGACGCAATAACTCGGAGGCCTTCCAAAGTTAGACCTGCAAGAGTCTTACCTTAAGTCAAGTGGGGCAAAACCAAATTTCGAAATATCAATATTGAAGGGACGTTTCTGTTGAATGGCTCTGAACAATGGGAAAGAGAGCGTTTGTCTGTTGTCACTACGCGAAACCGATGAAAAGGATGTTCAAGTCTTACTGACGCGCTTCACAATGTTGTGAAAATTTGGAGGTCGTGATGCCGTATATAAAAAAAACGCGATAACATTTGAACAACTTTCACCCTTATTAATACTTCCTTGCCGTGGAAATTCCGAAAGTAAAATACCTTCGTTTAAATTTTGAACTTTTTATGTGTTTAGTACAATTTTTCCATGGCTGAGAAAGGCAGAGATATGAACACATTATTTCAAAGAGAAAAGTAACTGCGTCATCATATATATTAAATGTTGGAATAAATTACAACTCTTCAGTTGCCTCACATATATCATTCTGAAGCTTCAACTATTCACCGTGAGGTGTAATCCAAATCAAGTTTCGTTTCGGGTAAAGACCAATAATCTTTGCCAATCTTTCTGGGTTAACAGTGTATTAAACATGCCGCCTTTCGAGCAGGTGCTACTAATGAGTACTGCTCTATATTGGACAGTGCTAAGTGACCTCCAGTCGAAATATTACTTACGCTTCTTGGTCACGCGGTCGACGGGTAACAATGGTGAGGGTCTCACAGATTTAATCTAATTCTCTGGTCATGAAAATTCTCGCGGACTGAATATACTGCTCTTGTCCACTCCCCATTCAATTGAGTAAGTTGGCCACCCAGGCGTTGGCTCCGGAGAATTCAGCTGTCGCGACGGTTAAGTATCTATGTGCAAACGAATGGACAACAGTGAATTTTGACAAAGGAGTAAATATGTGACTATGCCCTCTTCATAGCTTGAGAACTTCAACGAGAGATGCTGAAGGTAGTGTTTATTGTCACCAGGTCAAACCGATGGAAATGACTAAATGGCATCGACACTGACGTGTTATTTCTTCGTTTTCCTAAGTTTTCCAACAGAAATTATACACTTCATCTACCTCGATAAATAAATGGGTGGATATTTCGATATTTTACGTGACCTAGGAGGTATCGAGACTACTAAAAGATACAAGAAATAATATTATTCAAGTAATTACTTCGTAACTGATGGAGTAATCACAAACGCATTTGTCTACATTGCTACGATCATCTCACAGACGCAATGGTTCGCGATGAAAGGAGTTTTAAAAATCAACTTTTGTTGTGGGGAAAAGAAAAAGAATGGATTCAGTTTTATTACCGGATTGGTTTTTATGCACGAATGCCGATTTGGATTCATACCGTGCTGATTTCGGATTGGCCGAATCATCAACAAAGAGTCATCGGCCAATCACGACGAAGGGCGGAATCGAAATCCGCTATAAAGACTGGCATCATTGCTA
This sequence comes from Ceriagrion tenellum, assembly GCA_963169105.1. Lineage (NCBI taxonomy): Eukaryota > Metazoa > Arthropoda > Insecta > Odonata > Coenagrionidae > Ceriagrion > Ceriagrion tenellum. The sequence goes on from OY720639.1 coordinate 107,606,472, forward strand.
CAATCTTCACGTTCCAGCCAGGACAACATCGTGTGATCACCACCAGACAAAGAAGAAGGTCCACCACCCCAGGACAACAAAGGAGAGAGCTTGAGAATGGGATATTCTGCAAGAGTCCGATTGCCATTGCGACGAGTCGGTGTCCTTGATGAAAGGACGATCCTCGAAGGAGTACCAGCCAGCAAATGTGTTGAATGGAATACCATCCTCGTGACGTCCTTTCACAGGTTCATCAGCGACGTGATAGGGACAGGGATTTGGAACGTTTGAGAGGCCCGACCAACGGTAACCGATCTTACGTAACCACTTTCCGAAGGGGCCTCCCCGCCTGGGGATCTAAGGCCCGAGGTTCCGGCCCGGAGAGAATGGCTTCCGGTCTTGGAGACCGGGAGTCGAGAAGACTACGGCTGGTACACGAAAGAACCCCTTAGCCGCCCCCGACGCACTCGTTGGCCTGGCTAAGGGCCCCATTTTACACCCCCAGCCATTGCACTGCCTTTGCACTCTTAGGCAGGCTGGGGACCAAAAATCAGAACATCGCCCAACGCAAACAGTGGCGTGGCCAAGCTAACTGAGACCTTGGTTCTCACACGCTGGGGCAGAGAGGGCTGTTCTCCGCTCTCCTGCGGGAAAGCGGTCCAATAGGTTACACGCGGGATGGGAGGGGGGAGTTATAGGCACACTAATTACTGGCCTTTGAACGCCAAAGTCAGTCGCGACACCCGGTAAAGTGACCCCGAGTTCTTTGTTCGCGCCTTCCGAACACAGATATTACGTAGGATTCCGGAATAATAAATACCAAGAAAAGAAAACGAATTATTGCCCAGGAAGTCAATCATATCGCGGCTAATTTCGTAGTAGTAGGTACCGAATCTTTTCTTTCAAAAATTTAACATGAAAATAACGTAAATTATAAACTATATTGAATTTATCTCTGACATAAATTAATCTTATTTTTGCCTGTGGCTTCAGAGTTTTTAGGGACTCTCAGCCTTTTTAATACTTATACTTTAGCTTATGTTTGAAATAATCAACGTACAATCATTGCTTTTTGAGAAATGGAATACAATAACGGAGTAGCTAGGTTTATTTAGGGAAATGTTAAGGCAAAATTTTTATACTTGTCAAAGTGGCATAAAAAACCGAGGGGAGATTTAAGACCAATTGCTTTGATAGTTTGCGAATATCTTTTCAAAACATTTACGATCCAAGTATTTGCACTTTAATCAAAATTTAATGTATAATGTAGTGTATTTCAGAGCATTTATGTAATCATCGTAATTGCTAGGCACGTTCTAATGCTCACGTACTATCCCGGCGAAAGCGTAGTACGAAGAGGTCTCGTGTTTCCAGCCACGGTAAGGTAACACCTGGGCTTCAGAATAGATCTCTGAAGACCATGGCGAACAATGGCATTGATACGTCACGACTATCAAATGACGATACTGAAAATATGCGTTTGTGCATTTAACCACCGTTGCCAGCACGCAAGTCCTTAATTTTTAATTATAACCGTCCAGTTTCCATGGTACGATATATATTCCAAGGATTACAAAAGTCCAAACATATCTGTAGACCGGACTATATTAAAAAAGAGTATAATTACGTCCCGCATGTAGTACCACATTTTTTATCCACAGCATTATGATTAATTGTAAGTATAACCCATGCATATTCATTGTAATATGGTTACGGAATTCTAGAAAACAGTTTTTGGCAACGAGATCACAATTCATAATATATATTCATGGATCTTATTAACTAATTTTGAGCTAACCATTAATTGGTGTAGTGTTCCCACATTTTTTATTGTCGAAACGAATGTAAATAAAAACTAAGGGTAATAATGTGTTTTATTGTTGCCTCATATTAACGGAAAGAGGAAACTTGAGCACAAAACCCATTAATACCAGAGGGTTTTTAAATGTCAAATGAATATAAATGAAAGTATCAAGCAGCAGACATGAAATACGAAATGAACTTCTAATTGCGAACATTACTTATAAAGTTAAACGAATGCTACCTTCCATATCAAACTGAAGACTTGTTCTAAGACAATTGTAACAACTCTGGCAACTCATCACTGAAGTGTAATGGAACTGAGGAAAGCCAATAATACTCGTGGGTTTTTTAAAATATTGAACAAAATTACAATGATAGTAATAATGAGTTTGACGAGGGAAGGTGGAGTTAGACGTTAAAACCCTTATCATTTTACCTTTTATGGCGTAATATTCAGAGAAAAATTCATTATGAAACACCCCGATTTTGTCTATAGCGAATTAATACATAATACATGATAATAATGATTGTCATGATAAAACTTGATCGTTGCCCCTTGGTTGGGAAAGGCACTTCTCCTTCATGTCGATAACGCTCCATTAGATGTACCGGCATTATCGACAATAAACTCTCATTTCGTCTGCTATTTGAACTGATTGTCGCATCCTTGTTGAGAGTGCTTAAGACAGAACGCCTTCTTCTTTGAATTACCGGTTTCCTAATACGAATATAATTCACTACGAAAAGTAAATTTAGGCTTAGTTGATGCACTGCATGAGTTTTCAATTTAATTTTCACACTCCTTTGGAATAAAAATCCTCCATCGAGATGGAAGCGCGAGAAAAATGCTATTCTTATCAAAGTATAAGAGTTCGATTGTATAGTAAACTTTCAGGCTTCACTTGGTGGGACAACATTGCGATGATTTTGAATGAATGTAATATTTCACATGGTATTTAGACTTTAATATAGGTTTCGACTGAAGACCTTGATAATGACTTAAGTCGAAACCTAGGTCGGAGTTGACTGAATATGGGGTCGAGGAGCCGGTTTCCCATCTTACACGGATAAAATACTTTTTAGTCGAGCGAACTATATATTGTCTAGCAACGGTCAAGTCCTTCCCGTGCGAAAGTCATTTATTTTTTACTTTTATTGAGCATTTAAAAATAGTGAGGTTCTTTAACTTTACACTTTAGTGCTGACTCCATGATATAATAATTTTTTTCCCTTTAATCTCCCATTTAAATTGATTTCCTCTGAAGTTAAACGAATATATGTCTCCATATTTTGTGTTTGTAATGGAGCAAGTCAACCTATTATTTCTACGTTATTAAGAGCTTTTACTTTTCCAAGCGCCCATTTGTCGTTCTGTTGATAATTATTAAAAGTATTACGACTACACATGAATATAGCAACCCATTTTCAGGATATTAAATCTTAAATCGGTAAATCTTATCACTGATTAAAGGAGAACAACCAAAATTAAGTATTTTATCATTTTGGACGTATTTTTGTAATCCTTGGAATATATTATGTACCGTGGAAACTCAATGGTTATTATTTCAAAATTAATGACTGCCGGGCTGGCAGAGGTGTTTAAATACACGGACTCGTATTCTCTATTAATTCGTTTTACTGTCGTAACTTTTCCATGCTATGGTTTGCAAGGGTTTTCGGCGATCTTTTCTAAAACACAGGTATCTCCCTCACCCACCTGAAAATACAAGAAAACTTCGTACTACACCTTTGCCGGGACATTATCGTGAGAATTAAGGCGTACATAGTATTTGAATTGATAGCATAAGTACTCTGAAACGCACTGCATAATAGTATATGAGGACCCCAAGGAAGTCAATGGGGTCTAAGTAACAAAATCGTTGTTTTGAGAAAACTTTAGTCAAAGTTGAAAATGTTTGGTACAACCCACTAAGTAGTTAAGAGGCATAACCCTAGATAGCATCATCTGTTATAAAATCACTTGGATAGCTTTACCATCTAGAAGATTTACATTATCACATCCCATTCCTGTACCTAACTTATTTCTTTTTAACGTCACTTAGACCCCTTGACTTCTGGGGTCCACATATAAAATTAATGCAAATACTTGGAGTGTGAAAATTTTGTAAAGATGGACGTGAACTATCGAAGCAAATGAATTGGTCTTTATTCTCCCCTCAGTTATTTATGCCACTTTTACAAATATAAAAATTTTGTCATGAGATTTCTACAAATAAACCAAGTTACGCCGATATTTCATTCGATTCCTCAACTCATTATTGATTATATGTTAGTTATTTCAAACATGCATTCGACTCTAATTATTAATAAGGCTGGGAGTACTTAGAAACTCTGAGGCAACACGCTGAAATATGATTAATTTTTTCCCGGGACGACATCAAAATAGATTTCATTATATAAGTTTCAGGTAAAATTTATGAAGAAAACATGCAGGATCAGTTACTCCGAGATTAGCTTTTTCGATATGATTACCTTGGTGTCCAATGGTTCAATTACCTTTCCTAGCATTAGTTATTCCCAAGCGTGCTGACAACGGTGTTCATCAAATGCACCGACGCGTATTTTCAATATCGTAATTTGATAGTCGCGACGTTTCAATGCCATTGTGTTCGGAGTTATATATTGAGGCCCGTGGTATCTATCATCTCAACCTGGCTGGAAACCTTATGACACTCCGTTCTATGCATTCGCAGGGACATTTTGGTGATATTAGGGCGCATTTAAAAATGTGAATCGATAGCATACGTGGTCTGCACTACACCACATCATCCTTACAATTATCGATTAATATGAATTAATTTTAGAGTGAAGATTTTGAAAAATTGTCCGTGAACTATCAAATAAATCGATCTAGTATTTGACTCCCCTTCATTTTTTTAAAATGAAACTTTGTTAAAAAAAAAGGTATCTATTATTATTAAAATTCTCTAAATAAATCTACTTGCGCCGTTTTAGCATTTAATTCCTCAGCTCAACAGTAGGCCAGAATGTTGATTTTTTTCAAAGATTCCTTCGACTCTAACTAAGGATAAGGCTGGGAGTCCTTAGAAACTCTTGAGGCAACACGATTAACTAAGATTAATATATGGCAGGATACGACATCAATTTAGCTTTTCACACACACAAAGTTCAGGTAAAATTTTTGAAAGAAAATATGCGGAACATGAAAGTACGAAATTAACCATAGATATGATTAGCTCGCTTTAGATTCCGATAGCGGCGCGACATTTTTTCGTTTGGGTCCACAACACACGACCAGATTTTACGAATTACAGGGGACTGTATTTTTAACAGAAATATTTTTTCATGATATAACTTTTAACAATGTATTATATATAAGCGTACCAGTGTCTCCTTCATTGGATAGAGTTTGTCATGGAAAATGTATCGTTTAAGTGGGGCTTCAATGGAAGTAGCTATTTGAAGCCATAGTTAAGTGGTCCTGATTGAACGAGCTTACACTACAAAAAATTCAGTATTTGTAACATCAAAATATTAATAATTACCCAAAACTACAAAACTGAAGGTAGTTACAAGCAAGAATGCCCAATATAAACTATCGGATAGTGTAAATAATCTTGATAAATAAACTTGATTTAGCAACATTCCCTTAAGACAGCCAAAGCCTACTACTCAAGTCATAATTAATGGCAAATACCACAAGACATAACATCAATCAAATTTATAAACTATGAATAATTGTATACTTATATATACAGAGTTTAACACAATGGAAATCAATAAAACATCCATTTATTTAAATTTATGAAAATAATATTCCAATTGATTCGTGCAGTATATCCGCATTTGGAACTTGACCACGCATTATTACGCTAACGCTTAATTTTACATTCACTCGTTGGGAATGAAGTACCCACGCGGTGTTTCTCCAAGATGGCGCGAGCTTTGAATTTAAAATGTCAAATCTCTTATCCATATAGTTTTTAGGCGGGCCTAGAATATAACTCTTTGGTAGTATAAGTTTTGGTTTCCGCATTTCGTTGTTTTGAAACAACAGTAGAATGTTTCACTGAACTGAACAAGGTTATGCTAGAAAAATTCCACTAAAATAGGCGAAGTTATGCAGTAATGGGAACACGAATTAATTTCGGGCCTTCAGCCCAAGGCGATCCACTCCATGACCAGGGTGTCCAGCAGCTGGGCTTTTGGAGATTCCTTTGAGAGTTCCAGGTCTTCCAGACACAATTTTTAATTTTCCAGAGGAAACATTGATTTTTTTCTCGTTAATTATAATAGAATGTTCGGTATGTTGTTTAAGGGGTGATAATACGTAAAGATTATTTTTAAACTTGCATATTTGGAGGAAAATAAACACAAAACTTTTAAATAAGTTGAGAGAAATTCACATCACCACCCTTTCTTAGATTTAAACATTGTCATGCTGGTGCTCAAGGAAAAAGGTTATTATTACAGCCGGACTTTGCTATGAATGGCATTATTATAAAATGATCAGCAACTTAAAAAAACTGAAGGAATTGATTTTTTTCCTTATTTTGCTAAATGCGGGAAATTTGAATTCGCAACTTGCCGACAAAGGCACGTTCTTTACGCCACTGATTTACAGACTATGGCCAATAAGAACACAATCTATGTACCTATATAGAAAACATTGTACAGTGGCGGAAAAAATTAACGCAAAACTCATTGGCGTCTGAATGCGGCGTACACGGGAACTAATTGAAATCGCTTTTCCTTCGACAACTTGACAACAATGAGACAGCATATGGAAACCGGGAATATTCAAACTCTCTATGAATGGATATCGATTTTACGCGTCAAGTAAATAGTCATACTAATAAGGTTTACGTTCGCGAGATCGTCTAGGAGTTATAAACGTGATGAGCTTGCTTCAACCCGCACTCAATCGAGGTTTCGAAGTCGTAGTTGATTATGTAGAGATGCTTACCATATTTTTTAGAGCTTTGGACCGTTTAAAAAGATTTTCTTGATTGAAACTTAAGAAACAATACGATGAAAGCATAATTTGTTGGGACATAAAAAATTTTTATTCTCCAGATCAAATTCACTTACTATAAAACGTATTTCCGCGTGTAGGGAATAGCTGTGGATGAACATCGTTTTAATAGGCCTCAAACTACTTCCGAGAAATATGATGCATTGCAATTAACATTTTGGCGAAATATCATGTGAATTTCAAGTTAAAGTATGGGAAATCTGGTTGAATAGAATGGTTTCGACGTAGAGAAAATTTTTCTTTAAAAGTATTTCCAATACCTTAAAACCCTACGTAAGTTTCCGCCCTCGTGCATACAGGCCGTCTCAAACACTTAAATTTCTAAATTCCTCCTAACGTAATATTATTTAATGTTTGAAAACTACTTTCAAAAATCCAGAACATTTTATTTGGTCCAGTTTTTAAAGGAAGCATTAGAATTCCCTATTTTCGTTTTGTAGTAAGAACCACTGGACGCGGTTTCCTCTTGATCGATGAAGTAGCCTAGAGGGAGAGCGTTCGTCTGCGGCCAAGAATGACTGGGGTTCAAATCCTGGCGTGGCCTCTTTTAGTGCCTTTATAATTAATCTACGTGATGTGACTTTATTGCAGCCAAAACTTCGCAGAAATCCGCGGAAGGCTCAGGGAATGGACATTGACCTCAACCATGAGTGTGTGAGTTTTACACATATTCGGGCTTCGTAAAAGAATCAGAGCGGTCTCCTTGGTCGTCGAATGAGATGTTTACTTCCCATTCTCGGGTACTCGGCCCCATTTGATTTCTACGTCCTACCGGTCGTATGACGCTCATATCCACTCATTCGCCAATTCATCACTCAATGAAAAGCTATTCATGACGGAGGGTCCGGAGGAGGGAGGGACCGGATCTCTGATTGTGTCAGTTACTCGATTTAGTGAACTTACCTAATGCTACATTCACCTTTAAATTACTTTGAAATGATTTAGTAAAGAGGGCAAGTCTTTTTATTAGGAATTAGAGTTTGGTTCTATCTGCCGAATTTGTAAATACCGATTACTTATCTGAGTGAGAGACCAACAAGGGTGGAATTTTCTTCAAATATCTTTAAAACGGTATTTGAAGCTTTCCCCGCATTGTTTTCTAGGTTTCCTATGAGCAATACATTAGCCGTGTAGTTCAAGAGTTCAACTTATAGGATGGAGGATAATACTTAAAGGATAAGGTAAATTAATGAATCACTTAAATACCTTTTGACATATTCGCAGTGAAAAATCTTTGGCTAAAATAACGCAGTTAAATTTTACGAGAAGCATTTTTATACCCATGCGTAAGTAATACTCCGACAAAAATGCATCGTGTATCTTCCCCTGTGAAAATGATAAAATACTAAAAATCATCTTTTTCATGTAGCGAAGAAACAGTGATTAGATATTTTCCCTATGCTCATTTGTATACTCCTCATAAATCCGCAGAGTAGTCAATGGAGTGCAAATTAGGAATGTGCACCATCAAAGATTATACGATTGCTACGTTCCTAAAGAATCTATTCCTCTTCAAATGTGTCGTAATATTATTGCTTCAATGGAAGTTAAAGTTGTGAGTGCCCCCACATGAAGATATTAACAGACTTTTTACAGGGTCATAAATTTCATCTCTTAGTGGTAATGTATTTTAACGGATGTTGAAAACGCACACTATAATGCTTTATTTAGAACGAGTGGAAAAGGTTAAAATGTATGCGTAATTCTCTCAATTTGAGTTATGTGTGCACATGATCACAGCAATTGATCATAGAGAAATATGATGGTATTTACATAAAGAATGTGGATGTTAATTAGCCTTGTATTCAATCCATCCCCCTCCATTCTCGATTTCCTGACCAAGTCTCTGTTACATGGAGTTGTCCACATTTTGGTATCATCTTACTGGGTTCAATTCCCATTCTTCCTCCACGATTTTCCTCATTGCATCTTAATTGCATCTTAGTTTCGTTTGAGGGGGTCGAAAAACGTTTGTCTCTTGCATTTTTCTCATAATGAACGCTGCGTTCCGTGCAGTCCGCTCCATCTATGTTACATGATTTGTTTTGAACCATCTCCTAGAATTTTGACATTTGTGAACTCGTAAGTATTTCTATTTGCGGGCGAAAAATGAATATTGATATACATTTGATTGAACATAGCTCTTATTATAGCGGTCATGAATTTAATGAATTTCGTTTGATAGTATTAGAGTTAGTATCAAAGAATTAGGTTTCTTTTACTATTAAACACCAAATAAAAGTTCAGAGGATGAAAGTCGAAGGCGCAACACCTCTTCGGGTAATTTTTTGACAGATATTTTTGCCTTTTACAAACCTACTATCCGATTCCTCCGCCTGGGAGAAAACTTAGGCATACTTAAAGGCTAATAAGATCTTTTTTTCCTCCAAGAATTTTGAGAGGCCGCTAAAAATTTGAACAATATCTTGGCTTGCGCTGTCCGCTCTGCTTTTTTGTCTATCGACGCTCGTCTCAATGAAGTAGTCATCAGTAAACCTTGGCCAAGTTCCGGGTGGAGATGTTCGGGGTGGTTTGTTGTTGTGAGTAACGCACAGGTTTCAAATACTTGCTGCACCAGAAAGAAAAGGCTCGTCGCGCTTCGAAAAAATCGGAAGCCCCCGTCGAATACTTTTAAGGGCGTAAGAGAAGTCAAATACCACTTCTTTCCTGTGAGTTAAACGCCTGGCGTCCGAAACATTATCTATGGCAGAAAAGGTATCGCCCGCAACACAATGGGAAAGTAAGCTCTCATTAAAGGCATACTATTTCCCAAATCAATATAATGCGCCCTTCATACATTCCGATTTTGAATGGATTAGTATTGGTGGAGCTTTATATCGACACGGGGACACCTCTAGGGATCCTCAAGAGTCCTCCAAGATTGCTCGCTGCTTTAACTCAGACTTAAAGTAGCTGACATCTAAACCCATGCATGATGAGAACTAATGGCGTTTGATTGGAATGGTCTGGGCTGATGAGGTGAAATCTGAGAACTACTTCTTTCTGTTTGTATTCCCGGGAGAGTAGTATGCTTTTTCCTATCCTTTAGTTATTTTAAACGTTCGTAGACAATACCACCACTCATTTTAAAAGTAACTTAGTTCACAGTAACGCATACGGACGCAAATAAATTCACCGAAAGGATACGAAACATCATCATAAATTCGCCTTGACATAAGAAAGCTCAGTAGTTGTTACTGGGTTGCAAACCTGAATCACAATCATGGTTCTTCATAATAACATTGTTCGAGTACACTCATGATTTCGAAAACGTGATCGTCATCAAGAAAAATCGGGTGCTACATAGCAGTGGAGTGCGCTCCCAGGACTTTGAGCATTTCCCTACCAATGCGGCCTGCCTTTTGGATGACGATAACGACCATAAGAAGAAAAGAACCCTGATCCCACCCCTGGTCGAGACATTTTTGAGTATTTCATTCAATTTCTGGTCAAGTAAAATTATTTTTATTCGTCAAATTTTATCTCTTTTGTATTTAAAAATTTCATATTATCAGCCAGTCATTGTAGCTACACATTACATTCATTCATATCGCCAATATGAGGAAATGTATATAAAAACTCATTTGCGTTCATTAAAAATCGAACACGGACCACTCTTTAGCTAGCCAAATACATCTGATAGCTACAACATTAACTTTACCTATTTATTTATTTCATTAATGATATTCTACTCCAAACTGAAGTCTTTTAAAAGGCTTTTTGTTAATTTCATATGTGCGGCGAATTTATAGCTAAGCATATAAGATATTATGCAATCATCCATACGTTATCCATAACTACACCTAATTTGGGTTAACTTTTCTGAATGTTTATTCGTATATCCTGCATTTACTAGATAAAGCTTAACAGTGGACAGCTCGTCACCAAGCTTCCTGTGATAAGATGAAAGAAATATCGGGAAAATGTGCCTAGATTATTCGGTATCGATGCAAGAATATTTATTGTTATTTCGTGAAATTATATACATTTACTTGTGTTTTCATAGTTTAATCACATTCTGACGAACTAAAGACGGATTTGTATTGGGTCAAGAACGATTCACTAAAAATATCCGTTAAAGGAACTTCGTCAATCTACAAATGGAAAATCGTGAAAAATTACATCACGTAGACTATAATTATTTCAATCTAATCTTTTTTGTATTGACATTTGGTGCGGATTAATCTCGATTTATATCATTTCGATGAAACAGACGCAGTACGCGTCATTCAAAAAGATCATCGGAAAGTAGACTACAATAAATATCCCTTGGTGGTAGAAGATGAAGATTTTAGCATATAGTGTACTGAATTGTGTGGGATATGGAATATTTATTATAATCTGTCTTTCTGTATAAATGATATCATTCGACGTAAGAACCATGCTGAAACAAACAGCGATGCACCGCGACTGAATGTGCGAATAATATAAGACGAAAGCTCAAAAATAAGGCGATTGATGACGAAGTTCTAGGCTTCGACAAATGTGAGCTCCATTGCGGATTTCAAATATTTGCGGTAGACGATGTTTTCCTCAGTGTTGCCAGTCTTTGGAGTGTGTACTGCTCCTAGAAGTTCCCAAAAATGCCGTATTCTGGCGCGCGAAAAATTTTGCGTTAATTTCTTCCGCCACTGTACCTACATTCGGTGATAACAGGAATGCAAAATGCGACAACGCAAGGGAAGTTTGACTTTTGTTCTTGCTGAAAAAGGCACATGGCTTCCGTTGCTGTTTTCTATATTGACACCACAGATATTTCACTTATAGTATGTAAAACATTTCAAATGACGATAGCTATTCAAATAACAATCAATTAAGAAACAAAAACAAACCCACCTTAGAACGCTAATGGTCGCTTCGAAAGATATTTTGTTGTGTATTGTAAGCCGAGGATGCGAGCGTGAGGCAAAATACGTTCGAACTTTGGTTACAAAATAGGCACCGGCAACTGTTTTCGAAGTATTACCCACAATTCAGCGGGAATGATTCTAACACTCGAAGGTTAAGTTATAAAATCGGCCCCCTGATTTCATGCCATACGTTCAATGTCGTTATTCTCATTGACAACCGATATTGCTTCAATTTAACACATAAATAGCAACGCAAGGGAAGGAATATGAGAGGACATTTAGTCCACGGGATTGAAAAAGACTGTGATATCGCGTGAGGAGTCGAATGCACCGTAACAATTTTCATAGCCCGAGCATCGAGTGTTAGAACATAGACTGGCGGAGCTGGCGGGCTTATCGCGGAGTTGATGAACTATCGTAGCGAAAGTGGCGCCGCTCGATTCGTGACACGACTTTTGAAAGATATAGTACAAAAATTCGTTCTTTCTGCGCACAAAGTGTGACCATGAGAAAATCAGAGATACACTCCGAAAATACACGTCACCATTTCACCTTCTAAAACCTTATCCCTTACATCCTTACATGGCTGCTGTCCTAACATCCCCTGCCACAAAGCGGCGGCCCGCATTTTAATTTTGGAGAGACTAAATATTGTTTTTCCTTATAGAGTCTCACCTTATGTCGTCTACACTCGGGGAAAATTAAAAATGTCTATTATACTGTATGCCATTGTTAAACGCTTGTTCATCACTAATAAGACTATATTTTTTTCGAGTGAAATAAATACACCACAGTTCCACATTTTTATCCGTTATTTCATGCGAAAAGGTTGTCAAGCATTTTATTGACTTATTAAGGCATTTTGCAAATATATCATCAATATCGCATCGTTTCCGATTTATGATATTGAGCAGATTTGATAGAGGGGAGTTACTTTGCAATTAGTGTTATACCTTCGATATTACCGATAGTTGATGATGTGGGTTTTTAGTTATGATGCGCCAGGAGAATTAAAGCTGCACACTTGTATTTGCGTATTTGAGCCATGCTCGCGTTGCTGCTAGCGTTCTCAATAACAAAATACTTGTTCCTGTTATTTCGCCGTTTTCTTTATCAAAAAGCATCAAAGAATGGATCACATGTTGTCATCCGTTTTATTGACTATGCTTTGCGTCACACTGCTTCATTTGTCTTGGTCACGTCTCGTCTCAGCTGAGTTCTGTGTCAAGTGGCTAGTTGACATTTCCATGATGTGGAAAGTTGTCTTGCCTACAGGTTTGTTTTCTCGAATTTTATTTCGTGTCCGGATTCCGAAGTGATGTGTTCGACACTGGCTGAACTTAAGCTTTGCCAATTTTTTCGCGTCGTGTTCTAACACCCCCAGCCACAAAGCCTATGCAGTGCCTCGCATTTTTATTTTAGAGACTCTTAATACATATTTTTGAATGTTCTATTGTTTCTCCTTTTTACGAGAATATCAAATATTCTGGGATAAAACTTTGCTTCAATACACCTAGTTATTCGATAGGAAAAACCATATGCATAAGTTGCAAACGTTCCAATAATTATATAATCATTCTTTTGTTTTAATTGATGCACTGTTATGAAAAAAGGTCTACGGTGTGGAATTTGAAAGTAAAGAGAAAACAACTCAAACACGAATTTTCTGATTTACCATGATACAATGGTAATAGTTAGTGACAGTTATAAAAATTTGAAACGTATTACTTCAATTTTATGGAAAAATCGAAATTTTTTAGTCGTATTTTGGGGAAAATTGTCTGGTGCCATGAGGTTACGTTTTAAAATAGCTTTGAGTGGCCATGAAACCAAATCGGAAGGATGCAATATTTTCCTTTATATGTAACGTATCCTAAAATGTAATAGGTATGCAAAGTTTCAAACAAATGTACATACAAACGGCAATCCCCCCTACCACTCTAATCATCTTTTAACCCTTAATCATTTTATAAAGTCCTCGTCGTATCCGTTGTATATTTAGGGTCGAAACAACATAAAACAAACTTGACAGGGACCCTGCGAGTTATTCTCAGATCTAGAATTTCAGGTCAGAATGCCTTTTTTTTGTAGATGGTAATGTGAGACCTAATGAAAGCAATGTTGATATTTCGTGAGCTTTCTATCTACATTGAGTGGTTGAATGTTCTATTGTTTCTCCTTTTCACGAGAATATAAAGGAAGGGGAGGCGCATCTGTCTTTCCCCACTTCCTTTGTCAGTTGAATGACGGGATTCATGTTTATTCTCTGAGGAATTATTCGCGCTATTCCACACCAATTGATCTTACTACGAACGTATAATCCACGTTGCATAGCTAGCATTGAGTCCAATCGAAGGTTGAGAGGACTCTCTCCCAGAACTTTTCCGTGAATATATCGGAGATAGATACGGGGGGACCCGATCGCAGCACCCTATGTTTTTTTAAAAGAAATTTTTAAAAACTTGTCAACGGTATCATTTCATAGTATAACAATCACCAATTAAAGTATTCATTGTGTTCATTACTGTTGTGACGCTGCGAGTTAAAATTCGTCCCACATAAGGAGAAAATTTCTGAACCGCAGGTTCGAGCTCCTCTCGATTTTTTTTCTTTATTTCATTTTTTCTTTATTTAACCAAACTTTATTTCACATAAAACATTTTTACCGATCTTTATCCCAGAAACGATTTTTATTATAAGACAATTTAAAAATATTTTCTACGGTATCATGTCATAATATACAAATTTCCTTCAATAGTCTTAATTCAAATGGTGGCACAGCAAATTAAAATTCGTCCCACAAATGGGGAATATTAATGAAACGCCGATTCGAACACCACTCAAAACAAAATTTTATTTCACAGAAAACATTTTACAAAACTTTTAAACGGTATCGTTTTGTAATATACAAAATTTACATGTTAAGTCTTCTATTTACTCATTTCTGTCGTAGCCCTGCAAGTTAAATTCAACCCACAAATAAAGAATATTATTATCTAAAGCACGGGTTCGAGCCTTACTCGAAAATAAATATTAATTTTCGGAAAACAATTTTAATATTCTTTATCCGTTAAGCGAAATTTACTGGAAGACTTTTTTTTAATTTTGTACGGTATTTTTTCATAATATGCAAATTTCCTTTTTAAATCTTCGTACATTCATTTCTATTGTGACGCTGCAAGTATAAATTCGTCCCACAAAAAGAGTATATAATTGAAGCGCAGGTACAAGCCCTTTTTGAAAAAAAAATATATTTCACAGAAAACATTTAAACATTTAAACTTGTAAGCTTTTATGTGGTTTGCCTTTTTACCAATATACCAACGGATGAAGCAGTAGAAATCGTCAAGTCCCTCACATCCAACGGCCTCCCAGAAGACGTCCCAAAAATGGTCGAATTTTGCCTAAACAACTCATATTTCCTGTGGAATAAAATCTTCTACAAACAGAAATTTGGAGCTGCAATGGGTTCACCTCTTTCTCCCGTGATAGCTAACCTATTCATGGAGGTTTTAGAACAAAAAGCACTGCAATCTTACGACAAAAAACCAAAACTATTCGTAAGATACGTGGATGATACTTTCGCTATCTGGCCTCATGGAAGAGAAGAGCTGAAAAAGTTCCTGCAACATCTAAATGAACAAAGCAACTCTATTAAATTCACAATGGAAATAGAGAAGGACAACCGCCTTCCATTCTTAGACGTTATGGTCCAGAAAAAAGAAGATGGAACATTAGGTCATTCTGTGTACCGGAAAAGTACCCACACTGATCGCTACCTACATGCCACATCGCACCACCACCCTCAACAGAAAGCCTCAGACATGAGAATGCTGTATCATCGGGCTTTTATGATCTCTGACGCCGATTCCATCACCGGCGAAAAGCAGCACTTAATAAGGGCATTTGAGAAAAATGGTTTCCGACGTGACTACATCATAAAAACGGCACGGAAAGAAGAAATAAATTCTCTCGGGGTCCGAAATAAAAATCCCACGGACCCGACAGAAAACAGAGAGAAACCTAAGGCATATGCCACTCTCCCTTATGTGTCTGGAACGACGGAGAAAATCTCTAGAGTTCTGTCGAGGTACAACGTGGCTAGCAGATTCACGTGCACAACGAAGACAGGGGACGTACTTCTGAAAGCCAAAGACCCGCTTCCACGGAACATCTACGGAGGAATATATGAAGTTTTGTGTAGCTGTGGACAATCATATGTAGGCCAGACATGCAGAGCCCTAAAAATACGCCTCCAAGAACATCAACGGGCAATTAAAAATAATAATTACCGCATTTCTGCAATAGCCGAACACAATCTCAGCGGCCCCACTCATAATTTCAACTTTGAGGAGACAAAATTAATATCTAGGGAAATACGCTATTACCCAAGATTAATAAGGGAGGCTGTAGAAATTGCGAAGAGACCGGAGAACGTCAACCGAGAAGACGGTTACAAGTTGAGTAGCAGTCTAAAACGAATTTTTTCAAATTCATATTCCGGCAACAATGGGAGTCCAGACTTATATATAAACACGAGCGAGACAAATAAAGCAGTTCAGTTAACCTGATGAAGCTGGCAGGAGGACCAGCGAAATATTGTTGTTTAAAAAAACATACATCGCGGAATGAATCCCGAAAAAGTAAGGAACAGTCAACACTGCATCCGCGGAAGCCTACGAGCTAATTTTATTCGCCTCTACGGGGAGGATATAACAAGGAAGAGCAAGAGGTTTGAGAAACTCAGAAAAAAGAAAGGGAAACTTCTTTCGTCTTTAGCTTTTCTCGAAAGATGTAGAGACTCGGATATTACTCCAAATTTTGTCGCTGTGAAACATCATATCCAGTCTTTGAAAGCGAAAAGAATTCTTCGCCGGGCCAGTGCAGCACTTCTGAGGGAGAGAGTTCAATACACCAGATGGGCCATCCAACACTGCTCCAAGAAACTCTATACTTTACATCTGGAGCTGAGTGCAATTCTTAATTCTACTGATTGGGAAACGTTAGACAGATTATCGTGGAATTCTTCAACGAAGGCATTTACATTAGCAAGAGATAACCAGATGGATAAATATCAGCGTCTTCAGGAACGTCAAAATCGGAAAGAAGAGATGCAGTCTACACAGATGTGCAACACGGTTATTAACTTGACCGACTCTACCTTAAGTGAATCAGCTATTAGTGTACTCTCTAAAGGGTTAAATTATGCTATTGACCCTACAGTTATTCCCAAAGAAAAGCTGGTGACAGGTGTAGAGGACGCAGTCCGAAATCTCCCTAAACAACAAGCAGACGAAATTCGAGATGAAATTGCCCGCATCTTAGTCAGAGCAAAACCGCCGAAAAACAACCTCTATCGAGAAGAGAGAAATGCAATGAAGAAACTCCGGGAAAATGCAGATCTACTAATTACTCGGGCAGACAAGGGAAACGCGACTGTTGTGATGAAGAGAGAGGATTACAACGAATAAATTCGAAGCATTCTCAACGATGAAGCCTATGAAGAACTGCAAGGTGACCCGACAGCTAATATACAGCGAGAAACTAAGCGCATCATCACCCAGTCATCCATTCCGGAAGAAAAAAGACGTTGGATACTTCAAACTGCACCTAAACCTCCAAGGTTATACGGCTTACCCAAGGTACACAAAAACGCCATTCCACTGCGACCCATCGTAAGTGCCATTGATTCCCCTACTCATAAGTTAGCAAAATATCTTGCTGATGAACTCTTTCCATTCTCGGGAAGAACGGAAACTTACGTTCAAAACTCCACGCACTTCACTGACATCATCAAAAGAGCTAAGGTGACCAAGGAAGATATTCTTGTAAGCTTTGATATGGTTTGCCTTTTTACCAATATACCAACGGATGAAGCAGTAGAAATCGTCCAGTCCCTCACATCCAACGGCCTCCCAGAGGACGTCCCAAAAATGGTCGAATTTTGCCTAAACAACTCATATTTCCTGTGGAATAAAATCTTCTACAAACAGAAATTTGGAGCTGCAATGGGTTCACCTCTTTCTCCCGTGATAGCTAACCTATTCATGGAGGTTTTAGAACAAAAAGCACTGCAATCTTACGACAAAAAACCAAAACTATTCGTAAGATACGTGGATGATACTTTCGCTATCTGGCCTCATGGAAGAGAAGAGCTGAAAAAGTTCCTGCAACATCTAAATGAACAAAGCAACTCTATTAAATTCACAATGGAAATAGAGAAGGACAACCGCCTTCCATTCTTAGACGTTATGGTCCAGAAAAAAGAAGATGGAACATTAGGTCATTCTGTGTACCGGAAAAGTACCCACACTGATCGCTACCTACATGCCACATCGCACCACCACCCTCAACAGAAAGCCTCAGACATGAGAATGCTGTATCATCGGGCTTTTATGATCTCTGACGCCGATTCCATCACCGGCGAAAAGCAGCACTTAATAAGGGCATTTGAGAAAAATGGTTTCCGACGTGACTACATCATAAAAACGGCACGGAAAGAAGAAATAAATTCTCTCGGGGTCCGAAATAAAAATCCCACGGACCCGACAGAAAACAGAGAGAAACCTAAGGCATATGCCACTCTCCCTTATGTTTCTGGAACGACGGAGAAAATCTCTAGAGTTCTGTCGAGGTACAACGTGGCTAGCAGATTCACGTGCACAACGAAGACAGGGGACGTACTTCTGAAAGCCAAAGACCCGCTTC
Organism: Ceriagrion tenellum; assembly: GCA_963169105.1. Classification (NCBI taxonomy): domain Eukaryota; kingdom Metazoa; phylum Arthropoda; class Insecta; order Odonata; family Coenagrionidae; genus Ceriagrion; species Ceriagrion tenellum. The sequence continues at coordinate 107,624,829 of OY720639.1, forward strand.
CACGGAACATCTACGGAGGAATATATGAAGTTTTGTGTAGCTGTGGACAATCATATGTAGGCCAGACATGCAGAGCCCTAAAAATACGCCTCCAAGAACATCAACGGGCAATTAAAAATAATAATTACCGCATTTCTGCAATAGCCGAACACCATCTCAGCGGCCCCACTCATAATTTCAACTTTGAGGAGACAAGATTAATATCTAGGGAAATACGCTATTACCCAAGATTAATAAGGGAGGCTGTAGAAATTGCGAAGAGACCGGAGAACGTCAACCGAGAAGACGGTTACAAGTTGAGTAGCAGTCTAAAACGAATTTTTTCAGATTCATATTCCGACAACAATGGGTGTCCAGACATATATAAAGACGAGCGAGACAAATAAAGCAGTTCAGTTAACCTGATGAAGCTGGCAGGAGGACCAGCATAATATTGTTGTTTAAAAAAACATACATCGCGGAATGAATCCAGAAAAAACAAGGAACAGTCAACACTGCATCCGCGGAAGCCTACGAGCTAATAGAATAGGCATGTTAGGTTAGTGATAAATACAACGTGTTGAATTCTTGTAGAGAGTCGATATTGCATTGCAGGGTTGCTACAGACCAAAAATTATGCATTTGTCAAAACTTTCCTTTACCAGAAGAAATAATCCATTCTGGTTTAAGTGCATATCTGAATACAGACATGAGAATTCTAGCACAACACATTCAGGTTTCCTCATCATTTGGTAATATAAATAGGAATTATAGTTAAATAAATCACTTCAAGATATGCAAAATATATGAAAATTGATTGTATTTCACCCTGTGAGTCCATGTTCCAACTTTGAAATGCATCTGCATGCCTGTGCTGGTGCATGCTTGGAGCTGTGGTATGTTTTTGGACAATCCTTATCCTAAGATATCGATTCCCAGTACATAGTGCTATTCTCCCTACCATCTCCTCAACTTTAGATACCTCTAAATACCTCGCATCGTCTACCACTTCTTATTTCCTCCATAATTCCTACCCTCATCCTTCCCTTTCCATACTTCCCCAGTGTACACCCCTCTAATAACATTTTCAATATTTCCTCTCCTTTCAAAATATCCTCCATCCATGCCATATGCCTTCTACCATCAGCTTCCTCTCCTCTCAAATCATACCCAATTTCTCCTCGTCTGATACAAAGGCTGCCATGTGGATTAAAAGAGAAAAAATAAATTATAATACCAAAGAGCCATCAATTACTGATGATTTTTCATTCATTTTTAACCAAGCAAAGAGCTGATGGATCCCCATTGACTATCCTTTGTGTCAGCAGCGGCTCTAGCATGTGTCACATTGGTGGGCCAGATTATAAAATGGTTGGGCCTAACCTTGAGTTAACGTGGATAAATGCAAAGGATAAAATATAGTTTAAAACATTTATTTATTGACCTTACACAAATGGCACCCCTTTCCTGACGTGCCACGCAACAAAAACAAATTATGCCTCAGGCCTTAATGCATTTTCGAGAGTGCATTAATTTTATATTCTCTTGAAAAACAGCAAAATTGATACCATTGGGAAGAAAGCGAAAAACTGTGAAATATAAATTAACAAGCAGTTGTTTACTTACTTTTAAAACAGATTTATCCTTCTGTTGTTTTGACTGATGGCAAAATCATCAACCACTCTTTGTAAGTCAATAGTCTTAGTCACAGTCCTTTCTATTGCAAGGATAGGCAAATAACTTATGCGTTCATCAGACATTGAATTCCTTAAATCACTTTTTACATGTCGCATGCACGAAAATGTTCTTTCACATGATGCAGAGGAAGCTGGAATAGTCACTGCTATTTGACTTAAGTTGTACAAATCATGTAATGCAAGTTTATATTGCTCTAACAACTTGAGCAATACAAGTAAATTCTCAATCTTCACTCCGGTTTGCTGTTCATGTTTTATGATAAGATTTTTTAGTATCTTTATTTCTGCCTCCAACGACTTAGAATTGCATGAATAATTTCGTGCTTTTGGCAGTAATATTTGCTCATCCATAAAATGTTCACTTTTTGGGTTTAGACAAGTATTCCTTTAATAATTCCAGAGTTTGAAATAAAACGATCTCAAGCTCACTGTCTATAATATTTAAAATTTAATCAAATACTAAAGATCTGAAATCTGTTGGTTGCACAGGTTCCAGGCTGTCTTTATTCTGCAAATCACAGACATATTCCCCAAGATGTTTTGGCAACTTTCAAATTCTTCCAAGAGTAGAGGAATCTGTGGGAACATCAGCACCTATTTTTGTTGCAACATCTACACTTGCTTTTGATACATGCGTGAAACCGGAGTCTGATATACGCATTTGGTTGAAATGATCCCTTGTAGCTTCTACTAAGTTGATTGCAGCAACAATATCAAAGTCTTTGCCCTGAAGGAAATCAGATAGTGACTTGCACTTTTCTAGCAAACATGTGAACAGGCATAAATGAAAAATAAAAGAAAAGTTTAACACGTTGCGTACGGCAGTGTTTAAATCCCTCGTACCCCTCTGTTCCGGCCGGTATTTAAACTGGAACACTTTAATATGCACTCCTCTCTTAGAAGTGCCATTGCTTAATAATTTATTAATAATTTTTAATGGAATTTTTATCTAATGAAAAATATATGCAGATATTCTAAATTTATATAACTTATGCAAAAATATATTATTAATGATAGTTGTCAGTTACATATAAAAAAACTGATATAATTAAATTAAATTGGCAAAATAAAAGGAGTCAACAGCAAAAACGAGAATTCTCGTTATCCGTCCTTAACGCATGGCTCAGGAAAAATGAAGATTCTCGTGATCCGTACGCAACGTGTTAACTTTGCACTAAACCCTGATGCTTCGGCAGCTCGTTCAGAATTTTCTGCCTGAAAGTTTACTAGGGTTACAATGATAGCTTCAATTGTCTTCTTCACAGCCAAACAAGAAGCATACTGACAGGCCCATCTGGTGTCACTTAACTTTTTTAATTCCACTTTTCCAACCTTTATTTTAATTTGTGTATCAATAAACATTTGAAGCACTGCCGACCCGCTCATAATAACATAGAGTCCCTGCAGTGTCATAAAAAAATCTGTAGCCTACTTGATCCCTCTACATGTGGCTTCTATGACGAGATTCAACTTATGGTTCACACAGTGTGTGTAGATGGCTTGTGGGACTTCCCTGCTTAAAAGAGCTTGAACACCTGCACAAGAACCACTCATAACTGCAGCTCCATCATATGTTTGTGCAACACAGTAATTTAAATTGACTCCACAGTTTGCTAGTTTTTTTTAAATGCAGACTAACAAAGAAGAAGCATCCAATTTTTTTGCAGGTTCAAAGCCTAGAAACCTTTCGTGTATGTTACCATCTAAATAGTACCGAATGACAATTGATAGTTGCTCAGTTTTTGAGCAATCTTTTGACTCATCAACCATTAGAGCAAAATACTGGGCTTCTTTCACTTCATCTGAGGTATGTTCTAGAACAATATTGCTCATGGTGCTACGAATATCGTTTTGCATATCATGATGTATTTGTCCCTTTTAGATTCAAGTTTTTTCCTAACACTTGGATCTTTTTTCCCTATAAGTTCCATTAACTCTAAAAAATTCCCCTTATTCGCACTATCTTTCAATTCATTATGACCTCTTTGAGCTATTCCTTGAAGGGCTGTGTATCGAAGTACATCGGCAATAGTTTCTATGTATCCTCTGTTTTCTTTAACTTCTAGAGCATATGTTTATCTAGCAGAGCAGCAACTGATGCATTCTCTCCAAACTTACTTTTTAAATTTTTAGTCCACCCAAGCAACTACAGAGTTTTTGTGTGGGAAGCTGTTCTCATGCTGCATAAAGCCGGAATTAGAATCTATTGCTCTTTTCCAATTAGTGAAACCCTCACTTACAAAAGTAAGCAATTCGCTTTTTGTGCCTTCAGTTTGGGGACGGGAAAATCGACAGACAAAACAAAATGCAGCATCATTTATGATACTATATTCCAGCCATGGATGAATTTTGTACCAACCAGGCTGGAAATTTCTTTTTCTGTCTCCAAACAAGCGGAAAGGAAAATGCCTTAATAGAGGTTGTTTTGGTTCATCGGTAAGTTTCGTAGATATATCACAAACTGAAGCATATGGATTAGTACTGCTGGTGCTACTACTGGGAATGGAAAATAAATCTTTACCTTTATTTTCACTGAGTTTTTCATTTTCTAATTGCTCTAATTCTCCTCGTACTTCCATTTCATTATCATCAAACACAATTTTTTCTGATTCAATTTCTGGATCGTGAACACTATCCTCTGCAGTTACAGATGGTGACACTGTAATGCCCTCATTTGGTGTAATTTTGTTGCCGACTGAAGAAATCTGATATGCTAGGCTATTTTGCCATCTTACTACGCTCACTTTCAATAGTGATTTCAAGTGGGAATCAAACATCTGTGATTGCGAACATGGCGAAACATGTATCTACTGTACTTAATAAATCTTGGCTAACGGAAAATGCTTTTTCAGGACTCCGCGATTATCATCATCAGGCTGGCATGCTTGCAGATAGCAAGGTCCTGTTTCACCATTCAACACTTGGAAAATGTAGCGTTAGCCTGAGCATTTTTGAAATCACGTTATGTAAACCGTATTGTAGGAAAAAATTGAAGCTTCCAGAAAAAAGCCCTTTTTTGCTTGGGTGTTACTCGGCTCTATATTGAGATATGAGAATGAATCAAAGTCTAGAATAACTCTACATGTGATATCTTTGCGTCAAAACATCCTCTTAGCGTGTACGAGCCACTGAATCGGCGCGATTTTGTTCTGTGTAATCGATGTTCATGCCTTCGAAAGCATGCCGGCGACCAGATCTGCGTTGGTAACCTGGCGCTGCTCTCGCCCAGAGCGGTTTTCCCCCCACCCTCACTTCCCCTACATCTACCTCTCTCACCCCATTGCTCTCTCTACTTCTATCTCTCTCACTTCCTTCCCTGCTCGACATTGGGTGGGAATAACTGTTCGGCTCACCTCGGAGAGAAGAGCCACCGATAGACGTCGGTGCTTTTCATTTGGGTAAGGGGATAGCATATTATCCAATGCAGGCGCCGTCGATCGCAGACTCATCTGCATCCCCGGATCCATGGATTGGTCGATGTCAACTTCGTCGTCATAAAATCCACTGCTAGTGTATTTGTTTTATTTTACGGACTTAATATGGACAATGAAAAATTGTTTAGCAAATTAACATAGTGGTTCCTATAGCTGTACACTATTTGTTTTAATTCTATAAAATAAAGTTTAACTTTGGACTTCCATTCTGAAATTTGTCCGTCTTATTTGGATGGGCCAGTGGGTGGGCCGAATAAAATTTGAGTTGGCCCGGGCCACTCAAATCATCGAAAAAACGACATCCCATGTCGTTGAGTACAAAGGTGCGATGTGGAAATCTACCTACAAAATATAGCACTGTGGAGTTATGCATTTTGATGCATCAGTATAATGATAAAACTTTAAAATAGTTTAATATCCAGAATAATAATTTAAAATATTAAACAACTATGACAATAACAGGTTTATATTCAATTTGACAAGCCCTGCAACTTAATCAACAAGAATTTAACTTAATCAACTTAATCAACAAGAAAAGAAAGAAAAACAACAGAAATGCACAACTCACATTAATAGCCAAAATAATTGTCATTACTAAGCAGCAATTAAAAATCAAATTAAAAATAATAGTTCCCATTTACAAAATAAAACTCAAAATAACTGTCAAACACACAAGTTGTCTACATTTTGTACACATTCACAATCACAAAATAAAGTAGATTCTGGTTATTTGGGCCGCCGGTTATTTGGGGCAGCTGCATAATTGGGGCTAGTCTTGAAGAACAGAGCCCAATTGAAGAATATCCCTGAGTTTTCTCCGCTTAATAGGGACATCAGGCTGCTGAATTGGGCCATACACTAACGACACTGACTTTACGCTTGCAAGGAAATGCAAATTGTTTCATCCTGGGAAAGTTTTTTAACATTCTACTTTTTTCATTTCATCTTATTTTCCATATGGGTACCTATTCCTGCCTTCAACCCTTTCCCTGCAGCCTGGTTTCCCAATCATGAGGCTTATCTCTATAAATCAACTCTTCCTTGAGTAATATATTCTATAGAAGAAAGTCATGACCTACATTTTTATCTCTTTTTTAACTACCTGAAGATTTAGAAACATTGCAAACGTTTTCTGTGTATTGTGTGTTTAAAAGCAATCATGAGCTAATGAGTAACTATGAAGTGCTCAACTGAGTCCGCACATAAAAGTACGTTCACAGTAGTCTGCTGTGTGAACGTACAAGTATGTTTGCAGCAGTGAAAGGGTTAAAGCTCTTAGACCAGCCTGTAGGGGATACTGATTCTGTTTCCGGACCACAAGACTTCATCCAGTGTCGTTTCATTTTTTATGGGAGTGGACTCTGGAGGCAGTGGTTGGGCTGTAGGCAATGGGTCAAGAGAGATAAGAGATAATTTGAGGATAGAAGGGTGCAGGTTAGACCGTCGTGAGACAGGTAAGTTTTACCCTACTGATGACTGGTCGTTGCGATAGTAATTCTGCTCAAAATGAGAAGAACCACAGGTTTGGACATTTGGTTCACGTACTCGGTCAAGCGACCGATGGTGCGACGCTACCATCCTTGGGATTATGCCTGAACGCCTCTAAGGCAGAATCCCCTCTAACCGATGAGGCAATGGTGAAACTGGTGGGGAAACCAGGGCTCCCAGGGGGTATCCAGCTCCGACGGGATGCCTCCCTTTAGTGGTCGAACATGGGTGACCAACTGAGGATGGCGTCGAGTCTCGAAATTGTCTGTAGACGACTTTGGTGGACATAATGCGCTTTCCATTTTGGCTTGTTGCCAGTTTAAGGGATAACAAGAGAGGAGTGGGACACCTGTGGTGAGGGTTAAAGAGCAGGTAGGGGCAGATCACATACATATTCTTATCTAATAAACCATGTATTGTTCTTTAATAGGACTTTGTAAAAGGCATTCACCCAGTGTCATCTGCGGCTGAGAGAAATGTTTTCGACAAGACTTTCAGAATTCCTGAAAATGTTTATAAATAAATTACTTATGCAGATATATAAAACCAATTGATAGTTTAATAAACTTTTTGCATTATGAACCTTATTTAGTCTTATTTCCTTCATTTCTACATTTGTTTATGCATACTTACGAGATAATTTGCTTAATTGGGGCAAAGTGCACCAGTCCCAATGTGTCCCAATTAATAGGAATCTACTGTATTATCATTTTTATGACAACTAGAACCGGACAAAAAATCTTCATCAAAGTCATCCATGAAAGGAATAAGTAGATTTCCCTCTTCTTTTTTGTCATCATCTTGAGAACTGTTCTCTTCATCTTCTACAATTCTTTGGCTTTCATTAAAGCAACATAGTTAATAAAAAATTAAATAAATTATGTGATAACCGTATATTCTTGCATACCTTCACCAGCATTATCCTGATGCTTCTTGGACATTTTAATAAACCCTCAAGAGGCATGCTTTCTACAGTTGTAGTCTAAGTTTCTACCATATATCATTTACATCAGAATCAAGCGAAAGTGGAACTTCTTTTTCTATGAGCCATTCATCATTTCACTTTGAACTATAGATACATAAAGAATCTTTGACCATCTTTTTACGTAAGTCTTCCATATAATTTCATGTTCTAATAACAAAAAACACAGCATTAAGTTTCTACTGCTAAAGATTATTTCTCCATTTTGAACACACCTGTCATGGATCAAATTACAAACATATACAATTTAGATAAGTTATAGAATATAAACATTAGACATATTACCCTGAAAATACCAATGAAAATGTGCTCCAAATATGTTCACATATTAATGATTGCATGTGAGGCTTAGAATTTTTCAGGCAAAGTTTCTCAATTCCAGACTCTCTCCACCACACATTCCACCAATGAGCTGAAAACAAATACAAACAATTAGTATGAACTAGATAGTTGAATTCTTGTAACCATCAGGAGTAGGTAAGCTAGAGAACTAAAAAGTATGAAAGTTTGTTCTTTGACATGTATTTGAAGTGCTTCTCTTATTTGAATGAGTCCAACTAGATCTACATATGATCTGAATTGACACAACATTGATGTATATCATCTAAATTAGGCACAATATTTTCCACATCTTGTAATATTTCAATATTCACTTTGTGATCTTCATCACGTTCTTCAAAATAAAAACTGTGGATTTGAATAGTAACTTGCAGCACATAAAGGATGATACATTTGATTGTTTGATCTACTGTCAATTGTATCCCTTCTTTTTTCGTTATTTCTGGTATGATTGTCTACAATGAATGCAATAAATTCCTTTGCTTTTTGTATTATATGGCATATAAGTTATAAATCCCATTGTTGGATATTCCTCAGACCATTGTTAAACCATTGTTAAAATCTCGACTATTGTGTTACAAGGGTTAAACTACAATAAAGTTTACAGAAATGTATACCTGCATTTCAAAATCTGATGAAATCTTTAGAGGACCTACTTTTCGTGGAACTACAAATTCAATTAGGAAGCAGAATATACACATTAAAACTGGATGACAGTTAAGAGTAAATTATGGTCATTGATTGCAACCAGTAGAAGTCAGTAGGCTGGTGTACCTATCATTACTCCATTAGAATGAAGTTATGTAGGAATTGGTAGAAAAATCCTACCGAAACTAACAGACATTTTTAGCAGGGTGGGCCTGGTACAGAAGCGAGAGTGCATACAAGTGCATCAGATTATGTTTCTCACAAAATTGTAAGTACAATTTTCATATACTTCACACAACTTTATTTTTTGATGAAGAAGTGTGGCGGTACTATGAGCAACTAGAAACATATAAGGTCAAATTGTCATGAAGGTTAACTTCAGGATAGTAAATGCATTATTGCACTTAAAACTACCCGAATTCAAAGTGCATTAACATTACCCCTTATGTGGTACCTGCGAAGGCAAAATTACGATAAAATAAGAGGTGCATCTGCTTTATGAGTAATTTTATTTTTCATGGCAAACATTCGCAAAGTAGGACGGACCGATTATCTTCCATTACTCCCTTACCAAACCTCCTACAGACATCATTTATACCACGTTTTAAACCTTGAACTATGCATTTCCATATCAGATGTCTTTTTTCGTCCTAATTCCACAATTATAGCTTTTCCACCAGAGAACATTGGTAGCTCCAGCGTGAAATGAAAAAATCAACACTCACCTCCTTATCAGGCAATATTTTCTTCTTATCAGCTTCCGGTTCGGTTCTAGCTGGTGTTATTCATGAACAATGCACAGCCATCACTCACAAAATGTTTAAAACAGTGAAAGCCACGCGTTTCGAAAAACGCCTGATGTGCATTTCGACCGCGCACACCATTCGAAAAACATTTCTGGTGAGCAGCGATAATGTTCCCCGTTGACCAGAGTCCTCTGGATTTCACTTGCAAAACTACTTTCTTACCACGTAGTTAAGATAGAGGACTCACCGTAAACAATATATCTGTGCCGTAAACCGTGCCAATGCAAATGCTCATAATGCCTGGCCGGAACAACCAGCCGTACTTCGAACACTATTTCTAAAAATAGATGATAATTAATGTCATTAATGTATTACGTCTCTCAAGAACTAGGTTCTCTATTTTTTCTCATTCCTGATCTTTGTTTTGCACTAATGATACCTCTATTACACCGGTATGAGAATATAATCTTCAACCTCTGATTAAAATTGAAACAATTCCTACGCATAATCTAAGAAGAGTTCTGATCCAAAATTGATTCTAATCTCTGACTGTAGAGCTTCAAATGAGACATTACTTGCTCTTTAATTACAAATTTTCCAGCATCCATATATGGATATATTGAGCAACGATATTTCCAGAAATCAACATACAACATATCTTTCAAAGAGAATCAGTCTCTGTAAGTGTTGTGAAAAACAAATTAATCAGCAGAGAACCCTGTGTAAAATTGTACGCTATTACCTTTTCCATATTGTTATTTCACTCCAGAAGTTGAATTATGGAGGTTCACTATGTAGATATTATGAAGAGCAAAACCTTTCGTTAGCCTGTAACTTTATTTTTGTTTTTAAATGGTATCATTTTGATTAAATATTACATACATCTATAAGAAATTATGAAGTAACCTTTTTTGAGTGGTATCGAAATAAATACAATGAACTCTTTAAAGTATAGATAGAGTTTATTTTTTTCCAAAGGGCAGATATGTAGGGTCACTCAAGGAATAAAATCATAATTAAGAAATCCATGAAGTCTTGGGATACATGTAAAACAAGTCCATTTGCCAATGTTGACATGTTAACACATTTTTTAACATTTTCAAGCTTACCCAACTCTTAGCTACTTTGGTTGACCAGGGTCAATGAAATACCTATTACTTCAGAAACAATTTAAATTTGAAGAGTTTGGCGCTAATTTAGTAACATAGTTAGATTTTACTCTTTGATTTTTAATTTTCAATCGAATTGCATTGTTTCACTTGGTAATTTCTTTAGGTCTTGGTTTTTCTCAATCATGCTATGAGTTATTATACAGAAATTTGAAGTGGTTAGTAACTCATGTACAAATAACATTAGCAGTACATGACACATACAACAATTTTTAACCTTATTATGTATATATATTTACATTATTATTGATACAACATGCATGCTCATTCATAGATTTAGTAGCATAATAGTTAACTAGACTTTTCTCCTACATTACAAATTGGACGATTTGTACAACAGAAAGGAAAGTCACACTCTAGGTAGAAAATTAAATACTCTATAAATATTTATGCAAAATCTAACAACTGTATTTTCATACATAGATGTTTCCCTATTTTTTTGGTGGCATGCATAAATACTTTGGGGTTATAAGTTTTGATCATTACAAGCATCATTACATTTTATACAAAAGAAATATATCTTTAAAAAACTGAGAACAATATTATCCTCTTGACACTGGTGAAGGAGGTCTTTGCTGTGGTGCCATCGTGCCGCCCTGGGGCTGGGCAGTTCTGTAAGCTGGATGAGCCACGGGCTGACTCTGCTACTGATAAGAAGGGGGAGCTTGGCCATGGGGGGACAGCACAGCACCCTGGTAGGCAGACTGCACCGCTGGACCACTCATTTGTTGGTGGTGCATCATTGGGTTCTGCTGCTGGGGAGCTGGATACCTCCTAGGCTGGGTGCTCATGACAGCACCACTGTGGTGCTCCATCCTGTCAGCCGGGGAGTGATGGTGGTAGTAATAGTATTGCTGCTGTGGGTGTGGTTGGTGGTGTGGAGGCTGGTTCGAGGAGGTGTACTGCTGAGGATGGTACATGGGATGACGATGGGTCATGTATGAGGCAGGTGGAGGGGATGAACCATAAACGGGTGCCGTGACCATGGCACTGACTCTCCCCCTGTCCAGTGAGCCCGTGTTGGACACCATGTGACTCCAGTACTGTCCTACAGGAGCGGTCTCAATCCCTGGTGAACCATAGCCACCGCCTCTCATGCTCATGGATGCACTGCCACTCTCCTCCTACAGGATTGGAAGCCCTGCTGCTCTCTGTCTCCTCCTGGCTGCAGCAGCAGCTGCTACAGCCACTGGGTTCGTCTGCGGTGGCTGCTGACCCTGTTCTGCAGGATATGGCCATGTGAGATGAGGTCGCGCAGAGGCCACAAGTTGTGGGGGTGGGGAAGCCGCTGCAGAGAGCTCCTGCAGGATCTGAGAGGTGGAGCGGAATCGTGGCTTGATACCCCTAACTGACGGCCGCCTGCTAAATCCATAGTCATCTGCAGCTGCCTCTGCCTCTGGATCGAGTGGTGCAGAGGAGGTTGTTGTGGATGTTGAAGAGGTTGTCATGGTGGTGCAGGCTGATGCTGTGGTGGTTATTGTATTGGTAGTTGAGGCAGCAGCACAGGTGGTTGTGGTGTTGTCAGAGAGGCTGTACCTGTGAGATAGTCAAATATAGTAATTTTCATCCAGAGTGGATCAGCCAAGATTGCTGTGAACAATACGACCATCAAAAGATAATTTAGAACAATTGTAGTTAATTGTACATACCACCACACAGAACTAGAAGTTCTGGCTTATATGTCTTATCAATCGATAAAGAGTTTTCTGATATCTCAGCTTATATTAAGGTAAGAAAATGATAATCAACACATTCAATGTGAAAAAATGATTCCATTATAAAAGAAAGATGCAAAGATATGTAGTCACTAGAGGGATGAAATTAGCTATGAAAAAATCATTTGGCCTGATTGAGCTAAATAATTTATCATTTTGTATGCCAATCCTTATATGTACACCAATCTTTGCATCTGTGTATATGCCTGAATACATTACCATTTGTGCATTTTGTAATTATTTGGGACCCGTTGACATATAATGAATAATGCTTCAATTTGAAAACAAGCTGTTATGAGTGATAAAATGAGCAAAAATTTTAGTACGAAATTCATGTATTGCAAGCTTACAACTAACTATATATGAAACATAGTTTGAATGTAGAACATATTTATTTACAAAAAAAATTTCACTTTGCTAATGAAATGGTTCACCACATTCTACAATGGAAATGTCAGAGCTATCCCTCTATTGTTGATAATTAGTTCAATATATTAATCCACATTTGGCTATTTCCAATGCCAGAAAAGTACTCACACTCAGTCCATTAGGCACTCCTCAATTTTCGATTGAATATTTTATTTAAATATATTTGTCCTATAGGCAGGCAGTTTTGAAAGACCAGGGTTTTGGAAAAATCAGACTATGATTATCCAACAATATTCTATGCCTTGATCCACAGAAAAACCACACATCCATATTTGAGGTTGGATTAGAAACCGCAAACTTGTGGCTGTCTGGCAGGCATGTTACCATTGATCTGGTAACGGCAGCAATTATGAATGCATTTGAAGTTCTTTGATAAGGTGGAGGAAAATTGGGGTTCACATAAGCCTCTTGAATGGAAAATGCTTTTTCAAAAAGTTCGTTCCATTTGGAGTATTTGGATTGCAGTTGTGCGACCATTTCAAGGAGATGAATGGTTTTATGGAAAACCATCCCTCATACAAAAGTATTTTGCATCTGTTCCTTGTTAGGTATAAATGAAAGACTAATTAAGATGTCTTAGGACAATAAAATAAACTATACATGAAGATACCTTGTAATATGAAATGGAACTTTGCAAAATATCCATGATGTGATATTACTTCCATATGTTAGGATATCCAATCATTTTAAGCTAGAATACTAAAGCCAGAGCCACAGAAAAATAAATTATATACAATGCATGTTTAATGCCTCTAGTTTTCTGGAATTAAACTTGCATAGAATGAATGTCGAAAACCAGAGCATTCCAAGGAAAGACACTTGTGCTATGACCATAACAAACCTGCTCAGCTCATGCAAATAATCTTCAGAATTTGGCAATGGATTTCATCATAGTACATGTTGAGATTCAAACTAAAATCATCACAAAATGAAATACAGAAAAGCATGGAATGCCTTTTAATCCCTTGCTGATGTCAGTATACAACCTTTTCATACACTCTGTTTTTGGCTATAAAAGGCCTCAGCCTAGATCATCTCAGGTAATCAATGCTACTGTAATGTCCCACAATACATCAAAATAAAATTGTAAAATATAAATATTGAAAATCAAAATTTATCAGTACCTCTTCCTAATTTGTTCAATCCTTCCTGCATCACGTTGGACGAAGAGAGCTAGTTCATCCACTTTGCCTGCAACACCACCTGTATTGGTGGCCACGGAGCTGATGTTGCCATTCTCAACAATTGTTTCACTTTCTCCAGGACATCCTTTGGACTCAGCTGTCAGAGGCTTGTTGCCATTGGTAACACCTTCCATTTGGCCATTACTCCCTTCCACCTGTATCACATCAGGTGGGGGGTGCATCATGGGAAGAGCATCACCATCTAAGACCTAGATATGAATAGAACAAATTGAAAGCCATAAAATATGCATTTCTTGCTAATTTGGACTCTCTTTGACGAATTGTGAATTCAAATTACAATGTTCTCTATGTTTCCTGTAGCAATCCTGAACAGGTTGTTCTGAAGTCGCTTGAAAAGTTCAAATTATGTTTCCTTCAGGGAAACATTTCGGCCCAGCATTTCATTTTCTGAACTGACAAGGTGATAAAATACATTGTGTAATTTCTTTGATAAAAATAGGGAATATAGGGACTTTTATCTTTACTCTTTTATTCAGGATCACATATAATAATGAAGAGGTGAAAAGGGTATTACTGAATCACCTGATCAAATTTACAAAGTTCACACGTTCACATTTATGTCTGAGTGATAGGGAGATTTAGAGTAGGTACTTAAGCAAAAAAGAGTCCAATATTAATCTTCCTCTCACAAGTGAATATCCTGAGAAGAAAGACACTTAAGCCAAGCCTTCTATATGAAGACATGTTATCACTGAAGCTTGGAGTGCTCATTGGACAGATTATTAATTTAAAAGGATTGTATCATTTTTTATCAGAAACTACAAATGTTTCCCTATGCTCCTGCCTGAGTTACCACGTATGAATAATGTGAACTGAGAGATATCAACAGATGACCGATAAAAATTGTAAAGAGGACACTCTTAGGACACATTCTGAGGCATTACAGCCCTCTGGATGCTACAATAGGGGGATGAGTAAATATTGGAGATTCACGAGGGTAGATCATACAATGGAGAATTCATGGCGAAAATTATTAAGGATGTCAAAATGAGGAATTATGACGGAACTTGTGAGTTGAAAGGAGAATGGTATGCAGAGCAGTAGCCTGCGAATAATTGAATACATTGACTGTATTAGGCTTGACTTTGTGGAAGTTAAAGATATTCATTTTGAATAATAACATTTTGCACTTTAGTTTTTTTAGAATTTACCTAGAACGCCCATATGGGTCATTTCGACCCAGATATGTATTTGCACTTTGTATCATCACCAAAACTTCTTTTTTATTAGTTTTATTCTTTATTATTGTCCTATCTTCCTCATTTGGTTACCTTCCATGCCTGGATCACGTTTAAAAAATATTCTCATATTTCTTCCTTCCACTTTGTATCCCCACCCTTCTCATTTTTCATCCGGTCGATTCATGGCATTTTTAGTAATTAATTTGTTGGCAGTGCACAGTGTACCTTATCACTATTTTAGAGTGCAGAGAATACAATATAGCGCCTTACTGATGTATGGACTATTCTCACTTTGTTGCCACCAGCTCTACTTTTTCTCTCCGAATGACAAGTGGATAATGCAAATCCAGTCTTCCTCTTTGTTCCCCAGAGTGAAGTTTGTAGCTAAAATTTTGAGTTTTATGGTGAGAGTGGTTTTTGAAGTTCTCTGTATTTAAGCATGTCTCTGAGTCGCTCATTACGATCTGTTGAAATTCGTGTGGAGCAGCAAATGATTCAGGAGGATGAGTCGGATGGTGGAGAGTTTTTATTTCACAGCTCCAATGATGAGCATAAATTTGAAACTTGGATAGAATCAACCGATTATTCAGAAAATGACAATGAATGCAGTCAAGAAACAAGAAAGAGTGCATCTACAGATGAGCTAAATATTTGGCAAAAAACAATATATTATTTTGATTAGTATATTCTTATTTTTCACAACTTGGTTGTAATAGGGATGTATAATTTCGGTAGGACGAAATTTTATCATAAAACAGTCCTACATCTTGTATGTAGAGGAGGAGGACGACACAGTCAAGGATAACTATATAAATAGTCAACGAATTTCAGACTGTGTAGTATGCGTCTCATGCTGCCTTTTCTTTGCCAATGCATAAATATGAACACAGACAACTTCTTAGCATCTCTCAATTTTGGCTCAATTTCTCGAGCAAAAATACACTATTTTAGTTGGAACTGTGAATCGCTCTAGAAGAGAAGTCATTCTCATAAATCTCTCATCATAGAAGAATCATAGAAGAATTTCTCATAAAAATGCATGGAAAATTATTTCATAAGAGTACTGAAATCATACCATGTTGCATTAACGATTTAGCAAGGAAATTGTGGGGAATATGTCCTTGTAATGAGTTCTCTTCACTCCAGCGTTAGTGTAACTAATTCTGAGAAAATATTCCTCACCCTGTGTTGCACTATAATGCAACGAAGATGGGGTGGACATAGTGGAAAAAATTGTAGCGCAGTACATAGTCAAAGCGTTATCAATAAGATGGACTATTCATAGTTTCCATAACATTCTAGCCCTGGCAGCAATCAATTCCGTTATGATATACAAGGCCGTCACTGGGAGGAAAATTTCACGAATAAATTTCATCCAACAACTTGCAGAGAAACTACACAATGGTTACACGAATAAGAGATGGGGTATGGAACAACATTTTGACATTATAAATGCAAACAGGCTGAGGTGTCAAACTACATAGAATTATATAGGAAATAAAAGGCCAATTCTGTAACACTGAGGCCAGTGCCATAAAAGAATTGTACACACATGCGCCAAATGCATTAACAAAAAACAATAAAATAATTATCATAAATAATAAAATGTATTTTTATTCCTAATACATCAGATTTAGACATGTGCATCACTGCAATAATAAGAATCCCAATATTAGTTACTATTGATAACGGGAAAATTCCTACTTCGACCGAAAAATAATATCTTGACCTTATTTATTGCAACCAATTTTTGAAAAGTAATAGATTTGTATTACAAATAATGTGAAAAGTCTTCGTAGTAATGTGAGCTATGACACAATAAGCAAGAAAAATGGAATAAAATTGAAAAAACGATAAATTGACACAAATGTCGTAAGTTTATATATCAATAACTCATCGATATTGTCAAAGTAATGAAAGTTATAAAGTGAAATAATCAATGAATGTGAAGAGGAAGAGTGACAGTTTGTAGTAAAAACTGTAAAAATGTAAACTTAATATTGCAAAGTAAGGAATAATTTCATTAATTGCAGTGTGTCAAAATGACCCGCTTTGGGCGTTGAATGATGTTGAAAAGTCCGGGCGTCCTAGTGTTAAGAGGGCGTGATTTATGGAATCGAAAGCTTTTGGAAATTCAGTGTGGCAAATGTCTAGTTGAGAAGTGGCTTCAAGGGCAGATGTGATGTGGTGATGCAAAGAGAGAGGTTTATAGTGCAAGAGCCACCTAGAAGGAAGCCATGCTGCTGAGGTGAAATGCATGGGATGGTGAATAGTAGTAGGCAGTTGTGAATAATCTGTTCAAATATGATAAAAGAATGGGAGCAATAGATATTGGACAATAATTACTACCCTCTTCTTTAGATCCAGATTTTAAGCTGGGACTCACGAGGGCTGTTTCCCAGTTTAGGGACAAAGAACCAGATGCAAGAACTCGATGAAGCAATTTTCCCAGAGGCAAGTCTGTTATTTGATGCAGGAAGAGTGAACCGAGAGCATCAACTCAGGTGGCATAATTTGGAGGTAAAGATTTGAGCAGGGAGAGGATCTCATAGAGCAAGGCATAGACCATTGAGAGGGACTGTGTGCACTGATAGTTGAAATTGAGGAGGAATCAATGATGGAGTAAGTCGAGCTTTCCAAATTCCTGACAGTACAATTATGAAAGGAACATCATTTATAAATTTTCTAGACATTTAAACTGATAGATTATGCATTGAAGGATCATAGGATGTCCTAGTGGATAATAGTGATGAAGACTTCTCTGTTATGTTACTGAATTAGACTTTCCATGGATGCTCTGTCACTCTGTTTTTTCCACTGAGGAGGATAAAAGTGTTGACCATAGAAATGTCAAAAATTTTATTTTAGATATAATTAGTTGAGCATTGACTACTTTGGTATAAATATGCATGAGCTTTCCTTGGTCAGTTAAGCCACATCCTGTTTTGGAACACAACAAGATGCTTTGGAAAAGTGATAAAAAATAAATTTTATTCTTAACCTTGATATACTTCAAAAAATTCAATATAACTCCTTAAGCTAAAGGGTAGGAGTAATGTTTTGTAATTTGGTAAGGAAAAAATAGTATGATAAAAAGATGTAAAATGACAATGACAATATTTAAAATTTGAACTTCCCTACAACATTACCACTATGCCAAGAAGTTGGAATCATACATGAATTTCAGAAATATAATTCTTTTGACTAGTTATTTTGTTTGTTATATTCCAATTTGAAGAATGATAATCCCATTTCAGTTCCCCTTAATTCATGTAGGAGGGAAATGGATTTTGCAATTTTATCATCATTTGCGTAATATCAGTACCTTAGGTCAGTCTTTCAATTCCACAGGAAATGGGAATTTATATTTGGGGAAATATTTTCTTTTGAATTAAATTTTATTTGAGAATTGAACTAACCTATGCTGGAGAAGGGCCAAAGCTTGAGGCGCCGGATGTTTTGGCTGATTTGTCAGAGAGGTGGTGGTCTGCCATGAGGGTGGACGAGATGTTATTGTCCTGAATAAGAAATGTATAGAACTGTTAGTCATTTTGCCCAGCAATATTAATCAGCCACAGTTCATCTCAGAGTAGTTTTACTTCTTACTGCCACCCCATAATTCCTTGTAAATAGGATCATTCCTGAAATAATGCCAGTCATATGGTCTCAATAGGGTATTTATTACCTCCAAGATTTTGATTGATATTTCTTAGCATTTGGGAAAGAAGAGAGTAATTGGAAACAACTGTAGTTGAGACACTTTGTTCAAATCTGCAACACAGAGGCTGATAAGGTGTCGCCAACCTAATTGAAATACTGAATCCGGATAACTTCCAGTACAATTATGAAAGGTGCACTATTTATAAATTTTCTATAAATTTATACTGATAGATAATGCAATCAAGGATCATAGGCTTTCCTAGTGGATAATAGTGATGAAGACTTCTCTGTCATGTTACTGGATTAGACTTTCCATGGATGCTGTGTCACTCTGTTTTTTCCACTGAGGAGGATAAGAGAGTTGATCATAGAAATGCCAGCCATGTATAGCCTAATCTGGTGCCATAACCAAGAAGTCTTTATCAAAAATTCAATACAACTCTCTAAGCCAAAGAGTAAGAGTAATGTTTTCTAATATGGTAAGGAAAAAATAATATAATATATATTTAAAATGCCAATGACTTGATTTAAAATTTGAACTTACCTACAACATTATCACTATACCAAGAAGTTGGAATCATACATGAATTTCAGAAATATATTTCATTTAGACTAGTTATTTAGTTTGTTATATTCCAATTTGAAGAATGATAATCCCATTTCAGTTTCCCTTTATACATGTTGGAGAGAAATGGATTTCGCAATTTTATCATCCTTTGCATAGTAGGGGCTTACCTCAGGTCAGTCTTTCAATTCCACCGGAAATGGGAATTTACATTTGGGGAAATATTTTCTTTTGAATTAAATTTTATTTGAGAATCGAACTAACCTATGCTGGGGAAGAGCCAAAGCTTGAGGCGCCGGATGTTTTGGCTGATTTTTCGGAGAGGTGGTGGTCTGCCAGGAGGGTGGACGAGATGTTATTGTCCTGAATAACAAAAGTATAGAACTGTTAGTTTCCCAGCAATATTAATCAGCCACAGTTCATGTCATGGTATTTTTACTTCCTACTGTCACCCCATAATTCCTTGTAAATAGGAGCATTCCTGAAATAATGCCAGTCATATGGTCTTGATAGGGTATTTATTACCTCCAAGATTTTGATGGATATTTCTTAGCAATTGGGAAAGAAGAGAGTAATTGGAAACAACTGTAGTTGAGACACTTTGTGCATGCTCTGCAACACAGAGGCTGACGAGATGTCCCCAACCTAATAGAAATACTGAATCACCCCTGTGAATGATTCATATTTACAAGGCACACTGAAATTCATCCCAGGTAACCAAATACCAGTTCATCGAAGTATCGGATGGGGAGACCAGTACTGCATTCTACAGCATTAGGACTGTGGATTTCTATGACTCTATTTGGACTAAACATATTTGCATTTGTGTTATTACAAGACCTTGCTTGCGTGCCTTGCTGATATGTATAAGAAGAGTTTTTGCCTCTCTGGCAAAACAGTCACAAACCAAGTTACCCGAAATCCAAGGTATTACTTGATGAACTCATTCATTGTGGAAAGCAGACTTTGAATAGAAATGTGATAAAAGGTGTTGTAAAGTTAAAAGTAGATGAGTGATAGATTACTAGATGCTTATTATAAATAAATGCTCTTACCTACTGCTGCGGATGCCCGTCCTGTTGGTTGGGCTCCAGTTCTCCTCCTGGCAGAGCACGGAGGAGGCAATCCCCTCTCTCTAGGGGCAGGCGCACCATATCGCCCGGAACCTCTTCCGGCTCCTCTGGAATGACTTCCAGAGTGGGTCGGAAAAAATTCCGAGGATAATAATGTGGCCCCAAAACCCCTGCAACCACTCCCGTCTCTTCCCGGATAATTTCCAGGGAGGGCCGGAAGCAATTACGGGGGTAGTAGGGGCGTACCACCCCAGGAGAGGGGGGACTACTCTCCTCCAACCTCTCCGGAGGACTCGATACCTCTTCCTCCTCTGGCTCTTCCCCGTCCTGCCTCTTACAGCATGCTGAAAATTCAAAGAAGAAATCTTGTCATAAATTACTGGGGTCTGATAAACAATAATACCTATAATTTCCAGAAATGGCTGTTGTCTACCTATTGGTCTATTTATTCCTTGCATTATTAAAAATCTAGGCAGCAACAATATGTCATTTCATCCCCCTTTTCCTGCTCGCTTCCACATTCGGTTCTCTCCCAAATTGATTTTTTACTCATGCTTTTGGATGTACACCAGAATTTTTCCCTTGCATTGCAGAATATTTTCATGTTAAAATAGACTTTCCTTTATTATAATTACATGTAGTTATCCTCTCAATCAACGGAAATATTTAGGACGCTGTTGGTTAAATAAGTGTTTTAACACATATTGGCGCGAACACGCTATGTGTATTTGGTCCTCGTCCACATGTACAGCCAACAAATTATGTGAATAAGGGATTCAAATCATTAAATTTGTGTTATCTGATGACTAATTTCATTAAGCCTGCCCAGCTAATTATACTGGTAATAGGTCTCTGAATTCCCTCATGGCTCGAATATTTATAACATAGAAGCTAGTTTTGGTGATATTATATATATGAATTCATCCTGTATTTTGTCAGCCTATCAATCGCTCCCAGCTTTTTCCGTCTTCCTTAATGTTCACTTCTCATTTGATCGATGATTTATCGAATACAGAATTAAATCAATTTTTAAAAATTGGATTTCTTGCTTTCGAGCATACCAATCTTCCTTGAACTCCGAATGGTAGTAATGTTACCCTAAAATGAATGCCCAGATTTGATTGTGCGCCGTTTTGAGAGTTCATGGCATTAGCTACACAAAAGAGTGTGATTCGAAAACACAAAAAGACTAATTGATGATTGACAGCAGAAGATACTTCGTTTCCTATACAATGAGGTATGTTTAATCCAGAATGTAACTTTCTAGACATTTCAGCTAATATCCGAATGTCTAGTATTCTGATTATTGTACCCTTGATGTGATAAAAATGGTTTATTAAGTCATGTTCTCTTGAAGGAAGGTTTTTCTGGTTCTCTTGATTGAAGGTTTTTCCATCCCCATGCCGCAGGGCATGAGGTTGATGGATGACATGTCCATCGAAACGTAGGCAGAAATGGATAACCTGACCCAGTGGAAATCGCGAATAATCTTCTATGTCTTGTTCTCTTGTTGCTCCGTGGAATTCGAAGATTTGTCGAATTTAGCACTATTTGATCAATATGAAAAATGATGGATTCATTCGGGCATACCTATCTTCCTTTAAACTCGGAATGGGAATCATGTTACCTTAAATTGAATGCCAAAATTTGACTTTGTATCGTTTTTTTTTCAAACCTTTATCTACATAGTCCGTGGAGAAGGATAATAAATATCTCTACCTTAGGTAGCAAATGGTTAGTTCTAGATAGGTACAAAATAGGGAAGTCGGGGTTTATTAGAGTGTCTACTTATAGACACCTAGCCTCAGCCTGCGAAATCACAAAGGGAGTATATCTTAATATGTCGCTTACTTAAAGCATTTATCGATTTCTACTTATGTAAGGACAACATCGACAGCATTCACTGATTTCCCCATGAAGAAGCATTCATCAGGGGGCTCGAAGCGTCTGGTGTATACCATGAAAAAGCGGCATTCACCCGAATGGTTAAATAGCTCATCATGAGCTGCGAAGGCGTATATAAGCGAAGTAATATATGTTCGTAGTAAGTAAAGCACATGATAAATAAATAGTAATATATTGTAGAAAGTTTTGTCATTAACGGAAGTTTTCAAATATATGGATTAATAAAACTCCGTTATCATACGACGTAACATGGCGAAGAAAACTCAATCGCGGGAAATGAAACGAAGAAATGTGTGGATTAAAATATACGTTAAAAAATGAAAAAATAGAGGGACTGGGAGACCGAAGACACTGTAAAAGACCGGGAATTATTAATAGGAAAAAATTTGGGTGTGGTGATGTGAGCTCCTGCATTAGTCGTGGTCCGATTGTTCCATCGCGTCTGTATCATGAGGGACTAAGTTTGAAGCGAAATCGCCCATAAATCCAGACCCAGAGACATTAATTTGAGTGATCAACTTTCGGAAAAGGGAGGAGGACTGGCGATTCAATTGAAGGGGCGAATTTTAAGGACGGCAGATGAATGACGAAAATGTTATAATTATTCGTCAAATGGTGAGGAACAGAATGTTGCATTGACGGGTATACAGCTTCGGAAAACCGTGAGATACGTTGCGAGAAAAAGGTGTAAGAAGGAGTTTAATACACTGGATGGGGCAGTAGTGACGTAAAATAGTCGAAATTAAGAATTAATACCACTGCTCCTGGAGTGAAATACTAGAGTAATCGACAAGATCACTCAATAATTACGCGCCGATTACCAATTGCCGCGGCAGTATTTATTTACTAAAGGTAACGGTTACTTTCAGAATTCATAACAGGTTCAGTTGAAAATCAATTGCTATTTCCGGTAAAAGTAAGTAAATAGTAATCGCTACCAGTAATAGGATGAATTATAATCGACTGCTCCGCTTTACTGGTCAAGTTCCTTTGATTCATGTTGTATACATTAGTTTCTTTATGGACATCGCGGAAAATCGAAGAAAAATCACTATTTACTTCCTTTATTCTTCAGCGATAAAATTTCTTATGACTGCTGAACTATGATAAGGGTTGAAATATTTGTAGTTTTTTTTGAGACAGCAGTAGATATCGGCTAGTAACAAAAGAGGCGTTCTCTATTCACTATTTTTTCCTGCTCACGGTAAATTTTCTACTGATAATGCTTCTATGATTTAATATTAAACGCTAAAAGAAAATTTGGTTACAACTTACACATTAGACAGCCCATGTTCGGCGGTAATTTTAATTTCGGTGGTAATTGCGCACTTTTCAAAGTCGTGTTCGCAGTTGCTGATTCGCACACTTTTACGAAGTCTCACGTATGACAATGATCCTAGGTAACGGTTACTTTGGAACCATGAGAGGGGGGTTTTTTGTCATTGTTGTGGTTTATAGTTCTGATAGTCTATGTTGGAATATTTAATGTCATTTGATTTCACAATTTTTTTTGTTAGGATTATTGGTTCACAAATTTACTTAAAAATGTCTACACAAAAATTAATTCAGAATAAATAATAAATAAAACTAGCGTTCTCAAAGGGAAATTTAAATATATTTTGTAAGTTCCCTGAGAGAAATAAGTTCACTCACCCATTCTTATTTATTTCAAAACCATGTAGCGCAAGTTGTATAATATGACAAGAATTCAGGTGAAATTCATACCGATACTCTCCCGTTTAGTGTACGAAGAACTCATTGTTACGGATACCATTGGAGTCGCGACTAATTATCACGACTAATTCATAAATTATTCATTCGTGATGCCAGGAGCAGGGGATAGAAATTAATCATAGTAAATGCACTATAGTATTCTCCTTGGGGAAGATATCACTCAAAGGCCTAATCTACACTCTCAGTGGGGTTTACATTAAGTCTTCAGCTAGTCTTGTCTCACGTGTAATTACAAAATTTCACATCATCAGCCTACATATTGCAACAACATATTACATACATTCATGTCGCCAGTATGAGATAATTCATATAAAAACCCATTTGCGTTTATTGAAAATCGAACACAGATCACTCTATCGCTGGCCATGTACATCTGAATGCTGCAACATTATCCGTTACCTAGTAATTTATTTCAATCATGACTTTTTACTGCAAATAGAAATCTTGTTTAAGGCTTTTTATATTTTATATGTACGGCGAGTTTATAGCTAATACATATAAGAATATATTACGCATTCAGATGTCGAAGAGTTGTTTATCTATAGCTACACCTAATTTGGGCCAAATGTTTCTGAAATAATTCGCATGTTCTGCATTTAATGGATTACGCTTTACAATAAACAGCCCGTCACCAAGCTCCCTGTGGTAAGATACGAAAATGTTGGAAAAATATGGCTATGACCTCGCATCGGAATCGAAGGACTCGTTTATATTCCACACTGCACGACTAATTTATAAATAAAGTCTTGAAAGCGGAACTTCATCAATTCAAAAAGTAAAAATTGTGGAAAAAGAGATTACGTTGACTTGTTTGTACAATTGTAATGAAATCTTTTTTGTATCAAAATTTGGTACGAAGGAAGCTAGATTTACATTATTTCGGTGATAGAGACACAGGGCGCGCAACTCAAAAAGGTCCTCGGAAAGCCAACCACAATGAATATAACACAATAAAATATAAGAAGAAAGCTCGAATGATAGCCGATTGATGGGTAAGTTCTGGGCTCCGGCAAATGTGAGTTCCATTGCGAATTTCAAATTTTTTCTCAAGACGATGTTTTCCGCATTGTTACCAGTCTTTCGAAGTACGTGCTGCTCCTAGATGCTCCCAAGAATGTCGAATTCTGGCGCGCGAACAACTTTGCGTTAGTTTCTTCCGACTTGTTTTTATTACTATATCATAAAAGGCTTTTTTCGTATACACTCTTCCTTCCAAGTTGCTATTTGGAATTTTTAAACACCGTTTTATCAAAAACCTTATAAACCGGTATAAAAATCAGTACTGTGGAAGTGAAGTTTTCTTTACATCTACGTCCATGAAGTGCCGTGCAAGCCACCACTAGGGTACGTGGCACTGGGTAATTCCACACCAGGCATGCAACACTCATGCCAACTGGAATAAGAACCCCACACACTCGCCCGGATACCAGGTGCAGACCAAAAACAGTCCTAATGACAATGCGCGGTTAGAACAGAAACTAGGATAGTGCATCGTAAACGAGCATGCTACCAACCAGTATACTATTTAACGTTCAGTATCCTATTTTAAGATACAACTACTGGTTAGTATTTTCAATGGACTGATTAGATGTTTAAATGTGATGCAATACAATGTACTAAATCATGCAGGAGCTATATCTTACAGGAAATTGCATGCAGGTTTATTTGCTAATTGTGCTATTAAGATATTTAGCACAAGTGCAAAACCTACTTACTCAGTGAGGGTCAAAGTTTTCCGGAACCGATTCAGTCATTTTATTAAAAAGCATAATTCAAATTCCTTCGATTTCAGATAAATCGATCGATTGTTCACATATTTATAAGTTTATAAATAATTTGAAACGATAAGAACATTTTTAAGAAACAATATTTTTAAGTGAATGACAATTGGTGATACAATCACGAGGTCAGTCCAGGGCCGCCTTAAGCCGGCAGGCGAGTGAATTTAGGAGAGTAATGAGGCGGTTTCTCATGGTTCTAGTCGAGTCTCACGCACTTGTAGGAATACAGGGTAAATTCTTGAAGCGTCGATGGTAATGAAGATACGTACACAGACATTTTGGGAAACCAGTAATAGCATGGATTTAGAGCCCATCATGAGCCTCCATTCTAAGATATGTTTACTTTAGATACATTGTGTACCAACTTCGGGTGAAGGTAAATCACTATTTATTATTTTTACGAAGGCTTCCGCGGTTTTGTTGAAAATTAGAATTTCGGGTTCTTTCCGCGTTGCATCAGTGGACAACCGTTTCGCTGGAATTCCATTTGGCATCACCAGGTCCGAATTCTGCAACGCGGGAAGAACCCGAAAAATTCTAATTTGCTCTATTCATTATAATTTCATCGGCCTGGGACATGCCAGCATGTTCAACTGCTTGAGTCGTCTATGGGTTAAATGAAATAGATGCTAGAAAAAGTTCGGGAATCGGAGATTGAAAAATATATTTTTATGCGATCTCTTGCCGGTTGTGGGAACAAGGCATGTGTTCTTTCGGAAAGACGGCATCTGTAGTAGGGAGGCTATCAAATGTTCTACACTGACGAGACGGTTCCAAATATCTTGTCATAATTTTTTATATCGCCTGCGAGGATGTTTTTAGGAAGGTGGTGAATTCTTTTTTTGGTTAGAAAGGAATTTCTGGTTATCTTTTGTTGAACTTTTATCGAAATTCACGCCTTGCGACGTACGTCCTGGTAAGACATTAATGCTTGAAGCAATCCTTCGCGCGTGTGTTGGAAGACTGGGTAAACTCTCGAAGCGTCGAGTATAATGAAGATAGTGCACAGACATTTTGGGAAACCATGTAATTTAACAGAATATGGCGAAAGCACTTGATCACACGTTCCCCGTGTCCACGCGGGCCAACGTCTGTTGTGGCCACGTGGAAAGAAGAGGCTTATACTAGGAATGAATCGATTCTACCTTTTTTCTATCCCGATTCCGATTCTTTCCAATCGATTCCCAATTCCGATTCCATTGATTCTTATTCCTAATAACAGGTGGGATATTGATATACCAGTAGCGTGCGACTATTATTTAAATTCAGGTATTGGCTGAAATAAAGTAAAAAAGACAATTAAGTCTCTCAAAAAGTATACTTACTAATAAATGACAAATATATCCTCAGCTTATTGAGGTAGATAAAAAGTACAAATTGATAGCCTACACTCAAAATCTCCGAGACAAATATGATGTGATAAATGAAATTTGGTTTGAATATTTATCTATCTGGAATCGATGAATCGGAATCGACTTTAGGCGATCGATTCTCGATACCGATTCTAATCCTGAGAATCGGTGGAATCGAGAATCGACATTTGGATTTTACTCATCCTTAGTTTATACACATAAGCAGGTATTCACAAATGGACATCCAAGGCGGACGAGCACTTCAGTAAACAATCGGATAGGTATCCCTCGCTCTTTATTACACAAGGAACTCCATTCAACTTAAACAGCTCCAACACACCCCCGTCGCACACGTGCAGCTTGGTGAGCCGCCCGCCCCCCCTCGCATATGCCATTCGTTTAGTAGTCGAATGAATGGCATTCGCGGTTTCCCTTGGCTACGCGGGTCGGGAGTCGAGGGGAGCGGATCGCACTTCGCACGCCTCTATTTAACCATATGTTCACGATATTATTTAAGAGGCCCTGACGTTCTATTTATGAAGCGGGTTCAACTGTACGGGGTTTACGGCCTTCACTGCCCAAGTCTGCGTTCTTCTTGCGGCCGGCCTGAATCCTTAATCCCTGCACTCACGCCCTTTCCAGCGTTTCTTCTTATCTTATACATATACCTCTTCTAGCGATATCTCCACAACAGAGGTTGGCCCGCATTGACACGGGTAAAAAGCGATCCAGTTCTTTCGCCATATTTTGTCAAATATACAAGTTTCCATAATTGGCTGAGTGCACTCTTCATTATACTCGACGCTTCAAGAACTGATTCTTCTGACACACTCACGTCCTTTCTTGCGTGTCTTCCCACCTTAAGGTAATTTGAGCTAAGTATAATTTTTCTTTTTTGCTTGCCGGACGATTCTGTTGGCCCGTATGTCCCCGGAATCCCGATAGGATAATGAGCCAGTCATCAGGCTTTCCAGGGACCGGACCAACAGAACCTACATACATCCATGGCCTGGGTGGTGAAAAACCCACCAAGGCGGGACTCGAACCCTCGACCCTCGGTTTAGCTTTACCCCGCCGCCAACGGGGCCGGCTACCTTTAGTTTACC
This sequence comes from Ceriagrion tenellum, assembly GCA_963169105.1. Lineage (NCBI taxonomy): Eukaryota > Metazoa > Arthropoda > Insecta > Odonata > Coenagrionidae > Ceriagrion > Ceriagrion tenellum. The sequence goes on from OY720639.1 coordinate 107,653,017, forward strand.
TAGAAATCAATGAAATTGGTATCATTTTAAAGAAAAATATATCAACCTTCCATTGACATTAAAAATTCAACCCCTCACCACATTAATTTTAGAGATATTTCCCAAAAAATACCAGCCATTTTATTTGGGAAATGGTATACGAGTGTGCACTCCTGAGAGACCTTATATTAAAAATGAGGTATTTCCTACACTTAGATCTCGTCAAAAAAATCAAGAGTGTGTAGTTTGTGTGTTTTCTAAACTATTTTTGAAAATTAATCATATTGTGACGGCAGTAGATTCTTCGGGGTAACAATAAGCCTTACGTTGTGATGGAGTTTCAAACGTACCGCGCGAAAAAAACGAGTCGAGTTAAAGACTTATTTAGATATTTTCATTTGATTACTTCCAATTTCTGTCATGTAAAACTATTTTATTGCACCATTAATAATGCAATAGTTAATTCGTGTCTCTCACAGTTGGTGAAATTAAAGTGCATGTATCGAATTTGGTCTCTATTATGATTAGGGAACTATCTCGCTCGCACTAACTTAGATGCCCGCGCCTCCTCATCACCTACCCATTTCACAATCCTACTCACACCATGCCTCAGCCATTCCACTTCTCGGAAACGATGGGAATCACCCCGAGATTCATCACACTCTAGACTCCCCAGCGTGAACTTTTGCACTGACCCAACTAACTCCACGGACCTTTCTCACTCCAAAGCACGCCTCACCCCCACCTTCCAGTTTCGTATTATACAAGAAGCAGTGCTCAACGTTTTCTTTCATTGCGTTCGGGTGAAGTAAGCGAAACGCTTGTGTGTGTGGTTGGCGATGCATGTTGCTGGAGAAGGAAGCTACACGTCGGAGCTGGAGGAGATGGGCCGAGAGAAGTTCGGGTAAGTCGTGTATACGCAGAACATTTATTTTGCCAGTTATCAGAAAGTGTAGAATTACGTAATAGTAAGGTCGTACCAACTTAATCGTCTTTGTATTATGAGTTGAGGTTCCCGAATGATGTGACTTTTATTGAAATTTTTAGAGTATGTACAGCTTGTTTGAAGGCCCGTGCGCAGAAACTCTGAGTTGGCAATTTTCCCTCGGAAATTCCCTCAAATCGCCTGCATTCCCTGCCAACCTCCCTGATCTTGCTATTTCTAAATGCTCTAAAAATTAGTTCACTTCCCCATCTTACCCTGGGTGGACACCATCTAACCAATCAACCTTTCTATCCTTTACCTCCCACCGCAGGAAACAGCCTTACGTGAGAATTTTCTTTTCTCAAAGTTTCCTCCGCCATGTTCACCCTCTCCTTTACTCGCCACCTTTCTGAGCTTTTATGGGCCGGGAGCTTTTTAAACGAGCTCTGTCTAAATTTTCATCATATAGTACGTCTGATTAAAGGCTAAATGCATATAATGTGAGAAATTATGCTGAGAGAGAGCGAGTAAAATTGGAAATTATTCTTACCATTCTTCTCCTTCATCATGGGGGACATTAATGTTCTTTTCTATTTCCAGAGTTTGCGTTCCATCGCTGTGGTTTGTTTTGCAAGATCCCGTCAGTCTTCCCTAAACTCTCTCTCTAGCATTTCCAATTGCATTTCCGAGAAAATGGTTCTCTTCCTCACTGAATTTCTTTCCTCCTCCATGCTAACGCTTTTAACTCCAACCTCCGTGAAATCGTTCCCCTCGTGGCCATCTGTATCCCGTGACCTCTGAGTCATTGCAAAAATATCTTTTTTTGTCTTAGATTAACAAATCAACCTGTCATATTTCTTAACACGATCTGCTCCTAATGCACGTCCTCAATTTTAATTCGCATTGATTGGCTACTCATTTCAAAGAATCCCAATGCCATGTCTTAGCCGAATTGAAGGATTTCACGATAGCCCAATGATTAATAGGAGTTCTTATTTTAAAAATCCCATGCTCATGGAAAAAAATATTCCATTCCCAACGGGGTCGATATTCTTCCTCTGCTAACCTACTGGCTCTTGCTCGCTCCGACTATTTTCAAACAATATTTCTTGATTGACACTTCTTTCATTCAGCTCTGCAATTTACACTGGTCAAATTACTAAATCTAAACTCTTCAAACTGAAGCAAAGGTATTCCGTTCCCACTAACTCTGACGATTCTAATACCGACGATTTTGGCTCTTGAAATCCTAACCTTCTCCATTACAAGAAAACGTGCAAGAAGGCGGTTTTCTCTGGATTTCATATTTCCTATTTATATTTATATTTTTATATTTATTTTTAAATTATAAAAAAATAGATAAATAAATATAAATATATTTGTATCTTTATATTATATTTATATTTCTGTATTTATGCTCTTCTTCTCCCTCGTGAATATGATATTGATATTTCTTCTTCCTTTGAGGCCTCACTTCTATCTTCGTACGCCACAATTTTGGCGATCAAGCATAGCTTTCTCATTGCTAAGTTTCACGGAAAGTTGTTAAGGTTCATGTCTTTCGGCTATGGCCAATTCCTGGTTTATATCGCCAACGTAAATTTTGATATTTGTTTAGCTATTTCCTTCTTCCCCAATCCCCCTCTCACACCCATATAAAGTTGGACGAATTGCATCCTGGCGTTCTCCCAAATCTCCAATCTTATCCAGTCACTTAAACAATAACCTCATGCCGTTCCACGAGGGGAATTTTGTGCATCACTGAGACAGGGAGGGAGCATTCTGCAAGTAAAGTGAAGTGAAATTTTAGGTGATCATTAAACGTTCATGGTCAGTTGTGTGTTTAATGTGAAGTGTTAGTGATTTGTGAGTGTCGAGGGATCGTCGATGGGAAGCAGAGTTCCACCGGCGATGGACCTTGCAGCTAATTAAACTAAGGTAAGGGAACCTACTCCTCTTGCAGGGCAGTGAGTAGGGATTTACAAAAGACAAAATTGAGACAAGGACCAGCATCACGATAGGACCCCACCAAAGGGGCTTAAGGGTCAAAAATTATCTAAGGGGCAATAGTACTTAGAGAAAAAATCTACCTCAATATAAGGATACTTAGATCATAGAAATAGGTAGGAATTAGGCTCTATGTAATTATAATCAATTTGACTCTTAAGTAATGCCCTCGCTGACATTTTAATATTCAATATGGCCCCAATAATACAGGTTTTGCATTATTTTTAATCCAGTGCCCAAAATTTTAAACTATCATCATGCAAAATGACTGTGTATTGGTGTTGTATCTATTTATATGCTCCCATGTTTCCTCAATTGTTTTTATTTCCTTGGCTTTGCTAATTTTCCCTTTCACTATCTCATGGTATTCCTTCCTGTTTTCCCCTTTCAATGCATCCAAGTTCCACCTCTTCATCCTCTCACTTACTCCTAGGATGTGTTTAAATCAAGTGTTTGTCACTACTCATTTATTTCTCCTTCAAAATTCAGATGCATTCTCGCCACTATCATTTCTCGTTCCTAATTCATACCACTCCACTTCATACCCATCTCTCCCAATCCCATTACAGCATTCCAATCTCCCATTACGCTTAGGTTTTTCGTGCCCAATACTTCTCTGATTATTTTCTATATCTATTCATACACCCCATCCACCCCTTCATCCATGAGATTGCTTGTCAGCTGGTACATCTGGACCAATAAAAAATTTGTAGAACATGCTTTTATTTCTAAAGCTAGTACCCTGTCATGCACCTACTCAATTATAAATACCCTCATTCCCAATTTGTATATAATACTATAGCTAACCTACATAGACTTTCAACATCACCACTATAGATTACCCTGTAAGTATCATTCCAGCAATGCCCGCTGTCCTTCCATCTCACCTTGCACAGCCCCAAGGCATCAATTTTCCATCTATCCATTTCCCATTTAACCTTAAAAACTCCAAAAGTGCCAATATTGGCATGTCGTTTGGTGCTTCTCACTGCCGATAGTGCAATTTTTGGCTCATTCATTACAGGAAAACCACATAAGGGCCTATTAAAATCCAGCATAGAGGTACTTTGAAGGATGTTTAAATCCAGCATTTAAAGGTAAATATTTTCCAGCTTCCCAGCCCTCAAAATTGTCCTAATGTTTCAAGTCCCTACTTGAATTGGTACTTTGCTTCTACTCTTCTTTTTCTTCTTATCTACCATGGTCCATGCCTCCTGTGATGGCCCTGTTGTGAAATTTTTTTGATATGATGACCTCGTCCAGGATTCATTTCTCTTTGATTGGCATTCATTTTTCTGGGTAGTTGACAGTTGTGAGTGACTCCCTCCCCCACTACCTAACAGTGTGTTTTCTGTGACATCGTCATGGGACTTCCTTTCATCTGGCTCCCACTCCGACCTATCAGGCATTGGTGGCCCTACTAGAGGTAATATTAATTGTTCCCGTTAGTCCGGCTCTTGGGGTCATTGAAAGACTCAAATGCTTCCTTTATGTCAAACTTGTAGACCGTGGGAAAGGAACTACACAAGAGGTGACTGGTTTTACTAGTCCTTGAAAATAATCAATTCATTGATGAATATGTGCAATCATTTAACTCACGTGGAAGATAGTAGAATATTTTTACTATCCTGATTTTTTAACTATTTGGTGAAATAGGTATTGTTACAAATGTTAAGAATATTGAAATTGTCTAAACCTAATTACATCATGTGTTTATCAATTTTATATTATTATTTCTGGAACAATTCCTCACTGGGCATTAATTCTCATTTTGTAGCTCATCTGTTGTTAACTGCTCTCCTTACTAGTAACTTTAGTCACATTCTGCCCACATTATGGGTTGACTGTAAGTTTTTTTTTGAGAAATGTGACGAATATCCTTAATTTTTTATTTTTAAGTGGAAAGTCTGTTACGTTTTGACATTTATGTAGCCCCCCTGCTAGAAACTCTCACACCATGGAGACCACTGAAATAAAAAAACAATGGTTCAATGTAAGTGCCATATTTACACCAATGCAGTAACTTACATCATCAGGCTTCAACTGTTCTCCCTTCTGTTACCCATAATACAACCTGGAATACTTTTTCTCCACTGAATACTGCACAATCGAATGAAATGTCCATTGATCTCAGAGAACTTTACCTTGTGTATTTCATCCACTAAATTAATATACTTTGCTGCTTTTCCTGGTCATATCCACTAGGGAAGTGTGCATACATTTCACCCTTGTACAAAGCAAACAGTACTCAAAATGTAGCCTCTGGGTTAGTGGATATTTTTAAACAGCCTGAGCACAGTAAAATTTTTGAAGATTGCATCAATATGTTTCTCACCCAGTCTTGACCAAGAAACTTGTAGATTCAATTTTCTTAATAATTATATTTGTTTTAAAGCTCCCATTGTCTAATTGCTTATTGTAATAACTTACAGACTTTTGTGAAACTCAATTTAATGACTCAATATCAACGATGCAAAAAGATGCATTTTTTGTACATCAGGCATGGCTTCTAGCACCCACTGATAGTGTCCTGGAAATGACGCTTGTTCCCAAAAACGATGATCAAAAACATACACAAACAAAAGAAAATCAATATATCACGATACCCCCACACATATTTCCCAAAAAAAAATATAGAAACACAAAACAAGCATACATTATTTATATTACTGAACAAAACTTTCTCAGCACCTATCATTTATTTACAAATTTAGCCTTTCAGGTGCTTTTCTTACTCTTTTTGGTCTTTATTTTGCTTGCACCTGCTTACCTTCTTCCAAACCTTGGACAACAGCACAGATAATTTGGGTATAAACCTCCCATAGTACGTTACCATTCCAAGAAATGCCCGTACCTCCTTCTGCGATTGTGGTCTGGGTATCTCAGAAATGGCCCTAACCTTATCTGGATCCCTAGCCAGACCAGTCCTGCTTATAATATGCCCCAAATATGTAGTTTGTGGCTGAAAAAAAGAACATTTATTTAAGTTTAACAGGAATCCCACTCTCCTGAGCCTCTCAAATACTGATCTCAAATTCCTGAGATATTCCCCTTTGGTAGCCCCTGTGACCAGGCAATCGTCAACAAAATTAATCACCCCAGGCACTCCTTGCAAACCTTTCTCCACTTCTCTTTGGAATAATGCACAGGCTGGCTTAATACCATAGGGCAACCTATTTACTTCAAATACTCCTAAATGTGTGCTCCATGCCTACAACTTCTTGGATTTGTCAAACACTACCAATTGATTATACACATTCCTAAAATCCAATTTTGTTAAATACTCACCACCCTGGAGAGCAGAAAACAACTGTTCAAAGAGGGGTAATGGATGCTGTACATCCTATTTAAGGTGGATTTATAATCCCCACACAATCTAAACCGTCCATTTTCCTTTCTCACTACTACCAAAGGCGTGCCCAATTCTGATGTCTACTTTGGTGATTACTCATTCTTTTTCCAACCTGGCAATTTCATCTGCCTTCACTGCCTTCTTAAAGGCAAAAGGCACTGGAAGTGGCTTGCAGAAGATGGGCTTTGTACTCTCCTCCACCTCCAGGTCAACCAATGTTGTGGAACAGGTTCCAAGCTTCGACTTAAAAAGATCCTGAAATTCAAACAAATGACATTTCAATTCATAATTGGGCACTTTTTCAAACAGTAATTGATTCACATTAAAAGTTGAATGATTTTAGTTTTAGATGAAGTTTCTCCCCAACAAAGGGTTGGATCCTCCTTTTACAAAATGGAAATTACATTTAACCAGCTCATTCTCATTATTATCTTTTGTATTTATTATATTTTGTATTATTATAAGTTCTTAAGTTTATACTTGTGGGATGCACCACAACATTCGGTAACATTTCTTTGAACAAGGCTTCAGGGATTATTGATGGACCACTGCCTGTATCAATTTCAAACTCAAAATCTACCCCTTTAACCTGAAGCCGCACCAACCATGGCTGAACTCCCCCCTTGGGCTTGAGATTAAACAACGTCTTCTCCTCACTCTCATTAAGTTTGTTTACCCGAACACTTTTTGCCTTGCATACCACTGCAAGGTGCCCCACTTTATTGAAAATTTTACACTTGTACTCCCTGTACTTGCAGCAACTGAACTTGTGATCAGCTTTGCCACGCGCAAGACACTTAGGGACTGGCTTCACTCCTTGCCCTTTTCTCTCCTTTCTATCACTTTCACTTACAGCCCCATGCTGACCCGTGACTTAAGCCCTGTCTCCTTGGCGTCGTGGACCTGGACCGGATGTTGCAAGGAACTTGTGCACTCCTTGGACGGTGCTCTCCCTTTAGCTGGCTCCTCTCTTCAGCGCGATTTCCACCAAGTTCGCCAGCTTATTTGTAGGGCTCTCCTCACATAGCCTATCCTATATCGGCCCCCGTTAAAGCCCCGTGACAAACTTGTCCCGGATGTTGTCATCTAGCTGCTGTCCAAACTTGAACAAAACCGCAGCATTCTTCACCTTTGCGAACCATTCGCCTATCGACTCGTCGGTATCTTGACGTAAATCATAAAACATCACCCGCTGCCTGAAAATACTCACTTGCGGGGAGAAAAACTTAGCTAACTTTGCGCAAAGGTATGACAATGCGCTCGGTAATGTCGGGTCACAAATGTCCCTCAATGTGGTGTACGCCTTTTGTCCGATTACCATTAAAAGTCACCCATCCAAGTACAATCCGAGCCCGACGTTTCTCAACTTCGGTGATCAGACGAGAACCGGTGTTTTCAACTTGGTGTGACCATTGACCATAATTTCTCTCTGAGTGGTTTGAGTTGATGGAAACCTGATCATAATGTAGTGTAAGCATGCATCCGCTTCGTTTAATTGTTGCTTCTTCCAAGCTTCCTCTCAGTTAAATTATTTTAAATATACTGTCCGTGATGAATTTATTATTAAGTGGGACTACGTGCGCTTCATACCTAAACCTTAGTAAGAAATGCAGCTCTGAACACACAAAGTAGAGCATATAGCGATGCCGTAGTCGACAACTGTAAATGCAGAAAGGCTTCTCGGGACGACTGTAAACATTTCGGGTAGGTTTCCCGTTGAGGCTCATTTAACCGTGCATATAAGCGTCATCAATAAGAATTCTTGTGTTTTCCCAGGAAAGGACAGTTGCCGTTTTTCTCTACGGTCGGAGAAGCGTGGTCCAATTAGAAGTGTACATTATTTTCGCAATATTTTCGAATTTTATATCGTAGGTGGCGTATAGTGGTAACGAAACTTGAAGTCAGTTGAAAAATAGACCTATCATGTGTAGCAGTCCATTACCTACGATTAAATCCACTAGAGGGAGTAAATTCGTCTCCGATATTGGCCACCAGGGTCGCAAACTTTCACCGCCAACTTCAATATTCCCAATATGTTATCCGTATCTCCTTATAGCTCTCTACGACACCTGAAGAAGTTGTCAGGCTTCTCCTGTGAGAATTTCCACAGAGAAAAAAATCATCCGCCTTGACCGGGATGGTCCCCGGTCAAGGCGGAGGATTTTTTTCTCTGTGGAAATTCGCACATTTGTGCATTGCGGGTGACTCCGTAAAAGTGAAACTCCGTGGCTAGTCCCGGATAGCTTAAAATTTGTCAAATAAGAGTGAACGCCTCTCTGTGTTCAAAGTTCGATCTTTCCTCGTGGGCAGTGGCGCTAAGTGCTCAGTGCGACTGGTTGATACATTGTATGTCCGGCAGTCGAGAACATCTAGTCCCGTAAAGGTCATAAAAATCCACAGGGAAAGAGGACGCCTCGGTAGTTTAACTGGCTAAAGCGCTCGGCCGGAAATCGAGGGATCCGGGTTCGTATTCCGGTCAAGGCGGATGATTTTTTCTCTGTGGAAATTCGCACATTGGTGCATTGCGGGTGACTCCGTAAAAGTGAAACTCCGTGGCTAGTCCCGGATAGCTTAAAATTTGTCTTCTCCTGTGAGTTGCTGTTACTATCGGCGTATTTTGATGCAGCTTCGTAAGGGTAGTAAATTTGTCCCGTAACAAACAGCGGAAAAATTCTCGCTCGTCTTAGTTAATGCATCACCTCAGTTCCAACTCCTTCCACTGGAGGCCTTCTCTCCTTGTCGTCACGCTTCGTGCAGTCGACTGCCTTTAAGTCTCTCTACCACTGAACGTGACTTGTGACACCACATATATACGTGGGTATTCATCGAAATGCAAAAGGACTTCATATGACGGTTGGTTTAGATATCTCTCCTCAATAACGAATACTGCTTGATTCGATTGGATATTTGGTGAGGCGACCAACAGCTAAGACCATTTGCGCCATAGGGGACAGGTAAGGGAGGAAGGGAGGATGGAAACTCGGCGTCGGCATTAACAAAAGGCGCCAAGAGGACCACGGTTTAACGTATCATCCGACAGACGGAGTACTGTACATTCGGGATGGTGTAGAGTTTTTTGTGGTTATGAGTCATTGTATGGTCTTAATGGTCTTCAAAGAGTGCATTACTCTTCCGTATATTTTCACATTTTTGCAGCACTATGGATGACGCTGTTTTCTGTGGTTGTTATTGATTCAGTTACAGCTGGGTGATCTCTATTGGGAATCCACTCATGTATTCGGCATTTTAAAAAGTTATGTCTACTGATCATTGGAGTCTAATGTTTTTAGGGCAGTTTACATGTACTTTTTTCTTTTGTTCACAAATTAACTTTGTCGTTTTTCATCTTACTCCAAGCTTAATGTGCTTTGAAAATGTGAATTTCGACCACGGATGGATTTATTCCGTTTCAAATCCTTTAGTTCATTCGTTACAAATTTAATGAATAGTCGTCACGGAAACGTCACTTAACACGGAAAAACGGTACGGACAGGACCTGGTTTTTCCATGACTCCTTTACTGGTTCATTTCTATCTGTGTCAGTTTTCAATAATTCGACTTCGCGGCTTTTAATGTTCGGAGTGTGATCATGATTTTTTTCAAGTGCATACTTTCGGTTAAATGAAAGTTTCGGGGAAGAATAAACTAACAACTTTTGCATAGTGAAAAAAATCATAATGAATTTTTTATATAATATTGACCGTTTTTAATGAAAGTCAATGTCATTTGCCAAAATCTCACTGGTGCTGTTGTCTTCGTTATTACGTTTTTACCACACCCATCCCAGACTTTATCACTTCAATTCATCGGTACTTTATTTTTGAATTTTTACAATAAAATTCTAATGTACTTTATTAATTATTATTTTCCGGTGATGCCGGATTTGGCCAATAACATGTTTTAAGGATGAAGTTATTCTGGTGATTGTGGGACGGTTTTCCGAAAATCTGGAGAGCTGTTTGCTGGGGAGCCCGATGGAAACAACAGTAAGTATTTCTTCATTCTTTGAGTATTATAGCGTTTTCATCATTTCAACACATTAGAATAACAGCCAATTTTCTTATCTGAAACATACTACACAAGTGTAAGTGAATGGATTTGAGTTGCCAGGGTCTATGAGACACATCCCGTGGGAAGATTTCTTTACGTTAGCTTTCCCTGGTGCTTAGTGTCAATCAAATTATTGATTCTGTGAAGACTATTAAAAAGTTAAGATTCATTTTATGAATGGCTGAAAATGGTGCGAGTTGATTGATGGCTTTTGTTTACTTATTTTTAAGGTCTATGCTGCGTCGGTATTTTCAATCCATAGAGGCTGTCCTGACTTACGATTATGTTCAAATTCTTTGTCAGTTAAACTCGTTGAATTTCAGCTTAAATTTGACAAAGTTTTGAGAATGTACTGTGCTACCCTTTTTCTAGCCGGACTACATACTCTAGGAAGCGTTTCTTTATTCATATCCTACAAATTACATTCTTAGCTAGCGATAAATTTAAATTCGCCACTTGTGCCTCAAAACTTTTCATATAATTTGAAACTTTGGTCTTTGACGATATTTTACTACTTAAGATTGACGCACTTCATTTATACCCACATTGTGTACCCCTCTGCTACTTACACTTATTTTTGCTATTAAAACATTATTGATGAGTTTTTTCGAACACATATAGCGCTCATTTAGGGTCGTTTATAATACAGAAATGGTAGGAAAATTATTGAGTTTTGAAACCATTGTGAGGCATGAAAAACTTAATCTATTAGACAGCGTATGGTGATTTAATAAAAAATATTCTCGGATTTTCATCCTTAACCTTTCAAATTATGTTATGATTTTTGGTTAATTAATATTGGAGACATCGCTTTGGAGATAGAGAAGCAATGATGTACACCTTTTTCATTAGAGAAAAGAATATTAGGTCCTGGTGTGAAGCGCTAAGTTCTTTGGCAACATAATTCATTCCATTTTTACGTGTTTTCAAACGTTTTCCATGAGTTTTGCCAGACAACTGACGATCCACTGTAAGCGTGTGGTTTGTAGTCCCAGCCAGGCAATTCCCTCTGCACCCTTGATTGTCCCACGCCCTTGTTTGCCCCGCACCCCTCTTACCCACCCCCCCTCTCATTCCCCAGCAACTGTCTGTGGGCCCATTTCTCTGGAGTAACACAGACTGGTAGTGACACACACAAGTTTGTACTACAAATCGATAATGTTAACCAACTTTTAGTTCCATTTAATTCATGTGTTTGTTATTATAATTACTTGGGAAGAGGCTCTTGCGTGCGATGCTTAAGGTGTACGGCACACGGTGTAATCCTCGAGTCCCATTGGCAGCAACAGCCCATTAGAGCCGGTAGAGTAAAATTGAATTAATTTTTGAGAGATTGTGATTTGAAATCCAAAATATAATAAAGAAGCCATACCTTTAGGCAGTGGCTCTAAATTTCTTTTGTCATTTCGTATAACCTTGGATTGTCGTTTGAACCGGACGTAAAACTTTTCAGTTCCCAAAATATTTTGACTTTTGGATAAAAAATGTCTTGGATTCAAACATTATTAAGCATTTTGGTCATTACTTTCCCCCATTAACATGAAGATCCCTAAGAAATTTCATCTTGTACCTATCATTGTGAAACAATTAACAGGGCTATTCTCATTTTCATCTTCCCATTTCCTCTATACATAATTCCTCATCTCATTTTCTCATTCTCATCCTCTATTTCCTATAATATTTTCTCATCTTGCCAGGTATTTCTTCACACACTTCAATGCTACATTGTACCTTATGCACTTAGTTTTAATAGTTCATTTACCTGCATTCACTCGTCTCTATCGTTGGCTCAAAGCCATAGGCCATGGCATTAGACCCTTTTGAAAACTCAGTGGACGCTTTGGTGGCGAGGTCTCTATACTAAAACACGGCCTCAGTGGCAGAATCCCAGGTAACTGCTTCTCGATTTCATTTTACAGCTCTACGAGCGACGCTCTATCATTTCCATTGACATGCTCATCAAGGCTTTCGTATGTTAAGAATTAATCTGTTTGACTCCATATTATCTCTCCACGATTCTATCGATCTCCCGCACGTTGGGGATGATTTCTGTAAAAATGCAAGGGATTCGTGTTTCTGTCACTTTGCTGACGAGGGCATTTCAGTATCTTTCCCGCTCACTGGGCTATCGGATGACATAATTTCTGTTTGTCCGCTGCCTTACTTCGATGTTTTTCTTCGTATGTAATTTAGCGTGCCTTTCATCATTCTTATCGTCCGCGTATCTTTCCTTATCATTGGCCTCTTCAATAGATTAGTTGAAATTTAGCAGTGCAAGTTGATGCAATTTTCATTTCTGCGGCGTATGTTGCGTGCGCCATAACAAGCATGGGTGGATATGGCATGTTTTTATGTAGGCATGTTTATGTTTCTATGTTTGGCTCAACTCCTTTTTACGGCGACATCTAAATCTTTCAGTTAGACAATCTGAAAATGTGTCACTAGCTAGAGTTAAAGCTTTAAGTCGAGAAGAGGTAGGCAATTATTTTGATCTTTTAGACTCCGTCTTGACTCAGAATAACCTTGTAAATAAACCTTCATGTATTTTCAACGTCGATGAGTCAGGACTTCAGCTTAACTGTAGAGCAGAGGAAGTTATTGCTGAAAAGGGATCAAAGGTAGTTGCTTCCGTATCTTCTTCCGAGCGTGGAGAAACGGTAACTGTCATTGAAACTGTCATGAAAACATTGAAAAAAATAAAGTGAAGCAGGAAAAGAAGAGTAAGCCATCCAAAGCTAAGAAAACCGCCCTTCAGCCAGCTGGAAAAACCAAGTCAAAGCGTAAACGCAAAGACTCATCTAGGAGCAGTGACGAATCAATTGATGCAATGGTGTTGGACGACGGCTCAAGATCTCCACAAGACTTTTCAGACCTTGAATATTTCTGTGTAGGATGTGGGGAAAATTACAAAGAAACCAAGTCTGCTGATGATTGGTTCGAGTGTGTGAGGTGCAAGAAGTGGCTTCATGTCAGTTGCTCCTCATTCAATGACATTTGCAACCCATGTGGCAAGGCCATAGTAAAAAATGTTTAAACCACATAGAAAACATCCAATTAGCCAACTTTGTATCTGTTTCAATTATTATTTTGTAATACTGTAATGTAATACTACTTTATTGATATTATTAAAGCTAATTGTAGTTAACACCACGTATCTAACTTTAATTTCAAACCAATTTTACCTCTTGGCCATCTCTCCTCGACCCCATGGCCGTCCCTCCTCGACAAAAAAGGAGAGATGGCCACTTTACTCAATTTTATTAAATATTTATTTACATTTTTTATGGGAATAATTTTGTAAATTTATTCAAGAAACCGTAAACTAAAATAACTAATAGACTAGGTTCAGATGCAATTAACAATTTTTAGGTAAAACCTTTCGATTCCGAGTAATTGTTCAAAAGCGTGGCCATCTCTCCTCGACTTACCCTATGCGCGGCGCATAGTCCAGTCCACTATTTGAGTTCCTTTATTTTTACAGTTAAATTTCGCAGGTAATATGTTTCGATGATTTTCTTCGTATGTAATTTAGCGTGCCTTTCAACATTCTTATCGTCACTTATCTCTAACAATAAATGTTAGGTATTCATGTACTTATTTCCGAATATGCTAATATTGTTTTGCGGTTTGACTCCTTCGGAAGCCTTAGTCAGAAGCAAATAAATGCGGACATGTCGTATTCCTATGATGTTTCCATTATCTATTGTTTTGCGGTTTGACTCCTTCGGAAGCCTTAGTCAGAAGCAAATAAATGCGAACATGTCGTATTCCTATGATGTTTCCATTATCTATCGAAAGACAAATGTAGATACGGGAGGTCTGGCAGTTTGCGACAGTGCTTGTACAGTTATTTCAGAAACCTTTTTGCTCCTCTTCGGATAGCATGACTGAGCTGATTACCAAGGCTGGGATACTTGTGAGTAGCTTCATGCACTTCTCGCCCGAAATATCCTTAATCGCAGAAATTTCCCAGGTTTTTTCATATTCCAATTATTTGAAAAATCACCACCAAAAGACTCCTATCTTGACTTGTCCCCTCATTATTGCCCGAATATAGCCTTTATCGTAAGAATTTCCCAGATTTTTTCATATTCCAATTATTTGAAAAATCACCACCAATTATTTAAAAATTACCAGGGAAATGAAGAAAAACACTTAAATGTTTTTCTTCATTTCCCGTTACATAAGAAACAATTTTTTAAATATATAACAACAATATCTTCTTATTAGACTTTCATCCTTAAATTTTACCTCCTTTACTTTCTGGCCTTCTTCGATCGACTTTATTTACCTTGTTCTTACTAATTTACTTTCAAAGCGTGACCTCAAGATATGCTCTCCCTAAAAACTATCGCATTATTTTATTGATTTGAAACTTATTGATCAAATGTGTCGATGGTGTTATTCAGGTAATGTGCTTACTATATAAGGTTTAAATGAAATTGATTGAAGACTACAGATTTTCATATCAGTCAGGCCCTACTCCTGTCCCCTCATTGCCTCCTCATTATATCCTCAAGGAGTTTTTTCTCACCAACCGAGCACTGCTTCGTTTGTTCTCCTTCCCATCCACCGCGTACCCTCTGTGATCCTCAACGTCAAGAGTCTCGATTTCCAATGTCTAAGAACGTCTCATTACTTTTGCTCTCTTTCTTTCAGTTTCAGCATTCATTATTTTCCGCGCTGATTTTAGAACGAGTCTACATAAGCTAGAAATTCTTCGGATCATCGCTTAACCAACAAGTGGTCGTATACGAATCTATCTGGCGCCTTACCCTGGTTTCTCACTTTAATACCAACGTATAGCTCTTATATCATTTCTTACCCTGAATATCAAAAAGCAATGGCGACAAATGTCATTCTTGCCTCATCCCCGGAACGAATTTTTCTTACCTTGACTGTCCATAAGTTACCTTCACCTGTGCCTTGCGAATCATACGGAGGTTACTGTTGAGTTTCCTGTCTCACCTCGATATACATATCTTAATGTGCATCTTCAATGTTTTTCCTTTCACCACTGTCAAACACATTTCGTAGCTGGAAAACATTCAAAATCGTCCCTATTTAACTCTGTTGATTTCCTTTCTATAAAAACTCAACTGAAACCGCATTCAGAGCTCCCCTCCAATTCTTGATTCGAAACTGGTTATTACACAACTGGTTATTTGTACAGGCGTGCTATCTTGTACTCTGAACAAACTCTAACTCGAAGAAATATCTTTACTAAATGTGAAATGAAACTCGTGGCAAATATAAGCCCTATTCTTCTTCGGGATTAGTATCAAGACAGAGTTTATAAAGTTCTCTGAACACATTCCTTCGTCGAGGATCTAGCGGCTGAAAGATGGCAGCTACAGCCGCAACTTTCTTTCCATTTATCAAGTATCCTATCAAGTCGTTTTACTTTTCTCTCATTCTATTTTTTTAATTTATGGTCCATTACTGACATGAGATAGCTTTTATACATATTTTCTGCACCAATCCTACTCGACTATACTTTCCGTCTTATCCTTTTCCTCGTTCGTCTAGACTAGCTGCTTGACCTTTTCGCTTTACCGCATAAGCATAACTATAACATGACCTTGTTTTGTTGTTTCCCAATTTGTTTGCGTTCATTCCGCCCGTTGTCAAATTCCTGATTGGTTTCCTTATGGAATTTTTGTTCGACTCAATACCTCTCCTCTTTTGGGTTTAGGTTTTAACAGTTATTCACTTTCATCGTCTTCCTTTTGCTTACCGTTCTCTACTACTTAGTCCCTCTCCTTTCCTTTCATTTGCTTTCTATACCGCTCTAACTGGGCCAGTATTTATACGTTCACATCTTTCCTCAATGATTTGCTTCTTTGCTTCGCTTTCGTCCTTTTCCAGTAGTTACATTCCTTGTTACTGTCCCCTACATTGCCTACACGTCCCACCTCATATCTATTTTTATAAGTCTTTTAAATCTGATGACTCTTTACTAGGGCTAAATTATTCTCAGAATCCACATCTGCTCCCGGGAAACTGCACGAACTGTTGACATTGTTCCATAAACTCTGTCTCACCGTAATACAATGCAAGCGTATCTTCCTGTTTTCCCCGGCATTTTCCAGAGTACCTGCTCTTGAGATGCTGCTTAACCAGATATTTGTTATAACCAACATTTTTCTCCAAAAAAAATTCACTCCCTCCTCAATGCGATCTTCTTATTCCCGAGGCCATACTTGCCAACTGCATTACCATCCATCCCACCCCCATAACCAAATTCCAATCGCCCAACGGTATGCGGTGTTTCTTGCTCAGTACTTCTCCGAATTTCTCTCATAATGTCTTCACCTATTTCTCTCTATTTTTACATGTACATTTGGAACAATAAGAATGTCGTCAACTGTGCCTTTCTTCGTCATTACTATCCTGCCACTCTCCAATTTAAATTTTACGACCCTATCCCCTATGCCTTCAATACCATAGCCCCTGAAAAAGTGTAATTTACTCAGTAACTATCACTTCAGTACTCCCTAAGCCCTCAATATCATTTTGTACATCTTTAAAGCTTATTTTCACGATGTTCTGCTATGACTCTTTAATATAAGTAATACCTTTGCCTTGAAAATCAGTTGCTCTTCTTTGTAATTCATGCCTGGCTACTCGAGTATAATGGGAAGGTCCTCAGATTGAAAAGTTAAATCGAGGTGGCTTCTTCGCTCTGGCTTGGCCACACTTCGAATACGCCGCAAGCATTTGAGATCCTGAAGAGAAATATTAAAAAAATATAAGATAATACAGAGGAAACAATGTGTTTCATTAAAAACTACTTGGTGCAAACATGTAGTGTTTCACGGCTCTGAGGGCATGTCGAGGTTGGGAGCCGCTACAGACCATGAGGATACACGCTACGTGTAGTTAGCTTGAGAAATTCAGAACTGGTGTGTTTCAAAGCACAGATAGAATATTATTTTGACGTCACTATACATCTCTGGGTCAGACAGAAGCGACAAAATATGAGATACATTGTCGATCAGATAGGTACTATATCTTTCAAAAGTCGTGTCACGAATCGAGCGGCGCCACTATCGCTACGATAGTTCATCAACTCCGCGATAAGCCCGCCAGCTCCGCCAGTCTATGTTCTAACACTCGATGCTCGGGCTATGAAAATTGTTACGGTGCATTCGACTCCTCACGCGATATCACAGTCTTTTTCAATCCCGTGGACTAAATGTCCTCTCATATTCCTTCCCTTGCGTTGCTATTTATGTGTTAAATTGAAGCAATATCGGTTGTCAATGAGAATAACGACACGGAACGTATGACATGAAATCAGGGGGCCGATTTTATAACTTAACCTTCGAGTGTTAGAATCATTCCCGCTGAATTGTGGGTAATACTTCGAAAACAATAGCCGGTGTCTATTTTGTAGCCAAAGTTCGAACGTATTTTGCCTCACGCTCGCATCCTCGGCTTACAATACACAACAGAATATCGTTCGAAGCGGCTATTAGCGTTCGAAGGTGGGTTTTTGTTTCTTAATTGATTGTTATTTGAATAGCTATCGTCATTTGAAATGTTTTACATACTATAAATGAAATATAACACACCATTCTTGACTTTAATTATAATCGGAGGTCTAGATTGCAGTTCATTAATGTATTGGAATAGTATTTCAATAACGCGTATTCTTTTGATTAATTATAGTATCCAATTGTAGCAAACTATCGTATTGTAGCGATTTGTTTTCACTTTTAATTGCAGTTGGAAGTTTTAAATCTCATTTCTGCAAGGACGTGGATGTCATAATTGCTGAGAATAGTAGGTTTATCGTGTGATTAAGCGGCAGTGTTTATTGTGGCGTACCAGTGCGTACAAATGTTACTTATGCGCTGTGATGGATTTTGTGTGTGCTCGAGGTGATGTATTAACATATTAAGGTTAATAAGAGTTATGATTCATCTATTTAGATTGTGTGTTGTGACAGGTATTGTGCTTAAAGACTTATAATTGCGTACAAATGTCGGAGATGACTGATAGCAGCAACTATTACGTCGTTGCATCAAATGTCTAACTTGAGATTTGGATTATATGTCAATTGAAATGTGTTGGTGATTTAGGTTTGCTTCTGAGTATTAAGTGTGGTTTTTTTACGTCCTCAATAAAGGATAAATATTGAAGTGTTTTTTTAATTTTAATGCAGTAACTTGCCATACCAAGAGTCACTTTGCGACAATAATAAACCCATCTACGTTTAACGCAAGTGATAACTAGTTGAAATAGACGAATGCATTTGAATTTTTGGCCATATCATGGCTTATTCTTTAGTTTTAGGGTAAATTGTGTGATTGTTCTCGACCAAGTGAAGTGGTGATGATTATTTTGTCAAATGAAGTTTGTTGGTTCGTTCTGGTTTGAAATATTGCTTTATACAATCATATCCTGAAGTAGTCGAGACGAATGTTGAATGGTGTTGAAGCAGATTTCAATTATATAAATTATTATACATTTTCTGTGATAGGCTACACGGATGTCTATTGTGATATTTCATTGTCATATTGTGATCATTCAAAAATCAATTTCATATCATATTGTGATCATTCAAAAATGGTTCGGCTGCGGAGTCATCAAAGTCCAAATGCTAACAAAGCATGGTATTGCCTCCAATATTTTTCTTTCGTCGCGTAAAGTTACTGCTCTCCACCTGAATAGTACCTGTCTAATTGCCTAATATTACTACGCTGGTTTCTTTTATTTCTGAAATTTGGGCATTTCACAGTAGGCTCATTGCGCAAGTATTCAAGAGTAACAAGTGAGAAATATGCTATACATCTGACAATAGAGCAACGTTCGACGGTCTGATGTGCGATCGCCCATATAAAATAGCTCGAAACACTTCACTCGAATTTAGTGAGCCCGATCGAAGTTGAACGGATCCCTAACGTTCGGACGTAAGCCAAGTTATAAAATCGGCCCCCAGGATTGACCTCACCACGTCATGAGTCAGGATTATCAATAGTCGGTCCTACCTACATTGCCTACTGGATATACAAACTTGAGAAGATATATTATTTCGTTCCAATTACTAATTGCTTGATGACAAATTGAGTGTGACCCGGACATTTTCTATATCAGTTTCCGGCTCTAAATGGTGAATTTTTTGGACTGATGGAATATTAATGTGGAGGTCGTGGAGAATGATACCAAAGAAAATATAACCTCAGATCACGGTTCAAGGAACTCTTAAGCTGCCGCCCAGGAAATGCCTTCACTTGCAATGACGGCGCTTCACTAATCCAATACTTAGCGATGTTTCTAACACCTATGCAGTTAATATGGTAGCTGACCAGACCATGCTTCCAATCACCCTTTCTTTGCTGCTCAATAATAGGTAAAAAGAACAAAGGACTCAGTCCATTTAAAAAAATCCTTGGGTCATTATTTGTGGTTTCTTCCACATTGCCTGCTGGATATACAAACTTGGGAAGAAATATTATTTCCTTCCAAGCGAAAGTTTCAGCACCCATTGAAGTTCGAGTAAGAAACATTAACTCATGACCAAGTCCCTTTTCACTATGATGATTCATGTTTAAAGGTCTATTCTGCAAAACATTAATCCAGTAAATAAATTAAGAGATTATTTTTTTATCCTTCTATCCATTATCTCTTTGCATCGTGCATGTTGTGCTGAACGCCATTTACCCAATGGCGTCCTTATATGCCAACTTCAGTAAGCTAAAACATAGAAGGTAATGAAGTGCCTCGTATTTAAAAAGTGTTTACCGATTCACTCCACGATTTTTGGAACTTTTTATCCACAATAGTGTGAAAGAGAAACTTCATCCGAAATGGACATCGCATCTATTCCAGATCCAGTGTTCTCCATTCCATTATTTATTTTTTTCTTTCCCCTCTGAGACGTACGCCCTCTATACTTGACTCCGCTTTGGAGCATAAATCACAAAAACAAAATAAGATTAACTGTTGGAAGCTTAACTTTTGTAAAATTAACTCAAGAGGACCCTGTGCCACACAACCTAGTGGTGGTTTGCACGGTATTAGGTAGATGTAGATCAACATTTAAGCTGAACATGATATCTATATCAAAAGAGACCGATTAGCGGTAGCCGTCGTAGGGATTAGCGCAACGGTTAGCTCAATACATAGTGAGCATTACAATACTGCGATTTCATTTACTCTGTTTATTTCACAGGGGTTACCTTACGCGAGAAAAAGGAAGCCACCAGTCTTGCGCTTTGGCCATGTTCTGACTATGAAAACATTGCCTTCTTCCCTTTAACTCCGTGTATTTTAGCGGTGCACTTATAATCGAATACGGCACCCAGGAGCTAATATAACACGGGAAATGTATTTATATATTTATATTAACCTTTGTACCAAGAAATAATACTTGCTTTGATTCTTCAATTCGCGACAGTTCGTAGCAATAGAGAAAATAACATATGCCTACATCATCGTCTGCTACGATTCCATTGGAAACCTAATACTTACAGAAAACCTCCCATTTCCAAGCAATACTACATGCAAGTATCGTTGGGGAAACTCCTGTGTATAAATGACAGTTCCAAAGCTTATGTTTGTCTCCGTTTATCACACATGGACGTAATGACGTATATGTCAGGAATGCCTTAGATATCGTCTGCTACGATGTCGAATAAAACCGAATACCCACTGATCATATGTCCATTTCGCATTCCAAGTAGTTTCAATCGTCGTCATAGAATTTGCTGGGAGCAAATGTTTTTTTCTTTTTCTTCAATAGTCCTCAATCAATTACATATGCACGAAAAAATTGATATCAGAAATGCATCCAATTTTGTCTTCTCCAATACTAATGGTGAGCATGGTCTGACGAAAAGAGGTCGAGGACAAGGGTGGCAACTAGTTATCCATCACATTGGATCATATTTTATCACAAGTTCGTACCTGTGCATTACGGATGATAAATGTATCAGATTAGATCATAAATGTAGCCATCAGATTTCAATGCTTTTACATAGGATCACCCAAGGTTTTCATAATCACAACCTGGCTAAATGCGCAAAATTCGGCTTCAATTCTCCACGCTGGAGATAGCTTCAAGGCTACCCCTGTGGTTTATTTACTAGTTATCTATACAATATGGCGTCTGATGTCACGTGACATTAACGCCATATCCGCCCGATGAGCTCTAGGTTCCAAGGGAAGATCGCTAGATTTGACTAGTTCGAAAACGACCTCTGCCGTATTAGGTGTAATAATTTTTACTGAAGAAGTTATCCTTGCATTGTTTTTAACTGGGCAGTTATCTCGCACGTCCCTTACGGAAAACTTCAAAGCCTCGAAAACTGTTTTATTTTCAACGTTTCGTCGAACATGGCAGCTCGGTCTAAAATGACTTTAAATACGATGACATATGCACGGTATTTGTTTCAAACGCGCAAATATGCTTCTCATAGGAATGAAATGATTCCTCATATGTGTAAAGGTTAAATAATGGTTAACTGCCGAATAAAAACAATTATTAGCATGTGGACGACCTCTATATTTCTAGGACTTAGAAGTCTTGTACTTGGACAATATTCATTATACCAATTTATTCATTATATTTATGAGCAAATTAACGCGCGTGATGGAAAGCAGACAGTTTATTGCGTTGTATATATTTGGTATTTCTGGCCGCAGAAGTGGCCTCTGTGTGGAGTACAAACCTTCGGAAGATGGTTCGAATTAATAGTTGAATCTAATAGAGCAGTATTATCATGAATATAGAATGGCCATGTAGTCCATATTTGTGGGGTGATTATTAAATGTTCGCATTTATATGCTTTATTCGTGTGTATAGCAATGGTTATGCTGCGCGCTCGTGCCATGAAACATTCATTTAGCGTCTTCGTGGAACGAAGTTGAATGTAAAAATGACTTGAATGCGAAGTATTAAGAACTATGATGAGAGAAAATGAAGTGGAGGTGCCGCTAAGTATGTCGTTGAACACTTCCTTGCTTTGCTGTTGTTGCATGCATGTCATTGTCAGTACACAAATATGTTTATTAATGTCAGGAGCCCTTAAGTTGCGCTGAAGCTTGCTTCCCTCCGTAACAACCTAACTCCTAGTTATTAGCATATTACGCCGAGCAGGAACGTTTCTCGTGGTTCAAGTGGAAAATTTGTCGTTCGAATGTGTTACACTATTGGCAGTATTTATGAATTAATCCGAATTAATTGCGGCACAGTGATAATTGACAGTTCAGTTTAAAGGGTGCTTCAAGATGTTTAGTTGAGTGGTGAAAACAGGGACTGAAGCGCAAAAAAACGCCAATAAAAGCACAGATCTCACGATATATCCTATTTTCTCAAATAATAAACTACTGTAGTGTGTATAAGTGGGTTTCATGCGTGGTTGATTAAACAAAATTAGACCATATAGGTAAAATTTCCAATTTGAGAATATATATTAATCCGCAATAATTACTGACATTTGTTGCGGAGGATTTTCTGGGAATTAATTGCACACACTATAATAAGGTAATCCAACATGCTTCATAGGCAAAATATTGGCCTGTATATGTACTTGATAGCGCCAAATAGTGAAATATTTTGAGGAGCCAAGCGATCAATACAATGCTACACATCGGAATCCCAGTTGTTTTCAGGTTTTTCTTTTAGGCCGTCACTTTCATTATCATTATTTCAACTTGTGAAATACATATTATATCTCCATTAATCCTGTGAATAAATTATATCGCTATTACAAGCCTCAAATAAACCTATTTCAGACATAAATCTAAATGCGTTGTCAATTTGTTACGGTGTCTCTCAAGCAAACCGACTGATTACCCTGGGTACCGACAGCTTTTACGTGCCGGTACGATCTCCCGACGGAAGCTCCTCGGCACACCGATCGGTTTCATACAGAACACCACGGTTGTCGGTGTGACGTGCCACACGACGAAAAGGCTCCCATGCCGATCGGTTTGGAGTTACAGAATGACCCCGCTGGTCAAATAGATCTAACCCAAAAAAATAAATAAAATACAAAGGAAAGCAGCGCGCTTCGTTAAAAACTGCAATACGAGCGAACACATAAAAGTGTCTAACAACTTTAAGAGGGGTTAAGGTGGGAATCCCTAGAGACTCGGAGGCTGCACGCTAGGCTTAGGTTGCTTGATAAATTCAGAACTGACATTTTTCAGAGCGACATAGAGAATATTATTATGACTCCTCACTACATCTCTAGGTCTGACAAATGCGATAAAATAAGAGAGATACATTACCATTAACAGATAAGCACAAGAACTCGTTCTTTCCGCGCACAATAGGCGACCACATTAAAAACTGAGCTCCACTAAATACACTCCCATAATACACGTCACCATTTCACCTTCAAAAACCAAATCCCGAACAGCTTTACACGGCTGGTAGATGTATGTAGATGAATACTACAAACGGTTATCCCTCAGGATGTCACATTTCACACAAACTTGCTGTTCGGAAAGCATTTGACCTCAAACGTATTAATCTGAAATGTTCTATGAAATGATTTTAGCGTGATTATTGCCCATTTAAATTTTTTCACATTTCTGCCAAAATAGAGCGATTCAGGAATAAAGTTTTTTGGTCATATGACTACTTCTATTTATCGAAGAGCAAACAATATATGTTCAGCGATAGCCAAACCTTTCCTGTTGATTCTAAGGTAGCAGGAGCAATTACTACATGTTCGGTTTTTTTTTGTTTTGGACCCATAATAATGATGTTATGAAGTGGTATAATTTGTTTAAACCATTAATTATTTAGAAATACTTCCCTCCATGTGCGATAAATAAACTATGATTCATACGCTGCAATTACAGCGCTTCTTTTCTTATACGCGAAAATCTTACGAAGATATACGTTATTTTCAGGTAAAAATCCATTAAGGAATTTCGAGCTTAGAAATCAATGAATTTGGTCTAATTTTAAATAAAAACATCTCACCTACCCAATGACACCAAAAGTTCTACCCCTTAAAACGTTACTATCCTAGATATTTGCCAGTGAATACCAGCCATTTTACATGGGAAATGGTACGTGCATGCACTCCAGAGAGACATTATCTACAAAATGAGGTATTTCTAACACTTAGTTGTCGTAAAAAAACTAACTGTGAAGTGCATATGTTTTCTCAACTACTTTTGAAAATTAATCATATTGTCACCGCTGTAAATTCTTCAGGATCACAAAACACCTTCCGTGTTCAAAGGAGTTTCAAACGCACCGCGCGAAAAAAAATGAGTCCAGTTAAAGACTAATTTAGATATTTCCATTTAATTACTAACAATTTCTGTCACATATTATTATTATGCCACCATTAATAATGCAATATTTAATTGTTGTGTCCTACAGCTGGTGAAATTAAAACGTATAATTCGAATATGGTTTCTATTATGATTAGTGAACAATCTCGGTCGGACTGCCTTAAGAAAATACCTTTGGTCTCGGTCCTTCTACTATTAAGTTCATCCACGATCGAAATTTAGGGAGTTTTCATTTGGTGATCAAATTCTTTTTTCAAAGACGTATCCTGAATCCACGATATCCCGTTAACCATGCTGGAAACGCTAGAACTTTATTATTAAGCATCCGCAGGGATATTTTCGGCAGCCTTAGGGCATAGTTACCAATTCCATTGATAACATAAGTGCTCTGCACAACTCACTGCAAAATATATAAAATTTAAAATTTATTAGCGAATAACTGGAGAGTAAAAATATTTGAAAAAGAAGCACGAGAACGATCGAAATAATATAAACCCCTTCATTTTGCATTTAACTTTGACAATTAAAAATTTCATCCGAAATTTCAGTAAATGCCGATAATTACACCGTTATTGCATTCATTTCCTCAAATTATCATCAAGAGATTGTAAATGCTTATTAATACATGCATTCAACTCTAAGGATAAGGATGGGAGTCCCTAGAAACTCTGAAGCCACAGGCAAAAATAAGATTAATTTATGTCAGAGATAAATTCAATATAGTTTATAATTTACGCTATTTTCATGTTAAATTTTTGAAAGAAAAGATTCGGTACCTACTACTACGAAATTAGCCGCGATATGATTGACTTCCTGGGCAATAATTCGTTTTCTTTTCTTGGTATTTATTATTCCGGAATCCTACGTAATATCTGTGTTCGGAAGGCGCGAACAAAGACCTCGGGGTCAATTTACCGGGTGTCGCGACTGACTTTGGCGTTCAAAGGCCAGTAATTAGTGTGCCTATAACTCCCCCCTCCCATCCCGCGTGTAACCTATTGGACCGCTTTCCCGCAGGAGAGCGGAGAACAGCCCTCTCTGCCCCAGCGTGTGAGAACCAAGGTCTCAGTTAGCTTGGCCACGCCACTGTTTGCGTTGGGCGATGTTCTGATTTTTGGTCCCCAGCCTGCCTAAGAGTGCAAAGGCAGTGCAATGGCTGGGGGTGTAAAATGGGGCCCTTAGCCAGGCCAACGAGTGCGTCGGGGGCGGCTAAGGGGTTCTTTCGTGTACCAGCCGTAGTCTTCTCGACTCCCGGTCTCCAAGACCGGAAGCCATTCTCTCCGGGCCGGAACCTCGGGCCTTAGATCCCCAGGCGGGGAGGCCCCTTCGGAAAGTGGTTACGTAAGATCGGTTACCGTTGGTCGGGCCTCTCAAACGTTCCAAATCCCTGTCCCTATCACGTCGCTGATGAACCTGTGAAAGGACGTCACGAGGATGGTATTCCATTCAACACATTTGCTCGTTGGTACTCCTTCGGGGATCGTCCTTTCATCAAGGACACCGACTCGTCGCAATGGCAATCGGACTCTTGCAGAATATCCCATTCTCAAGCTCTCTCCTTTGTTATCCTTGGGTGGTGGACCTTCTTCTTTGTCTGGTGGTGATCACACGATGTTGTCCTGGCTGGAACGTGAAGATTGTAGCAATGATGCCAGTCTTTATAGCGGATTTCGATTCCGCCCTTCGTCGTGATTGGCCGATGACTCTTTGTTGATGATTCGGCCAATCCGAAATCAGCACGGTATGAATCCAAATCGGCATTCGTGCATAAAAACCAATCCGGTAATAAAACTGAATCCATTCTTTTTCTTTTCCCCATATCAAAAGTTGATTCGCAAAACTCCTTTCATCGCGAACCATTGCGTCTGTGAGATGATCGTAGCAATGTAGACAAATGCGTTTGTGATTACTCCATCAGTTACGAAGTAATTACTTGAATAATATTATTTCTTGTATCTTTTAGTAGTCTCGATACCTCCTAGGTCACGTAAAATATCGAAATATCCACCCATTTATTTATCGAGGCAGATGAAGTGTATAATTTCTGTTAGAAAACTTAGGAAAACGAAGAAATAACACGTCAGTGTCGATGCCATTTAGTCATTTCCATCGGTTTGACCTGGTGACAATAAACACTACCTTCAGCATCTCTCGTTGAAGTTCGCAAGCTATGAAGAGGGCATAGTCACATATTTACTCCTTTGTCAAAATTCACTGTTGTCCATTCGTTTGCACATAGATACTTAACCGTCGCGACAGCTGAATTCTCCGGAGCCAACGCCTGGGTGGCCAACTTACTCAATTGAATGGGGAGTGGACAAGAGCAGTATATTCAGTCCGCGAGAATTTTCATGACCAGAGAATTAGATTAAATCTGTGAGACCCTCACCATTGTTACCCGTCGACCGCGTGACCAAGAAGCGTAAGTAATATTTCGACTGGAGGTCACTTAGCACTGTCCAATATAGAGCAGTACTCATTAGTAGCACCTGCTCGAAAGGCGGCATGTTCAATACACTGTTAACCCAGAAAGATTGGCAAAGATTATTGGTCTTTACCCGAAACGAAACTTGATTTGGATTACACCTCACGGTGAATAGTTGAAGCTTCAGAATGATATATGTGAGGCAACTGAAGAGTTGTAATTTATTCCAACATTTGATATATATGATGACGAAGTTACTTTTCTCTTTGAAATAATGTGTTCATATCTCTGCCTTTCTCAGCCATGGAAAAATTGTACTAAACACATAAAAAGTTCAAAATTTAAACGAAGGTATTTTACTCTCGGAATTTCCACGGCAAGGAAGTATTAATAAGGGTGAAAGTTGTTCAAATGTTATCGCATTTTTTTTATATACGGCATCACGACCTCCAAATTTTCACAACATTGTGAAGCGCGTCAGTAAGACTTGAACATCCTTTTCATCGGTTTCGCGTAGTGACAACAGACAAACGCTCTCTTTCCCATTGTTCAGAGCCATTCAACAGAAACGTCCCTTCAATATTGATATTTCGAAATTTGGTTTTGCCCCACTTGACTTAAGGTAAGACTCTTGCAGGTCTAACTTTGGAAGGCCTCCGAGTTATTGCGTCATTCTTCAGAAGCCCACACCTCTTGTTTGTTTCTGCGATTGAGGGGAAACAAGGTGAATGATCTCATTGCAAGCGGTCGTATTATTATTCACAACAATATTTTCGAAAATGATCTTTACTTCTGCCGACGAAGAATTCCCGTATGATATCCCTTTATATAAAGCGGCCAGACTTAAAAGTGATGATATTATTGGACCAATATAATTGTCAGTCTTTACTCAACGTAAAAATATGACTTGAGAGAGAAATTGCGTTACTGACATGATGCCAAAATTATATCCTTCCAGTATGACGCGAAGAAATACCGACCGAAGAGTCGGGCGACAGCGCGTAGTCCTCGTCGGTAATAATCAAGATGATTTTCGGAATTATTGTCGAAAATAGTAATACGGTTGATTGCAATGAGATCATCCACAATGTTTCCAATCAACCGTAGAAACAAGTGAGAGAGTTTCCGAATAATGTCGCAACAACTCGGAGTTCTTCCGCGCTCTGAGCTATTGCAACCTTTTTTGAGTCAAGTGGGGCACTATTGAATCGGAAAAAAATCAATACTGAAGAACAATGAATGTGAATCACTTGAAATAATGAAAGAGAGAGTGTTTCTTGAAACTACGCGAAATAAATGAAAAGGACGTTACAAGTCGTACTAACTTTCTTCACAATTTCGTGCGTTGGGGGGATGTCATAAATTAAAAACGATGACATTCGAACAACATACACACTTATTAATCCATCCTTGTAGCGCAACTTTCAAGGGTAACAGACCATATAATAACATAATACTCTCGTGATATTTGATTTAAATTACAAAGTTTTAATAAATTCTAAGGAGTTAATTATGATTTTACAATAGGTGAGAATGGTAAAGATAGTAACAAAATATTTAAAAGAGAATAATAATAGCTTCGTTAATCACATAAAATAATAGAATATTTGTTAGCTCGTCGGTCTCATTGTATCCATTAGATTTCGTCGTCAGAGGCTACAGCTATTCACGAGAAAAGGCTAAATTGATTAAATTGTCCTGGGAAAAAAGACGTAGGATGACTGTTAATTGTTTCGGGTCAAAAAAATGAAAAATATTAGATAGCATTGAAAAGGCCCTGTTATGTCTTCTTTTCCCTAACGATTACATGAGAAAAGATATCCACTTTATTTGCCATTATATAAAAATTGATGGTTAATACAAGATTTTACGTGAGCCAGGAGAGAATGAGATTACTGAAAGAAATTTGAAATAATATTATAACAGTAACAACTTTGTATTGCGCAACAACTAAAAGAATAATCACAAATGTATCTGTCTCCATTAATCATCTTTCATACGTTATCCTCTGCGATGAAGGAAGTTTTAAAAATCAACTTTTGTTGTGGGGAAAAGAAAAAGAATGGATTCAGTTTTATTACCGGATTGGTTTTTATGCACGAATGCCGATTTGGATTCATACCGTGCTGATTTCGGATTGGCCGAATCATCAACAAAGAGTCATCGGCCAATCACGACGAAGAGCGGAATCGAAATCCGCTATAAAGACTGGCATCATTGCTACAATCTTCACGTTCCAGCCAGGACAACATCGTGTGATCACCACCAGACAAAGAAGAAGGTCCACCACCCAAGGATAACAAAGGAGAGAGCTTGAGAATGGGATATTCTGCAAGAGTCCGATTGCCATTGCGACGAGTCGGTGTCCTTGATGAAAGGACGATCCCCGAAGGAGTACCAACGAGCAAATGTGTTGAATGGAATACCATCCTCGTGACGTCCTTTCACAGGTTCATCAGCGACGTGATAGGGACAGGGATTTGGAACGTTTGAGAGGCCCGACCAACGGTAACCGATCTTACGTAACCACTTTCCGAAGGGGCCTCCCCGCCTGGGGATCTAAGGCCCGAGGTTCCGGCCCGGAGAGAATGGCTTCCGGTCTTGGAGACCGGGAGTCGAGAAGACTACGGCTGGTACACGAAAGAACCCCTTAGCCGCCCCCGACGCACTCGTTGGCCTGGCTAAGGGCCCCATTTTACACCCCCAGCCATTGCACTGCCTTTGCACTCTTAGGCAGGCTGGGGACCAAAAATCAGAACATCGCCCAACGCAAACAGTGGCGTGGCCAAGCTAACTGAGACCTTGGTTCTCACACGCTGGGGCAGAGAGGGCTGTTCTCCGCTCTCCTGCGGGAAAGCGGTCCAATAGGTTACACGCGGGATGGGAGGGGGGAGTTATAGGCACACTAATTTTAGGGAAATGTTAAGGCAAAATTTTTATACTTGTCAAAGTGGCATAAAAAACCGAGGGGAGATTTAAGACCAATTGCTTTGATAGTTTGCGAATATCTTTTCAAAACATTTACGATCCAAGTATTTGCACATTAATCAAAATTTAATGTATAATGTAGTGTATTTCAGAGCATTTATGTAATCATCGGAATTGCTAGGCACGTTCTAATGCTCACGTACTATCCCGGCGAAAGCGTAGTACGAAGAGGTCTCGTGTTTCCAGCCACGGTAAGGTAACACCTGGGCTTCAGAATAGATCTCTGAAGACCATGGCGAACAATGGCATTGATACGTCACGACTATCAAATGACGATACTGAAAATATGCGTTTGTGCATTTAACCACCGTTGCCAGCACGCAAGTCCTTAATTTTTAATTATAACCGTCCAGTTTCCATGGTACGATATATATTCCAAGGATTACAAAAGTCCAAACAAAAAAATACTAAAAATTGGTAGGACGCCTTTTATGAGCGACTGATTGACTGAGCGAGCGATTTTTACCTGAAAGCATTCGATTCACGCTATCCCCATTTGAGGATGAGGAAGTAAAAAGAGCTCTTTAATCTGCGTATGAAAGGAAACTGGAACCTCGACCCAAGATTCAGTCAGTCGATCCCTTACTCTTCGATTAGCATTTGTCTCGCTCGTCCATCTCGATTGAGGATTTTTATTCGACGGCTCGCACTTCCAACGGTAATACAATTTTATTCGATTTTATTTCATATTATTATTAATCTTACCTAGAATAAAAGCATAAATGCGCTCGTTAAAAAGTTTTTATGCGTTCGTATTTAATCTCACGCCTACCTCCGAGGGCTGCACCTAGCACCTCTGACCTAAGACTATGGAAATTCACCGATGAATTGTAATGGAGTACAAAAAGCCGATAATAACAGTGGGTTTTTTATAAATATCAAATGAATATAAATAAGATTATAAAACATTGGCGCATGCTTCAAATTTTCACAGCGGAAGATTGAGTTATATATAAGGAATCAGGTTTAAACTGCTTACCATTTCAACTTGTATGACGTGATATTATCGGTAAAGTTTAATTTTGAATACCCCGACTTATTTTCTTGCTAATAAATACATTATGTATGCAATCTTGACAAAAGAAAAGCATGATCGTGGCGCTTTTGTTTAGATTGTCACATCCACTTCATGTCGCTAATAATCCATTATCCAAACTGGTATTATCGGCGTCCAACTCTTATTATGTCTACCATTCGCACAGCTTCTCTCATCCTTATTACAATCCTCTCCTGGAACAAATTCCATAGAAATCCGCACATAATTTAAATTTATATGCTTTTTATTCGTCTCCCGCCTAACTCCGTGAGCTTCGGCATGCAGGCATTAACTCTGGCAATTCACCGCTGAAGTGCAATGGAGCACAAAAAGCCCATAATACCATAGGGTTTTTAAATATCAAATGAATATATATAAAAGTATGAAACACTGGCGCGTGCTTCAAATTTTCACACCGGAAGGGAGCGTAACGTCAACAATGAAAGCTAACGAAAACGTCCATCAATAGGATAGATCTTATCATGAATATATTATGGATTCGGATTTTTGGCATTGTTGCCTAGACTACGCGTTGTCTAAATTTCCATAATTCCATCAATCCAGTCCTTGGCGCCACTTCGATTAGTCTTTTCTGTAGTTATTGTAAATAGACGTAGTTAATTGCTGTTAACGTGAGACCGTGGTGAATATTCAGTAACGATCGAGGAGACATGAATTACTTGATGCTTTGAATAACATCTTGCAATTTTTGAGATCTAAAATTTACTTTGTAAATGCTAGAAAGGAATTATCTATTACAGGAATTGCGTAAGAGGTTTATGAAACGTCCATCGTGTGCCGACGCCGATGTTCGCCAGACTCTGATTCTAATTTTAATGCATTAAGCCCGTTAGGCTAATATAAAGAATTTAGAATTCCTGGTTTAAACAGAACTTGCTTCGTACCAGGCTACAAAACAGGGCATGAGTCTACGAGGACTCAAAATAGGACACTTGGATTGAAAAATAAGAATCTGTTCTAGGTGGCGGTAAGTGCATTCCTTTTTACCTACACTGCAATGATGGCCATTGGGAATACTCATGAAGTCACCTCGCATTATTATTAAATTTCCGTACAGCGATATTCACGTAGTGCTAAGAAGTTAATTGTGCATTTGTGTAATTAAATTTAGAAATAAATATATCTGTAGACCGGACAATATTAAAAAAGAGTATAATTACGTCCCGCATGTAGTACCACATTTTTTATCCACAGCATTATGATTAATTGTAAGTATAACCCATGCATATTCATTGTAATATGGTTACGGAATTCTAGAAAACAGTTTTTGGCAACGAGATCACAATTCATAATATATATTCATGGATCTTATTAACTAATTTTGAGCTAACCATTAATTGGTGTAGTGTTCCCACATTTTTTATTGTCGAA
Source organism: Ceriagrion tenellum (assembly GCA_963169105.1). NCBI lineage: Eukaryota > Metazoa > Arthropoda > Insecta > Odonata > Coenagrionidae > Ceriagrion > Ceriagrion tenellum. Next base: position 107,685,436 of record OY720639.1, read on the forward strand.
ACGAAAGTAAATAAAAACTAAGGGTAATAATGTGTTTTATTGTTGCCTCATATTAACGGAAAGAGGAAACTTGAGCACAAAACCCATTAATACCAGAGGGTTTTAAAATGTCAAATGAATATAAATGAAAGTATCAAGCAGCAGACATGAAATACGAAATGAACTTCTAATTGCGAACATTAATATATATAAAGCTACAAAACTGACTGACTGACTGACTGACTGACTGACTGACTGACTGACTGACTGACTCATCAAAATTCCTGGGCATTTCTAAACGAGCTAGGTGGGTGAAATTTTCAGGATAGAGTTGGAGTCATGTGTCGAGTTGGGAAAAAATCGAAAAAGTTCAAAAAGTCGATTAGGCTTCGATTTATTGCAATCGAAAGCTTCACATGGGATTATATGGAAAAACGAAAAATTTAAGTGTAGACTATTTTTCTTTCGTTCATTAAAATATGAAATAATTAAGTTACAGGACTGATTCTTCCACAAGTATGAGGATAAATGTTTGAAGAATCTAATTCTTGCAATCGATTCTTTCCTACCTACGGAAAAACTGATATTTTTAAACTTTTATTTGGGATTTTAGTAATTTTTTCACTTTGGTTGCTATGGATTTATTCCATTGTCGCCTAGCCGAGTGTCCACTAAGGTTTGGAACTAAGCTACGCGGGCCAGTTTCAGGGGAGGGTTATATTTATGTGTTGATTTTGGGTAAAATCGGAAAAGTTAAAAAAGTCGATACGGCTTCGAGATATTACAATCGATAGCTTTACATATATGAGTTAGGTATCCTAAATGCATGAAATTTACTCTTCTCTATGCCATTTTTCGCACTGCTAAATACTGGGTATAATTTCTTCAAACTTTTCCTGGCCTCTACCATACCTTTGATGGCCAATTTCTACCAACCAAGCTTCATGATATTGTCGTTTTCATTAAAAAAATATGCAGTCCATGCAGAAGATTGGAAGAGAAAAAAAATTGAACATGAAAATTAGTATAATAGAATATCGATTCCGATCGAATATATATAGTAAAATTCTTCATGTGAGCTCTTATTATGTATGATGTACTGAAATGAAATATCTAACGTAGAAGAACGTCTTATATGCCGTAAAATGAAGTTATGATAATATATCAATGGTTCCACGTTCGTTTCGGTGTACTGATTATAGTATTTTGAAAAGTCACTAATTACCGGATGACATACAATATAAGTTTGTACTAGAACTGTCTGGTATCCATACCTCATGGGGCGCGTATTTCATTTTCGAGAATTATATTTTTCTTTGCTTGCATGTAGCCCGCAGAGTTGAGAGATTTCATTTTTTTTCCTTATTTAAAGAGTATCATCGTCTAGCACTCCCCCCACCCTTGCTTGCAAATTTCAAGCACCCATATAGGCATCATTAAATGGACAGGTGCTATTAATACATTGCTGCTAAGTACTGGGTATAATTTCTTCAACTTTTTCCTAACCTCTACGTTAGGTTTGATGGCCAACTTTAACCAACATATCTTCATGATATTTTAGTTTTCATTCAAAAGCATGTGCAAGTCATGTAGAAGATTGAAAAAGAAAAATTTAACACAAAATTTAGCATATTAAAATTGTCGATTCGGATCGAAGTTCTATTATAAAGTTGTCATATTAGACCTTATTAAGTATGCTGTACTGAAAGGAATATCTAACGTAGAAAGGCCATCAAATAAAGTTATGTTGAACTTGCAGTGGTTCCACGTTCCTTTCATTTCACTGACTATAGTATTTTGATGTCGTTAATTACTGGATAAGATGTAATATGATTTGCACTAGAACTGTCAGGTACCTCATTGACCGTGAAATTAATTTCGAGAATTCCATAATATTTTTCTTTGCCTGCATGTAGCACGCAGACTTGAGAGCTTTCGTTGGTTTTGGGTTTTGTAAGGATGATGCATTCATTTTTCGATACTTAAAGTGTAAAATTATGTACAAACCCCCCTTGCTTGCTAACAGCAAGCACCCATTTACTCGTTACTTATAAAGTTAAACGAATGCTACCTTCCATATCAAACTGAAGACTTGTTCTAAGACAATTGTAACAACTCTGGCCACTCATCACTGAAGTGTAATGGAACTGAGGAAAGCCAATAATACTCGTGGGTTTTTTAAAATATTGAACAAAATTACAATGATAGTAATAATGAGTTTGACGAGGGAAGGTGGAGTTAGACGTTAAAACCCTTATCATTTTACCTTTTATGGCGTAATATTCAGAGAAAAATTCATTATGAAACACCCCGATTTTGTCTATAGCGAATTAATACATAATACATGATAATAATGATTGTCATGATAAAACTTGATCGTTGCCCCTTGGTTGGGAAAGGCACTTCTCCTTCATGTCGATAACGCTCCATTAGATGTACCGGCATTATCGACAATAAACTCTCATTTCGTCTGCTATTTGAACTGATTGTCGCATCCTTGTTGAGAGTGCTTAAGACAGAACGCCTTCTTCTTTGAATTACCGGTTTCCTAATACGAATATAATTCACTATGAAAAGTAAATTTAGGCTTAGTTGATGCACTGCATGAGTTTTCAATTTAATTTTCACACTCCTTTGGAATAAAAATCCTCCATCGAGATGGAAGCGCGAGAAAAATACTATTCTTATCAAAGTATAAGAGTTCGATTGTATAGTAAACTTTCAGGCTTCACTTGGTGGGACAACATTGCGATGATTTTGAATGAATGTAATATTTCACATGGTATTTAGACTTTAATATAGGTTTCGACTGAAGACCTTGATAATGACTTAAGTCGAAACCTAGGTCGGAGTTGACTGAATATGGGGTCGAGGAGCCGGTTTCCCATCTTACACGGATAAAATACTTTTTAGTCGAGCGAACTATATATTGTCTAGCAACGGTCAAGTCCTTCCCGTGCGAAAGTCATTTATTTTTTACTTTTATTGAGCATTTAAAAATAGTGAGGTTCTTTAACTTTACACTTTAGTGCTGACTCCATGATATAATAATTTTTTTCCCTTTAATCTCCCATTTAAATTGATTTCCTCTGAAGTTAAACGAATATATGTCTCCATATTTTGTGTTTGTAATGGAGCAATTCAACCTATTATTTCTACGTTATTAAGAGCTTTTACTTTTCCAAGCGCCCATTTGTCGTTCTGTTGATAATTATTAAAAGTATTACGACTACACATGAATATAGCAACCCATTTTCAGGATATTAAATCTTAAATCGGTAAATCTTATCACTGATTAAAGGAGAACAACCAAAATTAAGTATTTTATCATTTTGGACGTATTTTTGTAATCCTTGGAATATATTATGTACCGTGGAAACTCAACGGTTATTATTTCAAAATTAATGACTGCCGGGCTGGCAGAGGTGTTTAAATACACGGACTCGTATTCTCTATTAATTCGTTTTACTGTCGTAACTTTTCCATGCTATGGTTTGCAAGGGTTTTCGGCGATCTTTTCTAAAACACAGGTATCTCCCTCACCCACCTGAAAATACAAGAAAACTTCGTACTACACCTTTGCCGGGACATTATCGTGAGAATTAAGGCGTACATAGTATTTGAATTGATAGCATAAGTACTCTGAAACGCACTGCATAATAGTATATGAGGACCCCAAGGAAGTCAATGGGGTCTTAAGTAACAAAATCGTTGTTTTGAGAAAACTTTAGTCAAAGTTGAAAATGTTTGGTACAACCCACTAAGTAGTTAAGAGGCATAACCCTAGATAGCATCATCTGTCAATAAAATCACTTGGATAGCTTTACCATCTAGAAGATTTACATTATCACATCCCATTCCTGTACCTAACTTATTTCTTTTTAACGTCACTTAGACCCCTTGACTTCTGGGGTCCACATATAAAATTAATGCAAATACTTGGAGCGTGAAAATTTTGTAAAGATGGACGTGAACTATCGAAGCAAATGAATTGGTCTTTATTCTCCCCTCAGTTATTTATGCCACTTTTACAAATATAAAAATTTTGTCATGAGATTTCTACAAATAAACCAAGTTACGCCGATATTTCATTCGATTCCTCAACTCATTATTGATTATATGTTAGTTATTTCAAACATGCATTCGACTCTAATTATTAATAAGGCTGGGAGTACTTAGAAACTCTGAGGCAACACGCTGAAATATGATTAATTTTTTCCCGGGACGACATCAAAATAGATTTCATTATATAAGTTTCAGGTAAAATTTATGAAGAAATCATGCAGGATCAGTTACTCCGAGATTAGCTTTTTCGAAATGATTACCTTGGTGTCCAATGGTTCAATTACGTTTCCTAGCATTAGTTATTCCCAAGCGTGCTGACAACGGTGTTCATCAAATGCACCGACGCGTATTTTCAATATCGTAATTTGATAGTCGCGACGTTTCAATGCCATTGTGTTCGGAGTTATATATTGAGGCCCGTGGTATCTATCACCTCAACCTGGCTGGAAACCTTATGACACTCCGTTCTATGCATTCGCAGGGACATTTTGGTGACATTAGGGCGCATTTAAAAATGTGAATCGATAGCATACGTGGTCTGCACTACACCACATCATCCTTACAATTATCGATTAATATGAATTAATTTTAGAGTGAAGATTTTGAAAAATTGTCCGTGAACTATCAAATAAATCGATCTAGTATTTGACTCCCCTTCATTTTTTTAAAATGAAACTTTGTTAAAAAAAAGGTATCTATTATTATTAAAATTCTCTAAATAAATCTACTTACGCCGTTTTAGCATTTAATTCCTCAGCTCAACAGTAGGTCAGAATGTTGATTTTTTTCAAACATTCCTTCGACTCTAACTAAGGATAAGGCTGGGAGTCCTTAGAAACTCTTGAGGCAACACGATTAACTAAGATTAATATATGGCAGGATACGACATCAATTTAGCTTTTCACACACACAAAGTTCAGGTAAAATTTTTGAAAGAAAATATGCGGAACATAAAAGTACGAAATTAGCCATAGATATGATTAGCTCGCTTTAGATTCCGATAGCGACGCGACATTTTTTCGTTTGGGTCCACAACACACGACCAGATTTTACGAATTACAGGGGACTGTATTTTTAACAGAAATATTTTTTCATGATATAACTTTTAACAATGTATTATATATAAGCGTACCAGTGTCTCCTTCATTGGATAGAGTTTGTCATGGAAAATGTATCGTTTAAGTGGGGCTTCAATGGAAGTAGCTATTTGAAGCCATAGTTAAGTGGTCCTGATTGAACGAGCTTACACTACAAAAAATTCAGTATTTGTAACATCAAAATATTAATAATTACCCAAAACTACAAAACTGAAGGTAGTTACAAGCAAGAATGCCCAATATAAAATATCGGATAGTGTAAATAATCTTGATAAATAAACTTGATTTAGCAACATTCCCTTAAGACAGCCAAAGCCTACTACTCAAGTCATAATTAATGGCAAATACCACAAGACATAACATCAATCAAATTTATAAACTATGAATAATTGTATACTTATATATACAGAGTTTAACACAATGGAAATCAATAAAACATCCATTTATTTAAATTTATGAAAATAATATTCCAATTGATTCGTGCAGTATATCCGCATTTGGAACTTGACCACGCATTATTACGCTAACGCTTAATTTTACATTCACTCGTTGGGAATGAAGTACCCACGCGGTGTTTCTCCAAGATGGCGCGAGCTTTGAATTTAAAATGTCAAATCTCTTATCCATATAGTTTTTAGGCGGGCCTAGAATATAACTCTTTGGAAGTATAAGTTTTGGTTTCCGCATTTCGTTGTTTTGAAACAACAGTAGAATGTTTCACTGAACTGAACAAGGTTATGCTAGAAAAATTCCACTAAAATAGGCGAAGTTATGCAGTAATGGGAACACGAATTAATTTCGGGCCTTCAGCCCAAGGCGATCCACTCCATGACCAGGGTGTCCAGCAGCTGGGCTTTTGGAGATTCCTTTGAGAGTTCCAGGTCTTCCAGACACAATTTTTAATTTTCCAGAGGTAACATTGATTTTTTTCTCGTTAATTATAATAGAATGTTCGGTATGTTGTTTAAGGGGTGATAATACGTAAAGATTATTTTTAAACTTGCATATTTGGAGGAAAATAAACACAAAACTTTTAAATAAGTTGAGAGAAATTCACATCACCACCCTTTCTTAGATTTAAACATTGTCATGCTGGTGCTCAAGGAAAAAGGTTATTATTACAGCCGGACTTTGCTATGAATGGCATTAATATAAAATGATCAGCAACTTAAAAAAACTGAAGGCATTGACTTTTTTCCTTATTTTGCTAAATGCGGGAAATTTGAATTGAAGGCACGTTCCTTACGCCACTGATTTACAGACTATGGCCAATAAGAACACAATCTATGTACCTATATAGAAAACATTTTACCTACATTCGGTGATAACAGGAATGCAAAATGCGACAACGCAAGGGAAGTTTGACTTTTGTTCTTGCTGAAAAAGGCACATGGCTTCCGTTGCTGTTTTCTATATTGACACCACAGATATTTCACTTATAGTATGTAAAACATTTCAAATGACGATAGCTATTCAAATAACAATCAATTAAGAAACAAAAACCCACCTTCGAACGCTAATAGCCGCTTCGAACGATATTCTGTTGTGTATTGTAAGCCGAGGATGCGAGCGTGAGGCAAAATACGTTCGAACTTTGGCTACAAAATAGACACCGGCTATTGTTTTCGAAGTATTACCCACAATTCAGCGGGAATGATTCTAACACTCGAAGGTTAAGTTATAAAATCGGCCCCCTGATTTCATGTCATACGTTCCGTGTCGTTATTCTCATTGACAACCGATATTGCTTCAATTTAACACATAAATAGCAACGCAAGGGAAGGAATATGAGAGGACATTTAGTCCACGGGATTGAAAAAGACTGTGATATCGCGTGAGGAGTCGAATGCACCGTAACAATTTTCATAGCCCGAGCATCGAGTGTTAGAACATAGACTGGCGGAGCTGGCGGGCTTATCGCGGAGTTGATGAACTATCGTAGCGATAGTGGCGCCGCTCGATTCGTGACACGACTTTTGAAAGATATAGTAAAAAAATTCGTTCTTTCTGCGCACAAAGTGTGACCATGAGAAAATCAGAGATACACTCCGAAAATACACGTCACCATTTCACCTTCCAAAACCTTATCCCTTACATCCTTACATGGCTGCTGTCCTAACATCCCCTGCCACAAAGCGGCGGCCCGCATTTTAATTTTGGAGAGACTAAATATTGTTTTTCCTTATAGAGTCTCACCTTATGTCGTCTACACTCGGGGAAAATTAAAAATGTCTATTATACTGTATGCCATTGTTAAACGCTTGTTCATCACTAATAAGACTATATTTTTTTCGAGTGAAATAAATACACCACAGTTCCACATTTTTATCCGTTATTTCATGCGAAAAGGTTGTCAAGCATTTTATTGACTTATTAAGGCATTTTGCAAATATATCATCAATATCGCATCGTTTCCGATTTATGATATTGAGCAGATTTGATAGAGGGGAGTTACTTTGCAATTAGTGTTATACCTTCGATATTACCGATAGTTGATGATGTGGGTTTTTAGTTATGATGCGCCAGGAGAATTAAAGCTGCACACTTGTATTTGCGTATTTGAGCCATGCTCGCGTTGCTGCTAGCGTTCTCAATAACAAAATACTTGTTCCTGTTATATCGTCGTTTTCTTTATCAAAAAGCATCAAAGAATGGATCACATGTTGTCATCTGTTTTATTGACTATGCTTTGCGTCACACTGCTTCATTTGTCTTGGTCACGTCTCGTCTCAGCTGAGTTCTGTGTCAAGTGGCTAGTTGACATTTCCATGATGTGGAAAGTTGTCTTGCCTACAGGTTTGTTTTCTCGAATTTTATTTCGTGTCCGTATTCCGAAGTGATGTGTTCGACATTGGCTGAACTTAAGCTTTGCCAATTTTTTCGCGTCGTGTTCTAACACCCCCAGCCACAAAGCTCATGCATTGCCTTGCATTTTTATTTCGGAGACTTAGTATTATTTTTTTTACTTTTAGAGTCTCATCTTATGTATTATAATCTCATCTACACTCAGGGAAAATTGAGCAATGGCTGTATCTGAGCAATCTGAGTATTCATTTCGGGAATGAATTGAGTGGCAAGTTCCCTCCGCATAACTTCCGCAGCATCTGTAAGGTATCTCATACAATCCCTCCGACTGCAAGGAATGTTCTGTTTTTCGCGGACGGAATAACTTGTTTGAGTAAGTTTACGGTACCTCTACTCGTTCTATGTTCACCTCAACGCACGGCAGTGTGACGAAATCTTTTTGGTTCTTTCTGCGATTTTTATTAAGCCTGCTGGGGCAGTAATTGCCATTAGGCGCAGATTTTGATAAATATTTTAGTTGAAAAAATGTTATTGGACCAAACTTAGCATCAGTACACCTGGTTATTCGGTAAAAAAACTGTGCGAATTAGTTGCAAACGCTCCTGTTATATTGCCGTTTTCTTTATCAAAAAGCGGCGAAGAATGGATCGCATTTTATTATTTGTTTTATTGACTAATTTTTGCGTCACACTGCCGTTGTTTACCGCTTGTTCATCACTTATTAGACTATATTTTTTAAGTGAAATAAATATTCCGAAGTTCCACATTTTTATCCGCCATTTCATGCTAAAAAGTTTTCATAAGCATTTTATTGACTATGGCTCTTCTCTGATTATTCGTTCCGGGAATGAACTGGGCGGCAAGCTTGCTCCACATAACTTCCGCAGCAACTGTATGGTATCTCATACAATCCCTCCGGTACCGCTACTCGCTCTACGTTCACGTCAACGCACGGCAGTGTGACAAAATCTTTTTGGTTCTTTCTGCAATTTTCCTTGCTACTTTAGCTTTGCCAATTTTTTCACGTCGTGTTCTAACACCCCCAGCCACGAAGCCTATGCAGTGCCTCGCATTTTTATTTTAGAGACTCTTAATACATATTTTTGAATGTTCTATTGTTTCTCCTTTTCACGAGAATATCAAATATTCTGGGATAAAACTTTGCTTCAATACACCTGGTTATTTGATAGGAAAAACCATATGCATAAGTTGCAAACGTTCCAATAATTATATTATCATTCTTTTGTTTTAATTGATGCACTGTCATGAAAAAAGCTCTACGGTGTGGAATTTGAAATTAAAGAGAAAACAACTCAAAAACGAATTTTCTGATTTACCATGATACAATGGTAATAGTTAGTGACAGTTATAAAAATTTGAAACGTATTACTTCAATTTTTTGGAAAAATCGAAATTATTTTGTCGTATTTTGTCGAAAATTGTCAGGTGCCATGAGGTTACGTTTTAAAATAACTTTGAGTGGCCAAGAAACCAAATCGGAAGGATGCAATATTTTCCTTTTTATGTAACGTATCCTAAAATGTAATAGGTATGCAAAGTTTCAAACAAATCTACATACAAACGGCAATACCACTCTAATCATCTTTTAACCCTTAATCTTTTTATAAATTCCTCGTCGTATCCGTTGTATTTTTAGGGTCGAAACAACATAAAACAAACTTGACAGGGACCCTGCGAGTTATTCTCAGATCTAGAATTTCAGGCCAGAATGCCTTTTTTTTGTAGATGGTAATGTGAGACCTAATGAAAGCAATGTTGATATTTCGTGAGCTTTCTATCTACATTGAGTGGTTGAATGTTCTATTGTTTCTCCTTTTCACGAGAATATAAAGGAAGGGGAGGCGCATCTGTCTTTCCCCACTTCCTTTGTCAGTTGAATGGCGGGATTCATGTTTATTCTCTGAGGAATTATTCGCGCTATTCCACACCAATTGATCTTACTACGAACGTATAATCCACGTTGCGTAGCTAGCATTGAGTCCAATCGAAGGTTGAGAGGGGTCTCTCCCAGAACTTTTCCGTGAATATACCGGAGATAGATACGGGGGGACCCGATCGCAGCACCCTGTTTTTTTAAAAGAAATTTTTAAAAACTTGTCAACGGTATCATTTCATAGTATAACAATCACCAATTTAAGTATTCATTGTGTTCATTACTGTTGTGACGCTGCGAGTTAAAATTCGTCCCACATAAGGAGTACATTTCTGAACCGCAGGTTCGAGCTCCTCTCGATTTTTTTTATTTATTTCATTTTTTCTGTATTTAACCAAACTTTATTTCACATAAAACATTTTTACCAATCTTTATCCCAGAAACGATTTTTATTATAAGACAATTTAAAAATATTTTCTACGGTATCATGTCATAATATACAAATTTCCTTCAATAGTCTTAATTCAAATGGTGGCACAGCAAATTAAAATTCGTCCCACAAATGGGGAATATTAATGAAACGCAGATTCGAACACCACTCAAAATAAAATTTTATTTCACAGAAAACATTTTACAAAACTTTTAAACGGTATCGTTTTGTAATATACAAAATTTACATTTTAAGTCTTCTATTTACTCATTTCTGTCGTAGCCCTGCAAGTTAAATTCAACCCACAAGTAAAGAATATTATTATCTAAAGCACGGGTTCGAGCCTTACTCGAAAATAAATATTAATTTTCGGAAAACAATTTTAATATTCTTTATCCGTTAAGCGAAATTTACTGGAAGACTTTTTTTTAATTTTGTACGGTATTTTTTCATAATATGCAAATTTCCTTTTTAAATCTTCGTACATTCATTTCTATTGTGACGCTGCAAGTATAAATTCGTCCCACAAAAAGAGTATATAATTGAAGCGCAGGTACAAGCCCTTTTTGAAAAAAAATATATTTCACAGAAAACATTTAAACATTTAAACTTGTAAGCTTTTATGTGGTTTGCCTTTTTACCAATATACCAACGGATGAAGCAGTAGAAATCGTCAAGTCCCTCACATCCAACGGCCTCCCAGAAGACGTCCCAAAAATGGTCGAATTTTGCCTAAACAACTCATATTTCCTGTGGAATAAAATCTTCTACAAACAGAAATTTGGAGCTGCAATGGGTTCACCTCTTTCTCCCGTGATAGCTAACCTATTCATGGAGGTTTTAGAACAAAAAGCACTGCAATCTTACGACAAAAAACCAAAACAATTCGTAAGATACGTGGATGATACTTTTGCTATCTGGCCTCATGGAAGAGAAGAGCTGAAAAAGTTCCTGCAACATCTAAATGAACAAAGTAACTCTATTAAATTCACAATGGAAATAGAGAAGGACAACCGTCTTAAATTCTTAGACGTTATGGTCCAGAAAAAAGAAGATGGAACATTAGGTCATTCTGTGTACCGGAAAAGTACCCACACTGATCGCTACCTACATGCCACATCGCACCACCACCCTCAACAGAAAGCCTCAGTCATGAGAACGCTGTATCATCGGGCTTTTATGATATCTGACGCCGATTCCATCGCCGGCGAAAAGCAGCACTTAATAAGGGCATTTGAGAAAAATGGTTTCCGACGTGACTACATCTTAAAAACGGCACGGAAAGAAGAAATAAATTCTCTCGGGGTCCGAAATAAAAATCCCACGGACCCGACAGAAAACAGAGAGAAACCTAAGGCATATGCCACTCTCCCTTATGTGTCTGGAACGACGGAGAAAATCTCTAGAGTTCTGTCGAGGTACAACGTGGCTAGCAGATTCACGTGCACAACGAAGACAGGGGACGTACTTCTGAAAGCCAAAGACCCGCTTCCACGGAACATCTACGGAGGAATATATGAAGTTTTGTGTAGCTGTGGACAATCATATGTAGGCCAGACATGCAGAGCCCTAAAAATACGCCTCCAAGAACATCAACGGGCAATTAAAAATAATAATTACCGCATTTCTGCAATAGCCGAACACCATCTCAGCGGCCCCACTCAGAATTTCAACTTTGAGGAGACAAGATTAATATCTAGGGAAATACGCTATTACCCAAGATTAATAAGGGAGGCTGTAGAAATTGCGAAGAGACCGGAGAACGTCAACCGAGAAGACGGTTACAAGTTGAGTAGCAGTCTAAAACGAATTTTTTCAAATTCATATTCCGACAACAATGGGTGTCCTGACTTATATATAAAGACGAGCGAGACAAATAAATCAGTTCAGTTAACCTGATGAAGCTGGCAGGAGGACCAGCATAATATTGTTGTTTAAAAAATCATACATCGCGGAATGAATCCCGAAAAAATAAGGAACAGTCAACACTGCATCCGCGGAAGCCTACGAGCTAATTTTATTCGCCTCTACGGGGAGGATATAGCAAGGAAGAGCAAGAGGTTTGAGAAACTCAGAAAAAAGAAAGGGAAACTTCTTTCGTCTTTAGCTTTTCTCGAAAGATGTAGAGACTCGGATATTACTCCAAATTTTGTCGCTGTGAAACATCATATCCAGTCTTTGAAAGCGAAAAGAATTCTTCGCTGGGCCAGTGCAGCACTTCTGAGGGAGAGAGTTCAATACAACAGATGGGCCATCCAACACTGCTCCAAGGAACTCTATACTTTACATCTGGAGCTGAGTGCAATTCTTATTCTACTGATTGGGAAACGCTAGACAGATTATCGTGGAATTCTTCAACGAAGGCATTTACATTAGCAAGAGATAACCAGATGGATAAATATCAGCGTCTTCAGGAACGTCAAAATCGGAAAGAAGAGATGCAGTCTACACAGATGTGCAACACAGTTATTCCCAAAGAAAAGCTGGTGACAGGTGTAGAGGACGCAGTCCGAAATCTCCCTAAACAACAAGCAGACGAAATTCGAGATGAAATTGCCCGCATCTTAGTCAGAGCAAAACCGCCGAAAAACAACCTCTCTCGAGAAGAGAGAAAGGCAATGAAGAAACTCCGGGAAAATGCAGATCTACTAATTACTCGGGCAGACAAGGGAAACGCGACTGTTGTGATGAAGAGAGAGGATTACAACGAATAAATTCGAAGCATTCTCAACGATGAAGCCTATGAAGAACTGCAAGGTGACCCGACAGCTAATATACAGCGAGAAACTAAGCGCATCATCACCCAGTCATCCATTCCGGAAGAAAAAAGACGTTGGATTCTTCAAACTGCACCTAAACCTCCAAGGTTATACGGCTTACCCAAGGTACACAAAAACGCCATTCCACTGCGACCCATCGTAAGTGCCATTGATTCCCCTACTCATAAGTTAGCAAAATATCTTGCTGATGAACTCTTTCCATTCTCGGGAAGAACGGAAACTTACGTTCAAAACTCCACGCACTTCACTGACATCATCAAAAGAGCTAAGGTGACCAAGGAAGATATTCTTGTCAGCTTTGATGTGGTTTCCCTTTTTACCAATATACCAACGGATGAAGCAGTAGAAATCGTCAAGTCCCTCACATCCAACGGCCTCCCAGAGGACGTCCCAAAAATGGTCGAATTTTGCCTAAACAACTCATTTCCTGTGGAATAAAATCTTCTACAAACAGAAATTTGGAGCTGCAATGGGTTCACCTCTTTCTCCCGTGATAGCTAACCTATTCATGGAGGTTTTAGAACAACAAGCACTGCAATCTTACGACAAAAAACCAAAACTATTCGTAAGATACGTGAATGATACTTTTGCTATCTGGCCTCATGGAAGAGAAGAGCTGAAAAAGTTCCTGCAACATCTAAATGAACAAAGCAACTCTATTAAATTCACAATGGAAATAGAGAAGGACAACCGTCTTAAATTCTTAGACGTTATGGTCCAGAAAAAAGAAGATGGAACATTAGGTCATTCTGTGTACCGGAAAAGTACCCACACTGATCGCTACCTACATGCCACATCGCACCACCACCCTCAACAGAAAGCCTCAGTCATGAGAACGCTGTATCATCGGGCTTTTATGATATCTGACGCCGATTCCATCGCCGGCGAAAAGCAGCACTTAATAAGGGCATTTGAGAAAAATGGTTTCCGACGTGACTACATCTTAAAAACGGCACGGAAAGAAGAAATAAATTCTCTCGGGGTCCGAAATAAAAATCCCACGGACCCGACAGAAAACAGAGAGAAACCTAAGGCATATGCCACTCTCCCTTATGTGTCTGGAACGACGGAGAAAATCTCTAGAGTTCTGTCGAGGTACAACGTGGCTAGCAGATTCACGTGCACAACGAAGACAGGGGACGTACTTCTGAAAGCCAAAGACCCGCTTCCACGGAACATCTACGGAGGAATATATGAAGTTTTGTGTAGCTGTGGACAATCATATGTAGGCCAGACATGCAGAGCCCTAAAAATACGCCTCCAAGAACATCAACGGGCAATTAAAAATAATAATTACCGCATTTCTGCAATAGCCGAACACAATCTCAGCGGCCCCACTCATAATTTCAACTTTGAGGAGACAAAATTAATATCTAGGGAAATACGCTATTACCCAAGATTAATAAGGGAGGCTGTAGAAATTGCGAAGAGACCGGAGAACGTCAACCGAGAAGACGGTTACAAGTTGAGTAGCAGTCTAAAACGAATTTTTTCAAATTCATATTCCGGCAACAATGGGAGTCCAGACTTATATATAAAGACGAGCGAGACAAATAAAGCAGTTCAGTTAACCTGATGAAGCTGGCAGGAGGACCAGCATAATATTGTTGTTTAAAAAAACATACATCGCGGAATGAATCCCGAAAAAATAAGGAACAGTCAACACTGCATCCGCGGAAACCTACGAGCTAATAGAATAGGCATGTTAGGTTAGTGATAAATACAACGTGTTGAATTCTTGTAGAGAGTCGATATTGCATTGCAGGGTTGCTACAGACAAAAATTATGCATTTGTCAAAACTTTCCTTTACCAGAAGAAATAATCCATTCTGGTTTAAGTGCATATCTGAATACAGACATGAGAATTGTAGCACAACACATTCAGGTTTCCTCATCATTTGGTAATATAAATAGGAATTATAGTTAAATAAATCACTTCAAGATATGCAAAATATATGAAAATTGATTGTATTTCACCCTGTGAGTCCATGTTCCAACTTTGAAATGCATCTGCATGCCTGTGCTGGTGCATGCTTGGAGCTGTGGTATGTTTTTGGACAATCCTTATCCTAAGATATCGATTCCCAGTACATAGTGCTATTCTCCCTACCATCTCCTCAACTTTAGATACCTCTAAATACCTCACATCGTCTACCACTTCTTATTTCATCCATAATTCCTACCCTCATGCGTCCCTTTCCATACTTCCCCAGTGTTCACCCCTCTAATAACATTTTCAATATTTCCTCTCCTTTCAAAATATCCTCCATCCATGCCATATGCGTTCTACCATCAGCTTCCTCTCCTCTCAAATCATACCCAATTTCTCCTCGTCTGATACAAAGGCTGCCATGTGGATTAAAAGAGAAAAAAATATTATAATACCAAAGAGCCATCGATTACTGATGATTTTTCATTAATTTTTAACCAAGCAAAGAGCTGATGGATCCCCATTGACTATCCTTAGTGTCAGCAGCGGCTCTAGCATGTGTCACATGGGTGGACCAGATTATAAAATGGGTGGGCCTAACCTCGAGTTAAGGTGGATAAATGCAAAGGACAAAATATAGTTTAAAACATTTATTTCTTGACCTTACACAAATGGCACAAATGCAAGTGCATTCATTTTATATTCTCTTGAAAAACAGCAAAATTGATACCACCGGGAAGAAAGCGAAAAACTGTGAAATATAAATTAACAAGCAGTTGTTTACTTACTTTTAAAACAGATTTATCCTTCTGTTGTTGTGACTGATGGCAAAATGTTAACCACTCTTTGTAAGTCAATAGTCTTAGTCACAGTCCTTTCTATTGCAAGAATAGACAAATAACTTAGGCGTTCATCAGACATTGAATTCCTTAAATCACTTTTTACACGTCGCATGCACGAAAATGTTCTTTCACATGATGCAGAGGAAGCTGGAATAGTCACTGCTATTTGACTTAAGTTGTACAAATCATGTAATGCAAGTTTATATTGCTCTAACAACTTGAGCAATGCAAGTAAATTCTCAATCTTCACTCCGGTTTGCTGTTCATGTCTTATGATAAGATTTTTTAGTATCTTTATTTCTGCCTCCAACGACTTAGAATTGCATGAATAATTTCGTGCTAATGGCAGTAATATTTGCTCATCCATAAAATGTTCACTTTTTGGGTTTAGACAAGTGATTCCTTTAATAATTCCAGAGTTTGAAATAAAACGATCTCAAGCTCACTGTCTATAATATTTAAAATTTTATCAAATACTAAAGATCTGAAATCTGTTAGTTGCACAGGTTCCAGGCTGTCTTTATTCTGCAAATCACAAACATATTCCCCAAGATGTTTTGGCAACTTTCGAATTCTTCCAAAGGTAGAGGAATCTGTGGGAATATCAGCACCTATTTTTGTTGCAACATCTACACTTTCTTTCGATACATGCGTGAAACCTGAGTCTGACATACGCATTTGGTTGAAATGATCCCTTGTAGCTTCTACTAAGTTGATTGCAGCAACAATATCAAAGTCTTTGCCCTGAAGGAAATCAGATAGTGACTTACACTTTTCTAGCAAACATGTGAACAGGCATAAATGAAAAATAAAAGAAAAGTTTAACTTTGCACTAAACCCTGATGCTTCGGTAGCTCGTTCTGAATTTTCTGCCTGAATGTTTACTAGGGTTACAATGATAGCTTCAATTGTCTTCTTCACAGCCAAACAAGAAGCATACTGACAGGCCCATCTGGCGTCACTTAACTTTTTTAATTCCTTTTTTCCAACCTTCATTTTAATTTGTGTATCAATAAACATTTGATGCACTGCCGACCCGCTCATAATAACATAGAGTCCCTGCAGTGTCATAAAAAAATCTGTAGCCTACTTGATCCCTCTACATGTGGCTACTATGACGAGATTCAACTTATGGTTCACACAGTGTGTGTAGATGGCTTGTGGGACTTCCCTGCTTAAAAGAGCTTGAACACCTGCACAAGAACCACTCATAACGGCAGCTCCATCATATGTTTGTGCAACACAGTAATTTAAATTGACTCCACAGTTTGCTAGTTTTTTTTAAATGCAGACTAACAAAGAAGAAGCATCCAATTTTTTTGCAGGTTCAAAGCCTAGAAACCTTTCGTGTATGTTACCATCTAAATAGTACCGAATGACAATTGATAGTTGCTCAGTTTTTGAACAATCTTTTGACTCATCAACCATTAGAGCAAAATACTGGGCTTCTTTCACTTCATCTGAGGTATGTTCTAGAACAATATTGCTCATGGTGCTACGAATATCGTTTTGCATATCATGATGTATTTGTCCCTTTTAGATTCAAGTTTTTTCCTAACACTTGGATCTTTTTTCCCTATAAGTTCCATTAACTATAAAAAATTCCCCTTATTCGCACTATCTTTCAATTCATTATGAGCTCTTTGAGCTATTCCTTGAAGGGCTGTGTATCGAAGTACATCGGCAATAGTTTCTATGTATCCTCTGTTTTCTTTAACTTCTAGAGCATATGTTTATCTAGCAGAGCAGCAACTGATGCATTCTCTCCAAACTTACTTTTTAAATTTTTGAAAGACTCCCAAGCAACTACAGAGTTTTTGTGTGGGAAGCTGTCCTCATGCTGCATAAAGCCGGAATTAGAATCTATTGCTCTTTTCCAATTAGTGAAACCCTCACTTACAAAAGTAAGCAATTCGCTTTTTGTGCCTTCAGTTTGGGGACGGGAAAATCGACAGGCAAAACAAAATGCAGCATCATTTATGATACTATATTCCAGCCATGGATGAATTTTGTACCAACCAGGCTGGAAATTTCTTTTTCTGTCTCCAAACAAGCGGAAAGGAAAATGCCTTAATAGAGGTTGTTTTGGTTCATCGGTAAGTTTCGTAGATATATCGCAAACTGAAGCATATGGATTAGTACTGCTGGTGCTACTACTGGGAATGGAAAATAAATCTTTACCTTTATTTTCACTGAGTTTTTCATTTTCTAATTGTTCTAATTCTCCTCGTACTTCCATTTCATTATCATCAAACACAATTTTTTCTGATTCACTTTCTGGATCGTGAACACTAACCTCTGCAGTTACAGATGGAGACACTGTAATGCCCTCATTTGGTTTAATAACTTTTTGTTGCCGACTGAAGAAATCAGATATGCTAGGCCGTTTTGCCATCTTACTACGCTCACTTTCAATAGTGATTTCAAGTGGGAATCAAACATCTGTGATTGCGAACATGACGAAACATGTATCTACTGTACTTAATAAATCTTGGCTAACGGAAAATGCTTTTTCAGGACTCCGCGATTATCATCGTCAGGCTTTCATGCTTGCAGATAACAAGGTCCTGTTTCACCATTCGACACTTGGAAAATGTAGCTTTAGCCTGACCATTTTTGAAATTACGTTATGTTAACCGTATTGTAGTAAAAATTTGCAAGCTTCCAGAAAAAAGCCCTTTTTTGCTTGGGTATTACTCGGCTCTATATTGAGATACAAGAATGAATCAAAGTCTAGAATAACTCTACATGTAATATCTTTGCGTCAAAACATCCTCTTAGCATGTAGGAGCCACTGAATCGGCGCGATTTTGTTCCGCGTAATCGATGTTCATGCCTTCGAAAGCATGCCGGCGACCAGATCTGCGTTGGTAATCTGGCGCTGCTCTCGCCCAGAGAGGTTTTCCCCCCACCCTCACTTCCCCTACATCTACCTCTCTCCCCCCATTGCTCTCTCTACTTCTATCTCTCTCACTTCCTTCCCTGCTCGACTTTGGGTGGGAATAACTGTTCGGCTCACCTCGGAGAGAAGAGCCACCGATGGACATCGGTGCTTTTCATTTGGGTAAGGCGATAGCCAATTATCCAACGCAGTAGCCGTCGATCGCCAACTCATCTGCATCCCCGGATCCATGGATTGGTCGATGTTAACTTCGTCGTCATAAAATCCACTGCTAGTGTATTTGTTTTATTTTACGGACTTAATATGGACAATGCAAAGTTGTTTAGCAAATTAACATAGTGGTTCCTATAACTGTACACTATTTGTTTTAATTTTATAACATAAAGTTTAACTTTGGACTTCGATTCTGAAATTTGTCCGTCTTATTTGGATGGGCCAGTGGGTGGGCCGAAAAAAATTTGGGTGGGCCCGGGCCCACCCTGGCCCACCCCTGGCGCCACCACTGCTTAGTGTATTCCAGAGGGGAGCTCTCCATTTAGATAGCAAAACTGTGAGCACCCAAGAGATCAAATGAAATGGTCAACTTCGGAGGGAAATATGGAATGTAACATCCCATGTCGTTGAGTACAAAGGTGCGATGTGGAAATCTACCTACAAAATGTAGCACTGTGGAGTTATGCATTTTGATGCATCAGTATAATGATAAAACTTTAAAATAGTATAATATCCAGAATAATAATTTAAAATAATAAACAACTATGACAATAACAGGTTGCCATGCCCTGCAACTTAATCAACAAGAATAAAATGCACAACTCACATTAATAGCCAAAATAATTGTCATTACTAAGCAGCAATTAAAAATCAAATGAAAAATAATAGTTCCCATTTACAAAATGAAATTCAAAATAACTGTCAAACACACAAGTTGTCTACATTTTGTACACATTCACAATCACAAAATTAAGTAGATTCTGGTTAATTGGGCCGCCGGTTATTTGGGGCAGCTGCTTAATTGGGGCTAGTCTTGAAGAACAGAGCCCAATTGAAGAATATCCCTGAGTTTTCTCCGCTAAATAGGGACATTGGGCTGCTGAATTGGGCCATATACTGGCGACACTGACTTTACGCTTGCAAGGAAATGCAAATTGTTTCATACTGGGAAAGTTTTTTAACATTCTACTTTTTTCATTTAATCTTATTTTCCATATTGGTACCTAATTCCTGCCTTCAACCCTTTCCCTGCAGCCTGGTTTCCCAATCATGAGGCTTATCTCTATAAATCAACTCTTCCTTGAGTAATATATTCTATAGAAGAAAGTCATGACCAACATTTTTATCTCTTTTTTAACTACCTGAAGATTTAGACTTTCAGAATTCCTGAAAAATGTTTATAAATAAATTACTTTTGCAGATATATAAAACCAATTGATAGTTTAATAAACTTTTTGCATTATGAACCTTATTTAGTCTTATTTCTTTCATTTCTACATTTGTTTATGCATATTTATGAGATACTTTGCTTAATTGGGGCAAAGTGCACCAGTCCCAATGTGTCCCAATTAATAGGAATCTACTGTATTATCATTTTTATGACAACTAGAACCGGACAAAAAATCTTCCTCAAAGTCATCCATGAAAGGAATAAGTAGATCTCCCTCCTCTTTTTTGTCATCATCTTGAGAACTGTTCTCTTCATCTTCTACAATTCTTTGGCTTTCATTAAAGCAACATAGTTAATAAAAAATTAAATAAATTATGTGATAACCGTATATTCTTGCATACCTTCACCAGCATTATCCTGATGCTTCTTGGACATTTTAATAAACCCTCAAGAGGCATGCTTTTTACAGTTGTCAGTCTTACGTTTCTACCATATATCATTTACATCAGAATCAAGCAAAAGTGGAACTTCTTTTTCTATGAGCCATTCATCATTTCACTTTGAACTATAGATACATAAAGAATCTTTGACCATCTTTTTACGTAAGTCTTCCATATAATTTCATGTTCTAATAACAAAAAACACAGCATTAAGTTTCTACTGCTAAAGATTATTTCTCCATTTTGAACACACCTGTCATGGATCAAATTACAAACATATACAATTTAGATAAGTTATAGAATATAAACATTAGACATATTACCCTGAAAATACCAATGAAAATGTGCTCCAAATATGTTCACATATTAATGATTGCATGTGAGGCTTAGAATTTTTCAGGCAAAGTTTCTCAATTCCAGACTCTCTCCGCCACACATTCCACCAATGAGCTGAAAACAAATACAAACAATTAGAATGAACTAGATAGTTGAATTCTTGTAACCATCAGGAGTAGGTAAGCTAGAGAACTAAAAAGTATGAAAGTTTGTTCTTTGACATGTATTTGAAGTGCTTCTCTTATTTGGATGAGTCCAACTGGATCTACATATGATCTGAATTGACACAACATTGATGTATATCATCTAAATTAGGCACAATATTTTCCACATCTTGTAATATTTCAATATTCACTTTGTGATCTTCATCACGTTCTTCAAAATAAAAACTGTGGATTTGAATAGTAACTTGCAGCATATAAAGGATGATACATTTGATTGTTTGATCTACTGTCAATTGTATCCCATCTTTTTTCGTTATTTCTGGTATGATTGTCTACAATGAATGAAATAAATTCCTTTGCTTTTTGCATTATATGGCATATAAGTTATAAATCCCATTGTTGGATATTCCTCAGACCATTTTTAAACCATTGTTAAAATCTCGACTATTGTGTTACAAGGGTTAAACTACAAAAAAGTTTACAGAACTGTATACCTGCATTAAAAAATCTGATGAAATCTTCAGAGGACCTACTTTTCGTGGAACTACAAATTCAATTAGGAAGCAGAATATACACATTAAAACTGGATGACAGTTAAGAGTAAATTATGGTCATTGATTGCAACCAGTAGAAGTCAGTAGGCTGGTGTACCTATCATTACTCCATTAGAATGAAGTTATGTAGGAATTGGTAGAAAAATCCTACTGAAACTAACAGACATTTTTAGCAGGGTGGGCCTGGTACAGAAGCGAGAGTGCATACAAGTGCATCAGATTATGTAAGTTGTACTTGTCTCACAAAATTGTAAGTTCAATTTTCATATACTTCACACTACTTTATTTTTTGATGAAGAGTTGTGGCGGTACTATGAGAAACTAGAAACATATAAGGTCAAATTGTCATGAAGGTTAACTTCAGGATAGTAAATGCATTATTGCACTTAAAACTACTCGAATTCAAAGTCCATTAACATTACCCCTTATGTTGTACCTGCGAAGGCAAAATTGCGATAAAATAAGAGGTGCATCTGCTTTGAGTAATTTTATTTTTCATGGCAAACGTTCGCAAAGTAGGACGGACCGATTATCTTCCATTACTCCCTTACCAAACCTCCTACAGACATCATTTATACCACGTTTTAAACCTTGAACTATGCATTTCCATATCAGATGTCTTTTTTCGTCCTAATTCCACAATTATAGCTTTTCAACCAGAGAACATTGGTAGCTCCAGCGTGAAATGAAAAAATCAACACTCACCTCCTTATCAGGCAATATTTTCTTCTTATCAGCTTCCGGTTCGGTTCTAGCTGGTGTTATTCATGAACAATACACAGCCATCACTCACGAAATGTTTAAAACAGTGAAAGCCACGCGTTTCGAAAAACGCCTAATGTGCATTTCGACCGCGCACACCATTTGAAAAACATAACAGGTGAGAAGCGATAATGTTCCCCATTGACCAGAGTCCTCTGGATTTCACTTGCAAAACTACTTTCTTACCACGTAGTTAAGATAGAGGACTCCCCGTAAACAATATATCTGTGCAGTAAACTGCGCCAATGCAAATGCTCATAATGCCTGGCCGGAACAACCAGCCGTACTTCGAACACTATTTCTAAAAATAGATGATAATTAATGTCATTAATGTATTACGTCTCTCAAGAACTAGGTTCTCTATTTTTTCTCTTTCCTGATCTTTATTTTGGGCTAATGATACGTCTATTACACCGGTATGAGTATATAATCTTCAACCTCTGATTAAAATTGAAACAATTCCTACGCATAATCTAAGAAGAGTTCTGATCCAAAATTGATTCTAATCTCTGACTGTAGAGCTTCAAATGAGACATTACTTGCTCTTTAATTACAAATTTTCCAGCATCCATATCCATACAATTCATACATACATAAATATTGAGCAACGATATTTCCAGAAATCAACATACAACATATCTTCCAAAGAGAATCAGTCTCTGTAAGTGTTGTGAAAAACAAATTAATCAGCAGAGAACCCTGTGTAAAATTGTACGCTATTACCTTTTCCATATCGTTATTTCACTCAAGAAGTTGAAATATGGAGATTTCACTATGTAGATATTATGAAGAGCAAAACCTTTTGTTAGCCTGTAACTTTATTCTTGTTTTTAAAATGGTATCATATTGATTAAATATTACATACATCTATAAGAAATTATGAAGTAACCTTTCTTGAGTGGTATTGAAATAAATACAATGAACTCTTTAAAGTATAGATAGAGTTTATTTTTTTCCAAAGGGCAGATATGTAGGGTCACTCAAGGAATAACATAATAATTAAGAAATCCATGAAGTCTTGGGATACATGAAAAACAAGTCCATTTGCCAATGTTGACATGTTAACACATTTTTTAACATTTTCAAGCTTACCCAACTCTTAGCTACTTTGGTTGACCAGGGTCAATGAAATATCTATTACTTCAGAAACAATTTAAATTTGAAGTGTTTGGCGCTAATTTAGTAACACAGTTAGATTTTACTCTTTGATTTTTAATTTTCAATCGAATTGCATTGTTTCACTTGGTAATTTCTTTAGGTCTTGGTTTTTCTCAATCATGCTATGAGTTATTATACAGAAATTTGAAGTGGTTAGTAACTCATGTACAAATAACATTAGCAGTACATGACACATACAACAATTTTTAACCTTATTATGTATATATATTTACATTATTATTGATACAACATGCATGCTCATTCATAGATTTAGTAGCATAATAGTTAACTAGACTTTTCTCCTACATTACAAATTGGACGATTTGTACAACAGAAAGGAAAGTCACACTCTAGGTAGAAAATTAAATACTCTATAAATATTTATGCAAAATCTAACAACTGTATTTTCATACATAGATGTTTCCCTATTTTTTTGGTGGCATGCATAAATACTTTGGGGTTATAAGTTTTGATCATTACAAGCATCATTACATTTTATACAAAAGAAATATATCTTTAAAAACTGAGAACAATATTTTCCTCTCATAACTTTCTTTCAACAATAAAAAAAATGCTCTTTTCAAAATTTTTGCTTGTTCATGCTCACCACCATGATTTTCTTGTACCCTTGATCCCTAAATCCACTGGACTTAAGTAAATACAATCCTTTATTAGTCCTTATTTCACTTACGAAAATCTTCAACTTTCAAGAATTTCTACTGAATTGATATTTCTTAGAGTACTATAAAGTCTTTGCCTCAGTTCTTTATCAGATGTCAATTCAAAATCTTCAAACTTAACATTACAAGTGATCCTCTAGATTAATTCAGGAGTATTTTTTTAAGAAAAAAATTCCAGGATAGTGATTCTTCATCAGAAATAATGGTAACATACCCACTTATCAATAAATCCACTTTGGTCTTTGTTCATAAGGCCATCAGTATGAATCGATCTGTATGGAAGTTATTCAGGTGCTTTAGTAGGTAGATTAATTTACTAGGGCTTTCGTTCACCAGCTCTGTAAACTCAGCTAAAGACACCTAGTCTCATTTTCATTTAAATCATCCTTACCATACCAAATAATTCCATTTTATACTCACCTGAGAGTCTCCCTAACTTTTTCATGTATGTATTTATCAGCACTCATTTTATGCAAACCTCTTTCATACTTTCCTAAACTCAAAGACTTGGAAATGTCAATTAACATAGAAATTTGAATTGAAATTCCAACAGCCTTACAAGGAATCACTTATCACCATTTACAGAGGATCCATGTCCACAAAGTCTAATGTTGCATGTTTGAACGCTTTCAAAATTGAATGCATCCACAAAATACCATTTGAATAGGTTTTTAACTTTGGTTAACAGCATCAAAATAAATCCCTTTGCTTTCCCAAAATTATTTGGTGGCTTTAACTACTAACTTTGGGGGAGTAGTTAAAAATATTCAGAAGTCATGATGAATGATTTACATGGTAAAATCTTGTTTCTGTCATCACAGAAGTCAAACAAAGGGTTTTCCGTGAACTGCATAGTATGAATTGTATGTGAATTCATTCAATGAATCCTGGCCTGAAGTGGGGCTCAATGATCAATTCTAACAAACAATTCTTTAATTTCTTCCACATATTTGTTTTAAAAAATGTGCGGAAAACTTCCAGTTATGCCAGGCAAGCTTCTCAATGCTTCATGATCACTTAATCTCACACATTCATTGCATAGTAGACTGATGATGAAGTGGAGGTTGATGAGGAAACCATTGCAGATGATGCTGAGACTGATGTCACCAGGGCAGGGGAAGATGATGTCCCAGTTGCATCGGAAATGACGAGAGCAGAGGTGGTTACCACCACTGGCTGGTGGTCCAATGGAGGGAAACCTGGTGAGGCACTGGCACCCTCGGGAACCCCCCTCTCCTGCTGGTCTGCCCTCTTGCCAACTCGAGTGGGAGATCCTGCAGGGGGGGGCACCCATGTCCCTCCACCCCCTTGGTGAATAGCATAGCCACCTCCTCCGCCTATGTGCTGCCCCGGCCTTGGAGAACCAACACCTTGAGGTGAGTGGTATTGCTGGTGGTAAGTTGCGGTGGGGTAGGGCCCCATCTGCTGCTGGTAATGGTGGTAGTACTGCTGCTGTGGTTGAGGGGTCCCAGGAGGATTGTTGCCATTTGAAGCAGCGTACATCCTTGGGGTTTGGTACTGGGTTTGAGTCGGAGGATAATATTGATGGTTATAGTGAGGGTGTTGCTGCTGTGAGGGCTGTCCATAGAAGGATGGGGCGGTTGAGGTAGGAAAGGACACTGGTGAAGGAGGTCTTTGCTGTGGTGCCATTGGGCTGCCGCCCTGGGGCTGAGCAGTTCTGTAAGCTGGGTGAGCCACGGGCTGACTCTGCTGCTGATAAGAAGAGGGAGCTTGGCCATGGGGGGACAGCACAGCGCCCTGGTAGGCAGACTGCACCGCTGGACCACTCATTTGGTGGTGGTGCATCATTGGGTTCTGCTGCTGGGGAGCTGGATACCTCCTAGGCTGGGTGCTCATAACAGCACCACTGTGGTGCTCCATCCCATCAGCCGGGGAGTGATGGTGGTAGTAATAGTATTGCTGCTGTGGGTGTGGTTGGTGGTGTGTAGGCTGGTTCGGGGAGGGGTACTGCTGAGGATGGTACATGGGATGACGATGGGTCATGTATGAGGCAGGTGGAGGGGATGAACCATAAACGGGTGCCGTGACCATGGCACTGACTCTCCCCCTGTCTAGTGAGCCCGTGTTGGACACCATGTGACTGCAGTACTGTCCTACAGGAGCGGTCTCAACCCCTGGTGAACCATAGCCACCGCCTCTCATGCTCATGGATACACTGCCACTCTCCTCCTGCAGGATTGGAAGCCCTGCTGCTCTCTGTCTCCTCCTGGCTGCAGCAGCAGCTGCTGCAGCCACTGGGTTCGTCTGCGGTGCCTGCTGACCCTGTTCTGCAGGATATGGCCATGTGAGATGAGATCGGGCAGAGGCCACAAGTTGTGGGGGTGGGGAAGCCGCTGCAGAGATCTCCTGCAGGATCTGAGAGGTGGAGCCGAATCGTGGCTTGATACCCCTAACTGACGGCCGCCTACTAAAGCCATAGTCATCTGCAGCTGCCTCTGCCTCTGGATCGAGTGGTGCAGAGGAGGTTGTTGTGGATGTTGAAGAGGTTGTCATGGTGGTGCAGGCTGATGCTGTGGTGGTTATTGTATTGGTAGTTGAGGCAGCAGCACAGGTGGTCGTGGTGTTGTCAGAGAGGCTGTACCTGTGAGATAGTCAAATATAGTAATTTTCATCCAGAGTGCACCAGCCAAGATTGCTATGAACAATACGAACATCAAAAAATAATTTAGAACAATTGTAGTTAATTGTACATACCACCACATAGAACTAGGAATTCTGGCTCATATGTCTTATCAATCGATAGAGTTTTCTGATATCTCAGCTTATATTAAGGAAAGAAAATGATAATCAACACTTTCAATGTGAAAAAATGATTCCATTACAAAAGAAAGATGCAAAGATATGTATTCACTAGAGGGATGAAATTAGCTATGAAAAAATCATTTGGCTTGATTGAGCTAAATAATTTATCATGTTGAATGCCAATCCATATATGTATACTGATTTTTGCATCTGCGCATGTGCCTGCCTACACTACCATTTGTGCATTTTGTAATTATTTGGGACCCGTGGACATATAATGAATCATACTTCAATTTGAAAACAAGCTGTTATGAGTGATAAAATGAGCAAAAATTTTAGTACGAAATTCATGTATTTCATTCATATTCATATAAAGCTTACAACTAACTATATATGAAACATAGTTTGAATGAACAACATATTTATTTACAAAAAACATTTGACTTAGCTAATTAAATGGTTCACCAAATACTACAATGGAAATATCAGAGCTATCCCTCTATTGTTGACAATTAGTTCAATATATTAATCCACATTTGGCTATTTCCAATGCCAGAAAAGTACTCACACTCAGTCCATTAGGCACTCCTCAATTTTCGATTGAATATTTTATTTAAATATACTTGTCCTATGGGCAGGCAGTTTTGAAAGACCAGGGATTTGCAAAAATCAGACTATGATTATCCAACAATATTCTATGCCTTGATCCACAGAAAAACCACACATCCATATTTGAGGTTGGATTAGAAACCGCAAACTTGTGGCTGTCTGGCAGGCATGTTACCACTGATCTGGCAACGGCAGCAAGTATGAATGCATTTGAAGTTCTTTGATAAGGTGGAGGAAAATTGGGGTTCACATAAGCCTCTTGAATGGAAAATGCTTTTTCAAAAAGTTCGTTCCATTTGGAGTATTTGGATTGCAGTTGTGCAAGAGGAGATTTCAAGGAGATGAATGGTTTTATGGAAAACCATCCCTCATACAAAAGTATTTTGCATCTGTTCCTTGTTAGGTATAAATGAAAGACTAATTAAGATGTCTTAGGACAATAAAATAAACTATACATGAAAATACATTATAATATGAAATGGAACTTTGCAAAATATCCATGGTGAGATATTACTTCCATATGTTAAGATATCCAATCATTTTAAGCCAGAATACTAAAGCCAGAGCCACAGAAAAACAAATTATATACAATGCATGTTTAATGCCTCTAAGTTTTCTGGAATTAAACTTGCATAGAATGAATGTCAAAAACCAGAGAACTCCAAGGAAAGACACTTGTGCTATGACCATAACAAACCTGCTCAGCTCATGCAAACAATCTTCAGAATTTGGCAATGGATTTCATCATAGTACATGTTGAGATTCTAACTAAAATCATCACAAAATTAAATACAGAAATGCATGGAATGCCCTTTAATCCCTTGCTGATGTCAGTATACAACCTTTCCATACACTCTGTTTTTGGCTATAAAAGGCCTCAGGCTAGATCATCTCAGGTAATCAATACTACTGTAATGTCTCACAATACATTAAAATAAAATTGTAAAATATAAATATTGAAAATCAAATTTTATCAGTACCTCTTCCTAATTCGTTCAATCCTTCCTGCATCACGTTGGACGAAGAGAGCTAGTTCATCCACGGTGCCTGCAACACCACCTGTATTGGTGGCCACGGAGCTGATGTTGCCATTCTCAACAATTGTTTCACTTTCTCCAGGACCTCCTTTGGACTCAGCTGTCAGAGGCTTGTTGCCATTGGTAACACCTTCCATTTGGCCATTACTCCCTTCCACTTGTATCACATCAGGTGGGGGGTGCATCATGGGAAGAGCATCACCATCTAAAACCTAGATGTGAATAGAACAAATTGAAAGCCATAAAATATGCATTTCTTGCTAATTTAGACTCTCTTTGACGAATTTTGAATTCAAATTACAATGTTCTCTATGTTTTCCTGTAGCAATCCTGAACAGGTTGTTCTGAAGTCGCTTGAAAAATTCAAATTATGTTTCCTTCAGGGAAACATTTCGGCCCTGCATTTCATTTCCTGAGCTGACAAGGTGATAAAATACATTGTATAATTTCTTTGATAAAATAGGGAATATAGGGACTTTTATCTTTACTCTTTTATTCAGGATCACATATAATAATGAAGAGGTGAAAAGGGTATTACTGAATCACCTGCTCAAATTTACAAAGTTCACATGTTCACATTTATGTCTGAGTGATAGGGAGATTTAGAGTAGGTACTTAGGCAAAAAAGAGTCCAATATAAATCTTCCTCTCACAAGTGAATATCCTGAGAAGAAAGACACTTAAGCCAAGCCTTCTATATGAAGACATGTTATCACTGAAGCTTGGAGTGCTCATTGGACAGATTATTAATTTAAAAGGATTGTATAATTTTTTATCAGAAACTACAAAATGTTTCCATATGCTCCTGCCTGAGTTACCACGTATGAAAAACGTGAACTGAGAGATATCAACAGATGACCGATAAAAATTGTAGAGAGGACACTCTTAGGACACTTTCTGAGGCATTACAGCCCTCTGGATGCTACAATAGGGGGATGAGTAAATATGGGAGATTCACAAGGGTAGATCATACAATGGAGAATTCACAGCGATAATTATTAAGGATGTCAAAATGAGGAATTATGACGGAACTTGTGAGTTGAAAGGTGAATGGTATGCAGAGCAGTAGCCTGCGAATAATTGAATACATTGACTGTATTAGGCTTGACTATGTGGAAGTTAATGATATTCATTTTGAATAATAACATTTTGCACTTTTCAACATTTTATTTAAGACTGCAACTAGTATCACCATGATATGGTTTCACCTTGATAAGGCCAGAAGATGTCTTTTTACAGAAGAAATAGTCTTAGTTTAAATAAAGAGTAAAAAGGGCTAAGTGTAACAGTTGAATGTGAATTATACAAGACATGAATTGATGGTTTATCTACTGATGATGATGATATAGAGTCGAGAACCCCTGTGTGACAGTAAACAGCAGGATTTCATCCCGTGACTTTTATTCATTTTTACATGCCTTTATGTCCAAAAATTTTCACCTTCCTGAAGTAATCCATACATTAGTTTTTTTAGAATTCACCTAGAACACCCAAACGGGTCATGTCGACCCAGATATGTATTTGCACTTAGTATCATCACCAAAACTTCTTTTTTATTAGTGTTTACTAGTTATTATGCTGCACATGTTGTCCGTCCCACTTTGTCCTATCTTCCTCATTTGGTTACCTTCCATTCCTGGATCACGTTTAAAAAATATTCTCATATTCCTTCCTTCCACTTTGTATCCCCACCCTTCTCATTTTTAATCCGGTCGATTCATGGCATATTTAGTAATTAATTTATTGGCAGTGCACAGTGTTCCTTATCACTATTTTAGAGTGCAGAGAATACAATATAGCGCCTTACTGACGTATGGACTATTCTCACTTTGTTGCCACCAGCTCTACTTTTTCTCTCCGAATGACAAGTGGATAATACAAATTCAGTCTTCCTCTTTGTTCCACAGAGTGAAGTTTGTAGCTAAAATTTTGAGTTTCATGGCGATAGTGGTTTTGAAGTTCTCTGTATTCAAGCACGTCTCTGAGTCGCGCATTACGATCTGTTGAAATTAGTGTGGAGCAGCAAATGATTCAGGTGAATGAGTCGGATGGTGGAGAGTTTTTATTTCACAGCTCCGATGATGAGCAGAAATTTGAAACTTGCAAAGAATCAACCGATTCTTCAGAAAATGACGATGAATGCAGTTAAGACACAAGAAAGAGTGCATCTAAAGATGAGCTAAATATTTGACGAAAAAGGTTATATTATTTTGTTTAACACATTCATATTTTTCACAACTTTGTTGTAATAGGGATGTTTAATTTCGGTAGGACGAGAACTTTGTCACAAAACAGTCCTACATCTTTATGTAGAGTATGAGAACGACACGGTCAAGGATAACTGTATAAATAGTCAACAAATTTCAGACTGTGTAGTATGCGTCTCATGCTGCCTTTTCTTCGCCATGCAGAAATATGAACACAGACAACTTCTTAGAATCTCTCAAATTTGGCTCAATTTGTCGAGGAAAAATCCACTATTTTAGTTGGAACTGCGAATCGCTCTAGAAGAGAAGTACCAATCTCTCAAAAAAATGCATGGAAAACTTCCATGCATTTTTTTGAGTACATACTACATAAGAGTACTACATAAGAGTACTGAAATCTTACCATGTTATATTAACGATTTAGCAAGGAAATTGTGGGGAATATATCCTAGTAATGAGTTCTCTTCACTCCAGTGTTAGTGTAACTTATTCTTAGAAAATATTCCTCACCCTGTGTTGCACTATAATGCAACGAAGATGGGGTGGACATAGTGGAAAAGATTGCAACGCAGTACATAGTCAAAGTGTTATCAATAAGATGGCCTATTCATAGTTTCCATAACATTCTAGACCTGGCAGCAATCAATTCCATTGTGATATACAAGGCCGTCACTGGTAGGAAAATTTCACGAATAAATGTCATCCAACAACTTGTAGAGGAACTACCCAATGGTTACACAAATAAGAGATGGGGTCTGGAACAACCTTTTGACATTATAAATGCAAACAGGCTGAGGTGTCAAACTACATAAAATTATATAGGAAATAAAAGGCCAATTCTGCAACACTGAGGCCAATGCCATAAAAAAATTGTATACACATGTGCCAAATGCATTATCAAAAAACAATAAAATTATTATTATTATTATAAACAATAAAATGTATTTTTATTCCTAATACATCAGATTTAGACATGTGCATCACTGCAATAATAAGAATCCCAATGTTAGTTACTATTGATTTTTGGGAAAATTCCTACTTCGACCGAAAAATAATATTTTGAACTTATTTATTGCAACCAAATTTTGAAAAATAATAGAGTTGTATTAAATAATGTGAAAATTCTTCGTGTATATTGAGCTATGACACATGAAGCAATAAAAATGAAATAAAATTGAAAAAATGATAAATTGACACAAATGTCGTAAGTTTATATATCAATAAATCATCGATATTGTCAAAGTTATGAAAGTTATAAAGTGAAATAATCGATGAATATGAAGAGGAAGAGTGACAGTGTAGTAAAAATGGAAACTTAATAGTGCAAAGTGAGGAATAATTTCATTATATACAGTGGGTCAAAATGACCCACTTTGGGCATTGAATGATGTTAAAAAGTCTGGGCGTCCTAGTGTTTAATTTATTTTACTCAAAAACCAAAATTTGTTTGTTTTATCATTTATAACACTTATGCGCGTCAAATAACTGACATTTTACTGTGGCATGCAAAGCTGGAACAATCAATAAAAATCAAGGTAACAGAAAGGGTATATTTAACAGCTTACGGCGAATATTGACCGTTATTAACCATTGACATAATAAAAATAGTTCAAAGAGAGTAAACGAGGGAAATAAGAGTTAAAAATGTGTTTCAAAGTGGAAGAGACCATTAGAGGTGGTTTTAAGTTTGGATATTGATAAAGAGTTGTCGATTGATGGAAGAGAGTACCTGGGTAGTTCAATTGGTTGGAGCATTCAGCACAAAATCAAGGGTTCTTGGAATCCCAGTCCAGGTGAATAATTTTTCCCCAGTGAATTTCTCACAAATGTGTGACCACTGGTGGGTGACTCCATTTAAACTACTGTTAGGCCAGTTAAAATGTTCTTTGAATTTTATTCACACTTCATCAATTTCCTCCAAGCTGCAGCCATAAGTTAGGGCAATACCAAGATGTGGCTAGCTACAGATGGTAAATTTTTTGGAATGGTTATACCTACTCAAGGTTGTCCTTTGTGCAACAACTACATTATTCCCCTAAATTCATTTTAAAAACCAAGGCTAGGCATCCTATTTGTGTACAGCAAAAGTGGATTCCAAGTTTTTACCTTTTCTCTTTAGAAGCCTAACACTTGCTCATGTTTAAACAACAAATAGGTTACCATACAATCATAACAGCAGTTGATAAATCAGAGTAGTAGCTATGGATGGGTGGTGGCAGTGGAAAGTCTCTGACAGCACTTTTATCTGGGTGACATTTTAGGGATTAAAAATGTTTTAAAAACTTTTAATAATGACAAGAATAAATTGTTTGGCTATACCAATAGTAACCAATTAAAAAAATTATGACTATTATCAAATATATTTTCAAGGTTCCCTTTTACAATAGAAAAGAATAGTGCACAATATAGTACAAAATGATGGAGTGATTATGTGTTCTTTCAGTAATTTTGTAATCAAATGCCTGCATTTTTCAGGTATCTACAGGAAAATTGTGGTCAGCAGCCACATGGTGTATTCCATAACAATGGAAGAATCTTCGTACCAATGCCGATTGAACCTACGAGTGAACTGTGAATCTTATTTTATAAATAAAAGGACCACCTTCAGGTGGCTCAAACTCTAGCTACTCCACAGTAGGGCTGGCCGGTTTTACAATTTATTGGTTCCAATATCAATACTTTGTAACATTGGGATTCTAAAATCACATTTTTTGAATGACCAATGCCAATATCCGGCATTGGATATTGTTGGTCGGAAACACCAATATTTGCTATTAGAATTTGGTATATTGAAGAACCAATATTTGCAATTGGAATATTGAATATTGGATTACCAATGCTAAAAATTCAAATAGTGAATATTGGAACCAGGTGAAGAGGGCGGTTGGAGAGCGCCCTAATCTTTGAAAACAGATGGCGTGCGTGGCACTCAGTGCATCACTGCCTTTTCCACCATGATTCATAGCAATAACTGGGGAAAAGAATCTTACACTGGTTTTCTTGTTTTATTAGCAGACTTTTACATAGTTAAAAAATGCTTTTTTTTAAGTGACCCACCTTGGCTCTAATACACTTCTGCCACCGGTTTTTGTTTTTCACTTGTAAATTCTGCTATGTTCAGTATTTTCCAGTACACCAATATTTAATTTTTTCCACAATTTCCAATATTACAGTATTTCCAATATTATAATATGCCAATATTTTCCAATATTCAATATTCCAAGAGAGGTTAGTGATATTGGTCCATTTTCAATATTTTACGATAGTGGGCATTGATATTGGGATTCAAATTCCGCCCAACCCTACTCCACAGGGCAGAATGGGAGAAATGAATTCAATAGTCCAATACAGGTTATTGATATTGGTCCATTTTCAATATTTTAAGATAGTGGGCATTGATATTGGGATTCAAATTCCACCCAGCCCTACTATATAGGGTATACCCTATAGGGTACAATGGGAGCAAAGAATAAGAGTTTCGTCCTCTCACCTCATCGATATCTTCCAAGCTGTACGCATCCGTCTGGGCAGTGCTGTGGCTGGCAACCGATGACCTATCCCCAGGAACGGTCACGCTCAGAGTGGACAGGAACTGCTTCCTGGCCTCCGCCGTGGCCGCCGCCCTCGACACGGCGGGCTTGGGGCCCACGAAGGCCGACGGGGGCAGGGACTGCTGCGGCGGAACGACGATCCCCTGGTACGAGGTGTCGACCCACAGCGTCGCCTGCGTCGGGTACCCCGGGTGAGGGTACTGGTACCCGGAGGGTGGCGGGGGCGGCGGGGGAGGAGGCGGAGGGGGCGGCGGGGGCAGGGCCGGGGGCAGGTCGGGCGAGGACGAGGAAGACTCGACCGCGGACCTCCTCGAGAACAGATCCGCCAGTTTCTTGTAGGCCGACCCCCCCGAGGACGAAGAGGAGGCCGAGGAGGAACTGGAGTTGGAGGAGGAACTCGCGAAGGAGTTGGTGGAGGAGGAAGACGAGGCGGAGTGGGTGGAGGAAGGGCTGTTCTCCAGCACGACCAAGACGGAGCGAGGCTTCGCCAGCAGAGCCTCGTTGTCCCTCATCATCGTCCCGCCTCCTCCTCCCCCTCCACCCACCCACTCGGGGGCGACCAAACTGTCCGCGGTCTTCCTGACCGACAATCCGTCCACGACGTCCACATCCTCGCCTTCCTCTGCCAGTCCCTCCTCGACTTCCTCGACGGTTACCTCCTCGATAACGCAGCTACTTGTGCTGCCACCGCCGTCGCCCGACTCCCTGAGCCTCTCCTCTTCCTCCTCCTCCGCGTCGTCGTCTTCCTCGTCCACTCCCTCCCCGAGGCCGCACGTCAGCTGTCTTATCCTCTCGACCAATGAGCTGCCTCCCTCGTCGCCGCCCGAACCGCGGCCGCCGTACTCGGAGGCGCCCCTCCTCTTCGGCTCAGCGCCCCTGACCAGCAGGAGGCTCCTCCTCAGCGCGTTCCTCTCGATCGTCCGCCTGATCTGCGAGTTGGTCCGCGCCATCGCCCCGGGAGAGTTGTCCTCCTCGTCCAGATCCACACCACCGTCCCCGCCGATGAGCATGGAGGAACTGGGGCTCAGGGCCGCGGCTGCGGGAGGCGAGGTCCGACCCCTAGGAGCTGACCTGTGGGGTGAATTTGACGACGTTAACGGCATTGTACACACAGTACATAGGAAGAGACACCAGGAAGTAAAGAAACTAGCATTAACTGAGGAAAGGTGGAGGGCTGCAGTCAACCAATCCTAGGATTCAGCGACTACTGAATGAATGAAGTGTACAGAAGAGTAGAAGAAGAAAGGACCATATGGAACACCATTTAGCAAAGAAGAATAAGCTGGATTGGACACATCCTGAGACACAATGGATTCGTGAAGAACATAATTAAAGGAATAACAGAGGGAAAAGTCCCCAGAGGAAGACCCAGGAATAAGTTCATGGACCAAATAAAGAGGAATGAACATAGGAAGAGATACCAGGAGGTAAAAGAACTAGCATTAGATAGGGAAGGGTAGAGGGCTGCAGACAACCAACCCTAGGATTGATCGACCAATGAATGAATAACATTTTATGAAACTCAACTTACTACGCTAGACCATATCATGAGAGTAAAATTTATAGGCTGGAGAACGGACAGGTTTAAAATCTCATTATTCCCGCGAACGACCATAACAGTTGCCAATGAGGCTTTTAACTAACAAGGGACAGTAACGAAGTGGAACACCCTGATTTGGTTAAAGCGTGGCAGGTTCGTAGATAAAAGTGAAAAAATGAAACCTTGTGGCCTACGAGCCGACATATTAGCGATTAAAACCCGCGAGGCTACAACCCGGGCCACATGCTGTGACAGTGACATCACGCATGTGAAACCTGAGAACCTGCCGGGTTTCAATCAAGTAAAGGCGTTAAACTTCGCTAATGTTCCTTGTAAATTTGTTGATAAGTAGCGTAGCTAGTTGGTTGAATTACTTCATTGACCTTAATTCTTCTATCCTTATAGGCTACCAAAGACAAGCATCAAGCCATGCATGTTTTTGGTATTACGCTTGAATCTCACTCCATTTATGCAGCTTCAACATATATTAATACATATGGTTTCTCTAACGTTGATGGCATGCCTAGATTGCAATGCACGTTGGTTAAATATTTGTCCTGACATATATTTGCATGTTTTATTACAATGCAATAACATGGTAGCTTCATTATCTTAATTAGGGTACAATGTAGTATATGCTAGTGATAACTCATTTTCTGCCATTACATAAGTCACTACATATGACGTAATTAGCGTAATATACCTTCTTTTCCATGAGGTTACTTCATTTTGACGCAGTTTCGATCGTCAAATACGAGAGGGGAGAACTTGAGCATTCACCCCTCTATGAGCTTCCGCTATTCTCTATCAGGTTATCTCAAAATAACGAGAAAAAAATAATTTCTTTGAAGTGACACCTCTTTCGGGTTATTTTTGATTTGACTTGGTAGAAAATTGCTTCGCCAGCGGATCTGAAGTGACTTGAAAACGTGCATATTTTTACTCAGTCCTTATTTTATATATAACCTTGAATTTTACAATTTTATTGTGTCGCCATGTTGGGCGACTTACATAAAGCAGGTAACATGGTTCAGTTTTTGCTGATTGTGTTCATTTTGACCAGTGTACAAAAAATACTCCATGTCTTGTCGCATACAATATTTTTTATTACATTGCTGTCTTTGAAAATAAGATATCATAATTTTCCCTTATATTCTATTCAATGATAACCGCCGAACAAGAGAAGGAAAGGAGCTGAAAATATTGCCATAACTCGTTTTGAACTCACAAAATACGGATAAACCAACTGTAAAAATCAAAATCAGGGAAAACAAAAATGTTGATAAAAAATTCCTGGTTGATTTCACGAGAATTGACTAATTACTTTTGCACCATGGTCCGGTTCTTATTTATGAGGTTATCAACTTGGAAAAAATATTCCAAACGCTTCCGTCACTCAAAAGATTTTTATGGTGCTCATCTTTTTTAAATTGAAATAAACATGGCATATTTCCCTTAGCATGAAATAAAATGTTTTTTTTTTACAAATCATGAAAAATGCACGCCAAAAAGGGTGGAATTCGCCTCTGTGAACCATTTAACTAGACCGGTTCTTAGACCGGATCTCCCAATTACCGGTCATGTGCGTTGTTACACTATCGCTTAAATTTATATTTATGTTTTTCAGAATGGTTCTCCTGAATACGATTTAGAATGCAACAAGCGATAATTTTTACGTAACAAACATATTCAGGAGAAAAAACATTAACAGAAGACGAGAAATAGAGGAAATAAATATATTCCTGGAGGAGGACTAAGTCGACCAACACGACGAATTTCCGCGGCGGTTTCAACGGGCAAGATGCCGCTTGTGCAACCGCAATGACTGGAAACTCAAGTCATCAAGGGTTTCTTTTTTATCAAATACCCATCTCTATACGTACCTCAACCTCCGGAGGCACTCCGGATCCGGTAGTCCGGGGGATCCGGAGGGGAAGAGCTGCCGGAGCGCCGAGTCCGGTCTCCCCGGAGGATGCTGGTGCTGGTGACTGGAGAGGAGGATGTGACCGTTCGATCCTCCGGCCAGCCGGAACGTCAGGGTCAGCTCCGTCGACTCCGGTGGCGAGGAGGACCCCGGAGGCGGCTGGCATGGGGACAGGAGTCCCGGAGCGTCCCTCTGGGGGTCGCCCTCCGGAGTGGAGTCGTGGAATCGCACGGACCTCCGGATGGTGCTGTTCCCGCCGCCGCCGCCCAGGTTGGCGGAGCCGTCCCTGGGAACGACGGCCTGTTCCGGCCCCCCGCTGTTGGCAGGGACGAGGGCCGACGGCGATGCCGATCTGGGCGCCTGCGAGTAGTTGTTGGGCGCCGTCAAACTGTTGCCTTGCTGGATGGAGTCGGGCACGTCGCCCGGGTCTCCAGGCAAGGCGCTCCGCCATAGCTTGCCGCCCTTCAGGATCCCGCTCAGTTGCTTGTCCTGCGCGGGCACGAGACCCATGGCGGATGGGGGGACCTGCTCCACGCCCATGCCAACCTCCGACCTCCCGGCCTCCCTCACGATTCGACGCTCTGTCACGGTAGTCAGGGTAATGGTCTCGACGATATACCTGCGACGGAGAGATTATACTTCATTAGAAGGGGTAGTTGTGTAAAAGATTCGGATCCAAATCGAAAAAAAATATTATCACAAATATAATGTGATTTTTTTCTGGTAAAGCCATGGTATGTACCATACATTTATTCGTACCAAGCAATAAACGCAACGCCTGAAGCCGCTGTTTTGGCAAAATTCTATTCCGAACCAAATTTTGTAAACTAACAAACTTGTGAAGACAAGTCTTTGTTTTCTTACAATATACTTTATAACACATGAAAACGAACGTAATAGTAAGTTATTCTTGTACTCATTAACATTAGTGACCAGCACAGAAACGCCTGAAGATAGCCTGACAGCCAAAACCGTTCGGCAACTTGTAATAATTTGCGGAAGTCTCAAACTTTATCTTAATTATTGTGCATATAGAAATTCAATGTTGTCTCTCCCCCAACCTTTTTAATATTTACGTCAAAGATATGGTGCGGATATGTTGGATGAATGATAAAAGCCTATATTTTCTTGAATAAATCAAAAAGAAAAGAAATTTGGTTGCAAAATGGATAATGGGCTTAGGAAAAGGTTGGAAAAGTGTTGTGTTTGGAGCGTCTGTGTGATTGAGACATGGATGGCTCAGAAAAAGGATATAAAACGGATTGAGGCATTGGAGATGTGGATATGGAGAAGAATGTTGAATATTAGTTGAGCAGACTGAGTGAGAAATGAAGAGGTATTGACCAGAGTGGGTGAAGATAGAGGACTAACAAAGACGATTAAAACAAGGAAGGAAAACTGGCTGGGACATATATTCAGAAGAGATTGTTTGATGAAGGAGGCTTTAGAAGGAATGGTGGAAGGAAAGGGTAAACGCGGAAGAAGAAGAAAGAAAATGACGGATGATTTAGAAGAGGAGACAGGCTACGCAGGGATGAAGAGGAAGGCACAAGACAGAGTATTCTGGAGGAGAGGCTACTGAGGACCTGCTAAACAGCAGTCTACCAATGATGATGATGGTATAGGAAACTATATCATCATCATCATTTTTTTATTATATAAGGAATATTATAGGAGGTAAGATAAAGACCAAGGGATAAATACGTAGAGAAAATAGAGAAGAAGTACATTCATGGGAAGAACTATTAAGGAGTAAGGGAACTGCCATTAGATAGGGAAGGATGGAGGGCTGTATTCAACCATCTTAGGATTGAACGATCAATGAATAAGAGGACAAACTTATGCAACTAGCAAAAGAGGGAGTTATTTTCAGCAACGAAAATGAACAAAAATTGAATCTTCAACTACTCCTTGAAATTCAGTTGCCTGCCATTGGGGAAGCAACCACAAATCGTCCCGTAACGTAGAAAGTTAATGCGTGCAGAACTAACGTCTTATTACGTTCGGTTTCGTCTGCTACCAAAGGTATTGCAAGAAAACAAACACTCATGTCTTATCTGACATATCGAGAGGGTGCAGATATCTTGAGGCCAGATAAGACTGCAAACGAGGCTCCTGCGCAGCGACACTACC
Organism: Ceriagrion tenellum; assembly: GCA_963169105.1. Taxonomy (NCBI): domain Eukaryota; kingdom Metazoa; phylum Arthropoda; class Insecta; order Odonata; family Coenagrionidae; genus Ceriagrion; species Ceriagrion tenellum. The sequence goes on from OY720639.1 coordinate 107,725,402, forward strand.
TGAGTGAGCTGGCATGTCCTTGCGAGGAAGAGATTATGGAGCTGCTTAACCGACTAACTCGATATGCGAGGAGCACCTTTAGAAGTCTCGATAAAAGTGGAAATATAGCTACTATGGATGCATTTATTTGTTTCAGACCGTACTCTTACAAGATACTCAGGCATAAGCTCCCATTCGATGCTTATAATGCGGTTTCCAACGATATAAAAAATATTGGTGACACTGTATAAAAATAGATGATTACGAAACCAAAAACTCAAATTTCAGGCAAAAATAAGGCGATACGAAAATTGAGTGCAAGAACAAAAAGCTGTTTTCTTTTTTGCTATTTCATACGAAAAATTACAAGCAGTGTGTGCAATTGAGTGTGGGCAATTTAAAGGTAAATGATAATTACTCTGCCCTGAATACAATATTTTTCCGATGGAAATATATGTTATTATTAATAGAAGACCCACTTAGGGGATCCTGAAGCCCCTGGACCTTTCAAAAACAACGAATTAATTCTTCAAGGCCCTGTGGAACATATGTACCCAATTTCATTCGAATTCGTCGAGGGGTGATCAAAAAAGCGAAATTTCAGCGAGATGAAATCGAAAATTTGAAATCGGTTAGTTTGTCTAGTTTAAGGGAAGTAATTTCTATAGCTACCACTCTTCTCCGCTTTTTTAAAAAAGGGATCTATAAGACTAGCTGAAAATCCATTTGGTCCATATACACACAATAGTTAACTATATCTTTAAATACGACCTATTATTAATTATGCCCGTGTTGGTGACTCACCAGTAGTTAATGATGGTTCATATTTGATTACGGGTCCGGCCCCCAAATTAACTATGCTCCTTGCGTATCCGTGCGTATTTTGTTTGAAAAAATGAAGTGAGTTTGGCGGAAAGTTCATTAATTGAGGGAAATTTAGCCAGGATTCTGAGGTGCTTGGCGGCAAAGAATTGCATTTAGGGATGGGTGATTATGAGGAGGAACTGAGATATGGTTAACCAGATATTTATTTTCATATAACCCAGCAAGGGAGACTGCCTATTAAACACAACTTGCTTCTCCTCAGTAATCATCGATAAAAGCTGTTTTGTAAAATTAATTTGAACATACGTCGTTTTCTTCGTGCAGTGCCAACCAAAGATTTCATTATTTTAGATACTCAATAAAAGAGTAGTATATAACAAGGAATATTTTTTTGCAAATTATAACAGAAAATATGTAGAGGAGGATTACAAGGGCTGTCGTAAGCGTAAGAAAGATTACTAACTAGAAAGCATACCAAAGGTTTCTGAGGATTAATAGAAAAACTTCATATACAATTGCATTTCCTCTATTTTCATCACTTATCTCTTCGCTACTTTGTTAATGGTACATAAACCAGTTATGGAACCCCTTTATGTAATAATAAATTCCATAAAAAATAATTTCCATCACAAAAAATTGCTGTGTGTGTTAACTAGCGTGATGGAAACAAGGTATCAGCAGCGCACGAAGGGTGAATTGAAACTACCCGCATACTGAAATGAAGTCAATAACCGCTCACCTCTGCACCTCTTCCACTTTCTCTCCCGGCACCTCGGCGGGGACGTCCCCGACCCGCACCACCTCCTCGGCGCCCGCCTTCACGAGCGCATTCTCGGGCGTCGGCTGGAGCGTCGGCGACGCGGGCCTCTGGGGGCCCTTGAGGGCCACCACCTCCTCGACCACGGACGGCGACACCGACGGCTGCTCGCGCGGGGCGAAATCCTCGCCTCCCGCCCCCGCGGCACCGCCCCGCCCCCCGCCTCCTCGACCGCCTCCTCGACCGCCTCCGCCTCCCGATTGGTTACCGCCCCCGCTTGCAGCGGCTGCCTTAGAAGCCGCGACCGCCGCTGCCGCCGCCGCAACTGCCGCCGCCTCCTTGCGGTGGGACTCGGCGAATCGGAGGGCTTCCAATCTGGCCGGCTCTGCGGATGAGAAAGGGAGGAAGAGAAAATCAGTGTTGGGAATGCAGTCGAGATGTAATTCACAGTAAATAAGTGCGAATAAAATATAAGGCCATTCCAGATTCCTCCAGCAAAAAAAAAGTACGATATTTATGCAGTGGTGGCGCTACGTGGTGACAGATGAGCATGAGTCCCTTTTCATTGCAAGAAACCATTCCCTATGTAATGGCTTAGCAAGGAGGAATAGGAAAATACGACCAGAAGGTTGAGGAGCGATGTTATTTTTTCTCGTAAGACCCTTCCAAGTGTATACCGCTGGTTTTGAGCCCCTTCTCAAGTAGAACTAAATTGTCTCAAAAACAGTAAATCGGAAAGCAAATATATTCGCAAAATATTGCTGCAATAAACCTAACAGCGTGACAGAATTTTAAAAGGAATTAGAGTAAGAACCCCAAGTTATTCGAAGGGAAAATAATAGGCCAATACTCATTCTAAAGTTCGAAGCGAACAGTTTTTGATCGGCGTTCAACATTTTTCGCTAGTGCTAACGTGTAGCGGTAGACAGGCAAATCATAAAGGAAATAGCTTGCAGACGCGATAGATTAAAAAATATCATATTTTCCACGTACAATGAGGGACCATAATAATTGCGACTGATAAGTTCCATGAAAGCCTCGCCCTCATTAGGAGCAATTGACTTTTCACTTGTATTTTATGACATATCATCATCACTAACTCCTAAACTCGTTTGTAATGTCGCGCATGATTTTTTAACAAGTATTATTACCTTATTGCATTCATAAATTGATTGCATTGCTGATATTTACCAGAAGTTGTATATTAACAATTCATTGCAACTTAGCGGATTCGTCAAGCACTAGTTTCTGGATTGTCCTCACGTAATTGCTCCTGCAGATTGCTTTCCTGTCTGCGCACTGCGATGCGTAGGTCTTGACTTGAAACAGGGATCAGTGCCGCACGCCTGGTGTGGAATCACCCCGTGCCACACACACGCAGATGGCTTGCGGAGTACTATATAGATGCTATTCTCCGCATTTCAAAAGTCGCGAATGTTTATTGTAAATTAGAGATATTCAATCTCTAATTCATATCAACTTTCTCACTCTCTAAGGCTCTAATTCCAAATGGGTATACTAGGTTTTTTTGCGAACAATATTAGCGTACAGCGTATTTTGTTCCAACTTTATTTGGATTGTTAATAGTCCTAAAGCATGCTACTGACAATTCCCCCATCTTTCAAGTGAATAGCTATTATATTAGCAGCGTTGCCTAACATTTACTGTCGTCTACCTTCCGCTGCTTTGCCAACCACGTCCATGTGAGTCCAATACGACGAGATGTATTGTGCATGTGGCTGCCACCAGGTTACACTACGACTATAATCTTTATAGGCCGATAGGATTGAATCCACTATTCACGTGACCACACGGGTATTGGGAAAAGAATCATTTTTACTTGTTGAAGTATACAGTGAACCTGATTTATATAATGAAATAAAGAATTCATATAGTCATGGAACAGATGAAAAAAGTACGTTCTTCAAGCAAAATATGGTTAATTTCGAAAACAACTAGTACATACTATGGCTTTAGTCATTTTTGCTTGTATTTAACGCTGAAAAAAAGCAGAAGACGGTTGAATCTAGTTGTCACAAGATTATATCGGATTTCGCAAGAAGTTTCATTTCGAAAGAAGACGCAGAAGGTGACAGTGTGATTGCCAAATAAAAATTAAGTTGCCAGGAAACACATTGCTCAACTTTGAGAATATTTTAAAACGATTACCTACCATATTAGGTACCTCAAGAGTGAGACATGTTGAAAATCAGCGAAAATGGTAAACATTCTTTTTTATATGGGCAACGAGTCAACACTGAGTAGAATAACACAATTTTCCCTTGTTTTACCCGCTTTTTTATTTGGCACAAGGAAATTTTATCGTCAGTTTTCGGGATAAGACAGCTTAGAAATGAATAATTTTTACTGTCCAAATTAAAAGAGGACACATTCTTTAAGCAGTCAGAAAAAAAATTATGACCACAGTTGCTTGACGGTGGCACCGCCTAAACAAATTTAGACCCCATGAGTCATAGAGGACACGGATGTTTTTCACATTTTCCAGTCAAAAACCCAGTGTGTAGCTAACAATTCACCTTTCCTCGGTATTTTTTTTTCATTTAAAGGTGTCGGAAGAGAAAAGAATCCAATTTAAGTCTCAAAATTAGTCACATCCTCGAATACGTTTTTAAGTAGTTCTGACGTATACCTTAATCACATGCGCACGAAGAAGCTTTGGTCCGAAGAGGATAAAATTACTTAGCAATGCCCTTTACGTCCCCGAAGCGCATTTACATCACCAACGTCTTTCACGTTGATAAGAAAAAAAAATTTGTGACTTTCCTTCCATGAGTTGAGCTGCCTCCGGTCGAGTTCTCGATTTATCAAAGCATTTCCAAATGACACTCAGAATTTCCGATGGGCCATGAAAAAGTGATGCGGACAGCGGGGAAAGCGCCATCTTCAGAATATGCGGGACCCTGGGTTGAAAAAGTTTACATCCGCAGGGGGGATGAGGCCGGGGGGGTGGAGGGGGGGGGTGCAGAACGCTTGTTTTCGAAACGCAAAATGTGCTGCAGTGCGGATGAGGATATTCCCCTTTTACCCCTTCCCCCCAACATTTCTCCCTCCCTCTCCGTGGCGAAATTAATTCCGCAACAGGGCGAGGCCCTTACTTAAACAGCTCCGTAAAATGCCCTTGGTGTATGCCTACTGTCCCCCGGATTAATGCAGCGCTGGCGAGAAAGAACGACTTATAATGGCGTGGTACCTACTCTCAGGAATACCGAGCGAAGGACAAACGAGCCTTGGTGGCTCTCTTAAAATATTTCCCTACATAACATCACTACGGAAATACACATTTGCGAAAATGATTAGGATAAAGTTGTTACTCAGCAAGCGGGCAGCGATACTGTGGTGCGTCTGACAGAAATTTTCACTGCTATAGTTGAAGCGTAAACGGCATTAACATTTTCCAGAATTCGATGAGTTCCACTCGTCATTACATTTTGTAATAAAAAATAAGTTACAGATTTGTGATGTAAATTACTAAACGAAAGTTACTTTTACATATTTTTCAGTTTTACCTACCCTTGTGAACGAACTTATTTTTTGGATGTTGAGAACGAGGAGGTAGAAACTATTAAACACTGTGTAATCGAGACGGTGACGTTCTTGTGATCGTTTATCGATCTTATTCATGCCTCTATCAACGCCTTTTCACTTTTTATCCAACAAAATTTATTTCATAAGACTTTTAGAATCAATATTTTGTTATAAGTGTAAGAACATATCGGCGATGAATTTTATGCAAGCTTAGATGAAAATATCGAGTACCAGAAATTTATTACCTGGAAAGAGATTTGAGTGTATTGAATTGATCTTTTGTGCAAGAATCGTGAAATTACGAGCCCGCGAGGGCCAGATAACGATACAGATCGGTGAGGTTGGCATTAGGCTTGGGTAACGATCGATATATTCTGATATTACGGGAGTATCGGTGACAGTTGTCGACCAAAATTTTCAAACAGATTTCTGAGCAGGTCCGAAGTAGGTGTTTATTTTTATTTTCTATGGTGATATAACATAAATAGAGCCAAATTACAACAAATATTGTTTTCTCTTCTTCCCACTTTCTCACGCTTTTTCTAGGCTTGCGCCTGTTTCATTCAGTACATGCTAAAACTATTCCATTCTTACATTTCCCGGCCACCTATACCTTGTTTCTTTTTCAAAGAACCACGGAACTAGCCGCTCAGTTACTTCAACGGGATCACCCGAAATCGAGGGATCTGGGTTTGATTCACAGTCCAGGCGAATGATTTTTCCACTGTGAATTTCACACAATTGTGTCAACTTTACCTTGGTCGGTTCACATCCTTCCCTTACCTGGAAGCCAATTTCTGGGTATCTAAACTATTCTTGGATTGCATTTTTTCATACAAAATGCGCGATAGAGTTAAACAACATTAAGATCTGTTAAATAAAAAATTAATATGAAAATAATATTTTAATTCATTCATTGGTCGTTCAATCCCAGGATTGGTTGACTGCAGCTCTCCGCCCTACCCTATCTAATGCTCGTTCCTTTACCTCCTGGGATCTCTTTCTATGTACTTTTCTCTTTATTTGATCCATGAACTTATTCCTTCGTCCTCCTCTTGGTGCTTTTCCCCATAAAATATTCTAATATCTTCACCCATTTCTGTGGAGTCCACTGAGTCTATTGACCTCGGGCGGTCGCCCATTCCACCCACCAAAAAATTCACCAGTGGTGATGCCTAAGTGTACAATATAGGTGACAAATGGATATGTGATTCACTTACGGCGAATATGTTAGAAAATTTCCAAACATTGCATATAACAAATGATATGGTACGAAGTCACTCGCACGGGAGCATATGTATATGCACCCGTGCGAGTGACTTCGTACCATAGCATTTGTTATATGCAATGTTTGGAAATTTGTCAATTTCGTCGTTTTAATAACGACAATGTTGGGTTTATCCACCGCGACAGTGGCTTTATAAGCACGACTTCGTCTCATGTGCTACAATGTAGACTCGAGGCCTGAACATCTAGTTCGCATAAACCCCCCTCGAAATTCGCCTTGAAGGAAGATGGCTTGGTGGTGTAATTGGGAGATCCGGGTTCGAATCCCGGTCAAGTCAAATGATTTTTTCATAGCGAATTTCAATCCTGATGTTAGAAAATACTTTGGATTCTGATCCTGATTTTGAGATCGTATTTTTAATATAGATAGGCAAGTCCCAGCTTTGCGGGATAATACAAGACCATTATGGGTAGGGATATTTACTCATCCTTACCTCAACTGACTGACCGGAGTTGCAGTCTGACTTTAGATCAAAATCCCAATGAGAGGAGCAAATATTTTCCTCGAGCTAGGAGACGGAAAAGCCTTGGACTTTTCTGAAGAGGGTGCAAAGTTTCGTGAAAGCATTGAGGGAAAGAAAGGCACGGTGAAGTAAAGGCGTCGGGGCGCATCGGAAGCCAGTCGCGGAACTTTAATTCCCTGCGGTGCACGAGGAAAAAGTGCGACGCTCAGCGACGGGAGCTAAAAATAGCGCCTTTTGTTCGCTCTTTCGAGTGTGAGTAAAACTAGCGTCCAAGAGAGGGGAGGAGCTATTCTACAGTTGCGTCCCTTTTCCACTGAACTATAACGAATACTAGCGAGTCTCGATCGCAAAAAATAGTACCTGCGTCCGTCCATGATCCTCTTTTATGCCACGTTTTCTCAAGCCGTCACCTATTCACCACCTAACTAAGCTAACAAGCGCCTTCGCGTCAGAGAAAAAAAAGATACTATTATCTAAGCAATGATTCTACCATTGAAACATTAACTTAGAGGGTACACTCCAATGACAGAGCAAAAATTATGTAAACTCAAGTTTGGATATCGATTAAAAATGAACTAAAATACTTACAGAAATGTAAGATACTTCAAACTTTAGTGTATTTTATTTTGGATTTAAACATGGTAATTAATTATATTTACTATACATCAACAAAAATTCATTGCGATGAGAGCATAAAAATGCTCTTTTTTCGGCGTTTTCTAATGAACCGCTCACTTTAACACTTCATAAAGATGAAATATGACGTTCGATGGCTATATAAGTTTTATGGAGTGCAGAAAAAGCATTCATAAATGCTACTTTTCAATTTCAGCAACTTATAGAAATACATGAAAAAGTTATCAATTTTATGAAAATACTTTTTCTTAACAATAGATGGTCTAAAAAAAACATGTCCTCGGCGTTTTTGTAAAGCTCTTTGCAGTAGTATAGTAAACAATCGCCATTATTAACCAACGATACGAAATAGGTTTTTAACCAAAAAAAAACAACAGAGTATTTCAGCAGGTGTTCATCGCAGCGTTGAGGGGGTCGCCTTCGCCGATCGAGTTGTGAAAGTCGGTGCGGCATTGACTCATGGAGGTTGCAGACGTATCCCGTGAGTCATCCCCTAACCCTCAAGTGGCACGGAGACTTAAATTACAAGAAAATTGCGACTTAAAGTATGACGTGGATGATAATCATTTGATCCCGCACTTTCTGATAGAAGAGCCATAATAATACTGATACAATAGCAAACTGATAGGCGCAAGATTGTCCTCTTTCCACGCACCATTAGAGATTTCAACAAATAGCGTGACAATAAGACACTGCAATGACATGCGAATTGTCATTTTCCCTATTATTTCCCCTTTACACGGGTGATGGCAAATTACCTAACATGTTCTGCCACACGCCAATGCAGTGGCCCGCAGGGTACTATGCAGATGTAGATATTTAAATGAGAATGAATAACCAATATAATAAAGTTATCAGAATAGTACTTAGTTCGCCGATAAAATTCATTGAAAAGTTTCAATCTCGAACTAATTCAAATTAGAACACGTAATACTCGCTCATTTAGCAAAATATTTCTGGTTTCGAATAAAATGATTATTATTGAATATTTCCAATTTTAACTGGTAGACTAGCACAATTGAAACATCATTCATTATTTCATGGAGTATTTAATCCCTCATGGATTATATCATTTTCCAAATTGTAGGGATGTTAGCTATCACTAATTCTCACAAAGTGCCTTAGTAAGCATATTTTGGAAACGACCAAGCCAAGCAAGGGAAAATCATGTTTTTAATACTAGGTTTCCTTATATTACGGGTAAATAGTTGCTGTTGCGTCAACAGTTTTTTCTAATGTCAGCCACTGCAAGACGTAAGATGTAACTTTCCACACGTAATCATAGCCAGCTGTGTGTGGCCACAATAAGCAACTAATTTATATCATATGAGATAACCATCTAGTTGCTATAAAGGTGTGCAGCTCTGCACAGTGGTAAATTTCGATGGAAATACATTTCTTTGCACTTCACGGTAATGGGAGGACTATAATTTGACCTACCACGACATAAATATTGGAACATTGAGATAAATTTTGCTTAAAATTTTGTCAATAAATTTAATGCTTAACTTATAGAGATTTTTAACATGCCTTGGTGTCAGGAGCCCTATTTTCATCATTTTAACGCTTCCCAAGCAAGGTAGTAGTGTTGAGAATGTCATCCAGAGGACTCTGACAGTGTAAAAGCAACAGCGCCCTCTCCATTTGTTTTAACTAGTAAATTGCTATTTCCGCCATATCTGATTTCGCTTCGCTTCCAATTTAAGCACGCCCCGATAACTTTTGAAACTATTTTCGTCTCCTCTGCCAACATTTCTTACGACTCAGTCGGTCGGAAGAAGTAAAAAATACTCCCGGTTGACCCCATTTCAAGCTTCTGACTCGCACGTTTGCAAACTCTGCACTTCAACTTTTTTCTCGACCACGGATTCCTGGCAAGTTCGCTGCAGCAACGGTCAGCAGCACCTAGTTGCAGAAAAGAGGAAGATTCGAGACTGTTTGAGTCGAAGGGAAATATATTGTTGGCCGGAAAAATCGATGGGTGAGGGTGTCTCCCCGGGACATCCGACTCTCTCCTGTTTTTAACCTTCCAATGAGGCCGTGCGATATGCTATAACATCACCGGACGTATACTGAAGCATGAAAAAAAGTTTTAATAGCATCTCATTTGTGAAAATATAATTATAGTAATCGAAGAATGCCTTTTCAAAAATATTGTTAAGCCAAAAAGGCGAATAACCTTACGAGTCGTATGCTTCAACTTTGAAATAACACAAGACATGTACGTAGAACTGAGTTGTACATGGTGATCATACTGATTATATGGTAATTGGGAGATTGAGAAAAACTCGAGGAAAAGAAGTACTTCTCAATATAATGTAAATGCCATACTGGTAAAAACTGTGTATGAAAAGCAATTCTCTCAGAAAATTGGATGCTGATAAAATATAGACGCCTTCCCACCCATTTCTTTTGCGATACGAATGTGATTTTGTAGTTTGATGCGAAATTGCAAAACAAACAAAGATTTCTCACAGCTTCAACAAAATTGACTGATATTGACTGTTTATGCTTTGTATGTCTTCTTTGCACCTCAATTCGATGTTTAAATTGCAGACATGAAATATTCTGGATTGAAAATGTGGGCTCTATGCGATGCGAGCTGCATAACGCAATTGCGAAGCATACCAAGCTAATATTGGCAATTTTTTTGGAAATTCAGATATATTGCTGTTCTATCTACATTTAAATTCGTTATTAACATTCCATTCCTGTAACCTCGTGTTTAATCTTCTGATTACTCGTTTTATCAGAAAATGATGGCATAAAACGAAGTGAAAACGTCTTAATTCAATGGAAAAGTTGTTACAGTTGGTTCTGCGGCGTATGAAATTGTACAATATTTTCTCCAATTTATGCCCAATATATATTGTCCAACAATATGATAATTTTCTTTTTCATTCGAGTGTATTACAACTAAAACTTTTTTCAGATATATCATAAGTTATTTAACGGTACAAACGAAATGACGTAGTTCAGTAATTGTTTTGACTCAAGCAGTCACAGCCAAATATGGTTGGCGTGACTGATAATTCTCCTGACGTCCGATATACCATTTTCCTGAAGTCAAAATTTCGATAATTTTGTTTCTTTTTGTTTCTCGGGTCGATATGGGAGATTTGAAGTCTCTCTCGGCCCTACTCCGCCAACTTCCAAACTCCGAGAGATCCATTTCCTTTCTTCGGACCGCTCTTCTTTCGGAATAGCGGAGATGGCCGTACTTCATATTTATCTCGGCCATATTTTCAAACTTCCGCCTCGCTCAAAAGAAGAAAAACCATGACGAATAAGGAAGCAATTTTTATTTTCAGGCTCGCAGACGTCTCCATTCTCTCTCCCCACCCAACACCCTTCACACAGTCTCGGTTCGCCCTCAAATACCCATGCCTGACGTGAAGGAAAAAAAAGTGTCCACGGGAAGGAATTACTCCGAAGCGGTCTCGCCCCCTTTTCCTCCCCTTATCCTAGCTGGACTTGTAAGCAGGAGCTCTAGGAATCCCTCGATCTAGTTCTGGTTGGATAAATACGGAGCAAAGCAACAGAGCCATACATGAGGTAGATAATAATACCATTAAGTACAAAAACTTTCTCTTCACGTGGAGCAATTGTACATACATTATGCTCCAAGTGGAATCGGTTGGATCCCAACACAACTTTATGCTATAGCAGAAACCACAATTGCACTTTTTTACAGGATATTTCAATGAGTACGGCGTGTTTCAGCTCACAAAGCCATCATTAGGAACAAGACCTGTACCTGATGATGGCTCTTTGAGCTGTAACGCGTCGTACTCATTAAAAGAGCATGTAGAAAAGAGCAATTGTTTGCGATTGTGCATAACTTTGTGATTTCAACAGATTCAGGTGAGATATTGTGGAAGTTTGTCATTTTATAACAGAAACAACAATTGCACTTTTCCACAAGATATTTTAATGGAAACGACGCGTTTAAGCCCGCAGAGCTGAAACGCGTTGTTAAAAATTAAACATTAAAATATCCATTAAAAATATTATTCCATCAAAATCCAGTATCCATCAGAAATATTATTCCATTAATCTCATAATCCATCAAAAATAAAAAACATTTAAATATCCTGTGGAAAAGTGCAATTGTTGTTTCTGTTATAATATGACGAACGTCTACGATATTCCGCCTGAATCTGATGAAATCAATAAGTTATGCACGTTTAAGGCCACCAAAATGATCTTTGATTTAATGGGACAATAGATATAAACTTCAAATTCAAATTTGCCTTTCAAAAGTGCTAATAAGTTTGAAAAAGTCAAGTGATCTAAAATGGCAACTCACTTGCTTGACATCACCAAAGGGTACGACTTCTCCACTTTACAGGTATCTCAACAGCGAGTGGAGAATATAATTAGTTGATCATTTTCAAAGTATGATGAAGAAGTCAAGAAGTATTTTGGTTTTTTGAAAGATTAAGGCCACTCGAGGGGTCTTCAGTGTGTTTTCAATGAATCTATACATCTGGAGAAAACCAGCATTGATTAAAGAGCTGTGTGGTAGTGTAGACCACAGCTGCTTATAATTTTAACTTTGTCCCGATTCCCGTAGGACACGAATAATTATAATCTTGGGACTATGTGGAATATGTTTTTTATTAGGCTTTCATACATAATAGATAGTGTCATGTTAATAAAACGAATCCTTAGCCGTATTTAGAACAGGAAGACAGCATAATTATGGATGAAAGGAATGAAAAAAGACTTGGGAAAAAGCAGAATAGAAGAAGAGGTAACAGATAGGAAAATTTTGGTAGATAATGCATTAAAGAGCTGCAGGAGCGAAATTTACAAAGTTGAAGGAGTTTCAAGGTAAAGAAGATAAATAAACAGAGTAAAAGTGGTTGAAAGAATGAAAAATAGAACCACAGCGTAGGTTCAAGAATGCCGAAGGGAAAGAAAACTAGAACTAAAAAGGAATAGAACTTGGTACGTTATCCATAGATGGAGCTATAGATGAGAAATGTAAGAAAATGTGGAGCTACGGAATAATGACGAACATTTTAATGGAATTGTTCAATTCCTTATGCGCACCACTAATTTCCTTTTATGCACTTTAGCATATAAATCGAGGTGATTCCTTGAGCCATTAAGTTGCCATATTGAAAAAATTATGCGTCTACTGAAGTCTATGGAGAAATAAAGTAATGATAAAAATTAATGGATCGAGTGTCTAATGAGGAAGTGCTTTAAAAAGTAGGTGAAGAGAAAACTCTTCGGAGAAGAACAAGGGAATTGTAATTGGACCCCTTTTATAATTTTATCGCACAATATGATTGCTACCGTCAGAGCTTGACTCACAACTTTATGGCCACTGTAGAAGTATGTTGCTTCAGACATGGCAGCAATAAAAGAATGACTTTGAAATAACAAGGACTCATAACCATTATCGTAAATGGATTGAAATTCTTTAATTTATACTCTCAAATGTGAGCACGTTATGCGTACTTGCAGACTTGTAACCCCAGAGAAAATAACGGCACGAAAAGTTGATAGCTTTTTTAATCATGCTTAAAAAATGTTATATTGTAACATTATCAATATTCATGCTCTGGATATTTAATTTTGGTTCCAAATTTTTGATTTCTCAACTTGAGGATCAAGAGACGAAACGACAAGAAATACGTAAAGACGGATTGTGACGAATGGAACTTCATTGTGCCAGCTACTCTCATCATATTTTTCTTTCATAATATAAATTCGTTCTTCGCAACGCAAATACTTTGATCTTCTTTAATGGCTGCTCTTAAAAAAGTGCATTTAATCTGTAAGAGATGGAATGTTACGAAAGACGGGAGAATGCCGATAAACTTTCAGATTTTTATTTGTTCCCCATTTGAAATTTATGTTAGCCATAAAAATAAATGAACGCATGTTTTCTCCCAATATGTTTATGCTTCAAAAATTCTGATTTTACAACTCTTTCCACGTGATAAGCTAGGCAAGCAACCGTAAAGAAAAAGCGGAGGGAATTCGTAAAGAGGACATTCCAAGATCAAGATAAAATGATTGAAAAAGTAAGAAATATATCGAGATTATTTTTCCTAGGATTCGAGACTTCTTACTTGTAGAAATGAAACCAAAAATGGGAATTCTTTAATATAAGATGGCATAGGTATTATTTGTGTGTCTGTGACAGTTTTTATTGCACTTAATAACAGACTACGATGCATACAATTTTATGCTTCCGAATTTAGAGTTTGAGCATTCTAGTTCCCAATTCATCGAGAGAAAACGTAAAAAAGATAAAAATGGGAAGGGGGCATGTAAATGGGGATTTATTTCCAACCCTCAAGTTAATTGATGTAGATATAATCTTTGATTAACCACGTTTATATCGGTGGCCACTTCTGCGTGACCACGATGCACTGCTACTGTGGAAGTGCACTGCGACTGCCAGATTTTTAAATGCCATGCGCGCGTTTGACTAGTGTCAATAGCACATTATTCAATTCAACTATTTTAGATACTTAAGACAAGTAACAATCCGAATTCATTTACTTTAAAATGTAATAAAATTTTGACAACATCTCGCAGGACTTTCTTAGGAAATGCCGTAAAAGCTGGATAGTTTTAATCAAATTGAAATTTATTAAGTTGAGATGCAGCTAAATGCATTCTTTATATTAGCCGATTCTCTGACTGTCCACAATTCGACAATCAACCGAACGATTTTGATCCTCGATTGTTGCTAGTTGGTCAAATGATTTCACCGGTCAAATCAAGGAATGATCCACGATGTAGCGTTGTTTGCTATCGTCGAAGCCGGTCGATAGAGTTTAATACGTTTCATGTCGATACTATTAGAAGCAGATTAGCATAAACGAGGCCAAATGTGGCGGATATGGGGTATCTGAAAATTGTCAGCTATGACAACTGGCGGGATAGGGTTAGAATTGAGTGAATAATGGCAGAACGTGGAATGGATGCTCCGATAATGGAAACGTATTAAAGGAGCAAACTTCACCAGTTTGGCCACAAGGAGAGAATGGGTGATAGCTAGGTAGTGAAACAGATTTATTATAGAAGACCCAATGGTGAAATAAGTAGACTGTGAAGTGATGAGTGAATTTGGTAGGCCTACTCTCATACAAGAAGGAGCATTAGGAGTTTTAAAGTGGTTTCACTGAAAAATAACAGATGTTACTTCATTCATATTCTGGGCAAGGTCGTTAAATATCGATTGCATTCTTCCCTCGATATAGGTGTTCGCAGCGCAAACAAATCCGCCATTACTGTTCTCATTTAAGCGTATTCTCTACGAGCTTAGCATACAATTTTCAACGTTTGGGATGATTTTTCAGTGCAATTGTGTTTAAAATTATGGCTGGCGCCGCATATTTGCAGATTTTCTTGGGTGTGCATTGTTGGTAAATGCTCATTAAGCCCATTAATGGCGGCCGTGTGGTGGAAATGGCCCCGAAGACCCATATCAATAGAGCTACGGATATTTATTTATTTATTTTCACTATCCCGAATACAGCACAATGTGCCAGTTTACGTCGGGTGGATAACAATAACAACGGACGTGACACAAACACCCATGTCCTTGATATATCGAATAATACGACTCTGATTCTGGATATTAGTAGAAATACATGTCCAATATCTGATTTGAACAATAAATATGCAAAATGATGCTACCTTTCCGTACTATTATTCTCGCAAATTGAACTTGAAATTTCATGGTGTTTTTTACATTTTGGTATTTTATCAATTATGTTGCACGTATGACATACTTGATAGATTACCCAAGCAAATATATCAGATTGCGACATGGAAAGAATGACGAAGGAGGAAGATTTTGATAAAAATGGCCACTGACAGCTAAATTTACCTCAGTGTCGTACTGCAACTCATAGTACGTATCGTCAGCGCAAGCAAGTAGAAGGATTTCATGTTTTTGGAGCCTTGATAGGTATAGAGTTTTGATCCATGGGAAAAAATTCAAACGACTAAATTTTATTAAATTTAGTCGTTTTTTTTTAATTTAAACATATTAAATTTTATTTAACATATTAAAATTTAATATGTTTAAAAAAACTTCATGAGAAACACGAGGGTAAATAGCATTGTTCTAAGCATAGTGTTTTCGTGGAAAACCTTTAAATTAGAAAAAAAAACCCCGGTAAATAGATCAAAAATGAAATATATGCATCTTCCTGTTCCACTTTTTGAGTCAATAACTGATTACTACGTATATTGATGTCACAATGTGGTGATTCCTAGAAGTGGCGCTGCAGTCGACGTCAATGGCTATTAAAGTTCATTAAAAATTGATTGGATTGATTGGAATTTTTCGTACTTTAATTTTGGTATTTTATAGTTAACGTATTCCATCAGCGAAAGCACGAAGTTTACAGTCATTTGAAAAAATTTTGGATTTAGTTTATTTAAAATTTGGTTGAATTAAATATTTGTTTTGATTCACGCAGTCGTGGTGGAAACACCATAAGAAATGGTGAGCGTGTACCAAGCAATGAGTAAGAGCTACCGAAGCAAAGGGCGGACGAAAGGATACGTCTGGAGAGAAGAAAAATAGTTTAAAACAGAGTCAGAGAGACAGCAATTATACGGATGACTCCTATGCTCCTTTTACCCTTTATCCGGCATAGAAAACTGCTTGATGGGTATAAATGAATTAATTTATAATAAAATATCATACTAATGTTTCATGTTGATGTTTTTACGCTACAGAATTTTGCCTTAATTTTGAATTCCATTTTAGGATGAAAGCAGATGAAAGAGAGAAGGGGCAAGAGGGCATCTGTGAAAGACAAACTCAGATAAAGACGAAAACCTCGGTTATGCTCCCGCTATCTTCTTTCTCCACGAAGGGCAAGCGGAGACATCTGGCGGAGACGAAACGGGCGAGGAAATGAATTCTTGAGGGAAATGCGAGCGACGCAAGGCCGAGAGAAAGACAGGGTTCGTCAGCGGTTTTATTCTTGGAAGGAGGATAAGAGATGATTTGAGGGTGCGCAGCGTAAGGGAACGAAATCTTTCGGGCGGTGACCACGGGAAATGAAAAGATCAAGACGAAAAGAACCGCCAAGTATGGATTCCCTCGGGCCGCGATTGTCCCCCGCGCTAAGTGAACTGGCGGGGACAGAAAAAGAATCAGGGTATTATTCCTGAGGATTTGTACGCACTTCCATTCGGAACTTACATAGTCGATGGATTACCCAGACAAATAAATCGAAATCCGATATGGTGAGAATGGAAATGGAGAGAAATTTCGATTTAAAAAAATGGCCACTGTCAGCCAAATTTACCTCACAGCTTCGTACTGCAACTCATATTACTTATTGTCAGCGTAAGCAAGTAGAAGAATTCCATGTTTTTGGACCATTTCCAGTTTTGATCCGTAGGAAAAAATTCATTTGACTAAATCTATTTTTAAAAAATTGAAGAGAAGCTTATTATATATGAGGACCCCAGAAGTAAAGGGGCCTTAGTAACAAAATCGTTGTTTTGAGAAAACTTAAGTCAAAGTTGAAAATGTTTGGTACAACCCACTAAGTAGTTAAGAGGCATTACCTTAAATAGCATCACCTGTCAGAAAAATCACTTGGATCCCTTTACGACCTAAAAGATTTATATTTTCACATCCCATTCCTGTACCGAACACATTTTTTTAATGCCACTTATACCCCTTGACTTCTGGGGTCCACATATAAAAATTTCCATTAAACTGAATATCATGTTGGCATCACTGAAGAGATTTGATGGGAAATAACTTAAGAGCTATTACCATTCAATTTTCTGCGAGAATTTTCTTTATTTAAGGAATATTTGCTGCAATAAATGACAATCAACCATAAATAGAAAAATATGACAATTTCCTATATTTAATCCTGCATCAAATTGAGTACCATGAATTATTGCCTTCAAATTGTGAAGAAAATATCAAAAAAAGAAATCTCTTCATTTCTCTTATCAAAAATTACTCTTCGATTTTCCATTCATAGCCAGGATTTGACCGTATTGTGATTTCACGGAAGAACAACCTTAAGAACAGGAAGTAATAAGTTTGTTTAAATGTATAGCTATAAAACTGAATATCTGTTTGTTTGAACGCTAAAGTCATACAAACTCCTCAGACCTAAAATTCCAAACCAAATTCGACATAGCATATGCGCACCTTTCTAAGGACCTAGAAAAGTTATAGAGCTATATTAGGAAGACTGAAGTGCCCCAGGGACCCATGTGTGAGCCTTTTGTTTTTAAAACAATTTTTATCTACCCAGTAAAAGCATTGAGTTGGGAGCAGAGGCATATTTTGTTAAATTACTCGCCCTCGTAGGAATTCAGACTCTCACCCACAGGCTTAGAATTATTATTATCGGTTGCTTGCAAACATTTCTTTCTTGCGTTCCACCTGCGGATTCCCTTTGTACAAGTCTATGCCTCCAAAATCGTTAAAATAATGTCCTACTCTAAAAATAGAAATTTATATTTTCTTGGCAACCGCTTTAATCATAGAATTTCAATGGAATTTAAGTCATAGGCACTCGTGGCTTGTATTAAATAATTAGAGCAACATAATTACAGAGAGATATTGGTCGGGGTAATTTCCACCCCAACCTCACTTTCTTTGTGGTCAATCGCTGCTTCTTTGAGTATGCATTTTCACTTCATTTTGGGAGGATATTTTCAATCCTATTCAACAAATTTTTTATACCTCCTACCTGTAGAAGATTTTGAGGACTTACGCTGCTATATTGTGGGGATACTCGCTCAAAAAATTATGGCCACTGACTTATTCATTCGGGAATATTCCATTGCTAAACGATTATTGCATTCAGTTAAACGAATTTGTTATATAAAAATCATGCTATTCTTAATTTAATAATGCTATTACAGTTTTTTGCATATTTCACATATTGCCTTCACTATCTTCAACTAATAAAATAAATGTAAACTCCTCTGTAGATGGATAACGCTTTGTAATAATACGCGAAAAAATTTAATTAATATCACAAATATTACATCAAAGCTTCACTAATGCCGAGAAACGAGGCTAGCTTGCCGTACGGATACCGTTAAAATAGAGGCCACTGCGTTTCCGTCATAATTTTTTGAGAAGATATCAAAGTCATATGCGGGTGCGGGCGACAGCTTATGGCATTTGCAAGAATTATAGGGGCAAAGCCGCGTCCAGTTTCACGTTTCATTCATCACGCGCACCTGTCCATCCTCCCCTTCTCAAATAGGGCAGACTTGTCAACCGCGCATTATTTTTCGCCCGATGCAGTTTTTACTGCTCAAACACACGTTCAACCCAGGATTAAATTGAAAATTCGGGCAATGAGGTGTACGCGTACCATTTTATTTTTGCAATTGAAACTTCATATCACGTAAAAAAGGAAATACGATTTATTGCAAATGATAAAATTTAAAACGCTGAGTATGATTTTTAATACTTTGGCTGCGAATCGCGGGGATAATCGCAAGTAATGTTATGGCAATTGACATAGAAATACGGAAAATTCCATGCCTATTATATTAGTTTATATATTCCGCCAATCAAATTTCAAAAAACATGCATAATCAGGCTGTGATTAATATATTATTAATGTTAATATATAATAATATTATATATTTAATATGATTAATAAGAATATATATAATTAATATATCAATATAATTAATGTTATTGGATTGTTTTGTTTGCATCAAATCAGGTTTTTGAGATATTTACATTGGAACATTTGCGATAAATTAATTATTTCTTTATATATTTCATAATAGGCAAATTTATAGAGTACATGTCCAAATATTTAACGTGGCGAAGGGTTAGATAATAATCTAGACACATTTTGAGGGGTTCTCGGAAAAAGGCACGCTTCCATGCTTGTTTTAATTTCAACATCACCTTGGCAGTAAATGCCACAGTGGGCATCGAGGCGAATTTATCGAAATCGTAGTATTCCAAACATTGAATCTGAAATACCTGTCAATCTTGTATCATTGTTTGCTTTTTGTGCGGACGTCTAAGTTCCGGAAGTTTCATTGCAAGTAGGGCAAGCAAATAAAAGGACGCGATTACGCCCTCTGGCATTAACAAACATGCCATTAGTTAGATGCCTGGGAAGTTCCGTCATCTGTTTCTGATATGCAAAATGTTGCACACATTTAAATCTGCGCTCGACCAGGTAATAAGGCGAAAAATATCCAACAATTCACAACACCAATTCCCTTTAGGTTGATAACTGGTGAGCATTTCTTTTGCCAAGTTATCACAAAATATGTTCATATCATCAAAAGAACTAACTTCGCTCGGATTTAGTTTAATATTAACATTATTCGTGATCAAATCAAACGCGATGAGAAAGTTAATATTTGGAGTGTCGTGAAATCTCACGTAGCGATTCCACCAATCGATAAAAGTCAAAGAAGACTAAACTTCCCTGGTCCACAATACAGTCTAAGAGCCATTCACTTGTATTAGGCGTATTTTATCGTATTCTAAATTGGTAACATTTCAATTGTAAAACAAAGTACTATACCTCAAATTCTCCAGTCATTTCCATGATTTGACTCAGTAATCTTTCCTTCGCTCATTTCTACATCAAATTCCCCTTTCCCTTTAAGATCCAAAAGAGAGCAGAAAGAATAATAGCTGGAAAACCGCATTCCTCACCATCGAGACCAATTTTTGCAAACCTGAACCTACTTCCTCTTCCTTGCATATACATAATGAACCTAATTATCTATGTAAAAGCTAATCTACATAGTTTTTCCCGTAACTGTGACTTTCACAATCACCATACAAGAAGGGGACATTCACTACCAAATGAAATGTCATTCACTACCAAACTGTCAGATCTAAGTTGCTAAAAATTGGCCCTAAAGAAATGGCTTTTAAATTATTTAATAATTTGCCCACAGAGTTAAAACACATAAAAAGTATGGGCTGTTTCAAATCCAAATTAAAAGAGTACTTACAACAGAAAATGTATTATTCTATGCAAGAGTGTTTGAATAAAGGGTAATATAATATAGTAAACTGGGGGACTTAAGGAAATCTATTATTGGTTATAAGATATTTAATTTAATAAGATTCTATAATATGGAGATAATTGTGATATGCATATAAAGTGGTAGGGTATATGTGGTATTTTTCTGGCATGTACCTAAAATGACGTGCCTTATATCATGTGCATTAATTGTATCCTGATCTTTGGGCAAATAAATTTTTATTGTATTGTATTGAGATAATTGCAGCCCAACGAATTTCTTGTCCCTTAAATCCTTTATATATATGATGTCTCATCAGAAAAATTGAGGCTATTTCCTACATAAATTTTACACGCCTTTGCACACGCACCGTAATTCGACACCCATCCTTTCTCTCGCCATGGCCAGGCTAACTAATCACGCTCCTTTCATCATGTCCATTACCTGAGCACCCATTCCGTATCCTATCTTCACCCACTCATTCCTGACCATATCTACTCTATTTTTCCAGTAAACTTTCTCGGGTGACCCATGCCCGAAACCGCCCTTTGAGCCGACCATGTGGGTCAAACACCCCGGATCCCCGCGCCTCCATGGGCCCCGCATTTTGGAGGAACTCAGTTACCTTTAGATGGAAAATCATAACTATAAAAATTTGGTGTGACCGCTATATTACCATATCTAATATTGATTTACTGTGTACCTTAATTTCCGCTCTTTGCATCAACATACGGAAATTTGAGGGCTTTTTATGACTCATACTCCATTTTTGAAATTCACTTTTTATTCTAATTAAAAATAAGGTACACATAAAGTAATAAACAAAATGGTTAAAAATAAGGGCTCGAATTACTAAATTTTTAGAAACGGTGAACCATAGTTGACCAGGAGTGCATAAATCATGGCTGGCTGGGGCCACACAAGGTATAGTTGCCCGGGGCCCTGCAAGACGTTTCCCCGGAACCCGCAAGCCCCAGGAGCGGCCCTGCCCATACTCACTATTTTTATCCTACAGTAATACTTATCAAACCATATCCCGGGTTAGGAACATTGGAATAAAGCAAGAAACCATCACAAATAAGCATCACTTCTGTATACTGCGATTTTTGCTTCTAATACAAACATTAACTTCTGTATACACTCCTCACCTACCAAAGACTTTTCTACCAGCGTTTGCGTAACTATTAATCCTTTCTCTATACTTACTTTTATCGCGAACATTTAGCCAAAAGTGTCCACTTGTTCAAGTATTTCATTACACACTCCCCATAATGTATATTTATTCTACCAAATCTCCATATCAAAAAAATCTGCTTCATTGTTTGACGCACATTCGTTTAAATCTATAGCTTAAGGACTGAGCCAAAACTACTATTTGGCCTACGAAATAACTATAATTAGACTATTAGAAATTAATATGTTAGAATGTAAGAAATACGGCTAATATTTATTTAGAAGCAGATCCTCATGGAATGGACGGTGATATGCTATGTATCTCGTTTGACATGCGATATGCGATTGTTTTGAGTGAATTGACCACGGTTAAAACTTCATTAGGTTCTCGTCTGAATACATCGACTATCAATATTGAAAATACCATTATGGTCGTGAACCAATATCGCATTCATTTTGAGTAGAGTTTGCGGGAATCGGATATCGAGGGCCATAATTTTCGAGAAGCTCGTGGATCCATGATACCGATGCGAGATTATCTCGATAGCTCGAAATGTAACGGAAGAATGGCACTACCGGCGCCACTTGGGTGTCTCTTTGGTTGTGAGATCCCATTTTCATCGTTGAACACAGTTTGGGAGCGACCACCACGCACTCTGACGGAGAGAAAACAAAATATTGTTGTCACCCGCACGTTATTTTTGCGAGAGTTTGGTAATGTGTGTCATCTTATCAGAGCAAAAAGTTCGTCTTACATAGTAAATAATATAATTGTTGCTAAAGCTAAAATAATAAATTCTAAAGCAATCGTAAACTTTTCGGTTCCAAGACATTTATATGATTACCTATTATAATTGTAATTTAAATTATAATAGGCAACCATATAGAGGTATTTGAATTGAAAAGTTTGCAATTGCTTTAACATTTATTATTTTAGCTTTCATTATATTAAATGGTAGTTATAATAGGCAATCATATAGATGTACAGGAATCGAAATTTTTACGATTACTTTAGCCTTAACATTGGCAATAACGCTGTTTGAGTGCATGCTGTGCAAAAAGGTAATAGTTACGATAAAATTTAATGTAGCTTTAACTAAGTGTAACATATTTTACTTTGATGATGACAATGACTGTTGAAATCAAGGTAGGAAATAAAAAAATACGGAAAATACAAAATAAAAATTCATTAATATACCATATTTATGCGCTCTTCGCGTACTTTCGACCCGCTGCAAGAATATAAGTTAGGGATATAAAAATACATTGCTATAAATAAACCGAAAAGTAATTGCAACATGAAGACAGCGGCATGTCACTGTGATTCGCAAGTAAATATAATCAATTTATTTTAATTCGCATGAATAAAAGAATATTTAATTTTATTTGGACTAGGTGATTAGTTTGGACGAGGTGAAGAGAGATGCGGAATGGCCAAATGTTCTCGACATGTCCACGTGTTGCGTTACGAAATGAAATTACCCGAGGGGTATGGGATGAACAAATTCCTTGCTGATTACTGCACCGGATAAAGTCCCACGAAGTCCCTTGAAGTCGGGCGAAGAAAGCCAATCATTTGATAGATACGGAATTCTGTCCAACGCTTTTGCGTTCTCGGAAATCCACTCGGTATTTTGGTATTTTAGGATTTCGAGTTATTCTCTCGAGTTGAATGCAGATTGGTCGGATTCGGCTGAGAATTACGCACAATGTCACATGCAGGAATATCACTCCAGTCGAAGGTAATTTTGATCATTGAACGTCTAGGTCAGACGTAGGTAATTATTTACTAACTATGGCGTGCCTAAATTGTTCAATGATCACCCTACAAAATGTTACTCTGCGGATATTATCCCAGTTAGGCGACGAAACAGCGATGACACGCATGAATTCAGAAATTTTCCACGGGAGAATAATGAAAATAAAGTCTATCTTAAATAAACACTTTGATGTTATAAAACACGATAACATAAAATTTTTAATAAATTAAAAAAAACACGATAGTTTCTTTATGAGGAGCAATATCAATGACATTCTCCATAATTATATATCTTTGTATTCCCACTCTCAGAACTACATACTCCATAACTCTTTCTCGGTTGAAGCTGTAAAACTGTGGAATTCCCTCCCTCAACATATTCGTCAAGCTTCGCCCATAAATTCATTGCAGTCAAATTATTTCCATATCTCCTCAACTCCATACACTCAAGTTGATAATATCTGGTCCTAATGCAGTTTAAGATGGCAGAATAATATGTAAACTGATACGCACTACATTCAATCGCTGGCATTGCCACATGTATTACATACATACATACCAATCACGCCGTTCCCTTCCGGGGTAGGCACAGTCACAAAGTTTCACTGAAAAATACATAATTGTACACTTTACTCTGCTTAAAGAATTTCCTCCATACTGACCTATTCTTGCAAACCATTTTTGCCTCATTTACCCCCATACACTGCTTCACACACGCCCTCCTGTTTTTAAGACTCCTAATATTCCTCCTCCTAAGAATTTGCTCAACCACAACTTTCTCGGCCTACCTATACCTCTCGCACCATTTATTTCACTCTTATTTATCTGTTTCGTTATTCGACTCTCATCCATTCTCTCAACATGGCCAAACCAACGAAGCAAACTCCTTTCATTGATGTCCATTACTGGATCCTCTAAACCACATTCATTTATTACCCAATCATTCCTGACCCTGTCCATTCTATTTTGGCCGGCAACACTCCTCATGTGTTATATTTCATTTTAAATTATGTTTAGTTGATTTGTGATGTCATTTTAGAGAAAGGCAATGTTTTGTTTACCCAGATCAGTCTTTATTTGCTTTTTTGGTGTTATTATATATTAAGGTTCCCTTCAAGACCTTTGTTTTTTGCTGCTGTTATTCATAAAGATAGATGTCAATACCCAAATCATGGAATCCACAATGTAATGTTATCTGGTCCTAATGTAGTGAGAAATGAATGAGAAAATAGTATCATCAGAAGATAACAAAGAAATTTATGAAATGGAAGGCAACTGAAGGAAGGTTTATGTATGTATTTTATGATTTGTGTAATAGATTTTTCCTCTCTGAAGTTGTGCTTTTTAAAGTTTAACTACCAGTCACCATCAGATCAAGAAAAAAAATATATATGTCATAATTTACATGTTTGGATTCCCTAGTTGAATCTAGAGGTCATGAGATCCTAGGTTGTAAATAAAGTTTTTATTATCATCATTATTTTTTACTAATTTTCCCGTTTACTTAACCCGTCCATCACATTTTCTAGAGCTCGCCCGTTGCGGGAATAAAAAGTTCGCGAAAAATCCTTGAGTAGCAACTTTTACGCCGAAAAAAAAAACCTCCAAAAATATGCTCAACCAACCACTTTGTATTGACCAGCGCAACGGAAGCACATGCATTATGCAGAGGAGGCTGTGAATCATAAAAATTCCAAAAAAAGAGACGGTGTCCTCGACAGGAACGCCTGTCATCTGTTCCAGGCGGCGCGAACTACAGTAACAATGGAAGGGTACCGGCCGGGAGTTTGCCAACAAGACCTGCTGGTGTTCCATGCGTCTCACCAAATATCAGCAAAAAAATTGAGTTGCTTGAGTTTAGTATCATCAGAAGATAACAAAGAAATTTATGAAATGGAAGGCAACTGAAGGAAGGTTTATTTATGCATTTTATGATTTGTGTAATAGATTTTTCCTCTCTGAAGTTGTGCTGTTTAAAGTTTAACTACCAGTCACCGTCAGATTAAAAAAAAACAAGTTATTACTCAGAAATAAAATTACCGTGGCTGGATATTCACGTGGAGATATGCATTCATGATATCAAGTTGAAACATGATTCTTTAATTTTTTATTAACTTAATCAAAAGCGTTGATAAGAGTTTTTCTACCAAATAATTGAAAAAGTTACATTATTATTCCATTTGACAATAAGTACATGATAAAAGTGAGCAAAGCAAGTATAGAAATCAGAAACATTTTCAATGAAGTGTCATTATAGAGATGGAATTTCAAACCCATAAAAAGACTGACCAAAACTACTATTTTGGTCTGTGTAAATAATTCATGCATTTATAAATATTAACTGTATAATAGTACTGTAGTTTTTATCAGATTACACGTTACTGCTAATTGCCTTACAAGTTTTTATCTGATGCCTAGAGAACACTTGATATTTTTTCTACAGTTTAATTTTACGATACAACTGGTTTCAACGCAAAGGCGTCATCTTCATGTGGTACCTGAAAATGACGTCTTAGCATTGAAACTAGTTGTACCGTAGAAAATAAACCGTGGAAAAACTACCAAGTGTTCTCTTTTCATCTGGGCTAATTTCCGCGAAGTCACGCCTGAACTCATCAAGTTATTATCTTTCAAAATCCAAAGAACGTAAACTTGTTATGCCATTGTTTTAAATTTATAAGTTTGCTTTTTATCGAGGGCATGGAGGAATTATCACGATACCGTGCGGTGGAACACATCGTGTTCCTTAAATATTTTTATGAAAAAATACCACCCCAACGCATCACCAGTTTTGCCTACGAGTGACAGAAAGTTACGGGGTGTCCCTAATAAATTAAACATTTGCTGTTAGGAATATCTGTTGCAGGAAAAACAACTCAACTTTAAAAATGTGCCCACGTTATAATTAAAACTGTATTGCGTTTTTATTTCTTACGTAACACTTCAAAAAATTGGAAAAGGAGGTAAAATATTTCCTACAAAAATACCATTATGTTCCTCCATTACAGTTTACAGCCCTTAAAAATTAAGGCAGCCGTTTTTCATAAAAATTAGAAAAGTACACGTGAGCTTACATTTCAAGGTTCGATTGGTGAACTCAAATAAAATCACGCTGGATCTTACAACAAGAGAACATTTACTATATGAATGGAACTGAAATGAATTGTACGCAATTACCGCTATGACATACATGAAAAGGAGGAAAATTCACCATGAAAATGTCATTTAACTTGACCGGAGTTTGGGCAGGTAGCCATTTTGAACAAGTAAGTCGTATTACTTTTATATGATGAGTAAAAACGTAAATACAGTCATCCTATTCGGCCGGTTAGCTCCGACTCTTGAAGCACTATATCGTATTCTAACTGATTAACAATATTATATATTCATTGGTTTGAATTTATTAAAGTTTAAAAGCCATCTCACCTTCAAAGCCTTTTCACTAAAGTCATGCTTATATCAGCATCATAAAAAAGTACATTTAATAGTTTGAATTGCCAAATTAATATTCTCGATGGACGGAATCCCTTACAATCCCAACGATGATGATAATTTAGTTGTAACAAAAGGTTAATTATTGAAGAAGGAGGCGCCAACTAAATCATATGGAACCATTTTTCGATGAGCATCACAATCATTGCTATGAAATTAAACTCTTTAAAAAAAAGAGTATCATAACAATATATTGTG
Organism: Ceriagrion tenellum; assembly: GCA_963169105.1. Taxonomy (NCBI): domain Eukaryota; kingdom Metazoa; phylum Arthropoda; class Insecta; order Odonata; family Coenagrionidae; genus Ceriagrion; species Ceriagrion tenellum. Next base: position 107,752,505 of record OY720639.1, read on the forward strand.
CCGGTAGGAGACTCATTTACAGGCATTCATTCCGACGAACGACTAACATAAACTACCAGTGAGTCCGTAAGGATGCGCTCAGGCACCGCTTCTCCTTTTAAAAAATTAACCATCTTTCCTCGGCCCAGCAAGTATTTTCAAACCGCCGAGGCAATGAGGGAGCAAATGAATGAAAAATTCAGAACGGTGACACGTAAGGGAGGGAGGCTACGAGGAGAACACGCTTATACTCCTCAGAAAGGTCCTAAGGGACGTTGCACCATCATTGCTCCAATAGAAAGCCTCAGCAATAACTCAAGACACCGTCCATATTAATAATTTAATTAACTACTCGACGCGGACTTCAAGCTCAAGTTTGCGCAGGAAGCAGCGGTGACGACGAAAGGGCGAGTGGGTATTTTCCCATGCAGCATGCACAAAGGCATTGCAATTAAGTAGTAAGGCGAAGGGAATTGGAGTGGGAAAGGTTTCATTTACCGCCCCGCTGAGTGCGGACGGTTATTAATAAATGAAATATTTTTTAAGGATACTTTTTTTTCGTAGCCCTTAACGATGCGAGAGGAATTTTTCTTCCACAGTTACACATTTCCATTCCCAGACGTCTAGACTCTTGGTTTTTTCCTCCCAATTAATTGCATTCTTCTGGTGTTCGGACGCATATTCATAACAGAGAAGAATGCATGCTGCACGGTCTGAAACAATGCACCCTTGGCGTGTTTATTCTGGCTTCATGGCTTTCGATTTTGAATGAAAAGGAGAATTAATCTGTTTCAAAGTCTGAATTCGCTCCATATTTTTTTAAAAATATGATAAGAGTCTCACAAAGATAATAATTTCACAGTCCACCCAGAAGAAAGATCACTTGGTATTTCAAAGGGCTAGTAACCTACTCAATTAATATATCCACGTTCCGAATAGTCAACCGCGATCTCATTTCGTCGTCGTCAAATGCTGTTGCTCCCTAACCTGTTCAAAACTGTTCGATCTTACCTACTATCGACTGATTCGGTTCGATTAGTTTACCACGATGTGCCCATTTCACCAGAGCATACATCCAGCACAATAACTACGCCTGTGCTTCATGTTGAGGATGGAATACATTATGATTTGAGTCGTCCTGGAATATTTAACGAGCAACCGGAACTAAATATCGCATAAAGCATATTGTAAGTTAAGTTTATCGATTCACCCTTTCATGGCACTGTACAAAAAATTATCATTCAGCAGGAAAAACATCCAGTAAAGATGACGACTCAAGTTTTGTATGGTTTATTTATACCACCATGGTGGAATATAGCTGTAACACCGAATCCACGGTTCGCTATTACGTACGAATGTCACACTTCGAACTGGCTTCTGCACCCCTTACCACAGACTATTAGATGAAAAACTCTGAAGGAAACGCGATAGAGTAACTAGGCCTCCGAGGAGCCTGTACGGGATAAAAAAAACGTTCTCCCTCACTGCATCCTCATTTTTCCAATATCTATTGACTCTTCCCTCCCCACTAGTGATATCCACTTGGTCTACTTGTCCTTGGATTGTTTTTACGTAACATCAAACCTTTAGAGTCAAAGGTTAACCCCAAGTCATACGAGAACATGATACCGAAATAATTTTAGACAAGCGTCCACGGAACGTCACTTTTTTCCTTTTGAAGCAACCGGAAAGGAGATAACCTCCTAGGTTTTTCGATACGAAGTTTACGCTCTGCGATTAAGCCTGAACACAATTTTATCTGGCGTCATTCTTAATGAAGATCATTACAGATTGCAGAGTAGAAAAGGGCACAAGAAAAATTTTAAATCTGACTATAATGAGGAAAGGAATTTTACTTTGTGCTTGGCAAGAATAATGATTAAAAGTTGATGCTATGAGTTTAAGGGTGGAGCATTTTTTCAATAACCTAGGGGAGAATTGCAACATATTTTACAGATATACCACAAATTTCTTTGAAGGCTTCCGCGACTCTTATAATTATTAATATTGCTCTTTTCAGGTATTTCCGTCGCGTGTTTGGTTTTTTTGACAACAGTTTCTCCCCTCTTCCTGGGGGCGTCTTCAGGTCCGATAACAATCACAAAAATGTCCAACGGACCTGAAGACGCCCCCAGGAAGAGGGGAGAAACTGTTGTCAAAAAAACCAAACACGCGACGGAAATACCTGAAAAGAGCAATATTAATAGATATACCACAAGTTTATTTTAAATTGTAATGAAGTTTTCCAGTTAAGAGCCTCTATTGTAGGAAGTTATGACGTACCCCTATGAATTTATGTAATAGGTTGTCATCTATTTCACTATCCCATTCAATGCTCCAAGGTGTTAACTAAACCAAACTGTTCCACCCACCAAATCCCAAGCCCTCGGTAGAAATATCCAAAAATTCAAATCAAAGAGTGAGTTAGAGTTAAAGAATTTTCTACATAAGTGTGTGCATCATGTGTTTGACTTACAAGAACATTCACTGGGTCAATAGGTTTATTACGCTTAAGGTGATGGGAGAGTGATTTCTCAGAGTAAAAGTAATAGTGCCAGTAATAACTCATTTTTCACTCATTTCCAAACACTCATGAGGTAGAAACGAGTTTCGCGACTACCAGCAGCTTACCACTTTCCGATTCCCTTGCGCCCACTCGGACGATAACATATATATATGTATGCATACGGGGTGGGAGGAGGCGAAGAAAGTTTTAAGCGGGGGCGCCCACGGTGTTGACTCATTCTTGGGTGTGGGCAGGAGTTTCCCCGTTGCGTCTTAAGGGCGAAGCAACTTCCTCCACCTCCCATACTACACCCACCCACTACGCTCCCCGTGGAGAGATACTTTGTCGTCCGACCGTCTTGTCGTTGGCGCGTCGCCAAGGGAACACGACAAACAAGTCGCGAGAGTACGTCGTGTTCCCGCGAGGAGAGGTTATGCAACGCTCGGTAAAAAGATGCGCCGCGACGGTTTAACGTGAATATTTCCTCGGTCACAGTAGAGACCAGATTTAGATTTTATTTTTAAATTCATACGACTCTATGAAGTTTGAGGTAAACTTTGTAACATTAGTGAAGCAAAAACTCTGATGCATTTTCATGACTTACATTCTCAGTAATTCATTAAGGTGGTTTGAGCGAGATAATTCCCTAGTCATAATAGAGACCATATTCATATTATACGTTTGAATTTCAGCAGCTGATGGAAGCATAAGTTGAATATTTCACAATTAATGGTACAATTTAATATGTACTTATATGTGACAGAATTTCTAAGTAATTGAATTAAATTATGCATAAAAGTCTTTAACTTAACTCATCTATTTTGCGGGGTACGTTAAAACTCCTTCACAGAGGAAGGTTTTCTGTGATTCTGAAATAATTACTGCGACGGCAATAGGATTTATTTTCAAAGAGAGTCGAGAAATCATATAAACCACACACTTAATTTTTGACGAGATCTAGGAGTTAAAAATTCTTCTTTTTTGAAAAGGTCTTTCTGGAGTTCATACACGTACAATTTCCCGCGTAAAAAAGCTGGTATTCTTCGTCAAAAAATCTCGGTAAGTAGTTTGGTAATGGGCTGGTATTTTTGCATATTTGGAAGTGTGAGATATTTTTCTTTAAAATGAGACCCAATTCACATGACTAGGTAAAATTATATTTCACTCAAACCACTTAAAATACGCGTACACAAGGTTTAAACCAGGCTCCCTTTTTTCACGTCACACGCCTAAAAAGGACATGCAAATTGATCGCTTTAGGCGATCCTGTAAATTAAACTTGGGTTGAAAAATAATTTACTTTTGAAAATAGTTCTGAAAGTATATAAACTCCACCCTGTTAAGGATCTGACGAGGTGTATGCATAAAAAACTCCTTAGTCTTTAAAATAATTATCTCCATATTGCACGCCCGCTCCATTACTCATGTAAAATGGCTGATACTTTTGCTAATTCTCGAAAAGTAAAATAGTAAGTGACTGATATTTCGTTCTCATAGGAAGAATGAGACCTTTTTATATACGATGAGACCAAATTTGTCGATTTTTACGTCTTCTGATGTGTCGCTCAAACTACCTAGATAAATATTTTATGATGGCATTGACAATATCACAGATTTAAAGAAATACACGACCCGGGTTTCAATACTTACACGTCATCTTCAAGTCATCTGACATACAGATGACGCCTAATCGTTGAAACCCGTGTCGTGTGTTTTTTTAAATCTGTGGTGTTGTAAATATTATCATTAAATATTTTTAAATGTGGAATACCACAGAGTCACAAAGGAACTTGTATTATTTACCTTGAGAAACTCCAAGGCATCGTGGACCCGATGCTTTTATCGTATCGAGATCGACTCCGTTTGTTTAGGTGCGGAACTTCCGACAGAGAAGTTGCGAGAAGCCCAGTGCAAGGTGACGCTGTGAGGGTGGAAAGAATGGGAGGGGGGGCGGAGGGCGCTTGGCTGAGTGAGAGGGGGGGCGGGGCGGGTGACGATTTGCGCTCACTCCATCGCCTGTTTATTTTCCCCACAGGAACTTGTCTACTGATTATACGCCGCGGAGATGCGAGCGGGCGTTATCTCGGCGGGCGAAGCAAGAGAGTGTTTAAGTGCCCTCGTCAAGAGTCCAAGGAAAATGCGTCGCCGGCTCTTCAAGAGCGGTTTATACCCGCGAGAGCGCTCCGTGATGGCACGAATAAAATCGAGCTAGCTCTCGGAAAATGAAGTAACCTGCCATGCCGAGGAGAGAATATTATGCAAAAATAAAAGCATTTAGGTAGCAGTTACAAGCCGTAATCCGAGACGAAAACATTATGGAATCGAAGAACACGAGTTGAAGTACTTGTATTTTCTGGGAGCTGCATAAGCGTAAAACAACGAAAAAAACCTGCAAAGACATATAATACAAATAATGTATTCCGAAAGCTACTCACATAAACTAGCAAACAGGAAATATGTTGATTAAAGAAGACGTGCGCAACAAATTGTTTTACAAAACAAACAAGCGTTCTTCTCGATGCCCTCCAGCGCGACGATAAATTCAATAAACCAACCACCAAATCCTAACGAATTACATTTATACTATAGTTCGAAATTAATCGTTCGGGGAGAAATAATCAGATATAATTAAGTAAAAAAAACTGGGAAAAAAGCAGAATTTTCGAGACCTCTCATCAAAAAAAAGAACTAAAATTCACTCATAGGTTGAATATCGAGGCCTTGCCGGAGGACGCTGTTTTTCACTCCATGGAAAAAAACTAACCTGTAATAACGCATATATGAGTTTGAAGCAATCACCTTCGTTATTTCAATCGCATTACGAGATAATATTGTTGGCTAAAATACATTTTGTTGGGACCATGCATGAAAATATGTGAGCTTACTACAAAGGCTTTATTAAAATCGCTGCTTTGCTGAGGGGCAAAATGGAGATTTTAATTTTAGACGAGTAAGGAATGGAACATACATTCGTGTTTCTTAAGAATAGGGGTTAGGTAAAAGGTTAAATAGGCTTGGACCCAAATTTAAGTGAAGTTAAGTAGATTTCCAAACATTGCATTTAACAAATGATGTGGTACGAAGTCACTCGCACGGGTGCATATACACCAGGGTTGAAATTCGCTATGAAAAAATCATTTGACTTGACCGGGATTCGAACCCGGATCTCCCAATTGCCGGTCAGGTGTGTTAGCCAGTTAATAGTTAGTTCAATAATAATATAATAATAAACCCCCCTCGGAATTCGCCTTGGAGGAAGATGGCTTAGTGATGTAACTGACTAACACACCTGACCGACAATTGGGAGATCCGGGTTCGAATTCCGGTCAAGTCAAATGATTGTTTAGAGCGAATTTAAACCCTGGTGAAGTTAAGTAAAGTAAATTAAGTGAAGTAAATTAAGTAAGTAAAGAAAACCTGAAATTTAAATCTGCGAAAAATTGGGAAGATTTTATCCAGCACACGGGTCTCATACCCATGTCTAGCTCAATCAATCAATGAGAACTCAAGTGGGTGAGGTAACTAAGTGGCCCTGGTTCCTATTTCGTGAAGCCCGGAATTGAATCCTTTCGGCGGAGGAAATTTTTTAATAGCATCCTGATCTCTTTTATGGCACCATGAGGAGACCAATGAGGTACGTGGAGTTATTCTTATGGACTTCGAGTTATACCGTCGACGCGGAAATGACCTTAGTTTTCTGTCGCGTGACCAAATAACCCAGTAACTTTTAAATGGAAAAATCTCTTTATGGAATTTTTTCTCCTTAGAATTTACATGTAGCGAAGGATTGATCAACGTCCACCTTCTCATATTAAGCAATCGGACTGGTTTGTGTCTCTTCGTTTTCTGTGTCAAAAGAGGATTCGAAGGATGCTTCTCGCGCAGCACGGCTGCTTCGACTAGAGCACAAATTCCTCTAAGAAAATGAAAAGCGGCATTCAGTATTTAACTTGGGCAGCCAGCAATCTAGTCGTCTGGCGGTATTGTCCAGAAGATGGGCCATTAGATGAACACAGCTAATTTGCCGCGAGGTATGCTGGTCTGCTGTCGCATGTTGAAAATGTCCTTCGGGCACATGAGCTGACGCGGAGTCGTTTTTCAAGCGCGCTTGGCTATAAACGAGGTGATAAAGCCTGCGACAACAATACTCTCTTCTGAATATCGCTACTTCAAAATCATTGAGGTAAATGGAGAGGAAACTACGTCATAAAACTGACGCCTGACGACCAAGATAACAACCATATCATTTAACCCTGCTCTTTCCATACTTTCCTTTGAATAGCACGATGGAATGGACGAATTAGCGAATAAAAAGCCAGAATATCCACCATCTGTTTGAAATTAAAGGCTTGATACGTGGACTGGTTTATTAGTGCTACGGATTTTACTCAAATTTACCTTATTTTTCACCGTGAATGCAGATTTTTAATAATTTAAATATATAAACAATATATGTAAGGAAGTTGCATATTAAGGAAGTAAGTGCATGCTGTTTTCTGGTAATTTATTGATAGAAAACATGATGAAATGCAAAATTAGTGGGTAAGCCCGCAGGGGCTATTGAAAAATAAGGGTTAACGAAGATGGCGGACTGACTTCAACTTCCAGCACTAACCAGCGTTGCAAGGTCCCTCTCCTTATACCTCAATGATCGCGCCGAACGAAAAACACGTATTTACTCATGATTGTCGCCGAAGTTTCGTATTCCGCGCTGAAAATCCTAATCATGAAAATGCTTTATTGGCGACTAAAATTTTAAAATATAAATCATGCATTATTTATATTATCACATGCATGGTTATTTTCCAAGTTTAAAGAGATATATTTAAGTAAAATGTGGTCCAAGAATGTTTTTCCACTTTGTTTGAAAAGTTGTTAAAATGCGCTCCCATTGGCTCAAGAATATCACATCTTAACCACTCTGTTGGGATACTGTGCTCTAACAAGGCTGCGTTACTCAAAACAGGGCGGTGGACTGGCTTAAGCTTATAGCATTGGCCAGCAGAGCCAGTGCCCTTTCCATCTGTAGTAAGGTTCAACAGGAACACTAATCCCTTTGAGGCTTCTCGTGATGGCCAAGGATGTTAAGGTAGTTCCACCGAGAAGGCTTATTAATGTCAATTTAGCGCAGACATAGCATTGGTTACTGTTTACATTGGCAAAACTACGCTTCTATTAGCGAGTTTCCGAAACTTTTAAAAGTTCTGCAAGTGAACTTGCAGAGCCTTCTACGCGTGCAATTTAAGACTAAAGTCGCCGACTGAAAGTAACTTACCAAATGAGCCTGTGAGTCCAAAATCACCTTCGAGAGATCTAAAAAGCAACTAATCAAGGAGACGGGAGATAAAAAGATTTCCTCCGCGATAATCGGCGTATTCACCTCTCACGCAATGCCATAATTTTCCTTGATAAGAAGGATTCATAACAAATTGGATGTTTACTTACGGCTTAGCGACAGTATGACTCATAGATAAACCTGTTATGGCATGCATGCATGCAAACCTTTCATACTTGCATTAAAGATTTCTTTATGAATTAACCACATGACGTTCACAGCATGAAGGTAAATAAAACACGGATATAAAATGCAGCAATGAATACATTGCACAAATGATAAAAACAGTACTACAGCGATCAAAAGGTCAGAGCGTCCTCATTATTTTGATAAAACTTCTCTGCAGCACAAATCCGAAATTTACTCATTGGAAAACGACTTCTTATTTTTATTAATGTCTCCTCAAGAAGTGCAAAACGAGGCTGATTATTAGTGGCTTCAAAAAGATGAGGTATTATCCTTTGTAGCAAAGCTCAATCCATTGAATCTAATGCATGGTGACACCTCGCTCAAACTACCTAAAACACTGAGTCATAGTAAATATTATCTTGTAATTGTTTGGGTCATGTCACAAGGATCTTTATTTCCTTCGCTTCAGCATTCGTGAGTGAAAGCGGGAGGTTAAGGAGTGCCAACTGATTTTCTAGGTACTATGCTAAAGTTTCCGAGGCATTTTTGCTGATTTTGCAGTAGTTTAGGAAAAAAATTGTCTCAAATACAAGTGAAGGTAAATATTCAAAAACTCAAGGAAAACTTTATTATGTATCGTTTCACCTTTTTAATATATTATTTTCCGGTTTTTTGACAAAATATGAGTTCAGTAAGAATTTACGCCATTTTGACGTATTGGGGTAGCAAAATCTAAGTAAATTTTATAAAAACGTAGCACGTGTAAAACCAAAGGAAGATAAACGCCAGTGGTCAATTTAGAAACTACAAGGGTTGAGCTTCATAAGTAACCTGCATTTAGGTGCAATCTGTGCACAATCAGTGAAATGCCTGCATCTAAGAGTGACATTGCAGGAGGAGCGCTATCGCGCTCGTGGCACTTTTCGCGAGAGACAGGAGGAGCGCAATAGCGCTCCCCGGCAATCTAAGGGTTAAGATCGCATCCTGCTTAAGTTGAGCGATTATTTTACGATGGATATCTCCAAATAGGTGCTCTTCTGGATTCTTCCTTCTTTCCTGACGTGAAACCTACCAGCCAAAAGCTAACATATTCGCCTAATTTTCCATCCTCTTAACATCATCACCATTCAACGAATCACTCAAGTCAATTGTCGGCCCAGAAATTATGAGCACTCGAGTTTTGGAGCGAATGAAATAATGACAAAAAGACATACAGAAAAACTAATCACATCTAGTTTTTTTCTCTTTTAATTTTGCGTTCTTTAATTGATAATTTAAAATTTTTAAACGCATTTTAGCATTATATACGACAGGTGTAACATCATAAGTTCCGATTTTGTACGTTGTGCGAGAAAAGCTCCGACTTTGATTATTTGTTCATCAAACACAAGCCTTTCAATGCCGTGGTTGAGTTTCTTTTCACCCTCTTACCTCATAGCCAAGTTGTCTTACTCAAAAAGTTGCCAAGTTCCTTGTAAATCAAATATATTTTATCATTCCTCCTCTTCAGTACTAAGCTTATCAACAAATTAATTAATCCCATCCACCAGCACATCTTTCTTTCACGTTATGCCGATATAGCTGATAGAGGACAAATTTACATCTAGTAACGAAAGCTCTGTAAGTTACGGAATTTCTTCATTTACATGTATGCATACAATCAATATTATGTATCTAATTTACAAATGTATATCCGACAGATGTATAAGATATTTAAGGCAAGAACAGGCAATACATAGCCCAGGAGTATTCGATAACTTTATTGCTTCCATAAACGATGTCATAATGTGTATATTGCGGCAGAAAGATGACATTTATATGAGTTCCATTAATAACTAAGATGCCGAAGCCTCTTTGAGTCAGAATGAATTATGAGTTATTAAGGCAGTATCTGACAAGTTTATGAATTCATGCTATTTATAACACACACGAGTAATTTTACGCATAAAATTAGCATGCATTTACTTTATCCGGCGCTTAGGTGAGAAGATAATTTCTTTAAGGCTATTTGGGAATAATGTATTAAGAGATTTTTATGTGATTTTCAAGCAAGTAGGAAAGACATTCATAGGACGCACTTCACTTACGTGCATCTGTTTATGTATTGGAAATATACGTAATACATGTAGTGATATCAATTATGCAATAATTATATATTTTTTTATTTCATCTTACTTAAAGCATCGTTATGACTTGGTTTAGGGAGCGTGATTTCAAATTTAAGCCAAATCCGTATGTAAATATGCGTTTTTTACTCGGCATAATGCTATATTATTTCTTAGCAGCTATTATAACCTGCCACTCGAATTCAATAATAAGTTACTTAACTTAATGGATCTCAGACCCATCGAATCTTTAGCTAAAAGTTTGCGGAGCTGGTCATCAAAGGATAAAGGCGCAATCTTCCTATGAAGCTAACAGTTGCATCAATCCCTGAATGCTCGATAGTGTCTGATTTCGATATCAGGGGAAGACACATCCGACCACACCGGACGAGTTCACCATGCTGAGGCACATTTCCTGCGAGCCACCCGGCCATAGGCTGGCGTAATTGAGGCCGACACTTTAATTATTCCATCAGATTACCTCCATTTGCTCCCCGAGACGGAAAAAAACAGACGCCCAAGCCTTCCTGTTTCCCGTCGCGAGAGAGGGGTTCGCCTCCTCTCCTCGAGGTCCTCCCACGCCAAACAACACACCGCTCTCATTGTTTCGACGGCGCCATCTTTAACAATTGACGGTCGGTCCGCGTTTTTCGACCGAATGGTTACGCGGCCTCCTTATTTCTTTTGTTTCCTCTCCCTCTCTCTCTCTCTCTCTTATTTTTGAAATTTTAATCCTCCGCGTTCACTAGGGAAAATGCTCGCCGTTGAGACTGCCTCCTGATTCGCTGCCTGCACTTTCTCTGCTCTTCCCACGAGTCGTGCCTTCCTCATTAAAAACCCTTTTCGCATGCACAGTCACCAACCGTTTCCGCCCCTTTACCCTCTCATTCTCAGCAACCCTCCGCCTCCTCACCACCTACCCTCCCACCAGGGTGCAAATGAGTGAATGGGTCAGGGAGCTTTCTCGCACCTCTCGGCTCGACTCTACCTGGCGACGAGACTCAAAAATCGAGGTTAGAGAAAAATAAATGCATGGAATATGTGCTCACTGTTTCTTTCGATTTCAACGGCGTTGTATACCATACATTCTCGCCTCTGAGTTTGACGGTACATGTTCTACATCTACATACTATCCTGCGAGCCGCCGCATGGGCATGTGGCAGGGAGTGTTAGGTCACCAGCAGAGTAATGATGTAAGGTTTCGGGAGGTGAAATGGTGACGTGCATTATGGAAGTGAATTCAGTGGACTTCAGACTTGTGGTCGCTTATTGTGCGCGGAAAGAACGAGTTTTTGTACCAACCTGTTCGGCAATGTATCTCTCTTATTTTACCGCTTCTGTCAGACCTAGAGATGTACTGAGGCGTCGTGATAATATTCTGTGTCGCTCTGAAACACACCAGTTCTGAATTTCTAAAGTATCCTAAGCCTAGCGTACAGCCTTCGAGTCTCTAGGGGCTCCCACCTTAATCCCTCTAAAAGTTTTTAGATACTATATGTTCGCTCGTAGAAGTTTTTAACGAAGTTTGTCGCTTTTCTTTGTATTTTACATAGGAAGGTGCAATGGAAAAGATACCAGGAGGTAAGGGAACTGGCATTAGGGTGTTGGGCTGCAGTTAACCAATCTTAGGATTGAACAACCAATGAATGAGTAGCTGGCCCTGGGCAAGGAATAAAACTAAGGATAGCAACCCAAAAAAGGAGGAATTTTGTTACAGGATTCGGCCAAATGAAGAAATTTTTGCCTTGTGATGTATCCGATAATATTCTCCGTGTCGCTCTGAAACACACCAGTTCTGAATTTCTCAAGCAACTACTACGATGGCCAATCGTTAAATTCTCTTATTTCCCCATGTTTTAGCATTACCATCATTTTTCCGACAAATCTTCTATGTAAATTGATTGTTATTGTATAGAAAAATTGGGAAGCAAAGCAAGCTTAGCGTGTATGTAGCCTCCTAGTCTCTTTTGGCTCCCACCTTAATCCCTCTAAAAGTTTTGAGACACAATCGGTCGAATTCATAGATTTCAGCTAAAAGACGCTAGTAAGGTGACGAACTTAGTCGGCTACTAATAACACTTAGTCGCATGCTAAAAAATGATATTCATAGATCCTTTCCAGCGAGCTACTACTGTCGGTGCAAAAATTATGTAGACTCAAGTTTGAACGCTGATTGAAAATGAACCACGGTATTTATATGAATGCAAGTTACACCAAACTTTAGCTTGTTTTATTTTGCGTTTAACCGTGGTTGCCGATTATTTATACAATACTTTTTTGATTTTTTATTGCGGTGAGAACATATAAAGTGCCGGGTTTTTGGCGTTTTCGAACGGAACGCTCTCTTTGACATTTAACAGTGAAGAAACTTGAGGTTTAATCTAAATGAATCTGTAGTTTTGTGTGGGAAAAAACTATTTAAATGTATCTTTAAACGTTCAGTTCTTTATGATTTGCCATGAAAAAGTTATTATCAAGTTTATGAAACTACACAGCCAAAGAACCTCCTCCAATAATCAGGAAGGGTAGGGGGTCAAGTTAAGACAAATGTAAGAATGTGACAATATAAAATCATTTTTTGTTTTCAATATTTATTTGATTATTTCATAAGAATTTCGGTTCTAAATCTATCCTGTTTTAACAGCTCCCTCTCCAATCTTACTCTCTCTGTCTCCAATTTAAGAGTTTCCCGCTCCATTTTAATTCGGTGCATCTCTTCCTCCCACTTGTGCTCCACCTTTGAGAGACTGGGTCGTTCTTCGCCAACGTGATCACCTCATCGGTTTTCTTGCTATCAATAATTTTTGTGTTCTTCCGCGTGCTCGATTAGCAAATCTTTTTCCTGAAAAGACATGTTTGGTTTTTTTTTCGCTTAAGGTTCAAGCTGCTGCTACTCATTTTACCAACTTCCTCCCACAAACCAAAAAAAGAAGGCTGGTAAAGGCAAAGGGGGGGGGGGGGAAGTGCGGCGCATGTTTCACATACGGTTGCATACCGTCACTTATTTTTCTGACGTCAGAGGTATGAAAAATTTGTTTGCCAAATAATTTCTTCCGATCAACTCGGTTTTAGAAAACTCAGATAAAACGGCGTTGGTGAAACACGTTCCACAGATTACTGGGATAATAATTTTAACCGAGTTTTCGTTAACTCCGGTAACGGAGAACATTATCCTTGTTGGTGAAACTGGCCCTCAGAAGATAAATCATAAAAAAGATGCGATAAACTGCTGAAACACTGGAAGAAAATTTCTTCACTCTGTGAACCGTAAGTTCGTTCTGTTACTAAAACAAAAACGGAACGAAATAGAAATTTACGGCAGAATGTAAAAAGATCAGCACTATGATGTAAACAGACTCGCTGTAATACCTGTGCGAAATCATTGCAATTCAATAAGATAACAATTTTTCGTCTTAATATCAATGTACGACATATTTCTACGACAACACAACAGTAATATGCTCAAGCTAATTACTCTGATGCACCTCACTTGATGCAGTAGTCACGACAACTATTACGGACTTGTAAATAATTTACGAGTCTTCCTCCTCGACACATTCTTTAAAATGGGCTGTATGCTCGTAGATTATTCATTTAAAACCACAAATGAACAGCACTAAGGCCCAAAGAATTTAAAAATGAAAGTGGTATCCTCATAAACAGTCATTACATTCGCTGATTTATGCACTTTATAATGCTGTGAGGCGTAGCACTGATGAAACGAGATGAAGAAGAGGTGGTAACCACCTTACGATGCCCGAAACCACAGTAATCATTTCACAAACTCTTCCTTTTTCATTAAATAAAACACTCATGAAGCACCACGGAGTACCACAACATGGTGTCGTAGACTAAGAGCAAATAATTAAAATGCTGAGTTTGATGCAGCAAAAGTACTACACGTCACAGCCGCCGGACTTGAGAAAAGCAATTCCAAATGTATCTTTGGTATTTTCGCCTAAAATCTCCGCTATGGCTTCAGGTTATCACCCGAGGTGAACCACTTGTGACAGACCGACATATTTAGTAGGGCTTCTGAACAAGGCGAGAGAGTGTTTAAGAATCAGCTAATAAAATAGTGGCACACAAGGTGTTGCTGAGCTTAGTAGCTGACTATGAATATGAGTTTTTTAGTTAGAAACTAGTTTGTGTACTACTAAGCCGATAGTAGCTTACTAAAGATTCTATGAATACGGCCGCATATGTTCGCTCGTAGAATTTTTTAACGAAGCGTGCAACTTTTTGTATTTTATTAATTTTCTTGTTTAAATCTTTATGCCCAGGGTCCCAAATGCTCGCGGCATATTCGAGTTGTGGTCTAAACAGAGTGAAGTAGCATCTCTCTCTGACTTTTTCATCCGAGGACCTTCCAATTATACGCTTCACAAAACCTAGTGTCTTTAATGCTGTGCCGCATATGTTTATGTTGTCGATATCCGGATTCCAACCCGAGTTCTACGTGGAGAGCAAGTCAAGAACAGATCTACCAGCTTTTCCTTGGCCGAGCACTCAAGTAAGTTACGGAATATTCAGAAAATTATAAGTTCCAGGTTTTTAAGCCGGACTATACTTTCTGTATGTTTTCATTCGAGTTGAGTATTCTAATGAACTATTTTAATGTAAGAATTCGACAGACAAGAAGATAAAGCGCTATCATGGTGGAGCCAATTCTTTCTTGTTTGAGTCCAGGCCACTGTCTATTATTCAACCCTGTTGACAGTTGACAACAACTGAAAAATTTTGGAAGAAATCTAGCTTTACGCTATGCGCGCTCATCATATCTACATCTACATACTACCCTGCGAGCCGCCACATGGGCGTACGGCTGGGGCTGTTGGGACACCAGTTATGTAAAGATGTAACGGATAAGGTTGTCAGAGGTTAAATGGTGATGTGTATCATGGGAGTGTATTCAGTGGAGCTCATTTTTCGTGCAGTCGCTAATGGTGCGTGGAAACGAGATTTTGTACCTATCTATTCGGCAATGTATCTCTTATTTTATCACTTCTCACAGAACTACAGATGCAGTGAGGCGTCATGATAATATTCACTGCATCGCTCTGAAATATTATATACACCATGCTTTCCAGCAGCCGTGGATATTGTGGAAGTAGGAAGGAAGAATGCGTGTTCTCATGAGACCTGCGAATGACAAATACACTCCGACAAAAAGGGAGCGTGAGAATTTTCAGTCTGTTTCTCAACAAGGTGGCAAGTACATGCCAAGAGCTGTTAACCCGAGTACACCTGGTGAAGTTAGGAACCTAATTAACTCTGGTATTTCAAAGACACTCAATGCTAATCTCTTAATCTGCAGTTGAATTATGCAGCGATTTTTGGAAGAAAATGGAGGCCACGAGGGTCTTCATGGTATTTGGGTCAATAAGAATAGGTTGGTGAGTGGGGCAAGGTTAGATTCACAGTGGTTAAAATTTCTGTCTAGCGGAGTGCATTCTGTCCTTAAGGCATTTTCTTCCTAAGCAAAGCGAGTGACACGACGGGATTCGACATCACCGGTTAGACCACTGTTATCCAGTTATTATTCGTACTGAATTGCACACGAACGGTCAGAGATGGAGTTTTACTAACACGTTACTTTAATAACAGCTTCTTGTGCATAAAAAAATAAAGAAGTAGTGTAAATTATTTTTCCAGTATAAAAATTTTAATGCTAATATGGATTCTTTTTCCAAATAGTATGCTCAAGGGATATACCTGAACAGATGTAAAAATCTACATAAAACAGCTGAAAAGTGATACTTAAATTGCATGAAGGTGAAATGACTATTCCACTGTCAAAAGAAGCACGATAACTTATGAAAGAATAGTTATTGCGAATCCTAAAACTTTACTGATCTGAGATAATGGGGTTTGTCCATGAACAAAACTAAGAACTTCTTTAGTTACTAACTTAGTAGAAATAGCCCACAGAGTGAAGTCAACACGGACTGAGAATTGAAGCAGATATTTTTGACAGAACCAAAGAACTGGGTAACTATTGCGATGTTTAAAAAAGCCCGATCAAGTATTGGGGATTTTGTTGCGATTGAAATAATTAATTATCACTCTACGACGGACCATCAGAGATGGCACGTAATCAGAGGGACGTGAGCCTTTAAAAGCGCCTTAATCGCTTCCTTATCTTTTAAGGAATTTTATTGCGAAAGCAATTATCTACGCATTATTTAGCTATACCAATGTTAATACTAAAACATTGCCTCGCTTATCTTTCGAAGTAAGTGAGTAATTTAGCCCTGTTGACAGCGGCTCTTTTGAAGTAGGCTACACCCAGATAATGAATGACATCATGTATTGACCACAAAGGCGCGAGAGCAAATTCCACTGATTTCTTCATCGTTGGTTGAGAAAGGTTTGGCTCACTGGCTCTGTAGGGAAAAAGTATTTCGACTTAAGAGCTGTTTTTGTGGCAATTTTTGGTTTCATCTACATCTACGTCATACCCGGCAAGCCACCCAAAGGGTGTGTGGCAGGGGGTGCTTCCACACCAGCCATGCATGAATGATACGGTAGAACACCGAAATTACATTTAAACCCGCGTACCACACATGCAAAGCGCCAATTACAAATCTACTAACCAAAAAACATTCTATCATCAATCGTTCCAACATGCAAGGGATACAAAGACTGCTACTATATATTCAAAATATCATGCATAAATAAGAAAGTAGAGAATATAATGAGAAAGATTTACTGTCTGCCTATTGTCACAATTCGAACTTTTCATTACGACGATCACAGCGGTTATGGTCCCGAATGGTACACGGAAAAAATGACATTTTATAACTATCGGTTCTACAATCTAGCTCTCTAATTTTATTGGCGCGATCTAAGCTGCCGTAGTACGAAGGGGTTAATAGTATGTTTTTTACGTCGTCAGAGAAATGAAATGGTTAAAAGAAGTAGGTAGCCCTATTTTGTACGATAAATACCTGCTCTACAGCAAAGATGCCTGGATGAAACTCCTGATGATGTTAGTATAAAGTAGGAAATGCATGATTGGAGCGCGATCTTAGACAAAATTTAACCGCAGGGTATTTCTCAATACCTGATAATAAAGTCTGACATACTTATATCTAAATTAAAATATAACACAAGGCCACAATTTCGACAACATTTTTCATACCAATTAAAGCCAATTTCTAAAAACAGTTCGAACCAAAATAAAATTTTTCGTAACAATCGTATAATGCTATGTGCCATAACAAGAGATGAAATTTTACCTTTTTGTGGCCAATTCTACTGTTTTATTCTTTATTTTCTTAATGCATTGCCTGATGAGAAATTATCCAAAAAAATAGTGGTTTGAGCCAGGGAAGTCTAAAGCGGGCCTTTGGGAGATGCACTTGCATGAGTTGCAACACTTCGCCCTAAATCCTCATACCACCGGTAAACATGATATATTTTGAAAAGGAATTATTCTAATCTTCTGGCCACCGAATAGCAGTTTTACGAACCAAGATACTTCAGTGCTTTCCATTTGGTGATAATGGATCACGGTCGACTCAGTCTGTTCCTTCATTAATTGGAAATATAAATATAAGTTAGTTGAAGTAAGACTTTTCTCCACTGATTTTCAAGACCATGTTCGAATTTAATGTTAAAATTGTTTCAATTCTAACTAGCATGGAGAAAATATAGTATTACTATTGACCCAAGCACTTGGGTTAAGATGGCTGAAACAATTAATAATTCATTAATAGAGGTTTTAACTTATTTGTTTCACGCCAAACACCTTTAGATCCGAAGTTTTTTTACGATTTGCATGAAATCGAGAAAAGGTAGGAGTATCATTTCACTCAGCGTTTCATTTCCGACAAGATATGTACGTCTGAACCTCCTGCTTTTTTAAATTTAATAATCTCACTCTAGAGCTATGACACATCTTATGGAAAACAACTTATAATTTGGGGGATATATCTTAAGAAAATGTAATTGGCACCAGACATTTTAATATCATCACAATGATGTGCCTGTTTCTTCGTTATGAAACCAAAACCTTGGAATATTTGTCTTTACGACGTTTCGCTTTCATTCCGCTGCGGTCGAGTGGCAGTCACAAGCGGGTGCATGGCGGACTCGACTTTTATGAGGGGAAGATTCGTGTGGAAAGAACTGTCAAAGGAGCGGAGGTGAAACGTCAGCGTACATCATAGGCAGCGCTGCCAACCGAACAGCATTTAACGTGAGAGGGAGAGAAATTCAAAGTCAACAACGCGATTCACGACAATTTTTACGATTCTAACATAACTGAGGTAAAACACACGCAAAAACACTCGTAGCTATGAACAGCTATCTAGTTAATGAGAGCAATAGATTCAGTATTTTGAATTTACCAACATAGGTTTTGTACATTTACTGAAACTATTTCAGAGGGTTTCAGAGTGTCAGGTGTTTCAGAGCGACACAATATTATAATGACGCCTCACCACATCATTCGGTCTGATAGAAGTGATAAAATAAGAGAGATACATTGCCGAACAGATCGTTACAAAAAGTCGTTCTTTCCGCGCTCAATGAGAGACCACAATAGAAACTTAAGCTCCACTAAATGCATTCCCATAATACACGTCACCATTTCACCTCTCAAAACCTTATCCCTTACATCTTTACACGGCTGATGTCTTAACACGCCCTGCAACACACCCATGCGGCGGCTCGCAGGGTAGTATGTAGATGTATTTTAATCTCCACATCGAAGTAGCCCATATACCTATACAGGGTGTCCCATAAATGTCACGCCACAGTGACACTGGAGCTAGGGCAGCCTAAGAGGAACCGAACCAGCCTAATATGACCTCAGTAAAAGTTGCACGGTTTTCGAGATATTGCCAAATCAAAGCTTTTTCAAAAATTTCACATTTTTTACATTTCTAGTCCCAGAATTCACTTGAATAGCTCACAATTTGGCTCTCTGATGGGGCTACTGCCACAAATTAACAAACAAAGTACTCTATCCATCCCATTTTTTTGAAATCCGATAAAGTTAGACAGGTATAGCGGCTTTCGCGTTTCTTTTGTTTGTTCGGACCCCACGACCCCCCTCCCTCTCGGGCCTCTGTTCCAGGTAGAAGTCGGCACATGAGTCACAGTTGGAAGATTAAAAGAGCGGCCCTAATGAGAACGTTAAATTATCCGATTGAATTCTGGGACTAGAAATGTAAAAAAGTGAAATTTTTGAAAAAGCTTTGATTTGGCAATATCTCGAAAACCGTGCAACTTTTACTGAGGTCATATTAGGCTGGTTCGGTTCCTCTTAGGCTGCCCTAGCTCCAGTGTCACTGTGGCGTGACATTTATGGGACACCCTGTATAATTGGATCAAGGGCAACAGGAAGTACTTTATTAGACGTGGATATCGATTTCAGTTCTTTGAATACAGCGTTGAAGGTTTGCGACCTCGGAAACTCTGGTTTTCGAACGCGGAGAATTTCTTGCTCTCCCGTCCAGCCCCAGGTCTCGTCCCCTGCGGAGGGCGTCGAGGAAGTTAACTTGAGCGAGGAGAAGGTGAAATGGAGATGGCGGGAAAGGAGAAGAAGCGAATGGAGAATGAGTTGGGCAGGATAATGGAAAATAGGGTTAGGGTAAGAAGTGAGAGGAATTGTAAACACGGACCTCCCTGCTCCTTAACCAGCTGGGATCCCGTTCACTCCTTTGTTCCGAAAGCATTCTCGGAACAGCCCTGAAAATTCGTGGCGCCCAAGGAATCCCTTTGGCGGACTCATTCATAAAGTCGCCCAGAGAGAGTACAAGGGCGTCCGACGCCGCTGTTTTGAACGGGAGCGAGGGGTAGGAGAACAAAAGTGACGGCGGCCTTGCGCCTGCATTTTTGAGCGCGAGGGAAGCCTGGCTTGCAGATAAAGCGCGTGACATTGAAGAATAATTCTGGCATGGCGTAGCGTCCCTACTCGATTAAAAGGGCTCACGCAACAACGCACAGAAAGGAGCCATTCTATTCTGCCCTATTTGGTCCGCAATTCAAGAGGCGCGGCGAATTTTACTGAGAAAGGTGCGAGACATATCCATTAGACAATTAATAGAATAGTCAAAATTTTTCCTCGCACCGACTTCATCCGTTAGGTCGCTTTACACGGTACATTTTATTGCACAAACGAATGTATGAATTCCTTCCTGAAGGAAATTGTACTGAGTAAAGCGGCAAATTGTTTGATTGTCTGAATGACCTGACGGGAAATAGAACCTGCTCTAATTCCATTCAGTTTCTTGTACATTCGATGATACATTCGTTTGTACAATAAAATGTACTGTGTAAAGCGGCCTTTACACCACAATCAATTATTTAATTGTATCACAGATTGACAGATTTTTAAAGTATACCCAGCGTAAATATATATTAATCAGCGATAGTCTACTGAAAGCATCGTAAACTTATGGGCAGATCTGCCTCTCGTTGCCCGACCGTGATTTGAACATAACAAGAGAGTGGGTGGAAAAAATAAATTAATAACTTTCCGTCCTTGAATATGGAAAGTAGGCATGATAAGGTGTTAATATTCCACGTAATATTTTCACAAGTTAGAACTGTTGGAAAGGAGAATTAGTGGCAAAATACTACGTCCCACAAAAACCGTAGTCTGAATATGGGGAAGTAATGACGAAATATTTGTAAGAATCTAAAATACATCAATAATATTTTAATAAGAAGATTGATGCTTTTGCACATCAATACACCATAGGTGACAGATGAACACGGCAAATCTTGAAATATCTTTCGGTATTAAGAAAAGTAACCACCAATAAGTTGTTGAATTGTCAAAGTTAAAATATATTTTGAAAGAAACCACAAATTAGATGCAGCTTTATACAGAGACATATTTATAGAGAAAGTATTTAGAAGAGAATGACTCCTTGGTAGAAGAGAAAAAACATGATGTGGATCAAAGAAAGAAAACAGAGACATAGCAATAAGATTAATAGAATACCATCGGAAAAGAAAGAAGCATGTGACAAAGAGTTTTAGTCCGGTAACGATAAAAAGGCATTGGCCACTCCGAGGGTTTTTCCAAACAAACAAAAGGATTGTTGGTTGAAAATTCGCAGTAAAATGGAGCCTTCAAAAAACAGATTTCAATAAAAACAAGGATATAACGCAAAAGAAAAATATTAATTCCCCTTTCCATTACTTATGTCTGATTGTTGCTTCCCGTAAGAGACATTAATGTTACTTCCATTCAATAACCTTGCGTCATCGTTACCTCTTTAAAATAACAGCTCAGGTTTAGCAAAGAACATAAGAATATTAGTTATTTGATCTGCGTGCTATTAACTGAAGGGCGTATCTATCGGGTAACATGTCGAGGATATATTTAATCAGTTTTGTAAAACCGAGCCTTAGGGATTATTTACCGCCTAAATTACCCATAATACACAATTTCTTGCACTCTGTCACAAACCATCTCTGTACTAGGGTACCATGTGACCCTCTGACATTCGCAATTTCGTAAGTTGCAAACAGTGATACATGAATTGAGTTCTGCAAAATAAATTTTGAGACTTTGGAGAACAGCATTTTCTGTGCAATTGAAAAACAGGCACATTACATTTGAGAGGTATAATTTAAGAGTTTGAAATGTGCATTGGTATTATTCAAGAATGTGCCCGCCCAGGGCCTTCAAAAATACATTATTTTTGGACAACTTTTATCGGAATTTCTTATCCTAAACACTAAAAAATCACGCATTTGACTTTAAAGCGCAAGAAGAATTTTCGATACCTAGCAACTGATGCATATTTTGATATAGTCACAGAGTTTTTGCCTCAAGGGAAATGAATAAACAAGGTAAGATAGGGGACGCCAAGAGCCATTCTCTATTCATAAGAGAGTGAATTTATGTAGTGCTAACAATATGTACGGAAGGAACTATTCAAACAAATTATGCTGGAAACTACATGTTTACCTTACTTGTATGTTTACTTACTTTAACGTTTACTGTAGTGAAGTAAATAGTAATTTGTGCCATAGTACTAAAATTATAGAGGTTTTTCAGAAACAATAAGTGGAGCGCGTCCGTTTACTGAAGACCTGAGCGTGCGTAAGCAGTCTGGCAGCGGTTGATGGAGAGTCGCAGGATAACCGTTAGGCGTTTATGGTCGCTTTGTGGCACGTTTGGTGCGGCAGTTAATGACAGCTAGATTCACGTTCGTGCGGAGGAATGCATTGCACCTCGTCCATAAACCATCCAACTTCGACTCTATTGACCGTGCAATCCAGAGCAAGTGTATCACTAGGCTACTTTGGCGTGTTCGGAATAGGTAACCCGAGAATCTACATGAGTTTCTTGAATCCGACCTATAGAGAGTTAATTTTGGTTCAAGTTCAATTATGATATTCATGACGCTAGTAAAATGGCAAATTTCATCAACAGATTCGAACTAATATACATGAAACAGGGAAAATACACACAAACACTGATTCTGTACTGCTATATCTACTCAATATATACAATATATTTTATACTACTGGATCTGAATACCTTCCGACTTAAATGACATATTTTTAAGTTGAACCACGAATAAAAACCATTGTCTGAGAACCTAAAACTCTTTGTTAACTTCACAGGAAATAATTTAGGAGTTTCATCGCTAATACGATTTCATAGGATGGATAAGAATTAACTTCTACTAGAATACCTACTTCAAATTAAGCACTGTGAAAATTACGAATTTTCAATAATTCAGTGACCCTTCAACTTGCTCCATCTTCAGTTGGCCACTATATTTCGTCCTTGAATTTCCATTTTCAAGTTGAGCAAGCATACTCGCACAATAACTGTAAATATTTATTCTCTTGTGGTATTCCTTATTGGATAAGTTCACACATACTAACAATTCTCTTGCGAAAGATACACAAAGCATCGTAGTAGTTTCCCAACGCCTCCGATGAAGCTTCATCAATTCAATCTGCAGTTTTAAACATCCTAATCCTCTTTGTTCCATGGAGAAGCAGCTACTAAAAGAGGACTGCCTGCATTGCCAATCCCAAATAAAGTATTTTAGGATTGAAGTATGCAATAAAATTATCTAAAAAATATTACTTTACTCTTTCGACTTCATCAATAATTACACTTAACATTCATCTGAGATCTCCAAAGAACAACGTCATTTGGTTGATTTGAAAAGGCAGTAGCTTCGCCACGTCTTTAAAAGTCAAGCGTACAATGCGAGACGTTTCCGAATGACGCCCACCATCCCGCAATTCATCCGTGTCGCACGTCGGTACTTAGTCACACATTTCCTGACTCATCTCTTGAAAGCGGAGTAATATATGGGCAGGCTCTTCGAGCGATCAGTCGACAGAAAACTTGAGTTCGTAGAACCAGCGCTGGTGAAAGTTACATTTCATAGCATTTGATGATTGAGAAAATTCGTGATATCAAAAAAGGTGTGCCGATTCAGCAATTTTGTAATGTCATCAATCTAACTGCACGGAGCTCCAAAACTCGGAAAGTTTACGCTGGTAGAAAGCAAATAATGGCTGAAGAGGGTGAGGAACTTTTATATAAATCCATTTTCCTCCGAAAGATTCTTGAAAGGTGCGTCTGAGTTACCAATGTTGAATATTTGGAAATGGATCCTCAGATTCTGTATCATAGGAAACGCAAAAATTTGTGAATAGGATATCACCCGATAAATCTACCAGCAGAACTCTAGAATTTTAAGTTCTTCAATTGTTAGACGATTCCTTCAAACGAAAGGAATCAATGATGCGACAAATATAAAATCCAAGTTAAAAACGGGGGCCTCCGGGTAGAGAGGTCGGCGCTTTACCAACCTACGGCCGGATTCAGTATAATCATTTCTCCCGCTATTTCGGCTCTTGGAGGATATGTAACAAATAATCATAAGGGGAAAGGCAAATAACCATAAATATGAGTGGTAAATTAAGAATTTGCGCAGGTGAAATACGAAATGTATACCCTGTTAAAAATTCTGTATAGTTTCCTCATAAATACTTCAACAGAATTTCTTAGTAAGTTCTGTAGATAGTCCTTAAAGTATTGAAACGCCATTTTACAGAATTCCCTACGACGTTCTGCAGAATACCGAAGGATATCCTGCGGAATACCTTCGGACGTTCTGCAGCATTCCTTAGGACGTTCTGTGGAATTCCCTACGACGTTCTGCAGAATTCCCCAAGACTTTCTGCAGAATTCCCTACGACGTTCTGCAGAATACCTTAGAACGTTCTGTGGAATTCCCTAGTACGTTCTGCAGAATTCTCCACGACGTCTGCAGAATTCCCTATGACGTTCTGTAGAATACCTTAGGACGTTTTGCAGAATTCCTTAGGACGTTCTGGAGAATTTCTTACGACTTTCTACAGAAGCCCTTTAACTCTCTGTAGAACTCCTTACAAGCTTTCAATTGCACAGGACAGAGATTCTATAATGCAGAAAACCTCGAATATACCAGATTCAAAATAAAAAATACATTTATTTAAGACACTATCCTAAATTATGACAAACAATTACACAAACATATTATAGAAAAATAAAGTAAAATTAAATCGTTGATCTATATATGGATCCGTAAATATTATCCCTAGGAGGACTAGATATCACAGCTTATCTCGGCCTATACCTCGGAATTTCTTGAGATACCGCGTGCTTAACGCGATATTACGCCAACAGCGGAGTATATTTTCACTCCGATCGATTCCAAATTATAAAAATTACGCCGCGCGTCCTTTTCGAGACGGCCATTAGTTTTGAAATATCCGCTGACCCCCATCTTGGCGCGTGCGGTGGTCAGCCCAGTCCATTCAAGCACTCCGGGGCGACTTAAACAATCTTCGCTTGGCTTTCACCGTCAGCGCCTGGGGGCGTGAATTTTTTTTTATGTTCTCTCTCCTAACTTCAACTCCTTCCTCACTCTCACAATCTCTCCCTCTCTCCTGCTGTGGTCATTTACGGGCAGAACGGAGAAATTAAAGCGCCTCCGGGGAAGATAACATTCCTGATGACAAAAAAATCTTGGAAATGCCGGTCTCAGAGCAGACACTCCATCGAGCCAGCCATCGCATTCTCTGACAACAATGTAGACTCGGTGGAGCAGAACTAAGCCCGGAGGATCCATTTGCGGCATCGAGGAAAAATGCTCACGAAGATGGCGAGAGGGTAATGTAAGGAAGAGTGAACAACGTAAATCGTGAGACACTTGAACTTGGTGATTTATCAAGGTTGAGAGACAGTCCAGCGCAGTTGAAATACCCCGGTTTGTCCTAGAAATAAATGCAAAGTACCTAACAATTATTTAACGATCGTATGATATAAACCATGGCCACCATCATGATTCTTCGGTCACGAGATTTCCCTTCCCCAAACCGTATCGTGTGAGTTCGTACTACAGGTTAATTTCTGTCAACTGCGTAATAATCTTGGACCCAATCTTACTCAGCTTAAAAATCGGTTACCCACAAAATTAAGACAACTATATAGTATTCGATGTAAAAAATCTCTCCTAAACAGCCAACTAGAGGCATTCTGACCAAAAATTTACAGAATGTATTACGAAAAAATTGTTTCCCAGGCACCAACCTCATCGATAATAATGGCGGAGTCATTCACCGAAACGTCGCGACGCGTCGCGTCAACGCCTCAACTCTTGACCCGATTGGAAACCCGTGGAGAATTTATTCACGAAATTCGCCGGGAAAACAACAGATCCTACTTCAGGCGACATCCGTGGCGGAAAATCCTTTAACTTATCATTTCATCTTCTATTACCAACTAATCATTTATCTTGACTGGGACTTGAAACCTTCTTCTTCTTCTTGTTTTGTTTAATGGCTGCTGCCTGTTTATTCCAAAATGCTAGAATGACTCTCTCCATCTTTTTGGAGGTATCCATTCACCCTCTTCCTCACAGGTAGCGTGTCTCTGGTGATTCTTACAATTCTACTTTCATCCATTCTTGTGATGTGATTGCTCCATTCACCTCCTCCTGTTTGATGTCCAAAATGTGATGTGATTGTCCGCGTCCACTCGTCCATTGGTGGTATCAGTAGCTGTTCTCTAATTGGTCGCTTTGTTCCCTGTCCCCTGGCCCCGCCGAAGTGAGAGAGCTGTTCCCCGGCGGTGGAATTCCCCCTCTGTTACTGGAATTTGTGCTGCTTTGCTCTTTTCATCCCGTATCTCAGATTCATAAGTGAGTATTGGTCTCACAACAGATTTATATACTCTTTTCTTCATTTCTTTATTGAAATATTTGTTTTTCCAAATGATATTATTCAGCGCTCCATATACTTTAGTAACTTTTAATGCTTTTTGTATAACCTGATTTTGAGCCATGCCATAACTTACAATATTTATTCCGAGGTAATTTAAGGTAGATGTTTGATCGATAATATCACTGTCGACCCCAACTTACATCTCAAGGCAACTTTACTCATCGTCACAATTTGTTCTTTTTGTTGATATTATCATATAAGGTTACCTTCAGGCGTCCGTCAACTTAATCAGATGTCTCTGCAGTAGGTCACCTGTTTCTGCAATGAAGACCGCATCGTCAGCATCTTTCTTTGAATTGGTCCCAGATCCGTCAATATTTCGCCGATTGTTTTATTCTACTGAGGCGCGCCCCCACCCAATTTTTTAGGCCATGCGGCGCGATGTCGAGGGATCCTAGTTCAAGCCCCGGTCAGGGCAAATTATTTTTCATCTGGTGAAATTTTCGCCCTTTTGTGCACTGTGCGAAATATTTCGTAAAAATAAGGTTGCTATTTCCAGTACCTATTCAAAAAGTTTGTCTTTCCATCCGTCCAACTTCGACATGATCCATACGATGTTTCATGCGATGAATGTGGTGGACGACGAAAGCCCGTCCGTGTATTTTATAAAAAAAAACATCGAGGAATCATCAACTTCAAAAGTGTCATTTTACATATATTTACGTAACTATTTTGTAGTTAACTTTTAAAAAACTACAAATTTACGAGAGCTCACGACCCAGGCTTCAACGCTTTAGCGTCATATTGAGGTCTATTGAATACTTTATAAAGTGGAATACCAACAAGTAAATAAAGAACAAGAGAATAGCGCTAGCTCTGGAGGCGTTTGGTAATAGAAGGGAGCTGATGACGGGAACATTGGGTAAGGATGTGAAGAAGAGGCTGGAGAAGAGCTTTATATGGAGAGTAGCGTTGCATGGGGCAGAAATGTGGACCCTCAGAAGGGAAGACGAGAATGGGCTGCAGGCATTTCAGATACGGGTGTGGAGAAAGATGGAGAAGGTGAGGTGGACGGAGAGGAAGACTAGCGAGGAAGTGCTGGGGATGGAGGGCGAGGAAAGGAAACTTCTGAATGAAATTCGAGATCGGCAGAGTAGGTGGCTGGAGGATGTAAAAAGGAGCGATGGGTTGCTCAAGAATGTGATAGAGGGAAGTATGTTGGGCAAGCGGGGAAGAAGAAGGAAGAGAATAGGTTTCATGTACAGGATGAAGAAGGGCGTATGCTGAGGCGAAAAAGGATATACTAGAGATAGATAGGCCCCGGAAAGTGTAGAAAACCGGGAGGAGATTCTCTGTCATTCAGCAAAACCTACCTTAACCGGTAGTATACTAAAAAAAAATAAAGAGCGCGTTTTATTTATATATTTGTAGACTACTGATATTTACCTCTAAACAAATCACTTTTTTAAATATCACTCTATTGAGTTTATAATCGGCATGGTTAAGACATCGTGCCATCTTCAGCTAATTGACTTTGCCTTGAAAATGGCATGTATTAGCATTTTCAGCAAATACATTCTGAAGCACACATATCATTAATATCCACGATCGGCGGCAAATAAAATTAATTGAAACTGATGAAAATAAATGAAAAGAGACTGATTTTACTCGAGAGGAATAGTGTAAACGATAGAGTCGCAACCTTCAAGCTGTAATTTCAATAAAATCTCAATCTTCTAGTTTTACGAACGACGTATCAACTTCAATTACTTGATTTTCTTCGTAATTTTGATCTCCAATTTCTAGGAAATTCATGACCCGAGCGACTCTAGGTAATTGTCAAAAAGGATATGGTCTGAAGGCGGAAAGAAGAAATGTAACGAAGAGATGGAGGAAAAAAGATGCACTGTGAAGACTGCGAAGTTTAAAAGACAAAAATACTACTTTTAATTCGAGAAACTAAAGCATCCTGAAAATAATGATGGAAGGCACTGCGAATACGAGTAAAAACCGAGGAAGACCACGGATACGTGTGTCAAGCAATTAAAACAGATATCAAACTGAGGAGATATGAAGAAATTTAGCGGTATACTTTTAAGTGGAATGATTCAGAAAATCACTAGAAGGATTGCTTACTTTAACGACGGATGCTTTTACCTCAGGAATAATGCGCTCACTTTAAAAAGATATTTTGAAAAAGCACGAACAAAAAATTCAACTCACATTTCATACTTTTTTAAATACGGCCATAATTTTGATCAGAGCATGGATAATAATACAGGTATCATTTAAGGACATCGTTTCTAAAGCAAAGAGTACCCAGTTTTCGTCCTAACGTTCAATTTTGTTTCAGCATGAGAGTTATTAAAAACGTATATCCTCTTACTTATGCCCTCAAGCTAGGAAATTCCGACGGACGAAGGACGAGCTTTTTTCTCCTTTACGATTTTTTATAAAGGCAGAATAGAAGGCAACGAAGTCAATATGGGGCACCCGGCAGGCAAGTCTCCGACCCTCGCGATTTCAAGCGATCCGAAATAAAAACAGGTTTTTTTCGAGAGAGGAATTCAATTACGCAACGATGAAAATATATACCTGCATGCCTCGATTAGGAAAAAACACGAGAAAAATGATATCCGGAAGAGTTGGTCAAGACATTTGAGCTTACGAGGTGGAGACAGAAGCGGAGAGAAGTGACGGAGGAGAGCTTGCGACATGACACTGTTATTATGAGGAGGAAACTCGCTGGCTGAAGGGCCTTGAAGCTTGGACACGCATCTGCCTCTACGTGATGCCCAGCAAACCACCTCATGAGTGTGAGGCATGGGGTGATAATACGCACGGTTAACAAATTGCAAATCTTTCAATAACAGATATGCTATTGTAATGGTTGAAGCTGACCGTAGCGGTGGGAGCCGAAGGCGGCTGGCGGACCGGAAAATCCCTGTCTCTGTCATGGGAAAATAACAACTGCTGCGCTAACAAAAGATTGGACTAAAAACCAGGAAACAGTATGTGAAAACCTTCGTGTGGAGCGTAGCTCTCTATCGATCGGAAGCATGGACCATTTGAAAAGCTGACCAGGAAAGACTGGAAACCTTTTAAACCTGGTGCTGGAGGAGGATGCTGAAGCTAAAATGGACGGACAAAATAAGAAATGATGAAGTGCATAGAAGAGTAGAAGAGGAAAGGACCATATGGAATACCATACAGAAAAGAGGAGCCAAATGGATTGGACACACCCTGAGACATAATATGTTTGTGAGGAACATAATTGAAGGTAAAATAGAGGGAAAAGTCCCCAGAGGAAGCAGAATAAAGAGGAAAGTATACATATATACATATGAAGAGATACCAGGAGGTAAGGGTACTAGCATTAGTTAGGGAAGGGTGCAGGGCTGCAGTCAACCAATCTTAGGATTGAACGAGCAATGATGATGGAGGGTAGGGGCAATTCGTTCAGCAAGCGCCCGAGAGCCAGCGAACCTCTGCGGGGAAAATCGTCTTGTAAAAGGACAATAAAGCAGTCTTACTTGAGCTTCGGAGTGAAATGGTTATTTTACTTCCCAGCCCTAACTTCTCCCGCGAACTGACGCTACACTAGCACGCAAAAATTATTTAAAAAATTACTGATTCTGAAAATTAAACCTAAACGGATTCAAACTTAGAGCTTAAGGTGACTGGTTCCACGAACGAAAGTACAGGTTGGCCTAATTATCGCAGTGAGGAAAAAATTGGAGGCTACTGGTTTAAATTTTGAGACATTTCGGAGTCCCTTGACATGTGGTTTTATGGCACCCCCTACTTTCCGTAAGGCTCAGTTATTTTTAATTCAAGCTTATACTTCACAGATTTTTACCAAAAACTTAAATGATATGAATATCTTTTAATTTTGTTCTAAAAAAATGAAGTAGTGTTTTCGACTTCTTTCCCTCGAGTATACGAAAGGCATTAAATATTCGTTAGATTTTAAATATTTTGCGGGGAGTTTTGAGGCGTACTTTAATGTTAACAGCTAATTTTACTTTCAAAAACTGTCAATTAGCTATGTGTAAGAGAGTTTCAATAAAAATGTATGTGGGAAGCGGGGCCTAATTACAATTTTACTCATGCAGGATGGGCATTGGGGATCATTGTTTAGAACTCATAGAAAATCGAATACGATTTCAAAATTAACAATTTTTGCGCTCTTCTAGAGCGCAAAAATATTACAACTTTACTGGTGCTTAAAATAAAACCTAGACTTGATTAGCGTCCCATGCAGAAAGGAAAACAGAATAAATGGTTAAAAACACATTTAAAAATGCCATCAATCTCTTACGCACATAACTTTTAGACCTCACTCAATGAGTGTCTGAGTCATCTCAGACAGACAGACAGTCATTTCAGATCCACCTTTTTATTTGCGCTGCTTACAAAAATACCTCTTTCAATCAAGTAATGCTTTAAAAATCACAAAACAAAGTAAATATGCGGAATATTCAGCTTTTGCGATGAATATATTTTTCAATTTACAATAGTTCCAGTATTTGGAGACGACTTCAGAGCCTATTGCAGTGAATTAACGCATGCTGAGCTATAATGTTCCTGTCATTAACCAATAACTAAAAGATAGGTGGAAAAAGTACCTAAATTTTAACTAAAATTTAATACCATTGGTGAATCTGCTTTCTACCCGCAGCTTTGGAGAAAATGTAATTTGTATTGTACAATGTATATGTATTTGTATATGTATCACTTTCCCCTTGTTTCCTTGCAATCAACGCGAAGTAACTTCAATTTAGATTTGTGAAAAGTGTATTGAGGAAAGGTAGCCCCTGAAGAAGCCAGTAAGTTTGACGAGACGAAGTATATACCTGATGCTATGTTCTATCATAGATTACTATGCTTACTGCCAGGTTCTATGTTCAGCGTGAACCGGCATTAACGGTGTACTGGATGGGAAGACAAAGGGTCCGTGGGTATGAGTGCATATTAAACCGATCGGTGGGAAAGGGAATGATTTGACGTAGTAGACAAAGCAGGAAGGAATCGAAGCAAGCATAAAACAGATGAACGCTCCAGTGGAGAATGACCGCAGTTCCGACGGTAGGTGGGTAGGTGAAAGTGCGACCTCCAAAGGGAAGGCGGCGCAATCACGCGTCACGTGAAATAACAAACAGTGCCCCGGCGAAATGCGCATTCCGCATAAAATAAACACGAGGATACCACACGGACGCATTTGAGCGAGACTTGAAATGCATGCGACAGGCGGACACTCAACTCCAAGGCCTTCCGCTCAGCTTACATGTTCGCAGTGACTTGTCCTGTCTCATATTCCGACGGCTCGCGAGTAGGTATTCTTAGGGATATCATTTCTGGGTCATTTTCGACGTGATTTTATATCCTACCGATTGGATGGTAGGCCCTTTGAGAAACTTTTCTTTTGTTTCAAAAACCTATCTGATTCAAAACATTTCAATATATTTTAAATTATTCGCCTCTTAGAAGGTTATTTCTCTTTTTTCGCAGTCCAGATTTTTTCCACTATCAATTAGGATGATGTCTGAATATTTTTACGGAAAGGAAATTATCTGTGATACCAAAATGTAAAAAAGTAAGCATATATATTCTATAAAAGTTCCCAATTAAACTCTTTTTATTCATTTCCAAGAGAGAAAAATTATAGAAAATATCTCACATCACATCTGTTCGGAAATCGAAAATAAAAAAGTTGGAATACAAATGCATAGTTTTGTTTCCTCATCATTCAATAACAAGCCCATGATGGTTTATTCGTACACACTGGAGTAGTGCAGGCAATGATTGGTTGTTAGGGACACAACCTAAATAGATAGAATTGCAGTGCAAACTTACCGTAGTTTTTTTTATTCTTTAATTATATTACATGTTTTCCGTAATTCAGACTTTACTGGAAAAAGGCAAAAACCATTTGTTATTAGCCCTAAGTTAAGTAATCCCTCACGACCGGGTGATTCTCTGAGAATCATATTTTTCCTTTCTTCCCCATTACTTAACTTTTCCCTTTCACCGCGACCCACAGCAAACCCTTGCACAATGCCACCGCGTACAACCACGTGTCTCTACTCGGAATTTCCTTCAACGATTTCCATTCTCCATGGCTATGTGTCACCATCGCTTGTGCAACACCTTCTTCGGTACATTACACCATTTCTATAATAAATGATTCACACATAATTTCATTCAACCCGTGTGAACCAACGAGGAAAACAAAGGATAAAAATGCATTTCAGGATAATAAAAAAATTGCCAATATTAAAGAGCACCTGAAAAACAAATTTGGTATCGCCCATTCATAAAAACATTTCGGATTTTGAAACTGATTTTTTCAACCCTATATGAAGATCTCTGTATTTTTTCCGGTGTTTCCTTCCGCGTAAGTTGTTTATGGGACAAAAATTTCGCTGGCTGTCCTGCCAGCGTCTTCAGGTCAAGTCAGCTACTTCAGGTCAGGTTACTTCGACCTGAAGACGCTGGCAGGACAGCCAGAGAAAGTTTTGTCCCATAAACAACCTACGTGGTAGAAAACTCGGAAAAAATGCAGAAATCATCATTCCAGCTCCGCGGCAACCTAAAAACCAACGACCCTATATGAATTTAAAATTTATATGTTATAAAATGGATTTGGTCCTGTGGACTTAAAATGCATTTTTAAGGCCTTTCAGATGCACTTGAATCAAAGTGAGGTCATCATATTAGTTTTTTGAGCAGTCGCGGTCGATTGCCCGTCTTTTATGGAATCCCATTTCATATAAATTAAAAATTGGTACTTTGCTCATAAAACCGTACTTTATCAACAAAATTAGGGGAAATTCTCAGAAATTCATTCCCATTCATGACCTACATTTAATACCTGAACTCAACACTTTCATCGAATGCAATTACCGTTATTCGTTCAACTTTGAGTCAAGAATGAAACTTTTTTGCTCGGCGAAACGTAAGGGAATTACGCATTTTAAAGAGTTCCAACCCTGAGAATTGCAAACAATCCATGAACAGCTAGCACACTCTTTGATTACTGAGCAAATGATTGCAGTAACAGGTTAGACAGCTGTCGTCTCATTTTCAATGCAAACACTTATGCAAACCTCCGTTATCCTAGCTGCACCGTCATTTTCCAACGAAAGCCTAGAACTAGGTTTTGAAGGTCTTTGAAAAACTTCATTAAATTCCCAAAGAAGTCAGGAGTATAACCCGTTACCACATAAGTGGGAAGAATCCAAGGGAGGTGACGTGAGAGAATTGAGAGGGAGGGTTTAAATTCATGTCGAATAGTAACGACGCAATTAAAGAAAGAAAACTGCAATTTTTATCATTTACAAAATATAGACATTTATAAGAAAGAATAAATACTTGAGATAAAATCTGTTCCTAAGTTAAAGAACAGACAGTCATATTATTCCGTGCAGTGCATTTCGCTCGAATCGTGGCACACGCGGAAGGGACTTCAATATGAAAGAATCAAAATTTGTTCTTCCTTTAATTTGGGATATAAAAAAGGCATGAGAATTCCCCCTAGGAATAACAGTTTACAAATTGGTATTCGTGTGCCATCGCAAACTTATGGCGACAAAAAAAATAGAACTGGTAGCTGGTAAATGATAACATTACGTCAGCAGAATCATGAGGCTCATCTTTCTGTAAACACAAAAATGTTACAGAAGTAATTGGAAAATAGCTTATCAAACTGACAATACGTGAAACAATTTCATCGGTCGGTAATTACGGTGTCCCGAGTTTCTCAATGATACAGGCCATACTTGCGTAAATATGAAACTTTGACTTCGAACTTAGAAACGATTACAGACGAGCTTCACCATGTCACCATACCTCTTGAAATGAATAATCGAAAACTAGTAAAAAATTTTGAAATAAATTTTATTTAAAATGCTATAAAAATCAATAAATACCAACACAAATGCAATTTCTTTCGATTCATTGATAATTCACATTACTTATTTCGGGTTATGAAAGTTCACATTTGATATATCTGCTCTCACTCAAAGTGGAAATACACTGAATACCAATCTTAATAGCATTTATATAGCTATTTTTCGACATTTCGATTAAAAAGAGGTTTCAGTCATAGAACTTCACCAGTGAGTGTCCTTCTATGAGGTGGGAATCTGCAGAACACCAGCGTAAATCAAATATCTATCAATCTTTTCTCGACTCCTCTCTATCAATAAACTATTGGTTTATTTTTGTTTACATGCATTCTCCTTGCAACAAAAACTCCTCGGTATATCTCTCCAGTGTACATATTTCACGAAATATTGTACCGAGCACAAATTATTGATTCCTTGAAAGTAATATGAATCACATGAAATCCGAAGGTTCTGGCAATATTGTGTGGAACTTCAGCATGATGCAGAAATGAAAAACTTTGCAACTATCATCATGCTGATGATGATGTAAATGCATCAAAACCAGGGTCGTAGTAAAATTAATATTGTGGATAATTGCAAAGTTTTTCATTTCTGCATTATGTAAATCAATAAATGTCCTAACGAAACATAGAGAAAGTATATAAATACCACACTGTATAAATATTAAACCGAATATCAAAAGGTATTCAGCCAGATACTGTGGAGCATCATCATAAATATTAAAAGAAAAATCTTTGTAATGGCCAGGTATCATTGTACCTGATGGTGACGCTTTAAGCGTCGAAATGCGTTGTATGAACAAATACATTTTACGAATAAAGAACCGAGTGGCAATTACAAAGTTTTTTTCCTTTTCAAATTATAGCCGAAACTTGCCTTTTCCTGAAAAAAACAAATAATTTACAATTTTCACGTTTCTCATTGAAGTTTTCGCGTGAGTACATGACTTCACGAGTGAAAAATGAACGGACACTTTCCGGAAATATTCTTTTTTCCCTCTCTTTTGAGTTCGCGTACTCATTTCCGGAAGGAAAGGGGGATGGTGGCATGGGAAAATCAAATTAATGCATTATGTGCTCAAACAATACCTTTTGTCTGCTCCAAGACTCCCACCATCCACTTTTTAAATCCTTGGCGCCAGGGAAACGGGGAGAGTTGGGGGGAGGAAGTCAGAGCGGGGCGGGGGTTGGCAGGGTGGCGAGAGCGTTCATCTGATTACCCTCCGCGGTGAGAATCCCTTGGGAACACAGGGCGCCTCCAAAATCTCGTGGATTCTCCTTCTTTCACCAGCGAACAGGGAAACGAAAAAGGGAGACTTTGGAGGGCAAATATTAAAGGCGACTTCCGTACTCCTCTTGCTGTTCACGGAACTCACACATATCCACTTCCCCAACCCTCAAACACTCACAAGCGTGAGAAGAAACGTAGAAATGGTTACACTGGAGTCGTTAACACTCCTCCGGTGAAACACAACGGGAGAAAGGTGACAAGGAACCAAATAAATAACCATTCACACGCAAGCACAAAAATAAACGGTCGCAGAAAAAAAAAGTGCCCCTTGAAGTTTTTTCCTGCTTCTTGTCATCAATATCCACTTTTCACTACCATTTCTGCACACTTCTCCCAGCGGAGTTCTTCGCACACGCGCCGACAAATAGGGGTACACGTTTTAAGTATAGACTTTTCAGTTAGCGCTCCCGCATCAGGTCAGTCACTCACTCAACGCCTTCGGAAACTGGCACGCGCCTTTGAGTTTGCGGTCAGAGACGTCCCACTTCGCCGCGGTGACTCTAAAGACAGGCGACTTCAACCGAAATGAGAATCTCGCTCTGTCAACGAAGGCGTGGAATAGCTACTGCATCGGTGACGAGTTTAAAATACAACTGCTTCCCTCTGCCTCTTCAACGTCCCGTTTTTTTCTAACGGACCGATTATGCTACAATCTTATACAATGGAGATGCGCGCAAAAAAATTGCAAAAACGAAACAGTTTGCCAGGGCGAGGCAAAGAAAACCGACTTGCGCACAAAAGAAGACGTGTCCTAGCTAACGAAGCCTTTATGACTTGCTATCAAGCTTAATCTTACCAATTAACCATTGCAGCTTTTTCGCTCACAGTCGAAGAAATTTTGTAGAATTCCTCAGGATAGACAGAGTAAATTCAAGTATCTACGAAACTGATTGCGGGAAACACAATCCACAACACAAAACAACAATCCGCATTCTCGCTCGATGAGGATATAACATTCGCGCTTTCCTCTGCCTTTTTATCTCACTGCCTCATTTCTACGCGAACCCAGAGGGAAAATGTGATGGTTCCAAATGAGAGAACGTAAACTTTTGCATACCCCAAATTCACAAACGGCGAAAAAAACTGGATTGGGCTATTTGTGATTGGAAAGATCCCGTAAAATCAATAGAGGTCAATCAATTAAGCGTCCATGGAAAGGAATCGCGGCCGAATTTCTTTCACAACGCTCTGTGACGACTATGATGGTGAAAAAACACGGTTGGGTCCTGGAATATTTTATTTTTCCTCTCTCGACCATTTTCTTCTCTCTCTCTCTTTAAATATATTTTTTCCTGGGTCCTTAATAATCTAAGCGGGTCTCTTCCCGATATGGTAGGCACGCGCGGGTAGGAATTCGCCCACAAAAAATGCAAGAAAACGGGTTGGAAGAAAGGCGAAAATAAATCTTTCATCCAACGTGCGCAGTAGGAGATGATTTTTTTTATTTTCTCTCACTCTCTCGGGCCATTTCTTTTCGTTTCGATCTTGTTTTTTTTTATTTTTTATTTTTAATTTCCACCCAGTGCCCACTCGCTTCATTCCGTTCCTCTCCTCCGACCATCCGAGAGTTTCACTTTCACAATCTCTCCGAGCGAACACATTTCGCGTAAATCTGAAGGAATCCGGAATGACCGCGGTCCACGAAATTTTTCCGAGCGCTTTTCACTTCGGTGAAAAAAACCTGCTCGGCCCGATCGAAGTCCCACTCGCTGAGGCGTCACTGGGCGCGCGAAATCGTCCGTCAACAAACATCTGCATCAACAAACATCGCATGTGATGAGGTGCGCGACGCCAAATATCACTTCCAATCGAAGCAAAATAACTAAAAGAAAGTTCTTTTTTTTGTAAGAAAGGCACTTCATCCAAAAGTCCCAGATTTAAGGGAATGAAAATCCCAAAACTTTTGTCTGTGCCACTGTACGAGTCTCCTTTCTTCGAGCGATGAAAACAGCCAACTGGACGAACGCGGGTCGAAAATCACGATAAACACTCGGTCACATGGAAGTTTGCCATTGGCAACATTTCCTTCCCGCCGGATTTCCAGGACTCAATGGTTCGTGAAACGCATACGAAAATCATGGACGCATGAGCTTAACTCTTATTCTGTAGTTTCCAGTAAACCCCGAGGGCTGATGGATACTTATTTGTACGTGCATGCGACAAGTCTAGGGGACCGTCACAAATCCGATTACGAGTTCTTAAAATGCTGGGGAAGAACAAGCCCGTTTTAAAAAGATCGTGCAACACACCAAGTTATCCATCCATCTGCTGTCCATGTCTCATGAACACAAACCCTTGGGGCTGACAATTCCAAGGAATTCACGTTGAGAGAAGTAATTTTGAGAGGTAAGAAGACGGTAGAAAGAAACTCCACGAGCTTGTCGGTTTCGGAAACAAATCCTCAATTTTACACATTCGTTACAGCCAGATTAGTTGAAAGCGTTAGCTAAAATAAGCAAAAGCCCTTCACTGTCAAAAGAGGCAAATACGGCAGAGGTCTAAATTTGGATTTGAGTGTTTAAAATGGCACAAGGAACTGAGCAAGATTAACATTGAGCTCAGAAATTTCAAAAGTTATCTATCATCTGTGAAAATCAGAAGAAGATAAGCTTGACACCTAGGGTGATAACTACACCGTTTAACGTTATTAAATGTGGATTTGAATGGTGAGATCACTCCTGGAAGCTTTTCGACCACAGTATACATATACTTGATTTTTAACACGTATTACACACGCTAGATTCCACAGATTTTGTCACGTAGAGGGAAACAATCTTGAGAGGTGAGCTAGCTATCGAGTAAATCACACAGAAACTTGTCGACGCCAAGCAAATATCTTCAATGTTAAACACTCAATTCGACACCAAACTTGAGCGAAATGCGGTTAGGTATGAATATGATGTGTACGTAAAACGAAGTACACACCCACAATACTACAACATCACTCGGTGAAATCGATGATCTTCGTAAGGATACCGGACTGGTCTGTACACCCCCTCGTTGAATTCTCTGGGAACACCACTAAAAGATTCAATCCCTGAAGATGCGTCCTGGTCGCAGACGGCGAGACGATCCAAAAGGCTCGAGCACACCTGCCCCGGGAAAAACCCGGTCGAGATCGTCGGAAACCCGGCCCGGCGGTTCCCGGGAAAGGATTTCCTTCTCGACGCACCACTCTGTACACTTCCCGCGCGGCGAATCAGAGGCGAGCGGCGCTCTCCGACTCCCGCGGTCGCACTCGTGTTCCGTCCTCCGAAGCGAGCGGAAGGAGACTCCTTCGCGAACTGTAACAGTCCGAGAAATTATTAAGAATACGGTGAAGGCGGCGAGTCACCGCAGAGTTGCCCTCCGGCGACTGGCCATCCGGAGCGGGGCGGTAGGGGAAGGGAGGCGGCGAACACAGCGAGCAGAAGAGGGGTACTCGACTGAAAGACTGCGTAAGGTATGCACGGAGACGAAGGTATTCCCTCCACGCGAGCTTTATAAGCTCCACTGGGACACAAACACCTGTATAAAAGGCGACTTCGTCCCTCCACGGGAAAGAAATCTTTCTTTCCCCCGAGCGGCTGGTTCTCTTCGAGGAATGTGAATCCTTAATGGCTCTCCTTTCCATAGCCTCGGGGCAAGGATAGACTTGTGTCCCCTTTTGGCTAAATCCCCTGAAGGAGAAGAGATTTGTCTGAGGTATGGCTCGGAGGGTATTGTCGTCTTGTGGAGTGAAGCCAGACGTCCCCAAGAAAGGTCTCAAAAGGCCTTACCGGCCGTCTTCTATGGCGGAGAGGGGGAAGGACAGAATACGGAGGGGGGGCCCTGCCACAAGTGGGAGGCCATTACGGCACAGGTAGCCGGGGAAGGGCGGGTATATCGTGGTGAGGGGAAGTTTAGAGTTTCTTGGGACTCTCTCCTGCTGGGTTAGCCGAAGGGCGGCGTCCTGTCACTTCACCCGACGGAGACGGGCCGAGGACTGCGTATGATTGCGTGCCCACTCAAACGTGCGTGAGGGCATCCGGGGGAGGTGAACGGGTCTCTTCCGTGAACGAGTCTCTCGCGTAACATGCGGATCACTCGAGGGACTCGTTCGCGGGGCCGGCCAAGTCTTTCGAGGTTTTTTTCTGAAAGAGAAGTTACCATATATAAAGAAGGCACTTCATCGTTAAAAGCTGGTATATTATTATACCCGACTTAACTTTACGAATGACGATCACCTTTTCGCTCTCTTGACCAAAATCTCCGAGCCTCAATAATATGTACGAATATTTACTAAAAATATTAATGTCAATCATATAGATTTTTCCCACGAAAATATTGATATCTGGTATTGAAATATTGTTGTCTTACAATAAATCCGTAGTTATGCTCTCTTATGATGTATTACAGAATTACTTTATCATATCGCAGTAAGAAATGGCAACTAAAGCTCGTCGCCGTTTTTACCGCGATCGATAAGAGACCATAATGGATGCTTTAAGAGTTTGAAGTAAGTTAGTTGACAGGCAGAGTAGCTGATAAATTCATATGCCCCCTAATGCATGTTTCTAAATCTGCCGAGTAGTGCTAACACCATATTTTGCGTGTTCCCTGCATGGCTCTTGTGTCACACTTACATAGCTACATTGCAGATTATTTTAGTAGTCTCTTGAGCATTTGTAGTATAACGATAGTGTGGTGCATGTTGATGAAAGCAAATTTCTTCACTGCAGTTCATGTTGGGGATAAGTCGCCCCCTGTCAAACACCCTAGTGGTGGCCTGCAGGGTAATAAGTAGATGTAGATGTAGAAATCCATTACTGGAGCATCCACCCCACAGTCGTTCATGATTCACCCATTTCTAACACTATCCATCCCACCTTGGTCGCACACGCTTCTCAAGTACTCCATTCCCACTACACGTAGTCTACGCTTTACATTATTCTTACATCCCCAGGTTTCACTGCTACAAAATTAAGTCTGTTTGTGAGGAAGAAGTGGCTGAATCTACATCTACGTCTACGTGATACCCTGCGAGCCACCACGAGGGTGTGTGGAAGGGGGTGAAGATCACCAAACATGCACTATTGCCATGCAAGTAGGATATTTAAGGGAGGCATACTAGAGAACAGGGTCACATGCAGCTAGGTGGTTAGTATCTACATAATAAGGAAGGGCTTATTGGTTGTTATTACATGCATCATGCACTACAGACTTCTCTAACTATATTTCACCTACCTATCCCTTTGCTACGTGCCTATCGGTACGACAATCTTTCTCTCTAATCTTGTTAATATGATCAAACCTAGCATAATACGCAGGGGTTCTCAATATATATCTAACGTCATCTGAGAACAACTCGGTTTCGAATTTACTTAAAAAGTTTAACCTAAATTTTAACCTGCGTTCTGATAGTAATTCCCATCCTAGTTCTTCTATTAAGCTCGTAACACTTATACAATTATCATAACGGCCTTTAATAAACCCAGCAGATCTCCTTTGCACGTGCTCTAATTCTTTTATCATACCTTCCTCGTACGGATCCCATATACTAGCGGCATATTGTAAATGAGGCCTCATTTAGAATATGCCGCTGTATAATTTATATATAATGAATTAGGAGTAAGATATTCTTTCGAGGAGAAATATTTAGAGACTTTGGAATAGGGGAGCTAGTATGAAGTGATGGATGAACGTGATAGAAATGAAAGAGAGACGCAAGGCATTTCATTATGGGGGAAATTTTTTGAAAGAACACGTTTCCTAGGCTTAACAGTTAGTCTACCGTAAGTCGCCAGGTAGTTTAGCTGATAAGTGGATTTGTTCCCTAATTCTAGTATCTTATCCTGTCACGTAGTACTAACATCACGTTTCGCATGACCCCTGCGTGACTCTTGCATTTCCTTTTCTTAACCCTTACCCTTGGGATACACATCAATAAAAATAGTTTCTGTAGCATTGGTAGCATAGGTACCTTTATTTTAGTTCATGTTGGAGAAGGTTACTTTTCATCTACATCTACATCAACGAAACAACGTTATAGCGTGTGTGGCACGGGGTGATTCCAAACCAGGCATTCCAGCACTCAGCAGAACTCATCCCAGCTCAAATCAGAACCGCGCACGATCCCCCGGATGCCAGGCGCAGGCCAAAAGCAGTAAGGACCACGCAGTACGCAGTCAGACCACAAACCAGGAGAGTGATGAGTAGAAGAACATGCTATCATGCGGTACACTACTCAAGATGTAACTACTGGTTAGTATTATTAATGTGACAAATAAATAGCACTACACGGTACTAAGATAATCAGGAGTATATCATGCCGGAGATTGCATGCAAAGTTAATATCTACAATTCATCATAAGATACTGAGCACTACAGAAAAAACCTATTTAATAAAGTCAGTATCCTAGAACTGATTTATCTCAACTATAATGATCCCTTATTGTGCGTGGAAAAAATGACATCTTAAATCTATCGGTTCTGCAGTCTATTTCCTTAATCTTATTCCAGTGATCGTTCCTACCATAATAGTTTGGCTCCAGCAAAATATTTTGAACGCCTGGCAATAAATAGTCTTCATCAAACTTTTACATTATAAGGCATGTTGGTGTAGTCATCTGCCCCCTACCAACCACCCTTCAGGTAGCTTGCAGGTAGATGAAACAGAAATTACCAAGTTCTTTCACTTCGCCCACCCTATAAGGGAATCGCGTGATGGATATTAATGGACGTTCACTATATTTCAATAACTTCTGAACTTCATTGGTGAAAGCAGGACTTTTTCAATTGTAGGAGAGGAAATCTAATCGAAACTCGAAATAATTCATCAAACTCCTCACTTCCTTCGGCTGACGCAGACGAGAGAAAAATTCTCCACTTCCCTTCCCCGAATCGTCAAAGTCGTCGTCAGCACGGTTACCTTTCAAGCACGCAAAGGAAGCGACAGACCGGCGTGCACTCATATTCCGTGAGTGCGACGGATTAACGGACGCGACACATCAATTAACGGGGGCTGATAATTCCGGCCGAGGTTTCTTCAACAAAGAGGTACCGCTGCGTTAGCGGGTGATACTCTTCCGCGACTCTTTGAGTTTTCAGTTGTTTGGCATGCAAGCATTACCAAGTTTGTATATTTTTCCATTTTTGCTTACGTTGGTGAATAACATTTACCTGATGTAGGGTAGCTATGAAAATAAAACAAACCGTTAAAACCTCAGATATCAAGATCTAAATAACGGTGGCAAATCCAGTGCAAAAATATCTTCAACGCTGAAAGCGACTGAAAGATCATAAGTTTTGGATTGATTGGATTGGATATTTGGGGAGGCGACCGACAAGCTAAGGTCATTTGCGCCATAGGGGATAGGGAAGGGATGAAGGGTGAAGGGTGGATAGAAACCCTGCGTCGGCATTAGCCTGCTCTTAACGATGGGCGCCATGGGGACCACGGTTTAACGTCTCATCCGACAGACGGAGTACTGTTCTTGAAGTGCCCTCCACAAGACACTCAAGTAGGGACAGAATTTCCTCTGAAAAACATCCTCCTCTGCAGGTTTGAACCCTGGGTATCCGTATGGTTAGCCAGTTCTCTAGCCACCATACCAACCCGATCCCCACCTTAGGTTTTCCCGGCATACCTGCTGGATAAATGTTTCTCGGGTGTTCCAGCTGTAAGCAGGTCCATAGGTTCCGAACGTTTCGGAGAACGACTTGCTCTCCATCTTTAAGGGTTCAGAACTCCTGAATATGGAGAGCAAGTCGTTCTCCAAAACGTCGGGACTTACAGACCTACTTACTCGGTGGAACACCCAGGAAACATATATCCAACCAAAACCACTGTTCACGTCGATGACGGGACAAACATTTCAGTCATCGACAGGCTCTATATATTGATAATTTATCAATAATTTCTAACCTCTTACAAATGTTCTCCATAAATGCCCAATTTTTGCATTACTCTTCTGCTTCTTTCACAATTCTTCAGTATCTTCCACCACATAAACCCAGATTTCGCGATTTCGTGATTTTCGCGGCCTACCTCTTCCTCCCAAATCATTTACCATAAAATCTCTGACTCATCTATCATCTATTTTCTCAATATGATCAAATTAACGAACCAAGTGTGTGTCCATTACTGAAGCATCCGACTCGAGTCCAAAAAGGTAGTTTGAGCGAAATACCACTTAACCCCGTAGTCAATGAATCAGGCAGAATTAATGGTATTGGCAGTAACTTGGAGGAATTCCTTCATTGTTAAATGATGAATGATGATGTACCTGATGATGCCGCGCAGCGAAGGCTCGTCTTCCCCCCTTCCCCGTCCTATCCCCATAACCTCCCACCCGTCACCTGAAAACTACCTTCCCATCTCTCATTTTTGACTATTTAAGCAATGTGTTTCTCTACACACAGGGTGTGTGGCAGGGGGTGCACACCCAAAGGGTGTGTGGCAGGGGGTGCGAAAGCACCCCCTGCCACACACCCTTTGGGTGGCTTGCAGGGTATGACGTAGATGTAGATGTAGATGAATGTAATCATGACACCTCACCACATCTCTAGGTCTGACAGATGCGATAAAACAAGAGAGACACACCGCGGAACAGATAGGTACAAAAACTCGATCTTTCCGCGAACAATAAGCGAACACAATAAAAATTG
This sequence comes from Ceriagrion tenellum, assembly GCA_963169105.1. Lineage (NCBI taxonomy): Eukaryota > Metazoa > Arthropoda > Insecta > Odonata > Coenagrionidae > Ceriagrion > Ceriagrion tenellum. The sequence goes on from OY720639.1 coordinate 107,796,593, forward strand.
AGCTCCACTAAATACACTCCTATATAGCATGCCACCATTTCATCTCCCAAAAACTTTCATCTTTACACGGCTGGTGACCTAATACCCACTGCCACACGCCCATGCAGCGGCTCGCAGGGTAATTATGTAGATGTAGAGGAATATGTCTGTACCTAATGATGTCGTGTGGCGTTGAAACCCGGGTCGTAAGAACGTAATAAATCTTTTGTGGAAAACTAAGTAAATCATCATTTCATAATGAATCTGGCCTCATTTTAGATATAAATATTACTCCCTTTGAAAAAGACCAAATTACCGGACCTTTTTTGCACTACTTTCTGAGGTATTTACCAATAAATACCAGTAATTTTTTAGGCCTAGGAAACCAGCTATTTAAAAAAATGAATCACTTAGTCATCGCTGAAACTTAACAGAATCACCAAAAAACCTCCGATATCAAGTTTTCAACATACTGCGAGTAAAAACAAGTCTATTTCAAGACTTACATACACCCTATTTTTCAATTAATGATAATTTTAGTCACACAAAAGTATATTATTGCATCCTTATTGTTGCAACATATGTATATTTCATATTGCCTACCGCTGTAAGAATTAAAAATAAAATTGGATTATGTTCTCTATCTTGACTACAGAAAAATATCGTTCAAACTACCGTCTCACTCATTCCCAGCCATAACCATCCTCTTTTGGCGCAAACAATTTTCACGTTACCCTTTCCCTCTACAATAAGCCGATTTATATTGCTATCCTGACATACCCTGGTTTCACAACTATATAAACATGCTGGGAGGAGAACAAGTTTCTACTCTGCGATAAAGACATCCCTTAACCAACTCCCGTTCATTGATGTGCACCACATCCTGCCAACGACTTTCGTTCCGTTATTCGCACGCCTTATAGACTTATCAGCGACCCATTCCATTTTAATAATTAATGGTTTATTTCGAAATGCATCCGTATTCAATAGACTAATTCTACATAGTATTTGGAGGCAAATTAATGCTACAAAATCATAAAACCTTTTTTTAAGTGAAGACCTCTTTAAAAACTCTTGGAGTCATACATTTTTGATATCTCATCACTAATTTTTAACTCTATACACTGCTGGGAAAAAGACAACTGCTGTGCTCAAAGAAGATAGGACTAAAAACCAGGACACAGTAAGTGTAAACATTCATCTACATCTACGTAATAACCTTGCGAGCCACCACGAGGGTGTGTGGCAGGGGGTGAAGATCACCAAACATGCACTATTGACATGCAAGTAGGATATTTAAGGGAGACATGCTAGAAAATAGGGTCACATGGAGATAGATGGTTAGTATCTACATAATAACAAAGGGATTATTGATTGTTATTACATGCATCATGCACTACAGACTACTCTAACTATATTTCACCTACCTATCCCTTTGCTACGCTGCCTATTGTTCTCTCTTATAGTACGCGGGAAAAATGACATTTTCAATCTATCGGTACGACAATGTATCTCTACAATCTTGTTAAGATGATCAAACCTAGCATAATACGCAGGGGTTCTTAATATATATCTAACGTCATCTGTGAACAAAACGGTTTCGAATTTACTTAAAAGATTTAACCTAAATTTTAACATGCGTTCTGATAGTAATTCCCATCCTAGTTCTTCTATTAAGCTCGTAACACTTATACAATTATCATAACGGCCTTTAACAAACCTAGCGGATCTCCTTTGCACGCGCTCTAATTCTTTTATCATACCTTCCTCGTACGGATCCCATATACTAGCGGCATATTCTAAATGAGCCCCGACAAGTGTAAAATAGCTTCTTTCTCGTACTCTCTCATCGCATTTGCCTAGAACCCTTTTTACGAATTCTAATCTATGGTTTGCTACAATCCTAATCTACGGTTTGCTACTATTCATGTGGAGCTTAACACTCTATGGATTGAAAGCATGGACCAATGAAAAAGCTGACCAGAAATGCTTAGAAGCCTTCGAAACCTGGTGCTGGAGGAGGGTGCAGAAGATAAAATGGACGGACAAAATAAGAAATGATGAAGTGTACAGAAGATTCGAAGAGTAAATGATCATATGGGACGCCATACAAGAAAGAAGATCTAAATGGATTGGACACACCCTGAGACACAATGGGATTGTGAAGAACATAATGTAAGGTAAAATGAAGGGAAAAGTCCCGGGAGAAAAACCCAGGAATAAGTTCATTGACCAAATAAAGGAGACTGTAACATAGACAAAGATACCAGGGGGTAAGTGAACTAGCATTAGATAGAGAAGGGTGGAGGGCTGCAGTCAACCAATCTAAGGATTGAACAACCAATTATGATGATACTGCTAGTAGATTTTACTAGCGTTGCAAGAATATACATTATATATAACGCCATCACACGTTTATTCTTTAGTTCGAAGAAAGAAAAGTCACCTTCGATGTGCAAAATTTCGGTAGTTCACGATGGCAGACTTGAGGCCACGCAGATATCTTCAAAGTGTGTAAAAACTTCAGTGTGTATCAACCTGAGAGGGAGAAAAAGAATAGATAAATAGGACAATGAGAGCTAAGTGTCAAATTTGTAGTTCATAGAACGACTCTCGCGAATCGGTCCGCAGAAGATGTACCGAATACAGTCCTTCTATTACGTGGCGTCGTCTCCATTGTCGTCTGTCGTGGGAGAGAGTGGAGAAGGCAAGAGACACCTCGACGAATGATAATGTGTGTACCTCCCCTCTTTTCCCTCCGCCTGCCCCCTCCCTCTCTTTCTTCCCCATCCCTCCAGCGCACATCTCACTCCATGCGCGTACCGACTCTCTATTGTTTCCGTTTTTTATTTTTAGCCGCGGCAAAGCGCGAGGAGCTATGCTCACGCTCGTGATAGAGCTCCCAAATCAATCTCTCCCCCTTCGGAAAAAGAAATAATTCACCTTCTATTCCACCCCGTGGGTCGCTGCAGGCCCTTGTGAGAATCGCTAGCTGTCATTATGTGTCTTTTCAGAGATATTAATGCTAGTTGTGCGGAAAAGAAGCGGGGAGGATCGTATCGAGGCGCATTTATGGACTTTAACTACTTTTAGTCGGTTTATACCTAGTGGCATCTATCAGTCGCTGTTTCTCTTTTAAAGCAATGCTTCAACAACTATATCAAGCATTGGTGGACATGTTACGAAACTGTGATAATCTATCGTTAACTGTCTTTCCTACTGTAGTCAAGATTATATTACCACAGTTTCGTAATATGTCCACCTACGCTATTCTCTCCTCCCCTCCATGCCGTATCCCTCCAACCATGGACTCATAGCAGACTTAAAATTTATTTATAGTATATTAAATTCCGGGGAATACGAGTAATATCTAGATGATTTTGAAATGTGGCTATGGAGAAGACTGACAAGATTAAAATGGAGTGATTAAGTTAGAAACGGAAAAGTGCTAGCAAGGATGAATGAGAAAAGGAAACTTTTCAGATCATAGATAGACATAAGAGTAGACTAAACGCCGTGGATATGAGTTATCTGAGGAGTGTTTACGGCAAAAGTAGGATAGACAGTGTCAGGAATGAGTGGGTAATAAATGAATGTGGGTTAGATGCTCCAGTAATGGACATGTATGAATGGAGTGTGCTTCGTTCGTTTGGCCATGTTGAGAGAATGTAAAGGAGTCGAATAACGAAACAGTTATTTAAGGGTGAAATGAATGGTGCGAGAGGTAGAGGTAGGCCGAGAAAGTTGTGGTTGAATGTGGTTGAGGAAATTCTTAGGAGGAGGAATATTAGGAGTCTTAAAAACAGGAGGGCGTGTATGAAGCAGTGTATGGGGGTAAATGAGGCAAAAGAGGTTTGCTAGGATAGGTCAGTATGGAGGAAATTATTGAAGCAGAGTTAGGTATACAAATATGTATTTATGAGTGAAACTTAGTGACTATGCCTACCCCGGAAGGGAACGGCATGATTGGTATGTGTGCATGTAGTAAGAAAGAGGAAGGCAAACTGGATGGGACACGTCCTCAGGAAAGTTTGCCAGATGAAAAGAATATTAGAAGGAAAGATCGAGGGAAAGAGAGGGAGAGGAAGACGGAGAAATGGTATGTTGACGGATATAATGAATGGAAGGAGTTAGGAAGAGATGAGGGAGGCAGCAAAGGATAGACAAGCATCGAGGGAGAAGTCAAATGAAACCTGTCTGAAGAGAGATTCACCTTGGAAGAAGAAATTCCACCATCGACTGCACTGAATTACTCTCCTTTATCAATTTTAAAGTTCCATCCCTCCCACTCGTTCACACCCTTTACTCCGCATGCTCATTCCCACTAGACTTTGAATTACCAACCGTTCCCTAGTCTTCCGCCTCTCCTTTCTATTGAACTCCTACCCTCCTCACATTCATCCTTTTGCACTTTCATCTAAATCCTTTCGCCTTCCTATTTTGTATCTCCCACCTAACAAGTTATTACCCCATTCTCGTTTTTTTTTATAGTTGCAAAATTTCTCGTCAAATTTGCTTGCGTATGTCCTTAAATTTATGTATTGTTACCTGGCCACTATGAAATGGCACCTTTGCTGTATATGGTTCTCTTTGTTTTTCATAAAAATAGAATAAAATCTCCATACTACCCTGCATGCTAATGCAGAGACGTGAGGCAGGGGGTGTTGGGGCATCTGCCTTACTAGGGAGTTTTTAAGGATTAGGAGGGAGGAGAGGGAGAAGAGGTGATTTCTATGATGTAAAGGCTCCCAATCTTATTTCCAAGCAAATTTGTCCCATATTTTGGTGGTGCTTGTCAGTATAAGTGAATTTCTTCACTCAAGTTCATGTTGGTGATAAGTCACCCCCTGCCAAGCACTCTTATGGTGGCTTGCAGGGTCATAAGTAGATGTAAATGTACCCGTTAATCACTGGAAATCGATTTTATCTCGGCAAATATCTGCAATAAAAATACAAAATGAAAAAGTACTGTAAAACGCGGCTGATCCTCAATAGCAAGATGGAACATAACGTCACCAAATTCATTTCCTATCATTTGCTTTGATACTTCGCTCCGACTACCGCCAGCGAGCGAAGCTTGTGCCTCACTGAGCTGTCGTTGGCGCCCCTTGCACACAAACGTTAAAGGCATTTCTCTCTTCTCTCCCTCCAGAGGTTGAAGACGCGTCGCGTGGAGAGATAAGCGGAGTGAGGGCCTTTTGACTCCTCCACGGGACTGAGGAGGCGATGAAGAGGAATGGAGGGAAAACAAAAGGATTTTCACGGGAGGTTGAGGGAGGGCGTCGAAGGGGAGAGTGTTGGTTCGGACGAGAGGAAGAGGTGGAATGAGAAAACCTTGAAACGCCTCCCACCATCCTCTGCGACCGTAGGGGAGGACTCGGAGGGGAGGGAAGAGTGGAAAGGGAAGGATGGCAGATGGGAGGGGTAGCCCTCTCGTGAGTGAGAACGGAGAATGGCGCCAAAACACGTCCGGTCGTCGCGTCGGCCGGACTGGGTGACTTCCACCGAAGGGGGCGACCGAGGCCCCTTTCCCAGGGTAAGGGACACTTGAGTCGAGATGGTCGAGAGGGCTAACACATGTGGTATCATGGCGAACGCACCTATAAAATACAGGGTACGATATTATAACTTCCCTTGTTCAAAACGCAATAAAACCTATTTTATGCATCAGAATTTTTTTATATGATTTAATAATGTAGGTAACTATCTAAAGTTTTGTTTTTACCAGTTTTGAAAATCATATCGGGTAGGTGACACCCCCCACTGTCCATACACTAAATAAGCCGATTTCTGGCGCTTGTCATTACCTTTACCAGCATAGCAGCGGGTATGTTGGCAATTTCTGCCCGAATGTTGGCCTTCGGGTCTTGTAGGGTCCTTGGACATTTGACATAAACACAGGATTTAAAAGACCCCACAAAATAAATCACAAGGGGAAATTTGCCGGGAAATCTGGGTTGGGTTATTTCCGAAAATTTCTGATTCATAAAATAGGATTCATCGCGTTTTGAAAAAAAGAAGTTATAATGTCGCACACTGTACAATGAGTATTGAATAAAATTTATCGATGCCACCAAGTATTGAACTAAAGATCTCCGCTGTACTTACGCCCTGTTTACCATACTATCGTTTGTACGATGGTCCCTAGGACGACAAATTAGTAAACTTTAATTTTACGGCTTAGACGACGATGTTATTTCCTGGATTTAAGAATTCCTAAGCGATTGCTTACAGAGTGAAGTATTAGACGGTGTTTTTCCAATTTTTTCGGTCTCTCCAATGTTTTTCCCCAAACATCTCCTATGAGTTGCTTCGAGTGTCCCACAGGGTAGTGTCATAGGTCTACTTTTATTCCTTCTGCTTATCGATATTGGTTTAGTGGTAGGCAGTAAACCCCGATTATTTGCAGACAATGCTGTAGTGTACAGGGAAATCCATAGCGATTATGATAAAGAAGCGTCAACGAAGGACCTCAAAGCAATTCAAGCGTTGTGTGACGCGAAGCAGCTAGAATAAATTTGAAAACATTGCGTTGTAATGAACTTCTCGAAAATAAAAAACTCCCCTCAGACCAGTTATCACGTACAAAATATCAATTAGAGACTGTGGAATCTGTATAATATCTCGGAGAGGAAAAGGCCATTATGATAGTCTCGTTAGCGTTACTGACCTCTTACAACAACTTAGATGGGAATCACTTTCAGGCCGTCGATTGGAAATTAGACTCAATCAAAAAGTGAAAGTAAATTTCTTCACTGTAGTTCATGATGGTGATAATTCACCCCCCGCCCAAAACCTCTGTGGTGGCCTGCAGAGTAATAATTAGATGTAGATATAGACGGAAGGCTGAATTTTTAATGTGGATGCACGTCCGTACAGTGGTTATCCATAGTTCTTCACTGTACAGTGGTAGCAGTGGTATTGCGAGCAGAAACTGGAAATAATGAATAAAGTTCATGAAAAATATGACGATCATTAACACCAACATATATATCTACATAATAACCTGCGAGCCGCCGCATGAGCGTGTGGTAGGGGGTGTTAGGTCGTGTAAATATGGAAGTTTTTGGGAGATAAAATGGTGACACGTATTATAGAAGTGTGTTTAGTGGAGCTCGATTTTTATTGTGGTCACCTATTGTGCGCGGAAAGAACGAGTTTTTGTACCTATAAGGTCGGCAGTGTATCTCTCTTATTTTGTCGCATCTGCCAGACCTAGAGATGTAGTGAGGAGTCAGGATAATATTCTCTGGGTCGCTCTGAAAAATATCAGTTCTGAATTAATCAAGCAACCTAAGCCTAGTCTGTTGTCTCCGAGTCTCTAGGGACACCCACCTTAATCCCTCTAAAAGTTGTGAGACACTATATGTATGCTCGTAAAAGTTTTAACGAAGCGCGCTGCTTTCCTTTGTATTTTATTATTTTTTTTGGTTAAATCTTTATGACCAGGGTCCCAAATTCTCACAGCGTATTCAAGGTTTAGCCTAACTAGAGCGAAGTAGCATCTCTCTTTGACTTGTTCATTCGAGGACCTTCCTATTATACGTTTAACAAACCTAGTTTTTTTAATGCTGTGCCACATTTTTTGTATGTGTAATACCCACGATATATCAGAAGCTAAAGTAATTACATGATATTTTACTTTATCTGTAGATTTTATGATTACTCCACCCACAGTATAGGTATGACATATGCGTGATGACTTTTGCAGGAAGTGAGCTGTGGTGCATTTGCTGATATTTAATTCCAACCCCCACTTCTGGCACCACCATTAAGGTGAAACAAATGATGTTACTTAAATGAACAAGCATTGGAATTTGTCATTTGCTTGAAAAAACATTTTGAACGTCTCAAAACGCCACAGGAATATGGTATTCCTTATTTCATTCACTTGCTCGTCGCAATGCCCTGGTGAGGGGGGGTGAGGTTAATGCTGTCCCCGTGCCCCGCTCGCACGTTGCTCCGTACGACGGTAGTCTGAACGAGGCATTGGTATCGAATCAACCAATTATAATAGTAAGTAACTAACGATGTAAAACATAGTTAATGAAAATAGGTAGAAGAGCCGAAAATGAAGAACGATCATTAAAAGTAATGAACTATGGTTTTGAACTAACTAAGGAATTTTAATAATTAGATGTCATGATAGTTAACAACAACGGAAAAGAGACATAAATTCAATATAGACTAAAAGCGGCTGATAGGTGTTATTGGAGCCTAAAAAAACTACTAAGTAGCAAAATTCTCTGAAAAAAATAAGGATCTATAAGACCCTACAACAGCCTTTAATATTCAAAGAATCTGAAGTATGGTCCCTAACAAAGTCCTCGGAAAGAAAACTCAATACTTTCGAAAATAAAGTTTTAAGGATGATTTTTTGACTAATTCGTTAAGGAGAGGGTTGGAGGATGAGAAAAACCTGAGAACTGAGAAAAATGTATATGGACCCTGATATTATAGCCATTATAAAAAGCAAACGTTTAAGACGGCTGGGTCACGTATTAAGAAGAGGCAATAACAGCGTGTTTAAACAACTCTGCAATGGTAAACCTGACGGGAGAAGGCCTTTGGAAAGACCCAGACACCGATTGGGAGATAAGGGTGAAAGAACCTTACAAGACTAGGGGCAGGGATAAGGACTGCTGAAGGCTGACTGCTGAAGAGTGAAGGCGAATCGTTGGCGAGGCCAAAAACCATCTTGGGGATGGGTAGACACAGAAGTAAGTAAGTAAGTAACTCTCGATTTATATCTGCATTATATCTGCATTGCTTGAAAAATAGTTTCTATAGAATATTTTCCCGAGGAATGAATAAATTATGCTAGTTAGTTTACTCATGGATAGTGAAAAACACTCTGTGTTGATCAGGTAGCTTTCTCTCCAGCCTTTGATCGTAATACTTTGCTGAGCTGTACTGTATACAACGAAACCATACGCAGGTATGTAAAAACGGGACAGACTGCTTGTCAGAGAATAAAATTCTCTGATTAAGAGATAATAATTTTCGTTGGTAAAATGTTTAGAAGTGGATGATGGAATGAACGATCGACTGGAAAAGAAAATGGTAGGGAAAAATATCTTTTTGATTGCAAAGGCGCGGAAGACTTTGAGAAAGCATGGCGCTGAAACTATCTTCCACAGAAGGCCACAAAATCCACGACATTGAAGATGAATGAATCATTTGTCACTTTTGGTTAACCGTTTGGGCTTCCTTTTCCACTGGCACGGACAATCGGCGTTCTACTGCATTCGGTACATAAAGTGTTGATTCCATAGAAAGAGTAGGTACTCTTTCGAGTAAATTACCGAAAGAAAATAATGGAGTACGAAAGTATTCGGGATCGAAAGAATCTTTCGATGAGAGTTAAGCAAGAGACTTTTTCCACACATCTACTCCAGGCGAGTAACGAGCACAGATATCGGTTTTTGCTGCGGTAGCTAGAAAACCGGCTTCCCACCACGAGGGCCCGCGTTCCAATCCAGGCGGTGGCGGAAATTTTCCGTGAAATCCCCATTCCTGCGTGGGTGCTAAGCAAAGGGAATTTACAATTCACCGTCATAATGGGAGAACTCATTTTCAGAGCAACAAGCAAGCTCGGAGGATGTCAAACAAGTAACTAGGTTTGGAATGAGATGTTTACCTACGAACTACCGAGTAAGCCACCATAGGGCGTGAGCCACGAGATGATTTCACCCAAGGCGTGCAGCACTCGTCCCAGTTCAAATCAGAACCTTGCACGTTCCCCAAGGCGCTAGGAGCAGACCAAAGAGCGGTCAAGAGAAAATTAGCGGTCAAGCCAGAAACTCAAAATAGTGCTACGCATACGAAAATGCTAGTAGTTAATATAGCCGTAATATATAACTACCGGTTAGTGTTTTAATGCTATTATTAAATAATACTATTATATACCAAATCATGTAGAAACCAAAATCATGCCGGAAATTTTAAGCGATTGAGATGTTAATTATGAAGGTAAATTATTATTATTATTAAATAAGGCACAAGTACAGATTCTATTCCACCTAGTAAGGGTCAGAGTTTCATAGATCTCATTAATTTCAAGCCTATCATGGGCCCTGGTGGAAATCGTCATGGAAAAAATAACATTTTAAATATATCGAATCTGCAGCCTATTTCCTCAATCTAATGCCAGTGATCGTTGATACCGTAATATTTTGGCTCTAACGAAATATATTGAACGCAGGGCACAAAGTATTCTGCCTCACACTTGCGTATATTTCTCCCTTAGATTAGTTGAAGGTTTCCACCCTAATTAATTAAACAATTCAGTAACACTGCTATGTTTGTCGTAACGATTTTTAACAAATCTTGCTGCTCTCCGCTGTATTTTATCTATTTCTGAGCCTACGTCTTCTATAAGGGTTCCATATGCTAGTGGCAATCTCCAAATGAGGTCTCAAGAGAGAAAAATAACATCGCACTTTAACTATCTATTTGCATAGATTGCAAGACGGAAAGCTTTTAAAAATCACAATTTTCCACGTACGATTTGGAAACACAATTACTGTGACCAAAGCCGCCAATAATGTACATACTAACTATATATGTAGCGTAGTTATTATTACTTTCGCATGCAAGTACAATCTAATTATTCCGAAGAGATATGTTTCCGTAACTTTGTAGTAATTTTTGAAATAGCTGTATCTTAAGTCCAATTCATACGATACATGGTTCAACACAAGACTGAGAACACTAGCCTAGTACTTGATATTGAGGACAGAATACAGATTTGAGTGAATTCTTCTGAAGATACACACCGGGTAAACATTTCCATGTTTGCCAATGTTTCAAAAAGCGTCTCGCTCATCATCATCAGAGCACGATGGAGAGTCCACCAACCTAATTTCCATGTAGCTTGTCCGTGAATTCCCTGCACGTGTTTCCCCTCAGAGATCTCGTGGTAATAATTGCCACTCTCGACTCAGTCTTTAAGTGGCTTGACACCGAACCGAAGTAGGTATATTAGTTGTACTTCACTGAAATATATACATGTACATACATATATATTAGTATATTTTTTTTTCTACGATTTCCAGAGGAGCTCCAAGGGTACGATGTACGAACGGTCGACAAAATTAGGCGATCATGGTAATTGCTATTTTCATTGTTCACTTCATTCATTGTTACTGATTTTATTATAGAGAAACTAACATGTAGTTACACTCCGCAATTATGCACAGCAATTCGAATTCAAATAATACGTGCGGTTTTACTAATGAATCGGCTGTCGACTTTTCATCTCTTGGGAAAGAGCATATCAAGCTCGTTTCATCACATATACTTATTACTCGTGTCCACTCAGGCGAAGTAAAAGTTACATCGGGTGTTCCCCAGGGAAGCGTGATAGGCCCAATTTTATTTCTTCTCTACGTAAATGACTTGAATGCAGCAGTAAAAAATAGCAAGCTACGTCTTTTTTCCGATGATGCAGTTGTATATAAGGAAATTAGAAATGAAGAGGACAGTCAGTCTTTAGCTAAGGATTTAGATGCGATTGATGATTGGTGTGATAGTTGGCAGCTAGAATTAAATTTGAAGAAATGCGCGATAGTGAACATTTGGAAAAAGAATGGCTTTCCCCGGAATAGTTATTGCATCAAAGAAAAGAAAATATCTAACGTAGAATCTATTAAATACTTAGGCATCACTATCACTGAAGACATATCATGGGGTAAACACTAGTGTAGCAAACCGTCGATTAGGATTCGTAAAATGGGTTCTAAGCAAATGCGATGAGAGAGTACGAGAAAGAAGCTATTTTACACTTGTCAGGCCTCATTTAGAATATGCCGCTAGTACATACATGGGATCCGTACGAGGAAGGTATGATAAAAGAATTAGAGCGCGTGCAAAGGAGATCCGCTAGGTTTGTTAAAGGCCGTTATGATAATTGTATAAGTGTTACGAGCTTAATAGAAGAACTAGGATGGGAATTACTATCAGAACGCAGGTTAAAATTTAGGTTAAACCTTTTAAGTTAATTCGAAACCGAGTTGTTCACAGATGACGTTAGATATATATTGAGAACCCCTGCGTATTATGCTAGGTTTGATCATATTAACAAGATTAGAGAGATAGATTGTCGTACCGATAGATTGAAAATGTCATTTTTCCCTCGTACTATAAGAGAGAACAATAGGCAGCGTAGCAAAGGGATAGGTAGGTGAAATATAGTTAGAGTAGTCTGAACTGCATGATGCATGTAATAACAACCAATAATCCCTTCCTTATTATGTAGATACTAACCATCTTGCTCCATGTGACCCTATTACCTAGCATATCTCCCTTAAATATCCTACTTGCATGGCAATAGTGCATGTTTGGTGATATTCACCCCCTGCCACACACCCTCGTGGTGGCTCGCAGGGTATTACGTAGATGTAGATGTACTCTGCAAGCCACCACACGAGTATTTGGCAGGGATGACTTATCACCAACATGAACTGCAGAAAAGAAATTTGCAATAACCACCATGCACCACACTATCGGCGTACTACAAATGCTACAGAAACCACTAAAATAATCCAAAATGTAACTATAAAAACGTGACACAAGAGTCATGTAGGGAACGTGCAAAACATGGTGTTCGTACAACTAGGCAGATTTAGAAACATTCATTAGGGGGCATATTAATCAATAAGCTTCTATACCTGCCATCTAACCAACTTCAACGTCTCAACGCAGCCATAACGCGGCATGCCCTCAGCTCATTGCCTTGCCTTGCACGGGTCTATAGATTGTTTTTGGTCCTCGCTTAAAGGTCATGGGAGCGGTAAGGTAAGGTTTGACCTTTCACTCTATACAGCGTATAGTTGTGACGAAGACACCAATAATGCAAAGACCCACTATCAGAAATTTTTTATGCTCTCTTTTATAACATTTCTGCGTTGAATGCTCCCAGTGGGGAAAGTTTGTGCAGGATTAAGTTTGAAGTAATTCAAAGTCTGTGTTGTGTTGCCTTAATGTAGAATGGACGTGCATAAGACCTGCAAAGGTTGTTCCTCACTGCACCAACTTTACGCATGTACAGCGTGAACAGTGTTAGCATATTCACTGAACTAACCAAGGGGACTATGACAAAGACGCTTGTATTAGCACATTCTTTGATTGTTGTATGTTGGACGTACGGGCTGAAATGCCAAAGATTATTTCATGTTTTCCTTCGAAATGTCTACATCTTGCGAGTGACGCACGCCTGAGTACTTATTGCCTTTGTTATTTTTTTCAAAAGTTCTGAATGTGAAGTATTTTAAATGTTGGCCGAAAAACTATAGTCGACGTTTGATGTATTTATCAAACGTTTTACATGCCTATGCAGTATGCACTGCCTCGGATGGAGGTGGACCTAAATGCATGTAAAATGAACATCCTTTGCACGATGTAAATCTCCAGCAGGGCTTTGGTATAAGTGACCATGCAAATATCTAAAAATAAGGAGTAAACATAAGTTTATGGTAGAAAACGAGGCAACATATATGACAGTTATCCGTCTTTAAATGTTTTAATACAAAAGCAAAGAATTTTAATGTGTATGTCTCAAAATCAGAGGTACAAGAGTGGAGTATAAGTTAGTAAAAACAATGTGCAAGTTGAGTAGTTGAAATGGCAAGCTTGGGCTTATCGTCCCTATGGTCATATTCATCAACCTGCATCTCATCTACAAGATGAGAAACCAAGGTAACGCCAAGGTATGTGTCAACTCTCTACGGCGAATCCCCACTGCATAGTTCACGCTGCGCATTCCGTGAACATCCGAAACATAACGTCTGATAAAGGTCGACCACCATGCACAGACTATGAAGCATCTTGGCACCTGCAGGATGTGGTCAAGGATAGCGCACGATGCACTTCCAATGAACATCCTATGCACTCCTGCAGGAGTATGTACTTTGCACTCGGATTGTGAGCCATTTGATACTACTTTGGACGATCATGAAGAATATTCTCTGCACTAAAGAATATTCTTTGCATATGATTTGCATAAAATTTTCCCCACTGGGCTGATTCAATATTCAATGAGATAAAATAGCATTTCTCTGTAATTTATAACAGCTTCTGCTCGTGTTTCATATTTGCATCACTGAACTTTAACGGAATGGTGCTCGTGACGTATCTGCATTAATGAACAGCCTTGCAAGCCACCATTAGGGCATGTGGCACGGGGTTATTTCACATCAGGCATGCAACACCTGTCTCAGATTTAGGTCGAGCCTAGTACGCTCTACTAGCCGCGGGCAGAGGAGCAGTCACAATAACAATGCAGAGCAAACTGGGAATCAACAGGAAATTACGTTAATTAAATCGAGATGTTGAGGAAAATTCACCCCGTCACACACCTCAGAGACGACTTGCTGGATAATATGTATATTAGGGTAGTCTCTCATGAGTGGGTTGATAGAATCCGTATTGCACGCGGTAATTCCTTTTGTGTGTAATTTAATTCAACTGCAAAAATGTATGATATAATAGCTAAACACTGTGCGGTCGATATAGTTGAAGAATCTGTGTTATCTCGGCAAATCATATTTGGGAAAGGAATAAGATTTAGGAAAGAGACTGCAGAACAGATAGATTTAAAATTTCATTTTTTCCACGTGGAATGTGACCATAATAGTTGCGATAGATCAGTTCTTGGATACTGACCAGGTAAAGTAGGTTTTTTCAGTAGTGCTACATATCTTAACATTATTATTAGATACTAACCTCGCATGCAATATCCGGCATGATATACTCTTGCATTTTTTAGTACCTTGTCGTGCTATTTATTTGTCGCAGTAATAATACTAACCAGTAGTTGTATCTTGAGTAGTGTACTGCATAGTAGCATGATCTTCTACGTATCAAAAACCCTCCTGGTTTCTGGTCTGACTGCATACCGTTGTCCTGACTGCTTTTGGCCTGCGCCTGGCATCTGGGGGAACGTGCGTAGCTCTGATTTTAACTGGGATGAATGCTGCATTCCTGGTGTGGAATCACCCCGAGCCACACACCCTAGTGGTGGCTTGAACGTATACTGTAGATGTAGACTCTCTCCCAAACAATTAGCCATCGAAATGTCGGCACCTGAACTGCTGACCCGGTCGCAAGCTCGAGCAGAATTTGCTCATGTGCGATAGCGTTTTTGAAGTCCATGTCTGGTGTTGTTTCAGCCGCTGCCTCACGCTTGTAAAATGACTTGAACGTTACCACGTGCATGTAATCATTCAAAATAACATTGGTGAGCTGTCATACATGTTCCGTGGTAATCTCGGATGTATCAACCAAGCGATAATCCACGGGCGATGTTACACGTCCCTCCCGAGCAGATGTGGAGGAGAGAGAGAGGACGGGGAGGGTAGGAAATACGTAGGAGGGAGGAGGACCAGTGTGTTGAAGGGAGATGGACTTGTTTCTGCTCCATCTCACACTCACGAGGAGTTATAACGAGAAAAGGCGCGCACCTTTTTCCGCCCCGAGGGCCTCTCGGAACGAAGGAAGCAGCTGACCTGTCACAACAAACCAGTGCCGAGGACTACTACTCTTGGGTCTACCTCGAGGGGGTTGAGGTGAGGGGGGGAGGAGGGAAACGCTGTGATTGGGCGGCGAGAGTGAATCCCAGAGTGGGGGAGGGGTAGATGAGGGGAAGGGGGGCTTGGCAGCAGGTGGAATATGAGGAGGCAGGTGGGAGAGGAGAATGGAGTGGGGGGGAGGAGTGCGGGGAGGGAGGAGCGGGAAGAGAGCTACCTGTTGTTGTTGGGTGGGTATAATGGGCGCGGGGCAAGCATGTTCGCTTCGGAGGTTCCTTCACGAGGTGAATGTTATATAACTTATTTCGCATGTGTTTCGGCAGTAGCGTCCCATAAAAGACGCTTCACGCGATACACTACGCATAAACACGTTCATACGAATAGTTTGTCCAACTTCACAAAACACTTCCTCAAAAAACTTCTCTTGTTAGTGATATTTCGAGCGCGATTAAAAACTGAAAGAACATGATATATGCTCATATATATCTTCAAATCTCTAGCCACTCTCTGGTATAAAATTGCTGATAACTCTGCTAGACTCTGGTGGCAGAAAAATGAATTAATTTGCCTTGAAAAATGCTATCCATCAGCTAAAACTTCATACGCATTTACTCCCTATTTAGGCTTTTAAAATGTTAATCTCCACATTGATTGGATTGGACTTTTTTTTGGCGAGGCGGCCGACAACTAAAGCCATTTGCGCCATAGGGGATAGGTAAGGGAGGAAGGGTGGATATAAACCCGGCGTCGGCATTAGCCATTAGCCAGTACTCTAGCCTCTTAACGAAAGGCGCCAGGGGCACCACGGTTTAACGTCTCATCCAACAGAGGGAGAACCGTACTTGAAGTGTCCTCTACAAGGCACTCAAGTAGGGACAGGATTTCCTCTGAAAAACATCCACCTCCGCAGGTTTGAACCCTGGCCGTCCGTATGGTTAGCCAGTACTCTAGCCACCACGCCAACCCGATCTCCCTCTCCACATTGACATTCACTGATTTTGATTTTTGTTGCTTTCTCTTCAATCACATGCCTAAAGAGCTAGAACAAAAGCTACAAAGGTCACTTAATTCTTGTGTAAGATTTGTTTTTGTTCTCAGAATGGAAACTCACTCCTCCCAGTATATAAATCTGACATAGGCAGGCTAAAACTTTGTAAACGAAGAAAATACCTATTGGAAACACTTCAATTGTGTCTATTCTGGGAGAGAACCCCGAATTACCCCTCACAAATGTTCTACAATCACCCAGACAACATACAGCAAAAAACCAAGATTTCCACGCCCACCGATTCCCCGAGTTAATATCTATATTAAACCAATCTTGATCTCTGCCCTCAAACTCTGGAATACTTTGCCTCAAAGCCTCAAAAATATGGGATCCATACACATAATCAAAGTTATATCTAACTTCTTAATACTAAGTTTAAGAGCTTTTCTAATGAATTGTATTTTTATGATTGCAGTGTCTGAGATATTAGCTGTATACTTATACCTGTGTATTATATTTTCACGATAATACTGTGCTTGGCCATGTTTTTGAGCCACAAACATATTTTGTAGCTGTGCTCCATGATCAATACTAAGCAGAGCTAACTGAACAGAACAGTGTAAATAGCAATTGCATCTAATTGGCCTATGGCAACCAAACCTAGGATTTAAGGTAGTTTGAGTGAAATATCATTTCACCTAGAAATCATTGAATTTTTGTTTCACTTTAGGGAAAAATATCTTACTCTTCCAAAGCTGACAAAATATCAGCCCCTAGCCGCATTACTTTCCGAGATGTTTCCCAAAAAATACCAACACTTCTATATGGGAAATGGTATGTAAATGTACTCCAGAGAGATTTTATGTGAAAAATGAGCAATTTATTACACCTAAATCTCGTCAAAAGTTAACAGTGAGTAGTTTGTATGTTTCCTCAGCAATTTTTGAAAACTAATCATACTGCCAGCGCAGTAAATTCTTCGGTATTACAAAAAACCTTCCGTTTTGAAAGAGTTGCAAACGTACAGCGTGAAAAAAATGAGTCAAGTCAAAACTTATTTAGATATTTTCATTTAATCTCTTGCAATTTTTATCATATAAAACTATAATATTTCATCATTATTAATGAAATATTTAATTCATTTGTCCTACAGCTGATGAAATTGAAACTAATAATTCGAATTTGGTCTCCAATATGACTAGGAAACCATCTCGCTCAAACTAGCTTTAATACCAATGACGATTTGAAAGATAGGATTTTTTCGTTTTAATGACTTAAAACTTCATTCATTATATTTTAAGCGAACTGATGTCTCGCTCAATAGTAATTCACTTCTAATGTATTGTATAATTTGATTACATTGTCTAAGGGATAAGTATTGCACTTAAATTTGTGTATGATATTTTCATGATTATACTGTGCTTGGCCATGTTATTGTGTCTGAAACCTATTTTTTCGTGGATTTGCTCCGTGATCAAAACGAAGGGCAGTGTAAACAGATATTTTAGAGTAAATAGAGATAGCTGCGTTCAGACTTCGAATTAGGTAAGTTGACAGATAATGTAGCTGATTAATTCATATGCACCCTAATGCATGTTTCTAACCCTACCGAGCTGTGCTTACACCATATTTTGCATGATCCCTGCATGACTCTTGTGACACGTTTTCATAGTTACATTATGGATTTCTTTATTAGTTTCTGTAGCATTTGTACTATACCGATAGTGTGGTGCTTGTTGGTGAAAGTAAATTTCTTCACTATAGTCCATGTTGGTGATAAGTCACCCCCTGCCGAACGCCCTTGTGGTGGCTTGTAGGGTAGTAAGTATATTTAGATATTGCATTGGATTGGCCTCTGACAACAAAATCTAGGATTGAAATGCAAATGACGATTTGAAATATAGGATGTTTTTCGTTTTAATTACACCAAACCAAATTCATTATATTTTAAGCGAACTGATATCTCGCTCAAACCCTGGGTGTTTTCACGTACCATTCGGGACAATAACATCTGTAATCTTCGTCATAAACAGTGCGAATAGTGAGATTAGCTAGATTTCAGATCTTTCTCTTTATATTCTCTACGTTATTTTGTATGCATGATGTAAATATTGATGTTCTAATTTATGCAAGATATTTTGAATCTGTAGTAGTAGTCTTTGGATCCTTTGCAAGTTGGAACGATTGACGATAGAATGTGTCCTGGATAGTTGATTTTTAATTGGCGAGTTGCATGTGTGGTACACTGATTTTAATATAGTTTCAGTGATATGCCGTATAATTCATGCATGCCTGGTATGGAAGCACCCCCTGCCTCACACCTTTTGGGTGGACTGCAGGGTATGACGTAGATGTAGATGGTGATACGGTCCAATCTCTTCAGCTGTCCTCTCTACTCGTCTCGGATTGGCCGAAACTCGAGTGGCGAGTTCCGATTCCGGGGCGAACGAGATGGAAGAGAGGCTCACACGTGGTGCGCGAAGAGGGGGAGTGCTTTCGCACTGGGATGAATCCAATCAGTGCTGTGGCCGTGGGTTGGGGGACGGAGTGTAACAAGGTGGAAACACAGTAGCTCGAAAACCAATAGCCTCGGTAGCATTACGGGTGGACATAAACAGGAAGAAAACGACCCACAGCGCGGGCGTAAATCACGTTAATTGGTTTATGGGAGGGGCAATTTTCCTCGTTCCCCTTGCCTGCCAGCGGATTCGGCAGGGGAGGGTGGTGCTGGGAGGAAGATTGTGTGTGTGTATATGGAAGAGGAGATGGAAGGGATGGAGGTTTGAGAAAAGAGAGAGAGAGAGAGGATAGTAATGGGAAGTGGTAGCAAAAAGGAGAGATGGGATTTACGATGGCATGAGAGAGCGAAAGTGTGATGTGCGTGGGCCCTTTTCATCAGACGCAGGGATCATAGTTTCATTGGAGTCTCGATTATACGAGTTAATGAGAAGTAAGGTCACCCCGCATAGTTAAAAAATTGGATAATTAATACATTAGTTACTTGGATTGGGTATTTGGGAAGGCGACCGACTACTAAGGTCATTTGCACAATAGGGAATAGTAAATTAAATAAAACTTTGTATACTCCACTGTAGGTTTAATAACACGACCCGAGTTTCGACACTTCGTGTCTTCTTCAGGTAATAGGTAAGGGAAAAAGGGTGGATAGAAACCCGGCGTCGGCTTCGGAGCATCCTTCACGAGGTGAATGTAATATAACTTATTTCGCATGTGTTTCGGTAATAGCGCCCCATAAAAGACTCTTCACGCGATACACTACGCATAAACACGTTTATACATATAGTTTCTCCAACTTCACAAAACACTTCCTCAAAAAACTTCTCTTGTTAGTGATATTTCGAGCGCGATTAAAAACTGAAAGAACATGATATATACTTGATTCTTCAAATCTCTAGTCACTCCCTGGTTTATAAAATTGCTGATATCTCTGCTAGACTCTGATGGGAGAGAAATGAATTAATTTGCCTTGGAAAATGCTATCCATCAGCTAAAACTTCATACGCATTTACTCCCTATTTAGGCTTTTAAAATGTTAATCTCCATATTGATTGGATTGGACTTTTTTAGGGAGGCGACCGACTGCTAAGGTCATTTGTACCATAGGGAATAGGTCAGGGGAGAAGGATGGATAGAAACCCGGCGTCGGCATTAGCCTATTATTAACGAAAGGCGCCAAGGGCACCACGGTTTTATGTCTCATCCGACAGACGGAGTACTGTACTTGAAGTGGCCTCCACAAGACATTCAAGTAGAGATCGGGTTTCCTCTGAAAAACATCCACCTTTGCAGGGATTTGAACCCTGGCCGCCCGTATGGATAGACAGTACTCTAGCCATCACACCCACCCGATCCCCCAGTTACTTGGATAACATAAAACTTGGATGCAGTGCAAGAATACATTGCGAAAAAAATGAACTATTCTTTGCTTTGCTGTGCTTAATTTTATGACGTGGTGGGGAAAAAATATTTTTGCATCTACAAAATACCCAACAAGCCACCTTAAGGGTGTTTGGCAGTGGCTGAGATACTACCAGCATGGACAATAATACATTGAAATTGCCTTTAGAAAAAATCGGTCTGGACCGGAACCGAACTACGAACCTTTCCGGGCTTTCCGGACCACAACCACCACTGGTGTGTAGACCACAACGGTTCCCAGGCTTCCTTATTCTCATGGCAATTTAGAAGGATACAAATGAACTAGATATTGAGCCCTTGCGGTCCATCAAAGATGGCAACGTAAGGGAGACTGGACTTCAAGGAAGCCACAGCATGAGGACTGTATCCTACATCACGGTTAAAGCCGCGCTTGACTCTGTATGCAAAGTGATGAATGTACAAGAGTATACAAAGTGGCGTATTCCTGGAAGGCCTTAATACTTTGTAAATATATGGACTATAATGTTATTGTAACTTTCAACAACATGAACTATACTATTGGTATGTTACGAATGCTACAAAAACTATTGAAATGATGAATAATGAACTACGTAATCGGGACAAAAGATTCATGCATGGATCATGCGAAACGTGATGTTAGTACCACTTGGCAGATTAAAAAACAAGTATTAGGGAGCAAATCGACTAATCAGCTAGACTACCTGTCAACTAGCCTACTTCTAAGTCTCATTGGCCGCCATCAGGTCTCTTATCGATTGCGGGAAAAAAACATTTAAACCCGTCTGCTCTGCAGTCTATTTCTCTGATTTTATTCTCATGATCTGATCCACCGTAGTGCCATGGAGTTGATAAGATTTAATGAGGTATTAACGTGTATCGCTTTTTGTTGAGATATCGAACTGTTTTCCGGATGCTGACGACCGCGTTCATGAGCTAAGCTGGATTGGTAAATCCACATAATAAAGATTAGTACATATTTCAGATAATACGGTATCAAGGTAAATATTCATTAAGACACAGGAAAGGCTTACTCTGATCTCTTATTCTTACTTACCTTAGATTAGGATTCGTAAAAAGGGTTCTAGGCAAATGGGATGAGAGAGTACGAGAAAGAAGCTATTTGACACTTGTCAGGCCTCATTTAGAATATGCTGCTAGTATATGGGATCCGTACGATGAAGGTATGATAAAAGAATTAGAGCGCGTGCAAAGGAGATCCGCTAGGTTTGTTAAAGGCCGTTATGATAAATGTTTAAGTGTTACGAGCTTAATAGAAGAACTAGGATGGGAATTACTATCAGAACGCAGGTTAAAATTATGTTAAACCTTTTAAGTAAATTCGAAACTGATTTGTTCACAGATGACGTTAGATATATATTGGGAACCCCTGCGTATTATGCTAGGTTTGATCATATTAACAAGATTAGAGAGATAGATTGTCGTACCGATAGATTTAAAATGTCATTTTTCCCGCTTACTATAAGAGAGAACAATAGGCAGCGTAGCAAAGGGATAGGTAGGTGAAATATAGTTAGTCTGAACTGCATGATGCATGTAATAACATCCAATAATCTCTTTCTTATTATGTAGATACTAACCACCTAGCTGCATGTGACCCTGTTCTCTAGCAAGCCTCCCTTAAATATCCTACTTCCATGGCAATAGTGCATGTTTGGTGATCTTCACCCCCTGCCCCACACCCTCATGGTGGCTCGCAGGGTATCACGTAGATGTAGATATCAACTTCCTATTTCTTTTTTCTAATCAAAGGAGTTTTCCCCACTATAAAGTAGTCTATGGTAAAAGAGAAGTAATAGGGAATTGGAGATACGCAGAGTCAGCGCTGGGAAGCGTGAAGAAAATATGATATGAATTTAAAATACCACGAGAGCAAAAATTTGATGCGAAGGAGAATTTTTATAGATCTCAAAGATCTAAGTTTACCTCCAAATTATGTACCATTTAAGAATGGGACTTAGCAGGATTCGTGTGTTTGCCGTAGATGAAAATATCAGAGGAAATGAAAAAAACTAGTAGTCAAAATTCAACACCTTAATGAAATTTAAAGGCCTGCACCTAGACAGTGACGTGTTTATCTGAAGCTGTGTATATTTGCAAGGGAGAGGATGGAAGGAATGGAAGAAGGGAGAATCAACATCGGAAGAGGCAGGAGAGATGAATTTACGATCCCATGGGGGCAAAAGTGTGACATGAGAGGCCATTTTTATGCATCGTAAACATCGTAGTTACCACCAATCTTTCTTGGAAACGCTAACAAGCAGGATTTATGGGTTTCCTCGGAGCGAATTCCCCCCGCTATAAGGTCTAGATTTTAAGACGCGTTAAATGTAAATAAAACGAAATAGCAGAAGTGGTAACTTATTATCCTATTTTAAGCCCATGTTCAGACGTTTTTGGATACAGCATGTAAAGATTTTTTACCAAAGAATTCGTCCAGTTTCTCGATGGACAGGCCTTAAACGTGAATGTTTTAGAAAAAGTGAAAGAACTTAGCGAAAAATAAATATAGGATATTCTCTCGAGGAAAGGTCGTACAAGTAATAAGACAGCAATTCTTGACCTGAATTGCTGTCTTATTACTTGTAAGATCTTTCCTCGAGTGAATATCCTATATCAATGGAGGTCGATAGAGTGAACAATGAGAAAAATAGATAGTCTGAAGCCAACCCCGTAGAAAATTGCACTGTAGTTATATGGAAGATTAGAACCATTTTATGCAATATTTTTACCTTTTCAATAAAAATTGCTGCCTTTAAGCTATGTGCAACCCTAAATAAATACGAGAAATAGTTTCAATGAAGGAGGGAGAGTTTGCATTGAAGTAAGGGCAAAAAGAAAATCAAAGATCGCAGGAAAGGCCGAATATTTATTTGCAAGCTTATTAACCAAGACAATCTAAAAGCGTGTTTGGGCTCACTTTCTAGAAGATTTGTTTATTAGGTGTCCCCGATGGAGTCGATAAAATTAGATAAAAATCAGAGAACGTATATTTCTGATGTTAGTCTACGGTGAAGATTATTTTAGGCCACAGCAAAAAAAGGTTTCGCCAAAATATTTCGCCAAATAGCTATTTGTATACTTAATTGATTAAAAATCTAATCTAAAAATTAATTGCGACAGTAAAAACAAATTTGTATGACGCTACTGTTGGATGACTTGACTGGCAGCCTCCTGATGGATAATATTTGAGTGCAAAGAAAAGGCTAAATAGATGACGATAGGTGATGTCTTCTCGGGGCTTCCTCCAGTTCAGTAATTCGCTGGCTGGCGTTTCGATACCTGCTTCCGCCACTTTCTCCGAGGTTATGTCTGGTGTAAGACTCAACAAGGCTTAACTAACAGCATACGCCGGGAAAAATCAAATCTCAGAGAATATTTACCTTTTATTACTCCATATCGGGAAGCATTGGGAATAAATTACGATACGTTTTCATTAAATAGATTAGGTTTCAGAGTATACTGACAGGAATTTTGGACATTATAACCAACTTATTTTGAAACCTTGGCGTGTCAGAGGTGCAGTAGAAACCAGAATGGAAATCTATATATTATATTATATATATATATTGATTAAGTAATTGAGGAAGAGATCTTACGACATTGATTGGATTGGTGAGACTAGATCTGAGGCCCGCATCACTGGAAATAAAATTGTAGTAAAATTTGACAACCGGAGTGTAACAAAAAATCACACATCATCAATCTTGGTCTAGCAACTGCTAGCAACACACATCAATACGTTTTATCCCCAAATATGTTTTCAATTACAAGAAGTTTCAGTGAAAATCATCTGCAATTTTCTATTAAAATGACTAGTTCAAGCACCAAGAAAAGTCATTTTAGATTATTTTAGACTACAGGGTAAAGATTCAGGACTTTGTCCATCGATTGAGACGTTAAACTGTATACCTCTTGGTGCATTTCATTTCTAAATGATCTAATGCCGAAGCCAGGTTACTCTCGACTTCTCACCCTATTTCCTTAACCTCCAACCCACTATCCCAATGGTGCAAACTACCATTGTGGTCGGTCGCCTCCCAAAATGCTAGCCAAAAACAATAAAAGTTTCTTTACTTTCTAACAATGAGCCTCCGAGAATTTTTCGCTAATTGGACCTTTGCATACATAATTATCTACCGAAGTGGAATAAGACAATCCATGAAAATAGGCTGGGAAACACTTTTCTAGATAAGTCTTATCTCTTTCCTGTCTCTATCACTTAAATGAATATATTGTCAGTTATATCAAAAAGAGGAAGCGGACCAGTAAACCGAAAGTGAGAGTGATTTGCGATATTCAGACGGATTTTGGAAATATGTCAGAAATTTAGTCAGGCATTTGGAAATAACATTGAAAAATCAGCCCCAATTAGCCGAAATGGATGCCTGATCGGACACCATACCTCCTAGGGCGGGGGTGGCGAACCTATGGCACGCGTGCCCAAAGTGGCACGCGGAGCTGGGAGGGCGCTAAGGGATACCTCTATCTCACTCAATGGGTTGGCACGCGAGTCGAGCGAGTATACTCTTATTTCATAAACTTTGGCACTCAATCACCAAAAGGTTCGCCACCCCTGCCCTTGGGTTATGATACTTACATGTGAGAAGTAAAGGTTAATCGATTTAATCCAAGCCAAATTTAAATTCTATACTTATCAAGAGTACTTTTTGGCATATTTTTATTGAATAACAGTTCAAATGGGTCAAATAAGCATTAAAAACATTAAAGTTATAGTAAAAGAGTAGTTGCGCAAGAAATGCCTTATCAGAGAAATAGTCACCCATATGCCATAATGTTTAAAGAATAACATGTAATTTCAGGCCATATCTGTTGATGATGTGGGAGTTATTGACGCTTTGAAAATGTCATAAAAACGGCACTTCAAAGCTTCCTGTGACTAAGGCTCACTACCAAAATAAACAACGTAAGCACTGTTTACCAAATAGCCTCTCTTGGAAGTGCTCAAGGAAGAAGTTAAACGTCATAAATCTCGCGGGGATTCGTATGTTGTGGAAACTACATTCAAGCTTAACTATTTATTATAAACATGAACACTACAGGGCAGATTTCAGGCCGGAGGTAAGTACCCAGTCAAAAGGCCTTCATATAGCTTTCAAAAGTAGCCTCTTACAGTAAACATCCTGGTGAGCCTCAGCTGAAAAATAAATAGAAGGTTAGGAAAGAGAGCTTTGAGAGCTGGAGGTGGAAATTCTTAGAAATGAATTTCGCCTTCTCAAGATTACCTGAAGACGATTCTCTCGCACTCGAGGTGAAGTGGAAAATTTCTCTAATTAAGGACAGCATTTTTGGTGGCTTATTCAGTCTTCCTTCGACATTTCCTGGACGGTAGGAGTATATTCTTGGTTAACTGTATCGCATTCTTAAAAGTGCCGTTAAAAAAATCCGTAGGAAGGTTATCTTAGCGAGTATAGAAACATGGACCTCCGGATTTGCAAAGAAAACCACACAACTGGCTAGGCTTATGCCCTGTTTGTACGACTAATGCAGTGACCGTCGTTGGTACCGTCTCAGGCGCTAATAACTGTGTGGAATTTTATCGTACCTCTATGATGAACATAGGTTGGTTGCCGACGATGTAGTAGTTCTTAACGCTACCACTTAACAGTGGTCAGCGCTGGTGATGCGAACATAAACCGGAAATTATGAAGAACGATAATAAAAAAGACAATCAATCCGGTGAAAGAGATGTTGTAACTTTTAAACCAGGCAGAGCGGAGAATCGAATGCTTTTAAAACCATTCTGAAAGCCTCAAAATGCCACAGGGATGTGAGAGTCTTCATTTCGTTCGCTTGCTGTTTACTTGTTATTCACAATTCGTGGTGAGGAGAATACTAAGTTACGATGGTATTCAGTAAATGCGAATAGGCAGGCTTGGTTAGTTTGCGTAATAGTAGTCTAAAACGGGCACTACCCCAGTTTAGCCAGGACATTAATTGTATCCCTCTCGGTTCGATAATTTATTCAGAAATGTCCAAAAACGTCTCCGTTTTGATTCACTCTCCACTGCATGGAGAAATACGCAGTGAAAAATATAAGACGGCAAATATTTATATAAAAAATATCAATTGTATCAAGGAGTAATTTTTATCACAGAAAGCTTTTCCAGTGAGCTCAAAAGAATTACTTGGTGGAGGCCAAGAAGGGCCTAGCCATCACAGTAGTAAAGGAAATCGAACTTAGAATTACACAATTTGATACCATAACAGGCCACTTCACCTGCAAGCGATAATAATGTTTTTCATTTCGATCAAAGAATAATGAGCTGTAAATAATTTGAGGTTAACATTCAATAAAACTTAAGTTTCATTATAAACGTCCCCAGTTATTGAATCTTCAAAGCGATATGTCCCGGTTTTGGGAAATCAGCATATAGTAACCCACTACCTAGGCACAGGTTTTTTTTTGGCAAGCCATCGCCATATCGATATCCTCTTCACGGTATATAGAGGATGTAGATTAGTACTTGTCGAAAGCGGGGTCGGTTAGCAAGATTAAAAGTGGAATCATGCCGAGTAACTAGTTTCCATTTGATAATCAAGGGAAATAATTCAGCAGCGCAATGCCTGAGACAGTATGTGGCAGCTTCATCTGTTATTGCCATTAGCTTGATTAAAACATCGAGCAGAATATTGGGAAAAATTAACTATTTTTAAGCCAAGGGACGAGCCTAGGGATTTCTTAGGGTCTAATCTGAATACGTCGCCGCTACCGCATCATTAATCACTTCCGCTAAGTTAAGCAGGGAACTACCTCGTTTAAGGAGGGAAAATAAAACTGATACGACGCCTTTAAACACTCAACGAACGCGAAACAAAGAGATTAAGTTCAGCCTTTGTGCTTCCGGCAGCGGGTTGCCATAGAGCCAATAATTTCACTGTTAACTTAGAACAATGCCCTTTAATTAATGAAATGGCACACTTCATATATAGATGATGTTGCGTTACCCTTTCCGATATCCACGAAGCAAAATAAGAGTCTTATTATTACTTCTCTGACGATCCAAATGTTTATTCAAAAATTACAAATGCCACACCTACACTGTGGATGGAGTCAACATAAAAACTTCAGATACTGCTAAATATCTTGGAATTAACTCTACCTCTGATATATCGTGGGGAACACACATACAAAACATATGCGGCACAGCTTTAAAGAACCTAGGTTTGTTAAGCGAATAATAGGAAGGTCCGCAGATAAAAAGTAAAAGAGAGATGCTACTTCGCTCTGGTTAGGCCTTACCTCGAATTCGCCGCGAGCATTTGGGATCCTGTTAATAAAGATTTAACCCAAAAAATTGATTAAATGCCAAGGAAAGCAGCACGATTTGTTAAAAACTACTAGGAGCGAACATACAGTGTTTTGCAACTTTTAGTGGGAATAAGGTGGGAGCCTCCAGAGACTCGGAGGCTGCACACTAGGCTTAGGTGTTTGAGAAATTCAGAACTGGTGTGTTTCAGAATGAAAGAGATAATATAATCATGACGCCTCCACACATCTCCAGGTCTGACTGAAGCAATAAAATGAGAGCGACAACAATAAAAACCAAGCTCCACTAAATACACGCCACTATTTCACCTCACCAAAACCTTATCTCTTACATCTTTACACGGCTGGTGGCCTAACGCCCCCTGACATACGCCAATTAGGTAGCGCGCAGGGTAGTATGTAGATGTAGACGTAGAAATTGTTCCGATGCGGAATTTCTCCGCCCAAATCTCCTACTAAACACATTCAGGATTGGCGCTGTAGGAGAAAAGACTATTTATAAGTCGAAGTTATTTGGTCTACCAGATACTGAGATGAATCGATGGTAAGAACGACAGTTGGGGACATTCAAATCTTCGATAACGATCATGGCCGAAGCGTTGGATGAAAATGCTAATCCAGATTCCCTTTTCTCATCTAAGGGCACACGTGTCATACGTTTTATTTGCGGTCACTCTTGAAGGAGTGAACTTGTGGTTACGCAAAAAGCTGAAAGAAGTAAGAATCAACATTAAAGCCTCGAAAAATGCAAGTTATGCCAAAATCAGTATCAGTACTCAGTAAGTTTTCCAGGTTCCTGTATTTGACGGAAATTACTATCATTTCAGCTATTCACTTTTATGATCTTCACTTCCATAAAAGAGACATATTTGTTGAGTTTTACAAGATAAATTAATTTTTTGTCAATTATGCAAAATTTTGTGTAGTGAACGATAATAAGTTTAGCTGCATGGTAAGGAAATATACCCATTCATCCCAGCACAGAATAAGAATGGTACATATCAAATATAGATGTAGCAAAGTGTCTGATGTGATCATACTTAATTACAGAGCTGGATAGTGCTAAATTTATTAAACATTTTCCAATGATTCGATCATAAATGCTCTAAATACCCATAAAATAGCGGAATCGTAATACCATGACTGTTCATAAAAAATACGTGGAAAATAAAAATAAATAGCAAAAGTTATTTTTAAAGCGTTAATGGACCAATTTTACGGAGTATTCATATTGGTCAACACTATTTTACGCAAAACATATAATAAATACCCTTTGACGTATATTTATGAAATTCTTAAATGAACCCAAGAACTAAAGAAGACTTAAATACCAAAACAGTGTGTGCAACTAGGTACTGACCTTGACAATGTCATGAGTAAACGTAATTGTGGTCGCTTATCATCAATATTAGCGTGAAAGTAGATATATTCTACTCTTGAATATAGGTGCATGTTCTTGAAAACATTGTTCATTGATTACGCAGACTAACAAAGGCTATGCTTTTTTGATGCTATGGGACATTTACGACGTAATTTTGTTCGATGAGTCCAAATCTACTCACGAAAATTGGCTATCACGTCAGGATTTTGTGATATACTTGCCCTTAAAGGGTTTTAATGCTATTTTTAGGTTCTTTTGAGCTTGAATATCTCAGAAACTAAAGGTGATAGAGTGATTCTGCAAACGGATTTGAAGTTTACGTTAAAATTATATTTCAAATGTGTGCATTCAAGATTATAGTATTGCACAAAAAGAGAAGTATCAGGCGTGATATGGTGGAAGTTCAGCATAATGAAAACAGAAATGGCAATTTTCTACTAGATATGGTTGAATACAACCATGGTTTCGATGCACTGCATCATCATCACCTGATATCGAAACCATGGTCGTGTTAAACCATATCTAGTGGAAAATTGCCATTTCTGTTTTCATTATTATAATATTGTTTAATATAAATAAAGTTGTTGATAGTTGCCAAGTTGATACGGGTTAACAATTGTTTTTCTAGGTTTCATAGATGTATTCTATACATTTGCTAACGTATATTTCGAATCCGTTTGCAGAATTACTCCATCACCTTGATTGATTTATGATATATTCAAGCTCAAAAAGACCTAAAAATTGCCATTTTGACCCTTTGAGTGCAGAATATATCAAAATCCTGACGCGATAGCTAATTTTCGAGAGCAGATTCGGATTCAGCGCACAAAATTACGTCGAAAATGGCCCTTAGCATAAAAAAAGCGTTAGAGAACCCAAAATTTGCAGGCCTGTACTGTTAATTACTGTGCGAAAGTAGTACCTCCAGATTTTCATCCAGTCACTACGTGGAACAAAAACAGGCTCCACTCTCGTGAGGCAAGCCTGCCGTTGTCTCCAATCTATTCTCTTGATAGAATTGAGGGTATTGTCGGGAGCTGAATAGAGCGAAGCGAAACGGAAAGATATGGAGGGTGAACTGACCAAAGAGAAAAAAAAGAAAAAAAGGACAAGAAAGGACAACGAAACGAATGCTGAGGCGGCAACGTGGCGGAGACGCTTTGGACATACTGGATTAGCGGAAGTGAGATCTTGTCCCCGTTGGCGGAGACGCATAATAAAGAGATTTGGATGGAGTCGGAAACATGGTGAAGTGTTTGCCTGGCCGAGTGTTTTCCTTGCGAGTACGTACGCGTTACGTGCCTTGTGTTCTGATGTGATGGTCCCACCCCTCTGTTCTGTTCGGGCGTGGGAGCCCGACGGTGGCTGGGAGGCCGCCAGGCCGCTGGAAAACAAGACGATCCAACAGATTGTGTGTGTATTGAGCAGGGGCCAAAGGCCATTGATGTGATGTGACGAGCCAAGGAATTGAGAAAAGGTCTCCCAAACCCCCGTTGTCCCGCGCAGTGTCCAAATTTCGCCTCGCGATCTTTATCCTCGCACGGCTAAACGCTGGCTTTTCTGATTGGCTCTCTGGGGAGGTGACAGACGGTTATCAAAGAATGTGACGCCAGCGCGGAGTAAGCATGGATAGTTGGTGAGAACAAGGTGATGGTTAAGCCAGTGCCTGATCAGGGTAGTTTTCAAGCGAGGGCAAAGTTTTATTTGGCCGCCGAAAATAAAGAATGTATTTCGCTTAAGTGGCTTCATAAATCGAAAGTTTATTTAATGACTTCTTTGGAGTTTCAGAACAATCATCTCCAATTTTTATTTTATTTTGCACCCAGAGCACATTTTTCAATCTACATACTGCAAGGAAATGTGTATTATTAGGGATTATTTACATTGTAGTATCTCCTAGCGGTTGGATGTACTGATGAAGGAAATCGTTTGCCCGCAGGTTCTGTTGCACTCGCTATGGAAGTAAGTTCTGAGTGCAATCCACGCTCTTTATACGCTAAATATCCCATATTGAATGGAAATACATGAAAACAGTTATCAACTCCGTAACTAGTCAGTTTCTAACGGAAAGTACAGACTTCTGATGCTAGAAGTGAAGGCTTGCGACCTTGTGACCTCTGGTTATGGAACACGGAGACTTACTCCCCTGGACGTAACCAGTTAGTTGGGAATGAACTCCACCCCTCTAAAGGGTGTTGGGTTCAACTGCGACCACGTTTCGCATCTACTATCACAACTGAAACATAATGGAAATATAGTTCTTCAGATGAAAGTTGAAAGGAAATATGAGAGAACGCCATACGCTACGTTATGAAATAACACCAAACCATGATATCTAACATAAACAGAAGACACCGGGGTGTACACAATTCACTGTCCCATCCGATGGACGAAGTAGGAAGATCATTTGAATCTCTCTTCAAATGGCAACCAAGCATGTGTGACTGCCCTTAAAACAGTCACTGCCGCTGACGGAATGGAAAACAGGTCTCCCAGTATGGGAACCATCCGTCACACACGGTGAACTGCATTAATCAATTGTAACTAGATGACCCGAGCGAATATTTTGCACAGTATGCAGCTTCTTCCTGTTTCTTCCTTCTTTCTTCCTGTTCTTCTACCTGTCGAATATTTCGCACAGTGTGCAGCTTCTTCCTGTTTCTTCCTGTTCTTTTACCTGTTTCTTTCCATGGACAATTATATGTTATTTATGTTTGTGTTAGATACATAACGTAAACGTAAACAGTAAATGATCACACTGATTGCATGTAGAATGTAAACAATCTAACTAAACGATGTGTTAATAGATGGCGCCTCCCAATATTTTAAGCACGTAACCATTGCCGACATATTAGTTGATTATATTGTCAGCAGATGGCGTTGTATCATTTAAAAAAAATTTAATTTTAAGCAATTTATCTATTTTTCATCAATACCGGGGAACATAAGTTTTAAAAAAATGTTTGAATCATTAATTTTGATGAATAATTATGGCAGTTATGGCGTTGCGACAAAAAACACTTTTGAGAAATAATATGTTCGGATATGTGGAGTCGATATAC
The DNA here is from genome assembly GCA_963169105.1 of Ceriagrion tenellum. NCBI lineage: Eukaryota > Metazoa > Arthropoda > Insecta > Odonata > Coenagrionidae > Ceriagrion > Ceriagrion tenellum. Next base: position 107,828,760 of record OY720639.1, read on the forward strand.
CTCGAGCGAGTAATCGACATGGAAAAATCGAAACTTTTAAGTCAAATTAATGGATAAATAGTGAAATTTGAGATTGAGATTGTATTTTTCGTCAGAAGCCGGTGATTCAACGTTTAAAATGATACCTCATTTATCACTGTAGGTGCAGTATTAACGGAGCATATACGGAATGACGGAAAAAGACCTTTCTGTAATAATATATCCGATTGTGGAACAGTACAAAGGTTTTGTAAGCTTTGAAGATATTAATGATACTTATTATTCATATTACCTGAAAACAAAATCTCAAACGCCGCATACATTTAAAATAAATAATATTTTATATCCTGCTTGTTAAACCACGAGAGAGATAAAAAGAAGTAAAGAAAAGCTGTTATGAATCTTAGATTGGAGGATCACCGACAATATTTTCATCGTTTGCCATTTTCGTGTCCTGATAACGTCACCATAGCCTCCTTCAAACAAAAATAATTTTTCGCGTCATATGGTACGCGGAAATATTCAAAGACCATAGGATTTCAAATGAAATAAGATAGCATTTTATAATTAGATTCTCTAATAGACTCGCATGTTCGGCATTTCTTTGAATATCTCAGATACACTCTTACAACTACTTTTGAGTGTGTGGAGAAGTTACATACTCAATGTGAGTCGCTTATTATTCATAATCTAGTACTCTTCTTATCTTCCGAAGGCTAGAAGAGTAACTTCCGGCGGAAAAAAATGTTGAAAAGTAGTGAAAGGGCAAGAATTCCCCAAAAAAATCGTTTTTATTTTACAGCAATAAAAGCACACGTGTGTATCACCTTCATCATTGTCCAACAAAATCAATAAATGGTCCAATGGGAGCAAATATTGTAAAAAAGAAGTTAAAAAACCACAGTGTAGTGCCAAGGGGAAACTGCACCAAATTTATGATTATTTTGAAGTAAAATGCGCAAAATATGCATGAGCGATCAATTTGGAATGAAATAATTTCGTGCCAATAGTAAAATGTTACCATAACATTATCATTTACTAATTTTTGTTAATTACTGTCCTAAAATTTATTGATTTCTTGTAATTGTGATGAAAAATATTCCAAAAGTTGGGTGACTTTGCACCATATTTTCACTCCTCAAGCTATATAACGGAGGCGATGAGGAGATGGAAAGATGGCTTATGACCGCTCCAGTTTCGATTCTATGGAACTTATGGCATTGTTTTGCGGGTATAGATGGCGCATACTGAGGAAAAATCCCCGAAAACTTTGCTATAGTACCTACTCAATTTTTTGTTTCAGATTCATAATCAATGATCCGTATTGCCGCTATGTATAAAGTTTCAAACCGATCTAATGAGATTTTATATTTGGCCAACTTTTTGGATGTCAGCCCCACTGATTGGCAGTTAAATTATCAGAATGTACTATTAACTATCCATAATAAGCTATCAAACATAATATTAGCAAACATTTAAATAGACCATAAATTGAAATATGGTAATTCCTCATGCATTCAGGTGATGGAAGGAGCATGTTGGGAAACGATGGATGGCTTTACGATAGACTTAAATTATTGAATAGATTCAGATCAGACGAGTTTAAAATACAATCCAAGGATTATACTGCAATTTTGTCCCCAACCCACCCTAATTAATGTTCCCCGATTTTGACCCCTCACTTTATCCATACTGTCAAGATAAGTAAAAAAGAAGAAATAAGCTCTCTCGATCTGATAGGTACCAATTTGCGTTCTTTCATGCATTTTTTGTGACAGTGAGACAGCACAACAGAGTGACTCCACGACACTTTTTCAACATGTAATGTATCTTTGTCCTCTCCCTCTTTCTTTCCCTTTTCGCTCCTCCTTGCATGACCGGTGCCCTAAAACCTGTCACAGGGTCATGAGTAACTGACTGGCAACTGAGTAACTGAGCTGGCAACGTATTAGGTAGATGTAGAAGCCACAAAAACCAATTGAATATTTTTCCTTTAATTTGTTTCAAAATAACTTCGGAAGGTGAAATTTTTCCTCATTTTTCGGTAGCTGCGAAGTTATTACTGATATTTATATGAGGAAAAATTATTATTTCAAGGGTGAACCGATGAAACAAGATTAGGGTAATATTGCTGATAAAAATATCGGAATGATGAGGGTAGTTGGCATAGAATCCAATCGTCCGAAGGCTGGAAGAGAAACTTCCGGCGGAAAAAAAATACGTGGGAAAGAGGTGAAAGGGGCAGAATTCCCCAAAAAAAATCGTTTGTATTTTACAGCAATCAAAGCACACGTGTGTATCACTCCGTGTTAGGCTTGCGGCTGAGAGCGTGAGAGGCATTTAACTCACGGTCCGTCGAGCGCGAATAAAAATCCACGGTTGTGTTGCATTGCTAAAGGATATTGCTGTCGATCGATGGATGAGAATTGGAGGCAAAACGGGCATCACATTTCATATTGAACACGAAAATAATAATTTATTAAACCTCCGAACGTGGAAAGATTGACAAGGTTAAAGGGCCACTGGAGGGAATTCATCCAAGAGTTATCGTTGATTATTTGAGCGGAAAAAAATACCGACTCGTTGATTCGAACGAACGTGAAAAAAGTTGAGGCATGGAGGAAATTATTTAAAAAAATCCCGATTCTCCGATAAGGATTAAAATTCAGATGGATAATTTTTAAATGACGGCTATTCCTTTGTGTTCCTGCGTGATTGAAATTTATTGGAGCAGAGATGAGAAAGAAAACCTCTACAGGTAATTAATCATACGTCAGGTGATATTCTCACTGTCACATCTGCAAATAATGCAAGAAGTTATCATATCATTTTCATGCCACAGAATTAACTTGAAGGCTACCACAGAGTAAACCACAGTATGTACTGCAGAATAAACTTGGAGTAACTGGAATGGTCAGAATGAAATTGAAAATCAGAGAAAAATATTACGGAAGTATTCAGGAACCGCCAGACTCATTCCACATATTTACTGAACACGAATTTAAGGGAGTTTCAGCGAGATGCCATTTAAACTTTGAATGAACAATGAATTGGTCACATTTTAAGGAAAAATATCTCACCCTACAAAGGTTATCAAAATATCTGTATCATACCACACCATTTTCCGAGATGCTTTCATAAAAGTACAGCCATTTTACATGGGAAATGGTACGAGTATGCTCTATAGATGATATCATTTTTTTAAATGAGGAAATTTAACGTCTTAATCTCATCAAAAAATGCATAGTATGTAGTTTTTTAAGTTTTATCAATCATTAAAAAATCATAAAGCCACCACGGTAATTATTTCAGGATAATTAAGAAACTTCCGTCGAGAAGGAGTTTTAAAATAACCGTGCGAAAAAATGAGTCAAGTTAAACACTTATTTGGATAATTTTAGCTAACTATTGAGAATTACAGTTGTATAAAATTTATAATGCGCCATAAATATTTGTTCCAAATTATCTCATGGAGATAAAATTTTGCCTAATCTTATGGTTGATACGATGTTTTTAGTGATACAATGAAACCTGTATTAAGCGACCACCGGGCGGCTGATTTGAAAAAAAAAACGGAAAACCTCTTGATGCGAATGTTTTGTCATAACATATACAGATGGCGTTTATTTTCTCATAATGTAGTTGCTCTTGGGAAATTTCAATCCATATTAATTTGATGTACATATGCAATGAAGGGACCACCGTTGGTTTCGCTGAAAAATAGTCGTTGAGAGACGTGTTTGCTTGATAGGAGTGGTCGTTAAGAGGGATTTCACTGTACTTGTATGAGGTATTATGACTAGTCGAATGGTGAAACAACGGAAAAAAAGTTTAGTTTAATATTATTGATTCAAGCCTCGGAATGATGAGGGCAGTTGGCATGGAATTCCATCGTCCAAAGGCCGGAAGACCAACTTCAAGTTTCCTACTGCCGCTGAAATAAAAAAATATTCAACTGTGGTACATTTTACGCCTAGGGAAATATGTCGCTCAATATACCCTTCAGAGAGCAAAACAGAGGAGAGTTTAGGGGCCTGCGGAAATTTCGTACTCAATTGCACGTTTGTTTTCTCAAAAATCATTCCCAAGCTAATGGCGGACGGTGGGAAGAATGTTTTTCAACGAGGCGCCTACTCAAGCGCATATGCACTCTTCAAGAAGGCTGCAGAGCAGCCTTAAAGCAGCGTAGGGAAAGACGGTAATGACTTTGCAAACAGCCCTCCCAATGAGTTGAGAGACCGCCTTTCGCTTCTTGAGCGCGATGAGATACTTAAACAGAAGCCGGCGATGGTGATAACGAAATCCAAAGGATGACGCGCCGGAACTGCATCAGCGACCGATTCCAATGGGGAAGAATGCAGGCTGTGAAGCAGACGATGAGGTTTACACAGAGATGAAGAAGGAAGGCCCTCATACATAGTTCCCGCGAACAGCTAAGTGCCACTTCAGATTCGCGAAGTGCCAGCCTTAGAACTGCGTGGTTTCCGATGGGATTATAAGCATGGGGCCATGGGGAAAGGGTGGTGAGCGTCCCTGTCTCCTTTCACGTGGAATGTGATTAATAACCGCCGCTCACAAGACGAGGGGCGGGGTCTCGTGGATGTTGTTGAAGGAAAGCATGGATGAACGAGGTTTTATCGGAAACCTAGCAAAAGCCAAGTGAGATTAGAGTTTTTACGTGACGGGAGATTGTGTGTAGCAAGTGATTCATCCAAGTCCATCACCTCAAATATTTCACAAAAAATTGAAGCGAATGCTTTGATGCAAAAAAAGCTGAGAAAATGATGTTGCCAATCAACAGGGACGATTTTAATATAAGGTCATTAGTGCAACCTTTAACTCGCACATACAAACACACCAAAGAATTAAATTCAGCTGCCTCGGGATTATGGAATAGATGCACATCAGAATTCAATTTCCTGGAAAAAAAATTATTCTGGACGAATAAACAAAGCGCAAATGCTTGAGAAATACCGCCAATAACATAACCATTTTACAAAACTAGAGAGTTTGCATCGTTCATTAGGATTTCGTATCAAATAGTAAAAAGAAGGATTAAGGATACATACGATTCAAAGTACCAGTCAATAAAAACGACAAGCTTTTTAGAGATTAGGTTATGCTTGAGTAAACATCTCAGCAGAGGGTACATATTATCAAAAGCCAAATGAGAAACGTACTATAAAATCATCGTCTAAACTTGCAGTGTCCAATCTCTTTCCGATTGATAACAATGGAAAACGAGATGATCTCACATCATGGTGGAGGTGATCACAACAACATCGCATTGAAATCAAAGGAATAGAGATCAAATTTGACAAATACTCATCAAATTTTACATTGTTGGACTTTCGATATTTAAATGAGCTAAGCTTTAAAAGCTATGAAATAACATGTTTGCTCGTAGCAGTGTTTACAGGTGAGGATATGCTGCAGAGAATGATAGAGGGGAGAACGCTGGGGCAGTTTGGAGAGTAAGGAGGAAGATCGTAATCTTGAACGGCAGAAGTAGATTCAGGGGGTATAAAGAAATAAAGGATCATAAATTGTCTAACAAGTGGTGTGTAAGGAAGTAGAAAGATCAAGAGATGAAATTTGCCATGAAGAGATCATTTGATTTGACTGGAATTCGAGCCCGGATGCGAACTGGGTGCTCAAATCCACTCCTCAAGATTCGGGTTCGAATACCAGTCAAGTCAAATGACTTCTTCCAAGGCAATTTTCTTGATGAATATGCAACCGTAAGAGTGGCTTTGTGCCACGTCATATGAGACACTGGTGTTCAAATATTTCAGTTTTGTTTTGTATTTGCGTCAGTCTATATCGAATCCACTAACACTATCGTGTCTACAAGTCAATTCGACTGCAAGGTCGACTTGGGTTCGTCGGTGTTACTCGGGCGCCAGTAATCCGTCGACATTAGTAAAGGTTACTTCACCTAGAACCCTCAGTTCCGCTTTAAGTTCTGTTTTTAACCTATATCGGCAATATTGAGAAGATATATTTCGAGTCTAATTAAGAAAGGAAATGGTTGTAGGCTTTACTTTGTGGAAGTTATCCATGATGGACCGAATAAAAATGACTTAGTTAACTCCACTAGGTGTTTATTAACACTGCACTAATCATATATATTATTTCTCAAAGGCGTTTTTTTGTCACAACGCCATAACTTCCATAATTCTTCATCAAAATTTATGAATCGAACATTGTTTTAAAGCTAATGTTCCCCGCTATTGACAAAAAGTAGATAAATGGTTTAAAATTAAAGTTTTTGTTAAAAAATTTAATATTAAAATTTTTGTTAAAAATGATACAGTGCCATCTGCTGACAATATAATCAACTAATATGCTGGCTATTGTTACGTGCTTAAAAGACTGTAGGAGGCGCCATCTATTAGCACATCGTTTAGTTAGATTGTTTACATTCTCCATGCAATCAGTGTGACCATTTACTGTTTAAGTTGTGTATCTCTAACACAAACTTAAATAACATATAATTGTCCATGGGAAGAAACAGGTAGAAGAACAGGAAGAAAGAAGGAAGAAACAGGAAGAAGCGGCATACTGTGCGAAATATTCGACAGGTAGAAGAACAAGAAGAAAGATGGAAGAAACAGGAAGAAGCTGCATACTGTGCAAAATATTCGACAGGTAGAAGAACAGGAGGAAAGAAGGAAGAAACAGGAAGAAGCGGCATACTGGGCAAAATATTCGACAGGTAGAAGAACAGGAAGAAAGAAGAAAGAAACAGGAAGAAGCTGCATACTGTGCGAAATATTCGACAGGTAGAAGAACAGGAAGAAAGAAGGAAGAAACAGGAAGAAGCTTCATACTGTGTAAAATATTCGCACGGGTCAGCTAGTAAACATATAGTGGAGTTATCTAGTGGATATATGTCGAGTCTAATTAAGAAAGAAAATGGTTGCAGGCTTTACTTTGTGGAAGTTGTCCATGATGGACCAAATAAAAAGACTTAATTAAATCCACTAGGTGCTTATTAGCACCGTGCTAATAAACATCTAGTGGAGTGGACAATGTAATTTTTATTTGATTCATCTAATTAAGAACTTCAAATTTTTATTCATCATAATCCCCTACAACTGGAAATGATCTGGAAAGAGTGAAAAGAAGTTTCACCTGCGGGGAAGTAAGGAAAAGGCCTGCCCAAACACCAAACATTCACCTCATAGAAACACCAAACGAAGATGATTCTCAGTTTGGGCAAGTTCATGACCCCCAAATAAGGACCCGAGCTCTCAACAGACCAATTCGTAATCAAGCGGGAGGGAGTGGAACTGTGAAAAGCGGTGGAATAACGACAAATGCACGCGGTCATTCGTACAAGGGCGCACGACGGGAGGAAGACGGTTACGCGAATGTAATGGCGATGTAATTAAAGGCATAATTGGAGGTTATATGGTAAGCGGGCGTCCTCCGATTCTGATTGGGCCCAAGGTGGGAAGGGAAAATAATCATTATAATCTCGTTTTCTTCTTTTCTTTGACCTCGCCTGGGGACAGAAATTGTTGGACAGAACGACGATGTGGCGCCGACAGGAAAATTAATCTGCGGGAAAAGGTTTATTTGGTGGCCGCGACGGGGGCGCCTGGAATTGGGATGATCCGAGGGGACCTTAGCACGTCGTCACTACAGCCGAGTTGGGAGAAGACTTCCCGATGGAGACATGAAACCTTTATATTGGTAATAATTTAAGCAGTTTGAGCGAAATAGTTCCCTAGTCATCATAGGGACCATACTCGAATTATACGTATTAATTTCAGCAGCTGTGCGAAGCATGAATTAAATACTGGAATATTAAAGGTGCAATAATAGACTTTAATGTGACAGAAATTCTCAGTAAATCAGTAAAAATATCTATATAAGTCTTTAACTTGACTATTTTTTTTTCGCGTGATACTTTTTAAACTCCTTTTTGTGATTCTGAAAAAATGACTGTGGTGGCAATGTAATTTCTCTAAAAAAATAGTTGAAAAACGTACAAACTATTCACTATAAATTTGTGTACTAGATTTAAATGTTATAAATTCCTAATTTCTTGAATACGAGAAGCCTCCAGTCCAAAACCCAATAGGCAGTAACAACGATTGAGAGAATGTTGAGCTAGCTTTAAGGACTGTGAGCCGATAACAACATTTCTGATTAAGGTGTCTCTGGCTTAACTATGTGAGTCAAGGCTAGTACTAAGTTACACCTTTTGATTTATTTAGCTAAAAAATCTTGCTCTCTCTGATGAAACGGGTTACTTGTTGAAAATCAAACTTAAGGCACAGCACATACGTATTGCTTCATGAATATATTTTTAATTATCACATTTGTCCAACCATTGTAGCTGACTGCAGCGCCATTTGCATGGAAATGGCAGTATTTTGCCTTGAATTACGGCCGTCATTCGCTAATAACTTTTTTAAATTAGTTTTTTAAAAATTGCCTTTAGTTTATTTTATTTAATTTCCTGGGACTTTTCGCTGATTATAAAGTTTTAATGAAAATTTTGAATATGCTTTCTCGTTGAAACTGACGTCAATATGCTGTAATCTGAGCAATCCCCATAAGAGCTCGTGTTAAAATCTTCAATTTCAAGGCCAATTTACAGAAAAAATAGCCAGTGAACACGATTTTATTTTAATCTCAGTTTATGAAACGCACTTCAATGATTATCTTAGAGTTTTCAGAAATTTTGGAACTCAATTTCCATCTTGACACAGTTTCACGATAACGCCAAACGTGGATTTGTGTTCAACAATGCATTCAAAACCACAAATATCTACGGGTTGACTGACTTCTATGCACTTTACTATCAGAAGGGTGAAGGGCCCTGAGGTCAGAGCCATCTTAAGGTAGTGCGAGCGAGATAGTTGTCTAATCATAATAGAGACCATATTCGATATGTACGTTTTAATTTCTCCAGCTGTAGGACACATGAATACAATATTTCATTGTTAATGGTGCAATAATAGACTTTTATGTGAAAGAAATTTTAGTTTATGTGACAGAAATTGTAAGTAATCAAATGAAAATATCTAAATAAAATGGAAGGTTTATTGTGATCCCGAAGAATTGACTGCGGTGACAATATGATTAATTTTCAAAAATAGTTGAGAAAAGACACAAACTACACACTGTTGATTTTTTTACGAGATCTAAGTGTAGGAAATGCCTCATTTTTAATATAAGGTCTCTCTGGAGTGCACACACGTACCATTTCCCATATAAAAGGGCTGGTATTTTCTGGAAAATATCTCGGGAAGTAATGTGGTTAGGTATTGAATTTTTGGTGTCAATGGAAGGGTGAGATATTTGTCTTTAAAATGAGACCGAATTCATTGACTTCTAGGTAAAATTATATTTCGCTCAAACTACCTTAATCCGCTATTCACGGTTTGGCGGAAGAATACGTTTCACCACGTCGTTATTCGGAAAAACTTCCAGTCGGCAGTTATATAACACCAGATCATATGAAGTTATGATCAATCAACTTCAGGCTAATTTTTCAGCTTGCGATTAATGACTTTAGCACAGAATACATACAGAAAGTTAGCCTCTCTGACCTTACCACTCCGTGTGCTATTTTATCCAACACTGTTGCTCACATTTACCGCATTCCTAGCAAAAACAAGGATTCAAACAGTTCGATTACATATTTGTGAAAAATGATTCTCGGAGACTCTCAGGTATTAACAAAGCTTTGTAAATTTTACGTAGAATATTTATTGTACGACGCGTTTCGTCGACATCAGGTGACAACATAATGTTGTCGACTATTCGACGAATCCGGTCGAAAATTTTACGTAAAACTTACAAAGTTTTGTTAATTCCTAAGCATCATTACGGAAACGATTTACAAAGTTTAAGATTGAGAGATTATAAAGATTAAGGCTGAACTTATTGACTTTGATTCTTGGTGATTTTTATGTTTGGAATTGGTCAAAATAGAAAAAATGGAATTTAGCTATTAGGTAAGGTCTACCGTAGAGCACTGATATGCAAGTAGTATGGAGGAAGTAATATTGATATAAAGAGAATCTGCCGGTAAATAAGCTATCCAGTCAAAGTATAAGTACGATGCATGGTTCTATCCTTCCTAAACATTAGATGATCGAAAATGAAACGATAATTATCGCGTACATTATTTCCAATTTACCTATCCTCAAAAGAAAATCTATTTTATCTCGTCGTTAACCACTGATTATATCAACTGACCGGAATGGAACTTGTCAAGAACATGTCGCACTGCGCAAAATATATTGCAGCCACAACCGCCTTTGGCCTCTTGATATCTTACAGTATGACTATAGCAAGCACGTAAAGATCAGGCAACTTGTTCTTGCTACTGTAATATTTTACGCAAAATTGATACTGTTTACTGACACATCAGTTGGATGAATTCCTTTTTTAATTAAGAGAATAGAATTAAATATACAAAACAGTGTAAACATTTTTTCCGGTGCTTTTATCAAACTTAAATAAAGATACTAGGTGTCACACGCATGACCACAGAACGCCAAAAGCTTGAGTGAATTTACGAATTAAGCAGTAACTAATACATTTACTATGACGGGTAATTTGCTCGATATAAAATACAGTTTGGAGTTGGATGAATGTTATGTCAATGATGTGTGGGATTGTTTCATTAATTAGCACATAGACGAGAATGTCAAGAGTGCCTTAAGTGATGCGTAACTTCTCGAAACAAGTTAGGGTGAAATCGATAAATAAGTCGTTATATAATCAATAAATAAAGCCAAATTCTCATTCAACTTCTCACCTCATTTCAATGAAAAACAGTTTAAAGGAACCAGGCTAATTCATCAGATTCAGATTTGTACAATTACTTGAAAAATATTACTGAAAATTCATAGATACGGCAGTAGAAAAATTATTTTCCTTCTTGCCATGGTTTCACGATAACACCAAACTCGGATATGCGTTTCAATAAATCACTCAAAACAACAAACATCTACGGATTAACTGAAATCTATGAATTTTACTGTCATAAGGGTTACCGACTTTTTCATTTCGAGAATTCTGGTCCGCGATTTATTGCTCCCAGTGCAAAATGTTATGATTTCACTCCGTCTGTGACACGATGTTTGCGGTGATATGAACACCCACGGTGAAACAGCGCCAAGCGATCCTGTGAGCATCTCCGTATATAGATTACCTCTTGCTGTCGGATTAGTTTTTAAAAAAATAAACATATAACCAAAGTATTCCCGGACGTGAAGAGCCGCTGTGTTGCTTTAAATCATCTGCCATTCTCAGCGCGGAGCAAGTATCAACACATTTTGTGGTTGGTGCGGACATAGCAGCGGTAGCTGACTCCCACACTACCCGCCTCATTGTTATTCTTTTTTATTAAATCGCTGTATTTACATTCTCTTTTGCCACTTTTTTTAAAACAATCTCCGTGGCACGAATGAGATATGGGGACCGAAAACAAGTTTGTGGAGTGTGGACAGAACAATCGGATTTGAAAATGGAGAAAAAACAAAAGAGCGGTGCAGCCGCGAGCCGGAAAGGTAACGGATAATTTATAGGCGGAATAAGAAAAAAAACAATAACGGAATTCCGCGTGACCTTCGTAGTTTCGCATTTCCGCCGCCAGGTTAAAATTAAAGGGAATAATGAAATTGATTCCTATCGCCCAGCAGCATTCAACCCGTAACGCATAATAAAAGAGATTATGAGCGGTATCTGTGTCTCCAGCAGCATTTCATACTCAATTGACTATCGCAAGAAGAAGAACAAAGTAGTCTGGAACAAAAAAACAATACTTAATTGACAAAAAACATTAAAATTACCACACGAACACATACTGCACTATGCACAGTAAAACGAGAACGATGAGAAGGCCAAGTTACCGTTTATGGAGATGAATATCAAATTAATGAAGTAAATCACCGGTGTAAAAGAATCTAATGAAGAAATGGAGGGAATAGATCCTTAAAGGCATTACGGAGATGAAGAGACAAACCCATGGGACAATTTCATATTATATAATAAAGAAGTTTACGGAGTGTAAGTCGTCTATGAAAAGGGCTATCAAAATTGTTTATTATAAAGAAATTAACCTGATTAGTGAAATAGTGCCACTGGTAACATTTGGTATGCTCAATGCCGAGGATATTTGATTGGGATTGAAGCGTGAGAAAAGCTGGGCGCGAAATTAAAATAATCCTTCAAGGTAAAATACTTTACCAAGCACTAGATTAAAAATTTAACAGATTTCTCTGATGCATAAGACATTTCAACAGTCGTTCGCGTAGAAATACTGAATTTAGAGAAAACAATTCAGAATTCTTTGCGTTGGATTTCATGTTTTGTCATCTCACATTCCGTGGAGAATGATACAAATTGGGGAGTTTTGGAAAAATATCGACCGAGTAGCTTATGTAGCCTTTACAAGTTAAAAGGTAGACACAACAGTATAGGTTATCACAGAAATTGGTTTTCCATTGAAATCGCCTCAAGGCGAGAGTGTAACGTTGTCAAGGGCAGATTGAAAATTAAGTTGGTGTTATTTAGTTAAGTGTACGTTTAGTACTTGCTTTTAAAATTATTATTGATTGTTGATGGACAAAAAAACTTTTGATAACAGCAACAGAACGATAAGTGATTGAGATTGGTAATCTACTTAGGCCAAGCGCGGAATGAACCAAATCTTTTTTTTTGAAGAAAATTAACCCCTGAAGAATTCTCACAAAGATTTGGGAAGAAGGATGCTTGATGTAATCGTGCTATGCAGAAAAGACCTAGTTACGGGACACACTCAAAGGAATCACAGCCTTAAAAAGAAACACTGGAGGTAATAATCGGTTGAAATAACTACCAAAACAACCTCAGCGCAGAACTTATCCAGGAAAATATGGAGGTATCAGAATAATAACTACGAGGGTATAATAGTTATGAGGAAGTAGAGCTTAGATGTGAAGATAAATGGATACACTACTCCATGAAGAAGGACAATAATGCCACTGTGGAATCCACTTTCCCACCTTTTCCTTCTTATCGGGGAAGAAAGTTGCGCAAACTGTTCTTATAGACCTAGACGTTAGGACAAAAAATGTTCGTGCTAAAGTAAAAACTCAAATGAATGAAGAGTACATACGCTTAATGACATTGTGCTGTATAACATTATGGTTTTTCATTTCACTCAAAACTCGCGTAAGCCAGTAATAATCTCCATAGCTAATTTTTCTCATCAGATCAAGATAAATAAATTAATCCAGAGGTAGTGGAGTCGCTAAGCTATCGAAGCTATAACTATGAAAGGATTAATTTCGGAAGCAACAGTTCTCGTAACCTGAATTATGAAATGGGGTAGGTACTTAACCTTACAGGTTCTCCTTACAGGTCAATAGCCTCTGAAACACGCGCCGTTGCAGAACAACCCTGTTTACCGGTTTTAAACCCGCGATGCCATCCTCGAAACATAACCGACTTACAGGAGGGGAAGGGCGGAGGTTATAAAAGTTGAAAAATCGTGTAAAGTACTATCTAAAATTAATTTTTAAATAACAAAAATTATTTCATCGGAAAAAGCCAAAACAATCCTAGCAGTGGCGTTTGTGGTGACTCAAAACGTGTCTTAAAGGAAAAATACTTTAAAATTGTTATCAGGTATAAATAATTAATCGTTGTCTAACTGACGGGCATTATAAAACTGTTTTAGACCCTCTCGTTAATCAATATTATTTCAGGAAAATGGGCTGCAAATTACCCTTTTTCTACAGGGTTTATTGCGCGCTAACTGCAGTTATTTCATTTTCTTTCCATTTAACATAGTTTTCCTTTGTCATGATTATTTGCATAGTTTAATGTTTTATTACAAGATGCGCTATCGGTGACCTTTGTTCAAGATAATTAAAATAAAGTCGTAAAAAGTAAAATCAAGAAAAATAAATTATATGCAAAGATATTCTGCTTATGTATCATGATGATCACACGGATGTGAGATTTAGATCGCAGAATATTTAAACTACCTCTCTCTCAGTCAAGTGTCTCGTCTTCTTCGACGCAAAACGGTAAACGGAACCTTGTCGCGCTAGAGGGCCTCTAGCAGTTTCCTCCTCTGGGAGACCTCAGGAGTAGGCAGTCACAAGGGCGTGGATTATTGCTTCTACTTATAGGGGGCGCTATGTAGACCGCTCCGCTGGATGGAGGTTGAAGGGCGGGGTCAGGGGGTGGAAGGATAGTCGTGATGGGAGGAGGGGTACTCGACACCCTTTGGTTGGCATGGAAACCTTGTCAGAGGGTGGAGTTTGTCGACTGGAGAAACAGGGAGACGAGGACGCAGGTGAATATGAGAACAGACCCGTCTGTTGCTAGCTGGAGGCCTAAAATTTAATACGGAAGAGGTGACGCTGCTTGCTTAGTTACGGTGAAGTTATATTTCCTAGTCATAAAAGGAATAAGACAAACGTACAGCCCTGGTGAAATGATGGATGAAGTTCGACAAATCGGTTGTTATCTGGAGTTCTCGCCATAGGTGATAAAAAAGAATTTCAGGCTTGATTAAATAATGCCTGGTTGAATTTATCCGGAAGATGATTTACCCTTTCAGTAACTGAGAGTTTAAATTGTGTGAGCTACACTATAAAAGCCGATTTTTGACGTAAATGTTATTGATGGGAGAATATATTTACTTCGGTTATTCTACAGAGATTAAATTATATGACTAGAGATAATAAAACCGGGCCTGAGTATTATTTTCAGAAACAAATATATACATATTCTTAGCCATTTCACAAACAAGCAAGATGTACCAAAAATATAAAATGTATACATCATATCTCATATTTATTGTTTTATGTATATATTAGTACGAATTCTCATATATTTATAAAACAGGTTTAGGCATATCAGAGAAGATCGAGACTATCAATCGTTTCAAGCATCAGCCTGAGTTTACGAAAATATTTCCTCATGAGAAGGAATGAGTCTGGCATAACGAGGTGATATTACTTGAGGTAGGCTTCGTCACATGCTAAATACCAGTATTTCTAGAAATGGTTGATGAAATAAGGCATTTCGATTTTCCTAGACACTCGGATTATCACCGCGTTAGCTATTTTCCCAAGACAACAGTTTCGCTCGTATCCCATCGGGCGGCTACGGATCGAAGCGCCGGGAATAAATTTTAGCCGCGTTAGTACAGGACTTCTATTCCCTTCCGCGTTCTCGGATTGCCTCTTGCCTTCCCGTGCATGTGGAGAAGGGCAGAGGACTTGGTTGTGAAAAGAATTGAGAAAACGGACGATAGTGGGAAAAGGAAGAAGGGAAGACCAAATATAAGATGGAAGGAAGAAGTGGTAGAAGACAAAAAGGAGAAAGGCTGGAGAAAAAAAGAGGCTTTAGGCAGAAATCTGTGAAGAATATATGGAGACACTGACCCCGTTGATATGGGATATGGCGGATGGAAAGAAGTTTAAGATTCGCTCCGACCACGTTCATCACCATCAAATGCACGAACCGGCCAGGAGTGGTACAGGAGACATTACTCATTTCATTAATGGTGTAACTTCGGTTATTCCTTTTGATCTAGTAAATCTAGTAAATGATTTTACATCAGCCACGAGAATATGTAAAAAAATTGTGTTTTAAGGAAGGCAAATGGTTACTTCCCAAATCAAAACCATTTCTTGCCAGTTTTATTCCCAACCAGGAGAGACTCGACATACGTTTTGAAGGACTAACATCTAATGTGCCGAATTTCCTTCGCCGACTATCACCGTGGCTGCCATAGCTGCTTAATATTTAAATTAAAAATCACGCGATAAAGTGTAAAATATGGCAAGTAATATTATATATTTGATATGTTCGACGAAACCAAACTTTCAGTCTGAAGAAAGTACAAGCTTGTTCTTAACGAGTTCTTAATGAGGGATCAGCAGCAATTTAGTAGTTTTGCAACATATATCCGAGTTCTTTTCCTATTTAATGTAAACAGCGAGATGTAATTTAAGATAATATGAAAGCGATTCAAGAATTATGCATTATATTACAACAAATAGCACAAAGTAATGTAATTTTAGAAAAGGTAATCATTTAATTTCATTTTACGCACCTAAAGTCATTTCATTAAAGCTCCCGTCATTGAATAGATTGTTATGCACGAATTTTCTATGTATTACCAAATTTTGGTACATTTTAATGACCTCTTTTCTTATGAAGTGAGGTGTTATCTGGTCGAAGTTTGATTTTCGACGTCTTTCCGTCATTATTTTGATACATAGATCTTGCAAGCCTATGTACCTTGATAATGACGAAAAGACATCAAAATCCTTGAATCGCATCGACTTACAAGGTCTATGCGTCTTAATAATGACGCAATGACGTTTAAATCGATCAGAAAAATGAAAGTTGGGAATTCTACTCAGTGTTTTCTTAATAATGGTTAATATCATGAGCTGTTGTCAATCTTTAGCCGGAACTTCTACGCCCGAATCCTTTTTATAAGCAAATTGTAAGCAAAATTAATTTCCAAAGTTACCCGAAAGAACTTCGGTATTTTTTTAAAAGAAAAAATTTAGGAATTTCTTTATGAAGTACAAAAATATTTCTAAAAAATTTACAAAAATTCTTGAAAACTTTTTGAAAAATCTTTTGCATATTACAAAGAACTTGCGCAGAGCAACTTAAGGAATCCTTTGTACTCCGATATTTTATAAAAGAATTCGCCAAGAATTTCATAGCAGTGCCGAGTAGACTTTCAGTTTAAGATCAAAAGACGAATGCGTCATAGCTAAGGGTTCACTCACATTCTAGTGAAGGAATTTAAATAAGGAATACCTCAAGGACATATTCAACAAAGAAAGTTGTATGCAAAGCACAGGCTGTGTGTTACTTATTTCCATCATCTTCAATAAAATGCACAATTAACACATCCTCGGGGTAAGCTAAAATTTTGTTGATGATGGAAACTTTCACTCAAAACAGTTTTCCTCAGCTTTTCATGAAATAAAATCAACATATCATAGATTACTATACCTAGTATTATCAAAAACGCAATTTATGAGGCTAATGAGACATAAGTTCCACTAACTCAACACTTTAAACAAGCAACAACGAGTTAACGTGCAGATAGCGTCCACTCAGAAATAATTTTAATTCCTTTAAGCGGAGAATAATCTCAATTGACTGGAGTGGTTGGAGGAAATAATTACTTTATGATATGAAGCTTGCCATAGATAATCAAGGGTGAGTTTTTGGAGATCACAAATGAAATTTTAGTATTTAAAATATTTTCTGTACTAATTTTCATACTGTTACATTGGCCATGATTATTTTGTCATGTGTATTGCTTCTTTGTATTGTAAGAGCCCCCGACAACAGAAAAATGCCTTAAGGATCACCTTAGGCTCCTGTAAACTATTTTTGAAATGTGATTTTGTAGCTCTTGATCACGTCAAGGGGCAATAAATTATGATCATTACTATAATTATTATAAAAAACAATCGATGATATCCAAGTTTTAAAAAATCCGGTAAATTTTTGTGCCCTTTGCCTCTAGAATGCTCATAAAAATAATCCAGGTATCAACATCCTGAGGCGTATAGTCATAGATGTAAAAAGTAAGGTCAGATGTGGAGTGCATAGGATTTTAAAGACCTTTTGGTTGTTTAAAAAAATTCTCACGTCTATGCTACCTAGTACTTTCATTCTATTAAAAAAATTACTAAATGACCACTTGATATTATGGTATAGGTTCACGTTATTGAGACGGGAGTGAATTTTCGAGGTTCAATGCGTTTAAATGTGCTCGGATGATATTTCACGTCCGTTGCAGGCCACCATGAAAATTATTCATATGACGCCGCACTCAGCTGTGAAATTTTTTATTGGTCCCATTCTACCCATTTCATGGAATTGACTGGCTCTTTGACGTTACTCAAGCCATCATCCACAATTATTTTCATGTAACCGTTCGACAGTTGATAGTGTTTTGTTACGTTTTACAGACATGGATATTTTTTAGCTCAGGCGTTCGTACATCGATGTTCACCATTAAAGGAAATTGATAAATAGAGCGTAACCCATTTTTCTCTAATTTATTTTTTCAGGCCATGGACCTGGGCGACAAAATATCATCAAAATATGAGAGAAATTTTTTTCTCCACTCTGAACAATGATGAAGTAAAGAGCCACGTATGTGCTATTACCGTCAATCACATTTGCAACAAACCTCCAGGAGGAGGTACCACTATGACTCGGTAAGTAGAAAAAAACTTTATTAGGTTAATAGGTTTAAGATGTCTACTTTTGGTGATGACGTACATTAGCTATTAAACATCAATATTCAAGTGTGAAATATTCAAATTATTCCAAGAATATATTTTGACCCTAAAAGGTAGCTTTGTCTTGACCATACTTAAAAACATTGAGGTAGATACTCCAAAACGTATGGTTAACTTTAAAATCATTTAACAGTAAAGTATATGGCGACGTTTCGCAAGATTTTTGGCATAACAATAAGGGCACTGAAATCAGTAGAATTGAACCATAAAATAAAGCAAAAGTCAAATATTGGAGGACATTTAATTTATTTTCAAATATCTTCCAAGGATAAACGTACAAGTGATCGAGAGTAGCTAATATGAGATCGTGTTACGATTTGAATATTTTAATGAAGCTTAAGTGTGAAAGATATATGTCTCTACGTTCACCTACTTGACATGGGTCTTTCCTTTACCCTTATTTCACATAATTTCTAAGCAATTAACATTCATTCGGTCATTCATTGGTCGTTCAGTCCTAAGACTGGTTGACTGTAGCCCTCCACCCTTCCCTATCTGATGCTACGACTGAATCTGAATCTACTCATAAAATTTTATTTTCGAGGTAATACGTTTTTGATCTCGCATAATATGAAGTTCTTCAGGTTTTACTAATTTTGGCCAGCATGAATTATAATTTTAAATACATTTCATAAATACCTAAATTTCTTTAAATTCATTTCCTCAGCTTCTAAACTATTACGTCGTGTTATAAGTGCTTTATTAATTGGTTCACTGCAGCCCTCCACACTTCCCTGTCTAATTCTAGTTCCACCACCTCCTGGTATCTCTTCCAATGTACTTTTCTCCTAATTTGGTCCATGAACTTGTTCCTTGGTCTTCCTCTGGGGGCTTTTCCCTCTATTTTATCTTCAATCATGTTCCTCACAAATTCATTGTGTCTCTGAGTGTGTCCAATCCACCTGGTTCTTCTTTTCTGTATTGTTCCATATGGTCCTTTCCTCTTACACTCTTCTGTACAATTTAACATTCCTTATTTTGTCCGTCCATTTTATCTTCAGCATCCTCCTCTAGCCCCAGGTTTTGAATGCTTCCGAAATTTCCCGGTAAGCTTTGCCATTGGTCTTATGCTTACGATCCATAGAGTGCATTTAACATATTTTAGTTAAATAAACTACATATTTAGTCATTTTTCACACAAGTAACTTCGTATGTTACATTACATTCCTTTATGTCTGCTAAATAGTCGTTTTCTGAGTCTCACTTTTTTCAGCGATTTCAGCAATCCAGGACGACTTCAGTTTCTCGCCAAGGGGTGAAAGTGGGCTGACATTACGGTATGCATACGACGTTTGACGTTTAGAAACGAAATTTTCACAATTTACTGTCCAGTCACACAAGGAAAGGTCAAAACGTCATTAAGTAGCGATGTTTGGCAGGTACCTTTATAGCCAAGTTTATTTGTTTGGAAATGCCATAGAAATACGAAACAAACATACGGAATAAGAAAGTTTTCCGCAAGACAACATTCCGGTTACGGTTTAGTGTGCGTTGCCATCCGAGGTTAGTAGTAGAAAAAAAACACCTAGTCTAAAAGAATCTTCCACACGGCTATAGGCCTAGGAAAGTGTTGTAACTAGTATTTGAATGATGTAACAACTCATCCCTATCAATTTTTAATTTTTACCGTAAATAAATTATATTTGGAATAGGGTATAGCATTTGATTCCTATAGGATGTGCATTATATTATACAAATTTACATGATAATAGGTAAATATAATAATAATAAGATAATAGGTAAAAATCTAGTCTAAAAGAATCTTCTACATGGCTATAGGCTAGGAAAGTGATGTAACTTGTATTTGAATGATGTTACAACTCATCCATATCAATTTTTAATTTTTACCGTAAATAAATTATATTTGGAATAAGGTATAGCATTTGATCCCTTTAGGAATGCATTATATTATACAAATTTACATGATAATAGGTATTTTTTGAAAATTTGCCATAGTAGGTAAACATTTAAAGGTTTGGAGCAAAATACATTTTTCTCAACTGAAGAGAGCAATTATCAATTCAATTAAAATCATTTCACTGATAAGGGGTGAAAAAGTATGTTTATGCAGCTCATATCGTGAAAAAAATATGCATTAACAATTTTAATCAAAACTAATTTGACGTGAGGTATTTTAATAATTGTAATTTATAGATGTTCCACGTGCTCATAGTGCTAACATTTCTATTTGAACCCAATTTTCAGCGAGTACATCGGATTATATCACAAATTGGCAAACAGAAAATATTAATAGCAATGTTTAATACATTGAAATAGTACATACAGCTCTCATAAATTATAAGGAAAAAAGCTTTGCATTACGAATAAGCAGTAAGTATATATAATGAGAAAAATAGCCTTCAATTTCAATAGGAAAGACCGTTATTTTCGTATTTATAGAATTCTCAAAACGAATTTGCTATTCAACTTTGAACATGGGAACGAATTTGCCATTCGACTTTGAACATGGGCAACAATAGGTCAAAAAAAGGGTTTTTGGTTTCGATATTTTGCAACAGGAATTAAAAAACGGCATAAGGAGGATAATTCTCTGAACTGAGCCCCGAAAAAATATTCTGCAAAAAAGTTACTGCCGAAGTAATATTTCATCACTGCGAGCTTAATGGTGACCTTTTTACATAGGTTAAAAAAAGGTTCATTCCATAAAAATGAATTCAGCATGATTGCAGGCTAAAAAGGAAATCGGGGACAATACAGCCAGTGTGTACTGCTATTTTGCTAGCGAGATACCGAGTTTAAGGTAGTTTGAGCGAAATATCATTTTGCCTAGAAATCAATGAATTTGGTCTCATTTAAAGAAAAATATCTCAACCTTCTAATGACACTAAAAATTTAACCCCTAACCACATTACTTTCCGAGATATTTGCCAAAAAATACCAGCCCTTTTACATGGGAAATGGTACGTGTATGCACTCCATAGATATATTATATACAACATGAGGAATTTCTAACACTTAGATGTCGAAAAAAACTAACAGCGTGTAGTTTGTGTTTTATCAACTTTTTTTGAAAATTAATCATATTGTCACCGCAATAGGTTCTTGGGTATCACAAAAAACCTTCCGTTTTGAAGGAGTTTTAAACGCACCGTGCGAAAAAATTGAGTCAAGTTAAAGACTTATTAAGATATTTTCATTTAATTACTTATCATTTTGTAATATAAAACTATATTGATGCACCATAAAAAATGCAATATTTAATTCATGTGCCCTACAGCTGGTGAAATTGAAACGTATAGTTCGAATACGGTCTTTATTATGACTAGGGAACTATCTCGCTCGGACAACCTTAAATTACAGTCAAGTTCGCTGTGTTCGCCGCTCTAACGGCGTAAAAATGAACAAACGTTAGATGCCACAGAAACGTATCCTCGCTGCGTTACGTCGCATTTGGCTATTTCCCTACCAAATAGACGTTTTATTTCCATTGTTTAAACGACATCCATATTGAGGCAGGTATTTCCGAATTAAAAAAAATATCACACGGAAAATGTACGAGTGGCGACTCGGCTGGCGAATTTACTTGTGCACTGATTTCACACACCGTGAGTCCCACTTGCAATGCCGGTGGTGGTAAATTAACCCTAACTGTGTACGAGTCTGTAAATGAGGTAAGCACTTAGCCTGTCTTACTGCTTTCCATTCATGTATTTCCCTGTTCTTCCAGTTTGAGTTAATGATGCCTGAGCATCAATTCCAGGATGCGTGGCTTGGGAAGAGAGCCCATCTAGCCCAGAAAGCTCAGAATATTCACAATTATGTGACACCTTTCCTCAGTAAACTGTGAGTTAACAGAAAATGTTTAATTTCAGTATTTTAATGCGGAAAAATCGATTTTCAAAGGCGAGTACCGCTGAATACCGAAAAATATCACTTTTCACTTCACTGTTTCAATTCGCATTACATTTGGGAACCAAAATGGGGGAATAGCCGGGTCTTATAGACACTGAGGCTTTATTTCCGTCCCAAATAGCAACGTATTGTACCAATAGCTATCTCAATTAATGACGACGGGAGTTTGAGGTGAAACGTAAGCCGCTGCGGTACCTCATTGCGATGTTGGAGGGGTATGCGCAAAATAACAGAAGGTATAGGTGCCTCTTTAAGCCCTTGTGGTACACTCGAGGTAAACCCTTTAACACTCCTTTTTTGATCTTTCACCATCTCCCTCCTTATTCATCCGACGCCCCTGCTCAGTCTTTTAATTTAATTAAAACCTTGAGTCCTACACCATCAACATAAAGGATAAATTACAGTTTGAAGCAGTATTAGTTCACACCCACTATCTACGGTGAAATGAAGTGGTGTGCGAAGGAATTCAAGCAGCTTAAAATGGGAACATGGGAATTCTTCGGGCAATTCATCCTTCCAATGGTCTCGCAAAAACAGGCAAATAATTTCTTTCTGCTGAGTAATCAACACGCGCGAAACGCAGTTTATCTTATGAAATATAGATGGTCTGTCTGTAAATGAGGTAAGCACTTAGCATGTCTTACCGCTTACCATTCATGTATTTCCCTGTTCTTCCAGTTTGAGTTAATGGTGCCTGAGCATCAATTCCTGGATGGAATATTGACTCTACTTTTCAGCAAACATTCAGAATTCTCATTCTCTTATAACAAAATACGGCATCAATGAATACTTCAATTTTAAAGAATTTATAGATCTAGATGAGGAAACACCCATTACCTCCAAATTAGCCTACATTGGTAATACAGTAGATTTAAAATAATTACAAAGTACAGAAGAAATTTTGAATTACTAGCCTATTCACCCTAGTATACGCAATCGTTTTTTTATCAAGCATTTCTGAAATAAAGACTCCTCCTTAAATGCGCACTTTCAATTGATTGAAACCGAATGCTTCCTATTGATTTTAGTTTCTATACACAACCTGCAAAAACCCTATCTAAGAGATATTAATAAAAATCATGGTGTCAATCACGGCTTAAATCAGAATAAACCATCAGGATAAGAGTTGTTTTCTGTTGCAAAGTGTTATAATTAAGCAAATTTATCATCATCCACTATCACAAATAAATGCATTCATATAAATTCTAGAGATATAGTACATGATATTTGAATCTAGTTACGTAAACCATATAATTACATCAAATAAGATGCAAATTGTCTCTACTTTTCAGCAAACAATTTTAGCGACAAATGAGAAGGCACTTTCAAGGAGAATATGGTAGAACTTTTTTGGGCTACTCCATGTCTATAATTTCCCTATTTTATATAGTAGGTATTCATGACTAAAGTATTGTATTGATTAAAGTATTTATGAAATGTAAATACCATTTATTTGTCCAAATATGAAGGACTTAAATTAATCCTTTACTTGCGTTAACTTTTTTTCCCAGAATGTACCTTGCAAAAACAGTTCGTGTACAGAGTTTCTTTGCGTTTATTCTCCTGTGTATTTTAGCCGCGTGTCACAGCCGTGCATATTGGGAAATAACTTTTCTCCTCTTTAAAGGAAATAAAGACAGATTTTTGTTCCATTCTCCTCAGCTTGGGTAACTTGAAAAGAAAAAAAGATGTCATTTCGTACTCCTCAAATGCGCTGACTGAAGTAATGGAAATGATAGTGCACAATCCGAGGTTATCTTCGCATTAGTCCTCTTGTTCATCGCTAACCATAGTACGTAATTTGATCGCCTTAAAGCAAGAAAAATACTTGGTGTTCCGAATGGTTTACCGCCAAGCACGACGAAACACAAAAAGGTCTTCAGAAACTATTACCAGCGTTTCGCATCAACTTATCTTGACAGAAAATAATTATAATCAGACAAGCGACAAGGGATAACCTCCTGCCCGCACATGCCTTTGCCCGAATACTGGCCTCCGTATCTGTTAACATTTTTTCTCTACAGAGGGCAGCGCATAATATAAATAGAAAGCTAGCTACCTTTTCTTAGATTTTTACCAAATTAGTATGATTGGAGACCATCGAATATACCATGTTAGAAAAATGATTAAGAGCAAGAATTATTGACATTCATTTTTTGTGCTAAACGTTCTCATTTTTCCATAATTTTCAGCACATTTACCATATAAAGAGACAGATTAAAAATAAATAAGGTCAATTTTAATCTCATTTTCAATAATATAATGCTTCAAATGATTAGTTGGGACTGACATATTTTTTCTTCGTTCGTACAAATTACCATATAAAGAGACAGATTAAAAATAAATAAGGTCAATTTTAATCTCATTTTCAATAATATAATGCTTCAACTGATTAGTTGGGACTGATATATTTTTTCTTCGTTCGTACAAATTAGTAATATATCTCCTCAACTATACGGAGGTGTCGTAAATGTAAATTTACAGATTCCAGCAGTTCAATTTGAAATAGACAAGTTAGAGCGTGACAGAGATACTGAGTGCTGTTACAAATTTACCAACGTAATGCCACCGAAGCACCAACTTTCAGCCAATTCATCTCGGACGATTTAACCCTGTTTGCAGCAAAAACAGACATGACGCTGGGGATGCCACATTGACTACAAAACATCGAGTAGTCTGATATGTCAATCAGGGGCGTCATCATGACTCCCCCTTGTTTGCTTGTTTATTTCGTCTTAGAATAGAAATCAGAGCAACTTGGCAGGAAAATTTGCCGGGGGAAATTAACACGGATGAAGGTTGCTTGTTTGATGCTTCGGACCATCTATCCGTAAAAAATATACCTAATGGAATTCTGCTTGCTTAGCTTTCTGCTGCCACCCTCTTCCTCCAGATGACGCCACGAGACCCCCAGATGTCGGAATATGTCAAACACCCACCCTCTCAAACGATGTCATTTAGCTTGACTTCCTTTCCCTTTGACCCAGCTACGTTTTTCGTCATCCACTTCTTTTACATCTGCAGTGGAGAGTCGATTACCCGAAGCAATAGGTTATTGGGAGTGTTCAGATAACAGATTTTTCAAGAAATCGATCATTTATGGGAAAAATCAAGAACAAGTATTGTTGAGCCATGGGAGCAATAAAACAATAGGAAAAAAGTTTGATGACCGATATTGTTGAATTTCCATCTCCATACTCCCGATATAAGCTTGATTCACTAGCACCTATTTTCAACTGCTCCATGATTAAAAGTTTATATCTAACCCTACGCACTACGCGCTTACGTTTAGACGACCCTGATAACGGAGTTCATCAAACTTCCTTAAAAAGTACGGTCGGTAAAAAGGCTCATACGCCACTGCCTGGTCAAGAAATTCAAGTCACATACGCCACTATGCGGGTGGACAGCGGAATCTTGGTGTCTGCCAGTCGAATTTGCTTTCGGCTTAAGAGGCTGGAGCAATTTCCGTTTATATACAGATTAGCATGAAACTTTCATGCGCTTTTTCATTAGTGACATGCATAGTACAAAGGGAAAACATTTGCATATAATCGATTTCCTTTCTTGGCAAATTAGTGCTATAAGAACACGTAGCCCTATGGCATTATGCACATATTTCTAAATAATACGATGAAACACGAACGGATTTTATCCAAAACGCTTAAATATGATGTAAATGTTATGATATTGGTTCCTATTGAGTATCAAGGAGGCATGCTGAATAAAAGCATGCTTTTATGTATGGCTTTCGCTAAAATTTCAATTTCCGCACTGTAAACCGCCGTAACATGTCATAAAAATGCTTAAATTGGGAAAAAATTTTAAATTATAACTTTTCCATCACGTATATCAGAACACGTATGGTTATTTCCAATGTAGAGATTGATGCATTTAAGTGAAGTGTGGCCCAAGAATTTTTTTACTTACATAAAAAGTGTTTTAAATGTGCACTACACGACTGACGATTTGCGCTCCAACCACCTTCAGCGACGCGACGTTTCCAAGGACCGCCATTCAGATAATAGATGCAGTACGAGGTGTTTTCAAAAAATACCCGGAATTTTTAAATTTCGCGCGTTTGGAGAGTCCGATTGTCAAAAAAAAATTTTTATTGTGTTGGTATACATGCCCCTGAAGTATGACACAATTTTCAGCTGTATTCATTGTTTACTTTATCTGTGGCAACCGCTAAGGTTAGACGTGTTTTCATGATCTCGGCGATTTTCGATTGTTAAAAAAAATGGATCAAAGAATTTGTATTAAGTTTTGCGTAAAAAATGAAATAAAGTGTAACAAAGTTTTGTCACCTGTTATAACTTTTTTGAGCAAATCTGAGTCGACGTTGACTTCATTTAGTGATTCCTGAGCAACTTCCATTCGCCGCTGTTTTTGTTCAAAATTCAACAATTTTGGGACAAATTTAGCTGCCACGCGTTTCATACCCAAAATGTTCTCAAAAATGTCATGGCATGAGCCAATCGATATGCCAACATCATCAGCGACTTCTCTGATTGTGATTAGGCGATCATTCATAACCACTGCTTTCACTTTTTCCACGTTTTCATCGATTGTTGATGTGCTGGGGCGTCCGGGGCGTTCGTCATCTTCAACGTCTTCACGGCCATCTTGTACCATCTCGTATAGTACTCAATGCATTAGTCACAAGCGGTGCATATGGCGTGAAATGTTAAGGCACCAGTCATGAAATAGCGAGCGAATTGGAAAAAGTAGTTTTGAAAAGTTAAAGGGTGAAAATGAGTGACTTCGTGTTCACTCCCTTCATTCACTAATTTTTTAATTCAGTAACCATGCATGGAAAGAAAGCATTTTTATACATTACCATCCGGACACACATTTTTTACAGTTTATGCATTTATTATTTTTATTTATACCTCTCGAAGTTTAACAAAATACACTATTATAGCCGTAAAAATTGCGTGGCATTAAATGCTGAAAAACCATAGCGCGGTATAAAGTTCCAGGAGAACCTTGTCTCCAGTAGCTCAAAAGCTTAAATCAGCTTTGATACCGTCTTCAGTCTCCAGTAGAGGCAAATATTCTGGATCCATAAAAGTACTAAAAATAGATGAGTCTTCACATGGGTAGAACCAAACCTATCCGTCAAGTTATCTGGGTGCTGATACCGAAAATTTGCGCAAAAATATTTGTGAATTTTCCCGTTTGGGATCAATAAAAAAAACAGATCACAAAGATACATGCATTTTCACAGCCTCGTGTGGAGAGAAAAATTAACATATTTCCATATAAAATTGACCTCACTTCAATGGGTTGATTGGTTTTCGACGAAGAACATCTAAAACTAGGGTATCACGACTTTTTGCATGGAGAATACTTTGATATTACGAAGTTTTATTGCACTGAATAGAAAAACTGTTAGATATGATTAGGTCTCAGAGGGCAATGTAAACGCCCCTTTTCACATACGTGCAAAGAAAAAAAACCAAACACTCAGAATTAACTGGTGTAAAATTAAAGCATACTGTTGGGAGTTATGGTGCATAAATGATTGGCCTCAGAAAAATTATGCAGCATTCATGGTATCAACTAGGAACAAATTGTTTAAAAGTATTGATGATAAAAAGGATGATCTCCGACAAAAATAAAAATATCCTCTAGCAGCAATACTTAATAAATAATAATAATTCGTTGACTGAAAGGATAACTGTAATCAACTTAAAACGGCCCGAGACTATTTAGAGAGCTACGCTAACTTGAATATTACCTTAAGGCATCCTTTAGAGATCTCTTCATTGAGATGATGGATAGTATTATCTTTACAAAAGGATGTAAAATCCAATACAAAGCGTGGAAATAAAAAATAATACCGTTCTGCTGCGAGCAAATGTTGGAGGGCTGTTGATACAACGCCAAAACTTTGATTATCAGTTATTCATAAGGAAAAATCCACAAAAACACGGCGAGAGATGAATTAAAATGCGAACATTAAACTCTAATCTGTTGCTTGATTGCAGAGAAAGGCATAAAGAATGAGCACGAATGAATTCGGCAGAAAATACGTTAAGCGCGAGCTTCACGAAACGTCTGAGAAAAGAGGTCCGCGCAGTATGAATTAATTTTCTCCTTAATGGATTTTTGCTTGAAGCTGGGCAGCGAATAGCGAAAAGGCAGCACACGATGCTCATTTGTAAAGCAACCAGCCCCGGTCTTTGGAAACACGGAAAAAAAGCAATATCATGAATTAATGGATAAGAGGATCAAAGATTGTGGCCGAAAACTTGCCTCTTACGAGCGAAAATTTGCCTCTTTTACCTTTGAATTAGAGTACGGATTGCATCAAAACCGAGTACTCCATTACGATTGAATGTTACGTATTGCGGGTAGAATATAAGTTGGTTAGCATCACTGGAAGGAATAAAAAACAAAGAAGGGCCAAATATGTCCTGGATGCAAAAAGAAGAGAGAAATTCCTTTGTCATTAAGTCAAATTCGCAACTTTCTCATCGTTGACGACATAATCTAAGAATTTGTTAAGTGCTCATGAAAAGAAATATCATGTGTTGGTCGGACTTTTCACAGCTTATTCAAAATAGCTTTGAATAAAATACGTCAATTTGTATTAAAAATTTAAGTTACTGAAGGTTTATTTTAATATACTTTAAATTTATCGC
This sequence comes from Ceriagrion tenellum, assembly GCA_963169105.1. Classification (NCBI taxonomy): domain Eukaryota; kingdom Metazoa; phylum Arthropoda; class Insecta; order Odonata; family Coenagrionidae; genus Ceriagrion; species Ceriagrion tenellum. The sequence goes on from OY720639.1 coordinate 107,857,582, forward strand.
TCAGGTTATTGAATTGTTCGTATCGAGTAATTATGTACACCAAAAGAATTCAAAATTGCTGATAATATTTGTCACTGGATAAATAATAAATACAATAAATTATAAATTACCATCATTGAAAGGAAAAGTCGGCTCCTTATTATAATTTTGATAGGAATTAATATATAGATATTATAGAATCTAACCATCTAAACCTCTCGTTTGCATGAGTTCGAATGAAAAAATACAGTTCTGTCCTAATTTCCTCGAAAACTAATGTCATTACATCCGAATCATCACCATCTTATAATACAAATAGCATGTACGATACGTGAAAATTGAATATGAGGAACGTGCATCACTGAGAGCGATTATCCATTGGTTCATCTGTATTTATGGAAATTTACGCTCAGAACCACTGTAAGCTGCCATACACAAATGATTATTCATATGAATTTCAACATAGGCTTACTGGAGATTTCAAATTTCCTCCTACAAATTCACTATTTTCTATTGGAAGGACTCACCCAAGAGTCAACAGCGAAGTTTATAAGGATCTGTCAGGAAGTTCAGGAAAGGCTTACCTGTAAAGAGAAAATTGAGAGATAATTAATATTCACTCCTAAAAGAGATATAAAAAAAGGTCATCAATTCTGACCACCCAATCATTTAGTGGCATTAAATTTTCATATTTATGTGTTTTATGAACTTAATACACCTATTAGGACCTCTATTTTCAACATATACTTGACTTTAAACTAGACCAATTCATTAACATTACTCAAAAATTTGTAACATGATCAAACAAAGATAAAAGTTGAAACTACATTAATAAAAATAAATGCATGAGTATGGAACATGTAATTACGATGTTTAAGAAAGAGGAACACAACAAATATTTCAGTTCAAAGTTAAAAATATGAGAGTCCTCTTCGGCAATAGAATGCCATGAGCATGAGTATTATAAATCAAAATTTACAATCAGCTATACATAGTTACCTTTGTTTTCTCTTCATTTTCAGATATTTCGAGAGCTTTATGAGCACTAATCTGAAGATGGGAGAACTTGAGCTATTTGTTCTTTCGCTAAAAGATTGTCTTACAGTGGATGGGATGATTTAAGGTATCTATTGCAAGAAAATCTTCCAACAATTCCAGAATCTTTTTTAATTAAAATATCAAAATAAAAAATACTGTGTAAGTTGTGTTAGAAGGTACAATTAACCTTTGTCAACTTAGTGTACACTTAGTCAAATTCATTACATCAACTTTTCTGGTCCCATTAACACTTCTATTCGATTATTTATAATTTTCCATTAATGCAGTAATTAATAATAACATATGTGTTACTATCAATAATGGTTTATGGGGTAGGTTCACGACAATATAGTCAGTGAATTCTGGAGAATATTTTTCATCCCGTAGAACCTGATTATAATAACATTGGTTTCCTTTCAAGTTCTCCGACGGTTCGAAAAGTGAACTGAATTATTTTAAAAAATGCACAACTACACAAACTCTAATGTGAGAGCCGTGCATAATTATTTTACCCTCGGGTGAATCTCACCCTTCTGTAACATTCACTTTCAGCCAAAAGCCCTAAAAAGTTTTTTCCTCCGAGAACCACAGCATTTTATCGCATTAAGTGCGGGCGGGAGAATGCGTCCGTTCTACTTAGCGATGCGTTTTTAAAAAGAGGATTACTCTCCACCTTTAGAAGCGGCATGCAAAGCCCTTTCTTCCGCCGCCATTGAAGAAGAAGGCGAAGAGGGAAGCGAAAAGGTGGAAAAATCTTCGGAATCCAATTACCTACTCGTAAAAATCTTCAAGGAGGGATGGCGGTCGCGCACATACCGCGGAGTACACGTTTTAGACCCTCTGATCCCATTAAGGGCAGACTCCTTCTTGCAACGACTTCGCCACTCCCGCCCCGCCCCCTAAGTCGTGTTGGAGTGCGTGACGGAAGTAATGACAGCGGCGTCAGGACACAATCGCCCGCGGAGAAAGAGATGCAGTCGTGTCGTGTAGCTGAGAAGTTGATTTTCTCCCTTGTGCCTGTTTTTTATTCCACCACATAGTACTAACATCACGTTTCGCGTTTTATGATAGTAACTCATTTGGCGTGGAAAGAATGAATTTATATATATACGTATCTGATCGGCAATTTTTCTCTCTTATTTTATTGCCTCCGGCGGACCTGGAAATGTAGTGTGGCATTATATCCTCCATGTCGCTTTGAAACACACCTGATCTGAATTTCTCAAAGCCTAAGCAAACTAAAGTTAGCGCGTAGCCTCAGAGTGTCTAATGACTCTCACCCTCATCAAAATTTTTTCTGTCATTTGATCTCGAACCATTGACCATCAGACCGGAATTCAAATACGTTACCACTGGGGCAACCCATCCCTATATAAGTAATTTTTTAGCATCAAACTGCATTCCATCAGATCAAATTAGCTGTGAGACCATTTATGAAAGTATACATTTGTCAGATATTTCTACAACGCATATAGAACGAATTTAATGACCTAAGGATTTCCTAACTCTACTTTACACGTAAGTTGGGTTAATGTATCCGGCCATTGGTAGATATCTCATGCAGCATAGCATCTATCAAAGCACTGCGGAGCTGGCCGCGCAGTAACTGGTGTAAACCGCAGGTGTACATACATTTGTGCTATTAGTTTCACACAGCGGTATCTATCATTTAACTCATGCGGAATAGACACTGTACTCGTACATCACCGAAAACATTGGCTCGCGTTCAATCATACTAGCATAAATAATACGCAAAACGATTATAAAATTACGACATACCAAAATATATACAACAAGAATATTATCTGGACCTTCGTTCACTTAAAAACAGCTTATGATTCAGTTTAAACCTTGTTTCACCGAAAAAGACCTGCACGGACTTACCAGCCAACAGTTTTTACAATAGATTAGTTAACTTATCTAATGTTTAATTGAAAGAACAAGTGATCCAACACCTGGAAAAAGGCTTAAAATACGTCCCCAACTTTCCCATAGGCACAAAAGAGCTGGAAAATTTAAATGTAGACTGTGACGCAGCCCTGTTTAACGGCGATAGAAGACTAAAAACAGTGTTTTCCCAAAAATTTTACCATGTAATTAAGCATAGAAACCCCAAAGGAAAACATTTTTCAAATGATTTAAAATCCTTGAAATCCGTTCAAAAACTGTTAAAGGAAGAAACTTTAACTCTAGAAAAAGCTGACAAAGGCAACGCAGTGGTTGTGATGGACAAGGCCGAGTATGTGAAAAAGTGTAATGAATTCATTGAAAACAACCCAGTAGTGGAACTATCCAGTGATCCAAGAAACAAATTTCAGAAATTAGTGAAAAAAGCCCTCACTTCTGCCCCGAGTATCATTAAACTAGGTGAGACGTACACGGTGACAGTGATAAACCCGCAGGCCTCACGTTTCTTTGGTCTCCCAAAGATACAAAAATAAATGTGCCAATCAGACCCGTTGTCTCCAGTGTCGCTGCGCCATCAAGAAGACTAGCCTCCCACCAAAATTCACTCTTCAGGGAGTTCACAGGTTTCAAGCCTAGATACGGAGTAAAGAACTCAGCGGAGTTGTGCCATCATCTTACCCAGAGAGAGCCCTCGTCATCCAATCATACCCTAGTGTCCTTTGACGTGAAAGACCTTTTCACCAACATTCCAATTTCCGAAGCCGTTAAAGTAACCGAAGAAACACTGAAGAAAGCCGGAGCAGAACCACCCTTACTCAACGAATTTGTGGCACTTCTGAGAGAGTGTGTGGAAGAAAATTACTTTAAATTTAATAACAGATTCTTCCAACAAAAGGACGGCTTAGCAATGGGGTCACCTCTATCGCCGCTTTTGGCGGACCTAAACATGAACGATTTTGAAGAAAAGTTATTCAGTGATTGTTCAGTGAACACAAGTTTTAGCCATTGTTGGTACATATATGTAGAAGATGTGTTTGCCGTATGGACTGGCACAATGAGGCAACTGGACATCTTTTTGAATGAGTTAAATTCCCAATCCAAAAACATAAAGTTCTCCTGTGAAAAAGAAACCAAGTTAATTTTTTGGACATAACCATCTCAACCACGGAAAAAGGCTGCGACTTCGCAATTTACAGGAAAGAAACTACCACAGACCATGTCACCCCTCCGACTCCCGCCACCATCCCTCTCATAAGTTGGCCGATTTTCATTCCATGCTAAACAGATCACTCCACATCCCCCTGTCTGCCGAGAATCTCGCCAAGGAAATCAGAGTAATCAAAAACATTGCAGTGAAAAATGGATAAGAAGAAAGTGTCATTAATAAAATGTTCGAGAAAAAACGCTCCCTCCGAGCACAGAAACTCATTTATAAATCATCCCACTATAGTAAAAACAAAAAACGCTGTTGCAAACTAAGTTATTTTGGATATATTTCACAGACAAATGCCAACCTTTTTCCAAAAAAAGAATTCAAAATTGCTTATTTTAACAAATTTAACTTAAGGCCTGTGTTAAACAAAACCAAGGACAAAATTGACATTAATGATTAAAGTGGTATTTATAAACTTAAATGTGATGAATGTGAAACCTGTTACGTTGGCCAGACTGGACGGTCAATCAGAGTGAGAGCAGATGAACATAAAAGACATTTACGCAATGGGACATAAACAAATCCCATTTTGCTAAGCATTTACGGGAAAATGACCATTAGAGTGAATTTTTCCCGGAGATTCTCCACCTGGAGAGAAAGGGAAGAAGGATGGACTGTTTGGAGGAGCTGGAGATAAGAATGCAATTAAAGGAAGGTAAAATTGCTAACGAGAATATTTTTGTCAGCCATTCCTTCCTCTAGGATATACCCCTGAGTCACAATACCTTTTGAGGATGACGCCCCAACCCCCACCGTGGACGTGGACGCCGCACTCAACGTCCAACCGTTCCCGCCCCCCCCCACGCCGCCTTCCAAAAATTTTTGTGTAAATTCTGCAACATACTAGACTTGTGTATCTGATGATGAAGTCCTTCCCCCCCACAGTCACCGCCACTGGCAACCCACTGGCGCCACCGACCACACAAGAACTTCCCACCCCTCCCAACGCGTCGCCCATGCTTTTTCCCGCGTCCTCTCACATAACTTCTTCCCCCCCTTCCCCTCCCATTTTTCCTGCCTCTTCCTCCCCCTAAAAATTTAGTATAAATTCTGCAGCATTCCAAACTTATGTACCTGATGATGTCGCCTATGCGACGAAACCGGTCGACTTGAAATAAAAACTGTGAAAAAGTACCATATCTCTTTTGAATTCTTTAGATTGGATTGTCACCAAGTAAAGTCTGAAACAATGGAGTTTATTATGATTCAGTTGATTGCGAATCCTTTTTCCAAGATTTTTTTTTGAAAGAACAAGGGCTCGACTCTAAATCTCTTGCAATTATTAGACAGACACTTACTGACAAAATCTAAACTAAAAATCATGGGTGAAATTTTGAAATCCTCGAAATCAAAACGGAAGTAAGGCAAGGAGATGGATTCTCCCTTCTACTCTTCAATTACGTCCTAGAAAAACTAATTCAAGAACGGCGAAAAGAAAAATTTAGTCTAAAAAACTGATCAAACAATTACATTAGGAAGAACAAATGTAACAACAGACTACCTGGCTTTTTCAAACGATTTGCTATCCTGACTTGGGATTTAGCCACAGCTCGGAAACAAATTGAGTAATTTAAAGAAATTGCGGAAAGAGTGGGTCTTCAAATATCATTTGAATTAAGAGAACACACGACCTCCAATAAAATGGCACTCAAATTATTAGAAACTAAATATAGCAAAATCAAGAGGGTCCACCACTTAAAATATATATTTTGACGAGATTTTGACGAATACAAAATTCAGGCCTAGAGTAGGCTGCCATTGCTATTCGTTGTTGAAAATGGAAACTGTCCTAAGACTCAAAATTAACATTTACAACAAAATGAGCATTTCAAAAAAAACAAATTTACTTACTACAAAGCTGTAATAAAACCAGATTTCCTCTATGGAGCTGAAACATGAATTTTAAATTTTCAATAGATATCCGGGAAATACAAAAGAAGGAATGAAAAATTAATTAGAAAAAGTTTAGGCCCTATATAATAATTAAATTAATATCCATTTTCTCAACATGATCAAACCAAAGAAACACAGTCCTTTCATATGCGTCTATTTTCAGAGCACCCATTAAATTTATAGAACCCACCGGCGTTCCGTTTACGCGACTAAGAAACTTTACAAACATAAAACCATTTGAGTAATCTCTGCGCTTCCTAGAATCACGACCGTGCTTAACTAGTCTATAGAATAAAACCCCGGATTTAGGGAGACACAATGAAAGGAGATAAAGTAAAAAAGGAAAATGGGAAAGAGCTCTCATATGATTTCTACGAATGGGACTCCAGTGAGAGGTTTTTCTTCGCACCCGCCAACTGCCTCCTCCCCGCATGACTCCTTCATATTCCATCCCTCGCTAACCCTCCGTGTCGACACGGAGGACGCTGAAACCGACTTAGGACGACGGAAAGAAGCGTGGGAATAAAACAGAAGGGATGGTGGCAGGTTGAGGGATTTAAAAAAAAAAAAAACGGGACTGTTTCCATTCGTCTCCGTCAGGGGGCGTCGCAGGAGTCGCCTATCACGAAGGCGAGGGCCCCCTGTGACTGGCGGGCTTCCGTCGAAATAAGTCGTGCCGGGAGGGTCCATTGTCGGCGATCGTGGCAACGTCGCGTAGGAGTGCTTCGAAAAAAATTTAGGAGACAAGAGGGAACGTATAACGTATTCTAGAATAATTGTGGGAATCATCAAACATACACGATATTGTCAAAATTCTACACTCTCATAAATATCTATGGGGTGTAACATATGATTACCGTATAAAATTTATTTATTATGTATTTTCGCATTTTTTAATACTGAATTTGATTTAAATTGACCAATACATCCGTTTTTGTGTTCTTATTTCATTAGAAGATTATAAAGGAATGTCGGGGTTAGTCGAAAGATTTGAAATTTGAGTTAGGCATTGTTTGAACTGCACCCTGAGAGCTGAATTTTAAAGCCGATAAATTTAAACTTCTCGAAAAATGTCAATTTATTAGAAATCGTCCGACTTTATTGGTATGACACTGCAGCCTAGTAAAATACTAATGCTGATGCAGAGGAGCCCACCAAAGAGCTCACACCGAATCTAATTGGTAAACTAATAAGAAAAACGCAAATTTAAAGGCAATATTCAGAAAATTCTGTGGTAGTAATCTCTACACTGAACACTGAGGTGAGGTGAGATAAGACTAAATTGGGAGCATTAGAGAAATTGGTGAGGTGGAGAATGGAGATGATGCGACGAAATATTATTACGACGAACGAAAAAGTACTGGGAATGTAGGGGCGACCAGAGGAGGGTGTTGGAGGAAATTAGGAGCAATATGTGAGTGCAGTAAGTAACAGAGGGTATTGGGATGCCAAAGGCTATTTTAGAGGGAAGTGTAGGCTGAGAGAAAAATGTTTTGCTTCGGCAGGAATGAGGCTACTGTCCATTAAAAAAGTCGTTTGTCCGTTGAGTTTAGGACGCTGTATCTTCAAGAGGGGTCAACTGATTTAAACAAAATAAAATGTATACTATAGAATGATTATTTTTACGTTTAGTTTATTGATTTATGTAAAAAAAATTTCCTACTCTCATCTACTCATTGACAATATTTATTTTGTAAAAAAGGCCCCGTTTTCGGTGCTGAAAACCCGATACTTTATGTCACCTCCATTCTCTTAATATTCAGCAAAGAGATGAGAGATTCTGATATGAGTTAAGAAAACATGTTTCTAAAATACCAAAGGAAAAAAAATTGCTTCTATTTTCAGTTTTACCCGAGCTGGGGTAACAGTTGTAAACTTCAGCTAACTACGAAAATAGCGATTCGATAGAGAGTTACACCGCTGTAACCGCAATGACGCCAGCTTTATAAATATGTACATAACCATTGGTCAAACATCCTGGGATTTTTAATAACGATTTTTAATTACATGTATTTTACGCGCAAAGAAAGCAAGGCTCTCTGCGGAAAGGACGTCGAGGCATCGCTCGGGGAAGGTAGGGGAAATCGCCTTACTTAACCCTACTTAAAGATACAGCGTCCTAAACTCAACGGACTCGACTTTTTTAATGGGCAGTAGGTAGTCACCTTAACTCAAAAGCGAGTAGGGAAAAGGAGACTGGAAATTATATATCTCCGTAAATTGAAAGAAGTAGAGCGTAAACAGAGTTCCAGAAAGAATAAATAAGGAAATGAAATTTGGTGCTGGTGGTTGAAATAGATTATTGGAGGTAGTGATATAGAATTTTTTTATATGTTACATATACAAACTATCCTACGAGCCGCCGCATGGGCGCGTGGCAGGTGGGTTTAGGATACCAGCCGTGTAAAGATGCAAGGAATAAGGTTTTGGGAGGTACAAATGGTGACGTGTATTATGGGAGTGTATTTTGTGAAGCGCATTTTTCTAGCTTTGGGAACAGAAATTGAATTATTTTCATGTATTGGTCCCGTGGCCAATAAATACTTTTTGGCCTAGATGGTCACGGGCGATGAATACGGGTCTCACGGTACCTTAAAAAGTGTTTCAGATTGTAATTTAACTGCCATACACTATGCTGGAAAGCCAATGCCTGGCTTTAAAAATACTTATAAGTACATCCAATTGAACGCCAATTCATTAATCTGATTGAACATTGATACGTGAAAATTAGCAAATCGCCACTTAGAGATAAGAGAGTTCCCGTAGCATGAGCAAGGGACTTGAAAACCAAGTAGTAAACACTGAGCAGAAGGACCCAGCACAGTAATCCCTCGCACGTGTGTGAAGTCAAATGGTGCGGGTTGAATGGGGCTGCAGAAAAAAACATGGCCGTTTTTGGCGTCCAAGTTGTGGAGAATGAGAAGCCCCTCGTGGTCATCTCCTGCCAGCGCCCCCTTTTCGCTAATCTTCCCTGAAGCGCAAAAAAAGGAACGGACGCACGCGAAGCTTCGATACGGGAACCGTAAGTGTTTTTTACGGTGAGCACGTGCTCCGCCAACTGCATTGAAAAGGCCCTCGGGGAATTTCGAATGCTGGCGTTCACTCTCTGGCCATTTAAACCCCTAAAAAGCGATCGTTTTTCGCGCAATGTGCCTTTCCTTTGCCGGCCGAATGAATACAAAAAAATGAACGAAATGTCTCTAAGCCCAAGGGTGCGAGAGAAAGGAAAATCCACTGAAGGGGTTCATTTTTCAGATGAGAAAAATATCGAAGGTTTTGAGTCACATCGTAGTCTCAGTTTCCCATCATTCCTTAAGCTAATTTATGCTAGACAACACCAGTAAGTTTATTAGTGAATGATTTAAACTTAGTTTGAAATCACCATAAGTTTTGAACTGTATGGAAGTCAAAGGAAAAAGTTGTTGGCATGCAAGGGGAGGAAAGAGAGCTGCACGACGAAATGAAAAGTAGGCAAAGAAAGTGGACGCAGTGAAGAATAAAGGCATTTACGAAGGGAGTCTTCCTTTATTTAGACAACGTGGGACGATATTTTTGAAAATAAGTGTACATGTAATGCAACAATGTCCATCGTGAGAGGAAGAAGTTTACAATGTACAAACCTTGGTGAATGTGCTCGAGATGAAATGTAGCTTAAGGATTAGAAACCAGACGGAAATGATGAAGACTGCCAGGATGTTCCTGGCAAATATTATATGCAATGAAAGAATAGGAGGAAGAAAAACATTGGGGAGACTTTTTATCAGGCTCATGATTAAGCAGATGGTGATTTTTGACTGTGCATAGAATAAGAACAGAACAGTTTGAGGAGTTCTCTATTTGCGTTTATATTCAGATGTGGAAAAGAAAGACATCCGATTCTCCTATATTGTTTGGTAAACCCCAACATCTCAGTCACACTAAACCCAGGTGACAGCCCATGTCACAAAAATGTTGCCATTGCTCTCATAGTTTCCCATGCAACCGTTCGCGAAAGTATGTCCGCCAAAAAACTTTTAAATGGGAGTAATCTATGTCACCCTTCATAAAAATTCTCTTACAAATCAAAGTTTTTCGCTTTATTAAATATTATTTGTATGAATGATTAACAATACACATTTAATAATGAGGATTTATGATAGGAGGATTAGAAAATTCGCCATTTGCACACTCTAAAACCATTACAGGTCTCATCTTCTTACCGAGATTAACTTCTGTGAGGCAAAAAAAGAATGAATTCAAGGGTAAATGCGTCAAAGACTAAGATAATGGTTTTTTGATTCTGAGAATGGAAAGAAAAATTGGCAGACGATAGTAAATGGAGAAATATTTGAACATACCAAAGTTTTTCTGTGCAATTTAGCCTAATATTTGCGAAACATGGAGGGAGAGATTCGGGGGTTAAGAGGCGTGCAAGTGCTGGATGGGCAGCAACGAACAGTATGGGGAGCATGTCAAGGAATGTTTATCTACGGACACGAAAATCTCAGCATAGTAAAAGTATTCTCCTCCCAAATTTGTTGGTCAGAATGAACCCAGGGCATGCCAGGATAATCGTATTAACAGAAAGGTAATGCGGAAGCATGAGTGTACAAGTGTTTACGGTTAAAGTCGGAGGTAAAGAATTAGGAGTTAGCCGGTCCTCTAAGCATGAAGATTGGAAGCTCCAGTGATGTACTGATATAAAAAAGTGCATTTTTTGTTTTTTCATGTTGAGAGAATCAACAAGGATCGAATGGTGAGACAAACTGATGACAGAAGAGTGTGGTAGCTCCCGCTTTTTGAAGGATAGTTTTGCACGACTTGAGTGGAATATGTGGATCTTCCACTTTTGGGGTGATTCTGTCCTCTTTCTGGTTTCATCTGAACTGTCCCCTCCATGCTTCTCTGTTCTATGCTGTCTTCTTCAGCTCTTTGCGACTCCTGCCTATACTTACGTCCGTAAGCATCTCCCTCTCCCTCTCGTTCCTTCCAGTATCTTTTTAGCTGGCAGTCTACCCCCAGGATGTGCTCCATTCTGTTCTCTTTTTTACAGTTCTCAAAATATTATTTTTTCTCATTCATGCTTGCCAGAATTTCCTTCTATCCTGCCGGCGTTTCTTACTTTATCAATCAATTTGATCATTTTCATTCATCTCTTAAGTCAAATTTCAAATCACTCAAAATGTCTATCCCCATTCCACCTTGGTGTCCGGGTTCTTGCTCCATGAAACATAACACTCCAATAGTGAATAGTGAAACAAATTTATAGCAGAAGAGTGTGGTAGCTTCCGTTTTTCTGGTGAATAATTTGACATAATTTTTTTTGATATTCTTCTGGGGTGTCTGTCTTCCGCGTATTGCAGATATTTTCCTTAGACATATATTGATTGATTTGGCTGACACAGTATAACCCCTATTAACGACCATTCACATCAAGCATTTTGCCCATTTTTCCACATCACAGAAAGCAAGCAAGCACACAAGAAGACCATTTATCAGTGATTTTGTCGATGGTTGCTTAATTCAGGTTTCAATGTATGTGTACATGAAATTAATATATATTGAAATTTCCCAGGAGCAACTCAATTTTGAGAAAAAAATTCCATATGCGTAGGTTTTAACAAAACCGTCGTTTAAAGAGTTTTTCCATTTTTTAAATATCAGCCGCCCGTTCATTTTCATAATATGTACTCCTAAAAACTGAACCCATGTTGAACGAACACCTCTCTTAACCACTAGTTTTCAACGGAACCGTTGCTGGTCGCTTAATAAAGGTTTCACTGTTAGCTTTTTGACTTTACTGAAAGCTGCCTTTATATTCTGCTTCTTATTTCCTCCGTACGAATTCCATGTCATATGATACAATGTATTGGAAGGATGTCATTTGTTCTTAACTTTATCAATAAAAATTGCCAATTGTTATTTCCAATTTTGTGAAATTAAAAGTGGAAAAATCATTAACCAGGACTGGGAATAGAACCCAGATCCCTCGATTTCGCGTCGAGTGCTCTAACAAATTAAGCTACCCAGGCGTCGTCTACCACTGCAAATTTCATGGGGGCTTTAAGTTGCAAGTTGTTCTCACAGATACCGTACATATGATCCAAGAGGTGCCCGTATGCGAGCCCTAAGCGCCACAGTCCACGGGGTAAAGCCCAACTTTAAACACAAAGTCGTTTATCGAGGGATCTGGATTCGATTCCCAGTCCAGGCGAATGATTTTTCCACTGAAAATTTCACACAATTGTGCGATCACTAACGGGTGACTCCGTTGAAGTTACTGCGCGGCTAGTTTCGTGGTTCTTTGGTAATTATTATTTTGTTAATTAGTAAGTTAGTCACCAATAGCTACTGAGATAGAAAATTTCATATCCCTGCTGACAAGACCTGTAATGGACGAGAGAGTTTGGGAGACAATATCCGATACGATGCGGCTCCCGAAAGTGAGAACTACAAGGGAATGTGGTGCGAATAAAAAAGTGGATGCATGATGGCTACTCAACAGATGGCGTCGTTCGCACCAGCTGGGATATGTGGGTCATTTGCGCGGGGGTGTGGATAAAGTTGGTGCGGCGCCATCAGCCTCCTCCCCTCCTTTTCTCCCAGCACCCAGCATTCTTTTCGCGAACGTAAATGACCCAGTTGAGAGCGCCGTAAAACTGCCAGCCCACATGCCAGAAGAGGTCAATGCTAAAATATTCCACGGCAACGCGGTTACACGGGCCGCGTTTCTCTCTCTTGTTTCATACAGAGTGTTTTCCACTCTGCGCAAAGCCAGAATCGAGGATAAACAATTTTTACTCAATACCTATATACAGGAAATTTCAGGAGAAAAGTGCTAAAAATGTAACTGTAATGGGATATGATTTGAAAATTTTTACGAAAGTTAGATGTAGATTATTTTTTGCAGGGCGTTCAACATATTTTGCCAGAGCCAAACTATTATGGGAGAAACGTTTTTCTGGCGATAAGATTAAGGAAATAGACTGCAGAACAAATAGATTAAAAACGTCATTTTTTCCACGTAAAATAAGGGACCATAATAGCTGTATTAGATCAGTTCTAGGATACTGACTTGGTTAAATAGGATTTTTTTAGTAGTTCTAAATATCTTAACATGGTTATTAGCTACTAACCTCCCATGCAATCTCCGGCATGATATACTCTTGTACGTTTTAGTACCTTGCATTGCTATTTATCTGTCACATTAATAATACTAGCCAGTAGTTGTATCTTGAGTGGTGTACTTCATTGTAGCATGTTCTTATAGGTATCACTGTCCTAGTCTTTGGTCTGATGGCGCACTGTTGTCCTGACTGCTTTCGGCCTGCGCCTGGTACGTGCGCGGTTCTGATTTGAACTGGGATGAGTGCTGCATTTCCGGTATTGAATCACCCCGTGCCACACACCCTATATCTACATAATGCCCTGCAAGCCACCGCATGGGCATGTGGCAGGGTGTGTTAGGTCATCAGCCGTGTAAAGGAGTAAGTTTTTGGAGATGGAATGGAGACTAGTATTATAGGACTGTATTTAATGGAGCTCAATTTTTATTGTGGTAGCTTACTGTTCGCGGAAAGAACGAGTTCCTGTACCTATCTGTTCGGCAGTGTATGTCTCTTATTGTATCGCATCTGTCAGACCCAGAGATGTAGTGAGGAGTCATAATAATATTCTCTATGTCGCTCTGAAAAATATCAGTTCTGAATTTATCAAGCAACCTAAGCCTAGCTTGTAGCCTCCGAGTCTATGGGGGCTTCAACCTTAATCCCTCTAAAAGTTGTGAGACACTATATGTACGCTCGTAGCAGTTTTTAACGAAGCGCGCTGCTTTCCTTTGTATTTTATTAATGTTTTTGGTTAAATCTATTTGACCATGGTCCCAAACGCTCGCGGCGTATTCTAGATGTGGCTTAACCAGAGCGAAGTAGTATCTCTCTTTGACTTTTTCATCCGAGGACCTTCCTATTATACGGTTAACAAAACCTAGTTTCTTTAATGCTGCGCCACATATATTCTGAATGTGTAATCCCCACGGTATGTGTAATCCCTATTGGTAGCTTGCATGGTATATCGTAGATGTAGATTAATTTTCTAATGGAAATGGTGTCGCAACTTTTTATTTATAAAAAAACGCATGTCTTCAAACGAACACCATCTGAAAATTCCCCTCATAAAAACTAGGGTTTAGGGATACAGTCATTAAAAATACGAGAAAACCTAATATTGTCTCCACCATCAGAGGAAATCGATTACGTGATCGACCTGCACTGTATATAACACTCCCTTCTGCGTCCCTAGGCAACATATTTCGTGTCTGCTAAACCTCTCACGATTACATTCGCGGAGTCTGCTAGAGGCGCATTGTCCTTGAGGTGCATTCGAGCTTCACGTGCATTCGAGTCAAAGCGCAAGCGGTCCATTGACCAGCGCACTTCAAACACTTGCTTTGAGGCGCTTAAAAGCGGAGCCGCGGACGATACAACCCGGGCTTTCATGCGAGGCTGGCATAAGAGCGGGGCAAGAGAGTTTGCCGAAGAGTTCTTCACCAAAGGGAAGAAATGAAAGCTTTTTTGGAAAAAAATTAGAAACGAGCAGCACATATTAGCAAAGATATGTGAAACGTGCTCATAGTTAGATTATCGTCAAAAAAGGCAAAAAAATAATAATTAAATACAAACGATCTTTCCAAATTGAAAATTGACTTTATTAACATCATATACGCCAAGCTCATCTCAAAAATTATATATTTTTCTTACTAATTACGAATGATACTGGCAAATGAGGTCACCAGTGCCATTAGGGAAAGGCGGTTAAGTAAGTACAGGTAGAGTGATTAGAAAAATATCTCTACTTCTACTTGTATTTTTGGTTACATGGTAATCATCTCTCATTTTTACGATCGGATGTTCAAATAAAAAAATAATTACTGGCGAAAATAAGTTCTGTTATTTAAAATATAAACTTTTCCATTGAACGGTTTAAAAGAACATTTTGACGCTGTGCTGACAAAGGCACGTCACAATGATAGCTGTGGTTTTGTGATCCGGAAGCCTTTCTCTAAAAGTCTTGCGAAGTTAATAGCCTTTTCGCGCGTGACAGGCCGTTTCTGGTGGCTCCATTGTAATAAAATATCAACGAACACTGATAATTAGATGCGATACTGACAAGCTATGTCACCAAATATAGCAAATTATTTTTTGAGAATGGGAATTTACGGAGAGCTTTACTTCATTTTTGCTGGTTTTCTGGAATATTTAATTGATTGGAAATTATGTTAGCCTCATATCAGAACGCTATGCTTTAAGCCTTCAAATTTGCATTTTCCAATCGATATCAGATCTTAAAACTTGGACCGATCTGAAAATTCCAAGTGAGAAGACTCAAGCCGGCTGGTTTACCAACGTGGACTGAAAATATCGATGTTGAACGATCAATTCTATCACTTGAAGCACGATTGACCTGGTATGTAAACAAGTGAAGAGCCGGAAATTTTCAGTCGCATTCCGAGTGAACAAAATTGCCCAATAAGGTAGAATTGTGGTGTGCTACGATATCATCACTACCATATCACTCGGCACTCTCTTTACAACTGGTTACATTACATGCCTTGAATTATAACGATTATATCTTGTTTCCCTATGACAACTAAAATAATACCAAGGAGCGCTACAGACCGGCTTGTTCAGATCGATCTGAAATCTCGGACTCGCTGAGCAAGGGGGCCGACAAGGCTCGCTTCTCAGATCGATCCCTTTCCCTTTAGACTGTTTCATATACCATCCTGATGATCCGGTCAGATTCACCTGAGATCGATAGGTAAACGTAAAAAATGGACTATAAAATCAAAGGCTAGTTGATAACTCTCTAGAGGAAGGTTTTAGAGATACCCGGCGTCGGTAACTTACTTGATTTTAGAAAAGAAGCTCAGGAGCCTTCGGTATTATCCCGAGGACTGAGTGAAAAACTCTCCTTATAGTGCATAGGGTCATAGGGATCGGATTCCTTTGAATAACTGCAGTAAGAACTTGAATCTGAACCCTTGGAAAAGATTCGGTATCACCATTCTGCACGCTACGCTGATACTCAAGAGTTAACAATAAAAACGAAAAACTATAATAGCATCTCCGATGTTGATAAATAAGATGCATGAGCAGATGCGTATATTTTTCAATTAATGATGTTCTAAAGATCAATTCGGCGGACAAGATGTATTGATAGAGTATATAAGAAGAGAAGATATATAAAAGAGAGTTGAATTTGGAGAGAACTATATGGAACTCTATAGAGGAAAGAAGAACTTGATGGATTGCACAAACCCTGATGCACAATAGATTTATGAGGAACACAATTGAAAGAAAAATAGGGGAAAAATCCCCCAAAGTAAGGCCTAGGATAAATATATTGATCAAATAAGTAGAAAAGTAAATTAGAAGAATTATCAGTGGGCAAGGGAAGAAGCATCGGCTAGGGAGGGATGGATGGCTGTAATCAACAAATCATTGGATTAAAAAACCAGTAAGAGAAGTTGGTGTTCTACTAATGTAAATTACATCTGAAACTTGTATGATAAAAAAGTGGAGAATAGGAATATTTTTTTATATTTTCACGTGCTCATACATATCCTACGATTAGTTCTAGCTCCACTTAGTTTCCCGCTGCATGAGCTGAGACCACTTTAAGCCATCAAAAGTGGACTATGCTCGCTAAAGGGCTTCATCGAGTGAGCCTCAAAACGATTCGAAGCGAGACACGGACCAGGCCAAAGCGCTTCCACGCACTTCGAGCGTGATACAAAGGGCTTTCCATGGCCCTACCGTATATCTAAGGTGACCATACGTGCCAACCAATCGGCCCGAACATACGGGATTCTAATTGTTTGTCTCAGTGCATGGTATCTAACATTGGTAACCATTGAATGAAAAAAGGTTTTTAAAGTGAAACTAAACTATAAATCGTCCATTTAAAAATGATAGTATCTGTTCTCTCAATGTTAGATTTATTTTTATCTTTCAACTGACTTAATAAGTGATTTTCATACATGCGTGTGAATATGTACCTTAACTAAAAGTTTAGAGGTTAGGAAAATTTGCCGTAAGAGGTACTAGTTTTCCACTTGATTATAAAAAACTAGTATGGAAAATATTTAAATTGCTCTCAGGTTACTGTCTGAGTAGGGATTTAGGCTGCTGTCAACGTTTGGATGGAATTCTTCTCATTGCCATCAGAGCACAGAAATTATAATTTAAAATATTTTATTCATCATTTATATTAATGACCTAAATTCTCGAGTTAGCAGTAAATTAAGACTATTTGCAGACGATACAGTTATCTACCGCGAAATAAGCGAAGACGCGGACGTTCTGTCATCTGACCTTAGCAACGTTCATTCTTGATGCCAGTAATGGGAGTTAGAATTAAATATCAGCAAATACACCACAGTTCACTTCATGCGAAAGTCATCACACAAATGACATATTTATACTGTGGTTGGAGTAAACGTAAAATATTCAGGTACAGTAAAATATCTTGGAACTACCTTAACTTCTGATATATCGTGGGGATTACACATACAAAACTTACGTGGCACAGCATTAAAGAAACTAGGTTTTTTAAAGCGCATAATAGGAAGGTTCTCCGACAAAAAAGTCAATAAGAGATGTAGCTTCGCTTTAGTTAAGCCATACCTCGAATACGCCGCGAGCATTTGGGACCCTCTTTATAAAAATTTAACCAAAAATTAATGAAATACGAAGAAAAGGAGCACGCTTATTATGATAATATTATGATGACTCCTGACTACATCTCTGGGTCTGACAGATGCGACACAATAAGAGACATACACTGCCGAACAGATAGGTACAGGAACTCGTTCTTTCCGCGAACAGTAAGCTACCACAATAAAAATTGAGCTCCATTAAATACAGTCCTATAATACTAGTCTCCATTCCATCTCCACAAACTTACTCCTTTACACGGCTGGTGACCTAACACCCCCTGCCACATGCCCATGCCACGGCTTGCAGGGTATTATGTAGATATAGGGTGTGTGGCACGGAGTGATTCAATACCGGAAATGCAGCACTCATCCCAGTTCAAATCAGAACCGCGCACGTACCAGGCGCAGGCCGAAAGCAGTCAGGACAACAGTGCGCAGAGAATATTATCATGACTCCTCACTACATCTCTAGGTCTGACAGGTGCGATAAAATAAGAGAGATACACTGCCGAACAGATAGGTACAGGAATGCGTTCTTTCCGCAAACAGTAAGCTACCACAATACAAATTGAGCTCCACTAAATACCGTCCTATAATACATGTCACCATTTCATCTCCAAATACTTACTCCTTTACACGGCTGGCGACCTAACACCCCCTGCCACACGCCCATGTCGCGGCTCGCAGGGTAGTGTGTAGATGTAGGTGTAGATATATAATAGCCATCTGCGATGATGATACAAAACATTAATGACCCAACGTGTATATTTTTCGATTACTGATGTTCTTAAAATCAATTAGGCGTATTTATGTGAGTTGATAGAGTATAGAAAAATAGAAGAAGAATAAAAAATGGGTAGAATTAGGAAAAAACTATATGGAACTCTATATAGGAAAGAACTTAAATTTCTCTAGAGGCGATGGTGAAGTATTCCATTGAAACGTTTGCAGCAGCCAAAAGCGTTACTGGGATGGAAACCCGACAACAATTTATATATTTAATTCGCCGAGAAAGAACAAAATCTTATAGCATGGAAAATGTTGCTTTTACTCCTGGAGAAAAGAATGTTTTTCCTAGAGTAGATATTTTATAAGTAGTCTGGTCATGGTTCATCACGGATTATGATTGATTCATGATTCATAGATCATAGCTGATAGCTCATAGGTAATGGTTCCTTCTTTCTTTTTGCCGTTATTGCTATCCAAAACGCACACCGCTCTATATGGACTATACACACAGTTACCGCCCTAATAAAGCACTCCATAAATAAGAACTAGTTATTTGAAGCACCTGATTATATTTAAAGAATGTCAAACACGTTTTGCTCTCAGTGCGTGCGTAAAGTATGATAGAAAAATAACGAATGCGTGCGTTATGGAGATCCGTCATCACACTCCGGATCACCCATCGATATCTAGTTCACAGATAACCCCTGAGCTGATGCCTTACATCAAAGGAGGTCTACGCAAAGCAAAAATCCACGTAGGTCTTCATCGTCTTCATTGAACTCTCCTCAAGCCTCATTCTCTGAGGTGTTGAAGAGATATAACTATCTACGTCAGCGACCGTGTATAAATTAGGCCAGAAAAAGTGTTTTCAGATATGCATTTGCCTTAACTGCCATGACTGCCTGATAGTAGATTCTTAAATTCTGAACTTACCGCCGATTTCTTAAAATATGGTGCTAAATTAAATTATTTATTTTTTATATAAACAGTCCTAATGGAGGTAAAAGCCTACAACCTATAATTAGAAACTAAAAAAGATACTTAAATTGGTTAATCACAATATTAATGATAATTTTAAGGGTTTTAATGCGCCTTGTGTCCTTAGCGAAAAATATAATATACTAACCACTGATAAACTCTACATTTATATATTAGTGGTTGATAACTACTTCTCTAAGAATTACAGGGAAAAGTGTGATAAAACACATACAATGGTAAGGCGAAGGCCAAAGACATATAAAGTTCCTCCATTTTTTCCTTCTTATAGGCAAAGAATCCACAATGTATTAATTCCTATATCTTAAATACACTTCCATTAGAGCTACAAAATATGAAATCTATGCATGAAGTTAAAAAGAAAATGAAACATTGGATTATGAATGATGTTGGCGAGGATTTCATGTGATTGTGTATTTCGAGGGGTGCGTGTACATTCCATATTGTTAGGTGTTGTGTGGCTTCTATAAGTACTATATTGTACTGTTTTGATTGTGGTTTTTACACACTTCTCACTGATTTTGTAACATGCTGTTTTATATTTTAACCCAATGTGACAACCGCTTCTTACATATTATGATTTTATGTAAAAACTTAAATTGATCGACGAAAAACACGTGTAGTGCACAGATATAATAAAAAATGTCACAGGCGTGACTGGCAGTTACACATAGAACACGATAAAAGAAAAACTCACAGATATTAATATATTCGGCGGACACAACCGCCTTCCTCAGAAATAAGAAGGTACTCAGTGCCTTCTTATTTCTGAGGAAGGCGGTTGTGTCCGCCGAATATATTAATATCTGTGAGTTTTTCTTTTATCGTGTTCTATGTGTAACTGCCAGTCACGCCTGTGACATTTTTTTATTATATATATATATATATATATATATATATATATGCCAGTCACGCCTGTGAAATTTATATATATATATATATATATATATATATATATATATACTCTATCAATATATAATAAAAAAATGTCACAGGCGTGACTGGCAGTTACACATATATACATATACATATATATACATATATATATATATAAACACACACACATAAATGTTTATACAGAAAGGTAGAAAGAAAGTGGAGAGGAACATATAAAATGAACAAACACAGTGGTGGTGTGAAGATGTAATGATGGCTGATTCCAAGCAGAAAAACTTCGACTGGACCGGGAATCGAACCACGGATCTTCGCTTCCAATGCTCAGCATTGCTAGAACTAATAACCAGGAGGCAGTATATGAAAACATTCCTGTGGAGCGTGGCACTCTTTGGATCGTAAGCATGGACCATTGGAAAAGCTGACCAGAAAAGACTAGAAGCATGTGAAACCTGGTGCTGGAGGAGGATGCTGAAGATGAAATGGACGGACAAAATAAGAAATTATGAAGTGTTCAGAAGCGTAGAAGAGGAAAAGACTTCATGGAACACCATGCAGAAAAAAGAAAAGGATGGGTTGTACAACCTGAGACACAATGGGTTTGTGAAGAACATAATTGAAGGTTAAGTAGAGGGAAAAGTCCCCAGAGGAAAAAGTTCATGGACCAAATAAAGAGGACAGTACATAAGAAGAGATACCAGTTGGTAAGGGAACTAGCATCAGATAGAGATGGATGGAGGGCTGCAGTCAACCAATCCTAGGATTGAATGACCAATAATGACGATGACGAGGAAATAATTCCAAGTTTTGATACATTAAATATGAGTGATAATAAGGGTGAATGAGACGATGAGGAGGAGGTGATGTGAAGCATCTTCTACACGAAGGGCAGTTTCGGGAGAGAGAGTACCCGGAGGAAGATAATCAAACAACCCGTTCCAATCCATCATCATCATCTAATCTTAATGAAGCTGTCATGTCTTCACGCCTAGGGCGGCCCCTTCACCTGGGAATGGTTCCCTTGTCACATCTATCCGGATGTAAAACTTAGGGCACCCTGGAATTAAGCCCGGGCGATGTGCTCAGTCACTGAGGTGCACGAGGCTAGACATTTGCTTGCGTACGGAGGAGACTAAAAATGAGCTTAAAGTTAAATGCACCTCAAGTTTACTTTGCCAAAGATAGCAGGCTCAAGGTCTCGGTGTAATATTCACCGAAGCTCGAAATATTCCCTTACTCCGAGGGTCGATGCTACTCCAAAGCGTTTTCCTTCTGCTTACTCAAGTGTATGAGTATATTTTGAGGATCGAGTAGCTTTAATGGCTAGAGTACTGACGTACCTGACGTACTTATTCGGCACATCTGACATGTAAGGGTTACTCAAGTTATTCTCTATTGATAAAAGGTCCTGTGTTATACAATTTTAAACATATTACAACAGACTGGTCCATTATATCCTTCTACGAAGTATTTTTATTGATGAGAAGAAGCGTCCCCTTGTGGAAGTTCTCTATATTAAGCATTATCAATAGAATACTAATAATAAGTATCATTCCACACTATTTTATTAACGCAATCGATTGCCTTTGCATCTTTTTCAAGGTACATTACTCAAGCAAACTTTACACCTCTGATAATATGACCAAATTCTTGATGTTTTCCAATTTTGATCGTTATTATGATAACACATTCTTAATTTAGTCTTTGTCACACTTCCGTATTCGTCACTCTTTCCATTTAAGACCCCCTAATAACAAAAGCCAGATACTTATGTACTATTTTTTGGCTTTAATGATTAAAGCACTCGGCAAGAATTGGGATGCGGCTTTAAATCGTTGTCTGGGGGAGGGTGGGGGCGAGAATTGATGTGTTCATACCACTGGTAAAGATCTCTATTGAGTTTTCCTCGCGAGAATATTTTTGATGGAGTTGAATATCGCTTTAAAAAAAACACTATAAACACTACGTCAGACACTTAAGTTAAAACACACATTAAAATTTATATTATTAAACTTAACATAAAAAAATATTATCCAAACATAAAACTTAATATTAAAGAGACAAATTATAACACACACATTAAAACATAATATAAAATCTTACCATGAATAAGCATTTTTACATCAATACGAAAGATTCATAACCACACTAACGATGACAAATACAGTGAACTCTCCAAATTTCTCATAAAACCCCCAATATATGCATGAAAATTTCTTGATGAATGGTAAAAATAACGGTGTCTCCACAAAACTACTTAAGGAAAGGAAAATATGCCCACAAAACTCACCAAATGTATAGTTGTGTTCATTTGTCAAAGGGTGGATGTACAGTCACATTTCCTAGAGTGAAAATAAGTACACCATTGGAAGTAGCTTATTTAAAAAATGACTTCAGAAAGAGACTATTTTACCGCAAGGGATAAAAAACACAACAAATAAAATGCTAAAAATAAAAGATCCAACGCCGTGAGCTCAGAGCCCATTACGATCGATGGAATGCTAATAGTGACATCGCTTCAGAAACTTTGGATATCGGGAACCGTTTTCGCTCACAACAAGGCGGGAGGTGAGAGATCTAGGGTGATATAGTCCTTGGCAAGGGGTCGAATGATCCCAGCCACTCCAAGCCTCCCGGCAATCGCAGCTGAACCCTTGCAAATGGGATTCTCAGGGCCTCGAAACTTTCTGGGGAGACACCGAAGGTGGCAATGAAGGAGGCTACGGGGTCACAGCCTATTTAGGTAAACACGGAGCAAAGCTCAAGGCAAGTCAATGTCAAACCGTTACTCTCAGGATATTGACATCCGTGGCGCACATTCGCCGTAATAGTACTGGAGTTGATTACTGAGTCACACGGACCCTAAATATTGTACTCCTTGCTTAATAATTTGGGCCAGGCATTATTAGTGCGACTTAAGTTGCTAGCTTTTATCACGAATACTCCTCTAAAGGAACTGTTTACTTTCGATTATATTTTAGAATACTAATGAGAAAATATAGTAATATTTTTCAAATAAATATTTTGCACGTAATGATTTTCTTATTTTACTTAATGGGTCACGATGGACACAGCTCGGCATCGTAACTCGCGAAAATCATGGTAACTAAGATTTCTACCATGAATATACATTATGGATTGTTGACTCATCACCAAAAACTGTTGTGTATAATTCCATAAATTAACAACCTTTTGGATTATGGCACCACCTAGTGATGAAAGACGGCAGTTCAAATGTAAATACAGTCGACAGATTGTAAATAAACACGTCTAACCGGTTTTATTTACCAGTAATCATAATTCAGTGGATAAAAATGTAGTATCATACGCGGGATGTCATTACACACTTTTTCACATTAACGACAATTAACAACGGCCAACTAAAAAGACTTTTTCCTAAGTAGCACCAAGGACTGGGTGAACTAAATGTGGAAATTTAGGCAGCACGTAGCCTTTGCAACAATTCCAAAAATTTTAATCCCTTATATGTATTCATGATTTCTACTATCGAATGGTACAAAAATATTGGGTCATTGGTCATTAAACGACAATATATTGGTGTAAAATTATTAATTAAATAGTAAGTTTAAACTGCCAACATTTCAATGGCCTTCTCTGCCATCTTCCTCAGGACGAATGATGGACCTTGTGTCGTGCCGAGTTTATATAGCTCCGATATGGAGGCCAAGTCTCGACTGATTGGTCAATTTTTGGCGCCTTTTTTCGTCTCAATCTTCCCATTCGTTGGATAATGGGATTCCTTGTTCTGCTCAGATTATACCCCGTGTCTCTATTTACTGTGTTGTACGTGAGTCGTATTATAGTTGTCTCTTCGGTCAGCTAATCCCAGTATCCATTTGCCCTGGAGAGGATTTTAACTACATCAAAATGAATCACATGATCTATTTGATGCTGTGGTCGGCTCCGGTAGATTTATACGGATATCCAAGCCTAATGCAGCGCTTGTGCTCGGAAATCCTGGTTTCAGTTGTTCTGCCCGTTAATCCGATGTAAATGTCACTACATTCACAGGGAATGTGATAGACACCGGAAGTCATGAATCCAATTTTGTCTTTAATCCTCGCAAGTTGACACCGTAGTTTTTCAGTAGGCTTGTGGATCGTCTTGATGTTGTGTCTTTTTAAGGATTTTTGAAAACTTCCCGGAAACCGTTGAAGTGTACGGAAGAGTGGCATTACATCGAAAAACTGGCAGAATAATGGAAACCTGGAATTCCGAGCACAAGCGCTGCATTTGGCTTGGATATCAGGAGAAATCTGCCGTAGCTGACCACAGGATCCAAAAAGATCATGAGATTCATTTTTGTGAATCTAAACTCCTCAGCAAGGCAAATGGATACCGAGATCGGCTGACCTAAGAAGCAATTGAAATTCGACTCATGAACAACAGAACGAATAGAGACATGGGTTATAATCAGAGCAGAACATGGAATCCCATCCTCCAACGAATGGGAAGGTTGAGACGAAAAATAGGCGCCAAAAATTGACCAATCAGAGGAGACTTGACCTCCATATCGAAGCTATATAAACCCGGCGCGACACAAGGTCCATCATTAGCCCTGATGACGATGGCAGAGAGGGCCATCGAAACGTTGGCAGTAATGGCCATCCAAACCTGGCTGATAACCCGAGAAGACTTCATCAGTAATGTTCGCCGGGAAAAAACTAAATCCTTCTGTAAGCCTAAATTTACTCTGATGTACTGAAATAATGACAGCGCGACAGTATCTCTTCACATAACTTCTTTCAATTCCAAATTCCACCCAAATATTTTGTTCAAAATCTTTTACGACAAGTACTAGATATTGAGATACTTGATATATTTTTTCTAACTTAGGTCATCCTTATCCTAACGGTTTTGGTCGGAGCACACAGCTGATCTTTTGTGATGAATATTGCAATGTTGCCAAGGAAAACATCTGCTGTTTACCTTTTTTATGAAAACTCAATAGTAAACTACTTCAAAATTTAATTTAACATAAATTAGTAAATGTTTTAAGCGTGAGAATGATTATATTATTTCCTTGGTTTGTAACAAAACCATCTAATTAATCAGTATATAATTATTGGCTTTCGTTACGAGGTAAAAGCTACGATTTAACGCTTTGTCGAATAAGACTTTACCCAAAGGAGTATTAAAATGAATTTGAAAAAATATACAAGGCAACACTTAGCCTAAATTTACACATTACAGCAAATTTGATTGAAAATGGTATCAAAGTGAAAGTTCCCCCTAAGTCCCAAACACTCCTCCTGGCACCCATTGGTAAATTTGATGGCCGCTCAACGAATTATATAAAAAATGCCCCAACAGTTGTCTTGGTAGCCATCAGCCAACTATTGTCTTTTACTCCACGATATTCGACGAGCGCTTCCTTATGAATAAAAATTCCGCTTCATCGCCGGAACAAGTTCAGTGTGAAATAGGTTGAAATCCGTTGGACAGCTTCAATCACACTGGATTCCATCCTCCACACCAAGTGAGACCAGAGTAGGTGGAGTAAACATAAAATCCTCAGATAAAGTAAAATATCTTGGAATTACCTTAAATTCTGAAAACATATGTGGTGTAGTATTCAAGAAATTAGATTTTGTTACACGTATAATAGGAAGGTTCTTGGACGAACAAGTCAAAGAGAGATGCTAATTCGCTCTGGTTAGGCCACACCTCGAGAACGCCGCAAGCATTTGGGACCATGGTGTTAAAGTTTTAACCAAAAAAATTATAAAATACAAGGACAAGCAGCATGCTTCAATAAAGACTGCTACGAGTGTACATATAGTGTATCACAACTAGCGTAGGGATTACGACGGGAGCCCCTAGAGACTCGGAGGCTACACGCTAGGCTTAGGTTGCTTGAGAAATTCCGGACTGATATTTTTCAGAGCGACACAGAGAATATTATCATGACTCCTCACTACATCTCTAGGTCTGACAGATGCGACAAAATAATAGAGATGCACTGCCGAACACATAGGTACAGAACTCGTTCTTTCCGCGCACAATAAGTGACCACAATAAAAATTGAGCTGCAGTAAATACACTCCTATAATACATATCACCATTTCACCTCCAAAAACTTGCGTATTTACACGGCTGGTGACCTAACACCCCCTGCCACACGCCACACGGCGGCTCACAGGGTATTATGTAGATGTAGAAGTAAAAGCTGGCATTCAAGGTCTTGCACTGGATCGAGTATCATGTGAGACATGCAATCCTATGCAATAATGCGAGTAAATTATATTAATATGCATAAGCTATGTTATGAATTCATCGAAATATAGTGATCCGCTCCACCTGATGTAGACATAATAGACATTAGCAGTATAAAAAAATCAATCGGAGTAGGTCCCATACCTGCGAAAAATATGTTTATAGGGCAAACATTTCCATAAAAAATATAGAGACGGCTACTTTTGTTAGGATCTGCAGCCACGCCTTACTTATTTTATAATTAATTTAATTTAATATTATTCATTTAATTATGAAGGGAAAATTCTTCAACATTACATTTTCGAGAAAATCAATGCGGAATAAATGTATAAAAAGGTAAGAAACACTGAAAAAATGACGAAAATATATTCAATTTGTTAAAAATATAGTAAACCCTCTATAAACGGAATTATGAAATATCAGCAGGAAAAAAATACGGCTACTATATTAGCTTTTTAAAGTGCTACGTGAGCATTAAAAATTGCAATTTATTTGATAATAACATTTATTTTGAAATGTGACATATTTGTATTGTATTTATTAAATTTAAAATTATACTTTACATAATAAAATTTACGAAAGGTATACTTCAACATTACTTTCATAACGTACTTTTTCTCTGACTGTCCCAATTTTTTTCTTCATATGATAGCTGAAACTAATTGTTTATTTCTGAGCTCCACAACGCACGCCATTGACAGTGAATAGCCTCGCACATTCATCCATTCAAATTGTTTGACAAACCGCCGAAAGAGACGCAACTTTCCACGCACTTTATCCGAAGCGTTACAATTCTGTCTAGCGTGGCAACTAAATGGAAAAGCTTAATATAAAGCAGATATTATAATGGTTTTGAAACGTAACGAATTAGACTCGCTCGTCCATAGGGGGTTAAGTCATGGAGTAAAGTTTTTTCCAAAAATACTATTCCATAGCCCAGAATGAAGGTGAAAATGTTCAAAATGTAAGCATTGATGTTTTCTTCAAATGCCATGATTTAAAGCACTTTGTTCGAGAATATTACGCCTCTCAGTACGACCACGTGTGAAGTAGGGCAGGTGGAAATCAAGTAAGGGCCCAAATTCACCTCTTGTAGCAGATCAGTTGCAGGATTGAATGCATCAACCCCGGACGTCCTCTAACTCAGACACACTGCTATCCCCCCTATCCCCCCCCCCTCATATCTGTGCCCCGGTCAAATTGATGTCGCGCTTTCCGACACGGTCGTGGAGGCTTCCACTTCCTCCACTTCGCCTCGGTCAATCCGAATACCTGTCGACGCCGAGGGAAGCGAGCATTCCAATCATTGAGCGAGCCACAACAGGTGGACGGGACAGATCGGAGACACATGTGACGAGCATCGGTGGAGTCGCTGCAGTCGAGGTGCCGCCCTGATTGACTGACGGTCCGAAGTTCGGAGGAGGAGAGTCTACTGATCGAGGGTCAAAATGCAAAAAAAAAACGAAGAGTGGGAATAAATTCTCCGAGAATTGATGGGTGGATGTGAGTAAAGTTGGTTGGATGCTTGGGTACTTACAGCTTGGATAACACAGACTTGCAAATTTTATGGTCTCAAGCACTTTTTTGATGCTAAGGACCGTCTCCGACGTAATTTTGTGCGCAAAATACGAATCTACTCACAAAAATTGCCTATCGCGTCAGTATTAGGAGATGTTCTAACCTTTGAGGGTCAAAAAGGCAATTTTTAGGTTTCTTTGAGCTTGTATATCTCAGAAACCAAAGGTGATGTGAATAAGTCTCCAAACGGGTTCGATGTCTGAGTTAAAAAGTACATAAAATACATCTATAAAACCTAGAAAAACTATTGTTACCATAACCTGTATTTACTTGGCAACTATCAAAAACTTTACTTATATTCAACTATACTATAATGTTGTACGTACAAATTTGAAATATATGATATAGGTTGTGGAAACAATAGCATTTCTGGCATCATAGCTATATTCCATACATTTCTTACACCAACTTCGAATTCGTTTGCATAATTACTCTATCACCTTTGGTTTCTGAGATATTCAAGCTCAAGAAGACCTATAAATTGCAATTTTGACCCTTTAATGTTAAGGCTGCTTTACAAGATGCATTTTATTGTACAAACGAACGTACAAATTCCTTCATGAAGAAAATTACGTCGGAAATGGACCTTAGCATAAAAATGCATACCCTGGTTGATCTGTGTAATCCGCGCCATTTAGGTTTGGTAGAAAATCGTTACAAAGGCTTCCGCGGTTTTATTTTTATCAGTAATTTTGGGATTCTCCCCGCGTTGAACCATTTTTGTGGTCGACCGTTTCGCCGGCATCTCAGTCAGCTTCATCAGGTCCTAGAACAGGAAAATTGTCTGCCTCTACAAATAGGACTCTGCTCTGTTAATTGTCCGCTGGGATCTAGTCCGGAAAGCTGTGATTGGGTGAGGAGTCGGGACGGTCTTGGAATATTGAAAATCCGTTTTAAGGCAGAGGAGAGCGGATAGCCATTCTAGCAATTTAGTTCACCTCCCGTATATCCCGTATCAAATCGATTTGACTTGCCTGCAATTCAGGGAGCTTTCAGAGGCGGCACAGGAACTGCAAAACAATGAGTTACGAAAATACCGTGAGCATCTCGCTCGAAAAATTTTGAGGTTCCACTTCAATGAATAATGATTTTGGCCTCCGTGAGCATTTATTCAGTGCACCATGTGTTACATTAAACAAACACCGTAGTTCTACATAGTTTCCTCGCATGTTCCGAGAATTGTTTAAAGAATCCGTTGTCTCAGTGGACGAGTACAATAAGGAGTGCTGTTCAAGAGAATCCAGTGGCAAATTCCGAAACTTCTCGTGGATTATAAGTTATTAGCATACTTGAAATAATTAATAAATTTGCACCCAAATATCTTTTCAATACTTTTTTTACCAAGCTTGATGAGTTACACTTCAGTTTTAGAATTAAACGACCCAAGTTTACTGAGGATTGCTACGAATTCTTTGTTCTCACTAGTTCCACAGACAAATTTTCCTTCACCCATCTTTTCATTTTTTTAAAACTTAAGTTATGGTCCACTATTACAGGTTGTATTTTCAAGAATATTGAGAGTTACCACTGTTTTTATATGAAAATTCTCTTTCACGGCTATTTTAAAATCTTATCTTCACAAAAGTAATCGTTTTTTGAAGTGAATCGATTTTTGTTAGAAAAATATAGCATAATTTAAATCAGCGAGTGAAAAACTAATACATATACGATATTCATTGCAATCGAACAAAAATCTGATTTCCATATCTCTATTCGACTATCCGAGCCTCTATGCGACATGAGCTCATTGCTTTAGAATAGCTAGAAATTTCAAAAGATATCGTGACTCTGGAGTAAATATTCTTAAAAGATATCAGTTTGCTGCTAATTGCTTATCCTCAAAGGTGTTGTTATATACCATTCCCCTACTCGATGTCATCCACACATTTATTTTCCTTGATTTCGCCATCCACCTCATTGTTTAGTGTAATGGACCTGAAGCACTTTCCCAAATCGCCTGAACATGATGCATAATGAAGACTGTCTTACAGGAAATAATTTTTCGCCAAAATAGGCATTGTCGTCATCTTAGGCATACCACTTTTGATTCCGCATATGAAATTTTACCAATATTTAAATGAATAATTAGGCGAAATGTAAATAAATAATCCACCTCTTAAAAAATAAATAATTAGCTCAATTGGAACAATGAACTTCTGGAGAAATTGTTAATCTTTTAATTACACGTATGTTGAGAATATTGTAAAGTTCAAAGTTATTACATTTGTATACTACTTTTGATTAAACTATTCTCGTAACTTTTATAGCATTTTATATCATTGAGCAGTCAATGGAAAAATATTAATTTGAATATGTATACATGTTCTATTGGAGAATTAATTACTTTTAGTCAGCATTGGATCCAAATCCGATGAACGATGATTCATCCTTGTTTCCACCGTCATTTTTAATTATAACCTATAATTTTTCTCCAGTTTTTAATATTTCTATACTTGAGACAAAAGAAACATCCCCTTCAGGTAAATAATAATGACTGAATGTAATATAAACCTTCCGCACAATTATTTTTGAATAAAAATATATGATTTTGTGGATTCACAATTCATTCGATTTTGCTGAAAATTATTTATCAAAAAAAATTTCCTACAGAAGAAAACAAGAAGTACCTTGTCAGTTGGAAAAGAACAAAATTAACGGATCACACTGAAAGTTTAGTGATTATGCATTCACCTCTCCAGCCCCAAGAGCTGAGGATTTTTTCCCAATTCAGTGATATCCATAACTTCACGACCCCTTTCGATTGGCGCTCCGTTTTACCGGTTAAAAAAATCTCTCGCCATTAGTCAAATATATCCAGAAGGTGCGGAAATTAAATCTCAGGGAGCATTTTTATCTCAACTTGGAAGCCGCACCTCACGATAGCGGAGAGAAAGCTATAAGGAGTCCGGTAAATGATATTCAAAAGACGATATACTGGGTATTAATGACTACGCCGTCGACTTCAGAGCGGGAAAAAAAGATGAATTCTTAAAGGGTTTTCGATCGTAAGATGAACATTTTGTCTCTTTATACAGATTAGTGTTGATATAAAGAAAAAATGTTTAAATATGCCAGTATTCTTCTTCTCCTTTACAATAACTTAAGGCGCTTGTTATTTTTAAAATGTCTCGCTGGATGATAGTTAATGATGTGGAACGCATATCGAGATGTTAAAGGCAAATAAAATGATGGCGCCGACTGAAATTCAAGTAAAGTTGTCCCGTGAACTAATGTACAGCAATTAACGAATTACTGGAAATATTGCTAACCAACCCTTTGGCGGTGGGCCTCTTCTTTCAAATAGTGAGTTTGAGACGTCACTTCCTGTTTTTAAGGGAAATTTTTTCCACTAATACACTAAATTGAGGACTGTATCTGAGGACTATCAATGGTTTTTGACACATTCCATTTTTTTATATTCCGTGTATTAGACGCTGCATAGGGATTGAAGCCAGTAGCAAGCCAACTTTCTGCACCATTCATCATTTAAATTACACCCAAAAAGAGGGTGTCTGCGATGCGTATTATGTCTACAATGCGTATTATGATTTAAGAAGGTATAAAAACAAATAAATCGGTCTCAAATAAACTAAGTTGTTTAGTAATTGATGAGTGAATCCATTAACAAATCGATAAAATCATTCTTTTCTTATTCAGGTGAAAAATTTTACAGCTCACTAAATATCAAAATACAATACCACCCTGGTTTCAATGCTTAAATGAGACTCAAAGTACTAAAAATAGCTCAACCGGTGGTCTCAGCTTATGAAAGTTGCAATAGTGTAAATATACATAAATATAAACTCAATAATTTGTTTAAATTGTTCTAATAATACACTGAAAACCTTCTTAGCCACTTGGAATATAATTTATGTGCGCACAAAGTTGTCAATGAATATAATGTTAAAGAATCCATCATTTCTTAGCAAGAGCAAAATGCCGGGCTAATCCTATTTTATCAACATATTTTTACGTCATAGTTTGGCAATCACTCCAAACAATGACTTCCAGGCAAGAATAAGCTTCTAAAATACAGTTTTTGAAAGTACTGCATCTCGATTAGATTCAAAAACGTATCTCCCATTTCCACAAATTGCCGCATGTTACACTGAACTTCAATAAATGTCCTCTAAAAGGTTAAACTTTGATGTTAAGGAGGTAAATTTTTCTTGAATACAAAGTATGAATTAAGCGACATTGAATTCATTTTAGGGCGCAACCGGCTTAAGTTATTCTGATTTTTATTCTGTCTTTTGCCCTGGTTTTTGATACCCTTGAAGAAATGACACTTTGCCATCATACAAAGTGACGCAATCCGCAGGATCTCGATTACTTTGAGGTATTACGCTACCTAATTAGATGATATAGTTAATCTCAAAGCCTCCTTTCAATTTTCAGCAAATGAGGATATCTGGGTAATTTTTTCAGCAGACGCTGTCTTTTTTTCAGACCATTATCATAGGCAAAGAATAAAATATAATATTTAATTGTTCGAAATATTTTCGATTACATATGAGCAAATATATCTAAATATTGTTAAGAATTCACATTCCGTAAATTTTCGATCGAAATCAATTCGAAAAAAAGTAAGTAGGCCAATTCGGGAGAGTGAATACAAATTGAGAACGTATAATCAAGCTAGGCGTTCCAGAGTTGAATGGGCAATCTACTCTACATGAACTCAAGCCTGGATATGAATCCTAGTCCAGGAGTATTTTTTTTCATGGTGAATTTTATCAACATACGTTTCTTCTATTTAATTCAAAGAAGAGATGGGTGGCGTCTTGAAGCATGAAAGTAGTTTCTATTCTCTTATATGAAAAGTGATATGCAGTCAAGTGTTAGTTAACTTATTTTAATTATAATGCAGTGCTTTTTAAGACATTGTTTTCGCATTACATTGTTTTATAATAATCATTGCGTTGCCGTGATAATTCTGCCT
Source organism: Ceriagrion tenellum (assembly GCA_963169105.1). Lineage (NCBI taxonomy): Eukaryota > Metazoa > Arthropoda > Insecta > Odonata > Coenagrionidae > Ceriagrion > Ceriagrion tenellum. The sequence continues at coordinate 107,890,687 of OY720639.1, forward strand.
CCTATAGCTATATTTCTGTCAAATAGTTTGCGAAACTGATCCATTTCACATGGTTGATTAATTTTTTTATGGCTTTGATCCTTGTGCCTCATCAATTCATTTCCCTAATCTGTGTTTTTTTTTCACAATATAGTTTTCTCTGCTATAAATTTTCTAGAATTTATACCACATCACCCTGGAAACGTCAATTGTTAGCCCGAACCATAATGATCGTTTCTTCTACTATCCAGCTCGAGCTTTCAACCCACCACTCTTTAAATTTTTATTTTTTTCCATTTTTCTGCCGGGCTTTTCTCCAGAGCTGCAAAGGATATTGGAAACCCTATCATTACGGCCATTTGTCTTCCCTTTCGCTCAACATTATCCACAGGCAAAAACAGCCTCTCGCTTTGAGAGTGATATTAGCTTCTCCCTTCCGACCCATATCTTTACCATTTTATCTTTACTTACTCACCCGAGCGAGCAGCAGTAGGCATAAATGGTAGAATAAGAATCTTAAAAAATGATAAAAGCAATTTAAAAAAATGCACGCAAAGCTCAGTTTGTTTGTTTGACGCATATTAAAGGCAATTGAAACGTGTATCGTTAATCATTTAGTGCATACTTAATAACTTTTAAAATGAATGGAAAAAGATTCTTGGACCACGCTTCACTTATGTACATCAATTCCTGCGTCAGAAACAACATACATGTAGTAATACAAATCATGGAAGAATCATCAGTTAGCATTTTAATGTAAATTAAAGCACTGTTTTGACTTTGGTTTATGGTGCGGAATTCGAAATTAATGGGGAAATTGTTAGCTAATACCTGTTATTAATTAGATATGAGACGTTGATATTAATCAGGAACCATTATTATAATATGAAACGAACGTTTTCTTATCTAGGAGAAAATCTGTGCATTCGCCATAGAATTATTTTAAAACGAATGTCAAGTACCATAAGGCAAAGTTTTGTGACAGTATTAAATTGCCAAAAAACTCAAATCGATAACATGTTTTTTTTTCACTTTTATCCATTTTTATTACTAATGCACGTATGGTGTGTGTCATGCAAATCTGGACACAAACAAAAATCGCTGTGACTACATTAACTTATACCGGAATATCTATTAGAGTAAAACACTTGCGTCCAGGATTGCGCCCAAAAATATAGTGCAGTTGACAGTTTGAAAAAATCCAGCCAATTAGTAAGCCCGTTCAATACTAAAGCTAGGATTTGTCAAGCGTGTTGTGGGAAGATTTTCGGATGAAAAAGTGAAAGAGAGGTGCTATTTCGCACTCGTCCGGCCACACCTTGAATATGCAGCGAGCATATGGGATCCGGCGGAGAAAGACCTAGTCCATGAACTTAATAAAATACAAAGGAAAGCTGCGCGATTCGTCAAAAACTGCTACGGCCGAACAGAAAGCGTTACACGGATTTTGAACGATTTAGAGTGGGAGCCGCTAGAGACTCGGAGGCTACGTGCTAGGCTAAGATTGCTTGAGCAATTGAGAATGGATATCTTTCAGAGCGACACGGAGAACATCATATTAGAACCACATTATATTTCCAGGTCCGAAAGAATCGATAAATTAAGAGAGATATTTTGCCGAACGGATAGGTATGGGAATTCGTTTTTCCCTCGAAGAATTAAGGACTTTAATTAATGCTAGGCGGAACTTAGTTTTTTTTTGTTGACGGCTGGTGTCTTAACACCCCCCGCCACACGCCTTTCAAGGCGGCTTGCGGGGTAGTTTGTAGATGTAGATGAATACCCTTTGGGGAAGGAGATCAATTGATCCAAGAACCGATGATGGTGGTCCTTTGCTTATTCCATATAATTTTTTAGGTAGTTTGAGCGAGATAATTCCCCAGTCATAATGGGGACTAAATTTGAATTATAAATTTTCATTTTAGCAGCTGTAAGAAGCATAAATTAAATACTAAATTATAAATAATGCAAAGGTATACTTGTATATAACCGAAAATTCAAGTAATAATATAAAAATGAGTCTGATTTTTTTCACGCGGCACGTTCTAAACTTCCGTTGCAACGGAAGGTGTTAATGGCGATTCTGAAAAAATCACCGCGGTGACTTTTTTTTCAAAAATATTCGAAAAAAGCATACACACTCCACTCTATTAATTTTTTTGACAATATCTGCGTGTTATAAAATCCCTCATTTTGTAAATAAGATCTCATTGGAGTTCATACTCGTACCATTTCTCTTGTAAAAGGGCTGGTATTATTCGTACAAAATCTCAGAAAGTTGTTCGGTAAGGGGCTGGTATTTTAGTATCTTTCGAAAATGAAGACATTTTTCATTACAATGAGAGCAAATTTAATGATATCTAAGGGAAAATAATAATTTGCTCAAACGAACTTAAGCACGTCACCAATTTCTTTGTATGATTTATTAGTATACCGCAACGGCGCTTTTATTTGCGATAGACGGTATCTAGAATACTTTTGAAATCCTAAATTAAGGAAGGTCAGGGGACGAAGCACTTAGGAGAAGTTTGGTTCGGTAGATTTGTGCATTTATTGGCTGATTACTCATTTGTGTCCTTCCAGCAACGTCATAGACAGAAATAATCGACAAAATAAGAATATCTTAATCATTTAGGCTCAGAGTTACATTTGTTAAATTACTTTGAATGGATGGAGGGGTGAAAAGTCTGTGAGAAGTGTCAAATCTTAGGTGACCAAATACCAAAAGTTTTGAAGCTATGCAGAAGTATATGCAACATGGTGAGAGAGAATAAAGAATGATTTGACATTTGTTGCAGTATGCTATTTATAAATGGTGCTATCCTGGATTAAATCATTGAGGATAATAAAGTATCACTAGAGATCAAAGTCATATAAATTATTCGCAGAGTGTCCATAAATACCGGTACAAAAGTGAGTGTATATTGCCAAAGCCATGGCCAAAGACACCAATATTTTTCAACACAAAAAATTTTTTTCTCTGATGATGGTTTTTTTCTGGTAATTTTTCATTGTTTACCAGTATTTTTTTCGAGCAATTGATTCAGAGTGGACACGATGGCAAACCAATCTTAGGAATGAATGATAAATCATGATGGCAACCTACTGCAACATACTTAAATCTATAAGTCATTAAAATATCGAAATTTATCAATTTATTTAAGAGCCACTTTTACAAATTGAGGCTAATATCACGATTACAGTCGAAGCAATTTAGAGAGTGCAGATTATTTTCACAGCCAATCATTAAACTCGAATATGCATCCAGAATATTGAGGGATTTAATGTGAATGTATTTTACCATGCACATCAAAAGAAATAATTCCCTGGAAGTAGACGGCCAGACTAGAATTTATATATTGAATTAAGAAGTATTTCGATGTACTTAACAAATTATATCCTTTTATTGAGCGTAAAAGCCTTCAAAAACTAGCTTTTAACTTTTGAAGATCATTTGAACCATGCATATTTTTATGAAAAAAACAGAAATAAAAATATATATGCATTTTCAGTTTTTTCATTAACCTCTAGGTTTTCCTCGTTGAGTTTCAGGTGAGGTTTTACACATTTTTCTCTTGCCGAGGTCAGAATTTTCAAGGCATTACCTACTTCACGTTAATTACATTTCCATTCCTCTCCATCCATCTCCAAGTGTTCTCCGCTCTAAGAAAAATAAGTATTTCCCAAGTAAGTTGACTAAGCGCGGCTTTTCCACTTCCCAAAATCAAATTTAATATTTTACCAATGGACCCTTCCCTCTGACGTATTTGTCGCAAGCCTCAATTCGGATAGGGCCACGGGAAAGGCCATGGGGTCACAACCTTTGGTCCCACGCACCTCACCCACCCAGGCCGGACGGAAGTAAATTTTTTAACGACCACCCCATGTTAAAAGATTGGAGTTGTGGCTGACCACCGGGGAGTATTGGAATTTAAAATGCATTGGGCGGATAAATTGAACGGAGTACAAGTTTTTTTTTCACCTCAGGAAAAAATGATCAATGGCACATTGAAAATATAATAATATTAGTATAAACCCTGCCTTCTTAGTCAAGCATGACGAAGTTTGATTTAATGTATAGAAAAATACATTACATGTCCTTTTAGATGTATTTCATAATGAACAAAAATGTAACGTTTCTAACTCAATGGTTCGTGCACGAAATTATTTTAGCACGAAAGCATTTTAGCATATAACCAGAAATATTTATATTATATGTTTTGCCAAAGTCAAACGTGACATTGTATTAACGATGTTTCATTTATTTGGGGTCCAAGCTTTTTTTGTAGCTTTCCACAAACAATTAACTCTACAAATCGTGTTAAATCTTTTCTTAAAGAGGTTAAGCTTTGGCTGATGACTTCAAACATTTTAGCAATGAAAATTACTAAAAATAATTGTAAAAACCTTTTGAAAATCTTTGTATTTATAAATAAAATTCTTGGTATAATTTCTTAGCTGTTTTATCTCTAGTTCGTGCCAATATTTTTCCAATCAACTCAATCTACAAATTCTGGTTAATATCTGGTTGCTGACTTCAAACCAATAATGAAAAAACTTTAGCAAATCGTTGTTTTTTCTTTCTTTCGGAAATCTCGTATTTAAAATATTTTCTGTATTAATTTCATACTGTTACATCTGTTGTGATTATTTTTTTATGTGTATTGCTTCTTTGTCAAGAAGGTTCCCTCGATAACATGCAAATTCCTTAGGGGTAACCTCCTGTAAACTATTTTTGCTATGTGGTTATGTAATTCTTGATCATGTCAAGGGACAATAAATAATAATTATTATATTCGATCCTTCTGTTTAGAAGTAATGCTATGCATCGATTTTTCCACGACTCGTATGTGGGTAAAAAGCCCTTAGGATATGAATTAGTTAAGAATAAAAAACATTTTGATGTGAATTAGTTACGTGGAATCATTTATAATTTAAAGTCTAAAACGTACACTTCATCTTCACCAGTAATCCCACGCAGCTAACTCTAAACCAAAAAATACCACATTGTAGCTGCTTGCTTCATAATTTTTCAACTACATCCAAATTTCTTCTATGTCCCAATGAACGGTGCGTGCTGTTCAAAAAATTCCTCAAACGTTCTTTCCTTAAATTTAATCTTATATAGGCTCCCAATTGATTAGTTATTAGTTTTTATATTCCTTATACTTTTTATGTCCATCTGAAACTTTTATTTAACAATATTATATGGGGACTGCTCAACAAATAGCGTAATTTGGATCAGTCTCAAATAAATTGTTTTTAAAGTAACCGCAATTTGTATGAGAACAAAATTTGCATATTGTTATGAACATTTTATTACATATCCTTTCGTTTGGTGTTCGTATCAACTTTGCAGGCCATTTATTTATAATATAAATATGCAAATGAAAAAAGAATGCAAGCAAAAAAACTAAATACATGTATTTGCTCATAAGAAGGAATTTGTAGATAGATAGACGGACCGACAGGCAGGCATAGAAACTTTGCTTTATATCTTAATATGTCAACCTACTTTAATGAAAAAATAACTTTTATTTGTGCAAGTTAACTTCCTTGTCAAGTTCATTTGAAATAGTCTTTTTATGTTGCGATAAGAGAGATCTTTTCGTTTTTCACTACATTATATGTACCAATTTCAAACAGACAAAATGTCATTCTTAAATACACATGCGCTTGAGATGAAAATGGCGTCCAAGTATATAAATCTTTCTCTAGCAGCTTAAACAGTTGCAATGCAGATTAATCTATGTGTATAAATATATATCTTGTTTTCACTAACGCTACCGGAGAAATAAACTTTCAACTCTTTCAATGTATTGATATTTAAAGGGCTGAGAATTTTTAGTAGAATTATGAAGCTATCTTTCGTAAAGTTACTGCATAGCATGAGCTATTTGAGTAGATCGAATAAATTTTCAGTACATATAATTTTGAATTAGCTGGAATGCACATCATCTTGTAAACAGAGCTTCGGAAGCCGTTAAAATTATAAAAAAAACTATTCATTCAGTATCCAACACGATGGAAAAGGCAAAAAAACGGCTCCATGATTGGAAATCAATCCACGAAATTTGGGGTAGTGTAGTGGTGGAAAACGTGATTGCAATTGGGCATTGGATCCTAAACAGTGGGAGAGTTCATTGCCTAAAATCTGGGCGCGGCACAGGGTCGTAATATAGCCTCAGAATTTGACTGTCAGGGTTCCTAAGGTTGCATACTTCCATTGCCTTCTTCCAAATACTCATTTTTTTAAATGTTAACTATCTAGCCCTCTCTGGTACTCAATCCTAGTGTTAATATGAGCTTTTCCATGTGGGTCTCGAGAAACATCAGCGTATTTATATCCCGTTCTGTTTATAATCGTTAAAGAACTGTCATGAGGTGTACTACTGACATGTTCCCACCCGCTCAAGTTTAATACAGGTGATTTGGCATCACTGCTAGCAACATGCTATCATCACCCCTGCGCTATTTAGCCGACCCACACGAGCCTTCTTCTCCTCATCATCACGCTTTGCGTAGGCAACTACTCTATATTTCGGAATGAATGAATATTTGGGGAGGCGACCGACGGCTATGGTCATTTGCGCCATAGGGGATAGGTAAGGGAGGAAGGGTGGATAGAAACCCGGCGTCGGCGTTAGCCTGCTCTTAACGAAAGGCGCCAAGGGGACCACGGCTTAACGTCTCATCCGACAGACGGAGCACTCTACTTGAAGTGCCCTCCACAAGACACTCAAGTAGGGATCGGGTTACCTCTGAAAAACATCCGCCTCTGCAGGGATATAAACCCTGGCCGCCCGTGTGGTAGGCGAGTACTCTAGCCACCACACCAACCCGATCCCCACTATATTTCGGTCCCATCATTAATTTGGCAGAGGGTTTAAAGACACTTTGTTTAACTCTTGCTAGTTTTGCAACATTTTTGAGGGAACAAGGCACTGGGTCCATTAATTTTCTAATGGATTTCGCTAGGAAAAGTAACATTCAACAAGTCACTACACTCTACATGGGTAAAATCAACATCCTCAACTTTAAGCTACTCCCGCGATGTGCAGCTACTGTCGGCGCAGACACTATGTACCCTTGAGTGTGAGTACGGCCCTAAAATTGAGGTGATCAAATATTTAAAGATGAATCTTGAATATTACTTTTCATTATAATATTTTTCATAAAATTTATGGTACGAAAATTAGGACCAGGATCGGGTAGTAAATGTACATTTCAATAAAAATTAGTAGTATTCAGAGGTGCTTGAAAGTCTATTATAAGTTATAACTTATTTTTGACCATATAATGATATTACTGATAGTAATATTCCTAAAATTGAATTAATCCAAAGAAATGAATTGTGCTCTACTAACGTAAAAAAGCAGATAGGAATGTAAGTACTTATAATGTCATCAGGTGCACGGATCAACCAGCAAAACTATCTTTAACGAACACCCCAGTCACTGAATCCGACCATATCGCCATTTCCAATGAAGTATCATATTTTATAAAAATATTCGCTGTCATTTGACGAAAACTCAGAAAATATGTTGGGGAAGAGTCTAACTAATATTATCATTCCATCTCCGAGGAGGATTTAATTCTTAGCAACATAATTCCAGGAGAATAAGAATTTTGTACTCAAATTTAGAATAAAGCGTCACGTAATTTTAAGTTCAGCTACCAAGAAAAGGGTGTAAATGAGCGATTTTACAGTCCAAATAAAAATAGAACTCGTAAATCAACAAACAGCTAGGATACGAATCATATGATACTTGCTTCACTTACGAAATTACATTGAACTCATGAGTGAAAATACAAGCAAAACTTCCCTAATCATTCATTCTTTCACTAAAAGTTGTGAATTAGATATAATTTTTAACTATTTTACATCTAATAAATTTATACATCTATGCTTGAACATGAATGTGAAGTATTATTCTCAATATACAATATGGGGAAACAACTCTAATTAACAAAATTGACTCGGTATACCTGGTGCAATCTAAGTTTGATGAGTATGCTTGAATCTAACATGAAGCATACAGTCCAACAATAGGGAAGAGACAAAAGGATAATGAAATTGAAGCAGATTTATAAGATGTGGATGGAGTAGACTTATTCTAACCAGACGATTAATTTGTTATCCGGAACAAGAAAATACGTGTTAATAGCCTTTTTGGTGAATGTTTTTATTGATTTTTCCTTGGGAACCAAAATCCATTTGTTCACTTGGAAATTAACATGAAAAATTGAACAAATACAAATTAATTGAATACCATGCAAATAAGAAAAATTCAAATAAAATGTAAAAAATATGTGTAGAACCACTATATGAGACATAACTACGCAGGGTACATTTTTTGGCACCAAAAATTGCTGTTTATTTTATCAACTGACCTAATACAGAAACAGAACGCCAGAACGCCTTGTAATGATCATTTCAATGATTAAACGCCTGTTCGCTCCTTCTAAACTAGAATTAAATTAGCTCATGTAGGCTCCCACAACGAAAAAAACCATTTTGATATATAGATCATGGAAAGTTCGGAGGTAATGCGCCGGATAACCAACTGTCGCTGGCCAAGCCAGCCTTTCTTACTTCAACGAATTTTAATTCGGAATATTGATTCGAGCTCTTTGAAAGAAACGAAAGAGAGAGATGGATGCACATAGAGACAAAGATAGAAAATAGGGCGCGGATTTCAAAATTAAAAAGGTCGGAAAATCTCTGAAAGTGTGAGCAAAGTAGCGAAGGGCACCTAGATTCAGACACACAGGCTCACACCATTTCTTTGTTTCCCCTCCCCTCCCCCCACAGTTGCGGAAGCTTCTATTTTGCACTTCGTTTTTTCTTCAGTTTCGCTCTCTTTTTTTTATTTCCCGCTTCGATAACAACGACGCTCTCGGAGGCGCATTAATGAGGCTCCGACCTGGCGGCGAGCATGAAAACTCTTTCGAGAAAGCAACGGCGCGAAATGGCGATGCCGTAATGCCGCGCTCACAGAGCAAAGAGAATCAAATGTAACGGATATTTACCCGTCTTTCTTTTTTTCTCTTTTCTTCCGAGAAAGAGGTTGTATGGCACGTGAAACATACATGATTTTTTTTCCAGAGCGAACATTTCATTAACTTCACCATCGCCGAACAGAAAGGTCGAAATGAGGGGTATAAAGTTTTTAGAAATTGCGTTGGCTGCGCTCTTCAAGAGCAAGTTACTATATTCGGACGCCAAATGTCGCGATATGCTTGTATTTATTAGTTATTGGCTTAATATTCATCGCGGGATAATCTAAAGATAATCTCACCTGATGGAAGAACTAGGTCAGGAGCCACTGATACCTGTGGAAACACGCCATGCCAATATTAGAGGACACATTCAGACAGCCGGAGTTTCAGGGTGACATACAGCATTACTTTAATCATGCGTTGCATCTCTACAGGTGTGACAAAATAAGACAAAAATACAATCAGATAGCAGCAAACTCCACCCCAAAGGAATATTGTCCATTGATTATAACAGTAAAATCAGAGACAGACACTATTAAAATTTTAATTATTATTCACGCCCGGGCCCTGTTGGACAACGCGAAGTACAAACTTGGAGGCGTTCCGATGTTATTGCCTTTCTTTGTGCCCACATCTCTTTCATTCTTTCTAAATGAGCTCTTTCCTTTCATTTATCCATGTGGTATCGGTACTATAGCGTTTTTCCAGTACGAAAACTATGCAATCGCTAATTTTATGCGAAAAAATATTCTATACTGAAGTTCTTCCTGAGGATTTCCTTCTTCTTTCAGATGTTCTTTAGATGAAGTTATGTATTTCATTAATCATCTAATAATTCTCATTAATCTTTCCTTTCTTCCTTAACTTTTTTCCACAGTACGTTTCAATTTCATAATTCACGCTGTAGCGTGCAGCAATGAAGGATAATAAAAGCACTGGAATCAGTTGAGAGGTTTCTTATTTAACTTTTTCATATTACTAGCAACAACGATACACGGTTCAAATTTTCACAGTAGAATGGCAAAAAAGAATAATGTATTCAATTCTTGCCATAAATTTTCTTAAAAATTTTGCTTTTGATTAAAAATTACGATTATAATAACAAATTATCATTTTTTTCAGATTTCAACATTAGCATTTTTTCTTGACAGCTTGAGGAGCGGCTTTAAGTGGCCAATTTACAGTTTACATTTTCTTATCAAAATGATATAAAAATAAAAAATGTTTAAAATATTTGTACGCATGAATAACTTAAAGTATATTCATAATTTGCACGTACTAGTGAAAAAAACGTTTTATTTTGGCCAGCATTTCAGCCACTAAACCAATCTGATTGCATTATTTTCTCCTTGTTTAATAAGAATGAGGACCCATTACCTTTTTTGATTCGAGCGAAAGATCAGTTTACTAAGAGGTGACTGAATAATCAACAACCGACTTATTCAAGGTGAAATAGCCAGTTTCTCCGCCATGCATTATAATCCAATTCCACTACAAAACTTCGATAGTGATCATGGGATTACGTGAGATGTGAAGATTTTTTTGCTGCAGTTTTGCCAAGAGAAGGTTGGTTGGTGAGTTGTTTTCAGGTGCTGATGTGCAAATATATATTTATCCAGTGTCGGTGACAGCCAAGATGATCCATTATAGCGAGAATAAGACGTTCAAAGAACTTTGGAACTGTTCGCGAAGTAACTTTAACGGAGTCACCCGCTGATGGTAACATGGTTATGTGCTAATTCACAGTGGAAAAATCATCCACCTGGACTGGAATTCGAACCCAGATGTCTCATTAGTTAAAGCACTCGGCGCAAAATCGAGAGGACTGGGATCGAATCCCAGTCCTAAAGAATGATTTTTCCACTGTTTATTTCACACAATTTCGTGACCACTAGTTGGTGACTTCGTCTAAGTCGGCGCACCCAGTTCCAGAGTTTAATTAAAATACCCAAAGTAAACACCTTTGTGGTTGAAATTGACTAGCGTCATGGAACATTATTTCTCTCTATTCTATATCACTATTTAATGAATTGAAATATACCAAAATAAGGCATTTGTATGAGATATTCATGATTAATATGCTAAAATTTATTATTGACAATAATGTTCATTTGAATGAAATATTCATAATTAATATTCTAAAAGTTATTATTGATGATCTGTTCCATACTCCTGGTTTTCAATATTCTTCCGGTCGAATCAACGAGCCAGTGGAACGTTTGTTGCCAAACAACCAACAAACACAGAAGAACACTCAAATAATGAGGGGAACCAACAACGATGAACTTCGCGGAAATCTTTGTTCTAATATCTACTATTTCATAGCATTTGAATCCCTGTAATTGATTTGAAAATATCGGGACTCTGCCATTTTTATTTCAAGTTGGTTAATTAGTTGATCTATGATGAAATAATGCAGTGTGATCGACAAAATAGAGCATTTCAGTTTACGGCTCTATTATATTTTTATCCGGCAAAAGGACTCAAATAAAAATAGATAAAGTTCAACCCTATGACATACTCCGAGCCGAGGAGAGTTGGAAACGGGGTAAACGATATATCGGCTGTCATGAAAGTGATTTCATTCCCTTCCCTACTAAATCTATCTATCTACTATTGACCTTCTAAATCACATCAATTTCATCCCTTAAGATGACTTGAAAATATCAGAACACTACAATTTTTGTTTCGAGTTGGTTAAATAGTTTATCCATGGTGAAATTATGCAGTGTGATCGACAGAAAAGTTCAATGCAGTTTACTAATGAATTATGTTTTCAGCAAGCATGAGGACTCAAATAAATGGATACAGGTTTACCCTATGACATACTTCGAGTCGAAGAGAGTTGAAAACGGGGGAAACGAGATATCGGCTGTCATGGAAGTGATTTCATTTCCTTCCCGCATTTCCCGATCCGCTCTGTCCCCTCCCAAATGGAGGCGCGGAGGTACGGGTTTGAGAAACGGATGTTTATGGTGGAGAAATTCTTATTTACGCCTCCATTATTAAGCGCCCGGCGGGGATAATAAAATATCTCCCAACCCCCCTCTCCCGCAACCCCTCGTGCCGAGGGTGCAATAATTCGCGACAGGACACCCCCATTCCCCCGCCCCCAATTTCGCCCCATTTGAAATATTAAGGGCCTCCCGGAATTGAAACAGCAGTTCCCAAGCGAAATACGGTATATACACCACCGGCGGCTGGGCTGAAGTACAGTGGGACCGCCGAGGAAATGGAGTACCCAATGAATGCTGGTCCTGAAATTGTTCCACCGGAAAGTGCTCGGCCGCGAGTTACAACGACACTTTTTGACCCTCGCTTGGCCGTCGGCAACATTTCCTTCTCCTCGTCAAGCTTTCTGAAGGAATCATGTGTTAGATTTTCTCTGTTCAAATATTACAATTAGTCTATGGCGCAACGCGAATTTCTACTCGTATAAATGATAGCGCATTTACTTTGGGACAGCACTAAAAAAGATAAAAATGCCGATGCATTAATTTAATTACGAACAAAAAGTAATGATTAGATCAGAAACTTAAGTAATGAATGAGAAATAGGTTACTAGCTATAAAAATGACGATGATGAGAATTACACCGGGAGAGATCAGAAATGACGGAGAAAGAAACACAGGAATGTGAAATGAAATTGGAGTTCATAGCTTTATAATGCAGAAATTAATCGGTAATGATGGCGAGATCCTTTAACTAAACCGAAAAGGGGTAGTATCCAAAGTATTCGGAAATAAGAGAGAGAAGACGATTGACGTCCTAAGGGAAAACTACGAAAACGGTAGATAAATGAAGTAAAAGATACTGACAAAATATACCACGGATGACGTAAAATATGGATGACTTGAACCACGACCACCGTAAGACAGACAGAATTCTCTCTCTCGGTGGACGTGTAATGAGGAAACTTGTTATGGCAGAAGAAGACAAGAAAAGGTTGGTTTTCTCATCTTTTCAGACTGACAGACAGCGAGAGCAGGAGCGGCTAAGTATGTGTGCAAATGACGGCATCTCTTATATATACTAATCAATGTAATAGCACCAATTGAGCTTAAAAATACAGGCCTTCATACGTAGTCCTTATCCATTAATGAGAGAAGTTTAAGATGAGTAAGGTTACATTGCTACTAATGTTTTAGAATCCGTGCCTTACAATAGTTTTTCTTAAATATTACATTTTGCTCATAGGTGAGCCATGAATTCCCCATGCTACAACAATGGAGAGTTGTATTTTAACAATATATTCTCGATCCGAAAAAGGAATAGGTACAAAAAATATTCCAGGCATTAGTTCTTTGAGGCATGTTTGTTGGAATTTCTCTCTCAACCTTTTTTTAAATTTTTACGTGTATCTTCAGCTATAGGTAAACGTTGAGGTTTAAAAATCACTTAATTTGCATTCTCAGTTAGTAAAATTTGAAAGATAAGTAGATGTGATGATGAAAGAATTAAAGAATACATTCTTTTGGTGAAGCATGGAAATTTTCCAGCAAAACCCGGACCAATTCAATGTTTCTAGAGAGATCAAAATCAAAAGTAGAATATGGTGCCAGAAAACAAAAAAAGGTTTTGTTTTCAGCGTGAGCATTTAATAATAAACATCACTGCCAACATTTACTTTTCTTAAATGCGTATGGATCAGGTAGCCTTTAAATAAATGATGAGCTGTAGATCCAATCATGCCAATAGCATATTGTGAAAGGTAAGGACTCTTTGAGTCTTGGTAAGCACTCATAAAACCATGAGAAAGTTCGCATACCCGCGAAAAATCAAAGACCTATCATAAAGGGTGTAAGGCAATAAAGACGGGAATAATAATAAATAAGTGAATAAATGGGTGAAAGATGGGAACCTAATAAAACAACATTCTCTTGCGATATACAGAAGGCACTTTGAAAACTTTCCTTTCATTCAGTAACCTATGTCACATGCTTTGAAATTAAGTAGTAACGAAAGAATGGAGTTAAAGAAGAAAAAAACATGCATGAGATATCTCTTTCACTCACCGCTTAAAAATTGCAGCGAGAAATTAAATCCTAAAGAACCTATTTGCATACGATCCGTCTGAAAATAATGAGATTGTCATCGCCATACGATGAGATTGTTGCCGATGGAAGCACGTGATCAAGACCGAAGAAAGGTAGTGATCGATCAAGTTTCAGCAGTCGCGTCCTTGGCTTTATCATCGTCTGGGACATCGAAGGCAAACACCTCACGACCTATTCTCACCCTCCGTCACCCATGTCTTCAATAAACTTCTCGGAATGCAGCAGAGCGTAATTGAATACCCCGAGATGCATTCCTTGGGGAAGACATACTTTGGAGGCGAAAGGTTTCCTCGAGTAGCACGGCATTCACGGGGTATCGAGTCGATTGCAAATACTCTGAGGAAGCGCTTGACTCAGTGAAAGTCGGCGGTAGAATCTATTTTCTCGGTAGCAATAGATAAAGATACTTTCCGATTTTTTGGATATTTTAGGAGAATCTATCGCATAAAAGAAAAAGACATTGGGTACTCCAAAGGGGTTGTACCTTACCGATCAAGTTTAAGCATCCAGAATGCCGACCTTGAAAATGGCATTGTCGTCTAATTCTAAGTTCCGCAAATTAATTACCCCTGTGAAAATTATAGTACAAATCAAAATGTTTTCATTCACTCACTATATGCAAACTTAAAACTTGAACGATTTAAAATAACGATCGAATTCAATGTTACCATTGTGTCGACAAAAAGGCTGGTTGAATTCCTCAAAAAGCTTTTCTCATTTTGCCAAAGTAGCACGAAGAAATAAGGGCATTAAATGGAATGCTAAAAATAGTAACGATACGTAACAGTTAAATGTGATTTTTTTTGCTCATCAGAAACCAGACAAATGCAGCGATAAAATAACCACCAAACGTTGCTGATAATTGATATTGGAGTAACCTAAATCGCATGACAACCGTGAGCTTCAGAATTTTGAAAACGATAAAAGAGTGGAGACGAAACATCACCGTTTTATGGTGTGTATATGAACTCGAGCGGCTGCAATGTTCCTTAAACTATTGTCATTGCAGCAAATGGTGATTGAATATCATTGAGAAAAAGGTAATTGGCCTATATCCCTGCAGAGGAGGATGTTTTTCAGAGGAAACCCGATCCCTACTTGAGTGTCTTTTGGAGGGCCCTTCGAGAACAGTACTCCGTCTGTCGGATGAGACGTTAAACCGTGGTCCCCTTGGCGCCTTTCGTTAAGAGCTAATGTCGACGCCAGGTTTCCATCTACCCTTCCTCCCTTACCTATCCCCTATGGCGAAAATGACCCTTCATATCGGTCGCCTCCCCAAAATCCAATCCAAAAAGGTAACATAGCTTATCTAACAAACGCTTTATTTGCAATAGAGCAAAATAAATCTCTTTACTGCCACAAAAAATCGTGTTTTACAATATTGTTACAAATTTTACAATACATAATTTACAATATAATATACAATCCGTGCATACGAGGCCTATCACTATAAGAAGATAAAAGTATATGATGTCAAACAAGGAGAATTTAAATGTAGTTTAAAATTGACTCATCTACATTATATGTGTGTATAGTTGTATATCTTGCAAATACACAATTTTTCTCATTTTAATGACGATATGACATACCCTGAGAGCTATTATGTTAATTTTTCCTTCAGCGGCAGCCTGCGGAGGTAGAGATGATTTAATGTTTTGCCATGTATTTTAACCCCGTACCAACCAATTGTAGTATCATTGATAATCAGGCCGAGTAAGAGTAAAGGCTAACTTGGAACAAGTTCATGTGTATAAAATGCAAGCTTTCACGTCACTTCCTGCATCAGCGGAAGTCTTAGCATCGAGGATTGGCACAAATGTTAATCTGAGAATTACAACCACTCTACTACCCATATAATGCAACAGTTTCCAACTGCTTACGCTAATTTAGAAAAACAGTTTTTGACAATTTAAAAAATATCTTTCTATACTTTGCCTTAAGATTGCTCTTCCTTAATACTTATTAGATTATGGTGAAGGTAACATAAGGCTGATTTGAGCACACAAGTTCTGAAACTAGCCAAGCCGGAGTTTTCTCGAATAGCCATTTTTGGGAAAACAACGGCAGTGATTTCCTTATTGCATAAACGGTAATACTACTACCATATACTCCAGTGCAATAAACAAGGTGGGCTATTTGTACATCAAAACGTGGGCAGACATTGAGAAAGTGATGGTTTCAGGCGTAACTTAGAGGAATAACTTCATGATTGTAGATTGAAACACTTTGTAACTTCCACATGAGAAATTTACTTTAACGACCTAAGTTTCGTTACTGTGCGACATCATAAGGCAATTCATGACTGAACTCAATCCACACCTCCTACTGATCACTATGCTATAGTTTCATCCCACCCCCTTCTTACTCAATCCCCTCCCTCTTGCTGCCTTCACCACGCCACTTGCCTCTGAGAGTATATATTTGTATGTAAAAATCTTGTAAATTACCTGATGATGTCACACAGTGACGAAATCTGGGTCGTTAAAATAAAATTCTCGCGTGGAAATTACATATTTCAAGTACAAGTGTTTCTATCTCTCTGACAAGGTGGGCTATTTGTACATCAAAACGTGGGCAGACATTGAGAAAGTGATGGTTTCAGGCGTAACTTTGAGAGTTTGACCCGGTGGGACAAACGAACAACCAGCAATATAATTATCACATTCCATCGCAGAAAAAAACAAGGTCAGTTAGGAAGTATGAATTAAATTTTATTTTTGCCTCCGGCGGTGCCAACGCTTACGCTACGTTTCCTTGCAGCTGTTTTTGCATTTCAGGACACTATGTTGTCAATCACAAGCGAGATCTTCCACAAAGTCTGCGGCGCCGTCGGAGTTGCCTGTCTTTCTTAGCCTTTCTTTTTGCCCAACTTTTGCCGCAGTACGTTTCACCAGGGCTGCGGCAGGGAGAAATAGAGACCAATCTTTTCTGTCATTCGTTGGTCTCGGGATTCTTTTCGGTTATTCGTTGGTCTCGGGAATTGTCGGTCTCTGATATTGTTGATAAGAGATGAATTTAGGCCGTGCAGTTCATCGCCAATATTCCTCGTGAGCAAAGGTTTTTCATCATAAACTCTAGAGCAAATATTATATGTCCACAAAGACCATGAATAATCAAGAAGATAATGCCACACGGTTTTCCTCCTTCTTTTGTTTTCATACGATGCAAACGCTGCTGATGCATCGGGGTATGAGTGCGACGTGAAACAGCGTCAAAATAACGCATGAAAACGGCTTCTGGAAAGTGTGCAATTAGAAACAGGAATGTACGATTGCAATCTCGTACATCGTGTTTCAAAGCCAGAACTCCGCGAAGCTTATAGGAAACAAACCATTCTGTCAGATTTTCTCATTGCTTCTGAATAGTTTACGAAGATAATAAATAACTTAGGAGAATTTGGATTACTTTTCTAGACAATATTTTCTTCTCATAGTTATCAACCCACATTACCCCTGGAAAAGTGAATCTATCAAAAATTATTGAGTTTGCAAAAACTTCAGAGGGAACAAAAAGTTAAGTACCATAAGCGATGCGGCGGAATTTCAACAAACAGGAGAAAAATATTGCATTTTTCCTAAGGTAAAATAGGTGTATTCCGATCTAGGACTTGCATGTAAAAGAAGTACGTCCTATATTAAATTACACGTAGAAAATGTTTTTACCACTGGCAGATTGCAGTTCCTGCCATCCTTGTTCGTGGAGGACGACTTATTACGCTGGTGAACTGGGTTGATAGTAAGAAGCAATAGGAGGAGACAAGCATTCATTCTAATTTCGTTTTGACATTTTACGGCTTTGTTGTCAGCCTTTCATCATTCCCACAACTCTCAAGGGAATCTCCAGAAAAACTCGCTCTTACTCAAGAAATTCCCATCAATTCATACAAGGGGCAATATCAAAGTTCTGATTAATAGCATGATTACCTCTGAAAGACTTATCGATTTCCCCTGCTTTCTTGCAGACCGGGACTAGGGAGCAGAGGACTCCAATTCTAATGGAGGAAGAATGGACATTTCATTCCGTTGGCAAGAAATATGAGAGCATAAATGAAATAATAAAGAGGCCGCAATTTAGGAGAAGCCGGTGCCCTCAATGAAGGAAAAAATATATACATATATTGAGAGAACCAAATATCAAATACTGAGAACCTTTTGGGATCATGATTTGATGCTATGGAGATACTTGAGTAAGAAATTTAACCACTGCTATATGTCGAATGCAATCAGAGGTGTAACTCTCTAGGCGGTGAAGACAAAAAGGGCTTAACTCGCAAGGGCATTTTCTAAAGGAGGATGATTTAAACTAATTTAAACATTTTTTCCACTTCTTTGATGGTCTCCCGATTTAATTAAACTATTGATGAGGATGATAGAGCTCAAATGCTTATCAAGGCATAACAATGTGGTAAGTCTTCGAATGAAAACACTCTCAAGACAAGATCATTGACACTGCCGATGCCATCCTTGATGCCTGCATATCGATTCATGTAAAGTATTTGTAAAAGTGTATTATGCAGCTGGTGTTACTAATACTCCAGACGCATTAACTACCAATTACAAAAGGCACATCCTTCAATGTTATGTTTTTTCGACTTCACTGCATGGAGTAGAGGCCTGGACTCGGAGAGGAAGGTCAAGCCATTGAAATGTGGCTCCACGGACGCATTTTAAGGATTACCTTTGTGGATTATGAGTAGAACAATTTCTTCACTGAATGGGTTTTTAATCCAAACAAAAGAGGAAATTAAACAGCGGAAATTACAATACCTTTGACAAAAAACGTGATGCGAAGATAAACGTCGAATTCCTCACTGAGCCATTAAAGGGAAAGTTGAAGACATACGAGGTCCTGGTATAAGAAAACTATTTTTGCAAGTCGATCTGAGAAAGTCATGAAGAGTACAGAGGTGAAGCTAATCCAAAATTCATTAAGCAAGTCAGACATTCCCATGACGATAGCCAACGTCAAGACGGTTACAGGCCAAGAGAAAATATAATAATACTGAAAATTGGATCACTCTTATTTGGAAAAATCGTACTGTTATGGCATAGAATTTATATCCTGAAAATAATTATAAATAAAACACTACGAACAATGGTTTCAATTTGTGACATAATCTTCTCAGATTGTTTCTTCTTGCATGCAAACCCTGAATTGAATGGATACAGTCGAGGTGTAAGAAAGTTAAGTATGTACTTAGTTAGTACTTAGATGCGCGAACTTTACCGCGAGAAAAAAAACTTATTTCATGTCCATAGCTTTCTTGTATAAAATTATCATGTGCCCTATAAATCCATTAAATTAATGAGCAAACTTATAAGCATACAAACCATGAAACTCAAAGCAAAACCAGGAAAATTTTCCTTCGTGTGAGCCCAGAAAATGTAATGTATATTTTTGTTTTGTTAAATCAACATTCTCACTTCCCGCATTCACTCGCATAATTTTCAGCATTCTCTAAATCACACCTTCTATTTTTAATGTCATTGCCTGGAGAATTCATGGGTCGAAAGAGAGGTGCGGGAAAAAAGTCAGCCTTGCTTCCACGCAGGTTTTTACTCTTTCTGCTCCACTCTCCAGTTTCGGTGGCGAAGAGCACGCCTTACAGTAATTGAGCCGTCTAGCGTCGCATGCGACACATAATTCACGGTTTTAGATTCTCAAGCAAGATACCGCTTGGTGAGTGCGCGGTGGAAGAGCTTGGAAAGATTTACTCTCGGGAGACGATCACAGTAACTTTTTCCTCCCTGCAGGGAGCCGAGAAAGCCGAAGAAGTGAGGAATAAAACGATTTTCTTTCATCATGAGAACGCGGAGCTTTGAAGTTAATAAATATATAGTTCTCTATTTGTAACATTCAAAATATCCTCTTAAACTTATCCAAAACTGGTGGAAGTGATGCTATTTTATGCTCCTGGAAGCAAGGGCAGCACGGATGTCAGACGTATAAAAGGTAGTTTTAACAGAATATCTCAAGCGGAAGTATTCTAACAGCATAAGCTAAGGTTAAGATTTCTACCAGACAGGGAGTCGGCAAACGTGTGCAAACACAAGATTGGAAGTAAGGAATATAATATGTATTATGAATATGGTCTATTACACAACGTAGTATGGGCAACAGCTGCGGAGCAAAAGAGATTGGAAACAATGTAGATGTGGTGTTATTGTAGAATGATGGTCAAACGGACGGAGAAAATCGCCTGCGAGGAGTTAGAAAGAGAACACGTGGTAATATAACTTTGCTGAGCCGAAATATTTTTTGTTTATTCTTCTAGCTGTTTTCTTTCGGGATAGGAAAAGGCTGACAGCTAAAGTTATAAGAACGAAATTCTATGATGAAAAAAATAACTCACCTTGATCTGGACTCTTGCTCGGATTCCTCATTGTAGCTTAGTTATTGTGACTAAGCCTTGGAAACTTAATCTCCATCAATAATTTACCACACTGTACTCCATATTTGCTTAGGATATTCTAATATTTGTAAAATTATTTTTGTATTTCTCCTATCTTAGCAGAAAAATAATGACGGAAGAAAATAAAGAGGAAAAATTACAACAGATTGTCTTAGGGGAAAAATAGTTTTAGGTATCATAATAAGAAATTATGAAATATATTAGGACTTAAAATTTCAGCTTAGAGAAAACGCACAGGAAAACTGTTGTAAACCAGTAAGTAGAATCAATGCCGGGTGATGATGATGATGTAAAATTTTCTTTTTTCAGGTTTGCTGCCAATTCTTTTCTAGTTAATTCTCCTTTCTTAGATTCTTTTAATTTCTTCCTGGATCACACAGTATTCCTTATTTCCGTATGGTTAATTATCTCTCAAAATATTTTACATCCTCTTTTTAATTAGTGTTACTTTTTGTTCCTTTCTCATGTTGTCATCGACTAACTGCTCTTCTATTGTTTTCCCAAGCCTTCTCCTAAGGTTCATCAATTTAACGGTTTCTTGTAACGCATCTGTGAGTGTTTCTGTCGCATCTTCTATATAATAACTGAGTATTGGTCTAGTTATAGCCTTATGCATTCAAGATTCTATTTCTTTAGCTACATAGCATTTCTACATGGCATTTATAGGAACTCGATTCACTGTAAGCCTGGTCCATTTGAGTTTCCACTTCTTTATTTATCATTCAATATCCTAATATGTGTGCTTTTTTCCACTTGCTCCACAATCTGTTTGCTAGTTTACATCTCATAGTACTTTCGTTACCGATGAAGATATTGTTTCATTATTAGATACACCCATTTAAATTTTTATTCCAAATTTTGATGCAGCTAGTGTAACAACCGTTTTAGGCCATTCTCTCAGTCTCAGTAGATCATTAACGTGTCATTACTGTAGCATCTTAATCAAAGGTGAAGAGTGCATCGTAATCTGATCTTGATTTGATGTGTATTCCCTCTCAATTGATGCGAAAAGAAAAAACATAAAAAATCCTCCTGATGGGAATTTAAACGCATCTTTTAAATTTCCAGGGGGACTGGCGTTGCCTAGCAAAGCAGTTTCTTGAGCCAAACAGTAAGAGGCCTTTTGAGGGCGTGAATATGGATGGTTTGCTTCCAAAGCCAACGTCGGGGAGTTACTAAATTGAAGGGAGTAAAGGAGGAGGCGGCAATTTTACGTTGCACAGCGTTGAGTACCGAGGATGGTAGGAGGTATATCCCTTGCAATAGAATTCCATCGTTCCCTCCCGACGGGGAAGAGCGGTGAAGACGGAAAGAGACGTATAGAGGTTGTGAAGTGGGCCAACGGAAAAACAGCAACGGCCGGAGAGAGAGGGAGTTGAAAAATTAATGTATATGTACAAAAAGTGAGAGACGACTAAAGCTAATTTTCTTAGTAGTACTTTTCACCTTTCGAAAACTCACGTGTGGAACTTTCAGAAGGGAACTGGCTCCGAAAATTACATCAGAAAGGATTAAAAGAAGGTTTGAGGGATAAAAAAACGGGTTCTCCATCACTTCACAAGCGTTTTTCCGGCGACCTCAAAGAAATTGATTACTCAAGGTATTTCTCCAGCTTGCGAAAATTGAAAGGTTTCCCATGAAGCACAAAAATCACTGAACATTTTTTCAGTTTTTTTCATATAATCAGAAGAGATATGCAATGATGTAGGTATACAAAACTAAAATATTCATTTAATTTGATTATTTAAGTGAATATCCGCAACTTTTTAAATTCATGTCATATTGCACGAATAATAATCTCAGCATATAAATATGCATTTATCAGAATTATTACCTCAACTGAGATAAAACGAAAGATTTTTCTCCATACCGGTTTATTTAGATGGCCTTTAGGCTAACTCAGATATTCCTATAGACTTAAATTAATTACTTAATAGAATTATTAGGAGATGAAGGAATCCAGATGTTGGTTTAGACGCTCAGTCTCCGGCTGAAGAACTGTTCACTTATCGAGGAAGAATTTTTATATCGATTTAGTATTTTAAAATAAAAATTATTATAGTATTAATAGCATATAGAGCATTTAATTACGCCCCTTAATGCTGAAACTTGAGTTTAATGAGAAAAAATTCAATCTCAAACACGATTCGTTGATTTCATGTATCTTCAATTCACACTGTCCATACATGTCAGAGAAAATCACGACATAAATATGATGAATACTTGTATTTATCTCATTTGAGATTTATTCAGGGTTCAATTAGAATTTTCTGTACAATAATAGTAAATTTTTCAACGAGTTTTTTTTTAATTTCCGGCTATTATTTTTTCTTGTGATCCATTGGTTATGGTGGGTTGTCAAGGAAACGGATTGCACCTAAAACGGCTTTTTCCTTCTTTTTGCCCTGTCTCCTAATATGACGGCAAAATATGGTTCACAATATGTCTAAACTCTCTTTATCCCATCCATAAAGCTTCTTCACTCTCTTCCCCATCTCAGCTTAAGCAAAATCCATCCAACCTATAACGGCCTCTAACAAAATATTTTTACTGAGAATTTTCTACACAAAATATTTTAGAACATAATGTCTCAAAAATAGTCTTGAGACGGATTTTAGAACAAAAGTACTCATTTTCGATTGTCAAAACATCAATTAGATATTAAAGTACTGATCTATAATTCGTCAGTCTGACGTCAACATGCACAATGGAGTGCATTTTATTTTGAGCAAATTGCAGGACAGATAAGAAATTTGTGATGAAAATGAGTCGAAATAGGCAAAAATCTTTAGAAATAGACCCGGCATGCGCAGTTTCAACGGATCAATGGAACAATCAGCGTTGGCCACAAGTAAGTGAGAACGAACAAGGCCATAAACATTAAGAGTAGATGTCGTTTAATCATGGAAATTAAGTTGCTCCGAAAGTAACGCCTTGTTTTCTTAAGGGCACTCGTTAGAGTAAAGATATGGTAGATCCCTTTTGCAAAGCGGACGAAGGCGTTGGTCAAAAAAACGACACTGGTTTCCGGAGGGCAAAAAACGTAGTGGGCGGAGGAGTAGAGGAAAAAGTCCGATTACGAAATGAGATTCCCTTAAGGGCTTAGGACCGTGAGAGGAGAGAAGCAGGGTGAGGATAAAGTGAAATTGGCTTAAGTGACGGAGTGGAAGAGACCATTTAAGTCAACCCTTTTCACAAAACCTCTTGTAAAATACAAAAGTTACATAAACAGATGGCACCAAGGTTTTACAAGGGCTATTCAAGTAAATGGACGAAGCGTGCGGAACACAAATGAAGCGATGAGATTTATATATGTGATACATATATGTTGAGAGATAATTATACTGGCTCCTTTTTATTAAAATACATCTATGCCTATGTATACAGGATCCTAAATTAATATTGACTATGTATAGAGGACCCTAGCATTAGAAGTGTTATACCGGGTACATATACGTATATCTTTCGTGTATTTCTCCGTTGTTTTTTTGACTGTGATCTTAACCCTTTCACAGCCTATCTGGTTTTCAACAAGCGTTCTTAGAGAATGTCATTTTACAATGAAAAAACGAAAGTCATATTCGTATTATTTTCTTCATACTCGTATTCTTCATGTATTCACTTGGTTCAATTACACCGCACCAGAGATCGCCACTGCCGCGTTCAAATTCATATTAGAATGATAGACTTCGGGCGTCTGTCGCGGCCAAAGAAAAAGTTTTTTCAGGGTCGTGGACTATAGTCGATCATCGCGGCGAAGCACAAATATTTGCAGATCGACCTTTGTCGACCATCGCGGTGAAAGGGCTAAAGTGCTTTTTTCCAGTAAGAAATTCACATTTACAGAGGAATAAATGCTTACTGAATTATCTCAAGTAAAAAATAATGATGGGCTATTACCGTTTAAAAAATTCCAAAATAAAGAGATTTATTCACTAAGATTTATCTATCCTATATTTGCGTTGCGATGCGAAACTCGTTTTAAAAATAATCATTGGTTTGCACAGAATTGATGTTCACTTGCCCCAAAAGCTTGAATTCAGAATTATTTTTTGCAAAAATAGGAAGGAAATTAAGTCTTCATGTATGATCTGTTGCTTAGGTTCTAGGCGTAAGCTTTCATCAGGTGGAAGACCAAAAGACCTGCAAGTCGATGATCTCACCTCAATAGAGAGGAGGGTTAAAGGAGATGGAACAAAAAGAGTGGTTTAGAAGATTAAGGAGCTTTGATCGACCTAAGACTGGGGAGCCTAGGTACTCCTCTAGTCAAAATGAGCCACGTGTATGATACCTAATTAGTACAGCTCAGGAAACCAGAAAGCGTGCAGTCACATTTTTGGCTGCGTGGCGAATATAGGGATGCGAGAAAATGATGGGAGTTCTTCGAATAATGTAACTAACTTGTCTTTCCTATCCTTGTCCTACATTTGAAATGGAATGGGCTAACCTTGAGAAAAAAATGGAAATTTAGTGTGACAAAGACACCTAACATAGAAAAAGAAAGCAGTAGCAAACCTACAAGCGGTTTCGTTATTAAATGGTAACTATGTCACCACTAAATCTAGGGTAATAAGTTAAGACTTATTTAAAATACAAAATTTGCTCGAGGTCTACTTCTCCTACATTCAAAATCCATCATCACTTAAAATGCAGATGGATTCTAAAAGGTCTTCAGTTCATGTACTTGACTGCACCGGCAATATAAAGTACGGCGTGAAAAGCGCAATAGATAGCCTCAGAAAAGGGGAAAAAAGTTACACACTTCATTGAAAAACTATGAAAATAAGGGAGATGGAAAACTGGAACAATGCTTCAACCTAAAGGTTCACTGAATCTATTGCTGCTACTCTCTGAGCTACCCACTCGGGAAAAATAAACAGGACGTTGCTAGGAAATAGGAAAATTTGTGTGTATACTAACTTGTATGATATGAGGACGTCAAAAAGCAGTCAAATATAAATTTATATACATCATTTATGCTGAAATGAGTTAAATTTCCGTTTATTTCAGCACATTTTATTTATCATTGGTTCTGCTTATCTCTCCATTCCATGCGAATACGTTGAAAGGAAGTCGTCCGTACGCCTATTATTTCTTCGGGAAGCTAGGAGTCAGCAAGAACTGTCCACATATCCGGCCGAGGGGAAACTTTAGCGGAGAGTCATAAGAAGGTGGATATCAGTGCGTTAATGGCTCGGAGGAGAAAGGCGGAAACCGCGAAACAAATGACTGAGATACGACCGGGTTAAGCCGTCGCCGCCTTGAGGTCGCCGCGGGCAAAAAAAAGACGGACGAAAAAATCCCTAGACATCAGTCTTCTCTATCTCTAAGGGGAGGAATAAGGGGATTTGGTGGGGAGTTGTGCAATCCTGAGGCCCCTAATGGGTCACGGGTGACATGTGGGGTAGAGAAGAACAAGAATTGCAGGGGACACATTAGCCTCAAGAAATGAGGGAGCGGTTGCGGATAGGGTTATATTCTCCGTCAATTCACACTCACTAAGCCAATAAGTTTGCACAGCTTAATGTTAGCTATATTTTAAAAACTATCTTGCACCAGCCAACAGTCACATTAATAACAGCAGGGACCCCATTTATGTATGAAATGCGGATTTTGTCATTGAATATTAAAAATAAATCAAGGGACTCAATATAAACCAATAAAAAACAAACAAATTGTGCGAAATTCCATAGAGGAAAAATCATCCGCCTTGGCCGATATTGTCTCGGTCAAGGCGGATGATTTTTACTCAGTGGAATTTCGCACATTGTGCATTGCGGGTGACTCCGTAAGGTATTATCCGTGGCTTGTCCCGGATGACTCAAAATCAGCCAAAACCAACCAAACTTATGATCAGGGGGCTTACATGGTAATATCTTTAACAATGATTAATTTCAGACTTTGAAATTCTGTAGTCGCTCCGGAGAAAAATGTACTATTGCATGATCCTTTCTGAAGTCCAAGCAGAGAGGGAGAAGAAAGAGAATGATATTTATAGTCTAGATGAACAGAGATGGGACTTACATTGAGATGACGGAAAGAAATCATCTAACAAGACTAGGTCTCGGGACTGTAATTATACTCGATGATAGAGGGTAAGTTTCAACGGAGTTGAGTATAGAACAAGACAGTATAAATGGAAGAGAGTAGAAGTTCTGACAGCCCTTCCATTTTATCCTAGCTGAGCTGATAGATTTCCCTAATCATTCGTATATCTCAATTAATCACACAATAAACCACCTGGGTGAATACAAAGAGTATAGATCCACGGATATAAAAAGCGGAGGAAGAAAAACTCTGGATACATTGGTCTTATCTATCTCATGTAGGACGATATATGGGATCAGGATTGGGCATATACGGGTGTGGTGACCCTTTCGGAGAGGGCATTGCGGAGGGAAGAAGAGCTAAAGAGAACTTTAGCCTTTGGAAATAAAGGAAGAAGATCTTACTGGCACAGCGCCCCTATGGGAGCCCCTATAGCATCTAAGAGGATTCACCGTAATCCATTGACCAAGACGGGCGCCGGAACCAACTTACTAACGTGAGCTCCCGAGATGGGAATGCAAAACAAATTGAGGTCTGGCATGTCCGGGGCTATGGAGATGCTGTTAGCATGGGTGGATTTAAGTGGCTGTAAAAGGGTTAATGACCAGAAATCCAAGAATTTATGGACATCATAAAGCGGTATCCTTCATGGTGGAAGAACTTCAGGCGGAATCATTACTTTGCGGAGTGAGAATGAAATAGGGAATATTCCATTCGCTTTTTTTACTATCCCCACCCATTTTTTTCCGGTATTATTGGGAAAATCCTTTGACAACCAATGAATGAATATTTTATATTTTCATATAATCAAATGCAATTTCAACCGATTACATCGCTCAAGTAGCATATTTAGGAACGTTTCTGGTAAAATCACGGAGTAAGATATGGGCTAAATAGAATAATTGTAAAGCATACAGAGTATGCCAGGGACAAGGCCTGTTCATATTCTGTGATTGCACCAAGTTGGTAACCAAATGATATTGTCTTATGCCCAGTTTCAGGAACGACACATATGTGTTCATCAAAGTTATAACCTATAAGCCATGTCAACCATTCAATAAGTGTCGCAGAGACATTTAATATATATTTATTGGTTTTATAACTTATCGTATGTTGTTATGAGCTCCATAAGTGGCCACCATGAACCACTCCATGAACCACTTGGAGACTTAATTGCTAGATAAAAGAGTTGCTGTGAGACAAATGACCTGTTAATTTTACACTTACTGACTAACTATTATGTGCATGCCAATTATCCATAGGCTAAACTTTCGTGAATCGTATCCGGCGGTAGAAGATTAAATCGAATATTCGAAGCTATTGATTATTGGTAAATAAGTTATGTAACTAGTACATTTGTTCCTGCAACCCAAAGAACTTATGATTTTATGGCCTCAATTTGTTTTGCATTCCTATCTCGGGAGCTCACGTTAGTAAGTTGGTTCCGGCGCCCGTCTTGGTCAATGGATTACGGTGAACCCTCTTAGATGCTATAGGGTGGGGCGCTGTGCCATTAAGATCTTCTTCCACTATTTCTAAAGATTTTATGAGATCTATAAATTTATGGATATTCATGAATCATAAATATTGATTTCATAAAAAATTTTCTTACAAACGGCCATTAGTGGTGAAACTGGTTGACTTAGGATACATCAATTTGGAATCTATAAGGTTATACTGATGTAGAGCACTGCCTGTAGTCGCTACGTAGGAAAATGTACTATTGTGTGATACTTACTTAAGTCCAAATAGATGGAGAGAAGAAAGAGAATAGGATTTGTAGACGAGCTAAAGAAAGCAATCGTCTGTGGAGACTAGGGTCCGTGTTTGTAATCATACTCGAGGATATTGTGCTTCAATGGAGTAGGGTACAGCACCACACAGTTTTAACGGAAGATAGTAGAAATTCTGAAACTGTTTACTCCCCCTTCCATTTAAACCAGGCTAAAAATGATAAATTTCCATAATCATTTAAGGGATGAAAACCAGGGAAATTCCATGCCAATTTTATAAAATCGAGGATATTTAAGAAGGTAGTGCAATTACGGCGATTTTGCTAAAATACATGGCTGGAAAAAATAATATACTGAGAGAGAATAAAACGGGTTCATATTTGACCGAAATATACCCGGTTGCTATAGAGACCGTCATCTGATCGGTACACAGCTACGAGAATTTCTCAGTAAGGTGCGAAGAGGAAATGGATCTCCCTGTAATAGTACGCAATTGAATATATAAATACTTTGTATATATTTCCATTAGCATGGAGTTTTGAAATTTCATTCGCACCAAGAATATTTTTAAATGCTAGTATTAAATGTAGTCTAAGACTGGCAGAAAACAGGTGGCAGGAGGACTTGAGATAGAAGTCTTCGCTGATTTAAGAGTACCGTAGTTTTTACTTGCTAGTTGTACAGCAGCTTATTTGATAATTCTAAAGTAAGATCTTAGCGTTGTAAGATGGTATAAAATAAATTATAAACCTGGCCACCGACTATAGAATGTGTAGAAGGAACTAAAAGCCTACAGACATGTAATATTTTCCTTTGGAAAGTCAAATTTTCCCCTTAAAATTAATAAATTTTTCACCTTGAGCAATACTCATTTTGGCCAAAAACTGAGCTTTAAATACAAATGAGGTTTCATGTCATTATCTTACATTATTATGAGCAGGAGGATTTGAGATAGAAGTCTTTGCTGATTTAAGAGTACCGTAGTTTTTACTTACTAGTTGTACAGCAGCTTATTTGATAATTCTAAAGTAAGATCCTAAGCAGCTCTGGAAACAATGAATTCAGCAGATATTCTGACTATTTATAGCATGCGGTTATTTTATACTTTAATTGATTCTACTCAGGCAAAGTTCGACGAAGCCATCCTCTCTTTCCTCTGCCCAGGGAAATTCATTCTAATTCAGGGAATCCATTCTAACAGCAAACACGTTAAAGCCTTGAGGATAAAGGTAAAGAGCTGCTTCTGAGGAATGAACCTTGCGGATTATGAGAAGTAGTACAAGTACAGTCCCATTGAGAGAAGAAAGCTTTTTCTGATGTTTCTCTTTTTATTTAATTTTTTCCTCGTAAATAATGTATTTCCAACGCCTTAACGTGATTGGTTCACTCGTTACGGGGTGCTGACGTCAATGCGGTTGAAGCGCCATTAAAGAGTGATGGCAACATTTCGTTTCATGAATGCCCAGACAATTCTCCTCGCCTGATCGATAATCCGCTAAACGGCCTTTGTTCACATGCGCTCGTCCAAATGTAAGCGATGCGATCTCTTAAATCCAGGAAATGTTAACAACAGATACTGCACGTGGCGAAGAGGATGAATTCGTAAGGGTACTAAATCCTTTTAGGACTTTAAACATGTTTTCTTGGCATTGAAGATTTAATTGAAAATGCATTTGAAAAGAAATACAACGTTTCCATTGTTGTTATCAATGCTTATCGTACAGCTAATCTTCCTCCAAGTGGGCCATTGATTATGAGTAAATCCTACTAGTATTGCACCAGTTATCCTAATTCAGGCACTCATCCATTGTATAAACGTTGAAATTGTCTAATGAAATATAAAAAAAATGAAGAATATATTAGTAATGAGACCATTATTGAATTATGTCGTTTCTTATCGTGACAATTCTAGCACAAGGAAATGTCTCCCCAAAAAAATAAAATATTTCTCTCTTTCATAAAAATCGATTCACTATTTTAAAGAACAGTCGCTAAGTGAAAGACTTTTAGAAGTCTCGCATTGATTGTTTTACCCCTAACTCGATACTCTTGTCAAAAAAATTGAAAAGAACTAACACCTATAACGAAATTTAAGACACTTTTAAAGATGTTACATGAAAGTTATCGATTATTTCATTTTTTTAGATGAAAATACTTTTTTAAAAATCAGACTAATAACGCTTACCGTGGCAGGGGTAGGAGTTCAAGGTCTACATTCAGCGTGATCAAGTAAGGTTGCTTACCTGAAAAAGGAAAAAATATATTATTACTTTGTAGACATAGGGATATATTTGTAAAAACACGTAAAACTTTCATAAAAACTATGTATAAAATTGACAATTAAGTATAATATCAGTCTCAATAAAATGTAATAATACATATATGCATATTGTAGGACTGATAAAAACCGCAGAAACGCTGTTTTAATAACTGCTGAAGATATTGTTTTGACGAAAGAATTTCCCAGTTAAAAACTTAAATTTGAGGTGAAAATACCATATAAATTTAGACTATTAAATTTTACTTATTATCTTAATGGAAGCAGATCATTCGCATTGTTTACCACTCAAAGCTACGACTGTGCGTTCATGGCGATTTACGCAGGAAAGGGTACTTGAGCAGGTGCTCTTTCTAGTATGGCCTAAGAAAATTCGAGCCTCGATAACAACGAAATGTTGACATGGCACTAGGTTGAAAATCGTACAGAGAAGTGAAAAGATTGGCCCAAGATCGGGTAAAGTGGAAGACTATTGCAGACTAACCCTAGGATTGTAACCAGAGAAGAAAATAGATTAAAAAAATATAAGTTCCACGATCTAAACTCACTTCTGCGTTGCCTAATAAATTTACTTGAAAATTAATATACAATATTTTATTCCATGTATTTCAAATCGCGAAAAAATTCAGAAATATTTATTATATAAGCCGCAGAAAACAAGTTTACCGGTTTGTGGATAAATGCGCTAGCATTACAAAGTAACTGTAAGAAACACCGTCAAGCAATGTTTACCTAAACTCTTCATGGATGGAATCTAAAAATGACTTACTATTATGCTAGTTCCTTCCACTTAATACTCAATACATTAATATTGTTAAAGGAAAAAGAAATCAGATCTTTGTGGTTAAATTTTTCATGAGTTAGAGCTGGTCAATTTTTGGCTGCTATGAAATTACTTTGGTATAATCATAACCTTTCATTGTCCACAGCCAATCTACTCCAAATTTTATCGTAAATAAATATTTAATATAAATTTATTTTTCAGTGTACATCCTCGTTCATTATGTGAATATTCTTTAAAATAAGAGTATACTTAAACGGTCGATAGCAGTTAGTGGCACTCCCTTAATGAGAAAGCCAAAAAAATCGCTTTTGCAGAGCGCCTAAAGGGAGGAAACTTTTGCTGGTTGGGAAATCTTGAATGGACTGGCTCTTCCGAGTTTCTTCAGTCGTTGAGACGGAATACTAGCATTTTCCCTAGAGACTCATCTTTCATCCTCCTCCGCGGGAATATAATTTAGGCGCTCGCTTCGGGAGCTTCAGCATATGCTTTATGGGTCGAGTTGCTCCTGTTTTTCATCGGTAGACGCGAGTTCCAGACTTGGTTCCGAAACCACGGGAAATCACAGCCATCACCTGAGTTTTCAAAACTCAGATGATGGCAGAAATGTCGGCTCATATAAAAGGGAATTGTAAATCAGAAATAACTTTTTTTATTGCAGAGCTCAACCTCTGTATGACTCAGCGTTGCATCGGAGGCCCATGCAGTGCAATAACAGCCTGAGGTCCATATTATGCCAATGTACCGAGAGAAAAACAAAAACTTAAGCGAATTCAAACGATTAATCAAAATGATTGCATGCTTAGCTGTAATCGTCTGTTTAATTCGGGCTTGCCATAAAATATCGCTTCCAAGCTTTTTGAAACGCAGTGGATCGGAATAATTAATTTCCTAACTATAATGTACTAGGAGTGAAAGAAAAAGCGGAATTACTCTAATTATCATTTCTCTCGATGACATAAACATTAAATGTAAATAAGCGAAGTGAAAACTAGCAGTTTTATTTAATTAATCACGGCGCTGATTCATTGGTAGAAAAAGAGAAAATGCTTTAACTTCTCTTTCTGCTCAACGTGATTGACTCAAAAAGTATTTTAATTATGCATCAATGGCATCAATTAACTTAATTGAATATTTTGATGAAAATAAAATGTAACTCCAAAATGCTATGATTAAAATATATTTTACTGATCAGCATGCAAACGAATGAGCGGATAAAAATTCATAATTGAGAATCTGATGAGGAGCATTTAAGCATTGATGATTTCAGCAGCATTGATGTGTTTTGAGACACTTTATGCCGGAAACGAATAGAGCGGATGTTACTAGTGCCAAAGATGGGAACAAGCGTGGAAGCAAGCATGTGGTGGAAGAGTACCAGTAAAAACGCTGATTCAAAGGTTTCCACGGGGTTTAATTCGGAGTGGAGCAGCTTTCCGGCGTTCCTCCGCGTGTTCTCTATGGTTGACCACTGTTTTTCCAGCGATCCTACTAATGTCTTCAGGTCAAAAGTAGCAATGCATTGTTCTGGTCCATTTTATATAGCCGGGTCTGATTTGGAGCAATGAAGATCTGAAGCAATCAAAGAAATTCCCTTCAATCAGACCCGGCTGTATAATACGGGCCAGAGCAATGCATCGCCACTTCAGACCTAAAGATGTCAGCAGGATGGCTGGAAAAACAGTGGTCAACCACAGACAACACGCGGAGGAACGCCCGGAAGCTGCTCCACTTCGAAAAAAACGCTGTTTAATTTCAATCAGAAAATTTCAGAAGTCAACATTTAGAAGTTTCTGATGTAATACGTTTATTTTTAACGTATCTAACTGTGCGAGTAGATTAATATTCTAATCAAGGTAAAATATTCCTCGAAAAAGTGTCTAAAACTTGCTCTTTAATTAATTAAGTACCTCCTCTTACCGTTGTAGTCGGCTGTACCTTCCTTCATAGGTAAACAGAGTAGATTATAACTCAAGTTACTTGCATCAGATAAAAAGATTGTTAAAGATAAAAAAAATAGACGGAAATCTCAAAAGAAGGAAGGCAAATAACTCATCTGCAGATGAAAAAGTATATTTGATGAATCCCCCGCGAGATATCCTCCTCTATGTGATTCTTTCCTCTTATGACCAACGCGAAATATGAAATGTGAATATGGAAAAGTAAATTGCTCCCCTGAGCAACTTACTTTTCCTAATTCGGTAAAGGTCTTTGAGTGAATCTTTAGGTCTTTTCCTTCCTTTTCTTTTCACAAATATTCCCTGCGTATAGAAAGCGATTGGGAATATATTATATGATGAGTTGGGAGTAATCTTTCACATTTAATTCTGTTTTCTACAATCCTGCTCTATTACTAGTCGTCATTATTAGTGAGTCAGCTACCTAAGTTGTCTTGGGTGTAGGATTTTTCTAGAATTAATTATAAACCTGGATGTTAGAACGTAAGTGTAAAATAAAACGTCACTAAAATCTATCCTTGAGAACTAACACGAGTCGTCACGCTAATATTACTCATGATTAATCAATTTAATAGTTATATTATAGTAAACGCAATACAGTTATATTGATATTGATCAAATGTAACTTTAATGTTAAAGAAAAATAACCAACGCATTAGTGCAAAATTGATATGCCTGACACATATTTCCTCAATGGGTATACATTAGCCTCTCTGAGTTTTTTTTCAATTTCTCTCTTTTAGTTATAAAATGACTAATGATTTGTACCGAATTTTCCCAGTGAT
Source organism: Ceriagrion tenellum (assembly GCA_963169105.1). Classification (NCBI taxonomy): domain Eukaryota; kingdom Metazoa; phylum Arthropoda; class Insecta; order Odonata; family Coenagrionidae; genus Ceriagrion; species Ceriagrion tenellum. The sequence continues at coordinate 107,924,721 of OY720639.1, forward strand.
TTAGCGATCAATTTTAGGCAATAAATTCGGTATGAGGCTCATAAGTAGTGATTATCAACAAATTCTAGAGTATAAAAATCAGCTGACGCTTCCTATGTCAATGGCAAGGTGTTTCCCCAAAATTATCAGATCAATTGACTGGAAATTGGAGAAAATTGTCGATCACCAAATTTTAAATCTGTTTTTGCGAATTGCAGACAAAATGTTGTTATTTAATTGCAGACAAAATGTTGTAATGCCACTCTTGGAGCTCCACTTTGACAGGATATAAATCTTTTAGAAAGAATTTGAAAGGTGGAAATTCCGATTGAAGAAGACTTGCACGCCGTTGGAGGGTGCGTGACTGTAAACTCGTTCTGCGTGCAGCGGGAGCCCCTCGCGGCCACGTTTGCGTGAGAGTGCCGTTTTGCCACCCTTAGGCTGGAATAATCTCAGTCTGTTTATTTGCGTGAACTCCAGTAAAAGGGGCGGGTTTGTTTCTGGGAATTTTCTAAAAATACACATACATAATAAACATACATACACACGGCATGTACGATTATCGCATTACGAGAGGGAGGGAACAAAAGGGAAAAATGGAATTACTTCGGACGCGAAAAGTGGTAAGCGGCAGAGGGAAGTGTCTGCCCGAAGACAAAATGAAATTCTCTTTCTTTCCACTTAGCTTTTCAAATTTGGAGCCACTACAGTTGATTCTCTGCGAAAGAGTAAAGATGAATTAAGGAAACCTTCAATGTTGGTCACTGACGTCAAAAAAATCTACTTTTTCAACTGACGGATTTTAGCCATGGACAAACTTTGAAGAAAGGACATTATTACATCTAAACTCGTATTTGGAGCATGATATAATATATATATATAATATATATAATATAATATATATATATACATATATATATATATATATATATATATATATATATATATATATATATATATATATATATATAAATACGTTGATGGATTGGAGTCAGCCATGCGGCGATGAACACACGATGTGGATAGGATGGAGGAGATAGACGCACAAAAAAGAGACGATCACACTTACATAGCTAGCTTTCGGAACTAGTCCGTCTTCAAGGCGTATCACGGAACAAATGTCGTGTGCGCTGGTGAGGATAGGGGTAGGAGGGGCGGTAGGTTAGGGGAGTGGGGATGGGGGAAGGGGAAGGGGTTTTTCCCAGCGGTTGACGAACGGTTCTTGAAAAGGGGAAATTTTTTACCAGCTCGTGTCTTGGCCGGAGAGAGCGGAAGGGGTCGCAGTGAGGGTGGGGGGGGGGAAGAAGGAAGGGAAGGGGGTAAATGGAAAACAACGGGGAGCGTGCGATTAATGTATTTTATTTAATCTATATATATATATATATATATATATATATATATATATATATATATATATATATATATATATATATATATATATATATACACACGATGTGGATAGGATGGAGGAGATAGACACACAAAAAAAGAGACGATCACACTTACATAGCTAGCTTTCGGAATACGCCTTGAAGACGGACTAGTTCCGAAAGCTAGCTATGTAAGTGTGATCGTCTCTTTTTTTGTGTGTCTATCTCCTCCATCCTATCCACATCGTGTGTTCATCGCCGCATGGCGGCTGACTCCAATCCATCAACGTATATATATATATATATATATATATATATATATATATATATATATATATATATATATATATATATATATATATATATATATATATATATATATATATATCAGTCAGCCTAGCCAGTAATATCTGCAGAGCAATCGAGATTAGAAGGACTGTAGATGAGGATTTACGGAAGAATGGTAAAAGTAGATCATTATTAGACAAATATGTTGAACATATTATTCTATTGAAAACAATAGTGTAAGATGAAATTAGTGATTGGCATCACGGACGAAGGCCACAAATGTTTTTTTTCAAACAATATTTTTCTGAGTTTTGATTTCACTAGATGAAGAAATTTTTGAGAACTTTCTCTCTTTTTAATGAATGTAATCGTCTATCAATCTACATTCGCGGAATCTTTCAACTTTTCACCTTTACCAGCGAAAACTTATCAGTAAAAATTAAACATTTGCTGAGACAAAAATCCTTCATTAGTTTTGATTATCGCAGTCGAGAAATATCCTCTTTTAGTAAATTAATTTAGGCTGATGTACATATGAGTGCTCAAACTTTACTATCCCTGATTCAATGCCTGGAGTTTTATCTTTCCTTATGGACAATGAGGATGGGCCAGTGCATCGGGTCATGTTGTGTAACAATTCTTCTCCAGCTATCCCGACAGCTTCTTAAGGTTGAGGCCGGTTAACATGAGCCTGGACATCAAGGACCCTTTAGAATATAGTCATTTTTTCCCAGAAAATGGAGAGATGTAATGGAAAGCCCGATAGATAGAATACGCAGCCTAGCCTTCAAATCTACCCTGGAATTCGCTGGAGGCTTTCTAAGATAAGCTCATTTCAGTGAAGATAATTCATTCTGAGAAAGCTGTAAGTAGTCACTTGGAGAATCTTCTTTGAAAGATAGTCATTGAAGAGTTCTCAGGGAAAAGAATGTTGTGTGTCATGCGTTTTCCATCGTCATTATACTTGCTCATGAAATATTTACCTTACTGTTCAAAATCTGACCATCAGTCCGTATTTTATCAAGTACAAGTCCGAGAGGAAATTGATTTTAACGTTTTCCATTAGAATTTACCGTAGTATTCTAGTTTGTTAGAAGAAAAATGAAAAAAAAAACACCTAGACCGTTTTTCTAGACCTTAATATTTGTCCTAACCCCTATTTTGTCGAATGCGTCTTTAGAATTAATCGCCAATTCTATCTTTTATTGGCAATCATAAAATCTGAAATTTCCTACCTCTAAGTATTCCGAGAGTAAGCTCAAAAATTAATGCTTATGGATTATGGGGTTTCCGTTTTGAATTCTGAGTCTGTTAATTGTTATTCATTTTAATTATACCGTCGTAAATCACATAAATATGCATGAGTTTGCATAAATTACCATAAATTTTGTGCAACTTTAGCTGGGTTTCTTGTCTTTTTTGCTCTTGAAACTGGCTATCGTCTAAATGCTAATGGCCATTTCTGGAAGAGCTTATCCCCTTCGAGTGTTAATGATGAGTTGGTGGACGAGTGCTAACAATTAGACTTCGTGTATTTCATTATTTCTCTCGTTTCTGCACAGTAAAATGGCGTTAATAAAAACTCATCAACCCGTGCTGACCAAAATACTGGCTCTCTCACAGCAGAATTTCTGTAACATGCATTGTGCAATGAGTGTCAGTATTTTCAAGCTAAATAATAATTTTCGCCTTTATTGGCTTGGGCGCAAAAGTATAAATCAAGCACTGTATTATGTACTAAATTGTATAAAGACATTTTTAGGTTTATAAAAATAGTATTACTATTTACTCTAAGGCTTCCGCGGAGTCGTTCAGATGATATAAAAAACTTTTCGGGTTCTCTTCCGCGTGTTTCCATAGTCGAAGACGACAGTTTCGACAGCGTTGCAGCTGTCTTCTTCAGGTCAGAAGTGACGATGCGTTTGAATGTGACCGTCATATATAGCCGGTCGTTTTCCCGCCAATTTAGTCTGGTGCGCTGTCATTTGTCGCTTTCTTTTCCTTTTTGAAAATTCTCTTCCAGGCGCAGGAGAGTGTGTAGCCATCTTCTCTGTTGATGTTTTGTGTTGATGTAAGAATGGATTCCAGCCTGAAGTTATCCGGAAGATAACGAGAAAAATGGAAGACGCTGTGGACCTGAAAAGGGCCTCCGAAGATAAGCCAAAACCTGCAGCCTTCGCTGTCATTCCATATGTTGCCGGCATTAGTGAGAAGATAGCCAGAGTACTGGCAAAACACAACGTCATCACCCGTTTCAACTACGTCCAGAATACGTCAGACATCCTCTGCAAGGCCAAGGACCGCTTACCAGATAATACAAAAGAAGGTGTCTACCAGGTGAAGTGCGAATGCGGGAAATCCTACATCGGACAGACATCGAGAGCTCTCAAATGCCGCCTGAGAGAGAACCAAAGAGATATAAAGAATAGGCAGCTACGCAAATCAGCTCTGGCCGAACACACCTGGAGTGAACCTTGTCACAATATGAATTTTGAAGAAGCAAAATTAATAGCAAAAGAGAACCGCTACTTCCCCAGACTCATCAGGGAGGCCATCGAAATCGTAAAAACACCCGAAAATATCAACAGAGAAGATGGCTACACACTCTCCTGCACCTGGAAGAGAATTTTCGTAAAGGAAAAGAAAGCGACCAATGACAGCGCACCAGACTGAATTGGCGGGAAAACGACCGGCTATATATGACGGTCACATTCACCCGCATCGTCACTTCTGACCTGAAGAAGAGCTGCAACGCTGTCGAAACTGTCGTCTTCGACAATGAAAACACGCGGAAGAGAACCCGAAAAGTCTTCGATATCATTAGTATGACTATTGTTGCAGACTGTTGTTGTAATATGTATATTTTTTGTATTACCAATTTTCTGTTGGTCACGCATGTCTATGTAAATTGAAGGTAGCCTTTTCACAGGTATTACATTTAAGGCTACCTAAAGATTACGTTTTTTATCTTTAAAAGAAGTTGTTTGAATTTTTATTTCTTTGGTAGCAATAAATATCTTAACCTTATGTAATAATTTAACCAGCCGAAGAAAAATACACTGTGGAATTTATCTTTGCATTCTAACTTAATTATATGCATACTCTTCCAACTGACCCTTCCATTTCCGGATAGGGATTTTAATTGAAAGAGTTCAACTTATGGTGAGAGGCCTCTTAAACTGAGATTGCTTAAATGATTTCTTCTATATTTTCCAATTCCAGCATACCTATTTTCCTTCAGTTACTCTCATATCTACATTTCAAAGGAAGGAGGAGATTTATCAATCATTTAAACTAATATGGTTGGATTTCTGACTCAGTGTTATTACTACTTAATTCCTAGGATAAAGTCGCCACTTACTTTGAATAGGGGGTTGCTAGGCTTGGGTTGGTTTGGGAGCGTTACTACGGAATATAGTGATGGCTAAATATTCTCATCCAGAGGTAACGCGTTTGGGTACTGGTAGTGGCAGAGATTTTATAGAGAAATACTAGCCTTACTCAGGATCCTTGTAGGTAATATTTCCAGAAATATGTTGGATGGAATGTTGAAATATTGATCCCTTGGCGCCTTTCTTTAACACAATATGTGATGGCACTTAACATTGTTGTGTATTTTGCTTGTATTTCCTATTCTCCATTTCATTCATGGGCCCTGCTGATGATTTTCCTATCGTAAATCTTCTGTGTATACATATTGGAGAAATTTTAAGTTCATTCTTAATATCCGTAAGCATTTATATTTTATATATCAGTGCGAAAAGTCCACGTAAGAAAAATCGTTCGTCTTATCCGGGACTGGAACCCGGATGCCTTGAACCCTCCCGAGTGGGCGAAGAAATTTTTCTCCTGTGAAATACAACGCTATAAGGTACTTTTTTGAGGGACTTCTTAAAGGTCTAGTCTAAGTTTATTATATAATTGTCTTCTAGATCTACATTTGGATGGCGTAAGGTATCAATTTAGATTTATGTTTCATATTTGCATAATAGACATTATTCCCACAGGTTATTATTTGAATTCGTCCTTGAGAACTTTTCCACAGAATTTAGCTGCGTGTCAAATTACCCGTATGCAATTTTCTACAGCATCAAATGAGCAGACCTTCCGTCATATACGGATATATCGAGGATAAAATCGCTTGGGAGTGAATGAAATGAAAAATTAGCTCGGGAAACTGGAGTTCCAGACGAATACTACCGTGGATCGTACGAGGTTTCTCTAGACCTGAAACTCTCCAACCCAGTCATAACGTTAACCCCTCTTCCTCAACCGCATTTCCAAGTTTAACGAATCCAATTTCGAAGCCCTACGTCCTATAGTCGACAATTGGGTCGTTTATAGTCCCTCCAGGGAGATTTCGGGTTCATTTCGGTGCAATTTCTGATTGGCTCTCCCACATTGCGGCAAAACTGGAAGTGAGACGAGGTGAGATGAGGTTGCTAAAATAAATTTATTAGCATTTCAAAACTTTTTGGACGGGACTTTGTCGAATACAGATGAAGAGAATGACCTGTACAGACAATTAAAGAACTCTGAGGATTTGGCTACCTTACACCCTCACTGTTTTTTTTTAGCTTTTGAACTAATCCATAGAATTGAATGGTGGTAAGTTATAGATGAGCTATGGGGTCCATTGCGAAATTCACTGTCTTTCATTTACAAAACTTTCCGAAAAATATTACCCTGAAACATTACAGACTCACTTTTTCTGACTTTTACAGAGGTTCTGAAGTGTATACGCCACATATATACATTATTTTTTACGAATTTTGCCCTTACCACGAGCTAAATAGCAATTGAATCATATTTGCAAATGGAAAGGAAAAGTATATGTTGTGCAGCATATTTCCGCTTTCAAATTTAACGACGTTTATTGAAATTAATCGACGACTTGCAGGAAACCGTGGGAATTCATTGGGTTGTCACCGACGCCTCATTCGTTCTTGGACTTCCAAAATTTGCTGAATAAATGCTAACTATGATGGCAAAGACCCTTCTGTAATTTATTCTTCAGGAATATACATGTTTTCAGGCTTAACTTGATGGAACATCTTCAGTTTGTAATATTCCGCAGAAAGTTTCCATTCTTCCTAAATAGAAATAAAAATTTCTATGGAATATGAAAAAGCGTAACTACTCCCACATAACTCTTCATGTACAAACTATTTTTTGATATTTGAAAATGGTAAACCATTTGAAGTGATTACTGTTTTCCAATAGTTGTGGACCTCTACAGACTCGCAACGGTATTTGATGCCTTCGAAATTAAAATCCTTGAATCCAACAATTATTGAACCATTGAACACTTAGTTCAATTCCACAAATTAGATATATCCCATCGATTTCAACGTTTTTGCGTCATTTTTAAGGTAAATAGACCAAGAAACACTCATTTTCCTAACAACGGGAAAATATATTCTATCAAGTCAATATTACTGCTGACTTCCAGCACTTCAGGTCTTGCCTGCATTAACTCAATGCTCCATAGACTGGTTTCCATTCTCCAAATGGAAAACGACTTTTAAAATGAATTGAGAACTATGGTTGAGATTGCCAAAACGAACGGGCATGACGAACCTCTGGTAAAAAAATTGCTAGGTAAATAAAGTTAACCGGAACTCTGTTAAAATGCCAAAGAGCTTGCAAGCGAATAGAAGTGGCCAAGTTAAAAAAATGGTTCAAACTGCCGCACAGTGGGCTGAAATCGAAAAATGTTGGCCCAAATTCATAAAGTGAATTTTTCAAGCCAGGAAGCTGAAACTTTGCATAAATATTCTCAAAAGACCTGTGCATGCGATGACGCAAGAGATTTTTCTTAGTACTCAACAATTAACACTTTGTATGAGGTCAAAGTTGCACACATTTCACAAAAATGGTCTACACTCAACCCATATATGTTACTTTGTGATGCTCGGGGATGCAATTAACTATTTCTCTACATATAGGTATTTAAAAAATCACAAAAAATGAGGGTCCGCCATTTTGTTTAATATGCTTAGTTGAAGATACAAAAAATGTAAGAAACTACATTAAAACGAAGATAAAAAACTTGCATTTAATTACATCACTTTTTATTCCAGTTATTTACCCATAAAATTTTAGGAAGGGCTTGATTTTGAAGATTTCGTGAGAAAATTGAGTATTGACCATTTTTGCGAAATTTGTGCAAATTTGACCTCACACCAATTGCTAATAGTTGAGTTCTAAGAAAAATGCCTAGCATCATCGCATGCACAGGTCTTTTGAGAATATTTATGCAAAGCTTCTGCTTCCTGGCTTAAAAAAATAAAAATTTAAATTTTGGCCAGCTTTTTTCGATTTCAGCCCACTGTGTGCCTCCTCCATAGGTTTCCCTCTCTTATTAGGTAAAATGATTTTCAACTCAAAAGACAATATCATTGAAAGGTCTTTGCACCTTAAAATTGACGAAAAGACGATAAATTTGATCAGACAAATAATAAGTGTGGACTTGTATCAAGAGCTTTCCTAATAATGGATACCATCGTGAACTTCCACACGATGACGCCACACTCCATCAATATAATCCTTAAATTCGACAACGTTTTCATGAAAATCTTTGATATTCGTATAAAAGTACATTTAAAACACATAATTACATACTTAATTTGAGTAAATAATTTCGTTGCAGCAAAAATTGCCGCCATAAAGCAGTTAAAAGGCTTTTATTTGCCATATACAGCGATAGTAGTTTACTTGTGTAACCGGATAGAGTATTGACCCCTTCAGGCCTGAAATATTTGAGGAGTGCAAAAATTTTCTCTTTTCATATTTGAGGCCTACATTTTCCATCATAAATAACTAAATTAGAGGATGAACAGTATACTGTACATGTGGAATCATGTGTTGCATTTTTTAATACTTCATAAATAGTTATGCACAATTTAGCAGCATTTTTTTATCGAAAAAATTTCATTTATCCACACTATTTGGTAATTATGGCTTTATTAATACTTGTGAATTTTTAAAAGAATTATTAGTGGTCATTGTAGTGCAGTGCGTATAGGCTGCAGTAGCTGACCAATGGTATATTGTTTCATAGCTTGAAAATTGAGGAAATTTACAAAAATCTTGATTCTATAAACGATTGGGGAAATTTTCAAAGTAAATCGTACTCTTTGTTTATGAACAAGTTAAGAAAGCTACACTTTTTACAAAACGTGGGACTTATGAATACACATTGCTCTAATTAAGCAGCATACTTTATGTACAGCATACAGTGTACCAGGAATGAAATGGTAAAGCTAAATACAATTGAAAGCCGTCGTGCAAGATTCAATTCTGCGAATTACAAGCTTTGTTCACATTCTTTCACCCCCATTTTCTTTACCTTTCTAGCATTCCTAATCTCCGCAGCATTGCAATTGCAAATCACTCACTTCAAGCAGCGGGTCGCAAATCCACGACGCAGCTTGGCATCCATGATGAGTACGTTTGTGCCATAATAGTAATGTTGAACTCATTGTATGATGCATATCGAGAGAAGCAAAGATTACGATCGAATCGATGGTATACGGCAGACAGATATATAGAGGGGAAGACAAAACCTCGCTCCGAAGGTGGTCTCCGAATACCTTCCGACGGCTTTGTGATGCAAATGATGTCTGATGAAAGCACTCGGATGGAAAGAGAATGGGTTAGCAGTTAGGGAGCGCAGCAGAACCTGCGGCCGTTGTCGAGCGGTTGTGATGTCGGGAGACTTCTCGCGGAAGTGCTGTGAGGCAACAACCGTATATGTACCACAATGCGATGAGTGGTGGTCCCCCTGATTTCACAGCCTCAGACATAACTCGCCAATTACAGCCGATGGTCACTTTTCTGTTTCACGCACACTACACAAGGAGCGAGAGAAAATAAAAGGAAATGTTTATTAGTAAGATCAAACCTCATTGAAAAAAAGCTAAGTGAAGCAGGCTATTAAACAAAAGAGCCACGAGGGTGGAAAAGAATCAGTAGAAGACAGGGTTTAATGTTGGGTCGATACGACGCAATCTTAGAAATTACTTTAAAACGAGGTAACTATATCTGAATTGCAGTGTATATGGGTATCCAAATCATTTATTCATTATTTTCAACGTAAACATTTGGTTGCGCTTTGATTTCCTCGCGGACATCACAATACTAAATCCAAAAAGGAGTTAACATAAGTTTCAGTAGCCAAGACACTTATTAAAAAAAACTGCGCCAGATACGCATCTCCTGTGATTTCCATGAATTATTAGAGAAGATAGCAATGAAGTTTCTTGAGTTTTGGTAAGTAGTTTTACTGTTCAATAACTACTTTCGCCTACTGCTTATGGAGTATTCACGGTTTTGAAATTAGCACACTTCAAATATAACCGGGGTATATGTCGGTATGAGCAGTAATCTTTCAGTTAAGCTTACTTGGGTTATGTTATTTGAATTTAAAAACTTGAGGATGCAAACAAATAGCCGAAACTTCGGTATTAAACCATAAAAAATTGACCTAAACTTCATTAATAGACATATACTGACCGAGAAAATCCCAAATTGAATTAATTAAATAGCTCTGATACAAAAACCCACAGCGATAACAGGAAATCAAGGCTATCATCGATTAATTAAGTGGAATAAGTTGATTAGTCGTGGAAAATGTAATAAAATTGGGGATTGTTCGTATATGCATGAAAAATGCACGGCAGGGGAGTGAGTAGGTGGGATTGATTGAGTAAAGACGTGACTAAAGTCATCCATCCACCAAGAGGTAGTGCGGCGGGCGGGCAGGAATGAGAATGCCAAAACACATCCCTTCGTCTACTCTAACTCGGCAAGGATGCCATATCTGGAGCTACAACGCAATTTTCTGGATGCGGAAATAATTGGTTTTGACACCGAACTACGAGGTATTCAGGGCGTAACAGTAAGGTACTGCCAAACTTTCAGGACACATTCCATTAGGCCGCTTTACACGGAACATTTTATTGTACAAACAAATGTTTGAACTCTTGCATGAGAACAATTTTACCGTGTAAAGCAGCAAATTGTATGGTTGTCTGAATGATTTAACGGGAAATAGAACCTGCTCTATTTCCATTTAGTTTCTTGTACATTCTATGATAAAATTGTTTGCACAATAAAATTTACCGTATAAATCGGCCTTTACGCGCAGTAGAAGATGATATGCTCCATGGATGCATGTCGAGAAATGCTTTATTTTCAAGTATCTCATGAAACTCTTCTTTCTTATAAGAAAAGTTCACAATGCTCTTCTTTGGCATTGGTGCATGGCATCAGCCTGCCGTCGCATTGAATCCCGGATGCGCTCAAGTATCCCTGGAGTGCTGCTCACGGTTTTGCAATCTTCCACAATACGGGCTCGAAGATCATCATCATCTTGTATCGGGGTTCGATGCACAAGAGGTGTGTAGTGCCTACACAAATAAAAGTCTAATGGGTTTTGTTCAGGTGAGCGTAGAGGTCAGGGAATTGACCCACCTCCACGTATGCATCCGTCACCGAATCTGTCATTAGAAAATAATTTTTCTAACATTGAAATAAAGCGTTTCGAGACCCATTTTCATTTGAAATTTCATTTTTTCTCTCTTCTCTGTTGGAAATCTCATGGACTCTCATCTCTGTTTTCTCATCTACGTGTGAGGAATATAACTGAATGTTTAACCGTGCCTTATTGTATCATCCTGCAGATGGTAAAAACAGAGGTATCTACATCTATTTCTACTAACTACCCTGCAAGCCGCCTCACGGACATGTGGCAGGGAGTGTTAGGAAACCAGCCGTGTAAATGTGCAATTATTAAGGTTTTAGAAAGTGTAATGGTGTATTAGTATTTTGAGTGTTTCAAGTGTTGCTCAATTTCTATTACGGTCACTTATTTTTCGTGGAAATAACGAATTTTTATACCTGTCTTTTCAATCCTACCCTGCAAGACACCTCACGGGCGTGTGGCAGGGGTGTTAGGAAACCAGCCGTGAAAATTAGTCGCGGATAAGGTTCTGGGAGGTGAAATGTGTAGTGACTTGCCTAATTGTATTTTGTGTGTTTAAAGTGTTGGTCAACATTCATTATGGTTCCTCATTGTTCGTGGAAGTAACAAATTTTTGTACCTGTCTGTTCGGCAATGTAGATCTATTATTTTACTGCTTCCATCAAACCTATAAATGCAGTGAGGCATTAAAATGATGCTCTCCAGTCCACATTGAAACACTTCTGATCTGAATTTCTCGAACAATTTTGGGGATACCGTGTGGACACCGAGTATGTGTTAATCGAGCTGAACTAAAGAGAGATGTCGATAAAAGAAGCAGTACAACTACTCCAAGTCTAATGGAAGAAAAAAGGCAATGATCCATCAAAAACCTGCCATAAACGACAGGAAATCAATTCTTCCTCATTTAAGACGGAAGGTTATGCAATTTACCCCAATCTATTAGGACGAGAATGTCGACACTTTTAAGACGACCTGTTCTTTCAACGGTTATTCCCATGGTTTGGTTCCGCCATGGTCTACGTGCGTTCGACTCCGAAAACGACCTCCGCGCTCTGTTCCCGGAAATGCTCCGGAACCACCGACCTATCCTACTACCTCTAGGGGAATCTCATCGTCCTGCGTGAACTTGACTGTTCGGCTTAAATTACGACGTTCGGAGGACGCTGGAATGGAATGAAAAAGTTCTGCGAACGTTTGGTAATTCAAGTCACATTCAGAGAGAAGAACGATTCCGTTAAATTAAATTTACTGAGACCTTTCCTGACTCCTGACCACCTTATCTTCACTGAGGTTGGACTGATTAAAGACCATTTTATGGCACCGACCAACGTCACGGTTCTGAGCCAATTCCGCAAATGACCTCGATAAATTATACAGCTTCCTTCGGCAGAGGGAAAACTCAGCTAAGGTTTCCTCTTTTTCAAAGACTCATCGCAACAAAATATTTCATTTATTGCAATTTTCGTTTACATGAGTGAATTTTTGCTGATAGTAATTTAAAAAGAGAAAATATTCCTGAAACATATATTTTATATTGATCGCAATTTTAAAACTAGTAGGTGCAAGACTGGTAACAGAGAAGTTATATAGATAAGTACTCTTCACTATTTTTCAACATGCTATATTTTATCATTTCCGATACAGAGTATTGGCGTTAAGATACCGTTATTCTCTTCTGCTTCAGACTTTCACTTACAATTTATTTCAAAGATATATTAGGTGTTATAAATAATCTACATGAAAATAATACAATTTCCTTTGTTACTTTGTGGTATTCCATATTTCAAATATTTAATGATAACGTTTACAACACGACAGATTTAAAAAGCACGCGAACGGGGTTTCAAAGCTTAAGTGTCATCTTCAGGAAGATTATGCTTAAGCGTTGAAACTGGGTCGTGTGTTTTTAAATCTATCGTGTTACAAATATTACCATTAAATATTTCAAATGGACATGAAATATGCAAAACACTTACACCTCTGAATCTTAAGCCAGCATTGATCTAGCATATGAAGCGCAGAAATTTATTTAAATATGGTCATCTATAAGGTTTACGTAGTTTTGGAGTTAATATAATCATCAAATTTTTAAGACGATATAATTTTAGATTCAATATTAGCACTGCATACAGAATGATGACCAAAGCAGTAGTTTTACTATAAAATAAGTGACTTAGAGAAACATGACTGCGTTGTGAAATGTGATATTGAAACTGGGAAATAATTAGTAAAAAATAAACTCGATTGATCAAACGATGTTGCAACGAACCTTGACTACATTCTGAACCCTCTGTGAAGAAGTATTTAATGTGAGCAATGAAAAATTATGGCGGCGATTGGCTTCTTGTAAAATCATTCACAGCCGCAAGGAAAAGAAAAACTGCTGGAGAAAGGATTAGACAACACATAATAGGCAGACTTTTCTTTCTTTTCTTTTCATACCTTTTCAACTATTACTCTTGCTTAATTTTTCATGGTTCTCTAAGAAACTACTCTGAGATAAGACTTAATACTTTCAGATATTTTGAGAATCTATGCGAAAATATCAGTCTCTCTAGCCTATTCTGTAGAAAAAGGCTTCATTCAATTTTACCTCATCCCTACACTCGAGGAGTTTTCGTCACCGTCTTCTGATTGGTGTAACTCGAGGACAAGACATAGCTGCAATTAAGGCGAGGCAATCGACTGATCGAATGCATGTAATTGGCGTAAGATGACACGGGGGAGAAATAGATGCGATGGGATGATACCAGAGGCCGGTAACAATGATCTGATCAGCCATTGTAGAGGGCGGAATCCAAGTACCCTGCCGTAGGTCTATCGCCCACCCCTCTGTCAATTCCATCCCATGTCCCTCTGATGATGAACAAACTTCATAATCTTCGCTTACAACAGCAATGCCTCGGGAGTTTTTGTACCATAAAAAACATATTTTCATAAGGTAAACGATTAACCTGTTCCTCTTTTCAAACCCCACTTGTCCATCGACGGTGGAATACATGCATTGATCGGTCGGCTTGGTGGAAACGTAAAAACTTGAGTAATTGCTATTCAAATTATATCAGATCTCAGGGAATGCCTTAACTGATGTTGATTTAAATTTAAAAAACGATAAGATTATCATGTCAAAAATATTTGAAAGCTAGTTAAATCACGTGAACATAAATAGGTATTGAAAGAAAATATTGATATACATTTACAGAAACCAGTGAAAAAAGCTAGTTGCATGAAAACGCAGTTCCCAAAAACAACCCTGGGTCGAAGTAGCGATTACAATAAATTACGTTTGAAGAAAACACTCAAGCCCAGAAAAAAGTACACTACACTCTTTAAATCAATAGGCTGAAAAAGGACACAGGTAATAGTCAACCCTCTGTACTTTTAAGACCTGTGAATTGCTGTTTGATCATTTTGAACTGTTATTGAGGTTACTGATGTGAGAATAGTGAGAAATTAAGCCTCTTTTTATGATTTTTTTCAAATAAATTACGCCCCTTTATTTTCGCCAACGTGAATTCATTCAGTTAGAGTGCGTTTAATCAACTGCGTATTTATTAATTAAAATATGCAACTTGTTGTGTGCTTTACAAAATAAGCTGGGACAATTATTTTTGAACTGCATAGCGGTAGACAGGTGGAAAATTTTTAAAATTTGTTTTCGAATATTTTTTCGCTTCAAATGCCTAGTGGGAGAGCTACAAATATTAAACTTGACTAAATTATCGATAACTTTTAATCGAATCAACTCTGATACACTTACAGAGGCTACTTTGTTTTGTATTTTGTCTTCTATTCGTATTAAGATTTCTCATTATGATGAGAAGCGAAAATAAAACAATAGAAAAAGTTTGGAAGGTCTGTTCAATATTTAAAAATATCCAATGGTCCATAGACATTTGTCTTCATGTGAGAAATATCCTTCAGTAAGAGGCTTAACAAGCCCACTGGTCTTCTTCAGTTTTCAATCCGTAGATTGGTTAGCAGCTGCTCTTCATATAAATCGCTGTTCTGCCTTCCGCTTTATTTCTGCATAGGACTAACAATGGATGTCATTTATTATCTGCTTTATGAATTGCAGTCTCGGTCTTCCTCTGAATCTTCTTCCCGTAATGTTGCCTTCCAGTGTAGTTTTCACAATTCCCTCCTGGCGCAGAATGTGAACGCACGATATTATTCCATAATTTTCTTTGTTCTCCGATTCTATAGAGAACCTCATCATTGCTAACCTTAACGGTCTACGGTATTAACAGCATTTTCCTGAAACACCACATTTTAAACGATTCAAGCCTTTTCTTCTCTTCTACTTCTATGGTCCATATTTCGCAGCCATATAGTGCAATGCTCCATATGTAAGTATTTAGGAACCTTATCCTTGTTTTCAGGTTGATTTTTTGGCAGTCAGCAATTAATTTTTATTGCTAAATCCACCCTTTGCTCGTCCAATTCTACTTAAAATATCTCTCCTACTCCGACCATACTTAGTGATCTTGCTAGCCAGCTAGGTGAATTCTTCCACTACTTCTAGCCTCTGTCCATTTAATGATATGTTTGCATTGTCTTTCTCATATTTGCTACATGCCATAAATCTTGTTTTTCTAATATTTATCCTTAAATTATATCCTTTGTTCAGAGTGTCTTCCATCATTAGTAACTCTTCACTCAACTCTCGTTCACTTTCAGCAATGTCATCCACAAAGCGTATTATACTAATTCTTTCTCCATGTATTATCACTCCTTCAGAAGTTAGATCATTAATTTTATTGATTGCATCCTGTATGTACATATTAAATAAAGCAGGTGAAAGATTGCAGCCCTGCCTAACACCTTCAAATACTTTTCCTTCTTCTTGTCATTTTCCAACCCTTATCACTGCCGTCTCATTATTATAGTTGCCAGGTCATTCGCCTATCTTGTGGGACAAGTTTGAGCCTAAGTATTTCAAACATCTTTCTCTAATCCACACTCTCGATCGCTTTCTCTATATCTAAAAATTCCAGAAATGTCCTTTTTCCTTTTTCCATCCTCCTTTGTACCACTAGCCTTAGGGCTAGTATTGCTTCACTCGGTCAGCTCACTTTTCTGAATCCAGATTGGTCCTCAGTAAGCATATTTTCAATTTCTAAGCCCACTGGTAGACGCATAATATCTCAAAAATTAAGGTATTGAAATAGTAATATTTGGAAGGAACTTACGAATATTAGTTAAAATGTTTTCAGTAGAATTATAATTTAATATAGATATGGGAATTATAAGTTGACCTGTAATCGTAATGCTACCTTAGGACAATATTCGAGTGAGTAAAACATTATGCAGATTTCATGAAATTCACAAAAGTATGCCCTATTAATGTTATTAACATATTATTAAACATATAATTATTAAAATTTGTCCGTGTTCCGTCCGTCTGTGATCCCGTATACGTGAGAAGGGTCCGGGCAACGAAAGCTGCACGACACTGATCCCAGTATTGGTGTGCTGTCAACAATATGGAGGTGTCCCTATTCCAGAGGCGCCAATATATAAGAAAAGGCTGTTTATAGAGCTTTTACCGTAATAACATTACACCACTTGGGCATTACCTCACTCATCAACTGGTGTTTATTCATCCATCCACCCCTAAGCACCGTTTCAATTCCACCGTAGGTACCATTTGCTGTGTCACGGCACGCAGAATCCCTTTTCGTCCGCGCGCATTTCAACTTATTTCCGCATCCGATTCTAGCCATTCCATCCAGACCCTTTTACAATGGCTCCCATTCCCACCCCTTTATTTCCGTGATAGGGCCTCCGCTCCGTTTCCCTATCCCATCCTGCTCCCGGACCCGCCCCTTGGTCCTCCGCACACCGCCGCTAAAACTTGTGACCGCCCCGCCGCTAAACCCACGCTTGGAGTGCCTCCGGGACCTGATTTAATGCCCTCCGTGATTTGGGCCGCCGGCCGTTATTTAAGGTTTCACCCTCGAGTTCCTGGAATACTCGGTCTCTCCTGCCGACGCCCAACAACCCCACATCGTCCGTCCACCACGGTGCTTTCAATCTCGCTCCTGCACAAAATCTCAACTGCTCACGATCTTCAACGTTGACTTCCTGGTGTTCGCTGTCC
This sequence comes from Ceriagrion tenellum, assembly GCA_963169105.1. Taxonomy (NCBI): domain Eukaryota; kingdom Metazoa; phylum Arthropoda; class Insecta; order Odonata; family Coenagrionidae; genus Ceriagrion; species Ceriagrion tenellum. The sequence continues at coordinate 107,941,951 of OY720639.1, forward strand.
AACATCCATGAGTAACAGTACGGCAAAGTGCAAATGGTTGCAACCAATAGTGCTGCAGTGTTGAATCACGACTGAGAACCCGTACTGGAGGAGAGAGTTTCGAGCATACGAGCAAAATGGTTTCAGTTCCAACAATTGAAACTTTCACAGCCGCTAGTCCACAAAAATCAAGCAATACACATTAATGGTATTAAATTGACCAAGAAAGTTTCATAATGGCTGTATTGAGTCGAAGTCATAAAAAAGAGAAATAAATTTGAGGCTAATTTAAGGTGTGATAACACATGAAATGATTTTTATAAACGAAAAAAGAAACACTCGCTCCTGGTCACTTTGCAACAATAATTTCCATTTGTTTTGAAGGTAAAACGTTGAATTAAATATTGTGCAGTTAGTGTTAAACTATTCGCTTAATATGGGTATTATTTTCTTTCACTCAATAATGGAGAAATGCTTAAGTGTATTTTTTTAAATTCATCACGTCAGATTTCAATCTGATCTGTATAAAACAACTGATTTATTTTTTTTAAGTTACCGATTTATCTCGCAAAAATTTGCCTTTATAGTTTCTTCCGAAGCAGTATGAAAATGGTAGGTGGAAAATTTTTGTATTTTAAATACTTCATCGAAATTTTGTGACACAAAATAAGCATTCTTATAGAATGAGGATATAAAGATGGACACATAAACTTCTCCTCCCAGTCAAAGAGGTTTTGAGGCTTGTGTCTTCTCATTGTAAGCGAGATATTCTCTTTGCAAGACGAAGTATGCATTAAAAGTAAGTATTCCATCCATTCTACCTCCAAATTTGAATCACATTCTCCACACAGAATATTCGTAATCCGCAAGAAAGGGTAATGTGGAAGTGACTTTAAAGGTAACGTATGGAGTGAAAGGAGAGTTTATGGGGCCTGGGGCAAAATCATGCTCATAATTCTTCTATGAGCATTTTAATTTTAAGTACATCTGACTATTATGCCTCCAAAAACCATATTCTTAATCCCTTAACACTGTCTTCTTCAACACCTTCACAACGGAGGGTTTTTCGTGATTTTGAAAAAAATTACTGCGGTGAAAATATAATTAATTTAAAAAATATGCGTGGATACAAATAAAGTACACAACACAGGGTAAATTTTTTGACGGGATTTATGTGTTAGGAAATGTTTATTTTCTAAATAAATTCTCTCTGGAGGGCGTACAGCTACCATTTCCCATGTAAAAGGGCTGGTATTATTTGTCAAAAATTTCAGAAAGTAGTTTGGTAAGGCGCTGATATTTTGGTATTTGGAAGAGTAAGATATTTTTCGTTAAAATAAGACCAAAGTCATTGATTTCTAGGTGAAATGTTATTTTGCTCAAACATCCTTAAGGGAAGTTTATAGTTTTCGACGCAAAAAATTATTTTCGAAGAATAAGAAATTACGAAACTTTACATAATGCGCACAGTATAAAAAATTACATAATGCGCACAGTAAAAATTACGCTCAATATATTACCGTGCACACCACCTTATTGGAGAGTGGCATGGAGGTGTTATACTAGCTAAGTGTAATGATAATAATTACAAAAATTAACACAAAAAGAAAATGAAATAAAAGGGATAAACGCTCGTAAGACGCGACAGGTAATAGAGTTTATGTGAAAGGATTCTTTCTACACCTACTACAGTAAAAAAGCAGATTATCAATTAGCAAAAAAAGATGCCTTCAGAAGCCGGCCCCTCCAAACCCACTCTTTCCATCTTATCGTCACTTCTCTCAAAAATCATCTTTTGGCCCCTGGTCCTTCTATCACACTTGGCCGAGCATTGGAGGGGTTAGAGGGAGATGAAAAAAAAATATATCTTCCCATCTGCAGGGCTCGAAAAAGCCAAACCTCCCCCTCCTCGCGCTACTAAAAAGACGATCCTTGGAGGCCCCATTCCCCAGCCCCCGCCCCCCTCCCGCCTTATGTTGGCTCCTCGCCATGATGCTCATATCTGCGGGGCAGAGGGCCATATATCATCTTTCCCTCGCCTTTACTTCTCCCCATGCACAATGCCGTGACGGGGAATCGCTCTCCATCCAACTCTCACACAATCCCCTTGAAAACAGTCCTCTTTTACCAAGTCGGCAGCGGGAATAGGAAAAAGAATATTTTTTTGTTATTGGCTCCGTTGCCTTCATTAAAGTCCAAGGGCTCTCGTAATAATAAGGTGAGGGTGCAGTTATCACTCCATCGGGATGAGCTCGTTTGTTCGCTGCTGTGAGGCTGGGTTATCTGCAGTGAGGATGGTCGCCCGCATTTTAAAGCCCTTGGAACGAGATAATTTCATCTGGGAAGAAGGTAACTCTTTTCTTCTCCAGAAAAAAGATACGCGCATGCTTCACCAGCAGATTTACTTGCGATGTCTGGCATTTGAGCTCAAAAGCCAGACATCGCAATGAGCCCAAAAATAGTAAGATCCCACCGAGGATTTTAAAGCCACAAAACATGCATTAAAATATGAAATTCTATGAGTTTAATCAATGGAAATGGAGATTAACAAATATATCAGCTAAATATTGCTTGAAAAAGTAAATATTAATTCTGCAATATACAAAACACTGACAACTCATGTGTATGAAAGACGATTTCCGACAAACGATGAAGGAGTAGAATATATAAACAACAGCTTGTCAAGTGCCTATCATATCAATAGAAAGGGTAGGTGGATAGGTCGCAATGCAAAGATATTTTTGGAATGCGGGAGCGCTGGAGGGAAACCTGCCGTTGTAGTTTGCCTAGATTAAACGAGAGACATCAGAGGTTCTTCACTTTAATATCGCATTCGTTCACATGGAATATTGGGAGTACAGCTTCACATTGTTGATGATATAGATATATTCGAGAGTATTAATTCTTAGAGGTGGGTCCAAATAGTGTAAACTTAGACGGTTTTTCAGTGGAATATATGCATGACATTATTGCAGAAGATTGAAACATTTGCTTTCAATTGATATGGGCAACACCTTGCGCTGTAACCCTTCTGACGGTCATGAATTTGAAATGAGAAATCAGAGAGCAGCTGTACTGGCTATGGAAATAAAGAAATGAAGAAAAAGTCCGATTAGTAGGTAATAACGAAATTAAAATTAAATTTGAACTTGATGAACTATATAAAGGCTGAACCTAAATGTGATTAAGAGTTTTTTTGTAAACAATGAGGAACACTTGTAGAAACTCCCATTGATTCTCAAAAGGAGAGATGAAGGTGAGAAGTAATACGTACTTCCCAATTTACAGAAGAAAATCTTGCTTCCCATTTCTCATCTTAATTTTTGTTTTTTTTTAAAGGAAAAATTGGCCTTATAGTCGAAGGATGGCATTAAATGCATGCATGATAGTTACATGATGCATAGAATTTAACTATGTTTCTCAAACATGTACTATATAATTAATCATGTACTTTTAGGCTTGTGCAGCTTAAAATAAATCGTTGACTCTGTCACATCTTTTTTTTAGAAAATATTATCCCATTTTGTTCGCCTACATTAATTATCTCTCAAACCAATCAAAATTTAAATTCCAATGCCAAAGCGCAGGGTCTGACAAGTGATCGTTTGATTAGGTTTTGAGCTCAATTGGTTAAATTTTCAATTGACAGGTGAGAGCAAGTCATAAACATGGATTATCGACTAGACAAGGCAGAGTAACAAGATATTCCTCTTGGTGTTAAAAACAGATTGAAACCTTCAGAAAAATGACGTATGCACCCTCATTCAAACGAGCCAATCAGCATGTAGCACGGTCTAAGAATCAAATGTAAATGAACGTTGAGAGGAGGAAATGTGTATTTCATTTTGCTATCCAGTGATACTTCAAATAGGGCTTGAAAGTGTCATGCTGTATTAATGCATACAGATAGTGTTGCATTCGGGCTCAGCATGATTTAAATACTATGCGTTATTGCGCTTTTAATCAAACATCACGATGAATATTTCTCCTGCCGTCAATCAATAACTTTTTTCTCAAGTCACTGGAGACTTCACATCGACGCATATAATCCTTTTCACGTATAAGATGGAGGGGTCGTTTTGCGTCACAAGTGGAAATTCCTATTGCTTCAGAGGTGCCGTTTGGACAAGCCATAGGCGATTGCCTTGTTTGATGATAAGGTATCAATTGGTGGCAAGTAACAGTATCATTATCAGCTGATATAGAATATAATTACCTAATTTTTATCACCAGGTAACGCGTAATATCCATCACCTGCATCAACATAAAATTAAAATGTAATTTTTAATGCAAGTAGTGAGGATATAAATTTATATAAATCCGTACTGAATTTCAAGAATAAAGTTTAATACGTAATTTATTTTAACTAATGACTTAAAATAAAATTTTAAAGGAAGATTTTTTTACCTGCCGGATGATTGGCTATTACCTTGTATCAGAAGGTATCCCAAAAACAAAATTTCCTCCGAAAAAAATATTACATGTTTTTATATGTATACATATTTATTTCCTTATTGAATTATTATATTTCCTCTTTATAATCACACTGCTCCTAATCGCTTCTTGGTATGAACATAATTAGGATGTAACGATGATAAGCTAGTGACCACGCTAGCATAGTTTTACTTTCAATCAAGGCTGATATTTAAATAACTAGGGCAGTAGTACTCTAGTAGAAAATGGGTGGAATAGAAAATATGCCAGCAGAATCACATAACCACAGAAGGTGTTACAAGTGGAAATTCCAATCTCCTCGGAGCTGCCGTCGAGGCAAGCCATTGGCGATAGCCTTTGTTGGATAATATGGTATCAAGTTAACAGCTGGCGACCAGTACCAGCACCATTATCAATTGATAGAGAATAAAATTAACTTATTTTTATTCTATATCCAATCTACTAGCCAACGAGGATGGGATGAAAACAGGTAGGATGCATACTGAGCGGGAGCTCGAAATCAAAGGAGACAATGGTGGCTACACACATCAGAGTAGGTCTTTCCGTTTGTACCAACCTTTACCGATAGATCGTCTTCAATATATAATGAATTATTAGAATGTGGCCGTAGAAGCGATAATATATCAAATTTAATATTATTTCGAAATATGCTGGGAAAGTTTGAGATACAAAGCGTAGTATGTACATAGTTAATGAAAAAGTAATGCTATGTTTTTCAACATAAATTTAATATTTTACGGCAATGTTTTCGACTTTGCGTCATCTTCAGGTGACGTAACAGGTGACATGAATATGACGTAAATTCGAAACCATGGTCGTAAAATATTAAATTTATGTGGAAAAACAAAGCATTAGTATTTCATACGCAAGATCAATAAATCCCACAATGTCACGCCGGAAACCACCAACATAATACATAGCAAAACACACGTGCGAAGATATGTGTGGGTATAATAAGGTTCCCCACAGTGACTTAATTTAAAATATTTTCTGCCCTAAGGGACATGTTAGCCAAAATACACCATGCGATTGGCGAATTTCAGTTCGTCTCATCGCACCAGTTTTTTCTCGGAGTAACCCATCAAAAACCACCCAAAGGCCAGCCTGCGATGCCAACGGTGTTCTATCCTTTTTCCACACATAAAAACCATTAATTGTCCTCTTATACCCCTATTCTATATTTCATTCCTCGCTGTCTTTTAATAAAAAAAGATTCCTTCAAATTTTCGAAACTTTGGACAGCATTCTGCTTCACATATACACCTCAACCGTCGGTCACCCTACGGAAATGTACGAATTCTCTTCTGCCATATAAATAATACAAAATTTTTTTTTCGTGATTCTCGCAGTGATAATAATATAAAGTGACACTTTTTCCTATTGACGGTACTCTAAAAATAATTTTTTAATACGAAAAATACCTAGCCATGCTGATATCATCGCGAATTAGACTTCATGTTGCAAAGTGGTAAGTGCAAGATCAGGTGAAATATGGAAACTATCGATTCATCAACTATACGCTGATTAATGCTTAGCTTCGTTCGATGTACCGAACTATCGCTTTATCATATTTTCGCAGATTGATGCATACAAAATGTTCATTCTTTCATTGGTTGTTCAATCCTAAGATTGGTTGACTGCAGCCCTCCACACTTCCCTATCTAATGCTAGTTCCCTTACCTCCTGGGTCTCTTCCGACGTACTTTTCTCTTTATTTGGTCCAGGAACTTATTCCTGGGCTTCCTCTGGGAATTTTTCTCTCCTTTTTACCTTCAATTATGTTCTTTACAAACTCATTGTGTCTCAGGGTGTGTCTTATTCATCTTGTTCTCCTTTTTTCTATGGTCCATCTCTCTTTTACTCTTCAGTACAATTCGTCATTTCTATATTTTCCGTCCATTTTATCTTCAGCATACTCCTCCAGCATAAGGTTTTGAAGGATTCTAGTCTTTTCTAGTCAGCTTTTCCAATGATCCATGTCCGATCTATGGAGTGCTATGCTCCACACGAATGTTTACTAATACTGTTTCCTAGTTTGTTGTCTTATCTTCTTTGATCACAACAGTTGTGTTTATCCCATGAACGCCTTCTTAGCTTGGGCAATTCACTAGCTTTACTAGCTCCACTAGCTCTAATTTCTCTCCTCTCAGGGTGGTTTCTACACTCAGCTTCTCTCTTCCGTATACTACGATTTATGTCTTCATCTTACTTATTTCCATGCTGTACTCAATCAAAATTTTCAACAAACAAATGTTTACTGATATATTAATCGAATAAACGAATGACCCACGTTTCACTGCTCGATCTATCGAATGGTTCTCGAGAAAACCAACCATGGCATCATCACCACTTTCTCTCCCTCTTCTTTCTCTGTGTATCTTCCATTCTCATTCGTTCACTCCCTCATCCTGCCTCCAACCTCCTCCGTTGCAACCCGCAAACACTTTTGAGCCTACCCCACTGCTTTCCCCAACAGGGCGCCAAATCGCTCGATTCACTTTCGCTCCACACGTACGCTCAACGCGTTCCAACCAACTTACCCCCTCCCTCCCCTCGTTCTCCTTCTCCCTCTCCCCCCGAGAAAGAGGCAAGGCAAGGTCTCCTTTTGAAAGCCTCGTACCCAGCATTCAGGGGGTTTTGAAAACCCTCCCAGAAGATTTTCGCGAGGCCAAAAGCACACCCGCAATGCTGATTTGTCTACCACTTCTTTTGTGAAAAGGACGCACAACTGTAGAGTATAGTAATAAGCGTGAAGAAATTTACCAGGGTTTTATAACTTGAAGTGAAAAAATCATTTGAATTGACCGGGATTCGAACCCAAATCTCCCAATTGCCGGTCATGTTTGTAAGCCAGTTACACCACCAAGCCATCTTCTTTCATGGAAAATTTCGAGGGAGGTTAATGTGAACTAGAAGTATACGCCCCAAGTCTACATTGCAGCACATGAGACGATGGTCGTGATGCTGAGATTATCCACCGCGACAGTGGCTTTGTAGCACCACAATCGTCTCATATGCCCCTGCTGCCCATAGAGACTGGGAGGCTACACACTAGGCTTAGGTTGCTTGAGAAATTCAGAACTGATATTTTGCAGGGCTACACAGATAATATTATCATGACTCCTCACTACATCTCTAGGTCTGACAGATGCGACAAAATAAGAGAGATACACTACCGATCATATGGGTACAAAAACTCGTTCTTTTCGCTCACAATAAGTGACCACAACAAAAATTGAGCTCCACCAAATACACTCCTATAATACATGTCACCATTTCATTTCCCAAAAACTTACATCTTTACACGGCTGGTGACCTAACACCTCCTACATGGCGGCTCGCAGAGTATTATCTAGATGTAGATATGCTACAATGTAGGATTTCGGAAACCGCTAAGCTATGGAGAATTTTCCCAACGCATATGATAGTACCATGATAAGGAATCCACCTCTTACGCAAGCCTTTGTTGTGCAATTCTACGGAGATTCTGTATTTCCGGGTCTCCCACAAACCATGATCTTTAATTCATAAATATAATCATCCTGCATTCCTTCATAGCTTTGATTGAGTTCAGCTAAAAGTCTTCCTTCCTCTCTGATAGGATGAATATAGAGTAAGCAAAGATTACCATGCTCATGTTATCACCCTACACCTGTACTCCTGGATTAAATTTTTCCTTTTCATAGTCTAGAGAAATATTAATGTTTAACAATAAAACTTCACCAGACTGAAGAGTACAGGGAGTTCCTTCACGTACACATCTTGAGCGCCGCGGATATCACCCGCAGCCCCAATTCAACGCTCCCTTCGATAAAAATGAGATTATACGAGATACGCGCGTTGCGTATTCCCACTAAACGGATCTGGGGGTTTCTTTCCCTTCCCTAAGGCACACTTTCAGCAGCGCATTTATTTTCCGAATTCGGAGACCAGATCACTTGGGGAAGGGGAAGAAAGACATCGTACCCTTCTGGGCTCTCTCGTTCATATCGGTAGACATCCGATTTTACACACATGCCAAGATCAGGAACGGGCTGCTTTTTCACTTTTTTCGACGGAATTTGTTCGCCGTTTCCTTTTTTCTGACGAGTCGAAATGCGAACAAACGAGCATTCAACCGATATCGGACGTGCAGAAAGGTGTGTATCAATCATGTCGGACACAGTCCTCTCGAATGGAAGAAAGCGTATTTGTAGGGTCGATGAGAAGTTGAAGGTACCACATGAGACCTGGACAAACTAAGAAAAATTATACTTTACCCAATATTATATAAGTTTTTATGAGTTTTTTGTTGAATAAAACGGGTTTGTGAACTAAAATTCTATGAAAAACTGTTAGGGTAACCAATTTACCTTATTTATTGTTAATACACCATAAGACGATTGATATGATGAGTAAGTCTAAAGGTGATGCCATTTACGATGTATTTAACTCTGCATTTTAGTATTGATGTAATTGTTTCCAATAAACTTGTATATTATCGAATGGTAAATTTTTTTTAGGACTAATGCCCTTATTTGAGAAGGCAAGAAGTAAGAAGAGTAACTGCTATTTTCCGAGTAGGCAAATCTACGATGGGTATCTATTTACCTGTTAATAATTCTTCTCTGTTTTCGAACTAAAGAACATCAAAACTCATTTCAAAGTTTGCCTTTTTCGGCGAGCATTGATTGGCTTAATTGTAGTTGATAATATTTTTCAATTGCTAGTAAATATTTAGGTATAGTTGTCATAACCACGGTTTAAGCTCCAATCTGGCATTCAATTACCTATTTATGTTGTATTTAGTAGTTGAAAAAGGCTTGTTATATCTCCACTATCCATCGATGCAACAATGTTCAACTCAGTGTTCGATGCGAAAATTAAACTCTGTAGTTATTCAACAGAAGATAGAGTTACTGCATATGCATACGCAATTTCTGTTGCGGATTTCCAAGAAGCATTGCATTTACCAGAAAAGCAAACAGTCTGATGACCTGTGAGGGAAGTATAACAAAAAAATCATTGGCGCGACCGTACGATAGATGGGGACTATCCGATAATCGGGTCTTGGATTTTCTCGGGTTGTCTTGCGAGTTTGTTATTGACGAAGACGGATACGCATTAAAGACGCAACGCACATTACATCAGACACTTTAGTTATCAATCTGAGTGGTGAAAACGAACCAGAATCTCCAGCCGTTCCGTTTCGTCCGCCATCACTCTTTAGTTATGTGATCGGGATCATATCGAGCGTTTACAACACAACCTCTCACATGACGAAAGTCCTCTCCATGATCCATACAAGTGCAACAATAAATAGAGACCTCAGAAGCCACCCACAGCGATAAGATTGCATCCAAAGACAATTTTACTAATCAATTAAAATACACGAATGCCATAAGTGAATGTGGAAAGCTATAATTTCGAATAACGAAAGCTAAGCTCGAATAATGAAACAGATATTTAAGAATAAAATGAATGGTGCGAGAGGTAGATGTAGGCCGAGAAAGTTGTGGTTGAATGTGGTCGAAGAAATTATTAGGAGGAGGAATATTAGGAGTCTTAAAAAAGGGAAGGCGTGTATGAAGTAGTGCATGGGGGTAAATGAGACAAAAGAGGTTTGCAAGGATAAGTAAGTGTGAAGGAAATTATTGAAGCAGAGTTTGGTGTAAAAATATGTATTTATGAGTGAAACTTAGTGGCTGTGCCTACCCCGGAAGGGAACGGCGTGATTGGTATGTATGTATGTAATTAAAATATTCAAGTGCCATAAGTCAATATAGATAGCTATAATCCGAGTTTTCATTACAACAACTGCCTATTTCCTATCTTAATAATAATTTTTGAACCATAATTGTATTTCATTACAACCTTTTTCTTGGAAGATGACGGTGGAAGTCCTGAGCAATGAAATGGACATTAAAATTTCAAATCAGGGATCAGGAATTTACATGCACTAGCAATGTTTTCTTGCATTTGGATTCCTCTCCTTCATTTACAATATTTCCATCTCATTTGCTCCATGAATGCAGGAATAGCTGGCGCACGCCCTCAGCTGAAAAATGTAAATGCGGAATAAAACGCAGGTGAGAATTTTATTGCTTGAGATAATATTTTGAATGCCCGATCGATAGCGCTCGCGGGCCATGCCAATGCAACCTAGCATTTTAATGCTCACGCTTATGTGTCTCCAACGGCTTAAATTACTTGGCACTTCAGTGCACTCCCCTGTCTACGGTAGAATTTATCCCGATTTTTGTTACCACATAGCTATTAACAACGATAACTTTATAAATGTTTTATCGATAAAACCGTCGAAATGTCGAGGAATTGTCCCAGAAGCAGCACTAAAAGCATGTTACATTAAGCTTTAGAATAATTCAAGCATAATCACACGGAATTATAGGCGCATGACGAGTGTTGTCTGGTTAATTCATGAATCACATCATTCTTACCCTTGAGAGATAAATGTAAGGGAGTGAATGAAAATGAAAACAAAATAATACGGCCGAAAGAGCTCATGATATTGAGAGTTTAAAAAGTGCGTATAATCTAGTGTTAATAGCATGAAAGAAATAAACATAGAAGGCAAAAGAGATTAAGCTCCATAGCGTTCACTTAACTGTAAAGGTAAAATAAACTGAGCTCGCGCTACATTGACTGTATCAAGAAAAAAAAATAAGTGGGTACTTCCCTACAATCAAATTGAAAACAGTTCTCATACTGATACAGAAAATACGAAATGTCAATTTTCCGTTAATTTCGCCTGACCTCTGCTGACATCAATCAGAGTTGATTAAAAAGTCAATTAATGTGAGGAACTTTAAAGGTGATGATGATAAAAAAACCCTTTTTTATAAGGAGTAAGGGCTTTATAACGGTGATCCACTTCATTTGACCTCCTTAACCCATGATGCTACCGCTTTTTTACTCTACGTACAATCTTCTTTTCTCTGCAGCTTTTAACGTACGAGCTTCGTCGCCACATAGACGCATAGGTCAAATATGAGTTTCTGTATAATTCTGGCATTTTCTCTTAGTTTATATCCTATATTAAACCATTTCCGTATCTGATAGACTTCCATCGCCTTTGATCTTCCACATAGAGTATCCCATTGAATTAATCCACCCATTTATGTCCTCACAAGGTCACTTTGACTCAGATTCCATGAATTCCGGTTATTTTTCCCAGCTATATCGCTCTATGTAAGCACTTTTCTTGGATCGCTCTATTGTGGAATTCTTTTTATATTACTTGCAATATAATCTGCACTCACCTTACTACTGCCTTTTTTACTCACTTCATGCTCTCATTCAGCGAATATATACTCGAAAAACGCGAAGCTTTCCAATATGACGAGGCTTTTCCTAAAATCCCATTCTCGTCTCTACACGTACCCAACTGCTCGCTATGTAGATAAATCCGATTGATGTCGGCAGAGGTCAGGCTACATTAACGAAATATGGAGAAAGGTAAATAACGAAAAACGTGGACAAAAATAATTTACGGTCAGTTTTGTCCTCGTGGTAAATTCTGAGGGAGGAGAAAATCGTATAGTTGTAGGAAAAAGTAGAGATTCATAGAAAGCGAGGGCTGACAATCGTGGGACCAGAATGCTTTCATTTTATCTCTGCCTCGTCCCACTAGGCTAGAGAAGGCTCCACGTGCCGTATGTCTTGCGGGACAATCTCAAATGAAATATCGTGGGGGTGCAGTATCTCCGAGGCTGAATTTAGAAATGAACTATTCCCAATTGTAAGGGTAATGCAACTGTTTAACCACCTTATAAGCGCCCGTACTGTTTTGTGCTTCATTCTTAGTGAGTTATTTAACAAAAAAATAGCCTTGAAGAGAACTTTTTTATTTATTTTCCTTTAAAAATACAAAAATAAAACACTCTCTACAGTTTAGAAGTGAAATATGGGTAGGCATGAATGATCAGAAGGGTTGAACTAATGCTGTGCACATCGGGTTACGGAGAAACATTTCCCAGAAAAGAAAGAGAGATAAGATTAAGAAATACTGGGTCTTGAAACATTTAAAATGAGTGCTCCCGCATTGAACATACAGAAAAGAGCGTGCTTTGCTGGTGTGGTAGCGTTAAAAAAATGGACATGAGCCGGCTATTGAGGCAGATTGATGATGGTGGGAAAGGAATAATTGCATCGAGAAAACCATTGGAACAAAGAATGGCGTTTACTATTAGAATTCCGTTTTACCTAGAGGGTATTTTCAAATAATGAAGAAAAAATCTGATACTACAACACAAGTTATACAATGAATGCGCAGCAGACAGATTATTTCAAGTGAAGTAGCAGCAGTAACAGTGCAACGGCTACTCAGACGAAAATCAGTCAGAGGTCTGGAGGATAAGGGCAACTGCGAAGAGTTGTCAGCTTCCATCACGACAAAATTAAATAGTTTTTGGCTTAACTTTGTGAGACCACTAATTTCAATAGTAATAAGTAATCACTATCAACCTTTACCGGAATTACTGCTGCGTGGAGTAATTGTTAATGCACCCACAACGTATTGTTCTTCCTACTACTAATTTCGAAAGGAGACTGAAGAATTCAGTTATATTACATAACGCCCTCATAAGGAAGAACAAAACGTTGGTCGTACATAAAAATTTAGCCTTCGCAGCAGAAAACCTGGCTATGCTTGATAGTGATATTACAAATCGCTACAAATTCCTGAAAACAAAGGTAAATCATTAATAATATAATGCATCCATCTAATGGCTAATTCGCAATATAGGTTATGTTTTAATACAGCGTCGTGAGGCCATATCAACCTGATGATGCTGTACAACAGAAAAAATACCCGATCCATTTACGATCGTAGTAGCTAAACGATCATTATACCACAATAGTCGAGAATGAAACATCCAAAGAGAATATACTGTTTTTTATTGTTATTGCCATCATTGCGTAAGGATAACTATACAAAGGGGGGAAGAGGTACCCACTCTGAGTTATTTAACACAGACTATCATTAAACCTGCAAGGTAGAGTATTTATGGAAGAAATATTTTGACTCAATGAAAACTAAGAATATACTTCCGTAATAATGGTAAGAATATCAGCCAATTTTTCCGGTCTATCTTCATTGAATATCTTCCACCAGTCAACAAAAGTATCGTGGGAGTGTCGTATTGGGCAAATGAAATGATCAATTTCAATAAACATATTTCCGGGATTGGCCGCGTAAAGTTGCCCATTTACAAGAAGACGTTTCGCTCCTCATATCGTGACCATTCGTCAGGAGTGCGACTCATCCTCCAGACAACGCCCATAAGACGAGGAGAGAAAAATTTTCTAAGAAATGGTAAGTACGCCTCAGATTACGAAAACATGTTTATTGATAAAGGAGGTTGCGAGTGTTTTTATGGTAAAAATACCTGAAGCTACTCGAAAAAAGAGCCTGAAATGGCTCAAAGTAAATTAAAATAGTATGTATAAACATGATAAATAAATGTTAAACAGTACGAAAGGAATCCAAACGGCCAGGATAAATTATTTACTAGGCTGACGAATGATTCCACTAAGTTTAAATTTCTTTTTAGCTCCAATATACGTTCAGAATATGGCTCAAGGGTATACTTCTCTTCACCGAAGTCAATATCTCTAGCTAGAATTTTCATAGCAAAATTTGTCTCATGATTGAAATCCTCCCTCCAGGTAACATCGTTCTATTTGTAATGGAAATAAATAGACATATAATTTTCGTAGAATACTTATCAACGGGAAATTCACCCGAACAAATGAATATGTTTTCTTTAATGCGTCGACTTTGGACGCGTTTCCGTGCCGGTTCCAAGAAATGACCCCTCAACCAAAGAATTAAATGGAAAAATCCCCGTTCTACTACGCTTCCCTATCATCGGGAGATAATCTTCTTCACTTAAATGGATTGGGCCATTCTCCTCAGCCCCGCATACCCTATATTTATGTCTACTCGGGGCTTTACTCCTTTTTCATCGTTGGTCATTCCAGGGTATATTTCCGTGAGGGGATAACATTCGGTCTTCATCTTCTAATATATCCTACGCAGTTATTTTCCCAGTCACTCCATGCTTTAGACGTCCAATTGCTTTTCGGCAGAAAATAATGAAATTACTTTCGTCAGAAATCTCTTTCATGATGTTTGTCTTCCTTCCATTTAATTTTTTCTACGATGAATACCACTCTCGTCTCAATTCCCATTTGGAGTTTTTCAGAACAATCCTCAAAACTGGACCTACACGTTTTCAGCAGTTATACACGAAGAGTACATCAAATTGGATTTCGGAAACCAAATACATGCGTTATTTTTAGTGGGAAGTAGGATCAACGATTTATGCGAGCCACAAGTAGTTAACCGTTTCTGCATTCAGCGGGAAAAGTCCTTCATAGCTCGGATAAAAGTATTTTAATGACGCAAAGTATTGGATCAAGAATGATGTTCAGAGGTCTATGACAATTTTTTTAAAGACCTCCTTTTAACCAGCGAAAACCTAACATCTATAAAAGGTTATCTTGCAAATGTTATTATTTTTAAACGAATGATATTGACTGACCTAATAGGTTCATTCAACTAATGGTTAGCTTACAGAATCTATTCATTCATTGGCCGTTCAACTCTAAGATTGGTTGACACCAGCCCTCCAACCTTCCCAATCTAGTGATAGTTCCCTTACCTCCTGGTATATTTCCTTATGAACTTTCTTCCTTATTTGGTCCTAAAACTTATTCCTTGGTCTTCCCCTGGGAACTTTTCCCTCTATTTTACCTTCAGTTGAGTCTGAGTGTGTTCCATCTGGTTCTTCTTTTCTCTATGGTGTTCCACATGGTCTTACTCTTCTACTCTGCCGTGCACTTCATCATTTCTTATTTGTCCTTCTTTTTATCTTCAGTGTCAGGTGTCGAAGGCTACCAGTCTTCTGATCTGCTTTTCCAATGGTCTATTCTTCCGCTTCATAGAGTGCAACGCTGCACATGAATGATTTCTAATACTGTTTCCTGGTTTATAGTCCTATCTTCCTTGAGCACAACAGTTGTCTTCGTCCCATGAACGCCTTCTTAGCTTGGGCTTTTCTCCGCTTAACGTCCGTTGTACTTCTTTCGTCTCACGCGATGGTACTTCCAAGAGAGGTGAAGGAATCCACTTGCTCTAATTTTTCTCCTCTCAGGATGACTTCTACATTCAGCTTCTGTCTTCCGCATACTAGGATTTAAGTCATCGTCATATTTATTTTCATGTTATATATTTTTCTTCATGTTGTAAATAATAATCCGTGTAAATGTAATTCCGTATTAATCTACAAAACAGAATCTACTGGTTTCAAAATGTTAAGCGTCTGATTGTACCTAGAAGTTTCAAGTAGGTTTGAAAAGAAATGATAAACTATGTATCATCAAGACGATTGTTAAAGTATTTGAAATCTGTTCACTTACGCTAAGCTCGAAGAACAATTATGAACTTTATTATATTCTCTTTGAAATCGTAAGTATTGGATGAAAGTCGATGATAAAACGAAAAAAGCAATTATGTTCCTTGTTAAAAATCTGTTTTCGCCTGAGCAATGGCATCAATCCAAAAGATGAAGAGTCATTAGGCACATTGGTGTAAAAGATGCGGATTTCTTTGAGTTTTTTAGCACTGGTACTTGCAGAATTAGAGTTTGCAAACTAAAATTTTAGAATTTAACCCTTTCAATACTGGCGGGTTATATATGTCCCAGTGAATGTTTTCGTACGACTATCGGGTCTATCATGCCACATTCAGGTATTAAAAATTCCGCTATCAGTCATTTTGATGTAATTGCCTTGACAGGTGGCAGTACTTGCTTGTAGCAACTCCGTTTGCTTTCAAGCACATGTTTTTTCGTGGTGGAAAATATACTGATATTAATTCAAACATGAGCACAGAAAAATCAGTCTTGAAAGGGTTAAGGTATCCGGGTATGAGATATCCGGGTCCCGGTAAAGGTGGATGATTTTTTCCTCTGTGGAGCTGCGCACTTTTGTACAGTTGTACACTTAACGGGACTAGCCAAAGTATTGAATTTCCGTTAAGTCAATACTGTGGCTTGTCCCGGTAGCCTCAAAATAATTGGTGAATAGGATTATTTAAAAATATTTTTTAAACAGAATACTAAGTTTGCGTTAAAACACATTGTTTAAATTTTTTACATAGTCTCCAGATTGAAAGCCTCTTCAGACGAAGCATCCCAACTCACTGCATCACATTCATAATATCACATTACATTTCGAAATGCTCACGTTGCATTGTACCGCATTAATTATTTCATTCAGTTTATATCAAATAGGATGTATATCAAATAAGATATATTTAAAATATAACATAAATATTGCATTTCATCGAATTTAACATTCCATTGGATTAAAAGAGAAATACACTTCAGGGTGGATTTTGAGGGAGGCGACCGACGGCAAAGGTCATTTGCGCCACAAGAGACAGGGAAGGAAGGAAGGGTGGATAGAAACCCGGCGTCGGCAGTAGCCTGATCTTAAGTTAAGGTGCCAAGGGGACCACAGTTTAACGTCTCATCCGATAGACAAAGTATTGTACTTGGAGTGCCCTCCACAAGACACTCAAGTAGGGATCAGGTATCCTCAGAAAAACTTCCTCTGCAGGGTTTTGAACCCTGGCCGCCCGTATGGTTAGCAAGTACTCCAGCCACTACACAACCCGATCCCCTAATGCTCTACAGTAAATGACAATGCGGTTTATTGGTGATCCCCGGCGATCAATACGGCAATGTAATACATGCGTCACACCGTTGTCGCAGTGGACGTATCACAGCATCACAGATGCCTGAGGGTATTGGAATGGAGATGGCTGAAAAGAATCTACGGGTGGGGACAGGAGTTTCTGGCTCCCTACTTTGTTTTAGCATTAAAAACTCCCTAATTAGAGTACGCAACTAGTGCGTATCATGCGAGAATGCATTGGATTTTTCCACGTGTGACATTGAGAAGAAGAAAAGTTTTGAAAATTTCCTCTCCTGCACGCAGTGTTACTCCTGCATCAAAATCTTCCATCCTTAAATACTTGTTAATTCTCTCGAGACAAACTTGGCTGTCGTCCCTTCATCCCTAATAGCTCACTTTATGAAAATGGTTACTTCAACTGGAGCGTCTGAATAGGCATTAGAAACCGCACATTGGGTTTTTGACGACAGGTAAGGACCACAGAAATGGACCGCATTTTCTCCCTCCAATTTTTGCTCAAAATGTTCAATCTCCAGCCAACTCCTTTTGGTAGGATGGGCCCATTTTCTCTTTCCCGCCCGAACCCTTCGTTATCTTCCGTTCTTGGGGAATTAGAGTGAAGTGGGAAAGGGTGGAAGCATAACTTGAAGATGTAAAAGAGACGGAACGAACCCTTAGGGAACCTTTTTAGGACGAGGCCCACGAGGAGATAATTAAGATCGTTAAAAAAAAGCTTCTCGCACAAATGAGCGTCGCATCGTCTTCGCTCTCGCAATTTCGTCTCAACTAAATACACACATGCTGGCTTGGTTGCAGCTCTGGATCATTTAGAAAATTAATTGGCATTTTGGATTGACTGATACTGGACTGAAAAATAATGTCTCGTACGCAGCGGAAGCATTCACACAGTCTAAAATTAGTTTCCTTATAAGTGTGGCCAAATTTGGTGGAATTTTTCTCTTAAAGAGCATCATCCAGAGGAATCATGCACAGTAGAAGCGTGCACGAACTAAAGATGCATGAATGGATGAAGAGATGCATTCGGGAACCCTTCAGCACCTCTGACTACTTATCAGCTCTTGAAAAAGTCCCACTAACCTCAAAAACTCCACTTCTCCAAGGATGCAAAGATTCACTAAGCCTAGATTTTCACCCGCAGCAATGGGAAAGATTATTGAATTTATTACCAGTTTCATTACACTTTAAGAGCATTCGCTGTGTATGGAATTCAATGCTATTATACGGAAACAATTTTATATAAGTGAATATCGGTCTTTCTAAAAATCAGTAAACCACAAAATTCTATAATTCGGTCATTAGGTTGCATCAACAAGTTCTCGTTGGAGCAAGTCCTTTAAGGAAGGGAAAATATTTGACATGAGCTCATTAAACACAGTCAAAATCAGTTTTTAATATCTTAGTTGTAAATTTTTTTAGGTCAGAAGTTTTACTGTGGCAATTTTGTAAATAAACGGAAGATGAGGTAAGTTCAGCGCAATAAGAGGAAAGATATAGAGGAATCAAATGATCACAAAGGTTAAGGAGGTTACGGGCCACGGAAAAAGATAGTTGGTGAAATAAAACGGGAGGAAACATCAAACCAGCGACATCACCATTGGACCATAATAATTAAATGCTTTGCGTCAGCGCCACGATCTTCCAATGGGTGGAAGTGTTGGAATCAAAGAGACAATGCTAGGAACGAATGCTTCAATCGCAAACCACTGCACTTAAAATGTTGCGAGCGTAGGATATAAATATTTTAGTGTAGAAATGTATGGAATACACTCATGAATTTAATGAGAAAGAAAAATGTTCTTTATTGAACCATAGGTAGAGTTAAAATAAAAACGAAGTATAGGAAATGTATGAAATGAAATTACATGTCAGTGCATGTCAAGAAAGAAGGAAATTACATGGTGATATCATACAAAAGCATGGATTTCATTGTCAAATATCTTTTAATTTAATCCAAATTCATGATTCACTTTTGGACATTGCAAACATCATTTGTAAGAACCCATCCACAAAATGAAAGTAGGATAATGAAGTGATGACTATGGATGAAAACAAGGGAATGGAGTTTCAATAATGTGAAAGCCAGCTGTCATTATATTACAATTGTTTAGAACGTCTTTACATATGTTCCACGGTAATGGACATAAATGCGGGCCTAAAGAAAAGAGAATTATTTCTTGCTTTGAAGTCATCCACTCTGAAGAGCGCAAATAGGCCATGGGGAACTTATTGATCGCCCGTAGCCGACCAAGGAGGTCACTTTGGAGACAGAAGTTCTCGTCAGCCCCGTACAGACATCGTATAAAAAATTTTTATGCACCGCAAACGGATGAACTACTATAACCTCCACTATAACCTCCTTTTACTACCACCTCAGAATTTCTGAAGAGTCATTGAACTATAAAGCATAAAACATATTAAATGAAAAAACTCATAAAAACAATAAAAAATGTGAAAATGCAAAGAAATAAATTTTCTACCAACTTAAGCTCCAAAAAATTGTATGCTCAACACAGCCGCGTAATATTTACTGTACGGTAAAAAACATCACGACTTGTTACAATTTGATAAACTCACACGAATATAATTTTAGAAAAGAATAATCAAACCACCCCCATATTACTATAGCCAACAAGAATTTCAAAACTCCTCTCAATATTCGATCTATTACTGCAGAGAAAAATAATTTCTATATTAAACGGCAAATAATTTCTATATTAAACATTTCTATACTAAACGGCATAATTGAAGAATAAAAGCCCTTGCAAAATGATTAAAAAAAAACTTCCATTAATATGGTAATAATTATTTAACCCGAATAATCCTCATAAAAAAGATATCTTATTTGATTTAAAATGTATTCTGAAACATAAAATATCTGAATTTTAACATCCATAAAGTGCATGAGTGTGGCCTTGGTTTTTTTCCGCACGGTTGCTTTGGGTTCCAACTAATTTGCGGCATTCTTCTCAATTTCGGGAAAAATCGTAGAGGAGCTCTGGTAATTCTTGTTGGATACGCAAAAATTAAGTTTGTTAAATTGTTTCTTTTACCTTCCTGGGTCTTTACACTGAAATCGGTTTTTTGTACAATAATTGTTCAACACCAATGGAAGGTGGTCAACCTATGACAACACTTTTTCTGGACAATCGTACATTTTACTCCAAGTCTTAAGGTTTCAGAGGGATACACTACCGGTACAATGATGAATTAATGAGTGAAATATTTTGACGGTGCCTACCCCGGTAGGGAACGGCGTGATGGGTATGTATGTATGTATGTACACTACCGGGAAAATGAACTCACAAATCGTAACACTGGATACTTCGTTCGATGAGAAAGTATGCTTTCAAAAATGACCAACGAAATACTACAAGTTTACATTGGTGGCGAATTTAGTTAATCTTGAAATATTTAATTTTTTTTATTTTATCCTCAAACCAAGGTTCTTGGAATCAATTTTTTATGGGAAATGCGGTGAGGAAGATGAAGGATCTCTCAATATAGCCTCCACAGCAAAGCACATATTCTTGACAGGACGACGACCCGGGACTTACTGGCCTGTTTATTGAGGGGACGAGACGGAGGACTGGGAAGTAATTCTCAGGGCTTCATTCCCTGCGATGAGAAAGATGAAGATAAAAAATATATAGCACCGAAGAATAACGAAAAACACAGTGAAAAGTTGGGCTTGAAAAATATAACACAGCGGGTTTTCGGCCGAGGCGAACCTTTTCCATATACCCCCATGTCCGGTTTTTTTCAATATACTTTTCAATGTTACGCTTCTGCGCTCCCACCTCTCTTCTTCTGCTTCCATATCCAGCAGCATTTTTCCGATCAACTACGTCCCCATAACAACGGGGCATTACAGGGGTTTACGGCCTTCACATATTTTTGTGGTCAGTGTTCATACATACCCATATCCAATAACGCCCAGGTCATATATGTGCGTAATATGTAAGCGTAACCCTAGGTATTTAAATATTTATGGTCGATTTTTACGAAGTGAACAATCGCATAAAAAATCCAAGGAGAAAATAAAATGAGCTACTTTTAAAATTAATCATAGGCTGGGTTCAGGTTTTACTTCATTTTTTTACGACTAGTAATAGAGTATAAGGAAAGTTTTCTTTTTACCAAATGTTACGTAAATATATTTAAAAATACAGGAATAGGAGAGAAAATATTTTCACTGATTATCGCACCCATGCGCAGCTTTTTTCCCAATCAATCCTTTTTATAAACCTGTTTTTTAATTTCATGAAGTTGTTTTTAAATTGTTTTTGGAATAATGGACACATGGTTTTTTTTACTATGGTTGAAAGTGTTGTTTGTATAGACGGAGCTTGATGTAATGTGAATCGAAAAAATGGATATTATGAAAGCATTGCGTGAATTCATGATCAAATTATAGGTTTTGGTGATTAGTTGGCTACTCGATTTTAAGACATCAAAATTGTTTTTCTAAGTTCTACATAAAATCTACTGGACTACATGACTCATATCCCTGAAAATCCATATAACATGCCCATTCGAGTATTTCCTCTTAGTTTCTTTCTAATCATTCTATCAGAGATCATCAATATCCTCCAGCATAAAATTCATTACCCCTTTCCTAATTTCCTTCAGAAGCTTTCTTTTTCCTCGTACCATGCCAAGCGCTTTTTGACTTCCATGAATTAACGAACAATGCCACTTGTACAGCGACCAATGTACCCAATGACTCAACAGATACCATCACAAGACGATGGTCAACAGTTGAAAGTACCTACAAGAACTGTTATTTAAATATACGAACAAAATCATAACTCACACAAGGACTTATCGACAACAGTGAGAGATAATCGTGATACATTGGAGATACAATCCTTGGAATTTTGGCATGAAATCAGGCTCTGATGGAGATTTTAAAGTGTCATTAATACGGATGACCCAGGGTCTTGCGAGCCTCCGTGAAATACCTTGCGGGGACCCGACAACGAGGCCGTTGGGGCCCCAGGTAACTATGCCTCGTGGCGCCATCTGCAACTATGATTTACGAGTCACAACAATATTGGTATTCGAGCCCTAAATTATGAAAATTATTCGTGAAATGATTTAAAATTTTCAGTATTTATTGATTTTATACGAACCTTACTTTGTTATAACAAATTAAAAATTTTAAAATAAATAAATTGAATATGAGTCCAAAATAAGCTCACAAATTTCCGTATGCAGATACAAAGAGCGACGATTAAAGGACATACTGGCCAATTTCGGTGACGGTAATGTGGCAGTCAAAATATTTTTAAAGTTATATTTTCTATCTTCTGATCGTCGAGTTTTTTCATAATTTAGGGGCCTCAGGGGCGCGACGTCCGGGGCAGTGACCCCGATTGCCCGGCTCAAATGGCGGTATACTGGGAATTCCAAACTTTGACCTCAGTGACTCCATTTGGTTCTACAAATAATATTTTAAATGCCCTTTTCAGTAACCAAAAAACCAACCAGCTAACAAAAAAACTCACTAAATTAATACTGAACTACATACAGACCTTTCGATGTGCTCATGTTTGGGTAGTTAAGTCAGAAGGAAAACCTACCAACTAGTGGTAGACCGTGGGAACTGACTAATCTTAGATCGTTTCTGTAGAAGATCTGTATGTGTTAATCTTGGATGTTGAGTATATCAAACATATGATGGATGAATGAAAAAAGATATACCGTAGGACTTAATAATTATTATTATGTATTTCCTCAGACTCCACTTGGGATTCATTGGAGGAGTTACTTCAGAAATGAGATAAAATTCAAGGAGTATCCTAATCTGAAAAGAAACCTGTGAGATACAGGTCAAATTCTCAACACTTCTTACCCTTGTCCTGCATTTACTTGTCTTGCAATATTCCTACTGCATATCTCTACTCTTCACAAGTGTGTGTCTAAGTATGAGAGGAAGGTGTTGATATATCTATGAGTGAGAAAGTTTAATGAGCATTCTAATCTGGAAAAGAAATCTCTGAGGAGCAGATCTACTTTGGCTAACTTCTTCTCCTTTGTTCTGTTATTTGATTCCTTGTCTTGTATTATTCCTACTGTACATCCCACTCTTCACAAATATGTGGTTATATATGTGAGGAATGTGTTCATATCTCTAAGAGAAAGAATACTCAAAGAGTATCCTAATCTGGAAAAGAAATTTCTGAGCAATTGGTCAACTTGAACTAGCTTCTTCTCCTTTGTCCTGTCTTTCGATTGTCTTGAATTATTCCTACTGTACATCCCACTCTTTACAAATATGTGGTTATATATAAGAGGAATATAAGAGGAATGTGTTAATATCTCTAAGAGAAAGACCACTCAAAGAGTATTCTAATCTGGGAAAGAAATCACTGAGCAACTGGTCAACTTTTACTAGTTTCTTCTCCTTCGTCCTGTCTTTCGGTTGTCTTGCATTATTCCTACTACATATTCCCACTTATCACAGATATGTGAAAAGGTATGTGAGAAAAGTGTAGATATCTCTAACCATCAGATCTCCCACTACTTTAATTTCATTCCAGGAACATTTGAACTTGACCCATGAAACGAACTTCTCACCATCGCTCCTTTCGCATGAAATCGACTCACAGACCCTACTCACCACGGCGATAACCCCTTTCCCTCAGAAAGAGAAGCCAGGAGTCCCAGAGAAGGGATAAGGAGGGGAGAATGTCGGCGCAATCGCTCCAACGACGGTCTTCTGACCTTCAGATACGGCGCAGGCGAAAAATTTTTATCCCTCAAAATCGCGTCCCTCCTTCTTCTCAATGGAGTATCTTGGAACGCTATTAAAATCTGAAAAGGCAGCCAAAGTATGCCGAAAGTGAAAGGACGCTGAAAACTTTCCGTGAAAACCGTCTGTGTTCGTGGTCTTAATTTATCTGCAAAATTAGACGTGAATTTTAAATGCGTCGCGCTTTAATTCGTTCATAATGTAATTACCGCAGTTCTTCTGCCTGCTCAAAATTGCCTTCTGCTATTCTCTTCAAATATCTATGTTTCTAATTAGTGTCGCTTATATGTTGATAATGAGTATAATATTTGTTTCTTAACCTGCAACGTAAAAATCACGTTTCGCCTGACACTTGTAGGACTATTGTCTCTTACTTATGTAGTTACAACATGCATATATACAAATAGTTTCTGTAGCATTGGTAATGTGCCTACAATGTATTGCAAGTTATTGTATGATACTGGAACATTATAGTGCATGTTAATGATTACTCACCCCCTACCTTACATCCTTGAGGTGGTTTACAGAGAAATATGTAGGCGTAGTTAGGCTACGCTTCATTGTAAACTCTATAACAATAGTTTATTTGCCTCCTTATATATGAGCCTCGTCATCAGCATGCTTCCATAACCTCACTTTGTACAGGAAAACAGGAATACTATTAGCCTCTCGTGGGTGTAGCTATGACAGTTTCCCGTATGTAATTGGTCATTAAAGATCTTTCGGCCATTTTGTTTCATTGACAACGCCACGGCGCAGCGGCAAATGTGCTCCCGCTGGTGGCGCAGTCTGCCGCTATGAGCAAACAAAACTGCATAGCCGGTGGTGCGCGAAGCCCGCGTGAAGGTGCTTGCACTGGCTCGTATTCAGCGCTGGGGTCTTTGATCATTGAGAGCGGGGCTCACTCTATTTGGCAAGCATCATCAAATAATGACGCGACGAGTGGTTTCCCCTTCTGGCCGCTCGGGCGTTGTTGGTCGTCAAATTTTCATCGCACTAGGGCGAGAGAATTCAAGGTCGAACCCCCTTTGCGATCGAGGTAAACAAGATCGATCCATCGCGTAGCTATTTCGATTATTTTCCTCGGGGAGACATACACACCTATGCCGAGGTAAACGGAGCCAATAAATAGAATGGGTACGGAGATGAGCTTTCGATTGGAAATGAAGGGATATGGCCACGTGGACCCTAACTTCTGACGCTCACTCCATAATCCCAGTGGAATAACTTATCAATTAGCTTACTTCGGTCGCTCGAGTGATGTGATAAGTCAGGCTTTGCCGGAGATTTCAAACTGGTAAATTACATTTGGCTGGTAATAAACAGTTTAGATCGGAACATGCTTTAGAGTTATATCTACTGCTGCCCTCACAACCTAATTCCCACAGGTGTTAGGATTTCAACATCAAGGCCAAAGAGATGGCTTAGTTTGCATCAAAGCAACAGTTCTTATTGACGCTAGGTAAAATTAAGAAATCCGGAAATGGTTACATGTTTCGAATATGAGATTGAATAAACGTATAAAAATAATTTTCTCTCGTACATGCAATACAAATGATTATTTATAAGGAAAATGATTAGAAAATAAGAGATGAAAGATTTTCAAAGGTATAAAATAAATGGTTCTAGGAGTAATATCAACAACAATGCGGTCAAAAAACTGAGAAATAATGCATAAATTTGCATATATACAATACTTGGCTGTAGAAGATAAAGTGATAAACTACCAATATTCCGTCCCAGAATTAATTAAGAACAATGAAACAACGACGATAGTGCGAGCAAGATGACAGAAATTTTGAATTGTACAGTAAAAAATTCGGGCAAATATAGGCTCATTTTTTTGCATTAGAGACAAATGAGACCATGAAGCAGAAGATAATTGGCTCTAGTTAGTTTGTGCGATGCGTCCGATCAGGATTTCTTGTGCTAAACTGAAAATTTGCAGTGTAGTGCAACTGATAGCTTCAGATATAATATATGACCATACATGTCTATTGCAAACACACCTATATTTCCAGCAAACTTTATTCAGGCTCAACCACTGTCTGCGTGGACAAAACTAGTAGAAATTCAATACATAATAGCGCAACTATATGGTTATCTCTCTAACCATGCAGTTATTCCACAAAATTACGCCTGAGACCATCACTTTCAGCGCGACTACACATTCTGTTCTTATTTAAATGATTTTTGATGTTTATGATTATCATTTAACGAGAGAGTAGGAAGGAGGGTTCAAAACTATCTGAGATAATTAAAAGAAGTATTAATCTATTTTTCACGCCTACCAGACAGTCATATAAGTTATGGCCTGGAATGGTTATCAACTTTCTTAAAGCTGGATAAGTTCTTGGGGCAATGGAGGCGATGATGTGGTTGCATTTCCTGGATTCGGATGAAACAACTTCGAAAAAATTTCCCTTAAGAAACATTTTCTTTCTTTGCTAGTTATTTCACCACCTAGAGGATAATATTTATTGTTATTTAATCAAATCAGTATGTTTTTTTATTCAAGATAGTAACCTGTGACCTTCAAAAATACGCGTGAACATGAATAATAGGTGCGAGTGGCAATATAATTTCATTCGAATAATTACCGATAATTAATTGAAATAATGAAAAAGCCCTGTGACAGATGATTTACGTTATACCAGTATGATGAAATCTTTAGCTTTAAGGAAAAATTATTCCTTCAGTTCTAGAAAAGTATGACATTGCCGAGAATATACCATTTGAAATCATATGTGATTTAATTATGAATCTCTGGCTCACGAAAAGTCTCAAGAGATTACGGAATATTCTTCTTTCACTTCTTTTCTTTCTTTGATTCTTTCATTGATTTAAAAACTTATCAGTAATTATTAAAATAGATTATATTGCCACTTGTAGGTACCCATCATCCATGTCCACACCTATTTCTGAAGTCCACGGTTGTAAAACCATTGAATTTCCTCTGGAAGGGCACACTAGAGATATTTGCTTTTGATCCTCCCCGTCTACGCATCTTTGCGTGCACTTTGGCCAACAAAATATTCGGGAAATATATATGAAGCTTCGAAAGGAATCTTCATCTTGCGGGAAAATGATAAGAAGAGGTTGGCAGAAGAGTTTAAAGGCAGGGGAAGGGACTGGTTGTGTGGGGATGAAGCAGGGTGGAGAAGGAAGGAAAGGTATGAGAGGTATAGGAAGATAACCAAGCCAAAGGGTGGGGGCGCACTTTTTTTTATCCCCTGGGGTCGTTTGCCACACACGGCCGCCGTATGTTCCCAGAGACGGGGAGAGGAAAGGAATTCTTCGGGAAAAAGAGCTTCTTTCTCCAGCCTGCGGGACGGAAGCATCCTTGGTGCCTCAGGGTATGGAATGGAGAGGGGGAGACGAGTTCAGGGTAAAAGCGGTCCAAAGAACCCTCGCTCCCTCGACCCTGGAAGTTATGCCTGAAAAGGGTGAGAAGGGTTTCGGAGAGAAGGAGAGGCCAAAGGTTATGTATGTTAAGTAAGGGTCGGGTTGGTCGAGCATATAGCGATTGCTTCGAAAGGACCACGGGCCCTAGGCCCTTGGTAAATTACAGAAAGGCCATGAGCTTTTCGCTAACGATTGAGGAGCGACTACAAAGACCAAAGGAAGCGCTCTGAGCTGTTCCAGTAATCAGCGTTAACTCACAAAGTTTTGTCAACTACCCATTAAGGCGTGACGATGGAGGACTATTTTTGCTAAGTCATCACCAACCAGATTATTTAAGAACTAGATTTGTATAATTCACCTAGGTTACTCATGAATTCATCGAGGAGGCAGGGGTTGGCTAAAATAATTAAGATAGGCCAATGAGAGGTTAAAAGGTCACTTTAGGCTCTGGTAGTTCCAAGGCTTAGTACGCAGAATTGATTGATGTTACTCACTGTTATAATTCCGACAAGACTAACGGCAAGATGGTTATTAACTTAAACAGGATCTACACTTACAGTTTTTAAAAGAAGTTCTTATGTTGCTTTTTGCTGATCAGAATGTAGTAAAACCTTTCATTTATTTATAATGATTTCAGCAAAATAAAAATAAATACATACACTTGCAAAGAGAGTTAAGACATAGTATTTTTGGGAGGTCAGAAGAAGTAGTAATCAATACATTTTGAGGATGAACCTGGATTAAGCCGAATTCAACAATAGAACAACAATATTGCCATTAAGCAATTGAAAAAATATACTTTATATGAGTTACACTAGCAATAATATAAAACTCGCTTGATTAACCACCATACATCAACCACATTAATGTGAGCATCACTCGTGCGGTAGAAATATAGTCAGAAAAAGCCCCTCTTCTGCCATTGTATACCAATAAGATGCTAAAAAAAGTTCTAGATTTCCTCATATTCCATCTCAATCAATCATTTCTTTTGAATCAAGCGGAAGAGAATGTATTCTCATGGTCATCATTGAATATATGACGGAAACTAAAGAGCAATTACGCCATGAATTGCCAAACATAATTCTCGATCGTTAAAACAGGACAAATCCGACAAATTTAATCACGACAGACCACGAAACAAAACATAGATTGCATCAAAACATAGACCCACGACATATTGATTAAAGTCTGAGGTGGCATCACTGTTCTTCCTTATGCGTATTAATCAATGTGATCCAAAACGAAAACTGCTCAAGAGGGTAAGTTCTCACATCTACTGCCCTAAATATGCTCTACATCAATTGAAGCTAAAATATAAAAGTACTGACAATGAGTAAAATTTACAGAAAAAAGTCACGGTTTCTTTCTACTATGCTTATTGAAAAATAACGATAACAGGAGCGTAAGCGTTGTGGAAAACCGTGATTGAGCCCGAGATCCGTAGCCTCGCTTCTCAAGCTAAAGTCCAGTTTGAATCGGTAAATATCGCCAATGCGGAAAACCCTGCCAATCCATTTCTCAATAGATTTGGGAAAAGCAAAAGACTGTGAAGAAACAATACAGCTAGAAACAATAAACTTCGATGTCAAAGCTGGGAGAGCAGTTAACTTCTTGCCAAAACGGCCGGGATGGAAGATATTTACCGCAGTTCATTCTGGAGCAGAAGCAGCATTGCTTGTGATGAAAGTCCTCGCTCTCTCTTGCGAGACATAGATGGGGATATCAAAATGGAAATGATCTCTAAATTTTGGCTTTTTCGCGCAGAGGACTTTATTTTCTTCGTAGAAACAAAAATCAATTCCATTTGTACGTTATTTTTTTAAACGCTCCAATTTTAACCAACATAACTAGGGTGAACTACCCATGAATATGCTAGAAGAATAGCTCCGTGATGGAATGAATTCCTTCCATAAGATCGATAAAAAATCAGATACGTGAAAATAACGCCTTAAAATATTGTATAATAAATCGGTACCGCGAAACGACTACAAGGGTTGTCACAGAAAATGACACATCTACATTAATAAGGATTTCATTAACATTTTCATACTAGCCAAAGTGCAGCCGTATATGCAGGTGAGAGGGGGTGTTAGAACACGAGGCACGTAAAAATGTAAAGGGGAAGGCTATAGGGAGGTGAATGGTGACGCGTATTTTGGGAGTGTTTTCAGTGAAGATGAGTTTATTATTATTTGAGGATATGGGTTAAGTGTCAAAAAATACTTGTGTTATAAGAATACACAACACTCAATCCTCCCAAAACGCACTTCACCATTTCACCTCTCTAAAACCACCTTCACATGACTCGTGTCCTAACATCCACAAGCTACATGCAAATGAGGGGGATTGAAGGGTAGTTATTAGATGTAGATGGCTACATATCCTTATAAAATCTCTATTTTATCGCTCATGGCTTTTACCCTATGGTGCGTTCTTTTTCGAGCCTTGAGGAAGTACGCGATTTTTCCCTAGTCATGCTGGAGATTAATTTCTAACATGATGTTTTAAGGGGATCAAGTTGGTGTGGTGGCTAGAGTACTCGCCTACCACACCGGCGGCCAAGGTTCAAATCCCTGCACAGGCGGATGATTTTCAGAGAAACCCGATCCCTACTTGAATGTCTTGGAGAGGGTACTTCAAGTACAGTACTTCGCTTGTCGGATGTGACGTTAAGCCGTGGTCCCCTTGGCGCCTTTTGTTAAGAGTAGGCTAATGCCGACACCGGGTTTCTATCAATCCTTCCTCCCTAACCTATCTCCTATGACGCAGATGACCTTAGCCGTCGGTCGCCTCCCCAAATATCCAAATCAATTATGTTTTAATGACATTATGTGTAGGAATCATGAAGTAAATTATGTCATTGACTTGGATAATTTTTTTCACGCGGTACATTTCAGTCCTCTTCAGAATGAGGGATTATTTTTGGGTTCTAAAAAACACTGCTGAGAGTATATGACTTATTATTAAGCATACTAGAAAGATGAAGAGACTACACACTCTGCGAAATTTCTAATAATATTTAGGTATTAGAAATTCCTCATTTTTAAAATTAAATCTCTCTTGATGGCATATGCATACCATATCACATGGTAAACTGACGGTGATTTTTTGCAAACATCTCAAAGAGTAAGGGGACTGATAATGATATTTTTCTTTTATCGATATCTTTGAAAAATGATATCTCTCCAAAACTACCTTGAATGGAACTGTAAATACATTACTTGATAATTGGAGGCATACACGATAATACTAGAGAGAGTTCTTTTTATAGACGCAAACAACACCTCAGAACGCCGATTTACAACTCGTAACGCCCCAAATAACGCATGGATTTGAATATTTTGAATCGATAAGAATCGATCATCGAACAAAAGAAAGAATCGGTATTGATTCCGGCCTTCTCTCAACATCCCTGGTGGCATCTCGTAAATCCTCCCCACGATGGTCAACGGTGGCCACAAAATTCTCACTTTCAAAAGAAGCGGACGACCCTGGGACCGAAGAAGATGGAGTGTAACGGGAAAGAGGGGATTGTAAAATACTTGGAGCGCTTAACCCTGATCGCATTCCTCCGAGGTCGCTGAGAGGAATGTGGGAGTGGGTAATAACTCTAAAAAGATCTTCCAAAAATGGGAGGTGACGAAAAGTTTCGGAGAATGGGAACATTCAACGCGTCCTCACACCGTTTCCTCCTTTGCTTCAATGGATCCTTTCGATGCTGAGCGCACATCCTAGGGCTTCGACGAGATGGAATGCTAAGAGATGCAAATGTTAAGAGACGTAAACTCAGAAATATCGTTAGAATTTTATCCCTTGTTTTTCAATAAAATTAAAAATTAATAAAAAAGCGACAAGTACTGGTATGAGAAATGAAAAGCTATCCATATGTGTAGCAAGGCGAAAGAAATGAAAAAAGAGACTACGAGAAAGTCCACATAAAAAAAAAAGTTAAAGGAAAGAAATTGAAGTTCCTGTAGTGCGATCAATCAGGTATGCAAGTCTTTGAGATCCATTACATGTCAGCTTATCCACCTTTCTGTCTTTTGTTGTTATGCCACGTGGCAGGTTTACTCATCGTTGACCTCCATACCTACCTGTTCTGCACCTGTCACTTGGTTTATTCATACTTTCCACCAATCATAATTATGTCCAATATCGTACACCTCTGTTTACCTCGTTCTACATTCCGATCCATCATTTCCTTATCATTTATATTTTAACATCAT
Source organism: Ceriagrion tenellum (assembly GCA_963169105.1). Classification (NCBI taxonomy): domain Eukaryota; kingdom Metazoa; phylum Arthropoda; class Insecta; order Odonata; family Coenagrionidae; genus Ceriagrion; species Ceriagrion tenellum. The sequence continues at coordinate 107,973,496 of OY720639.1, forward strand.
ATTACACAAAATTAAGGATATAGTCTGAAAAACAGAGGAAAAAATAGATACTTTGTCCACTTGTTCACTATTTAGAGTGACTACAATGATAAAATACATGTAAGTGTATCATTATAAGTGATTAGAGATATTAGACTTTCCCAGCGTACCCGCTGGATAAAGGTCTTTCGGGTATTCCACTGGGCAAGCAGGTCCATATCTCCAGACGTTTCGGAGAACTACTTTCTCCATTGTTAGGGGTTCCTCAGGGGTCATTCAGAACCCCTGAGGGCGGAGAAAAAGTCATTCTCCGAAACGCCTGGAGATATGGACCTGTTCACCCGGAGAATATCCTAGAGACCTTTATCCTGATTATGATAAGTAATTAAAAATGACTAATGTCTCCATAATAACTAGACTGGTGTTCTAAATAAGCTGGCATGATATGAATTTTGCTGGTATGATATGGTACAGTTTACTTCCTCATCAGGTGACGATACAATAGTCATTTGCTACTTTAAATTAAATATTTGAATCGATAATAGTGATGGACTTTTTTGCAAGCGATCTTTATCCAGAATATCATAAGTGATTAAAAATAACTAATGTCTTCATAATAACTAGTTTTGTGGGCTTAATAAGCTGGTATGATATGGATATAGCTGGTACGATATGGCACAGTTTACTTCCTAATCAGGTGACATCACATGAGTTACTTGCTGCTTTTAATGAAATTAATGAATCAATGATTATGGTGATGGACTTTTATCGCAAGTCAAAAAATCTCTCAAGAGGGTGGAAGAAAAAAAGGAACCTCGTTGGGTCCCCCTCACCAGTCTGATCCTTCGCCACTCTCATGTCGATGCATCGATCGACCCACATGCTTCGAGATGGCAGAGAGAGGGAGAACTCCACGCGGACGACCTTGCGATACAATTTTTGTCGACCTGGCGACAATATAGTTGGCAATCCACGGAGATTTATCTGGCGCCCTCTTGCGGGCAAGGCTAAGTGGGGTTTTCGCGAAGAGCAGAGAGCCTGTGGGCGTTTTGGTGAAAACCCTCCAGACGAGGAGGGGGGGACGCTGTTGGGGGAAGGGAGAGAATGAATCCGGAGAGAAGGGGAAATGGATTAAGTTTAGATATGGGTGCCTGGTGTGGAGGTGGAACCAAATAGGAATAATGGTAAGATTTGTGAGATATTCGATATAGAATACGAAAAGACATATTTAGTGCATACTCCATTTAATACAGTTCTCGGAAAATTGACATGTTGATGAAGTAGTATATGGTCCCTACCAGGTCTAAAAATCTACAGCTGCCGAAGTTTCGACGGGTAGCTCAGCCATCGTCATCTAGGCCGATCTTAGATATAAGATCAATCCTGATGACAATGGCGGAGTAGCCGTCTAAACGTGGCCAGCAGCCGCTTTTATAATCCAGTTAAAAAACCTGAGAAAATTCATCATAATCGTTCTCCGGGAAAACATCAACTACTTCAAATAAATTCCTTGCCTCTAACTTTCGATAAAACATCGAGTACTTCAAAGAAATTGCTTGTATCTGACTGTCGATTACAAATTATTCTTAATCTTTTAAATAGATCAATTTTTTCTGACAAGTAATTAAAAGTCTTTGAAACTTTATCATACGATGGCAAATAAGATAATCATAATAAAATTAGAGAAATAGACACCAAACCTGACACTTTAAAATGTCATTTTTCCCGCGTTTGATTAGAGACCATAATGGCTGCTAATGAGGCTATGTAGTTGGTTAGTCAATAGGTTGTTTAGCTGCTAAGTTTATTTGCTCATTGACATTTGTTTCTTAACCTGCTACGTTGAACTAACACCACGTTTCGCATGGCCCCTGCTTGAACCTTTTATCTTGTTTAGGTACTTGTAATATTTACACATTCAGTAGTTTCTGTAGCATTGGTATCATATCAATGCTACAGAAACTACATTGGTAGTATACGACTACACTACACTTCCTGTGCTACCAATGCTACAGAAAGTGTAGTGCATGTTAGCGAGCGTTATTTGTTCATTATAGTGCATGAAGGTGATAACTGACCGCCTATCAAACATTTGAAGGCTCTCAAGGTGGTCACTAGGTGTATTTTAATCTTCACTTGATGTGTGATTATTAATTCTCCGGTAGTCACCCAAAATAGTTAGCAGAAAAAAAATGATACTTAAAGTATATTGAGACTTAATCTTGAGACTTATTAGGTTATTTGAATTTTACCATAATCCCAAGACAACAGTTTTAATAACTAATTACGGAAGTTATGTTTTTCTACAAAGATTTCCAATTCTAATCATAGAAAATACTAGAAAACTTTACACCTCGAGGCGTCACTTCTTGGAAATATTTCATAACGGAATCCATATTTTTAATACAGGATTGAGTTTTCGAATATATTCATTTTGTTTTGGAATAAAAGGCTTGAAAATCATCAAGACCCCAAGTATACGGTGTAATTTGGGAAGGAAAATATAAAAACATATTCCAGCTGAGTCAAAATCGAATGATTCGGTGATAAAAACAGATCCAATGAAAATGAGAAAGCGATAAGTTGAAAAAGTTCCAGCGAAGAGAGAGCGGTGCCGGGCGAAAAAATATAAAAAGACGGAAAGTCGTAAAAAGAATGCGGGAAAAAGAAGATGATATGAGGGAAAAGTAAAGGGAAAGAGAGACGAAGTTGGACGGGGGCCGAACGAAGAAAGAGAGGAAGTCACTTAAGATGAGAGTACCACAGGGGCATTCGAGAGGAGAATTGCCAGGGTTATTGGGAATCTGGATGGGGCCACCGAATTCCCATTCCCGGAGGAGGACGGAGCTATTTGGATAGTTAAGGGTGCTGAATCAATGCGAGAATGGGTCCGATATTCGATTCCTCGAGTGGAATAAATCGTGAATGAAGTTGAATTTCGGAAAGGGAGAAGATACTTATTTCGTTGGAAAAAGTCGAGACTAATGACCGGCAGATACTCTACGAGATAATGGCCGATTTAACTCGAAAAAAGGAGTGTAAACCGCTCCTAGTCGAGTGCTTGCATTTTCCATCACTTGAATGTGCCATTCTACTTGATATGGCAGAGGCAATATAGAACATGCTTAATTAAAAAAACACATGAAAAGCAATGTTCTTCAAAAAAAGAACCAAAATTTTACTAACAAACCGTGTTGTTTTATGAAAAACGTTCTTTCTAAAAATTTTTGGGAGTTGGAACTCTTCAAATGTCATCCGAAATTCAGGGGATGACGTAATGATGCCAATAATATGACTTCCATCGAAAAGAAACTAGCAAGTTAACCAAAAATAATCGTTTATAGTCCATAAACAGTGGACAGTTTTCTAATACGTTCTGATGATTCCTGTAGAAGTGCACTGTGAACAGACATGGAAAGCATTGAGGTTAGATCAAATACTCAGATGCCATTTTGGATCATGTGACCTCTTCAAAATTTTGACGCTTTTTTCGAACGAAAATCTGCACTTGTAAACATAGGTTATATATCTGAGTTCGTGGGGAGTCTCTATTGGGTACGTAACGTGATAAGTAATTTTAATGTATGCTTGATCACCATTCCCGCATTTTTGAGTTGGGAACCAGTAATTTGGAAAGAATATACCGGATATAAATCCACTTTATAAAAATAATTATCGCTGAATATGGTTGTTAGAGCTAAGAACGTGAATATTTGTGTTCCAAATTTGAGGGTAATTAAGCGGTCAATTAAACGGTTTGAAAAGTATACTTTCACTGTTTGAAAAACAAAGGCATGAAAAAGCTCGTTAGATAGGTACCTCCACGTCCATGCTAAGGTTTTGCACAGATGAAAGCCCGAAAGGGAAATAAAGAGAAAATTAAAAATAAATATTTAATTGTCCAATACGATGGCTGAATAATTGATTTTCATGGGAGGGAAAATGGAGAAAATTCCTGATGCTATTCCGATAATTGTTCAAGACAAGTGTTCAAATATTTACTGAGATGCAATAGAGTGGATACAGGTCTCATTTTGGTTGTAAATAATTTGGACAAAGTTGAAAAGGGATGAAAAAAACACTAACTGATGTTAAAAATAGAAAAAGTCAGGTGTGACATCAAATATACCACAGCGAGTATTTTTTATCGCACGTTTTCTCTGAATTAAGTTTCGTGATGTGTAACTGTGACATAGAGATTAATTATGGACTTAACTATATCAGGCCTTACATCTTAGAAGTAACAGCGAAACCTCTAGGAATTGTCATCTACCATGTTGGAACCTTTCTATGTGATACGATGCTTAGAGATAGGAATACAGGTGACTGGTTTCGGCTCCTTCTGCTGGGGTTCCTAAGAAAAAATGCTTGAGATAGCTATTAAAAATGCTTGATGTTAGATTTCTCTTCTTCTTCAGTGTTAAACCCTGGGGTTGGTTTGCAGCAGTACGCCATTCCTCTCTTCTGTCTGCTTTTCTCTTCATTTCTGTGTATGTGGTGCAACCCATATCATTCACAATCTGCTGCATAAATGACATCCTTGGTCGTCCCCGGCGATTTTAAAACGATGTTGTCGTGTCTTAGAATGTGCCCTACGAGTTTGTCTCTTCTTGTTTGGATATGCCTCCACAGGGATCTGGTTTCTTGAACTCTTTTCAGTACCTCTTCATTCGTGACTCTATCTTTCCAGCTGAGCTTCAACATCCTTCTGTAGAGCCACATCTCCAGGGCTTCTAGCCGCCTTCTCTCTTGTTTTCTTACTACCCATGTTTCGCTCCCGTATAGGGCCACACTCCAAACAAATGCTTTCATCATCCGTTTCCTTATTTCCAAACTAATGTTCTTGCTGGTGAGTAGATTCTTTTTAAGATAGAATGCAATTTTGGCCTGATGTATTCTCCTTAAAATTTCTTTCTGGCTTCTACCATCTCTTGTTATTCTGCTTCCCAAGTAGGCAAATTCTTCTATTACTTCTAGCTTCTCTCCTCCACTTCTCATTATTGGGGGTTCATATTGTTCTTCATTACTGAAAACCATCACCTTAGTTTTGCGTTTGTTTATTCTCATGCCATATTGTTTACAGAAAATCCTACCCATTGTGTTGAGCATCCTTTCTAGATCTTCTTTGGTCTCTGTGATCACAGCAATATCATCTGCATAACGCAGCATATCTATCTTCTGTCCATTAATTTTAATCCCCACCTCAGTAGTTTCACGAACTTGGTCTATAGCTTCCTGGATGTAAGCATTGAATATAAGAGGAGAGAGAGCACATCCTTGTCTCACGCCTTTTCTAACTTTTGCTTCTTGCTTTTGATGAAAATTCCTTATCACAACCATTTTGTTCTTATATAAGCTGAGTATTACCCGCATGTCTTTATATTTTAGGCCTGCTTTCTTCAGCACTCTGAACATCTCTTTCCAGATAACATTGTCAAATGCCTTTTCCAGGTCAATGAAGACAATATAAGTAGTTTTATTTCTCTGCATTTGTTTTTCAATAAGAAGCCTCAATGCCAGAATTGCCTCTCTTGTTCCTGATCCTCTTCTGAATCCAAACTGATCTTCACTCAGCATATGTTAGATATACTTACCATTACCTATCAATTCGATTTTGGTTATAAATAATTTGGACAAAGTTGAAAAGGGATGAAAAACACACTAACTGATGAGGCAGTACTATGTACGAGGTAAGGGTTGGTCGGCTGTACATTTTTTTGAGGAACGCCTTTCCAAATATTCGACAAGTAGAAAATTATAAGAAAATATAAAATTTCCTCCAAAGCAGTCATTGCGACGATTAGCGAAACGAGTACTCCAAATAATAAAGGTAGGAAGGTAAACATTGAAAATATCCACTGTAAGACTCGAACCTCGGAAAATCGTGCTAAAATAGCGTCCAGCAACGTCTAGACCCTGGGGTACATGACTGTTATAACCAAAATTACAATCAGACGAATTGTTGATTCTCTGTAACCCCGTGTTCATGATGACAGAAAGCGTTCTGAATATTCCCATCTAAGAGTATATAGTTTTACATAAAACTTTTCCAAAATATCTATTGACATCACTTTCAAGATGCACCCTTGTTATCATTCATAATTGAAATTAAAATATTTCTGCAATTACGAAATTTTTCCGAAAAGTGTAGAAAGAGTTTGATTTTAACTATGAATAGTGATACAGTTTAATAAAAACTGGCATACTTGTTCAATTACTTAATACCTATTCGATTTGAGTCAACGATATTTTTACAATTGTTTGTAGGTGAAATTTGTTTAAGTATTTCTATTGCATCTTTAAGCTATTACTTTCAACTCTCCATATTTTAAGTGCTTCCTTGAAATGTGAACACCACTTTTTCATCGAGACTGCCTCTTGCAGCATCAACCACCCTTCAAGCTGTCCGAAATGTCGCTTCCTTTCCCTTTTTTCATCTCAGCTTACCTGACAATTCTCCCTTCTCTCAAAGACTTCAACGCCCACCCGAATGTTAAATCCGCCTCGATCCACTTTACGCAGTGTCTCTCAAAATTTCATCCGCCAACACCCTTTCTCCCTAGTCTACCTTTCAAACATTTCACCCTTTCCCCTCTCCTCCGTTATTCAGAATTTTCAAGTTTCTTCTCTAAGTTTACTCCCAGATTCACTACAGACCCACCAATCAGCGCTTATCATCTTTCTTCATATACTACCTAGAAGGATTTTGTGGAATAATGGCCGGCTTTAAGAAAATTTAGCTACAGAACCAATAGTAATGAGGTCCAAGAAATTATGGGTCCCAGAAAAATATTTTATTTGCAGGAACATATCTACCATTTTCAACCAATAGTTAATTACTATAAATACTCTTTGACTTGGCTGATTGTGGCACTCGTAACTCTGTTCCATAAGTTATTAAGCCATTTATAAAACCATTTAATTAATTGAACATTTCTGCAATATTTATTGAATTTATTGAACTTCACTGACCTTACATATATGCCATTCCTACAACCGCCCGTAACTTGAGTATTTGCTTCCGATCCTTGCTTGGTTGCTATGTAGAGAGTAAGTGAAACACGTGCCAGCTCTTCGAACATCAAATGAGACCTCTTGTGTGTGCCCTCTTGCGCCTTCCCTAAACTGCAGGGTGATACTGACGCTAGGTTTTCATCTACACTTTCCCCATTTCCCATGTCATCCTTTACTAACCAAACAATCAAATAATCCTTGAAGACTAAAACGGTTGTTTCTAGAAGCCGGTGGTGGAGTATAAAAGTATTTGCCAATCTCATTTGCCAGGGAATTTTATCAAGCAAAATATATACTCTCACATTTATGTTTTACTATTATTTGCCCGGCAACAAGAATACGCTTCCTTTTAACCTTTATTTAAATGCCTTATCGATAAATATTATTGTGCACTATTTACGAATATTTTATCCAAATTTCATGTCAAAAAAGTGCTGATAGTAATCAGTATTATTGTTTAAAATTCAAAAGTAGGCCATACAACGCCTTCGAGTATCATGCTGCCACGTTGAATTCAGTTTTGATATTACATGTCAGTAATCACAATAGTGATTGCGTAGTCACTTAAATATATTTCAAATTTGACCAGCATCATGCGAAAAAAGTACTGTGTCATATGGTCTTCGGAGACAGGTTAATAAACAATTTATTGCTCACGAGTTATTCTTTTCATTCTAATATCAATAAAATCAAGCTCTCTATTTTTAACAGAGACTACCTGGCTACGAAAAAAAATGTGAAACATTATTAAATTTGCACTTTCAGGAATCACGGGTAACTTTTATTTAAAACACGATTTAAAGAAATTTGCGAAAGTGTTTGGCTTTTGGCGTGTTTAACATCCGCTGGATCTCTACTCTCAATGATGTAATGAAACTCATCAATGCAATCTGAATAGTCACGTATCTAAACACGGCACACGCTTTTTTTAAACTCTGGATTTTGAAAAATTTGAACAATATTCATTTGGCGTGAGAAATGTCAGCTGAAATTTCACAAAAATCTGTCACAAAAATTTCCAACCACAGCCTCAATTGTCAGAAAAACGATTCCTAATACTGTCAGTTTCCGCATCTCTACATCTACATATTACCCTCTAAGTCTCGTTGACTAAGATAAATCTTGACGGTAGATCGTTAAAATAGATCGTTAAGATAGATCTTTAAGAGAGTCTTTTTAGTTTTACTGATCTAAGGTGACAAATTAATCGGAAATCGCTTTCACACCGTCTCGTTGACTAAGATAAATCTTTACGGTAGATCGTTAAAATAGATCGTTAAGATAGATCTTTAAGAGAGTCTTTTTAGTTTCACTGATCTAAGGTGACAAATTAATCGGAAATCGCTTTCACACCGTCGATTGAAAATTATACTAAATCTCATATGTAAATTCAAAACCAATTTACTGTCAGACGCAGTTGTCAATATCTTATGAACTCCAAAAGCTACGGTAGATCAGATTATGGATAAAATAAGGAAAATAGATTGTAGAACAGATAATTTAAAATGCCGTTTTCCCTGCGCTCGATAAGAGATCATAATGGCTGCGTTAAGACTTTGAAGTAGGTTTGTTTACAAGTAGTGTAGCTGATTAATTCATATGCCCCCTAATGCATGTTGTTAAATCTGCCAAGTACTAATACTGCCATGTTTTGTATATTCCCTGCATGACTCTTGTGTCACGTTTACATAGTTACATTATAGATTGTTCTAGTAGTTTCTGTAGCATTGTTAGCATACCGATAGCGTGATGCTTGTTGGTGAAAGTAAATTTATTTACTGTAGTGCATGTTGGTGATAAGTCACCCCCTGCCAAACACCCTTGTGGTGGCTTGCATGGCAATAAGTAGATGTAGATACCATACAAGCCATCTCAAGGGTGTGTCGTAGGGGGTGAAATAACACAAAAATGCTCCATAATGTAGGTACCATAACTTTGACCAGCATGCACATTGACAGATATGCTACCAATGCTATGTAAACTATTTGCATAAATATACATTGAAACAACATTACGAGATACATGAGCCCTGTGGGAATCATGAGAAACGTGACATTAGTACAACAATGCAGGTGAACAAATAATCATTAGAGAAAAAAATCAACTTATCAGCCGTGTTACCTCTCGACAAACTTATTTAAAATGTGCCACTAGCAGCCATTACGGTTTCTTATTGATCGTTAGACAAATGACATTTTAACCCTGTCTATTCTGAAATCTATTTCCCTAATTTTATTCTCATGATGTGATCTACTTTAGTATGTTGGAGTGAGTTACAGAAATTTCTTCCGTAAGACGAGAAAATGGAAATGCTGCCGGAAGACGAAGACGCTAACCATGATGCTATGGAATACTAGCCACAACGCTACTTCGTGAGGCCTTAAGCACTGGCCTTGGTGTATGAGGAGGTCGATGCTTATCTGCTGGTCACTTCAAATGCTTGACATACCCTGGGTCGGGAAAAAAGTGAAGGGTCCACAGTACAGTCACTTGAGGGGGATAAAGCCTTGTTAAGGAGAGGGAAACACAGGGAGGCGGATGGGACCTTGTGGTACACCAAAGGACAAGAGAAAGCACGTGGACAAGTGCTAAACACTGGAGATAGACGGCAGACTCAAGAACAAGGTCACAGAGAGATTACAGCGTTGAAAAAAAAGCCAAGATTTATCACCTCATTTCTCAACAGAGTGGAAAATAAGTGCAACTATCCTGCAGAAAGCACCTTCCCTATTCACAGATCGCTGAAGGCATCGGGCAAGGAGCCTGAAAGCCGTTGTCACCAGCGTCACGCATGTATTACATATTTTCTCATTCGTTATAATAATAATAATGTGTCTTTATTGGGGCGAGATTGAGACAAAAGCAGTCCCTTCTTCCATCTAACCCTTCGTCAGATAAATACATGAATTAAGTATAAAGAAAGGTATATACATATGTGGGAAATACGTAGTAAGTAAGAAAGAGAATATCCTTGACGAAAAAACCCACTGCCGGAAAAAACCCGCACATGAAGGGGAGTGTGAAAAACCTGCAAAAATCTACAGACAGATTAATTAATTAACAGCTAATGTAACACAAAGAAAACAAAAAAATCCATGAAATACACATGAATGTTAATAATAAGGAAAAGGGTAATTTATGTATAACTACAGAATTAAAAATAACTAACTAAATAATGAGAGAATAAAAATAAATAAATTATAAAAAAGTAAAAATAAATTTTAAAAAAATATGTAAATGAACAAATAAAGTAAAGATCAATAAATAAATAAAACAAAGATAGCTCAAGAAAATAAAATAAATATGGATAAATAATAATAAATGAATCATATATAAGTCGAAAATTAAAAAGTGAGTCTCCATAAGCGAAATAAAATGAAAAAAGTTACATTTAACAAAAACAGTTTAATCAACATTAAAAATACATTTAAAAAAATAAATTAATAGGGGGACTGTCTCACAAAGTTCTTCTATTAGCTATTTAAAACGGTATAGTAAAATTACAATTCATTGTGAATTCATCTAAGGAAAGTGTTCATTCGAAAATAAAAACTGTTTCGTAAATTTCATTAGCATTTAGGTATTATAAAAATCTTTTTAATTATAGTGATATACGTGCGTTAAAATGATTTCCATTTAATGAATATGGCTACAATAATGCTGATTGAACAGGCGTAAATAAGTGTTAAATATTGTAGAGGAGTAGTGAAGGGTTGAATTGCCATCAAAGATATAATCAATAAGGGAGTAAAAAGGAGACGAGGTACAAGACCAGCTTCAGGTTTTCAAACAGTTCTTTATACAATATTCGCCGCAATGCATTGAAAGATAACAATATAGCATGCAGTCTGAGAGCTTACAAAGAAGCAGAAAAGTGGCCCATAGTGAGGTATTCAACGAATTTTAAGAGGTAACATAACGCTAGAAAGCTTATAATATCTAAGGCAATAGGCGCTCAATCGGAGCAATAGGAGGAATACACGCGTTAGGAGCACCATCACGTGGGATAGAAGAAGTACAACGGACATCAAGCGGAGAATAGCCCAAGCTAAGAAGGTGTTCAAGGGACAACTGATTTGCTCCAAGAAGATATGACTACAAACCAGGAAAATGTGTGTGAAAACATTCGTGTGCAGCGTAGTACTCTATGGATAGGAAGCGTGTGGACCATTGAAAAAGCTGACCAGAAAAGAACAGAAGCCTTCGAAACCTAATTCTGGAGGAAAATGCTGAAGATAAAACAGACGGACAAAACGAGAAATGGTGAGGTGTACAGAAGAGTAGAAGAGGAAAGGATCATATAGAATACCATAGAGAAAAGTAGAACATGATGGATTGGACACACCCTGAGAGACGATGGATTTGTGAAGAGCATAATTGAAGGTAAAATAGACGGAAAAGCACCCAGAGGAAGACCAAGGAATAAGTTCATGGACCAAACAAAGAGAAAAGTACATAGAAAAAGATATCAGGAGGTAAGGGACTAGAATTAAATAGGGAAGGGTGGAGGGCTGTAGTCAGCCAAGCCTAGGATTGAACGACCAATGATGATGAGTCACGTTCATGGACCAAATAAAGAGGATAGTACATTTTGAGAGGTAGCAGGGGGTAAGGGAACTAGCATTAAATATGGAAGGGTGGAGGGCTGTAGTCAACCAGTCCTAGGATTGAACAACCAATGAAGCAGAGGGCGCTCAAACTTAAATCTGAAATATGTGTCAACTGGAGCATTGCCTTTGCTGAGAGCTCTGGAGCAACGCAGGCCAAGGTGCGTATCGCCCGGGTCCGTTTCCTAACAAAGAGCCATTGCATGCTGGATGTTCTCCACAGAGGAGTGAGGGGGGATTAAAACGCGGGGGGAAGCAGCGGTGGAGGAGAAACATCCCCGTCTCAAAAGGTCTGCCTACTCCTCCGCAAGGATAATCGAATCCGGGTTGAGTGGCCATCCTTCTTCTGCCCGCTGACTGCCACAACTTTCGAGCGGAAAAAAGTGGCGGTTTGAAGGGATGCCACTGTAATTGGGTGTAGGAGGGAAAGGACGCGGAGGGAAAGTCAATGGGGCCGGAAAAAGGGCTTCGGGGGACGACATGTTAAGAATGAGAAGAAAGTGAAGGGAAATTCAGGGGGATAGTAGAAGATTGGGGAGAGAGCAGGGAGATATCGGAGGCAGATCCATGTCACAGTGTGCGGGACCCTCATGAATTAGTATTGATCTTGGGAAGAAATCTCGTAGGTACACCTGGCTGCTAGATTTGTTAACAAGTGGTTGCGTAAAACTCAGTTCTGTGACCGATTGATGAAAATATTTGGGAAATAACTGACTTACCTAATCGTAAAATGGGATTTTTCAAAAGTGTGCATTTAAAGTTCAACGATAAAGTTAGAAAAATCGGATACTAATGAATGAATTCTTTCCTAGAAGAATTCACTCTTAAGGGAGAAGTAACAAATTTTTCTGACTTAATCGTAGCACTTTAAAAGTGCTCTTTTAACACTTTACATTACAATTATCATCTTTCCCAGAAGAATTCACCCATATCATTCGCCAGGAAAGACGGCTAACTGCTTCCTTGTCGGATCCTTCTTGAAATATTCTGCCAATATATTGGATCCTGATGATATACAAATTAAATCGGAGTTAGAGCACCAGCAGAAAAGATCGATAAGATACAAAATAGACCGTTATGACAGCGCCGTTAGGGTTGCTGACCTCTTGTAACAACTGGAATGAGAATCCCTTTTATACCATCAATTGAAAAGGAGAATAAATCTTTTGTGTAAATAAATTTTAACCCAATTTATTTGCTGTTGATGGAATTAATGTCTTTTGAAGTATAACATGCTGTGGTGGCTCAGATCACGTGAATAAATTTAGGGTAATATACTGCAGAACAAACATATTTAAAATGACATTTTTCTCACGATCGATAAGAGACAATAATGGCCAACAATGATGCCTCTAAGTAGGTTGGTAGACAGGTAGTGTTGCTGTTTAGTAAATTTTCTTCCTAATACCTGTTTTATAATCTTCCACGCTGTACTAACATCACGTTCTGATGTTCTGAGGCTGACCCCCCCCCCTTAATGTCACTTTGGCTCCGGAAAGACTCTGGTATCTCATTAATGTAGTCACAATATATATTAATAAAATAGTTACTGAAGATTTGGTAGCATACCTATAGCGTAGTTCATGCCTACATTGTAGTGCAATTCGGTAAAAGTTACAGTTGCATTAATAATGACTCACCCCCAGCCAAAAATCCTTGAGATGACTTTCACAGTAATAATTAGATGTAACTAAATTAATTAGATTTGAATCACTCCCAGATGGATGAATAAGAATTAAACAGGAATAATGGATGAATATTATATGCATGTGCAAATCGTACTCTTAATCTGAAAATGCTCAGAATAGTTCTGAATGTCAATTTGCCGCGAAAAAAATTATCACAGCAGGTTTAACACGAAGAAAAGAGAGATTAAGATAATGAAACGAGAGATAAAAGAACAAAGATATTAAAACGTCATTTCGTCATGGACCATAATTGTCTAAATGAAATCAGTTCGTGATCAAAATAGGCAGAAGAGAAACCTTTGCCAAATCAAATATTCTCATTGTTGCTATCCACATCTCACAACAATGAATGAATGCAGAGTATGATTTGGTATCCAGTTAGAATTATAATATAATTATAATATAACAGTCGTTGAAAAAGGGAAAATGTAACTAATTAACATAACGTGAATTTTTTTAAGTTAAACGAGATACATAGGGATAAAAATGTACGTTAACCATAAAAAATGTGTCAGTGACTTAGGGTTTTCCACGGCTTCCGCTCAAAACCGAGAGCAAGTTAACCGGATTATTCTGGTGGGCAATGCGCCCTCCTGCTAACCCAAAGGTCGCGGTTGTGAGCCCCGCTTAGGGTTAGGGGTGTTGTGTAAACTCTGGTGGTTTGGGGCTCTGGTTAGCCCTCTTTGACGCACTGGGAAACTTGATGAAAGGCAAAAGTGACTTATGCTGTAACCAGATCTCTTAAGAGCATGGAAAATTCCGAAAGAAACTAAAAGCATTACGCGATAAGAGGTCAAGCTCCAGCATTTGGAGGGTTTCTATTATAGCATCTTATCTAAGAAAAATTGTAAAATGCCGTTGGATCTAGAAAGCCGTAGGTTATAACGTAGTTTTACCTCCCAAAGTTGACACATCCAGTATTTTTCGCTCACTGCGTAGATAATTTAGATTTATCCATGTCTCTTTTCCATGCAAATAGCGTTGTCGGAGCGTGTGGTTAAGAATGCTTGAGGCTTTCTCATCATGATCTCCATAGTGTGAGAAGAAACGAGAGTGAAATATCCCGCGGTTATTAGAGGACCAAAATAATTCAATAACAGCTGTTCTTAATGGATGAATCAATTGTTTTTGTCTATACCTCTGGAAAAGCGCAGGAGCGAAGATGGGTATCAGTTATTAAGGACAAAAAAAATATTTGACGATTTTCAGTCATGAGTGGAATTGTGTACAGATCAATAAAAAGCAAAAAGTTCAAGGGAAATATCTAGGGAATAAAGATGCCGCAAGAGGAAATTATAATCCCAAGAAACATTTTTAAACTCTCCTAATTAAGGGCAAATATGAAAGAATTTAGAATTATTAGAAATGTAGAATGAAAACTCCATTCTGGACTAGTAAGGGAGTTGATTGACAGCTTATAAACTGTCCATCTTTCAATTCTTGTGCTTGTTGTGGTAATCAAAGACTAAAGGAGTTGTAATGACTGACCTTGGCTCTTCGTTGGATGGAGCGTTAAATTGTGGCCTATTCGACTTCTATCTTTGAAAGAGAACGCTTATTCCAGGAGTCCCAGCACCCTATTCGCAAATGATTCAACCATTACCAACCTGCACACTAATCCCTGATTGATGGAAATAACCTCAGTTGTATGTCGCAAGCAAAAAAGTCAAGTAAAAACCACGGCATGAACCGACTGAAGGCCCTTTTACATGATACATCAGTTCGGAAACTCGATCTTAACTAAGACAGCTTCGTATCGTACCGAGCAAAAGGGTGTTATCACACTCGACTAATGAATCAATATCGATTATCAATACCAAAAACAAAAGATACTCAAATACTCATTTTCCTTCGATTTTTGGATCCAACCAACAATCCAAGACAAGGTGGTGAGTCGAGTGTTTCGTGTGCCGGTGGCGGAGGTGGTATCTAATGAAAAAGTTTCGGAACCGTATTCGAGGAAATGTTATCATGGAACTAAATCACTAGTGTTTCAAAAGAGGCTTTTGTGAACAATACATATGCAGCAACAACAGTGCGCCATATATTTAGGTTGAGTTGTTCAGAAAATTCCCAGACAGCGCCAAAGCTGAGGTTAGCATCGTGTAAAATCATGCTACGAGGCATCGAACTCCGAGGACTATATAACTTGGTCGAAAGTATCCTTTTAGTTCTGACTTCTGTCGCAGCCTAGGATAGATCTTGCCTTCCCATACATTTCCTGCCAAGAACAACAGCGCCACCGATGGAACAATAGTAGAATATGCCTTACAAGCGTTCAGAAGAATGTTCTAAGGGGCGTTTTAATGCAAATTTTAGAACCTTTTAATAAATTTCCATACATGTGAGGGATTCTCATTTAAAATAAGTACAAATATTTTAAGAGATATCCATTGTACGCGCCCTGGCGATCATCTGAATTTAAATCATTTATAGTTCATTTCGAGGAGGAAATAGTTATGAAGAAAGCAAAATTTGAAAAGTTGCGACACTAATTCCAAGAATTAATTCTTGTTATAGCGACTTGTGAAAAGAGATATGCTTAAGTAGCAAAGCAGAGTCAAAACATTAAAGTACCTAGACGTCTGCAGAAGGGTTTTTCGGCCGTAATTCACAGCCCCCTTAATCTCCAAATTTGGTACCTTAGATTTGATACCTAATTTCAGCACTGATTTTTGTGCTGACGTGAGTACCGTGTAGTAGTAACACACCTCCAGCGAGATCACCGATCTTTCCCGCCCGTTTTCGTTCTTGACATCTTTGACGCAAACATAGTTATGAACTGCTCACTGTAACAGTTCCTTCGACTTGCTCGGTAAAAACAGTGCTTTTAAAGAAGAATAACAGTTCGGAGAACGTTCTTCACGTTTAAAAAAAAAATTCATTAGAGGTGTGACAAAATTACTGCAAAGTAATTGTGCGAGATAGAAAATATCCGTAATAACGCCCCTGGCCTGGGATCGGTGTAATCGAGTTCGAGCCCAAGTCAATCGGTTGTTCAATGTGATTTTCCACACAGTGTTGTTACTTCAAAACACTTTCCCCCCGAGAATGCGAGGAGTAATCCCCTCCTAATTGCGCACGTGATAATAATAGTCAGAGGGTAATCCTGGATGGACCTTTTTGGAAGACTCCGTGGGTGACATTCGCAATCCCGCGTAAATCCCCCATGAGGAAGGAGAGGAGGAAGTTTCGGAGCACTTAATCTGCGCAACACCCACCCGTGGTGGGAGGAGAGATGGCACTTGATAAGGTTGCCGCTCTAGCGGAGAGAGGTAGAGATAAAGAGAGAGTGTGTCGAAGGAGTGCGGGGCGGGTCGCAGGTTGAGGGCGGGTGCCGTAAATCCGGAGAACATACTCGGAAGGGGGAGAGGTGCGGGAGGGAAGAGTAAAAGAGAGGCCCGGGACCGGACGACGATAAGGGACTGGTCAAGGGGTCTCTTCTCACTGCACGGCCCAGCAACTTCTTACTCCCATTGAACCCAACACAGAAGAGGGGAAAAGATGACCACCCCAGGATTTTAGCTAACTACCCAAGGTAACTTTCGATCCTCCCACATAATATTCACCATGTCGCCTCCCAAAACCCTTATCCCTTACATATTTACACGGATAGTGTTCTAACACTCCCTGCTACACGTCCACACAGCGGCTCACAAGGCAGTATGTGGATGTAGATGAAATTTCACGCCGTCAGATACATTAGGAGGTTATACTTAATAATTAATAAAATGGCATTCACTCAACTCTTATTTAGGTCAATAGCTGAAAGAAATGTCCTTTATTTGACATGATCGACATACTTATAAATTTCCACGATATTTAATTCTCACATTTGCCTTGAAACTACACTGTGTTGAAATGTGAGACTGGGTGACTCGAGGACGAAAATTGTATAATACCATCTTGCATTAATTCCACTTTCTCGTAAAATACGGAGAAAAAATTACCAGGTTTATGAATATAACCAAAATGTGGGCACATAACCGTTAAATATATTCAAATATTACCCAGTAACTCCATTGATTTGAGTCAAGGTAGAGTATTTCAATAAAAAATTTAATTTAATCAAAATTTAAACTCACAAATTGTTGCTAAAGCTTTTTAACTCCTAAACTTACTCTGAAAATCTTTTTTTTATTAATCACTCGGTTTCGATTAAAGAAAAGAAACCCTGGAGGAACAATGAGCCCTGAGGAAGCAAAATAAATGCAGGAAAAATATAGTAAAATGAGCAATGCCATGATTTAATAATGATTTGGACCTATGTCTACAGAAAAAAATTGTATCTTCGTATTTTGGCTCTCAGATAGCATCCGAGCATCCTTACAACACTAAATAAAACGCTAGCAATACGTTTATTATAACAACTTTCAATCTATTTCTTACAAGCCTCGGCAGCACTCAACATGATGACAATGACTTAAGCCAATTACGATCTTATTCAAATAGTAGTTTATTTGTACATACACACATACACATATAAATATATGTAATTTATTTATGAAGTCGATTTCGCATGTGCCACAGGACACTGATTCTTTCACTGTAGGACTTAACGTCAGGTCCTATATATTAGCGCCGCCGTTACAGGTAAAGCATAGGAACTTCGAGCTAAGTCAACGCGAAGAGTTTTTACCTCCAAAGGCTGTCTTTATAGACCCTCCCAATTCCCTGGGGTGCTTTGATTACTTTGGACCCGGGCATCCAATTGCCTGCAGGGCTTTGGGGTCTATCACGGAGAGGCCACCATTTCATTCCCTCGCGGTGACTCCGCGCCAAGACAAACTACAGGAGGATATTACGGGTTAGCGAATCGTGCAGCTGGTTTTCACATCTCCACGAACATCTACTCCTCCAAACACAATTCCCCTCTTCGAGAATAAGGACAGTCACCCTCTTCTATTCTCCTGTCCTCATGCAAAGACACCCACTTTATGCTATCTTGAGAGCGCGACTATTTTTAATACATTAACGTACCAATGTCCTACACTTGTATTGCACGATGTACTTTGGTAGCGTAAATAAATACATTGACATGATGAAGTACTCTGTCACAAGTTATCTTGATGTATACAGGAAGACTGCGCATAAAAATGCATGAGGTCAAAATCTGTGACGTTTATACATTACTGAGCTGAGAGAAATCGTTCAGTGGTATTACTAATAGAAATTATGACGTTGACTCCAACGGTCTAGAAATGTGAGGACAATTTTTTCCAATAATTTTTATAATAACTCTAAAAATTAGACCGTTCTACAGAAGCAAGATTACAGCCTCAAATACAACATGTAACATATGTTATTGACAAGCCAGGAAAGGGAATATTTTTAAGAACAAGGGTCTCATTAAATTTTAACTCTTAATTTTGGTGAAAATATTTGATTCATTCACAAGCACCTTTCAGTAAATTCATTTACAAGCACCTTATTCTGATGAAACACGGTACCCAATCCCTACCTTGCCTAATCAATAAGATCATTATGACGCGTGCAACGTTATTCAGAGGATTCAATTGATAAAATTGATTTTGAACTCCACTTAACCTTGAGAATGACGGTAAAGTCACTGTAATTGATGTCCCGTACGTCAATGTGGAAATGTACCAAGCAATTTTTTAAATTCTTGATTTATAACGTAAAGTTAAACAAAGTAATATAATCTTGTTGTTGTACTTCGATTGCCTATATTCATTATCTTAAAGGTTAATTCAACTATAATCAAATGGAACGACATTCAGGTTAGAAACACCAGCAACTAGGACTTTATGCTGTAAAGCAATGTTTTTTATATAATCCACTCTATCAATAAATTATTTACGAAGTGTACTTTTTTGAATAACTAATTCTCGTAACATATGGGTGAATTAGTCGGCAGTTCAATGTTTTGTTGAAGTTAGCCTAAACAGCCTAACAGCCGATTTATCTTTTATCTAAACATTTTCTTAAATATAAACCCAAAATGAATATTCTTGACCTATGGTAGGATAAAAAAAATTGTGTCTATACTAAATATTAAACGGTAAAACAATCAGATAAAAAGACCACATGAATCTGAACTGAACCTATACTGAATATATACTGAACCGCAATGGGCTAATAATGAATCCAGCTGAAGGAAAGATAGAGATAAAAGGCTCAGGATATGCCTAGGGATAAATAACTACATAGACCAGATGAAGAGAAAAGTACATTTAAAGATTTTTATAAGGAACCCTGGAGCAAGGGACCAAGCATTTCATGGGGAAGAATGGAGGGCTGCATTCAACTAATATTAGGTATTTAACGACCCTTTATATACGCACCAAAGCATCGTTAAATTTTATCAAAAATATTTATATAGACACCCTGATCGATAGAAATGTCATATTTTAGCCAAAATGAAATCAGTTATCGATTATAATGTTCAAAAATTACCTATTTATCTCTTTTTGTTGGATTTACATGGTGGTATACAGACAAAGGGAATAATATCTTAAGAAAAAGGTATCTTTCATGATCGGAGTGGTTAAACCTCGCTCCGCGCAATGTCCTCAGTTTATGGTCCTCTCTCTCCCATCTTAGGGAGTGATTTGGTTTACGACGAGCGGATCTGCAATGAACGGCGGGGCCACACCCCCTCAAGGTTTTCCACTCATCTTCCCCTGCCAACCGACGGAGTAGAGCAAAACGCCTGACACTGCTTTCACGTGTATTTGCACACTATACAGGGGAGAGGATATAGGCCGCACCACGGGACGAATATAAACAGGGTCTTGCCTTCCACCAAATTGGCCCTGCCCGAAATAACTGCAAAAGCGGTCACTTAGGTTGAAAAATAAGTTTTCACTGTTCGAAAAATGTAACTATAAGCAATAAAATTCAGCGTATTATTGATCAAGGTAAAAACCTATTCTTCACCTTAATGATGAAGAAGTAAAGAGTATAAATTTATCTTGTGATCCAATCCCAGTCAACCACTTACAACATAAAAGAATTGAAATAACTTTGTTAACTCCTACTGCAAGATTTTATCGACACGATGAGGGTTTCAATATAAACCCGATATGTAGCCAAGATCTCACCGTAAACCACACCGGCTCTGTCCGTAATAACTGCAAAAACTTACTTGGCTTACAAAAGTAAGTTTTCACGGTTCCAAACATGTTTCAAAAAGTGATAAATTCCTGAGAGTTAAATATCATGGTAATAACTATTTACTTAATTATGAAGAAGTAAAGGCTATAAGGTAAGCCTGTAAACCTCTCTCAGGCTACCATTAAATGTGATATGTGGTTGAGGAGCAATTGTAGAACGTGGAAGAATTTAAAACAACTTTGCTAACTCTGATTGAAAGATTTAAGATGGGATTTAGTTAATACTGAATCATCTTTTCGTGAAAATATAACATTGGTCGCAGTGTAAATTTATATCAGAGGAGGGAAAAAAATTGAGAGAGGATCGATTTCAAAGGCTAAAGTGCGTCAGAGTCAAGGCTAAGCATCTACAGAAAATTTGAAAATTTTAAAGTAGGGAAGTCGCTGCAATTTTTGGGAAATTGGCTTGCAATTTGGTTCGGTTATTTAGTGATCAAGTCGTCATGATTGACGGGCAGCAAATAAAGTTGGCATGTTGTCTAAAATGTAATCTAATTTGTGGTAGATCAATGCATACATTTTGTTTTAAAGTTTTTAAAAGTCTTATTTTAGTTATAAAGTAGCTATTATCCTTTCCAGGGAAATTATTTGTATTGAACGTCGTAGAGAGTAGATAACAATCCTTTATTGATAAGAGATATAGAGAGTCGAGTGTAAGATATATACCGTCTTTTCAAATGCCGTGTATCTAAGGTAAAGCGTGGGGATAACTTTAAATGAGTTTATAATGTTAACAGCCACTTTTTTCCCTACTGAATCGCAATAAAACCCATACAATAACACACAGTGGAAAACCTCTGACTAATGTCAGCCAAAACAAAGAATAAGAATAACGTTTGATAGTTAAAATTGTTATAAAATATTTAACAACTAATATATTCTTCAAAATCCACAGCAATATTCTATAATGCGAGATATAAAATAATTTTGATGAAATATATATTTTAAGCATATATTTGGCACGGGAGTAGAGGCATCAAATAACATGTTTATGTCGGTCTTCTAATTTTCACCTGCAAGTACTCGGTCACGTTTTGTAATTACTAATATTTCCAGTCATGTCAAAGTTAATGAAAAAACAACAAAGTATTAATACATTTCGCGCTAGCAATTATACGATGCCCTTTGCTCGGGACATAAATTGCCTGCGGGATAAAAAATATTCGTTCCATCGAGTAACCTTGCATGCGCAATTCACCTACACGTTTCCAGCCTCTGCTGTTTTTAAGGTCAAAGTTGGGGACCCTCGTCACGCCTATGTTTAATACCATTGTCAGGCTTTGACGCGAGAGGATTTCATCACTCTTCATGATCTTTGATGACAGTAACAATAAAGCAATCTTTCTTCCATTCGTATGCATTCATACTCCTAATGTCAGAAATATGAATTTTTTAAGGATTTCAGAAAACTTTCGACAAATACGGATTTGACATTCTCCCTGTGCATAGGAAATGATAACATCTTCACGTCCATATATTTTGCAAGTATCTTTCTGAATACAATTTTAGCATTGGTGGCTCGTTGATCTAAATGGAACCATGTGAAGTCATCATCCAAAGATTTATTAACCTTGAATACTATTATCTCATTCAACCGCCACATTAGGGTACTGCAAGCTAGATAGTTTCCTAACCATAATAGAGACCGTATTCGAATTATAGGTTTAATTTCACCAGAAGAGACACATACGAATTAAATATTGCAATACTAATGGTGCAATAATATAGTTTAATATGACAGAAATCGTATTTAATCAAATGAAAATATCTAAATAAGTCTTTAACTTGACTCATTTTTTCACGCGGTACGTTTGAAACTCCATCAAAACGGAAGGTTTATTGCGATCCCGAAGAATTTACTACAGTGACAATATGATTAATTTTCAAAATTAGCTGAGAAAACACACAAACTACACACTGTTGATATTTTGACAAGATCTTGGTAATAAATAAATATAATAAATAAGTATAATAAATTCCTCATATGTGAAATAAGGTCTCTCTGGAGTGCAAATATTTACCATTTCCCATGTAAAAGAGCTGGTATTTTATGGAAAATATCTCAAAAGTTACATGGTAAGGGGTTGAATCTTTGCAGTCAACGGAAGGGTGATATATTTTTCCTTTAAATGAGACGAAATTCATGTATTTCTAGGTAAAGAGATATTTTGCTTAAATACCGCCAATGCCTAACTGCTGGAGCAACTTAAAAATGTGGAAGAAAATGCTATTATAAATAAACCTAATTTAAAGAAGACAGTTCTGTGGACGACCTTTAGAACCAATATTTTTGAAGCTGGTAGAAAGTTATGGTGTATCATGCTGAAGACTATTTAAGATCATTCCACCTTTTCAATTTTCAGCTGATTAGCGGTCAAAATAAGACCATTCATATACAATTTGGCAAACATATATCTATTGGTTACGGATTAATGGTAACAACCTAAAGTAATTTATTTTTAATAATGGATGGTCGTGAATGAAAAAGGGAGATTAAGTACTCTCACGCACTGTTTCTTCAAAAATAGGTGGGCAGGATGGCATCACAAGAAATGGGGGTGGTTGAAGATTGGAATTCCCTTCCTCGAAATCAGCGTTGAATGGTAATTGTTACAATCAACTTCAAAATGTCCACTGTTTAAGTTCTGATAGAAAGGAAGGGCGTTTTAAACTAAGTGCTATATAAATACGACCCTTGAAGGAATCGGAATTAAATAAATTCTTCTTCAATTCCGGGTTTCAAACCTAGGACCACGGGATGGTTAACGGGCCAACACAGTAACTCAATAAAGTACTATTTCGACCGTCTTGGCTCGAGATAACGAGCGTTTACGTAGACTTGGCATCCCAACTCATCAAATTTTATACGACCAGTATGAAGTTCGGAGATAATGCCTCGTTTGCTTGACTGACTCGGAAGAGAAAGGCTGGTTCGGAGGATTTTGGTAATTCGACGAGAGTGCCCAAGTTAGACTCTGTGCCGAACATGACCGCTGTGTTAAAGGTTTTACATATTTACTGAGGATTCATACGGATGGGTTTTAAGATCCTTGATCCTGGGTGGTTTAATGCTCACGTATCATGCAACGATCTACTCCGCTAGAGACTCTCGCCGCTCTTCCACCGCAGATCGTCAACTGTTCCGCGCCTATAAATTCCCTCACTGCCCAAAAGAGAAGGCTGGATGCAAGCGACCGACAACCCTCGTAAAATCATATCTTTAATCGGTCTGCGGTCGTAATAAAATTTTCAATTAAGGTCCGTCCCAAAACGTTTTCCCAGCTCGATTTTTCTACGTCTATAAAAAATGACGATGTCATAACACGGTTCCACCTCACCAACTTCCCACCCACCGATTTAGCGCATCGTTTCGTGTATTTTTTTCTTTTAGCGGCCACGAAATCACTCGAGAATACAGAACGAGCTTTGCAAAACACTGCACCATTTTTGTCAGTCACATGGGATGCAGAATCGCGTGACGTTTTCCCGTTCGCTCTACAATCACCTTTGACACCCAGATTAAAATAATATATCATTTTGAGGCTGTTCACACAGATTAGAATTATTTGAAAAATGTTTCAATGGTAAAATTTCAATTAAATCCGTTTTAACTGTCTGATAGTGCCTTCCTTAACACATGTATGCTTACATTTTAATTAATGACAGTGGCATAGTATAGATCTAGGGGGTCTGAACTCCCCTTTAATCTAAAATTAATGTATAAATTTAATTTTAATACAAGGCACCAAAGAAGAAATTAATATTTCTTTAACAAGTTATGCTGAGTTCATTAAATCTCAGTTTGAAAATTTATTCTAATTTTTAAATGTAAAAATTCAGATTATTGGATGTTGCACTGCAGTCATAATTGCATCCTAACATGCCTAAGCAATCATATCTGCTTCTTCTTTCAAAGTCTCATCGCCTCATTCTCACCGCCTCTACTCAATTAAATCCGCCTTCCGAAACAATATGACGGCTGGTGTTAGCTCAAAACAGTAAATATTGGGTTACATGTATTCTTTATTAATCGATTCGGAAATATATACGGCTCATTATCGTTTATTGGTATCGTAGGGCGCTAAAAAAACAAAAATTTATATAAAAATCTGAAAAACTGAATGGAAAAGTTTCAATAACATTCTAGCCTAATGTAACCTTTCTGAATTCAGCACCATCGACGGAAAAGCGGTGAAACAGTGCGCCTGTTAAATTAAAACTAATTACCACCCACTTAAAAGTTTACTGGAACCGTGAATTTCAGTAGAGAGAATTAAGTTTTATTTTATCCAGGTTAAAACGATGTTATTGCTTATTTTTTACCAGGTATTATTAGCTAAAATCTTGAATATCCGATTAACTGACATTTTTTAGCACAGAAGAAACTTAAAGCGGAATTTTTTGCATATTCCGTTCAAATACTATTCAAAACTGTAACAAGACGGTTCTATTTGTGCTTACATATAATGACGAGCTGATTCAACGTTTTACATTCCGAAGTAACATACTAAAAATTAGTCGGCAAAAAAGTTAAATAAAACAATTTTTGTTTCCACATAATTTGTTAAATTTATTGACCGCAGTTGTAAAAAACACTCGTATGTTTACATAATGAATTTCCGCAAAGTATTTGAAAATGCTCGTAGTGAATTTGTTAGTCTTTCGAAAAATCAGTTTTTTTCACGCTTGGCGTTACAGCAGAATTTACTCGGCATAACAGCAGAATAGACATTTAAAATAACTGCTGCATATAATTTTTAGATGAAATAAATATATAAGTACACATATTAAATATACCACCTAAACATCATATTCAAGAAAGCAGCATTTTTTTTAGAAGAAAGTCTGCCAGTGGTGCTCTCATTATCTGCTAACAAAATGAGCTAGCATTTTAACTCATTCAATGAATCGGACGGCAGGTAATGCAAACAGCCAGTAAAAATATTACACAACCCATGACCTCAAGAAGTTTCCATTAATCCTCCACCAACATTATCTTAAGTTATTTAAAAAAATTCCCCATAATTCCGGCGCAAAAAATACAACAAGAAATAATTGGAAGGAACTTCTTAAAGCGATATTTTCTCAGAGAGAATTTGGACGCATTTCCTCCCCGAAAGACTTTCATCTTTTTCTATTTTAGGAGAATTTGGAAAGTTTAGCTCGTTTAATAGGAGAGCTGAAATTCTTTTTTAACTTTCAAATAATGAAAAATGTTTTGAGCCTTGGGAAAAATAGAAGGCTGAGATTAGGAAATGTAAGAAGGGAGGGGTAGTAGGTGAAATAATATAAAAGTCACCGTCTTCCACACTTTATTGCGCAAGAACAATTAAATGTGGATGCAGTTTGCATAATGCTTACGAAATCCATTTTAAGAAAGGTTTATCCCATTCCTTACAGTTTATAAGTTTTTCTTAAAGTAAAATACGTGCTATAAAAATATAAGTAATGCTAACCTAACAGCTGGCAACCGATATGCGCGGATGGGCCAGATTTTATATAAGTGCAGTAACAATATGGTGGCTTGAAGATCATAATTTTTAAACCTTCTGGAGAAAAGAATACGTTAGGGACAATGTGATTACATGGGAATGGCAAAAAATCTTTCATTTTTAAATTAATATTTATATAAACAGCATAAGATGTGAGTGTGGTAAAAATTTAGTATCAGCGAGCCACAAAAAAAAGAAAAAAACGTTAGTCCGAGTATTAGAGTCATCAACTTCATCCCAAATATTTAGATATTGATAGTTTTCTTGATTGTGAAACCGCTGGTGTTTTGTTTAAAAATGGGATTGAAAAGTATTACCCGTAGGTCATCAGTAAGTAAATGCCCAAAAAGAACCCCTGAATCGCATGGTCTTTCGATTCCGGAAAACGAATCCTGTATACTTTTATTGAGCACTTTATGAATGTTTGTTCTTAGCAGTCTGAAATTCAAATTTTAAAATTACATCTTCTTACCGTTTCTGCAAGTAACGAATTTTGGTTATTATATTTGGCTCCATAGTGACATCTTGCGACTGACGACCAATACTCACCTGGAAGAGAAAGGAGATTTATAAGTAACAATTTATATCATAAGGCACAGTACTGGCAACTTTATGCCTAACTAATATCGTTTCCAAGGAATTTAGAGTTAAAGTACCGGTGCAATTGAATGAGTCTTTGAATTCATTCAAAAGGAGATAGCAGAAAAAAGTATGATAGATTATAGAAGACAAAAAAACCACAGAGATTGACTACAATACAGGGATTATAGTTAATGCATGTACCACCTCAATTCACAGAAAAAGATGTTGAATGGCAAATAGTTTCAATGATCTCTTAAAAAATACCAAAATATACTTTTACGAAACCAATTTTTACGGCATTGTAAAATTGTTTCCGGATTCCTACAGTCAAAATAGATTGAAGATAAATTTGATTTCTTGAACAAAACTAAATCCAGGAAAGGCTAATTTCTCCAAGTATATATATGAAGGTACATTGTAAATAAAACAACCGCATTGTAACAGAACTTTTAGGACATATTTGGAAGGCCAAGTCCTTACAAATAGGGACTCATAGAATTTCAGACCAAATAAAAGTTTGAGGATCTTATGATCTCATCGATTCCATGACATTCCAGCACCTATTCAACTTCGGAATTTATTGACTATAATTAAGCCTCTATGGACGAACGAGACAAATTTGTTTTGTTTCAAAGTCGTTGAAATATCTGCTTTCGATGAGGTTTTTTCATTTAGTTGCTGTGCTAGAGAGAATTGTAACGCTTTGGATTAAGTATGCGGATACTTTCGTTTCTTTTGCCCGTTTGTCAAAAAATTTGAATAAATGCATGTGTGACGCTGTTAACTGACGATGGCGTGCCTGGTGGAGCTCTGAAATAATATGTTTCAGCTGTAATATGAAGAAAAATTTGGGAAAGTTTAAAAAAGGAACGTTATGAAGGTAATGTTGAAGTATACCTTGTTTAAATATTGTTATGTCAAGTATTATTTTAAATTAAATATATACAATACAAGTACGCCACATTTCAAAAAGAATTTTATTATAAAATAAATTGCAGGAGCGTCTGAAGAAATTACAACTTGGCTGTTTCCACATGAGGTTTTATTGTTACCGGCCATGATTTCGTTACAGAGTAACATTATCAAGGGTCACCTTAATAATGTTACTCTGTAACGAAACCATGGTCGGTAACAATAAAACCTCATGTGGAAACAGCCAAGTTGTAATTTCTTCAGACGCTCCTACT
Organism: Ceriagrion tenellum; assembly: GCA_963169105.1. Lineage (NCBI taxonomy): Eukaryota > Metazoa > Arthropoda > Insecta > Odonata > Coenagrionidae > Ceriagrion > Ceriagrion tenellum. Next base: position 108,001,181 of record OY720639.1, read on the forward strand.
ATGAAGGATTTCCACGAAGTCACGCCCGCTACCATTACTTAAAATAAATTAAATTTTTTTAAATGCTTAAATAGCACTTAAAAAAACAACATCAGTATTATTTTCAAGCTGATAGTTCATAATTCCGTTAATAGAGGGTTAAGATAATCTTTGAGGCGCGTAATCGATGTAATCTAATTAAATTTACCACTGTGCTTCCCGATCTGGGAATGGTGCCACGAAGCTGGAACTCCTTTGAGGGTGTACAACAATGCGGCACCAAAAGTGTAGTGCATTGTCGTTCTGTGTAGTCTTCCAGGATGCTACCTCAAGAAGCTTAGAGTGGTTTCAGAGAGGGAGGAATAAGGCTGATTCTAAACTCGATTTCCTTCAGAGAACCGAGGGCTGGTAAGAAATTGATCCAATCACCGAAGCAGACTGGAGCAAGCTGTTGACCTCATTCTGAAGTAGGGATGTTGCATGGTTTTCCTCATTCGTTGAGAAGAAAATGCTGCCGTCTCTCGTTTGGAGAACATGCAGAGGGATGAAGGAAAGCACTTAAGACTTTTTAGCTGCGGCCTGCTGGTGCCTCCACCATATCACAATATCAATGCACGCTCATGGAAGGAAATCCCCGGAAACTGAATAAAATCTCCATTCTTTTGTGGATGAGAGATGTAATAGGAGAGGGTTGAGGTTTTGAGAGGTATGCACAATTTTTGAAAAGACAGTGAAGCTCTCGAGACTGAGTTAAGTTTTGCATGAGAGCAAAATGAAAACTTACAATAGTGAAGGAATTTACCCGCCCCTGGAATTGAGTTTTAGAATATTTCTAAATTCATGAGTTCGATCTTTCTATCTTCTTTAGAATATTTCAAAATTAATTGCTGAAACTTTGAAGGACAGTCGCCTCCAAAGTTCAATTTGAATAAATTCTGATGTAAAAACAAGGATATAAGACAAATGCAGAATGAGCCATAAACTCTATACATATTCCATCATTTCTTTTTGCTTCCTCATAAGTAGGTAGGTATGGAAAATTAAGAGTGAGTGGGAATTTCATACACAAAAATACCATTCTCATCAAACGTACTCAAAGAAAGTTTGCATCTGTATATGTTTTTTGTGTCAAAGTATAACAAACATATTACTACTAACTACCTTTAAATAATGAATAAAAATTCTAAATTCTTATAGAGCTTTAATGAGGAAAAGATAAATGTTCATAACATTGGCAAAATCAAATCTACTTCTGAGAAAAATGTATCTATTCTCTAACAGAACGGCTATAAAATTAGAAGCAAGAATGAAATTTAACCACGCAAGTGCCAATGAAGGCAAAAAGGCCAACTCTACGGCGGCCGTAGCATCTTTATTTGGCGGATGAACAATAAACTGATTGAATCATATTTTCTCTCCCATCGTCTCCCGGCTCATTTCGATGTCTTCTCATCTCAAGACTTTACCCTCTCACTTACTTCCCGGAAAATAAAAATAGATTGAGGGGAAAGGACAAAGGGAAAAAAGATAAATTCATCATAAATAAAGCAATCGTCTCATCTTCTCGTCGCAGTGTCTTTTATTTCCTTAAACCGCCCGGCACTCCATATCTCATATTCCCGTCCTTGAAATGATTATTTTTTCATCAATTCCAGTCCCTTTTCTCTTCCTATTACTGTTCCGCAAGGGAGTTAGGGCTCACTCCGAAGGAAGATGAGGAGATCCCTTATCCTTCCCCACGTGCCTTATTAAATTTCCTTTGAGAACATTTATTTATATTTCTAATCTTAACCCTTTGGATAATTTTGAGACCGATAATATTGGGCTGTGATCCATTCCACTTTCCACCAAGCACATTATCGCAGAATAAATCAAATCAAAAAACAAAAGTAAGGCACAATAGAAGCACTTGAAAACCCGCACAGGATATTTTGATAAATGAAATCAACAGAATTTGAAGAAAAGACGTACGCTTTTGCAAACGCATTTGATATTTCCTCGAGAAAACATCGGCTGGGACCGGGAATGTAACAATGGAACTTTTGCCTTCCAGGGCATTGCTATGCTAGGATTACTAAGCTTCCCAGGCTTCCTAATAACCATGGCCGTTCTAAAGTAGACAGACGTACTAGATGAATGATTTGGTTACCTCCCGGCGTAAAATGCACGGAGATACTCTGAGGACGATGGTGAAAGAAGCTTTCAAAATGCCGGCCAGCCAGTACCCTACCTGGCGGAAAACCTGCGATGACTTCATCCATGAAACTACATCTTAGATTCTGTGATGAGCAAATTGAGAGTGCAACATAGGTGACGAAAGGATTAGACTGGGAGCCACTAAGGACGCAGAGGATACATGCTAGGTAATAGGGAAACTTAAAAAAGGCGAGTCTTGGAGTGATACAGTGTAAAATATTTGTGAAAGGGTGCCTTTCAAGAGTATATTTGAAGAATAGTTGTACATACACAGTCCTCAAATTGTTTTTTAACAGTTAAGACATTTAATTACTGGAATATGAATGTTTTTTAGCGAGTAAAAGATGGTAGAATATAATAATTATGCTGACGAACACAGCCGTTGTCGAACCGTCTTAAGGTTCTAAAAATTCTTTTATTATACATTTGAAGACCTTAAAATAATTTTTTCTGAGTTTAATACGGGAGATTAATTTTGTTGAAAGTATTAAACTGGTATTATGGAACGTAGTTAGCATTAACATTTTCTGATGAACTAAATAACTGATTAAAAGTTTGAAATTAAGTGATTTAAAAGTAAAAGAAAGTGCAAAAAAGTGCGTTTCATTACAATGAAAATTAAAGGGGCTCTTATTATTATCACATTTGATCCACCTTTGCTAAAGATCTTGTTAGTGAGGACAGAAAAAATATTTCTCCCAACTTTTCAGAAGGAAAGTGAAGAAAAGAAAGAAGAGAAGAAGAGAAGTTTCTAATTACCACTGTGATAAATCTCCCACGAGCTACCAGACATTTCGGTTACCTCTTGTTAATAATTAATATTTGACTCTCCCTACTGGTCATTACCAAGTCTAAGCTACTTTATGCGACATTTTGTTGAAGCTTAAAATTGTATTATGTAACTTACGACAGTATTTTGATTCCAGGGAAAAATTATATTTGTGGATATTTTTTTCATTTCACACAATAACTTAGGATAAAATCGTCCTTGAAAAGCTTAAAGTGTTCTATCCTTCACTTTAAAGCGTATCAAAACAAAATATAGGAACAATTTACCAGGTATAGGAGACTGCTCACATAAGAAAGACAATTTAATGCTGAATGTGAAAATGCACATAGCAAAGGCCTTAGCATACTTTTTATGAGGGAAGAATTGGGCAGTGGCAAGTAGGAAGCTGTCATAGTCGAATAATTGTCAAAACATAAAGACAAATGGCCAGACGGATACACTCGGAGATTGCATCATGTATTCAGTCCGTGAAACGGTATTACCATATGACCCTGGTCGGTACGAAACCACATTGGAATCCGCAATCTTGGTGATAAGCAACAAGTACTCGCCGAACTTGGCAAAGACCCAATGGAAATTCATCAATCCTGGGTCATAGAGATCAGTATACACGACAAGAAATGAATTGAAAATAGGTTTTATGCAATCACAGAACCGTTTCAGTATCAACCACTAGTAAACGTTTTATTCGAAGAGTTCCGAAGAAGGAAAGTTAAATTTCCGAAGGAATCTTGCATTTTTACTCCGCGATGAATTAATAAACGTTCTAAATTTCCAAATATATATGGTAATTTTATGAATTTAATAACAATATAGTTTTATACTATCAATATAATTTTAAACTTAAATGAAATTAATAATTCAAAATTATATTCGTATTTATTATGCAAACAAGCAGAGAGTTTAAACTTTTAGCAATAGCTCCTGAAGTTTTCGTGTGATGGAGATGAATAAAATGAGCTTATGATGAATTGCGGATTTTTTTACTCTCCAACGTAAAATTTTGTATCTTATAATTTCCATACTTTTTGAAAAAGAATTATATGAAACCGCGTCATTTTTATGCTTAATTTCTCTTCCAGAAGAATCGAAACTCAATCCTAGACATTAGCATATGAAGTAATTTTACATATAGCAAACGGTAAATTAATTCAATATTAATTCAGCCCAATTTAAATGTTTCCAGTCTCATAGTAAAAATCAAAATAAGATTTTCCTGGGAAGAATTCATATTTTAAGGCGTTATCTTAGCAACTGATCACTAAGAAAATGCTCTTTCAAGGTTTTTAAATATTTATTTGGCGCGAACGGTCTTTACATTTATTATAAATTTACTTAATTAAAGCCTGGCAATGATACTATGATTCGAAACCGGTCGTATCAAATAAATATTTGAGGATCTTTGTATTCACATTTCCTTTTGATAAATAAAGAAAGAGTTTTATCGTATTTTGATTGACCACGTTACTGTTATTTTTACACTTCCATGAAGTAAGAAAATATATATGCAAAGTCATTTAGCTCTGGTCGACAGCTTTGAAGTCAGCATGATGACTTAAGTATTCGACAGCATGGTCATGGATAGGCGAAATTAATCAGAATTCACTGAGATGTACCTAAAAAAATTACAAATCGTTTGACTAGTTTCTAATATAAAATCCAGATGATGCAATGCACTGCTTATTGGGGATAATTCTTTATTGGAGTTGGGATGAGCAACAACACGTAAGATGGATTAATTCCATATAATGTGATTTTGAAAATAGAGGATGATGAGCTGAAGTAGGGTTATTTATAAGAACATGTTTGGTATATATTTACTGAACACCTTGATTACCTCATTACCTTAACATCTGATATATCGTAGGGAACTCACATACAGAACATATACGCACAGCATTAAAGAAACTAAGTATTGGTAAGATTATAGTAAGAAGGTCCTCCGATGAAAAAGTCAAAGAGAGATGCTACTTCACTCTGGTTAGGTCACACCTCGAATACTCGCATTCGAGACCCTGGTCATAACGATTTAACCGAAAAATTAATAAATTACAAATGAAAGCTGCTCGCTTCGTTAAAAATTGCTGAGAGAGTACATATAGTGTCTCACAGCTTACAGAGGGATTACAATGGGAGCCCCTAGAGACTCGGAGGCTACACGCTAGGCTTAGGTTGCTGGAGAAATTCAAAATCGGTATGTTTCAGAGCGACCCAGAGTATATTATCATGACACCTCATTACATCTCCAGGTCTGACAGATGTGATAAAATAAGAGAGATGCATTGCCGAACAGATAGGTACAAAAACTCGTTCTATCCGCTCACATTAAGCAACCATAATAAATATCTAAGCTGCACTAAATACACTACCATAATACACGTCACCATTTCACCACCCAAAACCTTTGATATTTACACGGTTGGTGACCTAACAATCCATGCCGTACGCCCATGCGGCAGCTCCCAGCGTAGTGTTAGATTACTTAAAGAAGTTTGATATGGTCACGGTGATTTCTCCTGCATTTGCCTATTAAAAAATTGTGAGTCGTCAACATAGTCAAACCCTTCGTATTTATGCTTGATTGATTAAATAGTCCAAATCCCCTCACTTCTTTATGTTTAAAACAACTTTCCCGAAGCCAGCACTCCCACGCATTACGAGTATGAAGACCAGCCGAATCCACTAACCAACAATTCATCGAGTCACCTCGAGACGCGTCAATACCAGCCTCCTTCGGGAGCGAGATGATTGAGGTGTGGGATGAAGAACGGGGAGAACGGGAAGGGAAATGAAATATCCCAGTATTCACTCAATGTATCGAGGAAGCGGTCTGTCTTCGGAGGAAATCTACGAGAGGAAAAGGTAGGGACGATAAGGAGAAGGGTATCGTGGGAGCGAATAGGAAGAGAGATGGAGGGGCAGGGGTAAAAGGGGAGGTTAGGATGGAGTTGGGCTAGGTTGAGAGGGGGGTGAGAGGGGGCGACCGCTGGAGCGGTATAAGTGGCGCGGCCCCAATTAGAAGCACAACTTCGGGTTGCCTGGGAGATGGGTCTCGTTTAAAGCCAGCGTCCACAACAGATCGACCTGCGTCATTATTCCCACTCATAATAGAGGCGATCAAAATGAAATTATCCACGTCAGCGTCTTCTGCGGTGTCTAGGGATGCTGCACATCGAGTACTTGTGAAAAAGACAGACGTAATGACCCAATTGGTCAAAAGATTCTTCCAGTGCCTGCAAACACCGCGGAATAGAATATTTTTAAATAAAGGTTAAATTGTACGATGGAAAGAATCAATGCGCAGTATTCTAGATCTTTTTGCTACCTCAACTTCTCAATAGAATGCTTTAATTACAGCTTTTTATGATCAATTTAACAAGCCGAGCGTATGGTAAATAATAATATATTTTTTTTTTTTAATATCAACAGAATACTAAAATATGAGAGTGATCGAGGTACATCTGACTGTCCTAAGAGCAGTAGTATAGAAAAACAAACTAAGTAGAACAGTCTTAATATACGAGCTAAACTTTCGAAGGTAAGCATTAAAAAACTAACAAAGTTCCCGGAATTGCAAGGAAAAATAGCAGGTAAATAGCTTCGTATTTATATTTTTGCATAAAAAGACCAAGGAGGTTAGAAACATCAACACCCTAAATAGTTTCATGGTAATAGGTATGCTTATTTCAAAGTTTCCAAAACGGCCCTCAAGCTGATATCAATCCTATGCTGAAATGAGAGCCGTAGTCCTCGTTAAAGGTTTAACTCAAAAACCTATTACAATACGTATTATCCTTATCTACCAAAATTGCCTTTATAGTGGGGAGCCAATTATAGAGCCTTTGGGAACTTGGGGCCGTATTATTACATGAGTAAAAGTCAAAATGTTCATTCATCTAGTCTCCGAGTGAGAAAGCAAACTAACTGTCAGTTTAACATATTATTTGGATTTATGATTCATTAAAATAACGTTTACATAGCGAATGCGCGTTATGAGCAATAATATTAGAATCATGAATTGGTATTCTGTGGAAAATGCAATACCCGTAGAATTTATTTTAAAATCTAATTTTTGTTTTTAACAAACATGTGAACGTGACCATGAACCATTCATCCTGCAATAATCCTGCAAAATAATTCTATTCAAAAAGTATTAATGTGTGAAAAAGATTTAGCTAAAACGGAGAATGTGATGATGACACTTTTCTCATTGATTTATATTGCTACATACATATCTAGCTAGCAGGCCTTTCCCTCTCGGACTAGACAGAGTTAAAGAACAAAGTTATTGTTATTTAACCTGAAGAACTGGCTCTTTTTTAATTTATTTTCCTATAGTGTCCAGTAATTTCATATATTTTTCGCTCCTCCTACTCTTATTGGCATTACGTCATAAACGCTCAGCTATTTTTAAGACTAAGTATTATTTCTCTCTCGAGTCTGTGAACACTTTCATTTATGATTTTGCGGTTTACCATTTAGTCTCACAGCATTCACATAGCTGTACATGATGAAGTTAACAAAAGTGTTCTGCAGTGAAATCATTCTAAAGACCACTATCAAAATCGTCAAAACAGAACTAAAGGCATAATCATCAATGGAATGGACCCGATTGTCATTCCAGCTATCGTAAAGGACTAACATCAGAATTAATCCGGCACGTATTACCCAAAGGGTAGGTGGTGACTGAATCTCCCCGGAGAACTTCTCGCTGTTCCAAAACGAGAAAACTAATAATTCATGGATCCTGACCTCGGGAAGCCACAAACGCAGTCGAAACCCAATCCACGGCCGTTTCTCTTCCCGTTTCCCGACCGGCCCCTTAAGTCTGGAAGCCCCCATGGCTCCTCGCACGCTCATATAAAGGGTACGACCCGTGCGACCGCAACCCATCTCTCCGCAACACGCCGACTCTTACGCTTCAAACTTATCCCTCTTCCTCCTCCTCCTCCCCTCACTTCAAACCCCACACCCCACCAACCGTGTTCGAAGCGTAACAAGCTGGGGACCACACGATACACTCGCGCGCAATTTTTTCCGAATCAGCCGCTCTGGAATTCGAAAAGAGAGAGAGCATTCATCCGTTACGAAACCCCAATTCGCTCCTGCTCACTATAAATAGACTGGAGTTCACCGCGTTCTCTTTCCGGAATGTTTTCCCTGCAGAGTGGAGGAGCTATCGTCAATCTTCATCCCCAAACAAAATCACCAAATCCTTCGCTCCAAACATAACAAGCATCCTTCTTTGCTCCAGCAAATTTAAGGATTATTTTCGAAATTGATGAGATTAAAGAGAAGGGATACCAAATATTCATTGCCTTCTGCAATGATCAGCTATTCTAAGTACGTATACAAAATCATTAGCAATGATAACAAGTAGTCTTTATAATCGTATGCATTTCGAGGCTTCGATCCTTATCTCAACCATTCAGAGATATCAACTAAAACAAACTACGTCAAAGAGAATAAAACTGCAGCTCCCCTTCTACAAAATTAGTCAATAAAACAGTCATATCGTGCATTTTTTCAATAAAGAAATCATTTAAGCCTAAAACTAAAATAGAGATAAATTATTACGTTCATTATGCAATCTATGACGAAATGACTGTGCAAAATCAACTTCTTTCATTGATTTATATATATTTCATGCACTAATAATTTTGGAATCTAACTTGAGCATTCGTGATTTTCAAAAGAAGATGGGTGTAAAAAATTTTAAAAGATAGCAAAGAAGCGATTTAGACGAAATCATCTTTTTCTCCTGGCCTCTCTAAGATCGCATTAAAACCAATAGATCAACAAGCTATTTGATTCATGACTTACGGATGTCCATGGTGTCTTAAAATTAATAAATAATTAGCAACCTATTTGAAAAAATAGACCAAATACGTCCAATTCCCCTATATGAACTGACAAAAGTAAAACTACACAAAGGAAATGACATAAATATGGTAAATATATATACGATTAAAGGCATTTGCATCAATGAAAAATGATCAGTGGAGATGGATGATATTTTGAATGGCAAATATGGATGACAAAAATTCAAGTAAGTATTGAAGGGTTTCTTCAAGTTTTTCAGTGACGGGAAGTTTGATAATTTAAAAACATTAAATGGAATATCTTGTTTATCCAGTAGAAATTAAATATATTCCAAGTTTTCAGGCAACACGTCTTTACTTTCGACAGAACCTGATTTTGGCGAACCATGATGTATTTCATACGTGAAATAAGCATTTTTTTCTCTTGGTGGCCGAACATTATCATCCGAGAATAAAAGAAAGAGCTTTGCAAAACACTACGCAATTTCTGTCTTTCAGATGCGATGCCAAATAGTGGCGTTTTTCCCGTTCGAACCATATTTTCATCGGTTTGAATCATCACCTTCGATTTTCAGATTGAATTAATGTATCATTTTGAGAAGAGAAATGGTTTCAGACTTTACTTCGTGGAAGTTATCCATTGTGGACCAAATAAAATACCTTTGTTAACTCCACTTAGGTCTATTAGCACGACCAGATCTGAAGATGACATGAAGGTTTGAAACCCAGGTTATGCTAATAGACTTTAAGTGGAGTTAATAAAGTTACTATATTTGGTCCAAATCATTTTGAGGTTGTACACAGATTAGAGTCACTATAAAAATGTGATGCTCGTAAAATTTCATTAAAACCCATTTTACTTGCTGATTTTTCCTTCCTTAACATATGTTTACAAATGAAATAAATATAAAAAATACCTTGGTTGTACCGATATACGGCAAGAAAATTGCCACCTATCACCAACTGAGATTTACCGCCAATTATATAACAGAATGACTTGACTCAGGATAAGTACTGCTAGTATATTTTATGAGTAGTACACACATAATGAAAACCCATCAAGCCAGTATGGGAAACGTTGAGAATTCTGAAAATAAATTCAGATTTTTCTTTCCTCGTGCGCTCTATCAAAGTGCCGCAAATGTAAAACATGGAATATTCCGAATTTTCGGGCTGAAATCTTAAGAACCTAAAGGATTTGCAATTATTTCCATCGTCTCTTAAACCCATTACCCCAATTGAATGAGACTCTTATCGAATTAAAGGTTTGATTAAGTCGCATTGGGGTTAAAACCAATTTCCTTTGATGCTTCCCTTTAATCACGTGCTTTCTCTTTTAATTTATTTTTTCCGTGGAGTTCCTGGGTCAGTGAAGTCCATTCATTGCAAGCGTCACCATTCAAGCCGAGGGAATGGCTTCGGCTAATATGGATATAGAAGGAAAAGGCAGAGATGGAATGGTAGAAAGGAAAACAAAATTTAAGGGAGGAAAAAGTGAGAAAGAAGAAATGGGAAACCGCCAAGTATGCTCCGAACCAAGCATAGAACTTCATCCTAATGGCAGAAATATGGAGTCCATACTCTAGTAAATACCTCAGCCCTACGATATTGCAATTAAGGAATTTAGTTAAACCGCGATGTATTAGGATGTTCGAGTAGTATTTCTTAATCTAGAGTGTAGACATTCACCGCTGTTGACAAATACTGATGTGGTTTTTGAGTTATGCGCCGCCTGCAGCTACTCCTACTACATCAGTCCTATTATTTTACTTATAATTCCTTTAATCATACCATTTATGTACATCAATTCCCATCTCATCCTAATCTCTACCATATTCCATTGTACCGCGATAAAAGTACGACTTTATTTCTGGTTCATCACATTTATGCTTTCCTCCCTTGGTTGGTTAAAAGCCTTGCGATGGAAGATTTAATTCCTCAAGAGATCGTAATTTAAAATCATGCTACGATTCTGAATGCAGTGAGAGAGGAAAACTATCATTTGGCTTGTCTTTCTTTGTAGAGAGTTGTTAAATATTTAACCTTCAGTTCGGCAAATCATATTTACGTTCAATGCACCTAAAAATAAATAAGAGCAGTTTCTTTGCATTTACATTGCAAATATTCTAAATCTACCTCATTTCTCATAGCAAGATTATATGTTGTCCCGAGAAGCAATCATATCATTTTTACAGTTTAGAGCTTATAATATTGAACTACTTGATAGGAAATATTTTTCAACATTCAGAACAAGCAAATAAAAAAATTGATATAGCTCATATGAACATTAATCTACCGGTAATATCTAGATGTACATAATATGGTGCGGAAACCTTTTCTGACGAGTAGGTTAAACTCTATTCTGTGCTGTAAGGTAGAAATGGTATTATAATATCAATGAGATATAGCAAGTGAAAAAATATTTATAAAAATATTAATTTTATTACCAGCTTCGTGATATTTGGCATAATAATCATAGTTTGATTGAAATAATCCTTTAACTATCGCATTTGGCCTAAGAGAAGAGATACATTTTTAAGTAAGAAAAATAACTAAAATTAGTTCACCAGGTTCCATACGGTTTCAAATTGGTCACGTTGTAAAAGGAATTTTATGCATATAGAATAACATTTTTGGTTACTTTAATACCCAACAAAATGGCTTAGAATTAAATAATATCAAATTAACTTATTACTCTTTGGAAAATCTAATGGGAAAATAGATTTGGATTGTGAAAATACAACAAAGCTATAAAGGAACAATGAAGTTTCATACGTGTAAATCTAATTAATAAACTTAGAGAAACTGCAATAATGACGCTATTTAGGAACATCCAAAGCTTATACTTTAATGGAAGTTAATCTCCATTGGAGATTCAAGGGACTTGAAAACAAAATAATCATTTGAGTACCTCGAATGTAGGTGACGGCATATGTGTCTTTATTACAGTTATGGAGAGAGACACCCGGTGAAAGTCAAGGAAGGAAGAAAATGTGCACGAGGATGTTATGAGAATACCGAGAGATGAAGTCTACCACAGGAAGGAGAGGTTAAGGTAATTGGATAAGAGAGAGGAAGGTAATAGACATTTCGGACAGCTTAGGGAGGAAGGTTGAAAGACATGAGGGCAAGATTGGGGTTCGGGGCGATACAGAAGCACGCCTGCTGGCATAGCGACGCAGGCCTTTCACCAGAATTGCATTGAGGGTTGTAAGTATTCACGGGGCCAAAGGATCCCATTCGCATTAAAAACACCATCATATAGGTCAGTAATATCGTAAAAATAACCATCTCACACTTCCAATACATCGATGTACATTCAAACTTCTGGTGTTAGGCCAGATATAGTTGTCATTAATCTAAGGAAGAAGCAAAAAAAATCATACGACGAAATCGTAGCAGAAATCTGAAACGTATCCATCCCGTGTTAAAAAATACAAGGAATGGATATTTCCAGATAAGAGCTCAGTTATTCAAAATTTGTATATTAATAAATCCTTCAAGTATAAATCATTAACGTATCATCAGCGAGGACTTTTTACATATTGTTAAAGAGTATTTTGAGAAACTCTTTCGCCGCTAACACTTGTATTACATTTCACATAGAAAATGTCCAACCTCCTTTGGAACTCTTGTCATTCTAGTAACATTTAATTGATATGTTTTATTGAAATAAAAACATCATATGACATTTACGGATTCATAGAAATTAATGGATTTGGTCTGTGTCTAACAATAGGTATCTATTTAGAATAATTAAAGTATTATTTTAGATCAAACTAGAACGATGGTATGTGTTCCGTTTCTCACATGAAGAATGAATGATAAAAGAAGTTTCTTGAACCAAAGTTCAAAGAAATTTTCAAATTCACTACATCAGGATACCAGCATGAAGACTAGATACAATAGTTTTTCCAGAGATATTATTTCATAACGATTTACATAAGAGTTTTTTTCGTATGACGCTAGAGAAATCTGCTACTAAAAATTCACAAGAATGTTAAAAATAATGAAAACAGATGTTGGACATGTAAATGCCACGATTCCAAAATATACGTTAAGAAAATAATAGGACACCGAAATTTTATGAAAAAGAAAAAAATCAACACTCGTTTAAAGTACTCAATTATTATCAGATTATGGGATAGTTGAATTCCAGAAATGGATGCTGAACTAAAAAAGTAGGACCAAGAAAATAAAAGATTGAGTCCGCACCGTGGTTACTCTCGCAGCAAAACTTATAGTGAAAATTGGAAGATGGTCTAGTCTGATAGAAATGAAAAATATAATACAATAATACGTAGTTTTATCCCCAGTGCATAGCACATAGACTGAAGAACATAGTTTAGAGAAAAAATGCCTAATGAGCCGGAAAATACAAGAATTAAATGAGATCACATTTACTTTAATTCCAAATGTATAGCCGCATTTGAGCCAGCATTTCTGTAGACAATAAAATGGCTTGGATTTATTTTTCTGATTTCCAACTTGAAATTAAACTGTGACCCCCTTAAAACCGTCATTTACCCCTTTCCCTTTTTCTTTTATCCCAAGCTCCTCGAGTTTTTCAGCTTAGCCTTTAATTCCTCCCAGGTTTGTCCCACGAGTTTTGAGCTCGAAGGGAAAGCTCTCCATGTTCCCTGTCAGCAAATACTGAGTTCACTTTTGCTTTCTCTCGCGAACCTCTCGCTGGTCTTCACACATCATCCTTCTGTGAAGAGGAGCGTTTAAACGCCGTGCGTCATCAAACTCTTAATGAGGAAAAGGTTTTGCATGATGCAACGCTTTATATGCGTACATTTATTTTTTCGTATCCATGAATGTTATTCGTTATTGTGATAATAAATATGTATTCAAGGGAAAAGTAAATGTCTTTCTCCCTTTTTCATCCCATGCTCAGCTTTGTTGTGAGTGAAACTGCACCTTAAGTAAATTATTGTTGATCTGAATTAATCGAGAAAAAAGATACCTCTTGTTGATTGATTAATGTTTTAAAAAACTTAACAAAGAAGCTAAGAAACATTCAAAAAAGTACATTAGTTTATAAAACACTAGTTTATTTTTAATGAAAATTTGAGGAATAGAATTTACAGATTGATAAAAAACATTAAACATTCACAGAGCCACGTTTGCATGTATTAAAATCACATGCCATGAAAAAATGTTTTGTTAGAAGAAAAATATAGTTTTTAAAAAGTTGTATAGAAAACATTTACTAAAAATTATAATTAAAACATTAACATTTATATAAAATTGACTGTAATTATCAGGCCTCTATCACTCGTGCTTCTTCCCTGAAGTAAGATTGGAGAAATCTACGAGAAAAGTGTAGGATTATCTTTATTTCCAATTTGGAAGAAATAGGAATGCATTCATAACATCATCAGAATAAAATTAGAATACACATTCTAATATGGAGTTAGTTGACAAAGAAATAATATTATCAAGTATGTACCTACAAACGCTTTGAAAAACTTGTAAGATGATTTCCTTTAATGCATAAATTTACTAATGTAAGAAACTGGAATCTTATAAAGTCATAAACACCAATAACGCTGGGGAAATTAGACTAGAAAAATATTAAATTTTAATTCTGTTATTGATATATTATGCATATCAATTATTTTTAGACTGAGGTATTTTGTTTCACTGCTAACATTATGATTTTCAAAAATGAGCAAATGAAGATAATTAAGCACACAGAATTTTCCTTGAAAACACTTTGACGGAGGAATGTTAATGTCATTGGAATAATTCAACGTAAAAGCCTATAGACACGGTTTGTCTGAATATGGTAGAATAAATATAGTTAAACTAATCTCAACTATATGATTTATTAGAACTATAGGTTCACTAGATAGGTACATAAAATTCTTGGAATGAGAATTCAGTCGTCTTTTTAAAATTATATAAACCAAAATCACTTCCGGCATACTATTTTTAATCTTAAAAGTTTACAAAATGGAACAATTATTGTTAATACAGATATTTAATTTATAATTGCTTAAAAGATAGCAGCCACTCTGTATTCATTACGTATTGGAAATGGATAAGCTTCGCCTCATTTTATAAAAACAAATGTAACTAAGGGCTTGTTTATTCCTTAAATAAAAGTTCCATTAAAATAAACCAAATATGGCTTGTATTCTCGAAAACATTTTCTCATAAGTCTACTGATCCGCAAGTCAGCAGAAACCGATTTGGTTAGTCAAAACATTACGGAGAAAATTTTTTCTTATTATTAGCATAAGGAGAGAAAATTTGGAAAATGGTACATGATATGCAACAAACGATTTGATGATGTGATATTACTCAATGATACGATTAGTTATTTTAAAAAAATAATTTACCTTGGTCATCAAATTTTCATCATCATGGTTACTTATTCCTCCCAATCTGGTCACATAATGCATATGGCATGTTTCTTCTTTAGATCGCTTTAAACCTGAATTTTCTGCAAAATTTTGTGATTAAAAACTTATATTATAACTATCAGTCAACATACTTGCTCAAAGTGAAACGATTCATTAATAACTTTTAATTCGTGTAAGTCAGACATGAGAATAAATATATTTCTGGTCTTGGTCTGTATGTAGTATGTTTCGGAATTTACTTGCCAAAAACAAATGAAATTTTTTCCTATCTGTGTAGTAAGAAATTCTATAATTTTGGAAGCAGGTAGCTTTTTTACGAACAATAAGTAAAGCAACAGATGAACACTCATTAGCGACTGAAAAGAGTCGTAGAAAATACTAGCTAATATATAAATCTTCTGCTGTATTTTAACCCTTCCCTTGCAATGGTTACAAAATTTTTACTCTTAGCTGAACACAAAGAGCAAAAACAAGCCAATTAGACAAGGCGCTTATCAACTGATGAGATATTTGTTTTTATTATATTCCTTCATTAGATTTTTATGTGCTAAGGTTATTTAGTTTATTTCAAAGAAGAACAAAGACCACACAATTTTGCATTTAATCCTTGTACCAGCCACGTGAGATATCTATAGATAATGCTCCTAATGATAGCATCCTGCACCTCAATACCTCCGCTTCATGCCAAACCCTACCATTCACGCCTTATCTTCGTGAAGCAGAGTCTTCGGCGTTGCAATTTATACTCGGCCACTATTTTATTACTGGGCGGCATGGCGTTCCGCGCGAGGCCTTCACATAAGCCACCGCCACAAGAATAAACTTTCTCCCCTCGCACACAAAAGTTTCCGTTCCGCATCCTACTATGGCTCTATTGCCTCGCAAGTGGTCTGGCATACCCAGGGACGGGATACGATGGCGAAACACCGTCCCAGGAAGACGGTACCTACACCAAAACACAAGCTGCTCTTTAAAAGAGAGAGAAGCCGTAGGGACGGACTATAAGAAAGTTTGAGATAGTGGAACATCCGTCTTAGCAGCTTCTAATACGTATTTTTCTTTATATACACCATGAAACCTGGCTCCACGGCTACTTTCCTTAAGCGCGATCCTTTCTAAGCGGCCAAATGTTACTGATTAGTATACACGATAAATCCTGTCTTTTGCGGCCACCACCCGACACATTAGATAATGGCCGCTTAAGAAGGTGACCACTTGAAGGGAAAGGAAATTTATGTTGCTTACATGCACAGGAAATTAGTTTCTTTTATAACAAATCACCGGCTAAGACAGTTTCGCACTTAAGGGAGGTGGCCACGCAGATTTTCTATAGGTTCAGGGTTTTTTAGGTTTCTCTATATTGGATTTTTATCACCTCAGGCATGTTATTGAGATATATTGATAGTAAGTTATTATGTGAATATAAAATGCTACTTAAATGGTCTTTATATTATTTTCTTTGGATACGGCAGCAAGATCAACATACTTAACGTTACATTACCCCACCGTAATCCAACCGCTTTGTTTTTCAATCCAATTTCTCCAAAGGGACAGGAGGATGATTATGATGAGCAATGACGTAAGATAAAGAGTATAAATAATTAACAGCGCAGTCAAGATCATGGGTGCAAAAATACAAGCAAATGAATGATATGCCCCGTGAAAATAGTTGTTACTTGAATAGAATTCGAAATCTGGATCTACGAATTGAGGTCCAATGTGTCTTTCCACATATGATAGCCATTTTACACGATTTTTCTACTTTCAATCTAGACTATTCGTAGTTAAAGAGAATATATACTCCATATAAACCCCTGCAAAAAATTACCAAGAACAAAAATAGCTTTGACGTGAATCTTCTCAACACTCCTTAGCTGGAATTGCAAGATCCGAATTCAAACGCAGATCTCCCAATGTTCGGTGTGTTTGACCCCCCAAGTAAAATAATCGCTTTGGCAAATTTGATCTAATTGGCATTAATGGTGGCTGCACAGTTATTCTTTTAACTAAAAACCATCTATAGATAGTCACTGCTCCATTATTCAAGTGAGCACGGTTACAAAGCTGCAAAAGGTATTAGAGGCCTTATCTCCATTAAACTTCATCTGTCCCTTGATATTCAACCAATATAATAAGCATGCCTACACAAAGTACAATAAGTCCTTCAATCCAGCGCTATTATTTAACGATAGGAATTTTTAGCCAAAAATATATTATTCAGTGCTTTGTTGACTGAAGTCTTTCACATTGGGCTGATGCATGCTGTGTTGATTAAAATGCAACAAAAATGTTCCGGCTATTAAAGCATTTAACAAAATTAACCTGTAAGAACATTGAGCATATTTTCCTTTGTTATTATGTAGAAAAATGTATATGATGCATACGTACGTATTTAAAAGGAACATGTTTGAACTGCAATATAATTTTTAGAACAATGTTTTACTGTTCTATACTAAATTTGGCGATAAACTTCGAGTCGTATCACTCCAAAAGCATATATCTTTCACTGTAATATCAGAAATGTAAGCGACGTTTGACACTACTAACTCTTTTGAAATTTATTAGGCTACATTGTTTTAATATACCACTCGAGGCAAAGCAATTAATATCTTCTTGGAAAAAGGACTTAAATAGACTGATACGCAGAGGGTAATTTTCGTATATTCAGCATTTTATACCGAATTAGAAAATAGAATTAGTGCATGGACACATGAGCAGGTCGTCTAATATTTTTAAACTAAGGGATAGATTGTTAGATGGTTTCAAAATTGCCATTTTTAAATTTCACACATAATCGTTGAAAAAATATGCACCCAAGTCATTCTAACTTTTGAATTCAAATTCGTATTGAGAGCGAGGCATTCACAAACGTTCCGTTTCTAGCCTTTTAAGTACATTTCGACAGATAGCGGGACTGTGTGCTTTTCCAGTGATGGATATTAGTCCTGTAAGAGAAAGTCAATGACAAAGGGTTTACAGAAACTTGACGTCCAACTGTTGCAAAGCACTCACACAATCTCCAAACCCAATTATCGCTTATCACTCAATCTTTCATCTCCTACGCGACAGGCGGGAGCTTGAAAATTAAATGTGAGGCACCGGTCGTCTCTCGTCTCTCAGTTTGGGGCCCTCGGAATAATTCACCGCCTTGTCTTCTCTTTATAGACCCGTCCTTCACCTCGTAAGCGTATCCCGTCTAAACCCTGACTCACGCACGCACTGAAAAATAAAGCAGCACACTACGGCAGTACGGACTGGAACACGCTCTGTGCATGTGTCGTGCTTTAATTTCAATACCAACATGTGAGAGATAAATTATACATACGCTGAATTACAATTTCCCCTTCACAGATGTCTAGGATTTGATGGAAGATTAAATATGCTTAGGTCAATCTCTATTTGCAATGAAATCCAATAATGGGCTCACCCGCTCATCGATATTTCAAAATATGTTCCTTTTCTCCTCTCCAACAATCTTACTAAACCTGTGCCAAAATTTTCATGCGACAGGATTATAAGTAACACCACAACCTTCCTTTTCGTGAGAATATTCCCGTAACAATCTTACGGAGATTGAGAATAAAAGTAGATGACTGAAACTGAGACTTATGATATACTGAGACTTAAATTATGTTTGGAAGGCACCTTGAATTTTTACAATTTTGCATGATGTTACGATTAAATTAACAGTGTCATTTGCAAGGCTCTTATCGAAAAAAATTGAAATAATACTGCTTTCGTAAATTAAAGTAATAGATTTACTGATATCCCACCGTCCTTATCCAAAGTAACTTGTGTTTTAACCTGGATCCACAACCACATTCATACATCTCTCTCCGTGAGCTTTAAACATTTAGACTAGGGGATTAAGTTATTGCGGCGGTAGAACACTATTTTAATCCTGAGGGTTTGGGTTCAATTAAAGCCAAAGACGGTGATTTTTTAGTGGAGTCCTGGACCTCACTTGGATACTGGAAAAATTTGTCGTATTTTTCCCATCAAATGGAAACTTACCTAGCGGATCACTTTGCACATATTGCAAAATCTATATCCGACACGACAGTTTGCCCCACTCTTGCTCCATTTCCCAAATTATCTTTTCCCGCCAAACTATCCACTAATACTGACTCGTGCAATAACCTCAGTTCACGGACGCCTCCGTAATTAGCCAAACACATAAAACAAAGTCGCTTTTCGCTAACGTTTAACATTTTTCCATTTAAAAGTGAACATTATTTGATGCCTAGCCTTTGCACTTTCCAGTAATCAGCCCTTTTGCTGGTGTTACATTCAAGTATGATCTTTTGAATCAATCATTAAGTCTTCCTCTTTCGATACCAGAAAAGAGACATTTCATGGGGTGATATACTAGTCATCTGATGCTAAGTTTGACTACACATAGGACTTTGGGCTAAAAAAGTGTATAAAACCTGCCAACATCACCCATAACATAATTTGCGCTATTCTTATTGACAAGCAATTTCTATTTAAAGAATTCATCATAAAAAAAGACGCACGTGTACCTGGAATGGAAAAAAGGACCATCATATTACCGATCTAATGCTTAGACACTATGATGGCTTTCTGATTTTAAAGACAACTCGGGTATCCGCTTCCCTTCCCTTCCTAAAAATTGTCGCACAAAATACGGACGGGTTGGTAGAGTCGTTATATGCGCCTTCACCCGGAAAACCAATGGTTCATGGGTCGATTCTCGATCTACATATATTTTACCTCGGTGCAATTTCCACTTATTACTTCACTCGGCTTTACATCAGTGATAAAACTCTTCATTTATAAAATGTTCCAGACCTTACACAGGTTTTAATATGACCGTGCAATGTCTAATACGTGAGATCCGCTACTCCGGCTACGCTCATTAAAAAGCCGCGCACGTTTAATTAAGGAGTGCCGTGGAAAATGGGAAGATGAGAGGATGGGAATAAATTCCGCAGGGAAAGTGACGAAGTCGTAGGAAAATGAGAGAAAGATTGCGACGGAGAAGGAACTCCTTGTCCGTATGCCGCAAAGGGGGTGCAGAGAGGAAAATGGGCCGAAGACTCAGAAGGCAGGCGCCTGGGGACAAGAGAGGGAAAGGAATGCAAAGGAATGTAGGCAGGGAGGCTACCAGTGGATGGGTGGGAGAGTGGGCAACTAATTCTCGAACCCTGTGAAGCAATGAACGTCTGGGCATAGGAAAAGGGAAAAAGAACGTTCGAGAAGAAAAAGACGGACTTTCCTTTGCCCTTTGGGCTGGGACCGTGAGAAAAAGGGAAAGGAGTATATTACAGATTGTACTTACGAGCAGGAAGGATTTCCCGTTCGTTCTCGGGATTTTTACCGTTCCCGCATTCCATTGTCCCGAGAAAAGTCTCTCGGGGAATCGGAAAAAAATACTTCCAGACGATTCCAATCTTAGTAAAAAAAACTTGCTGAATTGTTGCACTATCTGTTACGTCTGAAATATTGGACTTAAGATGGAGGAACTTCGAGAATTGTTGTGAATTTTGCCATCCAGATACCAATGAAAACTTGGGAAGAAAATATGTAAATTTCAGTTTATCAACCGAAGTAACAAAATTAATGAATCCTATAAACATCTGAATGCAGCGGAAGAGAAACAAACGGACGAATAAGGCCCAATTTTAAAGTTTACTGCCAATATATCGTTCTTAAATCTTGAGAGTAATTTGCCAGTAAAATTTAGAAGTTACTCCTTAAACAAATAGAGCGCGATAATGACACACACACAGAGAAATCATAAATACAACGAGATGGTTTCTTAATGGTTTTGCATATCGCAAACAAATTATTACTCCTTAGCTTTTTGAGAAAGAGAGACACGGCATGGATTATAGTTTACATCAAATAATGTACGACATAAAAAGCGGAAGGAGAAGACTCATGGTTAAGTTTTCGGCTAAGAAGCGGGAGGCTGAGAACGATACGGTAGGCAGTGTTGCCAACTTAACTGCATTCAACGGGCGGCAAAATGTCAGTAGTTCATTTTACGAATATATTTAAGATAAAAAACAAAAGTGTATCAATTTGCAAAGTGTTTATACCTCTTTAGAGAATGGCGTCTTTGCTTCTGGGTTAAGAATCCTAGACATCGAGAAATGCTGATCATTATTGGTATAGTTGGAGTTTAAATTTTGCGACCTTAGGAACGCTGTTGATTAAATGCATTTACTACCTTACCCCTAGTTGTGCCAACCTCTATGAGCAGGTGTGTGCGAAAAATGCCAGACCAGTTTTTAGATGAAAATGTACCTCTTTAGTTAAAACTTATAAAAAATAATAAGTAATATTTTTAGGTAATTATTTTAAAGTAATATAATCTATCTCAATGGATATGTAATACAATTTAGCTGTACTATTTCTACTGAATATTCATTTAGGAATGTATGATTGCATTATTTATTTATAATAACGTGTCCTAGAAATGTCCCGATTCGTTTTCCGCATTTGCCATAAGCGCTAGTAGATCGGCCCTCTGGCACTCAAAGGGTTATATCAGGGTGCACAAAAAGTTCAAAGAGGCTTGAATGGACAGTTTTAAAGATAACAGCTTCCAGTGCAACTTGCACCATGTTTTACTACCCCATTTTTAACCACAATTTGCGTCAACCTTTAATTATTAGCACATCTGCTCTCCTCTTCAGAACTGTTTGTCCTGTTTCCTCTTGCCCTGAGTTGCTTATTCATCATTACAGATAAACTGTAATTTAATGAAACGCACACGATTACTTGAAACAATGTCATTTTTGTCTTATGGAATTCTCGACAAGAGTACGCGGGTGTTCCCGGTCTCGCATGCTGGATTCCGAATATATAGGGAAATCACAAAGTGTGAAAAGGAAGAAAAAAAATCAAAATTGGAAAAGGAAAGGAATTACGGTAAGGTGGAAACGAGAAGGGAGACAGAGAGAGAGAAGAAAGCCGTAAAGGATGTCTCTGGGACGTGAGAATGACGAGATGTAAGAGGAAGTGACACTAAATCACATCATGCAAATTTAGAGTGAGGAGCGTTCCAAGCCAAGCCAGTTCCTCCTTTCACTTCCGTCCGTCCACCCCACGGCGGGTTCCGCTCAAGTCGAATCGTTTGGTTGCTACTCTTTTACGAATAGCTACGTGGATAAAACGAGCGGCTTTAAGGTAGTTTGATCGATATTTTTTCTCTAGTCATAATGGAGACCATATTCAAATCTCACGTTTAAATTTCAGCAGTTGCATGAAGCATGAAGTAAATATTGTAATGATCTCAATGGTTTCAGGCTCAAATTTGTAGAAGTTTATAATGAATAATAAAAAAGAAAACTTTTTTTGTTTTATTTTTTCGGCACGACTAGTTTTAACGTAGCGATGTCATCTTCAGGTACCGCTTCTCTTCATCTTTGGGTACCAGATGTGGTATGAGGACATGATTTTCTTCAGGCACCTCTTCTCTTCATCTTCGGGTACCTGAAGTAGAATGAGGACATGAATTTCTTCAGGTACCTCTTCTCTTCATCTTCGAGCACCTGAATATGACGCCGCTGCGTCGAAATTAGTCGTACCGTAAAACTTAATTGGTGGAATCAAATAATGTTTTCATTTTCAATTTGTTAAATATTGTAATATTATTGGTGCGATAACCTAAATTCATATAACTAAATTTCTCAGCGATTAAATCAAAATATCATTATAAGTGATTCACTTGAATCATTTTTTTCATGTGGTGCGTTAAAAACCCCTTCATAACGGAATATTTTTTTGGGATTATGAAAAACATTACAGCGGTGACTGTATAATATACTCTAAATAAGTAATGTAGAAAACAAAAGCTACATAATTAATTTTTTGACGAGATTCTAGAAGTTAAAAATGGAGTGGAGTGAATACACGTAACATTTCTCAAATCAAATGGCTGGTATTTTGTCAAATATCTCAACAAAAAGTCCGGTAATGTGCATATATTTGATATCTTTGTAAGGGTAAAACATCATTCTGAATATGAGAATAATATCATTAATTAATATTGACAATTAATAGTGACATTATATTTCAGTCACATTACCTTAAAGGAGTAAAACTCACAAATTTTACCAACCCAGCTGGCTCAAACCATCACCACGGTGGAATTTAAACGAAATTATGTTTATAGAACTAAATATAAGAACTGAACATATTTGTCGGTTAAAAATTTGGTACCCTATTTAAAAACGAACGGTCGAAAGGAAACACTGGCAGGAAACTCATACAAAGAGTTGGGGAGCATATAAAATGACGAAGACTCCGCTAGTCGAAGCTCCAGCGCATCATCACTACTGAAACTAAATAGAATTACGTTAAACAATGAGAATTACATCTTATAATTAAATTCGGTACAAAAGAAAAGAGAAAATTGCCAGAGATAATCATAGTCGGAAAATAGACTTGGAGAGTGTACGCAAGGTTGGCTAAGTACACTAGACAGCCTTATGAGACTCATTTATACGTACGGCAGCTGATTTTGCGGGAAAATGCCGAGAAGAAAATGTAGGAATCAAAAGAGGCCAATGAAAAAGACTGTCAAAATAAAAATTGCTGATATTTAATTTTTAAATAATGTTTAATTAATTTAATACAAATTGTCAACATTCAATATTTGTCCCAAAAGAATATCAATTATGCCAGGAATTCACGAAGTGTGATTTTCCGACATATACGGAATTTGTTTTTTTTCATATCTTAGGAATGCACTTTTCTCATTTTCACACCTTATTTATTTAAATTTTACCTTGAATTTCAAAAACGATTTGGAATATTTTCATCAAAATAATGGTTTACTAATCTAAAGGCATTTTCACTGCTTCCTTTTGGAGACCAAGTATAATATTACACTGCTTGCTTTTAGAGACCAAACTTACATCTTACGCAATGTACTTACATTTGGTACGTGCGTTGCCTTAGATATACGTTTATGAAACAATGAGCAAATAATTAAATCTAAAAAGTGGAGAATGTAATAAAATTCCTTACATTAATAAAAAACAAAAAAAACTATTTACAATAATAAAATCATTATTTTGTCTTTGTCTAACTGCTAAACCTGAAGTCATTTTTTATCTATTCTATAAATTTTTCTATGTGGTAGCCCTCAAAATAGTACTTAATTGCTACTATTAACGAAATTTTATGTCTTTTCTTAAAGCTGAAACAAAGAACTCTAAACTCTGTAGCAGTTATTTAAATAGAAGGGATTAAGGTCGCAAAAGAGTTGCAAACTTAGATAATCTCAAACATCGCCAATTTGGGGCTAACCAGATGGATCTTATATGTACATTATTCTGCATATTCTGCAAAACAGGAATAAGCGACAAAATTACAAGGTTCATGGTCAAAAAACTCGGTGAATGAACTCCTACTCACTGCGCAACTCGCGACTATAATTAGCCATTTAAAGATAATTCATTTTTTATACCTGTTTTCAATTCCCTCTTTTTTATCAGATGCCCTTTTCGCATTCCCACACGCTGAGGTGGCATTAAAATTAGAATTGACAAGTTAAAAATATGGATATATGTTTAACCCCGCATTGCAACAGGAAAACTTGCCTCAGAGTACGATGAAATTCAATTTCTTTGAATTACCACACTGGTGATTTAATTCTCGTTCAACTTCGCGGCTACTCTCAAACGGCTGGGACTGCAAGCCAAAGCTGTAGGGAATAACTATGAGTATCTATCCCAGTTTTCTTGCTTTTATTATAAAAATAAGCTAATATATTTAAATTTTACCTATTTTTTTCAAAAGCGATTGAGAATAATGTCATCAAATTATGGTTTACTCTTCGAAATGCATTTTCATTGCTTCCTTTTAGAGACCAAGTTGGTACATTTGGTACGTACACGGTGTAATAAACTACCTTTCATTCCAATGAAGCAAAGTTATTTTCGGCGGATTTTTTAGAAATCGAATTTTCTGCAAACTGTGCAACTCAGCCAAAGTCCTTGCGAGGAGGGAAACTCAATTTCCTCTTTCCTTCGCATGGCGCAACCAATTCCTATGAAGGAGAATCAGGCATAATAAAGTTAAGTTGGAAATTGAGAAAAGTTTTGGAAAACTCACTCATGAGTAGAAAAAAGTTCACTTGAAAGAAGTTAATCTTCCCTCCGAATACCCTCATTTCTTCAAGGTATTCATGAAGGAACACGATGAGACAGGCGGCGAAGATCCTACTCCCATCCTAAGGAGTCTAGGATTGACCGGAAGAACATCAGACTGTCTGAATACTTAAGTCTGAGAAACTAACTAAAGTCCGTCCAAAATCTCTTATCTCCTTCTTTGAATGCCTTGAGAGCGCGATGGAGAACTATATACGTTCCTATGGTGTCCATTCAACACATATTGCGAGCCATAGCAATGTTAGAGAAAAAAATCTCAGCACGTAAGTAGAGATGAATACTCATCAGAAGGCAGAACAGTTATGTGATTTTTTCTAATATATTAACTGGACTATCTCTGCCAATCACTGCATCAGTTTTCACTCACCGTGATTATATGTTGAGTTTACATAGCCTGGGATTCCATATCAGTCGTACAGTTTTTTCACGTTAAATTATCTCATTCGTAATATCTGGAAATATATAATGATAATATTGCATAACAACGATAATATTTTCAGATTTTATTCTTCGGCGACCTTGGCATAGCTTTACGACCATTTCGTATTGTTATTGAAGTTATTACAGTCTATTCCCTAAGTAAAATTATCCTCTTACCCCAAAGTGGTTAAAATGATTCCATTCTGAGTGTACCATCGTTCAACAGTTTTTCTATTTCTTAGTAGAATAGATAATAAAATTTTGATGTGATAGTAAATGTATTAAACATACATATAGTTAGAATTTACAAAAAGTAAACGCAAACACTTGCTCAACCACAACCAAGGTACAAATTCAAACTTGAAAATACTTGAAAAGTTAATTATTTAGTTAGTTCCGTTGGTTAAAATAGCTATAAAAGGATTGAATATTTAGGTGAGTATGAATGTTTCAACAGTGAATTGAGCAGGGTGGTTTCCATTCATTCACCATAAACGATGATGAATTCATGAACGATGGAAGAGACAACTTATCCCCGCAAACGTCATTGGGGCAGATCACCTTTTCAAACTTCTCCCACACTCCCCTCGTACACTCAACGATTTTAGACAACTTGACAACTGTAAGACAGAGAAAACTCTGACAGCCAAGAGACTTGCAAGACGGTCCACTTGAAGGCAAACCCTGCAGCATGGAGGAAAATTAATAATTTGTATTCGGATAAATAATTTAATAAATAGTTAAATTAATAGTATATGCTTGGATTAATTGGTATTTGGATTGCTGGCCAGAGCATGCAGTGAGATCTTCAAATTATGACCAGCAGAGGGAAAGGAGCCTGAGAAGTCTAGGCAGAAACAGTAAGATGGAAAGCGTTAGCGGAATGGGTGGGTCATAGAAAATGTGGGTTGAATAATCTAGTAATAGATATACACGGAAGAAGTGTGCTTCGTTTGCTTTTGCAAGTCGTTGGGGGTGTTCACATTGATAGAACGATGGAAGACAGACCAAAGACGAACGATGGAAGCCACATTGGAAGAGATAGCAATTTAAATGAAATCTAACCGATGGTTAGAAAACCAAATAATAACAATAACAGCTAGTAATCTACCTCCCAAGATCAGACCTAATTTCCAGTAAAAATGGTCTCGCCAAATCCTGAAAGAAGAAAAAACTGTCCTTAACGGCGGCGGAATCAAAAGCGTAGCCATTCATTGGTTTTTGTTTCTAAAGGCGTGTTTAACCATTATGTGGAACTAAGCGAGTGCATAGATACAGGGGTAGATGCGAGAAAGGAACTAAAAACGAAAAATCCTAGCTATGAATATTTTATCGATTCTGAAAAATATGCTTCTAAAAACGGTAAGATATTTAAAGAGGAAAATTCAGAGACTTTTTTTATATAAATAAACTTCTGGTATGTAAATATCTTTAAGATGGATCAGTTTAAATCCAAGTTTAATGCATGAGCTGATCGTAAACATAATGATATTTTTCCCATCCATTTCCAACTTTCTTCACGTCACACAACTTAAGGTTGCTATAAGCCAACAAATATTTAAAGTATTCCATGCACCTTTCATCAATTGAATTTCCTGATGGCTATCTGAAAATATTTTGAAAATAAAACACAAATATGATTATTGGAATTCTTCACGACACCTAAATACCGAGGAAAGTATTTACTTTTAGGGAAGTGAATAATTCCGAGGATAAAAATCTGATGTCAAAAGAAATGCTCCACTCATGTTATGGAAGTTATCTACATATTTCAAGCATGAAATATTCGTTAAACATTTTTCAGTAGCATTTCTAATGGCCCAAATGTTACTTTCCTTTTAAATTTGACATACTGTTGTGCCATTTTAAATTTTGAGATCAACGGTACACAACTGCCTTACAGTAAACCTAAGCAAAACAAGATTTAAAATTTTCCATGGTCGAATGATAGGGAAATTGAATAAACCTAGAAGGTTAATGTAAAGAACGAGAGATTTTCCTAAATATGTTCAACATGTCCTCCGTCTCATTTTATAGGCGCGAGAGTTGGTTGGTTACGGTTTGGGAACGTTTCCTCTTCTCTTCCAGCCGAGAGGCCATCCGTGCCAACCCTCAAGAACTCAATCGTCTGGGATTGGAGGAACGTCACAAGCAGGCAGAGCAAACAAACGCTTCCAAGGGGCAAAGGAGAGGACATGGACCCGTTCTCAATCGAAGCACTGTCGAAAACATTCATATTCACTCATTCTATGATTGTACTCGTTTTTCTGAGATAAAATCATATCAGGTAGAATTTTAACCTAAAAGAATCCTAAAATTGATCTTCAGAGAGTTAGATTGGGGGAAATGGTATGCAGACTAAAGGAATGAGAGCATAAAATTAACGAAGGGAAAAACGAAATAGCAATGAAGAAATACATAAAGATTATTCGCATGTTAGGGCGTGTTCTTGGTAATGTGGAGGATAGAAGCGTGGGGTACGTAGACGGGATCGAATGAGCGAGGGAAGTGAGAGACAGAAGCTCCTCTCATTCACATAACGCCACGAGGTGGAGCGGTGGGCGGGAAGGAGGACGCCAAGTCCCATTCATTTTTCGCTCTAGCTTGGCAAAGACATACATATGGACTATTACTCCAGTGCTGCAACTATATTACTTGCGGTGGAATTTAATGGTTCCAACCTAGAACTACGTACGATGTATACACGGAGTAACAATAAAGTGCGGTCAAACATTCAGAACACATTCCTCACACATAGAGAAAAATAATATATTTATATATATTGGTCCGAAAATGCTCAATGTTCACGTTAGAGCAAGTTTTCTACATCCTTTCATTGCATAGTAATCATGAAAAACACACTGGATCGGAACTTACTAGCGTACAACTTGAAACACTTTCTGATCTGAATTGTTCAAAATACTCTCCTTGAGCATTAATACTTACATTTACTCGCGGTCGCATTGAACTTCGGATGGGCTGCTCGGGTTACGCGTGGTAATGTGGCCTTCCATCATACTGAAACGAAGACTCCCAGCTTCTTGTACTGGAGTTTGATACATAAAGAATTTTCAAATGCTGCCTCAAATAAAAGTCTCGGCTAAGAGAACGTGAGGGCCAGGGAGTAGGTCAAACTCTACCTATCCATCAAGTTGTAGAAAATGAGTTCCAACAAGGAAATGAAGCATTTCCGGACCCACTGAGAATATATTACCTTTTTCTCCATGTAAGAAATATGCCTTAAAAATTTAGCCATGCCAAATTGCCATACCACATGATAGTTCACAGCGCAAATACGCTATGTATCATCAACAAGCTGCCCTACGAGCCAACTCAGAGGGCATGAAGATGATAGCGCACTAGACGTAAAAGGGAATGAATGGAATGAGAGAATGAAAGAGAGAGTGCTCAGAGGTGAGTTTTAAGTTAACGACGCGTCTTGTTTTAGCGCATCGTTGGAACTGATATGATCGCCAATAAGTTGCCAAAAGAAGGAATTTTTATACCTTTTAGTTTAGCCGTGTATCCTTCTTATTTTGCCACTCCTATCAGATCTGAAAATTAGACACGGTGCTATAATAATATCCCAGTGTCGTAAATGTTGTGAAACTCTTTAGATTTTAATCATCAAGCATAAAAAATAATGTTCCGTCTAATGGCTCCCATCCCAGGCTGTTCATAATCTGGGTTCCAGCCCTTTTCTCTTGTTATATTTTTAAAAGATATGAGGGCTTCCTAACTTTTTACTTCTTTCACAGTATTTTATTTAACTGGTGAAATATTTTTGAGTGGGTTGAGTATTCGAAGTGTGGCCCAACCAGAGTAAAATAGAATATGTCTTTCACCTCTCATTAGTGAATCTTGCTTCTAATCATTTGATAAATCGTTGTGTGCTTATTGAAGAGACGCAATTGTTTTGTACGAGTCCTCCCAAGCTATATCTGAAGTGATCACCGACTCGAGGAGATCATTTGAGTCCTTCATATTTTTCACTATAACACCGTAGAATAGGATCTAGTGTGATTTATTCCGTAAGAATGATAAAGCAATTCATTCTTTTACGTTAAGTTTGGATCCCCAATCAAGAAAACGAGAGCTATCGTTATTAATGAGCGATAAGATTACTTCTGAGGCAACATACGCGGGTATTTTTTTATAAATGATATTTTTGATATGATGATATTTATATTGGAAGTCGGCAAAGACCTTAAATTATTAAATTCTTTCTTGAATTTACAAGCTATGCCAAATTTTCTAAGGGTTACGTGAATCAAAACGGTATTTCAATTGTATGAAGCTAACATTAGGCATTGCATCACTGCTTTGCGAATAATTGGAACGAAAGTAACAATTTACACTGGCAGGTAATGTTCCACTAAAGAATTGAAAACGATCATTTTTTAATAATGTGATGATGACTGTCAAACAGGTCAGATTATTATTAAAGACAGTTCTGTGACATTGACTACAACTGCGATGACGAGAGTTTTGACGCCGTAGACGTCGCATACTTTCTAACGACAGTATTATCATAAGATTCAATCGTTTGCCGATTGAATTTTACACCAAGTAGTTTGTATCAAAAATATCTGGTGTCCATTCGATATCCTTGACGTATATCAAAACGACTTCGATGCACTTAAACTCAGCAAAGCTCTATCTGGGTGCGGTAACATGTAGTGGGAGTGGAAGTTTAAGAGGGAGGGAGTGGTCGGGATGAGGGGTGCGGCTCGCCCGAGTGTTGCGTGGGTGCAGCCATTGGACGTGGGTGAAGGGACCGAATTGAAAGGGATGGCTGAGGATAAGTGGAGGTGGGACGGGCGACTTGGGACGAGCTGTCAACGAAGAACGCTGCAAAGGGGAAAGGATTCGCGGGTGGGAGCCATTACGTCAATGCGGATGATAACGCACAGCCAGGGAAATAAAACACCGAAACGTGTTTCCATCACGATCGGTTTCACTTGCAATGCATCATCATCAGGCATAACAGGGGAACAGGTTTAAGTTCCTGGACGTCAACTTCGGTTCTTAGTAACTGTCTCTATATTCACGTAGGGACGATATTATCGACCATCGCTACGGATTCTACTCCGGTCCCGAGACGGATCCAGGCTAAGATAGAGTATGCTACTTCTTCTCAGCTTCGAATTAGCAAAAACACTCTTTGAGGTTAGGACCACAAACCAGGAAACAGTATAATAAAAATATTGGTGTGGAGCGCAGCACTCTATTGATCGGAAACAAGGACCAATGGAAAAGCTGACCAGAAGAAACTAGAAGCCTTCGAAACCTGGTGCTGGAGGAGGGTGTTGAAGATAAAATGGACGGAAAAAATATGAAATAATGACATACAGTATGCGCTATACAGTACAGATGACAAACATATGGTCTATACAGTAAAGATGGAGAAGACCATGTGGAACTCCATAGGAAAAAGAAAAACAAGATGGATTGCACACACCCTGAGACACAATGGATATGTGAAGAACATAATCGCAGGAAAAATAGAGGAAAAAGTTACCAGAGGAAGACCCAGGAATAAGTTCATGGACTAAATAAAAAAGACAGTAAAATAGGGAAAGATACCAGGAGGTTAGAGAATTAGAATTAGAAAGGGAAGGGTAGAGATCTGCAGTCAACCAATCTTAGGATTGAACGTCCAATTATGAAAATGAACGTTTACTTTTGAGTCACTAACGCGTAGCTGACTCAAAGCCATTGTATTCTTAACTGAAAAGCGGCGCTCAACCATTTGCGTTGATTCCTTGACGGTGATTGCTACATTTCGTCTGAATACGCGTAAAAAAGAAATAAATTAACTGTAGTACAATTCACGCCATCAGCGAGATGCATCTAAAGTAATCTTTGACAGACTAATGAATAAATACCGGCTGTTTACCCTCATGGTGACTAAGGCGTGCTAGAGTTTTCCTTAGGAAGAGGTTTGGCAGAGTATCGGCAAACTGGGGGCCGCCGTGGAGCCCACCTCAAGTTACAAGCCTATATGTTTACAACTTATTTGCATATTTAGAGCTTCAACTTTTTACTGTCATAATGAACGCTAAGAGTAGGTGGGTGAGTGCAGTTGCGAAGCAAGAATAAAAACTAACGCCACTGCAAGTCTAGATCTAAGTGTGCGGACCTAAAGTGAAATATTATCAGTTCTTGCTTTATTCATTTGCTAACTTTCCGATGTTACTGGAACATTCACGACAGCTAACTTAAATGGAATGGGAATGATGTCGGTGATGTTGACATGTTAGCGCAAAACCGATCGTGCCGAACGAATTTATAACGAGCGTTTTAAATTGACTTTAAATGATTAATTGATTTTCATATATGTAGATTAAAATCCTTTCTCTTCATCACATACCTCATCCTTGAAAGTTATCAATTCGAAGATTTCGATTCGCTTTCTCCAGCTCTTCCACTTTGCTCTTCCACTTTGCTATCCCACTGTAAAGTATACATTTCTTCTCCTTCAATAAATTCCTCACTTTGACGACCATCATAACTTCCCTGAACTATTCGATTCATGGAGTTTCTCTGGAGTGCTTTTCATTCAATTAGACTTCCAACAATGTTTTCCTTTTAGCATAGCAAAATATGAGCAATAATCAGATGTGTTTGTTTTTCGTAATACGTGATAAAAACTACAAATAACGCTAATTTTGGTCGTTTTAACGAAATAACGCTAATTTCGGCAGTTTCAATAAGCCACACAGATTTTGGTGGTTTTCGTTACATTTATCCTTTTTAAAAGAGCGAATTTTGATTTCGGTATGATTAAAATAAATGTACAATATATAATTTTGTTATTTACGTATTAATTATCATATTTTTGTACACTCATGACATCTTTGTCCATGCGTATTCGGCTTGAATGATTTTGTAATAAATTCGCGAAAGTAAATTATTTATTTATTTATTTTCACTGCCCCGAATACAGCACATTAGGCCATTTTACGTCGGGTGAACAACAGTAACAACGGACGAGACACAGACACCCATGTCCTGGGCAGATAATATTCTAGCCGGGCGGGACTCGAACCCGCGACCCTTGGGTTAGCAGGCGAGAACTTTACTCCGCCGCCACCGGGGCCGACAATTACTGCCTAAAATACATGTTCAGCAAGGCACTGGCCATCAGCAGTGTTGTAATGATATTAAGTTTCCTACTGCAGCCACTACGAAGTTACAATGTATATACGTGCGATACATTGTGAAAAGATGCACTATCGGTTTACCAGAAAACGGATGAATACAAAATATTCTTTTGAATAGAAAAGAATTGCACTAGTGTTCCTTTATTCGGTCTCCCACAAAATGTGGCAGTCAGTTCAAGTCAGAGCATACTAAACGAGAGACAATGCCGTAACAACAGGTAAATATATCGGACCGAGCAAACTAATTTAAATCAGAAGGACTAGTATCCTCGGACAATGTGTTACTGTGTAAATACTGTGATCGCCGGTTGGATTACTAAAGGAAAGATGCACTCTAAAAATATTGTAAGGCTGAAAAGCATTTAAAAAGCAAAGGAATCAGGGCGTGAAGTGAATGCGTTCAGGGTGGCTACATTAAAATAAACACTACTGAAGGCTGAGTGTGCCAAAGATTTATTAAAGTGTGGATATTATTGTTGTTGTGTTATATTTTATCATGGATATATCGCATTTCCACTATGTAAAGCCTGAAACGATTTCATACGTTCCCAGTTGAAAAGCTGGATAATGCTGCTATTCGAGATTGGATGCATAAATACATCCGTGGAAATGGTGACCTGCCGTCTGCAAATACAATAAGATAGAAGTATCTTCCTGTGCTTGGAGAAAGAAAAGGACAAAAAATTAAGGAGAAAGTCCAAGGTAAATACGTTAGTATTTTCTGTGACGAGACCACAGACAAAAACGGTAACTGCGTTTTCAACATTTTGCTTCGTGCATCTGTTGCGTCTACGGAAGAGAAGACGCACTTGGCATCATACGTAGTACTTGACACGGCAAACGGCATTAACCGTGTTAATGCTATAATAGACACAATTGGCGTCTATGGAATTCAACGAGAGAATATCGTAGCAGTCGTTACAGATTCGGCACCTTACATGACGAAGTGCTTCAAGACTCGGCAAGGACTGATGGAAGAAGTGAACCATGACCAATGTTGGGCCCATAAATTTATTTTAATCGGTAGGATTTTTGAACACCAGATGGAAGAGTTGAATAAGGCCATCGTGAAAGTGAAAAATGCATTTATAAATACCCAGAAAACGCAAAGCAGGTACATCGAATTTATGAAAGAAACGGATCAAGGTACTGAAGATAAAGGAAAGTTTGCAGAATTTCCCATGCCTGTTCTTACGAGGTGGATCTCTTGGTTTGAGTCTGCTTTTTATCTTGCTACTAATATTGAAGATTTGGTGGACTATTTCAAAACTTTGGATGATGATTATGTAGGGGTGGTCTTCCTAAAATATGCTTCAAAAGATGCTTTTTGGCTATAGTCAAGGAACAACTTGGCAGAGAAGACTTTGGAAAGGTTAATATTGCACAGGTTCTCACAGGAATAAAACTTTCACGCAAAGAATATGCAGCATCTGTCCTCCAGTAGATTTGGTTCCCGTGTTTCAATGTGGATTCAGAGAGACCATTCTCAAAGTACAGACTGGTGGTTAATGACAGGAGGAGGAGACAGACATCATCTAATGCTGAGATACTCAAAATGCTGGCTTTTGAATAAGGTACATTTTGACAGTTTACTAAGCATGTAAGTACTGTTGCTATTACAACACTTCTAACACTTTGCCATTATACTTCCCAAAGAAATTGAGCATTCTTAATGAAAGTTAAGCTGACTTACTTAACTTTGGAAAGAAGTGGTTTATTATGTTCTCAGAATACTCTAAAGAAAGAAATATGTTTTGTTTTTCCTAATATCTATCGTGTCAATATTTATTTTTTTCACGTGAATATCATGTTTCGTTGATCTGTAGGGGTAAAAGCATTTTTTCATGGGTGTAAACAGCACATTTCCTTGTTTAAAAAATAAAATTTATAATTAGTAATATCTCGAACGCTTTCGATGTTCATGCTACAGTGCGTCTAATATAACTCCTTTTCATACATGACACTCTGCGGGAATTAGTAACAACAAATTTAAGAAGGATATTAAAAACCCAAAACATCAAAACTTGGTTTTCAAATCAACAAATTTAAGAAAAAATAAAAACATTTTCAAATACCTCTAGCAATAAGTATAGTTGTTCTATTTCTCCAGATACTCTCTGAAAACGTTGTTTTTTCCTTAACATTTCGAAGGACTTCTTTTTCATTAGATCTCTTCGGTAATGCGATATTTTTTGCTCTTCGATAACATTTAATTGTCATACATTTTAATCTCTTTTGCTACACAGCTCAGTCCAGGCTACTCAACCTGCATCGAAAGATGAAGGCAAAAATCGCATCATCAAAAATGTTTTAATTAATTACTTCCTAAAACTAAGACTTGTATAACTAGCTGTGATCGGAATTAATTCGCAATATAATGTCTTCATTGGTTGGGGAAATACCGCTCACAATTCATTTTTGCTTCATTTTTGATTCAGATAGTATACTTCTTGGGATCTATAACCGATAAATCCTGGCCTCCTACTGAATCTTCCATCATGTCTTTCTAACCTTAGCAGCCACCCACCAGTACCAATATTCCCCGCTCAACCTAATCCATCTAATGAGATGCATATGTTGTATTAGCTGTATGTTACTTCTTCAATCGTTATGAGCAAACTATCAAGACAATCAAAGAATGGAGCGGGTAAAAACACCCTAAGGGAAGTAAAGAAGCCGTTACGAGATAGGGAAGAACAGAGGCATACCGCTAACCGTTATTTGGAGCAGATGATGGATAATTACGAATTCATACAACAGTAGACATTAGTGCCGTATGGAAATGCTGACGCGACAAATGCAGGTGACGGAATTTCCGCCTGGTCGATGAAGTCTTTCGGTTCTGAAGTCGATTAAGTGGCGGTGATAGGAGAAACGGCGGTGTGCGTTGGACCCGGAAGCACACAGTGTTCAGTCCACTACGGTTGCGAGAATCGGCGGCCAGCCGGTTAGCACGGCTGTTTATTACGTCCAAAAGAGCCACTCTGTTGAGTACCAACTAGGGTGAAATGTTACACAGAGATGCTCATGCATCTGAGTGTTCTTGTTCCACCTATCCGTGACGTAAATTCACCTCTAATGACATGCGGAAATGTCCAGTCCAGTGTATCAGCCCACGCCGGAAACAAGTTTGTGGCTCAATACCGTCCCATCAGGCTGTGGCAGCTTTGAGTCGCGTGATTCAACTTAAACGGTTGCAAGTATCACGGCGATCAAACGATATTTCAACTTTCTGCGCAGAAGTCTTAGTTAAATACGTGATCATTGTTTTTGAATGTGAATTTTTCACGGAAAACAATAAAGAAACCTAAAAGTTTTTTCTATTAATTCATCGAAAATATTTTCGTAAAGGTGGGTAAAAACTAAAAAATAATAATACTTAAAACCGATTAAAAATGGAAGAAAAACAGTACTGTCATAACCAAATCAAAGGTCACTATAAATTCCGACGACAGTTAGTTTTAATCATCAAAGATCAAATTCATTAAAAATTATGGAATAGTAAACATATATTTGAAAGCAATATCGAGTCAAAATATCTCACAAAAATTAATTAAATTATTATTATTAGGTTTCGATGGCAATTTTTACATTATAACGAATAATAACACAAAAATACTCCACTATTATATTATTCATAAGCATAGTCACAAATATTTTAAGGAAATTTCTTTGTTTTGAGAGTATTTGATTATCATATAGACCCAAAGAATACATCAATTTTAGGCAGTTGAGAGCACTTATTTCAATTAAATAGTTTTTTACCACTGCATACATGAAAAAATTGCGAAAAATGCATCAATTGGAACAAAACTAATGGTGAAATTTTTTTTGACAGCAGCACTTAACGATTTCTTTACATATTGCATTCGAAGAATGGTCCCTTTTCCTAGAATTACGACGGGAATGGAAAGAATTTGGGCTTTAAATGGAATGGACGGCTCGAAAGAATATTCAGCCTGCGGTAATTCAGGAGAGGGACTTTATTTTTTAATTTTGTATTTTCTACATCACAATAGAAATATAGGGTACTTTATGGGGCTAATAATGGATGGATAACCAATATAATAAGGTATCAATTTGACTATTTTAGGTAACAATCGTTCCTAAAAAATTGATATTACAATTATAGGGCTTCAGGTCTCTTCAAATCACGCCAGAATGGAACAAAGTTTTCAAGAAAATTCTTTTTAGTGAATTGTATAATTTAAAAAAATGCGTAGAATAATTGCATGATTGTATTGTTATAATTAAGGTAATTGTATAATTTGAAAAACTACATAAAATATGGTCTCTATTTATAATATACAGCCATCTCCACCACAGCCATCATAACGTAACTGAATATTTTCAACTAAAAAGTTCGTTACACAAATTGAAGGAACACTACGCATACTCCATGAATGTCTTTTAGCATTTCCTTATCAGTAAAATTTTTAATTATCTGAAACAGGGTTTATACACTCATTTTCAACAATAATAATGCAATAGGAGTTGGTTCTAAAATCAAGTACCCTTGCCATGAGCACTTGAAAGTTAAGAGAACGGG
This sequence comes from Ceriagrion tenellum, assembly GCA_963169105.1. Classification (NCBI taxonomy): domain Eukaryota; kingdom Metazoa; phylum Arthropoda; class Insecta; order Odonata; family Coenagrionidae; genus Ceriagrion; species Ceriagrion tenellum. Next base: position 108,038,625 of record OY720639.1, read on the forward strand.
AAATTGTTTGGTACTGTAAAGTATGAGATGGATGAAAGGATGGATGAATTTTGGCATCACATTTCTCCTTATCTCATTAATCATCTCTATATCTCACCGAGGCATAAATCCTTTGGACCGTAAATTATTCGTACTTAGAGATTGACTGAAAATCCTGGATAGGTTGGGAATCAGCGATTTAAGATACCAAGAATATAGGGTTTCACTGTATTAATACTGATTTTAGATAAAATTTCAGGTTAATAACTCCTCATAAAACTGCTTGAAACTATAAAGTAGTAGGAGCTCTCAGTGGAGGATCTTTTGCAGCTAAAAACATAACAAACGCTGAATTACGTCTTGTTATCCCTGTTATCTTATTCCTCTCACTGTAACAACCCTTATTAATCAGGAGATAACGTTGCTAAAATTGTTGATAATATGCAACGAATCTACATCATTTTACGTTAAAATATACTAACGAATTCAGTTGTTTTACCCTTTATTTTGAAATTTATTCTATAATGTACAAGAATTAACAAAAACTTTGTAAATTTTACATAGAATATTTATTGGACGACCGGTTTCGTCGAATAGTCGACAGCATCAGGTGATCTGAGGATGATGTATAGACCTGATGACTGGACTATTCGACGGAACCGGTCGCCCAATAAATATTCTAAGTAAAACTTATAGTTTTTGTCGATTCCTGAATATGACCAGCGGATTTTTCCAGCTATATGTGAGTCTAGTGCAGCAACCTTTTGATTTAACTTACGCAGTTGGTTTAAAATTTTGATTCTGCATATATTTTTCAATAATTCAAAATTTATTATAAATCGCTCCATTTAATTCCTTCCCCTTGATTTTTCGTCATAATACTGCATATATATTGATAACATGATAATACTGCTACTGAGACAGAGAAGAACATCCAGAAATAGGTTGCTCATGTACAAGACCACCTTTACAGCTCGCCTTTTCCTTAATCCATGGGCCAAGTTTCTTATGCCCGAGGTCAGTTTCTGCAGCAGGTGAATTATAAATCATGGAATTCTCATTCCATATTCTAGTCCTTGCAACATCCCACGGAATATTAAATTTTTCATTTTTTCATAAAAAACCCAGTCTCTTGATAAATAAGTTATTTACACATAGAAGCAAATAAGTTTTCATCTGCATATGGAGAATTTTTGCTATTCTTCAGCTATCTGGTTAAAACCACCATTGAAAACGAGGTAAATGTCTGAAACGAGATTTTTATCCCAAGTATGGATCCCACTGAACATGTCAGCTTCCCTGCTCTTCTTTCTGTGAGCCAAGAATCTGGTACGAGCAATTCATAAGAGGACTCTTTCCTCCAACGGGAACGCGGGTTAACGGACGAAGCCATATCTACTGCAAGCTGAGTGAGTGCATTACGTCCGAAGTTCCTCCGTTTAATATCTTGCTCGCTCGCGCAGAAATGATCGAGATTGGATGACACACCACGGAGAGGAAATTTCCGCCGGGTGAGACGACGGAGCCCGGAGTTCTGGAATCAATAAGGAGATGTCCTCTTCCATAAGTCCCCATGCATCCCTTCTCGTTCCCGAGTAGACCAGGCGGTGGGATGTGGTGGTCGGAAAGAAAGATCCGAAGAGGCGATATTTCCTAAGAGTTTTTAGACGGAGAAAACGGTAACGTCGGGAATCTGGTGGAGCGTCGCACATACCACCGCACTTGGACAGAGAAAAGTATTTTTAGAAGTGAATTCTGCTATTTACGGCAACGACATACTTAGCAAACGTCCAAATAGATTGCGGAAAATTGTTCCTCTTGTAAATTCTTGGATTGAAAAACAACACTGCTCTAAACAAAGCAATTAACAAGTTGTGTAGCATAGACAGTTAAATTTGACCGTGAAAATCTAATTTAAAAAAAGATTTTTTCCAAATTTCGGGATTCGTGCAAGGCGACAATTTTTATTATAATTCCGATTGTTGCCGATCGGATATAAAAATATCCAAACTATTATTAGTTTTTTCAACAACTTAAGACAAGCATTGGTAAAAATTCCGTATTCTTCGTAGAATAACAACTTTGGCGAAAATGCATAAGGAGAAAGCCCATTTTCTGCTGTGCACAGGAATATTCTGGCTCTAAGGTGTAACATTGTGCTATAAGGTGAACGTGGTAAATAGTCAAAAGATAAAAATACATGATAAATGATTATTTATTTCCAATAGTAGCTGAAAAAATGTAATAGGAATTCATAGGTCGATGCGCCCATATTGCGCGCCAAATATATACTTATAGCAAAGACGGGCGGCACATTTTAGAATAACCCATTGGCTTACAGTACCTCTAAGACTGTAGCATAAGGTCAACTATACTTCATAACTTTACAATTTGTTCAGTGAATCAATAATAACTTCAACAAGGGTATCACACATGTGGCATCATTTCAACTTTTTACATTAAATAGCATTCCAAAAATTTGTTATATCTTCATAAATTTTCATAAAAACTCACCTTTCATAGGTCTGCATGCTTTGTAATTTAATGTTAGGTGAAAAACAGCAAGTGCTTATCCTTACCTGAAAGTAGAAAAGAAACGGTTTTAGTTTTTTTCTCTTTACAAAACGTACTTATACTATTATTTGTTAGTGAACACGATGGAAAAATAACTGACAGAAGCTAAACAAAAGTTAGAGCTATATTATACTAAATAAATCATAAAAGTATAGAAAAGTACTTTGCAGTAGAACAAACGCATTCACACAACCAATGCTTTCATGAACTACACTCCTCATATTGAAACTCAATATGACTCAGAATTACGGCTAAGAAAGTAACATGAAAAATGGAGGTACGGGGTACAAAAAAATGGACGAATACCAAACTGAAGGTAGTCCGAGTAAGATAGTTCTCTAGTCATAATAGAGACCATATTCGAGCAATATGTTTTAATTTCGCCAGCTGTAGGACAAATGAATTAAATATTGCATTATTAATGGTGCAATATTATAGTTTTATATGACAGAAATGGTAAGTAATTAAATGAAAATATTCGTGTTTTGTGATACCCAAGAACATATTGCGGTGAAAATATGATTAGTTAAAAAGAAATAGTTGAGAAAACATACAAACTAAACGCTGTAAGTTTTCGTACGACATCTAAGTATTACAAGTATAAATCTCGTATAAATTCCTCATTTCGTAAACAATGTCTTACCGGAGTGCATACACGTACCATTTCCCATGTAAAAAGACTGGTATTTTTAGGCAAATAACTCCGAAAGTAATGTGGTAACGGGTTGAATTTTTGGTTGTCATTAGAAGGGATAGATATGTGCCTTTAAAATGAGACCAAATTCATTGATTTCTAGGTAAAATGATATTTCGCTCAAACTAACTTAAGTTGTAAGCCTTACTGTTAGACTTAAGTACAGTACAGTAGTACTTTAGTAGTAAGCCTTACAGTTTGACTCGACCGGTAATCAAAAATGTACCTTACCATGGACCTTTGACGATTGTGCTTTAACGATATAAAAAAACGAGCAAGTAAAATAGTGGAAAGATATAACTAGAGCTAATTTAATATAGTAATTATTGAAAACTCATCTGAATGTACCACAAGAGTAAATAACTAATCAGTATTTGAATACGTAAAAATTACCTAAGCAACACCCTTGCGCCTAACCGTAATTTTAATAAGTTATTGATAGGAAATGCTTCCTGCAAAATTATGGCTACAAGAATTTATAATGCAATTGAATATACACAGACTCAGATGGAATCTACTGAATTTACCGAACAGAACCAAACATTTATGCACACATAAGTGCCGTTGAGATCAAGAATGGCATAAGTCAAAGTTGTTTAATTTTTAAAATTAATGAAATGAAATAAATAAAAAATAAACCTAATGCGATACTACCTCGTGTAAAAAAACACTGGAGTTAGAATAGGCTAAAGCTTAACTCGGCAACATAATGTCGGATTAATTCTTCTCCGCACTTAACTAAAATGGCAGACAGCTGACTTATGTCATCGATACCCTCAAACTATAACATGAAACTACTGGATGTAAATAGAATAAAAGAGACGCATTGACATGATTGATGAAATTCAATGGAAAGTAAATATGTAATTGTTCATTTGACAACTCCACCGTATAACCCTAAGTAGGTTTATTCTCGTCGAGTAGCTAAAAATTCACTCACATCATTATATGTATTCCGATAAAAAAAGGGTTTTGAAAAACCCGCTCTGTCAACAAAAATGCACGGTAGTGTTGAACGAAAAAGAAAATATTTTTGCCGAATCTCTGGTATCGTGTCCTCGGCTTTATTACTGTCGACTTTAGTACTGGGGGGGCCTCCTTAATCTCCCAAACATGAAAAGCACTGCGCAGTGTAAGGGGAGAAGGGAAGTGGTGGGGGGAAGTGAAAGGCAGGGGGGATGAATGCCCTAATGAGCCCCGTGTAGCCGGTTCCCAAGAGCGCCTTCCTCCCCCTTCCATCCACATTGACACGAGGGAGTCATTTTGGACAATCCATACTCAGCGACCAGTGTGCGGAAGTGTAGACGTAAATTTCACTTTCGGCCTCAATTGTTTTTCTCCCGCCGCAAGACTTACAATCGGGTTGGTGCGGTGTCCAGAGTCCACTAAAGAACCGCCCAAGGATTTGCCTCCGCACAGTAGCAGAGATTTTTTTCAAGGAACAACTCACCTTATAACATTTTCTTTCGGAGTATTATATAATCGGATAAATAGATTTATATGCCGAATATGGTATCCCAACACTATCCTGCAACTTTAAAAACATTTCGCCTCTATAGGGATTGGATTGGATATTTGGGGAGACGACCGACGGCTAAGGTCATTTGCGCCACAGGGGATAGGTAAGGGAGGAAGGATGGATAGAAACCCGGCGTCGGCATTAGCCTGCTCATAACGAAAGACGCTAAGGGGACCACGGTTTAACGTTTCATCCGACAGACGGAGTACTGTACTTGAAGTACTCTGCCGCTAGACACTCGAGTAGGGATCAGGTTCCCTGTGAAAAACATCATCCTCTGCAGGGATTTGAACCCTGGCCGCCCGTGTAGTAGGCGAGTACTGTAGCCACCACACAAATCCGATCCCCGTCTCTATAGGGGAGACGCAGTTTACGTCAAGAGTTTTTGTGATTATAGTGGTAAATATACTACCTCGATCGGTTCAAAAGAACGGGTCGAACGTAATTTTTGGATCTTTGTGGTCAATAATGCATTTATTTTATGTACTAAAGAGAGTATTGAACTCTGAGGGGATTTGAGACGCATTATGAGTACAAACAGTAATAATTTAACGTGGGAAACGGGAAGTTTAGAAATCTCATAGCTTCATTCACATTCATATTATACCCTGCAAGCCACCTATCAGGACGAGTTTCACAGGAAGTATGTATGGTGCGCTCTTAGCAATCGTTGCAGATTTAGATAGACACAATAGAGATCAAATCACTCAATTTGTAACTTTCACCGTTGATAAAGTGTCCAAGTAAAAAGCTACCAGGCTAAGGTGAACGTGTAATTGCAAATAAAATCAGATACGCATATATTAAATTGACCCCAAAGAATGAAATGAAAATTAAAGCCTCACTAGAGAATTCGAAATTTATCAGCAATCAAAACAAGATGATTTGCTATCCAACGTGCTTTTCAATGTGATCCAGGAGCGGGTGATGAGAAAAAACAGAAGTCAGCAACACAGTTTGTACATTGTTCAACAACATATCATAAAACCAGGCCTATGCCTTAGATGTCGATGTAATATCAGGAAGACTCAATCATCTCGAGGAAGGACTGGAGGGATCAGGGCTGGAAGCAGAAAGAGTTGGACTTAAGTGAACTTTGATTGAGCACGTTATTGGTACTTATTCAGCAAAGTACAACAGTAAAAAATAGGAGTATGAAATTAAATGGACACAATTATGATAATCGTATTTAATTCAAGAATTTTGTAGTGTTTGTGACAGTAAATAATGAAATTTAAGAAGAAATAAAAGCCAAGACTACAGAAATAGAGCTTTTCAAACTTTTATGAAGGTGCTCAAGTCGCAGCACTTCAGTAGGAACTTGAATACAAAAGTATACTGAACCATGAGTAAACCTCTGGTTACGTATGGTTCAGGAAAATAGACCATGACCGGTGCAGGAGAACTACTTAAACGATAGGAAAGAAATGGACTAGGAAAGATTTTACATTCATAAAAAGAAACAGCACAGTGGAAAATACGAAAGAATAGAGAATTAGCGAAAATCTTCGAACATCCTAGTATAAAATCAGAAATTAAGAGTAATAGGTTGAGTTTGTTAGGACATGTGGAAAAAATTCCTGAAGATAGAATGGTCAAAAAGATATGTGTGCCCAGGACATTCAGGTGGTGGGAGACTGGAAAAAAGGCATTGGATTAGATGATCAGATGATGCTAAAGGTCATCTGAGGAGGAAAACATATAATGATGGAAAATGTATGAAAGAGGTTGTGATTGCTTGGATAACACAGTCTGAGAGAACAAAACATTAAACGACTGAAGTGGAAAGGAGTAAGTAAGAAAGTACCTGTTGACAAATCTGATAATTAAGTCCCTAGGGAGAGATTTTTGACGATGTTGTTCGCAAAAAAACGAAAGTTTAGACATGAATATTCTTTATTATTCCCTAGCCCTTGCAGTTGTTGAAGCCTTGATGATGTTCGAATATTTTCGTCACAACCTGGAAATATACCAATTTCAAAGTTAGCACTTCTCGGGGCTCTGACGACACACTTTCGTTGTTTTCACGGTTAGACTACCCTGAGTTCTTACCGTTTAGATTATCATTTCCCTCAGACTTTGCAAAAACTGATCTCAGTCAGGTGCAATGTAAGCTATTCACCAATGGTGAAACTCTCTCAGAAATTAGAAGCAGATAGAAGCTTGGATAAGCAGCAATGAGAATGGATTCAGACCAGTAGAAATGAGAAAATGAGATAGCACAAAGGGAAAGTAATAAAAAGTCTCTGCCTGATCTGAACTGCCTCTGAACGCCTTTTTTTGCTACAAGTTAAAACGCTTGGAGGATTACAGGCAGGACGACCAAAACTATAAAAAAATTAATGGTTTCCATACCTATTTACCCGAGGGGACATGTTTTAAGCACATCGACAGAACTCGGAAATCGTCCATTGCACATCTGCCTAGCACCTAGCTGGTGGTCAGCAAGACAATCCTGACAACGCGCCGGGGTTTCTCTCTTCCTTCCATTATTTTCCTAATTCTCTTTTTCTTAGTCACCTACCAGCCTTTGGCAGTAGCAGAAATGGCAGAAATGAACTCAGTTGTAGTCCAAATCCTTCAAGAACCCACGAATCAACGGTAAGCTATAACTAATAAAACTTTATTTATATATTACATGTCATGTGCCTCAAAAGGTAAGAGATCGTCAGTTGTGCGAGGTTATTATCGCTAATCTGATGTGCTCTCAAAAGAAGTCTTCCGAAGATTCATTATGAAAAAATTGTAATTTATGCGATGCATAGTGTCAACTTGAAAGCTATGTAGATATAATGCCATCAAATAACGATAAGGATAAATAAGATAAGGAGAATTGCCAACGAAAAAGTCAGCTAAAAAGTTTGAATGAACAGGAGCAAAATCTATATACTGCAAAGAAGAAAAGGAAAACTAATTTTAGACATTTGGGAATAAAGTAGTCAAAGAGGAACAACGAAAATAGAAATGATTAGGAAGTATAATAGAGGAATACCAATAATGAAATGCATCGGCGAAATTGCGAAGAGCTTCAACGTGAATAGTCATGGTGGAACGTAGATTTTAGGTTAAGGGAGAAAGGAGTGAATAGCTAAAAGAAACCAATCTCTGCAGTGATGACTACTGATAATAAAGTCGTCATAAAAAATAATCTATACGGAATATTTTTCTAGCGTAGTAAATGCTTTGAAGAACCATATAGACCTATATTTTCAACTTCACCACTACCCAATCGCCCTTGTTCCCGCAAATTACCTCGGGACATTCAGGCGCTTACCCCAAATAACCAGCCAATCACTTCAGCTTTCTTCTCACATAATTTTCATCGAGGGAGAATTGGCTCGAAAAAGAAGCAATATCACACGCTCCGATCTTATCTCTGGCATGAATAAGGAAAAAATGTTTGAGGAGGATGACAAAAGGAAGGGAAGGTTATTTTCACCCTCAGTACATAAGACGCCCCCGCCCAAATTCGGAGCCCTTTTCATACTTCCTATATCTCAGGGTTCCGTTCATATAAGGGTTCATCAAGGGATCCAATTTTCCTCCGACGTCCACGCGCGCACCCTTGACGATCTTTCGCATCAAATCAGTCGGCCCATCTCCACTTTCACTCGGATGCAAGGAGACTCGGGGGCACCGCTCACTTCCCTGCTGAACTCTCCATAGCGGATATAATTCGACACCAGATCGATCATTAAAACAATAGAAAGCATTCCTGGGAGGGTTCATCATGCCAAAGTGAACCCAAAAATATCACCTTACTAACAATAGATGATGAGCCAAAAGCCGTATTTTTAAGTACAATGTTTTATACGATTACACAAAGTAGAACTTTCATCTACAATATAATAGACAAAAGTTCCCATTGACATTCAGCAGGATGAAAAAACAACTAAACTTGTTGAGGTGATTCAAGGAAACAAATTATATCCCGAAATAATGTACTGCATGAATAATGTACTGCATGGTAATCACTCACAGGAACTTTCATGAAAAATATCCCAAGTTAAAACTCGTCATCATTCCTTCATAATGACTATTATATGTGAGGCGAGAGTACTAGGAAAAAGTAGTGTGAAAACAGAAATTGAAAAGCCGGTAATTCAAATATTATGTAAAAACTAGCATATATGAAAACCTAATGCAATAAATGAGTCTTCCATCTATTCCGAGCTATTACTTACAGGCCTTTACCATGAATAAAATTAATTTAAAAAGCAAACAATAAAAACTTCCCATGGAAGAAGCCATTACTTTTCTAATGGAAGTAAACGTTGATTAAAAAGGGCCTTACTATGGGTTTTTTTCCAAATTTTTTCCATTGACTCTCTAAGTCCTAAAAAAATGTGCACAAAAATTTGTTTGAGTCCAAAGAGGAGTTAAGTCCATAACGCAAGTTTTGAGTGTTAAAACAGACTGAAATTTCAGTTTTATAGATGCCGATTCTTAGGATACTTGCACGATAGAATCACTAAATATACTGAAAAGATTATTTCTGGTTACCAGTGTGAGTGGAAAAATATAAAATATCCCTATTTAACTGATCTATAAATGAAGAAACGAAATAAACCATCACATAAAAAATTATCCGATTGTTATGTCACGTAATTCACGTGGCATAATCAACATCGAGAAAGAATATTTATGAAAAAAAGACCTAGAGGGAGACGGAGGAACAGATGAAGGGACATTTTCATAGAGGATCCACAAAGAATGAGCATTGCCTAATGAAAGGAGATACAAAAAGGTACCAGAAGATGGGCTTAAACTGTAAAAAAGGCTAAAACCACTTGTATTCACCCCAGAAGACGAAAGAAAGTTTCCATTACGTGTCATTGCCATTTTACGTAGAAGGGACTTTTCGTGTAACTTTTGTAGACGAAAAACCGTAATCCTAAAATGAACTTAAGTAAAATTTTCTCTGATATTATAATCAATACTTTGAATCAACTAAGAAAATTCAAACAGAATCGCGTAACGATGGAGCAATTCTGAAAATAACTACATGCTACAAACTACTACTACATGAACCGTTTTAATGATTGTCGTCAATAATTATTGAATTTCTTTTATCGGCCGGTTTTCGCGAGTAGAACGAAAAATTAGGCGAAATATCACCAAATTTTGGAAAATTCTATCTGACTGTATCTGACTGGGAAGGGACAAAAGGATCAATCCAATAAAACATGCAATTGATATAAAAAACTATGAGAGATACTGCCATAAAAAGTAAGACGGCTTAATTTTTTAACTTTGGGACGAATATTAGCCTAACGCAAGAGATAGTTTTCGTGAGTAACCAAAATATTATGCGCACGGATGTTATACATTGCATAGAATGAGGAAAGCAAAGCAATTTTATAACGCGGAGCAAAAGGAAACATACAAAAAGTATTGAGTTTAAAAATCTTTTTCTCTAACTAGATATAATTCTTTCCAAACTCATTTAGCCTTTGACGCTTAGCTTAAATGGGTCCAGAAGATAAGAATTTAATCATAAGGATTTGCTTTAATGGAGCTCATTTATACCATGCTTATGTCCAGCAAACTGATTTAGATCATTATTGCAAGAGCTTAAGTCACCATCATTTTTCCCATAAACTATCATTGTAGCCTTCAATGAAAAGCAAAATATTACCTAGCTAAGATAATATTTAAGACCAATGTTTATGTACTTTATCCAGATAACCATGCAATGGAAGGCTTAAATGAACGAAATAACTTGGCAGAGGGAAAAATTGAAGTGGGTTCGTATCTTGCGAAAACAGACTCTGCTGCATATCAGGATATATTAAAGGAGATGATTTAATCCTTAAAATATACTTAAATTTGAAAGAGAGGTGCAACAATAAATACTGATGACTTGGTTCAAACTGCAGATGTGTCGGAATTAGGTCACTTTGAATTTGCTGAAACCGTGACTGTATGCCGATATATTCCACAAGAAATACGGAGATTATTAGGTTTGAGTTTTACATGTATATGTTTTGAATGATTAGAATGAGGTTTTATTTGATCATACTGCTCCATACTCATGCTTTTTACAATAATTTTTATAAGACTATTATAACTTTATAATAATAATATAATATGATATAATTAAAAAATAATAATTTTTATAATAATTAATTATTAATTTAAATTAATTTATTAATTTAATATTTATTTTTTTATTTTAATTATTTTTTTATTTTATTCTTTAATAATTAATTTTAATTCAAAAAATAATAATAATTTATAATACTATAATAATATTTATAATATTTTTTTTACAATAATTTACAAATTTCATTTAGATATGATATTTTATCACCTTTAATTTTCCACAATTAAAGCTAATTACTTTTAAAATATCGTTCAATACTATGCGTAAAAGTATCGCAAATTTCGATTGCCATACTTTAGTTCATTGATTTTATTAAAAATCCCTATTTGCATATTATCACCCTGAAACTGAACTGATCCTGAAACTCATGATACTGAAAGATGTGTAAAAACATACACGAGTTCAAAAAGTTGGAGGTCTGTTATCATGAAGCACTGCAATTACATTTCAGCAGACCATCTGCTTGGAGTACGTTAAGGTAGTAATTACATAATTGGGTTTGGACTGATATTTTGACGGTAAAAACACGATAGTCACATTTTCACTCCCGTGATATCGTTGATCCATCGCCAATTCAATCTCAAAGCATTTACATTTCTATTCACCTGAATCACGCTTAACACAATTAAAAACTCCACGGAAAGACGGCCCTCGGAACATACCTTCCCGTCTGTGGCAGAACAATTCTATTCCATTCGTGAAATAACAAAAATTAGAGGTGAAAGAGGTAGATCACAGCTGTACAAACTCTCTCTTCATAGGCCCACCATAGGTCGCGGTTTGGCTGGGAAAGCCCTGATTCTAAGGGTCCCAACTTCCACTACACAGAGAAATGCGCAGTCATTAATAAAAAGCGAGAAATATGTGAATAAAACATATCGTATCAGACTGTATCACGCTTCATAAAAGGCACTTAGTGTTGATTGAAGGACTCGTACGGCACATGCCGAACTGATCAATGTTATTTTTAACCTTTTCCAGAAGGATTCTTAGGAATTACTAACAAGTGTCCACGAAAGCCTTGCCTACCGCGATAGTTAACAGGATTCCAGCTCGGTACTTCAGGGGTGGTCACTAAAATAAGTTTCTGGTGCTATAGGTAATAAATTTATTTCATAATTACAATCCAAGGATAAACCAAGTCAAGCTATGAGCTAACAACTCAAAACAGCATCCCGATTTTTTCCTGGTTTCATTCCTTCAAAACTACCCATTTTTGAAATTTTATACCCATTTTTACGAAAGCTTTCTTCTATTTATTTGCAGCTATTACCAGTTATAGAGATGCAGTTTTAAAATAAAAAAATATCCTCCATGTCTAGACGTCATTGTTGCGATATGCATTTTCCAGCAATTTCATATCGGTACATGACGAGTCACCACCGTCTTCCTACATCTCTCTTCAATATGTTATATGTTACTCACATTAAAAAGTACATGCACTTAGTAATATTCCATAACTATTTGTTTTTATCTCAACCAATTTCTAGGTTTAATCATCATTTATAAGCTTATTAAACAAAGAGCAGCCAATCTCTAAGTTATACAATTAACAGTAGAAGAAAGTAGAAAACAGACTGATGGCTGGCGCTAATGTAAAAAAGAGAGAAATGCGGCATTGATAAGAGAAAGGGGCCAAAGTCAGCATTATTGGGTCGTGATTGAATAACGCAGACATGAATGATGAGTAATCCATAAAAATAACCTTTTTTGCCAAATTTTTGCCACAAAATTCATAAAATGTTCCTTTTTCAAAATTTCCCCTTCAATATAATGCAATGCCTCTGCCACAAGAATGGAAAATATGTTTAAAATCAGAAAAATGCTTATTATACATAACAATGCTTATTAAACTTTTTTCCGTTTTCTCGGGAAAAATTATAAAACACCAAACACCATATTATGCGAACACAAGAAGCTAACTACTTCTTGGCATTGCCCTAAGCTTATTACGCGTAAACGCCGAAACAGGGTGAAGTAAGTATAAATGGAGTGGAATATCACATAGTAAAAACTTCCTTGTACTACGTATGATTTCATCATAGTTAGCCCGTTGACAATTAATTTAATATATTTTTCTGCATTCACTATTGGGAGTGTTTTAATATGGGTGAATCCTTTATTTGGAATTCATTTGGCGCATCAACTCTAAATTTTAAATAAATGCGATTCAATATATACGATATATATTTAGCGTAGCAATTTAAATCTCTGTATAAATATCACGAAGTAAAAACTTAAACATCACACAACCATAATTCCGACGAAAAAAAACAAAACAAAATTTTCCCGAGAGTTAGTCCCTATTTAATCCGTTCAACCGACCGCTAATGGAGTCACTCTCTCTACCTTTTCCCACTCAAAAACTGCTGCTTCAGAGTGCCATCAACTCTTTTTCATTCCCTCACTCTCCCACGTCCGGAACTCGAAACCAAACCTTACTTTCCCCCTTCTCCCGCTCATCTCTGCCAAAAAGCCCAACGTCGAAAGCGTTTTCCAAATTACCCTATCACCACTCACCCCACCTCCATCTCATACCCCATCATAACCCTTTCCACCCAGTCCGTAGCCCCCCCTCCTCCGTACACACTGCCTTTTCCATCACCATATCCTAGCCCTTCCCAACCACTCCCTCCCCCCCTCCGGGGTACCCTCCACTCCCTCTATAAGGGCGAGAAAACGAATTTATCCCTGACGGGAGATAGTTAGGAGAGTTGAATTGGAGGGTGAGGGGATTCCAAATTGAGGAAAGAGTTGGTGGAGGTAAAAAATAAATCCTTTAATCTTCGATCTAAAGCATTTTTCCTCAGATTACAGCAGAGTAAGCTTTAATTCGTGAGCTAAACAAAGTATGAGGAGAAGGCGAATGTTACGCTTTAAAGTAGCAGCTGAGAAAATACTAAGAGTGTAAGTGTCAGAAGTAGAGCGACATTTTCACATTTCACTTTGAGATACCATTAGAAAAATGCGTTGTAACAAAAAAATTTTAGTTAAATAAAATTTATTTATTGTATTTCACGGGAAGCCATATTGGATGGAGTTCGCCCATGTGCTCGGGGAAGTCCCAACAATTAGTCTCGGAGGAATATTGTTGATAATGACAGTTGGGTGGAATATATGACAATTAGTGAGACGTCAGGAGGAGGAGGGGGAGCTGAAAGCACCAATGAAAGGGTCGATTGAGATGATGGACCAAAATACTCAACCAAAAGGGTCCGTGCTTTGTATTACAATGATATATGGTGTATTTTATGTTAATAAATTGTTTTTAAATGAAGGTTTATAGCACTTTTCATCTCTACCACTGTCTAGCCAGGCAAATGAACAAGGTAAGCTGTGAATGTGGAGTGAAAGGGGTGAATAAGAACCGATAGGTCGTGAAGAAGTAGGTCCGAGATAGAATAGGAAGGGAAAAGTAAGGTAACACGAAGAGATAATTGTTACAGCGTCTAAGAGAATTTATGCAAAAGTGTAGGCGTCATTGAACGATTACGTAGAAGATGGATGAGTCTTTGCTCAGGATACATTTTATCTTGAGTAGAAAGTAGGTGTTTTGGTCCTTGGTCAGAAAGAAGTTAGGCAGCGTGAAGAATAAATAAAAAAAATTTGTTAAACAAATAATGTAGAAGTGCGGAAAAAGTAGTACAGCTAATGGTCGAACGGCATTCTGGCCATAACCTTTGATATCTGAGGGGGAAGTACGAGATAGTGCTGCGTGTTATTTCAATGACTGCCATTATATTACTATTAATGTAGGAGAAAGCTTAAAAGCCTAAAAGCTTAGGAAAAGCTTAGAAAGAAAGAAGAAACTCGGCCGGTGAACTAAGCAACAAGCTATCGTAGAGTAAACCCGTTCGAGGCTCTCGAAAAAGCCCAGAAATAACATGATTTTTTTGGTGAAGTGCTCAGTGGGAAGGTTATTGAGCGAAAAAGTGGAAGATTTTAAAATACTAAGACAATGTTGGCCTCAAATAAAGAAAGCATGAAGGAATTACACAGGATTGATGAGTTAAAAAGAGCTATAAACGAGCAGAAACAGCAGTAAATCAATTTGAGGGAATGGACTGTAAGAATTACCAAAAACGGCACTGTACGCGTGTTTAACACAAAAATTTGGTAACTTTAGAATTAAGAAGAAGCACCCCGGCAAAAAATTGCAAAAATTATATAGTTTGAGGCAGGGCACTTGACAAAAAAACTTCATTCTCACGTGAGTGGAATCGCAGAGCGAACGTGGAAGAAAAGGTCGAGGAGTAGAAGTCTTGAAAATAATATTAATTGAGTAACAAACATTGAATGAAAAAACAACATTGAATGATAACCATTATCAAATGTGCCTGCTAGCCAAATCATAACAATGGCTGCATTTCTTTTCACAAGCCCTGACATATTGCACTAAATGTAAAAGAGGGTCACACAACGCCATTTCTTGTTCACTTTGAAGCATAATATTCGCTATAACGACAGTGAGAGGGATTTAAATTTATCAGTTTATGCATTTGTGGATATATTATTGCAAGTTTTCAATCTAAACAACGCAATTTACAGTGCCTCTTTCTATATAGAATTGGATTATTTAATGAACACGGAATGGTCACGAAATAAGTATAGTGTCACCACCATAATGTCAGTAGAGTTGAGTAAAATAAAGGATGAAAATAGTTGAAATTTCTCGAAAGGAAAAGTCAAAAGTGAAAATATAAGGTTGCCTCTTCCCTATTTTAAATCCACATTTTGAATATTCTTCGATAAACTCACTGAATATAATTTAGTTTGTAAGAAAGAAAAGGGTTAGCTATTTGCTGCTACATGAAATCATCTAGAACAGTCACTGAAATGACTGCAATGCTAGCTTTATTTCAGATATTTCATCGACAGATTAAAACGTTCATGAAAATAATTTAAAAAAGGTAGAAATTTATCAAGAAAAAGGATAAGAAGATGTGCATAAGGGATCTCAAGAATGAGTACTTAGTAGAATGGTGAATATTATATTAAATAAAATCACAGTGCGAGTTGATTGCACGATGAAATAGGTCACGTATAAAATGATTGAGGAGTGTAACAGATATTTATCTTTAATCTCATTGATTCATTTCCCAAAATAAACAAAGAAAGACAGAAATTCACGAAAGGGGTAATAAATATTCACAAGAATTAAAAAAGAGTAATGCAGTAGGTACTATCGGCAAGGATATTATTGGAATATTGAGCCATTTTTACTGATTACTGGCGAGTGCAACACGAGATTGTTGGTTGTTTGCAGATAGATATATACTTATAAGCTTCACTCAAGTCTTGAATATTTAACAGTAGTATAGTTTCAGGTTGACTAATACTGAAGAGGGTACTTTAATCCAGTTCCATGTCTCTAAAATCAAGAGATATGGTGGGAAAATCAGGAAGGTGTACTGCCAAGCTTCACGCAGGACTGATGGAACTATGTTATATTTTGACTCTTCATTCTCATACTTCTGTTCTGTCCCTCCTCAAGTTACTTTTTCCTTTACATTCCCTTTTTCATGGCTTGTGTTTTGATACCACTTTTTACCCGCTCTTTCTGGGGCTCTCTGTTTAGTAATAATATAAAAAAATCTTTCAAATTTTTATTCAATATACATCGTCAATTATGCTATGGTGAAATTTTATGTAAGGAAAAAGCACTCATTTAAAACTACTCTTCATTTACAAAATAATTCAGGGTGTTTTAGGGACAATAAACCGTATTTATGGAACAGAATCGAGACAATATAGGACTCGCTCTACCACTAAAAATTTATCTTTTAATTTATATCTGAAGCTTACTCCTCTCTTTCAAAGGAATCGGCAATGGAAAATTTAGGCGAAAAATTTCAAATATTAAAGAGAAATACCTTTTGTTTTCCTGAAAACTGTTACTGGCTAAATCACTTTCAGGTCATCCAATTTTATCAGTCACGTTTAGTCCATAGCTATGTAGGATACCAATGCTAAGTAGGTCATTAATATCTTTCGATCTAATTGGTTTTTTATATTTAATTTTGCTTCTAGTAACCAGAAAACTTCCTTCAATAACGTCAATTATTTATCAAAAAATAAAATAAAATTTCATGTGATGCGACATAAATTTCCCCCTGACAAAGAAAACAATTCCTTCATTAAGCTGAAATAGCGAGTCTTGGTGACTGATATCGGCAATCTCTGGAATTAAGCTTTTGCAAATTACATCATAGGAATTATTTTGCAGCTAGCAATATGTGTGAATTAAAATTCTGTCTTTCCTTCGTATGTGAATTTTCACAATGATTTAATGGCAATTTTTATCAAAAATAAAGAAAACACTGTGTAAATGAGAAAGTTTAAGCATACATCAAAACAAATAATAGCTAATGATACAATATATAAGGCGTGAAAATATGAAATGATTCAGGTTTAGATGGTTTGTTAGAACATATATATTTTAAGAAAAATACAAGATAACAATCACGCGTTGAATAAAGCATATCTTGAAATAAGAACAATTAAAAAGCCGTCCGACGAACGAAGCATTGAGGACTTACTGTAATTTCATTTCAGCTGCGACGGGCTTATTGAATGAAAAATGTTGCCATGGCCAATTAGTGAAACAAAATAATCAAGCCTCTCAGATATAACATACATATTGAAATACCTAACAGTTGTCACCAGAAAAAGCTGCAGTGATGCAATTACGAATGGTTGAATGTGTGGTTTTTGTGTGCCTATATGTCACTCTATTTTTCGAGGGATGTTATTTATACTACGCTTTTCCAAGCCGCATTTCTCGGAAAACATGAAATGAAAAAATTTAGTCCAAAGATAGGGAGATAGGGAAGAACAAATAGAATTGAAAAAAAATCTATGCCTCATAAAACTTCTTGCTTAAACTACTGCTTTAGCATTTATAAAAATATAAACATGATGCAAAGTAAACAGTCATTTCCTCTGTCATGAAAGTTTTTCTAAGCTAAAAGACGTTCATTTATTTTCAAATTTACGTAAGGATTATTTTTTTTAACTAACTATACGCCATCTGTAAACTCATAGGGAGTAATTGAAGCTTAATTAGTCTGATTCAAAGTACTCGTGAAAATGGTGTACGAATGCAGAATTTATGAAGTACAAAGGCTCACCTGCAATTGTCGCCGAATAAAATCATTGATGGGCTAGAGAGGAGGGCAAATATTATTAAGTGCTTGACATTTTTTGCGACCACGTTAAAAAACCTTTCTGCCACAGATGGAAGAAAAATAACCGAAAAACGCCCGGAGTGCTCAGCCACTTTCCTTATAACCGACGAATAAGTGGACTGCCAATTAAGGTTCTCATCCTATTTATGAGAGGACATAGGAGCAGTGTTTCGACGACCTGATGAGGTATTACCTAAATATTGAAGTATTTATACTAAAATATTTACTTTTATAATTACACAAGGATAGGTCAGTATGGAAGCAAGGATAGGTCAGTATGGAGGAAATTATTGAAGCAGATTTAGGTGTACAATTATGTATTAATGAGTGAAACATTTTGACTGTGCCTACCCAGAAGGGGTCGGCGTGATGGGTATGTATGTATGTATGTAATTACACATGCGACATTCAAAAGGAAATGTCAAAGTAACGATATACGTAAGTCGTGTTATACAAAGAATTATTTTTCACTTATTCGGACTCTTTGGTACATTATTTACCGTAGTTGGTCATTAAGGTTTTTTTAGGTTAACATGCTCGCGTAATTCTTCGAGTTTGTAGTATTTTAATTCAACCTCTCAAAACAACTTTAATTAAGGGATTTCTTGGTCTAGAGCGCTCACATTTATATATGGATATGGATGCTTTAGTAGTCCATTAATTATACACATATATCTACCTTCTACACAAAACATTCTAATCACTGGCGCCTAACAATTAAAATAAAAACAACCAAGCGTATAGCAGGAAAATTTTGGGAATTATGTTCCTTAAAAAAACGCACACGCAAAATCTTCTATAGAAACGAAATAAAATAATCTGGGAGATTTCATTTCATTAACTTTTCATTTATGTGATGATATCAAAAATAAAAAGTTGGAATGTGGTATTTTACTATACATCATGTCA
Source organism: Ceriagrion tenellum (assembly GCA_963169105.1). Lineage (NCBI taxonomy): Eukaryota > Metazoa > Arthropoda > Insecta > Odonata > Coenagrionidae > Ceriagrion > Ceriagrion tenellum. The sequence continues at coordinate 108,057,593 of OY720639.1, forward strand.
TGAAAAGGGAGCCATTTTGTCAATCTTAAACGATGTTTTGTAAGTTCAACTATCATTCTGGAACTCTTTGCGAGTTTGTCTATTTGCAAGGCACAAGTTCTGCATCGACATTTTTATATTTTAATTAAACTTCAAATACTACCATATTTGAATATTTTACTCTTAACAACATGCATTCACTTAATAAATGGAGAAAAATCATTTAAATAAGACAAATTCCACCGTCAAATCTGTAAAGTAGTTGTGATTATAATATTTTATAATAGGCAGTAAGCTAATCATTTTCATTTTCAAATTTCGTATGAAATGATACGACTCAAATAATAGCGTGGAATTGTACTACGTCAGTCTTAATCTTTCCTCTGTATACTCCAGAGGTATTTTTTTCCCAAGATGTTAAACTAACCGGGTGAATCGTGGAATATTTTGAGAATAGTTCATAAGATTCGCAAAATATCATGGTGTCAAATCCTTCATTGAATCTAGCAAGTGTGAAATTCCATTTTAGTGAATATATTTTGAATACTCCGTAAAACGTTTCATCAAGTACTAGAAAATATATAACCAAAACTATTTTACTTAAATGACATGTTTAAAACTTATAACAGGAAAATTATGACCCAAATAATTCAAGACTTCTTTAGCTATCATGTACGCAAAAGGATTGCGTTACTTCTAGAATAAGAAGTAAGAGAAAGGTAAATAAATCTACAAATGAATATTGAGATAATTCATTCAACTAAGACGGTGATTTTAATTTAAATCTTCCCCTATTTTATTCCCATTTTAGTGCACATAACAGACTTCAGAGATGTGGTTAGTTACTGTGAAAATATACAATGAAATTTAAGGTAGTCCGAGCGAGATAGTTCCTTTGTCATAGTAGAGACGATATTTGAATAATACGTTTTAATTTCACCAGCTGTAGGACACATCGATTAAATATTTCATTATTAACGGTGCGACATTATAGATTTATATGACAGAAATTGTAAGTAATTAAAGGAAAATATCTAAGTTAGTTTTGAACTTGACTCATTTGTTTCGCGCGGTGCGTTTGAAAATCCATCAAAACGGACGGTTTTTTTGTGATACCCAAGAACCGCCTGCGGTGACAATATGATTGGTTTTAAAAGAAAGTTGAGAAAACATATAAACTACAAGCCGCTAGTTTTTTGAAGACATTTAAATGTTAGAAATACATCATTTTGTAAGCTATGTCTCTTTGGAGTGCACGCACGTACCATTTCCCATGTAAAAAGACTATTATTTTCTGGAAACTATCTAGGAAAGTAATTAGGTAAGGGGTAAAATTTTGGTGTCATTGGATTGATGAGATATTTTTCTTTAAAATGAGACCAAATTCATAGATTTCTAAGTAAAATGATTTTTTGCTAGGACTACCTTAAGTGTTGAACTACATGAAAGTTATTTCAAGTCTTTGGCTGCGCAATTGCTGCTGTTTAAACTTATCGTTATCTCACAGGCACCAGAGCAAAGGTCATTTGGAATATTCATTAACTCCTGCGATACCTTCTGCAATAAATGATCGGATCACCTCTGCCCCTGCTCCGGTATAGTTTCACGCGCAAAATTTGAATTGATACCCAAGCAATGGTCACATGCTAGTGTATGTATTTATCGTGTAACAATACCTTTCGAGTGATTCATTTACTCAGCCACTCATTGGGCAAGGAGTCGAAGATTAATGATGAAGATAATAAATCATTCTGCATGATTTATGCATTGACAGAGACCGAGATCTGTTGCTCTACGCTATGGTTCGATCGACATTTCCGGATTCCTTTCATCATTTATCTCGGAAAAATGGGGGGGGGGGAAAGTGTTAAAGCGGTATGACTGAGATCAAACACCAAGGTGATCTTCAAATAACGAAGCTGGCTTGATCAATCAGCAGCACTTGTTCAAATGATGACTTTGCAGTTTATAAAAGACCATGGATAATTAATAATTGGAAGATATCTGCGATTCGTTCATCCCTGGTGAGTTCTATCGTTTTCACATATTTTTATTCGAAACACTTGATTAAGTACCTATATATGAGACTAATAATTCAAATACATGATCTACCCAAGAAATTATGACAAATAGCAGTGTTATATAATGTATTTATTTATTCCTATGCCTTGCAATTCAAATTTATATGGTATAAAATGAGTTTATGACATATACTGAGATATTTTTGTATAAGGCTCATTTGAACTCGACCATTCATGTGTATATCCGGTGTTTTTTGTAGAACTTACATAATATAAAAGACCGTATTTATAGAGTAAGCCGATGAGATAATAAATTGAAATAAAATTGATCCCTTGAAATGATGCTTTACAATATAGCCTGTAAAACCAACATAAACTGTGCGAAGAGTAAAAAGTATTCTTGAGTACGTAGTACATAACGTACGTAGTTAACGTCCGGAAAGGAGCTGAGTTTCAATATCGCTAAAGACAATCTTTGTTTTTCAGCATAAGTATCAGTCAACTGCATCGTAGTATTTCTGCATTACTTAGGTGACGGTAATTTATTACTGTACAGAAATTATAGGAATCAAAGTAGCATCGCAGACTATGGGTTGAGTTCTGCTACTTCAGAGCGCTGCCAGTAATATGCAAGTAATAATTCGCGAAAATTATCAGATAAATTGAAGCTGAACGAGCTTTACTAGGTTTTTTAAACTTATGTGCATTTTTAAAGCAGCGTCGAAAGTAACAATTATGCCAAGAACCATCAATATTTTGACGCGTTTTACGCAACATAGCGGCATTAATGGGTGTAGACTTAAAAGCGATCGCGAGGCCAAAGCTATTTTAATGTGTCTAATTCCAAATTAACAACACTTCTTAAACTATCAGCAGTGGAATAAAAAGTGAAAAGTGGGCTTCAGTCTTTCAAAGTTATAATTACCATTTACAAAGGCGAAGTGTGAGTAGATGAATGAACTTGTTTTTTGGCAAAATGTGCCTATTAATCAAAGCGATACATGATTAACAGCCGTTTTATACCAACTTAAACTTTTCCAGACAGCAATGTACCGCAGTAAAATCATTCAAAAATGCCACTAGTAAAGTGTCAGGGGAACCAAACCTGATAAATTCATAAAAAGAATATTAACTATTTTTTAACCTCATGAACTCTGACAATAAACCGTTTTCTCCTGGCGGATTCATGCAAAATTTTCGACTAACTCACAGTAACCAATATCAAAGTACGATTCACGTATTTCATCACCTCAGAGACGGTTTTTTCTCCTTACACTGCATTTATTTTCCCTTGCACATCCTTTTGCATTGGTAAAACGACACGTGAGGACAGAGAAACCGTGAAAACGCGAGTAAACATGTCAACCTCCATGAAAGAACCCAATCTAAAAATGAAAAAGCTCCCCGCGTAAATAAAAGAAACTTCCGTCTTCGCACGGCATACTCCTTTTTTCCAGCCTTTCCAGACCCTTAGGGCCTCACAGTCTCGTCGCCTGGCAACGGGAGGAGTACGTGCAGGACGGAGGGGCCGAGAGGAATAGCGAGAAAGCGTGTTTTGCAGATGATGCAGCGGAGTGGTCAGGCGCAAAGTACCTCGTACCTTCTTCAAGGAGGATGGAATGACGCCTAAGAGAAAGAGTAGGCTGCGAAAGTACATATAGGCGGTCGGGGGTGAGGTAAAATGGATGGAAGGATCATCGACAAGGTGAACCTGAGAGGGTGAAATGGTTAAAGGATGTAGGGATAGTGGTGGTAGTATGAAATGAAGGAATGGGGAGAATCCCACTTAAAGTAGGATATTAACAATTTAAGTATTTCGGTATGAATACTAGAACAATGTTATGTTCCAAGTACGATAGTATTAGTAGGATTCTAAAATTTGGGAGTGTTTGTACTGGGATGTGCTTCAAATTGGAATACGCTACTGGTAAAGAAATACTTATTTTGGGAAATATTTTTTCGAAGTCGAGGTAAAAGTAGGAATGCCCTACCAGTAACGAGGTACTTATTTTCTCCACAGAAAACTTGCCTTAGAATATGCATAGTATACTTTATTTCCTGTTGTGTATTTTCTTAAAGGTTTGGAAAATGTTAGCATTCCCGTCGTTCGACTCATTACATTGCATGCGACATCTCCATTGCAATCCCTAAGTGTGTCTTAAATTTTCATGGTTTTGAGTGCCTGAAACTAGGAACTTTCTTCTACAATCAATGCCATACATGCTGCAATGGAACTAAACTTTCTACTAGGAAATGGACATGCTATTGCATTTAGCAGTTGTGCATCTTATTTTAAAACTCCCTGCCAGCATAAATTCCCTATAGTTGTGAATAACAGAAATGATTCAAAGATTTCTACAAATTTCAAGGTAATTATTTTTCCAAATGACAATTTCAATGATATTGTCCTGTCTCGTCAAGGGTTGTTCTGACGGCACAGTGCACGACCAAGCAAGGGGTCTCTCTCTAAGAATGGCTCTAAGATAACGGAGTATTTTATTGAACCTCTCTGATCCTTATCCAACATGTAAGATCTATCTGAAATTAAGTACCCCTTTAGGGATACCACAATATTTATTAATTTTACGAGGCATTTCTTAACTTTTTACCTAACCCTCTCTCATTCACACTACCTTCATTCTTTACTATCTAGCCTCGTTTAATTACGTTATAACGTTATTTTTTGCAATAATTATGATAAGCATAAGTCACTTGTTAATTTTTGCATTGAAACAGTAGCTTCTCTATCAATAGGTTTTCAAAGGCTTATCCTAACCCTACGGTCCATATGCATGATTCACTATAACCTTGTCTTCTAGATAGAGCTCGATAAGGTTTTTTCTTCCTCTACCCTTTTATCATTTTGTTCATTGCTCATTTCTCATTGCATCTGTCCAGCATTCTCCTCCCGCACTGTCTTTAAGTGACATCCATTGTCTTTGGTCGCATCTTTATAGAGATTCATGTGCCAATACAACGAAGAGTAAATCTTCACACGTGTGTTTTCACTTCCATCGAGAGACGGAAGGAACATGGACGCTGCCAAAAAAATAAAAATTTACCTCCGGAGGGTCTCAAGTGTGAGAGGTGTAGGAGGACTGGATGAAAAGAGAAGATGGGAGGAGAATACCATGGCGTTGGAGACGGAAGAGATTTCCTGAAAGAGGAGACACAAAGCAAGCGAAAGAGGAAGAGGAAAGGAGCGAGGGTATATCACAGCAAACAGCCTCGGGTGCTGAAGTGGTGTGGGTGTGAGGGACATACGTGACAAGAATGTGAGGGCGCAGAGAAATACAGAGCCTTAAGGTCACTTCACACTGAATATAGGAACATAACCTAAGGACATGACATGAACTTGGAAAATCAATTTCGTTCAAAATGCCGAATGTCAACTAAGTCTAAATAATATAAAATCTCTTTTCAATGCATAACTTAGCAAAGCTGACTACCCAATTCGGTTGGTATAGTTTCAAATAGTGGAATGAAATAAAAATAGACCTGTGTATCAGGATCGCCCGATTCGATTTCATCATTGGTCTTCCTGCAGCCTTCCCTATCTGACGCTAGTTCCCTTACCTCCCGGTATCTCTTCCTATGTAATTTTCTCTTTATTTGGTCCATGAACTTATTCCTGGGTCTCCTTCGGAGGACTTTTCACTCTGTTTTGCCTTCTATTATGTTCTTCACAAACCTATTGTGTCTCAGGGTTTCCAATCCATCTTGTTCTCTTTTTCTGTATGGTGTTCCTTGTGGTCCTTTCCTCTTCAACTCTTCTGTACACTTCATCATTTCTTGTTTTTTATTTTGTCCGTCCATTTTATCTTCAGCATTCTCCTCCGACACCAGGTTTTGAAGGCTTCTAGTCATTTCTGGTCAGTTTTTCCATTGGTTCATGCTCCGGATCCGTAGAGTGCCACGCTCCACACGAATGTTTTCACATACTGTTCCCTGGTTTGTAGTCCTATCTTTTTCAAGCACAGCTCGATTGGATATATTCGTAGCTTAATCTATACGCGTCTTAGCATCCATTTCTATCGCATGGCAATTATAAACTTGCTTGCCACCTAAACAAGCCCGAAGAAACCATCGAATGTGTGATGTATGTTGAAAGTAAATGCACTCAAAACCAAATTAAAACGTTGAATAACCTATGGAACGCTTATGGAGTATAAACACCAAAATTAGTACATTGGTGGATTTGATTGCGTTGTGAAGACCTGTTTGTAATGAAGAAAACGATAGATTTTGAATGACCCTGGTGTAGACTAATAGTTTAACGGAAAACTGCCTAATGGATAAAGAAGTTTAAATTAACTTGTATAATCTTGGTGAGCAACAAGTAAATAATAAACATTTAAATTCATCGGTCCATAGTCAGACGTATCTCAATCCAAGTTTTGCTATCTAAAATATGCTCGGAAAACTCATTCCTTTAACATAAAGCCAAATTCTTTTTTGAGAAAATCTATGAGGTAGGGTTGCATTACGATGGTGTAAAACATTTTGCCGACGGAGACAAGCACTTCTCGCTTGTAATTGGTCAGTTTAGCCTTAGCCTAGCGATTTGTCATGATGGAGCAAACTTAACGCAGATTTTTAAGAGTTTGCCTCGTGTAAACTCTATAAACAATAAAATAAAATAGATAAAATTTTCAATGCAGCATAATTTTACATTTCGGTGTGAGGAGCAAGATGGTGATCAAAAACTAATTCTGAAGGAGGGAAATACTTTTAGAGGGTAGACAATATTTTGTATAGTAATACAATAACGCTAAATAATTTTAAAACTTTACCCTTGTCCGTAAGTCTCCCTGAGACTCCAAGAGGTTACGTAAAATTTCATATGTCGGAGACGATATATTAACCGATATGGTTATTTGAGCATGTAGATAAAGGGTAGTATCCTTTTTTGTGTGTAAGAGTATGTTGTAAAAATAAGTATTCATAAGGATAATGAAGATGCCCTACAATGCTGATTGGGCATTCGTCATATAAATTAATTCTTATTCATATGTCAAAATACAGTTTTATTATTTTGAGATCAACCACATCAAGAATAAGAATACATTGTAGAATAAGTAGATGTTTGTGAAATCCGCATTGAATCTAAAATTAGTGAAAATCAGATAAGAAAGCTTAATCATAAACTTAGGAAATTACTATAATTAAAAAAAATTAAATTAATAAAGTTTCTAAACAAGTGAAATGACGTTACAATTAACTATGACTGAACCCAAATCCTTCTGGAAGAAGTCATATTAGGGTTGATCGTGGAACTGCAATATTGATCAAATGACAATAATTTGCCGCAGCAGAGTTCAATTTTCCACAACTCCTACTGAACTTCTTTAGCGTCATATCTATTATTTGAGCAATTATAATAATACTATAAGAAACTCCACCACTCCGGAACACTTTAATGGAAATTATGCGTTTTTTCCGCGATTACTCGGAAGGAGCAAAGTAAGAGACCATTGTAGCTCATCTAAGCTTTTCAAGATCTTAAATCACGCTATTTCCCGATTTTTAGAAGCGGATCATACTATGCAACCATGATGCATTTCACGTGTGAACGGATGTAGTGAGTGCAGCATCGCACATCCTCCATGACAACCAATTAACCACACATCGAGGAGTTTCCGCGCTATACTCCTGCTGGTACCAAATATCGACCCGTAGAGGGTTTTCCAAGGTCGAGGTTTGACATGGACCCGCCACTTTAAGGGCACTGGCCAGAAGAAAGAAGTACATCGAACGCCACTCTCGATCGTGATGGAAACTAAAAACGTCGTTTATTTCTTTCCTCAATTGACTTTACTGGCAGCGTTAATAATCCTCTATCACATTAAATACAAATAAATCTACTTTTACCAAAATATCTACATAGGCATTTTCATTAATCGCTGATCATGATCAATCCTCAATTCAAAGATGCATATTCTTTATCTCTCCATAAACTCGACTAAAATTCACTACCTATAGTAAATGAATTATTTTTCCCACTATTGTTAAAGTTGGTAAATTTAATTTTGTAGTTCTAGAAGAGAAAGTAAAACAAAAAATTTTTTACATAAGACATTTAAAGACCAATTATGATAAGAACAATTAAATAAAATATGTGCTTCATACAATGCATAGCGTAAAGAGCTAAATAATAAATTGTCACGGGAAAATTTTCGCAAGGAAATACTGACAATGTGATCAAAATTTTAAAATAGCTTCTAAGAAAAAAATGACCACTTTTTGCTATCAACACTACTTTTATGTAAACTTTTATGCAATATTCAGCCAGCCTTGAATGGTGTACTTTATATTTGGATTTTACTGTGTATGAGTTTACCCAGTTATTCATATTTATCGTGTCTGGTGAACAAAAAACTTATTAAATCAAATAAATAAAATAAAAAGAATAAACATCGCAACTTAAACTTTTTTGAAAAGTTCCTAAAAAGTTCTATGGAAAATGTATCCCATAATTGTAACAAAAATAATAGCGTAAGGTTTATTTTATTGTACAAAACTTTTTGTAATTATATTAACGATCGTCAAGTATATAATATGTTTTTTCATGACTAGTTTTCATTAACCAGTAACGATTGCCAGAGAGTGGGTAAATGAGCTTGCAGTACTTCGTTCTCGGAAAAAGAAAACGTGACGGAGGGGAGTAATTTGTCTGGATCTACAATAGCCTTAGCATGTCTGGAAAACATCAATACTTAAACGACATGGAAGATTAAAAGATTAAAATTTCATGTGAAGGTGATTCATCTTTTTGGATCACTTTTGAAACCTTATGCTTAACTTTACATTAGAACAGAAAAATTAGGTAGGAAAAAACAAAATAACTTACACTACTTGGTGAAAGGTTTTTGCTAAGCACTTTGGCGGATCATCAAAAGTATTTAACGCATGACAGCTGTTCGAATATAAAATATTAAAGCACCAGATTGGAGAGATTAAGCTTGAAAGTTTGAGTTTTGCTCGATTATTTAAGATTGAAATCTTGGGGGCAGATATATTTTTGGAATAACAACAAAGCGATAAACCCTTGGGTTATAACGCCATTTATCTAGATTGAAGATAAACACACTTATTAGCGAAATCGATGGAGTTTGCTGAATTGGGAACGATCTATTTTAAAACGGTCGGACGACATTGTGGTTAAATTATTTTACCTTAACCAGACTATAGCGCTTCATATTTTAGACATACGTTCCAGAGAGATGTGATCATTCGGCTATATTATCTTGAACGAGACGGAGACTCAACATCTTCCTTCCTTCTCCCTCAATCTTCCACTAAAGTTTTGTTCACGTGGATGAAAATGACCTAAATCCAGATGCTTTCTCACTAGCCACCAATTGGATGTTTAGCAGAGGGTGAAAGGACACAAGCTATTAATGGGTACGGAATTGGAAATGGAGGTAAGAAAGAAGACAGTTGAACTGCATATTAGTAATATACTTTACGTAGTGCTACACTATTGTTATTATATTTACTAGTGGTGTGTGGAAAGCAGATATATTTTTACCCATCTGTTCGGCAGTTTACGTAATATATTTTACCCATTTTTTCAGCTCTAGAGAGCATGTGGTCAAAATAATATCCTATAAGTTGTACTGTGACTCAACTGATCCGAATTTTTCCAGTAATATAAGCCCAACGTGAAGCCTCTGGGGTTCTACTGATTCTCAGCCTAGCTTTTCCACTATCTGTAGGGTATAAATTCCAAATAAACATAAAATCTGACCAAATATTAATGTAAAAGATAAAAATATCACCAAGTTTACCCAATAATACTTTTTGGAGCTTAAAATTTGTTAGTACAAATATTTACAACCAGTAAAGCATATTTTTGCATCACTAGTAAACATAAAAATCATTCAGTTTTCATACCGTGCAGTAATAATACGTATTTTATGCGTAAAACCCGAAAAAAAGATGAAAACCATTTAGAAAAAACTTTAAGAATTTTTAGTCTGACATTCGAGTCCAATATTCTACTGCAGGACATCACTTGCACGATTTATCGTTTGAAACATATCTCAAAATCTACAAAGAGAAGGTAACTCAAGAAATGCCCTGAGCTGTGGAGTGCAAATTTTTAGGAAGAAGAATCGAGAAAAGCCTAAATAAAAAATAAAATGAACCAAAAAAATCACGGATGAGAGTCTGGACCACGGTTCGTTACATCGCGTGCGCTCACGTTATCGTTACTTTTCCATTGCGCGCAAAAAATGATAGTTATTCTAAACTTTTTGACAAGCATTTTGAATCACCAGTTTTAATTAATAGGAGTGCGTTCTCGTGGCAGTGATCGTGAACTTTGCCTTTCTAGAACGGTTTGCGTTTCGGATGACAATAACGACGATGCAAAAGGAGAGACCGCAATCCCACCCAAGGTGAAGCAATGGAAGATGCGTGGTTTAAGAATAAAATAAAGGAAAACAAACCTGGGATGGAGAAATATTTTGAGTGAAGAGGGGACATTCGGTGAGGGGCGGGCGAAAGGGCAAGGCAGTGTAAGGGTTAGATGCATTCTGCGTGGGGTCGGAGACAGAAATGAAGGAGGAGCAAGGAAAGCTTAGAGAGGTAAAGAAGGGTAAAGGCCTTTCGAAAGATTGATGAACGTTTCGAGATAAAAACGGAATGCTATGAAAGGCTATCACGTTTCGTCCCCAGAAACCGATCGATCACCTGGCACTTTAATCGGGCCGAGTTGCCGGGCGGTCTTGAAAAGTTTCCACCGTGCCTGGGTCGGCAGAGAGAGCGAATTCCTCATGGAAATTGTTCGCTTATGTGCTTTTTTTGGCCAACTCCAGCATCAGATTAGAAGTTGAGAGATGATGGGTGATGACAGATATCTGAATCACTATTTTTTTCTTATATCTAAGGAATCCAGCACATTGCAGGGGTATGATTCCGGTGCATAAGATGGTCCCTGATACAGTAATTTTTCTTATAGAAGCTATTTACCTTTTTCATAGAAAAAGAACCACAACACTATCTTCCAAACAAATATTTGGCAAAACATTGCAATGTAGCCTTTTAGTTTTTACACACTGACCGTTTTCGACTAATCTCGGTCAAAATTAATTTGAAAAAAAATTTCAGTAGTACTCACAAAATATGCTTCTCATCTACTGCATCTACTACTACTCATCAAATCGTTTATAGTACTACAGGATAGAGAAAATATTGCTTCAGAAAAATAATGCATAACAATTATATCACAGCGTTTTTTGAAGGAGGATGGAACCATCGTAAGCCAATTAGGAGATGAGAGGATTATTGCATACGATTAATGCCTCATCAAATATAGTGTTAATGGTTGCAAGTAATTAAGAGAATTTTGACAATATGTCTATCTAACAACAATCTAAAATTACCTATGACCACCGTGATTAACTCGTCTGATAGGCTAAATATAAATTCACTTGCTTAAATTTAACTAACCGCACACTTTTTGGCAATTATGTCTTTTCTGCAAGGATATTTGAACTTACCTTAGAACGTTTTGCTAAAAAAAGTTTTACAGGTGAAATAAAATCGCCACTTGTGTGCAAGTAATAATTTATAAAGCATACGTCGTGCCTTTAAGAGAAATTTATCTCCAATGTTCACCTACTAGGGATTTAGTCTTAGATCTTCGGAATTTAGATTCTCTCCTGATGATAAAACCGCCGCACACGCTAAATTTCCCCAAGGGTAATACGCAATGCCGCCAATGTTCTCAGGAGTCTTGATGGAGGTCTACAGGTGGATGAACTTTACATCCCAAATGCGGTGCACCCTCGTGAGCAATGAAAACGGATTTAGGTATTCCACAAAATCCTTGGGAAACCTTCAATAATCTACCACTAGCCTCCTGTTAAAACCAAACGGGGGGAGCAAAAGCGTCGGAGTTGGGCCGAATAAATCAGCTCACTGCAGGTTATTTCCACGTCCCCCATTTAAGATAAACATTTTGTCTTAGAGCGTGGGAATGGGGAGCAGATGTCTTCGACGCGACGACAAATCGCCGAATTCCCCGCGCTACGCCCCCCCAACCCGCAGCCTTCCCCTCAAACGAACTCGGCGGCAAAAGAGAGAAAAATGGAAGGCACGCCTCCTTAACAGACTGCGTTGCCGCCCACCTTCTATCGCCGATGCTGCTTCTTATTCTTCCACCTTCTCTCTCCTCCCGCCTCCCGAAGTCCCGGACTCCGATCAATGATTTCCCGTTGAGCTCCACAGTTGTCTGTCCGTGAAAGAGCAGCCGTGCGGGGTAGTGGAGGAAGTGGAAGAAATATCGAGAAATATGTAGAAATAAAGGAGAAGAGAAGAATGCCCGCCGAAGAATTAACTACGAAATAAGACTAATAAAAAGAAATTCACCCTTGCTCAAAACATATTCCATTCTTTTACTCTTTTTTAAATATGAAATCTCATATTTCTAACCAATATATATCATTCTGTGTATATGTGAGTTATTTTTTGTATTAGTTTATAATTATTCACTATACCGATAAACATTTTATAGAAAATTTTAAATCTTTTTGTCTGTTGCTATTACTTTTGCATGGTTTATCTGTTAGTAGCCCCAATACAGGATCATCGTTAGGGGTTATCTATTGTATGCTACTCTGTAATTCCTGAAGTGAATTATATTATTATATTATATTCATAAACCTGGGTAAGACTCATCCCTTTTAGCCTCTCTTTATCGAAATACGAGTTTAACAAACTTTACAACTCCGGGCGTCACTTCGTGAATGTTTTTTATACTCGAATCCATACCAATGGTACCTGGAGATGCAGAAGCTGCGAAACGCGTCTTACGTTTACAATAAATAACTGTGTAAAAGTACAAGGCATATTTTCAATATGGATACGAGGTTCAATGTTTGTTCTATCAAGTATTTCCATGCTATCAATTTAATTCAAACATGTCCACTTTCTTATTGCAGTTAAAACTTGAGATTTTTGATCCTCGACTTCGACGTAACTCCGAAGCCGTCATCTCAAAAAATTCCACCATGTCATAAGACAGTTTAGAGTTTCCAAGAATATGGCTTTCCTGACTACGGTCGACAATTTTTAGTCCATCCCAGAAAAATCCGATAAAGAACGAGGTACGTCTCTCTTTGAATTCTGTTTCATTTTCCTATTAGACTCACAAAGTCTAGTTTCTCCGGCATGATACATCAACTATTTGAACCTTGCAAGCATTTATAATACAAATGGCCAATATTGACAATGCCAACTTCATTCAAAAAAATGTACCAAGAATGATTCGATGCCATCCAATTCGAAAAAATTTCAAACTTTTTATGTAAGTTCCTCAGAAATTCCTGTATTTTGCATTTAAAATGCCAAGAAAAATATTTCATTGAGGCCGGAACGCCATGATATTGATGTGTATCCTCGACATTGTCCATCATTTCAAAATGGGCTGATTGATTGCAAAATTTTTTTGTCTAGAAGTAGCCAGAAATATGCTACGAAATCGATATTTTTATAATAAACTATGCAACGATACGTAATGATACATTTCTCGATATGCCTTTCTCATTCAATATCGTGAATTGAAAGGTTCAAGTCTCAAAACCAAGCGAATCTAGAAAGGCTCTTCCAACTAATATTAATTTTCCCAAGTAAATCGATTAAATGAATGAGTCGATGAATTTTTTTATAGTTTAATAAAGAATTGATATTTTAAGCATTCTGAAAAACTAACAAGTGAATATGCTCGTATGTATGTTATTTAATGGCGCAGTTTTACGATAATTAGCGTTGCTGTCCTTTTATAATGAAATTATTTCCCATAGAAACAATAAAAATGGCACATATTAAATATATATATATATATATATATATATATTAAATATTTAAATAATTTTATTAGGTCATTTTTTCCCAAAAATGGAAGTTTTACCAAGTGAGGTAAGAATTTGGAGGCTATTTGAAATCATTGGACTAGAGGCAGTGTAATTTTCCACGTTAGTTACCACGAGTTCAACGTAGCAGTACTCCATGTACTTTCATTAAGAAATAAGACAAATAAGAAGAAATTCACCCTATACGCATAGCATATTCCGTTAATTTATGTACTCTATTTTCAATTTGAAATTCATGTATACACTGATGGAGATTTTACTTGAGGGGAGCTAAATATGGAAGTGGACTTTTAAGGACTTTTAAGGCTACATTTTCCCCTTGCTTAGCCCTGAACTAAAAAAGAAATATAAGAAACAAATCACAATAGTCAGGCGATAAATTCCCATATATCTTTTCCGATGCTTTCTCTTGAAGTTTAAAACTATCTCCTATTCTTTTCCACCTCGTTGAATAAATTCCCTTCCACATTTCTTCCGGTGGCATTTTCTTTTGTCACTTTTTTCTTTTTTGTATTTGTGCCTGCATGTCCTCCAGTTTCCATAAGTCGTACCATTCTCCCTTGATGTCCCCTTGTTTTCTTAACCTTTTGACTTTCGAGTCTCTTTTGTCGTTACACACATCCTTTTGATCTTCACTTGTCTTACGCGTCCACCCCTTACCGGCTGCCGACGTCTTCGAGAAGGGGCGGCTGCCTTCTTTTTACAAGCGCCGAGGACTTTTTCCCCTGCTATCTGATTTCCTCTTTGTCGTCATCTTAAAGCAAGGAAGGCTTCCAACAGCTCGTTCCGGGTCCTCGAATTTTATATCTTCCAGCCCTGTAAATGTGCTTCCCAAGCCATTCCTCCCAGATCTACCTTTTATGTTTTACGTTCCTTTGGTGTTCCACGTGTTTCATTCCTCGCCGCTCTCTCCACCCTCCGTCTCATTCCTCCTATCCGTTCCTCTCCCCCCTTATTCGTCCTTTTTCGTTACCGTTCCTCGGCGTCAAGAAATTATTTTTTTCGTGCTTCATCCATTATCCATCGACTCTCGATATTCATTCAAACGCACACTTCTTCTTTTCTCTCTATCTTTTTGAGTTCCTTTCCTACGCTTGCGAACCATTAAGACGAAACCTCTCCCCCCTTGAATTTTTAGTCTCATCTTTAATTTATGTCTTGATTAAATCTTTGACATTTGCACAACATTCTGATACGCTTTCAGGCGTTTTCTTTCCGTTTTCATTATCATTTCTTGCCCGTCAACCTTCCCATGGCCATTCCATTATTAAGACGTTCCGGCTTTTTTCGACTATATTTCACCCTCGAATCTGTCTGTCGAGCGCAGGCACGCCAGAACAATCACCTTCCTCTGACTTAAGACCTTACTTCCGTTTAGTATCCACACAATTTAAGTCAACATTCAGAATCGAAACATTAATTAGGAATTCATTTCAGATAAAAATATGACATTCTGGACGTTCATTGTTACTTTCTCTTTATGTATATTCAGTTTGATTTTATTTTTATGCATACGTAATCGTATTTCCATGAAGATATTTTTATTTTGTTATAAACATGTATGAGTAACATTAAAATTATTTAAGCTTTCATGCTCAAAAAATCCTAACTCACCATAAGTAATACAGTTTTTAGTGACCAAATATGTAGTACATTGTTATAAATGCACTAATTGACATAACTTTCATTTATTTTTTATTATAATTAATACTTATGGTGTACCAAGTAAATCACGGTCACCCAGTATTTTTATTTTATGGCATCGTCTAAAAATATATCTTACGACTCATCGTCATCGATCCGGTGAGGACAGCACACCTTGCCTTCAGCATAACCAGTCATAGGCACTACTGGTGCAATATAAAACCCTAGCATGGCGCGAGACATTATGACCCCTCAATAAAAATGATGATGTTACTTTCTCACCACACGAGAACGCTGGAAACGCTGCTCTAGGGTCTACATAGGCGAATATGCAGCAGTCAAAGCAAGTTATTTTGGTGTAATGGGAAATTTGACTTAAGAATTTCCCATGTTTGACACGCTTTGTTTCATTACTTATGCTGGTGTCATGAATGGTTCGCTGCTTAACTAAGCTAAGAAGAAAACTTGGTTAAGGAAGTCTAAGATTCAAATTTCTTATTTTCATGCAGAATAATTCTCAACACACGGTTTTCAGTTTATACTTTTAAGGGAAAGAAGGCTTCAATTTATTCTCTTATTTGACAATATAAACAGAGAAATGTTCTTCGTTACGAGAATAACAAATCTATTTCCATAAAAGGTATGAGTCTCAACAATAAGCTCATTGTGTGCTCATGGTACTACAGTCTTTAACAAATTGAAAAAAAATATTTTGGACATTTTATTATGTTCTATAGATTTGTTTAATGTATTGAATAGATGCAGTTACATAGGTGGACAATATTCAAACAAAGCAGGTGTAATACGTTGAAACTGTCGCGAGAATAATTCGGCCTGGACCAAGAATCGAACCACAGACCTTGGTTTAGCCGGACGAATGTGCAGACCACTACGCTATTCAGGCTTCCAAATTTGCCATTTTTGTCGAATACAACGGAACTAGCTCTTTGGCCCTCGTGGTCCTTCCAAGATGGCAACGCAAAAGAAGATTGCTTCAAAGAAGCAATACACCGCAGCACAAATATCCTTCACCAGCACTTATACCGTGCTCGACCATGTGAAAATTATTCAAACATGACAGGAGAAATACGTTGAAATTGGAAGTGGAAAATAATAAACGACCAATCAAACTAGTTTTTTTAAGTTTTTTTTTATTTTTGTGCTCTAGTACTAACACGCTTGCACTACACTACTGAACTATACTTTAACAAATGCCTTTTTGTAAAGTACACTCTTGAACAAAGTGTTTTTCCTCAAAAGAGAGACTCAGAATATGTATTTTACTTGTGGAATCGGAACGTAAAAAAGCCTCATAAATGCGATAAAAACAATACAAGCAGAGTATAATCATTTCAGCACCGATGAAAAAAACTGTTATTTAAAGAAAAAGATTGTCCATGAAAAACGAATTTGTAAGGAAAATATTTGCTTTCGATGAGACATTTTCAGGTAGACCCATATTCCATAGCAATCTGTTCAAAAGCCCTCATAATGGGAAGAAAAAAATGTTTTGTCTCGACAAAATATAGATATTTGTATAAAAATAATCCATGGCTGACTGACTGAAAATAAATGTCACGAGGAAAGTTCACAGAAAGAAATCGGATCTTTCAACCCAGTCACTCAAAAAATGAGACGTTAACCACATTGTCTCTTGCTATCTGCCAAATGATTGCTCGGAATATTTTAATAGAGTTGGGTCGTTCGTGAACAAACGGGTCCTAAGGAAAGTTTACTCTCTCTCCAATGGCGCTACAGCCCTAGCTGAGACTTGGCCTCTTCAATTTTCCGTCTCCAACCATCTCGTACCCTTGGCTGTTCTCTTCAGTTCCTGATCCTTAGTAGGTGTCTTGAATCCTTGCTTATATTATCTTCCCACCTTTCCCTTGGTTTTTCCACTGGTCTTTTTCCTCCCATACTCTCCAAGAAGACTTTTTTTGCCACCCTCGTCTCTGGCATCCGCTGGATATGTCCTGCCCATCGGAGTCTCATTAGCTTAATGTGTGTGAAAATATTAGGTTCTTTGTACAGTTCATATATTTAATTGTTGCAGCGAATTATCCATGTTCCTTCACTGTTAACTGGCTCGTAGATTCTCTTCAGTATTCTTCCTAAGAAACCATCCTAAGGAACAGTTAAATGGATTAAATGGGAAGGACGAGGACCGACTTCTAAGGAACGACCGCTCCTCTAGGTCCTTTCGGTCCGTATTTCCTTTCACTGCTTTGCTCCCATCCTTTTGAGGTAAGATGTTGTTTTTGAGACCTCAAAAATTTATCTGCAAATGCTAGTAGTCTAATTGGCGGTACTTGTTTTTCTTGATTGTGGAGCCAGTTGGTTCGCTCTATACGGTCTCAGCTGAGGCCAAAATAAACAACTGAAATTCCTAATCGCGACTAGCCAGATAAGGTTGTTGGTACCAACTTTAGTCGAGATTTAATTCTCCACCTCCTCAGCTGCATTATGGCGTTGGTTCTGTGAGGTTTGTGAAGATCTTGCCCAAAATAACCTTCGGTCGCTGCGCGGCGTGTCACTGAGAAGAAATAACGACAGTGCAGTTGCTGCACGCACGGTATAGAAAATGTAGTTGCGCGGACGGAAACGAACACCGGATCAGTTGCTTCTCAACTTGCAGCGATAATATTGCAGTTTGTTTAATATCTTTAAACTACATTTCTTAAATATAGGCAAAACCTATTTCTAATAATATACAATTTTTTTTCCTAAATAGAGCAACTTGAGAAATAAATTTCTTTTGGTTCATACATAAAACCTAATAAAGACTTCTCGGGTTTTCCACCAGGTTAGGTAATTGTTGGCCAACGTATCGATAGCTATATCCGCCATCCACCATACGAGAAAGACTAGGAACCCGAGAAGAGTTTATTAATATCATACGCCGGGAAAAAACCAAATCCTAAAACCTTTTTACAAAACATCATGTAAAAGTTTTTCAATGTAATATAATCTTACATCTTTTATTTCACATAAAATTCTTAAATTCCGTCATTACGGCATACCTAGTACTTCTGGTTTTTAATTTTAACATTCTTTAAATACCCAGAATATAGTGATAAAATAATACACGACTACAAATGAAAAAGGAACGGTGAACGGGTGAAAAGTTAAGGGTCTCAAAAAGAGCCGGTCCAGAGTGAACGATTACCCAAAAAGACGGGTATACTCGTCTCTACGTTATAGGGAAGGGATTTTTTTGCTTTTGAACGAAATTCCCAAAAAAAGATTCCGTAATCAATATTAGACTTTTTTGTGACTTTTACAGTACTTTTTCCCTTATGGCCCATCGTAAATAACTTTTTGTCTAGTCTTGCGAGTTATATTCATATAACTCTGATTGATCCAAGGTCCAAAGGCTTATTCCCGTTAAAGAGATATGTAAGGATATTTAAACCCACTGACTTTAAGCTTCAAGATCAATGGCCATGGATGCTACGCATATGAAGGGCGACGCTCATCGGGCTTATGAAAACGAGAACAACCCACATTGATGGAAAAAAGCAATTCACACAGGTCCAAACCCTAACGTTCATTCCAGGGGCGCATCCCGCAATGGCGCCGGAATTCGCATATTCAAAGTCCCATGTTACACAAAACAAACGGACAAGCTTGGCCTCAAGGTACAACGGATAGAGCGGAATATACAGAGCAAGCTAGCGTACGAGCCATGATACGGAGCCACGTAGCCTTGATACGGAGCAAACGAGAAAGGCAGAGACGATCCCATTTAGCCATCCGCCTGCCCACCTAAAGGGAATGGAAACAAAGGAAATTATTTTAGAGGAGAGCTCAGAATCCCGGGAACGTCCGAAATGTATTCAATAATTGAGAGAGCCTTTTCCATCAAATCGCATTCACGGGATACTGCGTCCTCCATCCATGCGGGAGAACCTTCGGCCTCCCCCTCCTAAGCCCTGTGCCCCGAGGAACCCATCCCCGATGCGTCCCTTAAAAAACCTTTTCCCTAACTTCCTTTCCCTTCCCCATGCTTCCCTCTTCCCAAAAACAAAAGACGAACCCTCACTCGCATCATTCCCCACAGCTCTCGACGTCCTTCCACAGGTGCGTCTCTGATCCTCCGTTACCGTCTCTCTGCTTTCTGATCACAGTTCATTTCCTCAGTACTGACCACAGGATTAGGTTTATTTGACGAAATATGGTTAATATTTTAGAGAAACAGCCATCTAGGAACTTTGTGCCGTTGGGTATGGCAAAACAGATTTTTTTAAATTTTTTCTTGGTAGATAGTTGATGCTATGCCATAAATAACACTCGGAGACCTGTGCGGGTCAATTTGACCCGAAGCAACTTTTTTAATATCGCGAGGTTCTGAAGTTTTGGAACAATGGAAATGCATACCGTGAATTTTCATAAAATTATGTTTTTCAGCATTTTGTTCAAAATTTTCTTTTTGCCATTTCATTTTCAGTCTGATTTTACTTAAGCGTATTTCATAACGATCCACATACTCTGCATAAAAAAGAAGACGTTTTCTTTTACCTAAATGCAAGGGAAAGAAAAAAAACAATGAATTCGTGCTAAAGGTACAAGAGGTCGGTATGTGGCAAATATAATGCATGGTTTTCAAAGATATGCATCGGTTGTAATATCACTGATTCTAATGATATACTATTATATGTTTCAAAATATTGGTCACATTATTTTTTAATTTTCTTAACAGTGTTAATACTTCAAGTAACAACACTGTAACATATAGTGGGAAGAAAAACACCAAGAATGGCAAAAAAGATACTTCGGGTCAAAATGACAGGTGCGGGCTTTCTAGGGAGTAAACTTTTCCGAGACTCCACGTGTTAGCACAACTCGTGAGGCGCCTGAACGAACCTTAGGACACACATAGCATGCATATGAATTCCTTCATTGATATAAGAATTTTTTTAGTGCTGGGAATCGAGAGTCAAACGTAACATTTTGAAACTCCGATAGCTATTTGGTGACCCGATATGATTAGTGAAACTTATTAAGGCCATAAATGAGCCTCAGGCCAGCCTTAGGCCATACATAGTATAGGTGTGAATTCTTCCAGAATAATAAGATGTTATGCAAAACTGGGTATATTTTAAAAATTTCTCCGAGGTATGCGGCGACTAAAAATGATAAAAACGGCTTCTGAGGACAGTAAATTATTCTCAGGTTGTTCAAGTCGGTTATGGATTCCTCCAATATAAATTAATTTTGTTCTTTCTTCAGAAAAACAATTTGAAAGGAGTTTATCAGAATATATCTAGCCTGATGACGCCAATATATATTTTATGGAGATCTTTCAACGACGCAGTTTTATCATAGGTCAGAAACGCAACATATCCTGTAAAAATGTTCGTTTTACTTGAGCGAAACATGTTTAATTAAGGAATTTATGGAGTGACAAACCTTAAGGCTCATATTAGTTACCCTAAATGTTAGAGGAACAGCAGCAAATTTTAGCACTGTAATCATAAATAGCTAATATGGTTTCGACGCGTAATATCAGTATCAGACATACTAAGTGATTGGACCCAGATTGGTAATTATTACTGAAAGAGTACGAAATTCAGTACTGGGCTTTCTGTAACACGTATATAGATTGGAAATTTTTACCAAGTTAAGACAAAAACTCCCCACAGCTCTCTCGAAAGGTTAGATGAATGACCTTCTCAAATCTAAAAGTAGCTTAATTTTAAAGGAACTTCTAGTTATGAGTCTTTATTTTTCACCAGCAGTACAATTTTTCTCATTTTAAATGAATTTTGCGAAGACTTCTTCCACCGTTCGGAAAAATTATTTCGGTCAACGTTATCGCGGGGTAGGAGACTAAGACGGAGTTGGTTGACTTCACTAGCAGTTCCATCATGCCGGGGGTGGCTCCGGAGTCCAGTTATCCGTAACCTCTAGAAATATCCGTTGACCACGCCCTATGCTGCTCAAATCTCGTCCAGCCTTCATCCATCTTTCCTCCACCCACACTCCAGTCCGAAGGGAGTGGCGCCTCCCCCACGGTTGCCCCATGACCAACCACCCCTTTCCCACGATATATATATATATATATATTTCGAATCCAGAGCGCGTCCTCTCACTAGGCTGATTTCCTCTCGCTAGGCAGTTTTCCTCTCGCTGAGCTAGTTAAAAATATTGACTTTCCTGTTGGCAGAGAACGTGAAGAAAAGGAAGGAAACCAAGCCATGACTAGTAAATCCTTTTATATCTATATATTCCCCGTCACAGGCATAGATAAATTGGAAAAAAACGAAGGGTAGTTTAGATAGAACTGAAGGAACATCAGGTTTGTACAATATTGCTGTGCTCGAATATGCTTCACTTCATCTACTGTTCGGTTTAAAAATAAAGAAATGAATTCCATTTTAAATATGATCTAAAGTGTTTTAAAGAAACTAAGGATTCCTCTGAATTAATCACGCAGTATGCCGAGAGATTCACCCCATTGTTAATCGATAAGTCTGAATTTTGTAATTCTGTATGAAGGTAAAAATGAATGATTGGGTCATTTAACTGAGCCTGTTTAACGGTCAGCCCTTACACTTACCAGACACTTACATCGTATTTTCAATCGCATTGTGATCACTTCACTGAGGTAGAAGGTGGAATTTTTCCTTTTATAAAACTAAGAACAACGATAGAATAGGGAAGCTGTAACCATTGATTCTGAATAACCCCCTGCAGCTTATAAAAATCGCGCACCAGCGCTTATACGGAAAGTTAAGCATAAGTCAGGGAATTTTAATACGTGCGCAACTTTCGTGTCCGCGAATATTCATTAACTCAGAGGCAAAATAATAAATTACTTATTCCCTGGAGGAAAGACACGTCAAAATGCCTGTTTCAAGTTCTTCCTCCCAGGTGAAACTTCCTCATTGAGACGAAAAAGGGGAGGGCCATGTGCGCAACAGACTCACCAGTCGTAAATTAAATCCCCTGCGGTCGCTCTACTTGGCTTTTTTTCTGGACTTCCCACAGAATAATTCCCAGGATAAACTTTTCCACCGCGGGCATATTTATTTTCATACCCAAGAGTCAACGCTGTGGAGGGATTGGACGGTGGATTAGTCGAAGGGGAAACGTGGGAGAAAGAGTCCTAGAAATCCGTCCTAGGCAAGTCGTTTGTCTTCCTATCCTTCCGTCTGTCTGCCATTAAATCTCAGCTTAGGTTCCGGAGTCGGGGTGGATCTAGAGAAAGAAGGAAAAACACAAGCCACGGACTCTCCATAGTCATCTCTTACCCTTCCCTTCGTTCATTCTTCCATCCTTTTAAAACTCCGTTAAACCCTTTCTCCATTATGTTGGTTTTCCCCAAAAAAGCTTTAACGTTTGGAGACTGAGATATTCATCTTTCCGAGATCCTCCCTTCTTCAGCCTTGGTTTGCAAGCATCAAAGACTCGTGATGGTTGGAAGCTTTTTTAATTCAAGTTATTAATGATTTAAGGATAATTCTTTGAAAATTAGGCACCAGCTAATATGAGATTGACGGGACTACAGCGAGGTAAAGTGGTATAGTGTGGTGTAGTCAAATTAGGCAACACATTGGACAAAAACCGCCGTACTGCCTATACATGAAAAAAAATTTCAGGGGGCTTCAGGCCTTTTATACCGACGAAGAAGGCAGTGGTGTGCCACCATATCAAATCCAGGGAGTTTCCTCTTTTTATGCATCTGTAATTGTACTGGTCACGTCTGTGACATCTTTTATATACTTAAGCGTGAAAACACAGCGACACAGGCGAAAAAACACTTCCAAATGGGCTCCTAACATTTCGACAGCCGTAGTGTCTTTATCAGAGGAGGAATGAGAATTGGGAAAGAAGGGAGGATGGAGAGGTACAGGGGAAAGGGAAACGACAAAAGGGCAGGGGAGTAATGAGGGTGAGGGAGAACGGGGGAAGAATAGCGGAAATAAATTAAATATGGGAGGGGTAAGTGAGATTTATTCAGTCTGGGTGGAGAGAAGGCTTGGAAAAATTAGATACAAGTGGACTCGAGGACTTTAAGTAGGAAGGGAGAGGAAAGGGGAAAGAAGGCGAGACTATCTGCCATAAAGGTATTATTAAAAGTAGAGTTGTGGGAGGAAACGTGGGTGGCAATTGGAAGGAATACAGGGAAGCAGGGCGGGTTGTTTCAGTAAAAGTGGTGGCCATTCATCCGGATATGGAGAGCTGAAGTCGTCAAGCCAATGTAAAAACTATGGTATAACTGGCAGAGGAGGATGTAAATAATATTTGGTGTGATGCAGGAAGGTAGGGAGACTGAAGGGAGAGGAAAGGGAAGGAAGTTGTTCAGCAGAAGATGAGTGATAAGGATATCACAAGTTTTGCGTCGCAAGAAGAATAGGAAGGCTTCTACCTAATCCTATCAATGAAGAAGGTGTGGGCATCCCACCGAAAATTCTGAAATCTTATGTGTTCCCTTGTTTGTGTTCTGTGTTTTTGTTATCTTTCTGTGACGAAATTTGTTCTTCTCATGTTCTTGGAAAGATTTTAATATTTATAATTATGTATGCATATATATAAAAAAACAAATATAAGAACAAAATGGTGTAGCGAAGATGGAATAATGGCCCATTGGGGAAAATTCGACTGGCCCGGGCATCGAACCACAGACCTTCTGGTGTCGCCGTACATGCTCAAACCACCAAGCTATGCAATCTACAAAAAAACAATGGAATCGGCGGTGGGTTGATATAAACAATCACCCCCATTAAACACCCACAATAATTGACCCGTAGACGCGGCCAATAGATGGCTCTAGCGTACTAGTTTCCCACCGGCAGAGATATAACAGCTTGGGACACACATCATCAGGTCTATCTCCTCAGAAGATTCGTCGTACCTATTCTTATTATATATATATGTTGTATTTATTCAGTCAAAGGAGCTAGAATTAATGATGAGTGCCCCAAGCTAAGATATAAATGAAAGGTAAATATAAGAGTTTTACTTCTAGATACTTAAGCCGGAAATATAATTGACCTTCAGAGGGGTTTTGAGAAGAAAGCAAAATATAAAACAGAGAATTAGGGAGGGAAGTGAAAGGATGCTAGACAATGTAGACAAGGAAAGGGATTATCTCGAAGAAACCAGAAAGAAGCACGGCAAGTGGACGGACCAGGTAATTATATACGGAGGGACTTTTAGACCTTTAGAACAGACCGTTGTACTAGGGTTGAGGGAGAAAAAAAATTAGGCATCTAAAGGGTGGATAAGACAAAAAAGTAAGGGCGAGCAAATCTTTGTGGAAAAAGAGTAGGTATTGGAGAAAATGCAGACGTTTAAATTTAGTAGATATTCAAAGAAAGGGCCGATTGGACCCTTGCCATCATCATCAGCTTGGAAGAGTGACATTGATCTAAGATTCGACGCCAAATATTTCCCTATTCTTTGTAAAGACTTTATTTGATTTTATTTTTCAGTTCAGGTAGTTGTAAGAAGAATATAGTAAAATTATCGACGTTAACACCATGTTATATATAACTGAAACAATCATCATAATGCATATTTTAGATTTTTACTTGACTTGTTTTATTCCGCGCGTTAAAAACGCCTCAACAACGAGTTTTTAAAATTTGATTCTATAATAAGTATTACTGTAGGTTTTATATTTATTTTTTATAATTATGAAATGATATAAACAACTCACCGCTACATTTCTGACGAGATATACACATAACCCGGATCTTATCCCATAGAAAAGATCTTGCATACTTCGGCAAATCTCACTAAGGGTAATTTCGTGTGTGGATAATGTGTCATCATCAACAGAAAAACGAGAACTTTTTCTTTATGATGAGGCCCAATACATGCAACTGTAGGAGAGGTTATATCTTACCCAAGCTACCTAAATTCTTGCAAGATAAAAATACAAAAGGTAATTAAATAACCCATTGCATGACTTGGAACTAACTTGGAAGAGGGCAGAAAATTTGGTCGATTAAATTATTATTTTCTTCACTCGCAGAAAGGGATGAGTTAGGGTCACCGCGGTCGCGCTCTTCCGGTCGACTGACGTAAGATTTTGGCGACGTGGGCGGGTGGGAAAGGGTGAGCTTTCAAGAGAGCCGTGGGCTTTGGGGAGTGCGGGTGACGTCCAGAATAATGAGGTCGCTAACGACCTGACCCGGTGGGCGCCACCACAAAAGGGCGCTTTCTGGAGGCGGAAGAATCTTTTGATGTCACCGAAGTCATACGCCGGAGCGTGACTCTCGTGACGGGATAATGGAGTCCAAGGATATCCTTGAGGATGCAAGATTTCGCGTCGCTGCAACCGCTACCTATATTTTAAGTCAACGTTTCCTCCGAAATTGGGCAGAAAGGAAGGAAAAGCTCTTCCTTTTCCTTTTAGAGATGGCTTATCTTCTTCATAACAGGGACACATGACGCGAAATAAAGTGATTGCACATTTAATCTCAAATAACTATCTGTGTCAAAAACAAAGAGTAGGTATATTAACACAGACAGCAATGGTGCCAAACGCTTGCCATTAAGATACACTCCAGAGTTCGAGAATCGAAAAATGGTGGTGTTTATGATAAAAGCTGATATTTTTGCTGAATTAGGCAAATTTTCAGCTCAAGGGTGACTCTTCAGTACATAAATATCTGCATGGAGTACAAAAGCAAACCATTCCTTTTTTAATTCATTCGAGTTGGTTTTAGATTTAATGCTAAAATATAGCTATTTTATGTTTTAATTTTTAAGAAATGTCGACGAAATTTAGAAAATTAATAGTTGAATTCTAAAAATTTTAAACAAATTGTATATTTTAATGACGTATGCCATCTATGCGATATCACAAAAAAAGTTGTTTTAGCGTTGCGCGAGTGATCACGGCCAAGCTGCTAAGGGTCTAACTTTGGAGGAACAGCCTTGGGACTGCTTTCTCAGCACAGCATGGTCCGAATTTTTACAGCCTTAAGTGAAAACCAAGTTTTGCGGTTTAATACGCGGTCAAATTCATTGTGGTCGGTGTTTGAACCATTACCTTTTCCAACATCATCCATCAAAATTTCCAACGCCGCTTGCTTTATTCGGAGCCCCTTCTTTCATTGCCAATGTTGCATTTATTGGGATTAAACGCTAAGCGTATTTTCCCAGAGATCCATCCACCGACCGACTACCCACCGACATTCGACTTCTCAATCCCTTCCACCAACATCAAACATTTATAAAAGTACATAAAAGCAATTTCAGTTTCATTCTGCTTATTGTTGTTGGGTCTGAACAACATTTCTCCAATGCATGAGTGGTGGAATAAGCTCTATTTAACTGGCTAACCGTAATAGAAAACGCTATTCCTTAAAATTCTTCAAATTCTTCTAAAACGCAAATATCCAAATAAATATCCAGAAGATATAGTATGAAAATTAACACGATTAGAAGGTACTGCAGAAGGTCTTTGCACGAACATATTTGTCTTTCCTCCCTCTCCGGGGACTAATTAATTATCAAAGAGAGAAAGCGTTTATGAGTTAGCTTTTGTCCACTACATT
Source organism: Ceriagrion tenellum (assembly GCA_963169105.1). Taxonomy (NCBI): domain Eukaryota; kingdom Metazoa; phylum Arthropoda; class Insecta; order Odonata; family Coenagrionidae; genus Ceriagrion; species Ceriagrion tenellum. The sequence continues at coordinate 108,084,629 of OY720639.1, forward strand.
TCCTTTATCAGTGGTATTTTTAGACCTGCAAGCAGGTGTATATATATTTTTTTAATCAGGCATGATGAATCGTATTACAAGAGCAAAATTTGTTATGAATTAGTTACTTGGACACATACGTTATGCACGATTGCTAATCAGAAAATCGTTTCGCTGGAAAAACCTCTGGCACAAATTCTGTGACACTTATGCAGACTTAAGTATTGAGAAATTGCCACATCTAAAAAGGACACAATTTAATGAGGTTCAACTGAGACTCGAGGAGGAACTTACTAATTTTCCAGAAGCTGCTTATGTCTCTTTTCCCAACGATGCGAGAGCATTATTCAACAATATTGCTAGAATAGCTTAACGAGGTACAAATAATACAAAATTAACAATAATACGTTGAAGTAGAAAATAATGTAAGCATAAAAATCGCATCGTAAAATTACAAGAAGCAGACACTGGAAATATTGGATACTGGAGGATTGGATGAGCAGTGTGGAATACGAATTTTCTTTCTACTAATTCTTTTTGAAATTTCAGAACTTTTTAAAATATATAACTTTACTTCGACTGGCAATTCGTTTGGAGGAACTTTTGAAAGATCGAATAAAACATTTGACATACCAAAGCAGCTGATGGCATATAATAGGTTTCAGGCTCAATAAATCCCCTAAAGTTACAACTCATTCGCTAAATCTTCGAAACCTAATTTAAAATTAAGAAAGAGTAAAAGATCTTAGAGAAGCTTATATTTTTATGCACTGGATAGTCTAAAAAAAAAGATACTTCCATCACTTTAACCAGGAAAGCAGCGGTGATGCCGGAAAGCGAACACAAGCTCACCTCGCAATGAAGAGGATGGGAGTGAGTGCGTAGGGAATATTTTATCCACGATCATTATGTTTTGAATGTATAGCTAACTTTTTTCTAAAAATAAGAATAAGATGTACATCCATATTACAAAACAGCCTTTTCTTCAAATATTACGCTTCAAGAGATGCACCTCTTTGAATATACCGCACAGTATATCAAGTGATTCATTTCAATTAAAATTCAGTTGAATCGCACTCAAAAAAGAGGCCAAGAAAAACAAATCATTGGGTCTTCCAACTCTTCAATTGTCTTTCATATGAGCCCATAATCGTATATACATATCAGTGTTTAATGGGGTCTGACTGATATAGTGTGCCCAACTCTCTTTTCAGAGATTTGGCACATAATTACGTCACATCTTTGGCATAAAAACACACCAACAAGGTAGGATCACGAAACTTCCAACTAGGAGTAATCGATAAGTGGTACTTTGGGTCAAAATTACCCATCTGGTATTATCAGGGAGAAGTTAGTGTGCATTATAAGCTATTGGTCCTATGAGGTTTGTATTTTCATCCTATATTCTTCTGCTGAATGAAATAAAAGTCAAAAAATATGCAACAGTTGGGGCGATAGAGTCAAAGTAATGAATTATCATTATGAATAGAAATCAAAATGAACCCTCCGGTACTTCAAGTGTTAAGTGCTACGTGGATGATGTATCAGAAGTAAAAAATACGGACGTCTATCATGAACGATGAATATCAGGAGAATCAGGCAATCAATTCTACTGGTTTTAAATGGATAGCCAAGTGTTAATGAGTGGGTTTTTGCCGCAGGAGCGCCCTCGGGAGCGGTAATTAGGATACAAAAGTTCTATGGACAATCAAGAAAAAACAACGTTTTAAATATTGAGATAAAAAGCTTCCCCCTGATTCGCTTCCGTTGGCAAAACATGATGAAAACGTCAGACGGATAAATGTACGCTTATCGTATGTTTATGGCGTCATCATAGTCCGACGATAGTGATAGGCTCCGCTACATCGTAATCACCAAGCTTCGCGAACTCGCACCCAAGATGGTTTCCGGCACGTCATTTGACGCCGATAGGAATCCCCTTACTGGCGATCTCACGGTAAGAAATACTAAGAGAAGTAACTTCCAGGAATAAAGAATTTTGGAAAAGAACATCCAAGTAATACGCCGAAATGGGAGAAGAGGAAGCAGTTCTCTTCTGAAACTTTTCAAAATGGGCGCAAATTGAATAGAAGGAGAAGTTTCGTCCCAAGTAGTGCTCTCTTCAAGGAGTTGCCCTCTTCAGGGTCTTCAAAAGGTGAAGGATCCCAGAAGATAGAATGAGTGGCTTGGGAAAAGATTGCGGATGAAAAGGAAGGGAATGACGGAGGGAAGGGTTGGTAAAGGAAAATGCTATGACAAGCTGGTCGAAAGGAACGTCTCAGCCTGTATATAGGTATCCGACCTGACAGTGTGCGGGGTCTGTGCGGAAACCGGCCGGGAAAGGAAGGCTGAATGCCAGGTGCGGTAAAACCCGGATTCAGAAATGACAACGACAATGTCAGCTAAAAAGATAAAGTTCATTCATGCCTGAAGTTGAAATGAGGGCACCTCCACTGCATTATTCTTCGTTTAGTTATCATGCCCATATTTTTCCATACCGGTACGCTTCCATAAATGTTCACAATTCTAATTTCCAGCGCGCATCTATATACACACCCGGTGGTAAGAATTACTGCTAGTGCGTCCATTAAAATATACATGCACTGATTGGTTTTGCACTCTCCTACTATACACTTTGCCTTCTGCCTAATATTAAATCAAGTCGGCAACACATAAGGTGTACATCTAAATCCATACGATGAATGTTACCAAAGCTGCATTGCTGAGAGTTAATAAATTTAAAAAAATAAAAGCTCCACTTTAATTACTAGTACTGAAGTAATTTAGGATGAAATAATCTGATATATGCACCTTGAAACCATTCACACGTTAGTATTTCCCAATCCCTACATTTTTTTAAAATCACTAGCATCGATAGAGTTTCATTACATAGTAAACTATATCACGGATATAGTTACCTACAGAAATATATCTACCGAGTTAGTTTCTTTTTCTCCCTTCCTCTCCCACCCCCTTTCCCTGTCTCTCTCTGTCTAAGATAACTATTTACCCAAACAGGTACAAAATGTGTATAATGTTCAGAAAAGTAAATTTTTTTTAATTCGTTTTACAATTGACCGAATACGGTGTCCTTCAACCTGAAAATTAGAATTAACTCAAAGAAAAAATACGAACAGGAGAGTTGCGACATGTTTTTGGTCACAAATCCATTTCTTCTTCAGGATTTACGTTAGTGATGTCAGACACAGAAGTTTTATCAATATTTGGGAGACCATGAGGAAGAGCTAACGCAAACAACTGGGAATAGCACTCTAGAAAGAATATGAGGACGGAAAGCAAAGGGTACAGGGAAGATGGAAAGGGATAAAAATAAGACAATTCCAGAGTATAAGAGAAGATAACGTATAGGTGACAAGCCGAGAAGATTATAAGATATGGCACAAACCAAACGGTAGAAATGAAAAGCATTTGAATTATAATCTTCAACTTCACTTATCAGTTCTATGAATAAATTAGCAATTAAGCACTCTGATAAACCTCTTTTTTAAATAAAATAATTCATATAATGTTTTATAAAGGTCGCTTTACTCGTGGCACATAATCTCAATTATTTGAATGCAATAATGTATGGAGGTGCTCTTAGTACATTCCACACTTAAAACTTTCATTACTAACCTAGGTTTCGATTTCGGCAAGGCAATCGAAACCTAGGCCAGTAATTAAAAGGGTACATATGTGGAGCTAGGGAGTTTTTACTATGCACATACCTTAACATATCGTTCAATTAGTCACTTCTTATGATAACGCCGACAGCTTTAAATGAGATACAAAAGCCATATGGATTTCTGGCTGAGTAATTGAAATTTAAACTAAGGACTGAGGCTCACATACCAACTTGATACACCATTTCATCACTACTCAGATCCGGAATAAGTTTATAAAAACTCATAAATGCTGATTACATATTAAATCAATAAGCCTCGCATCAGGAGTATAAGAAAACTCTGAAGAAGAGTTGAGCGGAGATTTGAAAACGTCGAGTCAGCAAAAAGCAGACCTTTTGAAAGATGGAAAAATGTCTTCGACCTCATTTTCCCTCCGCACAAGGGTCGCGATAAGCAAGATCTCGGCGCTAATTAAAATGGGAGCATTTTCATTTTCTCAAGTCAATAATTTTTTTATGCGTGCGAATGCATCGTGCTACCTTACTGGTCTTTCACTCCCTCTTTTTTCTTCGTTATTTATTCCCCACCATATATCCTCGCCTCCATCAAATTAGTTTTACCTGTGTTTCTTAACAACAGGTGAAACATTTAAGCTTTGAATACTGGTAATTTTTTCGGTAGGAATTATTCTCAAAGTCACAGTTCAAATTGATAAGAAGACGGACACGCTTTTTAGAATAAATAGTTTATCTATAGCCGTCAAGGTAGAGGTGGTACTGGAGCTAGAATATTTTTTGATAAAGAAAAAAGTGATTTGTCAGATTAAGATTAATTAGATTCTGAAAGGGAATTAAACTTCAGATAGAAGTATTATTTATGCATCATTAAATATAAAATATAAAACCTGCTATATTTTAAACTGAGCGATATGCAGCACAAAGATATACAAATTATAAGAATTTGAATGAAAAAAACACAAACTTTTGCCTTTCGAAAGCTTAACAAGAACTTAAAGAAGTTCTCATTTTTATTTTAAAAAATCTATCGCTTAGATTTGATTTCGAAATCAGAGAATGCTTTTTGCGGTGTATATCAACCAATACTCTGCCTAGGCATTTTCTTCCATAGTGGATTTCAGAGGCAAATTATTGCTTGTTTTAATTTTTAAAAATCTTTTGGAGTTTGAATTTCAATCATAAAAATGATTTTCTAACCATTAATTTCATAATTGTGTTGCAATGAGATATTCAGACTCATTAAAAGCCCCCAATTTTAATCTTACTTAGAGTAAAAGATAGAATAATAGATATGAACAATAGATATTATGACGAGAGATTGGAACGTAAAAAATTCGAATAGTTGTTCAAAAGCTCTAATGATATTACACAATTAGTATTCATCACTAAATTTGCAAAAATTATTCTCATATCAACTGAATTGTGGTACAGAGGTGGCTTTTAAAAGATACATTTACTTCAAAAAAAGGCACCAAAATGGTAACATGAGAAAATCTCTAAGATATTGCGTGTATCTTACAGTTTCACCTTAGCTGATAGGATATCTCTGAGGGTATATATTCTAGATAACTAATTTTATCCTCCATTTGGCATATACCTAGTTAATATTCCGCTGACTGGTCTAATTTTGGAGAATCAGGCCTCATATCCTCCACACCAAAGGAGTTAATGAAATCCAAGACCGCGAGAGCGATATCAGGGCGTTTGAACTGGGAAATCGAAGCTCAAAATCTCGCCTTAATCGGGGAAGAATGCCGTTGAATACCAGCCCCCCATCTTAATGATGCTAGGCGAAACACTTGAGGTCGCCTTACCTCCTCCCTGCAAAATTCCTTCCTCCAAAAGGAGATTCCCTTAAGTTTCCCGCTTTAATGGGAAAGCACTGAATGCTGTGTCAAGGCAGAGGCGAAACAACCCTCCGCGTCTTTTGAGGCGGGGAGAAGATGGCCGCTTGGAGCTGTGAGCACATTGAGGGGCCCGTGTGACGAAAATAGGTCGCGAAGCAAAAAGATGGATGAGTAGATGAGTAGCGTGGAAGGTGGTATGGTCGGTGGATGACTGAATGTCTTCACGGCTTGGAGGAGGAGAATGCGATGGATTGGTGAGGACGTCGACCTGTCACGGCTCAAGGTGGCCGAGATGCGACTAAAAATAAGACCATCTTTACGCTCTCTCTTTACAATCCTTCGCAGCTTTAAAGATAGCCTGACACAAGATCTCCTCCCCTTTTTAATTCGAACAGCCTAATCAATATCCTTCTCGATGAGTATTGTCGAAAAATATGAAGTTACACGCGAAAACCAGGCGTTTTTCGCGAAGGCGCAGCATTAACTATAAAAAATGCCGATGACAGGATGAGCTTCCATTAGGTGGATGAATAATTAGAAGTGTGTACTGCACCGGTGTAATAGGATGCAATTGTAAAAATAAGCTATAAACCACAGTCAACTAAAGAAAATTAATGAAATACTTAAAGTTACAGCCAGCTGAATTTCAACCGAAAGAAGAAATATTTTACTTTTGCACTGGGCTCCATGAGCCCACACAAAATGATGAGCAAAGTGCGTTTCCGACAGATCATTAATTTATCACACTTGGAGAGGTTGAGATAAAATAGAGCCTAACTAAAATCCCGTGAATATTTTGTTAAATATATTTATCATTTAACCATTATCCATACAAGCTCCGGGCATAGCCATTACCATTTAAAATTTACGCTGCACTTACTAAAAAATTAAAATTTTCATTGTTTAAAAATGAAAAATATTGTAGGCTCTTGAAGCAAAAAACTCAAGATCCTAACAGAAACGAATCAAATACGTCAACCAAATACTAGGTTGAAAGATATAATACCTTCAGTTATTCATTCCTATATATTCCAAGCATATATAATGATAGCAACTGATAAAAAGAGAAAAAAATTCGGCGCAAAAAATATAATATTTGTGAAACTCTTTTGTGTGGTCAGAATAAGGAGAAACATAAGAATATAGACCATAATGAAAGTAAGTGCCGGTAGTCCACTCAAGTATGAATGATATTTTTAAATGAATAAATATTTATTTGCACCAAGGATTCCCAGCGATTTCTGATATCAAATAAGAATGCGAAATGATGTAAATGAGTTTGTGGTACACAAAAAAATTTAACAAAATATGCTACATGGCATATTTAGGAAGAGACCTGGTAAACTGAGCTACGAAAATCTATGTTGCAGCAACTTACGCTCAAGAGCAAGATTATCCGACCTTACAAAGGAGTATAGTTTCCTAATGATTAAAAAAAATCGGTTATCTCGTTAAACACGAAGAGTCTTCTACGCGAGAAATACCAAAGGAAGTGCTGCAAAGTGAAACAGGCAATAATTTATTCCATGCCTGTGGACAGTTAAAATAAGCAAACTAAAACGCTTCCAATGGAAAGCAGTTATTGATAAATTATTGATCTACGCATTGTATCCAATTATTTCTCTCATTTGCGTCATTTTGTTTGAGTATTTCCCTTGAACTATATATAAAACATGAAGTAAAGATATTTCAGGGTGCATAAAAATAGAACAGCATTGCGGTAATTTATTCGAGCAGTAACTCAGTTCACGAGTTTGTGCGTGCCTCTAACAATTTATTTTTAGGTGCTTTCGAAGTATATTCTTACAAATAGTATCTAATCAAAAAAATATTTTGGGTACCTAATAATAAAGCCTTAGGTCCCACACTTAAAAAATTTATAAGGAAAAATAGTTCCACCCATTCATGTAATGTTTACGACGAAGTTTTAATGGATTTTTCTGGGGAATATAAGAATATTTATTCACTGCAGTTTTCAAACAAATGGAGTTGTAATCCTAGCTCGTAAACGTTCTTGAGCCCTTCTCAAATCCGGCGAATATAAGTGGAATAGCATTTGTTTACGAACTAACAATGGAGCGATAAAAAGACAAAGTTCGTCCATTCATTACCCACAATCGGGTCAACTCAATTTCCACCCGTATATTCCAAGAGTTGAGGGGTTGAGGGGAGGGACAACAACTTCCCGTAACGACCATATGGGAGCACCTAATAAAAATAACAACATTAATTGCCATATTTTGTTTTTAAATGTATTTATAAGAGTACGCTACCAATCTCGAGAGATAAGGTTTAGATTTATTTTGAATATAAAGTGAATATAGACACAAAGTGGCTGTAAAATAGTTTTCACCCATGAGTGACTCTTGGAAATGCATGAAAAGGTGATAAACTTTGTGGAGACTTTCAATTTTTTACAAAAATGTCCGTCAGTCGCCGCAGTCCCAACGTCTGGCTCAATTTTGGTGCTAATTAAGGGTCGAGCTTGCATTATATACGTGGGCCAAAGCTTTCTAAATCAGATTATTTTAATTTGTAATTAGTCGCGAATTAATAATAACTCGAGGTCTCAAGCGAAACTTCGGATATCCTATTTATATTAAAACAATTAAATTACGCATGGTGGCTAAGGTTTAATTTGTGAAATCAGCTAATTTTAGGGTGTCAACTCGAGTACGAATTTATAGTCCAGAATGGAGCGTCCTGAAAACTCATGAACGCCGTTTCCTTCCGAATATTTCATCGCCGTTCTGATTATAAAGGCGAATTCACATCACAATGAGGACCTTACATCAACAAACTACCCAACGAACTGCCTCAAGACAGTGTCAGAACACCAGCCCAGTGTATGATAGGAAAAAGAAATCCAAGAGGAAAAGACTGGGGTTAACTCTTAAGTTTCATCATCAGCTAAGTTTCTCGCTTTTACTTTGATTTGTCATAATGTTGTGTGATTAGAAGAAACTTTTTTTGCGATGCATAATCCGCTAGATGAGGCCATATTTTGTGGTAATATTAATATTACCACAAAATTAATATTAATTAATAATTCTGTGGTAATTATGAAAGGGTTTTGAAGAGAGAAATCTACATTTTCCAGCCGAGGTAGCCAGTTTCTACATTTACATCTACATACGTCTTCATCTAGGAAGGATCGGCGGGGGTGTGTGGGAGGGAGTGTCAGGACATTGGACATGAGAATAAGAAGAAATGGGAAAACGGTGAAGAAAGGGGCAGAGGACTAAGGAAATCAGATGCCTTGCGTCTTATCTGTTTTTGTGATAAACATAAAGGGGGCTCACTACCTCAGCTAAAATCGCCACTGCATACCACTTTTATTTTAATTGTCACCCTATTATTTTTTTGTGTAGGAAGTTTAAGTTTTCACATTTTTGTTAGGAAAGAATGTATCTGAGCTTTCATTGAGATACATTGTTCACTTCACCAGACATATTAATGATAATTAGTGTTTTCAGTGACCTTTTTCAGTCATTTTTCAGACCTCTTCATTGCCCCTTTTATTCACTAAAAGAAACATATCACGTAGTAAGATCACATAATGGTCTTTGGTTTTTAATTTGGTGTCATCTACTTTATTATGCTTGTCACTATAAGGCCTCAGACTTTAAAATGCTAACGCATGTTTCGTGTTTTTTCGCGATCTAGTCACGGCATATGGCCGACTGCCCCCATCTCCTCTGCCGTCACCCCCTCATCTAACTACTCCCCCCCTCGACAAGAAGATTAGGACTTTCCCATTCCACTCAGGTCTCGGAGGGGAGAAGCCAGTCGAGGAGAATCTGAGAAGTAGTGAGCCCCCGCATGTGGAAAGAAAAAAAACATTTTTAAATTACAGAATGGAGGTCGATCTCGTATTTTTCACTTTTATCAGTCCTAGAAGAGAAATATCTCAGGGTAAAATGATATCCTCAGGCTCATTCTGGAACTCGCCTGTTATGAATTTTTCTACTTGGTGATCTAAGCCTAGCGTGTAACCTGCTAGTCACTAGTGCCTCCAGGCCTAGTCCTTCCATCAGCTCGGCAACACTCACTGTTCCGCTCTGCATAGTATGCATGATGGAACACTGAGCACAACAGAGAGCAGCTATTCCGCACGTTCCACATGCTTCTGACTTGAAGTAATGAATGGAGAGAGAGAGAGAGAGAGAGAGAGGGAGGGAGAGAAAGAGAGAGAGAGACCGCAGGGAGAGCAGTGCATTTGTGCGATTGAAATCCTCGGTCCAAGGATGAGCAGGGTCCACCCTATTCATTTCCGACCGCACATCCCATCGCCCGCACCCATGTCCGCGACCGACTCCCTCCGTCGAAAGGGTCGTGAACCCGACATATTTTCCGGGTCTCCGCTATCTACTGAGCGGGCCCACCCTCTGCCAAAGGGGTCATTTTTCAGGGACCTCCGAGAAATAATCTAGCTGCTTTCCCCCGGTTCATTCCGACGTTTCCTCAGCCCGAACAACCGCCATTTGTTCGCATCTGCTTCCATCCTCCAAGAGTTTGAGGCAGAGGCTTCAGACTATGACTCTTATTACCCTCGATTGCTTCGTCATATTTACTCTGGGGAAACGAAGAAGTATTACAGCCGGGGATACAGAACAGTCGTCCCCATATCACGCATTAATTCAGACAGCAATATAATCGATCAACACACATGTAATTACGCTAGGTAGATGGAGCAAAGTAAAAAAAAGTGTTAGAAGCTGGAATATATTTCAGTGTAATTCAACGGAATGTTTTTCTAGAAAAAAGTCCTTTCACCACTTTCCAAAAAGGAAATTGTGTGCATGCATTATTCTCGTCGAAAAAAGGGTAAAAATTGACCGCAAGCCATTGAAAAATGGTATTAATGTCCCTCTCTGTTTCATGTCTTTTGGAAAATGTGCCCTCAGAACAAATAAACAAATTGTCCGAAAATTAATTCACAAACTTTCCCCATCACTGAACAGTGAAATTAGTCCTCAAGATCAATTGTCGAGCTGTTCATGTTAATTCCTTGAAGAACAGTAACGACACTCTTTAAGTGCTTCAAGTAAAATACTTCTGTAAGTATAATAGCACCGAAACCATGTCATGACACGTTTATGATAGAATAAATTCACTATTTTCCCCTCAACCACCAGCTAAAAGAGCAATATTAGGCGCATCAAGTATTCGCAAGAAACTAAGCTACCTGCTGGACCTTAATCATCCCCATTATGAGAATAGCATTTTTCTGTTTTACACCTCATGTTTCTATTTACAACGAAAGGCCCGACGCCACGACATGCTGCATGTTTTTGAATGATGGCAAAATAACCGCAAAGCATTTTACAGCCGAAAATCATTTATATTACTTAATAACAAGCCCTATTTTCGCCTGAGGATAAAAGTTTATTTGATTCCTAAAATAGGATTTTGCAATCTCGTCTGCAAATTTTTTTAGTTAATGTTTTAATTGGCGCCAGCAATTAACAGTTACTGGACTTACATTGATACAGAGGAAAATCTGGCTGATATCTACGCTAGCATTGCAAGCCACTGCAAAAGAAAATCCAGCCGTGAAAATTTAAGCTAAATATTGAGTATAGTTTTGGTTTATAATTATATAGAATAAGTTCTTTATTCACGTCGTTACAGTTATCATCTGATTCGATATTTTGTTCGAGATAACAAGGGTCGTCGGATATAATAATTATAAAATGAAGCATATGAGGTTAACTATATTTGATAAGTAAGACATATTTATGTTATCTAAAATAGCCATTATAATTTATTTTTTTAAATGTAAGCAAGAAAACGGACTTAGTAACTATGTCCTCGGTAAATAATGGAATCAAAATGGCCACGAAGATGCAGTTCTCATTTTACGTCATTATCATCTACATCACGTATTTTAGATGCAATTATCAATATCTTACGAACTCCATCATGCTACGGTAGATCAGATCATGAGAATAAAGTAAAGAAAATAGATTTTAGAACAAAGGGGTTAAAATCGTCGTTATTCCCGCGATCGATAAGAGACTATAATGGCTTCGTAGTCTTTGAGGTAGCTTAGTTGAAAGGTAGTGTAGCTGATTAATTCACATGGCCATTAAAGCATGTTAAAATATCTGCCGAATAGTGCTTACACCATGTTTTGCATGTTCCCTGCAGGACTTTTGTGCTACATTTTCATAGTTACATTATAGATATTTTAGAATTATCTACATTATAGATTATTTTAGAAGTATCTGCTGTAGCATTTATAGCATACCAATTATGTGGTGCATGTCGGTGAAAGTAAATGTCTTCACTGTAGTTCATGTCGGTGATAAGTCACCCCCCTTTGTGGTGGATTGCAAGGTAATAAGTAGATGTAGATGTCACATTGTTTTTAGTAACATATTATTGACGTGTTAGTTTGCTTGCTATATTTCCGATTAATAAAATGTATTTTCATTAGCTCAATTTATTTGATAAAGTCATTTTTTTAAATATACTGTTTATGTTGATTAAACTGTATTGTGAAATGTAACTTTTTCTTATTTTATTTCGTTTATGGCTAATCACTTTTTAATTTTCGATTTACTGTCCATGATTCATGTGTTATTATTTATGTATATTTTGTTTATTTTCTTGAGTTATCTTTGTTTTATTTATTTATTGATCATTATTTTATTTGTTCATTTACTATTTTATTTTTATTTTTACTTATTATTATTATTGCTTCAGCACGCATCTCCGATGTGAATCGAGAACTTACCGTGTATACAATTACGATTTGATTGCAGACAAAGAAATTTTTAAGCGCCGAATTCCACGAAACTGCTGGAAAGAGGGCTCCTGCATGGTGATTGGACCGGAAGGGTGGGGATAAGTTTAGGGGGACGAGGGTAGGAGGGGGTTGGGATGGGTCGTCGGGGTGCCCTCAGCCCACATTACTCACCGCGGTTGCCGGCGAGGAGCGGATAGGGAAACGGGGCGAGGGTTGTGCGACGGTAGGTTGGGCTGTGGAAGAGACGGCAGCCCATGAATAAATGAGACGGCCGAAGTGTGAATGGCGGTGAAGGGGATCATGCATATGGCAGCCGGGCGAGAAAATTCCTTCCTCTTCTCCGCTCACGGAAGGTGACCCCACTCCCACTCCACTACCTCTCCTGCTGTCCTCTCATCACTCATTTTTCTTGGTGCGTTGAGTGAGAGAATGGTCGAAAACTCTGATGATGACTCGTTAGAACATATCTACATCTACATCTACATCTACATAATACCCCGCAAGCCGCTACATGAGCGTGTGGCTGGGGGTGTTAGGTCACCAGCCGTGTAAAGATGTAAGTTTTTGGGAGATAAAATGGTGACATGAATCATAGGAGCATATTTAATGGAGCTAAATTTTTATTGTGGTCGTCTATTGTTCGCGAAATAAAAAAATTTTTTCCTATCTGTTTGGTAGTGTATGCCTCTTATTTTATCGCGTCTGTCAGACCTAGAGATATAGTGAGGGGTCATGGTAATATTGTCTATGTCGCTCTGAAAAATATCAGTTCTGAATATCTCAAGCAAACTAAGCCTAGCGCGTAGCCTCCGAGTCTCTAAGGGCTCCCAACATAATCCCTATAGAAGTTGTAAGACACTATATGTGCGCTCGTAGCAATTTTAACGAATCGCGCTGCTGTTCTTTGTATTTTATTATTTTTTTGGTTAAATCTATTTGACCAGGGTCCCAAATTCTTGCGTCGTATAGGAGGTAAACATAGAAGATAAGTTCATGAAACTCAGGTATATCGATGTCTTTTGTCATTTGAGAGCATCACAATTCTATGTATTTGAGTTTTCTAAAGCATAATTTACAGGAATAGCCTAAACAATAGACTTATTTGGATCCAAACCTATCAATCTCACTATTTCCTCTAGTCAATACCGAGATGATGACTTCATAGGTTGAAACCTAGGTCGTTAATAAAGTTTATGTGGAATTACTAACCTATACTTTCATTTCACAAAGTCACAGAGCTTCGTTATTTCTGCGAGGCCTAGGAAACTGCTTCTCTTTCAAAGATTTCCTCCTACAACCCAATGTTTTTCTTCTTCTTTCAGTCACATTTCACCATAGTGCAAGCATTTGCCGTTAAAACTACCTACAAAATTAATATTAATTGCATAGAGATCACCTATTAGAAGAATGCTTATGTAATATCATAGAGGTTACGTACATGTAATATTATTATTTTTATGAACTTAACGAGGACGTATTCTGGGAGTCAAATAATGTAGCCTGCATTAAACTGGTTTTATGCTGTTTTATGTTTTGAATTTCTGTATGAGAATCAGCTTTCCGGAGGCCGGTGAACGTCTTTCCAATGCTGGCGTCACATTTCCAGTTACTTAGAGCATTTTTCAAGAATGCGCACGGTATTCATCTTTTGTTAGGTTTAGTTGCAGTTTGCATTTATCGGTGTTTCCCTTACTCGGTGAAAACAAGGGCATTTTATGTCAAAGGAATATCTTTTTCTCTGAGAAGCATTCCACTGCTTCAATGAAACATCCTGATCAAAGCCGTTTCTCAAATGCTTCCTAAGTGATTGCCTCCAATGAGCTCAAAGTAATGCTAATACAAAAACACTGACTTAATCCTCCAAGGAAAAATAATGAGTAAAATTCAGGAGAAATGAAAATATAGAGCTTCGTTAGTTCCGTCTTTGCTTTCAAATGAATGATATCATTTTTGTCAAGCTCGCAGAAATCCTATGAGAGGGACTATTTTATAGTTTTAGACTGATTAAAATAACACTTGGCTCATTTAAACCAACCCAAAAACACGTCTGAATGTAGTATCCTGAATTAATCTATTTTAGTTTTACTTTACTGAGAGCAACCAGTGGGAGTAACAAGAATTCTCACTATACACAGTAAGGAAATCATTCGTTATGTCTGAGAATAGACCTGAACTAATATGAATCATTAACTTGAGGAACCCATATCCTTTAAAGCCTCCCAGAAATTCACTTTCATAACGGACGACGGGGAAGCTTTGGTTTAAGTAATAGGAGAAAACTGTAGATAAGATCATGGACACACGATTCCACTTTTAGTTTGTTGTTTTTATAATATAAATTTCTTTTATTTAAAGTTTTCAAAATTTTGGGATCCCGTGGGCAGGACGTTAGTTTTCCGCACACTGTACTACAGTACACCACATGCGTGAACGCACATTTGGCCGGCTATTTCGGGGATTGAGCGTGTAGGGGAGATCAGACTTGGGCGTTAATAAGGGGTGGATCGTTCCCTCCACGGACGTCCGGAAGGGCCGGCCGTCCCCGAATCCCTCCTATATCCCTAACCTTCCGCCCACGTCAATTTTCCGACCGCCGCCACTTCCTCCGGGATTCGCCCCTAAGGACCTCGCGACCAAGAGTGCGATCCGCACACATGCAAATGCGTGATAAACCGCTTTCCTCCTTCTCTCTCTCTCTCTCTCTCTGCGCACACCTCGTAAAGCACGGAGCTTCCCCTTAGTCCTTCCCTTGAGCGATGGTCTCATCCCGTCGTCACGCATATTACACTGCGGCAGAGTGGAATATGTAACAAAGCTGGGTAGCGAGCGCGAGGCTAGGGCTCTTGATGCGTCGCTATGCTGGCAGCGGCCATCTTGCAGACAGTTTTCAACCAATAAAGGTCCATTAAAATATAGTAATGATAGTGAAACGTGGTGGCACTTGCGCAAATGGGACTTGTCAGAGAAAGAGTCAATAGCCAAAGAAGTAGTTTCGCACTGTAGAGTAAAGAAGTCACTGTTTTGGATCAATTGGGTTCCTAGGTCCCGAACCGTAATTTCCAAATTTATAACACCTCAATTTTTATTCAAATCAACCTCATAGTTATCTATGACTCCTACTTAAATCATTTTGTTGGCTACCTTGCTGGGGTGCAAAAATATCAGCGTAGTTTAATATAGCTTAGAAAATATTGATCATATGGTAATCGTGAAACGTGCTGCAGGCACTTAACCGCCATCTCAAGATAAATAGTGTCATGTTGGTGACATAGACTGTGTTCAGAGTTTTAGCGTTGACTCTGAGGGCGATTTGTCTTCTCCCCTCCACCAAACCTTCCAACATGAGCTTTTTCCTACTTTAAGATGCCACCCTCTTTCGAAACCACTAAATTGATTTTGTCCAGTTTTTGCAACTCTTTCCCCTTGTAAGGTACCATACAAATTCATGAAATAGCCCTCTTGACATATATCTTACGCTGAGCCTCTCTTACAGACAGCAGTGGTCCACCAGAATATTTCCTCTCACATTCGGTTCTCAACTTTTGCGTGAGAGTTAAAGGTTTTGCAAGCATATAGATCGGAACATTTTATCTCACGGGTGAAGGCGACTCATCGAAAAATGAAAGGAATATGGGTAGGTGAGGAATATCGAATTATACAGGAATGAGAAATTTGGAAACTATACAAATGTATTAATTGTTCAAAAGAGTATATTTGTAGTAATCATAAAAAATGCCAGTTTAGGAAAGAAAAATATTTCCAAAATTATGTTTGCGTCATTTGATAGAAGCTCAAGATTGGAATCTTCTACGCAAGACAGAGCATGCCCGTATGTCTAAGGTATGCCGGTGGTGTCCGAGTGCCCGTTCAGGGAATTTCCCCGTGTTTTCAAGGAATTTTGTGGCATGTGCCATTTTTTCTCGTACATTGCATGACGATAATGTTAAGCACTCTTTTGAAAATCGATGGGAATCATGAGAACAAGTCATTGAAGAATTTTTCTCGAGAAAAGGGAAAATAATCATAAGAGGCCTCGAGATGGCGAAAGGTTTTGGATAGGACTGCCAAAGAAGGAAAATACGGATTGTTTGTTAGGCTGCAAACTAAATTTTGCCTCTGCTGTTAATCCCAATATTTTAAAATTTGGCTCCATTTGTGAATGAAACCGTAACACAACGTAATGATCCTGTACTCCCCAGCTTAGGTCTACTTAAGGTAGTTTGACAGTATATTTCCTTGGCTATATAAATTTTGTTATTTTTTCAGCAGCTGTAGGAAGTATGAAGTAAAAATTATGACATTGATGGTGCAAAAATGTAACATCATGGGACTCAAATTTTCAGTAATTAATTAAAAATATCAATGCAAGTCCTTAGTTTGAATAATTTTTTCATGCGGTACGTTTGAAAATCCTTCAGAACATTAGGTCATGTTCTGATTCTGAAAAAAATAATGCTGTGACCACGATATATATCTAAAAATCGATGAGGAAATGTGAAATCTACAGCCGATTATTTTTCATACGACATATAGGCGTTATTTAATCCTCATTTTTAATACGATGTGTCTCTGGAGTGTATACACTAGACCTGTGCGCCGATGGAAAAACTATCGGCGGCGGACGCCGAATTGAAATGGGTCGGTGGTCGGTGGCGCGCCTATCCGATGGTTTTTACCGGTGGCGTAATATTAGCCATCATATGCTCAATAGTATTGTAGCACTTAAGCGAATTATAGGAAAACATATTTTTTTCTCATTAATAAATACATTAATTTGTATAATGTCATGTAAAAACATATAATCAAATTCCTACATATGTATGCGGCAAAAATGTCTCACAATTTGAAGCGTTTAGACAAATGACGTATTTAATAGCTTTAATGAAAACTATCACTATACCGTGTCTTTTATCTCAAATGTGAGCGAAATTTCCTTTTATCGCAAATGCGAGCGAAATCCACGTTATAGTTTTTGGGCGTTGGCTGTGCGCAGACTTGAGATGTAGCGAAAGAGTCAATGCTTATGGTAATTATTATATAGTTGTGTTAGTTTTGAGTATTAGGATGTACAATTTTTGGAATTTTAGGTACAAATTTGCAGGTGATTGAGATCTAGCAACAACTGATTTATGCATAGAGATTTAGAAGTAGAGCAATTTTAGACGTTAGAACGAAGACATTTGACTTTTTACAAACTATTCATTTAAATTAAGGTCGATTAGCGGTTTGTTTTAACTTTCGTTTTGCTTTATAAAGTGAAAATACAATGTCTTAGAATTTGAATGAGAATGCCTTGTTTCTCTTCCAGTTTTGTGTTCGATTCATTTTAAATATTTTTTTGTGCGTTTTTGCAAGTGCTTAGGACAGTTCTTGCGAGATTGTGAGGGCGGAGTAAAGACGAGGACTGGTCAGGTGAGTTTTGACGCTTATCCCGCTGTTCAGATTGTTGAAAACGTTGAGAATAGGTGATAGCAAGAATATCGGACGTGAGGATAACGTGAAGCTGTATTTAATGAGACATGCTCCTGCATTCGTTGATTGTGAGTTACGTGCAAGATCAGCAATGTCAGAGAAATTTTTTCGGTTAGTTTTTAACCTTGGTGATATATCCATGCCTAAATGAGTTTAAGAGTTGATGAGTTTTTTTGAGACCTGATTTTGATTGATTTGTGATTTTTTTGTTGTGTAAACTGTTATGTAAACACCATTTTACAGCCTGTAATTGTTGTTAAGCGGGGTACGAAGTTTTGAAACCTGGAGACCAAACAACTGAATATGCGCTCTGATGTTTAAATGAAGATGTGGCGTAAAGGCTATTAGGAAAAGAATGTTTGTGGTAAAGCTTAAAATGCACGCTGAATTATGATGACGGAAGGTATAAATTGGGCAACTGTTTCAACTAGCAACTTTCAATCATGTTATACTAAAGTGAAGAAGTAATGAAAAGGGAAAAGAAAGCGAACCTTTATTTGAGAGTAAAATACAAAGGCTTAAACCGAAGGTAGCAGCTTTAATCTAGTACATATTGCTGTGAACAATTGTGTTCATGTCACATAAACTTATGTTAATAAATACATAAGATTTTATTAATAATTTTTAAAATATGATGAAATTGGGCTCCCGCGTTCATGATTTAATACTTCGTATCAGCTCCAGGCATCTGTATGTCGCGGTGTAAGAGAGTGGAAGAGGGAGGGGGGTAACAGAGTAAGGGAAAGGGAATTATAGTTTTCCCATTATTGCTTGAAAGCCTGGCCTGGAATCTGTTGGCTCCCCTTGTTCTCATCCTTGGGTTCCGCATATCGGATCAACATGTAACTACTTGTCAGGGCCTCTTCCTTCCCCCTCTATGTTTCTAAAGAGACCTCTACCCCTCAACACCATTCGTTCCCATAGTGCCTCTTTGCATCAGGGCTGTGACCACTCTCCCTCCCAGGTGGTCGCAGAAACGTAGTTTAAACTCTCCTAAATAAACTCTCCTTATTCACCCGTCTAAAATTCTCCAGTAAGGTCCATCACATGTACTTAAGCTCTATGTTCATCTGCAGAGGAAAATTCCTAAGGCTTTCGGTTTATTATTTAACGGATAATAGGATGCGTTATGGATACAATTTTCATCATTTCAATAGTATTTGATGGAAAATTATGCCTCATCAATGCCGTGGGACATAAAAACTTCCTATGAAATTTATTCCTCCTTCTATTCCGATTCCTTTTCCTATCCTCATGCGAGGCGAGGTTCTTAAGATACTCCTAGATACTCATAGACCACACCGTAGATTTACTTCCTTGAACTTCACTTACCATAAACAATGATCGAATACAAAAGAACTATTGTTCAAATATTCTCCAAATTTTTTTATTTTGAATTTAGAAGTATTAGAAACTCTTCAGCATGTACATAAATCCTTGGGTTAATTACTTCCCGTATCTCAATACATTGCGTTGTAAGGCTGAAAGACAGTGAACCTTGCAAGGAAAAGTAAGAAGAGAGAGAATTCTATGAGATGCGGATGTGGAGGAGGAAGGAGAATCTGCAGTAGACGGAGAGACTTATGAAATTTTTGTAAGGTTGTTCAGCGAGGAAGGGAAATCTATCGATATAACACGTCATAATTACGCATAGTTTCAAGAACGGTAGGATGAAGTATATCCGATACCTTTTTCGGTTATACGGCCTTTTATATCGTCATTATAATCTCTCATTATACAATATTGATTAAGATAGCATCAAGCGGGAAACGTAATACAAGCCAATCATGCCGCATTAGAGGCTTGAGCCGAGTGAAATCCACGCCAGCGAGGGGTGAACACTGAACACGTGGCCCATGGTCAACGGTTAATTATAGGCCTTCCAAAATGCTTGGTTATCTAAAATAACGTTTTTAGTGAGTAATTTTGATAGAAATTGAAAAGCTAACCTACTCTTTGGAATGTCTTCTTCATGGATATTTCCTTATACTGCATGCCGAAAAGCAATACGCTAACAAGTTCCAATTCGGAAAAGTTGTGTTGAATGTCAAATACAGACATCATTGCAATGAACATGATACTGCTTGTTATTCGTGATAGCATTTTTACTTTCATTTCTTGAGAGATTGGAGCACTTAGCACATTTTGTGTTTTTGAGAATTTTTATTGATAATTTAATAGTGAGAAATCGGTTATTAAATATTGAGATTGAGTATTTTTTATTACTGTAAACCCTGGAAATGAATAATCAAATTCCAAAATGGCATGGAGAAACATATTTAAACCCATCAACGAGAAACCCATGCTGTTGAAATATCAAAATCTACATAAGTACCATTGGCAAGTCCCCACAGATGAGAGTTCCTTTTCATTAAAACGAAATAGTGGAGTCTGCAAAAACGGGCCGCATTATCCTTGATAAACACAAGAAAAATTCGTTTTTTATTAATAAAAGGTATTTTTACATTTTTAACCCATTTTCTTAGATCAAAAATTAAATACGTAAAGAAAAGAAGTTCAAAAAATCCACAGAAACGTAAACATGCACATCTCTTTAGGGAAAATAGGAGAGAATATATTACAAACATCTCTTGGGCGTAGAGAAGGATGAAAAAATATAAATTCTTTCTCCTACGGAAATGAAATTCTCGCGAAGATAAAATCAGAAATGTAAATATAAATTTTCTTCTATCATTCAAAACAAGAATATAAGGCAAATGAGATTCAGAGCCATTTTCTCCAGCATTGGGGCAAATATTAGACAAATGTAAAATCAAATTTGTTTCCTTGACAAAAAAGTTTCTGAAAGTTGAATGTTTCCATGCGATTCTGACCTCAAGAAGTCGTTTTTTGCGAGACACGCAACACTCTAAATGAATCAAAAGTCGACAAACAAAACAGCGCAAATGAAATGAGAATTACAGTAAAATATTTTCTCTCCAATCATGTTAATACGCTTTATCGTCTTATTATGGCAAGGACTTTAAAAATAAGCTGCATAAACTAAGCAGACTAAGGTAATTATTTTCAACTAAGTTCTCAGAATGGAGTTGTAAAGTTCAAAGTGATGATTTATTTCAATTCAGATCTAAAATTTCGCAGCATAGGTAAAAATTTAGCAGGTAAGTATGATGGATCTCGGGATATCTACGTGATTCTAAGCAAAACGCAGACGTAAGATGCACGTCAAAAGATACTTTACATGGCACATGATAGATATTTTATAATCAAAGAGCAAATGTTTAGCTCACGAAAATAAATGTCATTAGTCCATCATATCAGGTAATTAAGTTATATTTGTTAAATTAATATCAAGATAGGTTTGAAGGCCGTGCTTTTGGGCAGTCTTAAAATTACTTGTGTATTGTGAACCTTGATGGCTACGTTGGATAATACACTTTTAGGGCTATGGATAACAATCCTTTATTTTACAAAGAGCATTTAATGGCCAATCATACGCAGACAATTTCACCGAAAAATTAATTCTTCACTTTACTCTCAAATCAACCATTTTTGAGACGTTATCACATATATGCATACTAGGGGTATCGGTTCACCTCAAAATTCACCTTTTTGAGAAATATAAATGTTGATAATGCTGCTAATAAAATAAGATTTTTGCACACGCTGTAACCATACTGCGTTCAAAAAGATATGTAGAAAATTTTGCAAGAGTATAATGGTGGAAACAGTTAAAATTACACGATTTAGAAAGTAGATAGAAGGACTGTGAGATTTCAAACGTATAGTTTTCAGCGGAAAACCTATGACCATACAAGTTACGAATAGTATTTCATGAGCAACTCTCTCTCTAATTAAGCATAATCTCCTTATCACTCAGTAAGTTCCTATAATTGCTATAAATGACGTAGTTTAAGTTAGTATTTTTTTTACTTAGTTAGTTTACAACAGTTAGCCGTTTTTCAAGCTAACTTAGTGGATCCTAATCACTTGAAATGACTTATCTGTTAGTAAATTCCGCACTTTGCTACATTCGCCGATAATAGTTTTGACGCTCTGTGGCCGCTCCTCATCATAGTTCAGATATCTTGATAATTGCTTACTTTGTCGAAGACAATGTCAGTGAATTTATGAAAGGCTCAAATTTACAAATTGATCAACTTTTTCATCTCACATTGCGGAAATTTTCCGCTTGCATTAGTTTTCTGCACTCGTTTCAAATATACCCATCAATGGAGCATCCACTTTACATTCTGTGATATTCATTCACATACCAAATAATATTTGCTAACTTTATTCCTCCTTCAATGGCCACAAACGGTTCTTAGGTCCCCCATATTCTCTTCAGGATGCGTACCTTTATGTTAACCCTGATTTTTCAGCCGTGCACAATGTATGTGGGAGAAGACATTTCCTGTATCGCGATTTTTGCCTCCGCAAACAAGCACATATCCCTTCGCGTTTTTCACATACTTCCAGCCAGTTTCCTTGACCAATCTATGTATTTATTCAATATAATAATAATTTATACAAAAGACATTTGATGTATAAACATTAAATTCCTACATAATCCTTCTGGAAGATTGAGCTTGGAAATGTAATCATCGCCTGCCAACGTTTCTAGGTTTAGAGGATTTATTCTGCGTCATCAGGGTTTGGGAATAATCATTGATATGAGCTCATGATCAAGCAGGCTGAGTATAATGAAAATTAATGAATTTGTTATGAATATACATGAAAAGTGGTCCAAACCAATTAGAATTATGTTAAAAATTTTATTATAGTATTCATTCTCATTCACTACGTTTACCAATCGATCTTCGATCGATTTAGTTGGTTCAGCTTGGTATGGTAAACGCAGCGGGCTATTGGGATCGATATGAGAAGCGGGCTAACTCGGCCCGCTTTCTTTACCAGTCTGAGGTTTAGAATCGATATGAACCAATTCAAATCAATATTTCAATCGATTTCGCATTGATGAACCAGTCGACCCGAGTAGGCTGGCTTAGAATGTTTATACCGGTCCAAGTTCATATAGTTCTGAGTTCGACTGGTAAACGCAGTGAATGTGGTGTTTCCCAATGCTTGGTACCCGTCATCAGGTATCCCAAGCCTTTTACGTATCACTCGAAGTTCCCCACGCTCAGGCTAGACGTGTTTTTGCTGAGAGGACATCGTAATATTGATTTGCATTAACATTAACTACGTGCATTGCATGTAAGCATGTTTGCCAATGTAGCACTCTCGTTTATTCTGGCTAAGCCGAGCTTAGTCCTCCTGACTGCTTTTGGGCGCGCATATCAACCAGATAGATGAGCCTTTGAATTGAATTGGGGCAAGTATTGCATTCCTGGTGAGGAATCTGCTCCTGCTACATTTTTGGCTTTCACGGCTCTTCATAGACATCAATGATTGACATTCCCATTTCCCTTACAAGTTCTCTCTGCGACGGATATAATCTCTTCGATTTTGGGAAGTTGTGACGGGAACTTCTTGTCCTTCACCTCCATTATTCTTTCCCCTCTCGATTGGAGCAGCGAAGTTACGATCACTCTCTCCAAGGTTACATTCAACATTGGTCATTTTCTGAGGAAGAATGGGAATTTCGATGACGAAAGTTTCATATTGTTCACTGAGCAAATCCGAACGGGCTCCATCGAATCTTCTCACCTGATTCGTCTGCATGAACTTCTCCAAGGCATGAATTGACAATTCGTTTCAAGCCAAAGCTTTAAACGTGTTAGACTCCACTAAAATGCATGATATTCATTAGCTTAACAATAGCAAAGTTTTTTTAAGTGCCCGCTCAATAGGATTAATACTGAATTGAAATATGACATACATTCAATAGTGTTAAAATACGAGATATGTTACCGCCGTTGAATAATTGCGGAAACCGGCTGACATCAACCCGATGTTGAAAATAAAAGATATTATAATTTCTTTGGCAAAAAAGTAGATTTTATTAATTAAATATTTTGTTTTAACAACCTATTTACAGTAACCACCATCAGTTTCATTGTTGCTATGTTGATATGAAGTCTTAAACGTAGAAGTGGTAAACATGAAGCTGTTTTAAACACACACAGGTCCAAAGGTAATTCCAAGCACTGCCATTGGTTTAAAGCAAAGAATTGTTTAAAAAGTTAATATTTATATTATTTTCCAGCTTAGGAGCTAAATTTGTTAACGCCTTGGGGAAAAACGCTAGCAATTGCACCAAAATAAAAAAATAATTCGTTTTTCTTGTGCCGTATACAATTTATTATTAGGACTGATAAAATGCTTTCGATTCTTGGGCACAAAAGTTATAAAAAATGTGCAGATTGTTGAATATTGACAATCTTAACATTTGATGTTGGCTACTTGGATACGGTTGTTGATTGTTTGTTTGTATTAATTAATATAGATAAATAAGTATAGAAAGTTACCCTGTGTTAATAAAGAAGTTCCTCTGTGTTAAAAAGAAATTTATTAGAAGTTGATCCCAAAGGAAGATCTTTCTACATAGTTTTTCCATCAGGGTTATGGGCCCAGGCATCACTCAGCATTGAAGAAGGAAAAAGAAATTTAAAAAAAAACAAGATGCCGTCAAAATAAAAATGTAATATTCAACCCTTTGCAGGGAAGAATTTCAGCAGTTGGGAGTTTAGAATAAGAAGAATTTCAAAGAAAATGGTGTAGAAGCTGCAATAAATGTCAAAGAATTCAGTGAAAAGAAGGAATATCAGACCAAAGGAAATAAGGCTCAAGCCCTGTTGATAGGGGCCATAGCAGATAGTCATCTTGAGTACTTGAAGAATAAGAAGACTGCCTTTCTGATGTTTGAGAATATATCCAGCACATATAAAAGCAAGAGTACGAGGGGTAAGCTCTTCTTATGAAGAAGGTTGTTAGACATAAAGAATGATGAAAGAAAATCATTGCTAGAACATTGCAAGAGTTGCAATAGGCTGATGCTGAGATAACAGAGGAAGAAAATTTGAACTATATCATACTATCCATGCCTAAAACATATGATAACATCATAAAAGTTTTAGAGACATGTAGCACACTAACTGTTAGTTTAATTAAGGAGAAAGTATTAGGAGAGGAAGAGAAAAGAAAGAAATTGAATCATGAAGACCAAGGACAAGAAGCATCAGCATCAAGTGCAGCATTTACTTGTTTCTTAAGTGGAAAACCTGGGCATAAGAAATATCAGTGCTACAATCAAGGAATAGGTTATAATAACAACTCTACACGAGGACAAGGCCAGGAATTTAGACAAGAACACAGATTTGATAGACAGGCGCATGGATATGGACAAGGCCGTGGATATGGTCAAGGAGGACGTGGATATGATATTGCACCGACCCATGGATATGGACAAAATCGAGGATATGGTCAAGGAGAACGCGGATATGAAATTAGTCCGACCCGAGGATATGGACAAAGCCGAGGGTATGGTCAAGAAAGAGGATGTGAACGAGGACATGGAAGCAGAAGAGGCGGATCTTTCAGAAGAGGCCAAAGTCATGGAGAAGAAGAGGGTTCATACTACAATAATGTACTTTTTGAGTGCAATTTGAACAGATAAAGTGTAAAAAATAGTGAAGAAAGTCAATATAACACAAACAAAATAGAGTGGTGCATAGATTCAGGGTGTTCCGATCATTTTGTAAACACTAAAGAACATTTTAAGCAGTATATTGAACTGAAAAAGCCAAGAGAGATTGCTGCTGCCAAAAATGCAACGTGCATGGAGGCAGTTGGTATTGGAAACATGAAAGTAGTATGCTATGTGGGAAGGCAACCTACGTCTCTTACTATTAGAAATGTTTATTATGTGCCTGATTTGAGGAAAAATTTGTTATTTGTCTCAAAGATGCAACCAAGTGGTCTTAGGGTTGAGTTTTCAAGAGACAAAGTGCGAATATACAAGTTTGGTAGTTTTAAGACAATAGCAGGTTGCAGAGATAATTTTTTTACTATTGAAACAGAGAAAAAGTGTGAAGCAGGACAATGCAATTATGTGAAACAAAGGGACTATAATGGTGAATTGTAGCACAGGTGATTTGGCCATTTGGGTATAAATAATTTGAAACTATTAGTAAAGAAAGGGATGGTAGAAGGCTTAAGAGAAAATGACATAAATGATAATGAGGGGTTATGTGGACATTGCATCATAGGACAAACAAGTAGGCAACCTTTTCATGGCAAAGGACATAGGGCCAGTAGACCTTTAAAAATTATTCGTAGTGATGTTTGCAGACCAATGCAGCCCACAACATGGGAAGGATACAATTATTTTGTGACATTTATAGATGATTTTACACAATTCACATGTTTTTTCTATTAAAAACAAAGGGGGAGGTCACGGACAAATTTAAACAATATTATGCTAGAGTAACTTTACGAACTAGAACTAGAGTAAAGTTATTTCAATATAAATGTAGTAAATTTAAGATGTGACAATGGAGGCGAGTATATGTCTAGTGAATTACGAAGATTTTGTGAGGAAAAAGGCGTATTGATACAATACACAGTTCCATACAACCCCAATATGAATGGAGTAGCAGAAAGACTAAATAGAACATTGATGGACAAAGCAAGAACGATGCTATTAGAATCAAAGATGGAAAAAACTTTCTGGGGAGATGCTGTACTGTGTTCAGCATACCTGACAAACAGGAGCCCAACTGTAGCTAAAGATAAAACTCCCAGTAAACTATGGACAGCAATTAAATTGATGTGACAACTCTAAGAACATTAGGTTTTATGGCATACAACTACGTACCAAAAGAACTACGGTAGAAATTGTATGGTAGAGGAAGAAAAATGATTATAATTGGATATAATGTGGGAGGATATAAGCTGTGGGATCCTGAAACCTGTAAATCTGTGACAGTTAGGAATATTTTTTTTGATGGAAGAATTAAAAGGGGAGAACAAGATGAGACAATGTACCAACTATTTGAAGGTCAAGATGATGATGGAGAAAATCAACAAGAAGAGGAAAACCTTCAGAAAAAAGAAATGATAAAAGGGAAAGTGAAAAATGCTATTGAGACCAAAGAATATGATAAAAGTAAAAAGTATATAAATAGTGATCAAAATGAGAAAAAGAAGGGAAATCAGAAAAATAGAATGGAAAAGAATCAAGAAACAGGGAGAGAAAAAATAATCTGTCAAAAACCCGAGTGGCAAAATGATTATGTGATGGACTTTGATGATGTTGATGAGGGTAAAGAAGATTTATGTGCATAATTTACAAATGGAGGTGATGCAATAAATTTTGGAGACATAGAGCACATAGAAGGAAATGAAGATTGGTTAAAAGCCAGATAAAATGAAATCAATGTGTTGCAAGGGAGTGAAACATGGAAGATTATTCGTAAACCAAATGATGCAGAATTTTTGAGTTTACCAAGTAAGTACCAACTAAGTGGGTTTTTACCAAGAAGGATATTGGAGAGGAGAGAATTTGGAAAGCCAGACTTGTAGTATGAGGGTTTCAACAGAGAGAGCAGTTTGATGATGTCTATTCACCAGTTTTTAGACCACAAACTGTTAAAGGATTTAGATATTATTGTTCAAAATATAACGATATACGAAGACAATCAGAGTACAATAAAATCTATTAAGAATCCTGATCAAAAACGATTAAAACATATGGAGGTTAGATATAACTTTGTTAAACAGAAAGTGGCGGAAGGATTAATAAATTGGGAATATTTTTCAACTGCAAACCAATTAGCTGATGGTTTGTCAAAAACATTATGTCAGAAATTATATAAGAAATATGTTACTAGTTTGGGTTTGTCAAATGTTAGTCTTGAGGGAGAGTGTTGAATATTGACAATCTTAACATTTGATGTTGGCTACTTGGATATGGTTGTTGATTGTTTGTTTGTGAAATATATAAATAAGTATAGAAAGTTACCCTGTGTTAATAAATAAATTTATTAGAAGTTGATCACAAAGGAAGACCTTTCTATATAGTTTTTTCATTACAGATTAGTCAACCAATTAATGCTTATTAATTAAATTTTCCTCCGTACAGTTCTTCATTTCAAGCTCTTTTGCATCTACGCATTTGTCTTAATGACCTGCATTGATCTCAGAGCTCCAAGAAATCGAGAAAGGAACACAGACCTGAATTCTTGGCATACTTAACA
Organism: Ceriagrion tenellum; assembly: GCA_963169105.1. Classification (NCBI taxonomy): domain Eukaryota; kingdom Metazoa; phylum Arthropoda; class Insecta; order Odonata; family Coenagrionidae; genus Ceriagrion; species Ceriagrion tenellum. Next base: position 108,112,445 of record OY720639.1, read on the forward strand.
ACACAGGTGTAACTCAGGAAAATTATAACACTTTCCTTCACGATTATGAAATAAAAAGATAAATTTATAGGATAGAAATTACTTTTCAGTCTAATACAGACTTGCTATTGTTTAAGGGGAGAACCATTTCTGAAGTACATTAAATATGCTTAGGTCATCCCGTAGATTTTAAGTAGACTTGATCGAGTTTTCCCTTACGTGACGAAATTTGCATGGATCATCTCCTCAGGTTCTCACAATTTCCCATACAGCCTCTTTCCTTAATTTTCTTCTTTGAAATGAGCGTGGGCCAAGGAACACTCAAGCATATCCCCGGAGGGTAATGACTGTGGTTTTCGATTACTTTCTCTCGGCTCCTCTTCTTCTGCCATCATCGCACATCTCCTTTGCCTTTTAACTCTGGCTGAAAGTTTTCATTGTCTACTACCCTTTCCTTCTCTTAAAAATATGTACATTGCCTTACCAAAAAAAGTAAGAATGGTTGTGTGACGAAGAAATTGAGGGACGAGACCACTGCCTAAAACACTTTTTTTCACAAGAGTCAAACAAATGTTGATATCTCCCGTGTTCACCACAGAAACCAGACCTTATTTTAATGCTCCCCATGGAATAAAGAGAGCTTATCGGATAACGGGACGAGTAATTATGCATAAAATATATTGCAGCCGGCGCTCTTTGACCACAAGTTAGGTAAAAAATTCCCGATTCAGAGGAGGAGGATCTTTCATAGCGGGCTGAATGTGGCATGGAAGATTAAAGAAGCTAAGTGGTATGCTTTAGCTGCATACTGTGCAAATATGAATTGCCTCAACAAACAAAAAGGAGTCAGAAAAAATATTTAAAAACCACACATGATAGACGTAAAATGCTAAGACAAGATTTAGGGATACCAGCTGAAAAGTTATTGATAGCACAGTGGTGGATACCTACAAAGTCATTTTCTACTTTTTTTACCAGAACCACGACATAAGAGCCTTTGTATAATGAAGTCGTGGACAATAATTTGGAGAAAAATTATTTTATTTATGAAAATTGATCAAACAGCTTGAATTGTGGCCTAGATATTATTGATAAAAAGTGACCACCCTCTTTCGTTCATATTTGTGAACCATTATGAATTGAAATTTTGTTTTCTTTAAGTCTATTCAAGGATTTATAATTTGAATTCAGTTTAATAATATTAAAAAGAACGTTATCTTACACAGAAACTGATTTATGGTGAAGGAAAACATTGTTTATGCATGAGATAAAACATGGAAATAAGTCAAATAATTATCCACACCCCGTCTCATTCTTGAAATATGAACTCTACTACCCTTTTTCAAACAGGTAAATCGACAAGTAGAGAAGAAAAAAGTTGACTCTATATTAAAATGATATTCAATTGCCTTTAAAAGGCAATGGACTGGTGAAATCACCAATTATTGAAACATTATGGGTGAAAGTATTAGTGAAGAAAGCAAAAATGCTTTCCAACAATCAGAATACTCATTGAAATTCAGTTTACAATGCGTACTAAAGATAAAGTTACAAAACTCTCCTATACATGGGGCTATCGTTACAGCCATTGGTTGTAAGTATCTCAACCTTTCGTGAGAATTCCCCTTTTAAAGACGCAATAAACGCTATTTTGTATATATTTTCCACACATTTGGTTGGCTTGAGGGGGAAAATTAGACGAAAGAGGTCTCTACCAGTAAGGTAACAAAATAAATCCTCATGTTTTTCTTCCTGGAAAAGAATTACTTTGAAAAAAACTAATTTTTAACCTTGAATCTGTGTAAAGAATTACATATGGCAGAATAAGCGGAGCTGATTCACAGATTAGGTGGTTTTATGGATGAGAATGGGTTTATCGCTGGGATCATAAGTAGCAGTTTCATTAGAAAAGATAGCATTAGCAAAGAAGATAAAATGGGCGGACAAATTAAGAAACAATGAAGTGTACAGAAGAGTGTATATAAGATAATATGGAATACCATATAGAAAAGAAGAACAAGATGGATTGGACACACCTTGAGACACAATGGAGTTGTCAAGAACACAATTGAAGGCAAAATAGAGGGAAAAGTCCCCAGATGATAACCCAGGAATTACTTCAAGGATCAAATACAGTGGAAAGTACATTTGGACGGGATCCCAGGAGGAAAGGGAACTAGCGTTAGCTAGGGAAGAGTGGAGGACTGCAGTCAACCAATCTAAGGAGTGAACAACTAATAAATGAACCATTAACCATGAACCATAAACAGGACGTAATAGCTTAGAAGCTGAGGGAATTTATTAAAAGTAATTCACGTATTTATGACATTTATTAAATTTATAATGCATGCTGGCCAAAATTGATAACACCTGAAGAACCTCATATTATGCGAGGTCAAAAACGTATTACTTCGAAAATAAAATTTTATGAATGAATTTAAATGATGAGAGGTGTATCAGCGCATGATTTACATGCTTAGATATTACATATATAGCTACGGATAATCGGTAGATGTATTGAAGGATTGGGAGAATGAGAGCTGAGAGGAGAGGGAAACAAATGGAAAAGTTACGGATAGGGCATGAGACATTTGTACTTTTCGTCACCCTGCGTAAGTTTGCTGCTCCTCGCGGTAACAGATAATTGGGCACTACAGGGACAAGTTAGTGGTGGATTCCGAGACAGCTCAGCATTATAAAATTTACGAGATATATACGAGTGTGATAAGGTTTAAAAATGCCATTGGCATTCTACGCACCGGAGAGTGAGCAGGGTCTGTAAGGACACCAGTCATGTTAGGTGTAGGGAATAGGGAAAAGGAAAAAGGTTTATTGCACATTATCGGGGTGCTATGGAGCCTAACTGTTTTCATTATAATCAATAATGTTTTGACTAATGTGATAATTTTAAAAAAATACGTGCAAACAACTTAAGACCCTGAGATATCGACCTAATAAAATAATCTTGGAAGTCATTCTTAAGTGAATCTTAGAGCCGGTACAAGTTATTTTAAAAATGTAGGCAATATTTTATTTGGTCATCCTTTGAACTAATAAACTGACCCATTGTGATTTCTTAAACCACGCCATAAGTTGAGGGATACTTTCAGATTTAGTGTCCAAGTTATTTCGAACCTTCGAGTATTTTACTGAAAAAAGCTATTCATGGATGATGATCATTGTGTCTACTTTTTGTGGTAGGATATCCGATAATCATAATTTTTTAGCCATTCCACCTTCTAATATACTAAATACTTTGGGCTATAAAAATGTTGAAATTTGATGTCATTTTCCGATTTCCATGTCTTCTCTTGCCTTCCCACGCTGAGATAAGCGAAAAAAGGCATTTCAGATAGAAATACCCGTTGAAAATTAGGTACACACTCCAATTTTCGTACTTATATGTGTATTTTCACATTAATTTAAAAGCCGTACACTGGCCTCTCCAAAGACCGGCCACCAATGAACTTTCTACTTATACTCCACGTCTTGAGTCAGTACTTCGGAGACTATTTATTTGGAGAGATGGAGATGGATAAATATTAGACGGGATACGCTTCAAACAGTAAGGTTACAAAATAAATCCGCAGGTTTCTCTTCGCGGAGAAGAATTATTTCGATTGAGAAAAGTAAATGCCTACGTTGTGGCTGAGTAGAATATTACTTATAGAAGAATAGGTGGAACTGATGCACGGATTAGGTTATTTAATATGAGGCTGGGTTTATCGATGAGAATTTTCACTTTGAGCCAATAAATGTTAAAATTCGGACGCACTTTCCGATGTCCATGTCTTCTTTCACAATCCCACGTTGAGATTAGCAAAAAAAGGGCCTTCTAGATAAAAATTTAGTTAGTTAAATTTAGTAATACATCGGTTTCAATTTTTATACTTTCATTTGCATTTCCACATTCATTAACAATCCGTAGACTGGCCGCTCCAAAGACTGAGCTTTCACTTCGTGACTCCGATAAACTTTCCGATTCCCATGTCTTCTTTCACCATTGAGATTAGCTAAAAAAGGGCCTTTTAGATAAAAATATACGTTGAAATTTACTAATACATAGATTCCAATTTTTATACTTTCATTTGCATTTCCACATCCATTAACAATCCGTAGACTGGCCGCTCCAAAGAATGAGCTTTCCTCTCGCACTCCACACCTTGGACCAGTATTTTGTCGGCTATTCTTTCGGAGAGTTACCATTAAGAAGGACAAATATTCTTGACAGGGACTATGAGAAGCGACATGCGACCGAACGTCAACTAAAGCAGGCGCCATTTCTCCGGGGGAAAAACGGTGGGAGCGGAAAAGTGTTGCCAACCAAGGCAATGGGTTGCCCGTTCCTTAACGAAGAGTGACGTATTGGGAGTGGAGGAAGAGGGCCTCTACGGGGCTCATTCTTGAGCCTCAGGATGAGTAGGGGAAGGGATATAAGACGAGGAAAGGGAAAAGAGGGATGGGAGGGTCGAGAGCTGCGCAGTGACGTTCTCGTCCGAACCGCAGCAGTCGACATTCACGTCACTCTTTCCGAAAAAAAACAAAGCAAGGCGTAGGGGCGAAAAGGGGGCGTGAGGAGGAAGAATAGGCTGTGAGGCAATCCAGAGAGACGAAATGCGGAAAGAGCGACAATGTCAGAGAATGGAAGAGCGAGACAACACGAAAAAAGTATTAAAAGCGAAATGGATAGAGAAACCAGAAGGAAAGAGAAAAATGCGACACATGGATAAGAGGCCACTCTGCAAGCATTTCCAGCTGTTATTGCCGCCAAATCACTCCGCTTTTATCAGAATGAACAAAAAACTAGGGTAATAATTCTGGATACGATATGTAAACATATTCCATGATGTAAAGGCATCACTTGGTGGAACTTCTTAAGTGACATTTTGTATAGAAGATACTTTTTGCCGGTTCCACAATCATATTTGTTACTTCAGAACAAGCATGATTAAGTAAGCCTTGAGAAGTTACTCTATATTGAAACCGGTTCCAAATAATAAAGATAGCTGTACAACAAGCAAAGTTCTTTTCTTTTTTGGACCATCAAGAAAAATGTTTGCATCATGAAATTTACGTTCTTATGGGAGGCATTATGTAGATACTTCATATAATCAACCAATGTTGGGGGTAATTTTTTTTCATTTACTTAATGAGCTCAAAATCGTCAATACATCCTCTCTTTGAGACTGATAGTCCTTCATAAGTTCTGATGCAAGGATTCCAGTTGTGGCATGAAAAGGGTATTTGGGGTCGCGTAAGATGCGTAAGGCAAGTAGTCATAATACTAGCTTGTTTTTTTGGCATTTACCGTAAAAGATGATCTGAAAACTGAAATGGAAGCGGAAAAGGAGATATAAAATTGATAACAATATTCCAATTATGTCTTCCACTGGCTCCGAAAAAGTGTCAACTAGACCTGACAGTAAAGTGCAATTGCAAAATAAGACCTTGCAAAAATTAATACCATCTATGATTTCTCGTTAATTCCCAAATCCAAACATCCATGAAAAAATCATCACATATGTCATCACATCATATATCATAACAATATCGTGAAATTAGAGCCACAGTGTACCACCCATTAACAAGTATTTGTTAGATAGCATATTGTGTGCGCTCGATTTTAGGTAAAGCAACAAATATAAAGCAAAAACTTCCAACAAAATAGTTTTTTAGTGCATCAAGTATATTATTGGATGGAAAATTTGAAACCATTAAAAACAGTAGATGCCTCTAATATGCTTATAAAACCGGAAGCCACTATTTTTCCACCAAGGTAGTAGCGTTTCACACTTCTGGCAGGGAAGTAAAAACTTACTCTGAGCTCAACCGCGGCTTATTGGTAGAGGCTCATTACGGACTTAAACTTTTTAGTACTACGAGCTCGAAGATGTTCTTTAAGTAGTATTTGAGACGAGTAAGTTGAAAAAAGTGGAAAGCCTTGTGAGTTATACCCCAGCTTAGGAAGACCAAGGGTTAGCCTAAAGACTAGAAACACAATTATCACTTCCGGATAGAATCCCCTGCACGTTAGATTGCGGATAATTAAAATAGTAATGCCTTTTCGCGTAGATAGGTCAGAAAATTCAACAAAATGCATCTCGGGAATGAAAATAAGCAAACTCTTCTCTCACTCTAAGGCAAAAGTTTTCTCATTATAAGATTCCGGCGAAAGTTTGTAAAGCATAGCTCACAAGCCTGGAATACCTTCCGCATATTTGTCACCAGTGCAGGGAAGGAGTGGGGGTGATTTATGTTTGGGTAGGCGTAGAGAAAGATGGTGGGTGATAGCTTGGCTTGAGAACCCTGTGGGGTAAATGCCAAGCCGTCGGGATGAAAACTAGAATGGGGCAAGAGTAGAGAGTTAGAGAAAGAGAGAGTAGAGAGCCCTGGCAGTAAAACCAGGAACAGTTGGTGAGTGGAGTATAAATGTAGTTGAGGCACACTACAGCGTTGAAGATGGATTCTCAAATAGGTATTAAAAGCATGCAGATTCCATGCATGAACGCTCCGGAAATATTAGATTGAATGTAATTCGTATGGACTTAAGATTATATGATTCTCATTTATTTCTCATAACCTACAAACGATTTTCACATATAAAAGACGGGGAATGGCTAAATCGAACAAAAAATCATGTACACACAGTAAAACAATCTGAAAAATACTGTGAAACGTTTGTCAAACAATATATAATGCATTAGTGTACAGATGGAATAACGATATTCACTAACTTGCTGCCGTAGAACTTGGCATGTAACTTAAGCTACAATTAGGTTCACTCATCGTCTGTCGATGGTGCCCTCAAAGTCCAGTTCTTGTAATCTAGAGTTCACAGCATCACAATCACCAATCTCCGCGAATACCACCGTTCGTTTTAGTCACGTTAGGATTCATCGGTCAAAAAACTGCCCCAGAATACTCCGGTTAGAATCTCCATTGTCGCAGCATAAAACGATCTCGGAGGAATAATGCTCTGTTCTTAACCTTTAACCCGATGATACGTTCGCGGGAAAGGAGGAGGAGTAGTGAGAAGGACGGAATGAGAAAGTACAGGATGGTGGGAGGAGAGGACGATGGGAAATGTCCACGTCATAATTCTTTCGAGGGGGCTGTTGAAAGGCGGCGGAGAATTTCGGATGATGAGCGTTGAGGAAGCGCCGAGGATAGGCGAAGGAAGGGTTAATGCGGGAGGAAGGGAAGGAAGGTCCAGGGTAGAGAGGGGATTGACCTCTGCAGCAGCGTCGGCGCTCGGAGGAAGGGGAATGGCACGGAAAAGGAGAGAAAAAAACACATTAAGTCGCACATTAAAAGGGAATTTTTCAGTGAGAAAAATAAACGCGAGAAAGATGAGCGAGGCTCGGGCAAACATACCCTTTTTGTCTCACCTTATGAGAGACTCATGGCTAGGGTTTAACCCTGCCCTTTGAAAACAATTACGGGTGTTATTTCACGCGAAAAACTTTCACGCACAGGGTAGTTTTATGGCTTGCACGGTAGCTTTACGCGCGTGAAATTATTAATATTTCTAACAACGGAATGGCAAGAAAGGTGACCAGGACATGAGGAACAAAAAATATACGCAGTGCAAGGGAAGCAACTGAAAATTGCATGTTCCTGCTCGTGAGATTTATTTATCAACCAAGACTTAACTTCATTCGGATGATAACCCAGTTAAGGCATATTTCATAAGATATCTCTCTGAATGATCTCTGTGGCTTTCATAATATTATGGCAAGAAAAATATTTTATTCCTTCCTGTAAACGTACACGGATTTATTCCACTATAACTTAACATATTTTTAAAAATATGTAATAAATCGTCTTACGGGGAATACTGGACAAAATTTCTTTCGTCCATCAATGGTTTGGCTATTGGCTGTAGTATTCAATCTGTGGACATTTCGGGAAAATATCCAAAATTACTGTGAACCATTATACAAGCAAAATATAGTAACTATATAATTGTGGAAACATATTATTAGGAAATGGAATACATAAAAATATGGACTCAAAAAATTGCCAAGACCCCCTTCATACATATATTTAACAAGCTGTCGGAGGGTTTCCGCTCCGCACTAAGGTAGAAAGTGGACCAAAATTAATATTAGTAATGGCTTTTTTGAATGTTTTAACAGGAGGAATGTTTTTTACCAAACCAATCTCATGATTGAAGTACTCGATATCATTTAATATAAACTTACTGGAAAATAACAGACTGATACACCAGAAAAAACATCTCCATCCACCTGACCTCTAAAACTATGCATGAAATCCTGTTATTCATAAATTTGTAGACATAAAAAAATTAACTAAGTTTTTGAAAAATGTTTTACAGCTCATTCTTAATATCTGGTAATTATATTATATTTCATAGACGAGTCCTCTGAGCTGACTGGTTTGAGTTTATTGACCAAGAATTACATCTACGATTACGATTGACAACAGTATTTGATAAAGCATATGGAAAAATCGTTACTTATGCCATTAAATACGTTTGCCAAGAAGTATGACAAAATATTGGTTAGAGCCAAAGGTTTAATACTACCAGTAATACATGTGGAAGCAATATCTAAAATACGTGGAGTAAAACTGGCTGGCACGTATGGTGGACTGTTCTTAATAATATATTTCAAACTGAACATAAAATCTTGGAATATGCAACTCTGTAGCATTAGCAATAACAATTTTCAAACTAAAAGATCTTAGATAACGAAAAGTTTGCCAGAATTACGTGTTTTCATCCATTACAGTAAGTTACATGGATGCATTAAAAACAATGGTAAATCGATAACGCCTTTCTGGAATCTCACATTAAACACGGTTACAAAAAGACTTTCTTCGATAGAGAATGAGTTACGGTTCATCATACATGACTAAGACCTCGTCCTTATTTGCATTACGCGTTAGCATTTTGGAATTTACTCTGGATTTGTTCAGTAAGCTTGGCAGGTCAAGGAAGTGTACTAAACTTTCACTGAACAATCCAGTGATTAATGGAAACTAATTTAGTTTCCCCGAAAATGTTCATTGCCCTAGGTTTCACTACGTTTCGATATATTTAGTAAATAAGAGTATAAATTGCTCTTCTTCACGCCAAATTGATACCATCCCCGATAATCAATAGTAACTGGTATTCATCAATTAAACGGAGGCGAGTTAAGTATGCAGCTCGTCATAAGCTGCAAAGACTTGGGGAAGACCAATCTTTAACAAATATACATGCTCATAACTTCATTCTCTTTTTGGGCAGGAACAATTAAAGAGCTACTAAATCATTAGTTGCAAGTTCAAGAAAACTGCATCCTTCATTAATATTCTCCACTCATACCAGATCCTGGAAAATTTTTCCCCTTTTTTATATTTATACGATTGCTTAACAAACGATCTCTTGATCTGAAGACGGCAGTAATTCCTCCTCTTAGAGATGAGTTCGCTAGCATTGTTATTAGTCTTTTTACCACTTTATTCACTCAATACCCTCTAGGTCCACTTATATTGAGGTAATGAGTGTAATGAGTGAATAAAAGAGGGACCTCTCCCACTTATCTAACATATATCTTAAATCTTTCTTCCAACCTCTTCTTTTGGGGACTAGTCGCGTTATTGTTTATCAGGACAACCCTAGATATTCTGTAGGCGTCTTTTACCTGAAGACGCTTACAGAATAGGAGGAGGAGAAATTTAGTCCTCATAAAAAACGACGCAACTGATTCCTAAAAGTAGAAGACGAAAAGAGCTTCCTTATTCTACCTACCCATTGCAGAAATCTTGAAAATTATATCGTAAATCCGTTTCATTATTAAACTCTTATACACTCTCTCAAATTGGCCACACCAACTAAGAAGGCTCAACTTACATGTGCTTGTCACCGAAGCATCCAATAACCCGCCAATAGGAACCAAACCACCTCAGATGACTTTTTTTTACGACTCCTTATTCTTTTACCTTCTCTGCTTCACTGTACGTGAATGCTTTGTCATGGAAATATTCCACACCACCAAGGTAGATGCTCGCTGAAGGAGAGGTGGAGATATTTACAGGACCCCTCCTGTTTCACGGAAAGCCTGCCACGTCCCGCGAATTTGCACAAAACGTGGAGGATCCTCCCAACCACTTTTTGCTGCTTGACTTTTTTTGTTCACCTCCATGCCATCATAAAAAAGCATGCACCAGCTCTTGCCCAAGCCAAATGGAAACAAGGCGGTATCATAACGCCGTCTCGGTGCTCAGGAAAACCCTCCCTCCCTCCAGGAATACTTATGAGACCGATGCCTAGGTATCTCGGGTGTCTGCGACGAAAGAGCTGAGGAGAATCTTAATTCGAGCTCACTTTATATCTTTTGCTCTTTTTTGGAACAACACATAGGGCCCAAAGTTATTGAACTCATAAAAGAACAAAATTGCTAGCGATGAAGAAGATAAAAGCAATAAACGTCATGGGCACAGGTCAGCTATGTCGGGAACGTTCGCTAAAATACCAATTTTAGTTTATCAGTATAGAGTGCCAGCGTTACCTTCACCTCCAAGCGATGAAGGTAAGCGCAAAAAGAGAAACGTATTCTGCCATTGAAGAACATAACACTGAGGTGTTGCCTAAAAACTGTGGCGTAAATAAAGAAATTAAATGATAAAAATGTAAATTTAATATACAAGGAATCCACGCATAAATAAATACAATGTTTAGAATTCAATCATAATTTACATATGAACAACGAACTAACGCCGATAGCTCAGGGTGGTGACAATTTCACAAAGGTGGGAATCAATACCTAGTCCATTCACACCTTCCGGCAGGAAAACTCGTAATTATTTATACTTGACTAAAAAAGAAGACAACCATGATAGTAATTACGTTTATGTTGAATGAATTCAGAGGTATTCATCTCTATCATACGATTAACTTCCTACACCTCACAAAATAATATTCAAGGAATGGATCAACGGTATCTAAATTTATATTAAAGTCTCTCCCTCTTCACCACAGAAATATGAAAAAATATTTATTTTAACTCTCTTCGTTTATATCATCTTGCATGATTTTTATCAGATGAATTGGACCATCACAACCTATATCAAGTCTCAAAAGTTATAGAAAGTCGCAGATTGTCCCACCTGCCGCTGCATTATCAACAATATGCAAAATTAGACCAAGTTTAACAAATAAAAACAAAACATCTTACAGCAACAGCATTCTGAAAGTAGAAAATTTATTCCAAATATTTCACAAATGTCATATAGAACCTTGAATGAACGCTCTAGGCGGTTGACCGCTAATTGGAAAAGTGAATCAATACGAGGCGAAAGAAAACGGACTGCCGGATGAAAATAAGCCATAAATTAATTAGGGAACAAGTTTCAAGATAGTATCAACCCAGCATGCTTCAATGCGGCATTGCATCGAAAAGGAACAAAAATGTTATAATATTCGGACAAATTTCCAATTAATTTGTTTACATTATCTTATTCAAGGCCGAAATAACGAGTAAGAAAAACAAGAGAACCCTCCACTTGAGGAATAGAGTTTTCTTAGCGATGGGATAACTTTCATCCAGATAGACTCCTTGTATAATGTTCTTTCAAAAGGATTCTTTTTCAAAATATTTGACCAGTGAATAAAAAACCATCACTGCTAAAAATACCTTGTTTGTACTACTGACTGAGGACCTATTAGGAGAGAACCTTACACACTGTATCACCTAAGGCGTTGATTGGGGGAGACACATCTCTTACGAGAAAAATAATAAAAACTTTCTTTTATGAATCACCCTTGTATGGACTACAAATAGCAACGATAATAAAAGAAATAAACGCTAAGAATATAAGAACCATCCGCCAACTGGCAATCCTGCGATATATTTAACACAAAGTTTTTCAGGAAGGATGAGCGTAGTTTTTTAAGGTCAAATGGGATATGTTCTTCTCTTCTGCATAAGGCACGCAAAGTATAAGTAAAATGCATTGCCTGTATGACCGGGACAATTGCCTGTATGGCCGGGAACCGGGAGTACTGTGACACCGAGCACAGTAAGATTCTTAGTTTTGCACTGTGAGTACCCTGCACCTCAAAATATACCTCAGAGCGCTTGAGCCTCAGTTAATTTTTTGCTAGAGAAGTATGCTTTACTTTAAAGTATTTAATTCGCTAAAAGAAAGGGAACATCTACATTTACCATTTTCATGTCACGTATTAATGAGAGTTGTGCATGGAGGTTGAGCCTTTATTTATTTTTAAGGGGACATTTAATCAGTGACATGAAAGAAAACAGTAAGAAAAATAATTTTAGCCAATTCAACGACACTAAAGCGGAGCCTTTGACGCGCCATACAGACTGAGTTCTCGCGTATGACACCTTGAAGACATCTTCTTTGCTAAGGACGTGTTTGGCTTATGAAATTATTTAAGAATACGATTTTTTCTCCTACAGAACATTTGCATACATACATTGCTTTATACATTTTTGAAATAATTTATCGTGTCTTGGTTTTGGCAAGCTAAAATAAGACGCAAGGTTGTTTTCAATTGTTATTGATGTTAATTACGCACCTACAAAGGTTTAAGTACTCCTGGTAAGGTGTTGTGAGTGATAACTGATATATTGTAATTGAATGCAGCACAAAATTGGGCACAGAACGAATGATCTTTAAATTCGAAAATGACTTTTTAAAGCTTTTAATGTTATTTTTAAGTAAAATGAAAGATATTTAAATAATAATTCCCACATCTACTACGGTAATATCGGAAATAAAGAAATGTACAGATAAAGGTAAGTTTGTGATCATCATATGAAATTACATACCTACTTCTATGAGGCACCATTTCTTTCATTTGTCCCCGCTTTGCAACGCTTCTTGAGTGTGGTCAGTCACTCCTAATGCAGTTATATTTTAGAGTGGTACAAAGATGGCAATTGAACGATTATTGGAGATGAAATAAAGCCTTAAAATATTTAAAAAAGGTCTCTCTGACCTCTTTTAAATATTTTGAGTGATGACTACCTCTGGTTGTAATACTCATGGGAGCAGACGGTGTCTTCCGCGAATTATTGGAGATGAAATGAAGACTTAAAATATTTACAAAAGGTCTCTTTGATGACGAGATAACATGCAAGCAAAACATGAGCACAAGAAGAAATAACCCTATAAATGGATTATTTAGCATATACATTATAAGGTGTCTATTTCCCTCAGATTTCTTGAGCAATTGATTCATATGGAAGCATGCCCTCGTATTGGTCTAATTGACCATCCAAATCCTTCAAGAAACGTTAAACTAATGGGGAAACTCGCATGCTGGCATATCAAAGCTGTGGAAACCAACCAGGTTAATATTAAACTAAGATACTTGTAAATATAATTTAGTATATTAAAATTTTTCAGGTTAATGTCATTGGAATGCTTTTCCCCGGAGAACCATTCTCTAATGAAACTCTCAAGTCTTTTTTTTAGGGAGACGCTTTATATTTAAGAAAAAAACACGATCAATTTATTTTTATGCCAGTTCTTTGCCATAATAGTTATTTTCCATTGGACTTTTAGCATTACACTATAAATAATTAAACAAAACGATTTCCCATTCCGTGCCTTATCACGTTGAGAGACTAGTTCGAGCATATGCGACCATATTGACATTCGAGGTTACATGTGTAGCCTACTCACCAGGATGACATAACTATAAATGGCTTCCATCACACCCGCCTTGCGAGTGATGACTACCTCTGGTTGTAATACTCATGGGAGCAAACGGCGTCTTTCACGAATATATATTGCGCTTATTACACTTGGCATAAAAGGATTAGGCACCAGAAATAAGCGTTGGAGACCAGATTAGGACAAGAAAGAGCCGGCCAATGCCGTCGGAAATACAAAATTCGATAACGCCCACACAGCCCCAAAATCCCACAGGAGAAGGGCGAGAGGAATTCAAGGGTAAATCCAACCCTTGCCTCCCATTCCCATCGAAATTTTTCCTTGCGCATTAATAAGCAGAGTAAGCCCTTCATTAATGAGACCCTGACATCGTAATCCTATTAAAACGGCCCCTCCCCTGCGGATAAGTAAAAGACGGCGAGAGCGAAGAACAGACATCGCAAAGGAAAGGAAGGAGAAGGAAGAGGAATATTTAGAGAAATACGACCTCTGAGTAACAATGTTACTGTCATTTCGGGAAAGTTGGTTGGATGGTAGGGGATAGAGAGTAAGGATGAGAACAGGGTGGATGACATACGAACAGAAATTCACCTGCTAGAACAATTACATAGTTAAATTACTTAGTAGTTTTATCACTACAGAAATGACTTTTGAACTATTACATGAATGATGGAAATAGTTATTGCTCAATGTTTCAAAAATTCCTCCTAATTTGTACGATTTTGGAAAAAATTAAGAGGTATATCGGCACAACATATATTATTTTATCAAATGTGGAACATAAAAATAGCATTTGTGATAAATCCACAGATTGCAGAGGAAGCCATGAGGGGATTGCATTTAAGGTTGTCATGTCAGGAAACGGACTTAGGTTACATTTAATTTCTTTTTTATCACTTTCCTCTTACCAGGTTTACTATTGTTCCTAACTTTCTACTGAAAAAAAAACTAAAGCCTGCCAGCGAAAAAATAAACTAAAGATTCATTTCTTGTTTAATCGATGCAAGTGTAGTCGTAGAGTCGAAGCCTTTGCATAAGGTAGGTAGAGGTAATAGCAGTAAGAAAGTCATCCCATCATGTAAGTAGGTGGTTTTATAATGCAAACAATGTACACGTTGAATTTATCCTTAGTGAATAAAAACAAGCATTGTAGAATAATATAGCATAAAAACTAGACAGAGTTTGAACTTTTCAATGACTAGTTTAAATCCTAATTTACCTCGATGGAAACTTCTAGACCCCACCCTTTTGTATTTTACACAGCATATGCATTTTACACAGCAGATGGTAAATAAAAAGTGAAAATGGCAGAGAAAGGGGGAAAATAAAATACTGAGAATGCTGAGAATGGGAGAAAAACAAAAGGAAAGACGAGCTATGGGTTGGAATTAAGGTCAGCATGAACACGACTGCATAGGATAGCTATAGTACTGCTGTTTGGGAATACTTGGGCCGACTAATTCATGCGTTATATTGCCGTTGAGAGAGGTACTCACGGAAGAAAATGAAAGATTTGGATTCTGAAAGCCTGCGTTTGGTGGACGGAGTTAAGCAAGTGTTTTGGGGCCGAAAAGCTTGATTTTAAGCTGTAATCGCAAAGTATATTGCAAGCCCATCCAGAGACACAGTGCAGGGGTATATTTTTTGAAGGTTTAAAGACAAATTTTAAGTCTTTGGCGCCAGTAAATAAAGAAAAGGTTTCCTACAACTCCGAGTAACACATGATTTCGAAGAAAAATATTAAAAAATGCTACTAGAAGTTCGTTTTTTCCAAGTTACTTTCTCTAAATAGCATCCTTGTCTGCCGAATGTACTACTGGGCGTATTTTAAGCTTTTCCCTTAACCATATTTATACATAGTTGAAACCCTAAAGTAATTAATTTAGACTACGTATTAACGAGCTCTTACTGCAATCGCAGACATGAATTACAGATTTCGCATGGAAAAAAAATAAAATCAATATTATCTTCTCTAAATGTCCCTATATAAATGTGTAATTTTAATTAATCCAGGGAATGGTCAGTATTTAACACATGTATTTGTTTGGCTAATTTAAAATCAATTAAATACGTCATAAAATTACCGTAGTTTATGGAATGTGGAAATGAATTTGGAGAACCATAAAAACATGACATGCGAATACATTTTATCCTCAATATCTTTATTCACTTATGGCATTAAAATTGGTGAGACTATATTATGTATTGCTAATTAGTTGTAAAAGATTTTAATTTATTTGAGCACTCTAAAAGAAAAATACGCGATCAATGATTTATTTTGAAAATAATATCAAAAATAAATGACTTAAGCTTTAGCCAACTTTTCCGAGGAACTAAACTATCCTATTACTATTCTCCTAAAAATTCCATGATTCATTAAGACAAAAAGAAAAATAATACTAAATGATTTAAGATTTTCCCAGTGTATTACATTTAAATATCTTTCTCGGGCTTTGCACCGGGTGTGTAATGTTTTCCAACCGGGTGTGTAATGTTTTCATAATCTTCCGACGTTTCGGAAAACGACTCGTTTTCCATTTTCAACGCACGTGTTATTTCCACCGTGATCACTATAACACGTTATAGTGATCACGGCGGAAATAACACGTGCTTTGAAAATGGAAAATGGAAAATGGAAACAAGTCGTTTTCCGAAACGTCGGCGGATTATGAAAACATTACCCGGTGCGAAGCCAGAGATAGATATTTAAATAAAAAGAATACTACTTGATTTTAGGAGTGACAAGCATAAGGTAAATATTCACGGGTATCGTACAGTGCAATGCATTCAGTGTGGAACATTCATTTTGAAATTGGAACTGCAAAGAGACAAATTCAGGAAAAATAACAGTTACGATGAATAATTAATTAGCACGAGGGTGCAGATGTGCTTGCAAGCATTTGCAATGCCTCTTGTCCAAGATTGAAGAAGATTCAGAGGGAATTAGGAACGCATGGGAACTCATGTAGCAGCATTTATGGAGGAATAAGTGATGGAAATTTCACATAAGCCACTGGGAGGGGGGAAGGAGGGAAAGATTCAGCGATTTAAGAGACTATCACATAATCCGCTCCACTTTATAATCGAGTAATTCGCCAAGATTATCTTTTTGATTGCAAATGCATGTATCTTTGTAAAACAAAGAGCCACATTTGGAAAATGACTAAGCTATGGGTTTTTTGTATTTCCAGGCTTTCTCAAGAGGGATTCTGTGTAATCTCTCTAGGTAATGAATTCATTCGACTCTGGTATAGGTAGTCTTGTTCATTAGGCAGAGCACAATATTTTGTTATGTGACGAAGAGACTATAAAAAAGGAGACAGTTCAAGCAAATTATTGACTTAAATTATGTAAAAAAATGCAAAGAAAAAACGCATGGCAATCAATAAAAAATTAAGTAAATATTTACTTCATTAAAATTGTGAATGATTTCGTTTTAAATACTTTAAACAAAAATTTAACGAAAATAAGCGTATGATTTACATTTTTGATCCTTTTTATTTATAAAATTGGGCTTAAATAAATAATGTTCATTAAGCGACCCACGTGTTAGCAATATCACTTTTTCTCAAGACAGCTATTGCCATTGCTACATAGACCGATAACGTTTTTTTGGATAATAGTAAATTCTTAACTCATTCTCAAAAATAGACGAATAGCTTATTGTTAAAGGATCTTAAGTGTCGCCCAGACCAGGGATAATAACCAAGAGTGAGGGCTTGGTGGTTTTTACCCTACACAACACACCCTAACACAATAAGCCTTCAAATATGAAGTAAAATTTGGAATAGGCATAGGTGACCCCACTCTTCTGATACCAGCTTTAAATATTATAATAAAAGCCATTTACATCTCCATCGATTCCAGTACAGACCAATTCCTATGAGTTTATTTCAGTATGCAACCATCCGCCATAAAAACGGGGAACACATAGTTCCTGCGTAATACATTTACTTCGTTTTATGTACCCGCAGCTACCATATTGAATATAAGAAATATAAAGTGACACAAAAATGACCTAGTTCGAACGATAGTTAAACAAATTGGGTAAGCCAACGTCGCCCCTTTCCTTCGAATGAGGGTCTCGTTACCGCAAGCCAAATCGGGGAGATGAAGGTCGCAGTTTCTGCCAAGGACTCCTTTTTGAAAACAAAATTAAACTCCAGAATAAGTGTGTCATGTAACATAAAATTTAGCGTGCATTATTGATTGTGATTCACGCCAAACCGTTTTCACATGTCACATCTAATATAGAAAAACGAATGTTTGTTTGTTCCCCATTTATGCGTACCAATATCATTCATTAGATTACGATGAAACTTTGGTGAGTTTCTGAGCTCACACCTACAAAGGTTTCTCAATTATTAAATTTAATGTATAATAGGTAGAGTGCAAGTCGTTCAAACAAATGAGTGTTGGTATGCGAGCTTCACAAACAAGCGAGGAACGACAAGCAAGCAATGAAGGAGATTTTTTACGAGTTGCTCAATAACGCGCATCGGAATCATAGCAGGGAGACATTATTTGTGTTAAAAGGTACGTAATTTATTTGCACGTAGAATACGGTTTGGTGCATTGGTTTCTTTGTTTGCTTTTATTTAATTCTTATATTCGATATTCGTATACGCTCGGCTTTTTCCTCAAATTGGATTTTTAAGCTTAAAAATCTTAAATTTTTGCAATACTTTAACAATTGAATATTTTAAATACCTAGAAATTGCATTAAAGGCATGGAAAAGAAACTCATGCCATCAATTGTGCACAACAAAATCCTGTGTAGGTACGAGGAATTAATTGGACAAGGTCTCAAATTCGTTTGTGTCTGCTTTGTATATGTGTACCTACTTAGTAAGAGAAAGAGGAATTGCAACGCATGCCGGGCACAGCTAGTTAAATATTAATAAAATAATTAGGATTTTAAATATCTTACTTTGTCAATGTGACTTTTCTCGTCATTACAGCGAGCAGTGAATGAAGTGCGAAAAATTATTTAAATACTAGTAAGTACATTTAGTTTTGCATTAAGAGTACATTTCGAGAAAAATGTCGAAGTTGGACAGTTTTTAAGATACGAAGTGCATCCAGAAATTAAGTTCTGTTTGGCAGCTCAAGAAATAAACAAGTACATATTAGGGAGCAAAATTTAACTTGAAAAAAATCTTGAGACCTCAAATGGTCTTTCTGCACCACTCCCAATATTTCGTAGGCACTTGCCATAGTGCGGCACCAGCTATTGCATTCCCCCTTCATAGAAAGGTGCCGCTCGTGATGCCAACCTAGTAGCAGCATGTTATTTGATCTCGTCATTATTGTTGAACCTCTTTCCACCAATGCTCGAATTCAGGAGCAAAAAAAAAGTCTGAGTCAGGTGTTCAGGCTGTATGGTGGGTGGTTTATTTGCTCTCAACCAACGCTCTTGTATAAAGTAAAAGTTTTTACGCCACATTCTTAGTGTGAGGAGGAGCATTGTCATGAATCAAAACAATACCGCTGGTGAGTATCCATCGGAGGCGGGATTTCTTTTAACTTTGTTTGCCATTTCAAACCAGCACCACGAGGCGTACACAATCAGGTAACTCATAACGGCGTCAACTCCTCAATAGGTCACGGTAAGTATCGCGCAAGCGCGGAACTTCAATCTCAGTGTAACGGTGGTAAAAAAAATATAAACGGTGCTTACTTTCTAGCAGTACCTAGTAGGTAAAGCTAGTCCAAGGTAAAGGTTAGCTAGGTTTATATTTTGTTATCTATACTAAGCCAACTGTTTTGTTTTGTCATAGTTATTCTAATTAAACTTTATATTTTGTCAAACTTAGCCACCAGTCTTCCCCATCCCCGCAATTTTAATCTATTGAAATATACAATTTTCTAGGCTACACAAAAAATATTTTACAGGGATTGTGATAAAACTTAAAAATTCACGTCTCTAATAAAGCGGCTGTAATAAAGCGAATGTTTTCACCGAGTAATCGAGTAATATTTACAAAGTAAAATGTAAGTTTCTAATGGAAATGAGGTAGAAAATATACACCAAATCCGTTCTGTTTTTAGAATTAAATCAAAATGAGGGATACTGAGAAATTCAATATTTATATGTGAGGGCGCCTTTCTTAGAAATTGAACTGGAGAATGATGTGTACAGGAAGGGATTCGGCGAAAGATTTAAGGCGAGGATTGGAGCGGAAACCATCTCTATTTTTGATCTCCCTCTCTTAGTCACGCGAGAGTGAATCTATGTGCGGGCACAGTATATCACGTAGCCGCATCTAGAAGGAATGGCTCCAACTCATCCTTGAGGGGTTAAATAAGGAGACTAGGGTGCAGGGACAAGAAAGAGAAAATTCGGGTACGAAAGTATTCATAAATATACCCTTTTAACTCCTTCACGTTTTAGAATAAATTTATATGTTTAACCAACTTTTTATAACACGTATTTAAATCATTTTACGCTGTGCTTGAATTTACTTCCTATAGCTTACTCCAAGGCTGCTCACGAATTATGAAAGTTGATCGCTAGAAGTTTTTGCCCAAGAGACAGTTTTGGTTGTACTGCTTTTTAATGGATTCAGCACTGGCCTTTTTACGTTGTCTTACGTAACTAAAATGTTTATGACTAAAAGAATTGTTAAAGATAAGCAATTTAAAAGGTTTTTGGCATTTGGAATCACCAAATAAGAAAAAGTCGAGGGATAAATAAAAAAGAAAATGCGGAATCCCTTGCTATTTGACAGATTTTGTTTTATTTGAGTTGACATTACTGAAAAAACAATAATCCCTTAGTGCTGAACAAATAATTTTTTTTATATTCATAAGCATTATTAACGATTCAATGGACAGAAGTCAACCAGAGTCAAATTAGTCTCATATTTATGGTGGCTTTGAGCATTAACTTCTAAAAAATCACTCATTTTTTGCCTAGCCTTGCATGTGATGTATGGCAGTCTCAAAAGAAGCATACAGTTTGTATTCCTACCATAGGAAGTTTTAATCATTATTGGCATGATAAAAGTAAATTTTGATGAAAATTTTACTCATCAAATTCCCAACTACGATCATAAAATAATTATGACAAAGAATCTGCGTGTATCTCACTCCGTGTTCAGCCTTATTTTTACTATGGTATTCTTGTTCCACAATACTGATGACAAAAAATAATTATATTCTTGCTTACTATCTCATTCAAAATATTCCATTGATAGTACAATCACAAGTGACAGCTCACAGGTGCATATTAAACGAAGCTGGTGAAGTATTTGCTGAAAACTTTGGCACAATCTGGTGAGTATAACTCGGGGGGTACTCTCTTCCACGGTGGATTAAAGAATTTATCCTTTGAAGTTCTTTCATTCCAAGGAAAGAAATTTCTTGACGATGGGAGAAAGGATTGAATGGCGAATAGATTAAAATAATTTATCTTGGGAAATAATTTGAAAGAACTCAAAGAGAAGAACTTTGCCTCTCGAAAGAGAAATAATTAGTTATTTGCTAGTAGGCGAAGGAGAATTCGGAAGGTAGAGAGTTGCTCCTCCGGAAACTGAGGTGGAGAGAAACAGTCTCAAAAGTTTGGATAAGAGAGCTTAAATTTTTAGCACTGAGTTAAGCTTGAAAATGCAGAAACTCTATTTGTTTTGCCTTGGTGAGTAAGTAATGAGAATGTTTGTAAAAAAAATGGAAATCACTCGAAGGTGGAAATGAAGATCTTGGTTAATTATGTTTACATCAATCATCATTAAAAAGAGAATCTTAAAAATTTTATGCATGTCATAATTATTGGAACGACAGAAAAATTTGTATTTCTCTAACAAAATATTAGCATTGAGCTAAAGAGCTGGTGGTAGCACTAAGATTTGACAAGGTAGACTTGGTGGTAGAGACCTTAATTAGATTCAAGCATTGGCTCGTATCATTTAATCATGAGTTAAATATATATTTATTCAAATAAGTGAGCCGACAATGGTATATACATCCTGCATGAACATGAAAATATGAGTGAATAATTCTCGTATTCCGCAATTTCAATGAGAATGGGAAAACTGAGCGTGCAACGCATTAATACCAGGATGGATAGAGCCAAAATCCAAGAAAACAAATCAGGTTGAGGATTAGAATGAAGTCGTTTGAATTGAAATCTTTTAGGACAAGTACCCCGTTAATCAAGTTTCTTAAAATTCTTCGTACACACTCGCGTCCTCTATCCTTACCTCCTGCCTCATTTATCGATGTAGGTTGGTTGATTCTCGATTAAAAAAACGGATAGTTATTTTGAAAGGCGTAATAGATGCAGTGAAAGTACAGGGCGTAGCGGACTTCTGGGTGAAAACTGGCTCACAAATTTTTTAAGCAGATATAGGACATTGCGGCTTGAAGCGAGCGAATAGTCGCCAATCCGTGAGACTAAGGGAGTGTACACATCCCGCACACCATTAAAACTCACGGAGGCCGCATACCTTGCAGGATGACTACAAATTATCCTCGTCCTGCATCCATCAAGATGGTGAAGCTAAATCTAGAAAGCCAAGGCCTATAGGTGAATGCATGGCAAGCTATTTCCTTCAATTATACTAAAGCCTCTCCAGCCTGATTAACAGTCGTCGAACCAATGGCTCATTACCCGGCAATGGTTGGTAAGGACTAGCTAACATCAATGGACAGATGAGTAAAACGAAATGAAGTTACAATTATGACTTTGAACTTACAATGTAGCATACGAATCACAATATTGTTCCGACTTCCTTATAAGATACATTGACATTAAGACCAATACTACTGAATTGGCTATAGAGCAAGAGAACCAAGGTTTTCCAGCATCGTAGAAACATTTACAAGAGACAATTCAGATTCCTCAAAAAGGTATTACTTTTTAAATCCGAGAAAAATTGTACATGTTAACCTATAACTCCATTCTTTCGCTATATCGTAATTTAAAAAAGATGAGATCTCATCTCATATAAAAATAAGTGCCAATATGACATGTACCCCAGGGCAGTCGAAAATTTACTCTGCTCTCATCAGTGACATTTATATGAGAGCTATAAAGAGACATTATATACACGTTTACTTAATATTTAATTACTTACAGTGAAGGTCACCAAATAATGCCACCAAGAACTCACCTGAAATGTAAAATAAGACAATGTTTTACACTGTGAACATGAAAATAATACAATTTAACTAAATTAGCGGTAACAACTATAAATCAATATATCCATGATTCTAATTAAGCATCTAAGTTACTAGAAACTGAAAGCTGTTAACTGTTCTTTCTATAAATACATTAAATACATCCGTTATAAATGTAATGGTACCCCACATAATGCTTTCAAAGAATAAAAGATAACTTTTAGATAAATAAAAACCCAAAGAATAATTAACAATCGTTAAAATATTTTTAATCAAATTACACACGATGTATGTAAAGCCACCACAGTAAATGCAAAAAAACTAAATGTTTACACCACGGTAAGTCAAAAACCAATACATGATTACCATAACGTCATCTAATTTGTGGAGAAAAATTCATGAAGATGACTCTTACCAGCCTAGACTTTTCGCTATTACCACTTATACCCTCCGCGCCTTGTGTAGAAAAAGTGGTGCATTTTTTTCGGGGCCTATTACGCATTAGAGTTCTTAGTGGGTGTGCTACATTTTTAACACTCAGTACATATCACTGTAAGCATGTTTTTACTATTTTTGGTTCATACAATCAGCACCTTATTTATGACAAGAAGATTACTTTCTATCACCCAGACAAAACTTTCTCAAAACGTTAAGCGGAAGACTAAAAGAGGGATATTGTCAAAAATGCCGTGGTAAAAATTTCTTCATGTGAATTCAATGCAAATTTATAATAATATTTAATAATTTACAACCATATATTGATGGCTGCATTAAGATAACGATATAATTTTGTCATAAAAACTATTTAACTAGCAAAATAAAGAAATGAATTGAACAAAGTCGCGCTTGGTACGGCTGAATAGCACTTATATGACTTCCGTGAGGGAAAACGGCAGCACCGAAGTGTACAAAGGCGTTTATATGAGTAGCAACACAGAATAGTATGACTTTTAGAGCCCCAAAATTTATTTTTCAATTAACAATTAAATAAAAAACTAAATACTGGGAAATTCGACAATAAGACCATTGTGTACAATAAATCATATTTTTCGCGATGTGATAGTGTACGTGATTCCCTCCTATTACTCAGCACCAGTAGTATTTAAAAAGATCATTTCTGAGCAGAGAAACTGATTCTTGACAACAATGGCTAACTAATGACTTTTCTCCTTTTTACAAAATTTAATCGTCTGTATAAGTAAAAATCTCTATGACTGAATTAGTGACAAAATTACCCATAGTTTTAGAGTTAGTTCCAGGATGACGTAGATCCTCTTTCGGTATGCTGTCAGCAATTCATCGTTCCGCATCATCAACCGACAGATGAATGACTGAGAGGAACACCCGGTGGATGTAGAAGAAAATCTCAAAGTAAACTCCACTGCTAGATTTGCTTTCGACAAACGTTTGTGCGGAAGCGACGGGATGGTGCGGCGGCACTCTCGTAGCCGAGACAATAACAGTAATTCTTAATGAAGTAACCCACTCGGGACGTATAGAGGGCACCAGAGCTCAACTCTCTCTCTCTCACTCCGTCTCCGTTCCGCTATCTGTGGCATTCTCTCTCCCACTCTATGTGTAGCCGAGCGGTCCCACTTCCACGAACAATCGCCAGAGTGCACACAAAGGTTTCATTCGTGTTATCGCGGCGGAAGACATGCACGGGGGTGTGTTTAATGCAGGTTGAGGGTCGAGGTAGGGGATGCCCATTAGTCGGGGCCAGGTTAATGCACTGAACGTAGGACCCCTTCTGCGATTGCAAAACATCACCAATTCACGCCATTAGCAATTAACGAGCGTGTTTTCGTTGTCTGCTCAATCGCATTACAGATGGATGACCTTTACCTTCGACGGAACTTTTTAACACTCGAAAGGATGTAAGAGACCGGAATGCGAGGGCGAAAATTCAAAACTGAAGGCATCAAAAAGTAAGCAAGAAACTCAATTATGACACGGGATTGAAAAAAGAGTAAAAAAAGGACGAAGTTATAATTTAAGGATGATTTTTTTCTCTCATGATAAAGTTTACTAAATGTTAGGCATCGATAGGTAGCAACAAGATATCCAATATTTTTTCCATGCGTGCCCATGGAATCTTTGTATAAAAACTTGATACATATTAAAATGAGCTGTGGTGAATCACTTGACGTTTATTCATGCAATAAAGAAATATCACTTTAACACAGAGTTTTACGCTAAGATTGGAGATGAAGTTTAGACCGACATGTCATTATCAGGCCTAATGCTGTAAAAGAGACTTCCCTCATGAAGAGATGAGATAATTGCACTTTTTAGTGATAAGTACCATAGAAGAATCAAAAGCAAGCATATCATTTCTTAGCATGTACTATTGCCAATGTAATGAGAGAAAATTATGGGAACGAAAAGAAGGTTTAAACTATAAGGTTTAGGAGAGTAAAATAACTCAAACCTCAGAAATAACTTCTTAAGCATGAATTAAGTGAAACAATATTGCTCAGTCACAAGTGTAAAAATAAGCATTAATGTTTATATTTAAAACTGAGATAGAAAAACACATCCCGTGTACAGCAAACACATATTTTTACGTATGCATATAAAGGAAACGAACAGAAATATCTGGATAATGTAAGAATGGGGTGAAAGGGACGAAGCAGTGAACTCTCTCCTGCCAGTCTTGCAGAGTAAGCCCCGCGGAGCTCGTTACTTTTCAAAGAGGCCGTCAGGGCGGAATCAAGCGAAGTAGGGGGTAGACGAAGATGCACTGCACGGGGTCTCCGACCTCGACAAACCATGGGACGGAGAGAAGGACGGGTAGACAGTGGGGACGGGTGGGGGGGGGGTTGAGGAATGGGGTAGCGGGGGCGGCGACGCAGGTTAGAAAGCGAGCTTGCTTTCTCGTCCACGCGCACAGTGGGACCGGCTGATGAGTCTGCCTCGCTTCCCAGCACTTCCCTTGAAGCGACAAAAAGGGATTGCCTTCACCCCCACTCCCCGCCACCAGAACCCCTTGAAAAACCCTTGCAAATAGTCCATAGTGTGCGTAAAATCATAACTTAGGAACCTAACTTAAACTAGCCGAACAATCAATTGTAAGCGAGGTAGCTTGATGGAACATTATAATGAAGATAATATAAATTGCCAATTACTTTTTCACACTCTTACTATTGTTTACTTTTCCACTTTTGATGATACGCTTAGTTGAAAGTAATAGAAAAATAACTTTTGTTCAATGATTCTCGCAACTAGCGAGCGGTGATATTACGTTTTCTTTTCATGCATTGTCCTTATAATCATGGAAAACGGTAATTACTCCAGAAAGTCAATTCTTACCATAGTATTTCTAAGAAAGTAGTCAATCAAATAAAACTAATGACTTAAGGAACATCGCCAAATTCGATATTCGCATTTAACGACATTAACAATAAGGTTAGCGCGCGGGTAATTTACAGAGTTACCAATCATGCGAGTACCAAATATTGCAATGTACAATATATCCTTGTTAACTCTTTGCTTCCATTTACTGATTAATTACTCGGAATCTACCTGGATTCTCTAAAGTCCTCTTTTGAACTCAAATAAATTGTGCTTCGATAGAATGCATGCTATTTTTAAGCATAATATGAGCTGGTATTCATGCATCAATGTTGGGAATGGTTCAGCTTTTATAAACATTGTATAAGACAATACAACAGCTATTCTCTAACTCTCCATCATTGATCAAGTAATTCCTTTATTGAGAAAAATATTTATTTTTACATCCCAAGGTTTTCTCTGTTTGAAAAACACCGTTAAATACACCGCATAATAGTATATTTAAGTCATAGGAAGACCAATATTTCGTCCTTGACCCATTAGTCACGAATCATATGCTAAACATCACGCCTGGGATACAAGAGACGCCAAATGAAGTAAAATTTTAGCAAGTGATTAAACGTAAGCGTGTGCGGTAGACATGTAATGTTTAAAACTCGTCCCGAAGATATGCATGTCGTTGATTATATAAGTTATGTTTTTTGCCATTAATTAGCCAATTAAGTCGATTTTCTCTGAGAATACAACGGCAGAATAGAGGTCGTAAATGCCTCATCAAAGAAAACGAGTGACTTCTTTGGTCAACCAATCATAAACTATCGCAGCGGGGACTGTAATACCACCAGCAACGACAAAGTGAAATTCAGGAGAAAATAAAATAGATGGATTCGCCTTGGACCGCAACAAAAAAATAAAAATTTGTTGTCTGCATAAGATATTGTATTTAAATTTTAAAATCGATCAGTTGATTAACATAATTCAAGTTCATTAGCAAAGAGATTTGTGAATTTGTGATTAAAATTACTGAAACAAATGAGTTTCATTTGTATTTAGAATCGGAGTTATATAATATGTATTAAAAATTAACATAGTTATGAAATGAACGGACTCAGGGTTGACTATTAGAGTTGACTACTATATCTCTAACGCGAAATTAATGAAAAATATAACTTTGCAAACTCTACTCGGGAAAAAATCAATCATTTTTAGGCGAATTACCCATCTTCAAGTGCAGCTTTAGATAAGTATTTTTTCATCTCTTCCGAAATGATGAATTATATTAGAAATATATTTAGTACTAAATAAAATATAGTATCTCCAATTAAATTTCTTTGTATGGGAGATTTTGTTTAAAGGAGCTAGAGTCTGCAATTGGAACTTAGGCCACGCAATGTCGTTAAATTAAGGAGATAAGTTAGGCTCAAAAGTTATGTTCTTGAGTCGCATTCAGTGTGCAAGGACTTTCACACTGCTACCCTCCCCCTATTCCCTCCCACCCTCGCGGCAAACCTTCGCTGCATTGCACTGCAGCGGATCCTTCCGTATCACCGGAGGGCGCTCGCAAATCTAATTACTCCCGACAGTCTGGCTGGGGAGTTCTGGCGCTGCCGCCGTGTCCGCATCCACACACGGTTCTCCGGATGACTGGTATGAAGGGGGTGGATATTGGTGGAGGAGGTTGGAGAAGATAATGGAGGGGGTGTGAGCGTGAAGGGGGTTAAACTTCAACCCCTGTACATGAGTGAGGCCAAGTATTCCTACCATTCGAACTTTTTACGAGGAGACGAAGGAAGCAAAAAGGGACGCATTCAAATAATTCCACTATTAGAACAAAGTAGGGAAAAGTTAAGTCTTTGAAACTGGGAGTTAAAGCATTTTCGAAGAATTTGGAAGTATTATTTTAAATTTAATTCGAAAAAATATGGCTAGCACAAAAAAAATCTTTGTGTATAGCAACAAGGCTATAAATGGATGGAGATTTATCGGTGGTAACGATTTTTAAATAAAAAAAACAACACTCTACCTGAGGAGTGATGAATACCCGAAGGGAAAAATGCCTTTTTTCCGCTGTTTTCCGTAATTTACTTTTAACGATTACGTAAAGCTGAGGTGATATAGTGTCTTAATTTTTCAACAAGTATATTTTCTAATTGAATTAGTATAACGCTACCGTAAACTAGTAGGCAAAATAGGCTAAATAAAGTAGTAATAAAATAATTTTTTTTCTAAGGTACGTTACTCTTTCCCTAGATTTAATATAACTTCTTGTTTCATTGGCTGAAAAAAGAGACGGGACACAAGACTTTCACCTTCTTTCTCCTTTTTAAAAATTGTAATAAATATTATCTTTTTGTCCAATATTTTCCTTGAATTTGATGGTTCATTTTCAATCATTTGGAAAAACTATGGATCTCTCATTATTTTTAGCGATTTTATTTCTTTAAACATATGCTTTTAGCATTAGCTTTCTCCAATTTGTAAAAAAAACATCACTCTTAGCCTATTCTTTCAATTATGCTCCCATAAATTTATATATATAAAACTATAAAAAACTGTGCATGTTTTTTTTGTATTTACTTAAGCCTAATTTCAAATATGTGAACCGTTTAGTACGTGGAGGAAACAAATATGGACTTTATGAACACTCCTCGACACGAACACTCCTCGACTAAAAATATTTGCATACATGCTTATTAACATAACTGGGAAGTATCGTCCTATTATAACAGAGTATCCAGGACCGTTAGTCATGGCACATGCATGACAAAGGCTAATAATCTAACTAGATCTTTGATCGATGGATTCAAGAAGAATTGGGAAAAGTCAAGCTTAAATAATACTTAACAATAAGATACTATATTAATTACTGGTTTGCATTATTGAGCGTAATTTTTTAAAGTGAAATCGTTTAAAATAAACTAGATATTTAGGATAGAGGCTTACAGTACACTAATTGTAGGTGTTTGAAAAGTGGTAATTAAAAAACACAGAACAGCAATATGGAAATAGGAAGATGAGGGACAAATAACTCTGCTTGTTGAGTAAATGTGGGAAACTGTTTGAGGAAGTTAGTCGATGAAACAAGAAACAACACTGAACTTTGCTGTGAACTTGGTATGGAGGTCAACTCATAGCTTTTTAGTACGTGAATGCATAATATGTTAAAGTACACTATCTGAAGTGATACGGAATGGGTTTTACTTCACAGTGACGTCAACATGAAAAGCCTTCAAATGGGCTAACATTTCTGATCGTAACTTTCGTCTGATGAAAATATGTGAACCGTTACATAGCTAACTTGATCATTTCATTATTTTACTGACATTATAGATTATTATTACTCATTGTATTATTTATAGGCATTCAAAATTTCAAAAAACACGTACACAACGATAGAAATCTCTCATGAAATATGAAATTGGATCCCTGGTCCTAAAGTTTTACTCAAAAACTTAATAAAATACAAAGAAAAGCAGCACACCTCATTAAAAACAGTTACGGGCGTATATATAGTGTCTCACAACTTTTAGATGGATTAAGGTTGGAGCCCCTAGAGACTCGGAGGCTACACGCTAGGCATAGGTTGCTTGATATATTCAGAATTGATATTTTTCAGAGCAACATAAAGGATATTATCATGACTCCTCGCTAAATCTCTAGGTCTGATAGATACGATAAAATAAGAGAGATACTCCTGCCGAACAGATGGGTATAAAAACTTGTTCTTTCCGTGCGCTATATGCGACCACAATAAAAACTGTGCTCCACTAAATACACTCCCATAATACACGTCGCCATTCCACCTTTTAAAACCTTACATCTTTACACGGCTGGTGTCCTAACACCCTCTGCCACACGCACATATAGTGGCTTGCAGAGTATTATGTAGATGTATATGGTTACAGTTCAATTTAAACATCAAAACTTGAAAAAAAACAATAAGATGCAAGTTGCACATTTGGCTGTCGAGGAGGCTGGACGTATGATGTAGGGCATTAATTAAAAACGAGTTTCACGTTCTGCGGGAATGCTGAAGTGTAGTCCCTCGGACGGAGGTTGTACAGTCAACGACGAAAGAGTATCGATTGAGTTATCGAAAACGCCGAGTACGGAGTGGGGACCGGAAATCCTTACCGAAGGAACACGGGACTGCATGTACTTAAGTAGGGAAATGCGACCGGGACACGCGGAATCCCTTTTACTCTTTCCGTGAAGGAGGATTCTTGACCACAGGAAAATGGGAATGGAACGTGAAATTAAAATAAGGACACTATGAATCATTGTCTGGCTTCTATCCCGCAAAGTTTCTCGCTGCATGTTTATTCAGGTCGATGTACGAGCTACACATCCAGCAATATTTCAGAAACCTTTCGGCTGTGGAATACTTTATACTCCTCCTTTCCCCTAAAGTACTCGCTTTTGCAGGAAGAGATTTGGTCGTACAAAGTTGAGAATTTAATGTAAAATATACGAGATAACACAGTTTTGCTTAGTTTTTGAATTTTCTGCTGCCTATTTATATTCATGTTAAAAATTGCACTAATGTATAAAGAACTCCGTTTTAAAAAATGCCGTAATGCTTAATCTTTAGACTACCTAATGTTCCGGCAAGACATGATAATTTTAACAAAAGAGCAATCTTAGGCTGGACTAAGTGAAATACCTTTATCACGGAGCCAACTAAAAAAGAAGTACATAACATTCTACTCGAGAAAATTTAGTTTATTGCAACCTAGAACGAAACTTAACGCAGCAATTTCCTACAACAGTAGGGGATATTCATTTTAATCCAGGCAAGTTAAATGTTTGAAAGCAAATGTTAAAAGCATGCTTTAAGACTTGGATAATTCATAAATAATTTTCAACTAGATGGTAATTCTCAGAGATGAATTGTGAGATACCAGTCCTATGCGATGTTACATGCCCGTATCATGGCAGAGATACGGGATGTTTGTTTCATGGTCATTTTTACGTCTGCAATAAAATATTTATGAATCATAACCTTTCAAAAATAATAAATATTTTTTGTAACATTTTATTTTCATGTAGCTTAATGTAAGTTAACTATCGCTATAGAGCCATTTACGGATTATATTGCGAAAATTGATGCATCTATAGCGGGATCAATATTAAGCTATCATTACGTTTGCCCAGCAATTTTGTCACGGATAATTTAATAAAATATGCAAAAACGATTTCAGACATATTTACTTACCTAATTTTTATGCCAATTTTATTCCATATCTCTTGACAAAAATCTTTTTTAACGAAATTCACGCAATCTGCTGACAAAAAAACACCAATTTTAAATCTACCAAAAGTTACTCTCATAACAGATTGTAAAAATAAATGCTCTCAGACAGGCACATTGCCTTGCCCTTGCAAAGTAGTGTTCAAAGTAGTTCCATACATTGTTAAGCTGAAAAGAAAATTATGAGCAATTATCGTTTTTAGAGTAGGGATCATTGGGGAATTCACGGCATATGAAAAGTCGTTGACGCCCAAATAGAATAAATGGTTGTGATATATGTTGCACCGACCAAAAACTCTGTAACAAGGGATAACCATGTGAATTAGAAGAAAAAATATCAAAGAAAAAACCTCATTCATTCAATTATGCCAATTTTCCCCTTATGAACGAATTTTCAAGCTTACATCAAGCGAAGTGTAAAGGAATACAGCCGAAACCAGTAAAAATGGACTATTCAAAACGGTAATATGCATCATAAAAATAAAAATTTGTGAGGCAGATACAGTTAGGCCCAAAGTAATGTAATGATGAATACAGTGGAACCATGAATCCATTGAGAATATTTGGATTAAAAAATGGGATATCAGAAAAATCTGCACCGATTGCGAACAACAAACCTACTGACTCGATCGAAGCTAATTGGCATTAAGTTTTCTGGAGAAAAGCCGTGCTCAATTCAAACAGATATTTGGTGTTTCAGTGTTTAAATTTAAATCACAGGAGCTATCTTTTGCTTCCATTAATGCCATCATTAGTAGAAGTAAGTCTAAAATTTTATCAGCACTTCAAAAATTCAAATTTAACAACATATCCATCTATGATTTAATTTATGATACTTCGATAAATGATTATTCATAGTTGAATGATGAATATGATGAATGAATGAAACATTGATCACTTCATGCCTCATCATTATATCTTCACGTCTCTCACCTGTTATGAAAAAAGTGAGGACCAAGTCTAGCACTTTTTGATGGCGCCATTCCAAAGTTATATTGCCCGTAGAAATACTTATGTGTATGTGATTTCATGAGATAATTAGCTAGATACGCCATATATACTAATAACATAATGAACAACTACTGGATACATACTGATAGTTTATGCTGTCTTTTTGAACCAATGAAGTTAATCGACATCCTTGACCTAGAATTGAGAATTCTCTTATGAAGAGGAAAGTTGATTCAAAATTATGGATGGGTAGAAAATAGCTTCGCAATCAGTCGCACAAAAATTTCGTGTTTACAATTCCAAACGTATAATGGTTCCACCTACGCCTGAGGTAAGCTCGTCGGTAAACAAATGGCTTATTTTCTTTGCAAAAAAATTACATCCTAATAAACATATCTCTCCCTCATTTGAGGACAATCGAGATAAAATTAGCCTGATGGAAGTCGGCTCAATTCCACAGAGTTCAGAGAGGTATTACTCATAATTTGAAACGAGTGCTGGCGCGCATGGGGTTGACCACTTGATGGCGTTCGCGCTCCACTTGATCCTTCCGGCGAAAGAAGTTTAATGAAGGGCTTCGTGTCCCACCAACAGTCAACAGCCAGCGCCGCCCAGCGGTTCATTCGCGCGAAGGCACCATTCTGTGCGAGGGCCATTGTTCGATATTAAATTTTGTAAAGCACTCCCAGGGCCTCATTGCGCAGACAACGGCGGACAAGTATGAGAGCTGGAAGGGGTGACTCGCGATTCCGAATGGAAGGAAATTTCGAGTGGCGAAAGCGCTTTTTTTTGGAATCGTATGAGAGAACTCTCAAATAGCCCGCTTAAACTGTCCGCATAATGCCGTTCTGAATGCGGCGGCGCCGGCTTTTACTGGCTCTGTTATCACGGCAGTTCGACTTCATGTATTTATATATTGAACAGGAGGAAGAACAGCTGTAAGGAGCACGATATTGTCATCAACAGGAAATTCAAGATCGTGGAAGAGAAATTAAACATTAGGTTAGGATGAAATTAGAAATAGTAATGATCCACAAAAATGATCAATTAAAATTTAATTTTAGGCTAATAATCTAAGGCTAATTTTAGAATAATAAAATCAAAAAAGGTTTAATTTTTTATGATACCTTATTGAAAAGTTTTTATCTTGGATAAGAAAATAGCTCAGACTGGTGGCTTATATATCATGAAGAACTATACGTTGCTTCACCTAATGCATGTTAATTTGTTATTTGCGCTCTCCATTGTCATATAGAGATACGATATTACAGAGTAACTAAGTGTTCATCATTATGAGTCAAATTAAAAGAGTTGAGAACAGCGCAGAATAGAATTTCTTCTTGATTTGCATATCACGATAGCCACAAATACAGACTAGGTACACATTTAAGCATAATACGTTCAAAACTATTGGTTTTATAAAATTAACATTTCTCAAATAAGAGAAATGCTTTTATTAAACTAATTTGATATAATTTGTTTTTAAATCTCGCCTGAATATGATGATATAGTTGCTGGAACAATGTAAAAATATCTTATCGTGCTATGTAAGATATATAAGCAATTGAGAGTGCTTAGGGAGATCTATTTTTGGTAGTTTTTCGGCTTTAAAATCATTTATTCTCAACTGCAACATTTTAGCATCACATGCTGGAGTAATAAACTGGTGCAAATGGATTCGATGAAAGTGTATGCCATTTTCAATACGATTAAATATAACCTATGTATTAATTTTCCCACCAAAAAGAGGGCTCTATATACTTTTCCTTTATATATTTTTTCGGATACAAATATATTTATTTTTGCAAGGCCTATAAAAACGCGAACGAGTTAGCGTTTTATCCTATCTTCTGATAAAATCAAGAGATAATCCGCAAACAACCTATCCCATGACAATGGGAGGAAATTGAAAAAATACGCCGACGACCCGAGCCACGTTAAAGACCCTCGGAACACAGCTACTTAGGTAGATAAAAAAGCTCGTAATGGAAACGAGTTATCAACACCCGATTTATGTTATGGATGACTCACTCCACAATTAGATCGGGTAAACAAAATTTCAACCAGTCCTTCGTCCCCATACCTTTAAAAAAATATTTAAAAATATTCTACGCGATTTCCATTCTCGCTGAGGCAATAAGAAACGAGAAGAGCCATTATCGAGGGCCCAGTATAAAATAAAAACAAAAATATCTGAGAATATTTTCTTATTTTTGCAAGGTGGCTTTTTTTCATGAAAGGTGAAGGTACGTAAAAACTGCTCGTAAGAGTCTCCTCCCCGCGTTTCATCACACCTTTACCATTTCGACCTTTTCGTGAGGCCATCACGAGATGAGTTGTAGGGCAGGCTGGGATGCGGAGAGGAAATGAGAGAGAAAGAGTCGTCTCACCGACGCCCTCTAATGCGACTTTCACCCTGGCGTCTGCCCTTTCAACCCCCGAGGCTCGAAGAAAACCGCCCCCACTAACAATCACCTTTCACTCCACACCACCTCCTAATATCCGTCGCGCGAAGGATGAAATTGACCATGGAAAAATTGCGTTAAAAATGTAGGTAAAAATCCTCGTAGAAGGAACGCCTTGTTTAAATATCTTGGTTAATAATTTCATTCCTAACATTAACCCTATATGGACGAGTGAGTCAAATAAGTTGTTTTAAACTCATTAAAATTTCTGATTTCTGAGAGGCTTTATTATTTAGTTGCTGCGCTACACAGAATTGCAACGCTATGGATTAAGTGTATGGAAATTTGCGTCTCTTTCGGCGGTTTGATTAAACAATTTGACGCTATACACTGACAAATGTTTGACGGTATTCATGGACGATGGCGTGCCTGGTGGAGCTCTGAAGCAAATAGTTTCAGCTTTCATATGAAGAAAAATATTGGGAAAGTTTAAAAAAAAGGTCTGATATGAAGGTTATGTTGAAGTATACCTTGGGTAAGTACTATTATGTAAAGAAATATTTTAAATAAAATATATACGATACAAATACGTCACATTTCAAAATGGATATATTATGAAAATCAATTGCAATTTTTATTAAATGCTTATACAGCACTTTGAAAAAACTAATAGTTTTTTTTAAACTAATAGTTAATAAAAAAATAACAGTAGCAGTATAATATTCATGCTGATGTTCCATAGTTATGTCCGTAGAGGGTTAATTTACTGAGCGTGGAGATATGACGAATAGCACTACGTAAAAACGTGCAACTCGTGACCTGAACCTTGGCAAGTGATTGCCATCACGTTGGTATTGAATGACGACGATCACTCGTTATAGCCTGGGTCGTGAGTAACTTTTTCATTTTGCTGCGTTCTGCAACAGTTTCTCGTCTAATAACTTTTACTGACGATGGAATATTGGCAGTCAATGGGAGCGGAATTTTTATATTTTCTTTTTTCTTCTGAAAATCTTTTATACGTGATTTTTGATCCAATTCTTATTCATATAATTTTTTATCTTAAGATATTTAATCAATCAATCTGGTAAAATTTCCCGAAAATTTGTCTTATCTGCAAAAAACCAGGACGGATGTTGCGATTCTCTGGATTATAGAAGAATAGCCCATGGAAATAGCAGAACCTCCAGCAATAGAGTGGTGCTCGTAATACCGTTGTGTGTGTAATTTGGGAATAGCGGAAGGATTCGGAAGGATTGCCTCTACCAAATCTTATGGTGTGATAAAGACTGTGGTCTTGAGGTCATATGCATTCTTGAAGTGAGGTGGTTGGCTAGGTGAGAGATTTATGAAGAATAAAGAAAGGATGGGAGAATGATTAATAGCCTTACAGACGAGTGACATACTGCCAAGCCAAATACCGGATCTCTCCTCACTCATTCGAGGGAGTCTTCAAGATTGACAACAGCTGTGGCATGGCATACATCGAGCAGACGGGCCTGCAAGAACACGGAAGGGTGATGAAGAACAAATAATTCCACTTCTCCGTTATGGCAGAACACATTCATTCAGAGCCGTCAAATTGGAGGAAGCCACCGTGATTACCAGGGAATCTCGATACTTTCCAAGAGTTATTCGAGAAGCTATCGAGATTTATAAACACCCGTTGAATTTCAACCAGGAGGGTGGATATCACCTCTACAGCTACTCAAAGAGACTCCGAACAAATTTAAATCACGAAAACGCGTTGCAACGGGTAATAATCGGCGCCAAAAAGTGAAAGATTGTCAGGTCTATATAATGCCGTCCACTCTCCGGCATCATCACTTCGACCTGAAGACGCCTGCTGGAACGCAGGCAAAACTGTTATCACCAAAATCAAGAACACGGTGAAACCCCCAAAATGCAGCCTACATCAGGGTGATAGCCTGCTCTAAATAAAAAGCACCAAGAGGCTCACAGATTAACGTTCCATCCAGCGGACGAAGTACAAGACTTAAAGTGCCTCCCATCAAAGAAAGGAACTGAATTTCCAATCCAATTCCCTCCCAAGTCACAGCAATGATTCGATCGCCAGACCTCAGGGTGAAATGCCAAAACTTCAGCCTCCATGTAAACTTAATCCCAGGGTGTATACAGAAAAATTATAATTATTCCCTTATTTGGTAAAGAGTAATACTCCCTCTTGGAAAAAAAGCAGTATTTTTATTTCGAGAGAAAATTTCTCTACGCTATCCAGTTTGTTTAAATTATTATAAAATATTTGGACAAGAAAGCTGATTTATAGTTCACTGATTCAAAGATATGATTGGCTACCTTGATGAAAGAATGGAAAGAAGGCAAGCTCGGTGAGGATTGAGCTGTGTTTAGTGAACCAGCTGGCTGAAAATTCTCAATAAGACTAGGAGTCATGGTAGCGGAAGCAAAGGTAACAATGCACTGTAAGACGTATTCAAGAATAGAATGAACTGGCTAGATGGGAAAAAAGAGGTTTGCATCTGGACGGTGGAGGCAGCCTTGCGATATGATGCAAAAAATGTAATGGATCATTATTGTTTAGTTAAAAAAGACGCTGTATTCAAAATAATACAACGATCGTGACCGTAATAGCAAATGATAAGGAAGCCTGAGAAAGGTCGATGTGATTCGAAGCTATTGTTCTACAAACCTCGAATTTAACCGACTAAAATCTTGGCCTTTTTTAAATATAAGATCGGAAAACAGGCTTTGATATGGAGTGCAACCTCACCCATTCACAGAAAACGGTCGATGCAAAGCGAGAAAAACGTCAAACTTCACGTGCAGAAAACCTAGGAAACCAAACAAAAAAACTCAGTATTTTTCCGCGGGTAAAAAAATGGCCACACAGGTCTCTAAACCGTGCAATGCACGCGGTGCGGAAAAAAATATCACAGACACTTGGAATAAAGTATAAAATCGACTCGGGGTCTCATTAAACGGAGCCTGGCCCAGCATTCCCCACATTCTCTCAAGCACACACCCACACTGTACATGAACGTAATGCTTACTCTCCAACTTCCACGTTCCAGATTACCCAGTTCCGCTCTCGGCAAACATATCTGCTGTCCGTTCGCGAGGTCTTCGGTGGCGGCGTGGGTCGAAAGGTCAACTCGGATTAACATCGGAGGGAATGGAAAAAAGCGTTAATTGGAACAACTAGAGCGTGATCTGGTGAGAAAAGACGGAAACTGTAATTGCCGGGTAAAAATCCGACAACGTGACAGTCGAGATATGACTTAATGGCGACTTGGCGTAGGCGGCTTCGGTTCAGGGCGTGGATCGAAAACGAAATCTAAGGCGAGTTGTAAGCCGTGAGTATGATTGATGCAGCAAGCTGACTTGAGCCATGCAGTTATAACTACGGGGAAACAGGCGGAGACAGAGAATAAAAGCAAAGGTTAGAAGGAAGAGAAGGCCCTTGGTGCAGTAGCTCATTTGTACTAAACATACTATTAAAAATCTTTTTATTATTTCTATACGTTACATCAATGGTGGATATGCGTCTTCTTACGATGACTATACATACAATCCTGTTTTTTACATTAATTGGTGCAAATAACAGTATTCACCGTAATTAATAAAAAGATCGATGAGAATATTTTCTACTAACATTTAATATAGAATAATGCCTCAAGCCTCGATCTTAAAAGTTAGAGCTAAAATATTGGACGATTCTCAAATACAGATGTTTTTTAATACTCACGTTACGTGGTCAAAACTGATACTCGATTCTCAACCATTTGCGGATAATAAAATATATCACACTACATACATAAACTATGGACGTCGTTCGATGGATGCTCACAATAAATTTTGCCAAAGCCTCCAAAAGTACAAGTATAATATATGCTACAGTGTTTGTAAGATCATTTTCACTTTCTCGGGCGCACCTATTTGTTACTCACTCTCAATTGCCAATGACGTCAGTAGCATTTATTGATTCTACTCAAGACTTTTGCCCTAAAATTTTCACGTTCAGGTATGACCCGAAGATTCCTAACCAATGTGAGAATAAAATTAATCATTATTTAAGAGTCACACAAGAATATCTGAAAAAACACACAGAACTCTCCTTGTTCTATTAATCACAATTCCTGAAACAAAAGAATCCGGATGAAGTATTAAATGGAAAATCAAATGTATGATTTGTTTTGACAACGGATTTATAATCCATATTTTATTAAGTACCTGGTTTTTTAATCAACATGTTAAAACGAACTAATAAGATCGAAAGCGACCTTAATCTCTCCAAATCCGACCAAATTGGCAGGACGCTGACGGTTTTAGCATATGGTCGACCATTCCTAATTGTTTACAAAAATGTGCACCCATAACCCCGTTATAGGATTAGGAAAATTTAATCTAGACGTAACCTTGTGTTTGGTTTGTCTTCAAAATCCCCGGGCATAAAACACACAGAAAACGAATGCTCAATTAAAAGGGCTGGCAACTGCGCTTAGTAATAAACGTAAATAATGCAAGTTTTTGCATTGTTTTCTTGTGCATGAGTTTTGTTTTGAATACCTCAAGTGCGTGTAAAACTTCTTCGAAATAAGTACCTCCCAAAACTCACTCATTGTTTTCTTTAATTATTTTTTTACTTTGAGGCTTGATACCTTGGATATTGAGATGCTGCTGATCCTTATAAAAACTTGCGATGGATGTATTTAACTTTCTTGAATTATGTGTCCTTACGTTTACCATTTTGTCCAACATTCGCTAAATCCTAGTAAGGGGGACGGTTTTATGTCGGAGTTATTTACT
The DNA here is from genome assembly GCA_963169105.1 of Ceriagrion tenellum. Taxonomy (NCBI): domain Eukaryota; kingdom Metazoa; phylum Arthropoda; class Insecta; order Odonata; family Coenagrionidae; genus Ceriagrion; species Ceriagrion tenellum. Next base: position 108,151,880 of record OY720639.1, read on the forward strand.
TAGGAACTATATATATTTATGTGCCGATTTAGAGAACAAACGCAAGAATAAGAAGGTACAAAATCGCAACAAAGCTGTTGTAGCATTTTCTCCAAGTCGACGAATCCCAAAATTTGTTCACAAAATCAAAATATAAAACATCAGAGGGACCAGAAGCCTGAGAGGTCATCTTATTAGTGGAGGAATACTGCACACATCATTTTCATTGTTGAACGAGAAGTTTTATCGTTAAATCCCGATAGGATGCCTAGGGTCTATATCATTCCTTTTCCTTCATAGGTCGTTCAATCCTAAGATTGGTTGACTGTAGCCCTCCAACCTTCCCTATCTAATGCTAGTTCTCTTACCTCCTGAGATCTCTTCCTATGTACTTTCCTCGTTGCTTGGTCCATGAACGTGTTCCTGAATCTTTCTTTGGCTATTTTCCCTCTATTTTATTATTCATTATTCCTTCCATTATGTTATTTACAAACCCATTCTGTCTCATGGTGTGTCCAACCATCTGGTTCTTTTTTTCTGTATGGTGCTCCTTATGGACCTCCAACACTCACCTCATTCACGTGACCGAGAACGCACCATGCCACATTTTTGGGGCCACAACAGAGTTGATCCATCACCTGCTGCAGAAGTCATTGCATCCTTTATTCATTGGTCGTTCAATATTAGAATTTATTGACTGCAGCCCTCCACCTTTCCCAAGGTAATGCTAGTATCTTTACCTCCTGGTATCTCGCCCTATATACGCTTCTCTTTATTTGGTCCATGAACTTATTCCTTATTGACTTCATCTGGTGACTTTTTCCTGTATTTTGTCTTCAATTATGTTATTCACTAACCCATTTCGTCTCAGGGTGTGTCCAATCCATCTGGTTCTTTTCATCTGTATGGTGTTCCATATGGTCCTTTCCTCTTCTATTTTCCTGTATAGTTCATTATTTCTTATTTTGTCCGTCCATTTTACCTTCAGCGTCCTCCTCCAGCACCAGGTTTCGAAGCCTTCTATTCTTTTCTGATTAGCTTTTCCAATGGTCCATGCCTCCGATCCGTAGAGTACTACGCTCCACATGAATGACTTCGCATAATGTTTCCTGGTTTGTAGTCCTATCTTCTTCGAGCATATAAATTGTCTTTTTCCCATGAACGCCTTACAAGCTTGGGCTTTTCTTTGCTTGATGCGCGTTGTACTTTTTCCGTCCCACGTAATGCTATTCCTGAGATAGGCGAAGGAATCCACTTACTCTAATTTCTCTCTTCTCGGGGTCCCTTCTACATTCTCTCTTACAAATACTAGGATTTTAGTCTTGGATCTATATGAGCAGGTGATTTCTGCTACTAGTCGTCTTCTTGATGGGCTGGATAGAAGTTCTAGAGCCTAAAACGAAACTGAAATCAGCAATGATTTGGATCGCAGGAGGGTTAAAAAACAGAGGATAATTCACAGGAAAACTTGTTAAATCAATACTTAAAACACATAATGCAAAGTAAACGACATGGCAACTACTTCAAGTGAGGATGAATAAATTTCCTCAGTGTGAAACTCGTGAGCAATAAGTGAAAGTTTCGATTACTCAAGAAGAAAGTAGCTCCAAAAGACTAAAAAATCTAATAAATTCCATCAAAAGGTTACCAAAGCATAATCGTAGGACGAGAGAAACCCTTGGAAATCACAATATACTGGAATATCTGATTCCCAATGCAATTTTCCAGCATCACAATACAGCTAAAATTAAATCAAAATCCAATTTGGGTCCGATTTCGTGCGCACGTTTAATGCTCTGAGTCCCATTTATATTCCGAGGGAAAATTCCAATTATCAAACGATTGTCGTATTTTACAGGAACTAACCATGGTAGATTTGTTTTGATGCTATAAAAACTAAATTGAGCCATCGAAACAGAAAAATCTCAAGTACTTGAAGTGCATATTTTTATGGTACAATTCCCATACTGAAATGAAATTTTCACACATTTTCACATTGAAAAATTCTTGAAAATTTTTCGATTATCTCAGAAGGAATTATTTGCGGATGATGCGTTCCATTTGAAGCCTTGAAAATCACAATATACTGGAATATCTGATTCCCAATGCAATTTTCCAGCATCACAATACAGCTAAAATTTGTACGTTAAGTAATTATACGGGCACCAATCATGAATATACCTTCAAGTTAGGCAAGATTTAAAAAAATGGTAGCTCAGGATAGGATGGGAGATATGGCTCAGGATAAGCACGCTTACCCAGTGAAGTACCCTAAAAGAAAACATTTTACGTACAAGAATTTTGCCAGTGAAGCTAATGTGATGTGTCGCTTTCCTCTTAGACTTTTTCTACTAAGCAACATTTTGGCTTTTCATTTCAACGTATTAATACAGTGTTGAAAAAAATGAAGTACGTAACCTCCCTTTGAACAACTGACTTTACTCATTTGCAGAAGAAAAAAACTTGTGGGGCATATTATTTTAGCCAGAAAGATGACAAGTAAAACGTAGGCTTTCTGGACTTCAACGGTTGATTTTCTGTGAGCAATGTCTTCTTAGCAACTCCCTCGTCCAACTCCCTATGGTAGCACCGTTCCATCAAATCTGCTTTCAACATTTTCACTGTACTTTCGAGTACTTACTTGCTATACTTACTTTTTGATTATATTCAGCTCATATGGTGCTACAGACACCCTCTTCTCTTCTTTAGACTCAAAATATTCCTTCTCTTGAAAGTACCTGCCACCACAATCGCCCAGTATTTTACTGATCTAACTATTTCGCTCACACAAATCACCCATCAATTAAAAACACTTTTTTCTAGCTTCTCATCCCCTTTCTCGACAGTGTGTTATTCCTCTCTTCTTTGATGTTCATCCTTGAAGCATCCCTTCCGCACTCATTCCTAACTCCAGACATTCAGTAATTAGAATAAAAGAATTACGGTAAGGCGATCCGTTTGCAGGTATTTTATTCTTTATTGAGTTGGAGAAGTTATCTTAGCCTATTGTTTTTTTTTGAGAAGTTTAAAAGACCGTGAGCGAAAAAAAGCAATCAAATCCCAGGGGATTTTTGCAAAAGTGACAAAGAGTCTAATTTTAAAGGCTCTTGTGAAACAGGTGACTGGAATGGCAAGCGTCTGACAATAGTTGAACGAAAACAAACGCTGAAATCCCGAGGCGCAATATTTCCGGGCGTTCTCGAGTCTCCTTGAGGCCTCAATGGGCTGGCGACGCCATTATCCTACGTTCTTCGCTAATTAAGAGGGCTCCGACAATGGCTTCGAGACGACCGGACTGCAGTCTCATTACTGGTGGCGGAGGAATAAAAAGACAGTATTAAACGACCAAAGAAACGAAGCGAGAGAGAAAGAGGGGAGAATAGAGCATTGAAACGACGAAGAATATGAATGTGTGGGGATAATACTAGACCAGAGGTAGAGGAGACTAGTGAATGAAAACAAAACAGAAGGGAGAAATGTGAGACTTTGCCAAATGGCGCAAGAAAGTGTTTCGCATTATTAAAAATGCTTGATAATGTCAACGCAACAAAACTGCTTCTAGCAGTATGAAAGGCAATATATAATATATATGGCAATATATAAAAATGAAAGGCAATATGAAAGGCAATATATAAAAATAAATACAGTTGAATAATTGCAACAGCGGATGCGGAAATTTAGTACTTAGCTATGATGGCAGGAAAAAAACCCTTCGAAGAGGTCAACCCTTGACTTTGATGCCAATTCACTAAAACTTATTTTAGAAAAATAAACCACAGATAATTTCCTTTAGACTAAACTTTACCATAGCAGATAAAAATATGAGTTTATATGATACTTATTGCCGTACCTAAAAATAAATTTTCAAAATGAAGCATGAAACAAAGGTTGCCCTGAGAGTCTGAAAGTTGAAATTGCAAAAAAGGTGCATAATATGTCATAAATATTCCGAGGTATAAATTTGAAATACCAAAGCCTGATTTAAGGCCGGTTATGTGTACGTTGAAATGGAAATTTTACTCTTCTCACTCGCTTGCTTAAGCTTGAACAACCATATAATTTTTATTCTAATTTTTTCCATGTACTGTGGTATTAGTTTACCTAGAGAAAGATATAACGGTGGTTTTGGAAAAGAAACGGGAAAATTATAGCAACCCATTCCTGTTCAATGGAAGAATTTGGCATTGATAAACGAATCTCAAGGGAAAAAATGCGCAAAAATGAATAAAGCCAAATCACAAGAAACTTGAAATAAGTAGCTTCACAGGAATAATGTGATACTTTTATAAGTCAGCGATTAATCACTTAAAACTCTGACCCACAGAGTTTCATTAAAATTGAAAAATTGCACACTTCCTTTTAATTCTTCAACAACATCTTCTGTTGAAATTTTTAAATCCTTCGACGGCATTATTTGTTGAATTATCAATATACCAGCCACCAGGAATTGTTCTAAAGCATTAATTATTTTACATTTCAATACATAAATGCCACCAGTGTCCACGGTGTCGTCGGACTGTGGAAGCCTGAAAATCACTCATAGAAGTAACATCCATCGCTCGATGTGGGAATTTTTTTAAATACCTAAAGATCATCTTTAAAACGAGTACGCCTTGAAAAATGGCTCTTTAAACACACGCTTTGAACAATGGAACTTCAAATAAAACAAAAGAGTTATATTGCTCATTTTTTACCGTAGGATTCACGGATAATAGTATACCTGTGACATATCCCGATAATTTTCACTAATGATATTTCGCATTTGCGCCCTTAAATTAAAAATTTTGAATAATTTTCATTTTCTGAAAAATGTGAGGTATCTCCATTTTGTGTAAATTATTATATTAGTTTAATACAGTTATACAAGTTATAAAATAAAGTTTTAGGGGGCACAGTGTACACCAACAATCTCAGCAAATTAATGCCATGCCATGTATGTCAAAGATATGATTGGGATTGCAGACATGCCACAGTATACGTCATGTATATCTGTGCACTGTTATTCTCAGAAAACGTACACTCCAAAGGACAACCCAGTATTTTTCGTTTTTCTTGCAGTGAGCAGAAAAGATAAACTTTTTATCTTTTCTGTCAGAAACTGTCATCATCCATTTTCTTGGCAAATTTATGGCAGAACTGATGTAATTTCCTTCACAATGGAACTTATAGCTTAATGCATCCAACAGAGCATCATCTACGAAGACCACATTCGCTTTTGCCATCCATCACATAATATCTAGGCTGCGGGTTGAGAGTTAGTCTGATCTTGAGTTCAGGAACGTGAAATCATTCGTTAGAGGGAGTAAGACATGTCATAACTTGTTTCTCTCCACACTTTTGTTTGAGTTCAGCCGTAAGGCTCCTTTATTACAATGAATGATAAGAAAATATATTGTGATCTAAAAAAGGAGTATCAAGTACGTACTTGCACTCGAGCGAGTATTTTTTTAAAATGAATGTTGACCTAATTTTCATTTTCTTGGACATAATCACTTAAAGTGATGAGAATTGGCCTCTTAACGAGAAGACAAATGAAAAACTAATTTAATGACCCATTTGCGGAACAAAGTGAACGGAATTCATATTCATTATAGCTAAGTTTAATGAGAAAATAAAATATCGGCTAGCTTGATAGTTTTTATGAGACTACGCTTTTTCAACGAGGTAGTTGCATCAAGGAAATCATCTCCACAGAAAACGTGGAGCGATAATAAAATGTATACGCAGTTAAGTCATAAGTGTGCTAATGCATTAGTGTCACGTTTTTCAAACAATGATTGAATCAAATGACTGAGAAATCAAGTATTCAAAATAACTAGATAATCAGATTGCTTTAAAAAGAGAAGATCTTTACCGATTACGGTAGAATACAGTTTTCGTTTCAGCTAAACTTCTATCAATAACTCACAATAATATAAATTGAATAATTAAGTATACACCATTGAATTTGAAAGATATATCTCATCACCAATTATAAGTATGTCATTACTCACCCCTAAGGTAGACACTTCACATTTGAGGAGAGAGCTTTTTGGTATTATGTTTCCAACAAGCTCCATGGCGACTCAGGTAATTATCAACTGAATGGACATTAAAAAAAATAATTTAAACAATGGTGGGTAATAAGGGAAGAGTATAAAACCAAAAATGAACGCGGGATGAGTATCTACCTTTATCGATGGTAATCATTAAGCCGCATGAAGTGGAAACGTGAGATAGTTTAAATTTAACACGCACCAAAATATAAAACAACCGAACAGCGAGGGCAAAATGGTAATTCGTTTTATACGTCCCCCTTCGAAATGCAGGGAGAGGAGCGAATTTCGACCCGTCGCCTCCAAAGAGCGACGCTCTATACCCCGCGGAATTAACGAGGCAGGCAACCCGGCGGTCGTTTACCCCTTTAAAACCCGAAAACAAAACAGGCGTCGATACCGTACCGGACTCCGGGCAAAAAATATTCGACGCAGTAGCGGGGAGAGAGAGAAAGAGAGTTGGGGGAATGTAGGGAGGGAAAGACCTGGACGAGGAGAGAGGGGTAAACGCGGACAGAAGAAAGACGTATTTTGGAGCGAACGTCGATCGTTTGATATGGGAAACGCGTTCATTTCCGCAAATCCCCTACAGGGAAGACTCAACAAGAATCAGCAATTTGGTAAGCTGAGGGGATCAGAAGTAAAAATATGCTGGTAAATTAAAGGACCAATACTCTGTTCATTTATTGTGCATTTAAAAAGTCACATTTTTACAAATGTGACTTTTTAAATGTACATTGCAAGGGCTGCAATCGTTAACATTAACAACCCTTTAAACCAATATTTTGCTTTATGCCTTCCGATATAAATTTTCCGCCATCAAACACATTCCTAAGTGATTCAAAACACTGTTCTGTGCTATATTTAGTGACATTTTGGAAATATTTTACTCGAGTTATCCCCAAGTTTCTACCTTTTTGCAAATCAAGGATAAGCAAAAAAATATATATCTTCATTTCCCGGGGAACGGTGTAGACTCACTTGACCGATGTTCACGAAAAAAGATGTATGCGCCTAAAATTACTTACCAACGGACGAGAGGGAAAGAAGGATATTGTCAAAAACTCCAAAAAAAGGAATCAGCAGCCTATTTTTTCAGCAATTAAAATATGTATATGAAAAGAAAAGAGGCAAAACTTGGCATTGCATACACTCATGGTACCGAAAAAAACCCTCTTTAAACCACATATTTCGTGGATTATGTTGCAAAGGAAATAAAAAGGCTGAACCTTGAAGGGAAAACATCAAGGCACAGGTATTCATCCATTCATAAAAGCACCTCCACATTAATGAGGGGTTGGAAAATGTGTAAAAGATACAGACTGAAAATTTAAGTAATACAATATTGTTCTATGGACCTTGAGTAAAAGTGCACAGAGTGATGTTTTTCTAATTGTTCTTGAATGTGCAATTACCTTAACAAAATCTGTCCTAAAAGTCCATCTACTGAAAAAGAATCACTATAATTAGCAATTCCAAGGTAATTCTATGTTGAAATTTTATATTATCATTGATGTTATGTGATCCTTATATTAATTGACGGTCATTGTACCTTCATGTATTCTTTTTGTATAGCCCTGATGATGGGGTGCAGTAAACTTCAAAACGTAGGCAAGGTATTAAACATTGTTCCTGACCTACCCTCGATATTTGAAAGTAATTTAAGTAATGCTCTACAACAAGGAGCAAGGAGTAAGTAGTAGTTACAAGGAGTAAGTTTTATTGCATATTTAGTAAAGTAAGGATTTAGTGAGATGAAATATGAAAAAATACATTTCAGAACTAGGTAAACCAGGTAAATTATGAGAAACGTAGCAATGAAGTGATCAAACGGTTAGAGGAACGAGTGAAGGAAAGGAGAACAACACCAAACTAATCTCCGAATCGATCACTGCTGCAGATGATGAAAAATATGAGGAGAAAGGAAAAGGGGCGGAGACGGGGGGTTTGGCTTCCTATTCTGTTCCCGGGAAGTTATCGGCTGAGTCCCCGCCAACTCTCCGGATCCTTTCCCCGCAAAACCTAGAGGGACAGAGAGAGATATATATGGAGACAGGGGGTATAAAAGGAGTGTGCAGGGAGAGCACACAACCCGGCGCCGGTCGTTCACCTTGAAGGCAGCCACCGCCGCCGCTGAATGTAAAGGGGAAATAAAATCATGACTGAAAAAAAGAAAGGGATAGACAGCCGCCTTTTCGTCTCATCACCCACGTTCATGAGAGATCCTTGTGTAACTGTGAGATCATAGTCCCAAATTTCTAGCTGCTTTTCTCATAATCTCAGCAAACTTTTTTGAGTGGAGATATATTCGTGGCCAACTATGTATACATAAGCTTGCCTTTATGGATGCATATATGTACGTGTGTCAATGGAATACATCTACCGCACTGTAGAAATGCAAAGGAGTTTTCTCTTTATTACTGGGTACAGCGGAAATGTTACACCATGCCTCAGCCCTCACTCTGTGAAAAACACGAGCGTTCAGTATATAAAGGTTTGAATGGTTATTAACATTTTCTTTTCATTTTTTTATCCATCGATTATTTCGAGTTTTTATTAATGAACTGGTACATATGTATTTCTAAATTCACTCGTGCGTCAATACATTTCCAGTAATTATAAAAATAGGACAAATGAAAATGAAGCAAAGACATTTACGTACATAATATATGATCCTCTCACCGTTTAAATCACTCTAGAGCAAGGTTAATTAATGTCCGAATAGCATTAAAAGCCACAAGATGTAGCTTTGAAGCATACATGATGTTAACCAAGAGTTTAAGCTTTGTATATTACAATCCATGAGGGTAGTTAACGAGAGCTTTCTATATTATGAGAACATACTTAATGCATTTGTGTTCCTGATTGCCCGAATTAATTCCACCATATTAACTGCCAAGAATTTGGTCATAAATTAAGTCATCTATATCAATGTGTACCTCGTATGGCAAATGCTAGAGAACAGGTTTTCTTCAGACACAGCCCATGACAGCTTCTATGATTTTTTTCAAAGAACCACGGAACTAGCCGCGTAGTTACTTCAACGGAGTTACCCGCTAGTGATCACACAATTGTGTAAAATTTAGAGCGGAAATATCATTCACCTGGACTGGGAATCGAACCCAGATCCCTCGATTTCGCAACGAGCGCTCTTTACGCAATAGAGCTGCTTCTATAAGAATTTCACACAATTGAGCTTCTATGATGGCTAAACATATTATCATCACCAAAAAATTCCTAATATAATTCCTAAACCAGAGATTATGAAACCAGGCTTTAACTAATCAAATTATGTTAGCCCACATCAATCCGTTGGATCATTTTTAGTTAATTCTCTATTTATTTTTACACTCAGTAAAAGTTACCATCAAAGGTGAGATATTTTTATTACAAATGACACCAAACTAATTTCATTCTCGGCGAAATAATATCCCGTTCCAACTATCTTACAAATAAAACAGTATCGTTCTTAACTTGTTGGTATGTTTCCATAGTCATATTTAATGGTAAATTTTACTAAACCACAAAAAATACCCACAAAAACACTACCCGGGTTTCAATACATAAGTATCATCATCAGGTGCAGAACAAGCTCGGGAACTCTCTTACATATTGGAGCTTGAAGCAGTTGAACATTGATACTCCCTTCAACCTTCGAAAATCTCGTGTACCCTTGCCCAAAGCAAACCTAACGTTATTTAAACGATGTTTCTAGTATGTCGGACCTAAAGTTACAATATATTGCCTACTTCATGTGTTAAATCCAAATCTGTTAGTACAGTATTGAAAAATATACAATCTTGGTTATTTACTCAATAAAGAATACCTTGTTATAAGTGTATGTGATAAACTTGACAATTCCGCTAAAAGTACTAATAGCCTCATGTAATATTGTGTATTTATTTCCATGTTCAATTATGTAAAAGACAAATGCATAACTATTGATCAAATGATAGTAGTCGTAATACAGGTCCTCCTTCTAGACTACATAATATTACTCATGTTGTAAATATTAATGTATGTCTAATTGTGTTAAGTAATAAATATTATTATTATACCTGCCACCTCTCTCTCTCTTCCCCCCTTTTCTCATTTCATCCACTCCCCATCATCACTTCCCCCTTCTCTCCTTTTCCCCAATATATAAGAGTTTCCGCACTTGTTCTGTTGATGATGATACTAATGCATCGAAACCCGGGTCGTGTTTTTGTGTGTGTGTTTTTTTGTGGCCAGTAAAAGTTATCATTAAGTATGACCTGACTAACTTAATCTCATGGCATCCGTTGTACCACATCATTTTCTGCTATGTACACCAGGAGCATCATCCCATTGCCGCGCCTACTGGCGGTATTAATTATTTTTTCATTTATTATTCATATTTATTATTATTGGTGAATTAAATCATTACTTTATTCATCAAAGTTTTTTATCGGCCGCGAATATTTAAGCGATACCAATCAGGAAGAAGGAAAAGATACATGAAGAATTTTCCCCTCGGAATCCTTAACAATACGTCGTTATTTGTTTTCACTAATCGTTTTTAAAGTTTTGTCTCATTTCTTCTATCTATCTATCCATTATCTGTCTGTGTTAAATATTAATATAAACTTCGTACGTTTGCTAGTTACTTATAGCTATAACATTACAATCACCTCTTCCTACTTAAAACTTCCGAAATGCATGGATTAATAAATCGCGGGCTTATAAGTAATAGAAAAGGTAGAATTTTAAGTCATGTACTGTTTGTTAGCATGCTTGTCAGTGTAACAAACCATTGGTTACAGGTTTGGCCTTGGATTCAACTTATGTACGGCAAGATATAATCTCTCCTGAATGATTATGTCCATAGATTAGGAACCGGGAGAGATTGAGAATTTCGATCTTGGACGAGGTCGAGCGCCGCATACCTGGTATGGAATATCCCCGTGCCACACGCCTCGGAGGTGGCTTTCATTATTCTCCACATATGCAAATATTCACTTTTGCACGCCTATTTCACAACTATCTAACCCAGGCTCGGATTCTCCCGGCACATCAATTCATTCTGGACCTTTTTTTTCACGTGAACCTGAAGGGATTCCTCCAATCATATCGGGTGTCTTTTGAATATCAGGAGCAGACGGGGCACAGCGCTCTTCTCTGGCACCGGGCCACCCAGATTGATCTGGCTCGGCCGAGGGAATGAGGGGACGAGAAGGACGGACTGTGCGAACTAAGAACGCCTCTGGCGTGAGAGGTTTGGGAGCTGGTGTCGCGTTGAATGGTGCCGAAGCAATAAGTGATTGCAGATCATTATTTAAGGGGAGGAATCGATATCGAGCGTGGGAGACGACGCGAGTTTTTCGCTTTCGCGTGTTTTTCAGACACTCTATCGGCATAAATCTACTTAATGCATAACCATGAGTGACACCCGTCATAATCACACGACATCGTTTCTTGGGTAAGAAACTGCAGCTTTCTACGCATACGAATGCTGCCAAAACTATCTTTCCAATTGAAACAGCTCCTTGGAAAGGTCACTCGATTTTATACATGTTGTTCTATTAATATTGAAGAAGGACGATCAAACATAGGAAAATATCGAGAACATTGAACAACCTTGGTTTCTTCCATGGACGTGTTTTCATTATATTTTCTAATATAATTCTTCGTGGCGTTTATCAGTCTCTATTTCATTTCACGGCATCCGCTTAAATAATAGAGGAATGTTTTTCAGAATAAAAAACTGCAGTCTGATAAAATCAATAGCTTCTGGCTTGGAGTACCCGTATGTATCTAATGAGTAAGCAAACAAAAGTCATAATTCCATTTCCCATCAAAATTTATCTGTACTCATATTCCTATGGATTACTTTCCACAGGATGGAGTAAGTATGAGATTTTGTGCGAATGCATTGCTAACCCAAGGATCCAACCAACACCTTTAAGTAGACTTCTGTTTGGATACAATCAACCAGTCTCATTCACTATAATGACTCTAACATAGTCACGACGTAATGAGCCACAAGATCGGGTGGGGAAAAATTGACAGGGAAAAACAATACCTTATATTTCCGTGTCCATCGATAATCCTGGGTTTATATATTTGGCCTCCTTAACAAGAAAGGAAGAAATGAGCCAGAGAAGGAAGAAATACGAAGGAAAACCAATCATGATTTGCGCAAACGACTGTTAGATACGAGTAAGTGATGAGCAGGATATGGAAAAGAAAGACAATTGAAAATGCTATAGAAAGATTGATATTTTGGCTTTTTCGCGATTAGTGTGGCCCAGCCAGCAAATTTACCCTAGAGGAATCATGGATGACAGCGATTGAAGTAGAAATTTGAGTGGGCCAGTACACAGAGGCTCTCTGCGAGGAAAAAAATCATTCAGTGTTTCAGGAACGAGAAAAGGAACGGGAAAAGGAACCTTTTTAGTGAGCTGTAATCAAAGAACTGGCCATTGTATAGGAGTCGAAAATACACAGAAAGGGCCGGGATGACGGAAAACCGTATGAATCGAGATACGAATCCACACTGGGGATTGTGTACTTTTGTTGAAATGCAAATGAATCCCTCGTTTGCTTCTTGGTCTGATGCAGAACTGTCATCTGAAATGGAAGGTTGAAGACTAATTTCCTGTGCCCGACAATAGAGATTTATGTTTTTATCCTTCATCCTTATCTCTCGTTAATATTTTCCGACTACACTGTGTTCAAACAGTCTTATGTTCCAGCAGCGGGACGTAAACACTTGAGTTCACTCACAGTATAAAACTGAAGCACAAAAAAAGAAACAATCCTTCACAGGACGGCATGCCAGTAGCAATCTTTTTATAATGACTAAGTTTCCGCAGGTCTGAATATAAAATGTGAATGGCGCCATATAATTGAGTTATTTTATTCCTGTTATTGAGGTAATGAATGAATTGGTATCACATAAAACATACACATACACAAAAATATGAAGTTAAATTTCCTTCAAATCTCTATTTCAAGTTATATTCACAGGAATGATCATTAAGTATACTCGTATGAATGGTGTACTCAACTGTAATATAACACACTCTTGTGTCTTTCAGCTGCATACTAAATAGTTAATCTGTCTAATTCCCTGAAAAAGTAAAAGCTCCTCTTCTATATCTTATGGCTAAAAGATCACAAGTTTCCCGTAAATATTGATAATGTGCATATGTCCACCCTGTGATACTTGGACCTATTCTCTTTTAGTTTTATCATGCCCAAGACAAATTTTTAAAAATTAATCTTTGATATTTCTCCATTAAAGGGATTCTCAATTATTTTTAACGGGAACCTATGATAAAGCTTCGCAAATTTGTGGAAAACTTTCCGAAAACAATCGTCCAACTTAACTTACCAAAGTCTCAATTGCATTATTATAAAGCCAAGTCTACCTACATTATCACTGTTATTCCTATCCAAAGGATGGAAATAATTTTTGACCAATCTTTATACATCAAAAGCATGTTCGTTTTACTAAAAGCATAAAATGTGAAAAAAATGTGGCGAAATCTCAAGGATGGAAAATCTGGATCCAAATGTCGTCAAAGCAAAATACCAAAGATAGCTTCTAGGAAACAGTTATGAGTTGAAAGATAGAGTGGCCCTGAGGTAGGAGCGCCAGTACACAAATTATTCAGTTTCTTGCCCTAATAGTTGAAACAGAATTGTTGCTACAGAAAAATGGTCACGAAAGTAACTCCAGCGGAGTCCCGCACAGGAGAGAATAGAGAAAACAGATAAATTCCAATTTTAGTAAAAACTATTCGCCTTCACCACCATACAAAACTCAAAGGCAAAAATAACTCCGTACCTAGCTTTCGCTTGATTTAATGCAATATAGGTTCCACAATTAGATCCAAACGATCTATCAAATCGTTTACGAGGCGCAAATACCAACCTCGGGTTATCGGTACCATTCATAGATATTTAGAGCTACATTTTTTATAATACTGGATAATATCAGTTAGGCCCTTTATCAACCTGACTCCACGTAAAATACATTCGTCTAAAATAGCACTGAAGTTACTCTCATGGCACATAAAAATAAGTTTATATGTGAAGACCCACAAACAATGCAGACTGATTGGTAATTATTTGTTCACGTGTTGAAAAAGTAAGTATGACAGTCTGGCATCCTTACAAATTAAGAATTCCATCGCAGGAAACTCATCTCTACAAGGAAGGGGAGTGCAAAACAATTTTTTACTACAAATCTAATGCCTAAATTTGTCATGCAATCAACATATAGCGTTCTAATAGAAAATACATAAAAGAAAAAAACATAAATGAATATTAGTGATTGACAAAAATTGTTAGTTGATGATTATAGTAGGTGGAAAAAGTGAATGTATATAAAACTAAAGAATAAACGGCTTTTTGAAGAGGTATTCTCTTTAGAATCCCGGTACAGTGACTGATTACCTACATAATATGATAGTCATTTTAGTTCATTCATACCAGAAGTCATTTTACAAAGCACTCTTAACGCAAAAGGGAATCATTACCGTCGAGGTACGGACACGAGAGGGCATGCAAATTTGCCAGTCTCATATTCCTCGTGTACCGCGGAAGACTCGTATCGTATTCACCCAATATCCCAGACGGTATGAAGCGACTGCCACGTGGCAAAGTCGGGCCTTCGATCTGATCGTGAAGAGTTGCAATAAAAAGAGGCGGAGTATTTCTTGAAAGAGATTGAGCAATGTGGTGTCACAGGAGATGTCGCCATCTCTTTGTAAAGTAAATAACAACCCACGGCTGGCAGTTGAGAATGGGGGAATATTTGAGCACAACTTTCCTCCTTGAATGAGACGAGAAAAATCTCTAGGGATGTAGAGTGATCTGAAATGGCAAGAGATGGGGATATCTGAGGTGTGAGGATATACGAAGTAGAACTCGTATCTGAATCCTTCGGTTGAAGGACATTCATAGAGTTTTCGACTGAATTCAAGCTCTTTTATTTCCTAAAACAATGAATGGGAAATCAAATAAGTAATAACTTTCTAGAGATAGTATCGAATTTGATTCGAACGAAGAAAATGCTGTCAATAAAATGATTAAGTTAGTCGCATGGTTCATACTTTTTGCTACCAAGTTGAATGGCATAGGTAAGTACTATGATACTTAGGTAACTATGTAAGGATAACTCTTTATATGGGTATATAAGACAATATATATTTATATGGGTATATATAATTAGGATGGGAATCGCTATCACAGCGTAGATTAAATTATAGGCTTAACCTCCTAATTAAATTTCAGGAAAATCATTTTACTGACGACGTAAAAAACATACTATTAACCCCTTCGTACTACGGCAGATTAGATCGCGCCAATAAAATTAGAGAGCTAGATTGTAGAACCGATAGGTATAAAATCTCATTTTTTCCGCGTACCATTAGGGACCATAACAGCTGTGATCGTCGTCATGAATAGTTCGAGTATTGACAATAGGCAGGCAGTAAATCTTTCTCATTATATTCTCTACTCTCTTATTTATGCATGATGTAAATATTGATGTTCTTATTTATGCATGATATTTTGAATCTGTAGTAGTAGTCTTTGTATCCCTTGCATGTTGGAACGATTGATGATAGAATGTTTCTTGGGTAATAGATTTTTAATTGGCGCTTTGCATGTGTGGTACGCGGGTTTTAATGTAATGTCGGTGTCCTACCATATCATTTATGCATGCCTGGTGCGAAAGCACCCCCTGCCACACACCCTTTGGGTGGCTTGCAGGGTATGACGTAGATGTAGATATTATCCTGAGAAAAGACTGCCTATTACAAAGAATATTGGAAGGACATACTAAGGGAAAGAAAGAGAGAGAGAGAGAGAGAAGAGGATATAACAACGGACCAAATGATAGACCGGAGCTCTGAAGAGCTGATTGAGGCAGCCCGTGACCGAGCAGCAAGAAGACAATAGTTTAAATAAAACCTACTGGCAGGAACTTCCACCAAAGAATATGAGACTTACAAACTACACCTTGTTACAGTTCTGGAGCTGAAATAGGAAGGTCGGAGTGCCATTAGGCATACGGGTCTCAAATCATAGCATTCTATTTTATCTCAAATTTAATAAATAAACCATTCATCTTGAAACTTTGTATGTAGTTACCTACATGATAGCTGTTTTAATAAACATTTAAATTTTCTTTCTATTGCTTCTGGAATAAATCTCGCTCAAATCCACTTACGGGAAAATATGCTCTAAGTTTAAGGCGACCTTTGTCACGCCCCCTTGTGCAACTGAAATAAATTTTAGTTTAACTGATTTAAAAAATGAAAATTTTCAGCAAATTAACTTAATAATATTCATCAGTACGTGAAAGAGCAGACAATTTCCACTTAGCGAAAAATAACTAGGATGAGACACAAGCAGTCATATTCTTTTCTGCGTGAACAGAGCTAATCTTTTTCTTGCTGTTATCTCTTCCGTTGGGAATCAATTGATATTTCTGCTAAACCTCGGGTTTTTTATGTCTAGCATACTCCCAATCCATAAATCCTTGTTTAAATTTAGTTACATAAATACACAGTTTTTATTAAGACCTCCTACTATGGGTAATTTCAATGCTCCATCTCTCATGAGTATTATCCACCTCATACATCCATGACTCTGGCGGTCGACCCGTTCCTCTAACATGACTCACTTACATGAATTAAATTAAAGTAATTTAAGCCAAATGCATTTCACGTAAGGAATAAATTATTTTGGTCTCATTTTTAAGAAAAATATCTCATCCTTCCAAAGATACCACAATATCAGCTCCTTTCACATCTAAATTCCGAGATCGTTGACGAAAAACATCAGTTATTTCACTTAAGAAATGGTACGTATATTGCCTCCAGAGAAACTTTATTTAAAAAATAAGGAATTTATAATATCTAGATATTCTAAAAATTAACAGTGTGTAGTTTGTATGTTTTATGAACTATTTTGAAAATAAATTATATTGTCACCGCAGTATTTTTTGTGGATCACAAAATAACTTTCCCTTGAAAAACAGTTAAACGTACTGCGCGAAAAAAAAGAGTCAAGTTAGTTTTATAAAGGTATTTGTATTTAACTAATGAGAATTTAAGTCATATAAAAGTATACTATTGCACCATTAACAATGAAATGTATAATTCACGCTTCTTAAAGCTGCTGAAATTAAAACGTTAAATTTGAACATGATCTCAATTAGGTATGACTCTCTAAAAATCTCCAACTACATTACACGTCGTAGGTGCGTGTAGAGGTAAATTAGCAGAGGACCATGGTGAAAGTCCATGAATTTGTGGAGAATGTTTGCTGCCAGCTGGTTGGAGCGCCACGAGAGAGGGTCGATCTAAGGAAGCTGGAGGACATCACCAAGGAACGAAATAAATAAACCAGACTTATGACGCGATTGTTAATGGAACTGAAGACGCGCCATTTCTTACCTCCGGAATAAAAGCGTTCTCATCGAACTAAGTTTGCTTATTCATTTTCGTTCACTAAAAATTCAACAATATAATGCAGCACTGAGTTGACAGATGCTGTATTCTGCCTCTACATCTCGCAGGTAACCGATGATATGTCTAATAACATGCTCATTTCCGAACATGATATTCTACTCAACACAGTCCCACGATGTTTATTAGAACATGCGTAACAGTTTATTGGCTGCAAGCAATGGCCAATATGGGCATATTTTATTCATTTTCTCATAAAACATTTGTTTATGCAAATAGGACTTATGCTTCGGAGGGAACATGGAACCAAATTGCACCGGAGGACGTCAAGGTCGCTTAATGAACGAATAAGAGGAACGGATCAATCACTTCCGACATGGGTAACGACGCTCTGCGCTGATTTGGTCAGTGGCCTCGTATACATTCTGTAAATATGGGATCAGTGACAAGGGATGGGTTATTAGTGAAGTGAAACAAGACTTACTTCCGGGTAGAAAGGAGCACTCACTGTATGTTGGGTAAAACCATCATCTTTCATTCCCATGCTCTTTCCGACCGCCGACTTAATTAGATAAATAAATCATTGTACCGATAGCGTTTGGAAGATGAACACTGATGTACAAGGGGAACAAACATTGAACAGACTTTTGCCGAATAATATGGTCAAAAATATCCCCAGAGCCTTGGAGAAAAGAGCATTTCCAGTTAGGTCGGTACCGGAGAATACCATTATCCTGAATTTTCAGTTGCGATTATGGATCCTTACGGAAACAAACAGCAAAATTTATTATGATGACTAGCAATTTTGATTTAATTACCCTCTTGAAATGTCCCGTAAAATTGTATTTTCAATTTCAATGGGTAATTTACTTCCCCAAAATTTCATATTATTTGGAAACAAAAACTTTCATTTGGTATTTTTGACAGTCATCTGCTTGCTTTCCATTTTAAAACCTCAAGAACATTCTTTCGCTTGAAAATTACTGAGGAAACAGGTTCACGGTTTCTTCATTGCTTCTCTGAGTTCTCTGACTTCCAAGAACTACAAATTTTACGCCAAATTCGCCTTATCTAAATTGAAAATTATAAAGAATGATCATTTCATTAGTCAGATTTTTTAAAAGAAAACTAACGATCCTCACCAAAATTGCTATGTAGTGTCCCTTTTACCGTTTCTTCATGATCACAAAAAGCGAATGGGGTTGGGTTAAATTGATAATAATAATTGTGTTTCTCTGGATTTGAGAAAAAATGAATGATATATAAAGTTTACAGGTGATGAACACGATAAGATTTGGGACTTTTTGCTGTTAAGCCATCTTCAGGTAAAAATCTTCAGATTTCGAGGAAGCCATCTTCAGGTAAAATTTATCGTATTCATTATGACATCCTTCCACCAAGTAAAAGCTTCTGGTTACGATATTGTTTCATGGGTAATTTTAAGACATACTCAATATATGAAATAAGATTTTATTCTGTCCACAAGCGCTAGTAAAGTAATTTCGAGCAAACCATGTCCATGGCTAGGATAAAGAATCCATAAATAGAAAATAAACAGGCTGTAAAGAACAAGTCAGACGCAAATAAATGCTAGTGCAAGTGCACGAAATGTATGTTACCTCTTCTCTGACTAGTTCTTGAACACATAGCCTCCTTTGAAAGCTCATGTATTCAAATATATAACGTTCACTTCAATAGACTGGGAAATAGAATGGTTCCCAAAAATACGGAAGAGTTTCCAATGTCGTTTCGCTTTCCGACTTTGGGAATTGTTTTGATGCAAATCGCCCAGAAAACTAGTCGAGCCGGTTCGTCTTCCAAGTTGAAAATAGAAGCGTTCCCTTCTCTCACGGGCATTGTGGCAATGCATTCAAAAGATCCAAAAGAGAGTTGGCCACCAAAAAAATAAAAAAATAATGAGCTAAGTTTGTCATGTGGATGAAAATTTATCCTTTGATATTCTTACAAATATATTTATGTAGGAATCGACGCCTTTGGGTATCCAGTATTTATAAAAATAGTGAACGTAAGTGCTTAAATCCACCAAGGAAAAATTTAGAACCTCTTGGCGCTATCTTGAGGAATCCAGGTTCGAGCCGAGAGAAAAGCAAATGATTTTCCCTCACAGCAATTCCACACTTACGTGTACTTGAGATTGACTCTGTGAAGGTATTCCTGTTGCTAGTGAACGTAGCCTCAAAATTCAAAAGAACATATTTCAATAGGTTTTATAGTTTTATGATCTAGTGGATCTCTCGAAGTGGATTGAAAACTAAGCTATGCCATTTATTATTCATGAAACTATCCACAAATGAGTGTTTAAACATATGCTCAACATCCATTTATTTTCTAAAAGAGACATTCTAAGGCTTTCAAAAGCAGAATTTCTTCAATAAAAGTATCAGGGAACCAAGTGAAAATTTATAGGGATGTTAGTATCCCTTACGCATGATTTCGAGACTTCATTATCCGCCAGCCCTTCCCAAATAACCCGATTAAAACAAGCAGAAAGTCACTGTGAAATCTAAAATACAAAGAAAATTGCCATACCCATCTTCCCTATACACCTCACCAACCATGCAATTCTTTCACCAATGTTTGAAACCATTCTCATATTAGTAAACATTCCAGAGGAATTGCAGTTTTTCCTTTACCGTTGACTTGCCTTAATTATTTAGAACACCGAGAGTCGCAAATGAAAATATATATCTTATCCAAGTTAAGATGTTCTGAACATCCTTGCCTTTACCAACTTTTCTACATACATGGCTAAATTATAAGATGTCTACCAAAAATAGTAACGAATAAGATCAGCTACACCTCTTAGGTGACTGACAGTGTTTCAATTCTAAATTTTCATGGTGAACTAAACAGCGTGCTTTTTCCTTATCACAAGTAAAGCCAATGCAAAGTATTTTTTGTGCTTCTTGCTTGCTAATTACGTTTATGTAAGAAAAATTGGTACTTAAATGCTGGATATTGCATTTTTCATTAATTACACTGTATAATAAAAAGTGGATGACATGGGCCAACCAAGGGTTCTTTCCTGCTTAAAATACCTGTTCCATCACTTAAGGGCTAGGAGAAATTTTACTGATTAGTAAAAATCTGGACGCTTAGTCGGGTGAAGAAAACAACTTGAAAGAGGATCAAAGCGGCAGGAAGGAAATAAAGTGGAAGGAGTCAAAGAGAAGACGAAAAAGGGAGGAGGATACGGATGGAGAGAAGAAATGAAAACGGGAGGAGGCGAGAACGTAGGAGGGAAGGTAGGTGGTGCCGCGAGAAAGAAAGAGAAGAAAATACAACTCGCCTGGTGAATTAGAGAAGACTCCGGACGTGACTTGGAATAGAAAGAGGCTTTCTGAAAGTGCTTTCTCTCGGTTGCTTTTGAGGACTTCGAATCCACCCCGCAGCATCGCTTTAGGGAGGACGAAAGACGGGAGGACAGTCATTTTCACAGGAGCGGCCTATTGGGAGTCCCCACCCCAGAATAAAATACCCAGAAGGAATAAGAGAAGGCCCATCGCCCTCGCAAGACCACCCAATCCCCCTACCCCCTCCAAAAAAAACCATAAGGAACAAGGAAAGCCCCTCGCCCTTGCTGCATATGAAACATGCCGCCGCTTTGGCAGTGAGCCTTTTATCAGCGTTTTCATCGCCTCTATCCCAATATACCTCACCCTCCTTCATATTTCCTCCACTATCAAACAGCCAAGCAGGACACACACAAGATTGGGCCAAATCTACAGTCCTCATATTTCCCCCAGTCCCCGAAAAAATGAGTATATACATATGTATGTGTTTTACTCTACCTATCCCCTCATTCCCTGAGGGGAACAAAACCTCATCTACACTTCAATCCATAGCACTCGTGAGAAAAACTACACCGGGGGAAAGGAAGGCTCTCTTCTTTGAATACCATTTACTTTCAAGGAAGGTATTAGCAAAGTTTCATGGCTCGCTGGAATCACTTAACTGTTTGAGCAGCCAACTGAAAGGACGCGTTGCGTATGGAAATGTTTCCATGCGATAAAATGTTGTAGAATAATATGCATGTTCTAAACTATTAGAAAAATTATCAGAGACATTCATAATACATTGCGTCACATAATATTTTACTTCAACTCTGCTTTCAATCCTAAAATGAATTATACACTCTAATGGTTTAGTTCATTAAAGGAATTAAAACAGTATTAAATAAGCAATAAAAACTACACGCTTAAAAAAAACCACGCCAAGTAAACTGCTGGCATATTTTTTCTCTCAGTCATCACTTATAAATGTATAGCTACCAAGAAATAGTTTTTGTCCTTCACGCTTAACATTTCTGCAACTATTAACACCATACAACAGTGGTCGGCAAACTCATTAGCCAACAGAGCCAAACTACAACGATTGAAATTTCTTTTGAGAGCCAAGTTAGTTTAAGCTTAAACCATATAGGTAGTTACATTTTCATAAAATTAATTAGGGTATTCCTCTGCTGGCTTTTGCTAAAAATGTCTTCAATCTGATTGAGATACAATTGCTGAGGTTGACCCCTTCCAACTTTCCCATCCACACGCGTCTTGTACACTTGTTTCTTCCTTTCGTTCATCCTCTCCATATGCCCAATCCATCACAACATACCTTTCTCAATCTTTGACACTGCATTTTCTTTTACTCCTCAACGCTATCTTAAATTACCTTAATAAGCTTCTCGTAAGTTTTAAGTCTTAGTTAAAATTTATGAACGCTGTTTTGTGGAAGAGCCACACTCTAAGGGCGAAAGGGCCGCAAGTGGCTTGCGTGCCGCGGTTTGCAGATCACTGCCATAGGACACTGAATTTCTGCTCTACCGAGAATCCCACATGCAACCTTAAATCTTACAAATTATCTCTTGGTGAAGCATGCTCATTCATGCAAATAAATGCATTTAATTTTAAACCAGTATTGCAATAACCCAAAAGCGTTCGTTTCTTACGCCATTACGTCTTAGACGGCAACACATAGCTATTTTTTTATACCAAAGGAACTTCATGAGATACAAGCTACCATTCCTATTGTCCCTTGTAGAAAAATAATCTCCACTTCATTCCTATGGGGTCCTCGGTAAAAAAAAATCGCGCTGAGGCAAAATGTTGCCCAATGTTGACGGAGGGAAACATTATCTACGTTTAAAGGTCGTCTGAATCCCCTAACCGTGTTAGCAGTTCGCCGAGAGCGCACGAGACTCGAGGCAAACTTTTAGAGTACCTCTATTTCTACCTGAGCCTCGACGCGAATTCACATCTCGAGGAAGTTTGCGAAATTGGAAGTAAAATGTCTCTCAGCGTATGGTTCGCTCTTATTCAGTTACGAGCACGGCCTAAAAAGAAATGAAGTTTTCCCTCGACAAATGGAAATAAGCTAAGAGTTTTCTGTACTAACAGGGTGACCGGTTGAGCTGTAAAAAGGCCTAATAAATGCTTGAAAAACTCATTACATCAGTAATTCTCTTCATAAAAGGTGGAAAAAAAAGCTCTGCGCATTCTCCGCTGATAGCACTTTGTCCGACTATAACTGTCGTATGCCTTTTCAAAAACTCAACTCTTGATTAGTAATAATCCAGTACCTATGAAAAATATAGAACCTTTCGGTTTAGCTGGACTGCTTTAGGATTTTTGGACTAAAGTATTAGCGGAAATTATAACTTATAACACTAGATATGCGCATGAGCTCATGCCCTGAATGGTGAAAAACTACTCTGGCAGGACTTGAACCCGCAACCCAATGACGGCTGTGTAAGGACCTTACCACTACGCAACAGAGGCGAAAATGCTCACGCATCTTCTCTCATAGAAATCTACCTCACGTGATCAACCCATAGACTGGAAGGATGATGAACCTACGCACTTTTCAAGGCTTAAGACCTCTGTTCGGAGGAAATGTTTACTTGATTAATTCCTCTTCACTCTTTTTACAATAAAAATCCAGCATATCTATATTTCATGTTTAAACCCACATCAGCGTTCGATTTTTAAATACACTAGAACTGACCGCTCCTACCTCTTACAATGGATCTATATGAAGCTTGAATCTTTTATTATCTCCAGAGCAAAACACTAGAATTCCTTGCGTTATCGAGATAAAATTCATCCTCTCAGTCTAATTTCTAGGAGAAGCTATTTAATTTATTATAATGAGCTAATACGTCTCTAACCTTTATGCATATCTCATGATAGTATTAAATTTATTTGTATCTCATGATTTTTGAAATTATTGGTTCTTTCTTTTCCTTCTAAGATTGATACCACATTTTCCATTTCTGTATTTAGTGCCAGTCATCGGTTGCTAACAAACTGTATTTTTTCTTACTTTGATTTCTTTGCCGGGTATGTTTTTCTCCTCTTTATTTGCATCCAAAGGTCTTATGAGGAAAACTTGAGCACAATAAAGGTGATTTTTCCTATTCTATCTCATTGAAACTTTCTTCTTAATAAATATTTTGATTCCACATTTCTCTAGGAATTAACATCGAATACCAGTCCGCCTTTACCATCCTCTCTATACAGCAAAGAGATTTTTCCCTCCACTCCCCTTCTCGTCCACACTTGCATCTTTAAAGCTAATTCTCCTCCTTCTGCCTAAGAATCAAAGTTCATTCCCCTTACAAACCTGCCCTTCGTGTTAGACTCTCCGATAATCTTGTCTCTAAATTCATACACAGGGTGTCTTGTCATTGATTTTCTCGTGATAAGGAATGGCTTCATATGCTGATGAAATAATCCTGCTAAAGAACAACTACGTGCTCTTATCAGTTTTTATACAGACTTTCTAGTTTCAATGTCGGCATGTGATGCCTATTTATGCTACGCGAATGCACATTCCAGAAATTTTGCTAGTCAGCATGGCTGTAGAGTTATGAAGACGAGTAAGAATGTCGCTCGGTAGATTCGACTTTGTACTATTTTTTAATGAGTTTTCATCTAAACCACTTCCTCATCTCTCTTAAAATATTGAAGTGGTTTTATTTCATGCGAAAATTAATCAATATCTCGTAGTATCCAGTAGTTTATTGCTACAATAATAGTTACCAGAAGTAATATGTTTGCTAACATGCAGTCCTCAGCATGGTACTTCCATTATTCTATTGAACTTGCATAGCACTTGGCATCGCAATGTTGTACTGACTTCTTTTCGGTCCTCGTCCACCGGCTCCGAAGAGCGAATCCTTTGTTAGTCTAGGACGAGCATTGCATACCTGGTGTGGAATTAACCCACGCCACATATACTAGACGTTGCTCGCACAGTATTTCGTAGATGTAGATCGAAGTGTGCCCATTTACTCCAACTTAACTGTACAGAACATAAATTGCTATGCTCATCCAAATTAGTCCTCCTGCTTTTATAAATAGCCTTCCCAGAGGTCACAATTAAAATTGCGAGCACAAGTGGCGTTCCAGGAATTGAAATCGTTTGTGTGGCTCTTGGCCTCTCCCATCTCGCGACACGTTCTCGCCTTAGGCCTGGCGTTGAGTCAAACTTCACCAACTCCCTCACACAGCCCTCACACGTGCTGCCCCCCCTGGGGAAGGGAAACGGAAGCGTGTGCAGCGGTCTGCCGGACTGTCCTAAAGTTTCCCCCGATGGCCACGGGCTCGCACGGGGGCTGGAAAACGCGGGGGTGAAGTCGCTTTGTGCAGAGAGACACGGCGAAGGGAAATAATGCAGTACCCGCTGGCACGCGCATGCCCAGCCCGGCTCGGAGTAACTGCCTCGAGGCCTGCATTGAGTCCGGCATGTTCCCACCCGCTCCACCCGTTGTCCCTTCGACACTGAGAGACGTGAGGGAAGGTACGCTCGTACCCCACATATCACATCCATTTGCACCTTAACCCAGGCAATTCCTACGCGAACTTAGAAGTTCCTTAACAACGTTCATTTGTAGTGCCAGGAGTGGGGGTTAGAATTAAATCTTAGTAAATGCACCACAGTTTAATTCCTACGGAAGTCATCACACAATTGCATACCGATAATGTGGGTGGAGAAAACATAAAATCTTCAGATACAGTAAAATTCTTGGGATTACCTTGACTTCTGACATATCGTGGGGAACACAAATACAAAACACATGCGGCACATCATTATAGAAGATAGGATTTGTTAAGCGCATAGTATGATGATCCTCGGATAAAAAAGTAAAAGAGAGATGCTACTTCGCTCTGGTTTGGCCACACCTCGAATTTGCTGCAAGGATTTGGGACGCTGGCCATAAAGATTTTACCAAAAAATTAATAGAATTAAAATAAAAACATCACGATTCGTTAAAAGCTGCTACGAGCAATTATATAGTGTCTCATAACTTTTAGAGGGATAAAGGTGGGTGCCCCTAGAAACCCGAAGGCTACACGCTAGGCTTGGGTTGCAAGAGAAATAAATTCAGAGCTGGTGTGTTTCAGAGCGACACAGAGAATATTTTCATGACATCTCACTACATCTCCGATGACAGAACCAATAAAATAAGAGAAATACATTGCCGAACAGATAGGTACAAAAACTGCTCCTTCCGCGCACAATAAGCGACCATAATAAAAAAGTGCCTCTCAATACATTACTATGATACACGTCACCGTTTCACCTCCCAAAACCTTACATCATCACACGGCTGGTGACCTAACACCCCTTGCTACACGCCCATGTAGTAGCTTGTAGGGTATGTAGAATTTCATTGCCCTACTGACAAACGACAAAAACCTGACGAAAACTTAAAAAATAGAAATCTTGTAATGGACATAGAAAATTCAGCGTTCTGTAAATTTTGACTTCATATTTCAAATTATACCACAGATAAGACCGTCAAAATCCCCGCTCTTAATTTGTGGTAAAAGTGACATACGCGATATAGGCAGCTTCGCTCCAAAAACGGTATCAAGCATATTACTAGTAATCATTGGACATTGCACACTCGTTCAAATTTAATCGGATTAAAAGGAATCGGATGCACGATGTGATATATTCCAAATAAAATTTCTCCCATCCCAGCCTCCCTGGTGTTGTGAATTTTTACTTTTCTACAGATGTAATTCAAGGGATTAAAACTATATCATCTGAGGTTACCAGCAACTAATTAAATTCCCCTTCTTGTAATCTTCATTATTAATCTTGCGAGTATATTTGAAATAATAGATCTGTTCTAACTTAAGAGTGAATTCAATCTTCCACTTTTAATGTCCAAATTCGTCAGTATACTCAACTAGATGCCTCGTCTTCCAAGGGAAGGATTCTGTGACAGCGACGAATTTAAAATTTAAACCATGATACTTAAATGGTTAATTAAGTACCAATGGACAAGAAACTTAAATGGTTCAAGAAACCTGAATATTACACAGATCATCCAAACCATGAACTCTTTTGGACAAATATGTAATTTACTACCTAGACATTCCATCAAACTTTACACTTAGTGGCATGAGTGTGCATAGGCAAAAACATTTCATGGTACTCGATCGTGATACAATTCCTTAATTCAAGGTTCGAATTGAAATTTATAGGAAGATAAGGCAAGTCATTGTAAATTCGTACGATTAAATCACTATATTCTTTCAGTGAGATGAGAGTTCATTTTTCCCGATTTTTACGGTCCTCTGATCTCATATCCATCTGAAAAACCTGCCATACTTAGTTCCAACATATACATAGTCGACAAGCAAACGAAAATGCGAGGAAATTGAGCGAGAAAGTCTGTATGAGGGACGAATTGGTTCGGAAGTTTGGTGTCTAGATGGGGGAGAGGAACTGCACGGACATGTCTACAGTGCGGGGAATCCGGGCGTTACGGACCAAAAGCCAGAGACAAATGAAGGCTAAGGACACTTCCGGTCCCACTAAAAACTCGACCTCCCTCTCCCCTCCCCTCCTCTCTTATCTCTCTCCCTCAATCGACCTGGCCCACCTAGTGTTTCCGGCTTCCCCGAGTGTCCACGGTCGCGCTTCTCTCGCACCACCGCGCCGCCGTGGTTCCGATTCCACTCCCATTGAAAAATTAAACCGGCGACCAACCTCAAACACTCACCTCATTCACGTGACGAAGAGCGCACTATGCCACATTCATTTGGGGGCCACAACAGAGTTGATTCATCACCCGCCGCAGAAGTCGTTGCATCATTCATTCATTGGTCGTTCAATCATGATTGATTGACTACAGCCCTTCGCCCTTGGCTATATAATGCTAGTTCTCTTACCTCCTGGTAGCTAATCCTATGTAATTTCCTCTTTATTTGGTCAATGAACTTATTCCTGGGTCTTTCTCTGGCGACGTTTCCCTCCATTTTACCTTCAATTACGACCTTCTCAAACCCGTTGTGTGTCCAATCCATCTTGTTCATCATTTCTGTACGGTGTTCCATATGGCCGTTTCCTCTTCCACTCTCCTGCACACATCATCATTTCATATTTTGTCCGTCTATTTTATCTTCAGCATACTCTAGGTATGAAAAAATAGGCAACTTCCACTGCGATAAAATTTATTCCGATCGGTTTCGCTTTTTACGGCATCTCCAGGTCAGAACACAGTGGAAGTTGTCAATTTTTCATACTTAGCTAAGTTCCGATTCCACTCCATCAAGCCTGAAGCCACAGAGTATATTCAGCATCCTCCTCCAGCATCAGGTTTTGAAGGCTTTTATTCTTTTCTAGCCAGCTTTTCCAATAGCCTGCGCTTCCGATCCGTAGAGTTTTCACATACTGTTTCCCTGTCTGGTTTTTAGTTCTGTATTCTTTGAGTAGTTGTCTTTTTCCCATGAACACCTTCTTAGGGCAATTATCCACTTGATGCCCGTTGTACCTACTTCTTCCGTCCCACGTGATGGTGCTCCCGAGATAGGTGATGGAATCCACTTGCTGTAATTTCTCTCCTCTCAGGGTAACTTCTACATTCAGCTTCTCTCTCCCGCATACTAGGATTTTGGTCATACGTTGCATCATGTGGTGATTTATTGTAACGATTACAGTCACAATAAGTTATTAGATGGCGTACAACGCTATTTTCCTTACAAAAACTGCCACTTTAACATGCGTCTACCACTGTATACATATTTTGGACAATTATACACATATATAAACGCTGACATTCAGACACAAGTAAAATATCCTCTAAATTTCCCGTATTGGGTCATAAACCGAAAGGTACACCTTTAAAAAAATGCATGCAAGCTGTTGTATTGGCGTCTCCAATTTTGATCAGTTTCTTTACAGTTCTGAAACAGCAATATGACTTTATTTTATCGACTTCCGATATGAATGGTGCTGATATGAAGATGATAGATAACGATAGGAAGCTTTATATTTGTTCTATTATGTTTTATTTTATTTATTCACCGCTTTCACTTCCTGATTAGGTCCTGTTTTTAGTATAAATCGTACATTCGTTCATTTACTGCAAGTTTTTGCCTTTTAGCATGTATGTAATAGCATTTCAATTTTGTAATCTTTTTTCTTGTCGCCAAAAATAACCCATAAGCAGTTTATCTACTCAAATAAATTAGTATCATAATAATGCATAACTGCATTTTGGCATATTTATTCCACCTTCAAGTTTTCCCTTAAATAAAGAGACAAAAAAACCTTGTCTTCTTCATGCTCTTCGATGTTACAGGCTGGATAATTTATGAGTTGAACATTATGCGTAAAAAAACTTCTAAGATTAGAAGTTTTATATGTATTTTTTACGATACTAAGCATATCTGATAAGGATATTGCAAAAAAATTACTATGATAGAATTTGCTATTTAAATGGTGTCTGAATCAAATAGTGATTAACGGGATATGCTTCTAATTTAGACTGAAGATTATTAGCCATAAAAATATGCCTATTCAGCTGCTTCACAATGCAGTTCCGTTGTACTCTAGTGAGTGTTTTCTGAATACAAGTACAGAATATCACTAAGGTTCTCAAAGGACCAAAGAACATAGTTTTGTCCAAATATCGTTCTATACAGCTATTAATAATAATGTTCTACATAGGTAGTAATAATAAAACTTGGCAATTCCGCAATGACCATTGAGGTTTCTCAATGATGAATGTGGCATAGCTAATTCTTATTTTTTTAATCAAACAAAACCCTTTAAATAGAGTCACAGACGGTGCATGGTGACTTCTTAGTTTACATTTTTATAAAGCCTTGCCTTCATTTGCAGATAAAACTATCTTAGGCGAGAAGTAGTGAGAGACTTCCACATAGAGTGTGACAGGACTCAATGACGGCTAAGTAAATTTAAAGGTGTCGCGTCATGAGAATAAAGCCTTAACTTTACACCCTCAGGCGTTTTTCGTGGAAAACTCACGAAGTTACTTAAATATGGATACCAACTTACAATTTGCTAAGCATCTGCTGGATAATAATCACGTAACTGATCTCATCCCCAAAATTCTACATGTTCTACCAAAAGGTTTAAAGATGGATGCATTGGAGAAAATGGAAATTATCAGAGAGTCAAGCAACATTTGCAACGAGTTTCTTTTTCCGTACCCCTTCCCACTTCTTTCCGAAAAAATTTTCCTTTTTAAAAGCCCCTAACCTACCTTTCCACCCAAAAATTAGTTTCTTCTCCAAACCCTCCCCCCTACAGGTTATTGGCATTGGTTACTATCGTAACTATCAATAAATAAAATGTAAAAAATTGTACCTGAGGATGCAGCAAACTGCTAAACGCGGAGTAAATTAAAAAATATTCGTGAATAAGTACAAGGATTAATATGGATTCAAGAATAAAGTTTTTCCGCGGAAAAGTTCCGTATCATTTGAGTACACGTATAAGTGTTTTAAATACTTGAAATTTCCATAGCCAACACGTAATTATGATGAAAGGATGAAACCAGGCTGTGACTAAATATTTAATGTGGAAGTCTTGAAGTAATTAATTTAATAAATTATCGCTTTCGCAGTATTATTTTGGACATGACCTCATCTAATTATTATAGGGCGGTACGGTCATGAATGTCAGTAGTTAGGATGCATGCAAAAGCGACGCGGGGTCTTCAGGAAGCGAACTTAATGAGCCTTGCTTCTAGGATACAATGGGAAGATTACTTTTCGCTGACTTGACATAAGTAAACATGGCATACCTGGGAGGACACGTCTAACGGCTCAGGGATGGGTGAAAGGGCAACAGGGCCGGATTCTCTCAACTCCTTCCCATCATGGTAAAGAACCTCCTAAGTCAGCCGTTAAACGTTTTCGCAGCTTCCCGTTAAAGGAGCAATTTGACAACCACTTCGCTTTTCACCTCAAAAATATCTGATATACTCTCCACTCTTACTTTCTGCGGTACTAGCGCTTCCAGGGTGAATCAGAGCTTTATATCCCACACATCTTATCTCCATGTAACCATAACAACTTCTCCTTTCTCGACCATCCCAGCTCATGAGTGTGTCCAAGCATATTTCCCTTTTCAATGAATAACGCTTCCATATCTTGGGGTGAGTGAGTCATTCCTTGAGCATATGTTAAGCCATTGGGCGTGGAAAGTGTTGAGAGAATATGCAGAGTGAATTACCACACGGCATGTCCTGAGTTCCTCACGTAAAGGGCCATAACCGCCTATATGATATAGCGCGAGAGAGTTAATATCCTAGGTCATTAACTAAGGGAAGGGCTGAATGAGATGGGAAAGGACAAACATGAAACAATAGTCCACTGGATTTCTCTCGCAGTAAGGGAGCCGTGTTAAATGAGAGTGTGGGTGCTAGCAGAGATATAGAATTTGTATGTGAGCTGTGCGAAATTCAGCCAATGATTTCGTGAGTCAGATAAGAGATAATTAGCAGAAAAAAACAGATTAACTATGGTAAGATAAGCACTATTTTGGCCTTCTTTCCTTAAGCATCGTGATTTTTCACGCTCAATTAAACCTCCGCAGTTTGACCATAGATGTGAAAATTCTAGGAGCTGAACGGGAGCTGTGTGGAAGGCAAAACAAGCAGTCAACGGCAATTATGCAGCCAAAAGTATAACCAACGGTATTATTAAAATGGTATTATGGTTTTGTTATCACTGCTGTTATCGTTATCATTGCAACAGATTTTAGGAGCTATAAATTCAAATGCGCTATGGTTCTTCTCTCTTTATACCTTCTCCTTCAATTTCGAGTAATGTGCGATGTGTCTTATTTTACTTAGGTTTACCTAATTGGGATTGATAACTAAATTAGCTTACAGACTTCATATAAGGCTCAGTATCTACTGCTGACAGTATATTCTTGACAAGGTTTTTGCTAAAACAGACACTGCTGGTACTACCGGTAGCACTAATCTTTCCTCAACCGTTTTAAAAACTGCAGCGTGAACGTGCATCATCTTACAAGCTCTCACAATGCAGTGACATAATCGCGGGCCAAAATAAGGAAATCCAGGAATTAAAGGTGGAAGTTTGTCCATTAAAAAGTTGTCATGGTCTACCAGCAAGCCAGCTTATTGCCAAGAAATCGGTGTCTTTTGACGAAAACTCTTCCTTTACCAATAATAATGTAAGTTCAGGAATGCTGAGAGTGGATTTAGGAAAAACTAAATTATTAGTCCACATAGCATCGTTCTGGGTTTGGCAGGAAGGTGTTGAGAAAGAGTAGGAAAGCCGCTGCGTCAGGGTTAGCAGAACAGAGACGGAAAAGAATTAGTGGATAAAAGGAGAAGGGGAAGGAGATTATCTGCAGTGGATTATCATTAGCGGACAGATGTAGAGGAAAGTGACTCCACTTAGCTTTGAGAGTCGAGAATGAGCTCTGTGAAAGATGTGACCGCTGCTTTCTTCCTGCGGGCGTGATAAAATTTGCTGCTAGAACCTCGCCTCTTCAAGGGGTGGAAAGCGGAGTCCCTCTAAAAGCGTAGAAATGGGTGTTATGGTTGTCTCTTTTACCACGTAGACCTGCGACATCAACTTTGTCCTGCTTCTGGAGTTTTTAATGTTCACTTTCCTTCTAGTCACATGTGAGTCAACTTTAAATTTTTTCTCTTCTAAATTTTTGGGTAAAAAAAGAGAACTGATTCTATATTTACTCTTTAAAGCAATTTGAGATGTAATAACTTACTTTCAATCAATCTATCTCTAGCAATTTATTTGGCTAAACCTTTATTTAACAGTAATTTATTTAACTTGATTGAGTGAAAGAGTTTTACATGTCCGCAGGCAGTATAATAGTTAGATTCCATTAACTTTAAGCATTATTTTATTTTTAACGTGCAAAATTGCTCCAGAAATTCAATTTATTTGTGTTGGTGAAAATAAGAAATTGTGAGATTCGTTGTAGGAGTCAATTATACTCATGCCAAATGTAATGATGTGTGTTTTATGGTCGTGTCAAAACTTTTATATTCGGAAAATCTAAAAATTTGTCCATTTTGTGTCTAGCGATTTCTTGCTTTCCTTCAATCGCATTTTGTGTCTCATTCTTACTCAATAGGCTGGATATGTTTGAAACTTTTTCTATAGTGAAAACTCAACAGAAATTCCGACTTTCGTAATGAACGGGCACTTGGGAGGCATTACATTCAAAGAATCCCCATCCAGCCACACCTCTTGCTTTCAGTAATAGATGATTTTTACTCGTTCCTCTAGCCTACCCATTAACTGTTTCATTTTTAAATTTTAATATAATTTTAAAATCCACGCAGGTGGTAAGTGGAACATGAAATATTACATTGAAGAACGATCACAGCGAATAATCTCCGTTGCTATACTTACTCCGAACCTCCATGGACGCGGTAAGTTAAACATTTTAAGTGGCAGGTAACCTCTATTCATTCACTCTAAAACGTGATATTACCAATTATAGGGAGCAAGAGTAAGTATATAACGGAATTTGAATCTGAATTATTGCGTAAGTCCTTTTTTTTATCACACATCCCTTCAATACAAGAACGGATATCCAATTGACTGCTCACCAACTGTTCCATCGTAATGTTGACGTGAAAAAGGCGCAACGGCAGGCTATGGTAGTTTTTACACCGATATACTATTTCATTGCTGTTTTTTAAAGCATTTAAGCAGGACTTATTAAGACTAGTGCATTGGACATGTAATTTTGTACCGCAATTGAACTCACAAACTATAATATCGTTATTACCAACAAAACTCTCGGAGCAATGATTGCACCGTTCCGTATTAGTGGACGCCATTTTGAATAGATCATATTTGAGTGAAGCCTTAATCATGCTACCGAGCGAAATTTATAATTAGTCATTCATCGGGACAAAATTTTCAATGAAGATCCATGGCAGCTCAGAAACAAATGGATAGAATCAAAATGAGAAACATTAGGGTGACATGAAATTTACCTTCTAGTTAGCTATAAACTTCATAAAAAATATCCCTCATTCCCACTAAGTTCATTCAAATTCTAACTAATCATCCGGTGATATAGAAATAAAACAATTTGTTATCCAGCTTTGGCCAACTATATTGCATTTATATTTAAGAACGTATAGTGGCCGAAAAACTTTCTTCAAAATATTCATCTAACAATACTGAAAATAAGAAGAATAAAAAGAATATATCTTCCCTGAAAATGATATAAAGAACTCGGAGGGGGAAATATATTCGGACGAGATTTGTAAAGAAATGGCGGGATCTACCCGTGAAAGATCGTTCTTCACGACTCCAACCGACGGAAAATAGATCCCACTGCAAAAGAAAATAAAGAAAAGGGGAGATCCTGAAATTTCCGAGCATGATATACGACTTAATGAAATTTCGCCGTTCGCGAATTGGCACACCAGAACTCTTCAAGGGAGAAATGAGAGCCAACTTCCGTCAAACGAAACGACCTGCAAATTGCACGACTGAAGGCGAAGGCAGGTTGACGAAAAAATGTGGGATTGGGAGGGCTGCGAGAAACGGAGGCGGAGAAAGGATTGAATCCTCGGTAAATGGATGGAAAAATACCAGAGCTGCCAACAGTATTCATCATCCCGGACGTGTCTTCAACTTTTAAACATCCACTTTAAACTCTGCCAGAGGAGTCCATGTAATGACCAAAGTTTTGGCTTTAAGCTTTAAAAAATACTTAATATATGATCTTTTCATGGACCATTTCTCAATGAGGTTCAAATGCGACATTGTTAGGTTGTAAAAAAATTTATTCCACCCTACACATACCAAATATACAAACTATTCAACAAATACAGATTTAAGAACACATCGTCGTTAAGAACACTTTAGCCTTCCATGGAAGCTAACTGCAGCACAATTCGTATTAAATTTAAGAATTTTGGCTTGTAAAATAGAACTCATTTGCTTATGACTAGCAAAATAATTTAGGAAAGATTCAATTCCATTTTTATTTAACTGCCAAACATTTTCCTAAATGTCAAACATTTTACCCATAATTTGGTAAGTAAGAGCGATATCTCGCCGAACTATTGGAATTGAAATTGCATAAAAGCACAATGCATGGCTTTCTTGGAATAAATGAAGCAGTTATACTCATAAATATGGCCGATATATATATATAAATGTTAAATCACATTGCTCAACCGGTGCAAAATTAGGCTAATCCTGAGTAAAATCATGTGAAGAGGTCGAGAAGTGATTCATCCGTAAGCAATGAAATCGTACTGACGCACAAATCTAAAAAAGAAGCTGAATAAAAAAATATTTAAAAGGTTGAAGTAATGATTTATTTAAAAATTAGCAATTTAGTATTAAAAAAGTCTCAATATTTAAAAAATTATACGATAATTCCGAGGAGACGTAGGTTTAAGTTTAACAAAAGCTGAAATTTATTAGCGCATAATACCTTTCACGAAAAACGACTCAAAGATATAGAAAATGTTCATACCCGACTGATCAGAAGACGTTTCGATCGATAAACACCTTCCAACAGGTAGTGTCACATACATTACCCGTAACCCTATCTACGGAGAAAGAGAGTTAAGTTTGCTGCTCCGAGAAAGATGGAAGGAGGGACAACGGGTGAAAGAAATTGGCAGAGAGAGAAATTGTCTTCGATTCTGATGGAGAGAGGGAGTGAGAGGAGGGGGGAGGAGTAGGTGGAAAACGCAAAAGGGAATGGAGAAGAGAAGACACAAGGAAGGGTGGGATGGGGTTAGGCTGAGGGAACAGAGTGAAAAATATCTCAGAGATGAAAGTTTTCGAGGGTTTTACGAACTTTTGCCGTGAGAGCGGGGGATGAGAAGGAAGACTCTCTCAGAAGGTAGTTGGGAGGTCGGACGGGAGGCAGACGGGGAGGCGGGTGAGGCTTTCGCAGGAGGAGGAGAGAGTAGGGGAGAAAGAATGGATGGGATCACCGAGGTAGAAGGAAGATCCGGACTGAATGAGCTTGAGTTCTGTACCCAAAAGAGGCGCTTCCCGTAAGACGCAGTGAAAGGGAAACGAGGAGGGAGGGGAGAGGGATAAGACAGGGAGAGACGAATGAAGAGTAAAGGAAGATGTTAACCAACTTGTTAAGCTCGGAGACTTACGCCCATTGGGATTTTGCTTCAAGAAACACGGCAATTTAAATTGATCCGCAAAATATTCCTCTATTGGGATCACCGACGTAAACCGATATTTTTTTCCAAGAACGAATGACGTATATTACAGTATTGCATGTTCAACAATTTTAATTACAATTTCGTTAACGCATAAATCAGTCTTCCGCCCTCAGTGGCGTTGAAGTGGAATCTTAGCCAGCCAATGGAAGAGAGCTCTATTATCGAAAGGGTTGGATATTTACCTTCAAGGGCTTGGTTGAGTATCCGTTTCTACGTGTTGAAATACTTCGTATAAAAGGCCTTTGAGGTAACTTTCAGGATAACTGATTAATGAATCAATATACAAATGGATAGATACTGGTGAATAATTGCAAACCAAGAAGAAAAACCTAATTAGGGGTTGACATTGTTTAAATTATTATTCAATGACTGCTGTGTTCACTCATTTTTATGATATAGCCTTCGTGGAATAGTATTTCACTTGTAAGGAGTAGTAAGAATAATAGGAATACTATAGTACCCCTTTAGCGAAATTCAGCCACCTTTACTCCATTTGCCTTGAGGGAACAAATCAAATTCGAAGACGCGCGAATATTTTCTGGGGTAGGTACTTAACCATAGGATTTAGGAATCACAACATAATGATCGAAAAAGTACATCTTGGGATTTGTTAGAAAATTAAGAGTAGCTGTATATTTCTTAGCTGTTATGCACGCATAAACTGTAAAAAGTGTAAATATACTTTACAGTTGTATCAAATGACTGCGTAATTTCAAGTTACATGTCGCAACCAAGAACACACCACGACCAATGGCAGAAAGGTATATTTCGATGCGATAACGACAATATTGTCAATTAGCAATAAAAGTCTCTAGCATTGTAAAAATATTCCTTGTTCCAAATGTAAGTCCATTTATAACGCATTAAATCACAGCACCACAGAATACTACAGAGAACGTTGTCAAAGGTGATTTAAGTGCTACTAAATATGATTAAAGTTTGCGAGAAATGGGCAAAATGGAAGAAAGAAGTACTTATGTTAAGGTCTTATAACGTTAAATTACCGCCTTGGAATTAATGAAGAGTAAGATTCTGGAAAATTATTCGCACGATCATTGACTATTCTATATCTAGGGATGAAGTTTTATGGAAAACTTCGACAACACCCATTCCAAAAAATTTCCTGAGATTATATTTTAATAGCAAGTGAAATATTAGCAAAAAAATTAGCATCAGCGCAATAAGTGATGATATTTTCTTTGGCCCTGCGGCATAATATATAAGTTAAGTGTAGAAAATATGGTTCTGATTCTGACTTATCGATTTAAACAATTTAAAAATAAAAAGGAAAGAAAATGCAGAGTATAACCATGACTTACACATGCATATGACCTATGGCACCTCAAGGAAATGACTCACCTGGAAAAGAAGAGAAAACATAATTATTTAACTTCATGGTAACATTACTAAAACAACATACTGATAACGATATTTTTGTCAATTGGCAATGAAAATGTCCAGCAATACACTTTTGCTTATCTTTCACCGATTCTGGATAACAAATAGAAATAGGATGACAATATTTTAAATTAGATAAGAGAATACCATGGCTCCACTGAAACATGATCTGAAAACTAAACTGAAAATAAATGCTTATGTAACGCTTAACTATCATTAAAAACATTATCCCATTAGCTAAAATAAAATACAGATAAAATACTGAGAATTCATGATAGATCAATTATTCTTTATCAATCTTAGAACTCAACAAGTATACAAGCAGTTAAATTAAAGTAAGACAAGTCATTCGAAAGACCTAGCATCTACACGATCTTTTGGCAAAATACGGACTGAAATATTGCGCCCTTTAGCCACAATGTCCAAATGTCTTTGCTTATACTTTAACGAATAGCCTTTGAAGTTGGTGAACCAAAAATATCAGCTTTGATTAATACCAAAATCTGACAGAATCCTCAATTTTCACGCGTACAGCAATACTGCAACACATTTTACTCTTTTAAGAGAGACAATAGTGTGGGGAAAATTTTGAATATTCTCTTTAGGGATTACCCCCGCGCTTAGAGGATACAAATTTTCAGTTCAAGTTCACTCAGCCAAGTTCGCTGTTGAAGTCGTCACGCCTGCGTGCCACTCACGAATCAGCCACGCGTGCCAACAGACACAACCCCCTCCAGGAATCAAGAGGAACACTACTGCGCATTAAAATGATGAAACTCCTGTCTAGTGAAATATCCATCACTCATTAAGTTCTCATCTTTTTCGAAAGCAAGAGCGAAACTAGGGGCTATGAGAGGGTAGAATTGACGTATTTTTCTCATATGGGCTTCTCTTCAAATGGAAAATCATATAAGACAGCATAAGGAGTGACACGAGGGTCTTTAACTAAACAGGACCAGGATGCACCACAATATCTATTCTTGTCTTCTACTGCGACCTGCGGAATAAGTTTCAGGGTGCGAGAAAAATACAAGTGATGGAAATAAAAATACTTGGGAGCGAAAAGAAAGATTAAATGTAATAAATACGATGGTCGTCCAGAAAGTAACCTCAGTTCTAGCCTGCCGCGAGAAGTGTTTGGGGAGTGCCAATATTCTTACGTCAGCGTGCGCAGCAGTTCAGCACGCTTTTAATTGTACCAGTACGAGCAGCATACTGCCGTGCGTCTGCGAATTATAACCTCAAAAAATGAGCGCCGCAATAGAAAATCCCGTCAAGTGTGAAGTGCGTATCATTATAAGATTTATTTTGGCGAAAAGTCTCTCTGCAGCCAAAATTCATTGTGAATTGTAAAAATTGTAAGACTAAGAAGAGCAATCCAAAACAAGCGTCGTGGACTTCTGATATCTCGTGTTCTGTTTGTGCATGACAACGCTCTCCCTCACACAGCTCGAAAAACAAATGAACCAAGAATCAACCATGATGCCAAGTTCAAATGAAAAGAAATTGCCATGATAAAAATTCGGCCTGGACCGGGAACTGAGCCAAGGACCTTTGGTTTACCGGACCAATGCGCAGACCACTGCGCTACCCAGCCTTCCTGATTTTCATGGCAATTTTGATGGATACAAGCCAACTAGATCTTTTCTCTCATTCCTCATGGTAATTTTTCAAAAAAAATCCACCTGCTATGTTTGAACATTTTCAAATAGGAAGTTTTTGACCATCCCCCATACAGCCCGGACTTAGCTCCTGGTGAATTTTATCTCTTTGCTTACATGCATGCAGTGGATTGCATCCCAGCGCTTTGCCGACAATGAAGAGCTTCAAAACGCCGTAACAGGTTGGCTACATTCCCAGGCGGCAGATTTATGTAGAGAATAAATTGTAAATATGGTGAAACATTATGACAAGTGCTTGAATTTGTTTGAAAACTACGCGAAAAAGTAATAAAAATATGTAGTTTTAAGTCGTGTATAATAAAAGAGTTGTATTTACACTCTGAATAGTTGTATTTACACGTTGAACTTTTATTTAAAAACGGAGGTTACTTTCTGGACGACCTTCGTACAAAGGGATTTTGAGATGAGATAGAAGTAAGTTCTAATACCGGCGCGCAATTATTCGTTCATTTCTTTGTGTTTCTGTGTTTTAAAGCCATCCTTCCATCCCATAGAGGTTTGAAACAAAGGTGCGCAGGAAGTTAATCCATCACGATGAAAACCAACCACCAACTTTCCTGAAAACCTATTTCAGAATAACTTTGCGAAAAACATTTGAATTATTCGGCCAGATAGTACCATCAGCCATAAATCAACGGGTCGGCAAAATATGCCATAAAACATTCATACTTAAATTAATATCCCCTGCAAATATAAGACGTTTCTACGAATGATGATGCGACGAAAATACATATGGCCAAACTTTTACCAAACTTTATCATTGACGATAATTCTTTCCAGATTTTAGGCTTCATGTCTTGGGTTAAGTTTTAAATAGCAATCATACTGTCGAGTATGTAGAAACTTGGGAGTGACATGAGTAAAATTTGGAGTCACTGGTAAAGCAGATTTGGTGGCATTCATGGTGGCAAATAAGAGGAAACAGCGAATCAAATGTTGATGAGCTAGCATTGGCACAGACGGACTTCCAGAGGTACCGAATACTTTGTCCCTTATTCCCACTTTTTGTACATGACGTCCTGGTCTTTGCAAGAGAGGGCCACCATGATTCACTGCCCCTGTAACCCTTGCCATTGGATTTTACTATTGATATCCAGTTCAATGAAATTTTCGATTAGCTGAAAAATTTGTGTGTACAGACGTCCCTGACAGGTTTCCATGATATATGGACACCACTTAAGCCTTTCATAGTTGGATTAAATAAATCAACTAAAACTAGAAATCAATAAAAAAAACCTGGATATAAATAAATGAAATTCATCTCTGAATGAAGATGGATCTGGAAAACATTGGCGATAGGGGATGATATTGGCCGATGTCAATAGATATGCGGGGATCCATAATTTTTAGTACGAAGTAAAGAACAGTAAACCGAGTAGTTGTTAGCTTTGTTTCATCATAAGGTTACTGTCAACTAGGTAATTTTATTAGCGTAATTGTATATCATGGTCCACGCAGCTTAAAATTATACTCGTCACAGGATTCTTGTTAGATGAAAACATCACAAAGCATCAAGTAACGCAAACAATAAATGCAAATGAATCGTTTAGTATAATATTTTATTTATCAAGGGAGAAAAATTTGATGGTTAAATAGCTTGCCATTGCTGTTATTTTTGCGCATCGTCGGTAATGTATTGGTTGCGCCGAAATAATGATAAGGAAAGTAGCAGCGACAGATTGCTCAGGAAATATGGTATTAAGACCGTCAGGTCTAATTTAATTCGACGGTACGCGGGAACAAATGAAATGCATAAACATCGAGTGTAGGGATAATCCACTACCGTTCGACTAGTCAGTTATTCAAATCAAGTGGTGTTTTTCGACTTTAAAAGACTTTTTTATTTACAAAATAAAAGTGTGTTATTCGTGCTTCACTTAAACAATGTTTTACGAGGTTTCCAAGACAATCTTTGAAGAATTTATGACAAATAAATTGTTTCATAATTTTTTTTCTTGATAATAGGCAAATTTATGGAACCTAAGTCAAACTTTTTCACAGGAATAAAGGGCCAAAGATTTCTTACTTCGCCTTCTCGCCTCACTTCGAAAGAATACCACTTCGCAAGCAATTGCTCATCAAAACTGAAAAAATATTTCCGAGGATGAAACACGCTCCTGTCGTCGCCTTCATATTTTTACCCTCCTGGTCCGATCCTCCAAACGTGGCACATGGCGTTTCCCCCTTCAGCGTATGAAGTGGGCTTAAACACTTCATACAGCGGGTGAAAGAGAAGAGAGCTTGAGAGATGAAGGTGAGGCAGGAGAGGAAAAAACTAAGAGGAGATGGAAGAGAAATGGGAACACTCCGCACGAAACAAAATGGCAGATATGCACTAGTTATATTTTTCATCCGGGAGCATGAAAGTGAACAATTCTCCGAGCGCACTTCCAAATGAATATTTTTTGCAAAAAACTCCTTCGATTGAACGGCTGATCGTCGCCATTTCAACTTTATCACTTGATTTTTAGTTCTCAGTGGCATATCATTCATCTGCGTAATTTTACTTAGGGGTTTTCACCGGAGAATGTTCTTAATATTGGTCAAATTTTCTATGCTCGCAGTCTAGAGAAATTGAGAGGATTGAAAACCCGAGAAGAACGATAACACCTAGTACATCAAAATAGCAATAGAGTATATTCTCTACGCCTATTCGCGATTACTTTTCAACACTTGAGCTAGACAATATATCACTGCTCGCCGTTTAGTGCCTCTACTGTTCGCCTGAACCAATAGACCAACTGTTTTGCATCCGCTTGTGCGATTTTCCAAATTTGCATATGGAATATCTCATATAGTAGCTGGGTTTTGTAAAAATTGAGGCTATTAGTTGCTATTACACACTTAAGGTCAAAAAACAGGAAATAAAGTAAAATATACGAACTTTTTCGTAAAAAATACCCACATTGTTAGTGAACAAATAGTAGAGTGCAGCGAGGTAATGCATACTTTGTAGCACCATCCTATTTTTAGTACAAATAACTCTAAACGGGGACCTTTATTCAAACACCTATTAGATTTTCAATGGCCATCAGTCGCCTAGGGCTACGACATCTGCCTTCGCATGCACAGCGCCAATACAAGCCCCTCCTTGCATTATACTTCCAAGCACAATCGAACTAGAGTTATTTCAACCATGGCATTAGTCAAGAATTTACAGAATTGGAATTCTTCACCCAGTGAACGCAATATTGCGGTTTCTGCCGAAGATTCTCAACGTGGGACCGGTAATAAAGGCGTGATCATTACTAAAACAATTATAATTACATAAACACCAAATGGAATCAGTCATGAACAAAAATCACTTGAATAGACCGGTATTCGACCCAGGATATTCCATTTGTTGCTGAGGTGTGCCAGCCAGTTACACCACCGACTCAGGAGCGATTTGGATCAAAGTTGATTCACGTTTATTGGAAATTCCGTATTATTTATGACGTAGATAATTGGTACATAAGCTTCATTTCGTAATAATTTGATTCCTAATTCACTGATTTTTCTACTAAATACGATATTATAAATTTTGAACTGTGTCAGCGTCAGCTGACAAGGTCTCACGCCCAGTCAAAGATCCGAAAGAAATGTACTTTTGAAAAAAATTTTCCAAGTAAAATTTTCGGCAAAATATTGAAAACGTCGACGAATAGTAAAGCTATCTTATTCTGTTGATGAGACTAAAATGTAAAATATTATTCTTATACCATGTCTACAACTGAATGTAGGGTTTAGTTTCTTTGTATAAGTAAATATGGCATACTTAAAATGGAGATATAGATAAATTTGCTTCAATGAAGTGTCTTTCTAGTATTTCTTAGATCCACGCGACAGATATTTAAAAAGTGCAATCCATGATCCAAGATCTCGTAGTCACGAATCAACTATCTCCTCCATCATTTTCATCATCAACAATCTAATATCAAGATTGAATTAATAGTTCGCAATAAAGGATCAACTGCTATACAGCATCAGTTAATCAGGGAATAAGGGGGAGTTGGACTCTGTACTATGCTATTGCTCCAAGCCCTTAATTCCACACCACCTCTAATCAATTTTAAGACGATTTTTAGTGCGACCCTCGTTCGAATCTCGTATTTATGTCAAAACGAACGATGATTTCCATGGCAAATTTTATACCTTTTGCCTATATTTTTGTATACGTGAACGTAACTATGTGCCTAGCCTTTCGTGCATTTCTCAGTGATTTTGCATTTTAATCATTAGCATTAGTGTGCCTAAACGAACGGCTTTTGCGTACCGTTCACTCGCTTAATGTATC
Organism: Ceriagrion tenellum; assembly: GCA_963169105.1. Lineage (NCBI taxonomy): Eukaryota > Metazoa > Arthropoda > Insecta > Odonata > Coenagrionidae > Ceriagrion > Ceriagrion tenellum. Next base: position 108,195,202 of record OY720639.1, read on the forward strand.
TTCAATCATCTTCCCTTATTCTACACACCTGACACATGACATCTCTCTCTTGAGCGTCGCTGAGGAGGCTTACCCTTCATGCAGGGAGTGAAGAGAGGAGAACAGGGGTGAGTGAATGAGGGATTGGAAAGGGAGGAGACATGAAGATGGGAATAAGGGGGAGTTGGACTATGTACTATGCCCTTGCTCGGAGCCCTTATTTCCACACCATCCCTCAGACCCCGCCCGCGACGGCGAAGAACAACAACAGAAATCCCGCGGGGAGTGGGGAGTCGGGAGTGTGAGAGGTAGGGGTGAAAGCGAGACGGAGATACAGGCAAAGAAAGAGATAAAGAATGAAGTAGAGGAGATGAAAAAAGGCCAAAAAAAAAACGCAACGCACTTTTCGAGGTGACAAAAAAAACCCTGAACCCTGAAACCTTTTTGAAAAATTCAAGGGCACGAGCGAGAGAGAGAGGGATAAGGATGGGAGGAGAGAAGGTTGGTTGAGATGAATAATGAGGCGAGGGACGCGAGGGGGAGGGAGAGGAGGCTAAAGGGCGCTAAAGGGTTTGCGAAAGAATATGAAAGGAATGAGACACGAGAAGGAGAGCCACGCGATGTTTCAATACGCATTTTGTGATTTTCAATGTTATTTGCGCATAAATAGTCTATTTTAATGGAGAGATTGAAAAACTGAACTGTCTATCCAAAAACTTTATTAACCCTCTCCAAATTTTTCCAAAGTGGTCATTAAAAAAATGTTCATAGCGCATTAAATTGTCATAATAGAGAAGTAGATCACGCAACTATGTAATGAGAAGACACTCATTATGATAAATGATAATACTCTAATTAATTGTCCAACAGATCTAAGCCATAATCCATTTAAAATTACGGATGATATAAGGGATTTGAAAAAACATATCCTCACTTGTCAACCTTGGACCCCTGGTGCTAGCCTGTAGTACTATCCTCTGACTTTTCTAGTCACGGTGGCAACACGGAGTCAGTAATCGGAGTCAATGGACGGATTGAATCACATTTAAAATTTCCTACTAAGAGTCCAAGAAAAAAAGATTGATGAACATTCTCCAAAGAAGAAGACACAATCTTTGATTATACACTTTGCGATACAGGAGTAACTTGGAAATAGTACTGAAAGGAGAAATAAATGGGCAGAACGACCAAGGAATCAAAGTTATAGATGTTTGGGGTCAACTATCAGGGACGTCAAAGTGAAGTACAATCGAGGAATGAAACGGTCAGCAGGCAGAAAATTGGAGAGAAGAGCTAAAGCAAACCTGTAAACGGGAGAATGACTAGATATTCATAACAGAATGTAATATGAATGCAATACACGCTAATTTCGCAATATAGATTCCGATATTAGGATGTTGTATGAGATCATAGGTTTATATTCTGATGACGATGCAGCTCTCAGGTTTCGAGTATCGGATTCCGAAGCATCGATATTCATTGCAATACGATATTCGAAATCCAATACTATTCAGGGAGGGAGGAGAAGATTAGGAAAAAAGGCTGAAGGGTCGAATGCGGAGAATAAGATTGGAGGAGGGGAAAGGATCTTTGAGGGGTGAGGACAGAATAGAATAGTGAGGGAAGAGAAAGAAAGAATTCTGGAGAGGGGAAAAGGGTTCCAAGGAGTTTTCAAGGAAAGAAGAAAGAATCGGGTAGGGTAGCCTGAAACGCGGTCTTACCTTACTCGAGACGCTTTCAGAGAAAACAATAAGACGCAGTCAAATTCGAGGCACGGTGGAATGCTTTACAACCAACGACGCTGACCGCGAGTGGCCTGACTCCCGTTTCAAAGTGCCATTTAAGAATCTTCGAAATTTCTCGAACAATAAACCTCCCGGGTATATACAGGATCATTTGTGAGGGAGAGAGCTACTTAAGTCTTGTGAATAACCCTTAACTGAACGCTTCCCTCATTTCGAGCGCTTACTTTTGTATTTTTCGTCATTGAAGTATTCAGAAGAATTGTTGGGGGAAGAAACACATCTTCAACCTTTCTATATGCATTCTTGTATTCAGATTGGCATCTATTGTTTCTTGAAAAAGGATGAAATGTGATACTAAACAACTGAACGCATAAAAATCAGATCCTTTTGTGTGTTATACAGGATGATTTTTCACTCCTTGGGATACTCAGCGTACACAAATTAACAGTCAGCAATAAAGGATCAACCGCTATACAGTATCAGTTAAGTCAGCTTAACATCACTAGCCATAATTTCACTTTAAGGAATTCAGAGCGATTTTCGTGTACATACAGAATTGTGAGAAACTTTACACATACTTATCCTATTGCCACCTATACCCAAGCTGGGATTTTGCCTCACCCACAAGTGACCTCCATCTCTCTCTGTCTGCTGCTTCCTCCACTGTTCCCCCCAGCCGATTGACATCTGACGTTATGGACCCCTGGTGTTTTGTAATCGTGTAGTAAAGTACACAATATCGTTACAACACACAAAAATACTACTTCATTATAGTTATACTCACTTTAGGACGGACGATATTATAAGGTATTACCATTTTCCTATTATCCACTTCACCACGTTAGAAACATAGCGTTTGTTGCATGTGCTACCAATGGTATGCTCTAACCTGCGTCTTTTTCTTCCTCTGTTTTGACTGATGCATATGGTCACGTCCTTTTTTACACCTTCAGTCGATATTTTAAGAAATCAAAAGAGAAAGAAAGGGGACATACTTCATGGATGAGATAAATTTAGAATATGAAGAGGACAGAATTTAAGGAGGCAATTGAGTAAAGAGAATTGAGTTACAAATACAGAGCAGTAGATTTTATCTCCATTTCATCCAATTTTAAGCCATAGACGACCGATATAAAAGTTCAGCTCATTATTTCAAGATTTAAATTGGTTCCCAGCCCATTCAATTCCAGCTCACCTCACAATTGATATGTATATTACCATTATACCATTTCTTTATGTACTTAATACGCACATTCAAAGAACAAAGAAATTGATCTTAGTCCTAGAAAACGCTCACTTTTCTTCATAATGCACTCTGATATTCTCCATAATACATGGTCTGTTCCCATGAATTTATTTTTCTATAAATACTTCTATTTTTCACAATCTTAACTATCTCTAATAATATATTTATATTTGGTTCAGTTACTTCAACAAAAAATTGTTTTCCACACAGAAACTCCAAAAAAAACAATTTTTTCTGCAATGAAACTAAATTGCGAGTGATTCCGACCACAATTCTTTGCATACTCCTTTGGGAGTCTATTCCGTCCATACATTGCTTCACACTTGCTCTTATATTCTTAAAACTACTAATGCTCCTCCTCCCAAGAGTCTATTCCACCTCAACCATCTATAAAATTGAATTAAATTAAACTAGGTCTATCTTTATTCCTCTCATACCATTACCTTTTCTTAAATAATTATATTTTGATATCCTACTCTTATCCATTCTATCAACAAAACCAAACCAACAAGCCAAGCGTTCATGTATTTCCACGAATAGACAATTCAATCCGAATTATTTTGGAATCAATAGACACTTTTAATGGTACCTATACCAAGATAAAAAATTTTGCTCCACAGAAACTCAAGAAAATTAATATTTTTGTGTAGTGAAACTAGATACCGTCAGATTACGAACGCAATGCCGTAAAATTTGGAGTAGTGATGAATACATATTCCGTAGCAAACGAGGTCAAACCCATGAAAAAAAAAATCACTTGGGCTAAAAAACATCGATGTGAGTCTGATAACGTATGTAGAAAAACGACCAGGACGCGTTTCATGACGGAATGCGCGAAACGAGAATGTATGAAATCTCATCAGTGTGATGGGCAACACGGAACCCACGTGTGTCTCCTGAACATAACCCCTTATTCCTCGCCATATCTTCCGCTTTTATCATTTCCCCGACTCTCACATCAATGCAGATGAGTTCCTTTGTCACCGAGACGAGATTTGCTCCGCTTTTAAGTGGCCCATCCGAATGCTCTTCATTTCCTGTATGCAACACACAGCAATATTTCAAGTATTTTTACGGATTTTTAACCCTCTCCCCTCTCATACCAATATTTGGAGAAGCAGTCTCGCGATGAATACATGTTTACGCCAAAAACAAAAAACATTCATTCTCACAGTTGCCATATGAAAAGTATACACGATCGTTTCCAAGAGTATGAAGAAGTATGCCACAGTTTAAAGTAATACGATGCTCGTGCTCAGCAAAGCCTCAGAATTTAATCATCATTATTTTTTAGGATGGACGACGTTGACATAATACATATATAAAATGAGAAATTGCATAAAACCATTTTTTCAGATATCATAGTCGTCTAACGATGGCATTAGAAAATGAGATCGGTCGCAATGAATGGATTATTCGGTCAGTTAATAGATTGGGAACGTATAGTGCATTGTGGGATTTTTTAGATATCCCATTGATTTGTCTTAAACTATTCAAATAAATTAATGGAAAAATAGCGCGCGGCCGCAATGTTTTGTGGAAAATATTTTGCAAAGAAACATTTAGTGCGTCAATGCGAAATGTACTCTGTTCCAAATAGTTCATTTATATACTTTCAACCTTTGTGGAAGTTGATAGTAATAAAGTGGAATGATGCTATTAAGTCAACAATGATGACCAAAAATAGTATTTAAATTAAATTCTGACAATGTAATAATCGGAAAATATTTATTATATTCTGGAAAACAGGTTAACCAAACAACCAAATTGATTCCTACAGTGAAAGCCATTCCATTCGGAATATTTTTGTATTGATTGAAATGTGGATTCAGAAAATAATTATAGCCACGAATATTAAAAACTTGTTTTTTATGGTCATGGAAAGTCATGTCAGAAAAACATTGTTCATAAAAGTTTTTTAATAAGTACATATACACTTTTTCCAACCCGCGCGTGTTTAGCTGGTGACAGTTCTATCTTCATTCAAGAAAACATCATCGGGTCATATTTTTATCTCGTAATATCATCCTTTTTTATCTAGAATGGAAGATGCTTCATTTATGATGACCACACATCATTTTCGAGGAAGGGAGGTTTAAGAACATAGTGCAAGAGACGTACAAAAATTAGAACAAAAACCACCTATGATAGATAGGTAAGAGCGGCAAAAAAGAAGCAAGGTTGATATGATACAAATGAAGAGAGATATAATTATCTAGGCATCAAATTCTTAATCAAATGCTTTTTTTTACTTTTTGGATTACACGAGAACTTCACGATGTACGGAAATAATTGTTCAGAGAATGTAAACAACACACGCCTCTAATCAGATCATTTTATGATGACGATGTCTATTCGAATAAATAACCTCTTTTGGTAGTATCCCCTCACCTCACAGGTATGCAACTTTAAGGAGTAGAAATATAAAATAATCTTGTCTCAAACATCAATCTGTGTAAATATTGATCCGTTCATGAGTATAGTGTGTTTGGGAGTGGATTGAACCGGAGCCAATAAACTGGAGCCAATTATTCATTTGATGAAAGCAATTTTTTTCCCTTACCTCTTGTTTACTTATTGTCTTTATTTAAAATTAAAATAATTATTTCCAATGCTTGTGTATTTGAAAATCAGCGTTGTTAGCATATAGATTCATCAGTGCTTTGCTGATTTCAGCTCGTGGAAAATGTTTACTAATAGTCGATTAATTCGCGCCTTTTGCTGATTTATCTCCGCATTTGCGCTGTAATTTTAATACAAGCAATTATGTCAGGCTGGGAACAGAATTGGAGAGCCAGGCAAGGAATACATAAGCAGCTTTGCAGAATGGCCATCGTGCCCCTCCCATCATTCTAAGTAATCTCTACCATTGTCCAGGGTAAACTAAGAGGATTGCGGGACGGGGCCCGAAGGTAGATGCAGGGATCCGTTACTATGGGTGCAGCCGAAGAGAGTGGGTACCATGGATGGGAAAATAGACAGTAGACAGCTCAGGAGTAACGCCACTACCTCGTCAAATTAATTCATAATATACGGCCATCATTTTTTCGATTTCGTTCCTCAGTTTTTGGAGGTGGAAAAGAAGAGATAAGAAGAGCCAATAAATCGAGTTTCAGGTGGTAATTATCTTTAATAATAAACTTAGGCGATGTTTTCGATAAAATGACGTGAAAGGTATGGCCGTTTGCCTGCGTTCACTTTCAATTTCAGTCAATAGCAGTGAAATGGAACATTTGAGTAAAGTCAACATGTCATTAGTTATCACCTATTACGGTCCCTGTGCACTTTTCGAGAAGGGAACATGCGAAAGAAGGAACTATGTAGAGGGGACAAATTCCAGCAGTCGGCTGTCATGAGGATCAGGCACTCCACCAACCCGTCTCAGGGATGGAGTGCTTTGGTCGCGGGTTGCAAGGCAGGAGCAGATGGCTATTAACGTATCAATTACGGACGTGTGAGGGGGTGAATTATATAATGCACACACATTTTAATTTTGTGAGTGCAGAGAGGAAGCTAACATCTCACACCCTAGGTATTGCATACCGAGTCACGTGTCACATGTCGTTTGCTTTGATAACGCAGCGTCAATGACCGCGTCCAACTAGATGAAATTTTAAGGAGAAAGTTTTTCACTCATCATGAGAATAAGATTCATCGCTATCTCTTATTGATGATTTGAGTAGCGATTTTGTCCCAACTTGTGATGATTTTAAGACGTGTGTCAGTTGCAATGTTCCTGTTTCCCGTCTTGGTGGATACGAAATGGGAAATAATAACTTAAGATTTCATGAGAACATTCCACCCTATGATGAAGAGTCTTAACCGCACTTGTTTCATAAAATAGAGGATAAGAATGAATTACTTAAATTAAAAACTTGAGTTTTTGATATGTTTCAGAACCTAAAATTACCTTCTGAGACAATGTTTTTCAGTAAAATTAGCAATGAACCACGCGCCAGCCGCCATCCTTGTTTTTTAAGCGTTTACGAGGTGGGTTTACATTTGAATAAGGCAAATTTAAACTAAAATCCACAATTTTGAGAGGCATATAGAAGTTTGTTTCCATACATCACCATTAAATACCGTTTCAAATACATCACCGTTATTACAGAGTCGGATAAATGGGCGGATATCAATTTAAGTAAAAGCTTTCCTGTGGGGAAGTATAGTTGAGCGCCATTTCATCTGACGAAAATATTTTCCTATGATGACGGAAATTATCCTCAGGTAAAATTGAGACTTTTTGTAACTATGTTGCTGTCTTGAAAAAACTTCTCTTTTGAGAACGTTTTTATCACATTTTCATGATATTCGTCCATTTTTTTTAAATTTCATACTACACTTCTTTTCCATCTATCTAAAACCATTCAATTTAAAGTCTTCCTGATGAAATAAGTTGCTCGGAAGAGTGGGATTCCGTAGACTAGATAATAGAGGATCTCCATGATAAAATCGAACCAAAGGAATGAGGGAGACAACATTTTTCATATCCTCCAGTCTCTTTGAAGTTCCGAAAAGTTAGCAGGTAAACCCGTCCCCCCCCCTCCAAGAGAACCCACAGTGATTGACCATTCAATCAGAGTGACCGACTGGAGTGCAGTGAAAATATTGCTCCATAGTCAAATCAGGATGATGGATTTCCGTCAACAAGAATTGAGTCAGCATCCGCAATCGTTGTAAAGATTATAAGCAGAAATTAATAGCATAATGACTCACAAGCTTGGCGAATTCATGCTGTGAAAAAGGTTTTGGAGTTCGGAGTTTGAGTGAAACAAATACATATATGAAAAACCCCAAGATTTTCTAGAAAAAAAATATAAAAAGTTATCGTTTTGTGACTGTTTATTTCTAAAGGATAAATCAAATACAGTGGTAGTTCTCATTAACATCTGCAGACTGCCTGCAATAATGGCAGAAACTGTATTTTAATAAGATAACTGCGTCGTAATTGTTTTCTTTTTACTTCAATTAATTGGTAAAAAAATGCATAATAATTACGTGTTTCGGGATCAATTTGATGTTTAATGTTATATCTATTTCTAGTATCCACCCTCTCCCTTGAACAAATGTAATCTCAAGAGTAATTTATGATAAAAGAGAAAAAGTAAAGGCAAAAGTCTCGGGACGTATAAGTCTACTAAGAACAACTTTATCTACAATTAAAACGGAAATAAAACTTTAATTCTAAGATCTTAATCCTCTTTAAACTTCCAAAAAGTGAGGGGAACCACTGGAGCACAATGTCATAATGCTTATTCGTGCCGAAGGACCGTCTGGTGCTTGCCCTAAAATTGATCCATCGAGCAATCTCATCCGGACCGATGTCGTTAGCTCATCCTTCCCCCTGAATCCCCAGAGGGAGGACTGGGTGGCTCTGAGGGTTCGCCAAATGGCGTCGCCTTCCTTGTTGAAACTGGCGGCAGAAGACGAGCCCTCAGATGTTTGAGGCGACAGAAAGGTGAAAGGGTCAGCTTAGGGAGTTGTGTAAGGGCTGCGTGACGTCTAAATCAGAATATCGAATCGCAATATGAAGCTTGCGGCTCCAAAAATGCGATAATATACACTTCATGATATTTAATGCCACTCAGCATTAATTTGCATTACACATCTCTGTATTACTACGCAGAATATCAACTTATTTCAATATTAATATTTTAATTACCTTGATGAGAACATTTAAAATTAATATTTTTCTTTGTGACTAGAGAATGTAATGTAAAATTCATAATCGGTTTTTGTCCATAGTTATAACATTTTTCACACAGAAGTAAATATGAAAACGCCAGTAAATTTTTACCTACTCTATCCTTACACCTTTTGTAGGACGAAAGTAAATTATTTCATTTAACATTCCAAAATTGCAATTTAATGGTAGAGCATCAATTTGGATTCCATATCGCATTGCCTAGGAATATACTATAACCCACATTTCGTCGCATGTTGGCAAGCACCGAATCGCGTTAAATCGAACTTCGTGTCGCTTTTCATAGTATTTTAGCATGCTGAATAACATTGTGGTGCCCTCATTCAAATTTAATCACATAATGATATCTTCTATTATACATTCCAAATTTTCAATTCACGTAGAATTTTTGCATTTTATATTTTTGATTGTTTTTTTACATTGTATATTTTTTTGCAATGTATATCTTTGAAATTATTTACGACGTGGATTTATTTCGCACAAAAATACAAAAGCAATACAATGTTTCTTTCAAATCTGTAACAGACACATATTGCGATACAGGAGATAGCAAAAATTTCTGCTGATATCTCTAGATTCTCGGTTTAGGCTACATATCATGCTTAGATTACTAAAATAATTCATATCATGCAAGCTTTAGAATTACGTGGAGAGAAATAAACCGCCAAGAAAAATTAAATTTCTTCTTTTCAATCGCCAGTAATGACGAGAGCAAAAACAGTGAGACACGATATGACACTCGATTTGCACGCAGCTGGATGGGTTTCGTCCAACAAAATCAGGTTCTGCCGAAAGTTTCGACAGCAGAAATGCATATTTACAATAAAATTGGTACGCGAGTTACAGAGTTACGTGAAGAATAATATTTTAAATCCATATTGAATCTAAAAATATGATAAAACTGGGCAAAACAAGAGACCGGGAGAACACTGGCGATCTGATACCAACAAATATTCCTTCTTTCTATCCTTCAGTTGTGAATATACCTAAAATAGAGCAAGACACAAGGACACTATCATAATATAGTTCACTATAGTCCTTTCACGCTTCCGATTTGAGACCCATATCCCTTTTCAAGGCTTGGTACCCTGAACTGGTTGGTACAACACCCAAGCGGCAGCTCTTAGGGAAAATATAAACATTTAGGTTATTACGTATAAAATTGCTCATCGAATGACAAATATTTACGTACGACAGAGCATTTAATGCCTCGTAACACTGCAATGCTATATAACGCACTGGACAGGCGATCTTGAGGTAAATTTACGTGCGCCTAAGTAATTGCCGCGTGCGAAAATAATGCTATCATTGATCAGAATTGTCCTGTCGTCACATTCTGACTATAATTGACTGACATTATTTTGTATTATAAATGACTGTGACAGTATTTAACAGTGTCTGTATTTGTTGCCAGGACAATATCAAGTAACGGGAATCATGCTACAATGAAACCGAGGAATTATCTATTACATCCACATCCCATAATTATCACAACTTTTTTAAATTGAGGCTAAATATCGTAATCTCTTGTCTATGGTGTATCGCAACTACGCTTTCGATGCGCTGAAATATCGCCTTGCCCTGGAAGAGAAACGAGGGGAAAGGGATCAAAATAGAATATCCAGTGCAGAGAGCTCCACGCTCTCGCCAAAAAGGGAGTGAATGTGAATTTTCTCGCTTCCTCCAAACTTCCCGTGTCCTCAACTTCGGGCGGGCGCGGGAGTGTTTCCGGCAAGCAAAACTTTTGCCGGCCTCGGACGAGTCCAAGGGATCGAGGGACGAGGGACGAGGAAGAGTGAAAGGAGAGGATAAGGGAAAGGGAAAGAGGACGAGGAGGAACAATAGGGAGAGAATGAGAAAGTTAAATTCATAATCCATTAATGAATCAAGTAAATGCAAGAGTCATCAAATAAACATTTTGACGCCCGTGTGTCTGAAGTGGGGTCTCGACGAAAACTTCGTGAAGATGAAAATAAGAGGAGGAGAAGGAGAAGTTTTTCGGAGGTTGAGCCGAGCTGAGTGAGAGCCCGTCTATTTGCTTCCCACCTTCCTCCATCTACCTACGTCATTTCGCCGTCCCCTTTTTCTCATAAATGAAAGAAAGTTAATCGTGAGATATTTTACCTAATCAGATACCCTGGGCGTTCGGCAGTCATTGTTTGCCACTTACATCACACCTATGTTTGAAAGTAAAAAAACAATACGCTACAACGCCTAAAAGTGAATGTACCTCTTTTATGTTTTACAGACGTGTTAGAAAGATAGATACGAGACAAAATGGTTTAAAATGTCTTTTCCTTCCTCGAACAATTAAGAAGAACTATGTCTGTTGCTAACAAAATGAAAGCTGGTTACCATTATTATTTGCTTTCATACTTTCCAGTATTTCCATTTTTGTTTCTCTATGGGATGCAAATATAATTATTTTTGCAATACGCATCTTTCAGTTTATCACAATAATGTATATATTGGTAGATGGTATGTTACAGCATAAATCAATAATATTCTTCATTCATAGGTGTTTTTGGCATCTTGGATGAGCAGTTATTAGGCTGAAACAAGGGTTTCAATTGATTTCTTCTTTCTGATTTGGTAATTAGAAGTAAGTATATTTTAATTTCTAGTGACAGAATGGTATTGTGTCTCATTGTAATTGTATGCTTCGTGTACCTAGTGTCACCCCAGCCGTATACACTCGAGGTGGCTTGCAAGGTCCCCAGGCATTGTTAACAGTTTCCATTTTTCTCAATATGAAGGCGTAAATGTTGTAAAATTAAAAAAAAACACGCAATGTATCCATATTTATTCAGCAACTAAAATTTTAATGAAGCATTTAATGCCTAGGGAAATAAGAAATTGTAATTTTATAGCACCTAAAAGGTAGATGAATGTCTTTACGGTCTCATCTCTCAGCCGGAAGATGAGAGTGAAGAGGGAATCAACGCAATTTCTCATGCAATAACAGAAATTGGGAGAAATACGTAACTGCAGTGGATACATAAAATTATTTATATTTGTGTGAATATATACCTTTGAAATAGGAAGGTAGGATTTTTTATTTAGGAAGAGTGAAAAAATATGAAAACACATGCGAGTGGGAAAATTAATTTCATGATTGCTTCATTTTTTTACCAATTGGTGAGCATCCACTCGGAAATTTATGGAGTAGACGTCTAATACGAGGGATCTGCTGAAAAATACATCTAACTGAAAAAATACATCGACCCATTAACGTAGAAACTTTACATTTTTCCGAGGTTTCCGAGGTTATAGGATTCAATATGAAGCTACTTCAATAACTGCTTGAGGCTAATGTGCAAGCATTACTAAAGGAAACTAAGTGTTTATAAGTTTGAGTACATCTTCCTAGCTTAGAATCTTAAAAAGTGACTTAATAGGCGACTATTTACCCTCACTTGGGTAGACAAAAGAAGTATTTCTTCGAGAGCGCATTATCGCACTTCTTCCTTCAACATTCCTAATCACAATTTGTGAACGTCAATAGGAGATAAGATTACAACAAAATAGACTATTTCTATTCCCACGGTCGCACGATGCACTTTCATTCGACGGAATAATGCAAAATTATTGTAATTTATACAAATCTGTTAAATACACAAATGCCTATGGGACTAAAAGAGCTGCATTAAAGCGCTATCAATGTCAAATTTAGCTGATTTTTTCGTAATTATAATAATCATTGTTCATTTCCGTATTCCGTTTTGATTGGGAAAACCCGTAAATTTTGTGTAAGCAGAACGATGCGCTGCATGTGGGAATGCCATGCGGAATATCGTTACACTCGCTTCTTCCATATAGGTCAAATTCTACATCTACATCTACTTATTACTTTGTAAGGCACCACAAAGTGAATTGGCAGGGGGTGACTCATCACCAATATAAACTGCGGTGAAGAAGTTTACTTTCTCCGAGATACACCACATAATGTGTATGCTACAAATGCTATAGAAACTACTAAAATAATCTACAATGTAACTATGAAAACGTGACTCTAATGCCATGCAGGGAAGATGAACAAAAAGGTGTTAGCACTACTCGGCAGATTTACACACATACATGAGGGTGCATATGAATTAATCAGCTGCACTACCTGTCAACTAACCTACTTTAAAGTCTAAATGCAGCTATTATGGCCTCTTATCGATCGCCGGAAAAACAACATTTTAAACCTTTCTGTTCTACAATCTATTTCCCTTATTTTATTTTCATGATCTGATCTGCCATAGTATGTTTGAGCTCGTAGGATATCGATAACTTCTGAAAATAAATCGGTGTTGAATTTACTTAAAAGACTGAGTCTAATTTTCAATCGACGATCTGATAGCGATTCCTATCTTAGTTTTTGCAAGAGGTCAGTAACACTAACGACGATCATAACGGCCTTTCACATATCATACTAATGTTCTATGCGCGCGTTAGAACTCAGTTTTTAAGTCCATATTATGTGGATTCCAAACACTGCTAGCGTATACTAATGTGGGGTCTAACAAGGAAGAAGTGGCTGATATCTCTAACTTTATATTCGCATTTTCCGAAAAATCTATTAAAAAATCCCAATTAGTAATTAGCCTGACCAGTTATTTACAGGAACTTCCATGAGTAAAACCACCCTAATGAAGTAAATTAAAGTCATAAGGACTATTTTCAGGCTGACATGATACCTATGGAACCACATAAATGCGTTTTTCAAACAAAAACTCGCTTTCCGAGATGGTTGTGTGACAGGGGGCGTTGTGATTGTGAACAATCAAATTGTAAGCAATATCTAGAGTGTGAGGTGTCATCAGAATGGCACACACATTTTTCATGCTCGAATCAATAATTAAGATATAATTAAAGGTGAACCGTTTCAAACTTAACCTACCTATCACTATCCTTAGGAAGTGGCGACCATCTGACCTCAAAAGATTCCTTGAGGTAGTTTGAGCGAAATGTCATTTTACCAAGAAATAAATGAATTTGGTCTCATTTTAAAGATAAAAATATCACCCTTCCATTAACACCAAAAATTTAACCACCAGTCACATTACTTTCCGAGATATTTTCCAGAAAATACCATCCCTTTTGATATGGGAAATGGTACGAGTATGCACTCCAGAGAGACCTTATACTAAAAATGAGGCATTCCCTACAATTAGATCTAGTAAAAAAATCAGCAGTGTGTAGTTTGTGTGTTTTCTCAACTATTTTTGGAAATTAATTATATTGTCACCACTGTCAGTAAATTCTTTGGGATGACAATAAACCTTCCGTTTTGATGGAGTTTCAAACGAACGGCGTGCAAAAAATGAGTTAAGTGCAAGACTTATTCAGATATTTTCATTTGATTACTGACAATTTCTGTCATGTAAAACTATATTATTGCACCGTTAATAATGCAATATTTTATTCATGTTCCCTACAGCTGGAGAAATTACAACGTATGTATCGAATATGATCTCTATTATGATTAGGGAACTATCTCGCTCGCACTACCTTAATCCTACAACATTTTCATCAAATCCTGAAGATTAAGGCCTCACTGAGTAAGTCCTATCTTCCGTCAACTCATGGAACTACGATACTGCTTATGTAACGGAAAAGCTTTTGGCTCTGATAAATAATTTTTTCCATTACCCTATTTAAGCTTTTCAAGGGTCATACATGTGGATTAACCAGTGTAACACAAAATGCTAAAGCTCAACATATGTCAGAATTGCCTCCTACCATTTTTCGTGAAACGCCACTACCACAAAAATCCTATACGGTGATGTCAACAATCTCATAGCCACTTCAAGTAGCTAAAACTTCTAATGAGCGTAAGGAAGTACCTAGGAAGATGCCGTGGTAAAGGGGTGCCCCTCCGAGTTGCCGAATCGTCTGCAGCCCTACCACTTAGTATACTACCAACCACTAACTGTAATTGGTCGGGTAGAGCTGTGTAAGAAACTATTTTTGTCTCTTAACTAGCGTAATTTGAGGAAAGGAGACAACAGTATTCAGAATCATGAATATATTCATAGCTTCCATGATATCCCATATTTCAGCTTATTATACTCATTAGAGCTGGGCAGGCAAATGTCTCTTGACACCCAAAACAACGCCAAATTGGAGTATTTCCGAAGTGATTACAAATACTCCATCGGAATGGTGTTAGATCAGAAAACACGAGAACATTACACGATTCAACACCACGCTGCGCTCTTTCCATGCTCCGAGACAAGAATTTCCACTATCTCCTTCAAACTTGAATGCACTCCGTGTACTATGCATGTGGGTAAATGTTCAGGCCAAGGGCACCACGAGAGTACGTGTATCTCCTTCCTGTCCTCTGTCTCCCATACTCGCTTCTCTCCACCCGTCTCGAAGGTCGGGGTGAACAAGGAACGGAATGGGCGAGAGAAAGGCGGGGTGGGGAGTGAAATTCCTTCCGCTAGCAATGCGTCACATAATGGGCGGCGCCAAGGTCAAATTTTGCTCTGACCGCATCAAACCTGCATCGAATGCCTTGAGCTATCTGCAAGAATATCAACCGGGACAGTCTGGTGAGTGCGCTTGGATGGAATTTTGGGGAGGCGACCAACAGAAACGGTCATTTGCTCCATAGTGGAGAGGTTAGGGAGGAAGGGTGGATAGAAACTCGGCGTCGGCGTTAGCCTGCCCATCAGTAGGCGCGTGGGCCACAGGAGTGGCCCACAGTATTTAATTTGTGCCGTTGCTAATTGTATGGCATAATATACGCGTAACTTTTCAGTTGTTGCATATAATTATGTCCTCAAAAGCCTTACATGGTCGTTTGTCACAAATTGTAGCAGGGTAGTATTAAATTGCGCGCGGAAGGAAGCCGGAGTGGCTGGGCTACAAGTGTGGCCCACGCGCCTGTGTAATCTTCTTCTATCGGCAATTCTAGTAGTCGTGCAGCAAATTTTTGACAGATATTTGTCTAATTCGACAAGAAAACACTATTCGAGACGTTTATGTTACTTTTTTCTGGTACCTCGGCAAGAGCCCTGCTTTATCTCAGTGGATGTTAGATACTCAAAGTATTTCACGACTTTTCAGTTACTTTTGGTTCTGTTCCACGAATAACTATTTATATGTCCTACTGTGACAAAAATCCAGCTATAAAATAGCTTTTAGTCTAAAGTTAATGCCAGTAAAAATGTATTACAAAAAAGTGAAAATTTTAGGCAATTAAAAAAATTGATTGAAATTGAAAATTTGAAAAAATTGAAAAAAATTCGGCCACCGGTGCGGCCCGCGCGCCTAATCGTGTGAGAGAATTTCACGTCCCACGGAAGGGTTAACGAAAGGCGCCAAGGGGACCACGGTTTAACGTTTCATGCGACAGATGGAGTACTGTACTTAAAGTGCCTTCCATAAGATACTCGAGTAGGAATCGGATTTCCTCTGAAAAATATCCACCTTCTCGAGTTAGGTGTACAAATATGTATTTATGAGTAAAACTTTGAGACTGTGACTACCCCGGAAGTGAACGACGTGATTGGCATGTGCGTATAAATATATAATATAACGTATGCAGGTAAAAAATTTCCATAAGTACTTCTAAAGTTGCACAGCGAATTATAATACTCGCCGCGTTAATGTATTCCCATAAGCTGACCGGCACATATGGACCCCGCAGCGCAATCGAAAAATCAAGTTTACTTTCGGTGTCGCAGATGGTAGCAGAGATTCTCAACGGTCTCCCACTCTTAAGGCTCCGGCCAGTCGTGATATGAGTTAATTACAATTCTTCCGGGTACATGTTAACTACTTTTCTGCCTAAGAAATGAAAATCAATGCAAAAATATAGGTCCCGGACTGTAGTCCTATAAAAAGATTGACTATTCCTCTAAATTACTAAGAGCTAGAACGTGTTAAGTTTTAGGTTTGTGAAATAATACCACATTTTGTTCCAGAAAGCTACTACCAAAAGTTCTGCAGCCGCTTTATTTAGAAGATTTCCAGAGAAAACTGAATTCCAGCGTTTTAAACGTTGTAAAACTTTACGTTACTACTAACAGTAATTATAGTCTCCAGCCTCCATTACGATTTCGGCAGGATTAAATCATGATTTTTAATGAACTGAGGGAAGGGTTTAATTGTTTTCAGGCTTAAGCCTTTTAACAATATATATCAAATGCCAAAATTTTATATGCATTGAAAAATAGAAAATAAAAAATGATGAAGGGTATGGAAGAGGAGATGAGAGGACCATATGCCTTGGAATATAGTTTATGCGCAAGAACTTAGAAAAATGAAATCATATGCGCCAATATGAGGTGAGTCGTCATGCCGAATTTCAATTTCTAGGCTGAAATCATATCCATTTTTGGTACTTCGGCCAGCTTCTTTAGATTTCAGTCCACTGTGCAGCGCTACGATCATGCGGCATCCATGACGCACCGTACGACGGCGAACCGCTCACGGCTTTCCTTTTGTATTGCTCTCAAGCGATGATTGGAAACGCGAAAGGGACCAACATTTCTTTTACCGCCGAACCTGAAGGAAACTCGACAAAAGATTTTGCCCCACGGGGGAGAGGGGAACGAGGGAAGGGGAGGAGAGACTTCACAGAGGATAGGCGAGTGAAAGGAAGAGAGAGAACAGGAAGATCCGAGGGCAGAGACGAAGATGAGCATCCGTGAGACGGCCACGGGGCATCCTGAGGGCCGGGCTCGCTGCGTCACCAGGGGCGGCGGCCGAGGATAGCTTCGAAGAACTTAATCAAAAGTGGCGGTCGTGCCTCCAGTGTAGAGGCCCTTCTCTTTCTCCGGAGGAGTTCATGATGATGAGAGAGCGGAAAGGATGAGGAAGACGCCTTGAGGAAGGCAGTTCCAAGAAAGTGAGTCCAGCGGAGAAGGGATAAGGGTGGAGGGGCGGGATATCGCGTCAGGGAATGACAAAGGGTCTGCCACGCTTTCTCTTGTGTGAGTCCCGAGTTCTAACCACTGACCCCTTCGATCGCTCAAAGGGAAGTCGTGGACGACAAGACGCAAGTTAGCTGGCAGAATGCTGAGACATGAGAAGGAATTCAAAGGGTAACCGGAGTATGGCGCGAGATCGAGGATCTCAGAGATTTCTCAATCTTTTCAGTGCATAATGTACATGTACATCTACATACCACCCCATGAGCTGCCACATGGGCGTGTGGCAGGGGATATTAGGACACCTGCCGAGTAATGATGTAAAGGACAAAGTATTAGAAGGTGAAATGGTGAAGTGTATAAGATAAACGCTTTGAGTGGAGGACAATTTTGACCATAGTCACTTATTATGCGTGAAAAGATCGAAATTTGGAATCTGTTCGGCAATGTATCTGTGTTATTTTATCACTTCTGTCGGGCCTAAAAATGTAGTGCAGCATCAAAATGATATTTTCTAGGTATCGCTCTGAAACATGGTTGTATTTTACAGCAAAACAACACAAAGTAAAGTGTTTCAGACCACTGTACATTTAGTGAGCCCTAAGACGAGATGGTGGGAGAAGATGTATGATGGAAAATATAAGAAGACACAAACTGAAACCAACACATTTTGCATTACACCTGCCTCTCAATAACGATAATAAATATTTGACAATATGAATTGGAAGAGTTCCCGCGAAAACTAAAGATGGAATACACGGGGCAAATTATGAAGGGCGTCAACATAAAGGCCTTTACAAAAATGAAATTTTTGTGAGCGGATAGACTTAAGCTATGAGGTGTACTCATCTAAAGCAAACCAACCTTCGGATTGATAAATACAATTATTGTACCTCCAGCATGATACTTTCTGGTAGTCATATTGTATAGGAATAGTAGAAAATTAACAAATAAATGTTCCCTTAGGACCAATTTTAAAAGCATTAAACATCTTAAGAAGACCCAATGGCCTGCATAAGGACAGTGAGTACCAATTTCTGTAGTCATATGAAAGAAAAAGAACACTACAATTTTGTAAGATAAAGTTCAGCAGTTTCTCTTGTAACAGGAGTAAAGCATTCATTCTTAAAAATAGTACAGAGATTGGTTAATTACCTTCATGATTAACACAGAGAAAGTACAGCAAAAGCTCGATTTTTCCACATAGACATTAAATTCTATGCCTCATATTAAATTTCTGTCACTCTTCGGAGAGGAATGGATCCGCACCAATATTTCTTTGCTCTGGTGCTGGCTACTATCAGGTTTTTGTATTAGATTGTTCAATCCCGCAGGATATATGACATTTTAGGATAAAATTCAATGCCAAAGCCATATCTTTTGCGCCCCCGTGACTACTTCATCTACATCTACATCTACCTTATACCCTGCAAGCCACCACGAGGGTGTTTGGCAGGGGG
The DNA here is from genome assembly GCA_963169105.1 of Ceriagrion tenellum. Lineage (NCBI taxonomy): Eukaryota > Metazoa > Arthropoda > Insecta > Odonata > Coenagrionidae > Ceriagrion > Ceriagrion tenellum. The sequence goes on from OY720639.1 coordinate 108,214,206, forward strand.
TGAAGATCACCAAATATGCACCATTGACATGCAAGTAGGATATTTAACGGAGATATGCTAGATAATAGGGTCACATGGAGCTAGATGGTTAGTATCTACATAATAAGGAAGGGATTATTGGTTGTTATTACATGCATCATGCACTACAGACTACTCTAACTATATTTCACCTACCTATCCCTTTTCTACGCTGCCTATTGTTCTCTCTTATAGTACGAGGAAAAAATGACATTTTAAATCTATCGGTACGACAATCTATCTCTCTAATCTTGTTAAGATGATCAAACCTAGCATAATACGCAGGGGTTCTCAATATATATCTAACGTCATCTGTGAACATTTCTGTTTCGAATTTACTGAAAAGGTATAACCTAAATTTTAACCTGCGTTCTGATAGTAATTCCCATCCGAGTTCTTCTATTAAGCTCGTAACACTTATACAATTATCATAACGGCCTTTAACAAACCTGGCGGATCTCCTTTGAACGCGCTCTAATTCTTTTATCATACCTTCCTCGTACGGATCCCATATACTAGCGGCATATTCTAAATGAGGCCTGACAAGTGTAAAATAGCTTCTTTCTCGTACTCTCTCATCGCATTTGCCTAGAACCCTTTTTACGAATTCTAATCTTGTAAATTTTGAATCATGATCTTGTTAATATGTTAATCTGTTAATATCTGTGTTATATATTAATATGCTGATATGTTAAAATGTTAATCCTAATCTTGTTAATTGTTTTTTTAAAATAATAATAATAATAATAATAATTTTACTACAAAGTTTACAAGTTTTACAAAAGTAATAACAAATATATGTATAAGGAATAAGACGGTTTGGTCCTGCTAAGCCTTTAAAGGCTTGTCAGCAGGTGCCATATTTTAAACTCAGTGATCGGATATAAGTTCAACGAAATGAATAACATGAAATAACGTTCATAACATTTTTTTAACAATAGATATCCAAAAGCAACTCAAAAAATAGTTTACAACACAAAAGTTGGTTTACAATTTAAAATGTACAAATTGTAATGTATTTTTTTAAATTGTAATTTGCAATACAATACGATATAATAAGATTTTACAGTAGTTCAATACGAGAAAAAAAAGTATACCTTAAACTAACAGAGAAGAACAAAGAATACAAAAAAGGAGAAAAAAAAAGAAACTTGAAACATGAAAAAGGGGAAAATACACTTAATGAAGGCATGAATGTTAAAATTAATTTTGAATTATAATTTTGTAATACATATACCTACAAAAGCAAATCCTAATCTAATCCTAATCTTGTTAATAAGTTAATCTGTTAATATCTGTGTTATATGTTAATCTGTTAATATGCTAAAATGTTAATCCTAATCTTGTTAATACTTGTTAATGACCTGGGGCCTTATTCAGTACACACTCGACTCAGTCAAATTTCGGTGAATACCACCCGCAGGTCACTTTTGAATAGGCCTTTGTGTAACTTTCGAGGCTGTAACAATTAAATTTTGTTACTTGGAAATGCCGAGACCGTGACGAATAAGGTACCTGGATAGCGGAGTTGAGTATGGAAACGAGCCCCGAAACCGGCGAAAGGAACCATGTTGGTAACAATCACTGAAGGCTGTCACCGTTTTCGCACGAAAATTTAATTTTTCCAGCATTCGAAGTTTAAAAAACCCATTATTATGAAATTAAATTGGGTAAAAAATGGGTATATTAGTACCAAGGAAATCCTGCATTCGTTAGATTGGGTCTGTTATATCTGTTAAAAGTAGGAATAACCATAGATTTTTTCATCCAATCGGCTACTGTCACACGTTTATATGATAAAATGACCTGCCTAAAATATTCGACGTTTTGGGAGAATATATTTCAAACAGGAAGTAAATTGGAAGACGATGGTTAGTTTATTAAAAAAAATCCCTGTAAGAACAAAGAATGAATGGTAGCAAAAAGAATTAAATCCGTTTCACGAAAGCAAAAAAGAAAAACTATATACTGCTCCCAATAAAAAAAGCGGAGTTTTTAATCTTTGGTAAACCCTCTATTTATAGCATTCTTATATATATGCAATATGCTTGTATAACTTATTACCGAATGTATTTATAATTGTTTGCAATGTCTCACGAAGGTTGATGGAAACCATCAACTTTACAGTAACTAAACGATTAAACTCCATTCGTTCTTGTTGAAATTATATCAACTCCAAGGTTTATATTAACGACGTTGGGATACAACCGACAAAATGACTGTAAGAATGAATCACACAGCATCAAGTAAAAAAAGAATGTCCCATATGGTTATAAAACAACGTTAATCAAAGATTATCAATGAATTAACCATATTCTCTTTTGTTTTATTTTTCCATAATGGAAAAAAATATATACTCACATCAATTATAGTTATATCACTAAGATATAATATATTTTAGTTGCCCTCAGTCTGCTCTTGTCCATGTAAGAAACTGTAATATCATCACTCAGTTTATAAAATAAACTAAATCGTTGATTGACTATGTAGATAAAATATAAATAAACCAATCGAACATTAATGTCAATAATATTTACCGAAAGTTTTATAGTATTTTTGTTAAAGCATTTGAATTATCTAAATGGCTCATGTCCAAATTTGTAAATAAGATCATGGGTTTTAATTTAGATGTCGGTCGCCTTATCCACCTAATAACTAGAAAAATATGTCTTTCAAGACAGAATACCAGTCATTTGAGAATATGGGACAAAACTAAGTACCGGTGATAGAGAAAGCTATATCAAATTCGAAGAGTCGTATGAATAGCTCCTAATCTATTATGAGGACAACCTTTGCACTATGGATTTGGAGAAGTATGAAGGGCAACAAAGTCAAATGAGTCGTTAGCGACGGAAGATACGTTAAATATAGGGAAAAATACAAATAAAGTATTACAAGAGGATGTAGACAACATATGAGATTAAAATGTTAGGATAAAGGAAGAAGTGTTGCAGGGCTGTGTGTGTAGGAAGAAAGTCAGTAAGCATTTTGAGTGTCAAAAGGGATAAAAAATAGACGGAGCTACGTTACAACTAAAGTCATGTGGTGCAATGATTAAGAAATATATGAAAGGCTTTTTTATTAGTATAATTCAAAATCTTTGTCAAATAGAATAAATATCATAAAATTAAGAAGATTAAAATATTTCAAATACATAAAATATAAAAGCACCGTGCAGATTGTTAATTAAAATTCCTATTGTAGTTTCCTCCATGTCCGATTAGTTGTCGTGTCCAAATGGTCCTATAAAATAAAACCAACATTGACGATAAGGGCATCTAATAGAGTCCAAAGTCATTGATTAAAATATTAAGCTCAAAATTGACTAAATTCAAAGATATTTTGTATATAAATTAAACATCAAAAAGGCAAAAGCACCTAACTTCGAAAAATTTAAAGTTCGAAGTTACGCCATGCTACATTGATATTATACTGCTTGAATTGGTGAATACTAAATAATCTCGATAAGTAGCTCGGTGTTTCCCCCTATTACTTTTAATTTCAGCAATGTTTACTAGCAAAACTGTCGTTGACGTGAAAAATTACAGTTGCCTCTTGATATATAGGCAATTTAGCTTTCAAAGCCTTATTAATATATAGGCTATTGGTTAATAAAAATTTCTTGAAATGAAGAGAAATAAATTGGCCATTGATTGTAACGTAAAATGTACTCTGAGTAATTGGATATTCTTGAATAAAGTGTTCTTTAGATTCTTCATGAGGCTTTGATGGAGATAAGCCGGTAATATAAGGTAAGCCATATATTGCTCCAACCCATAAATGCCATATGGCAGTTGCATCAAATACTTGGATATGTGGAATTAATTATGTAGAAATATTTTTTGACTAGAATATATACTGTAAGATTAAGAAGCCCTAAAATATTTTAAATAAATAAAATATAAAAGCATCGTGCAGATTATAAAGAAAAATGTACTTTTATTCAAAGGTAATCTTGCTAGCAGTGTGCTACATTGCTTGATCAAGGAGTGGAATATTCTGGTCACAAGTCTTGGAGGACAGCTTAAGCTCGGTGCGGCAAATCTTCCACTTTCGCGTCGACTCCGCGAGCTTTAATGCGCCGAAGTAACGTTTTTTAGGATTTACGGCAGGGCCGTGGTGAGCACAGGTGTAAGACTTGCAGTCTATGCAGTCGCACGATGAAGCTGTTACTAGTTTAAGAAAAACGTCAAGACTTGCAGCAGCGCTGGATTCTTCAGGGATTATTGTGGACGTGACAAATTCTTTAATGCGCTTTGAAGTTAATTCCCCATGAGCTCCACGTGCCTTCTGAGATTTTAAGAGTCACGCAAGGTTTACTTGGGATAATAACTGCGAGGCCGTTACTTGACTTTCAGTCAACTACGGCGAGTAAGCCCAGCTCCTGGGAGAATGGGCGGGAAAAAATTGCGCAAGAATAACTTTGAAGTTTGAGACTCGTGTTGGAAACCTCACAGAAAGAGGAAGAGAATTAAGCCGTGGACAGGTCAAAGAAAATTCACGACACGACAGACCTCCAACATGAGCATTCCTCAATTTCCACTAAAGAGAGTAGGAGAGCGAAGAAACAAATGCTGCATTTTCATATCAAGAGAAGGTGTATGGGTTGGCTTCATGGTATCGTTTTATGATGGAATTATCAGAAATTACGTATCATTCTGGAATCATTGAAAAGCATGATTATTATTGAAATTGCAACAATTAATTGGAATGTGTATGATAAAATGTAATTTGTTTTCCATTTTGAGCGTGTTTTCTATTTCCCTTTCAGCAGTTCTCTATAATGAACGGTTTACTGCAGTGTAAAAAGCCGGCACACAGTTTCATTCAAGTCTTTCATGTCATAATTAGATAAAAAAGAACCTAAGTTTCCTTTTTAAGTTCAATTCTGCCAATATAAATGAGCTGACAGACATATTATAGATACGACCTACATTTAAGAAACGTTTTTACCCTAATCACCAATAGTTTTCTTCCACTAAGTTTCGATTCCGTACTTAAATGACTGAAAACTTCTGTCCATGGTCACTTTTATACGACATGGCTCACATAAAACCTTCCTGATGACTCCGTCAGGCAACAGAGTAAGCCATGACGTTCAATATCAGGGCTTTGAAAAACGAAATCAAATTAACTTTTATTTTAGCTTCTCCTACCTTAGGTTTCCATAATAGAACGACTTAAATTTTATTGGTAAACATTGTGACTATCTTTAGAAAAACAAGATCTCTAATTGGTATCAAACATAAAATCATGACTTTCCGTGAATTTTCATTCAAAGATAAAACTTGAAATTGCGTGGTGTTTAATTTCAAAATGGCGAAAACATTGGGAAAAATTGTAGATATATTTCTATCTAACATATGTGGAATTTTTACGAAAAACTCCACATGTAGCAAATATCCTACAAAATTTAATGAAAGCAAAATTATAGCATTTTGCTACTCTGTTGTATCATTTTTGAAGTAGAAACTGGAATAATTGCAATGGAAAAATAATCAAAACGCGGTATTTCAATAAAAGTGGGACTTCAGTCAGCTCCAACGGCTATAAATAAGTAATTTGAAAAATTCATATTAATGTCATTTACCTTAACATAGTTTTTAATGACTATGGAATGTATTCAACGAAAGCAAAATTTTTGAACCATGTGAACAAAAGGGTTTGAATATAGTTTTTATGCGAAATGAGCTTAGTTTTCTCAGAATAACAAAGTCGCGGTGGAACCCACCCAGAATTCAAAATAAATTTGAAATCGGCTCGAATAATGACTGAAATACTACCGATAACGGCGGCTCTAGGTTGGTTACCAGTGGCTGACTAAGAATCTTGCATAGTTGTTTGAGTGAATTTAAACTCCATTTCCCAATGCACCTGGAGTGATAAGTAGATCACAATACTCCTCGGCCCTGACCTATGGGTCACCCCTGGCGTGCCCGCAATGCTCGGGCGCGCGCATTGGATTTCGCAACCGCAATACCCCATGGAATTTATCCAATACCCGCGACCGGTATGGTGTATGGGGTCACCAAGCCACAAATGTTAGTCTGGGCGGTGACCATATTGACCTTCGGGTGATCTTCGGCCACCCAAATCTAAAATAGAGAAAATACGACAACAGCTGTATTATCTGAGCTATCCCATATCGGCATTCATCGGACTAAAACATTTTCTATAGATTTTTTTCCATCATTCTCTAAAACGTCTATTCTTGCTTCACATGGTAATAATTTTGCAATGAACACGTCACAAAGCTCACATTATTTGAGTGAGTAAAATCATTAGCGAAATATTTATTTTATATCTAAAAACATTTCGATTCGCTTTGAGGAAAGATGGGCTTGGCGAGTTATCGACTTAGATCCAACTTAGAAATGACGAAAGACGAGAGATTTCTTTATCAATAAAAGCTGTAAGCATTAGAAGTTAAGGCATTTATTCTCTTTAAGCCCTAAGTACAATTCTTTCTCAAATTCTCATGGTGAGGACAAGTGAATAAATATAATTTTTAGAGGAATGATCATAAAAGCCCTCGCAAACATTTACCTTTCCCTGGATACTTTATTTGAAACGGTTGATTTTCAATTTTTTCTTACCAAGAAAAGGGTAAAATCAACTTAAAAATTTAAAAGAACAAAGTGTCGTAAGTACAATCTCTTTAACTAAAGGTATTCACCAAAAAATCATGCAAATATTGGAAGAGAAAAAAAAAGAAGAGTCCATTAAATATGAGTAGTGTACTAAACATATGCAATTTTCACATTTCCTTCGGAGAGGACTTGTTTGATATTTTAATCTAAGGTTGTGAATTTGCAGATACATTAATAGTACACTAATCACTATGTGTTCAGTAGGGAGAGTTTAATACGCTTAGTTCTGTAAAGAATGGGCCGTGTATTCTCAGCTAGTAAGAATTGGGTTGAAGAGATGGCATGGCAACTTATTTTCTGTCCCGATGGCCGATATTAGACTTTCAGTAATGGTGGGGATTTTTCACAGAAATTTCTATCCCCACTTGAAAACCTTGTGAAGAGCATTTTAAGTGCTGTTTGTCCATCGGATGAGACGTTTAACATGGACCGCTCGGCGCCATTACATTTAAATTGGTTAACTCCGATGTCAGATTTCTATCCATCCTTCATCCATTACAGAATATCACCAATAAATTTACAGGCAGAGCACAAGACCTGAGTTTTCATGGATTAACAAAATCATCAGTCGTTCACATCAAGTTTCAATGAAAGGAATAACTCATAATACAATAATGGTCCACAGTCCCACTATTTTTTTAATTCTGTCTACTAGTTTCGACATTTATAGGGAAATTTTTAAGACAAAGAGACTGTAGTGGAACTTTTCACCGTTTTTTATTATCTATATCTATAACTGCATGATTTCCCGCGAGCTGCCGCATGGGTGTGTGGCAGGGGGTGTTAGGTCAACCAACCGTGTAGAGGTGTAAGTTGTTTGGAGATGAAATGGTGACATGTATTATAAGAGTGTATTTAGAGGCTCCCACCTTAACCCCTCTAAAAGTTGTGAGACACTGTATGTACGCTCGTAGCAGTTTTTAACGAAGCGCACTGCTTTTCTTTGTATTTTAATAATTTTTTTGGTTCAATCTATTTAACCATGGTACAAAATTCTCACGGGGTATTCGAAGTATGGCCTAACCAGAGCGAAGTAGCATCTCTCTTTAACTTTTTCATCCGAGGACCTTCCTATTATACGTTTAACAAAGCCTAGTTTCTTCAATGCTACGCCACATATGTTCTGTATGTGCAATCCCCACGATATATCAGAAGATAAGGTAATTCCAAGATATTTTACTGTATCTGAAGAGTCATTTTAATTATTAAGAGAGTAAGTTATTCCTTTCAATTTATTTGAAGTTTCTATGAATATCAACATGACGGTAGTAATTTATTTACGCCAATTTTGTTTACTGTGTAAACTCTTCACAGTTTTTTTTAATTTAGAAAAAATAACATTTGTGAACATAAGATGCTTTGAATTTTATGGTGAACAAGTTTTTTTGTTAGTTTGATAAGTAACCCTTCCTGTAACTAACTATCCAACCATTCAAAACGGTGAAAATAACCTCTGTTGTCGGTCGCCTCAGTCAAATACCTTAGCTAGTTAGCACGATACAAAGATAGTTCAACCGGAGAAGGAAAATTCCATTCCGTAGTATAGGAGAACGGCTATGAAGGAAGGAGTTCCTGCGGTGGTAGGTTGTGGTCTCCCAAACTATAGGGCCCCGTTACCCTTGGGGTAAACGATGTCTCTGGTGCCTCTCTCGGCCTCAGTCAGCCATTGGCGCCACCCAAGAAAACGCTATTGTGCTTCACCTCAACACTTTAATGCTTAACCTCTCCCTTCTCGTACTCCTTCTGCTGTATCCCCGTGAGACGCAGCCTCAAACACCGCGACCCGACCCATGAAGGAGTAACAAGGGCTGTGAACATCCTGTCCATTTTTTCCCCTTTTCCTAACGTTTCCACGGACTCACCGACCCAAAAGAAGAAAATGAAAAACACCGACGCAGATTCCTCTGCAATGGAAAGGCCTTCTTTGCCGCAGAAAGGAATTCCCCACACGCCTTGGAGACAGCCCTTAAGGGTTAGCCCCTACGGCGTTTTCCGATAAACCTTTTCTCCTTAAAGAAACACCCAACCTCTCTCTCTCTTGCTCTCGTTGTCCTTCTACTTTCTTGTCTAACCTCTACCTCCCAGCTTCCCTTCTCCTAGTAGAACATACGTGCCTGTAACACGTTATTTGCTGTAAGCAGATGAAGCGTTGATCATCCAGATTCAGTTTCTACCCGCTGCATCTATACAGCGTGTGAACTGTATTTCACCGGCTATCATATGGCCTACTTTGGGCACAGTTGAAACCTGATCAAGAAGAATCTTTCATGCTCAGTTTTTGATGAACGTCGGTCACCCTTCAAGATTGAGGGTTAATAATATGGCCTAGAACATCAGATAATCGGGAAACCAATATTTTTTAAACAATAGTTAACATTATTTCATGATCTCTTGATTGACATGGCTGGTTTGATCTCGGGCAAAGAATTAGAGAGTTTATACGCAAAACGTACAGTGTAGAATTTGGCACACGGTGAGGTTCCCTGTTACGCTGTTGAAAACACTTATTTGAGACCATAAACTTAGCTATGGGTGCAAATTTAGAGAAAGCCTCGAAGTTATATCGAACAAAACATTTTTCAGAAGACATTAAAACCATCTCACAAACTTTCAAAATCTTAGGGCCTAATAGGGAGTTAACTGTCGAGGTGACTTTTTGCTAATTATTTATCGCCAACCAAGAGATATTTCACTCTTTCACAGATTTAACAGGAACAGAGGATGAAAGAGGGGACAATACCTTAAATAAGAGCCACTTAATACGTATATGGGCGTCACAGCCTCCCCTTTTCTGTTGAGGCTTTGTTGATAAGCATGGTCAAGCTATAATTATAAGTATGCGAAGACTTTCTCAGTTCAGTTTGATTCAATTCAGTGAAACTTAAATTTAGAGGAGATATTTAGTTTAATTATTCCATTAGGGGACCATTAAAGGTTGGATAAGAGAGCATTTGCTATTAATTGTATTTCGAGCATATTTCAGTCTTCTTGCAAGGGGATAAGCAATAAGTGCAATGCAGTTCTTATACTAAAATATCTCTTCAAGCTAAAAAACGGTATGGCAGAGTACCTTTCCCGCTACGATGAGAAAAGAATCTAGGAACCCTTTCACAATTGGTTTGTATATCCTCATCATTATAACATTCCAGAATGAATATTGATTTAAAACGTCTACTTTAGACAATGGAAACAAGCTATAAATAAGCACAGTAATTGAACAAAATCAATTTCATTGCCATTTATAATCCGATTATTTGGAGCATTATTACGTCTAATCGCTGCTAAATTATGAGTTACAATCGGTAGCAAAAACCGTCCAATTAAAAAATCTCACCAAATATGTTAACATTCGTCATGCAATGATAATATTTAGGAGAAATGCCAGTGTTTTTAGTGACAGTCGTCTAATAAGCTAGGAATAACTATGAAATGTTGAACATTGAATTGAAAAGCCGCTGTCGAGAAAATGAGAGAGGACATAGAAACAAGACCGCATTATTTTACTCATATCAGGCTCTTTTTTAACTACATTACTAGATACCTAATTCCACGAGCAGCTTATCTATTTGAGGTAAAAAAAACAAATATATAATCAAAGAAAATGTGAGCCTTGACTTGAATAATAAGCTACAAATAGGTGTACAACAGCATCTCAGCGTCCAATCGGATGAAGGTGCATATGTGGTCGCCTAGATTCCGAAGTCTAGCTGCAAAATGGAGCCGAGGAACTTGATAGAAACCGCTTGAGGCGCCTTAACGTTGAATGGTGAGTTCTCATGGGTAACAATAAAACGAAAGCGAGATAAGTATGTTTCACTGCCTTACTACACGACAACCTCGTGCTCGGAAACGTCTACACGGAGACACTTACCTGCGCCTCAAAGGAGCAAAGGAACGCTACGCATGCGCAGTAGGATAAAAAAAAATAAAGAAATGAAAATGCAATCTTTCAATGGAGGGAGGATTTGGAGGAGCACGGAAAGAGTACACAGAGTCTTATTTCTTTTTCAAACATTCTACACCGCGCGCACCGGTGGTGTTTTCATTTTTCTTCGAGGCTTATTCAAAAGTAGCGCGGTAGCACAAAAAAAAACCCTCCATCATTCACGTATCCACTTTCCGTCTTCTGCTCTCGCATGAAGAGAAACGCTCTCCGAATCGCATTAATATGTTCTAAAAATGCATCACTTAGTACTGAAATAACCCTCAAGAAATACCACTCCGCAGAAGAAATATTTCTTCTGGGACATCTTTAGACAGGGCTCTAAATTCTTTTCCTTAAAAGGCAAATTAAATGCTATTAGGTGGTAGAGCAACTACTCTCGCCTTATTCGTGAATTCAAATGTGGATTACGGCACTTTTTAAGATGTTAATTAATATGAATGGAATCCTATCTAGACAATGACTTAATTATTCGTACTGAATGGCGAAAGGCACAGCATAAGTTGGCATCGAATGTAAGATGAAATGTTTACACTGACCAGATGCAATGAGAATGAATTACTTTGAAATATAAAGATTAACGCGATGAAGTTAGCATAATTAGAAAATTAATTATTCATTTAAATCGACTAAAACACCCAAAATAAATCGAAGGCTTTTAGGGCCGTATTCATAGTCGTTACCTGGGTGTCTCCCAGGTGTGGGAGAACCCCTTGGCTCAGAAATAGTATTCATAGTCGTTACCCAGGGAACTGTCGTCCCCCAACCCTCCCCAAGGCCGTCGATTTCCGGGGGAAGGCATGAAGCTTACCCACTAACAACCAACAAAGTACAGCTTCCCCCGCGATAGTCGATTTGATACTACTTTACTAATGGCAGTACACGATTATATCAACAACTTTTCATAGAAACTCTTCTGTTTACAAACACGGGTACTTATTGAACCACCCTCGTATTCCTCGCCATTCGTATTACATAAATATTTAAGTAACATTGTAAACATCCTCTCATATTCCTTCAATCATTTTACATCAACATCGTGAAACATTATACTATATTATTGTTTATAGCGTGCTTGGTTACGGTGAAAAATGAGGATCGAAAACATCGAGAACCATTCAGTGGAACCGTTCACATGTATTTTTCCGCGGGATTGTTGCCAAATCTCTCAACCAGGCGTCCCTGGCTGAGTTTTACCCAGGTAAGGTTTATGAATCGCTCAGCGTAGTGGACCCCTAGGTGTTACCTGGCAAGGGGATACCCAGGATACCCCTAGGAATACGACTATGAATACGGGCATTAGTCACCCATCACAATATTCTTGTTCTTAATGTAAGAATTACCTGATATATTTTCTTTATCTTATATCAAAACAAAAAGGATAATACCGTTGAGGAGATAAATCTTACTTACTACCATGGCCACACCCAACATGGATTTTGGCCTCGCCAACGATTCGCCTCCACTTATTTCTATCTTCAGCAGTCTACATCCCTACTCCTAGTCTTCTTAGATCCTTTCCCACCAGGTCTTTCCATCTTCCCAAAGGCTTTCTCCCGTCAGGTTTACCTTTCCAAACTTGTTTTCCTATACTGTCATTGCCTCTTCTTAGCACGTGGCCCAGCCAAAGGATTTTATTTTTAAATATAATTAGTTTCCTTTCTGATGACTTAGTCAAGGGCCACACTTCAGACCCGTAGGTTAATATGGGCTGTAATAGGGTCTTTTAGATCCTTATTTTTATTTGTTTGCTTAGCAATTGGCTCCTCAGTAGTTTGTTCATGCTCCATAAACATCTATCAGCTGTTTTTATTGTGTTGAATTTCTGTCTCTTCTCTATTATTTTTATCTATCACTGAACCTAAATATTTAAACTCCTTTGTTATTTAGAAACTGTAAACCATTACATTTATGGGGGTTCTTCATTTTCGGCTCCTCTACATACTATCATATACTTTGTTTTATCTTCATTAACCTTGAGCCCAACTGGGGAGATAAATCTAGCTCTTTAAAAGTAGCATGTTAATGGTGAATTTGGATTTTGTAAAACCGACCAATATTTTCGAATCAACGAGTCATTTTTGCATGTAATGTATGTAATGTACACATGTAATGAATGAGCAATGTTTAATCAACTATGAAAGATTGTATGAACTTCTCAAAGATGCATTTCTGTTTCGAGATTTGGGCCTCAAGGAGAAACGCAACAAAAGCTAAGTTCATTAATGTTAACCTTATAAAAGCGAGCTGGGAAAGTTATATAAAATGACTTTCAAAGTGATATCATTATTACTATTACGCATTGAATAGTCGATGAGCTTGACCGTTGACCAACCTTTGAAGGTATATCATTGGTTCTTATTTAATCAGTTCAAATGTATCGCGCTACAAGTACCGTTGGGGGAACAAAAGCGGAAATATATTGGCAGCCAAACGTGAGCCGACGTTTCTCCCATCAATGAGCACTAATTTGAACAAAGTGGTTTGCTATAGCCCATTTGATTCCAATAAATAAAACACTAATGAATTATGAGATCAAAATGATATTATATTGCGTACTGCAATATTTGCGAAAATAAGCGAGCTAAGCACAGAAAAAAACAAATAGCTGCAGTTCATCTCTCCCGTACTGCTACACCAAATTTGGCGAACGAATAAATATTCTCAAAATCTCTGTTCTGCGGGTGCATTACCCTTTCTATGTTTTCGTTTAACAACGTTCCGTTCAAAACAACGCCTAACTCACTGCCACGTGTAGGAGGGAATGCATGAGCGAATTAGTGATTTTATTCACCTCAATAAACTTTAAATTCGCTCCAAGTTAATTACATTGTTTTTAAATACCCGAAAATAATATAAATCGTATAGAGACTCATTAACAATAAAATTATAGATTTATATCGGTATGCTGACTGGGGAAGCCATCGATTAAATTGTATCCTATATATGCTATTGTCGATTTGTCAATTAAATTAATGTCATATGACACAGTTTAGCTACTATCGAGACTAGAGTTTTGGCTCGGTTCATGATTTAGATTATAATTGCTTATTCACCATGTAATTCAATCTTTTAACACTTTTATCATGGTAAACTATCCGACAAATAAAAATTGATTAACGAAATGTTAAACTATAAAGACTAAAATCGAATAGAGCTTAGCTTGATTAATATATTGTAATCACCCCCAACTTTAGCGTACTAATCCTCAAATGACTCTAGTCCATTTCAACAAATCTATTAATCACAAACTCAGACATATTTCGTAATTCTTCACCATTATACAGCGAAGAGCATGTTGCACAACACTCTCGATTCTACGCCATTACGTAGATCTTGCATTCTTCATAGAGGAGCTCCCTATTGGTTTCAAATAGATTTTCCGTGAGAACGATAAAATGCCTTTTAATGTGTCTTGTAGTTGAGGCACAATTTTTAATGTACAAATCCCGTTAGCCACATCCCTTAACTGGCCGGCAAATAGAAGTTGAATGAAATCATGCCGTGGAAGGCAGAGCTTCGTTAAAACTTGGGTTGCAATGACATGAATTGGATTAGTATGCTCAATCTATTATGAGGTAAATTTTTACGCAATTGCTGGTTACAAGGTCTTTGCAAAATGTAATAACGATGGTCGTTCTAAAGGTGTAATTATTTTTATTGAGGAAAGTATCTATTGTCTGGTTCATCCAATTGATATATCTTGTGCTGATTGTTTATTGATAAATTTAAAAGTTAGTATTATGGAATGCAATTTGTTAGGAGTGAATCGGGATTTAAATGTTTCTGTTAAAACTTTCATAAGTGAATTTGAACCGGTTCTTCACACTTTGAAAGGCAACTTAATTATGATTAGTGACATGAACGTAAACATTCTTGTACCAGGTAATGATTCTGACCTGTATAACAATGTTATGAGTAATTATGGCCTACAACATGTAATTAATGAACCGACCAGAATATCTAAAAAGTCAAAAACTTGCATTGATATTATTTTGGTCAGAATTAATACCTCTTATAAATACCAGTACAGTCGAAAGTGATTCATATGAGTACCACAGATCACTCAATGACCATATCAATAATAGAAAGTAAAATGTGCCCTGCAACTGCCATTATCAACAGTTCAAACAGTGTTAACATGAAGCCATACGCTGGCATATTCAAAGAAACGGTTGCAAACCATGATTGGTCTCCCGTGTTTGAGGAACAGAATGCAACGAAATCGTATTCTAAGGCTGATGATTTGTTACATCATGGTATAGAGCTATCAGCATTATCCGCTGAAAAAGCCGCAAAGAGTTCAAAAAAATTAAAACCTTGGATTATTCATAAATAAACCAAAAAACTGAAAAAGTGGCTTGTTTCATGAGAGCAAATGCCATCCAAATAACGAGAGACTTAGAAAAAAATTTATCAAATACAGAAATAAATTGCATAAAGAAACTAGAAACGCCATAAATAACTAATATTTGAATAACTTTCTAAAATTCAGCATAAACTCTAAAGAAAAATGGAATTTACTTAAAGAACTAACAGGGGAAAAGATGGTCGATACACAGGATTTAGAGTTGAATATAAATAGTGTTGTAGTTAACGATCCTTTGAAATTAGCCACTGAATTTAATAGATATTTTTCAAGTATCTTTGAGTCCGCAAAATCTTTTCATGTTCTCCGTAAAAATAAGTCTATTGAAAATCCCTACTCAAGCAATTATATATTGGAGTATTTATTCTTTGAACCTGTCACTATCCCTGAAGTAACTAACACGGTAAATGCATTAAAATCTGGGAAAGCGCCAGGAATTGATGATTCAACAGTCACATGTGGAAATCTGCCATTTCAGTAATAGCTCCTGTATTTGTACATGTATGAAATATTAGCTTCTTGAATGGCAAATTTCCAGATTTGTTGAAGAGAGATGTAGTTATACCTATTCACACAAAAGGTGACAGACAGAGTATAGAAAACTACAGACCAATCTCATTACTGCCCATATGGTCTAAAGTTTTGAAAAAACTTGTAAAAAATACATTAGTAAAATACTTTCATAAAGTAAACTTCTTTAGTGGTAATCAATTTGGCTTCCTCAGCGGCAAAAGCACTGAGGATGCCCTTGCAAATTACATGAGCCATGTCTATTCAGGAATCACCTCAAAAAAACGCGTGGGGTCTATTTTCATTGACATCATGAAAGCTATTGACTTTCTTGATCATGAAATCTTGATAAGAAAGTTAGAAAGAGCTGGTGTACGTGGCATGGCTAATGAGTGGTTTCGCAGTTACTTATGTAATCGCACTCAGTGTGTGAGAATAAGAAGTTCGTTTAGTAGCTCTAGTAAAATTAGCCCAGGAGTAGCCCATGTCTCCTTATCAGCCCCCATTTTATTCCTCATCTACATAAATGACTTGTGCAGATATGAATTTAACGGAAAAGTCATGGCTTTTGCCGATGATGCGGCCTTAACCTACATTTGTGATTCTTGGGGTGCAGTTAACAGCGACATGAAATGTGACCTACATAAACTTCTGCAGTGGTTTGACTACAATGGTTTAAAATTAAATGAAAATAACACAAAAAATGTGCTATAATCTATGCAATTGCTATCATGTTAATCTTAGTTTGTTGTACCATACCACAGATTGTGTAAAAAATAACTGTAACTGCTCAGCTATAGAACAGATAAAACAGATCAAGTATTTGAAAATGACTTTGGATTATCGCCAAAGGTGGGATCTGCAGATTTCCAATGTGTGTACTACCCTACGTTATAGTTCAACAAAATTTTATTTTCTTCGAAATAAGTGTCCACTCCATATCCGCAAACTTATTTATTTTTCCCTTGTTCAGTAAAAGTTAGATTACGGATTGATTTGTTGGGGTGGAGCCTATCACAATGCGATAAGTGCTGCTATAATATTACAAAAGGAAATAATCAGACTGATGCTCTTGAAGAATCCATGGGAGCATACCCCACCCATTTTCTCTAGCCTAAGAACTCTTCCTTTGAGAAATATGTACTGTTACAAGGTACTGAAAATATTTTATGTAAGAAGCGGCAGTGTCCCTAAAGTTATGGACTGTCACAAAATGTTTAAAATGCGTAGAGGCTACAGGGTTCCTTTGCCTAAAGTATATTTAACGCTATTTAAAAGATGTTTTTATACCTGGGGCCGAAATTATACAATCAACGGTCAAATAAAGTAAAAGAGCAAACAAATTGTAATATATTTCTTAGATTAGTAAAAGAATGGTTAATGTCTTGTAATAACATTGAAAGTGTGCTTAATTAAGATTGCTGTTATTTTTAATACCAGAGTTAAGTTGTTTGTAAAAGAAAGTTTGCTTTTGTGATTAAAAAAGTTATTTTTATTATATACGCTCATGCCATGATTGGTAATGTGTATCTCATATTTTTATGTTTATCTGGGCAATGCATGTGAAAAAATGCTGACGGTACCCTAAAATCAGTCCTGATACCTAGTAGGGCACCTAAATACCTTTATGTAAATGAAATGTATGAATCCATTTGTTTTTTGGAAGAAATAAATCATTATATGATTATTATTATAGTAAGCACTCAACAGTTGTTTCAACCAATAATTCTATTAAGATATTTCTTTGTTTTATGTTACTCCTTAAGAGAAAGACTTCAAATTTTGCAAAGATAAATGTGAAGATTTTAAGGAGAGGCAATACATTCAAATGAAAATATACTGCTTAGGATTTTCAAAAAGCACAATTGACGAAAGTTAAATTCCAAAAGACTGAGTAGGCCTATCAACACCAAAATTTCCTCACTAGTAGAGTCCTCAAGTTAGACAAATGAAATTAAGCTCAATCAGCCAGCTTCACAAAGATTTAGACAAGCTCCCAAATGATAAGGGAAGGCTGGGAGTTGAATTCTGAAAAATAAGTAACCACCTTTCCGTAGGGCGCTCCCGATTCTGCGAAATTATACCCTCCCTGTTTTCTTTGCCAAACAGACACCCTCAATGAGTCGTATACGAATCGCTCGGTAAGAAAATGAAAGTGGGGGACAGAATTCTGGGGTGATGATGGGGATTCGGCAAGGCGTGCACTCCATTAACCGCCCGTCGACGAAGCAGCCGGGGCGAAAGGTAGCGAGGTGCGCGGGTTATTATTCCGGTGGGAAGAGGTAAAAGAGAGGGCGGAACGGCACAACGGAAGAGGGCAAGGGAAAGGGACCGAAGAGTAGAAAGAGATCTCTGCGCCGAGAGAGGGCAACATGAAAAGGGGCGACCCTTCGCTTAATTTCTGCTCCATCCCGTTATCCCCCCCCCCTCCACTCAGCCCCCCTAGGGACAAGAAAGAGGTGGAGAAGGGAAAATGGAAAATTCTGTCCTTGAACTTGTATGAGAGTGCAGATGGTAAGGACGGAAAGGAAGCGGAGGATTGAAAACGGAGACAAAAACGAGAATTGTATTAAATGGAGAGGTAAACTTCTAACACGGGAATAAGCCAATAATTGGCTAACCGAGATGAAAAACTGCTAAGCATGGTGTAACAAGGGGTAATATACGATGAATCTGCAATATTGGCCGTATGAAAGGTGATTTTAAAAATATTTGTCAAATAAACGCGTGGTAAAAACTTACTAGTTCCCCAGATTAGGCGGCAAAAACATTTTTAGGAACATTATTCAGCTATACCTACCATAAAACTGCCAAAAGTGGCGTGCTACTGCAGTTATGAAGTCGAAATAGTGCAAGTAGTACTTGAGATCTTCGTCATACTTTTCCCGCTTAGATTTAGACTTATTATTCCAATTTTCAAGATGAAAACTAATATAGACAAAAAGTTGCTGGTTAAAAAATTTTTTTTTCAAATCACTCTTTTATTTTTCATGATACGAACAAATTCTAAAACTAATAAATAACTGGCTGGTTATTTTTCTATTCATGGAATAATTATTGCCTATGAATTTATAGCCAGTGATGTCGCAGCACCATCTTATTGATTAACAGCTTTCTCCTATTAATGGAACTGGCATTTATTTATCGAATATGAAAAACTATCAGATTAACGTTTACGTAGTACCTTTATAAATTCATCGTCTCATATAACCAGTCACATTAGCCGAAATTAAGGTCTTTTTGTGGGATAGAGAAACTGAGCAACTGAAAAATCCCTCAAGCGGCAGTTATGGATTGTTTATTTTCGATAATACATGCCTATGTTACCACCTCCTGAAGTATTGCAGATATTGCGAAAAACCCGATATGGTCCTTTATAGATTGATGGCTACACGGTTGACATGACGGGTTGCATCAAAGTTTAGCTAGCTGGTCGGCTGACTGAACAAAGTGACTACAAATCGGCGTTCTTTTTCTTAGAAAAGTATGAAGTATTGTTTAGAATAAGAAGGATAATTTGATAACTTGATGAAAAGAAGAAGAAAAATCTGGTACTGAAGCTAGCCTTCTCTTCACGAAAGGCATAAGGGGTTCTCAGTTGAGCACCACAACCGACATATGTAATATTTCCGTTCAAATGCTCTCCATGAAGAAACCAAGCAGGGATCAAGATATATCTCAACAATCTTCAATGCAGTGAAAATTTGCAACGAACCATCCGGATGGATAGGCAGTATTATAGGCACGATACCATCCCAATACGTTCGACAGAGCACGGAATATGGGCTACTGAGCCCGTTGCTAGACGCGGAGAACTGTGGAGACCAGAGGCAGTCACAAAACGGCAATCATTAATTGAGCGCAGTGATACTTAAAAGATCGGAAAGAAGGTTGCTGCTGCAGTGAAAAAATGCGAGCCTTTGAAAATTCGAAGTAAGACGCTAAGCACTGAGAGCCATTAGTAAGCGTCATCTGCCGAGATTCCAACGCATCACCACGCCGAAGGGCTGGTACGATAATCCATTTCAGCGTATCTCATTGCACAGATCCACCTGAAAAAAAATCTGAAACTTATGTCTCGTCTGAGCCATAGGACTCCTTTGGCATATATCTGTACGGTTTATTTTCATTATTTAGAGAGCATACTCCGTGTTTTATCCACACTGTTACTATTATTTAAGGGTACGATTTGCAGGCAGATTTTGTTCTCCCTTCATTACCACAATTAATTTTCACTTCAAGTCATTTTGCGTGGCTGAGCATAAATGATTCTCTATTTATTCATTTATTCGTGGACATCGTACTCGGGGATTGCATAGCAAATCCTACCATGAGATCGGCATTTACTGGAGTCGTAGTTCACAGCTGCGGTGCGTCCTTTTGCGCTAACTTTGGATATTCAAAGCGTTCCATCTTTAGCATTTAAAAACATTAAATCGCAAACCGTCTTCTGGTATTTTATTATTCCCATTGCCAAAATTCGTGGTTATCGTAGACGGTTGAGCAATAAGTGTTCCTATTTGGTTGAGTGCGTTTAAAGTCTCCCCTTTTCCAAAACTCTTGCCTATTAAAAGAGAAGAACACTTGTACGTATTTTATACTTTCACTTCTATTTCAACCTTGAATCTAAAATAATTTATGTATTTTTGAAAACTCATTGACCTGAAAGAATGTACTAAGTTTTATGGTACACGTGCCATTAACTGGAAACCACTGCTCTACAGGTATTTCCAAACAACCAATGGAAAAAATGAAATTGAAAAGTCTTAAAATATGACGTGATCTAAACCATGCTATCTTTCAAATCGAGAAAAAGTAAATACGATCATCACATGTATATAAGATTATTCCAATCAGATCCGACATTATTTCTCAAAATAACTGTAAAATTCTACGGATCAAAGATAGGCCATGGCGTAAACGTATATTTAAAGTTTTTTTTAGCGGGAAATCCCAAATCTCAACTTAAAAAGTAAATATAAAATCAAACGCTAAATTCAGGAAATATGCTACTGAAAATTGTAAAAAAATCCTACATTCTTTTCCCTTTTTTTACTTTGCGGACTCATAATTCCTTATTAACAACCTTCAGTGAGTAATTTATCGCCATTACTACTTTAATCCATCTTTTTAGCATTATTTTCCTTTTTCATTTCTGGTGACTGTCTACGCCTTTCATTAAACCATCGCATGCCTTTCTCTCCGGAAATGTATGCCTTTACAACGCTCACCCGATTTAAATCCCTTATATACAGCACCACAACCCGGAACCAAATGATCATCAATCATGTCTTTTCATTATTCCTTAACAGTTCCAATGGATCTTCACTTAAATGTGAGTAATCGCGACTCCAGTGGAACTCAGATTTTGCAGCAATAGCGTGCTCTTTCGGGGATTTTTTGCGGCCAAGTTGCCTTTCTCCTCTCCTTCCGGAACTGCAAGGACGTGGGAGAATAGAAATGTTCCGGTATCCGCGACGCCAGTGGCTGAGGCAGAGAATTTCCGCAGTGAAGTCCCTTATACTCGAATAAGTGCCTTTCTAATACACGGATGTTCATGAATTATCGATGTCGTCGGTACTTATGGACTGATTTATTAATTACATCCATATCTCATATCTCTAATCGAATGTACCAAACAGAAAAACATAATCAGTTAGCAACAATATCGACGATTACGGATTTTTAACTTTCTTGTGGGTATTTTTTAACCCCCTCCCAATGACATCTCTTGCAGTCACGCTATCTTTGGTATATGAGGGAGTTGCTGACATACTATGCGAGCCACAGGAAAGTGTTCCTGCACTAATCTGGAGTTAATTAAGTAGGGTTACAAAGTTTTAATGTGTAAAAAAATACGTATTCTTTACTTATGTCCATCTTTTACTTCGTAAAAGTGGAGAAAATGAAGGCTTCCATGTTATATTAAACTTTCTAGGTACGCAATAGGCCGTGGCCCAGAGCAAAAAGCAGCAAATCCTCGGAAATTTCTTTCAAACTTGGAATAGCACACAAAACTACTTCGGAAGAAAATTAAAATTAATGAAAGACTTCCTCTCAAACACAGTTTACAGTGAAATGCCAGTATAGTTCCCTATCAGTGATATTTTTGGTTTTACTTTAAAGGGCTCAGTGCAATGCGTGTAACTACCACCATCGGCCTACAAGCCAATATTTCTATTCATTCCTTATTGTTTTTTGACTTACTTTCTTATTGTTATACCAATGCTCATATAGTGCACAATTTGCCGAAGACGTGTACTGTGGATGTGGTTAGTGGTTTTGTTGAAGGCTCGGGGGACATGACATAACGTGAATGAGAACTGTGAGATCAAACATGATTATATGCCATATTTTTGCATGAGATATTAGTTACGGCACGAATTGATGGAGTGATGGAGGTAAATGCTGAGTGAATGAAAAACACTCTCTTTCCATGAATTTAACCGCTATCGCTCTGCCATTTATATTTCTCTGCCCTCAATGAGCCATCGCAAACAGAAAATACTCTTTGAAGATATAAATATTTTTAATCATAATCTTGTATTGGAAAATCGATAGTACTGAAACGTACTCACAAACAATGGAATAAAACTGCTTTATTTATCACAATATTGCTGAGTTAAACCTCCAACATCGACGGGCGGGAGATTTCAGGGAGATGGTGAATTGACATGGAAAAATGGTGACCCTTAGAAAAGACATATGCCAAGAGAACAGCTGAACCTCACTAGGCTTTGAATCTAATTGCACAACTTAGAAAACCACTATAACGTTATACTGGCCAAAAAGAGAAGACAGCTCGATTGGATTGCTGTTTCTTGGCAGTAGGCTATGCTGGCTAAAGAAAAACAATTTTAGTTACAAGAGCAAGAATGAACACAGGAGTGCAGTTAAATCACTTTAAAATCATTCATGAGATAGAGTACAGGCCTTGCATCCGAGATGGAGTACTTTGATTTCGGCAAAATTTGGCAAGAATCGCGTAAAATGGCCTTCGAGAGATGCAGCCGCGGCCGGTGAAACGGCCAGAAGAAGGGAAACAGATGAATAATACAGGATGGAGAGGGAGGGAGGGGGGGTTAGAGAATAGAGGCGAGAATTGTGGGAGGGATGAAGGAAGGAAGGCCACTCATTTGCGCCGATTGTTCGGGGAGCTCTTCAGGGTTTGAAGGACACGAAGCGAGAGTACGGACTCGTACATTTTGGCCAATTGCCCGCACGTGGAGGCGGCGAGTAAGAGGCGGTGGGGGTAATGGCGGAGCCAGATTAGGAATGGTGGAGGAAACGCCAGGTTTACGGATGCTGCTTTTCATCGCGATGGTCACCGTCGAAACCGAATACATAAAAGTGGCAAACTTACAGCCATTTTTTTCCAGACAAAATTAACACTGGATTCACCAGAACAGAAAAATATCTACTTAATGATGAATACAGATAATGTTAATTTTTTGCCTTTGAATTTAGATTTAACTGATCTTAAAAACGCACATGAATCCCTTTGGCTCAGCCAGAAGTTCTCGGGAAGAATACGATTGTTCATTCATAGGTTGTTCAATCCTAAGATTGATTGACTGAAGCCCTCCACCCTTCCCTATCTAATGCTAGTTCCCTTACCACTTGGTATCTCTTCCTATGTACTTTCTTCTGTATTCTGAATTATCCATGAACTAATTCTTGGGTATTCCTATCGGGAATTTTTCCTCTGTTTGTCTTCAATTACGTTCTTCACTACGATTGTTATCTTGTCATCACTGATTCAATTGTTATCTATCACAGGTAACATTAGAGGCTAGGAACAACCATTCATTAGGGCATTGAAGCACCACGAGAATGATCATGGTAGGATAGAATGAGGCACAATTGGAAGACAATAATCCACAGAAAACGCGACTCGACCAGAGAGATGGAAGATAACCTCAATAAAGAATTCGTATTCAGATAATTTTATTCAAATTCCGAATCTCTCCGAGACAATTGCTCGAGATATAAAGATGTAATGACAAAACGTCCATTATCACAGCTTAGTCATCGTACCATAACCAATGCTTTTAACACTACGACTGAAATGAAACTAACATTTCAGGCCAAGATTAGGGGATAGTTTGATACAGGGGTACGTTCGTACACTGAGGATAAATTAGCAACTGAGAAAACGAGCGCGTTGAAACTTTGAACTCTGTGTGGCGCCCACCACTCCTTCACTCAACACGCTGCCAGTCAGCTACTTGCCTTCATTTCGAAAAAAGCTTACAATGTGTGTTTTTTGAGTCGATTTCTAGTATTCCTTATATCATTTCGTTATTTACTGTCACTTAACAAACTTAACTAAGATATTCAATGTAGAACTGTTTTGAAGAAAAATCATTTCATTGCAATTTGAAGTGATCAACTTTATTGTGAAGTTAAAATGGCCAAATGGATGTCAGGTTAGATGAAAAATATGGTGATGAGACTAGTACGCACAGTTCGTTATGCGCACGAACTAGCTCGTTCGTATCTATAACCTATGGTCTTCATCTTAATCCTTCGCACAATTCAACACAAGTTAAGATATCCAGGTATCTGGAGAAAACCGTCTTCATGAATTCAAAACCAGTTACAAATTGGATTAGAGGCATGACATGCATAAAAAGGGAGAAATAGATAAAAAGATAGAGAAAAGGATAAAAATTAGAAGGAAAGAAGAATTAGAAGAAAATTAAAAGGATAAAAGGATATAACCTCATGTGGAAACAGCCAAGTTGTAATTTCTTCAGACGCTCCTACTATGAAGGATTTCCACGAAGTCACGCCCGCTACCATTACTTAGGATAAAAATTATTTTGTCATTGAATCACTGGTAACAGTGATGACAATGATGACGACGATCACTCTTGGGTGGTTTCAAAGCGTGTTAGGCTAATAAGCAACTTTATGCCATGGAAAATGGTTTTTGTTTTTTCATTGATCCTGATAGGTTTTTTATATTTATACGAACGATTCCCGACCAGAGTTATTTCCAGCTTGCCCCATATATCGGGCATGTTGGTACACGGGTATTGTTCTTTGAAAAAGTTTTTCAAATTTTTATTAATAATGATTTTCTACCAAACTTTGATATTTATATTTATATGCTACGTTTCATTTAAAACAGATACATTTAAAAAAAATCAAAAGACAAAAGTGTATCCAACTAGCCACATCTCCCCTAAATAGATATCGGTCGTGTGCTACCTCCACAAAACATACGATACCCATCCACGCATGAAAGTTCAATGGCGCTTGACTTCGAGGAACGGCGAGTGTTGAGCTTTTGTACTCTCCCCTAAATTACCACTTAAAGTAACCAGATAAAAACTCCTACCCCTGGTCAACAGCAATCAAGTGGAGCCAACAGAATCAGGAGAAGAAGAGCGAGTGACCTTACGGGTGGATGATTAATAAAGCAAGGAGACAAGACCTTTTAAAGTCAACGAGGTGTACGCCACTGAATTCTCATACAAGCTCTGACCCCCTCTCGCCCTTCTCCTCCAGCTCTGCGCGCATTCCAGCATTAAATTTGCAACAGTCCCTTGCATGTGGGAGTATCTACGCTTTGCGTTTATATGCCATGCACCAGGATTAAAATTCTGGTGCCTTCTCAATGCGTCGCGAGCAGGGTTCATGAAGAAGTCAGTGGCCCGGCCATGCTGCCCGCTTTTAGAGAGTCAGTCTCTTCGGCAGCGTAATGAAATTTCAATCTTCTCATGAATGATCGGTGAATGTTGCTGGGTCGCACCCCTGTACAGCGGACGCACAACCGGTTAATTATCAAGGTGATCAGAAGTCAGTTCAACTTCCGCAGAAATTCTATCCAACGGACTAGCATACGAACAATAATATAGTCAGAGCGCTAAAAATGAACTTCCAAAAGATTATTTTAGGATTCAGATCAAAGATAAAAATCATCAAAATGAGTCGAAACAGTCATTTTTAGAGTGTTAAGAATAAATTATGCTTAGAAAAGGTGATGCATTCATTGATAGCCAAATAATATCCATGGAAGCAAGAAAATTAACAGAACGACAGGCGGTAACTCTGATTTAGGGCCGTTTTACACATTTCAGCAATGATAGACAATATCACTCAGCGCGCTTAACCTTTTACCATGCTTAGGACGTGGTTGCATCCGATTACTGAATCAAATTTGATTTAAGTACTGAAAAGAGAAATATGTACAATACTTAGTCTCCATCTGATTCTTAGATCCAACGACCAATCACAGGCGATCAAAAGAGTCAAGCTGTTTAAGCAAATACCGGTAGTGGAGCTGTTTTTTAACAAAATAATCTTCTAGAGAGCTGTTTGATTGAAAAACTATTTTCCTGAGACCTGTAGAACTATTTTTGTAACGACTGTTTAGAATGCTCCGTAAAGAGCACAGTAGCTATGAAAAAAGAGTATATGGTGCAGGTTATTTATATTGCCTGGCTCAGCGAATTCCCGCATAGCGCCACTGCGCTCCGAATTCTGCATCGTGTAAAACAGACGCCGAAGAATGGAACTGGACTTATATCTCGAATTATATTTCGAGTTTTCTTCGCTGCTTTCAACATTGAATACAGTGATGACCTAAGCATCATGTTAAACGGCCTTGACTGGCTATCTTGCCCATGTTATGAAATATATAAAGTATCAATACCAGTCTGGCATAACAAAAGTGATACACATAAAAAACTCAGAGAATTACCCTGTTTAAGAATGTGGTTACACGGGTTAGCAACGTTAAAAAATCTCCAATTCGACTCGACCATCCTGACTCCGTATTGCAGATTTTATATGGAATATCTTGTTCAGGAGGTTTAGCTGCCTCCCCTGGTTACACCCATGTTCAATTCGTCTATAATTCACTGAAAAGCATTAGGAAAGTTTGCAGGCAGCAACCCCGTAAAGTCTGTAGAGGGGAACAAGTTTTAAAAACAAACCATTTCAGAAAATATGCATTTCACAAGTTTTTCAGCTCATGCAGAAGTCACCAACCATCCTTACATATAGATAGTGATATACAGATTGGTTTGATTAAAATTTTGTTCCAGAGTTTCTTAAAAAACACATGTAAAAGTTTTATTTTATGACTAATCGGCCTAGAATTTCAATTAGTTTCAGATAAAATCTCACTGTTACCGTTGATTATAGTTCTGATAATCATGTCATCGGAGAATAATGAAAATTCAAATGTAGAATAAAAATTGGTACTCCCTTAAGAATAGGTTCAATGAAAACTTAGGAAGTAATGATAGAAATAAACCAAAAAACACACCATTACAGCGAATTGAAAGCAAATCAGGTAAAGGAACTAAATGAGAAGTATAACCGGAAAAAATCCGGATAAAATGGTAATAAAATAAATAGTAAAATTGTAAGAGACGGATAAAATTAGCTAAATAATGAGGGACATCTAGACATAGAATAATGAACAAAAAATGAGGTCAATTGAATGGAGATATGAGAGAAAATCTGCCGCAA
The DNA here is from genome assembly GCA_963169105.1 of Ceriagrion tenellum. NCBI lineage: Eukaryota > Metazoa > Arthropoda > Insecta > Odonata > Coenagrionidae > Ceriagrion > Ceriagrion tenellum. Next base: position 108,241,183 of record OY720639.1, read on the forward strand.
GCCAACAATTGGATTGAGGCTGCCTCGTGATAAAGATTTCCAAATTATAACTACTTACCAGGATTAGCTGGTTTTCCATAGAGAAAATTTGATGGTTGCGACAATTTGAGAAAGATGCATATATTTCATGCTTGAATGAAACGAGACAATTTCGACTGGGTTTTAAAAGAGTGGGCCTGGTTAAAATCGATTTACGTGTATTTGTCTCCCGTCTATCTCAAGCAGAAGGAGATGTACTTTAAACTTCGTCCCTCCGAGTCGAATTCGCGGAACATTCGAAACACGCCTCGTTGATTTTAAGCCATTACCTGCACCCAACCGCTACCTCATCCTCTCCCTACTTCCCTCCCTCCTCAGTGACGCCGAAAGGAGGTCACAAGAGGCTCGCCGAAACGCATCCTACCTCCAATCCGACGCCATTCAATAGACACTCCAGCGCGAGCGTAATTTGCCGCGCCTAATTTGGCGAAAAATCCCCGGATCCTGGGAACATAGTCGTACATAAGACCCTTTCCTTTCGCTTGAAATCTTCCCAATTCAAGCTGATGTATATCCGCAAGGTTTCAGGCAATGAGAACACTCAGATCCAGTCCTTTTCCACAGAATCGGCTGGAGATTGTAATGGGTAATTGAACCTTTTTACCGTTAGATTTGCAAGCAGTCTAAACTCAATGTGAAGAATGCAATAAAGATTTAAATTCAGCCAAATGATTTAATGCATTAAATCTGCATGATCTTTAAGTGTAGCATTATCAGGGAATAGTTTCACTTCAGAGAAAATATTGAAATAGAGGTATGCACCGGTAAAATGCGTAGTAAATGCGGAAAAGTTATGTTTTATAACTTTATGACACCAAATGCACTCAAAACTATAAAATAATAGTTTTTTAAAGGTTAAAGTGAATTAATAAAGAGAGGCCCTGGACATGACCCTAAATATTCACTAATATAGGGTGAGGAACATTCACAGGTAATGTTCATAAAACGTTAAGCATATGAGACGTGCACCATATAAGATAATTATCCCAAGAAATTTTTCAGCGGACGAAAAGGACTAACTGGGCGTGATAGGAATGGCCCTGTGTAAAGAAAAACATATAGCAGGGCATCAAATCAGATTGATAAAGGTTTAAAATATAATATTGCACTAATAAATATACTACGGATTTCAGTACCCACGGGAAAGATAATCGATTCAATCTTGCGAAATGATGGACACCTTTGAAACTCTAACTGTAACAGAACTAAAACCAGTCGCTGATACGGCGGTGAAATACGTAGAAATTGCCGCGAGAAAAAATAGGCCTGGACCGAGAACCGAAGCACAGACTTTTCGCATATCGGAACAATGCGCAGTCACTAAGCATCCTAGGCCTCCTAATTTTCGTGGCAATTTTGGCAGATACAACGGTTCAAATTCCTCAGCCCTTGTGGTCCATCGAAGACGGAAATGCAAGGGATATGTGGGATTCAAGGAAGGCACAACCAACTGGTTGTATCCTGATCGAGCCCTTATGCCGAGCTTGGCTTGTGTGTCAGTATTCAAGCAGCCGCTGCGCATTGGTCCGGCAAGCCGAAGGTCCGAGATTCAACGTGATTTTTTCTCTAGGCCATTTCTACCGGTTGTAAAATTAATTTCCTTCACGGTTAATCATCCAGAGATAGTAGTTACGATATCAATTTTAAAAAATGAATAAAGTTTTATGACATAGGTACATAAAAAATAATAGAGAGATAGAAGATACACAATATGTATTAAAATGAACTTACAAAACACAGTCTTTTATGAATTATAACTCCAAGCAATTAGAGCTAAGTACATGATAAAGGATAGAAAAATATAAAGTAAAAGCTTAAATTTTTTTAAAGAATGAAGAATGGCTTTACTTGACTACGGCAAATATAATCATCGACAACTTTCCCTAAAACAATTAATTCTTCCTCCTGCAAGACATACCAGGCAAGCGTTCCACTTGAAAATGCGTTTTAAGAGATAAATCTGAGAGCGTAATAGATGATTTCGCTGGGTAAATAAGGCTTTATTTAGCTTTATGCCTTCTTGAAATATCAGTCAGAACACCCAAGGATCATGCTATAAATTTCTGATTTTAGGAAATTCACATTGGGATATAAAAGTGAGCACTGCGATCAACCATCTCATTCCTTGATGTTTACACTTCGGTCGATGCTAAAATGATCGTACTGTTTTCTTAAAATTGGTATAAGCCACGGAGAGAAAAATAGCATTTTCGGTTCTAAATTACCATCCCTCACGCTAGCATGTTAGCAAATTAGTATTATTGTCGGTTAGGCATAAAAAAGCAAATCAATTCCTTGTGAATCTGCTTGATCAACGCTAATTAAATTGATGGATTGCACAGAACACCCTAGGGAGCGAACTAACTCCCCCACAATAACGTAAGTATTTCATTTCAAAGGGAATTTCGATTCTTCCCGATTCTCCCTCAGGCGATCTCCGCATTAGGTATATTTTAAGCGAGTAGCAATGGGACCATTTTATTCCCTCTTTCCAGCCGCTAAGGACTCGCAGTGACGAATAAAAATGTCACAGAATGAACGTAAATTGGAATTAATTCCAAACGTTCTCCAGTTTCGTAAAAATGAACAAAAGAAGTGGAGGAATTATCGCTCTAATGACAGACATTAAATGCTGCCTCAAGCCCCGTACAGAGTTTTAGCATCCAAACTGTGCTCCTCATTGTGCGTTCCGGCCAAAAATTTGTCGGTTAAATGTAAGGGATTAAGAAGTAAGGGCTTCAGCTAACTTCGTATCCTGGCTAATTGGCCGAATGCGGATATTTCATATTCGAATAACACTGCTACATGAGGATTACAACTAAAAAATATTTATTTTAGAAGCTTCTCAGGTTTTTTGTGTTAAAATAAATTTTGGTAATTTATAATATTTATGCACCTAGTATTTTCATGATTCCTCATTTTCTATGTATACCATAAAAGACAATTTTGAAAAAATATATGTATAAATGGCGAAAATGCGTATAACTAATTGCCCTAAAATTTAGACGAGAGAAAATTTATTTATTGTAGAAAAAAAGTTAAAATAGAAAACTAAAATACATCTATGAGTCATAATATGATGATAGCTTTGTTTCCTTAATTTCGATATGTTGGAAAATTTTTAAAAAATATTATTATATTTTGTGGACAACGAACACCTCCCGAGACAATTGCTTGGTAATATTATTGGCACAACTGGCTGCGGCATTCAAATAATTCAAGCAACTAAAAGAACCAGTTAATATTTTTTTGGATATTAAACATTATTCACGCTACGATTTTGATTTCTCCTCCATGAAACATGGCCTAAAAATTTTACAAACTATTCATTGACTGAAATTCTTTGAATTCAAACTATTCATTGAATGATACTCTTTTCACGGCATAAGAGAAAACAAGACTGAACTTCATCTCTAGCATACATTTTCATGTCTATTTTCGTCTTAATTCAATGGTCACCTACTCATTTATGTGTATTCATCCTCATTCGCATTCATTTTATATGCCATTCTTAATTCTACCATTCTTTGTGGCTTTATTCCCGAGTGGGCCACTGAAAAGCTTCTTTTTCTGAAGTCTTAAATAGGGTTTGACTCAATTCTTGGGTGTTGCTGTAAAACGTCTCTCTTATTTGTAAATACCTTGCATGCTCACTCAAAGTTTCATTTACATCTTAAATACCCCATTATTCTTATAAAAGGAACTCAACGGCACAAAATTATTTAAAGGTGGATGAGGAAACACTCCTGAATTTGCAGTAAACTTTGAGTTATTTAAAACTTTCATATGCTACTTTTAGGAAAATAACCCATTGCTAAGCACTGCACTGACATTAAAAAGAGTACTTTTTACCTCGACTTAGACGTATTTGCTCATAATTTACGCATAACTCGAGTCAACAACTAATAGTAGTTGCAAAGTGTAATGAAGATATGACACACGCCTAAGAACACTGGCGTTTTCGCGTCTGCCTAGTGACTGAAACTAATTTGTTATACTTTCCCTTTAGACCCTATAATCACAGCGTAGGAAGATTAAGTAGACATAACGAACTTCCTGCTGGATACTTTAACAAGGAAGTAAAGAGCATTAATGTTCTAACAAGAATGCAAGATTACATCACCACCAATACAGCGAGAGCATAGAAAGAACGAGTGTGTAAGTATATGGGTCTCTGAAAAAACACAGAATTGTCTTTGACAGAGTAACATAGCAAGTTTTCTCCGCTCCCAAAATTTGTAACGCGCAAAAGGGCAAAACGCTTTCATACTATTTAAATGACATTAAGCAATGATGATAAGCAATGATAAATGACAATAAGAATGAAAGCATTAAGCAACGCACACCAAGTCCTTATATCAGACAAATGCTGTCAGCTATAATTCCTACTTTTTAATCATAGAAGAGTTATCAGCCCAACTTACATTTTTTGCGAGATTCGCAATATTTTCTCCATCACTTAAAAATCTCAATAGCAATTTTAGTTCTCTACTACGATTATTACAATACTACCTGCCGCTTGTAGACAGGAAAAGCAGTACGCTGCGTTGAGTAAAGTGAACGGTCTAAGCCTGAACTAGCGCTGACCCCCACCTATTTGTCGATGATTTCTAACACCAGAGTGCTGTATGAATGCGTTTTCCGTCATTTATTTGCACCAGGTGTATGATGGGAGACGAACATTGCCAGGTATGTAGTGATTTTATCCACCTTTGCTCAGGTTCCACAATTTAAAATAAATTTGAGATACTTTCCATTTAGGTCATGAAAACACGATTTTAGAAGCTCTAGTAGGTATTAAGTACAATATGCTTCAGACATAAATGGAAGAAAATAGAGAAAAGATTAATTATAACAGGCCCAAATAATTTTCCCCTCGGCATAAATCTGTCTATGATTTTCGTTCCTCATCAGCTAATGTGCAATTTTATTAACTATAAGGCAGGGATTAAATTTAATCCTTTACTTTAAAAATAGATACGATAGTTGTCTTTATCCAACAAATTCCCAATGTACCCATATTTATCTTAAAAATTATAAACCATTTCTTAGTTATTTATGCTCAAGCTAACGGTCTCCTAACTTTAAATAATCACTATTGACAGCTTCTTAGCAGGCACTCAAGTATTGACCAACTTTCTTCTGCCTTAGTAACATGAAATGCATAGCCTATAAGACATCCAAACACGATGATTTTAAGCGCTTAAAATTTGTTTACGATGTACAAACATTAAAAGAAGGACGGAGGATCAGAGCTTTCTTTTAAAAAGAGCGAACAAGCTCCACTAAATTCCCCAAAGACAACAAGAGAACACAAAAACACGCCCGTAAAAACGGCACGACATCATCTGCCCATTAACATAAAGTAGGCATGTATTCCGCTCCCAAAATTTCCATGTAAATTTATTCTGAACACTAAAACTCTTCCATTTCTACAATTCATAAATCAATGCTTATAGAGACATATCTAGATCGAATAATTAAGAATATGGGATAGCTAGCAGAGGTATATCGTCTTACATTTAAACTATCTCTGTGCTCGTAGATGGGAAATAAGGCTCTATCTTTATTTTTTAACAGGTGTAGTATCGGTATCTTCCAACAAATGTTTTATTCTTAGTATTTAATTATTGGTTTTTACCTTTCAATAATCAATATGATTAGTGTTTTGGTATGAGATGGGAGATTTTCCTCATGGTTTCAGGTCTTTCAGCTTAAAATATTTTGATAGCCTTTTTCTCTAAGCCATTAAAATACGGAGATGGAACCTCAAGTAAAAAGAATGCATCTTCAACAACGTGTACATATTATTTTTTTTATGACAGTCTTCTAACTTATAAACAGGTTTTTGAAGCGTATAGCGATATTGCGGACCATTCTAGGCCTTTAAGCATATCGAAATGCGTTCCTATGTTTTTCAGTAATCATAACATGGAGACGCAATTAAGCTAAAGGAGACATAATGTATCTACGAGCTTCCAACTTCAAAATGGAAGGAGGGAGGAGCTAAAGAGTTTTATGTCCATACGTGCGTAAAGGCTCACATCCACCCCTCTAAACAACAGCGAGGGAGAGAGATAACACAGAAAACACGCGCTTATAAATAGCACGACAAATCTCTGGCACGTTAAACATACGATGTTTACTCCCGAGTCTCTCTTCCCCACTCCACCCTTTTTCTTCGTTAGCAGAAAGATGAGGCCGCTAGGACACAAGACGCAACGCAGTGGCGGCACAATTAATTCCGAAAAGTGAGCGCACGTGCTATAGCAGCGCCGCCGAGTGGGAGGATGGAGAAGCAGCGCTGGGCTGAGCTAACGTTTACTTCTTTTTTTTTTCATTTTTTAATGACGTATCTACCCCCCAGGGGTTCTGAGCCTCCCCCCCCCTGTGGTACTCGCTCGCTTCTGAGGGAGAGGGGGGGCTTTGGAAGACCCTTTGCTTCCAACCTCTGCGCTGGTTAGGGACGCAGAGGCGGAAATGTAAGCGAGGTTGGAAGGGCACATGCCCGTTTCCCTGGGTAGCTCAAGAACAACCCGCAACGCGTCTACATATGTACGTGCCTTCCGTGTGTCACCCTTTCTGGGATCGGCATCATATCTATCGGCTTTCGCACTCTACTGATAAAAGAGGAATTGGATGACGGAAGATAGCACTAGAGGATAGTTATATTTTAATTATGCAGTGGAACTTGGATAATTCGAACCCTAAGGGACCAGTGACAAAGTTCGAATTATCCAAAAATTCGAATTACAAACGTTTTCCAGAAAGAATATAAAAAATACCAGTTCAGTTATACATTAAAAAAAACTTTAATGAAATAAAACCTTAATTCTACACAATATCGACTTATTTAAGCCAACGCTGCACAACCTGATTCCGAAAAGTCAGTGTTTTGATAAACAAACAATGTGGAGAAGGGAAACGGTCGGGTTCCTATTAGCCAACCTAATAACATCGACTGAAGAGAGCACAGTGTTTTATTTATTTTTTGCCGTTAGTTTGAAGCAAGCTAGTTGTTTGTTTAACGTCGCTGGTGATGAATTATTTACTTAACGTTGTTCGATGGTACCCGTTTTATGTTAGAAAAAGTTCAAATTATCCAAGATAAATTTCGAATTAACCACGATTATTTTACATTATTAACATACAAATGTCTAGGGATCAGAGAAAAAAATTCGAATTAAAGAAGAACTTTCGAATTTAATGAATTCCAATTAGCCATGTTCCACTGTAATTAGAAGACATTTTTTTCTTTAATGTATAACTGTCAATTTCATTTTCATGGGGCTGATTCCCCTCCCCTCGGTAGGCAAAGCTTTTTCAGTATGCTTATTCAAGGATGTTTCCGCCTTGTAACCCGCAAAATAGCTTAGCGTTAAATTTTTATATTCACACCGTTTGTGATAAATATAAAAGTCTCCTAAAAAAATACAATATCGAAAGGAAAATGAATTATAGGCACAAGGCACATATATATAATGTATTATTGTGGAACTGGGAAAACATAAAACGTACCTATAGAAGTACCTATAGGAGTACCGGTAAGCTGAATTTACGCAACTAAAATGATTGATTTATCTAAATTAGTATTCACGTTGTGCTAATCGGAAGTTTTTTATTAGAGAAAGAAAAACATATTCTATATCGTATTATTAAATTGAAAAGTTATTTGAATGTTTTTCGTATAGCATTGGTTCGAGTTTAACCATCAAAACAAGCTCCAAGTGCCAAAGAAATATTAGGTATATGTTTTGAAATGACACACCTATTAACAAGTCATATGGTATAAAAATCTTTGTTTTTTTCCGAGTGGTCATAAAATATCTGCTTGTCATACTGAGATGACACATTCTGTTACACGTCACAACTTCTATAAAATTTATGTCCTACTCAATTACCAATAAACTCAAAAGACTCTCACTCATTCTCGTTCACGCGAAAGATTCGTCCAAGAACTGTGGAATTTAGAATCTAATCGATACAATACAATATTAATCTGAATCATCGAAAGTATTCGGCCAGACGGAACGATTTTACTTTAAATAATCAACGTGATGAACCACCAAGCGAGTCAAATATGAGTATTATTGGCATTTTCTAAGGTTTAATTTATTTTATAAAAGCTAAGAAGAGGAGAATAAAGAGATTTTTGTCAGTGCAACGAGATTTTGTCCAAGCTATTGCGATGGAGGAGGGGCAGATCTCCATTCATATGAAGATGTGTAGGACGGCGGAGAAAAATAAAAACAGAAGGTAAGACACATGGCATCTTAAATCCAACGACGAAGGATGATGAAGCAGCGTCTCGCGTGCTTTGCATACTTAATGTACACCTAACGACGACGAAGTCAAAGGGAGTACTTCCCACATTTCTTTGAAAACTGAAGGGCACTCAAATATTCATATTATTTCCAGCAGCATTGGAGCAACAGTAGCTGTGTAATCGTCATTGGAATTCATGATATTATCATAAAATATAGGTTAAACATAGGAGAAACGATTGAAGAGGATTCTGCGCCGATAGCTTAATGCAGAAAAGACCGATAGTGCCATGAACGAGAAAGAATTCCAATGGATAATAATTTTAAGATAAGCAGCTAAGCTTCCTTAATTTATCTTTAAATATATTCTCAATTAAAATAATTTTAAAGGTATTAACCGATTGCAAAAGATGAAATTTTTCGTGACTCATAGAGGAATTAGTTAATGAGCAAAAATGGTACTTATCGTAGGAAAATAAACACTTATACTTCATGAAGAATAATATCTTTTAAAAGCTAAAATCATTCCACACGGATCTATTCAGCGGAAAAAGCACTCTGAATTGAAATAAACCGCAATACGTTTGTACGCTTTTTACTTGGTGTGTTTATTAAGAATGGATCTACAATTACAGTTTAGTATTTTAATATACCTTTGTGCCACTGAATGTGCCTTATTAAAGGATTATGACAGCAGTGTCAGAGAAAATTTTGAATTATGTTTTTAATACTTGAGTGATAAAGATGAAGCAGGTAAATATCACAGACTTGCTAATAAATTTTAATGCAGTAAATCGTTTGAGATAACAGCGTGAAACCGTATTTTTTAATTCCAGCGGTTGGTATGGCCAATTCGGTAGTTATCTTCATCGATTCCATTATTGGGTCACTGTTCCGCTTTATCTCAGCCCCAATCTCATTTCATCTAACTGCTTAATATATAAATGAAATTCAGTATTAGCGGCGATTGTAAGAAAGGAATGAAATTATTGAAATATAAAGCAGATTGAAATATTCCGTGCTAATGAGGGGGGAGGGGAGGGTTGGACAAAAATCCAAGAAATGCTGTGGAAATCGATAAGCATACAAAATATGAAGGCGGTTAGTCGTTTAGAAGTAAAATGCAAGGTTTCAGGGGCCAATTAGATGGTGTATTTGTCAGGACTAAAGCGTCTTATCTTAAATATCAATTTCAGCATTTGAATGTTAGCTGATACTATGTTAGTTATAATAAAAAAATAACTATTCGATTAGTTATTTTTTAAATTATTTTTAATGTTCATTAATGTAATTAATTTATCATTGACATCTTGACCAAGTGACGTAATCATAAGTGACGTAATCATAAGTGACCTATCTAGACCATACTAGAAAACATGGAGTGAGAAATTTGTTTCTGAAAGCCAGCGGCGGACACTCGTACACACCAGTGCATTAAATATAGGTAAAACGCCAAAAATATATACAAATTTATGGTCAACAATTGATACAAACAGTGGGTCAACAAGGAAGACAGCCATGGTTAAGATAGCCATGGGCTGGAATAACAAGAGCACAAACAAGCTCTCAAGCAGAAAAAAATCACAGCTTTAGAAACCCGAGGCAAAAAACTTTTCGCCATTTTTTGTTCGTCACCGTCAACTCCAGGCACAAACTAACAAAAACCTGGATGTGACAACCATTCATCAAACACAGAATCTTGCCCTTTGATTTTTGCGTAACTGCTCCTCTGAAAAATACAATTTCTTGCGACCTTTTCACGCACGGAGTAATCAATCCAAATCCAAGCGAATAACATACTAGATCTAGATGAGCGTCAACATGAATCTATTATGAACTTCATTATCAGAAATTGGCCCGTAGGAAAAGACAATAGATTTTTCAGCTAATTCTTTGACACTGACATAAATACCTACGCCTGAATTGGTCACCTCAAAAGATATAACAAAATTTTGATTTTCAATTGAATCATATAATCGGATAGCATCCAGATAGTACCAAATATCAGAGGATAAAGCTGTACAGTTTACTCCCCATGGCACAATGAAATTATTTCATTTCTTTAAATGGAAAATCAACGCATGGAAAAAATTAACCTGTAACACACTACTTAAATTTACTTGTTTACAATTTTTACCGAAGATAAATTATACAGTCAAAGAATATAATCTACGCCATTTTGTATTCATAATTATAACATTAGTAATAAGTTTATATAGATGCACCCCTAGTAAACAGTGATCAAGTAAAATGTAACGGAAATTATTGTGTGAGATTAAGGATGGAAAATATAAATCACATCGCGGTGGAAGTTACATGAACCATGCTACGAACAAAGATGAGTCGAATAATAAAGAAAGCCGAAGTCCAGCAACTCTATCTTCTTCATTGACGATTTCTTGTATAGATTGATGCGAAACTATGGTAACAATTCAATTACAAATTTTGACGTTATCAACTGACTTGGTACTTATATATCTATATTTATCCTTTACGGCGAAACATTTTGAAAATATATTTAAAAACATAAATAAAGTTGACAAATGGAAAAGTTGTTTAATTTATATTAATTCTATATGGATAACCAAATGTGAAGATGTCTAAAAATACGAGCTTAACTGTTTATTTTCATGAAAACCCAAAAAAAGGACTAAACCGAATTTTATACTGCTTTAATGTTATAGGGGCATAAAATATTAATGGTAATTTAGGGATATGCAAATGTTATTTCATGGTATTTAGGTATAGTAAATTTCAACGCAGAATAACGCCTAAATAGTCCAAGAAACCATATCCTTTCTAAACACCCTGCATTGGTGGCGTGTGTTTCACTTTTCGAGGTGATACCAATCAGGTACCTACTTATGGAGTTATGGAGTGACGTTGTGTGAGGAGAAGATTCACGAACTGTTTGAGAATTTACAGCTTGTCACTTGGCTCTCTCGAGAACAATCCATATCTAGTTTTTCTCACTGCTATATTATTTAGAAGAGCAAAACCAACATGGCGGAAAACGCTTAATTAGTCCATCTCAGCGTGTGTGAAGCAAAGCAAAATGTCCGACCACTCGTGGTTAGACCACGTGATTCCTTAACGCGACGTGATCGAAATTATTCCGAGAGGTTCGTTCAAACACACTCTCCTCCCACCAGGTGGACACCTGTCCACGGGGAACAGTTTCCAACTACGATCCAAGCGGTGGGTGCGGGAATTGGAAAAAACATTGAGGAGGACGATAGGTGACGATGCCAGTAGGGGCGTGTGTGTTTGCTTTGGGGCTTCCAGCGAGGAGAGGAGAAAAGAGAGGAGGAACGAATGGGAAATAGGCGTGGCTGCGATGTCCTCGTGAAAGCGGGAGTTTCAAAGGAGGGGCGTGGAAAAAATACACACAGTCTCCAAAGGATGGTGGGCCGGAGGGAGAGGGTGCGGCGCAAAAGGCACCCCAGGGGTGACGGTGACATCTCTTTTTTCCAACCCCCCGTTCCGGCCTCACTCCTCCCCCACCCTCCAGCTCACCGGAAAGCATGAAAAGGATAAAAAAATAATAACATACGGTTGTCGCGCCGAGGGTTGAGAGTGAGAGAGAGAGTAATTGAAGGGAGGAAACAGAATAAAAATGAAAGTTGAAGAAGGGAAGGCTGGACCCGTTTCACGCGGAGCTGTTTGCTCGGCCTTGGTGGCGTTGGGGTTAAGTTCTCGTCTAATGGGTATCCTGAGATATTGGGTTCGAATCCCGCACGATTACATCTTTCACGATCCTGCCAATGGATTAAAGAGTTTTCATCGATGTAGCATTAGTCAAAACGAATACTGAGCTGCACCCTCATTTTAATACTGATAAAAAATACTTTTTTCACCAAAAAATTAATTTGCTATCAGAAAATAAAATTACGTAGTCAAAGGTATGAATTTAACAACGAATATTTTTTATAAGCTAATTGTCCTACTCTACGGCTATTTATATTAAATCAACCCATTTTTCACTTAACATATTGCATGTCAAAAGGAGAGCTAATTTCAATTTTTTCGTAAAATTAATTTATCAGTGCAAAATTGTAGCAGCTCATCTTTCATCATGTATAAATTTTACCAAAGCAGTCCAACTTTAATAGTATCATTTATTAAAAACACTTGTTAGTAATAATACAAATGAGATGAATAAGTGCCTATATTTTGCTATAGGTATATTGCAACTCCTTGAGGGGAATATTCTTTGTTAAAAATTATTAGCGATTATGGCGTTTATATTAGAATAATACAATTTTTATCGAAATTTTAACCTTTCTCTCGTTGAATCCATGTTTTTTCCGTATCCATTTGAGCATTAAAATAGGTTGGAAAGATATGGTTTTGTTTTCCGTGCGGAATTGTGGACATACTTTGTTTAGCAGCCAGATTTAGAATAAAATGACATTCAAGTCTTTTCAGAAATAAACAACAATAAAGATAGATTGAACAAGGATATAATTCATCTTGCTATAATCAGTATCATCCAGGTTATTTCAAAAGTGTGGGAAATATTTTATTTTTCCACCCCAAAACAAATTTACTGAGGGGAATTTGTTTAACCGCATGTTGTTTAGAGGAATACATGGATGCTTCTCAAGGGTCATCTCGGAACTTTTGTATCAATTTCTGCCATAAACTGAATTTTATTTGTTAGCCTTTTTCTACTATGAGTTTTAACGAGAAAAAAATGTTTATTGGGATGATTTACAGCATCACACGTACTACTGTGGGTTAGCATAACTTCAATCTTGAATTGTGATACGATTTCAGTCACAGGTCCTTATAATTGTTTGGCAACAAAATGATTATGAGGGAAGGTAGTCCGTAGCTTTCACTCGATCCTTTGTTGAAGTTACTCATGAGAGTCAGTCACTTAATCATACAGTAAAGGAGGCTATTCTGGAGAAATAAGAATAGAGAAATTTTACGTATTTCAGTACATAAGGTGGTTTGAGCGAAATATCATTTTACCATGAAATCAACGAATTTGGTCTCAATTTAAAGAAAAATATATCACCCTTTCATTGACACCAAAAACTCAACCTCTAACCACATTACTTTCCGAGATATTTGTCAAAAATACCAGCCCTTTTATATGGGAAATGGTACGTGTATGCTCTCCAGAGAGACCTTATTTAACAAATGAGGAAGTTGTAACACCTAGATCTTGTCAAAAATCAACAGTGTGTAGTTTGTTTTTTCTCAACTGTTTTTGAAAATAATTATATTGTCACCGCAATAAATTCTTCGGAATTACAATACACCTTCCGTTTTGATGGATTTTCAAATGTACCACTTGAAAAAAATGAGTCAAGTTAAAGACTTATTTAGATATTTTCATTTGATTACTTATGATTTCTGTCATGTAAAACTATATTATGGCACGATTAATTATGCAATATTTAATACGTCTGTCTCACTTCTGGAGAAATGAATACGTATAATTCGAATATTGTCTCTATTATGATTAGGGAACTAACTCGTTTGCACTACCTTAAGGTGGTTGGAGCGTTAATTCTGCGCTAATGGTGGCATATTTTAATAATTTTCAAGTATGTCGAAACAATACTCGTGGGCTATACCTCAACTAAGTACTTCAATTTACATGTTGTAAATCACTATGCAAAGGTATTTTTAAATTTGGACCTCATTTAAAGCAATTTCATGGCTTTGGTTGATGGCGCAAAATACGAAATTGATGCGAAAATTGTATGTGTTATCTATTGAACGTGTACAAACACGTGTCATCTATTCGGAATGGTACAGTGATATTTATCAGGCACGACGATGACAATAAAATGAAATTAGTACTTTCGCATTTAGGATAAATTCTGTCCATACGTCGTAGAATTATTTCGTTTTATATCTCATGTGCCATATGGCTACGTGTTGAAATAGCACTAAATTGCTAATGAACCATATTGAAAACTGGAAATTATTCTCACTTTCTCTATGTATATAACAAATAAGTTTCACGCAATTCGTAGATAAATAAAAATCACTCTAGCCTAGCCACGGCGTAAATTGGCCCTCTCTGCGATAAGCCAACTGTGCTTTTGCTCAAGTTTCCCACGCCTTGGGCCAGCAATTTCATAAGAAAAACGATATTACAGTTTTTTTTTAATTTTGGCAGTGGTGATTGAAATGAATGAACCGTTCAATAAATGTTGTTTATTTATAATCAATAGAATCAAAATAGTGAGCAGTAAAGGATGTCGTCACTAAGTTCAAACATGACATGTATTTCAACAGTTTGACAGGATATATTCAAGTCAAATAACTTTCATTATGTTTAACTAAGTAAAAAATCTTAAAAATATCTTCCGAGGCTGTGAAGTAACGTCCTATTGTGACATCATTGCGTAAGTTCGACAGTGTCGAGACCTTCCTGAATAAGTCTGAAACCCAACGAGCCATTTTCCACGAGTCAGCTTTCACATAAATTATAAGAGCATATATTGTAGAAAAACACGAATGGTTGGTTTCGAGTGATAAATGCGCCCTATATTTTCATATCCATACCGCGTTCTAAACAAGGTTCTGGAGCAGAAATTGTATGTTTGCGAAAAGTTGTAAATAAGTGGACCTACAATTTTAATGCGCCACGATAAAAAATTTCTAGTAATTGAAACTAAACGATAAACGAAACAAAAGACGATTCCCGCGAACTTTTATTTACTGCGTTTTGCAATTAGTTGAGTTAATGTAATCGCCTTAAAGAGAATAATTCTGCCAAACTTACTCTAACTGTACTCACAACAAGGCCAAGAAGGCATCTATTTCCGACACCGCTCCAAATTTAAGTAAGTTGCTTCAGGGAATAATATTTGTATGTTGAAGATTCCAATATTAAGTTCGTATTCTTTAAAAAAATACGTAAGCTTTTTTGAAGCTGTTGGCCAAATTGCATCAATATGTCGAGATCTACTCGGGAAAAATACCCAAAACAATCCGTGCTGCCAACTAAATGTATTGCCCTGTGCAAATGGAGACAAGAAATAAAAAACCTAACTGGGCATAGTAATTCCTAATTTATTTAAAATTTGAAATTGCACATGAAATTTGGCATAATCATTAAATTGCGCCTCAGATAATATGTGCCATATTTTCTGCAGTTATGTAGTAACAATGTGCCAGGGATGAAAGTTGAACACATTTCGCAAAAAAGGCCGACCTTCAGTTTTCCTGGGATGCAAACTAAGTCAAGAAAATACAGTGTGTGTTGATGTTATGTTATGGAAAACGAAATGGAAAATACCATAGGATATGAGGACTCCAGAAGTCAAGGGGTCTAAGTAACAAAACCATTGTTTAGAGAAAACTTAAGCGAAAGTTGAAAAATTTTGGTACAGCCCACTAAGTAGTTAAGAGGCATTACCCTAGATAGCAGCACCTGTCAAGAAAATCACTTGGATCCCTTTACCACCTAAAAGATTTATATTTTCACATCCCATTCCTGTCCCTAACTTTTTTTTTTTAATGTCACTTAGACCCCTTGACTTCTGGGGTCCACATATTTCTTTGCGTGCAAATTTAACAAATTTTTTATTCATATTTTTACTGCTGCAATGAAAAATTGACGGACATTGATTACAGTAATTTTTTAATACACCAAGCCTTTAGAGTGCGATTTAAATAAGAATGCTGCATTTGCGAGTCTTTGAAAAAAATTCTCAATTTTAAAGGACGGAAGTGTTTTACTCCGGCCGCCGCGCCGCGCCGGCAGATCGGAATATAGCGACACGATAGGTGCAAGTAATTGTATCTAATGGCAATATTGAAGTTGCGTCGAAAAGGTCCTTCGCAGGTATTTATATTGAGATATAAAGTTTAAAGAAAATTACTACATTTTTACGGAACTTTAAAAATATGTTATTGTTAAATGCAAGTCAGCAGATATGGATACGTGTCACAACTCGATGACTGCAGAAAGTTTTGAATTGCACACACACTAACTCAAAATTCCGCTTTTATCTTTCGGGGTACGCAAAATCATAGAATTCAGTTCTACTATAAACTCTACAATGCTGTCTCTCTATTTAAAAATTTCAGAATACTATCCAATAATACACGAGAATTTTGCCTTTGTTGCACTCACATTTAGCTTCATAAAGGCTCTATTACTCTTTTTCTAAAACTACTCATATTCCTTCAAATTAGAGTCCTGATAGACTAACCAAATTAAAAAAAAAGAATTACTCAACTTTCCAAATAGAAGTTGAAACTTCTTGAAACTGAAACTATGGTAGACGTTTCATCTTCTAGCGAGTAAAGGAGTACTTTTTGAAATTTGGCCCGCCTATCCCGGATTTAAGCCAAAGCCGGAGCGTTGGGAAATTAAGCGAAAGCCGAGAAAAATCACCCTGAAAGGTGGAATAAAAGGGAAGGAGGTGGGGAGGAATGAGAAGCGAGCGAGTGAGGAAAAATGTATGGAATGGGAGAGAAGGAGCTTGGGTGGCAGCGAAAGGGAAGGCAAAATGAGGGGCTTTGTGCAGAGGACTCCGATGATGTGGGTGGGAATGAATGGGGAAGGAAGGGAGGGAATGAGATTGAAGGCCGGAGCGATGTGGAAGGGAGCAGGAATGAAGAAACTCTTCGAAAATAAAGGGGAGAGGGGCTGCTCGATGTTCAAATATTAAAAATTGGATCACGATACAGGTTTCGCATCGAAAAAGATGAAATAAAAAAGTGGATTCCTGATAAAACTGCATCAATTTCGGTGTCGGGTGTAGCGGAGATGGCTATAAAATTATTTGGGCGTATGAACGTGAGGATAACATTTTTAAGGTACTGCATTATTGCAACTCACACTTTGATCAGACAACTTTTGCAAAAAACAAGGAAATGAAAACGCAAAATCAAACGAAAAACAGCATTATTCACATATAGTTAAGATATAAAATCATTCATCACGTACAAATATGTTGAGAAAATAAAAACAAAACATTATTCATGAAAACCCGTTGAAAAAAACTCACTCAACTCATTAAACAATAAGAACTACCGGCTCTCTGCAAAAAGAGAGGAATAATTAAACTTTTTTTAGGAATTTTCAAAGAATTGTTTAACTTTATAGTAGGTTAAAATAGGAGTTTGATGTAAAACCTTGGGTCAGAGTGCACGAATATAATTCTGAATTTGGAACTAAGTACCTCTTTGGTAAAGGAAACTACACACTTCCAAGGCCACCTTTGCTAAACGGTTTATATGAAAAGGTTAGTTAAATACTACTCGTTGCATACAACATTCATAAACTACTTTTCATGTACATATGCTGTAGAGGAGACATTTATAAACAGGATATAAAAAGAGAGATATAATGACTTCGGTTTTCATGTAAATCATAATTATGCGTTTGCGAACGAAAAAACTAGATGGATTAATTTTAAATAAGTCCAAATAATCACCTGATGATATTAAATTAAATCGCATTAATTTACATATTCGCATAAATATACCGCATCTATATTCCTTCGTATAAAATTGTGACACGTATCTATCTCTTCTCACGCAGAGCATCGCATGGTATAATTTACAAGGTCACATGCATAACATTTCATTTAATTGCCTTATATTGCATCGCATTGCTTACATAATTGCATATGGAAATAGATATAATATATCTCGTAAATATCACCTTTCATGAAATTTACATTCATATTTCGCAGGATTAAAAAGCATAATACGTCGCATGGCATTAAATGACAAAGGTGATTTCCGTTGTTGTGCTGATATAGGAATGTGATATAAGCCTCACATCGAATTAACACAGGATTTATCGCAACAACAAATCACAAAGGCCAGAAGGAATTTGAATGGAGACAGCTGACGTATGTCAACGGATGACGACAGGTGATTCTTGCTAATTCTTTGTTTTAGAATTTAAAAAAATCACAAATGGCAGCGCTCGTCTGGCTCTGGTCAAACACGGGCGGATTGAATTATTACATGCACGACCATCGCTCCGGCAAGTAATCAAAAAGACATTTCAAAATCTACATGGACTTGATTTCACTCCTCCTTAAGCTGAGAGGTGAGCCAAATAGGATTAGTAGTTCATTTAGGTTTGACCAAATTCAACCGAATTTACTTATTTTATGAGTGGGAGGAATGTGATGCTGTTTCAACTGACAAAAATCGTAAACTGATGGCTTTCATTGTTAGTCCCTCCCTTTATTTACTGTAAATTTTTAAATTTTCCTCATGATATCCACTTAATTTCCTGATAAAAGAGGTATGTTTTTGTACCATTATGTCAGACTTGACTAAATTAAATAAAAATAATAATTTTTCCTAATTGAGAGTGATTTTAGGTCTGTACACACCTCTCTTACAATTCAATCGGTCATTTGAGAAAGGTCATGAATCCACTCATTCCTGTTTTGAGATAATTGAGAAAAACATTTTACTCTCTCTCTTTCAAGGGATTCCAAGGGCTCTTCCGAGAATTTTCTAATGAATCTGATACTTTTGTCATCGGGTATATGTACATTTGGAACAACAGGTACAGTTAACTATATATAATTACCCGGAAACCAATAACTATAGCACAAAATACATGTTCGACTCATGACCATTCCCAAATGACCGATTCAATTAACTCATTGTCTAACACAACGCCAACGTCCTGGGCAGTGTATATTCTACCCAGGTGGGATTCCAATCTACAAACCTCGGGTTAGTTTCATTGGTAATTAAATTGCCAATCCAGAATTACAGTTTTATGAAAATGGCTGTAAAAAATTCGCTTCTAAATGACACATGAAAACTTTCACTTCAAATTACATTATACTGTGTTTCATATGCTTCACAATGAATTTCTCGCCTCATAAATTAAGAATACATTTTAAATCCCTACTAAGCCAAAAAAGTGCGATACCGGTAGAACTAAACATATATTTATAATTTTTATTTTTTATCCTGAAAATACAATCCTCTATTTGTAAAAGGATTGGACTGAAAAAAACAGGTCTTACTCAAGAGAAAAATTTACGAGTAGCTATATGACCCAATTTATAGGTAAAATATCTATTCTATTTATTAGTATAATATCCCGATAAGGTTTTGTAAAACAGTGCTTTCTCCTGTAGGGGAATAAATTAATGAAATAGACGCTACTGAAGGTCATTTTTAAAGGTTGATGCACCAAGTAAAACATCGTTATCAAAACACCATCACTAAATACGAGCCGTACAAATTTCTCCCATTTGATGTTTTCATTATGTTTGCCACAACCAATCCCTTTAATGTTTAAAGTAGGTTTCGAATGTTCCGAGGGCAGAGATTTGTTTATAAACCCTTTCCGCATAACTTAGATAACGGAAAATATTCAGCATCCATTTACGTTCGGATCGCATTTGAAATAAATATCGCGGGTGAGTGAGCCTAAAAACATTTCACAGAGCTCCCAAAAAGTATGAGAAAGAGACTCGCACATCAATGCAGATAACTCCTAATTAACTAATTTCTTTAGCAATATTTAGGAGATGATCTGAACCAATAGTCAATAATCTTACTTTGTCCAAATGAGAGATAAATAATATTTTAAATAGTTGAGTTCATTTGGAGGAAGTTTTTGAAATTATGAAGTGAGAGATTTCATCTCCAAGGAACGAGACAAAAAAATTACCCCACCAATCGCGTTTCCAAAGAAATACACCACAAATGAACCCCAATTAAATGGAGTGTTATTCAAAGCAGCGAGAGAAAAGAACAGATTGTAAGTATTGAGCACCTGCTCAAGGATAGCTTTTCCTGTTTATGTCAAAAAGTTGCCATAAATATATTAGAAGAAGATAACAAAACCGGTGAATAAATGAATTCATCATTTTAACTGTTCAACGGCTTGTTCTTTAAACGTCTATTTTTAATAATAATTAAAGTTTAATGTAGAATTAGACATACTGCCCAAATAAAAAGTTCAACTAATGCCCGTTAATGATATCTCTTGATTTAAATGTTTTATTCTTAATTTATAATAGGTATCGGTAAACTGATTCCAATATAAAAGATGGGACCGAATGTAAAACTTTGCCTGTTACCAAACGCAACAGGAAGCCGTCGAAATAAACGGAAATGAATGCACTAAAATGCCGTAGCAGGAAATATATTTCCTGCTTCAAAATTTGATACAAATCATCACCCTGTGGGTCGAGGCTCATGCCTAGACGTCACTTTACTGTCAAATGTCAACTGACGTTGAAGGTGAATATCACTTGACATATACGAGGTAAAATGCTTAGCATTAGGTTAAGTGACTCACATGGTTATGTACCCTAATTAGCATTTGCAGAACCGCTGCTTATTTACATTGAATTATTCAAAATAGCCCAGAAGCAAGATAAATGACAATTAAGAATGCTTGAAAAGTATACTTTTAACGTTGTTGCCAGTGTAGAGAAATATTGAAAGCATACGCAACATCCAGGAAACGCGACTGGAACCCATGCGTTCACCAACGGTTACCGATACTTTTTGTAAAGTGTTTAGTCAAGCGTTGCAAATTGATATTTACGTTATATTACACAGGTGTGCATACGTGTGCATACATTTTTATCAGGTTACGTTTACGTGTTTTATGTAATTAAAATGTATGTATCGTCTATGTATGCCTCGTGTCTTTTATCTTGAAATTACCTTAACTTCATATATATCGTGGGGATTACTCAAACAGAACATATGTGGCGCAGCATTAAAGAAACTAGGTTTTGTTAAACGTATAATAGAAAGATCCTCGGATGAAAAAGTCAAAGAGAAGTACTACTTAGCTCCGGTTAGGCCAAACCTCGAATGCGCCACGAGCATTTGAGACGCTGGTAAAATAGATTTAACCAAAAGGATTAATAAAATATAAATAAAAGCAGCGCACGTTGTTAAAAATTGTTACGAGCGTACATAGAGTGTCTCACAACTTTTTGAGGAATTAAGGTGGGAGCCCCCAGAAACTCGGAGGCTACACGCTAGGCTTAGGCTGCTTGAGAAATTCAGAACTGATATTTTTAAGAGCGACACAGAGAATATTATCATGACTCCTCACTACATCTCTAGGTCTGACAGATGCGATAAAATAAGAGAGATACACTGCCGAACAGATAGGTACAAAAACTTGTTCTCTTTCCGCGTGCAATAAGCGATCACAATAAAAACTGAGCCTTACTAAATAAACTCCTATAATATATGTCACCATTCCATCTCCAAAAACTTACACCCTTACACGGCGTGTAACATAACACCCTCTGCTATACGCCCATATGGCGGCTCGCGGGGTATTATGCAGGTCTAAATGCGTATATTACAGTGTGTGACTAAATACGTCACAGAAAGTACCGTTGGTGAAAGGATAGCAAGGAATTGATTAAAAGATATTTAATATACTTTTTAAATTGGTGCTAATATAAATTGTGAGTTAATATCAAGTAAACAATATTAAAAGCGTAAACAATATGTAGAAAACGTGACTGGAAACCATGCGTTCACCAACGGCTACCAATCGTCCTTTTTGCGAAGTATTTAGTTACGGGGTGAAATAGATGCGAGGCATAAGTTGACGACATGTGCATTTTTATCACAGTATGTATACCGTTAACAGCACCGGCATTTATTTTCTGTTAAATATCCCTATAGACACATGAAATAAGGATATTCGCCCAAAGTTGGCGGGAATTATTTGAAAAAAAAGAACGAGGAAAATGGAGGAGCGCTAAAGCAGAGAGCAAGATGAAAAAAAAGACGCGGGGCTGAATTGAAAAACGTCGGAGAGCAGTGCAAACGAGAGATTTGTTAAAAGTCTCGCGGCAGTAATCCCAAAGGTTCCCAACGAAGTTTGCCGAAGCGCTTTCATTCATTTAATTATGAATTCAACCTCAAACGTCAACTCGCTATATTTAGCTGAACTTTTGCCTCATGCATAAAACCCGGAAAAAAACATGTCTACCTCTGCCACCCAAAGATTTCGATAAAATAATTTTCATCAGGATATCCAAGCCGCCATACGCATGTGAGTTTACCACATCGGCTTCAAATATCTGAGATTAAATGACACGAGTGTTAAAGAGGAATCTGAATATCGGTATTTAATTTCTAGTCTCAAATACGAATAGTACACAGATTAGTTACTTAATTTCCGCTTAAATTTCAACTTCTACTATCGCAATTGAATACAATAATATGCACGACAAAAATAGTCATTTCTTATACTGTGGGAATAAAATAAATAAAAGGAATTGCATATCCAAGTCTCAAGTTTTTGATGGATCCTCAATTGTATTCCATTCAGGGAAAAGGCTTTAAGGTTTTTTAACATAGTAGTGAAGCACTTCCTAAAATGTCCGAAGCAACGGTCTTCAATTAAATTTTGGGCATATGTGTCCTTAAACCAAAATTAAATAAAAAATCAGTTTCTAGGTTTGATAAACAACCTAGAAATATGATTAAAATAAGCAGCGCCACTGAAACGGGCGGCCATCTCGAGTACTAACTGTGACGTCACAAGGCAGTAGGGTATCTCCGACTGCCCAGCTAACAGAGGTTTACATTTCTAAACATTAGTTCAAGCTACTAGTTTACCGACGTATGTTTAATAAGTTTTTAATGTTAACTAATAATGAGTGATAAAAAATGCTAACTATTCTTAGAGCAATAAAATGCTTTAACTTAAACATATTACCATAAATTTAGACCTGCAAATACGAAAACGCTTTAACAGCTTACTGTGTAACACTCAAAGACCTCAAACTACTATGTCCAAATAAGATATGGAGATTTAGAGCAGGAAATATTATTAAAGTGATCATTATGGAAAGTAGATTTAAAATATGTCGTTTTTTACGTCAGACCCAATTTCCTCAACCGAGAAGCAGAAACTGTGAGCCGCTGCTTCTTTAATTACTTACCAACATGTCAGATGGCTTTAAATCTTAAAAAATACTTTCATGGATGAAAAAATCAGGATATTTCACTAGCATGACCAATAACCCTCAGTTGACACTAGTATTGCATGTTAACTTATGAGCGTTTGGCACGTAGGATACAGGACCAGATTTATTAATGTACTATCTATCTCGTGAAATGATATTCCGTGAACTAACTTGGAGCAAATGGAATCAAATACAATGAAACCCCTCTTAAAGACCACTCCTATTAAGCGACCACCCCTCTCAACGACCATTTTTCAGCGGAATCATCGGCGATCACTTAATTTAGGTTTTACTGTACGTGCTCATCAAATTAATATGCACTGCAATTTCCCAGGAGGAAATCTAAATTATGAGGAATAAACACCATCTCTAAAGGGTCTAAAATAACCATCGTTTTAAGAGTTTTCCATATATTTCTCAAATCAGCCGCTCGTTCATTTGCAAATTACCCCTAGAAACTGAATCCCCTGTCGAACGACCACCCCTCTTAACGACCATTTTTCAGCGGATCCGCCGTTGGTAGCTGAATATAGATTTCACTGTATTCATATCTGACAGTACACTTTAGGACAACGTCAACACAAGCGATAATTTTCAACTAGGAAACGAGTAAAAATGCAAAGCACTTCTCAGAAGCGTGACTGGATTTTATTCAGTTTTGAGCTGGCCAAAATATCTGAGAGAAGTTGATGGCAAAATATTTTGGAAGAAATCCGCCCCAGCATCGTGCCTTAGTATTCCTATCCATTCGCGAAGAGGAGAATAGGAGCCGTCGCTTCCTTTATTGCGGCCTCTACGTCAGTTGACGATACCTATACTAAACCCAGAGGGGATCGAGTGACCGGATATCACAGAAATGTGGGTCGAGGGCAAACGATATCTCTATGAAACTTCGCCAGCCAACATACTTTTACACTTTACTGCATCATGACCCCTCTCCCATTCTTACCATCAATTTATTGCGCCTCGAGGGCCTTCCCCGCATCTCGCAAACTTTTTATACCCGATCGCTGTTTCTTTCTCTATTTCGCCCGTGTTCCGGGACAGGTCAGAGATAACAAATAGACCGAGGCTGAAATGTTTCATTTTGGAAACCGGGTCGAATATCACAGCCAAAAATCATCGCACTGGTGATAGCATCGCATTCTATTAAACTGATAGCGTTTTTTGCTCATCAAACAAGTACCATTTCGCCGCAGGGCTTCGCTTTGAGTGACCTTGAAGCCATTGATTTTAAGGTCACGGTTTTCAGCACTGTTTTTATCGTGAGGCTCGGGTCAGAAGAATCTATCTGCGTGCTTTGAGTTTTCAATTTTACCTTTCGAATTTTCTTCACTGGTAAATGACATATTTTACAAAGTATATCTAACAACGTGGAAATAATTGTATTACATTGTTTTATGTTCATCTCAAAAGTTTTGAGAATCAATGTAAGGCAATGTTTTGAGTCGAAACATTGACTTACATTGATTCTCTTGAAAATATATTAACTGGGCATTTTTGTGTTTTTGATTATGAGTTTTATTGTTTTGTTATTAAAAGTATTCGTAATCTAGATATAGAAAACTTTGATTCATTAAATGGTATTACTCCCACACTCTAAATTGTTCGCGTGTGCATATTACTAAATATACATAAATGGAATGAAATATATTTCTATATTATCATGATCTTCAAATTTTTTCATGAAAAACCCGACTATACCGGGAAAAATTTAGTAACTACTAAACTATATGGAACCAAAATAGCACTCTTTTTTCTTTCACACCTCTTCAACATTGAAGTTGCTATCGTTGGTAACGAACTTACAATCAAGCTGCGAGATAATCTCCCACGAGCGCCAGGCTACCTTCACTCCATTAAATGGAAAAAAATATTTGCTTATTAAAAGGTGGTGAAACTTTTGTCAAGACCTCTCGGCTTACCTCAAATGTCTGCTCCAAAATTGAGGAAATATTATGAGACAGTCTCACTATTTAGCTATCCTTTCTCTCCCAGATATACACGTACATTTTAAACTGCTCATCACGCTATTTTCTTTCGTAGTAGGCGAATTAAAAGTACTTAGTTATTGTTGTTAGGTAAGGTTTTTAATGTGAATATAGCAACCATAATGCCTTTTCCTTGAATACTCCCCTTGTTATTATTATGTTGATGCATTACTATACACAAGATCTTGTTCCTTTTTAGAATTCTACACTTAATATCGTGTAGAGTGTGGCACTCCATGGATTAGAACCATGGATCGTTGGAAAAGCTGACCAGAAAAGAATTGAAATCTTCAAAACCTGATGCTGGAGGAAGAAGCTGAAGATAAAATGGACGGACAAAAGAATAAATGATGAAGTGTACAGAGGAATAGAAGAGAAAAGGACGAAATGGATCATTATACAGAAAATAAGAACTAGATGGATTGAAGACTCTCTGAGACACAAAAGTTTGCGTAGAGGGTAAAGTCCACAATGTAAGACCCAGGACTTAGTTTATGAACCAAATAGAGAGGAAAGTAGATAGGAAGAGATACCAGGAGGTAAGAGAAATAGCATTAGAGAGGGAAGGGTGGAGAGCTGCAGTCAACCAATCTTAGAATTGAAAAACCAATGAACGTATTAAATCGATAAATTCCTTCTCAAACCTCTTTCTTCAAAGAAATTACCCCTTGGTCTACCTCCTCCCCTCACACCATGAATTCTACCATCATATATCTGCTTTGTAATTCAACTCTCGTTCATTATCTCAGCATGCTCAAACCAACAACGTTAGCTTCTTTCACATATGCCGATCACATGAGCATTCAACCCACATTATGTATTTCGTGTGCGACTCAATCCTAACCCTACTTTTGCCGCAAACACCTGAATTTGAAACACTCTAGACACATTAACCCGTACGAGTCAATTTGCAAATGCATGAAAGCATGAATTAACGCTAAAACTTCACCGTATAAGCATAGACGCGTGAATAGGAAAATAGAACCTTCTATTTTTGGCTCATGCATTCGTACAAGAACTCGTACATGAACACGTACGGGTAAATCTATTGCGTAACCAGTTCTTTAGATGGTATCTCAGGGCTTAAAACAGTTCCTAACATTACTCTGCCTATCCCACATCATCAAACAGATCAAAAAAGAATTGAAGGCGGTGTTGATGCAATTCCCTCTATTAAATGGCCGATTCTTTTCTTTATTTCGTTACTATAGACTCAGGTGATAGCACCCATCGAAACCTATTCACCTGTTTTTAACGACGCCATGGAACTCAGCAGTCAGGATCCTCTCGTAATTGCTTTCCTTAGCTTCTGTTGAACTCACTCGCGTTTCTTCCATCAGTAATCTTCTCGCGTTGGAAGAATCCTTCCGTTTATGGCCTAAAGCGAAAAGACCGAACGTATCACGAAGTGCGGCGATCAAACCAATATATCGGCCATGACCTCGGTCGAGAACGTGATAGAGTTATGGATCGAGGGCTCTCTGAAGGCGTGTGTGTGGCGCAGAGTCTTAAGAGTCCTATGCACCGAACGGAAAAGAATATAAACAAAAGAAGTCCTTTTTACAAGGCAAGTTCAACGCACCTCATCGGGAGCACCGACGAAAAAACTTCGGCGGGGAGTGCCGATGGGTCTTCGCGGGGCGGGGACAGGTGCCGTGGGAGCATTGAAGCAAGTAGAACGGAGGTGCTAGGATAAAAAGAAAGTTCTTATCCTCACCGCCGCAGATGACTTACAGCTCGGTGTTTTTTTTTTAATATTTTTTATAACGCATATCCCCGAGAGCACACACCGGTTCTATGTGGAAGAGCACTTCCGCAAGTGCGCTATGCGAATGCAGACGACTGCAACGAACGGCGGAATCTTACGGGAGGCGTAAGATATGGGTTGTGGAGGTCGGGTTAAAGCACGATATTATAGGCTAGACAAGGAGGTGATATGGATAAGAACACACCTGGATCCACAGTGAGGCACGGAAGATGGAAGGAAGTAGGTAGACCAGTGCGATATTGCGATTACCCATCTTCGATGTTCACGAATGAATAATACCTTAGAGCGGGTTTACACATGGAAATTGACTTCTATGGAAATACTGAGTGTAGTGTTGTCTTGAATCGTATTGCCACTTGCAGGAAATCATTCTGCTTTCACATTGCTTCCGACTTTTTCCAAACAAATGGTTGACTGAAGTAAACAATAAATATGGTAATTACGAATATCGCCCAAATTGGACAATAATGGAGTTCATACATCGCTGTTAGGGTCCCACATGCATTCGTGCGTTTGATATTTTTATGAATTTCAATAATTATGCATTATTACGTCGAATCAAATGCGTAAATTATGACAATAATAATTATTATCTAATGAGTGATAAGTCATCAAGATTACTTTAGGGGTGCTGTAGCATTTGAAGTACTTTTAAGCACCAATCTTATCTTATACTATTAAAAGAGCAATTCTTGTATGTGTTAATATTTATATAGGTATGTAAATATTTTCTCGAAATTTCTGAACCGATTCTCCCAAAAGTCGGTATGTATGGGTTTTCGGAGGCGAGGAATCCATTGAACGAAAAGGCATTAGGGCTGCATAGGCCCCAAGGCCCCCAAAACGGCCCATAATTTACTCGGAATCAGTGTAGAGGTTCGTCTTTTTTAAATTACTTGCAATCAAGATAGGGGGTCAACATTTTCACTAACAGATGGCTAAAATCAATGAAGTATTCAATTCTTGCAATCTATTTTGTAATACACTTCATTTTTGCTAATATACTACGTTTTCAATGACAAAATTGCAACATTTTCTCTGATTTCGACAATATATCTCCGAGAGACTCCTACGGCAACGGGCTGTTATTTAACAACTCTACTTATGATACCAGCTTTTATAATGAAATGATGAAAGTGTCTTACTCACATAGAGCATTTCCAAGTCAGTTCTTCATAAATTAAGAATTTGTATTTACTGTGTACCGAGCTAAGCTCGATCCCCCGGTATTAAATATTTATGTAAGCAACTACGAGTCCTCCTCCTACTCAATTGTTCGTTGCTTACACATAAAATCTCCATTTGATGTCAGGTGACCAAGATTCCTCCGGATGCGATGCGACTTTATCGTAGAATCGATATGCTACTTGCAGGAAAAATCGAAACCAGTCTATTTTCCTTGCACCCCTACTGCCATGAAAGTTCGTGATTATACATCGAAGTGTCGCTTGCAAGCTACTTCCAAGACAATTGTCATGGAAGTGACTTCCATGCGTAAACACATCTTTATCTATGAACTAAATCGCACAGTTCAGTAAAGCAATCGGTAAGTTCGATATATTGACTAGCCATCTTAGAGAAAATGTAGCGATTTCATGGGATGTGGATTCTTCTACCATATGGGATATTATGAAATGCATGTTTTGGAATTCAACCAACTACAATATTGTTCAATATTGCATTAGATGACCCACCCGTATATATTTACTCTGATTTCATTGGTACGTGACTGGGAAACCAGTTTAATGTACAGTCACTTCAAAAAGTATCGCGACACACTACGCTTGCGGTTCGTATGCGTCGGTTGTTGAAGCCCGAAGTAGGTTGGCTGGCTATTCTGGGTCACCATGGGTGACTATGAGAAGGAAAACTCTGGAGGGACTTCAAAACGGCGTATAGTATCGAGTCAGCCAACCTAGTGGATTTCAATTAAATGCAACACGGACAGCAACATGGGGCCTATTTCTTCTTCAATGACAGCCTATTCTAGTTTAATTTGTCACAACAATTTTTTCTTGGACAGTCAATATTTCCTCTTCTTGTACGCTAGAGTAGATATATCTTACCTAACGTACTTATGTGTAACTTTTCATTCAGTTAATGTGTTTGTTTCATTACTTTATTCGCTCAAGAAGTCCTCAATGTCTTTGAATTTGCATGATTTTTGTACCTTCACCTTTCTCTATCTAAAAGGCGCCTGTACATTGTTAGTTACGGATTGGCGGGCAGTTATGGATGGACGCATCAGAAATTCACTATACATATGTCAGGCCAAAAGTTTGAGTCTTGGGACGCGAGCCGTCATAAATTCAACCGAAGGCCTGAAGGCTTTTTGAAGGCCTGTGGAAGGTATTCTCGTACGTGATGTTAATAATAGTGAACCCTTCAAGAAAGCTAGACGTTTAAATTGTCAGAGTAACTACGGAAAATTGACGTATTAGCTGGATAAAAATGATACAATGTGCAGGTATCTGTTCTTCTATGACTGCGGAGACCCCTACACGGCCACTTTTAACGTGACGTCAATCCGGGAATGCCAACCGGTTGGGTTCTTCACTCCTGGCGTTAAGCGGAGTGATGGACCATAATCGCGCTTGGAGTGAGAGGCCCCACACTTGGTTGTTTTGAGAATGAACAATTGGACTGACACGCCCAGCATAAATCCACAACTGACCGTGTGAGGGCACTTTAACAGACTATTCCTTCAATCTTTTGAAGTATTTTCGCCTCTGAAGCCTCAAAAAGTCCTCTATTATGGGATGCATCTTCCCTCGTTTCTACTGCTACGGTCTTCTGTCTGTTTAATTGAGTCCCATTTCTTCAGGTCCAAATGAGTGAATTAGTGTTTAGCTGACGAGAACTTCTCCTTCATAACTGGAGGCATTTTCAGGTCGAAGATTGGAAAGATTTTCCTCGGCCTGAAGATTACCCCTGCAATGAGAAGAGGATCTATCACCACCTAAACGTAGACAGATGCTGCTGAATCTGAAGAAATGGAATCAAACGGACAATCAAGTCAGTGCGGAAGCCTTTACTCCAACTGCTTGTTCTATAGATTCAAAGGAAATACAAGGCTTAATGAGTTAATTGAGTTAGTATTATAGGCTCAGAATTACCAAAGATTGATCAAATGAACGATATAATCCCAAATAATAAAATAATATTAAAATATATTTCCCTGAGGTACAATAGGAAAAGAACGACATAAGTGTTTAAATAGGTAAACTCAACAAGACCAGTCCGGTGATTTACTTCCTCTTGGTGGCTGGGAACGTTCACTTGCACACAGGGGAGGGTGTTCACAGGTACACACAGTATGGGAGAACTCGTGAGGGGATTAGCAGCTTACAGCTATCATTGCCGCTGACAAAACTAGATTTTAGTGTGCACATTTTACCAGTCAACCTGCGCCTCACAGTGGCAGCCAGCCGAACCCCGCAAATGCGCGATTTACGAATTTACGATACTAGGATATTCATCCTCATTTTCAATTCGTTATTGATACCAGGAGAGTTATTTAGTATGTCCTCCGAATTTCCGAGTCTCGATGGTGACGATATTTTGCCGCCACAGTCCGGAAAACTTCAAAATTTCCACTCAAAAGCATCGATTCGTCGCAGGTTGCGACGTTACAACCACGGATCTACCGAAATTCGACCGCGTCGAGATTCACTGAATAAGGCCTCAGCGGTAGTAAGTCGGAATTCCGGATAGCCTCTCGCTGCATCGGGGTGCGCGAGATATCAAAGGGGCGGTGGAGATGGTCGCTGGGAGGGGTGGTTACAAATTCATGCATGATGCGGCCACGGTTCAGAGTGGTTGGCGGCGTTTGGAGTGGGGGAGGATGGGTAAGGGAGGGGGGATATCCCCTTTGCGATAAAAGATCGTGCTTGAGCAGTAACCGTGTTTACTTTAGGGGTTTCAAAAAAAAACCCTTCCCTCCATTCATCCCCCTTACGATGGCTCGGAGCTGGGAGAGGATGCAAGGGTGCTTCGGAAGACTTGGGATGGGAAGTGAATTCGAGAGAAGGAGAGGAGATTTAGTGCTAATGCTGCCAACTTTCGGGAGAGGAAAACATGAACCAATACTCCCGTCCATGGAACAGGTATTGAAATCCTGCAAAAAAGGAAAAATAGCCTCTGGAAATATTTCCATTTCAGAAATATTGGCCCGGATTTTTTTTATATCTGGTTGAATTTTAACTCTAATTAACTGGCTCGTTAATGATCTAGTTAACTGGTTTGATTTGTTTTTTATAATTTTTATTTTATGAAAACGGTATGAGTTTCAAAGAACCATGCAACTAGCTGCGCAGTAACCTCAACGGATTCATCCGCTAATGATCACGCAATTGTGTGAAATTCACAGTGGAAGATTACTTCTGGGTAGCTTTAATTGGTTAGAGCACTTGGCACAAAATCGAGAGATCTGCGTTCGATTCTCAATGTAGGTGAATAACTTTTCTACTGTATATTTCACACAATAATATGAGATTATGCTGAATTTTAACGGAAAGAAAGAAAGAAAAAATATAAATTTTCTGAAGGAATAAATGAAAACTCGCAAAATTAGGGGCAATAATCACTTAATGTGTAGCAGAAAATAACCACACACGGAAGACCGGGTTGATAAATAACATAAACAAAACCCTGTTGTAATTATGTTTAAATCATTAAACTAAAATAATGAGTGCTTCGGGATTTAGAAAAAATTCCAATCCTCAAAGATTCGCAGAGTAATGGAAAGTTTTTCTTGTTGAAATCGCGAGAAAATTTGACTCCACAATTGTCAAATTATTTTTGAACCAAAAAGCCCAATTTTAAGGCAAAAAAAACTTTAAATAAACTTACGAGCAAGAAATACTCAACTTGTTCAGTCATCTAGATCAGTTACTAGTAGTTGAAGGCTTACATCTTAAGTGCAAGCAATTGAAATTAACAAAGAAGCAACGTGTGTACCAAATCCAATGCTATTTCTATCGGAGTAATCTACAGTCACCATATGGCCCTTTATTAAAGTCCTCTCGATCCGGACAGAACGGTATCTAAAAATATAGAATAAATTCTTCATTAGCCATAAGGATTTTGCGTGCCAAATTCTGTTTGAGCCCATCATGGGGTTTGGAATCCAATAGCGTTCGAACAAAGACAATTTCAGCTATATAGAAATAGATAACTATCAAGCTGCTTAACTCTCGAATTAATTGCGTTGACAGTTTGACTGTTCCCGGCTCCCGGCCCGGCAGCAATTTCTACTCTGATATATGAGATCAACACAATTTACCCAGGTAAGGCTGCCTATTCACCATCCACTCTAAAATTGCTTCTAGCTCTTTTGACATATTTTTGTCATCTGGTTCGCCATTAGATATCGCAAGTTAAATAAAGTTGCCATGGGAAACATTAACCTCCTATAGGGCTAACCAGTAGTTCGAGTTTTGTAGGATAAAACAGGTAGCTTGCTACCTGACTTTAGTGTTATCGATGAGTATCAATGGGAAAGAATATTTTCATGAAATATCATCACTAAAATATGCCCTATCATGCATCTAAACCTAGCAATTTTCTTTATCATTTATAAAAAATTATTATGTACACGATTACCAATTAAGATAATACTATAAATCAATTTGCCAACGTGATCATTATGGATGAGAGAGCTCACTAGCATAATATACCATTCCAATGCTCTGTATCAATAAACTGAGCCATGGGGTTTAATATATATTTTCAACCTCGATGACTGGATAAAAGTTCCGCACATAAACTTCAAGCACCAGTAAAACTAAGGAAACAAATTTTTGTAAAAATCTATTTAGGATTGATTTACATTCGAGACTTACAATATATGCACCAAGAGATGGCATCTGCAAAGAGCTGAGGCTCAATCACTCAAAATTGACGAAAACAATGCCATATTTTGCTGTTTTTTCGATTAATAAAAGATGAATTTCTAACAATGCGGTCAAAATTTTAGCCTTTGTGTTTGATTTTACTACCGCTAGACTTACCTTTACTCCCACATGAATCACCACCTAGTAATTAAGAGCAGTTCATTATTTTCTTAAGTCTAATATTTGCAGAAAACAGCCTTTTTTTTAGTGTACTAATGCGGAGAAGCGGGCTTTCAAAAATGTCAGTCAAATGTAACCATTGACTAAATTTTTTTTATACAACTCATACAACATGTTCACTTAGAGATGGCGTTTACAAAAAGCTTAGGCTCATACACTCTAAATAGACGAATACAATAACATACTATGTTGCTATTTCGGTAAATAAACTTTCCGTGCAAACCTAAAAAAAATTATTGCTTTTATCGATAATATTCATGAATTCATTCAAAAACGAAAAATTAATAACTATAAAATCTATATTAGTACAATTACAGCATTTGAGGGACATAATCAACATAAAATTACCAATGTTTTAGCGCACTGAGTATATAAGTTTAAATGAATAATCACGATTTACTGCAAGAGAGTAGTAAAGCGAGAACAGACATTGCAAAAACCACGAATACAAAATTAGACTCAATATTAAACAATTGAGTACAATGATAAAGTAGCTAAAGATTTCATTTCTACGTTTACTCGAGGCATTTACTTCGCTGATACCCAGATTATTATGAAGTAAATACGCTGAAGACGTCTAAAATTTCGATTTTAATGACAACAGTGGACGAAACGTAAGACAAAGGAGGAAAGTGATGGTATGTAGGATTATTGAGAAAGAGAAAGCTCTGAAATAGATTGGGAGGAGGCAAGGTAGGTAGTTGGAGGTTACTGAGCGGCGAGGGAATGCTGAAGAC
Organism: Ceriagrion tenellum; assembly: GCA_963169105.1. Classification (NCBI taxonomy): domain Eukaryota; kingdom Metazoa; phylum Arthropoda; class Insecta; order Odonata; family Coenagrionidae; genus Ceriagrion; species Ceriagrion tenellum. Next base: position 108,274,980 of record OY720639.1, read on the forward strand.
TGTAATAGATGGGAGGATGTTAGGTAAGCGGGAAACGGGTAAAATCGCCCATACGAACGGGATGAAGAGAGGAAGGTATAACGCTAAATTGTATAAATACATCGAGTATTTGGGGTCTCCGCTCGTAAAAAACTGTTTTCATCTCTTCCATAAACCTGTTTTAACGGGCGTGTAACAATAGTGATAAATAATTCATACGGAAAAATAATGAGGAATGACGTCGGTCTCAGAGGCTGTACACGGCAGCCGAGTGCCATGGAGTGCAAATATTAATACATTTTTAAGCAAGTCAATAAAAATTCTATGACCACATTAAACTCAAATAAATTTTTTTATTCGGTGTAAATCACCATGCACGTAGATGTAAATGATACTAGAGTTAAATTTTAAAAATTTTGCCTTAATTGAAGCACTGCTATGACTTGTGCTAACGGTGCGGAACTCAAAATTCAAGCAAAAATCATAAGTAAATGATACCTCGCAGATAATTCTTACCCATCAATGTAGTCTCGCGATACGTATTATTTTGCGTTTAGGAGAAAAATGGTATACTTACATCTAAACGAATTATTTCGAATTAATGTCAAGTTCAATCAGGCTAAGAGTTAACATGGCATTAAAAGTAGGTATGCACGACATAGAGGATATTATCATGACGCCTCACTACATCTCTAGGTCTGACAGAACAGATAAAATAAGACAGATACGTTGCCGAACAGGGAGGTACAAAAACTTGTTCTTTCCGCGCACAATATGCGACCACAATAAAAACTGAGGTCCACTAATTACACTCCCACAATACACGTCACCATTTCAACTTCCAAAACCTTATCCATTACATCTTTACACGGCTTGTGTCCTAACACCTTCTGTCACACGCCCATGCGGCGGCTTGCAAGGTGGTATGTAGATGTATAAAAGTAACATGAAACCATATCAGTTACGTGCAATTTTAAAAAAACTTTTTTCCACACATAATACCTACTATTGACTACTAGTCTGCAAAGTTTCACGCAATTATGTTCATAACAAAAATCGCTCTAATCTCTGAATATAGTTTGAGCGAAATATCATTATATTTATAAATTAATTAATTTGATCTCATATTAAAGAAAAATATATCACTCCCAATGACACAAAAAATTCAACCCTTATAACGTAACTTTCCGAGACATTTTAAAGAAAATACCAGCCCTTTTACATGGGAAATGGTACGTATATGCACTCCAGAGAGACATTATTTACCAAATGAGGAATTTTCAACACCTAGATCTTATCAAAAAAATCAATAGTGTGTAGTTTGTGTGTTTTCTCAACTATTACCTAAAATTAATAATATTATCACCGCAGTAAATTCTTCGAAATCACAATAAACTTTCCATTTTTCTGGAGCTTCAAACGTACAGCGTGAAAAAAATGAGTCAAGTTAATGACTTATTTAGATATTTTCATTTGATTACTTACAATTTCGGTCGTATAAAACGTTAATATTTCACCATCAATAATGCAATGTTTAATTTGCGTGTCTCACAGTTGGTGAAATTAAAGCGTATAATTCGAATATGGTCTCTATTATGATTAGGGAACTACCTCGCTCGCACTACCTTCAAGCAGTGCATGCTGTAACGCTGACGAGTAGGGATATCATTAGCATCATGAACACTGGGTGGCTACCGAATTGACGCGGAACGAATGGTAACCCTGAGAGCAAGGCGGGCGGTCGGTTGGCATGGTGACGGCAAACAGCAGACAGGACGCGAGGGCCCCGGATTGCAAGGGTATTTGGACTGGAAGGGTTCGCGGAATGAACCCCTCCAATCCAAAATGCACGAATCCGCTGAAGCCCTGGGGAAGCGGAATAATGTTCCGGCCAATGTTTTTCTCCCCTCCTTCTGGACGCACTTTCCTCGGGTGGAGAAGGTGAGAGAAAAATAGGAGGATGCGGGGTCTTTGACTGCATGGGGGGGGGGGGGTCGTCGAAACCCCCCCAAGTCAGGGGCGGGGAAGAGGGGAGGACGACGAGAGTACGAAAACTCGGGGGTGCTTGGGTATTTCTCGAGGGTCCCAGCGTGACTCATCCCAGCAGTCTCCCCTATACCCCCCCCTTTGAGTGTATGTTTGACTTTGCGACCCCACGGGAGAGGACAAATAGAAAGAATACTTACGGTGGATAGAGCACAAATCGTTTGTCATTGGGTTCACATCTTAATGGCTTTTCAAGTAAGTCGACAAAGATTCTCGATCCACACTTCAACTACGCACCATTATCTATTATTACGTAGGAATAAACTTACATGTTGTAATACAAATGATACAGTAAATCTTCAGATACAGTAAAATATCTTGGAGTCACCTTAACTTCTGATATACCGTGGGGATTACACATACAGAACATATGTGGCGCAGTATTAAAGAAACTAGGTTTTGTTAAACGTATAATAGGAAGGTCCTCGGATGAAATAGTCAAAGAGAAGTAGTACTTCGCTCCGGTTAGGCCAAACCTCGACTACGCCACGAGCATTTGAGACCCTAGTCAAATAGATATAACCAAAAAATTAATAAAATACAAAGGAAAGCGAGCTTTGTTAAAAACTGCTACGAGCGTGCACATAGTGTCGCATAACTTTTAGAGGGACTAAGGTGGGATCCCCTAGAGATTCGGAGGCTACACACTAGGCTTAGGCTGCTTCACGCTCGAGCGAACAGATAGGTACAAAAACTCGTTCTTTCTGAGCACGATAAGCGATCACAATAAAAATTGAGCTCCACTAAATACACTCCCTTAATACATGTCACCACTTCATCTCCCAAAAACTTACATCATCACACGGCTGGTGACCTAAAACCCCATGCCACACGCCCATGCGGCGGATCGCAGGGTATTATGTAGATGTAGGTGTAGATAAGTTATTAGAACTATTGGAGAATGGGAGGAAGGAGAGAAACCTAAAAGATATGCCTAATCTCAATGAAAGGAGCCTAGGGATCTCAAGCCACTGTAGACGGCATCAGTTTGGATACCATCTTGGAAATGAGAAACCATTAGCATAAAATCTATCATGCATACCTCGGGGACAAGTTTCAAATCTCTTTAATCAGAATAGGCAAACGTCATTTGGCGATTTCAGAGCTATTTTTTGCAATACATGCTGAATAAAATATTTACGTATCTCGCCATGGTAACGATACCCAGTTACGACAAATGAGTCAGTATATCAGACGAAATGTGCTAAAAATCACATTTCCTACACCAAAAAAATACAATGAATCGTCCTAAAATGCATCGTAGATATATCCTTTCATGAAATGTAAGGGAATGCAGAGTAGAAGAATAACTTAGGAAGCCCCAGTAATATGCACTTAAGTAAATCATAGCAGATGTAGGGTAGAATTATAATGGTGCAATGTCACTGGAATTGAATCGGGACAAAATAGAGTTACAGCCAACTGAACTCAGCATTCAGATAACATGACGATAGCGCACGAAACTTGAAATCCTTTGCAAAGATAAAAGAAATTCTAACCTCACTCTGGATTGGGATAAATGGAATCATTCGGGAAAAAAATAAAGCCAATGTTTCAATTTTTTAGCACGTAGCGCAGCATTCCACCCACGATATCAGAATGAAGTTTCGGAAGACGTAACCATATTTCATCTCCAGAGACCGTGGCTCGAAAAAGCGCTCCCGTGCTTCCTGGTGATAAAGTTTTACGCTCAGCGTTACCATAAAAGGTGTGCAAACTTAAGCCGAACCGACGCGATTTTATTCCCCTCCGCTGGTTGTGAATGCAACTTCATTCGCGGTTACACAACCTCCTGGCTCACGTTACTGTGTCGGATTTTGAAAAGAATAAAATGAGCTATAATTTAAAAATGCCAAGCAATGCAATCTTGTAGCAAAAAAAAACGGTCATTGCATATGTTCGACACATAGAGTGATCCAGAATTTTAATAGGCTCCTTATCAAGAATGAAATCTGAAGTAGTTCTTTCAAAATTCGAACTGCAATGAAGCTTAACGGTAGCAATGGTCCATTAAGTTTATACATTCTACGTGATAAAGGTACAGCATCCAGTGCTAAGCTACTACTACTAGCGATTTTCCAGGATATGGAAAACTACTAAAATACGTTCTACAAACTTAACGTGTTTCTAGCTGCAAAATCCATTTCTATATAATAGGGCATCACATCAAGTAAATGTAAGGAAAGAATAAAACTGCTTCTGCTTCCTTCATAAAACTAGTGCTATCATTAATGAAATTTTTGAAAGAGTTGCAGTGAGTTTAAATTTGATATTTATCTTGGACCAAAAATGTAAGGCAAGCAAAACTTGCTACCACTCGGAATCTTTAATTAGAGTTCTCATGTTTGCACATGCTTTCTACGATAGATACTAAAACAACATTACCATCGGGGCATATGTTGGCCCGCAGTGGATCATAAAAATTTTAACATCACTGCACACTCCGGAAGCCTATGCTGGACTCCAATGTGAATTACAAAAATCGATTTTTTTTTCTCAGTGGCTAATGCCTAAAGAATCACACTTTAAATGCTTCATAGAGACTTGCGAGAGAGCATCTCCCTGTCTATAGACGTCTTTATTTAATGAACCCAATATAGTGTATGCGGAAAATCTACTGAAAAAAAGCCTCGCCTTTTGGATTAAATAAAGTAGTAATCAGTGGAATATACAGGTAAAAGTTTAGATGCCTTTTCTTTTACCCAAGAGACCTTTCTTTGGCAAACACTGTTTATTATTTCACTGCATAATGTAATAGGTGCTGTATCAAGTTGACTCCAGTAATAACCAGGGAAGATTGAAGTCAGGCGTTTCTGCAACATTTCTTTAAACTAGAGTCCTTGAGCATTTTTTATGCGTAAGAACGGAAATATATGACAAAATCGTGTATTATTCAATAGAAAATTGCTATATTACATTTCTGGCTAGCAAACAAGACATTTGCAAATGCTAGCTTACTTTTCACGATTACATCCAATTTCGCGACGGTTAGAAAGGAGACTTTTCCATCGTGAATAGGCAAGTGGATATTACTGTGAAGTTTTTCTGGTTTTATTGTTTACCACTGGCCTCTATACTTTTTCGTCAGCCTTGTTGACGTTTGGAAAGTATCAAATTTAAAAATTGGTCAGTATGCCCCGGAAAAAGTCCGAGAAGATTGAAAGGAGGGAAAAACATCAAATGCTTCTGCAAAAATTGAGTGATGGCAGAGCGCATCGTTTTTAGAAAGTAGGTGAGTTAGACCCTTAAGTCAATCAATCTTGAATCATTCACAGTATTCGGCTGGAGAAGAAATAAGGATGAGTAAAAACATTCTTTGGGGAGACACCAAGAGAAATGAAGAATAAGGAAAAGGTCTGACGCCGTCATTTATTTCCACCACTGCTCGATAAAGCGTCTCGTTACGGACCTTGCACAGTCTGCTAACCGGGATATCGAGAAATCAAGTCTTCTTCGAGTCCAAGGGAGTGCGAGAAGTGAAACCTTTGGAAAGGTAATGGGGGGCACGGCTTCTCAGGGATCATTTTTCACGCTCGTTTTTGACATTCCTGCCGAATCACCTCCAAGATTGCGCCTCCGACCAACACGATGACATTTCGGCCTCCCTCTCTCATTCCTTCCACACATTCCTCCTCTTTCCCTTACCCCTCAGAAAGGGAGTCTCAGCTCATTTGAGCCCCTCCATCCGGGTAAGCCCCCAAGTTATCGGCCCCTGATTGATCGCTCAGAGGAGTGATGGGAAACTGGATATTTCTCCGTTTCGCCCCTCGCAAATGAAGGCGTAATTAGCGAATGGCATGTCTCAAATGCATTAAGCTTTGAAACGAATATGAGGTAGGTATATGAATGGCATGCAAGGCGAAGTCGTATGGAAAAACTGTTACCTCTCCACTTTATCAAATATATAATCATATTCTGCGCATTCAATCCATTGATGCAATATCATGGGGAACTTGGAAACATAGTATTTCGGTATCTTCATCATCATTGGTCGTTCAATCCTAGGATTGGTTGACTGCAGCCCTCCACCCTTCCTTATCTAATGCTATTCCTTTACCTTCTGGTTTCCCTTCCTATGTATTTTCCTCTTTATTTGGCCCATGGACCTATTCCTTGGTCTTCCTTTGGGGAATTTCCCTCTTTTTTGCCTCCAATTATGTTCCTCACAAATCCATTGTCTCAGGGCATGTCCAATTCATCTTGTTCTTCTTCTCTGTATGGTATTCCATATGGTCCTTTCCAGCTCTACTCGTCTATACACTTTATCATTTTTTATCTTTTCCGTCTATCTTATCTTCCTTATCTTCAGCATCCTCCTTCATCACCGGGATTCGAAGACTTAGGTTTTTTTCTAGTCAGCTTTTCCAATGGTCCATGCCCCGGATCCATATAGTGCCACGCTCCACACGAATACTTTCACATACTGTTTCCTGGTTTGGAGTCCTATCGTCTTTGAGCACAGCAGTTGTCTTTTCCCCATGAACGCCTTATTAGCTTGGGCTATTCTCCGCTGGATTTCCGTTGTACTTCTTCCGTACCACGTGATGGTACTTCCGAGATAGGTGAAGGAGCCCACTTGCTCTAATTTCTCTCCTCTCAGGGTGACTTCTGCATGGTGTCTTATCAGCTGAGATTTCTTTCGGCGTCTACCTTAGGCCTTCCGAGAAAACATAACATCCACGAACAATGCAGATGGACTGATTCGTTAACAACCAGGAGTCGGTGGTAGTTTTGACCAGTATTTTATACGAATATAACAGTAAACATCAAATTACAACTAAATACAGTAACTAGGGAATTAAACTGAATAAAAGTAAGATAAATAAGTCATTACTACATTCTGAATTGAAATGGTGCTATAAATCCAACTCCAACTTATAAATCCAACCCCAAGACTAGTGAGTCAGTACTGTACGATCTTGATACGCAGGAAACGTAGAAAATGCGCCAGTGGTGATCACATTGCATGTGATAGAAGGAGCTCTTTAAGTTAAATGGAATTTCATGAGTAACAACTAGTCGAACTATACCTATCCGATCGTTTACTGAAGTGTTCGTCCGCCTTGGACGTCTAATTCTGAAGAACTATTTGATGCCTGTTCATGTATATGTACCTCTACTTGCGATATCGCCACTGAAGACGTTGGCCCGCATTGAAAGGGGAACGTGTGATCAGGCGCATTCGCTATATTCTGTTAAATGTACTATTTTCTCGTCATTATACTCGACGCTTCGAGAATTTACCCAGCCTTCAAACACATGCAGGAGCCGTAAGACGAACAATGCAAGCGAACATACGACTTCTTGACGAGGCACGAGAGGTAACTCTTGGTCGATGACCACCTTGGCATCAAATGGAGTTTGTTAGGTCAACAAATAAGGAGTAAAAATCCAAAGTTTGTGATCTGAAGAGTTGACAGTTGGGTCTCACGTTCTATTTGATTCGCGCTAATGAGAGAGGTGCTACATAATTTGCATTGTGCTTTGCTAATTTCACCAGCTACTCCCTCTGGATAAGGTTGACGTACATGCCCTTATTATTCTTTTCGGATAATTTTCTCTAAGATATATTTCTCTCTCTCTTATCTGTTTGGCATTTTGGCATCATTACCTTTAAATTGACTGTACGGCGAAAAAGGGATATAACTTAGCGTGTGTACCGTGATATGCAAATAAAATATTTTTATGCAAAATAAACCCCGATATTTAATGTCGCAGCTGTAATTACTTCGGAATCGATTCCGTTGCCACTCATTTGGGTCCGGCACGACAGCGGTCGAAAGATTGCTAAGATTAAATTGGCGGGAGATTGGACTTGCAATCAAGGCTAAAAACCCCAGTGAGATTGTATTGGGTTTAAAGGGTAAATGGCAGAATTGGGGTCATCTCTTTCTTCCCGCTGAAAATGCTCATATTTCGTGCACTACTTGTCAACTCTTACCGATAAATCAAGAGTTTCTCTAAGTTTGTACACTTGAACTTTTTTGACACTAACATCGATGAAGAAGGGGACTAAAAACAGAACTATATTATTAGAATTTATAGTTCGCAATATAAGATAAATAATAACTTTCAGAGCATTAAAGCATCACTAAAATATATTGCGATGTGACCGTAATACGAGGCCTAATGATGTGATTACCGCCAAAAGCAATGTAAATATTAATAATAAATTATTTAACTAGAACACTAAAGTACAGATAAAATAGTTAACATGATATAAAAACATTGACGCAATTTGCGTTCCACAGAACCAAATCCGGCCACATACTACACCCGGCCTAGAACTACTACCAGTCAGAGCGGTTCCATGAGCGTTAACAACTCCCATGTGGTCAATTCAGGTATTTATGTTCATATGAAGCGTATATGAAGTATATGAAGCGATCAAATTTAGTTACTAAACCTTAAAAGTAGCCATTAACATCACACTAACTGGGTCTTTCCGCTCAAAATTAAGTGGTGTGGCCTTCTAGTCATTGAAAATATTGCCATTTAATACCTCATTATTGAGATTAAAATTGACTTCATGTATTTCTACACATTTGGTTTGAAAGGGTTATTCTACAACTTAATAGTCTATTTACACAAGACGACTCATTTTAGCAATATAAATCAATTTCAGTGTAAGTTAGTTGAAATACAACATGAAAATTTACCAGGTTATGCAGTATCCTAAACCAGAACACAGGAGATTTTTGGAGTAATTGTTTACGATGATATTGAGAAGAGATTGATTTGGAATGAAAAGGTGATTTAAGAATACGACATGCTCACTCTGGTTATGGTAATGAATAAAAGCAGCGTAATGTATTGGTAACGCCATCTCGAGGGAAAACTAGAGAATCAAATAACAAAGCAATTTATGATGGTGCAAATGGTGAGAGAGGGAGCTTTGGACGGAGAAATTTTCGGGTGATTGTGGTGAAAGATACTTTTAAGAAAATGTATATTAAGTGGCTTACAAACTAGATTGTTTGCAAGAATTATTGACTTATCACTGAAGGAAAAGAGTTTGGAAAGAATGAAGCCAATTGCAGAAAATCAATAGAGCAGAATCAAGGTAACTTGAGCTCTACGGGCTCGTTGAATTACAAAATTATAAGTAAGGTAAATAGGTAAGAATTTTTCTCCAGTAGCCGTAATTATTGACAAAACTTGTCAAAAGAAAGAAAATATAAACTGTGTTGGTTGAAAGGATACGTCAGTGACCAACCACAGCCTCTCAACCAGAAAACCCCTTAGTGTTGGTTTTCGGAAATGTTAATTCCTCGCCAGTGACCACATTTATCTTGGACCAAGCTCATCTCGAGTCTGAATCTCCCAGTTGGTCTCCCACTTGAATGCGTGAGTGATTGATTTTTCTGAGTGCTAGTGAGAGTGATTGCTCCGTGTTTTTCACTCGCGTGGAATTTGTATTCCCGTAAACATTCACAGATAATGTGCTTGTGGTCATAACCCAGGCATCCTTAACGGGGTGTCTTAAGCCGTGTGAAGGATCCCACTTTGGGTTGGGTGTGTGTCTGTGAGTTGTCACTGGCGAGGAATTAACATTCTCGTAAACCGCCACAGAGAGGTTTTCTGGTTGAGAGGTTGTGTTTGGTCACTGACGTTTCAGTTAAACCAACACAGCAGATATTTTCTTTATTTTGACGACTTTAATCAATAATTACGGCCATTGGAGAAAAATTCTTACCTAATAAACGATTTATGATTTTCCCGGTGTATTATGTGTATATATCTTCCTCGGGCTTCGCACCGGGTTCAAAATCCGCCGACGTTGCGGAAAACGACTTGTTTTCCATTTGCAAGGCACGTGTTATTTCCGCCGTGACCACTATAGCACATTTTGAAAACATTACCCGGTGCGAATCCCGAGAAATATATGTACAACTCTTACCTAATTTTGTCATTAGAGCAGATTGTGGTTTACTGACTGATCACTAAGCTTTTCTAGTGCGCGTACCAAGATAGAAAATTGCGTGAGGATGGTGCATGTGTGTAGCTCGTCATGGTGGTGGAAAGGCAAAATATAAGGGATACTTTATATGCTAAAACCATGTTCCTATCGAATATACCGACAATTATAAATATGACAGAAAATTTTGCTTACTTAGACAACCACTTCAATCAAAAACGACAGCAGCTGAAAGAGTGACAAAGTTAGCCATTCTACAATACTTCATAAAGTTCCGCTGAAATCACCAATTATGAAAAAATGATGCCATGCATGGATTTAATCCCCGGGTCAATAGAGGGTCAAAGACGGCTCCAGACATGATTTAAAAGTATCACGAGATTAAATCGGGCTCAAAAGGCTTGATAAGCAATCGATAAGGTACGGTGGGAAAGAGCTCGAGTCCATAAAATGGAGCAAAAGAAAGTCCGAAAGATCTGCACGAGGTTTCAGCATCATAGAGTTCATATCTGAGGTTGGAGGAAAGAGGTGAGTCGAGGTTGTGACCACATACTTGGCGATGGGCTGCGGGGTCTCGGATAATCCATGCCACTCGATCTAGATGGACCTGATAGATTGATCCACGGCTCCTGGGGTAATAGGGTCGATGCGACAACCGCGTATTAATATATAGGCGGGAGCGTGAGTGGACGTTATCTGAGAAAATGAACGGTGAGTCAGCATCGGGGGTCGGACGCGGCGGAGCCAGGGGCTTGGGAACACGAGGGTAAAACGGACCTCTCGGACACATTTAAGGGTTTCTCTGAGGCTATTTATCTTTTCCCGGGGATCATGAAACTCCAGTCGATATGGGAAGGGGATATTCCGACCACGTCCCGACGTTCCGTCCTTCTTCCTTGTGTCTTTCCTCGCAAAATGGGCAAAAAATCCATATGGCGACGTACGTTTGGACATTTAAATGAGACCATCTGTATTGCGACATGTCGATACTGCATTACGGCGCCGAGCGTAAGAGCAGTAGTAGAAAATGCTTTGAAAAAGTAACGTCGTACTGCCGAAGCTAAAACACGTTGCTTTCCGGTGAAATATGGAGGGCGTTTTTAATCCGCGCTGCAATATAGATGGGAAATGGGAATGAAACGTCAAAATTGGACTGAAAGAAGGAATTTTAGTGAATATTTTTAACAGAGCACATCAAGTGTCTAGGACCTATTGCTGTAACGGATGATACGTTTGAAAAATTCAGATTCTTCTATTAAAACTAGTCCAGAGGTGCGGGTAAAAGCCATTCTAATTACTACAACACCTGCATCATAGAGACAGGATTTAATCGCTCAATGTTACCAAATGATATTGTATTGCCATAAATGAAGAGATATTTCACATTTTTAGGAATAAATGATGTCATAAGCCATACTGCAATGCTTTCCTTTTTTACCAAAATTAAAGCACTGAAAAAAATACATAAGAATGTTTCAAATATTTCTAAGGTTCGTGTACAGAAATATTATTTTCTTAAATGGTTTCATTAAACTTTTGCTTAACTACTTAATATAAATATCACTACTCCATGCATAGTTTGGTAAAAACCTTTTAATGGCGAATAAACCTTTAGTTGTAAGCAGTACAGTAGAGTCCCGCAAACTCGGACCCCGATAACCCGGAAGTCCGGATAACTCGGAAATCCTTGGAGAGCGGTATATTCCTGCATTTTAAACGCTACGGCACTGACCGAAGCACGATGCGACACCGACCGCATCACGTAGTGCTCTGAGCAAAGAACGCCCGAGCAAGGTCATTGCCTCTGCGTATCAATAGAGGTTTAATTTAGTAATAATGTATAAAAACTTGTGATTTTTCTTATTTTTACTCCTTTCCCGATAACCCGGACATTTCACAAACCCGGACACCCTTCAGTCCACATTAGTCCGGGTTTGCGGGACTCTACTGTATACGGATTAGATTCAAGGCATTCTCATTACAGATGTTTGAAGGTCTAAATGAAGAACGACTGAAAGAACAAGATAGATTAATTTGCACTTCCTGAGGTTGTGTCCGGATGAAACGCACAATGAAGCAAAAAGCATGGCATGAATTCAAAACAAAGAGGCAATATAATCTCGCTCACAGTCATGTGGACATCAAATTTTTATATTATCGAAATGATACATTTGTGCACGGTGAAGTTACAGGAAATTCCTTGCTTGGCTTCCATTGAAGTGGCAATGGTTAACCCAAACCGGAAATATTCAACGCGAAAAAGTGGTCAAAATGATCAAGACGTAAGGGAAAACCACTGCCAACCACAAACGCAACTCGAAGTGGAATTCCTGGAAAAGATGGCTACCAAAAACAAAGTTATACAATTCCAGTGGATCCTCAGTATAAAATATGGATACTCTCATTTGTTCTCGAGCATAGTTTCCAACATTTCTGCTCTTCGGCAGGCATTCCGAACAATATCTAGATAAGTTCCGTTAATTTCGGGTTTTTCACGCGTAGATTCATTTTTATGGACAACACTTTCCCTTGTGTTACAGCTAGCGTCGTTAGGCCCTGAATGACTGCAGAGATTCTTTTTCCGTAATATTTATACCTAACGCTTGAGCTAAGCAGGTGCACAGTAATTTGCCGGCTGGACCTTTGAATTTGATTGTTGTAAAAGTCGTTTGAACGTTGAGGAGAGAGGATAGCCGTCTTCTCTGTTGAAATTTTCTGTTTTTGGCTATTTCAATCGCCTCTCGTGTCAGCCAAGGGAAATATTTATTTCCTCTGGCGATGATCTTGCAAGTTAGAAAGTTTATGACGTGGCCGGGTTCTGACCAGACCCCGCCCTGCCACCGCGGAACGGCGAAAATTTTCCTCTTCGGTCGCCCTTGGGTGTTTCACTATTCTACATTTTAGGGATCTCGATGTTTGGCCGATAAAAATGAATCAATGCGAGAAAAACCCGAATAAATGGAACTCATCCTATTAACATGGAAGTCTCCTTACTAATATATTGATACGCCTTCCAGCGTAAAGATAAGTATACACTGCATTTCACTATAAGGAAAACTTTTGCTTATTCCAAAATTCCCTATGATTTCGTCCAGTGAGTTGTGGGTGGAGGGAAACGATAGAGTTCAATGTATTAAATACTGAGTTGCCATCAAAGGTGCCCGTATTCCTACTTTCTACATAGACTGCGTAGCAAGAGTGAGCTTAAGGTGTGCTCACAACTACTTGTTTCTGGGGTCGACAAGTTATTTCATCACAATTGCTATTTTCTAATAACAATCATATGGAATGGGTTTATCGAGTTAAGGTCAGAACAATCAACCATAGCTATTCTTTACCAACGTTTTGGAACATACTTTATTTCATCTTCCGTGCTTAGAATAAAAACATTAAAACCATGAAACATCACATAACTAAGTACATCTAGGAACAATATTTCGGATTACCGTAGCACCCATGATTAACAGCACCATTCTGTGCATTGAATTCATGTCCATGTGTCCGAGAGCTCTCAAACAAGCTGTTTTTATTCTAAACCCTGAAGATGGAAAAAGTATGTTTCGAAACGTTGGAAAAGAAGAATTGTGGTTGATTGTTCTGACCTTAACTCGATAACCAAAATTCATTCAAAATGGAGGTCGATCGGTGAATACATATCTGAACAATCATATGTTCTTCCAGCAAATCGTCAACATGAACGGATGTCAATGTCATTTTTTTTTAAATCCAACTAAAAAAATCATAGTGCATCACCAATGGATGCGTTCTATGGGGCGGGGAGCACGGTGGAGGCGCAGCGAAGCTTGGTGGTGAAAGTCCCTTTTTTCACATCAAAATGATAAAATTTTCTATCCCTGTCGGCATCAGCTTCAGAGGTGAGTGAATGTAGTTAGTAGTCAGTGCCATGTGAGGAGAAAATGTGAATGCTAAATGAAATTAGGTTCCCTTATTAAGTAAACCAAAACATGATACTAGGATCATCAATGAATCTCACTTAGCAACGCATTTTTATCCATAAAAAAATGGAATGACATTATTAAAGTGATCGGGAAGTCTACTGAACTGTTACGATATTCAACATCATTAATATTTTAATGCCAAAAAAGTTGCTTACCTAATATACTTAACCAAACGCGTTCCTGTCATACCTGACGAATTAATGTTTTTTAATGCAACTTCACGCTAAAATAACTTGAATGCGCCGCTAAGCAATATACACAATGCATTATATTGTTTACATTCCGAGGATGAGCAAAATACACTTTTATAAACACCACGGGCGAGAGAGATAAAATTACAATGGAGGGATATTATATGAAAAAATATGAAAATTAGGATTAAATTTCTATATATTATCATAAAATCTACCTCCATTAAAGTAACCGAAATAATGATGGCATATTAACATTCTACCTATTTACTCATAGTGAAGAGCCACAGCATTAATAATATATAACTATGCGTTAAGAGATTATAAACATTTCAAAGTAACGTCAAAAATCTCAAATACGTGAATAAAAATAGGTGTTAAACAGAATTACTCGCAAATATGAGGGAAAAGTAAAGAAAAACACTTTATAGAAATTAGTGAAGCAAAACACAGAGAGGTGGAATCCATTGCCCTAGTTTCAGTAGCTAATAAAAACAGAACTCCACCAGTAAAATTGCACAAGAAGATGGAATACAAGCATTTCATGAAAGTTTGCCTTGATTAGTGCTCAGCGTAGATTTACAATATTTCATGAATAGCGAATAGAGACATCAACGTCCATGCTTCTGAGCCATCTATCCAAATTATACAAAAACAAAAGTTGCCAATATATGGAAGCATATATTGGCAACGCAATACTGAGAATAACGACCAAGGAAATAAGAAAGTTAAGCAAGGGAAATAAGGACGGAGTAGTACGCACTCATATTTTATATATACGGAGTCGTACGCACTCATATCACGCATACAGTGTGTGATTTCATGGGCGCTTTAGGAACTTTAGGATGCAAGTAAAATTGGTCACACACCTTAATATTATACAGTTAAGACTCTTATCCAGCCCTCTCGTAACAGCATAAAACTCTGTCTAGAGTCGAAGGTGTTACATTTAAGTTTCAGGGACAGTTAAGGAATCAGCAGTTTTTAAATAATGGTTTTCATTCATAGATAAGTAATGCAGAGCTTAATAATATGAATTAATTAGAGATGGGTAGAATAGGAAGTGAATTAGTAAAATAATTTGCAATTTAAAATGAACATAGTACACGAAAATGAATTTCGCATTTTTGAAGACTGATCAAGAAGTCCAGTTTGGAGAGCAAATTTTTTTATAGAATAAAATTAAATTGGCTAAAAATCAATGACAAACCAACCTGTTTCCTCATTTATGTTTAATTTTCCAACTTTTCTTGTCAACTGATTGAAGCTCTTTCGGGCGCTCAGCGTAACATGCGAAGTATACGATGAAAGGCGCCTATCTTTCTTAATAGGGGAAATTATGAATAACGGATTTAGCCGAGGGACATGGCTATAATTGTTCCCGATAAAAGGCTATCTCTTCATACTTTATGCATCGCCCTTGAGCAGCCAGCAGATATCACACGGTTCGGCAGGTGAGGTGAGCAGCGTAACTGCCCTACGATAGCCTGCGATATCCTTCATCTGTCTATTCCCTATCACTTGGATCAGCCCCTCAATGACATCTAGTTATTCATATCCTTGAGACGTAAACTTTTACCCGTTTCATGAATTATGTGCTGAGTTTAATGTTTTACGATCAATATTAATATTCAACGAAATTTAATTCATTAATTAATAAATCATAAGACGGTACTTGAGAATTTCCAAAGGACGCTCCTCCAATCAGAAGTGGCACCCTAGAAAATGTGAATAAAACACTGTGATGACCAAAATCTTCATTAATGATTCATTAATGCTTCATTACCACATTTATTTAGCCAATAAACTATTAGGATCAATGTAACTTCCCTAAGATGTGAACATTTTTGCAATTCAGCTGCGCTGTAGCATTTGTCTAGGGTACAATAGAAGATATACCGAACTGAATTGGAAGAAAATGAAACAGAGTTTTAGATAACAATGTGCACGACAGGAAAAGTTAATTCAGTATTATGACACATATCCTATCACAGAAAAGAGAAATAACAAAGTTTTAGCATGGAAGCAGTAGTTTTATTGATAGGCGACCTACGACTATGGCCATTTACGCTAATTTGCTGGGTGCGTCAGACTGAATAGAAAATGTATATTTTTGGTTTATATAAAGATAGAAGGAAACCCGGCGTCACCAATGGTGATATCGGAACAAAAATGAGATACGTTTATAGTCCACAGTTTTAATTTCCATCCGACGAACAAAGTACTGCTCTCGCATTTCTCTCAATATAACATCACAGTGGAGATCAGTCATGCACCTAAATAATTTTTATAACCAATCCGATACATCAATAATGTTGACCAGATTCATCAATACCCGAAGCTAGTGACTACTCCAGGCATCACATACAACCAAATCCCATTTTGGGTGGAAAAAGCTTCACATCGTCTCCATTACTTCAAATAAATAATTTTCAGGTACAAAGAACAGAGTAATGAAAATTTTAAGAATTATAGGCATGTGGCAAACGGAAATACTTCAACTTGCCCATGTTCTTGCGATAACAAATCTTTCGACAAATGGAGTCCACTCCCATGCCCGTGGCATGCGAGTGTGATCGGACTTAAGTAAAATCCGATTGAATATCATAGATGTAACGAAAAGACGATGGGAGATGGAAATTGAATGTCAATTTCCAATTTTGAAAGTAATTTCACGGAAAAACTACTCGGGAGAGGGCCGAATGCTATTTCCTGTGGATACAAGCATGATCGATTCGAAGTTTATAAATAACTGTGCGTGCACTCCATTCTGTGCTGAACAAAATTATCAGCGTGAAAACCAATGCATTATGCATATATACTCGACCCGTTGGAATCTTGCATTTATCTGTTTAACAAAATCATAATTCTACGAAAATATGACTCAAACGTTTACATTTACTTATCCACCAAGAAGACACAAGAAGTAATAACTTTTACCGAGGGCACTGGCAATAATTTTTAAATAAAATCATAGATATCACCAAATAATTGGTCAAATAATCCATCTGACGGAATGAATACATCCAACAAATGGAGTCATTCATTATTCGTAATTGCAGGAAGTTTCATGACTTTTGAGTTCGGTGGATAAGGATGCGAAGACAAGGAGGAAGATAAGTTTTTTTGATTACGTATGACCTAAACTTGATATATTGGATGTGTTATTTCTGGGTTTCTTTAAGAAATTTTAAATTGTTTTTAGTCTCGCTAATCACAATCCTGCTGTTGCCACAAAATCCTATCTCAAAAAAATTAGCATCTCTCCTGTCTTAAGACTCTAATAAAAAGCATTAGCATGCCAATCTTTAGCTCTATTGGGTTCTTCGGTATTCTCCTTCCCACTATCTTTACAAAATCTTCTGCACTTTACCGTGAATTAATTTTCCCTCTCCCCGTCTGTTTCCTGACCCCTCTTCTTTTCTGATTAGCATACATACTTTAGACCCTCGTGTAATTGTCAAATGTCAATACTAGTTAAACACATGGAAGGACATTTTTATGGACAGAGTGAAAATTGAAAACAATAGAATGCAGAGCTCTAAGGTTTCCAACCGAGTGATGTTGGAAAGAGGCACCGACATTGAAGACATAGTTTTAAATCGTCCTCATTAACCCTGAGGAAGGAGAAAAACTAGACTTTCAAAACATTTAGCATCTCTCCTGTCCTAAGACTCGAATGAAAAGCAAAAGCATACCAATCCACCGCCACTCGCCAAAATCATCCGGTGGGAAACTCGAGAGCTGTACATTCTATTCATTTGACGGGAAAGCCTTAAATCTTACATAATTCAATACAGTGTTTACCCAAGCAATATATGGAGTTCACAGCTCGTGTAACCTGATTAATCGAGGCGGAATCATCCCCACAAGTGGCCAAAGGGTGGGCGAGACATGTGATATTAATCCTTATCCCACTGAGATCCCACTTCGCCAGGAGCGGATTCATGGCTAGAAGGTCCAACTCCTCCTTCCCTCACGGGCACAGCCAGTCAGTCGCACATGACTTGACCAGTTGTCCCTCTCCTCCCTAACTCGTGCTATTGATCTCCTCCCCTCACTGCCGTCGGTTTTGAGAATGGTCTCCCTCCCTCTCGTTGTTGAAGAGAAGGTTTCACTCTTCTCCCGAGAGCTTAAAACCTTCCACTCGCTCTCTCTCTCTCTCTCTCTCTGTATCCGCCTTCCCGTCTCTCCTCTCCTCCCTCTCTCCACAGTGCCACGGGAGAGGTAATCGATATCAAACGACCGTGCCCTCCACTACTCTTGCCTCCAATTCTGCTTTCCCTCCGCTCTTCACTCGGCCGATACATACGTACGTCCTTGCTCGCTACGACCTGTGGGTTAACGTGTAAATCGGTGGGAGTCAATAATTTTTTTCCCTCATATGTGCATGTCTCACGGTCTGAGGACAGTTGCGCTTCGTTACACAGACATTCAAAACCGATTGGATTGGATTGGATATTAGGGGAGGCAACCGACAGCTAAGGTCATTTGCGCCATAGGTATCAGGTAAAGGAGGAAGGGTGGATAGAAACCCGGCGTCAGCATTAGCCTGCTCATAACGAAAAGCGCCAAGAGGCCCACGGCTTAACATCTCATCCGACAGACGAAGTACTGCACTTAAGCGCCCTCCACAAGACACTCAAGTAGGGATCGGGTTTCCTGTGAGAGACATCCTTCTCTGCAGGGACTTGAACCCTGGCCCTCCGTATGGTTAGCCAGTACTCTTGCCACCAAACCAACCCGATCCCCCTTCCAAGCTAAACAGAAGTCGACGGTCAATTTCTGTATTTGTACAAGGCTTTGGCCAAATTTCAACATCTCCTTAAACAAAGTATTTCTTTATTGATTGTTTTTATACAAACATGATATGGTAAATTAGCTTTCGTGATCATAACGTTAATCAGTGGGCAACTTTTAATGCTAGGGGCTCGTTAAAAATCGTGATCCTGTAGATTTGTTTTATGTGGCGATCAATTTCGCAGTAACTCCTTTTGGGAAATGGGAAATTACCATTTCATCAAATTCCTATATAACCTCTTTAATTACTATGCCAGAGCTCAACAAAATTTGAAATAGGTTCGGAGGAAAAATTTAGATGAGTTCAGCAGGTTGAAATAATTTCATTGTGACAAGAAAAAGATGAATTTTTAATAGATAGGTATATCTTAAATGATTGGAGATAAAATTCAGGGAATTGAATTTTTAAATTTTGTTTTAGTTTAAATAAATCATTCACTGCTAATTTTTTTAGAAATTTAACTGTCGATTCAGAATACCAAATTGACAGTCGTACTATTAAAGCAGTTGATTAGCTTGTCAGATCAATGAGGACAATGATAGATGAGATAATGCTGGATAAAAAAGCCAAAAAAAACTTAGTAATATTAGATACGAAGACAGAATGTAAGTATGTGAAATTATAAATATGTCGAGTAAAAGGAGCTTAGTATTAGAGGATATGCAAAACATTATTGCCAATGGTTTTATGATTATTAAGAGTATTGAACTGAGGGTGGCAATTGTTTGCAATAAAAAATAAATGAATAGGAACTCATCCATTTAAATCAGACATGGCCACTGGGGTTCTCCGAAGTTTTTCAAGGGTATATGCTCTCCTAGTAGTTATATTTTGCCTAACAAATTTTTACACGCCACTTCCAAGCATATAAAAATATTAAACGTGTTTTAAGTCATTTTAACTGGGAAGTAATGTGTTCTAAAAAACGCATAGTCTTGCAAATTAAATTATACTACTTGGCCCACTAATAGGGGTTATCCAATCTTATTCGCTCAACGAAACAATCCCCCATACCTATATTCAATCCTTAATTTCGAACCACTCATGCAATTGGGGATCAAAACTGAACGCAAGTGAAGTGCGGTACAGAGCATGGCATAGCATTATCAGACATATCTGCGTGCTAATCACTCAACGCCTTCGATTTCCTTCAATACCTACCTCAAAAAGTCTTTTCTTCCATGGAATCCAGACTGAAATAAGAATCACACGCTTTATCGCAGAAAATCACAGATGGACTGATTTCTGAGACCGAAAAGGTCCGGAAGCATCCACCGGAAAGAAAAGTCCTATACCGGAAGCATCCACCTCTCTTCCACCAGCAGAATACAATTACCTCCTATTATAACGAATCTAAGCTCCTCATGGATGGAAGAAAAACTCACTCTTGTTAAAAGAATCATTCTATATCTACAGAAAGGAAACAGTTAAGGCTTTTAGCGATACTAATACAAGTGTATACAGGTATGTAGGTTGAGTGTTGAATATACTCAATATGACAGGCTTATAGATTTGGAACACCTCAAAAACTTAATCTCAAGGAAATCTTTCTGGTCACAAGATGACGAAGAAATAGGGCGCGCAAATGATTTTGTTTTTATTACTGAAATGGCAGAACGTAATTTCTGCACTTATAGCCCCACAAAAGTTTTTGTTTAGCATTCTCATCAAGGCAGGGGCATTGTATTGAAAACTATTACTTCTGGCAAATAAATTTATACTTTTAAAAAAGTGTTAAGTGGTGCAGCATACAACAAATTATTGTTTTTAGTCCCATGCATACTAACTAGTTTTTGGGTTGCTTTTGGACAAATTTACGTGTCAGTACTTTGCCATAGATGAAATATTTACCTCCAAATGTAATTCATAGATGGGAATTCATATTTTTCAGTTTACCTTGAAAAATAAAACTTTATCTGGTCACAGGATTATAAATTCGAATTCAAGTCCATATGACCTTTGAGATAAAAGTTGCTGCGGAAGAAAACTTCAGCGTTCACAGCACGATTCAAAAATGTTTTAAAATTTCCAAAGCCAACTACTTAAGAACCCTGGAAGGAGGTAAAATGGAGGCAGGGACGTTGACACTTTTCTTCAACAATCAGAGAAAGGCTCGCTCAGCTAAGTCGTTAATGTCACCCTCATTTCCTCAGACACATACACGCAATAGTATTGCCCATGGCATTGAAGTTACCTTGCAGCCTCCACGCAATTTTTATTTACCGAGAAACGTTTAAATGCTACAAAAACTGCTCGTATTCACCAGCGAATATTTTGTAAGGTAAAGTGTACATGGAATGTGCACTGAGGCTTTAATGGAAAATGGAAAAAAATTATGTCGTCCTGTATTCAACCGATCCAACTTTTTATTTTCGCGTGTTTTTGGGACCCCTTTTTCAGCAGCGGCGCAGTGAATCTGGGCCACGGGTTTCCTTCTTTACATGTGCGCCTATGTGCTTCTGTACACTTATTGGTGGATGTATAAAAAAAGAGACGAATGCAAACAGGATATTTAGAAAGATGTTTCTTGTCATTTTTAGATCCTCTCAGGAGGAAAGCGATCAAATTTTATAATGATTTAAGTCCATTTTAGTGGTATATGGTTAATGTTGTACGTTATGCAACGGTTTATTTGTAATTTTATTGTAATGTAAATTGGGAGTTTGGTTTTATATATGACGGCAGTTATTTTACAGACAGCATTACGCAAAACTTACTGATGAGTGACCATGTACATTTCAATAACCTGGCTGAGAAAATTTTCGACCGGAAAACATAAATTAAAGGTCTTATCAAAATAAATTATCCTTGATTTCAATCAGTGGTTGATACTTTTTTAAACTATTTCAATGGCTAAATTTTATGGCGTTCAGTAAGTTTCTCGCTATGAACGGCAGGTACATTAATGTCACCTTGCATTGCTATTTGTTTAGTCTTGAAAAAGTAACAATAGGCAGTAGGAAAAGTGACAAGTTAATGGTTTAGTGCCTTTCAAACACGACTTATAATAGATCAAATTTTATTTTTAACAAGCAGATTTTAGGCTTCTTTAGCAGCAATAGTCACTTATAAAAATAAGATAAATTTATGCTATATATATGCGCTAGGAATAACTTGCTTTGAAGAATGAGAATATAATAGCCACTCAAGAAAAAAAATCTCAGTCAAAGTAATTAATCTATCATTCAATCACTATCTGAGGTTTTCACATTCAAAATAATTGGTATAAAACATGAAAAAAATAATACAATTACAAGTTTTATTACTAGGAATGATTACATCAGGACAATATATTTATTCATAAGTTGCATTTAGAATGTTCACATAACCGTCAAATTCATCAAACTTACAGATAAAAATAGCAATGTTTTCAAAGATTAACTTTAAACTATACGGAGGTCACAATTCTATTGAATGCATTCACGATCTTTCAATCCTCATCATCATCGAAATCAACATTCAGAAATATACCAGATGTTTGTATTAAACACATTTAGAGTTTCCATAGAGTGCTGGTCTCATAACTGAAGAAATTTACCCTTCAAAGAGAGAAACATTTATAGGAGGCATGGAAGAGGGAATTCAAGAGAATACACAGATAACAAAAATATGAATGCTCGTTGAGATTATATTCATGATATATAATCGCTACAAATCCCCACAGACAGAGGAAGAGTAGTAAAGGTAAAGTATAAATAAATATAAATATATAGACTTAAAAATCGGAAACACAATCTTATGACACATAAACATTTACGTCTAAAGAGGAAGAACGAGTTCTCTCCGCTCGGAAAAAAATGATGAACCACGACCAAAAAACGAGTTAAAATAGGGGTAACGAAATTATGATACTATAGTAATATTCGCTTCCATTTCCAAATGCATACACAATGAAAGCCTGAAATAGGAGGGATTTTATAAAACAATTCAAACTCCAACTCATATTTAAATATTAATATCATGAATGGCTTCGCAATACAGATGAATTTTCGCTATTTGTGAATGAAAAACCTCTCTACCATAAGAAAAAAATCGAAGTATACAGATATAGGTATTCACGGTGCTGTTTATAGCAGCATGAACCCACAGTTTACTATTCAATTTTTACCGCGTAGCGTTGCAGACTTCATGGTAGATAATTCAGCAACAAAACCATACTTAGCTAATTATTATCAATTTAAATGGAGCTCCCTGAGGATTATGCTCAATATAATGTCTCTATTCTATACATTTCTCATTAAAATGGCAAGCATTTGCACCTTGTGTGTGACACGCCCATTACATGGCATTCATCAACTATTTCCTAATTTTACGCACAGGACTTAAATATGAACGCTTTTATAAATCTTGTCTAACATTCATAACTGTCCGACTTTACTCTTTCCTATAGAAAAGGTCTCCATGGAGTGAAATGCAAGAGAGACGAGGGCAAAAATGGCTTGGAAATAAACCTCTCACTTCACCACAAAAAAGATAACGAAACGGCGGCATATGTTCCGAACCTGTGATCGCATAAAATATGCTTGCAACAGACTATGAATGGCATGCTTTTCCCGTGGATGCTCACAAGGGTTGATGACGCAACGAAAAATTACCGCAGGCTAAGCAGGCTGCTCATCCAAGAAAAGGCTAGGTAGACGCTGTTTTAGAAAGGGAGCAGAGAAACGTATGATCCAGCATAAATTATTTCGTTGCTCTTATTTGGTTGCTGCTAAGCTGATACCCTCTCATAGCTCGCACGCAATATAGCTCAAGGAAGTTAAAAACTACGAGGCTTCAGGGTAAAGTCTGAACGTAAATGAAGTAAGTAAAATTAGGAGAAAATTTGACCAGAATTGGCGATACGTATGAGGCCTCAATGTTCAATGTGAACCAGCTTTTACTTCCATGTAGGATTCAGTACAGAGGTTTCAATGTTTTTAATTACTTGCACTCATGAAATAAACTGCTAATTCATTGTATTGCAAGACTGAAAGAAATACATTTTGAATACATGAATTCTCTCTTGAAAATACTTTGATTATGCCTAAACTTTGATTTTTGCTTCCAAATCGTTAACTTTTGCTACATTTTGGCAAAATAAATATCTTCATGTACTTGGCAACTGAAGTATAGGCTTCAAATGGAAACTAATGGCATTTCCACCATAAAATGATGGCAATGTCATTATTTATAATCTGAATACTAATTGCAAAAAAATATAACAAGTTAGAACAACAAAATGTCGCCTTCCCAAGATCTTTTTTCTCGCCAAATGAACTTGAAATAACGTGTAGTGCAATGTGCCTTCAGAAGAAACAAGAAGAAAAGTAATACATTTATATCTAATATACATATCATTTCCCCAGAAAAATGTAAACAAAAAGGGAAAACTCCCGAGAAATCGAATAAAATTTGAATTGATTCAGCTTCCCATCTTATTTTTTGGTATTTAACAAATTAATGCGAAAGTTAGGGTCATAATCTAGTAATCTCGTGCTAAAGGTGCAGCAGTTGACGACTTTAGCTACAAAATTCATTCTTTAAAAATAGATTCTAAGATATATAAGCATATTTTCTATCTTAACTTTGGCTCTCAATAACTAACGCATATCATCGAGAAAAGAAGAATTTTTAAACCAATTGAACAAAGAGTTGGAATTCAGTATTTTTTTGACTGAAACAAATGCGGTAGATAATCCCTGAGCCTGAGACATTTCTATCTCACGTTTAATAATCAGAACAACAGAATTACAGTGATATTTTAGTTGGGTGATTTTTCGCCCCTATCCCTCCAATTTTCTTGTTGACAACCGATTCATAGTAAATGAACCATGCCCATCACTTACTTTTAATATTAAGTAGAAATTTTTAATCATCAATTCTTCCGTTTGAATCTTAAGGAGTACCTCCTATTGATTTTTGTTATGTAAACTAATTAACTCAACTCACGGACACAGATAAATTTAAAAAGAGATTTAATTATGTCACTAGCAAATCTTGTTGGTGTCTGTTTTAAATTAAAATTCCAAGTGTTGTGTAAACAAACTTTCCCTCCAAGATAGCTTAATTGTTTTTCATTTCTTTATTTAAACTTTCTATTTGATAATTAATTTAATACTTCAACGTTCATAGTAAATGCACCATGCCGCACACTTAACTTTAATACTAAGCGGAAATTATAATTCTTACGTCTTCCGTTTGAATCTTAAGGAGTACCTTCTTCTAATACACGATAAATTTCATGGGTCTGTAACTGTCTTGGCGGTGAATGTATGCATGAAAATTCCTTAATATTGCCTCTATGATGCCTGTGACGTCGCATAACGTTTTCATTAAAGCCTTCTCCAGTTCCCACGAATATAATGATCATTTTTTTCCAGAGCGAGTGGAACAGTTGCCAGCGCTTCGAGTCCTTACACGGGTGTGAATTCGTCACCACGAAGTAATTAGGGCCTTCTCTCTCTTTCTCTTCTAACAACTGCTCCGACCTTGAGATGCGCCATTTTTTCCCCTTACCTGTTGAAACAAAAGAGCAACACGAACAAAAGCCGATTCTGACGTCATCCACCGTCCCACCTCCTTTCTGCACGTTTCCCTCTCGCCACCCAGAAGATAAGGGAGGCGACGTTTTAATTTATAAGAGCCGGGAAACGTATGAGTGCGCAAGCACAAGGAGGAGAAGAAAGCTTGCTTGGATAGTGGAGTAGAGGGAAGGAGATTTGGAGGAAAAAACGTAGGTGTGATAAACTATTTCCTTTCTGATGGTCGGCTTACGACGGAAATGACACCATAATTTAAGGATGTGACTTAAGACTGCCGTAGATGACCTTGTGAGTCAAAAGGAGAGCGTTTAGAAAACACCTTTGGATCACAATTTATGGTAAAGGATGGTTCTCTTCAAAATTGTGCTCGTGGAAGAACTTTGCTATCGAGAAAGTAGGATTATCAGCGATGGAGGAAGGAAGAAAGCTAGCGCGATTAGAATAGGCAGACATTACAGAGGGCATTAACTCAGAAGAGAAATCTCCTTACAGCAAATAACCCAGAAAAAGTAAGACTGAACTGAGTAAAAACATCTTTTTTGAGCATGATCAAATACCTATGGCAGTGAAGCCTTGACAATAATAATTGCTACTGAGCAAAAGATATTGGAAGCTGTAGAGATCATTGCTATCACAAAATGATTAACATCAGATGGACGGAGAGGACTACCAACTCCGAATTTCTACGAAGAGTTAAAGGGAAATGAGGTTGGCATACCTAATAAAAACTTGTCAAATTAAAAAAAATAACATGCAGGAAAGAATTGATTGACAGGTGCAAATAGCACCGGCAAATCAACATTTGGATAGATGTTCACCGATAAGGAAGCTTTTCATTCACCTCTTATGTCTGTATATTAACCAGTGACGAAGGAGAATGATTTATCCAATTCACCAATCAGAGGCCACTGCGCTAGGTATACGATGCCAACGACGACAAAGTGCATAAGAAAATAATTTTTTCTTAAGTCGTGGATTCTCCCTTGAGGCGGTTAGCAAGAGACCTAATTAGTATACAATCCTATGCTCAGTATCGATAGTTGGTATGAAAATTTTACCATTAATTTACACAGGACAGAGCTTAAGAGAATACCAATTTTTAAAATCTCAGAATATTAAGCAAGAAAAGAGTTAACATAATTTACTGTTTGGAATATCAGAGTGATTGAGTTTAGCCTTTTTCATGTTCCCACGCTATTCTTTCATTATCAGAGTGAAACGGCATTCAATTAATAAACATCATAAAATGTACAATGTTTTGACGAGCTTGAAAGAAGAGTTGGAAAATAAGTCACATTATATAAGTATATTTAATAATTAATAAATAAATTTTTGATCAATTGCGATTCAAGAGATAAAACACATAGCAACCCGATGATTAGGTACACATCAGGTGTATGCGAACCCATTGTAAGTAAGAATATGATTAAGGTTGCATTCAAAGAGTTTAAGTAAAATATTACTAAATAGTAGGGAGCGGTCACCCATAACGGCCCCCGTATCTATCATTACGACGCATCTCATGCCAAGGACAAAAAAATGGACATTTCTATAATACCAAACAAAATAAAAATTAGAATTTCAAATATTATAATAAAAATCATTAAAACAAACAGATATAATACATCCTAAATAAGCAATGGTATTTTATTTTAATTTAATGGCCAGAATTCTATTAATATCACGATAACACTACATACAACTACCGATGACTAAATGAGGGAGGATCGTTACATATACCATCATAAAAAATACTTTAGGCGGTAGGGCGATTTTCAAATAGCGCTGATTTGAGAACACTTTTGAGTGTTTATCAACAGCTCACTATTTCTCATTAAAAACATGACACGATGATGATGATAACAAAGCGCATTTGATTTAATGTCTTATGGTACCTTTCTCAAGTTCGGAGAATGACTGTTTATATATTAATTTTGAATGAAAATCAACCCTGCACGAGGTAAAAGCGAACTTTCATTTCTTATGATTATTGATGTAAATGATCGGAAGTTAAGTCAGTTATTAACTTTCTTACAATTTATATGAGAAAAAAGAGCCTCTTTATCTGACGCAAGGGAAAATTTAGCACTAAGCAGGCATAAATATTGTTCAACTTGTTGTTCATTAAGAAAAAAAGTAGCGTTAACTTATTACATGAAAACGCTGCACTTTTTTGTGCGTCTTTTTATGTAATGGAGAATATAAATTTGTCAAAAGAGCACCTCAACGCCTGCATCTAAATCGTTAATTTCACAAGCTAAAAGATTTATCTGAGATGAGGTGGATGTAGGGAGGTAGAAATAAAATGGGAGAACCGTGGTTTGATATATGCTTTCCTTTATAATTCTTGAAAAAAAACAAGAGGATTTTAGGTTGATAAGTTATTACAAAGCCAGAGATTTGTACAAAATATCTCCTATCTCGCAACTATCTTTCATTCCTCCATGACATATACGTTATCTCGTTCCTGATGGAAGGAAAACGCAACTAGGAAGAAACGGTGATTACAACACCCTAGTGGAAACATTGCGGGACCCCGAAGCGGGCTGCTGCCACCGAAGAAAAAGGGGTCTAATTAGTACTTGGCAAACTTCATTCCCATTTCTTCCCGTTGGTACTCCGGTCGGGAAGAATGAAAGGACCTCGTTATTCCCTGCCGCAAGGTTCCTTTTTCGACTCTTCCCTCCGACTCATCATAAAAGGATTCACCAAACTCGTGTACAATAGGAGACGTGCGATTATCATTTTTAGGCCACAAAATCTTCTGCAAAGGTTTCTAATTAAAGCATGCACGGAAGAGGGGAAGGACGGGCATGTGTGCTAAGTTTCGTCAAGGTTATAGAAAGAGCAGTGACGATTATATGAAACTGTCGACGCAAAGTTCATTCAGAAACTTGTGCCAAGAAACTAGTGTTGGCATTCCGTCCAGTAAAAGAAAACTTAGGGGTTTTTGACAATGAAGCTCACCTGTCAAAAAAACCTGGGCTCTCCATCATATTAATCCTATAGTTAAATATTGATCTATTATTATTAAAAATTGAATACGCAAATGAATTTAACAAAAAAATACTGTGACAGTCTAATTTAGCAATCATTGAAGATTTTAAATAAATCTGGCTTTAAAATTAAAAAAGATTCTTAAATGGATTCAAAGAGAGTATATTTTATTCATAATTTCCTGGAAAGGGCTCGATGTAAACCAATTTTGTTTTTTTATTAGACCCTTCCAATAAAGAATAGACATTTCAAGCCTCAGATGCTTTATGATATAATGCCCAGAAAGACAATTTACCGGGTTCATTTTTCCTGAACAACTATTAACAGTAATTACATCGGATGTGAGTTGCAAAACGTTACCTGTTGTGAAGATTTACACAATTATTTCAAAGTTATCATGCAGCCTTGGGCCGAAACATAAGTTATTTTAAAGTAACTATTTACTAACTTTCTTCTCGAATTTTACCGCAAAATTTCATTTCCAATAGTCTGAACCGAGCGAACTTAATCAACAGCTAAGAAATCTTCGCTGGATATTCATTAAAACAAATTAGAAGCAAACATAATATGTGTCACCTTCACCTTCATACCAGTGCCAAAGTTTTGCACCTAGAAGCAGGTGTAAGAACAAGGTGTCTTTGAGATAAAATCCAAAAGAGTTTTATAAAAGGTATTCTAGTATGTTTAAACTTGTTTTATTTTAGCCTTAAAGAATTGGAAGAGAGATCTGATGTTGCATAGTCTGTTGCAGCTCAAGAGTAATAATTCAAACTGGACCGAGCTGACAAAATTTTGCTTAGTTATTTTCACTTAGATTTTTTTAAGTACTCCAAACTAGGCATGTTTAAGAATGAGTTACTTTAACTCCTCCATAAAAATGAGCGTTCAGTTGAAATCAATGTTTTTCATCGCAGATGGCATGGGATCTGGGATGGGATGGGATGAATCTGACATTAATCACATGATTCTTTTACACTTACCACTCTGGTACCTTGGTACTGAAATGAGATGAAGCTCAGCAAAATATCCGGAAACTCACCTGAAATAAAAATGCCATTATTAACAACAGTTCAAATAGCATATTATACCTAAACTACTAATATTTGCATTCAATTAGAGGTTTTTGATATAATCAATGGTTTCATATTTATTGCACGCACTTGAATGTGTGTGATAAATTTTACTATACATCCAGAAAACGAATTAGAAAGCGTTAGATCATACTTTTTTGCAAGGAAAAAGCATTGAATCAACTAAATATTGAGTTTTGAGCACTACACAAGATAAAATATACCTTTGTCCCTTATTTTAGGCACTTTTCAAAATATAAATTGATAAAATCCTCATCCTGTGCTTATGAAATAAATACCAATAAAATTATCATATGAATACAATCTAACACTTTTTTGACGTAAAAGTAACCAACAAGAAATAAAATTTTATAAATCACCAAGTATCTGGTCCCCAGTCATTAAAATGAGAAATAAATAAAGTCATGGAGTACGCGCTTGAAAGGGATACCATATAGTTAATTATTTATTGGATTTACAAATAAGGTAACCTTGAAATCGACTACGTCAATGCAAAATGTTGATTGACCAAACAATGCTAGTAGTAAATTCTTCGAGTAGAGCAATAAAAATGACGCTCGTAACGTTATATGCTTAAGAAAGAAGTTTATAGTTCATGCCAGAGGTATATTTTACCTCCGGCGTAGTTTAATACCTCTAATTTAAATTACAGCAATATTGTCCCAATAATAGTTTATTATTATCTGGATGATGATTGTCTCCAGTTTGGATATGAAATGAATGTAAATGAAACAATAAGTAATATAGGTATACAGTGAGAATTTTCCATGTCGAGTGATACATGCCACTTATAAAATAATAGTGAGAAATATCGAAAAATCAAATCAGAAGTTAAAATGGAATTCATGCATATTCTAATTATTTCTCAAGTAGTGACCTAATACGGAAACGCCAAATTCCACGTAATCCTCAAAGTCAACGGACAAATTTTGTTACTCTATGATTTAAAGTTCTATGAGATTGATTAAAACAAAATATACTTTGGAAAATCGATAAAATGAGCTGATCGAAATACTTTATAGGCTGACAATAAATTATCACCAGATCTCTCTCAATATTTCCAGCCTAGTTATACAACTTAAAATCACCACGCTTGGATTTACATGGCCCTGGTTAGATTTAATCAATATTTCATCGTTTTATTACACATAGTTATATATTTACAGATAACTATTTTAGCATTGTAAACGAAATTACTAGAACCTCTACATAAAATCGTATCAGCCTTAACTTTGTGGAAGTAATTGATATCCATTTCAAAATGAAACATAATGGTTTCTTTAACTTGGTTTCAATAACTTTCCACACAAATTTTAATAACAACTGACCATGATTTCAGCACCTAGTGCCATTATTAAGGTTAGATAATAGAACCTCTTTTAATTCAAATTTTACGAATTAAACGTGCTTTTTCAGCGTATTTGATTGAATCAATTCAATGGTTAAAGGAAATAAATTTAGCCACCAACAAACTGAAACCAAAGTAACCAATCAATATTTACTTTATTTAACTAAAAAATTAACCGTATTAGAGAAAAAACTTAGACATCGCATTGATTGATCGCATTTTGAAGCAAAAATGTTTCTGAGCTCTATATTGACACTATAAATGTCGAAGTATTTGCATAAGCATTATGTCAGAGTTTTAAAGGTGTGAGAAACCTTTCATACCGATTAATCGTAAATTGATTGATGCAGATTATCAGAGAGGAGGAATACGGAATCATGGAGCAGCCAAACGCTCGCTTTGATTTTACAAACTTCCCAAAAGCTAAGGTTGATACATGTATCTTAGCTGCCACTCAAATATTTTTTCCCCACATTTGAGCGAACTTCTGTTAAATCGAGATGAAAAAGGTGCATGTAGTACGTTAAGGCTTTGAATTTGCCACGGCGAATGCATTTCAGGGGTCAAAAACGCCAGAGTGAACTTGCCCGTGTGGGGCGGGAGGGGTTAAGTTGGGTGGAGAATGATTTAAGAGAGAGGGCCCTCACCTGGGACATGCCCAGGGGAAGTCGAAAATGATTTTTTTTTAATTTTTTTTAGCAACTAGCTCGAGAGCCCTTCGCGATTTCTGGTCGACCCCGGTTGAACTCTCCTCTCTTCTCCCCGACACTTCCCCCCCTCCTCCCCCTCGTCCTCCGGGTTAAAACCCCGGAGTATACTCCGGGTGGTTCAATTAAAGGAACCCGTGGAAGCGGAAACAGCTTGCACTCTCGTGGAGCGAGAAATAAAACGCCTGCCGCCGCATTTGAGCGACGGCAACGTTTTTAATGATCCGGACTGGGGAGAGAGAGAGAGAGAGAGACGAGGGCATGTGGAGAGCAGCTAGAAGGAGCGGGGAGAAGTTTTGAAATGCAAGTGGAGGAAGAAAAAAGAAAACAGAGCGATTGCGTGTGTGCACATAAACTTAAAAAAAAGGGGTTGGGGGAAAGTGGCACCAGGAGTGTGTGTGCTGCATGCTCGCTCAGACGAGAGTGGAAGCAGAAATGCACATGACACGGAAACTTTTCTGCATAATATTTCCTTTTCATTCACCCGCGAAGACTGGGAAAGAGTAAAGAAACGCAGACTGGAGTTTTAATTTCGGCGACATTATTATAATTACGCTGTCTCTCCTATTAAACTGATCATCAAGATCATACAACTTCTTCACTTTTCTAGATTCAGAAAAGCGTGCAAGCTAGCTATTGCCCAGAGTAGTCAAACCGGAAGTAGCATGAATGGTGGGATACGAAAACTTTTCTGTCTGTGAACTGAGAGTAAAAACATTGTGCTGTAGCTCAGGTGGATCTGATCTCTAAATGTATTGTAAATGAACAGGAATTTTGCTCAAAACTTTACTTATATTCAAACGATTAGTACAGTTTCCCACATAACAGAATTTTTGCAGTAAAGTTATTGCAACAATGTACTTCTAGCACTGTAATACAGCACAGATTAAGTACAGTTTATACGATTGTACAGTTCCTGCACGGTGATGCAGAACATTTTTAGCACAGCCCTCACCGCAATTTAGACTCCACAGAACACTTATAATGCAAATTATCGATAATAATGCAACCACAGTACTGTCCAGTACGGTCCACTAAATGCTGAGTTTAGCGCTGCTTAAGCTTATGTGCAGTACACCCACAATTAAAATGTATTTCTCTGGATAATATTTCACCTACATCCACATAATAATCTATAAGCCACAGCAGAAGCATGTAAACTGGGAGTATCAAGCCACAGCCAATGAAAATGGGAGAGGAAAGAATAAGTTAGAGGAGTGGACAAAGGTTGAATTGTGTTAACAAAGTGCCTTAGTGTCACGCTCAATTTTATCATAGTCACTAACGGTGCGTAAAAATAAGATATACGTACGCGGTCGGCAATAAATCTATCTTATTTTGCAATTTCAATTCAACTTTTCAATATATCTATCAGTAATATTGAATCGAGAATCTTTCACTTGGTGGAAGGGCGTCATAATAAAATGTTGGTATCTCCTTCTACTCAATATACAGTGAATACTAGCAGAGAAAAGCAGTTAAAAATCAAGATGAAAAGGATAGCAATCTATTGATTGATCATCGGATATTTTGAACCCTTATCCTCATTCCAGTGGGCTACTCTTACAATCTGTCAGAAAAAATTATTACCATATATATGTGAGAAATTCAGGGATGGCATTTTATTCCCGTGTTGGAATTAAGATCAAAATTCAGTTCCTTCTCGCGAGCTCTGGACATTCAAACTGAACGGGCGTCCTCTTCCAATGAAATATTTCGTGTTTCAAAGCACTTATTGCACTCTAGAGCAATCAAGCAACTAGCTTTTATGCTTTATTAACCTTTCGTAAACCTGTTCCAAAACTGAACTTCATTAGATGAAAAATGTTTAAACCATATATTTCGATTATCTTTTCAAACTTACTTTCGTCGTTAATAAACTTTAGTTGCTATCCTCGATATCGCGTGTACGTGGCCCCAAGAGTAGCATACACTTATGCTTGGTTCCGATATCCTTTAGGTTGTTGCAATTCTAAAACAAATGATGATTTAAAAAAGGGTAGCAGGGTTACGCTTGCAGTATTTCGAAGAAGTCAAAGTATTTGTAATGCATTCCAAGACGAGCACTTTAAATTTTCACTCATTTATTGCCAACTAGATTAGAGAGTATCTCAACCGTCCGTCATGTTACTCTAAAATTAAAAATGATATTTACGGTAATTCATGCCTGTCTATTTATTGCAAATCATTAAAGTATGACTGAAGCGCAATTACCTCATATTGGGCAAATAGACGTTTACTGGAAGGATAACTCTTGTATGTACGAATCAAAATAACATATCAAGGAGTCTGACAGATAAATTACTTGTTTAAATGAGTTATGGCTATTCATTGTCATTGTTATAATGCGGAAATTCATAGCAGTTAACTAGACAAACAGTTTAAACTTCATATATGGTCACAATAATTGTATTCACGGTGACTTGCGAGCAATTTCACTTGCGTAAATTTCTTCTTGCATGTGGATATGCTGACTTAAAGTAGCCTAACAACTTGGAAAATTCCTAAACATTAAAATATTATGTTACGTTTGATTTATCCTCACCACGCTCCTCCTTGTTTCAACAAAGTGATACTGGTGCCAGGATACTAAAGTAAATGCTAGAAGTTACAAATCAAATAGAGAATTGATTGGTAGCACATGTTAATCACAATGAAAGAAAATGACAGGAAGAGGAATTAAGCGTTTGCTTCACGAGGCACACGCGACAGACCCACTCAAAACTCGTCCAACAAGCACACACGGGAGGTCAACAGAATGTCCTTCCCTTCCCGCACACACAAACAAACAAGGGGTCGACCATCGAATGGACAGAGGCAGAACGGGGAGTTCACGGTTGGGAGCGCCCGGGCGGTGTCGCCCGCTGTGTCCGGCCAAGCGGCGCTCTCTGTGGCGGTCTGTGTCCGGAGGGAGCCCGGAGAATAGGGGAGCTGGACGAATTAAAACCGAGGAGTGCGGCCGTGGATACAGGTGCACAAAGCGGCAAAAGAGGAGAGGAGCAAGCATTGGCTGGAAGAGCCAAAAAAGAGCTCGTGCGAAGAGGCTGGATGAAAACGGAGAATCTGTATTGCCGTCTAAGCGTTTGAAATCCCGCAAAAAGTACCTTCTAGATGCGTCGCCATGAAAGAGAGAAACTCGTTAGTCATCATGAAAAGCTGGACTTTGAGAGTAATTCTTTCATTCTTTGCCATTATTGTGAAATTTAAAGACGAAATCAATTTCCGATGTTTAGTGCAGACATAAAATTATCAGCGCGATTTTATGGGAAAAATAACTTAATGCCCATTTATAATGCAATTTACAGGTTTAAAAGAAGCACCAAGTATGGCAAAAGCTTTTAATTACCAAGCTGCATTAAGTTTCGGAGCTCAGCAAAAAAAATACTATAGGCGAAACGGCAGTAGTTTTATGTCAGATTAGGTAACCTCTAACCGTGAGAACGACTCTTTAAATTATACGAAAAAATATAAATTATAATCCAGGTACAATACACTGCGGTAGTATGTCCTGATACTAAAAACAGAAGCACTTTAGTACATATTGGATAAGCGACTAAAGAGAGATACGTCAGAAACCGGTCGAGAAAAAAGAAGGCATTGCAAATGGCAATGACTAATGAAAACAGTTCAAAACATTGGAATTACTGCTAAAAATTACCCTTTTGAATGCATTTAAAAGATGGATATATAGGTTCCATATCCGCAAAAACTGAATATAATCGTTTATCCGTTTATTTTACTACTGCAATTTCTCCAAGGAAGTCCTGCGAAACGACGCAACTATTATTTTAGCATATGAATATCATAATAAAATAATCATTATAATAATCTAGAAATATATATATTCGAGTACACTAATTTGGGCCATTATTCATAAGGCTTTAAAAATTTATGAGAAAATTCATTGAAAAATTATTAAATTTGTAATACATAATAAAAGTGTACATATTATTTAAAAAATCAGGCGCATATGCCCAGAAACTGGGACTATATTTCTTACCAAGCGCCAAAATTAATCGCAGGAGTCTACTATGAGAATTTGCCGAGCGAAACGAACACATTCCAAAACGGCAGTGCCGAAAGTGCGCACGCGAAGGAGCGTAATGCCAGGAGAAGAGGAGGAGAGGAAGAGAGGGGCGAAGTAAAATGAGAACATTCAGAAGACATGCGCTCAGCGAGGCTCGCCGCGATTTGTGAGCAGGTGAACGAAACTGGTTACGGCATATTTGAGTCGACACCGCTTCAGCCCAGGGGTACCAGGGCCATAGAAGAATTGCGGGAAGGATGAAGTTAAAGGAAAAAATAATTAGACCTATCGGCCCTGAATAGGAATAAGGCATTAACCTAATTACTTAGACGTGGTTTCCCGAGATCAAAACATTTCGGAGGCGTCTCCGTGTGAGGTTAGTGCAATTACTCCCTCGAGTTTGAGGATTCCGCGCAAAAAGTCGCAATTGAGCAATACAAATGACGCAAAAAATCTGAAGAGCATGCTATTTATAGTCTAACATTCTCAAATTTTGATCCCTCTAGGTAATTACCTAATGTTTGTAGTCCCAATAAAAAGTATTATGTGCCGCTAGGAAAAAATATTGAAGTAAATTTTATTCGGGGCCACCCTATAAATATTATGTCAATAACTAAAGCAAAAAATGATAACATACCAATTAAACATACATGGTCAAAAAAATCTATATAACCTGCTTACTTATCCATAATGAGTGGTATTAGAGCTGTTTTAAAATATGGAAAACTTTTCTTGAACTTAAAATATTTTAGTACCATCTAGCAACATCGATACTATATATTATTTTAACTCCATTCCTCTCAGATGAATAGTAAGATTTTTAAGTCATATCCCCAGTTTATGACTAATAATTTAAACATTTAAAACAGCGGTGCTTTTAAAGGGAATGCACTCCAAAATGCATACGGTAAACGATAAACATTTTATGGGCATTGAAATATTTATTGACCTACTCAGTTGGGCCTTCCACCAAAGGCAAGTATACCACAATAGAGCTGAATTATATATATGCACCGTAGCCAATGAGAG
Organism: Ceriagrion tenellum; assembly: GCA_963169105.1. Lineage (NCBI taxonomy): Eukaryota > Metazoa > Arthropoda > Insecta > Odonata > Coenagrionidae > Ceriagrion > Ceriagrion tenellum. Next base: position 108,311,597 of record OY720639.1, read on the forward strand.
AAAATAATGCTAGCTGAAACGAGATAAAACATCCCTTTTTTAACGGACGGTAACAAAGGTAATAGGACGTGCTCTACGCTGAAGTACCAATTATTTGAGCAAACGTGAGAGACCAACCGAAGTAGAGCTAGAAAAACGTCAAAATAAATCCTCCCGCCACAAAGCATACGAATAAATAAAACGACCCACGCTAGAACAGAGTAGCTCCTTTGTCTATTCAAAATCGAGATAATATGCGCGGACAAACGGTATTGTACAAAAGTATAAAATTTCACTGCGCTTGGCCAACTCCAGCGAGATAAACGCCAGGATTTAGGAGAGATGCATTCAACTATACGCCCACTGCATTTAATCTTGATGGAAAAGAAGGAAATAGAGGGTTTAGGATTTAGGCGCACCTAAGAGTGGGTAACAGGAATAGGGAGAGGTGAGGGCTTGTGGGAACGGCACATGAGGACACGGGAGATGTGGGACTTGGCTCAGGGACGCATATTGCCGCTGTCACATGACGGCTCCAGGCTCCGCGTCATATTACAGTTTCCTCTCTCCCCTCGTATGGAGCACAAAAGGTCCGACGACTTCTCCATAAATATTCATGTGACTTTACGCAATGCGTAGGGGCTCCACAAAACATAATGCTCCAGCAAAGCCGGCGCCTCTGAGCTCGAAGGTGACCACCTTAAAGTGATAATCCATCGTATTAAACTGTGGTAGGTAGAGAATAATAACACGACAAAATGGACTACTCTTCTGACCTAAGATAATTATTGCGACCCATGTTTTGATGCATTAGTAATATCATCATCCAGGCAAATTTCTGACGGTGGTAACGAATAACGGATTGGATTTTTCGGGAGGCGACCGACAGCTAAGGTCTTTTGCGCCATTGGGGACAGGTTAGGGAGGAATAGTGGATAGAAACCCGGCGTCGGCATTAGCCTGCTCTTAACGAAAGGCGCCAAGGGGACCACATTTTAACATTTCATTGGACAGACGGAGTACTGCACTTGAAATGCCCTCCACAAGACACTCAAGAAGGGATGGGGTTTTTTCTGAAAAACATCCTCCTCTGCAGTGATTTTAACCCTGGCCGTCCGTATGGTTAGCCAATACTATAGCCACCACACAATCATGAATTTAAGATATCAACTGACTTTGCTCTTACGGTTCAATGCATTTATTTACTAGAAAACTTTTCCTGGCCTATTCAATTCACAATCAGTCTTTTTATCATGCATTCGAGGGAGAGGGGTTTTCGTTCTAAAAATTCACTATAAACGGCTCAGTCTCTCGTACTCTTGGAGAAAAACAACTACCTGATTATATTTTCACCCCCTGAGTTGAACTACGCCTCACCAAATGATTAAATTTGCAACCGAAACATGATGAGACCAGCCTACAAGTTGTTCCTCCTGAGGTGATCTTAGTGACTTGGAGATGACTCCAAGGTCGCAAAATGTTGAAACGTTCACGTAGTGTATTTTTCCGTATGATAACAGAATCAATTTTGCCAAAGTAAGGGAAGTTTTATATGTTTCCAGGAATGAATTGCATGAGGAGGATAATAAAAATTAACGTTAAATTATTTCCAAGATGAGGAAAACTCAAAATCGCTTAAGGTTTTATAGAATACGAGAAAGAATTCCCGACAAAAGTTTCCTCTATGATAACTTTCCACAAAACTGAAGCGTAGAATTGATCAATTGGCTCATTTGCACTGCGTTCAGTAAATTCAGATTCCTTTGCACACTATTAATTTACGATCAAAAGCGTTCTTGAGGTGCGAAGCATAAAGGATGCTGCTTCATATCATTTGTATTTTCATTCATTCATTCTAATTCTAATTCGTATTTTCATTCATTTCGCTAAAGGAGTGAAATGGGAGGTGCTTTACAAAGAGCGCAGTGCCTCCGAGGCGCACTACATCGATCATTGATATCCATTAATCCTAATGATACATCCAAATATTAGAATCCATATCACCTTTGAATAAAAAAGAACTCTACAATTAATGCTTCATCAACAAGACGTTATGTGCCCAAGACTTTTTTTTCAAACAAACCAGTTGATTTAACACTTTACCGGCGAATAACACTTGTGTAAATTTCTCGGGCTCGCCACCGGGTAAGATATTCATAGGCAGCCGACGTTTCGGGTTCCGACTCGTTACCCAAGCCTTGAGGATGGGTAACGAGTCGGAACCCGAAACGTCGGCTGCCTATGAATATCTTACCCGGTGGCGAGCCCGAGAAATTTACACAAACCAATTGAGTTTTCACGCAAAGATATATCATAGCAAGTAAAATTATTCCAATTTTTTAACACACAAAATGCAATTATGAATGAAAATGTGGCATCAATAAAGCGTAAATTATGGCAGAAATAGTTATTGAAAAATATTGAGATAAATAATTTTAGCAAAGTACCAGAAATTACCCAACGCACCCAAATATTTACGCAAGTACCCAACAAAGTACCCAAATATTTAAGAATATAACCAATAAAATGTTCATATGAATATTTATAAATTACTAAATGATTAGACTATAAATAAAAAATTTAGCATGTAATTACAGACGTTACTAAAAGTTTAATGCAATCCTTATTGGCATAATTAACGTAAAATTAATTGTGCGCTAACCAAATATCACACCATGTCAGAAAACTTACGACTTCAGTTTACTCTGGGACAGTGGTATGGGATGAATAAACTTGTCAGCATAAATGTAACGCATATATACCAATCAAGACAATATATATTTCAGGCATGGTAGTCCATACTTCCCGACTTATGCGTACGGAACGTATGAGAATTTTGCATACTGATTAGATATATAACTATATCCATAAGCGTCATCTCAGGGATAAATAAATTATTTCAAGTGAAAAATACACTCTTGTTCGCCAAAAGAATCTAACGAATTACCTCAGCCCTGTTTGGACACGTTAGAGTGAAAAGTATTTTTATTTAATAATTCATATGGAGCTTGACGAGTAAGCTGCGAAGGCAGAAACGTACTTCAAACCTGGAAATGCTACCAGAGCATTTTTGAATTTCGAATCTATCCTTATGGTACGATGTTTAATGGTAAATTCAAGTATATAAATAAATTTAAGATGTTCCACTGTTATTCGTTTTCCAAGCATTGAAGAACGCCCATCTTATGATATAAATACAAATAATAAATACATAAGCAGAACATGCTCTTTCTTCAACATCTGGTGGAGTTCTTTCTCAATTGAACAAAACAAACTTCCACATTCGAATGAATTTCTGTATATATCCAACAACTATGGCAAGCAAGATTGAAAAATTACTTTCCATAAACTATAGAAAAAGATTCGAAACAAAATATACCAAATAAATATGCAAAAAAACAGAAAGACGAAATATATGTGAAATAATAATGGTAATTTAGTGCATAATGTAATTTTAGCAGTAGAGACATACCCTAATGAGTCGGAGGAGTGACTTACCGACGAAATTATTGAAACTTACTACACTGTACCTACGACATACACAATTCTTCTTTTCAAGGAAAAACTTGCTTGAATACTCATCATTTAACTCTGGCATAAGAACAACGAATACATACATCCAATTTTTCTTATATTTTATTATGCTATCATTTTAATATCCCCACTGATTTTGAATCGTGGGATTAACAATGCATAGATAGAAAAATGTAAAATAAATTTATCCGCCCAATAATTTTAATAGCTTACCTCATTTTAAGTAGTACACATAAATGAAATCCAATACAAGTTATTATGGAAATAAAATTGAAGAAATGTCTAATTTTCTGTTTTCAATTTTACAGATGTTAAGTAATGCGGCTGTTATGAAAGTAATTTTTAGGGAGGCCTTTTCACTCTCCTAAACCTATTCTCTTTTGCACACTAAGTACCATTTGCCCTTGTCAGTACAGATAAAAATAATTAGAGTTGCATTGAAAATTTTAAACGAAAAAGAAAATTTTAAACAACGAAAGAAAAATAATATTCTGTTTATCATTCTGAGACCCATTGCATTAAAATGTATCATAGAGGAAAACTGCAAATATTTATTCTTTTTCAAAATAAAAACATTTGAAGTTCACTGCTTCAAAATGTGCCAGCCGTCTAATATATATGCCAGATATAAACTAGCTCCATTCCTATGTCAAAGTGTAAAAGGAAAGTGAACGCCCCTCAAATGGCCACAGATGTAGTGAATCGCTTCAAGGAAGTAGACGAGAGTTAAAGCTGTGTAGCATCTGTGGTCTCGTGCCCAGCTCTTTGCCCTCAGGGGAAATTTTCCCGACCTCCCGAAATGCGAGAGAGATATAATTGTTCCAACGCTCGTCTATCGCTAGCGAGCAGACATTTTTAGAATTACGGAAACGAAAATAAACCAATACAGTCCGCAGTATCGTTGGATGCGATGCCGCCGGAAAGGCTGTCGTAAGTTGAAAAAAAATAAGGTGGAGAGAACTGACCGCCCGCCATATCTGAGCACATGCGTGTGCGTCTCTCTGTCAACAGAACGACGCAAAAATTCATGAACCCCTCCCGCGCCTGACCGCGCACATTCGAAAACGCCGAGGAGCGGAGCGAGCGCCTGAGTTGCGTGCGTAGGAGTGCGACAGGGGACGATCGTGGGTCCAGGACGCTTTTAAAAATTAAAAAACGGCTGCTGCTGCCGCCGTTGCGCGTGGAGGGCGAGGGGGAGAGATGGTGAAATTTTTACTTTTTTCCTCAGGATTCGGCCCATTCATTTTTCCCAACTTCTCGACTGGCGAGCACTGTAAAATTCAAACGTGGACACGAGGAAAAATTTTATGAAAAATAGAGGGAAAAGGAGCATTTTACGCGTCTACGGCGGGAAGAGATTGTGACGTAAGCATGTGGGATGCGTGAGGAGGGTTTGTGAGTGACGAACTACGACCATTGGGAGATCTTTCTCTTTTTGATTGGTCCGGCGTACCGTTGCTTAATATCCCTGTTTACTCATAGTTAAGATAGAAATTTTCAAATATTGCGGTGATGTTTAGTAATGGAAACGCCGTGGTAACGAATTGGTGAAAAAATTGACGGGACCATTGAATTAAATTGAGATAAAAATGTTCTCAGCACATTTTCTTTGCCTTTATTAATAATCTAATTCTAAGATAAGTAACAGATCTACCACTTTTTAACCGATGATTTCCCTAATGTGTACAACTAATAGATCTATCCTAATAGAGAGTCTTTTACGAGCAGTTGCAAAAACATTTTGAGTTCGGCGTTCGAATTCATCGAAGCACACGCGCATATGTTTCCGACTTTCACTTAAGCTTTAATAAAGACCCGCTTACACGATACATTAACTCGTACGGAATAGCGTGCTCAGAATGAGACAAGGGACTATTTAACTGACATGCACTCTCACGCAAGTCAACGCATTTAAACGGTTCTCATGAATTCGCATTTTGGTTTCGAAGTGTCGCATTAATAGAAGATAAACCCTGGCAATTTCAGGGAAAACGATGTGTTTAACGGAAAATAATGATGCTACCTGGCCACAAATTACCCGTGTCAAGGCGGCAAAACATCCACTGTGGTCCAAGAGGTGCATGTTTAAACAAGCGTCAAGCAGTCATTTAAAATTGTTCGTCTCAGATACCAGAACGGGTAGGTATCCTCCCACTTGGCGTCACACATGGGACTCCATTTCCGTCCAAAGATCAATAATACATATATATAGTTCTCGCAAAAGTTCTTGGCGATTGATTTTGGGATGTGGACTACGGAACTTTCAAAATTCTGTAAAACGGGGATACGGGGATTCGATTTAATCATTTTTGAGATCATGATATTTTAACCTTTTGCCAATTAGCCTTGCTTGTACGCGCCTCTTGCCTTTTTCGTGAAGTATTTTGGTTCCCCTTCCTGTCTCTGGCTGCCTCTCTATACGTCCTTTCGTCCTTTGCCTCCTATTCCACATCTCTCCCTCATTGTGGCTAAGGTCTAGAGCAGGAGCTAAGATTGAAGTTAGACATCCACTCACACAATCTGGATAAAGACACTTGTCTTCCGAGTCATTATTGCTCATTATTGTTAGTTCAAACCTAAGATTAGTTGACTACAACCCTCCACCCTTCCCTGCCTAGCGCTAGTTCCGTCACCTCCTGGTATATTTTCCTATGTACTTACTTCTTTATTTGATCCATTAACTTATTCCTGGGTCTTCCTGTGGGAACTTTTCCCTCATTTCACCTTCATTTATGTTCTCCACAAATCCGTTTTGTCTCCGGGTGTGTCCAATCCACCTTGTTTTTCTTTACTGCATAGTGTTTCATACGTCTACGTAATATCTTGCGAGCCACCACGAGGGTGTGTGGCAGGGGGTAAGGATCACCAAACATGCACTATTGACATGCAACTAGGATATTTTATGGAGACATGCTAGATAATAGGGTCACATGCAGCTAGATGGTTAGTATCTACATAGTAAGAAAGGAATTATTGGTTGTTATTACATGCATTATTCACTACAGACTAACTATATTTCACTTACCTATCCCTTTGCTACGCTGCCTATTGTTCTCTCTTATAGTACGAGGGAAAAATGACATTTTAAATCTATGGGTACGACAATCTATCTCTCTAATCTTGTTAATCTGATCAAACCTAGCATAATACGCAGGGGTTCTTAATATATATCTAACGTCATCTGTAAACAAATCGGTTTCGAATTTACTTAAAAGGTTTTACCTAAATTTTAACATGCGTTCTGATAGTAATTCCCATCCTAGTTCTTTTATTAAACTCATCACACTTATACAATTATCATAACGGCCTTTAACAAATGTAGCAAATCTCCTTTGCATACGCTATAATTCTTTTATGATACCTTCCTCATACGGATCCCATATACCAGCGGCATATTCTAAATGAGGCCTGACAAGTGTAAAATAGCTTCTTTCTCGTACTTTCTCGTCGTATTTGCCTATAGACCTTTTTACGAATCCTAATCTACGGTTTGCTACATTAGTTATTTCCCTGATGTTTCCCCCATGACATGTCTTCAGTGATGGTGACTCCTAAGTATTTAATAGATTCTACGTTTGTTATTTTCTTATCTTTGATGTAATAATTATTCCGGGGAAAGCCGTTCTTTTTCCAAAAGTTCATTATCGCACATTTCTTCAAATTTAATTCTAGCTGCCAAGTATCACAACAATCATCAATCGCATCTAGATCCTTAGCTAAAGACTGACTGTCCTCTTCATTTCTAATCTCCTTATACACTACTGCATCATCGGCAAAAAGACGGAGCTTACTATTTTTTACTACTGTATTCAAGTAATTTACGTAGAGAAGAAATAAAATTGGGCCTATCACGCTTCCCTGGGGAACACCTGATGTAAGTTTTACTTCTCCCGAGCTGACACCATCTAATACCACCCTTTGAACGCGTTCATGTAAGAAGTCTCCTATCCAGCCTACTATCTATATTAGAGTACATTACTATATTATAGTATATTACTGTCTATCCAATATGATGCTAACTTTGCGAGTAACTTGCAGTGGGGAACCATGTCAAAAGCTTTTTTAAAGTCAAGAAACGCTGCGTTTACCTGTACGTTACGTTCTCCAGAAACTAAAATACCATGAACAAAAAGACCTAATTGAGTTTCGCAAGACCGTCCCTTTCTGAATCCATGCTAGTTTATTATCAATAAATCCTGGCTGTCGAGGTGTCCCATTATTGATGTAACTATTATATGCTCTATAATTTTACATAATAGTGACGTTAATGATATTGGTCTATAATTACATGGCTGTTCCCTTTCGCCGCTTTTAAAAATTGGGGTCACGTTTGCTATCTCCCAGTCTATGGGAACAGCGTGTTCTTCGAGGGATTTGTAAAATATTACTTTAAGATACGGAGCCATTTCGAGAGCTAATTCTTTATACACACGAGCTGGAATTTCATCAGGACCTGAGGACTTGTTCGGGCTAATGTTATTTAGTAAGGATACGATTCCGCTACAAGATATATCGATCGAGGGAATTGGTTGCTGAAATCGATCTGGTATGGTTTCGTGCAAACTACGCTTAGATTGATTAAAAAGGCTCTGAAAAAAATAATTCAACAAATTACCCTTATCTAAACTGGAAGTTGTAATTTTGCCTCTATCGTTTTTCAAGGAATTAACCGTTGACTTTTTAGTTCCCTGTACTTCCCTAACATATGACCAAAATGCTTTCGGATTTCCCTCTAGTTGTTCTCCGAGTACTTTTCTCTTGAATTTACTAAACGCTTTTATAAGGGCTGTTTTTTCGGCTGCCTTATAAATTTTATAATGTTCGATTTTTTTATAGATCGCTATTAGCTATATTTTTCTTCATTTTTCTTAGTTTCGCGAGGCTGACTCGTTGGCATTTTCAACATTTTCTAACCTCCGCGTTGTACCACCTTGGTTCCCTATTCTCATTCTTATACTTATGAGCTATATATATGGTCCTTTCTCTTCTAATCTTCTGTGTAATTCATCATTTCTTATTTTGTCCATCCATTTTATCTTCAGAAATCTCCTCCAGCACCAGGTTTCGAAGGCTTCCAGTCATTTCTGGTCAGCTTTCCCGATGGTCCATGCTTACGATCCATACTGTGCCATGATCCACACGAATGTTTTCACATGCTCTTTCCAGGTTTGTAGTCCTATCGTCTTTGAATACAGCAGTTATCTTTTTCCCATGAACGCCTTCTTAGCTTGGGATATTCTCCGCTTGATGTCCGTTGTACTTCTTCCGTCCCACATAAAGGTGCTTCCGAGATAGGTGAAGGAATCCACTTGCTCTAATTCCTCTCCCCTCAGGGATTTCTACATTAAGCTTCTCTCTTCCACATACTATGATTTTGGTCTTCATCTTACTTATTTTAATGATGTACTTATCGCTAGTTTTATTCTAAATAAGTTATTAGTTCTCTCAAACACGAATGCATTTTGAGCTCGCAGATTTAAGCCACTAAGAATTTTATCGCTAATGTCCGGGGATACAGCCTTAAATTCTTTCTCCAGCTAATGTCGACCTCCTGTAAACAAAACATATATGATATTCCAGCAACATTTGTTTCATACGTTTTTTGCGTCTTCTGTGTTACAACTTAGATGCAAATGAGATTGAACGAGAATGGGTTTATGAGGTAATACTTGGTGGCTTTCTCATGGGGCAGGAGAGGAACGGACGTCTGACGGGAAAAAATGCCGGCGGTTTAGACGTCGAGCGAGTCACAGAGCTAGACGGATGTGCAGCTCTCAATGAAAATCCGTAGCAGCGCCACTAGCGTATCTCAAGGGAGGCTGGCAAGGGATGCTCGGCAGTTTTGATACACTATGAATAAGGGGAAGGAGTGAATGGGGATGGGTTCAGGTCGAGTAGAGGGGTCAGGTGATGCAGTGGAGGGATATGCAGTGAAGTGGAGGAGGCTTTGGGGGGAGGGCGAGTGTTGCTTCCCCTCGTGGAGGGCCGAGCAGAGATGGGAGGGCTGCTTTCGAGAAAGGAGTATGGCTGGGGGTGATTTAGTGCTCGAATGTGTTTGCAACCCGTGCGCTGGAGGCGAAGAAGGGGGTTAGCTCGGGATGAGGTGATGTATGAGGTGGAAGAGCCAAGGGAGGAAGGAATGGATGGGGAGAAGGGTGGTGGGGAGAAGAGGAAGTAAAGTTCGTGGAAAGGAGGAGTGAGTGAAATGTTGGAAAAGCCAACGCCTCCTCCACTTTCGTCAGTTTTCGAAACCGAAGATTGGTAACAGCACCTCTCCTCTTCTCTCCACTCAATTCCGGGCTTATTTGATTCCGAACCCTTTTTGAGGGTCAGTCACCTCGCATCTTTCTTCGTTTGACCTTTAATATTTCCGCTGAATTCTTCTCCATAAAAACTCCTCCCCATCTGTCGACTAGTCCCTCAAGATCACTCCGAGCACGCCCGTGAGATTGATCTCAATCGACTTCGGCAGATTAGCATGCAGGAATGACTTTTATATTGGCCAATTCTTGTGATGGAAATGATATTTGAGCCTTTTGGTTTTCAAGTCTCATCGCGGACGATTTGTATTATAAGAGGAAACATCACATAAAGATGCTCCTTTTCCGAAGAAATACGGAAAGTGATGGCTCCTATGTGTTTTTATTTTCATTTTTAGGTTTTATATAATTACTTACCAGCATTTCCAGATGCTAAAGTATACTTCCATCAAATATCACGGTAAGTTTTTGGAATCATGGTATTTTTGTTTTGAAATGACTAGATTTTCATGAAGAGGAAAACATGCTCGGGAAGAAAACGATGGTTATGGTTACACGGGGTTGAGAGGCGATTATCTCAAAGCGTCAATTTTAATTGTTTTGCCTGAATTGGTTATAGTAAACCTCTTATCAAATTCCCACTACTCCGAATTTAAGCATCAGCAATTTGGATAGATACCGTAGAAAATTTCTAACAGCACTCTACTCGCCTTTGCAGTGCGTTTTTCCTGGATTATTTTTTCTACAAATGCGATTGGTGGGAAGAAATTGAGAAGTGTGGGCAAAGGATGGACATGAGAAAGGGCAATTCCCGCTTTCTAACCAAGATCAGAACCGAGCACTAGAACTGTCACTTCACTCCCCTTCTCAACCATTGGGTTATTTCATTTTTGGCCCTTTTTCAGACGAAGTCTTCCCATTTTTCTTCGTTTTCCATCGGTGTTTCCTCTCAGCTCTTCTTCGTGTAGCACCCTTACTGAATCAACTCTCAAAAAACAATTCTGCACATCACTAAAACATTTATCGACATCGGCTTGTATTGGACTGAAGTGACCTAATCACTGCACTGCAGTAGTGTATAAGGAAATTAGAAATGAAGAGGATAGTCAGTCATTAGCTAAGGATTTAGATGCGATTGATGATTGGTGTGATAGATGGCAACTAGAATTAAATTTTAAGAAATGCGCGAACATGAATTTTTAGAAAAAGAATGGCTTTCCCCGGAATAATTATTGCATCAAAGACAACAAAATATGTAACGTAGATTCAATTAAATACTAAGACGTCACCATCACTGAAGACATGTCATGGGGGAAACACTTGTCAGGCCTCATTTAGAATATGCCGCTAGTATATGGGATCCGTACGAGGAAGGTATGATAAAAGAATTAGAGCGCGTGCAAAGGAGATTTGATAGATTTGTTAAAGGCCGTTATGATAATTGTATAAGTGTTACGAGTTTAATAGAAGAACTAGGATGGGAATAACTATCAGAACGCAGGTTAAAATTTAAATAAAACCTTTTAAGTAAATTCGAAACAGAGTTTTTCACAGATGACGTTAGATATATATTGAGATCCCCTGCATATTATGCTAGGTTTGATCATATTAACAAGATTAGAGAGATAGATTGTCGTACCGATAGATTTAAAATGTCATTTTTCCCACGTACTATAAGAGAGAACAATAGACAACGTAGCAAAGGGATAGGTAGGTGAAATATAGTTAGAGTAGTCTGTAGTGCATGATGCATGTAATAACAACCAATAATCCCTTTCTTATTATGTAGATACTAACCATCTAGCTCCATGTGACCCTATTATCTAGCATATCTCCCTTAAATATCCTAGTTGCATGTCAATAGTGCATGTTTGGTGATCCTTACCCCCTGCCACACACCCTCGTGGTGGCTCGCAGGGTATCACGTAGATGTAGATGTAATCCGTTTAATAAAATTAATGGTTGAAGTCGTAAGGAAGATATCTCGTCAATCTTAGCCAAAAATTTAATCGGGCTAGGATCATACAAGAGACTTTGTGCCGGAAGTGCTTCACATTGAGAAGAAAGGAGCCAAATTGGACAACCTAGAATAATTTGAAATTTTGAGTGCTGCCAGCAACAAAAGTGTGAAACTCCTTAATGAATGCGTTTTTCCCTCCCACTCTCCCCTATTATCCATACCTTTCCCAGCACCACCTCCCACTGACTGTGACGCACGTCTCTGACATCAACTAACCACTTCTCTCCCATCCCTCCCCCTCCCCAGATCTCTATATATTGACTCGCATGCTATGTATAGGTACCTTTGAAAATGATTGCAAGGCACTCGAAACCTAGGTGTGTAATAAAGTTTTAAGTGTTGAATTTACTAAGAGATTTTTCTTTTTCGTCATGTCTGCTAATCCACTTAAGGTGAAATTTTGTCATCAGTTGATAGTATATCAACAAGTTTCACTGTAAAAATATTTTGTCTATTTTTTCTCGTTTCATTTACACACACTTTCGACATTTTTCAGCTAGTAAAAATGTTTAAAGCATTCATTATGCACAATGAATGTATTTAACATGTCATATCTAAGAAAAGGGCTGCATAGAGATGATGAAACATACTCTTCCACAGGGCGCATAGGGTAAAACCTTCCATTCACGAGTAATGTACCAAAGGTACCAAGGGTTATCAACCATGAAAAAACTTTTCCCCGTATACTTGCTCATCCGAATGTTTTGAAATCAGTTTAAAGATTTAAGAAACTCCAGACATGAATTCACGGCACGGCACGGAAAGGCACGCTAAAATTAATTGAAAATGGGCATTTGTAATAATGTCGACGTCCTATCGCCATCAAACCTTCACTGGGTAATAAAAATTCAAAGATGTCGTGGCCCTAAACAACAAACATTTTGTTCATCCTTGATATCTTAGAGAGGAAATTCTTTGTCTGTTTCTGATTATGTAAATTTTCATGTTCTAAACAATTATATCTATTTTTCATCAGTAGATTATTATTTAAATTAAAAAGGTAATGAATTCGAATTCCGCTCTTAATGTTCTCTTAACGGCACAGATTTAGGAATTTTATGCCCTTTTCAAGATAGCTGAGTAAACTTAGTCTAATTCCACACTTAATTTTTTCTTACTGACCCAGGTTTTCAAGGTATCTTAGGTCGGTAAGTAAATTGTGAAGTACAGAATCAGACTGCTTTACCTTTTCATTATGAAGAATACTACGGATATCCACTGAGTTACGCCGGAGTTAGTGCCTTATATCCGTTACCTTGTTTTCTGAGAGGGACATTGGATAACAAAGGATAATAACTTAATTCTCATGACAGGAATAATATGCATCGGTAACTTGATATTCAGTGCCTTTTAGAATACGTTTTGATCGATCGTGGGCCTTTTTGCCGAAGTGATTGTTTTCAGTGTAGATCTTAACAAATTTCGGTTGGTGAAATGATATATAATTAATCTGTCGAGTTCAATTGAGTTTTTGTGCTTACAAAGAACCTGATGTGACGTGCATAAATGTCCATTGCCCTGAACGCAAATAAAACTACCAAGAGTTTTAATAAGTTATAGTAAGATATTACTAATAATAGTAAGTTTAAATTATACTACATGTGTTTTTGGAAAAAAGAGCTGACACTATTCGACATCCTTAAATACAGTTCAAATTACCATGAATGAATTGACTTAATTGAAATTTCATTATCGCTAAGCTTCCAAATACTTATCAACAAGAGATATAATGGAGAATAGCTCATATTTCCTTCGGAAAGGTAATTAATTAGATTTTGAGAGTGTGTTTGGTCGTTATTTCCTAAGTTGAGACTGCTGAGAGCATGAAGGCAAATATATTTTTAAAATATGAGGGTGGTGGAAGGAGAAAACTTATATATTAGCATTAAGTTTCTGAAAACCTCTATCAACGTAGTAATTTTATTTTTCGGAAGCTTTCGAAGAAAAGTCAATTATTGTTACATCATTATATTATTCGAGGTGTTGCAATGCACCAAAAGAGCATTGAAATCCTGTTTCATCGATTTTCAATACTTAAACATATCTCATTCAAATTTCAACACAACACGAATTTGCAGTGTATTAAATTAAGTGACTACGTTTCAGTCATCTGAATTAAAGTGTTTTTATCATATTCCTAAACTCGCTGCTCACCGACCGAAATAGAACGCAAATTTTAAAATGCTACACAAGTTCGTTACTTACAAACTAGAAAAATTCTTTATGATAAGAAGACAATATATAAGTCCAAAGTGACAATGAAGTCAATAATATTCCAGTTTATCCTTTACATATGTTTTGGCAAAAATTTAGAGATGATTTAAGTTCATAGAATACAAATCGGAAGACATGCATCGCACAAAATGAACGCACTCTATTTTGGAATATAATAAACTTGGAAATAATCTTCTCAGGAAGTGTATGAGTATCCCTACAAAATTAAAAATTGTTAGGGATTTATAAAGCGCTACAGAATGACCATTTTAACTGAGACAAAGACAGTAAACAAAATGAAGAATGCTTTAGTAGGAGCACCTGCTTAAGACACTTAAAATCTGTGAAGACTCGATAAACAGGGCACCTATGTCTACGCTGGAGACAATTTTTCGGAAGTTAACCACACTTCCTCATATACACAAGCCGAGAGGAATTTTGGAGCATGATTTATGACTAAATTTACATCTACATACTACCCTACGAGCCACCTCATGGACGTGTGGCAGGGGGTTTTAAGTCACCAGCCGTGTGAAGATGTAAGGTTTTGGGAGGTAAAATGGTGACGTGCATTACAAGATCGTTGGTATAGAGAGTTCAGTTTTTATTGTACGCTGAACGAACAAGTTTTTGTACCTATCTGTTCGGCAACGTAATCTCTCTTATTTTATCACTTCTGTGAGGTCTATAAATGCAGTGAGGTATCATGACTATTTTCTGTGTCGGTCTGAAACACACCAGTTCTGAATTTCTCTTGCAACCTAGGCCTAGCGTGTAGCCTCCGAGTCTCTAGGGGCTACCACTTATACTCCTCTAAAAGTTTTGAAACACTATATGTTTGCTCGTAGCAGTTTTTAACAAAGCGTGAGGATTTTCTCTCTATTTTATTATTTTTGAATTAAATGTTTATGACCAGGGTCCCAAATGCTCGCAGCGCATTCGAAGTGTGGCCTAACCAGAAAAAAATAGCATCTCTCTTTTACTTTTTCGTCCGAGGATCTCCCTATTATGCTAAACGAGATATGATAGATGAGAAGAATAGAACTTAACACAAAGTAAGATGTTTCCAGGAAGGAGGATATTTCTGGACGGATGAAAAAATAAAATCGACAAAATACGAACAAGAAAGGCTTCGCTAAGATGTAAACATCACTGTGGCTGAGGACAAAAGGGATGGGAAGATATGGGAAAAGATTTGAAGATTAGGGAGAGGAGGACATGGGGAAAGATGTAGAGGAAGAGGTGGTTGGATTGGATTTTGGGATTCGGAAGAGACAGATGGATGCTCAGCGCTCCGCGGATTGTAAAATGTGATTTAATGCATCTGGATGGATGTGTGCGCGTGAGAGGGAAAGAGAGAGGATGAAGATTCGGAAGCAGGACGTATGAGGGACCGGGTGCGGAGACGAGGACGCGGATCTGCTCCCAGCTTTATTTGGAATTTTTTCATCCTATCCACCCACGTGAAAATACGCGTGACGGCTTGGTAGAGAGTTAGCGGAATCCGTGATGGAAAGTGATGGAGGAGAACGCTGAGCCGTCGGTCTCTTTTTTTCCCACATGGCTTTCATCTGTTAATAAACAAGCATTGTATCCGGGGGATCGGTTGGTGTACCGAGGAAGAGTCCCTGGGGTCGATTCTCGAAATTCTGCGATATCTATATCTACATCTACGAAATACCATGCAAGCTACAACTAGGGTGTGTGGCACGGGGTTATTGCACACCAGGCATGCGGCACTCATTTCATTTCAAATCAGAACCGCGCACGTACCCCCGAATGCCTGGCGCAGGCCAAAAGCGGTCAGGGCAACGGTACGTAGCCAGACCACAAACCAGGAGAGTGATACGTAGAAGAACATGCTACCATGCAGCACTCTACTGAAGATATACCGACTGGTTATTATTATTAATGTGAAAAATAAATAGCACATGAAGGTACTAAGACAAGCAGGAGTATATCATGCCGGAGATTAGATACTGAGTGCTACTGAAAAAACTATTTAACCTAGTCAGTATCCTAGAACTAATCGACGCAAAAACGATATTTATTGCATGATATGAATACAAGCAGTCTTTTTATCTCGTAGAAGTATAATCGCGTTTCTCACAGCTTTCTACACGAGGTAATCCATAATGTCGCCCGCGGAAAAGATTCGACTGATTGAGAATATCACTAACTCGATGAAACTATGCGATAAAAATATTTCTGCGTGCAAAACCCATCATGACTTTATGAGTCATGGATTCAAAATCCTTAGGCCTACATCTTAATTTCACTTGTGGTGTAAATGATTCAATAAAATAAATATCCCTTTTCGAGAATAATTCCAGTGTATTTTGGCGGAAGACCTTCCAACATTTCAGATATCAGGCTATTGAAATAAAGAGACACGATTGATTTCTACGCTTAGGAATTCGTGTAGCTGATCATAACTCGACGGCGTCTACCGATTTCAAGGTGTTCTGCAGTGAGTAAGTAGCCATTTATTATAAACACCGGAGAGTATAAGTTAATGTGCAATTAAAACACCTTGATTATACGACCTATTATGAAAACCATGTCGGTTCCTAGAAATTTAACTATGAAAACATCAATATGGTCTTCGCCTTTGAATGGATTGAATGTGCATGCATGGCAGCAAATGGAGCCAGTAACGAGCAGTAATTCAGCGAAAAATAAATTATAAAAGTTTGGAACACCTTGGTTTGTTTCGATCTGGGTGGTTCTTCCGCTGGGTTTACCTCCCATGCTTTCACGATACAATAATTTTCGGTCTCAGTTGTTAGTTATCCTATTAAACACATAGATAATAAACCTGGCCTCCATTATTTCTCATGCATACTGTACGAAAAATTACTGATAGGCAATACGATAGTTTTTTTGTCTCATTCAGGGAAAGATTAATCTAAATTTTCTTTCCACCTGAGGCACGCGTCTCTGCAGTATTTTGTAAGGTGGCCTGCTTGTGTAGAAGCATAGAGGTAGAAGATACGGAATCTTATGCGAAGAATTATGACAAATAGCTATTTCTAACTTAACGAAATACGAGTATGAAACTTGGGTAATAGCAAAAGAGAATGTAGAGCGAATAGATGATAAAAATACATTATAATACTAAGAAAACGAGAAACCTAGTTATTTAGAAACGAGGGGGAAATTCGCTTCGTAGGAAAAAGGAGATAAATAGAAGTAACGAACACCGTAAACCGGAAGAAGTCGGTTAGCGGGGTGATGATGGTACAAACAGAAAAATGTTGAATCTGAAAGTAATTGGCGGACCTACAGAAGACGATACTCGGAAGCGGAGGCTAGTCTATGTACTAGACTCTAGTTAGCTAAACCAGACAGTTATCACGTTATCACCATAACATCGCCAAACCTTAGTTCTTGAGCTGCCCTGATAAATACGATCGCCGAGCAACTATTTTGCCATCCGCAAGTAACTATTTGAGGGTAATAACGCGTTGATAAAGCGTAGTTTTAATTTCCTAAAGGCCGAAAAATGCAGTTGGAGGGGTAAATACAGTGTATTCACGATTAGTGTGTATCATACTATTTCGCCCGTCTAGTTAACAGTTATTCTCGATGCTACGGAATTACTAAGAAAAATAAAGTTTGACGTGTCATCCAATACGTTTTGGCAATGAAGTATTGATAAAATTAACATTAATGAAAGTTAATTTCAAAATTATACCACAGCTTTATTACACCGACTGAGATTTTGACAAATTTTGGTCATTTTCGAAGAACGTATATTCACTTCGGCGAGCTTATAAATGTTAAAATATGAATATGCTCGAAAAAAGGAACTTATGCACCAAAGTATTGGCGTAAGTTTGTCAAAAATTATATCTGTGTTAAAGCTGCATGGAAATTGACAAGGTATATTTCATTATGAGTTAATTTATTTACAAAAAAATTAAAAACCGAAAACCTTGCGGGATAAATCAAGGCGATGGTCACTAAAAGATGCAATGATATTTGGAATGGTTCTAAGAGCGCTTTGCAGTGAAAATATGACAAACACACAGGATTGGTTGCCCTTTCTCACAGGCACATGATCTGTAGAAGGAGCCCGATAAAGCAATTTTCGATTAGTTAATTGATTTGATTTGAAGTTTCCCAAGTAAACATTTCGGAAACATTTCCCCATTAAACATTTCCCCAGCAAACATTGAAGAAAAAAGAAAGCTGAGTACAGAAGACCTAAATATCTCAAACACTGTACCGACTTCCCCCGCGGTTTACGGTATTACTTCTACTTTTGCGATTAGGAATAGATTAAAATCGAATATCCGAATGTACGATTTGAGCATGTTAGTATCTTACGGCCTAAAAATATTCTTCTTTCAAAATAAAAGCCGCATGATGTCCATCCGGCTTCAGATTGCGATGAGAATTGCTGCTACGAAGGGCGAGCGCATCAATTTGATTACATTAGAGCAGTTGGAAGCCATTTCCCAGCCATCAATTACCGCAAAATGCCGAACGTCAATGGGTTTTAAATCCCATTTCAAAACTGGATCCAAATGAATTAAATCAATCTACAAATAAAGGGCACTTTTTTTAAAATAGTCATTAAGGCGAAATGGAAATATGCACTTGTATTACAGACATATTCAAAAATGGTTTCTAATTGGTCCACATGCTTCATACAGTTATGATTGCTTCTCCAAAAGACCATTTATTTTTGGGCTGTCCTACTTTTGCCCAGAAATAGGAATACCTTTTGAAATGGAGCCTAAATCCTATCATATATTCACTTTTGTGTGCCAACTCATCCAATTATGTTCATTGTTTTTCATTCTAGCAGGCCTGTTAACGAAGATTATTCAGGAGCAAGCCGGATGCTCTAATTTAGAGATGTTAAAATCGATAACTTGTAGGTCTTGATCGGAGCATACGATTGTTTAATGCTAATTATAATCTTAGCATAGAAGTTGAAGAATATAAGGCAAATATTACAGCCAAATGGTAATATTTTGATCAAGATTATATCAAAAAGCTTCGGAAACTTACAAAAATTTTCTATTTTACTCCTTATTCTTTTGAAATCACGCAATCGAAATAGAAGAAAATAAGGAGTTTATTATCGTCAATGATTGAGTAAATTGTCTTTCAATAAGTATAATGTTGAATCGCAAGTATTTTTCGGAAGAATAATTATCATATATAAGATGAATACTGGCCTAGTTGTTTACCATTGGTCTACGGATTATCTTTAAACTCAATTAAGACAAAACTATGGATTTTTTTCGATTAATTCGGCCAAAATCACTTCTCTACATCTACAGTGTCATAAAAATGAACATTTTTATGAGTAAACATTGTCAGATTTCGAAAGTAGGTCACAAAAAAAATCAATGCTTTCATTTGTTAAAGTTCTGGTTTTCCTATTTATTTTACACTCAGATTCACACTTTAGTTTTCAATCTTTAAGGACTTTTTAGAACTCCTTTGTCAAGTTTTTTGGTATGAAATCTCTTTTCCTCTGTTTTTATTTACATGGCCAATATCAGAACTGAAGAGTTTCTGATAGCAGTCATATATTTATAAAATGAATTTCAATTTTTTACTGTCTACTTTTTATATTAGAAATGGATAGAGTAAATTACAAATGCGATATAAATTTCATTCTATCGATGAGAAAAAGTTCCACTTCGCTGTTTTGAGTGATATTCAAGAAATACCGAATGGAAAAATTTTGAAGTGGCTCGCTCTCTTCCACAAAAAAAGGTGGCCTTAGGATTCATTTTCAAGTACATAAGTGATTGAAATGGAAAAAAAAATCCAGGGAGTCATTCTGTGAAATATACATCTATAAAGGGAGGTAGGAGATCGACCTCCATCAAAACCTGTAATTCGGAATACATTAATAATTTCCTCCGTACCGTCCTATCATTACACACATCTTTTGAACGAGTTAGATACATACATTGCTGTACGAATACCTTTCTGTTCATAAGCCTCCCCATATACCTTCATCATCATCTGGTGTTCTGCCTGCTGGCAGGTCCCCTACACCACTCCTGTTTCCATCCGCTTCTGTCCCGAGCTTCTTTCTTTGCTTCATCATAGCTGATGTTCTTCACCTGATCCACCAATTTAATTCATCTCCTTCCTCTCTTTTTCTTTCCTTCAATTGAACCCTCAAGTTCCACAGTTATTATACTTTTCCCTCTCATCACATGCCCCACCAGTTTCCTTTCCTTTTCCTTACTTCCTTTAGGAGCGATCTTCCTTCTTTTACTTTGCTCAAAACCTCTTCATTTCTCATCTTATCTACCCATCTTACTTTTTCCATCCTTCTCCACATCCACATTTCATAAGCTTCTATTCTCTTCCTTTCCCTCTTACGTAATGTCCACGCTTCACATTCATACATGAAAACGCTCCATGAATAACATTTAGCTAGTCTCTTTCTCAGCTCCAAATCCAGGCTTTTATTGCATAGCAAGTTTTTCTTCTGGCTGAAGGCCTCTTTTGCCATTGCTATCCTTGCTTTTATTTCTGCAATACTTCTCCAGTCGTCTGTCACTATCGTTCCTAGGTACCGGTAGCTTTTCACTTATCCTATTACCCCTTCATTTATTTTCACACTCGTATAATTTTCACAGTTTACTGGCATCACCTTAGGTATATAAACCTAGGTTTACCTTCATCCCATATCCCTTCATCCCTTCTTCCAAACGTTAATCAACCTTTGAAGTGATTGCATATCATCTGCTAATATTACCATGTCATCTGCGAATCTTATACTTCTTATCTTTCTACCTCCAATGCTGACTCCTTCCTCTCTTCCATCAAAAGATTTATGGATCATGTCCTCAACATATATATTGAACAAAGTTGGCGACAGACCGCATCCCTGCCTTACTCCTCTACCAAGATCCACCCATTCTGTCATATCCTCATTTATTTTTACTGCAGCTTTTTGCCTCATATATATACCTTATCACATATATCATATATCTACCGTATACCTTATCTTATCAATATTATTGAACCCATTTTACCAAATTTTATAACACAATTTGAAGATGACCATGAGATGAACCAATGTACTATAAATGGGTGAAATAAAACTACTTTATAATAAAATGAGTATTTTCTAACTTTGGAAAGTTAGAGCACTGATTACATCAGAGACTGAATTAATTTCCCTACAGTTTCTATTTGCTTTAATATTTTAAATTGGACCAGGATAAATGTAGAGTAAAAATGAGAGGTTTATTTATTCGTCTGTTATATTGTAGAAAATATTTTTCTTTCCATTCTAAAGACATGCAGTTGCCGACGGCGTTTCAATAATCCCATCGGTATTCTCAGCTTTTGGTTTTATTGATAACATTCACTTTTTATCATGAATATTGCTTTTAAAACAATGTTTTGAGAAAGTTAATCTATGCTACTATAGAACATAAGACAAGTCCGTGCAAAAGTAAACTACATTTTGGCGCCGTATGCATTACTTCTGGAAGGCATTTGAACATGAATATTAGACTATATTCATGGAGTATCTTTGACTGATGTTTCTTAGTTTGAAATTCAAGAAGTCAATATTTAAGGAACGCAAAATAATGCCTCTGGAAAAGGTTTTAGCTTTGTTTTGGTTTACACTTGTTACCATGAGAGTACCGTTGTCCGTAATGGGTTAATTGAGACCATTCAACCAAGGAAAATAAGTTACAAGGCCTTTGTTGTGGGTGATTTTGAGCAAGAATGATAACGTGATTTACGACATGCCGCCAAAAAAGTGTCGAAACGATCCATTTTCAAGTAACAAGTGATTGAAATGGGAAAGAATCCCGGGGCATCGTTCTGCGGAACGCAAATCTGTTAAGGGGAAAAGGGGGGAAGGAAGGAGATCGGCCTCCGACAACGAGATCAAAATGAAAGTCTATTCATGGCGAGGAATCGTGCTTCACGGCGGACGGGAAGAGCGTTCGAAGGAGAAAGGGTGAAATATGTCCCCGCCCCCGGTTAACCCCCGTTCCCCCATCCTCCACCTCACCCTCCCGCCTCTCCCCCCACCCCCGACCTCCCTCCACCTCACTCATCACTCACTTGAACTGAAAAAGCGCTGCGATCGCTCAGCACGGCTCACCACCACACGGAGGGAGAAGCCCTTCAAATCATTATTACGCCCATTGCACGCGAAATACGAGGAGGAGGGAGGAGAGGAGGGGTAAGAATGAGGAAGAAATATTCCCCCTTTTTCCATTTCACCTGCGGAATGAGAGATATATTGAGCCACACAACGCCAATCCACGCCTAAATGACCTAGGTCTAAATATCAAATTTTATAAATAACCATTCCGCGAGAGTCATTCTTGTCCAAAATTACAAAATGCCCCACGGCATGATTTGTTCTCTCCAAGAGATGAATGAGATGAAAAAGCGGAAGAATGCAAGACAGTTCTCTAAACTTGATCATATTTTTCAACATCGTGATACGAGGAATCAGATGCCCAAAAATACCACTTCACATCCAACTGAATCGGAGGTTATTATATTTAATGAGGAAAATCGTATTATCTTCAGTTATATCTGCTGCAAAGCTGCAGATGAATTTTTTTTATAACGGGGCTCTGATTATTATTTTATATTATTTAGCATTTATCAAATGGAAATTTATCTACTTTATCCTCCATTAGCATCTCCATGACCTCAGGGTGCCAATTAATTAGACATATTTAATTAAAATTTCGCGGAGGACACTTGTGTCCAATTTCGTAATTGAATAAAGAAAAAAGCTAAAATTTCATTCGTAAATGGAGAATAACAATTCAATATGTTATGTTGTTATTTAATGTATTCAGACAACTATTTATGGTATAATATAAAGTTTTGAACTCTCCTTTATTAACGTTAAATTGCAGAACTGAGAGTCCCATAATTATATTAGTAAATTAAATATCATAGCCCTCCAATGATCGTTTATCCGACAAAAATTTTCAACTCTTAATCCTTCGTCTGTAAGGACATTTTAAAGTCGATAACATCGAATTGATTGGATTTATTTAAAGGGCAGTTAACAGTTACTCCCATGAGCGTTATTGGAAATGTGGTTCAAATATATACATAAGAACTACGTGATCACATGTATTCACGATAAATATTGTGAAGAATATTGATAGTGGACAAAGCACTTCACAAAAACCTTGCGTTAAGTGGAGGGTTCATTGTTAAAGTATACCATCGAAGAGAGATTTTCCGGGAAATTCGTTTAAATTGACTTGTATTCTTCGTATTAACCACCTACTTTCAGTGCTCTCCGGAACTACAGCCACGTAGGAACAAATATTAGACCTTTAGATTTAGCTCTTCCTTGCTCCAGAAATATAAGACTCTAGTCATCGTGTATAACAGTCAGTTAGGAAGTGGAAAAAATTGACTTTATCCGCTTAAGCACGGAGCCCTTCAAGTCTTCAAAAACTAACTTGTCACATGTCTAAACACTAATCGTGGCTATTTAATGTCAGCGATGCTATTTATTTAAGGAAGGCAATCTCCTTTAAGCCTGCCTAAAGCTCCTATTATTTGTAAAAAAGTATGTATGAAACTGTGGAGTAAAATATATTATAACAACAGAAGAAAAAGATGTATTGAGGTCGTATTTTTATGGCACTATTGTCAATTTTGTGTCGTGAGCCTGAGCCGTAACGAAAGAATATTTCTGCGCTACAGTTAAAAATCCTTCAAATCCCGTAGGTCTGTCAATGTTCCCTTGAGGATTGGTTCTTTTCCTCTGGGCTGCTAGAGATAAGGTCGCGTTTGGCTATTCTGCGAGAAACTCATTCAATTTGTTCCATCTTTCTTGAATCTCCTCTTCCATCTGTTTGTGTAATGTAGCTAGTAATGAAGTTTCTAATTGAACTTTTTCAAAAATAGGGCATAGTTTTTCCATATTTTTCTACATTTTACGATTATGTTTTTACATTCACCCTCTTGATATTCCAATGGCACTTCCATTTGGCTGTGGAAACTAACCCGCACTTGTTACAGCTTGCCCATTCTAGACAGTTTTGGTTGAAGACTACTCCAATACTGTGATATTGGTTTCTAATCCACTGTGGTGGTAAGATATGTATTTTATCTGACCTCCAACATAGTGGTGTGCCACCCTGTATGCATACATGTGTATTACTTTTCAGCAACCTGCTATAATCTTTAGTTTAGTGCAGTGTAAAGTACTTGAATTCAGTTATGTAAGTTGATTAATTTTCAACGTTGCACTTATGGCTCAGTTTTTGTTCTGTAATTTTTGGAGCCATCTCTGATAAATATAATGCTTGTTTTTATGTCAGATTCCCTTAAAGGAGTAGTGTACTCAAGGTCACATGTTCTTTCTCGTATTCCAGTCTACTTAAGCATATCAAACTTCTTTCACCAATGTTAATCTGTGATATTAAGAATGCAAAAGTTGAAAGCTCATGTAAAATAATTCTGTTCCCTATTTTAATGTCCTTCTATACAAAATTAACGTAGTCTTAATTGTCTTCAATTTGTGCTGGTGTGGAATCCTAAATAATTAGCTGGAGCATCACCAAGGTACTAACTTGAGTGTTATCAAATCAGAAAATAAAATATTTTGGTTGCTACGCCAGACAAAGAGAATGCGAATAGGAAATTTGTGTATCATGATAAATTTTGTGCTATCCTTCTCTTGAGACCAGAATGAAAGAGCGTTGCGTTGTAAATAGCACTATTTTCGGAAGGCGTCGGGCGTAACTCAGGTTTTTACGATAATTTCATCGCACCGTTTTAGGTCCTAAGCGGACTCACTATTGGTGTTGCTATCCATAACTTTAACCTCGTAACGGCAAATGGAGTTTGGTGGCGTTGCATTATAAAAAAAAAAGAAATAAACGTATGCTTCACGCCTCGATCGAAAAATCTTGTTTTCCGGGGAACGGGAAGGAGATCGCGAGAGGTAGGTGGAAGGAGGATGTGCGTCAAGTCGGTCTTGCAGCCGTATTCTGCTTTCCTCCTTCTTGCTGGTTGCTCTGAAGCGTCACCTTCCACCTCCCCTTTCCATTCGCCTGCTTTATCTGCGCGGTCGTAAATCGCCCTTTCCCGAGCTATCGCATCACTTTTCGCGGCATCTAGCTGAGGCCTCGTGCGCTCCCGAGTAACAATCTTTTATACTAACGCCCGCTGCTCCTCCTGAAAGCGCCGTTCCTCCTCCAAAACATCTTTACCTACAAACCCTTACCTTCTTCACCTCCTCCTCGCATGGGTCTCAATTAGGATTACCTTCCCGTGATGCATTGCGGGGCACGTGCGCGGCCAAGTTTTCCTCTCCGTTGCTTTCTTGATGCATGACTCACCCTGCCGCTCTATCCTGTTTCAACAATGCCCGCGAGCCAGAAATACCGCACATGGAGAGGAAGCCCTTTGTTACTAGTTTTTCATGGTCTTTTTTGTTAGTTTGCAAGCGAGTGAGGGCTCAAATTCATTAAAATTATTTTATCCGGAGACAAGAAATAGGAATATGAAGACTTTGTTAGTTAGAGACTGCCTTCCTTAAATAAATAGCATCGCTGGCAATAAATAACCACGATTTTCCAAAGCATAAAAACAATTAATTGGAATATATCAGTCATGGAATATCTTCCTCTCATTCCAGCCGTCCCAACTCTAAATCCCACGCTTTGGTAATGGCCAGTTGGAGACTTGCTTGACCAAAATTGAGGTCATATCACCAATTAATTTACCTAATTCAAACGTAACTTTGAGTAATACTGTGACAGCACCATTACTGATGACAGAGAGTAGAGTATCAATTCAAGAGAAGCACAGTGACACCATAATTCACGTTGACCTAGTTTCCATCTGGACTCACCTGGTCAGAGGATTATTGAAGATTAGGAGAAGCTTGCAGAACAGATGTTGGAAGCAGTAAATACGAGCTTATCCCTCCAAGGGAAAAAAACATCCGATGCTGATGTAAGATGACAGTATGAACTCAAGCTATGCATTGGTTCAAAGCCTGGGTCTGTGATCAGCATAAGGCAATAGGATCAAGAACATTTAGTAATATTTTTGACTTACAACCCGATTCGCTGGCATTTGCGCAAGATCCAGTGTCGCCGATGACTTTAATACAACTAAAGAGAATGTTTTCGATGGTATTTTGTCATGAAAATGCAAATTACGTATTTGTATTATGATAAATTCCCGCTTGCGTCACACACCTTTCAAAAATTTCTTCTAAGAAAGCGGTGTATTCCAGGGTAATGACAGTAACATACTTTTCTTCTATAAAAAATTTATACTATCAGACAATTTTTAAATAAAAACTGAAATCTCTGGTTTTTGAGATATACACTTTAGAAAATGACCATTTTTCGTCATTTTTTCCAACTTTCTCAACGCCATTTTCCCAGTTTCACCGAAGGCAGAGGGATCTTACTAATTTCATCTCGACAATATACCCTTTCTTTCCGCAGCCAACAAAGTTATGAGTCTATCACGTAAACATGGAAATAGATACGAAAGGAGGTTTATGATATTGTATCTCGCGGTCAATGATATGTTTAACTAAATATGCAATTTTATCCCAAAGTTTCAGGAATACAAAAAAGCTCTGAAGGGGAATTTATTTTAATATTTCACAAAACTCCTAGTGAATAGTTACAGTTCCTTTAAACCCGCGTGATTTCGTATTAGCTGCTGGCCCCGATTCAAATCGAATCTTACCATAGTAACCACTCAAGTTCCTATAGTAACCACGGCGTTCAATCGTCTAGAAGATTGAAAGCATACATAAATACATTTCAATGGGACTTGATGGCCCGGGGACCTAAAGTAAGTCACTCATGATAAAACAAAATCGAAATTTTTGTCGTTAGGCTTATTTTATAGTCATACAATCAGTTTTCTTCTGATTACCATAATAAATGATCTTGAGGACGTATCCAGCTTTTACCTCTAGTTAAATATTTTCTAATATTTATTCAACGTTATCTAGGACAATAATTGATGACGAACTAGCAAGCACATGAAAATATGAAGCCATTTACGAAAGATTTTACTAATAGCTAACACCACAATAAAAAAAAGAATAGGTTACGTATCGGTTTCAGTTAACCGGGCTCCAGAACATTAGCCTTCAGCGGACGAGTTAGTGGTTGCAGCGCTTTAATGCCAGCGGAGAATACGCGGAAGCCACAAAGTTTTACCCAGCTTAAGATTAATGATACGATGGTAAAAATTTGATGATTATCAAGAAAAAACCAATAGGAAAAAAACTTATCTGTGCCTTTTAAGCTTCATTAACGAATGTACTTGGAAAACCAAGCCAATTACTCATTTTAAATAATACTATCGGTCACATGCACATGACGAGAAGAACATCTAATCCGAGACGTGAAGGGTTTAAAATAAAAAAAAAGATTGGTTGCGCTATTCACTACCAAGCAAATTGAACATGGGATAAAAGCCAAATTCAAGGGTACGAATAGGAGGAAAAAATTGACTACCGAATGGAAAGAGAAAACCTTTAAGAGAACTTAATTTGGCCAATCTTGAGAGAAAAACCCTTCCAAGGGAGAGAAAGGGACGCGGGAAACTCTTGTGAGGTGGAAAGCAGGATGGGCCGAGATTGGAAGGTTCCCATGTGGGCAGGGAGAGCCAGAGCAAAGGTTTGTGAGAATGGAAGAAGAGGGCTAACTTAGAGCCAACTGAATGATGCCCTGTTCACTCTGCTAGCAGTCTACAATTATAGATACAATTTTTAAGTTCTACCTCACTCGTATTCGCCTTATCATAAGAAATTTTTCTTTCTGTGTGTACCTCGTATTATTAATTCTGTGTGTACAAAAGTTTCAGGGATATCCTGATGATACTCCTGGCACCATGTGATTGATTTTTATCTAAGAAGCCATGACCTGTGACATGTTAATTCCTTAGGTCAGGCTGCAACGTTCATAGAGAGGTAGAGTACATTTGGCTACAATACTTTATTAGGAGTCAAATAAAAAATTCAATGTCAAATAAGTTAACTGATGAGTAATTGTAATCGATAATTGAGGAACTGAATTTAAAAATAAAATAATAACAAAAAGATGCTTTTCAGAATGCTACACCCTACGTTTCACCATCACCTTGTAGCTCAGAGAGGAACAATGTAGATAGATCAGGGGCGCTCGTATAATGAAAGACAAAGAGGTATAGATGGAGGAGAGAGGGTAAAAAGTAGTTCTTTTTAAGCATTAAAGAATGAAAACCTAAATAATTAAACTAGTAAATATATTAAAGAATTTACAATGAATACTCACTTAAATATTATAGTAAGTATCCAAGCAAATGTGATTATTTGATGGACGCGCGACGGAAATTTTACCACCTGGACGCGCTTTGTCGGAATTTTCAGCTTTGATACTGATTAAAGCCCACTACGGGGTTTTTAGAGAACATTTAGAGTCCTATCAGGCTGCGAGCACCTGCAGGACTGCAGGTGCTCGCAGGTGCAGGGGTGCAGCCTGCGAGCAGGGGTGGAATGTAACGCGATGATGACGATTGAGTTCGAAACTATTGTTACTAACGAGCATTTATACAGCATAAAACTAACCGTAGATAAACTAGCTAAAACAATTATAGATAAATAAGATAAACTAGGCAAAAACTATAGTAGATAGATAAATATGGAAACTTTTCTCGGATAAGAAAAGTTACTACGCCAACCGGGAGTGACTGATTCCTACTATCTTAATGGAATACCATGGTAGAAAGAAAATAAAGCAAACGGGGCAAGAGATAAAGATTGAGAGTAGAAAGGAAAGGAAAAGTGTAGGTAGGAAAGAAGTAATTTCAGCCTGTTTTGTCTCTCGAGCAAGGTAAAGATGCAGAGAGGGATCTTTCCCCGTGAATTGAGACATTAAAAAAAGCCATTTCTTTTCTCGACCGAATCCAGCTTGGAATATAGAGAGAGGAATCAAGTTGGAAACTTCTCGAAGCGAGAATTATTAGAATTCAAGGGGCAACGTCTCCCGAGGAAAAAATGTTCTTTCGTTGAGAATCAGTATTCTATCGGTGCGATTGAAGTTTATATGCTCTCACATGTACACTATAAGTTCCAAAAAACAGAGATTCCGAAAGTCCCATAAAATATATCTTTTTCTGGCGGGTGAAATGCATCTTACAACGGTTTTACATTCCAAAATTGCTTTTTTTGCATACGAGGCGTTCATAAAGTATCCTATCTGAAAAACTTATTTCCTCACTTGAATGTTACTAAATGAAGTAGACAAACGTCGTTGATTGCTTCAAAATTCGCATAACAAAGATTGAAAATTGGGAAGGATAGATAATGACCTAAGTATACATAGTTTGAGAGCACGTTGGTACTCCCATTCCACCGGTTTTTTACTGTTGGAGAAGCGTAATGTTGCGATTTTCTTTACAATCTTGTCTTCAATGAAATGAAGGTAATTACATTATTCCAAGTCGTCCAGCCCAAAATTTGGTTGAATATTCATGCAGATGACTTTATAAACTATATTTTATGTACTTATTAAAGGGAATTTTTGCAATAGCACTTGTCGCTAAATTTGAACACGCAGATTGGACACACTCACAGACACAAAGGGTTTCCAAAGAACATAATTGAAGGTAAAATAGAGGGAAGAGTCCACAGAGAAAGTCCAAAGAATAAGCTCATGAACTAAATAAAGAGGAAAGTGCATTAAAAAGAGCTACCAGGAAGTAAGGGACCTAGCATTAGGAACCTAAGCGTGGAGGGCTTCAGTCAACCAATCTTAAGATTGAACGAGCAATGGTGATGATGATATTAAGCCTAGGAAGCTTTTTTTCATGACAATTCCTTCACATGAATTAACTAAACAGAGTAACACAAGACATCAATAACATACGATTCACCTTTTCTCTCACTCCATTCTCTTTCCTTACTCCGCCCCCTGACGTTGCTGGTGTTCAAAAACCCCCTGCCATGCACCTCTGCGACCGCCCTCAGGGTAACATGTAGATATGTAAAATGTTTTTTAAAGGTTTTAGAATTATTGTGAGTGGTCCGGTTTGGACCGAAGTCCGCGACGCAATCGTACCTAAAACAGCTACCAACCACAGAATGCAAATGCAGAGTTGAGCGCACATGTGCCTCCAGACACTCTCATCACGTCCACTGCAGACAGAGAGGGAGTGGAGGTAGGGTTTTTGCAAGGGTGGATGTATGTGAAGGCGATGGATGTGGAGAGGAGGAGAATTCAAGACTGGAGAGGCATTGGAGAAGGGCGAGGACCCCTCGTAAGCCTTAACACCTGCGCTACACCTGCGCCGTGCCTCCCCTGCCTAGAGCACGCAGCACAATCAACCCTGCTTGGGGCTCTGGAGCGGAGTGCACTTCGCCTGGCGAGCGAGGGAGGAAGATTAAGGGCGGCACTCAACAGCCCTACCCCGAGAACGAATCCACGCCAGACACGATATCTCTGCCAATAAATGAAGCTCATTCTAAAATCAAACGTCGTCCGTTTTGTACGAATGAAAAGTTTGATCTTTCCGATCAG
The DNA here is from genome assembly GCA_963169105.1 of Ceriagrion tenellum. NCBI lineage: Eukaryota > Metazoa > Arthropoda > Insecta > Odonata > Coenagrionidae > Ceriagrion > Ceriagrion tenellum. Next base: position 108,342,136 of record OY720639.1, read on the forward strand.
ATTTTTCAAGATAGGTACTGAGCAAAATGCAACAAACGCAGTGGAATTAATCTAGGGGGCAGGCATTATGGAAAATAGTCCGGCTTCTGTGGAAACAATGACAACTAATCGATTACCAAAGTTAGTTAGCGTTGGGATAAGCTGAAATACTGTGGAGTGATCACACCAAATCCAATAACAAGTTGCTTCTTCGGATCGCCAATATATTTTTAGATAATAAGGTCGTAAAACTTTGGAAATATTGTATTTCCAACGCAAAGAGGCCAGGAAACAAACGTTTTTACATTGTTATTTTTTTAGTGGGACAATTTCAACTGCGTGATGAAAATACGGCATTTTTCCAGAAACTATTGTCCACACATATTACTAGCTGGGGTTAGAAAATTTGGTATCTTTTTAAGAACTAATCACAGTCAAATAAGATTTCTTAATAAAAAAATCGTCCTTTGCTTTAATAATAACTTAGTTTTTGTATTCCCAAGGGTTTGAGGCCTTCATACCGCTATAAGATACCGAAATTATGCCACTCTTATCTTGACGACTTGTGCTAATCATTTTAGTCAATTTTGGGTGTCCATTCAATTTTGAAATTTTACCCGGTAAATGAATTAAGCAATTAAAAAAATTATCCAATTTACATTGTAAATAAATCAAAAATGGATTTTATATTGTAAATTGGTCATATAATCACACATTTGGTAAATAAACTTCTGTCGATGTTTCGATAACCAAGAAACTAGTGAAGGTAGCACAAGGCATTTTCATATATGTAAGTTATTATATGACATCAAGTGCCGATTATTTTCTCTGGTGATACGTCAGCATTTTATGTAGTAACTTCCAAATCTCATATCATTTGTATTGAGATTTTTCGGATAGTACAATATTACATAATTGCTGAACCCTTGCTGAGTACAAGGGATGTTGAAATTTTATAATGTATCAATAGCACAATTTTAACACTGTTTAAGCCTACGCTATGACGTAATATGAGCCTCACCTCTTAATTACCGCAACGGGTGGAGAGAGTTTTCTAATTGTCGGATGAATATAGGATTCTATAATTTCTCGTTGCGGCTGAGGAAATGAATAGATGCAGGAACAATCGAGTGGACCAATTTTTCTCATGATCCAATATGATTAAATTGTATCATTTATTTCAGGAAGAATATGAGGAGAATTCCCAGAGGAGGAAGCATATGTCAACCAGAATAATGGCTATTCCCATGCTAAACAAAGGCACACGGGCCCTCGGTACGAAGTCCATTGTAATAAATTTTACCAGAGCAATGAACAGTTTGGAGACAAACTAGCTCCACAAGAGCTGACCATTAATCATGCTATATGCCTAGACTCTACATTACACTTCAAAATAGCAGTGCAGGCCGAGCACAGCAGGTAAATTTAATGACTCGCCTGTGTGCGTGTATTCCTATGGATCTAAGGTGATTGATAAAGTACTTCATTTTGGATTGAGGTCAAAACACACATATGGGTATCGGAACGTTCATTCATGGGCTGACGGATAGAGGGAATCAAGGGAATATGAGTCTTTTCACGAAGTCAATGACCTAAATATTTTACAAAAAGTGGATATTTCCAAAATCCCCTACTTTTTCAGGTGAATCACCAATTAAACGGTTCATGTATACCCATCCTTGCAACGTTACACGAGATGTTTTTCAATTCTGGTAATTCCCATGCGGCTACTTCCAATCTTTTGCTTTTGCACTGAGTCCAAAAATAAATCGCAGGCACCACTTTTATGAGCGATAGTTCTTTCAGTCCGTTTTGGAACATATGACTTTCAACGTCCACTACCAGATCTCTGCTGCGATAGAAATAAATCGAAACGAGCGACCCGCACAAGCAGTAACATAAAGCAGTATATTAGGTCTCCCGGCAGACTACGATTTCCTTTCTGGATTGGCTTTTCTTACTTCACTCTCCTTCAGTGGTCTGTAAAAAAATCAACATGATTGAAGTACAACTTTTGTCTCAAGGAATTGGGCTTTGGACAATTGCCAGAAAGTTTAAAAATTATTCGGCCGATGTAAATATGAGCTATTTGGAAAACCTAAGGATTAACAGCAAGCATTAAATTCTTGAATCGGGCCTTGAAGATATTATTTCTTCCCAGCTTTCATTGCAATCCTAATTTCCTCATAATTCCATATTTTAACGCAACTCAGTATTTTCTTGGCTTATTCATCGTTCATGAGTAAACTATTTTCAATTTTTATCCCAGTTTTGGTTATTTCTCTATTAAACTGTCTTTCAAGGTAGCTTATATGAGTCCGTTATATCAGAGGCCGTGTCTATTAATTTTTCAATCCCTTCGAAAATAGACAAAGGATATTATTCACAGCCATACATACGGGTGCAAATATATACACCGATAGGATGGCATTCTCGACGTATTCATTTAGTTTCTCTCATTTTTCTTCAACAGCTAACATTCCTTTGTAGGGCCTTTTCGAACTTCTCCAGTTGTGAATTCACTTTGTCATAATGGGCATTTTTATTCTGCTAAAACACATCATTTCCATTCCCTCTACCGTTTTTGTAGCAGCTGTTATTGACTGCGACTCAATACCCATTTCTACATACACTTAAACACGAATTCTTACTAAAATAGCCGCAAATAATAGTCCCCTGTGAATTGTTTTCATTCAAGTCAGGGGGAGTTTGCAAGGAACAGTTAGGTGACACACTTTGGACTGATGGCCTAAAGGTTGAGGTGTATATTCCTTAAAAACTGGTAAGGTTGAGGTCTAACTAATATCTAGGTCTAGGTTGAGGTCTAACACATATTTACTCATTTGCGATGAGTTACCGACAAACATTCACTAAAAGCATTCACATACGCTTTATTGAAGGGGGGAACCCGACTATATTTCCACTGGATATTGCTCAATATTAATTCATCCATGAGAGAATGAGCATCGCTCTTCGGTACAGAACGTCTGGATCTATTTTTTTCCCTTCAACGACCAAATAATTCGACTGAGTTCATGAGCGGAATTCATACGAATGGATATGATTTTCAACAAATACTTGTGGAGTACTTTTTGTTATTAATTGATGTGAATTTTGGCACTGTTGTGGCCTTCCATGCTCCAATTCTGGTTATACCACGTCCAGCATATTCAGTGTTAGATTTATTTCGGGAAACGTTTAATGCCGCATTGTACTTTTCTTGCAGCTTATTTGAATTATTTGACTGAATTGTGCTAGATTTAAGCACTTGCTCCGGGAAATCCCAGTCCCTTAGATTCCGTCGTTGCATACTTGGCTGTGAAAAGGCATTGCCGCTCTCCAGTTTGTAGAGTGCTCCTGACACGAGGACCTATGGATGCTCGAGTGAGTTTTCGCGCCTCCCCCCTTCTCTCTGCGAGGCGAATGAGGCGGCAGAGACTGCCGCTATTGATTTCGCTTGGATGATTAATGAGTGATAGCGTCACCGGCACACTCCTGCCTCGACACGCCGGGGGAGATTCAAACCAAAGCCTTTGACGACCGTGGGTGTGCAACAACGCAGTCCTCATCCAACCGCTGACCAAAAAGGGCCTTTCCTTCCTCCGTGAAATTTTATTTTTTTGCGTGGACCCCCAAAAATAAATGATGATATCATTAATAACCGGACCGGAGAGGAACACAGCCGCACGCGCTCTGCAGGCCGGCGCGGCGCAGCCAGAAAAACAGTAGTGACGTTGAGAGATAGACCATTGTGTGTGTAGCGTCAAAATTATGGGGTGGATTTGGTCAATTAATCGCATCGTGGGATTCGTCGCGTCCATATGCCCTATAATGCAAATTCATCGCGCTTATTTTCCTAGTCCAGCGATCGTCATCATGCATGCAAATCAATTACCGTGGTTGATGTTACAATTTTTAGTGAAATAAAATCCCTAGTTTCCACATTTCCACACCACACGTAACGAGCTCGTGATTGTATACGTTGGAATACACTTTTACCTCGAGAAATGGAAGATAAACTCTATTCTCATTTGTATTCCACATATCCGTTAGCATTTGAGAATTCGATAAGCTCGAGATTTTTAAGACAATTGCTTTACCTATACATATATAACAAATGGATTACCAAAGACGGGATGCAGCCATCATAATTAAAAATATTCTGAAATTATTTAATGAATGGTAGTAGTCTGGATATCTGTCATTTTTGACAGGAAGTATTTTCCAGCAAAAATATAGCATTCAATAGATTACAAACCACCTGTATTGCTTTCCCTTCAAAATTACGATCAGACTACAAACACTACAAACATACTCTGATAAAAGCACAACTAGAGTAAAATTATGCGATTTTCTACGCATGGAATTCGAGATAATAATTTAGGCAGAAAAGCAATAAATAGTGGTTTCTTAGGAGAATTGTTTAAACTGCGCAGACTGCCATTTATGGACAGAAAATCATTTTTCTTTGGCTTTGAAATCTCACCTAGGCGAGTCATCCTAACCACGGTAATTTTTCCTCTCCAAGGCTATGATTTTATTCTCATAATCCTATTTTATGCTCACTTGTCGGATAATGTTCAAAGTGCTTAGGGCGCTGACAAATCATTCAGAAATCCATTTAAATGGAAGCACCATAATTGAATTTAAAGGTAGCTTATCTATGATGCAAATAACAGATTCAATTGATTCAAAAAAGTTCTCATTTGTTTGAAACATAAATAACTCTAGACATCTTTGATATCAAGCTCAACACATTGAGTTTTAAGCCGGTTATCTGCCCCGCCAAATATTTTACTCATTGATAATTGAAACAGATGAAAACTCTGTTACAAATCGATACTGACTGACTTTCCAATAAAGGATAAAAGATCAACATTCTATGGAAATCCATCCGTGGTCACCGCTTAAATATAGCATCAACGAATTCTTGCATAGACTGCTTCCTATTAATTCAGGGTGGAACAAATATTTACTTCCGCTAGGGATGCGGGTTTAAATGATTGATTAAATGATTCACTAAATAAGTTTTTCAGGAATGCAATCATTAATTTTGCCACTCTTGGAATGGTGAATCAAATTACCGCCGTCCACCGCGGCAAAGGTTTGTTTACACGAATCTAATATTTACCACTGATAACGTGCTATTAATTGATTTCCCAAATTTGAGTAAACATTCACACATCATGCCAATTAAGAGTCTTGTACAAGCAGATAATGGGAATATCTACTCCACAACGACCCTAAAAATATCTTAAAAACAGATCGAGGAAATTTTTTGGAATAATTTTTAGGGTAGAGAAAGCAATACTTAGAGGGAAACCATGGAAAAAACACAATAAAGGAAACATCTGGGTCTTTTCGTTCTTTTCATAAAGAATTATCGATTAAAGGAGCGATTAACCTATTTATCTGAGGGTTCTTTTTCTAATTGCGGAACTTATGCATTGGAGTACGTTTTACATGAGACAAAATGAAGCTGCAGAAGCATTCCAAAACCAATGTACTACATTAAATCGCATAAGAAGCACTGTACATACTTTATATTCCGGTACAAAGAACGACAGCTCTTCGTTTTGCCTCACATTCAAACGTCTATTCCAACGTTTGAATTTCAGTTCAACTCTTAGAAATAACAACACTCACATTAAGAAAACAATAAAACTAAAAATTTTAACACCAAAGAAGAAGAGGCATAAGTTATAAATTATTGGGACTAAAACTGAATAGATTACACTTTTAGTTTTTGCTTTTTACCGTTAAGTGTGCCATAAGCTTTTGTAAGGATCTTAATAGCCATTGAACAGCCCCAAGAGTAGAATATATCTTTCATTACTTGGTACTTGAATGAATATAAAAAAGCTTCAGCTATATGGAGTTTCTAATGTTTGACAAATTATTTTGTGAATTTAATGGATATAGGTAAATAAGAACTAAATCTTAAAACTGCACTATACTTGTAACCTCCTCCGACGTCTTCATTAAGTGTAGTTTCAAAAAAAGGAAGACTATACTCATAAAAGTGTTAGGATTATTTACTTTTCCTTTCTCTTTTTAGTTTTTTTTTTCAAAAAAATGAGAGAATTTATCGCTTATATTTTCCTATTTACCAGTACTTTATGTGATCAAATAGGATTTCCCGCGGAGTAATTTGATCATATATGTCCGAGCACCTCGATAACCCTATTCCGTCGGTACTACCACTACGAGGCGAGATCTCCACGTCGACGCTGAGTAACTACACGCCGGAGCATCATTAGATAATTGAACATTTCCACTCCACAAGTTGGAGGTCGCAACGTGATGGGGGTCTCGCGGTCACCGAGAGCGTGCCGAGACCGTTTTTGAGCGCACGCTCCGGCCGTCCTCTTCGGGCTGACGTGCGCAGGGCGGCGCGTGCGGTTTCGATCGCGGCGACAAGGGTCGTGATAGTCACGGCACGGAGGGAGAGTGATGATAATAAGAGGGTCGGCTGCAGGCAAAGCGACCATCAATCTGTCAAAGCGGTTCGATTGATGCGAAACCTCTGCGTTCCTCAGTACGCCCTTGCATTATCGGGCTCCCCGTCCCGTTTGCGGGTGCCGCGGTGAAAATATATAAATATAAGTATATAGACGTGGGGGTAGAGACACTGCCGGATGTCGAGAGACATGCTGTAGCCTATGCCCTTAAGTGACAGGTTTTCTCAAATATTTGCCAAACCCATTTCGAATATCGTGTGACGGGAATAATCATACAAATATATAATATAATATGATAAGATATGATATGATATGATATAATAAACCATTATTATACTCTGAGACAGATCCCTTAGAGCAGCAATGCGATACAATGAGCGAGGTAATTAACAAATTAACAAATGATTAAGTTCAAATTCGACTATAAATAATTACAACTACTCTTAACGAAAAACAATAACTGTTAATGTGATATAACTGAATTCAGAGATAGGTATAGAATGCTGAACAGGTTAAACTATTCTGGAAAACATTTAAAAAAATAAAGCTCCCTACAATTTAGATTGAAAAATTATCAACGAACGAGTTTTTCACAAATCAATTGGAATAGAATTCCAAAGATGCGAGGCCGCCACAGCAAACAACTTGTGAAGGTCGTAGTTCGGTGGGTTGGAAGTTGAAGGTTACTAGGTTCTGTTTTAGTAACAATTGCATGATTGGTAGTTCTTTTAAGAAACATATCCATTAGGTAGGAAGGTTGCTGGTAAAGATAGAAAAAAGAAATGTTCCAAGTAGGCATTTACGACTAAGGCTGGAATTCAACCAACAAAGTTTTTTTTATAATAGGAGGTGAGGTGTTCATCTTTGCGAAGATTAAAAATATATCGAACGCTGAAATTTCGGAGACGCTGAAGTTAAATGTTCTGCTCTGCAGTTAAATCATCATAAACAAGACCTCAGTTATCAAAAATTTGAAATAATAATGATTTGACGAGCAGTAGTCCGGTATGTAATGGCAGCAGATTTTTATGCACCTTAAGTTGGTGAAGCGTACTATTATTTTCATTTGAAATATTTAAAATATGGTCGTTATGTAAAATATGGTTGTTATATGCTCCAGAAATCTGAGAGAAATTAAGTGTAGCTCCTCTTTTCACCTAATAAAAGTGATATTCCTTGAAAAACAACGCATGCTGTCAGTTTTTGGAGTTGTATTTTGGGAAAAAGATTCAAGATAGCATTGATATCTGTTCCACTGGTATAGAAACTGAGACACTATGTGGTTATGACTTATATAGTAAATCTCAAATATATTCATGGAAAACCTGCATTTTCATTACATAGGACAAATGCTTCAAGGAGTTAATACAAAAAATTAAAATGGTATGTTGCCTCTGAGTATATTTTTTTACCTCTCTCATACAAAATGCTGAAATCCTTAAACTGATAGCATTTTGAATGATCTTAGTGTCTATAATACGAAGTGCCACGGGACTGTTGACGTTATAAATTCCTAACCAGAGGGTGGATTCCCCAAAAATCCCGGAAATATAAGATTTACTAAACAGACTTCACGACATCGAATAGAATATTCATATTTCCATTTTAAATCTGACTTCGACAATATTTTATTATTATTTGCAATAAAAAATTCCATTAAAATTAATAAACTATAAATTTATTATCTATAATGTACATAACAACAAGTGGATGGACAACATAAGAAATGATGAAGTTTACAGAGGAGTAGAAGAGGGAAGGACCATATGGCTGCACCATACAAAAAAGAAGAACCAGATGGATTGAACACACCCTGAGACACTATGAGTTTGTGAAGTATATAACTGAATTCCGTTTGAGTGATGAATTATCAATCAGTTATTTTATTCAGCCCTTGAATATATGGAGTGCAATTTCAGGAGCTGAATCATTGATGCTAGATCAGAATTTATGGAAACGCTTTATAGTTATCTCTCTCTGAATTCGTGAATCTAAAATGCCACCAGTCAAGATAATAAGCCACCCGTGGCGGACGATTTTACGGTTTTTTAATTGAATTTCTTAGATTTCTTAGATTTCTTAGACGCATCTATGCAACAACAAAATACAATTACTCAAATTCCCCATCAGAATCTTTCGAAAATCAAAGGTGAAAGGGGAAAGTGATGTATCTCTACTATCCTAAATATTTAGTGCTATTGGGAAAACTTAAAGGGGGAGAAATTCGTTCGCCAGTCCGGGATCGAAGATTATTATTTAACCATTATTTGATGCCCAACAAGCACCGTAAATGAATCTTCGAGGAAACGGTAGATATCAGATAACAAGTCCCTTCACATATTTTATTTTAGCAAACATTTGCAAACTCGTCATAATACAAAAGGAAAATCCCTATGTTTTTATAAGCAACGAATGAGGTTGCTAGCGAATAAGTTTGAAATAATATGATATCCCAATTAATATGCCTCGAAGGAGAATTCAATCAAACCTGGACATAAGACAGAGAGAAAAAAATAATAAGTACCTCCTTGGAGCCCATTTGTGCTTTTTGACGAGAGTTGGCTAATAATGCGTCTCAACCCTTTAGTATCCTTCCATCTAATTATACCGATTTGATGGCTGGGTGAGGAAAATACATTACTATAGGTATTTCAGAGGAAATACAAGCAACACAAACTGCCAAAATTTAATTAATTAGCATCCCAGCTGCGACTGGCTTGCCGAAAGCTGCCCACCTATTAAGGTATTTTAGTCAGTGCATGGGTCCTGATTAAACATGGTTGCAACGTAAATGCTTTAAATATTACTGGGATAGGAATATAGAATCAACAGTAACATTTTTATTTATTTAAGTGAATAGTTACGATAGAAAATAACATTGAACAAACAAGAAAGTAAAAGATAGCCTTTGAAATGTATACAAATGCTACATTTCTTCCAAACAAAATTAGCTAGCGAGAAGTAAAACAAATTGTAGGTTATTTACAAGTCTCAAGAAATATTAATCGCTAAGTCAGATTAAGGTTAAAGGACTAAAATCATACCCAGAAGAAAATCGCATCTAAAATTTTGTAGTATGTTGATTAGTCTAAGTCTCTAAGTGATCATCGTGACCTAGTAACCGATCTGTATAAAAAATAGGTGATGAATTAAAAAACACCTGGTTATGATTCCACGTTTGATTTGAACCAACACGACCTAAGTTTCAGTACATTATGCCATCATCAGATGATCAGAGAAATGATCAGGTGATCAGGAAGAGAATTAAGAGGTGATCAGGTGACCAGAGAATTGATATGCTGAAACTTAGGCCGTATTGCTTCAAATAAAGTGTGGAATCATAAGCAAGTGTTTTTTCATTCATTGTGAAGGAGTGCCATCGCGCAAGGGCAGAGACAGTGTCTTATATTCAAAGTAAGAGACATCGTAATGCCGTTTTATTATCTAATATAAAAAAATTAATGTTTGTTTGTTCGTCTTCTATGCGTTTCAAATACCATTACTCAGACTATGATGTAACTTTGGTGACATGTTGTGCGCGCGCCCGCAATGGTGTCTGAATTATAAACTTCATCATACAATAGGTGGGGCGCAAGTCTTTTCAATAAATGAGTGTTGACACGCGAGCTTCTCAAACAAGCGAGGAACGACAAGCAAGCTAAGATGCAGATTGTTTACAAGTTGCTCAATCACGTGCATCGGAATCGTATCAGTGAGACAATATCGCGTAAATCAAAATCATATCAGTGAGACATAATTGATGTTAAAAGGTACGCAGAATAAGATTTTGTGCAGTGGTCTCTTTGCTTTTTAAAATTTTTGCATTCCATTTTTTTACACGCTTCGCTTTTTCCTAAAATTGAATTTTTAAGATCAAAAATCTTAAATTTTTGCCCTATTTCAGCAATAGAATATTTAGTTTACTTAGAAACCTTAGCATTGGCATGGAATGGAGACTGATACCACCATATTTGCGTTACGAATCCCTGTGCAGGAAGGTGTTACGAGGATTTCATTGGACTACAAAAAACAATTGTCTTTCAATTGTTTTTTACATGGAAATGTGGGCTATGAATATATGTATGCCTACTAAGACAGAAAAAGAGGCATTAAAACGCATGCCGGGCACAGATAGTGTGCAATAAACAAAACTATTTTTGTACGAGGTTTAAAAATCGCCCATGGTATATTGGATGATTAGACACCGAATCACATAGCTTTGAGCTCACCTCCACTCAACACTGTCGAGAAGTCTCGTCGCTTCGAGGTCTCCGAATGTCGCTACAATATCTTTGCTAAAAAATCCACCAATATTTTATCGGGATCTCAATTGCTGATCTCCTCCCTTCATAAGCAACATAGCAGACGCATTCTGAGAAATGGGTACTCCCAGGAGAAGGAGAGAGAAAGTAAATTCCCAGGAAGTTTGATTAAAAAGGAGAGGGAGAGGGTGAAAGGACGTCGAAGAGGAACCCTGGGGATGAGAAATGAGGACGAAGGGAGCAAATGAAGGATTAACAGGGAAGGGTGCAGAGGGAGACGGGATGCGCCAGCTTAGCTGAGGGGTGGCAAGGATGCTTCGAATATTTATAGCCGGTATTATCGATGAATTTGAGAAAGTTTTTAGTTTCTTTTTTTTTAATTCATCCCGACTTTCGGCTTTCGGATGGATGGCGAAGATACATCCGAAAGGACGGGCCGTGCGGTGCTCCACTGTGTATGGATGCCGTCGGATGAGCAGGGAGAGAGAATTCGGGTCGGGGAAGGGAAACGAAAAGAAATATGAATGCGCCAAAAAACGCAGAAACGGGACAGGGGAGGAAAGAGGAGGAGGGAGAGAGGCATGTATAAAGCATTAGGGCAAATGGGTTTTTTCAGAGACTTGATTTTTTTTCCTCCGCGCGAGGAACGGATTATGCGGAGTTTGGTGGGATGATACGTCCTTCAATTCTTCACGGATCACAACAGAGCCACCGCCAGCGCCGCCTATGGGAAAAAGAATGCCCCATTTCGATTTCTCAGTGCGTCTGGATGAGTCACCCTTTCCTTTCTTTTCCACAACAGTGATAAGAGCATATAAATGCAATTTTTGTCGATGTAGTTGCCTATCGATTCGATTGGACGGCACGACGGTGTTCTACAGTGAGCATTGTACGTCAAAAATGCGTGAAAACTCGTCTACAGTTTGAAGAGGTCTACCAAACAAATTCGTCCTAACCGTGTTTAAGTGGGCTGTATTCCTCGGCCGAAAACTCTCTTTTAGTTCTGGGTTCTGCCGCAGGCTAGGAGAGACCTTAGCATTCTCCTCCATTGGGGCTGTCCATAATCTAAAAATCACCAAAACGGGGTGGGGTACGAAGGTTATCAACAGAGGTCCAAGTTACGGGTGGGGGGGTTGGAGGGATGTCTACGTCGGCAATGGTCAAGATTATCATAGCTACAAGAGTAGTTTTTCTATTTCTTCCCTTAAAATCATCCTCGAATTACAGATAGTCCATAGCAATCATTTTATAACCCGTTTCACAGCTTTTTCCGCAAAAAAAGAAAAGTCAGTGGACAACAGGGGAGGACAGAGGGGTCTGGATGAAGTCTATGAAGATGAAGTGTCCGCGATAGGGAGTAGGTGGTCAAAAAGTGGCCTACTTTTGTCTACGAGAATTATGGACAGCCCCATTCCCCGCTCCGGATAAAAGCGCCAATGATGTTACAGTGGCGAATTCGTAGAAAAGGCTAAACGCTTACAATGCCGTTATAATAAACATTTTTCTACATTTTTATTTTTATCCTCAGAGATAAAGGATTCCCACTCATAATAAGTACAAAGGTTTTCAGAAATGTACTTCGTACGCGTCATGGCAAACACCTGATTTTCGGAAAATTCGCGTTTCTTCCAAGGCCGAAACATTAATGTATAAATTAAAAAATGAAAAGTTAACCACTTATTGTAAATATTTATCCTTATTTTAGAGGCCTCTGCACACAGGTTGACTTCAAATAGCAATATATAGTCGTAAAATAAAAGCGCGTTGACGTCTGCAAAATCGTTATTTGCCGTGGTATACTGTCCCCATACCTTAATATGGATAGAGCCTAGGTTGATAGAGCTGGTTCAAAGTCCTATCAATTTTGTAGGGATGTAAATGAAAAGTATTTTAACTGATTTGCAGATGAAAGAAGAAATTGTAAATAGTGCCGAATTTTTGCTTTATCCTCGGAAACTTAACGAATTAAAAAGGGGCTTCAGGGCCACTTTTCCGTTCAACATGGAGTGTACATCTTTTAAGTAGTAAATCAGTATTAGCTGAAGCAACGTCTCATTCCCTCTAAAGAGAATTAGTTCATGTTTCACCAGATGTAAATTATACAATGAATTCAATAATACATATATTAGCAACTGAAAAAGTCTATTTGTGTGGCCTTGGAGTTGAAAGTGGTTCTTGTAATGTTCCACATTTTAATATGATTTTGTCGGGGCTGATTCACGATGACTGCCATTATGAATTGAAGAATGGGGTGGCACAAAATAAGGTTTTATAGATGATAAAAAATAGGTCAACTAGACAAGGGCTGAAACAGGCCATGAAAAAATAATTTCCCATTACCGGTATTTAAACCCGGATCTCCCAATTGCCGGTCAGGTGTGCTAGCCAGTTATACCACCAAGCCATCCTCCTCTAATGCAAATTTCTATGGGAGTTTATGCAAACTAGATGAATTTTAACCCTTGGTGTATATACATCCGTGCAAATGACTTTGTACCACATCATTAGTTAGTGCAATGATAGAAAATAGGTCAACTTGAGGCAAGAAATAGTACTTGGGTACCGTGGACTGATAGATGAAAACGTTTATTTTACACATGAAGAAGTTGAAGCAAGAAAGACTTAATGATTCTTATCGTCAATTTTAAAGTTTCAGAGTATTGTTGTCACTTCATTTGAGAAGCTAGACCTTTAAATATTTTGTCAAATTTAAACTTTCTTAACAAGGATCGCAAAACCACATCCGATGCATCGGCATATAAATAATGAAAAATTTAAGAATTTCCCGCTCAAAGGCAGACAGACGATGATGACTTTTTGTCTTCCCTTGTTCATCTTGTAAGCTTCGTTCATTAAAATAATCAATGCAGCACGGTTGAAGTTTGACCTAGTTTCTGCCTCACGAAAAATAAAGTTTCCCATCAACATCAACTCGCTAAATTACTGTTCACGGTTTTAAGATTACTTATGGCACTGCGTGCTTACTGCCTAATTAAATAAACACGAGGGTTTATGTATTTTGTAAAGTGGCGCTAGCGTTTTAGTACTCACTCAATACCATATTTGATTGACGGTTTTCTGAAAATCCAAGTTTTCCAATACGTGTCTTCGATATCGATCCATTACACAGTATTATCATTCTCTTGCAGTCGACAACTACGGGTCATTAGTTCAATGCTCTAATTCTCAATACAGAGATGAAAAATACATCACAGATAAATAAATTAAAGAAGCAGAATTAAAGGGAGGACGTGGACCTTTAGATGCATCGCTACGTGCATTCTTACTCATGATTTTCGACGAATAACGACGATTACTTGGCAACGCTCGTATTTTGGTTGCGCACTCTTCGTTGCTTTTCCAATTCGTTGAGAGGATGGTTCGTTAAACCGAGAATTAATATCAGGCAAGGAGCCAAGGGGAACTCCAGGATACAAGTCCAGGAAATTGAGGGTAGAACTGTTGCAAGAGTCCTTCTCATGTTTCTACCTTGGAAGAGTGGCTTTCAACTAACTTTCAATGAATATTAAAGTCCCTCTCTTTTAACTCCTGATAAATCACCCGTCTTGAATGCAGAATTTCATGTTGAGAGAAACAAAAGTACTCTATCAGGACGTCAAAAAAATGTCATCAACATTAAACCACATAAAGAAGAAAAAAGGAGAAAATATTGTACGCGTGAATTGATAACTTAATATTCACTGGTTACTTGGGTACAGTTTTGCTGCTGTACAGCTTCTGAGGCTAAAGTTACAGGCAAATGGAATTTTCATTAAAAAATATCTTGCATTTTTATACCACAGTAGATAGTACAGATTTTGATGGACTCATGCAGAAAAAACTGTCCGCTAGCTCAGGGATATCATATACTAAAAAATCATCGCAGATAATTTTTACGAGATTGACAAATTAAAAAGCAAATACCAGCCCAGGGAAAATAAAAATAAATCAGAAATGCCGACTCAAAACGATAATAATAAACATTTAGGCAGCCAACGAGAACAAAATATAAGAGAAATATTAGAGGCAGGTGAATAGCTTAATCGAGTCAAAAAGATTATAATTTGTAGTTTAAACCCTAGTACCTTTTGACTACGCATTACGTTAGCCCTCGGTGATGAAATTCAGAGATCACAAGGGAGGTGCTGCATTTAATCGAACTTAAACTACTAAAAACATTGGTGAGGACGCGCGACAAAGATACGGTCATTATCCGAGCTTTAAAGCTTGCAATAAACGTCATGCATGAAGCCGATCGAGGTTCCCTGTCCGCACCAATGGTCATTGAACAAGCCAGCGCGTGCAACCGGACACAAATCCTAGTAGTGCGTCGAACGGTCATAAAGAGACAATCCGTTAACACGCTCATCCAGGGCCGCGTCTGGGCGATCGCTGTGGTTTGGTGCCCGAAAAATGTGACCCACGATGATGGGGGACAGAGTCACTGGGATCATCAGTAGGACAGGCGAAAAAACCACTGATCTGCTGCTGTGTCAGAGTTAATGCCCTAACCGGAATATGCGGCAGCTCTAAATCATGGGTAATCGATAGATACTCGGCGGGTATATATTTTGTACGTAGAATTATTTTTTTGATGGGCTTCACATATTTATCAACTGGATCCCTAGAAAGTGCTGAAGGAGGATGCTGAAAATAAAATGGACGGTAAATAAGAAATGATGAAGTGTACAGAAGAGTAGAAGAGGAAAGGACTATATGGAACACCATTCAGAAAAGAAGAACGAGATGGACTGGACACGCCTTGAGACACAATGGGTTGGTAAGGAACATAATTGAAGGTAAAATAGAGGGAAAAGTCCACAGAGGAAGACACAAGAATAAATTCATGGACCAATGAAAAAGGAAAGTACATAGGAAGAGATACCGCTAGGTAAGGGAACTAGCATTAAATAGGGAAGGGCTGAGGGCTGTAATCAACCAATCTTAGGGTTGAACGACCAATAAATGAATCCCTAGAGAAGATAGAGAGAGGGAGATCTTAAAAAAATTATTATGTGCTTGCTGGAAAAGTATTTAATCCGATCAAAAATGGTTTAATATTTTTGTTATTGTTTGAATTGAAATATTATTTGAATATTATTGTTTATATTATTTGAATATTATTGTGCACGTGGTGCAAGTGCTGGAGATGTTAAGTCTTTTGACGACATCTACGGCCTATTTATTGAGTTAAAAAGTGAAATTAAGGAAGTTGAGAAAAGCCTCGGTAACACAATTAACAAAATATACGAAAAATTAGACGAAAGTATTAAGATAATTGGGGCTCAGGGAGTTAAACTTGATCAGTGCCTTGAAGAAATCGATACCCTAAAAAAAGAAAATCAGTGCCTAAAAAATAAAATTACTGAGTGCGAAAATCATCAAGACGATTTAGAGCAACGTGTATTAGAAAATAGTATTGAAATACACGGAATTCCATGCAGCCCTAACGAAAACTTGCCCTTTGTAGTGGGTAAAATTGGTGCGGCTCTTGGTATTCAGGTAAATGAACACAGCATTGACTATTGCTATAGGTCAAAGCCAAAGCCTAGAGGTGTGTCGGGTGGGATACAAGTACGATTCCTCAGTCAAAAAGTCAAGGAGGACTTTTTGACCAAACGTCGAGTGAAGAGAAATTTCTCAACACGGCATCTGTCCCTCGAAGGAGTTCAACCCTCGGACAACCCTGTTTACATCAACGAGGCCTTGACACCTGGAAGGAGGAAAGTTCTCAACGCGGCTCGGGAGGCAAGGAGGACGAAGAATTACGCATACTTGTGGATACGCGGAGGGAAAATACTGATGAGAAAAGCTGAAAAAGAGCCGGTAATTGTTTTAAGGCATTTGAATGATATTACCAATATAAAATAAACTCCAAATCTACCTCTAACAATGGCTAATGCTAACGAACTGAAGTTAAATCGTAGTGAGTTTAATATCTTGCATCAAAACATAAGAAGTTTGAGATCAAATTTTGATAAACTTGTGTTATACTTAAATAACATGTTAGTAAAACCTCAAGTAATTGTTTTATCTGAAATTTGGATATGTGATTTTGAGGTTACGGCTTATCAAATTATGAATTATAATGTTTTTGCAAAATGTAATAATGTGAAAAGAGCTGGAGGCGTAATAATTTATGTCAATGAAATGTATTCGTGTTCTACTGATCAAATTTACGATTTAAAATCCGCTGACATGATCAAAGTTACAATAGACCTTACCTCCTCTTTATCAATCTCGGTGATTGGAGCGTATAGATACAACTTCTTACCCACTGAACTATTTTTGAGTGAATTGGAAAACGTCCTTAATTGCTCGCGAGAAAGGAATTTAATGTTAATAGGAGATCAATCTTTGCGTCTTACAAGATAATGATGTTGCCTATGAGTACAAAATTATTATGGCAAGTCAAGGGTTAGAACAACTCATACACACTCCTACTAGAATTTCGAAGAACAGCAGGACATGCATTGACCACATTTTCGGTAGAAGTAGAGACAATTTTATCTATATGGGAAAATCGATTGATTTAGGTTTGACCGACCATCACATGATTTTATGTATAGTTAAATCACTTATAGGTGTGAAAACTCCAAAATGGCCAGAAAAACCTGTATATAAAGTTGATTTCTGTCTTTTGAAAGAACTTATTTTGTCATGTGATTGGAAAGATGTCTACTCCGAGGTTAATGTAAATGCAGCATACGGGTTTTTCATTGATAGGTTGAAATCCTACGTTAATCAAGCAAGTTACCTTGAGAAGACTAGCCAAAAACACCGCTTACTTAAGCCATGGATGACTAGAGCCTTGGCTATCAAAATTACTCGGCGAAATTTGTTGTATAAAAAAATGCGAAAACAGCCGAACAACGAAAAATTGGCACGATATTATAAATCCTACCAAAAGAGGCTAGATAATGATATAAAAAAATGCAAAGAAGATTATTACTTGCGCCAATTCAGTGATAATGCTACCAATACAGCTAAAAAGTGGCGCATTTTAGATACCATCACTGGAGGTAAACAAAAAGGTGGCAGTATTGAAAAAATTAGGTCAAGTGATGGGTCTGACTTAATTCAAATACAGAATATTGCTAATGAATTTAATACGTTTTTCGGTGGACTAAGTGAATTTCATAAAAATTCGACGAACGATATAGATGAATTCGTTGATACGAAAGATTGGTTTCCCAATTTTTATGTTAAAGAGTCTTTGTTTCTTTCTCCTACCGACGAAAAAGAAGTTAGTAGCTTTATAAAATGTCTACAACCAAAGCGATCGAAAGGGATTGATGAATTTTCAGCTTTTCTAGTAAGAGAGGTCCGAGAAGAAGTTTCGCCTATATTTGCATATATTGTAAATTTAAGTATACAAACAGGCGTCTTCCCGAATCAGCTTAAAACTGCAATTGTAATACCAGTACATAAAAAAGGTGATAGACTGGATATGAATAACTATAGACCAATATCCCTATTGCCTGTTTTCTCTAAAATACTGGAAAAAATAATAAAAAAGAGATTAGTAAGCTTTCTAAACCTTCATAACTTTTTCAGTAGAAATCAATTCGGTTTTCAAAAAGGGAAATGTACGGAAGATGCCTTGCTTCATTTCTGTTCCAACATATATGATGGACTTAATAAAGGAAATAAAGTTGGAGGGTTATTTATAGATATAGCGAAAGCTTTTGATACAGTTGACCATAAAACATTATTGGGTAGACTTGAAGAAGCTGGTATCAGAGGGATTGCCTGTAATTGGTTCCGTAGTTATCTCAGTGAAAGATATCAATGTGTGAAAATCCAAAATTGTAATAGTAGTAAGACGCATATTACCTGTGGGGTTCCTCAAGGTTCAGTTTTGGGTCCAATACTCTTCCTTATCTATGTAAATAACCTATGTAATGGAAATTTGTATGGAAAGATTACTTCATTTGCCGATGACACGGCACTTTGCTACTCTGATAGCAGTATGTATGAATTACATATGCATATGCAAAGGGACTTGGACAAACTTAAGTGTTGGTTTTCCATTAACTCGATGGTACTAAGTAGTAAAACAAAATATATACTATTTACTCTAAAAAATTTAAGTTCAGCTGACAAAAGTTTGATGTATTATAGGTGTATAAAATGTATTAAGGATAATGCCTTGGTTTGTAATCAGTGTATTTTGATTGACAGAGTGAGTCAAATTAAATATCTGGGGATTTATATCGACGAACACTGTAACTGGAAACAACACATTAACAAACTAAAATCGGAGTTAACTTATGTGTTAAGAAAATTTTACCTGTTACAATTTATCTGCCCAGCTTCTGTTCTTAGAATGGTATATTATGCATTAGTAAATTCAAGATTGGAATATGGTATTGTGTGTTGGGGAGGAGCATATCTAACTAATTTGCATCCTCTCTTGGTAGCTCAAAAAAAGATAATACGGGCAATGGTTCGAGCACCAGGAACTGCACATTCCTATCCACTGTTCTTAAGGATGAACATCCTACCTCTTAGACATCTTTTTATTTTCAAGGTCTTAAGAATTTTTTATAATCGAGGAGGTGAAAGAGAAAAACCGAGGGTTTATGTACTAAGAGGAAACCCTGGTGTGCATGTACCAAGACCTAAAAATTAACTGTTTAGACAGAGTTATCTATATCTTGGGCCTAAACTCCTTTCATCTCTGCCTGAAGATATAGTTAAAATTAAAAATGAAAAGGGGTTCACACTTCGTTTAAGGAAATGGTTAATTGGAATCAGAGATGTAAAGCACTTACTTACAAAAGTTATATAACAATTATAGTTTTAAATGTATATCTGCATAATTCAAATGATTTCTACTTTTTGTATATTAAATATTATTCTACTTGTGCAAATAGCTAACAAACATAATAAGAAACTGGTGCAAAATATGTCCTCAGATGTGTTATGTAATTTTTTTTGTGTGTAGTTCAAAATGAACGTATGTCAATAACAACTACAAGCAAACGTTTCAATTACATTTTGTTGTAGCTATTTATAATGATTATGTTAATAACAGATTGCTCAAACACAAGTGTAACTAGGAAGGAGACTTTTGAAGTTCAACTAATCTTAATGCTTTGCTTCTACTTCACATTTCAAACCATGGGTTAATTATAAAAATATTCAGCACCAATGATGCATCTATGTGATTGTAATTGCAACACACTTATTCTATGTTCATTTATGTATTTCATCTGAGATGGTCGAGTCGGTGACCCCAAAACGGAGATACTGTCCAATGGGGCACCTATATTCCGGAGAAATCTTTGTAAAATAATATTTGTATTTATCTAATCTGGAATAAAAATCATTATTATTATTATTATTATATATGAAATAATATTTTATATAATAGTTTATATTATAATATATAAGTTTAAATAGTTCATGTATAATTTTATATATAATATTTGAATATTATTTTTATTTATTATTGTTTGAATTTAATTATTATCATTTCAATTGAAAAAAATTGCATATTGAAAATCTCAGGGTAAAAGTTGACAACAAAAACGTAAAAAGTGAATTATGGTGAAGGCATATTTGAGCACCTGATTAGCTCATGGCTCTGGATCATTCAATTTATAATCTCACTGAATGTGATGAATAAAATTGACTCGTTAGGCTAATATTTTTAATATCAATGTGCATACTCAAGAATTATATCCACAACACAGTTCCAATCCTTTTATATACAGAAAGTGCAAGACAACAGCTGATATTCTTTCTCTGTTTTCGTTTTACCCTCGCGTGCTTGCTGTTAATCTGCTAGTACTTTGTCACGGTAGGAGTAACCTAGTATTGAAGGTATTCTAGCTTCAAAGGTTTAACCGCTTTGCTTGGCCAAAATTTTTGTTTTAAACAAAAGCAACATCCAACTCCGAGGCAAGATGCGAGAGTGCGACCTCTCCGCCAAGTTGGCAGCTTAACAACCACGATCGGCGACTTACTGCCTAGGCGCGGTCCGTCTTTTAAAATTAAAATTTATAAACGTATGCAGTATGGGGCTAAGAATCATCAACCGTTTCCACCACGTTTCCACCGTTTCAACCGTTTCCACCACTTTGTGAAGATTTTCGATGAACCTCTGATGTGCACATACAGTTCCTTTGAGACGCTAATTATACGAAACTTGACTAAACAAAGCAGCGGGCTCTCTCAAGAAGGAATGGGCTACAGGGCTTCATGCAGCCGGTATGATAAAGGGTGGAGACTCCCAAAAGACACTCGAATAAGGGGGAGGGTGGCATCTGTTGCGGTGAGGGAATCCCTTTGAAGTGCCGCGGAATCGCTCGAGTGAAGAAAATCGACTGACATTGCTTTGAGGAAAAGGACGCCGCAGCCACACACAGTCGCATTCCTCCCTTTCAGGCCTTTGTGCGCGGATTCGGAAGAGGTCGGGACGGCTTCTATTGAGATCATCTCGAGTCTTTTTTCATATTTTTCATGCGGTCGAGAATGATGTTTGTGACATTCATCGGCCCTCATTATTATGGATTTGAAGTTGGAACCTTATAATACTCCATGTTGAATCCAAAATTTTACCCATGACCACTGATAAAGTAGACTACAGTTTTCCCTTTAATTTCAGGCAAAGAATTTACCATCTTCCAAACCTGGGAACTTCGAGTCCTCCCCCGGAAAAATTTGACTGATTTGGCAGTTCACAGTTTTATATTCGTGACTTCACATGTTGAAGTTCTCTCAATATGCAATGATGTAATTCAGCGTTTTAGCAGAATTTACTTTCAGTGGATCATGGATTTTTTCCAAGAATGCATGTGTACACTCGGATAAAATTTTAATTCCTCGATTTAAAAGAGTATTGATTTATAATTTAATTCCGACAGCTTCACTATTGGTTTATTATTGTTAATAGTCAGATCACGAGAAAGAAATATTTATAATTTATCAAACAAATGTTTCCAATGCATTGCGCTGGCAGATCATTAGGTAAAGGTCATAATTGAGGCGAAATAAGCAATTGAGTTGTGATAACTAACCATCAATAGGCTAATTACTATGAGCATAATAATTAAGCAATAGCAATACAGTACGAACCGACAGTAATACAATGAAAAAATCCACTCCGTGCGTAAGACGAGGCAAATATGACACATGAAAATTTTATCATCACACACTTAAAAACCTTCCACAAAAATGTATTTAAACAGGCATAACTTAAAAGAAATATATGTGAAGGGATAAATTATTTGGTATAACACTTAGTAGAGATGTTTTCATTAGAACAAAATGACACAAGTTGGCAACGATCCAGGTGATATAATGCATGTAGATTGCAAACATTATTCAACTTTTATAACTCAAAATTGAGCCACCTAGGCACAAAGTTGGAGTGAGCCAAATGCTATCAGCATAAGAAATAGTTTATACAAAAAATTCTTCAAAATATTTTGTGCCACTTTGCACAAAAATTTAAATTTATTGTGAAGGTGTCCTATTGGTCTACTACACGACTGTTCCAATCTACAATTGTCTTATCAAATTATTCATATTTGTTTCAACAATAACCCGTGGTAACCGGAATTTCATTGTGTGTGTTGATGTTGTATTGCATTGAAGTGTAGATAATCTTTCCCTCCTAAGTGATTTGGGATTACAAACTCCTTTCTACGTTTTCCCCGCGCTATTCTCCCCTTAGCAAGTGGAACAATTCACAAAAGGATAATTACTAGCTAGACACGATTGAAATGGATATACAAGCCATTTTAATATATTTGAATATATAAATCTCAATGGGATTCACAGCTTAGTGTAAAATCAACTACAGTCTGAGACTGTTTGAATGTTGATACCTTGCCTAACAGTGCCCGAGAATCCTAGGTAATCATGGATGATATTGATTGACCTCGTAAAACTTAGAGACAAAGCGCAGGGCGTTCACCTCCTCGAAGAGGCTGGGTTTTCCCACTGTCAGGAAGCGTTTCACTATAATCCAGGCCGCGTCTCGCTCACCTTCTGCAAATCACCCTCCCATTTCCAACTCATGACTAAGGGAGGCACCCATTGGAGTCTAGCCAAACCGCTTGCATGTGCGTATGGCCATTCAAGGGGGAAGTGATGGGGTCAAGAGGTCAAATATTTCGAACCCCGGTGAGATCGATAAGTGGGAGCAATGTTGCGGTGGGTATGCGGTGCCCGACGTAAACGCGTGCAAAAGGCTCGTGACGGGGTCGAAGGTGATGCGCTCTCCGGGGGATAATTCGGGAAATGGAGGAGGCGGGCGGGCGGGCAAGCTAAAATTAGCGCTTCCAAAAGGGAAGTAGAAGTCGGGGATCATGGGAAATGCAGTCGCGCAAACACCATTCTTCTCCACCCAACATGCAAACTCAGGGCAGTGCGTTTCACTAACCAACTTAGTTCCCAACTAAAACAACAGTTGAATCTAAAACTGATATTCGACGTCAATGCAGTAGAATCGGTTTCAAAATGCTCAATTAAAGACTAAAAAAGGGGGAACATCACCTCACTATATGACAAAAATCATTCTCAATCACGCTAATTGACGACCATTAGCTAAACATTCCACGCTGCGAGCGAAGTCAGCGTGTACTGTTAGCTACAGATGAAAGAATCGACATTCAAATGAATGAGACCCTGTTTGCTGTTATACTAACTCAGGATTTGTGACTAGTACGACAGCATATAGTTTGACGAAATTACTGAGATTGCAGAAGAAATAAATGGCTCTCCTAACCTTTAATTTTGACCTTTATTTGAACTTCAAGAATTTATCCCTCTTGTGCGAATTAAATTTGGCTATGATCACTGTACCGAATGTCTTTATTTGACTTTTCTGTAGAAAATGCCCATTTCTTAACAAAATAAAATATATCTGGCTGATTCTTTGGATATCCTTTAGCTAATTGTTCAAAAGAATACTACGTGTCCACCTGATTCCATCTCATACAGTTTTTATTATAACATATCTCCTTGAATGTTAATATCACCGATACCAAAAACATATTTGTAAATCATTGCAACTGAAAGCTGAAGATTTTTATGGAAAAATAACTTTCAAATTCTTGAATCCTAAGCAACGCGCTACTAGAGTTTTTCACAAAGCATTGATGAATAATGAATGAGTACTACTAATTCCTTTAGCGTTCAAAATATCGTCATAGCTAAATATCAACAAATGGAAGAAATAAGATTTTACCTAATTAACTATTTATACCTTATTTTTAAATTAGGATTATTTTTAGCATCTACTCCTGCGCTGAGTAGTAAATGCATCGCAACGGCTTCATAGAGGAAGTGCTAAATTCGCTAAAATGACATCGTAGCGGTTAAATAGTGAAGAGAGTGCATGAAAACGTCCTTGATTAAAACACAACTCATAGAATGAGGATACTCAAAGAAAAATTTCCATCATTGGCCGGCATGCATGTGACCTTTGTGAGGTGGACAACAATAACTACTCGCCCCCTCCCGAAGGCGGGACAAGGAATAATGAGCGCAGGTTGCACCCACAATAACTCAGGCTGGGGCGAGGATGAGCACCCGGTATATTACGGATCGCATTCCCACGAATTTAATTATAAAACTGAGGTCCCCGGCGCGGAAGCTTAAGGGAACGAACGTGCGGCCACAATGGCACAATATCGATCGCCTTCGGACTCCGTGTCGGTCCCCCGAAAGGATGGACCATTGGGAGCGGAGGGGGCATCGTGACAAAGGGACGCTCTCTCCCGCTCTGTTATCGGAAGGAAGAGGAGGGACCATTTGTAAAAGAGGGTTGTTGATTAATGTTTGGGACGGAGATTGGTCCGTGGGGCGGGTGGGACGACGGGGGTGACGGAGGTGAGGCTGGAAGGCAGGGGGCGGCAAGGAAAGGTCAGCCACCGCAAATGACTATTGTAGCTCCACTTTGTCCTCAAACCCATTCGAAATTCAATCAACTGGAGTCCGTTTGAAGCCACATACTTCTTTTTTTGCGTAGAATCCATATCTTACTACTCCCTACAACTGTCATAACTGAATATAAGTTGTGAGAAACAGCAGTATCGCGTATTGGTTATGGATACTCGAACTGCCAAATCAAAGGAGAAAATTCCAATTTACCGAGATTCATAAAAAATATTCAATCTAGACAATCTTTAAATATGAGGGATAAATATCTTGTCGATTTCTGTTTCCCAGAGGTAATTATAGATGGAATAATGCAGGAATATTTCGTTAGTTTATATAAAAGAACAAATTAAAACAGCAACCGCATTAGCAAGTATTTTGAACAACGTTGAACTTGTATCGGTGTCCACGCTTTTTCGATTAGATGGTAAATCTTTGGTTGAATATAACTTTCGAGTACTTTAAACTCTTCTTAACATGCCAATCTCTCTTACTGTTTGCTGCTACTTAACTATCAACTGCCCGGGATGGAACTGGCTATGAACATGTGGGTATGCGCTAAAATTATCAAAGTCATTAATTCGTTAGGTTTCTCTAAATTTTCTCAGTGCCCTCAAAAGGACACAGGGCAAGTGTATGTGATGGAGCTAAAAATAACCAAAACGATAGCCCAAAAAGCATGCCTGCCTAAATCAGAGAGCTATAAAGAACGCTCTTTACTCGAATGGAAGTGACCACGGGTGATCGAATCTCCACTTTATAATATTCAATTGTGGAAGTAAACAGCTATTACATATCGCTGTCACTTATGGTATTTGTTCCTATAGACATGAGTAACTGTTCATGAGCGCACCTCCATGGTGAGAAAACTTTGGTAATGATGATATTTTTCATGCAACATGAAATAGGCAAAGTATCGTATCCAAAGGTTCTACATCCTTAGTATGATTGCTTCTCTAATCAGTTGAGCTTTATAAGCAAGCCAAATCTGCATAAACTGAAAATAAAACTCTGTAGAAAGTGTAAAAATTAACATCACCCTATTGTGATTTGCAAATGATTTTTGCATTACGGATGAGGGAAAACAATTTTTGGTATACATGATCAATACTAAATGTTTATTGCATTATAACATTACGCCTAATTATAAAGTGAATGCAATCCTGTATATTTCGCACCTTGCTCAAGAAATGGAATATTTTTTTGTGTTTTTGCCAAAAGCTTGTTTTGTTATTTAATTGAGGTGGAGATTGAAAAATGAAATCAGGTGCCATTGGGGACAGATGGGTGGGTTGAAAGGGGGAGGATTATATGGAAAATTAAGGCAGGGTTGAGAGAAACCTGGTGCCGGCAGTTGCCCACTCTCGTAAAAAGAATCCAAGACTTTCCTGGTTTTAAGTTTTATCCAACGGACTGTTTACCAAACTTGAGGTGTTCTACACGTAGCAAGCAAGCATTGATTGGGATAGCAGGGAGAAATTATGCTGAAAACCAGTAACCTTGAATTTAATCCTTTCAGACGTAGACTTGTGGAAGTCCATTATTGAATAAATAATGACAATACCAACTATATTTAAATACACAGCATTTTTTATTGGTACAACTAGTTTCAAAGCTACTGCGTCATCTTCAGGTACCTTGAACTACTTCAGGTACCTAGCTGAAACTAGTAGAACCAATAATAAACTCTGTGGATTAAAACATAGTTGGTGTAGTTCCCTTGCCACCTAATCAATCCAAAAAAATGTTCAAATACTCTCTAAAAAAGCTCATTTTTCCCATGATGTGCATGCGACATAGCAAGTAGCCCAATTATACTTTGATATTCATCCTGAAATATTTTGACAGTTGCCCCGAATCTGATTCATGTCACCCAAAAACCTTTTCCAACTCATCAATCGCTTATCTCAAGTCAACAAAACAGATACATGCATTTCCTCTCAATGTATGCACATGGATGAGCAAAGGATTAATATGCAAACGGTGACCGGCAGTGGAGGGAGTGAAATGTTTGAAGGATATGACCGACCCGCGACCAAAGCTGCGCCTACCTGAATGAATACCAGGCACTGCACTCCGAAACGGGTGATAAGCCACGCATACCTGTTTGTTTGCCCCGCTGCCTCTATCTAATCCAGCACATGCCGACGAGGATAAAAAAATTTTAAAAAAATTGAATTGATAAATGTGACAGCGAACGCCCATGGGTGTGCGTTAGGTGCAAAGTAGACAGGTGAAGGCGCAGTGGTTGTTTGAGCTGTTGCTGCTGCACCCGGTGCATTCTATGCATAGGAGTGCATTAGGGAAATGTAGAGGAGTTTATAGACGCCCGGCTGTAGGGTGCTGAGGAAGGCCGCGCGCGTTCCAATCGGAATTTTGAAACCAGATCGAACGCCCGAGCTCACTTACTCGTCCATCCTTAACTACCCCCGTTACCATGGCAACCCGCACGTCCGCTGTGCAATGTCGAGACCAATATTAACCAGGGAAGATGAGAGAGGAGAAGAGAAGAGGCGAGTTGGCTCAACTCTGGACCAGGCTCTAATTCACTCACGTAAGTAACCAGGCGAGGTCAGCCTTCCAGGCTGATGCGCTTTGGTAGGTTATAAATTTTAAATGTGTTTGCGCGAAAGATAGGTCAGAGTAAGTTTACTCGTAACGTAGGGTAAAGAAGGAGATAATCACATGAAATCATATGGTGGGACTGCACTTCGGATTAATGTAGCAATAAATTTGTGAAACCAGCTATACTTACTGGATCAGTTCTGCGGTTAGTGCGCGATACAAATAGGTACCAATAGTGGAATTATCGTGGTGACATAATAAGATATCCATTAACATAGGGAATGGAACTAATATTCAAAAGGATCAAAATGTCATCTACTCTCTTAAACTATCGATAATAATTACCGTTCATATGGTTTATGTAGCAAGAAAGAGATGGCTCCGATTAAGCCAGTCAATCTTAGGTATTCCACTAATTGATTGAAAGGTATTGTGAATAGTCTTCGTCAAATAACAAAATTTGCGGAGATATGTGGAAATTAGTATACTTTTATTATAATTTATTCCACCATCATTGATTTTTCATTTGATGTCTCTCACCCTCAGAGGGTAATAATCGCTCCCGAGTCTTCCTACTTTACACAACATTCTCAAAGTTGTCATTCCATTAAACAGCCATCTCCTACTCAACACTCCCTATCCACCTCCGAAAAAATCCATTTTTAAACCCACTGGTTCCTTTGTTCTTCGGTACCAAATTTACCCACTCCTACGCGGGAAGTAGATTACATTCTTTTTCCATCATTTCAATATGACTGAAATATTCATCGTCCATTTCTGCAGAAAAATAAAAATAGCATTGTTTATTACCTCGTCTCTTTTTTTAGCAAAAAATTTCTTGGCGAATGATATTCTGGACGGCGGTGAGAATAAATATATTTTAAAATTACGGATGAAAATTGTTAGATGAAATGGGCGAATTAATCCAAATCAAAATAATAATGGGAAAAATAACATTGAAAAATAACTGTGACATTTTTAAATATATCTTTTATTTTGAGAAAGACTAGTGAAGCATTAGCAGTTATCACTGAGTAATTTATCAGATATAACAGAAAAAATGGGTTTGAATACTTTGCATGCTGGGCTTTAAAGTGAAGGTCCTCTCAGAAAAACTGAGGATTTTAAATACCAGGATTGTGAAAGAAAACTCTTAAATGTAGGTTAATGAAATTTTATTTATTATTAAAGATTATTTGGGCACTTTTTGGTCATAAGAACATCTACCAGAAAGACTGAAGCCATACCATGACGTCCACCTGCTTTTCAGTAATAATATTCCATGGACGTCCTAGAACATCCATCGTCCTCCTCAGATAATATAAGAAGACATACCATTACGTCCATAGCAATCAGTGTTAATCTTTAGCCCTTTTTCAGGGTCTCTCGGATATAACCTAATGAATAATTTTTATCGTCTTATTGAGGAGTTAGCATAGGTTATGACAGCATATGACTAAATAAACGCTGGAAAAAGAAGAAAACTGCAGAATGGTAATTCAGATTTTAAACTGTTACCGAAAAATTAAATATTGCTCGCATGGAATGAGCACTGAAGTAAAAACTGCATATCAACATGCCGAGCATTTCTGATACCGCTTTTTCGGTGTTGCAAGTGATCGCCATTTGTTCTCTCACACACTGTCAAACAGAGAACACGCGAGTCCTGCGTAATTTCAACAAGGATTGGCATCTACCGGCAACGCTCTTTTCGATTCAATTTCGACCCTTCCGGTCTGGCATATTTGAACCCTCGCAATCCCAGGAGATGCAAAGCGGCAGCGTCGTATTCCTCCGGTCTCAACAAATTATTCCGCGGGGTAGAACGATATTCCCAGATATGCATTTCGGACAACTTGGCGATCGAACGTGATCACTCGCTTCACTTATCGCTAGATGGAATCAGGTGCTCTTTTTCTCTTCGTCCCTGAATTCCATTTGACCAAGCTAAGGCATCTCTTCCATCCAAACAACGCCTAAGAGCCTCGAGTACATCCATTTACAGTATAAAACCTAGGAATTAAAAAAAAATATTGACGTATTGAATATACATAAACGAACAATAAGCATCAAGTTCATGAATATATCTTCAATCCATGCTAATTGAGAGCAACCGAAACACCAATATCAATGAATATAGACAAACTCGTTAATTTCTTGTCATGATCCATTTTACCACTATTTTCATCACGGGTACAGTACCAAAAAAGGTACTTTGTGGGTGGTAACTGTCTAGTTCCTCACAAAACGTTATTGATTGATTCTCAGCAAATTCAACTGGAGATTACTACAACCTGTCTCCAAAACATACGATCTCCTAAAACAAATTCTATCACCTACCAAATTTAATGATTTCTCAAAATTTTCTTCTCACATCCTACATACATTCCTACATCCCTCTCATCAATAACCCATAACATCTTAATTGTGCTGTAATATCGATCAAATAACTTATAAATTGCAACAAAAAATTGACGAAGTTATCGAAAGAAAATTTGTGCCCAAAGTAGATGAGACGAGAATAAATTGGAGGTGCTCGAGAGGCGGGTGCCGACAGAAGAGATAATAATGTGTTTTTGTAGTATTCTTAGTTTCGTAGAATTCATACCAGTAATGTAATCAGTAATTAAGGCATTGCTATACTATTCCATGAGTCATATTGTGAATATTGTACCCTAGAAAACTAATCATCCTACCAAAGTTCTGAACGTACCCAATTGGTGTATATCTAATCTCCTTTGGTCCCGGAAAGGATGTACCGAGGCAGTGATTTATAAACCCAGAAGTTCATCATCCTATTTTTACTGTCAGATCTTGACGTGTATCCAGTTCCCATGTTGTGTAATTGCTTCTTCTGCTGGTGGTTGGTTAATAGTCCTGCCGTAGTAGTGGAGTGGGATGATGAAGCACAATGTATTGTAAGGCAGACGAAAAAGGTCGTAGAATTTTATCGGAGGAAAGAAAGTTCCAAAATTTTTATAGAATGATCTGTATTCCTCCTTAATTTCCAAAATCTACAATTATGGTGGCCAGAATACAGGCTCTCTATACCGTGTCCCGGATTCAAATTCCGATAGTGGCAGATACTTTTCATTAGAATCCTGATACCTACTGAGATGTCTTGCAGAAAGTATTGTAATTACAGTACTCCTTCTCTCCGATTAGACAAAGCCCACGGGGTGCAAGGTTCAGGTTAATACCAACACAGGGTTTTTATCCACGTATGCTCCGTTCACTTAATATCTCCTCCCTTATTAATCACACCAACGATCCTCTACGGTGGTAATTACCCCAGTTGTCGTTGGTCTCCTCAAAAACCAACCAAGCAAACAAAAGAGAAGATCGAGAAGGTGGATGAAATAAATAAATAGAACGAATGCGATAATGGTAGCTGCATTGAAGGAAAAAAATACTAGAAAAAAGGAAAGATGGAGATCAGTGTGTCACTTACTTTTCATATTGAGAAAAAAAGAACAAGAAAGTGCAGTTTGCAAACTACTTAGGCCTAAAATTCCTAATACCATTCTCACATCTTTTTTGTGGGTTTAGATATCATTCCGTTCAGATTACACCACCTTCCCACTAAACGCCCTCCGATGATACCTTAAAAAGTCCCAGATATTGAGCTTTCATCACTAGTAAATTTATATCTTTTATGCCTACAGATTAATGCTCCCTGAGGTCCGGGTTTCCGACAGTGTAAACTGACCGGACTTTGAAGAATTTATCTTTAGTTCATGTCGATCATCGTAAGACGTAAAAAAAACTTCATTTTTTTAAATTGATAAAAAATCACCCTGAGGCCAATTTGTTGTGATATAAGGAAAGGTAGAAAGTGTGCTCAACAGTGGAGAGAGATTATCTTCAGAAGTCCATTAGTATTGCATGGGAAATTGGTAAGCTAGCTGATCCATCAGAAACTTATCTTAAAGTTGTGCACTACTAATTATCGTCAATACGAAGACAATTTTCGAAAAGAATTGCAAGTCGGTCACGATTTATAGACATCTATGTAAATGAATCCTTCTATAAATTTTCCACAACTCTGAGATCGATGGAAAAAATCATCGATCAGAATTCGACATATTGTTACTATTTCAAACGGCGCTCACGCTACGAAGCGAGTTGCCGATGCCTAGCTTCTGCGGTCATGGCTGAGGCAATCGTTATTCGCCCCGCGGGGAGCGGAACGGTCAGAGGCGGAAAACTTTATTCCCATCGATCGACGGCCACAAGCCCCTTTCATCCGGCGCGATACTTTTTTATTCATACATCTTGGACGAATGCTCCCCAGAGTTTCCCAACCAGACCATTGCATGTGTTTTGGAATGAACTTTTCGTACATCCTATGGTTGCGATGTTATTTTTAGACAGATATTAACTCTTAACGGACGAAAGACCTTTTTGTTACCCTGAAGTTCTTTCAAGACCGTAGA
Organism: Ceriagrion tenellum; assembly: GCA_963169105.1. Lineage (NCBI taxonomy): Eukaryota > Metazoa > Arthropoda > Insecta > Odonata > Coenagrionidae > Ceriagrion > Ceriagrion tenellum. The sequence continues at coordinate 108,373,735 of OY720639.1, forward strand.
AAAATATATAGACTGAAAGGCTTGAACAAGTTCGAAATACCGTTTATCTATCGGCAATGAAAAGGCTCCTGTTGAATGCCCTCCTATATATCCGCTATTATTGGACAAGCATGCAATTTTTCTGGATTTCCTCTGGATAAAAATAGTAACTTAGTTTTGTTCCGGGTGGAAATGTTGCTACCGACTTGCAGGCACAAAAACAGCTCCAACCTTTATGCCTCACTGGCGATGGAAGCTGAAAAAACATGATTCATCCACTAAGATTGAAGGATTGAGAAAAAAAGGCAGGTGGGAAAAAGATGGAGGTATATAGGCGATTGAGAGATGTGTACGAGAATGAACATGTGATGAAGAGGGCATAACATAAAAATATGACCTTGAAAGGCGTTATTTCATAAATCATTACAATATTGGAGAAAATACGCAATAAAATTTGTATTTGTATATGAGTTACGTAGAACGCAATAGGAGGAAAAATCGCAGCCGTTTCCTCCAACTTTGGCATCATTAGATGCTCACACAGCTCAGTGATGTAGCGTTAGGATATCCTGAGAGGATAAAGAAAATGTAACGTAACGCAAAAAACGGCTGGTAGAAGAAGAGGAACTATAGATGGCATAAAAGGGAGCAAGATATAGGAATTGAAAACTAATTCAATATTGGAAAGTAGGTAACATTTGATAAGACTGCTGGTAATGAGGAAGTTACTTGCAGCTCTCGACAAAGACCGAACTCTTAGTTGGTAGAATACGGAGAATGACGACTTTGTAAGGAGTATTCTCAGACATAGGCATTAGTGTACGTCGTTAAACCTATCAAGTGGGACTAGTTTGCCCTTTTGTGTTCACTGCATATCCACTTACTATATTCTATACAAGTCACTGCTAATAACGATTTGATAATTGCAACTGTAGCTGATGACTATTAACTAGGTACTCAGATTTTACAGAAAATGAGACCTCTAGGCTGTATACTGACATTTTAATGATAATATTATTTACTCCGCCACGTTTCGTACATGACTAAAAATTTATATAATAATTCAAGTTCTGAAAGAAAGACACCTATTAGGAGAAACCTGTTTCAGATTTCCCACAATTCAGGTTTAATTAATAGCTAGTTTGTTTACAATACCATGAAAACAATAGCTTTATCACTGAAATTCCGTATTAGGTACAAGTTATTCGTATTAAATAAACCATCCCAACACAATGAATGAAGAAATATTCCAGCCAGGGTAACATATTGCGTTAAAATTTCCTAGATGGGAGCAGTATCTGCGAGATCGCTAGGCTCGAAATTCTATCCTTACACCCCGTTACGTATGAATTTCCAACTCTAAATGGCTCTGCCTGGATACCTCTCCCGAATTATCTGCGGAATTGCATTGAATTTTGTGTTTATCTGCATATGAGTTGTGTCAACAATAACTACTTTCCACGGCCGTTTTGAAGAGTCAAAATTAAAGTCCTTTTCTAATATAAGAACCATTTCAAAATTGTCATCTCACCAGGATGTCCATGAGCAGTACACTTGGACGCCAAACATAACTTAAGTTAGCTGTAATGTGCTTTAGGTTACTGCCGTACTCACCTCGCCAATTTTCATCCTCCATCCATGAAACACATTCGCCTCCCGCAACTTCATATCTAAGTTCAAATTAATTTCCAGAGTTCACGCCACATCCCCATTTTCCCCTTTTAGAACTTGGTGATGAATCAACATCGTTTCCCTTACAACTCTACCCTTACTACACCCAACTATGGGTTCAACCTTTAAACTTCCGCATCTATGCCAACCTTCCATAACACCCACGTGAATAAAACTTAAGATTTTACCATAATACCTCTCCACACGCCACCCAATTAACGCCAAATTCATTCACGCCAAGAAACTGGAGTACTTAGTGAGCCTACGCCCACCGAAGTAGGTGCTCAATCCCCTTGAATTTAATATAGCGACGTTTTGAGAGAGGGATTTCCAACGCAGGTGAGTGCTCGCATGAGGGCCGGTGAACGGTTCCTCCCGTATCCTTACTCTCTTTCTCCCACGCCCACATCGGCCCACGCCTAACTTGCGCGCAGCACACACCGGGCAAGGAGCTCGCTCGAAAGCCGGGATTTCCCTGCATGCGAAGGGTTGCTGAAAATGCATTCAAAGGCTTCGCGCAAACACGTACATACCTCGGGCAAACTCGAATTGCACTCTGGGAGCTGTACGCCCTCGCTATTCGACGCAATACACCGCCGTGGACGTGGGTGGAGGTAATGAAGTCTTTTTTTCCTCATCTGACATTTCCATGCGGGAAGACAGCAGGTAGCCTAGCCTACTTCTCCTTCCCCTGCAATTTTTGTCAGAAACAGCTTAAAATGTGAAACCGTTAGTGTAACATTTCATGAGCAATGTATTGAGCAAATTTTTGAGTATGCTACTTGTAAAATTACTCGTGGTAAAAGTACAACTATTTACATTTCTATGTATCGCTCACCCTCAGGTGACTTTCAGCTATTTTTGGATAAGTTTGAAAGCCTTCTCAACTATGTAAAAGATTACTATCGGAATGCTAAAATCATTTGAGCTGGTGATTTTAATTGCAATCTACTATGTGACAATGCTGAAAAAAGGGACTTCATATATTTGTTGCAAACATTTTCATTAGCCCCGTTGATCTTATATGTTCCCACTAGAGTAACTCATAGTTCTTCATCCTTGATTGATAATATGATCACCAATGTTAATGTCTCCTCTGTGAAAGTAGCTATTCTTGACAATCTCTGACCATTTTTCTATCCATTGTGAATTTAATTCAGACAATCCCCCAGTTACCACGATGTGTAAGCGTTTTTTTAATTCAGAAAATGTTGTTTCTTTCATTGGTTGTCTTGCTCGAGAAAGTTGACAAGATGTTTATGATACAAATAAGTTTGATGAGAGCTTTGACTTGTTTTATAACAAATAGAAACATATCTTTTACCGTGAATCTTCACTAAAGCATGTAAAAAATGCAAAGAGACCCAATAGAAAGCTGTGGGTTACTGATAAAATCCGACAGATGTCACAGGAACTTAAAACATCTTGCTTTCTTTTGTAAATTAAGCAATGATCAGGAATTGAAAGCCGAATATAAATCTCAGAAAAATCATCATCATAAAATATTGAATAATGCCAAACTGACCTTTAACAATGAAAGAATTGCTGCATCTACAAATAAATCAAAAGAAATTTGGAATATCATATATCATAATAGAAATACTGGTAACTATCATCACTTACTTATTAAATTAGGAAATGAGTCACAGAAAGTTACTATAAACTATGCACTCTTTTTAACGAGCTATCTACAACGGAGCCATCAAGATAGCACCCGATGTCACTCCCCCAGTCACTACCACAACTTGATCAGCGTCTCTTTTTGCACAACCACCGATCACCTTTTTACACCGATCGTGATTTGAAGCCAACCATTTCAAAAGTTGGCAAAAAACACTGTACCGACCCTGATGATATACACGGTTCTATTATTCTCAGTGTATATGACTATGTTAAAGAACTATTGTTATATCTGATCAATGAATCTCTGTCCCAAGGTGTCTACCCTTCTTCCCTGAAACAATCTAAAATAGTCCCAATTTACAAAAACAAAGGTTGTCTTAATGATGTTATAAATTACAGACCTATCACATTGCAAAATACATTAGCTAAGGTTTTTAAAAGGGTTTACGCTATTCAGCTTGCTTCCTTCTTAGAAAAAAATTCCCTTCTTATCTCTAATCAACACGGTTTTAGGAAGGGTAGATCTACAACTACTGTGGTATATGAAGCCATTGACTTCATCCTGTCATCACTTGACAGCAAGCAGAAAACCCTTGGTATCTTCTTTGATTTTTCGAAAGCTTTTGATCTTGTAAATCATCATCACTTTCTCAAAAAAATCTTTCTCTTGGATATTAGAGGTATTCCATAAGACTGGATAGAATCTTATCTCCTTAATCGCACTCAAATCTCTTCTGGCTAATGGTGTACATTACCCATCAGAAGTAAGACATTGCTCTCTGAGGGTTCCCCAGGGTTCAACTCTTGCCCCTAAATTGTTCTTAATTTATATCAATGACCTGGCTCATTATATTACTGACACCTCTAGCTCAAACCAATTACTATATGCTGATGATACCAAATTCTCTTCTCTCCTCTCTCTTACCCCAACTTGATTGATAAGGCTAATTTCATCTCAAAGAAATTTAATACCTGGAGTCAAGAAAATTACCTCTGCCTTAACTCTCAGAAAACACAATCAATTGTTTTCTCTCACAAAAAAATCCATGAAATTGTTCTGGTCAAGCTCAATCAAAAATCCATACAACAGGCCAACTCAACAAAATTTTTTGGCTTTCACATCAGTGCTAACCTTTCCTGAGAACAGCATATTGATTCTCTGATGAAAAAACTTAGCTCTGTCTGTTATCTTGTGAGATTCATACGCGGTACTGTGAGTCTGGATGTCCTTAAAACACTCTACTATGGTATCTTCTTCTCACATGTGACCTACAATATAATATTCTGGGGCTCTTCCACCCATGCCATAAATATTTTTTAAATGCGAAAACGACTAATTAGAATTATTGTACGGAAATCATATCGCTCACCGTCCAGACCAATTTTCGCAAACCTAAATATTCTCCCTTTCCCTTGTGTGTATATTATGCTTTCAGTTGTACATGTCCGACAGTTCTCTACAAAATTTACAATTAATTCGGACTTCCATCAATATGGGACACGAAATTCAAAAAATTTTCACCAAGGCGTTGTCCGAGCTAGTGCTTCTAGTTCTGGCCCTAAGGAATTGGGCATCAAATTGTCTAATATACTACCTAATTGGGTAAAAAACAGTAAAACATTGAATGACGTAAAGCAAAATGTTCTTAGTTTTTTACATGGCAAATTATATTACTCTATATATGAATACTTAAATGATTGTTGGTAACTTGATTGGGTTATGTTTTGTAAGTGCTGTACTTGTACATTTCTTTTGATTGACGTGTCTTATATCCATATTTATAATGTGATCCTTAGACAAATAATGTTATCTTTATCTTTTAATCATTCAGTGGGCGCGTAAAATTTTGTCACACAAATGGGTACGCGGGCCACACTGGTGGTCCAAATTCCACTTTTTTTCCTGATATTTTTCATTTTTTTGTCAAACATTTTTACAAAAAATAAATTTAGACTAATATACATCGTTAAAATAGGTTTTTTCACTATGGAACATATTTATAGTCGTTAGTGAAACAAAATCCAAAGTCGTTGAAAAATGGTAAAATATTTTGAGCATCGACCATCCACTGAGACAAAATTTATATAAAATATCCAACAATTTTAAGACAACTAATTATCATATAATAATGTATAAATACTATATAAATAATATATAATTTAATAATGCCGACAAAAAAGGTTACACAGTCGCGAGGATCACATTTGTGGCCCAGTCACGCTGGCTTCCTTTCGCACGCTATTTAATACTAACCCTGCAATAATTTGTTACAAACGACCATGTTTGACTTTTGGGGACATGTGCAACTACTGAAACTGGCAAGTATATTATGCCATCTTATGAGAAACGGAACAGAAATGAAACACTGTGGGCCACCCCTGTCGCCCACGTGCCTACTGAAGGGTGAATAGTGCATTCCATCAGAAGCTATTACGAACCAACATTAGGACCGTAGACAATCCTGTCTATCTTATCTCCGACCTTGGGCAGTTTGTTCCGACGTATCCAAATATAAGAATATTTAATTTTTGAAGTTAATCACATTTAAAACCCTCCTTAGCATTTCTTTTTGGCCATACCATTCTGAACTCATTTTCTTCCTACCTGTTCTCCACACTTATCCACCATCATTACCTCTTCACTTCAAATACACCATGAAGTGGAATTCAGAGTACTTGTGTTTAGATTTTAAAAAAGTAACGAAACGGAGAGAAGATTTACAAAGTCAAAGTTTTTCTAAGTAAAGAATTCTTTAATGGCGACCGGTTACATAAAACAGTGGACATAAATAGGCGCTGGATGTATTGGATGATTTTCTGATGTGCAACGATAGGATTTCTAAAAGTTTAATCGGAGTCCATCAAATTGGAACAGGATTTCTTTTATTCATAAGAAAGTTGTGTAGAATAATGAACACTAAAGCCTACGATTGGAGAATGCGCCAAAATAAAATAAAATAAATATGATAAAATAAAATAAAACAGCCCAACTGAAAATATAGCGAAAGTGAAGGAAAAATGGCACAGGTATTCAAAATTATAGCCCTTAGCACTGAAATAAATTTATAAAATTCGATCATTTCCAGCCCCAGCATTGGGCCACAATCATTTGTCATAAAATCCCAATAAGACATCAAATTTTTACCTCTGACTATCGGCTAACTTAGAACAAATAACACTGAAAAATTAGATAATCTGTTTCTTCTGCAACGCATACTTACGCATCGTTTTCACCACATCAAAACTGATTCCACCAACTTTGTCCGCAGAATCCTTTTTCATGTTCGAAGGATGATACTAATCCTAACGCTATTCGAGGTTTGGATTACCCTGGGTGACCTCAGAACAAGTCCGACGGTTAATCGAGATTCCAGAGCAATCAGACTGTTTCGACTTCCGACTCGAACTATTAACTAAGGAACGAATATCAACGTACTATCAAACCTTTTTGGGGATTTACGCTCTCCTCAAAACCCTGGGGCGATGGAAATTTTCCACGATATTTTCGGCAGTCTCCTGTTTTGAAACCAAGGAAACCTACACTGCCTTCGGCCTGATACTCTTGTTTCCCTTGATATTTACCAAACTCTTGTAATTATCCAAGTATCGTGATATTGGATCCATTGCCTGACTTCCACCTTTAAGGTCATGTAATTAAATCGTTTAGCAACACTGAGGTTATCAAACCATCCATGAACCCATGACGCCAAAAATATATCCGCAACGGTTTAACACATATCAGATGTCGGTTATCTCCTGGAATATCCGATAACAGTAAGATACTCAGGACTAATGAAATATGTTTGTAATCTGTTTTAATGTACCACTTTGATAAATAATTCCTACCAAAATTGGAAGAAAGACGATTTGTTGTGTCACCGCTCACCATTGACTGAGACATGCCTGACAAGATTTGGGACGAATTTAGGACTCGACCTATGAAAACAATGACGGTTGGCCCTAGCTTAACGGCAAAATGTATGGGTTCCGTATAAATTTAGCATAAAAACAATACTCTAGTCTACAAAGAGTCGTGGTAAAATGAAAAATATCTTACCTTTATGCATCAGAAAGCGTTCAGAAGTCGAATGAAAATTATAACCAGCTTCTTCTCATGATATAAATGAAAAATACTCAGTAAAAACACAAACTGTCAATACTACTTCAATGCCAACAGTCAACTGGGTGGTACTGAAGTGTTTCATGAGTTTGTCAAGAGGTATCAGCACCATTCACGCTAGATACCAGAGGGGGGGACGAATTAGGGTGACGGGACGGATTTCGGGCACTTTATATTGACAAAGATGGTGGAGAGGTCACGCCCACGTTACGGAGATTAATTATTTCGAAAACAATAGTAAGGTACGATTGGAGTAGTAAGAGTTTTGGAACATTTTTACGCAGGAATGGATAATGTAGCTAATATAACACAATGGAACAAAATATTCTAAAAATGGAAATTAAGTTTTGGTTCAAGGCTTAGAAACCTGATAATATACTTTCATCATCTGAGTGATATAAATATAGTTTGCGATACTGATGTTGACTTACCAGTTAAACTCGTAAACACCACGAACTAATTATTACCAGATAACGATAATTTTAGGCTCCAAAGTGTGCCACCAAAAAAGTTAAAATGATTATTTTGAATTAACGAGCTTCCATAACGATATAGTAATATTTTTTTCGTGCCGATTAATGAAACCAATCGGTGAGTGTAAAATATCCAACAAGTCAAATGTTTGCTGTTTCAACTCTTATAATAATTTTAAGAAATAATTTTTTCAAAAATGGCAGTGAGGACTTTCAGATAATCCACATTTTGAATACGCCGCAAGCTTTCGGGACCAAGTACTGAAAGATTTAATTTGCTCAATAAATAATCTACAAAGGAAAGGTTTCATTTAATGCTGCAACAAGTGAATAGAAAGTGTAAGGTAGCATATAGAGGGATTAGGTTGGTAGCCGCTGGAACTAAGAATGTTACAGCCTAGGAATACTTCTGAGAATGCCTAAAAAATTCATATCTGGCGAGTTTCAGCACGGCGAGGAAAGTATAATTCCCTCCCCATATGGAACTGATTGAAACAGCATAATGTGAAAAACGCACAGTCAAATTGATAGTCTGATTACTTTTTTTGAAAAAAGTTGTCATTACAAAAGCAGAGCAAGACAATAAAGCACTCCGTTAACATGCGATTCCCCTTTGAAATCTCCCCCCTCATTTTCATATTTCCCTATAGCCTTCCATTTCATAGCTGATGTCTAAATGCCCCACTCTACACACCCGTGGAGCATATCTCAGCGTAGTAAATCGATGTAGGTGATGCAATACACGCATTACCGTTTATGAATCAGGTTCATGTTGACGTGGAGCCCATTTACATTGGGAGTATGGCGTCAAACGGGAATAGATCCTAAATTCACCAAGAGAAAAAAAATACCGTGCGCTCCCGGTATGATCTTGACTCAGATATACATCGCGAATATATAATCTCCAAAGCTACATTTCCACCCGGATCAGTTTGGGTGCCACCTCCCGCATAGGTATACGATTTTGCACTCGGCAATCTCTCCACTTTGGGAAGGAAGCGAAATGATTGGACCAACTGGGATTTTTCCCACGAGGCCGTCACCATTTTTATACATTTATATATGTACCTGAGCACATATATACACCAAAAACTATTTCCGTTGCCGTATCTCGCCTGGGGAGCAATAAATGCGTGGGAAGGTGAAACGGTGGCTTCCGAAGGCTCAGAACTGCCGTATACGATAAAAAAAGAACGTTGCCCACCTAGTTAATGCCTGGCCACCCGGGGTACGAAACACAAACACAATCTCGTAGTCAAAGTGATGAAGGAATTCCTCGCGGGGATATCGAAGCCAAGCCGCCCTGACGACCTAATTTTCTCAAGTTTACTTTTCGTATCCCCTTTAGGTAACGGTAATCAACTTTCCTTGTTCCAACGACATGAACTTAGGCCTTAATCCGTCACAACGGGGAATACATTTAATGGTGAATTGATTCTGAAGCTCAAGGGAAACTGTAGAGTGAGTACGTCGAAAGACTAATTTTTCTAAACCGATAACCTGTGTTCGATCCTTGATCCATTACAGTTTGTTTGAGGTACGCATGTTATAAGATTTGATGTGCCACTGAGCAAGATAATGCACCCAACATGGCCGTCGAGTGAAATGTTCAGAGCATGTTCCATGAAATATTTATCATCATCATCATCAGCTGTTATCATTGAGAAGATTAGCTTTATGTTTGCTTTCACGTGACTATTTTTCCACCATGAATTATGATTTTCACATTCCTCATCATTTGCCCAATATCCTTAACCTATCCTCAATTAATCTTCCTATACATCTATCTTTCCACAGCTGTGTCACAGTAACACAATACCTGAAGCGAGACATTTTCAAGCCAACTGGGAAAAATCCCTTTAGTTAAACTTTGACCTGCAATAGGTAGAGCAGATATAAAACTTGAGCAAAATATCTAAACATCATTACTAGCAACTCACAACGCTGGGCATCTCTGACAATATTCAGGTTTCTGCAACGTTTAGTACCTTATGGGCGTATTTGTCAATCACATTATATTTAATGGAATTTTTGTGGAATTATTATTGCTAATAGCACTAACAATTATTTGTACCATAACTAGCGTTGTATATTAGTTTATGTAGCACACACTTTGTTTCTGGTTTAACCGCGCATTGTTCTGTATTTCTGAGATGTTGAAGTAGAATCCTTAACTTGACGACGCATCCAGAAAGAAAAGAGAAGCGTCGTAATTAAAGCAACTACATAATACGTTATAGATCCCATTATCAATAAACAGGAAATCATTATATTTCACGGAAACCAGAAGAATAATTTAAAACTACATCTTTTTCGCGAAATAAATTATTTGACCCATTCAACCCACGGAGGTAGGTATACCCGTCCGCTGATTTGCGAGCCAGTCAACAGGCTCTTACAGTCCAGACTAAATAAGAAATCAAAGCAACCAATTAATTTATTTATCCTTCGATTAGTGACCAAAAGAAATACTTCAATTAATTTTCAGATTTTTATAAAGCATATTCTACACCCATTCCAAATTCTCGCTGAGCTTTCCTTGTAGCATGTTCTGCGCGTAAAAACAATTATGACCATTCTTTTTAGCATAATATTTCCTATGCTTCCAATTCACTCTGTCAGGCATAATTTTATTTGGCATAATGATTTTTTCAGAAGTCATCACGGTCCTTATAAATTTCTATTTTTCATATTACATCATGTAAAATTCGTAATTAATCCATTCAACGAGGCTAAGTTGCCCATATTAATGCCCCAGTGTACATGCTGAGCCACTTTAATACATGGTTCCATCTTATTCTTCTTCAACATGAGGAGAAAACAGAGGTATATGGGAGCCTTCCATGCAGCAAGAAACCTATTTCGGATTCCGATTCCACTTCGTAGGAACTCTCCACCAAGCAACGTCAAGGCTCAAGTTCCTCAAAAATCTAAGCGTAGTATTTCGTGACCTGGATTCTTGGGTAAGCCGTGGGCAAAGAATGAGTAATTAATAAACTTTTCCAATCAACTTTTCGCCACTCAAAACCTATACGCAGAGTCAATAGGTAAGGTATTAAACGCGTAAAGCGCAGCGGAACGAGGCTTGGCAACTTTTGCCCAGGTAAAAAAAATTAAATTTTTTCGCGAAACCAATACAGCAGGCCAACTTTGATATTCTTATTTACATTTCAAACCATTTTCTCAATTTTACTTTTTCCAATAATGGTCATAAAAATTGCGATTATGGTGATTAAAAACATCCGTATAGAATTCGGGGATGTAAAAAGGAAAAACTTTGCTTCGTATTGGTAAGACAAGAGGTAAGCTGGTTAAAAAACCATAAATAAATAAAACTTTAACAGGATAATCATGCCAACCATACCATGATTTCATATCGCTTCTCCCTAAATAAAGATAATGCCTAAAATGTTTCCAATCCGATTTGGGATTGAACTTACGCAGTAGGTGCCGCATGTATCTTTTTCATTGATAAGTATAAGATGAAATATGAAAATGCAATTATACATAACATCGACTTTTCCTGTTAGTTTAGACATAGATAATCAAAACAACCTATACCCAAACTCCGCTAATGAATAGTTAATAACCTAACAAGCATTTTGTCTAACAAATATACCACCATTCACATACATCAGTGAATATGAATTGAAAAATGCTGAATCAATTTAAAATTACATTTTAGATAGTGTACGTGTAACAGATATCCTAAAAAATTTGTCCATTAAGGAAGATAATCAAGCAAAAAGATAGATACAAGATAGGTGTTTTCCACACTATAATTTATTGCCTACCAAGAGTCTAGCGATTTATTGTTATCGTTAAGATCTTAATGATGGCAATAATTAAACTACTAAAACCATGTTCATGGGGAACAATCAAACTTTTACTATTGTTACACTTTTTCGTGTGTGTGAATACAGTATAAAATGGTTTTATAGTTCATCTTGAACGTAACAAATTTTCACAAAGTGACGCCTGATGTTACTTCTTATACTAAAACCATGCTTGGTGATGCATGGTGCCATGTGGTAAAATATACCTTGCGTTAAATCGCCATAGTGTGGAAAATATACCTATTCTTTAAACTAAAATTACAAGGCTCAACAGAGTCGAATATTGACTCTTACGCAGGTAATAGAGCCATCTTTATCGTCCCCTACACATTTATACGAATAGCAAAAATTAAATTGGCACTACATTCATCCATAAGCTCTTCTAGAGGACACTAAAATGTGTAGGAATATGTACAGAAAAAAAGTTTGCAGCAAGGATTCCATACGAAAATAAACAGTAATGCATTTGGTTGGAAGAAAACTGCATTTCAGCACACGTTGTTTGGTAGATAATCAATGACTTTATGCTCTCTTTTTACTGAGAAAAGTTATATCGTAGGATCCATTTCCATTTTATTCCTGGAAAGGAAATTTCCTCGAGGAAAACGACACAACGGAGAGAAGCCGCAACGCAAACTCACTTGAGCGTTCCACTCGCAGCCGATAGCTACGAAAGCATGCGCCACTGCCACGAGTGAAGAGGCTTTTCCCGCCAGCAGAGGTCACACCTTTTGAGCTTAAAAAGGGCTTCGTGAAACTTTGGAACGCATTGCGGACCTTGGAGAACGGACGGGAGTTCCGCGCTACGAAACCTTCGGGGGTAGGGCGTTGGAAGTCCACATAAGCTTCGCATTTACCCAATCAGGAATTTAATTGTCGAATGGTCTCAAAATTCTTACTGATACAGTAATGCTTTTGGCCGTTTCGTAAAGACTAATTCACTACATGGAGACATGAGGAACCTACGGGTTATCGCGGATCTCGGCGGCGCACCGATCTTAAGCCCTACAACATGAAATATACGTTTCTTAAGGATTTCTTTACACCCAGAGACCACAGTTTGGCCTCTAATTAGTGTTTTTTTTATTTTTAATATTTCATTCTACTCTCTATGACCAAATATTTATATAAATAAGGGATAATCCAACTATACCTGGACTACTCCTGGTGACACCGATCGTAAACCATACAACATGTAATATACTTTTCTTAAGGATTATTTTTACACCCAGAGATCATATTTGGGCTGACAAATAGTGTTTTTTTTAATTTTTAATCTTTCATTCTACTTCCTATGACCTAATATTTATATTAATAAGGGACACACGAACAATACCTGGCCTACCCCTGGTGTCGCAGATGTCTATGAAAGCTGATGGCGTATGTTTAGGCAATATTTAGGAGTTTAATCAGTAAAAGTCCCTTTAATCTCATTATAATCCAGCCTCTCCCATATCATTTAGATCTTGGAAGAGGTTAATTCCCGCATGCGTCTTCTACCTTTTAATGTCCCTCCCTAAGTGGCAGAATTATCGGAGAAAAATGTAAAATATTGTTCTCGGCCAAGCATGATTCCTATGTTAATTAAGTTTATTTTCAAGCAATAATATACACATTGAACATTTTATGCAGCCGAATCGGTCATTTTGTCAATAGTGTGGCGGCGGGTTGGAGTCCTTGACCGTCAACCACAGGGTCGCGGCTTCTAGTCTCGTTTGATCTGATTATGCACCGCCCATGAATTGGTTGTTTGTTTGTTCCCTCCAATGTTGGCTGTAAAGAGAATTAATGAAAATGTACCTTACGGGGTCTGTACGTGTAAGCATTTCATACATTATTACCATAATTATTCATGTCCATTATAACCACTATAGTCCATGGCATGGATTCGGTGCAGCATCTAGAGAGCTGGTTTTCCATTTCGAGTTGCCTAGGTCGACTTCCGGCAGTGACAGACATTTATCATAATGAGCCCTCTGAGGTGTCATTGGGAGACAAATTTAAGTGTAATACCATACCGTTTACCTGAGGGGGCGTTTAAATTCTACTTCCGCTCTTTTGCATCCTCTTTTTAAAGTTAGTCAATCAACATTTTCTCTTCTTCCTTAAACTCTTTCAATGTAATTTTTTACAAACTAACCCACGTAAGAGTACCCTAGCCTGCCTTCAACTAGGCATATTACTCCGGTTTTCAGCCTCCTCCTGTCCATCTGCCAAATAACCGACTCGCCAAAGCCCTACAATCAATATCGCATTTCCCTTCACTTTAATTACCCATCGTTATCATGGCTATATTAATTTTAAATTCTTAATTTAACTTTCATTAAGAAATATGTTTACGTTATAACGAGTAAAGAGTGAGAATAATGAAACTAGAACATGTGTAAGACAGATTCCGCTCATTTGTCACGCCGAAAAAAAAGAGAGCAATCGATGACAATTTTTTTCCGGATCATTGAAACACCCCTGAGAATAATCATCCCCACGCTCTTCAGACTAAACGCGAAGCAGTTCCGTAGTTTGCCTTTTTTCATGTAATATGGTTTCATTTAATACTAAAACTTTTATAACCGATAGAACAAAACAAGTAGTTTATTAAAAGGAGCCATAGCCTTTAATTCAAGAACTACCCCCGGTGGCCCAGAGTAACGAAAGGGCACCATCCGAATGACTGTTCTGACTTTCCTCTACCCAACACGACCTTGCCAGCGGTATCACACTCGCACACAGGTGAAGTATCGTCGCGTAAATCCCTCCCGATAATTTAGAGGCCATGAGCTTCTTCCTAAGATTGGCCGTATAAAAAAAAATGGGGCGGACCATTCTGATCCTTGGATGGCTCCCAAGAGGTATCAAGGCCACGAGGGCGAACTTCGGAGCACAGAAGGAAAAGCGAGTCGCAGCGCAGATGGCAGCAAGAGAGGTTGGTTGAGTGGTTTAGCCGGGATAAGAGTGCACGGGATGGAAAGATGGACGGGGGGGATTAACTAAGGGAGGTCGCAAGGGGGTGATTCATGTAATGCAGGGGGGGTGGGAGTACCCACCCTTTCCCCGTCCCCTCCACTCTTTCCCACGGCGATAAATTGAAAGAGGTTGCGGAGTCGGGCGGCGGTTGGGTGGTGGGATAAGACCGTGGGATCAGGTGCAAAGACGGAGCCGATTTGCAGAAGGGGAGAAGAAGGAGCGTCGTCCTTTGAGGGAGACGGGAGAGCATTTGGGCGGAGAGTGAAAGAACCTTTTTAAGAAGAGTGCTAAGCGGGTGAAGCGTCGTCTTGCGTCGTTGCAGTGAAACCGGAGACGGCCCAATGGGGAAAGAGCAGCGACGTTTTGTGGGCGATTCTGGCCCTGATTAATGCGAAAACTAGTTCCGTAGAACATGGTGTAACTGCGGCAGCTGATTGAGAGCGGCAACAACAAAAACGCACGTGGGACAACTTACCCGCATTGCGCTATTTCTGAATGAGAAATCATAATCTTGGTTAATTCTGACTCTATGGAGTGATAATTGTGGATCAATTTTCGTGTTTGAAGCATATTAGCTTAAAAAGGGTCGTCCGAAAAAAAAGTAGATGCACAAACTGATAACGGTGGATATAACAAAAAAAACTCTTGGTATATTCCACACCTAAAACTTTTATTCCTGACCTAGGATTCGATTGCCTTGCAATCATTTTCAAAGGGTCTTTGAAAATGATTGCAAGTTACGCCGTCAACTATTAATTTGATTACTGATAACGGTGATTTGTCTTATCAACATCTGTTAAGTAGTAACACAAACTTTATCCTCTGATCAAAAATATATGTTATGCGTCACTAAATACCTCAAAGAATCTATGACTCTGTAAATAAAACTGAATAATCTTAAACTTCCAGCAGTGAACTTGAAACATTTCTCGGAGGTTGGAAATATTCCCCATTCTACGTTACCCCGGATATTTAACGGTTATTTAATAGAGAGATGTTTGCAATTTCCATATCCGAATTTCAAGTGCGATTCCAATTGATTCCTGAAGGACACAATTTTTCAACCTAGGGTGGCTATGAGTTGAAATATTGATGAACAAGGTCATTTGATTAGTAGAAATATTTTTTTGCACCAGACTTATGGAATATTATTTCAAATCTCCATTAGAACATAAATGAGCTTCCTATGAAGTATAACTCTCCAGAAAATTATCAGTTATTGTCAGAAAAATATTATTCCATCCAAATAGAATTGGCACTGGTATTAGTTGGGGTAGAGTTATATTTCCTCCAATAAACATCAATAATCATCGCTCAATATAGATAATAAAGATAAAACGATAGCTACTACAGAGTATTGAAGACTGAACCAATGGTTTTGTAGAATTATAAGAGTACAGATAAAAACATAATGTTAATAGAGAGTTACCGGCAAAATAACCCATCAGAAGGAACCGCAGAGAAAAGATTTGAGAGAGGAAGAGGCATACTGGATATATTTTAAGGATAAACACTAGTCATAAAAGCAATAATGGAAATATAAATAATTAAAGAGATTATGGAGTAGACCAAGGATGAAGAGTATCGAGAAAGCCATGGAGAATGTTGAAACAAGAGCCTAAAAGAAATGATGCATTTAACAGATAGAACAGCTTGATGGTACAGAAAGAAATCCTCTTATAGATGACTGTTGATGATGAAACAGTTCTGAAAGCCTCCAATATGGAGAGGATTCAGACTTAAAGTAAGCCTAATATTTTTTACTTCGAAATTAGCAATTGAATGCTGTACGCTAGGCTGGAGGTGCATATCTTTCGTGTAAGAGATAACAGACTCCAATGGTCACATTTTTCCTTTACATTCCCAGAATTTCACAGAGTACTGAATAATGCTGATTAACGGAAGGAATGAATAAAACCTAATTCGTGTATCTTTAAAGCTCACTTCAACGGAAGAGGGCCTTTTTGAGTGACGGATGTTGCAGAATATTTTTTTAATCAACGTGTACAGCAATTTACCATCGCTTGAATTCATCACAAAATTGGTCAAATGCCTAAAAAGAGAGCTCTAACCGGAAAAATTTTGAATAGGAGCCGTCGCGTAAAGAAATGACATAGCAGTTGTCGCAGACCTAGGAATCAATGTGTGCGGAAATAGTGAGCATCCAAAGGAGAGAAGACTACATATCCAGCAGGTCTCAGAGTATTGAATAAATTTGATCGACGGAAGGAGTGTATGAAAACTAATACGCATTTCTTCAAAGATCATTTCAACAGCCATTTTAAGAGCACCGATCCATCAATGTTGCAGAATATCTTTTTTAAATCGACGTGTACAGAAATTTACGTTCTCACCATTGCTTGCATTCATCACAAAATTGGTCAAATGCCTAGAAAGAGGGTTTAACCGGAGCGATTTCAAGGAGCAGCCGTCGAGCTAGGAAAATATATCACATTTGTCGCAGGCCTGGGAATCAATGTGTGCGGGGATAGTGAGAATCCGAAGGAGTCAGGTGGAGTAGAACAGCTTTCGGGCCGTGCGTACACAAGTGTGAAGGAGGCCGGCGGGGTGGGGGGGTTAGATTGGAGGGAGCTTGGGGGATAAACGGGTGGAGGAAGAGGGATTATGTGGCGGTCTCGCGGGGGCAATCCTCCATGAGTTTGAGGGCGGGCTTAAGGGAGAGAGAGAGAGAGAGAGGGGGATAAGGGAGAGACGAGAAATACAGAAGGGTGGGAGTAGGGGGTGCCGGACAGAGAAAGAGTAAGCTCTTTTCTACCGGCATATTCGGGGGATGGGAATTCAAGATGAAGGGGGTCGGGTAGAATCCGTATGTGGGCGGTGAATCGGTGGAAATCGATCGGAAGCGAAGAAAGGGAATGGAAGAGGTAGTCATACAGCCGGAACCGGTCGATCAATAACGGCAACCGATAACATTTGTCCTCAATTTCTTCAACGGGGAGTACAAATTTGGCTGGAAATTTCTCCGCGGCCTACCTGTTGTCCGAAACATTGTGGTGTTGCTCTAAAGGGGCGATTATCGTATTTCGAAGCTCGAGTGATATTTATATCCTTAAGTTGTAAACTATCAATTTACAATAGAAGTGACGGGGAAATCAAAAGGTGGAAATTCCTGCCAAGAGTATGTAATGGGGATTTCTCTACAATGACAAAATATGAGATACATTAGGGCTTGTGCTTCAGCGATAAGTATCAAAAGAAGTTATCGAAGGAGTTCGCTCATGAAAGAAGTACTTGTAAATTGCGATATTCTACAAGGGCAAATTCTAAGCCATATCAGCAAAATAAAAATTTTATTCAGCATGTCGCGAAATGAAAAATTTCTCAACGAAGTCGTTAACTCCAGGAATATTCCATAGCACTTGCCTCGTTGCATTTTCAAGAAGAATTCCTCTGAGGTATGTTACGTGATTTAGGGGCTAAAGAAAGGCATCACCATATGACATTTTTCGACTAATTTTGCATAGCTATTAAAACTGCCCACAACTTGGCAAATTGGGAAGAAAGGAAGTTTTATTTGCTAGATAAATACGTTCCATTTCTACCCGTCGTATGAGGTTTCACTGAGTGGCTCCAGAATATTGTTTGTCCTATTATACGACAATGCGATATTTTTACACCATCTTAACCATCCAGCATTATTTCTCTTTTACATCATCTTTATTAAAGGCCACGGTTTACTGGAACCGTTTCAGTATGAAAAGTAAAATATAAAAAAAGCCAAAATGGCGAAACATTTTAGACCAAACCTTTCATCTTGTCCCTTGATATGAATTTTCTCGTATTTTTACGGGCTGACTTCTCCTTTTACGTTCTTTGCTCAGTGATTTGTCTCAATAAGATGGTGTATTATTTCCCTCTCATTGCTCTGCGATTACTAGTGTTTGAATTTCCCTTTAAAAAACGGAAAACTGGACAAGGGAAGAATTTATGTTGATTTGGAATTGATGAAACAATAATAAGGTTAGATTTAAAAAGCATTGAAATATCGTTCAGCAGATTCACGAGCCGAAAAATATTTATGTATATTTAGACTGAGAATGACGTACTATTAGCAAGCAAGTTTAATGTGGTCTATTATGTATGAAGACAGCGATAAAAGTGATAAAATTCTCTCACCGCCTTGTCTTCTCCTTTTACGTTCTTTGCTCAGTGATTTGTCTCAATAAGATGGTGTATTATTTCCCTCTCATTGCTCTGCGATTACTAGTGTTTGAATTTCCCTTTAAAAAACGGAAAACTGGACAAGGGAAGAATTTATGTTGATTTGGAATTGATGAAACAATAATAAGGTTAGATTTAAAAAGCATTGAAATATCGTTCAGCAGATTCACGAGCCGAAAAATATTTATGTATATTTAGACTGAGAATGACGTACTATTAGCAAGCAAGTTTAATGTGGTCTATTATGTATGAAGACAGCGATAAAAGTGATAAAATTCTCTCACCGCCTTGTTTCAAGAAAATTTTTTCTACATCGCAGGTATATTTCTTATTTACCCTAAATCACACAACGAAGCATGTAAAATAACCTCCAATATGGTTTGATCTTGCCAGTATAGTAAATGGCTTTATAACGAACATTTTAGTGTTTATTTCCACTTCTTTGAGCCTTAAGTTTAAAATTGGCAATGCAAGTATAAAAATAATAATGATTTGTATTTTTAAAATCCCTCTGAGTTTGAAAGAAACCATCTTCGAACGGTGAGGCCACCCTATCCATGTGAAATAAAGCTTCTCCTCACATATTTCTCCCACACCAATCTTGCCCCACGGCATGTGGTACAAATTGGCGCGGCACAGTTCTGCATGCCTCAAGGAAGCCACACAAACCTGCATTACGAAATTGGCACAATTCCTTGCAGCGTGTTTTCTTTCTTCTACTAGGTTTCGTAACGAATGCAGCGCGACTCGGAGAATTGAGAGCGCGTGTGAGTTTTCGAAAGTACGGGCGAAGACAAAGGAATGCCCCCGTGCGACGATTCCCTGAAAAATGTGGCGAGCCGCGGCGTGCATGTCGACCCACGCGCTAGAATAGAATGGAATTCCAAAAGGACTCGACGAGATCGCGAATACATGGAAATCGCGCACTTAACCTCGCATTGGTCACGTCACTTCAATCGGGTAGAATGAACGCCTAATACGAAAAATACGAGACATCCCTACGCAAAGTGACAATTTTAAGTCCAGTTTAGGTTTAGTAGATTAATAAATTGGTTCTGAAATAAATTAACGCATTCAATGGAAATATTATCTGCATAAAAAGGGATGTCAAAATCCAGTTTCAGTCTAGAATACTTTTACGTTCACCAACAATATAAAATGGCTCGGCTCTAATTAATGATGGCAATAAAATCATTCAAGAGTAATTAATTAATCAACTTTCTCCACGCCAATAGTAATTTTCAAATTATAAAAGAGAAATATTATTCCACTCGTGCTATTTAAAATTTCCAAATATACTTCCAATAAATATACAATGACACAGCCAAAATAAACTTCCAAAGTGATTACAGGAATTATTTATATAATAGGACTCTTTTAGATCTATATAAAACCAGCCGAAAATGAGGGACATTCACAAAAAATATAAGCAGAGGCGGGCGGAAAGAAACTACGAGAATAAATCCTTTTCCAATGGTGAAAATATTTTATCAATTCGTCATTTCTTAAAAATGAAAAAGAAAACAGGTTGCTGCGAATAAAAAGGAAATAAAGTAGGGAGACTAATTGGAAAGAGGAAGGAGAGGCATCTTGTGAGTGATGGGATAAATGACAAGAAAACGACGGTGGGAGAAAAATAGCACACGGAGACTAGTCCCCAAAGAGCACTCTTCTTTGTATTCCGAGATAGTTTGAGAATACATAATTTAATGGGCCGTCCGCCGACTCCGGCTCTCCAAACTTTCGGTTCGCGAAGTGTACGGGGCTTGAGTCTCTAAAAAAAGTTATATATCTAGAATTAATTGAGGGAAATAAAAGTTCTGCAATAAGATTTCCTTCCTGAATCTAAAAGTAAGAACGAAGAGGAAAAAAATTTTAAAAATTGAAAGTTGTCAAAAGACCAAAGAACCCGTGGATAAGCAAATTTTCCAACGCTAATAATTCTTTTTTATATGCTGAACTCCTACTTTTTAATTTGTGAAAAGGAAAAATATTTCTAGAAGCGAAAAAGTAATATGTATTATACCAAAACCATGTCCTCTTAATATTTGTATTCTGAAAAAATGGGCCATTTACTTTTGTTGGGAATCGACTAAACCTCCATGGAATATCAGTAAATTCACTTTGAGAGCAACTGAACGAACGCCACGAGGGGACTCAAATTTAATATCTAAGATGAAGTTTACCATACCTTGAAGTTAAGGCTATTTATCTCAAATGAGCTTTTGGGCATTAGTATGCGCTTTCTTAGAGTGTCTGAGATGTACTAAGGCTAGGAATAGAAATTGGTTTCAGGGGCAACGTTATGGAATTTGTTAACATAATAATTATAACTGGTAACTATGTGTTTACACATAAAATTATTTGAAACGGCCTAGGTTTTGACGCTCAACATAATCTTCAGGTGACCTCAAAACGTCTTCATAAGAATTACCAATGATGTTTAACGTTGAAACCCTGGTCTTTTCAAATAAAGATATATGGAATCACAAAGTTACCAGGTATCATTATGAGAAAAGCAAAACAAAATTTTTTAAAGATTTGATACATACTAAATGTTTTTTAACAATGTATTAACCGAATAAAACCGTAAAAAACCGCTGCTTACTAGATTTAACAAAATGTCAATAAACTATCTAGTAACTAAACTTTTCTTTCTATGTTAACAATGAAGATAATGCACGATTAAAAAAGAAACAGCTCTATTTGGCTTCAGAATGAAAACCTCGCATACGCGTTTGTGCTATCAAATAACATTAAGCAGACATCGGTGAGCTAGTGCAATGAACTATCAGGTCATAATTACTACAGTTTTCATGCTTAGAATATTTTCAACCTTAGTATATGAACTTGGGCTATGCATAAAAAATTCGTCGAAAAAAACTACTACTCTTAAGTATAACAATTTTTCACCATTACTTGTTATAATTAGGTTTTAACACATGTTACTAAACAGCATATGATTTAATTCCGGATGTGAACTTAAAATTGAATAATGACATAGTGTCATGCTGAGATCATGTCAATCACTACACATTTCATACGATCGAGGCTAAAATGGGGTTGAAAGCATTTTTTTGAACGTGTCAGTCTGTGTCTGGTGTGGTCACCTTTCTCAAACTTTCCTTGGAAAGATACCCCAAGGAGTCTCGTATGTAACAAATCTTGCCAATGTAATATTTTATTTGCATCAATTATATTTTTGACTCAATCTTTTTGACAATACACCAAGTTAACAGCCCACCAAGTTTGTGTTTGTGCCTTTCTTTTCCAAGCACTCGTTTTAAGTTCAATTTTCGTAACAGTACGTAAACAATTCGTCATCTACGTTGGTACAAAATATGGTACGCATATTTTGCTTCAGGGGCGCCCGACAGGAGAGCAACAAACTACCAACTGTCCGAGAGTCATGGTCCAGAAAACGGGGTGGAGAGGGCAGTAGTTGGATCGGAGGAAATTGCAGCAGCACCCAGAATCCTCTTTTATTAAAAAAAAAGCATTGGGAGGTAAGAGAGGACGGCTGAAGTGTGTGAGGAGTGGAAAACAGAAGGGTTAGGAAATCGGGTCCACCTGGCAATCGATGCCCAGGGAAGGACTTTGGGATTAGGGTTGTTCGCGGGGATCGATGGATAAGTGCGCCCCGGCACGGGCGGTTGAGACGTGCACTCACCAGGAGATAATGGTGTTCCAAAGCGGAGAGAGGAGAGGTTGAGAGGAGGAAAGAGATACCTCGCACACGAAGAATGTCCGTTACTCGTTGCAACTGAGGGAATATGGAAGGGTACGTGTAGAGGAGGACAGAACGTTAATGTAATTGGATTGAGGCCTCCGGAGTGGTTCAGTGGCTAGAGATTTGCCTTCGGTCCAAAAAAAAAAGTTTAAAAAAATAAGCCATTCAATGATCTGCTCACCAACCCGCGGTAGGTATGGACAAGTTTAAACCTCTCTTATGTTTGGTCTCGTTCGAAAAAAAATTGTGCCAATCGAAATGAAGTACTTGCAACTTGCTAAAGAGTATACCTTTTAGTTGGTAATTTTAATCATATCCCTGAATTTAAAAAGTTAATAAAACTAATTTATTTTCACGATCACCATAATGCATAAACCAGAAAATTGGTGTTCCTTAGTTATTCTAACAGCCAACAATTCATCCGTCGATTATTCTTCACTAACACTTGCTTCGACATTTTTCGCATATATTCCATTCCTGGTCTTCCTCTGTATTTCTTCCTGTTCATTTCTCTTTCGCTCATTGTTTTCAATTGCCACTAAATGCATAATTCTCACGCGATTTTATCTAGACAGACGCATCTTCATCGGCAATGTGGTACCATCAGATTGATATATTTTTAATTCAGTCTTATATACCATGCCATTTTTTAAATAAATACTACATTGTGTAAGGATTAGTTTTATCAAATCCGCTCTCTCAAAATCAATATAACCGTAATTTTACCATGATTTTTCCTAAGTCGACAAGTCTCCTCATAGGCTGGGTGACTTCTCGCAAGAATCTGTACGGCATTGCTTATTAGTTAACTTTTTCACGATGAGTTATCCTAAGTCTACAAATCTAATTGACTGGGTAACTTCACGCAGAAATCCACAGGAAAATGATTTCAGCTTATTTTTGGGATTTTTTATGATAAAACAAACAGAAACGTTACAAAGTTTTGTAAATTAACTTTAAATTCCATTTGATTACAAAATAACTTATAAATATTGCAGTGATTAAAGCTCGCCTTCCAGCACTGGTTTTTGAGTATTTAAAAGGTTTTTTTCATACAACCTACTTACGGGGAAATTTTATCACAGTGGAGCATTTCAAAGCTTTATATCATAAATATTTGAAGCAATTACTGAAAATCAGTCAGCTAAGTGACAACAAACGGGGATTCGATTATCGAACATTAGTTTTCTGATCAGCGATGCCCTAAATCTGTTTCGAATCACCCTGCCCACTGCATAAAATCTGTTACACGAATAGAAAGCAGCTCCTGGGTTGCAGTGTGAGTAGGGAAATTAAACGAATGGAAAGGTCGAAATAAGCCTGCTGATTCAGTGGTTTCATGTTGTAATCGTCGCCTAGGCTCGTATTACATTTGACTTTATTAGATTATAATCCTATGATCTCAGATGCTATTTAAGAAATTACCTAGGCATAAACTTGATGGTGGCATGCAATTTTTCTGCTAACATTCAAGACACCAATGACATTCCCCCAATTCAACACCCCCAGCCTTCCTCGTTACTCTTTCAACAATCTAGAAAAAATTGAGGGTCGTCGACCAATTTAACTCAATTAGAATGTAAATCCTCAACCATCGGCTGCATTCTCGGGCAAAGCCACGCTTTAGTCCTTCCGCCCTCAGTATGGTTCCCCCAACAAATCCGAATACGTCCCCTACAAGGCAGAGCACTTGAGTTCTTAATTATTCATAGCCATTTCACTGTCGTTTCCCAGGACTTGAAATATCATGAAGTCAAGAGCATGACCTGTTGAGCGAATTCCACAATAGTTCCATCCCTTCCCTTTCATCTTCACAAGGGGTCAAATGTGAGCCAGGAAAGCACTTGCTGTGGGAATTATAGCTCAAAGACACCAACGAGGAAGGCAAGAGATTTCGTCTCAGAAGAGGCAGCCTCTTGAGCCCCCCTAGAAGCAATGGGAAAGGCGTTATCTGTCGCGAAGCACACGGCCTACTGTGGACTGTCAACGTCACGTTAGGAGGGGATGTCGCAGTGGCTCACGCGCCTTGGCGGGATTAGAATCCGCTGGCTCCTAAGAGCTATTCCGCGCCAACCATCATATGCACATTCATTTTTTGACAACAGGTCCAACAGAAGAGCTGCTGCATAGCTCTAGTATTTTTACATTAACTAGAATAAACAAATATCAATGAACTTTATTCAGAGCTAACTTTAAATGCATTAAAAATGTTCCCTGGTATTTTAACAAAGGTTAAAACGTGAACGCTTTTTCGTTTTATTTTTTCCTAAAATGAGTTACGCACTAACATTAAATGATAATCTTAAATGTTGATTATAAACTAAGCATATGCAACAACCTAAATGAAAATCGTATCCCAAAAATAATCTAGTCGAGTCAAGAATAGGATGAAGTAAATCTAAAAATTATTCAATCCAAAATGTACAAATAAGTAAAAAGTTTAGTCGCCAAGATTCAAATTTTTATTCATAAATGCCTCATGTATTTTCACCGTTAGCAAATTGACTGAGTTCTGGAATACCAATGATTATGTAAAACATTAGCAATTCACTTCAGTAGTTATTATCAATTTGTTTTATTCGTATGGGATACACGAGCTAAGCGTCTGCAGTGGGTATTTCCAGAGTATGTAAAAAAAACACTCATACAAATTCTTTCTAGCAAATGCCCAAAAAATGTAATCGAGTAAGATTAACATAGTAAATATAAATATTATTTTCATAAAGAATGCTCAATCTGATCCAATTTTTCGTGATGGATGCAAATTACTTTCGGTAACAAAAGTCGGTTCAGGTATAAGGGAAATATCTTCAGTCAAAGACTCAAATAAAGAACGTCTTCAAGTGAAAACCACGATATTCTTGCATTTTAATTATTAATTTTTCATGTAAAAGTTAATTATCCTAAAAATAATTATTTATCATTTAGATAGAGTTTCGTGAAAATGCCAGACTTAGGATTTTAGATGAACCATCTTCAACCATTGTGTTATCAGCTCTAAACGAATAGCTTAAAGCTTTTTGAGTAAGGTAAATAAATTCACAAATACTCCAGGTTTATTTTATTCACAATCATGAAGACGAGCTCTGATTGATGGAGCGTTCGCCACTTTCAATAATGTTCCATTTCTTACGTAGTTTTACATGGAATTAATAATAGAGTTTATGGTTATCAAGTGAAATTAATGTTTTAACGTAAGGAAAAATTTCTAAACGAGTGAATTATAACAACACCCGTTGCATGTGAATTTCCCGCCAGGACTTACATGGAGAGAAAGAGGAAGGAGAAATACTCTACATATCATCACTCAGTATGCGATAATACTTCGATGAGTTTCTTATCTAGTTATATGTACCACAGTGGAACAAAATTTATTGTATCAAAGAGCTAAATCCGACAAAACTATTTGTATAATGGCATTACAGGCGCAAAAGACGAATTATAACGATGGGTTTCTCGTGCAGACACTCGTCAGCACCAGAGCCGCAGGAAGCGTTCTTGTTTACAGGTTAATGGGAGCATGCAACGCCCTGAAACCAAGTTACAGGCAGAAACCTTAGAATGTGACTGCATATTTAGGCGGTAAAGGACGTCAAGCTCGGTTAATTTCCCACGAGACGTATCACAGAGCCATGATGTGCTATATCATGCGTTTATCTCCGGTATTTAGTTACAAGAACCCAAGGGATACTCGTAAATTTTCTTCAAGGGCAAATTACTTATCCGATGCACCTCTACTTCAAGACCAGTAGTCTGAAAATAGGCTTTTCTTTAAAGTTGAATCTCTCTGCTAATTATTAGCATAAGCTCACATTAATAGCTATCCTTTTAGGTATGGAAGCACTAGTGAATTTTCATTTAAACCTCGGATGAAAATATCAGCATGAAAATATGTGTCTAAGGGTAGTTTATAAAAATAACTTTTCGTTACTAACGTATTCCAACTAATGAACATGAGCTGCATGATAGCAATTGAAATATTTTTCCTACTTATTATCAACCTACAATACCCTTCGGTAAATGCTATCAGTATGGAAATAACAATATTACGTATGCTATCTTTCACGAAACGTAATAATTTAATGAGGGCATCGAGAACTTTTTCAAGTTGGACTTATGATGGATTTATTGACTGGTTTTATATTGAGGAAATAAAAAAACGCATTGATAATAATTTAAAGATAATTTAAGTGAATAGTAGTAAGTACAAGTAAACACACTGGGGAACAGCGAAATATCCTCAAAGGGAGCAGGAGAAATTTATTCTTGGGTTTACTTTGAAAAAGTATCATCTTTACTTCTCAAATTATGCCAAGTAAATTATTATGATAAAACAAATAACCCATTGCAAATAACGCTTAAGAGTGGGAAAATTACCATTTTCTCTACGTTATATTGTCGCCTCTCACCACATCACACCGCAGACTTAATTTTGAAAAGATGTTTTGCGTTTTCGACCACGGCCAAAACGCCGTTGGACGCATACGGAAACAAAGCCATGCTATGACCATAAAACCTCCGATACCTCTAAACTACGAGCTTAAATGCACCTTTCCGTTGCATAATGACCCAATTCCTTTCTCCCGGTATGTTCTCAAAAAGGGTCACTACGCCACAAACTCGTATTGACGGGACAGAGATAAGCGGTGGGAAACGTCTTCAAACATCAGATACGAGAAGTTAGTACTTCGAACTGATCGTACTGATTTAATAGATACTGAATTGGTGATTAGAACCTTTAAGTGTCACTTCTAAGCATGACTTCACTCCCACATGAGAATACATTAAGTAAATGGCGGCTCAATATATATACATTTTCATATTCAGAACTAAAAAATGAGTTCTTCAAACAGTTTTAAAAACTATTTATGCGTTTAAAACTATTTATACGTTAGGGCATGTTTCCATATCTAATTTCGGCTATGAGATTTAATTTAGGTGAATGACTGTCTTGAGGATCGCATGCAATTGGATAAGAGGATTAATATATCCAGCTTAAAGCAAAAATTCGAAAGGTAACTGGAAGTGGTTATTTAACTTCTAGCTACGTTTTAAGGGAAATTGAAATAATTTCTGAATTAATCTTTTGCTGAAGGGTATTTTTATTGTGTATCACAATCAAGAATTTTTACCACGTAGTTACGCCTGATACAATATGTGTATTTCAATATTATACCACGACGATAAATACCGGACAGTAATAAAAAAAGACTTTAACGCAGTAAATTGCACACTTTAAGCTATTCTCTGAAGCAAGTGCAATTTGTTAATTCTAGGTAAATGCATACTTGTTCCTTAAGGTAGTACAAGCGAGATAGGTCTCTACTCATATTAGAGACCATATTCAAATTATACTTTCGAATTTCAACAGCTATAAGACACATGAATTAAATATTGCCTTATTAATGGTGCCATAATATAGTGTTATATGACAGAAATTATAAGAATTCAAATGAAAATATCTAAATAAGTCTTTAACTTGACTTATTTTTTTTACGCGGTACGTTTGAAAGTCAATCAAAACGGAAGGTTTATTGTGATCCCGAAGAATTTACTGCCGTGACAATATGATTCATTTTCCAAAATTAGTTGAGAAAACATACAAACTACACACTGTTGATTTTTGACGATATGTAGGTGTTAGAAACTCCTCATTTGTCAAATAAGGTCTCCCTGGAGTGCATACACGTACCATTTCCCATATAAAAGGGCTGGTATTTTTTGTCAAATATCTCGGAAAGTAATGTGGTAAGGGGTAGAATTTTTTGTGTCAATGAAAGGGTGAGATATGTTTCTTTAAAATGAGACCAAATTTATTGATTTCTTGGTAAAATGATATTTCGCTCAAACTACCTGACGTATTCCCTGAAGTAAGAACAAGCGATCAGATGTATAAAATTACAAGGATTTTTTTAGTCACATCGAGCTCCCGCAGAATAATCTCCGACGGAAACGTTATTTTTAATATCCGCCGCTCATCAAAAGAGTTTACTTTATTTATAAAAACATGAGTGGAGGAAAAAGCATAGGGGAGGGAGGAAGCTACGTCATAACACGCCTGGAATAACAGACAAGGGCGTTTCGAGTGAGGCAGGCATCAAAGTCGGCGGAGGAGCAACATGTAGACATGACTCTGGATATTAATCCAAAAGACCGCATACCATCGCCAAGGTCATCTATTTCAAGTCCTAGTTATCCGTCGAGCACCCTGTGACTCAGAGGAGTATTCACAAATGCAACGGATACGGTTTCCTGAATTTCAGCCAGGCTTGAATTCCTCACCGAGAAAAAAATATCTCTACATTAAATATCCCTCAATATCAATATGCCTAAGTGCGTTCATAGTAATAGAAGTATCTCTAGAAGAGAAGACATCTCTAGCAGCGAGGGTATAATTATTTGAAGTGAACACAAAAACTGGGCTACCGCTTGAAAAGATGGAATTATAATTGATTTAAGGTAGTGCGAGCAAGATAGTCCCTAATCATAATAGAGACCATTTTCGAATTATACGTCACCAGCTGTGAGACACACGCGAATTAAATATTGTATTATTAATGGTGAAATAATATAGTTTTACATGACAGAAATTGTAAGTAATCAAATGAAAATATCTATATAAATCTTTAACTTGGCTCATTTTCTCATTTTTTTGGTACTTTTGAAACTTCATCAAAACGGAGGCTTTATTGTGATTGCGAAGAATTTACCGCGGTAACAATATGATTAATTTTCAAAAATAGTTGAGAAAACACACAAACACTGTTGATTTTTGACGAGATCTAGGTGTTAGAAATACCTCATTTGTTAAATAAGGTCTCTCTGGAGTGCATACACGTATTATTTCCCATATAAAAGGGCTGGTATTTTTTGGCAAATATCTCAGAGAGTAGAGAGGTAAGGGGTTGAATTTTTTGTACCAATGGTAGGGTGATATATTTTTCTTTAAAATGAGACTAAATTCATTGATTTCTAGCTAAAATGATATTTCGCTCAAACTACCTTAAACTTGTCTACTGCTTTGGAAATACGAATGATTTTACCTACATTGGGCGGATGTAAACGAATGCTGCTAAGATATATAATAACATTAATAAACCTGAATGCTGGAAGAAAAGCTGTATCGGTGTTGAAAGTCAAGAAAGGAATGCCTATCTGAGGAATCAAGGATCACAGTGAACTAAAATACACTCCACCACACTAGACAGCAGTGTATAGCGGTTCTAACTTGATGAGCATTAGAGTTGATACAATACAATAGGCATGGGCAACATAAGGTGTCCAAGAGGTGTATCCAATATGAATACGGGACACATAGCCATGGTTGGCGTATGACAAAATTGAAATGAATGCTGATTTAATGGTCATATAAGAAAGTAGCGTGCTTTATCGGTTAGGTCATGTTGAGAGAATGGATGAGAGTTGAATAGATAGTTGAAGGGTTAACGTTAAGTCGAGGGGTTAACTACTGGGAAAACGGTGGAACAGACTTTGAAGAGGACGGATATTTGCATTCATACGAAAATTATAGTGTGAATGGAATGAGTCATAAATCTACATCTACATAATACCCTGCGAGCCGCCGAATGGGCGTGTGGTAAGGCGTATTAGATCACCAGTCGTGTAAAGATGTAAGTTTTTGGAAGATGAAATGGTGACATGTATTATAGGAGTATATTTAGCAGAGCTCAATTCTGATTGTGGTCGTTTATTGTTCGCGGAAAGAAAGAGTTTTTGTACCTGTTTGGCAGTGTAATTCTCTTATTTTATCGCATCTGTCAGACCTGGTGCAAAAGTGCAAATGTGAAGGAATTACGCCAGGGCAAAGCAGTGCGGAAGACACCCATAAAATGGAGTCATTATTTGGCCTTACTCGATAATGTAGGACATAATTATTACAAATGATTACATGAATTAACTAATGAAGCTCAAATATGACCATAGTAATAAGGTTTTCTATGGCTAGGAGAGTACACAACTCGGGCATCACAAAGAGCAATATCAAATACGGAGCCAACCGTTGGTATGTGAAAAACTGATATTAATACTAGAATAACTTCAAAATAACCATTATCTTAGGACTAAAAGCTACTGAAAATTGGTCAACTCCGGGATAGATTGATGATAGATAATTATCATTCGGTCGTGCAAGGTTCATACAAGAGTTAACAAAACGCTAGACAAACGTAATCTCCTTGCAATAATCATGGAACACCGTGTAAAAACTGTTTGCCTAATTTTAATAACGAGCCACGGCAGCTTCCAGAAGTATTGAAAAATCATTGTTGAACGGTATGCCAAACAATCCATCAGTGCTAATGACTGTTGATATTTCATGAGCCACAATCGTCAGCTTAGCGAAACACTGGTGATTGGGCCACATTATAAATGTAAGGTATGAGAATGGAGACTGTTTTCCAGACATTATTCGCGCTTTGGAAGAAAATGCAGTTAGGTAAGTAGTGAAACCTCGATCACGACAAAGTTGTGTTGAAAGATTCTCGATATGCTCACCTTTTCACAAAATCACGCATGTTTCCTACTCAGGAAGGTTTCAGAAGTTTTACTATCGAAAGTATGAGATTTTTAATGCCACAACCTCTGAAAATTAAAAAAAAATTAGTCGCGGAAAATGCAAGATATGTCGCTGTTATCGCGTGAGGTCAATGGAAAAGTCGAGGACGAGTATTTCCTGGTGCCACGTTCAGGTTGACTTTGAGATTTTTTGACCTTAAAAAAGCCGTAATTTTGATGACATGGCCTTGAGAATTCTTTAATTGCCACAAAAAGATTAGAACTGTTGAGCTTACGACTCCACGTCTTCGATATTTGTGAGATTTAATCCCTCCTCAATTAGACCTCGAGGAATTGTTGGATTTGCTGCATCAAAATTTCGTCATTTAAAGTCTCTGCAGTATCGTGAATCCCTACGTTGGAGATTGGACTGTTTCTATTTTGGATTCTATCGGCTGAAAAGTGATTCCATCAATTACTGCCGCCGCTATTGTTTGCGAGAGTGCTCAGCGGATGTAACACAAAACCAGAAATCGACCGGATTAAAATGGAACGAGCAATTCCAGTCAATC
Organism: Ceriagrion tenellum; assembly: GCA_963169105.1. Lineage (NCBI taxonomy): Eukaryota > Metazoa > Arthropoda > Insecta > Odonata > Coenagrionidae > Ceriagrion > Ceriagrion tenellum. The sequence continues at coordinate 108,405,399 of OY720639.1, forward strand.
TCCTGTGACGTTGAGGAATAAAAAAAATCTGAGTGAAATGGTTTTATTCTAAATGCGATGAACATTCACTGTAGAGTCGCCCTTGGATGGATGAGTGTGGTGAAACGGGACGATCAAAAAACAAAGGAATACCCAGGAAGCGCTAGGGCGACCCGTAAAACACACCAAAAGCCTTTTTCGCACTCAGCCAAATCCGCAAATATGGTAATGCCACCCGTAAGCATGTAACTACGCCAGGGAGCTTCCATTTCGTCTCTCGAAGGGTCGCTGCCTACATACACTAATGACTCACTTTCTATGCGATTGTATTAGTAATGATTTGCAATGAAAGAAATGCGATACATTTATGTTTTGTAACGCAGAAGAAATAATCTCAAACATACTCAATAACTATATACCATTGTGACATCACAAGTTGCCGCAAAAGCTATCATCGCCATAATCATAAGTGTACATCACTGTGAAAACTTGCAATCCACAGCGTTCCATTCAACTTATCTCCTACAGTTGACAGCTCCAATGTTTTTGTACTTCTCTTTTCATGCAAGTTTTAATTGGATCTTTTGTTGACCAAATTTTTAAAAAATACCAAAAACTACCATTATATAAATGTAATGCGTAAATGGTAGAGGTTTTCAGAAATTTTGAGTGTGTTATCCAGTTGTAAAAATTCTAATTTCCCTAGATTTCTCATAATTTTACTTGAAACAAAAATTCAGGTCAATCTTCCAATAATTATTACGTCAAGCATTCTGCATTTAAAATAATTTGAAGGTTTCTTACACAGTAACAGGCATTTAATCATATTCAAAGATAATTAAATATCCATCAAGCCTTAACTTCAACATAAATGGTATCGTAACTTCAATACAAATGCTTTGCCATTATATCACCTAGGATATTGCTTCGAATACTTTCTGAGCATCTCAACCAAGGACTGAGGTATTTTTACACATGGAATTGATTCCTGTTAAGTTGATGAGGGTTGCGATATCTCGATTTCCATCATTACCTAGATTATATTGCTAAGATTAAATGAAACTTCCAACCTTTCTATTAAAAATAAATTACGAAGCAAACGCCGAATTCCGCAATATAGCATACTCCCGAGTTTTGAAAACGATTGCGTCTGCTAGTCTCACTCGTCCAGTTCTTCCAATAACCGTGGAAAATAAGTTTTTTTTTCATATTGAAGTTAAAATAAATTCATTCATTAAGTGTACGCAAACTTAGAAACTACTTTTATTTATTTTTCACGGCAATAAAAGCCACGAATCATTCTTCCATGTAAACTGTAACAGAAAATAAATAATCTAAATAAATCTTTCTAGAAATTACTCCTACTTAATTAAATAGTCTTTTCTTTAGATTTTTAATACCAAAACGCAGTCAATTCTTCAGGATTTTTCCGAAAGTGGAGCAATGTGATTGCAGAATTGAAACGTTAGAAATCCAATCAGCTCTATCTTCCCTAAAAGAGGAGACTATTGGGACCTTTTGCTACTTCTATCGAGATTAATATCTTTAGAAGTCGGATTTTACGTATCGTTGTGCTAATGTTTCTTGCACTGCAGTGCAGTGTGCAATTTGCGAAGCACCAAACAAAGCTACATATATAGCATTCAAATAGGTTGAAGAATCAGCACATTTATTGATATCTCTCTCTCAGGCCAAAGTGACTTCAATCTTCATTTTTAGCAAAGATACTCCATATTTATTACTACAGTTTGGTAAGCTCATTGTTTCACGTGCCTGTGCAAAAAAATCGGCATTCGTAAACTGAACACAACAGTTTTAAACCGATAAAAGCATACACATTTCAGTTTCAAATGTATTACTAGGTAAAATTAACCAGTGACACCGGAATAGGGACTTCCCGTGAGAGAAATAAAGTAATAAATCCAGCAGAAATGATCGTCAAGCAGGGATTATGGACAAAATATAAATGCTTATCACTTGGCTTAAGATGAATAAAACCGGACACTGCTGTAAATCACCATCACCACCCCTTAAAGTACAGCAGGATCTTTGTGAATCTTTCTAATCGAAGCAAGGTCTACGAGTTAAGCCACAGTGATACATACTCTAGAGGCTCAAAGTCATAATTCGATATCTCATAGATACACACCACAATCGATACATCGTAATGACACAGAGCCCTTATAAATATTGGGAGGCATCACAAAAGACAGAGAGATAGAGAGAAAGTGGGAAAATGAAGGAAAGAGAATATAAATCAGTGGGACGTTATAGAAAAAAGTAGCAAGGAAAAAAAGAAAGGAAACAGAACTGTCATTTTGGTGGATGAGATTCAACCCTGAACAAGGATAAAAAAAACCTCCCTTATCATCCTCATACATCGATCGATGCGTTGCGCGCTGTGATTTCTTTTTTTTTAATTCCCCATGAAAGCGACGACCGCATGAGCATCGGAACCCGCCGAGAGATGGCACTCTCGTCCCCATTGTGTCACGGCTGGAATAACTGTACACCGGGCGTCCTTCATAGTCCCGGTTAACAGGGAGATGGGACGAGGCTGGAACAAAACAATCGATCACGAGACAAAAAACGTTTCTCTGGAAACAAATGGGTAATCCGACGTAACGATTTCTGGCCACAAATATTTCGGCTGCCTTCCAGGGCGTCTCCAAAAAAAGGGAGGCGTCATCTAATCCGTTCTTGGACTCGGAGAAGAGGTCGTTTTTCTCTCTACTGCATGTTACTCTGAGAATAATCTAACGTTACGTCTACTGAAACAAGCAACAATTTTCGTGTACGTGCTTCCATTAGGACAGCGACTTAGTGAATTTTCATGTCTATTTAATATTTATGTTGCCTTTTTTCCCCTTTCTTTATGGCCAATTCACCAGTTCACTTTTATCTATTATCAGTCAATGAGTCGCTCAATCTGTTTTTTTGCCCTCCTTTGAATGCTTTTTTTGAAACAAGCAACCTTTTTCGGATGGCCGATGTTCCAATGCTATGGTAGTGCGAGCGAGAGTTCCCTAATCATATCTAAGACCATATTCGAATTATACGTTTTAATTTCACCAGCTATGAGACACACGATATAAATATTACATTATCAATGGCACAATCATATAGTTTTAAAAGACAGAAATCGTTAGTAATCAAATGAATATATCTAAATAAATATTTAACCTGACTTTTTTCACGGGGTACATTTGAAACGCCATCAAAACGATAGGTTTATTGTGACCCCGAAGAATTTACTGCGGTGACAATATGATTAATTTTCAAAAATAGTTGAGAAAACACACAAACACTGTTGATTTTTGACGAGATATAGTTGTTAGAAATTACTCATTTGTTAAATAAGGTCTGTCTGTAGTGCATACGCGTACCATTTCCCATATAAAGGGGCTGGTATTTCTGGCAAATATCTTAGAAAGTAATATGGTAAGGGGTTGAATTTTGGTGTCAATGGAAGCGTGATATATTTTTCTTTAAAATGAGACTAAATTCATTGATTTCTACTTAAAACGATATTTCGCTCAAACTGCCTTAAAAAGAGGTACTTGCGGGTATGTACAATAATCTTTACTATCTCCATAGAATTTTCGGTCTCGTTCCTTTTATATGAATTCAGAAATAAAAAACAAAATACAGGGTAACTTTGGGAAGAATAAGGCTATGGAAAATATTGATGACGAGCATCTTGTAGGATAGCGGCTAAATGGATTTTCTTACCTGTTTTACAATTCTTTCTTTGTTAAGATGAAACTGTCCTCAGAGAGGTTTCAATTAAACTGCTACTACCATGTTCGTCTATCCTGTGCTGCCTCCATCAGCTCTTTGTAACTCCTTCCATTCATAATATCAGTCAACATGTTCTTTCTTCGTCTTCCACTTTCTCGCTTTCCCTCAATCTTTTCTTCTGATATTCTTTTCAGGAGGCAATCTATCCTCAGGAAGTGTCCCATCCACTTTGTCTTCATCATTCTTATTGATCTTAAAATATTCCTTTTCCGGTTCATTCTTGCTAGCACTATCTCGTTTCTCACTTTATCACTCCATTTTATTCTGTCCATTCTTCTCAATAGCCACATTTCAAAACTATCTATATATTTCTCCTGTTTCCTCCCGACTGTCCATTCTTCTGCTTCATGGAGCACAACATTCCAAATAAAAAATTTAGCAAATCGTTTCTTTACGCCTATATTGATTTCCGCGGCTGAAAGTAGTTGGTTGACTTTACTGAAGGCTGCCTTGCCCTGTGATATTCTACATCTTATTTCCTCCTTACAGCTTCCATTCCATGTTATAACACTTTGTTTAAGGTGCGTTAATAATTCTCAATATTTAGAAATTGAGTTTCACTTATTTTTTCCCTTTCCTTATGGGAAATTTACCAGTTAATTTTTATCGATGAGTTACTCAATATTTGTCGTCGTCGTCAATGAGTCACTCAATATTTGTTTTTGCCTTATTTTGAATAGGTCGGATTGGAAGGTATGCTTCCAATTTTTCACTTATCCCATATTGTTTACACATTTTATCGGTAGTTCCATTTATGACTTCAATAATTTATCAACGATTCAACACCGCCTTTACACATAAACCTCAATTCCTCATTTCAATTTTGCTCACTCATCCTGCTCACTCACTCATTCCCTTCCTTATCTCTGTTTGCCCAATATCCGTCGCAGTATTTTCATTTCCGCAGTCTTCAGAGGATTGCTGATTCATGCATTGATCATTCGTGTCTCTGCAGCGTCGATCACCACAGAGCTTGATAAATTCTAAAACATAGCCAGAAGTGTTTACTTTGTGTCCGTCACCGAAGATAAATGCCCTGCGATGGTTACTAACAATTCCAATCATGCGGTCAAAGCAACCACGATAGCATTTCGATGAAACTAAACTAACGGAGAGCAACCTCCGATCAGTTTTATTTCGATCCGAAAAAATTAAGCTGTTCCATTAAAATTAATTTTTAGTTGATGGAATTCTATTCCCATACAGCGAGGTCTCGTATTCATTATTGGATTTAGAACGAAAACTCCTGCTTTTATCAAAACGAGATTATACTAATAGCTTACAGACAGTTTATTTCTTTCAGCACTTTCGTATTGGATTTGTGGGGATAAATTGTGGATATGCGAAAGAGTCCCTATCCTTGGACAAGCAAAAATGAGAGCAATGGTGGGGTTGATAGCTAGTGAGAGGATATAATTTACTCTGCACGTAATGGGAATTGAATACATTTGGAAATAGCAAATGTTCAAAATAGGATGAGGGTGACTTCCCGTTTAATGTGCGAGTGTTTAAATCATTGACGAGATATAAACCCAGACCGTCGCGATGAAAGTAAAGTGAACCGATGCGATGAGGGGATAAAGATAGCTTTTGAAAATACCCATTTTACCACACGACTCCGATTCCCATAAATTCTAAGTAAGTAATCAACAAAAGTGGTTCAATCACTTTAATTGTAAATTCAATCGTGAATTGTATATACGTTGGAATGCATTATGGAAAAATATTTGTTAAGTCCCATCTCAAAAATAAATGTAATACACAATATTCATTATGATAAAGAAGTGCTGCATGTGAGAATTTACCCTCTCACGCAAAGTACGATATACTATCGAGAAAAACGGGTGTACAAAAATCACTAAGTCCATCTGTGACATTTAAGTGACAGGTCTAACACACACTGGTCGAGCTGGCCATGCACTCCCGTGAAACGTCTGAACAAGTTTATTTTATTTCTATAAAAGGTACAAAAACGGTAAAAAACGAAGAATTTTTACATTTCACTATGAATGAATCGACCCGAGAAGAAATTAGGTCGACCGCCACCACCGAAACATTTTGGTCGTAACAAATTATCAGTATTTTTAGGGTGTATTTTTTGGGAGGTGCTCCGAGTTAGGCCCTGAATTCTGGACTCCATTTGGCTTCGCATTCTACCAATTTCCTCTTCCCGTCGACGATTCTCGTGACAAGCGGATCACGTAAATGACGAAGTTCTATGAAGAAGGATGGACAGAAAAAATATTTTTTTCTTTTAACTCCTTCACAAAAATATCGGATTTTGGGCTTAAATTCAATTTGGTTCGTTGTTAACGTTTAGATTTCCCTCCCAAACCCTATCCCAGTCCTCTGTCCAGAACGCCAAAAGAGGGACCCCTTGTTACACTGTCTCAGATATACGAGTTATTAGCCCATCCATATTGGATTTACGACCAAAAAAGGACTGAGGAGAGCGGAAATTCCATTATCCGGACGTATAATTTGGTTTTATTTTCGATTAAATGAATTGAAACAGCATACCCTTTGTGCTGGAGCGCGTAGATGATTTTGGACAAGCACTGTTTTTCATTAGCCTCGGGTTTAGCCTCTCGGAACCGAGCAAATGTACATAGTGCTAGTAAAGAGCTTCTATGCTCTGTGATTGACGTCTTTACTAAGGATAATAGGAAAATATAGAAGTGAAAACATCATTTCATTAAATGGATTACTTACATTATCATCATAATAATTGATAATTGGCTTTAATTTTTCCATAATTCAACTTATTCCTTCATTCAAAACAACAAAGGTATGTAAAAATAACTTATCATTATCATAATATGCATACCATTGTGTTATTATGTCTATATAAGTTATGTTGTAGTGTAATTGGTCTTCCAGTGCTAATGAAAAAGTTAACAAATGACTCTGCCCCTACGTTGCCTAATAGAAGTCTTTCCTTGTTATTCTCTAAGTAGAGGCCAACTACCGTGGTTGCAGATTTAATTTTGCAACCATTCAAAGCCTGTTTTCATTAAATTTCTATAATGCACATTGATAAGTGAATCATTTGATCAGATAATTAATATCTTATGATTAAAAATTGAATAAAAAGCCTTCACTGGCTTTAAAATATAATAAAAAGAGAGAATATTGTTCAAAAACATTGATTTCAATCTGAATGGAATAGAGGACCAAGGATGAAAATATATTCATTTAACTGATTATTTCATCTAAAGGTACGAACTAAAAAAATAAGCATAAGAAATTCGAAGCCAGTCGCGCTATTTTTATTCAAATAAAGCTCATGAAAGCGGTCCTCAAAGAATAATTAGAGAAATTGTAATGGTAAAGACAATGTCCTCCTATTATTCGATTGTTATCACGGCTCATTTTTACTCTCGAAAATCATGAAAGTTGGGGTTATAAATTTGTTTGACGTGGCCCATAAATTTCTCAAAACTGAATTTCCCGGAACAAGGAGAGAAACGAAGCAGGGAAGTTGACATCCACATAGCTTTAAATCCCCCGAGTCGGAAAAGCAAACTGCACCCCAAGGAAAAAATGTAAAGCATTAAAATGCAAGAATCCTGGAAATGGGTGGAAAAATATTTGAGCAAATATTTACGAAATATGCGGAAATAGGGGAACCTCGACTAAGAAAAACAGCAGTTTGTATAGTTGTAGTAACTAGATTACCGGCCTTCCTAGTGACCTGGGTTTGAACCTCGACACGAGAAAGGACATAATAGGAGGTCATCCCTACTTGGATAGTACATAAAGGCCACCTCATCCACAGTAATTCTCCGATAGGATTTAGCGTCAAACTTTGACCTCCATAGACGACCTGGGTCAAGCATATGCCAATGCTGAGAACAGGTTTCTCTCTACCCTAGTTCAATTGCCATGGAATCCTTTCCGTACATACTCAGCAGTTCAAAATTGAGGAAATTTCATCAATTATCGTTTGCCTCCTGCAGTAATTAAGTGCTAAAACAAAGGTAGGGAAAAATTACCATCTTGGTAAACCTTTCAATACAAAATGACCGTTAATATAATGCATGCCTATGCAAAAATCATTGATGCGTAAATACTGTCCAGAGAAACAATCAGAATTTTAGCGGTGGTTACTTCAATTTCCCGTGAATAATTGTTTTTCGTCAAAGTTTGAGTGAAATAATTACCAAATGATGTTAACCGTAGAATTTAAAACCTCCGGTAACGGTATTAACAGCTATGAATCCGTCCTAAAAATTTTCAAGACATTGATAGCCATCAAAACTGATCTAAAACGAAGCAAGGCTTGTGTAAAATTTACAACAAAAATTCTCATTCGCCTAGACGTGAATTCCAACCCGAATACTTTTTTCCGAATTCTTGATGTCATTAGGCTTTTTGTCTTCCTTTTTCTATTCAGTGGAGCCCATAGCGACTTAAAGGCAGTTTAGGGGAGATATCATTATACATAAATTGCAGTGAATTGTGTCACTTTACTCGTGATACAAGAGCAGAATTTTCTGAACCAATACTCAAAAGATATTGCTTAAATAGAAGCTGGCATAAAAGATTTGGTACGATCCCAGCGAATAATACGCATGACATTCTCACGGGCTTTACACTGTGTTAAATATTCTACTGCTGCCAACGTTTCGACATGATACTCTTCCGCCGTCATCAGGTCAAAGATGACGGAAGAGTCTTCAGCCGAAACGTTGGCCGTAGTTAAATATTATACTCGACGTGAAACACCAGAGAACTTCACAAATAGAACCAATGAACCAAAGAATATTTCAGTATGGTCTGGGTTACGAGTTGAATAATTAATTGCGTCCTGATAAAGACGCAGTGTTTTTATTGAATTACTGTGCTCCAGAGTTTTATAGTTCTAGGAGGATTTTCGTTTCTGCAAAAACGCCGGAAAAGCCCTTAACGAAACAGTAGAACGCTATACTCTCGTTATTTTATGAATGCACAACTTTGAAAATTCATTGCTTCAGCATGAAAAGTTTAAAATTAATCAACTTCTCACTGGTTTCAATCATGCCTCATTTTGGAATCCACAGCCAAATATTGTTTTTAAAAATTGCTCCAATTCACAGGAAGCTGCGGAAATCATCGTTCAACAGTTCAAACATTTCTTTTATTACTTAAAAAAACACGATTGAAAACTCACCTTAATATATATGTATTTATGAAATAAAATACCATCTGGTTATATGTTGGCATATTCATCGTACGATGTGGAAAAACCAAGAAAATTTAAAGCATCAGATGTGAACATTTAATTAATACCAAAGAAGTTCACTCGTAAAATAAAAACTAAGTTCGGGTATAATTAACACTGCCAAAGTTACCTCGTACTTCTTGAAACCGCTTAAGTTTTACGCAAAAAAAAGTCGAATATGGCTCTTAAAAGATGGATTGGAGTAAAAGAAATCTCGCTCGAGCAACCTAAAATGAAGCAAGGATAAACAGAGAAAATAACAGCGGTTGAGGAAGGAGAGAAAAAGAAGCCATGGTGGGGATTAGGTGATTCATGTAGCGAGGGTGGGTATTCCACGTTCGTAATCGAAAACTTTCCGAAATAAGACGATGACGAAAGATACCCGGGGATTTATTTTCACCCAGTCGGCTCAGGAAGCTAGGAGCGGTGGGAGGAGAATATACGGGTTAGGGTAGAATTCCTCGTCGGAACGGCGAACGCTTGGATGGGGAAAAGTAATGAACAATGAAAATCTACTGGAGGTGGGGTCGAATTAAGCGAGATAGCCCCGGACGCAAAACAATTTAAAAAATATTCACCTCCGCTGATCCGGTCCGTTTTTTTTTATTTTTACCTTCGCATGCATGCATATAAAAATTCTCGGCTATTATGAAGCTAGACGGTCTGCGGATATTTTACCGTAATGGTTCCCGGGCATAGGTACCGGTCAGTTCCAACCCGTTGATTGAAGTGCGGGCATTCTCATGTAAATGCAGCAATGCCATCCCAACAGTCCAAAAGCGATGAGCAATTTCCCCATGAATAAATGAATGACGCTCCATTTTTAAATCCCGAGCCGAAAAATGTTTTACTGCAACGCCGTAAAAATTTTAGAAACACGAAATTGAACGCGGAGCCTGAAAAATATCCCGAAACTTGACCTCCCAGAGATTTTTATCCATTTCCTCTCTGATTGATGCAGCTCCAGAAATTCCTTAACACGGACTTATTGTTTTTTCTCCTGACATCTTAGTAGAGTAATTATCCATATAGTACAGACAATATTTCTTTTGGGAAATAATTTCAACCCCTGTGGTAGAGTAATATCAGCTGTAAAAATTAATACGTAATTACAATAACTTTCTGCTTGACGAACTAGTCCTATATGAGTACTCTCTTCATTTTCCATCCACAATGAAAATCATGCTAGTCATAGAAATAAATGAAAATTAAATGTGAAATATAAATATAAAACCGGACATATTTATTTAATAGATTTCCCGGTCTATTAATTTCCTTAATTTGCGGACGTGGGATGATACCCTGTATATGGTAATCACAACTATATTTGCAAAATCGCGATTCCAGACAAGTATTTTGAAGCCATCAAATAATTCAATTGAGAAAAAATAACTTAAATGCGGAATACTGAATGTAAATTGATTGAAGTTACTTGACTAGGAAAAACACATCATGGCGTCACAATTTCAGAAAGTCATTTTTGGCATAGCATTTTGAGATTAAAGTACAGATAATATAAATAACGACAAACATTATACCTTTATACTTTATATAAGGAAGTGTATCGACGCATAAGAAGTGATTAGTGTCAAATTAAAGAACGTTATCTCAACCAATGCCTAAATAAATAGTTCTTGGAAAAGTAAAGTAGTGAATTAAGGAAAAATAAAACAATCGGGTTAACTTTTCTATTTAGAGGGCCAGGTTATAAATGTTGAATTTAATCATGCAAAATGTAAACATCAATCACTTTTCTTATATCTAACATTATTATGAATACAAATGCACGCAAAAAACATTAGATTTCCAAACTCTCAATTAAAACTAGCTTGTCCTTACAACTTCATAAATGTACGGATTATGCTAATATCAAATATACGAAAAAAATGATCAGTTGCATACATTTTGGCAAGTATGAGAAAGAGGAAAAAGACCACCGACAACTTCTGTTACTACTGTAGCACGCCGGGCGGGCTTGAGACTCGGTTGTGGAGCTGCCATGACCGAGTGTAAAATGGGGTCAGCTCCCCTTACTCGTTCCCCGGTCCTACGTGCTTCAGTCGACCGCTCAATATTACGTTTCAGTCTCATAATGAAGATCCTGCCACGCAGAAAAAGTTAAGTGAGCCTAAAGAACATTCAAGGAAAAACTGCATATTTCCAGTAAAAAACAGGTTAAATATGGAAAAGAGAAGTGGGAAAAATAACGAAAATAGTTCAAACAAAACAATCCGTATATATTATTTCTCAAAGGTCGCTCGGGAGTTTAACTTAATAAAATTAAATTAAGGGAGTTATGGCGTCGCAACGCCATAACTCCCATAACTATTCATCAAAATTAATGATTCAAACATCGTTTTAAAGCTTATGTTACCCGATATTGATGAAAAATGGACAAATTGTTTAAAATTAAAGTTTTTGTTAAAAAAATGATACAACGCCATCTGCTGACAATATAATCAACTAATATGTTGGCAATGGTAACGTGCTTAAAAGACTGTTGGAGGCGCCATCTATTAACACATCGTTTAGTTAGATTGTTTACATTCTACATGCAATCGGTGTGAACATTTACTGTTTACGTTTACGTTATGTATCTCTAACAAAAACATAAATAACATATAATTGTCCACGGGAAGGAACGGGTAAAAGAACAGGAAGAAAGAAGGAAGAAACAGAAAGATTACTGTGCGAAATATTCGCTCGGGTCATCAAGTTTTTTATTCCTGCCGGACGATTCTGTTGTCCCGAATGTCCCCGGAATCCCGATAGGCTACTGAGCCTGTCATCAGGTTTTCCAGGGATCGAACCAACAGAACTTGACATAAATCCATGCATTGGGTGGTGAAAAATCAACCCAGGTGGGACCCGCGACCCTCGGATTAGCAGGCGAGGACTTAACCCCGCAGCCACCGGGGCCGGCGTTAGTTAAAAACTAAAAAGAAAAAAGGATAAATAGATGCGTCTATTTTTTCATGAATTTAGAGTTTGGTTGAACATTTGAACATATTAAGCTGATAAAATAGAAAATAGGAGGGAACATCATTATGAAAAGATGAACTGACATGCATCACCACTGACTTAAGCAAGAACTTAATACTGACCAAAATAATGAAGGCAATCCTTTCCAGAGCGGCAAATGAAATGCAGTTTCTATGGGGATGTTTATATTAAAATCCATATATATATATATATATATATATATATATATATATATAACTTATAATTGGATATTTGGCCTCCATGACAACCCATGAAGATATAAAACCGCCATGGGGCATAAAAACTTAATGTTACCCATAGGTCACCGTGGTTCTTCATTGTAATAGACCCTTTGCGGATCTATTTATAGAATCTAAACGAGTAAAACTAATCGGAGAGGATGCAATGGGTAGTGGCTGTGTTTTTAATTAAATTCATCAAAGGCTAAATCTGAATTGCCGAGGTGTAATAGATTCCAATGCGCAGAAATTCTCATTTAATTTCTCCCATTGCATAGTGATTGATTCCCAAAGTATAACTTAGTGAATGATTACGCAATTGAAAAAATTGTAGTCAGGTGAATTTGGGTACCAGATTTCAATGCGGGAAAGACCAAGAGTTATTGAAATAGTGGGGAGCTTGTGGAGACAGGTAGCTAGTTTGAGCGTGGGTGAAAATCTCACCGAAATGTATCACGTTACTCCAGTGTGCTAGCTCGTTTATTCTGGAGCTTAAAACAATTTTTGCGAAATTTACCAGCTAGAGAGCTGGTGCTTTTGTTCTACCACGCTGATTTAGTTCCAAACAAAATATCTATTCTTGGTGTATCCTACTGATTATGTGCTGGCAAAAAATCAAAAAAGCTATGAAATTGGCGATAAAATTTAAGATATGAGCTCATTTTCACTGATTATCCGGGTGAAAATTAAAGATAAATACTCCATCGGAAATATCCTTTGATCAATCATCAATCGTTATTGATATGTTCAAAGGGAGGCGACTTTGGGAAATGCTGACTATTACCAGTAAAGTAGCCAGGGAGGGGGGTCAAGGGGGGTGAATGATGCCCCCCCCCCTGTTCCCAGTGCTCTGCCTCCCCTAAGTCTGAGAATGTTTCAACTCTGAAGTCCCAAATACGTGCATGAATCAATTTCATAACTTAATTATCAACAATAAATTCTACAAGATCTGCAAGTTTGGATTGTATATTACAAGAAAAATAATACAGTAAAAGTATGTAACAGTATGTTTAGTAAACTGGTGAATTTATGAGTCGGCGCTCCATATTTTCCGCAGACGTAGTAGTATAAACGCAAAACTATCATCCGAATACCAGAAACAGCCAGACTTTGACTTTTTTCTATCCCTTACATGCTTGCGTTCAATTTCAAGTAACGCCCTCCTCTTTTTTAGCTTAACAGCCATTTATTTGTATTCAACTTTCTCCCGGACCAAAAGATCAGAACAGATTTGGAAGAAAATTATTCGCGTAACTAATTGGCCAAGTATTTACCTTCAAAATTTTTATCGCAGACATTTATATAACTTGTTTACTCAAGCCCCTTAGACAAAAATATTAGGGTGCCTGTACAGTTTTCATCCGTTGAAGCCAAAAAAATTTAACTCTCGGTATTGAAGGTAAAGGTTGACTTTGAAAGCTTCAAATTTTCTTATAAATCATTGGCCTTTGAACAGAAACAACACCCATGTTCGAGACATAGTATGAAGCTTTAGCATGTGGATTACAAGTCCTGTGTAACGCTGAGTTGGTTACTATGGCCGAAGGAGGCGGATAATTAGTAATGCTACTAATAAGGAGAGAGATTTTCCTAATATATGTAAAAAATTAGATAGCTATTGTGGCTTCTAAAATATTGTATGATTACAAATGTAATAACAAATTGATGGGCCAATTGAAAACAAAACTAGACTCCTGATGCTTTCCTTCATCGATGATTGAAAGGGGATACCAAGGTTAGCGGACAACGGGATTCCTTTGATTTGACACAATTTTCATTGAAACTAAACGAACAAGGACGGGATATCGAGGGGTTGTTAGGGAAGAAGTTTCCGAAAGACGTGGGGAATCAACCTTCATCCCCTATTCCACGCTTGCTCCGCCACTTATTCCGAACCAATCCGCCAGGGAGACATTCGGTCGGATCGATGATGTTACGTCATTAAACTGACGGCAACGTCGCGTGGCGATTTGCATACTTACCCCCTCACGTGGGGAATTTTATAAATTGGATTTTCCACCCCGCAAAGATCGGAATCTCCATATGCATCAGTTTAAGAGGGAAGCACGGATTGAGACGGAAGGGACATGAATGGAACGAGAGCGGAAGTTGCCAGTCAGCGATTCGTGAGGACTTCCGATAAAGACTGATATAAAAAAATTGAAAATGTTACAAAAATCAAGATTTTTTATTTTCTCGGTCTCCTTTTATCAATTAACTATTTATCTTATGTCAGAAAGAGATAATATTGTGAAAATCATACATTTTATTGACACATTTTCAAGTCTTTCACGAATATTTATACTGCTTTATCAGAGCTAAAGCAAACTCGCTATATTTACTAGAAATCGTTCATAAAACCAATAATGTTTATTCAAACATATAACATCTGATATGAAGTAATTGGATTAATTTTTGGGAAAGAGACAGCTTTTTTCTGTGCACTTCCCCTGATATTCGGTGTGGATTAAACATGCCGTTATTTTGTTACCAATATATTCATCAAATATATTATTTTCAGTCTATGCAAACAATTGAGTGATATCATGAACGTGTAATCATTTTATATATAATTATTGATTTTGCCATGACTTTTTTTATTTCGCATTAATATTCATTTAGCAAACGTCCTTTAAATGATCTTTTTTACATCAGGTACTGAATATATTACACTTGGCAACGAATATTTTTTAAAGACTCAGATCCCCCGATGTGTGACTGATCCCTTTCGTCACAAAATGAAGCATGGCACAGTGATTCTAATTTGCTTTAGAGGCCATGGTATTGATGATGATTCGAATGAGAAGCATATTTAATGCTCCTCATTCGAATTTTTACCTTTAATTTGCTCCGGAAGTTCTCTTCAGTGTAGGAGGCCCAATGTAACTTCCCGTCACCAGAAACATCATAGTGAAACCGTCAAATGACGTAAACAAAAGAAATTTGAATCACCTAATTTACGATACTGTTGAATAATCCTCAACAACATTATTTAAACCATTGGTCTCTCTCTATTATGCTCCTTTTTTATTGAGATAAAATTGCTTCCACTACTGCGGGTGGAACAATTTACATCTAGTCAAAGGCGAAGGAGTGACGAGCTTGTGTCCGCTAGAGAACTGAAGTTGAGACGGTATAAATGATTGAAATGAAAAATACTTAACGAATGTACTCAGGATAATTGATTAAAAGATGTTATTATTTTCACTGAAAACCCGTTGGCAATCAGGTTTTAAGATAATGGTTAATAATATTCGATATTATGTATTTTTTCAAGGTCAAGCAACTTCTTCAACAAGGTCTACGAAGTATCAACCCTCTACGCCGCATAATAAACGACCTCCCATTCAGAGGATGAATTTTTCAGTAGTTTTGTTATCCTTTAGACTTGCGACTTTTAACCATGGACTGTCGAGCGGGAATTGTTTACGTTTCATTCTAGTGAGCAGAGGTTAAGAAAAACTTAAAGCAGAATTTTTCAGACGGAGTACTATGCCTAAAACACTATAGTACCTATATCAATCAGTATAATTGACTGGCCTTCTGAAAATAGAACTAAAATTCTTAAGATTTCCTTCACTAATGGTTGAAAAAGGAATAAATGTTTAGCTGAGACGGTTTTCATTCATTTTTTCACAATTTTTATCCTGATGGCAGTGAAAATTCGAAAAAAAAAGTCTTGTGTGACCGAAAGGAAAAAAATTAAAGAACTTCAAAATTTGCCACACAGTCACATTAGCGGTGTTAAACACAAATGGTCACACAACTAACAGTGAAAAAATGCAAAATTAACAGCGAAAAATCATTCGCATAAACTGGGAACCCAAACCTGCCGAGTTATTCCATCAATTTGAGTTTTACACAATTGGAGGAAGTAGTTTGCGTTTTTGGAATAGCCTTAGTTATGATAGTAATAAGTTTCCAAAAACTTGACACCCGTCATCGCAATATTGGATTATTTACCTGAGCCGCCGCGATGTTCTCATCTCTCCGGGGGATTGAGACCATCTCGTGTAATTACTCTTGAGGCATCGACTCAAAATGCAGCCTAGAGCTATAAAAATGTTGAACAGCACTTTAGCGCCAAAAGCTCCTGTTGAAAGTTTAGGAAATTTACGACGGTATGGCTTACGAGTTGAATAATTAATCGTATCCTCATAAAGACGCAGTGTTTTAATGAATTACTGTTCTCCAGAATTTTATGGTTCCAGGAGGATTTTGGGTTCCGTAAAAACGCCCGGAAAGCCCTTTACGAAACAGTACAACGCGATAGTCTCATTTTTTTAATGCAAAACTTTAAAATTCATTGCTTCAGCATGGAACGTTCTAAATGAATCAATTTCTTATTGGTTGCAATCATGCACACAAGTATAATAAGATATACATAACTGCAAGCTGATTACTAGTCAGAGATACATTTTGTGCATGTGGGAAATGCATGAAATGCGTGGCCGTGATTAGAAGTAATAAGTTATACCAACACGGTTATCACATAAGATATTGAATCGCTTCTTTAATAACATCACTTTCATTAATGAAGATGGCAAAAAATGATGGTAAAATAGTGCAATGAATGTATATAATTCTTACTTTATATCTATTAAAACCCCTAAATGCTTCAATCAAATTTGTATGCTAGATGTAGAATGAGAGGATAGTTAAGGAATATGAACTGGATTTACCGAGGAAATACAATTGTGAATGAAATACTCAATTCACGGATGAAAATTACTTGAGATAGGATTGAATTTGCATGGTGGGACAATCACGTTACAAAAAAATGATTTTCGTTAATGGATCTTTGCAACAACACTCCTTGGAACCGAACCGAAAGGAAAATTATTATTAAGAGATCTCCTAATATGTACTTCTGTTGAGCGTGGAGCAAATTTTGGCATTCATAGTTATAGAGTACGATCTAAACTTTTTTAATTCTTACTGAAAAATGCAAAATCACTCTCTAAGACGCTGACATAAAAATCTTAACAATCATTGCATAATATATGTACGAGAATTTCTCCTCTGGTGGTTCACTAATAGCGGTTCCAGGTCTAAGATACTAGTAATAGTATAAGATAAAGTAAGATACCTCTACGAACCCTTGGCTTCTTGATTCCACACGCAATTATGAGTGGATTCAAGAGAACTCGGCGGTCTAGTCCCTACGCTCTAGTAACCCTGGCGATCTGCGCATTAGCGCGGCAAGTCTAAATTTCTACAAATGTTATTAGTAGTTTCCGGCAAATTAGAGACATCTTCACAGACAAGATGGTTTACGGGTTTACTCTTCTTAATAATTAATTAGAATTTGCAATGCCGAAAGTACATGATGATGGTATTAAGAGATGTACCAAAATGGTACTATGGTACTAATATGGTACTAATCCGTTCATCAAAGAGTGCGCCTGTCAAAATACTCAGGCATCCATGATAGTCCACATCAGTGTTTCCCACACTTTTTTGAGTCACCTCTTTGTCCCACAAACCAAATACCCAACGCCTCCAAGCGTAATATTTAAAATCTATGACTTCAAGACTAAATCAGGATGTTCATATCAATAGAGATAAATTATTATTGATAGAATTAACTTATATTTTAGATCCAATATGTAGTTATATGATCCATTGAGATGGTTGTTGATTCATTCTGCTCGCTCCTTCGTTTCTTATCACTTCCTTGATTAAAGTGCCACCCCCCAAGAGTGGCAGCGCCCACTCTGGGAACCAATGGTCTGAAATACCATTACACAATACGTGAAAGAATTGTGTAAAAATTAGTATTGCGTAAATGAGTGGCCCGATACGTGAATTGTTTTCTTTTGGATTCAAACAATCAAACAACTTTGTTTGTTTTATGTAACTTAACTGAGAAGATTTATGAGCAGACGTATTTTTCTTTAACATTCTTTTCCCCAGAAATAATTTTTGCTGTTTTACTGAATTCACCTCAACATATACTGGGAAAATTGTCTGATCTTCTGGTGATTCAATGTTGTTATTCTGTCAATTTTTATTATGTATTATATATATATATATATATACATATATATATATATATATATATATATATATAAAGTTCTTGCGAAGATTCCACGAACGTGGCAAACAATATAAATCTTCGTCACAGGGTGACACTAAACATAAAACATAAAAAAGCAAACTCACGAGTTAAAAATTTTTTTGGTGGGTGGCCCGCACCTTCGTCAGTGATAGAATCACTGACGAAGGTGCGGGCGACCCACCGAAAATTTTTAACTCGTGAGTTTGCTTTTTTATGTTTTATGTTTAGTGTCACCCTGTGAGGAAGATTTATATATATATATATATATATATATATATATATATATATATATATATATATATATATATATATATATATATACATATATAACTGCACTTAGGATCACTTAAGTGACGAATATATAAAAGTTTGCCAGAGGAAGGCAGACGACAAACACAGAAAACAAAAAAATGATGAACACACTTACAAAGTTTCTTGATATTTCTAGCCAGTCTTCGCTCTTGCGACCAAGGTGCTAGTGGCACCGAAATATCAAGAAACTTTGTAAGTGTGTTCATCATTTTTTTGTTTTCTGTGTTTGTCGTCTGCCTTCCTCTGGCAAACTTTTATATATATATATATATATATATATATATATATATATATATATATATATATATATATATATATATATATATATAACTTTAAATACTCATTTCTTTTTAATAAAAAGTAATTTATATGGCTGGAATTAATATCTCATTTTCTCTCTGAGGAAGCCAGCACGTGATAAAAGTTCGCCACAAGATAGGAAGGCCAAAAGGGCGAACGGCGAGATACAATTATCATTGACTACTTGCGTTTTCTATAACTAGTCGAAATCACAGGACAGCGAGGCTTTCCGGTGCAAAAGTTAGCCCTTTACTTCATATAACCCCTATTAAAGGGTTCTGCTAGCCCCAAGACGTAACTCCTGAGTGATAATTATGTGACAGAAGGGAATTAAATAACACAAACAAAAATAAAGTGCAACGACATTTTACAGTTTTCGAAAATACCAATTCTTAGTTATCGGAAAATGTATAATGAAAGAAGCGGTTGCGCCGAACGTGCATCGATCACCACGAATTTTTGCCCTTATTCGAGACAATCTCGAGCGATGCATTCAATCCACTCAGGATTGCCAAATTCCAATTACTAGAAATCAATAAATCATCATCACAAATTAGCTTCATCCTAGTGTAGTACATTTACTATATATGTATATGTGCTCCGTTTATGGGCAAACCAATTGTTTAATTGGACCGATATAGTAAGTGATGTATAATTACAGTGAAACCCGTTTAAAGCGTGGCCCGGATACAGCGTTCTCCCGTTTGTAACGATTCATGGATTGAAATTCCCTTACCACAATGCAAAAAGCATGTGCAGAATCCCACATTTAGCGTTTCTCGCTTGTAACGCATTCCCACTTGTAACGTGCGGATTAGGTCTCATTTGCCCTCGCTCTTCCCGCTTATAGCGTCGATATAATTCGACTTTTCATTGATCTTGGTATGCAATTTACACAACTAAAGGAAAAAAGCTTTCGAACGTATCGAATGATCACAGACCGTCACCGTATAGCGTCAACACTACGCCGCCGCCTCGCGGCGTCAGTCACCTCCCTACTAGGGATTGGAAAATCGACTTCGATTTTAATCGAAAATCGATAATCACACTCCGATCTTCGATTTAATCGTAGTCGACTTTTTGTTTTGAAAAATCGTTCAAAATCGATTCTAGCCGATCGATTTTCGATTTTTAGCTTGCTACAGCATTTGAATTTTGCCGCCTCGCTTTGCTCCGCGCCGCGCTATTTCACTCTGCATCGCTGGTGGGGGAACCTTGGTGGAGAGGCAAAGTGCTTCGGACACCGGCAGGTTGGAGTTGCCTACTGTAGGGCTGCGGATTTTTATTACAATAATTCCAGTCTAGGCGGGGACTCACGCTCGGAAGTAATACATTGGAGACAGCGAGACGAAGATTCGAAATGATAATACGCGTTGACATTGTGTCTTTTTTGTAAACGTTCTCTCAATAAATCGCTTCAGAGCACTCGTCTTCTTCAAAATAGATTCGCCCAGTGCGAATATCGTTTCTACGCATGGGCTACTAAATTATATGTAATTTACTTGTTATATTACCTATATGTATATAAGTATCTGGTATGGATTATTACTTTCCTGCATACCTTATTAATATCTTTAAAATAATATATTGTATTAATAAATTTAACCGTATTCAGTTCTTATCCATAGTGCTTCCATTAACCCATATTTCGCATTTTGTTAGAACAGCACATCCGTATTTCAGCAGACAATTACTTTACTATTTAAAAATTTCGATTTTTCGATTATTTTGGGCACAAAATCGAATTTTTAGAAAATCTATTTTAAAAACCGAAATCGAAAGTCGATTAATCGAAAATCGATTCTGGATTTACATTTCCAATCCCTACTCCCATCTTCCCACCCCCTATCTGCTTTAGCCGTCGATTTGAGTCCTGTCGAAAGCTTCCGCGATATTTTGATGTCTGCTTGTATCGTAGCTACTACATATGCAGTCACTTCCTCCACCGACTAGCCTGTAAGTGCCGGGATCGACGTAAGGCTCGTACTTTTCACCCTGTCTTCGAACCTCCCGGGTCAGTCAGTTACGTTTGCGAGTCGCATGAGCAATTATTTTGTGAAAAAGGAGTAGGTTGCTATGCCCCAGAAAAAGCGCGTGTGTGCCGTCAAGAGCGTTCCCCCCTCCCCCCCCTAGAAGCAGGATCACGTTAACTCTGCAAGCGAAGTTAACTATTATGCAGAAGTCCAGGACTTGCCCCACACACGAAGAAGCGTTCTGGCCAACGAGCTGGGTCTCGCTCCTTCCACCTTGCAGACGATCTTCAAGAATGAAGCCATAATCAAGACGGCAGCGCTTCAGAGCAACCAGAAGAGGCGTCGTGTCAAAGATTCAAAATATGCAGCACTGGAAAAAGCCCTTGTTGACTGGATAGTACAAGCACGATCTATGCATGTAAAGGCTCCATTAGGTGGTGAGATCCTTAAGGAAAAAGTCAAAGACTCTGCAGAGGAGTTGGGTGTCGTTGGATTTACTGCATCAAATGGGTGTCTAGACAGATTTAGGAAGAGACAAAAAATATTCTTTCGCAAGACGGTAGGGGAGAGTGCTGATGACCCAGAAGAAACAGTGAATACCTGACAAAAAAATAATATTTTGCCTGGTTTAATTAAGAGTTATCACGTGCGCGACCGGTACAATGCTGATGAGTTTACATGCATTTTTAACCTTCTTCCGGACAAAGTATGGTTTTGAGGAGCTATCGACCGCAGGAATTGCGAGTGACAGCAGCCACCACCTGAAGTTATCTTGGAGCCTTGATGTCGTCCGTAGCTTCTGCTGCCAACAGAGGGAGCTGACTGAAATATAATTGGGATCTTACCAAGCGTCGAGACTGTTTTTCTCACTTCCAGAAAAAAGAGATAGTCATCAATAAGAGACTTTTTTTAAACTGTTTACATTTTTAATAAAACCTGTCAGAACTCAACAAATCGCAGTACACTCATTTCAAACACCAAAAACCTACAAAAATCCTTGAAAACTCCTAATCCCGCATTTAGCAAATCCCACTTGTAACGTTTCGAAAACTCATTCCCAGACACTAACGCTTTAAGCGGGTTTTACTGTATTTACTGCATTTAACTCAATTGCTGTCAACGGGTTATAAAAAATCGTTTCAATGAGCCTAAAATTTCGTGGATGTACTTAAACCTACAACCATCTTCAGAGAAAATTAAAAATAATAAATATGCTATAAAACCTGCATGATTTAAGGACTAAAATTGATCATTGCAATATATAACTGGCATCATTTAAACTCCATACATGTCCTAACAAGCTATTAATCGATATTGCACCACACAGATAAACTAGGATAACTCCAGCGACGTGCCACAACTCTTCCCTTTTAACGTGATTAAACGTGCCTCGTCAAAGAAATCATAAGACTACCTTAAAACATTAGTAAAACTCAGGTTTTAAAGATATCTTTTTCAAATATAAATATGAAAACGTACATATATTTTTCGCCACCAATTTCGGGCAACCACGTGGATTCCTTACTTTTTGGCCGAAGGAGACTCATGATATTCAAACAAAACATTCACAGATAAATTAAGACAGCAGATGGAACTTTTGTACAAGCACCAAAAGCAGAATTATCCCAAGGTAGTTGGAAAAATGCAAGCTATGCTATGAAAAAATTAATAGAGTAATTTAAAAATCAAACAATAGGCTGACCTTTAAGGTATACTACACCGTAACTGAACATTAAATGGGATAAACGTCATTGAGATGGCTGACAATTTGAGGAATTATTAATCTTGATTTGACAAATACTGGACGCAAATTTTTGTTTAGCCATTAGTTCAACGTCTTATATACTTTAGAATTACTTCTGGCTTTCAGTTCCAACTTAAGCGCAAATGCTTTTGTAGTGAATATTTTTGCTAAACCTCCCAAGCCGTCGATGAATTTCATTACTCTTCCAATCACGTCTTGAATCCAGTATTATGATAACGAATAACAGAGGAACAGTACATCTGAGCGTCCCTTTTGAATTGGCAGCGGTTAAAATGCGCTTTGATGACAAAAGGTAGAAGATGGTTCACTTATATCGTCAAAGCGACATTTCACTACGTTGTCCAATTCTGATGAAGCGCGAGGCATTCAGTTGGCCAATCCCAAGCAATTGTTTCTACCAGAAAGCGACAAAATAAAGGGATGTTGAGAATGTTAACATATCAACGATACAGAAATCGAGCTGGAAAAAAACACCCAGGTGTAGTAGAGGAAAGAAGTTGTCGTACGGCACAAGATACTTGGACTTCGAGAATTACAAATAAATACGATAGGTAACTAAAATAGAGATGCCGCCAAATTTCGCATTTGTTGATGAGTTAACAAAATTAAACTTCTTCCATTCTAAATCGAGAAATATCAATTTAATTCTTTCTTCCCATTTGGCAGTTAAACGCTGCTTATCCGCGTATAAAAGAGTTATTCCAATTTTATTCCGCTCTTCAAAACGATTCATTCGAAGTACAACAGAGAATTCCTCAAAGGCTGACTTCCGCAACAAAAGGAGCTTAATTATTAGTTTAGTTGTCATACGGCGTTGAAAACAATCATAATTTGATAAGTTTATGTAATGCCCATACGCTTTGTTCTTACATTTCACGTGGACCGGTCTTAAATGTTCTTAAGTTGCGTCCTTGAGTTTAGTGTGATCGATCCTCGAAAGAGTTGTGAGTACGAAGATATCGCATAACGGATATACTTTCTCAATTTTTTGCAGAAACTCTCAGCGAAATGAAATAAGCTGAAGAGCGAAACCAGAGACCCTTTAGACAGAGAAGAAGGAGCAAGAAAGGGAGACTGGATAGGGGATATATTTGAGAACGATGGAAAGGGACAAAGGATGAGATGGAATAAGAGAAGTAACATGATCCATCTTCAACGTCGAGAACACAACCGATTGAGCATCAAAGGAAACCCTTCGAAAATTGGAACCAATACACAACCTTTGTTGCTTGCACTATAGATTATTATTAAGTTTTATGATCTTTTAAGTTATATATAAGATAAAATTATAAGATCTTTTACAATATAAACGTAAAAATTTGATTTTACTCTCACAAATAACATTCTTACAGAAATCCTCCCCTATACAGCCACATGCGCGTGAAATAAATGTTTGAATAGGGTGGTCGAGGAGAGAACGCGAAATAAACTTGGCAGAAAAAGAATGGGTTTGTATTCATGTATAGGTACAAAAAAGGAGAGGCAAAGGGTATGGCGAGTTTTTGGAGAACCTTAATAAAGGCTGAGCTAGATGTATGGCAGTTAAAGATGACTCCGGTAATGGTTTTTTAAGAAATGGATCACCCAAGCATATCTGCAGGTAGAAAGCGTATTGGTGACGATATTTCATTTATTAGATTAATAACAATGTATGAGGTAGAGACTATTCAGTGTATTATGTATTAATAAAGAGTAAATGCAATGGCTATAAAATAATTGAGAGGCTATTAAAAAAAGCGAGATTTTTTTAAATTGACAAAGTTTTTTCGAAGGAGTGAAAAAAAGAGGTGTAACAAAGCATTAAATCGGCCATAAATCCTCTTTTCAGGAATTTTAGGAGATAATATTTGCAATTAGTTTCCATTCTAGGCAAATAGCCTTATTATAAAGCCTTATTATAAAAATGCATAGTTCATTTCAAAACTGTTATTTTCGACTGTTTCGGCTGGGAGTTATTGAACTCAAATGCTGTTTTTGGCTACCTAACACTTTAGCTATTAACTGATGTGTGCATGGACTATACAATAATGATTTCCAAATGACTGTGATCTGAATAAAAACTTGACGCAAACCGGTAATTAGATTGGAGAAGGAAGGTTCAGGAATAATCTTCGGGTGTTTGTTTTGACACTTTGTAAACAAAAAGTCATTTAATGAAACAAAACAAGATATATTAAATAACATTATTAATTAAATTCACTAATACATTAACTATTTCACAAAAATTTAATGATTAACTATTTCACAAAAATTAAAATAATAAATTTTTCTTAACACTTCAAATTCATGAATATCCAGCAAAATCGAAATGGGTAGAGTGAGATAGGAATAGAAAAAGTAAAGACAGCAGTCTTCACATTTTTAGCAGCTACTGAAAATGAGTATTATTTTTGAAACCGTTGATGTTATAAAGAATTGAAGGCCGAATATTGTGCGCAAAAATGTTGAAAATAGGGTAGCGTCTATCAAAATTTTCAAACTATAAACTATTGATCATACATTTGGAACTTCAGATTTCAAAAATGGCATTTTCTCGGCACAACGAACCGCCTTTCGTTATTCGCTCACCTCTTCTCCTTTTCACATCTGCATTTGAGTCCTTTACAGTTCCCTTATACCTTACGGAGAGACGAATGACGCGGAAAATTGGGAATCGGGCAATGGAGTCAAACTCGAAGAAAGGCGCTGCGTATAAAAGAAATCCCTAATAGGGAGCTCGAAAGCCGAAATATGGGGACAGAATGAAAACTATCGGCCAAGCCTTAGTGGAACCTTCTCGTCAATATGCCCATTCAAAAGGTGCCCTCCAGGGGTTACCTTTCAACCTGACTTTTATCCACGGCACTATGAAATGGAAATATGAAATCTCTCTCCCTTTCAGCGAGGGACGCGGACCCTCTTCTACCCCGCGGTTAATCATGAGGCATTTGTCACCTCTAAAGCGTTCTATTTCGTTGATGTATCACTTACATACAAACCACCGCGATTTAATCACGAGCCAATTGCTCCTTAGAATAAACAACAATGAAACACTCTGCGTGCTTAGTTCGAGCGGTATTGCTTTTCTTTCATGAAACAGCAAAAATAGACCTCGAGATGGCCTTTAGTTGTGACTTCACGGATGGGTATTATTTCCCGCAATTCTTAAATGCATACTACATACATACCAATCACGCCGTTCCCTTCTGGGATAGGCACAGTCACAAAGTTTCACTCATAATTACATATTTGTACACCTAACTCTTCATTTTTGTAAACAAAAATTCATTTAATGGAACAAAACAAGATATATTAAATAACATTATTAATTAAATTCACTAATACATTAACTATTTCACAAAAATTGAGCAAAAATTTCAAATAAAACTTCAATAATTTCCTCTATACTGACCTATCCTTGCAAACCTCTTTTTCTTCATTTACCATACACTGCTTCATACATGCCCTCCTGTTTTTAAGACTCTTAGTATTCCTCCTCCTAAGAATTTTGTCACCTTTGCATTCTTTTCCCAATCGCACCTGTTAATTAATGCAACGCCATGGACTTTCGCAAAAACTATGTAGTTAATTGTGGTAAACCACCGCTCGTTAAAGTTGGCTTAACATTGACGATAACCCTTAGCTGAATTCTCAACATTTTGCCATAGTGCCTACCAAATCATTTATTTCTTGAGATTAAATGAGCAATCAATAAGGAAACAATCATTTCTGATCAATGAGTATGAGAACAAGAGATGAAAAGCTGCGCTGCAAAATTCATAAGAGTTTAATAAAGTTGGAGGACCCCATCTACCTAAGCAATGACTGTACTGTTTTTACTAATTATTCCAGGCTCGTTTTAATTTGGGTCATAATAATTAAGGAATTCATCTCCATTCCTTGATACGCGTTGAAACAATAACTGAAAATTTGATGCCATATTCTATTTGACAAAATAAAGTGTCCGATTCCAGAATTGAATGAGTTACCAAGAGCACGAACCCGAAAACACCAAAAAGTATATAATTTATATTATTAATAATCATTTGACTCTTAGTGGATTTTCAAGAAAAAGGAGTATCTTTATGGAAACATAACGTTCAAAACTGATTATTGTATTCGTTTTCTTTATTATTCATCGTTTCAATTATATCCATAAGAATTGGTTATTTACAGTTACTTCACTACTCCAGTATTTCACTTAAGTCTTTTAAGGAAAAAAGAAAGCAGTAATGATTAATAAATTGTATCCCGAAATCTTTATTCAAAATGATACATCGTTTACCTTACTGAATCTATGTAAACTTCAGCAGATCGTGACCCACTTCAAAACGTCACCTTACAGAAATGCACGAAGAGAAAATTAATGAAAACTGGAAGCGTCCGGGATGATGCTTGAATTCAGGTCACCTAGAAACAGCATGTTTGTATCTTTTTGAGAAAAAATAGGTCCATTGCGATTTCCAAGCATAAACATTGGCAAATACGATACTATCCTGCGTTTAGCAATCGAAGTACGTTCACCCAATTCGATTATATAAAGGTATTCAAGCATTTTAATGACAGCATTAAATGCGAGTATTTTTTTAAATATTTTGGGTTGAGTAAAACAAACTAAGAGGAGAAAATTCCCGAGTAAGTGAACAATTGAAGTAAATGGGTAAAATCTTACAGACGAAAATAAAATCGATGAAATGCGCTTAGATTTCTTCGGTTCATTTGTGTCTGCCTTAAAAAAATAATGAGTAAGTAATTTGGTAATCCCTTATTAAAAATAATGCCAAAAGTGGGAGCACATTCGAAGTAAGTAAGAAACAATGATGTGCAGAATAATATGTGGAGAGATGATGAAGCAAGATATTAAAGGATCATACAAGAAGCGAGAAAGTAGAATAGCATTGCCATCCAAACATGAGTAAATGATTTTGAATTTGCTTTTGTGTGAGTCACGTAAATATCTCAAAACTTAGGACTACTGATGAGCAAGCATATGCTATTCCATTGGGCAATTAGGAGAACAAGCGACGTCAGAAAAATACTTAATACAAATTCCAGTTTTCAAAATATCTTGACTCCTGTTTATTTCATTTTTCGAGAGAAAAAAGTCTTGGTTGGAAAATAATAAATGCGTTAAGATGCGTAAATGATTATTTTTTCACATTGCACAAATACATTTCGCATCATCAATTATATTGCCGATTTACCCTTAAAAAAAGAATTTATGTTCTATATTTGTCACCATTCTTCTTCCAAAATATACTGAAGACATTTACCTTGGAGCATTTGTATTTGGTTATCTCCTCTGAATTCACTTTAGATTTTGTTAAATTCATCATTGGTCGTTCAATTCTCAGACTGGTTACTGCAGCCCTCCAGCCATCCCGATATAATGCTAGGTCCCTTACTTCCTGGTATACCTTCTTATGTATTTCCTCTTGATTTGGTCCATGAACATATTCCTGGGTCTTCCTCTGGGGGCTGTTCCCTTTCTTTTACCCTAAATTATGCTCTTCACTCTGGTAAGTCATGGTAAGGATGAATGTTGACATCTCTCTGTCGTATATTTAGGATGTCCCAGATATTTCCCAGATGGAAAATCAATTAAATCCAGAACTCATTGAGTGTCTCTAGTGCAAGTATTTTGGAGAAATAATGAAACCAAATATATACCGAGAACTTTTCTCTCTTGTAAATATTGTGCATTAAATGTAACCCTGATGGAGCAAAATACATTTGTGAAACGAAAAACGAGGTAACATTACGTATTATTTCTCAACCAAGGCCTACATTCTCCAGATGAATGGGGTATAAAATAATTTTAGATGATTTAGCGGTTTTATTGTTCACGTATCATTGTTGAAAGCCCCTGCTCGTTCCCCCGCCTTGCGCCATTCACTCGGTTCATGAGAGTTCATTGTGATCTCCGTGCCACGGCAAGGTACAGGGGAATCAGCTGAGGTGGCCGGACGAAGACCTGGAAACCCTAGGCGCTCCGGGTCAAACTGGGTCGTGCTGCCGAGGCCTACTTCCCCATTTTACACAGCTTGGCCTCTTTTTCGCCTCCCTCTCTCATCTAACGCGGTCGCCCCCTCCACGTCGTCCCCTTAGCCACCGACATGCGGCACTTGTTGACTCCGCTCCAAAAAAGATTCAACCCCTTTATATCTTCTCCTTCCTCGTATCTTCCTCGCATCCTCCTTATATTACTTCTCCCTTTTACTCCTTTCAGTAAGGGGTTCTGGGGAAGGGTTTCCCCAGGGATCGCCTTTCTTTTCTCCCATCCCCGCAATGCCCTGGATGGTTTAATGCGTTTTTCCACCCTTCTCTCTCTGTCTCCACATATACCTCTTTTAAATCTCACGAGGCCACAGCCCTTCCAACCATCATCCTTTCCCCCGGCTGCGCCAAGGCCCGGAAAATATGTAGTTCTCGCTCTTCGCACGGGAGCCGTTTTAGGGGCTATTAACGATTCCCTGCTTCCCCTTTCTTCTCCTCTGAATGGTTTCCCAACGCTTATTCCACTCTCGGGACAATAGACGTATAAAGGGATGGCAGTCGCGATATTGGAGAGAAAGACGTGCTCTCCGTATCTTCCTCAATTTCATATTCCTTTCTGTTCTATGCTAAACGCGACGGACGAGGCACCCAAAATATGTGCATATCCATCTGGTTATAAAAAAACATCTGGTTTGGCATACTCAAACAAGTTTCATTCACGATGATTTGTCTTTAAAGCTGAACCAGATTTTCTAAATTTCACCCTCTTTTACGACCGCTTTGCTTTTCTCCAAATGCTGAACAGTCCGCATCCTAGCATCATCACTAATGCTCTTAATAGGGGTTTGTATGGCTTCAATTCATACATTTATAGCCATTACGCTATTTTCCATTGGGCTAGGCATAGTAAAAAAATGACAGTAAGGTCTAGGTAAGAGTCTCTTTAATAATTCCTTCTATAATGCTATTTCCTTACATAACTCTTTAGCTTCAGGGAAGCTTATGCATTGCTTTATGCACGCCATCTTTTCCTTAAGATTCTTAGTGTTCTTTCTAACGAAGGCCTCTTCCTTTACAATCACCAACGATATTCTACCATCAACTCCATGCTTTCATGTCATATGATCCACTTCTTGTTTCAACTCTCGCCTATTACTGTGACATAGTCAAAACAAGGAAGCAAGCTCATTTCAAACATGGCCATTACCGAAGGATGCTTTCCACAGTTGTTCATCACCCACTCGCTACCAATCATTTCTGATTACACCGCAAACATTTCTTAGATATTTCCAATATTTCTAAGACATAAATCAAAATATGCGTCGCAGAAAACTATTAGAGACAATATGGTACAGTGAAGATAATTCGTAAAGAAATGGTTTAATAGAAAAATGAAGGCACCTCGTTTCTTACCAAGCAGGTGATTGTTATGCGACGGAAGTGATTGACTCCGCTTTGAATGTGTAGATCCTTGATGCGACTCAGCCACTGGTTATATAAGAGTTTACTCCGACCAACAATCTCGGTAAATTTTTCTCTGCACAAGAAGTGAATAGACTTTGCATTCGAAAAGTATGGAGTCAATAGGGAGACCAACTGTAAGATAAATACAATTCTTCATAAGAATCTCTCACCCTGTGCTTGTAATTTTGCAACAGATATCGTTCAGTAGAAAAAATTTAAATTTCGATAATTTGAATGCAGTAAAACCTAAAGGGTACTACCCGTGGCACTATCAACTGTACTCACTGCTCAAAACTTTCTTTGAAATTTTAAGGATAATGATAATTTAGGTTCTTTCTCCACGTTCTGCCATTCTTTTCCATGCCAGGGACGCAAAAAAGGACAGGGGTCTTCATTGAATAGAATTCATTGCACATTTACAATAGGAATTATACATTTCCGGTGAAAAATAGAGTTGACCAAGGTGCATAAAAATCGTAAACAAACAAGACAACAGGAAAAATAAAGCACGTAATCAGTAACTGAAATCAATTATTTCATATAACTAGTTTAATGTCTTCATTTGGCGCAAATACTCTCTCGAAACACATCAATATTCACAGGAAATTCATTGAATACTTCACAAGGTAAATTTATCCAGTCACAAATAGTCCTCGCCACAAAGGATTTTCTTGCTCTGTTAGAGGCAGAGAAGGTTGCTCACATCTTATACTGACACTCATGACGACCGTAATAATTCGGCTTCTCAAGCTGGACACATAGACTATAGTATGCTATATTATAGTTTATTCATAGTTGCGCAATTGACCAGAAAGGCTTTCTATCTCTCAATGTCTTTCTCAAATCTTCCCATATATTTTTCTGACCCCCATTTTTCTGACCACTCTCTTCCAGCTTCCATATTGCCTCCGAAAATACGGCCACGGCAACTTTGACCAACGCTGTACCTACGCTTTGTGCGAGATATTCCAGGCATTATGTATGCATGCGTCTGTCAGCTCTGGATATGTGTGACACGGGTACTAATGAAAAATTATAAGGCGTAAGTAGGGAACATGTCATGCACAATCCTCATTTCTCTCCTCTTCTTCGTCAACCCTTGGTGTTCAACCAACCTCTGTCGAGGTAGTCCCATCGCATGATGAAATTTATGCCACCTCTACACCCACGCGTTAACTATAAAACAACATGTACCCTAAATAATGAAGGCAACAATCAAATTATCTTTTACGTTTTTTACAAAACCTACTCCTTAAATAATAATTAAGAAGTGAAGCGCAAAAATTTAAGCTTTCAATGCCTGGATAAAAATATCGCAGGCAATGGATTATTATTAAGCAATCAACCTAAAGCATTAGGAAAACTACAGTCTGCATCAAAGTTACACTTTTAAATACTGTAATCTGTATGTACAATGCCTTTTCTTTCATGTTGTATAGACATGACGGACTAAGTAATGGAGGTTTTTCACTCGCTACATGGTTCAAAACAAATCAGAAATATTAAAATTTCCCCTAATGTGGTTGAAACGATACTCCAGTTGACATGCCTTTGCAAATGGGTATCAATCATTCGCGGTAAAAAATGCTGATCAACCAAACAAAACATTTTACCAAGTACTCTTCTTGACCTGAAGGAGTAAGTCTTTCCATAGAACTAAAATATTTAAAAACAATAAGAGTTAATCGTTGCTCGGTCTTAAGTCAAACTAGTTAGTTATTCCTTGCCAAATTTTCTGACTTTATTACGTCCATCTTTAGGGCCAGAAATGATTTTTGTTATTTTAGTATTATTGGTGCAAGTTCTCTTCCACATGTGCCGACATACTGACTACCAGGGTTATTTATACTTGAGTTGAAATGCAGCCAAACCAACATAATAGCTCCATCTGGATCGGTCTTCTGCGTCTCATTCTGCGGCTCCCACCTTCACCTAATCGTTGTAAATAAAGTAACTTTACTATTCCACATAAATTTTATTTAAGACGACCCAAGTTTCGACGTGGCACGTCATTATCAGGTCTGAACCCACCTGATGGTGACGTGCCACGTCAAAACCCGAGTATACAAAATACAATTTATGTGGAATAACAAAGTCACTTCATCTACAATGTATAGTAATTTCCATGAAGTCACGCATGAGACAACTGAAGTCTCCAAATCGGTCTGAATTTGATTTCACAATTTCTGTCGGGGTCTTCCTGGGGTCGTCTACCATCTGGATTACTTTTTAATACCTTATCACACATCCCTCTTCTTTCCTTTATGTGAGTCCAGCTCATCATATTTTTCTGCACTTCATCTCACTTGTAATATCGGCACTCGAGTATAGGTCTCTGATTTACTTACTATAATTTCCATTCCATTCTCGGTGTTCATAAGTAGGCCCGTAGATATTCCGTAACATGCATTTTGTTTTCAAACACAATTAATTTTTTCTCCTCATTTTTATCCAGTTTCCATGTCCCAGATACATGGAGCAGTACTTGTTTTGTGAGCAGTATTGTGCAATATAATTATTGTTTTGTGTGAAAGAGATTTCAAGAATAAGATTCTGTTGCATGAATTTCAGCATCTGTTTGCAAGATTTAACCTGTCCTGTACCACTGGTCCTTCTCTATTAACATCTGATACAATAATTTCTAAACATTTAAAGAAGAGAAAGTAATCAAAATGAAATCATAGGCACTCTACAAATACTCATGTAGTGGACAACGTCGAACAACTAGACGATTTAATTAAATACAATAATGAGCATATGATGTAAAAATAATCAAGTATATTAACGAAATTGTATAAATAACTACTTTGATTTTTGACTATCCTTCCTCCTTGTTCATTGATCCTTGGAAATCTATCATGTGCGAGGCCGATACGCATAGCACTAAGTGAAAAAACTATGACATGGATGGATTCAATTGCTCAATAATGACTAAAAACAAAATAGATAAATTTTCTTATTTAATTGCTAATTTTCTGACAGTAAATACTGGGTTTTTTCATAAAATTGCGATTTTTTTCTAGGTAGATAGAATTATTATATTTTCACCTACCTCATCCACTCTCTCCTCGAAGCCCAAGTAAACTCAAGCATATACTGAGAAAAAATTGAAATAATTTTTACATCCGGTAGCATTAAAAAATTTAGGAGACGTATTTTTTTAATTAGCGAGAAAATGCATCAAAAAATGAAGTAATTATTCCACAATTGAATCTTCGTTATGTGAACAGCGGTGACAGAGAGTGCGTCTGCCATATCTGTGTCACGGACCCCTAACGAGAAAATATAAGGCGTAGGTCGGGGACATAACGCGTTGCGTTTCCTTTTTATTTTTTTATATTTTGCTTCAACCCAGAATGTTCGACCGCTCCGCTGTTCAAGTGGACGGCTGGCGATGGCAGGACACCGTCCTAATGGATGGGGGGGTGCTAGGGGGGGGGGGGAAGAGGAGATGAGAGGCGCGGGGGACGAAAGCACCGCTCTGCCGTTTGCCGCTACGACCAGGATTAGTACCAGATCCCGTCTTTCCAACTTTTATTTCCTAAAAATGGGCGGCCATCTACACAGACACACACACACAGACGGAAGAGTTTGGGCCGAGTGCAGCGCGGGTAGTAG
Source organism: Ceriagrion tenellum (assembly GCA_963169105.1). NCBI lineage: Eukaryota > Metazoa > Arthropoda > Insecta > Odonata > Coenagrionidae > Ceriagrion > Ceriagrion tenellum. The sequence goes on from OY720639.1 coordinate 108,439,072, forward strand.
TTTCGGTTCCAGAGACCGCCCTCACGAAAAAGAAAGAAAAGGAAAGAAGAGGCACGTAGGATGTGGGCACGCTAATGCTTCAATTAGGGAGATGGGTTCCTTGAGTTAAGGCCGGACTCGGCGGAGTTGCGATGCAAATGCCGTCGTTTTGAGCACTGATAGCAGAGAACGTACTTCGAATGAGAAATTACTCTTTGCCAGACCGCAGGACCGTAATAACTTTATGGTTTAAAAAAAACTAGTTAGTCCAGATCTAGGAAGTAAAACTATTCAAATGATTCTGATGAGCACAAATCGTGCCTAGGTCCTTGCTTTACGCCTGCCTGCCTGTGCCAGAAGGCTATTTCATTATTTCCTCAACTATGGAAAAAATTCCCAACCCAAGGTCAGTGGTTTTATCATATTTTTACCCTATTTTTTCCCAATATTTAAATATGAGGAAGTACCATGAACTGATACACGAATTAATTGTATAAATCATCGCAAAATATACACTATTTGATAAACTTTATAACATGCACACATTGAATAGCAATGATGAATGCTCAAATTAATGTCGCTCGGGTAATGAACATAAGGTAAATACGATGTTTTACTGAAGGAAAATCTTACGTTTTCCCGTTGTAAATGCTGGATAAATGTTTCTCGGGTGTTCCACCGGTTAAGCAGGTCCATAGGTCCCGACGTTTCGGAGAATGATTTGCCCTCCATCTTCAGAGGTTCTGAAGGCTGTCTTCTCAATTTTGGCCGGTCTATATACTCACTCCTTTGGGTCAGGTGCCATAAGATTAGCTATGGCGTATTAGCGTTTAAATACGTTAGGGAAACACTTATCCAACGATGTTTTAGTGACGATAGAAAATTAGAACTGTTGATTATTAACGCAGCAATTGCCTGTGTGGAGATGGAGAGATTTATAAATCAACTCTCGTTTTCCCACGCTGTATGAATAGCATTAGTAAACAATACTATTACAAGATTCAAGTTACACCAGTTGATTTAGCGGAAGCAGGAAGCTTTCGCCTTTGTTCTTTGGAAGTCACGCTATAACTGGCTACAACTTCTTGTATTCTCGGTCATTCTTAAGAGAGGTTATAACATAAAAGGTAGATTGTGTATATTGATCGCTTTATTGTGTGAATACCTATACAATTTAAAAAATTGCTTATTTGTAAATTCTTCTAAAAATAAAAATGTCAACACCGCCCGAAAAATCAAAGCCTTCTGACAATGAAAAAGGGAAAGCGTAGTTGATCAGAGTGGCCAAATTTAGACGCCGTCAAGTTTTCCTTTAATGCAATAAATAAATTGGAAATCCATTACTTATTTCTTTTTAAATGATCTAAGAACATCTCTTCAGCGCTAAATATAGCACAAATATATTTTTCTCGTACTAAAATTTAGGCTGCACTAAATGAATTCGAGGCTGAAACTGAGGCTGAGAGCTGAAATTTCATTTTTTCGAATAAAATAGCGACAAAAAGTCAGGAGAAAAAACTATGTCACCATCATAAAGCTAAATGTACGCGATTTCAAATCTGGAAAAGGCAGGCCATTTATTATATCCACGAATTATACCCGAGAATGAGATTATAACCTCTATAGCTAAAATCACCATTTGCATAACGCGTCACGATTCTCGTGATGTCTCTGAGTGAGACAGCCCAGGGAAGCTTGGGTACATTTGATCAATGTTATTAAGTCATTCGTGACGGTAACATGATTTATGAGCACCTTAATCCATCATGTCCTAAGCTATTTCTTTCATCAATAACTGTTTTTATATCTTCGCTTTTAGTGTTGTTTTCATTGTCGGCTCTCAAAATGCTCTGCTGTGGCAATTCGAGTTTTCACCAATGTAACACCATTGCAGTGGTTCCTCTCTTTCAATTACTATTTCAATACTTAGGAATTTGTTTTCTAATATCGTACAAACTGCTAATATTAGTTAAGTGCTTATAATTTCCATTCTTCCAGCTACTACCATCTTTTTTTCGCCCTTGATCAACTCTAATCGCCCACTTTCTAACCGCAAGAAACGCCCGTTTGAGAATCTTCATTCAATTGCCATGAGAATAGCCCATTTTGTAGCTTCAATAATATTCGGGCGTCGGAGCAATTCTTTCCCTCTCAAACGAAAAATAATAAAGCTCAAAATTAAACACAACATTGTAACCTATTAATTAAAGTTAACTTAAATATTCGAGGCATTAGGACTTTAATTACTTGCTCTAAATAAAAATACATTCATTAGTATGTTTATAACACGTAACTTGAGTAATTTATCCTGAAAATTAGCGTAGGCGTCTCATTGCAGCAATCGACTTGTAATGCTATTAGGGAACTTTTTCCAAGAAAAAGGGCGACAGCATAAAAACTAAAGCATTTTACCTCTTATCTTGCCACTAAGTTGCTTTTTTAGATGGCAATCTTCAAAATTTTTGAAATACTACACATTACGTATGGCTTGAAAGGGCTCTCTACGGTTCTGGGGGCAATAACATGATTTTCATTAGGAGAAAGGGCGAGACATTGAAAGAGAAAGCGAAGGAGGTATTGAACAGCATTCTCCCTGCCGTTTTTGGCCAATAAATGTCGATTATAAATCTTTAAAAGTGGTGTGAGTGGGTTTTAACCATTCCCGTCCCCATCATGAAAGCGAGAGATAAAACCAGATGTCCTGAACGACCCAGGAAATCGCCCCAAATGGACTGACTGGGCAGCGAAATCACGGCACGGATTTTGCGGGCAGCCGAAAAAACGCGTGCGTTCGAGGAACACGCAAAGGAGGAAGAGAGGGGGTTGTAAAACAAAAAAGGAAGCGAATAAAAATGGGAAATCCGACTTTGGGTTCTCGAGAGGGGGCAATGGCCGCCCCAGCGGCGTCAGGTGCTTGGGCCGAGCCCCAGTCACCCCCGGGTTACGAAGGAGAATGGACTTCTCACTGGGGCAGCTGACTTAAGGATTAACGAGGAAGCCGATAAGGATTTTTTTCCTCCACTTTTTCATCTTATGAGACGCGGAAAGAAATATTGCACCCAAAACTCGCTTCATTACATTGCCTCAGGTTTCTCAATGGTTGTTAAGGACTAGGTTCGTTAATTAGGAAGCCATCTGGCGAATAATAGGTGTAGTAGTATGGGCATTATAGGGACGCATCTGTTAGCAAAGATGTTCCTCTTAGAAAAGTGATTATTTCTCAGACTTTGTGTAAGAATGTAAAATAAGATTGGCGAAAAATTCTATGTAGAGTGCGGAATTGCATTTTTAAGAAACGCGGACTTTAAGGAAAGAGGATGAGATTAGGTGAACAACATTTAAATTCCCGTGCCCATTGCCATTCATTTTCCAGAATTGTCCACATAAAGTTGGAAGAAAATATTTATTTCGTATACTCGGATGGCGACCACTATTAAAATGAGCATGAAAGTAAAAAAAGAGCCCAGTAAATTGATTGATATGGAGATAAGAGTTGCATGGATCAAAACGCTGGACTCTTGGACAAAGTGGAAGACAAACTACGGAGATACTACCTATTGGGTGAGGCAAGGAAACTTCTGTGGATCGGGAGAAGGTAGAGTAGATGATTGTAACAGGGAATCTCAGGTGAGGGGAAGCTAAATGACGTGTTTCAGGGGAGAGTGTTTGGTTAAACGGGGGGGGGGGTTAGAGAACACATTTTATGAAAAAGATGTAGATATTCCGGGTACATGCCGTGAAGAAGGAAAAAAATCATGTCAAAAGATAGAGGCATACTCCTTCGGAATTTGGTTATTCTTACATGATTTGCTCTAAAACCTGCCTTAGCTGGAAAACCACCGCAAGCGGTAATAAGGAAGAAAAGAATGACATTATTTCTCTGTGACGAAATCCAGCATTGCTTGATCAGAGCAGTGGCAACATCCGAGATTTTCATATTTTGGAAGTGCTTATAATAAAATGTAGCTGGCATTATAAAAAGTGTTTCCTTGAATTAGTACCTCTACATATCTAGAATTTAATGTGGCCGTGAACTATGCATGGGAAGAAAGTATCCGAACATTCACCTGTTTGGTGGTGTATCTCTATTATCCTATCGCTTTTCTCTACACTACAGATATTTTGAGAGGTAAATCAAATATCCTCCCGGAATTTAGAAAAAATTGAGATGAGAAGCAATAACTAAATCTGATAAGGGAGACATAAATAAAGCCAACTCTTTAAAAATGATTTGATCTACCTTAATAAATTTGCATATTTCGCCGAATAATAAGGTAATAGACTGTGTTGAGATTCTGCAACGTCACACACAGACACGGAATTACGTAAAGCAATAATAAAATTTCGGGCACCGCAATTGTGACCATATAGAAGGAGAGGCAGACAACATTGAGGGACAAGACATAATACTGTGTAAGACATTTATAAATCTCAAATAGTTCTGGCCTCTTGAGGTTAAGTTTTGAAAATTTCAACTTCATCACATTAAATTGAATTTGAGTTTTTGATAACCTGCACTGAGATATGGCAAGTTTCTCCTTCGTCCTGTTGTCACGATAGTGGACACTATTTGCAGAATTATATAGGTCTATATTTTATTTTACATTACATAAACATTTATATACGGGTCATTCCACGTCAGATCAGCAGTGAGTTGACCCTTGGTGTCTCCGATTCAAACCAAAATTTTTGTGTAAGTTACATCTATTGTTAGATGAAGAATTGTAGAAGCGTTTTCGAAAAAAAAATTTTTTGGCAGATCTAGAGACGATCAAAGTTTCGACCATTTTGCGCTTAAGACCTTTTTTCTTTTTGCTATAGCTCCTTAACGCAAATAGCTAAAATAAACGGTTGATTAACATGTATGACGATACAATCAATACTTATAAATGTTACAGGTAAATGCGTGGAATGCGTGAAATGATACAAATGTGAGAATAAAACTTTTTTTTGCGTGTATCATGGTTTTAACGTCAATGTAATGAACAAACCTACAGAGATACACACGGAGTTGGTTCTGTACATTATATTTGCTTACGCTGCAATATGACAGGAGGAGTCGACGGGCTTTGTCGCCTTCCCCCGCTGAACTGACTTTCGGTCGCCGTACGGCGCCGTCCAGTTTGGCAAGGCGGCATATCAATTGAAATAATAAACATTAACATATAACAACTTTTTTTTCATATTATGCATCACAGAAAAGTTACAAATAAATAAATTGGCTTTAATTTTGTGATTCTGTGCAAATTGTAAGACGGGATAATGTTTAAACATTTTCATTCATTAACAACAAAAGACGCTTTTAAAAAAATTTCGCTTGCCACTGTGCATCTTTACCAACTCTTGCAACCCTTGGTGAGAAGTCAATGCTGTAGATTTCGTGGTTTTTCCTAGGCTGAGGTACTAAGTTCATGAAGTTGACAAAACTGCTAAGTTTGGGTAGTGCGGTGTCGCTTATTACAGTAACGTGACTCAATTTTTTGTTATATCATATAATAAAAAACATTGATGGAATTAAAATAAAATTATCTTTAAATTAGTGAATAAAGTATTTCACTAGCATTTACACAGACCAAGATACAAATTCTCAAAGTACAGCGGCACATCATTTTAACGCCGACCCTCGTTGCGAACGAGGGCGTAGTCCAATCTTTGAAGTTAAATATCTCCGTTGTTTATGAACTGCCCACGAAAAAAATTTGTATCTGTGGTAAGAAAAATGACTAAAATGTTAAAATAGAACTAAAATTTAAAAATAAAAAAAGGCTGTATTTTTGTTATTAAACTTTAAACCTTTAAAATTTAAAGGATTTCAATAAAATTTAGTTTATTTACAAAAACGATAACACATTGTTGCTGTACATTTTTTTGCAAATAACTTAAGACATCAACCGTTTTTTAGCTATTTGTGTTTAGGGGATATAGCAAAAAGAAAAAAGGTCTAAACGCAAAATGGTCGAAACTTTGATCGTCTCTAGATCTGCCAAAAAAAATTTTTCCGAAAACGCTTCTACAATTCTTCATTGAACAAAAGATGGAACCCACACAAAACTTTTGGTTTGAATTGGAGACACCAAGGGTCAACTCACTGCTGATCTGACGTGGAATGACCCATACATAAAAACTATATAAGGTCATTTCCAAGCTTCTTAGTGATTGGATGGCAGTGCTCAGGGAAGGGTGAATTCGAGATGATTCTCACGGCTCTTTTTTGCATTAAATTATATTATTGACCATAGGAGAATGGTCCCAGAGTTCAATGTCGTGATTTAAACGGCAACAAAAAAAGCAAAGTACATCGATCGTAAATAGTGATTAGGAACTAGATCCTTAAGTTTCCGCAACATAAAAATAACCTTAGCGCCCAATTACGGAACCGCAGACCTACCCTGTAGTAAATGACCTAACCATTTCAAGTAAAATGATATATTAGTCAAGTACAAAGTATTCCAATGCAGATAAATAGTTCAATACTCACAATATAATTCCAAAGTTAACATATCGTACATTATGGACAAGCAGCGTAAAATGTACACCCTTATCACAAGATTAAAGACTATGCATGGGGAGCCTATAAACTAGTCAAAAAACTACGAGGGAACGCTAACTTAAAGGGAATAAGATTTTAAAAATGTAAAAAGTGGCGAGAAATGCCATTTTTTATTGAATTGTTCCACTAGATATGAAGGCAACCGACAATAAAATAAGTCCAGCAGCGTCGTACAAGGATGCGGACTGGTGTGAAGCAATGAATAAATTTCAGACAACAAACTGTATGACGAGAAAGCTAGCGGTACGCAACACTAGAGGACATGGGTAAAAAAAACGGACAAATAAGCGTCCTCGTGGCGTAAAAAAAGAAGAAAAGCAGTCGAGAGTCCCAATCGCGGAGGGAATTAGGGTCCCTCCTCGTATACCCCGAAGGATTCCGAACGAGAGATATCAGCCTTTCTATATCGGCCGTCGGGCAGTTTGCGCCAGGGATGAAGGGAGAGAGAAAAAGAGACACAAACACACGTACAAACAGGGAAGAGACCAAAACTCCCGAAAAAAAAGAAGGTGCGGAAGAGGCTTCGCAATCAACGTAGCGCAGTGCAGGGGGAAACGGCGAAGAGAGAGAAAAAAATTACATCGTTTTCGGAGACGAAGAAGGCACGAGGGAAGCAAGCGATGCGGTGAAGGATGAGCGCGGATTGGAGTGGTTTGGAGGAGATGGAGGGATGGCGCAGGGGATTATGGGAAAGCAGAGAGAGAGAGAGAGGGGGGGGGGACAGAGGGCTCGAAATCTCGACGGATGGGAACAAAATCTAAGATAAAGGTGCTGAGCCATCGCTGGGAAACGAACCGTGGAAAGAGAAATAAAGACGCGAGATGAAGCGGCATCACACGTTACCCGTGGAATCGCAACGCCGAACTGTGAGATGGAATGATAAATTTATATACAAACTTGTGCGCAAAAATGTATCGTTCTATTTCACGCATGGTGGGGAAAATCGTTGTTTATTTTTACCCAAGTCCAAGTATGAGGGATATATTTTTGGATGAGCACGTGGAGACAATTCAATTTTTCAAAACGTTAACAAGGGTGAAGTCTCATTTTTTTTTCTTCTAGCGGATATGTGGGAGCGGCGTATGCCCCTCAACTTACTACTAAGTGGGCCCATATAGTTATCAATCTTCGAGTGACTGCAGATGAGAATGGCAGGAGATTCTAGGACCCCAACCATGAATGAAAATGGCATGCAAAAATGAAATTGGAAGAGGTAAATTTTTGGGGGGATCGGGTTGGCGTGGTGGCTAGAGTACTGGCTGACCACACGGACGGCCAGGGTTCCAATCCCTCCAGAGGTGGATGTTTTTCAGAGGACACCCGATCCCTACTTGAGTGTCTTGTGGAGGGCACTTCAAGTACAGTACTCAGTGTGTCGGATGAGACGTCAAACCGTGGTACCCTTGGCGCTTTTCGTTAAGAGCAGGCTAATGCCGACGCCTGGTTTCTATCCACCCTTCTTCCCTTACCTATTTCCTATGGCGCAAATGACCTTAGCTGTCGGTCGCCTCCCCAAAAATCCAATCCAAGAGGTAACTTGCTTAGTCAGTTGGTGGAGTGTCTTATTGTCTCGCTCTTGCAGTTATAGTCTCTAATAAAGCAATCACAGTGAGATTTTAGAGCGCCAATGAGCTCTAGAAATGTAGCTCGGGGATAAATGATATTCTCAGGTCCTCCACCTATCCGGCGCATAGTGGAGAGGACGGTTCAAGGTTTGACAGATACTAAAAAAATGCACAGAAGAAGCCCCCTAATTATTTGATGCAATTTGGTACAGCTATTTGTCTATTTCTCCCTAATTCAAAGACCAAAGATTGTCAAAACGGAATGAGGCATAAAGCGGAGGGAAGAAATCATTTAAGTTTCACTGATTTAGCCGTAATGTACTGGAAGTTCGTCACAACGTGAACAACAATCACAATTTTTTTATTACCAGTACTACTCGTTTCTACGCACAGAACCATCTCACATCAGATTCAGATACAAGTCTTGTGCCTGATGATGCTCACAGAGTCATCTCACAGCTCATAGAGCACTCACAGACACATCATCAGGAACAAGGCTTGTACCTGATGATGACACTGTGAGTCCAAACGCGTAGTACTGGTAAGAAAAAACTTATGGAAAAGTGCGACTGCTGTACTCCTTAAGAAACCATTTCATTAAAAACAAAGATAATTAACAAGGATTGAGTCAAGAACGTCACTCATTGTGAAAACACAGGAATTGTTTGTTGTTGCTAAAAAGTAGCAAGACTTGGAATCAATTAGGAAAATTGTTAAGTTATATCTCCTCCTTGATGTATCGACTAAATTTTTCTTAGATTCTTCAGCTCAGAATAAATTTGTTTAGGGCCCACGTCCTATGGGTTCTCAGAAGGGTGGTACTCCTATCTGGCCCTAAAATACAAGCAATAAAATGCTTTTAGTTCTAGGTACCTCAAACATTAGGCCAACACATAAAGAGCAAAAAAACCGCCCACCGTGGCATTACATGCAAGATTTATGAACAGGATTTACGTGCACTAAATGAAAATCAAAAGCAAAAGTTCAAACAAACTAAAACTCTTATCAGAGACCATGAACTTTGACGATACCGCACTAAGTATATATTTTTGAGTTGCTGGAGAAGAGTTGATAGAAATGGTCGAGTAAAGTTCAGTGTAATATGACACATTTACGAATAAATTAAAGCAAAATTCATCCACCACTCCAAACCAAGGTTGAGTAATATTCGGTTATCCGAAACGGCGAAGGCTCGTATTACTTATCACAGAGATGACGGAAAACGAAATGGAACCATGGCATTATTTATCAAAGAATCGAGCCAATTTCTGGTGAACGTGAGTAAATTTCTGAACATTGATCCCACAGAGTGAGAATTGAACGGGCCATCCGCGAGAGGGGATTGGATTTTCCATCAACGCACAAGTGTGATACGAGCTTGGAAGGTCATCTTTTGAGATGGATGAAATTTGATCTGTGAAGGCTATGTGAAAGGATAGTGGATAGAGAGATAGTGGGAAGTAGACATCAGGAAATAACGGTTGGGTGTATGTGACTTTAGTGGAGGAACTGTAACATTCCTGAGGAATACTAGAACACGAATGAGACCAAGCATTTATGATAGATAAAATGTACGGGTACATGCAAATTTAAGAATAAGAAAAATAAAAAAGCAGGATTTCTTAATGGATGGATTTTTGGGGACGCGACCGACGGCTAAGGTCTTTTGCGCCATTGGGGACAGGTTAGGGAGGAATGGTGGATAGAAACCCGGCGTCGGCATTAGCCTGCTCTTAACGAAAGGCGCCAAGGGGACCACGGCTTACGTCTCATCCGACAGACGGAGTACTCCACTTGAAGTGCCCTCCACAAGACACTCAAGTAGGGATCGGGTTCCTCTGAAAAACATCCGCCACTGTAGGGATTTGAACCCTGGCCGCCCATGTGGTAGGCGAGTACTCTAACCACCACACCAACCCGATCCCCAGGATTTTTTAACCTTTTAAAATAACTCTAACCACGTTTTTTCTGCTCCAAAGATAGACTCACAGAAAAAGTAAAATGTGAAGTTATCATCATAGAAATGTGTAAAAAATTATCATTATACTTCCTTCGTATTGAGTTAATTAGATTGAGCGAGTCAATTATTATTCAAATTAACATAAAACGAAGAGGAAACTCAAGTCAAAAAATAATAATGATTTTTAAGGCAGATCATAAAGCACAGAGGAAAAATCATAATGCGGGTAACTCCATAAAGGCAGTGCGGTAGCCATTCCCCGTAACCTCAAAATTCATCCAGAAATAACTCTATACGTTGGACAATATGAAATATATAAAAATGATGAAATGTACAGAAGAGTAGGAGAGGAAAGGACATCACAGAAACCAGACAGAAAATAAGATCCAGATGAATTGGACACACCCTGAGACACAATGGGTATGTGGAGGACATAATTGAAGGTAAAATAGAGGGAAAAGACCTTAGAGGAAGACCCGGGAACAAGTTCATTGACGAAATAAAGAGGAAAGTACATAGGAAGAGATACCTGGAGGTAAGGGAATAAGCATTAAATAGGGAAGGGTGGAGGGCTGCAGTCAACCTATTTTAGGTTTGAACGAGCAATGAATAGGAAAATAGTGAACTGTTTACCCTTTGATTAATTTACCTTACATTCTGAGTCACCTCAGACTGTTTAATATATGTGCATGGATATCGGCTGATTGGTTGGTCATATTGGGAGGTGACCGATAACTACGCGCCAATCAGGAAAGATGGGTTTGTTTTTGATTGAAGAGTTATTGGGGAGTGGAAGAATGAGGGAGAGAAACCCGGTGTCAGTTTCAGCCAGCTCTTAACGGAAGGCGCCAAGGCGACCAGGGGTTAAACATTCCATCTGACGGAGCACGGTTCGTGAAGAGCTCTCCACTTGGCATCCAAGTCGAGATAAGGAATCCACTGTTTAACATTCACCTTCGCCGGGATTTGAGTCCGATCCCCATGGATTGGAAACAAATTCTCCAGCCCCCACACCAATCACTTTCCTTCCCAGGTAGTCCGAACACATTACGATATGATAGCGATTTTTCCACACGAGTATTCGAACTTGTAAATCGTCCATATCTTACTATGTAGTCCAAATAAGCTGAATATAGACAAATGCATAGATCGGCTGAACGCCTGGTTCAATTGTAAAGGCCGCTTTACACGGTACATTTTATTGTAAAAGCGAATGCATGAACTCTTGCATGAGGAAAATTGTACCGTGTAAAGCGGAAAATTTTATGATTGTCTGAATGATTTAACGGGAAATAGAATCTGCTCTATTTCAATTCAGTTTCTTGCACGTTATATGATACATTCGTTTGTACAATAAAATGTACCGTTTAAAGCGGCCTTTATGTAACCCCGGATGAATTTAGGCTATGTGACAAATGTGCGAGTTTCATATAATGGAGGATAGCCTTGGCAGTAGCGATTCAAGTCTTTTACTTCAGCATGACTGGAATCAACGCCCGTAAAACGGTGACAATCGGAGAGCAAAGATTCTCACTCGAACTCGCGAACAAAGAGTACATTCACGGATAGACACAGAGAGGGAAAACGAAAGTCAAATTGAGATGGAAGGGAGGGACTATATAGCTGACTTCATAGGAACAAAGGTTAAATGAGACGGGTAGGATGAGGTTAAGGGAGTCGAGGAGAGGGGAAGGATTGAAATCTGGCACATCGCCCATTTTCTTAATCCTACAAGCGAGGCCTCTTAAAGCTCCGGGGTTTTTCGTCGAAAAGGTAAAAAAAAATGGGGCAGCAGAAAAAAATAAAAACTGAGGGATGGAAAAAAATAAATGAAGGACGAAAATCCGGTCCCTCCACTTCCGATGCTATCGACTAAGGGGGAGAAAAACGTCAGAGTCGTGCAGCCGAGCGATGCGTCAAATTTCCTGAGGCACCTCGCGGTGCATGGCGGGAAACAGTTTTCGTTTTGCGACACGATGAGAGACTCGAATACCTTTGCGGGGAACACCATGCATCACGAGCGTGACCAGGGGATCAAATTTGAGCACTCAAATGAACGTGGTTGCTCGCGTGAATAAAACGTTGTGGGCCAACGTGGAAAAAAACACCTCATCAGAGATTTGAGTTTGTGTATCGTTCCCAATTTGAAAAGAGTGTAAGTAACACATAACATAACAAGCGTCCTCGTAAGCGTTAAGATGGCATTGGAAGCAATTATTCAGTTCAATCTTGGATGAGCTTTCTAGGACATGACGCCTCTTCTGCTAATATATATGTTACCCTGGTTGGAACTAGAATAGTCAATGGTACCGATGTAACTTACCTCAAATTATCAATCCCAATGGCCAGCGATCTCATCTATACTGTGAAAATAAATTGATTATCAAACCCTTTTAGCTGGAATAATTGAAATCGTGAAAATCATTTGGGCTACGTTACAATTTTAATCCTGTAAGTTAAAAGATGCATGTTTCGTTTAGGCAAATACAAATATATGAGCTTTAGTTACAATTAAAATGAAGAATTCAGCATTTCAATTAGTTTAAAAGTCATTGCAAAAATGTAAAATCAAAACATTGAAGGAGTCACGAGTGAATTCTAATATGCCTTCTTAGTGAGCATCAGATCACTCTGACTACAAAAAAGTATCAGAGTATATAATTTTTTGAACCGAGTCACAATGAAAACGGGAACGTGAGTATAAATGAGGATATTAATGGTAGAGCAAAAATAGACAGCAATCTATACGTAGAATTTGAATCATATCAAGAAAGTAGTGATTGCCTGGAGAATAAATATTTGTCGCAATCGTACAAAATGATTGCAATAATGATTTCTTCCTGTGTCAGCGAAATCAGCTCATTCCAAAATAAAACATGCAAATACAGGATAAAGACAATGGAAATGTGACACCTGAGAAATGGTTGAGGCTAATGTAGAAGAGAGGGTTTGAAACAATTATATCCCAAAAGAATGAAGATGGATATTTCGTTGATTGACACACTTGAAAAAAAAGCGTGGTTCTTTTATTTGAACTTGTTGAGTGTATGGATAAGAGGTGCATTAGGAAATATTTATGATATGGGAATGAATGGTAAGTAAGTATGAGGAAAGGGTTGACCAAGAAATTCATGGGTAAATGTAGTTGAAGAGGGTTTAAAGGGGAAACATATTAGGACCCTTAAGAATAGGAGAGCTTGTGTGAAGTAATGCAAGACAAGCAAGAGACTATTGGCCAGTATGAGGAAAGACAAATATATATTCCATAGAGTGATGCGACCCATTAGCCACGGATACCATTCAGTAAGTGTTGCAGAAATATTTGATAAATTCATTAGTTTAATATAGTAATAAATGGGTTAATGGATTTATGAGCTCCATAATTGGCCAAGATGGCGTACGTGCGATGAACAACTTCGAGTTTAAATCACTTGATAAAATAGTTGTTTGGAGACGAATGGATAATCTGTATACTCTGACTGAATAATTATTATGTGCATTACAGTTATACATAGGATAAACCAACATAAATTTTACCTAGCGACGGAAGATAAGATCAAACATGCAAAGCATTTAACTATTGGTTGATTAGTTATGAAACAGAAATGTCTTCCTGGGACCCGATAATTTTTATGTGATCCATAACTCCATGGATCTCATGACCATTGAATATATAGCTAAACGTTCTTGCAACTGGCCATTAGGGAAGGAAAATAAATGCACAAAGACATAGCATAATGGAGAAAAGTGTCGTAATATAATTAGTTTTACAGGCTAAACCGGTAAGACAAATATTCACCGTGATAAATAATCTGCATTCTCCAAGAGAGAATAGTGTGATGTTTTAGTATTTCTACATCTACGTAAAACCATGCGAGATACCACGAGGGTGTGTGGCAGAGGGTGAAGATCACCAAACATGCACTATTGATACGCAACTAGGATATTTAATGGAGACATGCTAGATAACAGGGTCACGTGCAGCTAGATGGTTAGTATTTACATAATAAGAAAGGGATTATTGGTTGTTATTACATGCATCATTCACTACAGACTACTCTAACTATATTTCACCTACCTATCCCTTTGCTACGCTGCCTATAGTTCTCTCTTATAATATGCGGGAAAAATGGCATTTTAAATGTATCGGTACGACAATCTATCTCTCTAATCTTGTTAATCTTATCAAACCTAGCATAATACGCAGGGGTTCTTAATATATATCTAACGTCATCTGTGAACAAATAGGTTTCGAATTTACTTAAAAGGTTTAACCTCAATTTTAACCTGCGTTCTGATAGTAATTCCCATCCTAGTTCTTCTATTAAACTCCTCACACTTACACAATTATCATAACGGCCTTTAACAAATCTAGCGGATCTCCTTTGAACACGCTCTAATTCATTTTTCATACCTTCCTCGTACGGATCCCATATACTAGCGGCATATTCTTAATGAGGCCTGACAAGTGTAAATAGCTTCTTTCTCGTACTCTCTCATCGCATTTGCCTAGAACCCTTTTTACGAATCCTAATCTACGATTTTCTACACTAGTTATTTCCCTGATGTGTTCCCCATGATATGTCTTCAGTGATAGTGACGCCTAAGTATTTAATAGATTCTACGTTAGATATTTTCTTTTCTTTGATGCAATAACTATTCCAGGGAAAGCCATTCTTTTTCCAAAAGTTCACTATCGCGCATTTCTTCAAATTTAATTCTAGCTGCCAACTATCACACCAATCATCAATCGCATCTAAATCCTTAGCTAAAGACTGACTGTCCTCTTCATTTCTAATTTCCTTATACACTACTGTATCATCGGCAAAAAGACGGAGCTTGCTATTTTTTACTACTGTATTCAAGTCATTTACGTAGAGAAGAAATAAAATTGGACCTATCACGCTTCCCTGGGGAACACCCGATGAAACTTTTACTTCACCTGAGCTGACACCATCTAATACCACCCTTTGAACGCGTTCATGCAAGAAGTCTCCTATCCAGCCTACTATATTACTGTCTATCCCGTATGATGCTAACTTCGCGAGTAACTTACAGTGGGGAACCTTGTCAAAAGCTTTTCTAAAGTCAAGAAACGCTGCCTCTACCTGTACGTTACCTTCTCCGGAAACTAAAATATCGTGAACAAAAAGACCTAATTGAGTTTCGCAAGACCGTCCTTTTCTGAACCCATGCTGGTTTGTTATTAATAAATCCTGGCTGTCGAGGTGTCCCATTATTGATGTAACTATTATATGCTCTATAATTTTACATGATAGTGACGTTAATGATATTGGTCTATAATTACATGGCTGTTCCCTATCGCCGCTTTTAAAAATTGGGGTCACGTTTGCTATCTTCCAGTCTTTTGGAACCGCGTGTTCTACGAGGGATTTGTTAATATGATTCTGCTACAAGATATATCGATCGGGGGTATTGGTTGCTGAAATCGGTCTGGTATGGTTTAGTGCAAACTACGCTTAGATTGATTAAAAACGCTCTGAAAAAAATAATTCAACAAATTAGCCTTATATAAACTGGAAGTTGCTATTTCGCCTCTATCGTTTTTCAAGGAATTAACCGTTGAATTTTTATTTCCCTGTACTTCCCTAACATACGACCAAAATGCTTTCGGATTTCCCTCTAGTTGTTCTTTGACTTTTCTCTTGAATTCACTAAACGCTTTTCTAAGGGCTGTTTTTGCGGCTGCTTAACAAATTTTATTATGTTCGATAGTATTTTTTAGATCGCTTTTAGCTACATTTTTCTTCATTTTCCTTAGTTTCGCGTGGCTAACTCGTTGGCGTTTTAAACATTTTCTAACCTCCGCGTTGTACCACCTTGGTTCCCCATTCTCACTCTTATACTTATGAGGTATATATCTGTTGACAAGTGACCGCGTAATTTGGAGGAACTCTTTCCATGTGTTGTCTGTATCACTATTTTTACTGATGTTCACGAATTTTTCAAAAGAAGTCTTCAACGTACGCCTAAATTCATTAAAATATACTTTACTAAAAAGGTAAATGTTTCTTTTAAATTTAAAATTTTTTTCATTATTGAGGGAAAATTTCACGTGTACTACCTTGTGGTCGCTTATTCCATCGACATTTTTAACTTTAATTAATTTTTCAGGGATGTTTGTGACAAGTAAATCGAGAACATTCTCCCCTCTATTAGGAAAATTTACTATTTGATGTAGTCCGTGTGATGCGAACAGGTTAAGCAATGACTCGCAGATTTCTTTGTCCTTACCCCAAGACTTATGACTACATGTTTTCCAACCCATCGATGGTGTATTGAAATCTCCACCTACAATATTCTGTCGTTCGTTACTATGAGAATAAATGGACCTGATCTGTTTCTCGAGCTCCAATACTGAGTGTACATCGGAATGGGGTGGTCTATAGTAGGCACAAACGTATATTACTTTCGAATTAACACATTGAATGTAACACCATACACTTTCTATTTTATTATCGGGAATCACTTATATTTTGCTGACTATTGTGTTCTTAACTGCGATAAATACCCCCCCTCCCGGTCGACCCTCTCGATCTCTCCTGTATACCCTAAAATTTACTGGAAAAAGTTTACTATCAGCAATATCGCTTGTTAACCAACTTTCCGTCCCTATAATTATGTCAGAATTAGTACTCTCTATAAGGTGATGGAATTCAAATATCTTGCATCTTAACCCTTTGAGTGCCAACTGATTTTCTAGGCACTATGCTAAAGTTGCCGAGGCATTTTTGCTGATTTTGCAGTAGTTTAGGAAAAAAATTATGTCTCAAATACAAGTGAAGGTAAATATTCAAAAAGTCAAGGAAAACTTTATTATATGTGGTTTCACCTTTTTAATATATTATTTGACGATTTTTTTACAAAATCTGCATCTACATCTGTAATCAGGATTTAGGTGCCATCTGTGAACAATCAGCGAAATGCCAGCATCTAAGAGTGACATTGCGCTATCGCGCTCCTGGCACTTTTCGCGAGAGACAGGATTGCGATAGCGCTCCCCGCCAATCTAAGGGTTAAACTACGACAATTAACTACTACTACTGAAAATTCCTCTATTTTAATAGGTCTGCTTATTGTATTTGTGGGGTTTCTGTTTTCTAAATTATTGGGAAAGTTACAGTTTGGAAATTCATGGGTGTTGTTTTGATTTATATGTTTTTCCTTTATCTGTGCTTTCTTTCATCCCGCCAAACCTATACTGCGTTGTCTGATCAACTTGTTATTCTTTGCTATCCTGGTGAATGGCAAGTTATTTAATGGCCCACTATTTGACCTACTCTCTTTCCTAAATATTTCTAATTTATTGTCATCTATTAAGCTTTTCCTAGGCCCTAAACTTTATGTACTTTTTATTATCTGTCTTTCTGGAAAAGCACTGATTTCGTTCCCACTAGCTGACCTACTCTCTCGCCTACCGTCTATGCTAAACTCGCTGGGTATGCTCAAATATCCTGTGCGTTACCTTCTGCGATGCCTCTTACGTATAATGGAAACCCGAGCTATTTAATGGCACTCGACACGAATCCAGCAACGGCCTAAGGTCCAATAACCCAGCCCTCTCGCTCCTGCAGACATCACTGAGCCTCTGGTTTATGCCTTCCACTCGGCTCCAAACCATCGAACCCCGATCCGTCCTTGGTACCAAGCTGCATATCGTGAGCCTCATATTAGCACCAGAGCCGCTGCGAATACGGCGGAACTCGAAGATTAGATCTCTCGCAGAGTCTAAACTCTCCTCTGATCCCCGACCCACAACGTCATTGGCCCCAACATGGGCCACTACATGCAACCTAGAGCAGTTTGTGCCCTTGACCGCCGACTTCATCGCCGTCGTCACCTGTGCCAACTCTCCTCCTGGCATACACCAGGAGGTGACCCGTACATCGTCTTCTTCCCTCCGGGCCTTACCACGCAGTGGGGCCACTATACGACGGACATTAGAACTATATAAGTTATGTGAAGACGCTAGTCAATACATTTTGAGATCATGCGGATAGGAAATGGATCACAAAGAAATTTGAGGGAAGCTACGCACTTGTATCCGACGATCCAATTTTTCAGCGGAGGAATAAGGGCTACTGAGTATCGCTCAAGTAAGCTCTCTTTTCACTTACCCGTACCGTGAGGTAGGATAGACTTCACGGAACTAGGTAGCTTCTTCAAGCGTTAAATCCGTCGCGCGCTAGATTTTTACGACGTCGATGTGAAAGTTACGACTTCCAAGAGAGTCGGAATTGTCACCGTTGTGAAGACTCGTTAAATGAGCATAAAAGACTCAACCATTTATACGGGTTCGCCTCTGCGAAGTTCCTGCTCCAAATTCCAATACTTTTAGACGCCCGGCATGTGTCATCGCAAGAACTCACAGTGAGTCACCAATACTGTAGGTAGGAAACAAAAGAGGCAATACGCCTATTCTCTCTCACTCCCCCTCTATATTCACTCCCAGCTCATCCCAAATACTTCGTCAGATCTGCAATGGATACAATGGAATTGGAAAACGCACAACCTACGACGTAGTAACGCGTTGTTACTAAGTGAATTGACCAATATTCCTAGGACGATACGGTTGATATTGCATATGGATCCTATTATCCTAGGCATAATGTAACATAGACTGCGTTTGTCATCCTTTAGAGCAAGTTAGCAATGCGTTCTCGCGTGAATTGAACTCCACACAAATATTTACGCATTAACGAGTCCTTCTGCTTCTAGAAACGAGCCATATCATTAAAATTAAATTTTAATTTTTTTGCATATCATTTGAACCTTAAACGACAGCAGTAATTACAATTGCTACGAATTTTCCTAATGCACAAGCAACAGATTTTCGTAAAGCACGATGCATTAGTCAATATTAAGTCTATAACAAATACTTATT
Organism: Ceriagrion tenellum; assembly: GCA_963169105.1. Lineage (NCBI taxonomy): Eukaryota > Metazoa > Arthropoda > Insecta > Odonata > Coenagrionidae > Ceriagrion > Ceriagrion tenellum. The sequence continues at coordinate 108,458,031 of OY720639.1, forward strand.
TGACAAATATAATCGTTTACATCTAATAGGTAGAAAATTTAAAATGAAAGGCGAAAAGTAAAATAGAAGAAAATGTCCCCAGGGGAAGACCAAGGAATAAGTTCATGGACCAAATAAAGAGGAAAGTACATAGGAAAAGATAAGAAGGAGGTAAGGGAACTAGCATTAGATAGGGAAGGATGGAGGGCTGCAATCAACCAATCTTGCGATTGAATGACCAATGAATGAACATTCAAAATCAATTAGCCGGTGGGAGCCACTGACTGATTTCCATGGTACCCATTGGTACACATAGTTTTTAATACCTTAAGCGATCAACGAGAAGTCATTTTTATAAGTATTATGCAACCGGTGAGTCCATGCATGAATTTGTGGAAATTAATCATGATGCAAAGAGAACGCTTGATATTTTTATCGGTCAGCACATGAAGATGACTCCTATGCGTCGACACTAGATGTACCGTATAAATAAACTGTAGATAAAAACCTAGTGTTCTTTAGTATCATTGTTCTGTGCATTAGGCCGAGGTGTACAGAATAAAGCATGGTATACAAAGCTAGAACGTTGGCTTAACATTTCCAAAAGGAAGCTTTAATTCCACATCCTCCGCTGGGAATTGGAGAATAATCAGAAAACCAACGTCAACATGACAACCCGTTCCCTAAAAGCAGGTTATCATGGCAACATCACTTCTGGATTTTAAACTAGTTTTCGACCATCCCACCTCTCATGACACTTTATGGAACTCCCATTAAAACCACGCCAAGAGCACACAGTATATACCCCAACTCGCATATAAAACACGCGTAAATGCATTATTATATCGGGGACCTGGGCTCATTTTCAATTAGGCATTTATCGCATCGATCGGCGGTTTCCTGCCATACGAGTTACATAAGGCCCCCCACACACGGAGGTACTCCACGGGCACATAACTGGTTTGTAAATGAACTGATTAGTAATCGATTGATAACTTGACTCCTCTCGCGAAGTAACTCTTCAGCGGCGGAGTTCATTCCAGCCGAGAGCAAAGCATGTTGCTCGTTGGCTGGTGGCTTGGTAGGACACAACGACAATTACTGACTCAAGAGACGAATAACAAATGGTTATGATGAGTTATCTTAAAAGATGAAAAGGAAATAGGCGCTGTGCTCACTCATTCATCGCACCCGATTCGTTGCAGCAAAGATGGCTGAAGTATTGAGCGGTCCCTTTTTTATTTCCACCGAGGGTTTTACACAGATAACTTGTTTATTTAAGATCATTAATAGCGAACCATAACACTTGCAACATTGATGAACTGGAAAACAATAGAAGCTAAAATTAATAATGACCTGCTGGTTAAGTTACTGAGAACTGATCATAGACAAATTAATAACGGGTTCCTGATTGGTAGCAATGTGTGCGCAATTCCATAGCAAGTAACTTTCCATTGGTCAGTAAGAAATTCAAATTTACAGTCAGAGAGTAATAAATAGTTTTGCTATAAGACGGCCGAACGATTAAGAAACCTGTTTTCCTATTTTGTGAACTGATCACTTTAGCAATCGCTATGAGGAGACATGCCTTAAACTATTTTGCTATCATCCAAATATTTTCGAATGCCCTTGAAATACAGGGCTCAAATACATTGAGACACGCGTGCCCCAGGTTGGGAACAACAGACCTAGACGAATCAAGTCGTCCTCTTCAGGTCATGGGTTGCACAGCTCTTTGTTTCACAAAAATGAAGGAAATAAGCGAAGCTTTTAAGGAGTTCAATGGCTCTTAAAACCATACTTTCGTTGGAAAACACGACGAATGATTCATGTGCCACAATCGATAGCCCAAATGTGAAATTGGGTAATGAAATATTATATTTATTGAAGCAAAATCTATATTCGAGAAAGTGGAAACAGAAAGTTAGTTAATATTAACTTTTATGAAACTATAGAAAAATTATGAGGAAGAGAAAGCAAAAATCCATAGAAATCAAAGGAATTCTAGTATAAATGTAAAAATAAATATGAGATTCACAGTCTCAATGTGTTTTCACAACCCCGTGTTTCAAGGTCTTTCGAAAATATTTGGATGCTAGCAAAGAGTTTAGGGCATGTTTCCACATAGCGATTGCTAAAGTCAATGATTAACTCACTTATATTTTCTTAAAGCTCAGAAGTAGTTATCCGAAGAGTAATAAGCTAAATGAACTACGAGTTTTTAACATGCTGTTACTAAGACAATACGACAGAGATACCTAAATGTATCAATTATGTGGCGTATACAGTATCCAAATTGAAATATACTTAGAGGGATCATGAAAGTTTGTCTAATTCAAAAGCATGAAAATTCACAAAGTAGCGCCTCAAATGGAGAAAGAATGTAAACAAACAATTACTCAATCAACTCGACTCAAATTTCAAATAAGTCACCCTATGATATGCATTATTTCCGTTCAATACCATTTTTCACTCTTAATTTAAAAAAAAAAATTCATTATATATGCCATTTATCTACTCTTCATTCTTCCGTTTTCCACAGATCTACATTCCCACTACCTAAATATTGCTTCTTTCCGCTTTCCTGATTTTCAAGTCTACCGTGAACGTAATAATACACTGACAACGGACGTAAAGATGAATTGTCTCCTGGTCGCCATCTGTGCCATTTTTGAAATTAGATATTACTAACTTCTTTTTGTTTCGATAAGTTTGTTTATCAACAACAATTCTTCATCTAATCTCTGTCTCTCTTTTACTTTCGTTGAATGCTTCAGCGGTTGTGCAATTTTCAACCCGCACCAAGATGGTACGGTCCATTTTTATGTAAAAGTTATTATTTTTCCCGTAGCTTATCTAATAGAGTTGTCTTGTTCTTTTCCTCCTCGATATTAAACAAGAATACGAAAACAGCCCGAAGCACGAAGACTTGGAAAGGAGTAAAGAAAAGGAAATAACGCATTTGCATCCAGACAAAAAAGAAATTCCTTGCAAAGGGTCCACTAAACTTTGAGTCAGCTCCGCGCTGGACGCTTGTTTAAGCAACGCATCGCGTGCTCGTCAGCATTTGTAGCCGCTGCACTCAGCACATGTTTGCATGAATCAACTCTAATCTCAGAGGGTGGCTACCAGCGCATTAAGCATGAGTGAGGTAATACCAAGCTTTTGACCCCATGAGAACGGAAATAAGCTATAAGCCTATCTCAAACTTGCTTACACCACAAAATTTCAAGTACCTTGACGGGGAATTAGAGAAAATAACGAGAAGAGACCGCAGTGAACATTCCTCATAACTATATTTAGAATTCTGCTCGCCAAAGGAGGAAAATAAAGTAGGATGTAAACAATATACATTTGAAATTAACTTTATTTTGCCAGTAATGAATCGGCATATTGGGGAAAATTGCGAAAAGAGACCGCTGTGAACATTCCTCAAAACTATATTTAGAATTTCTCTCACGAAAGGAGAAAAATAAAGCAGGATACGAACTCAATAAATTAGAAATTAGTTTTTTATGGAAGTTATGTATCAACAAATGGAAGGAACGAAATTTATTCATTGTATCATTGACAGGAATTAAATTCGTTACATCTTGTTAGTAGCATAAGTCTTTTTAACTTTTATTTCTCATTGTTATTCGTTGTCGCTACTTGATAATTGTCGTGATACATGAAAGAGAAAAAGTCAATAACATTGCTTCATGACCAGTTTTGATTATGTATTAGTGGTTATGTTTGAATTCAATAATCACATAAAAATAGAGACTTAGTACCATTAACAGCTCTTTTCGCACAGATGGGAACAATAAACTAAAAATACGGACTGACAATGGATGAATGTATTGATATAGAAGATCCCCAATAGCATATCTGTTACCGAACTTTCGGCTATAAGTCAATCAATGACGCAACGTCTTTGCAGATATGTGGTATGTTCCTCAAAGTCTGGAAATTCCAACGGAGAGATGAAAAGAAGGAATCGATTTATAAAATCAATTCTGGGAAAGTTTCAAAGGGAAGCCACAGTGAAAAAGTTGGACGGTCTATGAGCTCCTTACAAGAATAAATTGGTTTCTACGTCGCGACTTCCAACCCTCACAATGCATGTATTTTAATTCATCGGTAAAGAAGAATGAACGCAGGAATTTCTCTTGCCGGTTACCTTCCAAACCCAGTTGGTCAGAAAAAATGTAATGGATTTCGAGTTTGTTTACTTCTTTTTATTAGAAAAGTACATAAAACTAATAGCTATCACTTTATAGAATAATTTTAAGCATATGCTAAATGAAAACGCTATACGTGTTCTTTTCCTTTGTTAACAGTGTCCACCTAATTAGAATTTTCTCACAATAAATACATCTATAGACATGTTTAGGTACTATTGACCACAAGTTCAGAGCAGTTTGTGGACAACTCATGACCATGACGATACCCGCATTTCCCTTGCATAAGATATTAGGAAAGAGAAATGAATGCACAACACTATTTCGAATGCTTTGAAGAACATCTCTCGTATATTTAAAAAAATGAGTCATGATGTTTTGATTATCCTATACGTTCATTGCTGAGCGTCGACTGGTGAAAAATGTACACTTATGTATGAAACGATTAGTAAAAACAATGACACTTTGACCTTCATAATTGTGCCTTTTGAAAGTAATTTACGAGTCCTACCTGTACGAGGAAATTTAAAAATTAGCCAAGTGATTCCTTCAGACAAACAAATCGATTCCATCGAATTAGATTCGCTCAGATTTTTAGATTATTCAAAGGTCTTTTTCAGCGTTCGATACCATATTGTTCTGATAAACTTGTTTTAAGGAGGCATATGAAAGTTACCAAATGATTTTACGGGTAATGTTTACGTTTCTATGATATTATTGATAATAATTTGTATCGGTCTAGACTAATAGCCTATGAGAAATAGCAAGAAAGAGTAAAAGCTCATCTAAATTTGTCTCTCATCACAAAACTCACATTCATGTATCACTGGGTCACGTCTCAATCTAGACAATCTTTAGGCATTGGTCATAAATTTGAGATTTATCAAAAAATATGCTATACGTTCTCAATGACTTATTTTGATCCAATTACAAAGTGTATGTTAACTAAAATTTGGAGTATGCAATAAATAGTCCCTGGAGAATGATGGGGTGCATTGCATTCCGAGACGGCGGCAAGGTATAACAGTTTCATTGTTCCTGACCTACCCTCGATATTTTCAAAGTGGTTCTAAAATAAGAGATCTATATAACAAAACTTAATCTTTTTATAATTATGTGAAACATTGGCCCAAAGGACATTTCGAGAGAGGTAATTAGATGTGAGCACTCACCGAAACTCTCAGCGAAGGACATAGAAGGTCCTCTCCATCCTCCTCGCTCGAAGCAGCCTCTTCCTTGCCCGTCATCCTTGTATCCCTCAGGCGGGCTGAGTGTCACCTGGTCGATGAACTGCATCGGGGGCTCGAAGGCAAATATCTCCGGGATGTTGAGGTCGAATCCGTCGGATCCGTGTCCCGTACACCCCCCGCCTCCCCTTCCCATGAGCCTCCTCCTCCTGCGGCCCCGGAGGCCACCCGCACTGCCTCCGACGCCGCCGCCACCACCACCACTAACACCACCATCGCCCACGTTCCCGCACATACCACCACAGGTGGCCACCGGTTCCTCCTGGGCCACCGGCACCACGGCCACCCGAGAATCTTCCTCGTCGACACCACTAGCCCCTACGACACAGCACTGCCTACTATCTCCACCGCCTTCCATGCAGTGGACATCCTGACCGAGCACCACAATTTCCCCGTCGTCCACCACGCATAGGTCTTCGTCCAGCTCGTCGCCGATGTCCTCGTCGCAATCCTCATCGTCCGGACGGTGGCTGTGCACCAGGATCACGTAGTCAGCGTCGAAATAGGTGTTGTGGGACTCGTCGAACGTCACCCGCCGTCTAGGTTTGCCCTGCATGCCGGGCCTCTTGAGTACCGACCTCGGCACGAGGGCAGTCTCGATGTTGCCGGGGCATCCCCTTTCGCAGCACGCCCCCAGCAGCGGGGGCGGCGGCTGGTCCGAGCCCATCGTCTCCCTCTCCGCCTTCTCGGCGCACTCCTGAAGGGCCAGGCCCTCCTGGTGGCACTGTTCGCACTCGTGGCACTCGACCGGGGGCCCCACATTGCCCGCCTTCCCTCCCACATCCTGTCCGCCGTGCTGATCCGACGAAGAGGAGGAAGTCGAACCCGAAGAGGACGAAGAGTCTGAGGACCCCTGAGCCCTGGGCCCGACCACGGCCACGAGTTTCTGCCGCATGCCGTCCTGGATGGGGCGAGGCAGGTCTTCACCACCGCCCCCTTTGCTGTCCTCCGCATCCCATCCGGGAGGCTGGACCTCTCCGGTATACTCCTGTTCTGGCGCGGCTGGGCTGCTTACCGGCGCATCGTCGGTGACCTCGCGGACGTCGGCGACGGGAGTCCACTCCGGTCCGTCCCCGCTGCCCCCTGGAGCGGTAACGTCCTCCGACCCCTCCGGCCCATCCTTCCCGACGGTGGGATCGACCTGTTGGTCCTGGTGGGGAGTACCTTCGTCTCCCGCGGGAGGGAATTCCTGCTCCGCTGCGAGGGTCTTGGTTCCCCGAGAGAGGTCCCCGCCCCCTTGCGCCTCTTCTTCCACCGACGCTCGTCCGTCGGCGCCCCGGCGCTCGGTCAAACAACTCCCGCCGGCTGAAAAGTTCGACGTCGGCGGCGCGGCCTCCCCGCCGATGGTTGCCTCGTCTCGCGCGAGGGAATCGAAACTGTCGTCCGTAAGTCCCGCGGGCGCCGCGCGGTGGTGTATCGTCTCTGGCGCTGGCGTAGCGGAGGCGGGGGCAAGGTTAGGGGCGGGGACGGAGGGGGGCGGTTGAGTGGGGCGTCGGGTCGGCTGGACGCGTCGGGGTGCCTGCGCCGATTTCGATGTGGCTTTTTGCGGAGACGGCGGGGGCGGAGGGGAGGTTAGGAGGGGGCGGGGGCAGCGTGGGCCTTCCTCCGCCCCCAGCGTTAACTCTTCCTCTTCCTTCTCCGGCACTTCCTCCTCCGCCTCCCCCGCCGTCTCATCCACCGCCCCCGCCGCCCCCACCTCCTCGTCCGTGGCCCCTTCCCCGTCGGTCGATATCGAGGAAGGGGGTGGCGACTGGGGGCGGGGGCCGGAGGGGACAGAGCTATCCTCGCAAGCGTGGGTGGATCGGAGCCGCCCAGAACTCAGCTCTTTCCCCTCCGCTTCGTCCCCATCCCCCTCTCCGCCACCCTCATTTTTACACGGCTCAACCCCTTCCATTGTTTCTGCCACCTCCCCCGTGCCTCCCTCCTCTTCCCGCCGCCCCTCATATTTCGCCCCGCCCCCCTCGTCCTCCTCAGAATTCTTCCCCGCCCCCTCGTCGATGTACGGGATGGAATCCGAGACGATACCGGGCACCTCAACTGTCGCTTCACAACCTGCTAGGTGTCCCGCAAGGTCCCATCCTGGGACCCCTCCCGACACCACCCCGCCCGATGACACTTCCTCTCCGATTTCTCGTTCCACCTCCATATCCTCGGCCTTTCCCTCATCCCGTCCGCATTCTTCGCCCGCAACCCTTCCCGTCCGGACTTCCCCAGAGCTCTCAGTCTCACCCTCTTCCTCATCTTCGTCCACGGCCAGCGGAGCACGAGGACTCAGGGAACACTCATTGAGCTCCTCAAGATAGCTCGAGAAGATATTCGAACCCTCCGCGGAGTGAAAGGATTCGCCAAGGGGCGACTGGGGTCTTTCTAAAGTCTTCGCGCAAACTTCTGCGTAAACTTCCTCTTCATCCTCGTCCTCTTCCAAAACCGTGTGCAGTCCTCCGGGAGTCGTCGTGTATAATCCCGGATCTCCGGGAAATTCCCTCCCGCGGGACGAAGTTATCTCCGTGGCGGCTTCCTCGTCGTCTGCAAAGGGATATTGCTCCGAGTCCTTGGAGGTCAAAGGACTCGCGACGACCTCGTTTACGACCGGTGGGACCTTAGAACGGCACGGCGGGGTGTCGGCGGAATTCGACTCCGTGTCTCCGACGACTTCGCACACATTTCCGTCTCCCGCGTCTACATCAACGGCTTCTTCTCCGTCCTTAGCTTTTCTCCCTCGGTCTTGAAAATTCCCTTCGCCCTCCTCAATTTCACCTTTCTCTTCCACGTTACTCTCCCCGTCACTTACGTTATTTTGTCCGTCGTTCCCACCCACGACACCGACCTCTCCACCTTTAATCTCCTCCGAGTCGCTCCCTCCCGTCTCCGCCCCGCCAGCAAAGCCGTCCCCGACCCCAGACATTGCCAACTTTCCGCCTTCGCCCATTTCTTCGTCTTCCTCCGCACCCTCTATTCCCCCTTCACCGTCTCCTCTCCCCGCCAACTGGCAGGTTGGCACTCCTGCCGCCGGCTCGCCTCTCATCACCATTGGCACCTTTTAAAAAGGTGTTGATGTTTAATTTATTCCCTCGTTCCAGTCCTTCACCTTCGTACTCGATTTTTTTTTCTGGCCCGTTATGTATTCCGCTCCGTGGAATTTATTGAGTGTCTCTCTTGCAGGCTCGATTGATTCCTGACTTTTCAATTTCCACGTACCGCCCGCGGCGAGGGACTGTTTGGATGAAGTTCCGTGGTCGCAGTTTCCGGGTGAATTCATTTACAGTCCCCGCACGCTGTCAATCGCATCCATGTTTATGTGAGGCTGAAAGCCAATCTTGAGTCAAGGAGAAATTTAAAACCAACCGGGAAAAAAATTTCACAAATATATGGTTGACTCTCTTTCTTTAAGAACGCCGATAACGATGGGAGAATTTCCCCATTCGGATTTATCACACATTAGGTCTCTGCTTTGAGGCGGATTTTATGAGCATTCCGCAACTACAATTGAGACTTCTAAGGTAGCAGTTTTCCATCTTTTTCATTTCACTTTCCTTAGTTTCACTCCCTACCTATTTTCCCAGCAGTTCATTCGATGTTTTCTCGGTGTACTTTCGCTCGTTTCTCCACTTTCTGCGACTTTAAAGCTAAACTCCTCTTTCGCCGGCTCTTGTTTTTTCGCGGGTTTAAAATTGCCTTCTTCCTCAGTCAAAAGAAGGACGCGAAACGCTCTAGTTATGTTTTCCACTCCTGTTAAAGTAACCTCCGTCCGCAAGAAATGACAGAACCAGAGGAGTGGGTGGTTAGGAAATGTGTTTAAAAAAATGAGTGAGGAAAATGTTCCCTATTTCTCCTCTCAGGAGCAAGTAGAAGGAAAAGACACTCTGCCCCGCATTCACTCCCACGTTTTCTTATAAGACCCCGTGACCAAGGAGTTTGTTATTTTCCTTAATCAAAATAAAAGGAGCGAGCGAAGTTTTGCCCGTGAGGTGAGTTTTCTCGTTGAAGATCCACTTTTTTTGAGGACATCTACAAAATTTATACGCAGAGGCGTGTGTGTTTTATGCATTTATCTACGGCTACGCGAGTTAAGTTTTAACCAACGTCCCCTGGGGAAGAAAAAGACCGCGGAATACGGGGAGGAGATGACGTAGGAAAGGTTTGGAACGCCGGGACGGGGAGATATGGGGGGGAAGTATGTTTGGAGGAGAATTCACTTGAACGAACGCAACCGAGCAGGGGAAAGAGGGGAAAGAGGGGAAGGCTCCAGCAGGAGTTGAATCAATGGACAAGCACGTCCCCACCACGTAATGTTGAACGCGAGGGGAGGAGTGCAGTACGGGAACGGACTGGGTGCTCAGGTAGAAGGGGGTGGACTAGGGGAATCAAAAGGGAGGGGGCATTTGACACGCGTGCGTATTCAGGGGATGTTCGACTCCTGAATGTTGGCCAAGGCAGTGCGTAGCCAGCCTTTTTTTTCAGCGCCTCCCAAGCCTGTGTGTGTTTGTGGAGAGGGGAAGTGATGGGTGGGTGTTTAAAGAGCTGAAATGAGGTGTTTGTGATGCGGAGGGGGAAAAAAAGAGGCCCTGAGGGAGGTAGGGTATGTTGGGCGTGTAACGGTGGAAGCGTTTGAGCCGTGACGCGTCCGCCAAAATGGGTGTGGTTGTTGTGCTGGAGTGGATGATGGTGATTATAATAATAATAATAAAAAAAGGCAAGAGAATAAATGAACAGGAAAGGAAACAGTGCCAGGGAACGTGAAGTTGGGAATGGGAAAAAAAGAGGGGAGGGCGAGGGGAATGCTGTGGATCGGAATTGCCGAGCGCGTCCGACGGTATGTGTCGGAATTTTGAAGGGCGCTGATGTGGCACGTCAATCGTTTCTTTTTTGTTTTTTTTTTAAATTCTCTCCCTTAACTCTCCTCTTCACATGCACACGCACCCTTTTCACTCTTTTGTTTTCCCGTTCGTCACGCCCGTCTTGATTTTCCTAATCAATGCCCGGAGATGTATGGTCGCCCTTTTTTTTTGTTATAACGATTTCGCTGGTTTGGGTTTGGGGGAAAAATATCGATGATGAGCGAGTGGAATTTTCAAATGTGTCGTCGCTATCGTGTTTCACTTGACCGTTAAGTTGCGGAACGTTATCGGCTGAATGGAAATCTCATTTGGTGTATCTGTGGTCGGAATTGAATTTTTTATATCACTCATTCAATGGAGATTGTGGCGAAAATAATGATCACCCCATGGATACCGAATTAAAACGATATTGATGGGTATCTGCTTTAAAAAATGGAGGAGATTTCGCTTGATTATTGAAATTAAAATAACACACTCGATAATATTAGTTTTGGAATATAGTTCTGTCGCATAGTAGAGGACGTCACTTGGTATTTCGCATTAAAAGATGCAAGTTACTAAAGATTTTCCAATAAACGAGGCAGTGTTATTTTTAAAGTTTTCGAATTCCGCCCTTAAAGTAGTGCAGCGAAGGTCTTTATGTCAAACACAGAAAGTCAATAATTAGGTAGGCGCGTAATGTTGAATAATAGTCGATCGTATTATGCGAGAAAAGTTGGTTCTTGTCTCTCCACTCCTTCGCTCGACAACACTTTCATCAGCTAAAAAAAGTCTTGCGAACGCGGAGTTAGTTTACGCGAGTGGATGAGAATCGAACAAGAGGAACTCAATGAAGCGAAATGTTGGCTTTCCTGTCCCCAAAATGCTCCCTTTCTCGTTGCTCGTCCCGGCTCAGAAAGCACTCTTGCGCTCACCGCTCCATCCCCGGCGACAAATAAAAAAAAATAATAAAAGATCCAAAGGGCTCCTCTCGCTTCAATGGAATCGCAAGGAATTCATGACGGTCTCCGCGAAAGAGATAAAAATGCAATGGGCTCCCGTAGACTTCTCCCCTTCCGCTCGGAACACGCAGGGATACGTCGCTCAAGGGTTGACGTCTGCGTTTCCGGTGGCTAGAGACTCGGGAATTCCTCTCGGGCGACAAGATGTCCTTCGGATTCCGCTGTGATGCACCGTGTTTGCCCTCTTCCCTTCCCGGGAGATCATTTCCCTTCCTTTGCAGCTCCTACTGGCGTTGCAATTACGGCCTCCGCGTAGCGAATCGCTGCTGCAACTAATATGTCACGGGCACGGGTTCGTGTGAGGGGTGGGTTGTCGTAATGCGGAAAGAAATGTTGATGAGAATCTTCTCTCTCTCTCTCTCTCTCCCATTCGAGAGAGCCTTCAACGGAGATGACTCAGGCCACCGAAAACCTTTAGCCTCGTTTCACCGACCGATATCAGTTGCAACTGATGACACACGTCATTCGAATGTTCAATTTTCCAGACGATCGTTCCGCAGCCGGAAGCAATGGTGCGAGAATAGGAAAGCGTCTGCCTTCTCCAGCACTGCATCGGAAGTATATTTTTTCCGGTCTTGATAACACTCACATATGAGCTAAAAAGTGCAGGAGCTCGATGATATCTTCAATCAGGAAACCCTCCACTGTCGACTTCGAAGTCTGAGGGGTTATTAACCTGCAAAGATAAAAAGAATTGAGCATTAAAATTTGAAATATTTCAGAGGACGGCAAGGAGAGAGATAGATGGAAAAGAAATACAGCAGTTGCAGACAACTAATAACGAGTACTTGAAATTACTGATGGGAATTAAAGTTTGGTATTAAATTCTTCCTCAAATTCCCAATGAAAAGTATACGATATGTCAAAGAGAGTTGTTTGAAGAAAGTGAATTATCCACGGTATTCTCGTGATTACTTGTCAGCAACCTTCTTCATCTACAACAAGATGGAACTTATACAATATGAAAAGCGTGAATCACTAATCTTTTAATAGATATAAGACATAGTCCAATTGCAGAGAAACATAATTTTATGTTTATTTTTACCACGGACAAGGGCTTCAATAGCTCATTTGGAATTTATAGATCACCAAAACTGACTATCTTATTTCTTGTCTAGTTTAATAAAAACATGATTAAGGCATGTTGAAAGGCATGGAGTGAGGATATATATTTTTTGAAAACGTTATCAACATGAAAAATAAAAAAACGAACAGAAAAATCTACCATAAGAACTAAATTGAGTTTTTTTCTCCGAGAAAAAGAATTTTGCGACTTTAGGATGCTTAGCTATCCCTAAGTACAAAATCGAATTCCGAAAAAAATTCACCTAAGCTTGTGTTTGATACTCATTTGAAGTAGGTATCTGGAAACATTAACTATCGTATGACGCTTATGTCTTCCAAAATATTAGCATTAATTAGAAATCCATGGTCATTGAGGAGCAAGAAACCAATGATTATAAACTAGATGAATTGCGCCGTATTTATGGATGTTTTATCACAAATAAGTGGGAGGAGAGTGACGAAATACTAACGATAATATTACCGCAATTAATTGCGCCAGGTTCACAGCAGCTAGAGACTGCAACAGTTTGAAATTAATCGTAAATTAAAGTGGAAACGTGTATGAACACGTCATATAACTTTAGTGATAACCATAGTCATTACCGATGAGATGAGATTTCATCCCATGTGTTGCTTAAAGTTCAAGTTATCAAATGTTCGGACTGTCCATCAAACAACGATGAGCTATATGGTATATTTTGGGAGAGAGATGTTTTCGTGACCGATACAACAAAATGATGACCAGCTTAGACTACGTTAGGATCCACTGATTAAATGAATGAAGGCAAATAAATAGACACTTAAAATAATTAATATCAGTGAGGGATAAATAATTAACGCTTGTCATAATCCATGAAGAATGAGATATTTTTGATAGCTTGAAGGTATTCTGAAAAAATATCTTGTGGTCATATATTGGAATTTTTCCGTGCTGCAAAGCCTAAATGCCCATTAAAAACCTCTTCTGAATTCAGATCACGATCACCAACTCCACCCACGAATTTTTGGTGCCTACTTCTTTTTTTCTTATGTCATTCATGACAAATACCCTAATGCCCACAAAATATAGGTCATAAACATTACGTAGGTGGTTATTTCTGGTAGGATCATCGAAAGAAACGTAGAAGACAGGTTAAAAATTTGCAAAAGAAGGTTCAAATTATTGCACTGACTTCGAAGATCATGATTTACATAAATCGTAATCACGGCAAAGTTCCATAAAATAGATAAGCTGTGAGCTAGGAAATATACGCGGAGAGAAAGCTTTGTGTATACACCTCAAACATGATGTTATAAATCGCAATTGTGCTCGGAGTTAACATATTCCTAGGAACTTCTTGTGCAAGCATGTTATTTTGAAATACTAATGAATAAAAAACAATGCAGAACCATGTATACCTACCATTTAAATTTTAAAGATACATTGGCACAGTACTTCTTAATCGTATAACGAGAGAGGTCAGAAAATCAGCACAATATTTTGCACTCTAATATATCATTGCTCAAAAAAATATTGAGATATGTATGTCATTTTCAGAAAGTAATGAATGTTTTTTTTATATAATACGACTATTAATCTGATTATATTCTTAATAATTCCCAGCCCTCCTCAAAATAAACATTACTTCCTTGTTCATACTCAGATTTTTATTTCCTTGCGGAAAAGAAATCTCAGAAACGCATTTTAAATAAAACTGGTATTATAAGAGTTGTTAGTCGTGATTTTCAAAGGAGAAAAAAAGACTTCAAAAATAATTCAAACAAAGGGAATTTCAGGCCAGAGGAGATTGCTTACGAATATGAATGGAAAGTTAGGTATTTCTTTTCCTCTATCAAAAATCTGACCAAATCTTCCCTCCTTTATGCACCGTAATGAAATTAAAGTTGCGCCACCGGATGCATTAGTAATTATGTTTAATAAAAGATATTTATAATTTGATTTTTTTGCATTGAAAACTATTTTAGGTTTAAGGCTGTTAATTACCAATGATTTTCTTCGTTATTTGTAACAATTAATTCTTTATGAGCACTTTTCAATAACTCTGTATAAAATTCCATACAAAGAGATAAAAATCATTAATAAACATTTATACGCAAAAGAGTCATTCAAGGTCATGCTGTACATGCATCCATTCGTAAATCAAAAGAAAACTCTCTACAAGCCCGAGAGGTCTTGGAAATGAAAATCAAGTCACATCGTATCCGCAAGCAATTCTTAATTCTCTCCCCAATTAAACAATCATTATGAACAAATGACCTTTATTTGTGCGCAGGCACATCATATTTTAAGTTCAAGTGTAAAATGATTTTTTACATGTATTAAAAAATGTAGACTATCGTGGTTAGACGAAATACCATATCAAATGAAATTGGTCATAACGAATACAATTTATATTCTATTGCAACGAGAAGCATGTTCACCATCTAATGAGACAGAATATAGTGTAACAGCAAATTTTGAAGATATTGGTACCAGAAAGAGTATTGCCTTTACGGTGACACCAACAAGGGCCTATTTTTCAAATATTTAATGGAGGAAAACCATTTCCCTTGACGAGGACTCGATTCAATCCCTGTATATTTGCAAAAATCCGAATCGGATACGGACGCCTCGGTAACTAAAATGTCTGAACTACTCTCCTCGGTATCGAGGCGAATGTTTTGTCCTCAGTGGCATTTCCCAGTGCAACCAGTGATTGCGATATATTATTTGCAAGGTTGGTGAGGGAGATGAAAAATTATCTTTGAGTGATAAGGGAGCTTGATTGTGTCAAGTCCTGAAGTCGCAAGTCTTATTTTTAAATTCAGTTCCCACCTCCTCAAGGGCTACTCAAAGGAGAACGATTCGACTAGAAAATGACCTCCGTTGTGTACAC
The DNA here is from genome assembly GCA_963169105.1 of Ceriagrion tenellum. Lineage (NCBI taxonomy): Eukaryota > Metazoa > Arthropoda > Insecta > Odonata > Coenagrionidae > Ceriagrion > Ceriagrion tenellum. The sequence goes on from OY720639.1 coordinate 108,473,200, forward strand.
TATGAAGTAAAGCAGTCAGCGTCAAGGTATTACGCCGACACCCTTCAAGCTTTCACCGACGTTCAAGCTTAACAGATAAATAATGGGGCAGTTTAAAATTATGTTCACAAATGAGCGAAGGAAGGGAAGCTGCTGGATGAAATTAGGAAAAGTAATTGGATGGAGGTCGTAATGAGAGGCAGCGGGTTGATGGACTTAGTGATGGAGGGGAAAATTCTGGGCAAACGGCGAAGGAGAGAAAATGGGCTTTTCAAAGTGGTTGAGGGGAGACAGCAAACATACCGAGCGACAGAGGGAAACCGCCAGGACGTTGCACAGTCAAAGATCACGACGAAATTATTTTTTCAACGATACCCAGACTGACGAACCATCATTTCAAACAAAGGTGAAACAACGAAATCCGTACCACTTGGCTGAATTATCGTGAAAAAGTATGTAAAACAACTGGGACTAAAAGACATACAAGATAGTCTGAAAGCCAAATGTCATAGAAAATTCGTAGTTTACAGGACGGACCTCTGAGGTATGAAACGCATTTCATTCGGAAACTATCAATAACTGGGGTTGATATCAGAGTTAGATCGCGTCCAGCGAAGAGGAGCTAGGTTTGTGAAACGATGCTACGATAAGTTGGCTAGTGTGTCTGGACTGTTAGAAGAATTAGGATGGGAATCGCTATCACAGCGTAGATTAAATTATAGGCTTAACCTCCTAAATAAATTTCAGGAAAATCATTTTACTGATGACGTAAAAAACATACTATTAACCCCTTCGTACTACGGCAGATTAGATCGCGCCAATAAAATTAGAGAGCTAGATTGTAGAACCGATAGGTATAAAATGTCATTTTTTCCGCGTACCATTCGGGACCATAACAGCTGTGATCGTCGTCATGAATAGTTAGAGCATTGACAATAGGCAGGCAGTAAATCTTCCTCATTATATTCTCTACTCTCTTATTTATGCATGATGTAAATATTGATGTTCTTAATTATGCATGATATTTTGAATCTGTAGTAGTAGTCTTTGTATCCATTGCATGTTGGAACGATTGAAGATAGAATGTTTCTTGGGTATTAGATTTTTAATTGGCGCTTTGCATGTGTGGTACGCGGGTTTTAATGTAATGTCGGTGTTCTACCATATCATTTATGCATGCCTGGTGCGAAAGCACCCCCACACACCCTTTGGGTGGCTTGCAGGGTATGACGTAGATGTAGATGAATAACCAGTAACTGCTCAAGTGTGATCCCAGGCAGGCACATTCGAAAAAAATTAAACTTTATCGAGATAGCTTAGCTGTGAATAGTCACTGGACAAGTAGTCTGCCATTTCAGTATTTCATCAAAATTGTGACAGAATCTACCATTAGGCAGGATCAAAAGAAAGACAGGTATTTATACAAAAATATGACGGAAAACTGAGAGACAATAAAGTCATTCAATTCGAAATTAATGGGTAGCATGGCACTAATAAAAGCAATACTATGGTTATTTTAAGATCTTCCTATGTACATTGAGTGTTATGCTACATCGATTCGTCGGCAAAAATACAACCTTTGACGGGGTTAAAAACCCGAGAAGAGTTGTCACGGAATGTGAAAATATAAACTTCTTGAAAGATTTCAGGTTTTCCAGGTGAATAGTATGTAGAAAGTATTCTCGGGATTCCATCCGGGTTGGAAGGTCCATGACCGACGTTTCGGCTGCTTACTCTGCAGCATTCCTCAGGGCAGTGAGATGCCGATGGTTGGAAGTGTCCCTTTATATATAGTGTTAGGGAAGGGCAGGTGCGAAGCTGTTTTCCCGCGCTTTCCTCTGATTGGTCCGCGTTGCCTCTATGGACTTCAATACTGGTTTCCAAGTGTTGCTGAGGTGGAAACCGCTGTCTCTGTTGAGTTTTTTCTTCTCTAGTCGTATTTCGACGGCTTCTTTCACCAAACGGTCCCAAAAACAGTTTGCCCGGCAAAGTATAGTTGCAAACGGGCAAACGGTTTCTGGGACCGTTTGGTGAAAGAAGCCGTCGAAATCCGACTAGAGAAGAAAAAACTCAACAGAGACAGCGGTTTCCACCTCAGCAACACTTGGAAACCAGTATTGAAGTCCATAGAGGCAACGCGAACCAATCAGAGGAAAGCGCGGGAAAACAGCTTCGCACCTGCCCTTCCCTAACACTATATATAAAGGGACACTTCCAACCATCGGAACATATAAACTGGTGCGGGAAGATATTGGCCCGGCATTCGCCCTAGGACGGTGGGAAACCCGCTAAAACCACCGTCAGGCCACAAACTTAACATAACAATATAAAACCAATAACACAAAAGAAACAACAAACCGTAGATATTTAAAAAGGATCCAGTGATTTCCCTGAAGAGGCGACAGCCTAAAGCGGGGTCCACACCATTGTTTTTGTTTTTTTGTTATTACTTTGTATTTGTTTTGGTGTGGAATAAACATATTTTGACTTGACAACCATCGGCATCTCACTTCCCTGAGGACGGCTGCAGAGTAAGCAGCCGAAACGTCGGTCATGGACCTTCCAACCCGGATGGAATCCCGAGAATCCTTTCTAAATATGACGCATGCAGCGCTTTGCATGATGGGAAACTCAATATGGAGGCGGATTTAGGATAAACTCCATCTACCCTAAATTTCACCCCCGAGAAAGGCACCGAAATCCGCTCCCCCATGATGCCTAACGAATTGGGACACACTTCAAGATGGCGTCCTCCCTAAATCTGCCGATTTAGCTGCCTAAATGGCGAATCGGGACACAGCTTATGACAAACGAAAAACCACGTACCCTCCACTTGATCACCACTCAGTGCAACTCGTGTTTCGACTGTCACGCAGTCATTTCTTCTGATGATTACTGCGTGAAAGTCGAAATACGTGTTATACTAAGTAATCACAAGGTGAACAGTACGAAATCCTTCGTTTTTCATTTAAAATAGTTAGGCCACATCTCGAATTCGCCGCTAGCATTTGGGACCCTGGTCTTACAGATTTAACCAAAAATCTTAAAAAAAACAACGAAAGGCTGCATGCTTCGTTATAAACTGCTACGAGTGTACATGTAGTGTTTCACAACTTTTAGAGGGATAAGGTGGGAACCGATAGACTCGGAGGCTACACGCTAGGCTTAGGTTGCTTGAGAAATTCAGAACTGGTTTGTTTAAGAGCGACACGGTGAATATTATCATGACGCCTCACTACATCTTTTGGTCTGACAGATGCGATAATATTAGAGAGATAAACTGCGGAACAGATAGATTAAAAAACCTGTTCTTTCCGCGCACAATAAACGATCACAATAAAAACTGAGCTACATAATTACACTCCCAACATAAACGCCACCATTTCACCTCCCAAAACATTACATCTTTATACGGCTGGTGGTCTAACACCCCCTGCCAACGACCATGTGGCGAGTCACAGGGGTGTATGTAGATGTAGATATAAGATTCAGTTCTACAACATCTCGCCAAACTCAGCGGAATTTTTTGAAACTAAGATTGGCTATCTCTAACCGATAAGCCAATCGATTTGGCAATACACCTTCATTAAGAAGGAATATTGGGAAAACTAATTTTTTTTAAATTTATTTTTTATTTATCTTCACTATCCCGAATACAGCACAATGGGCCAATTTACGTCGGGTGAATAACAGCAACAACGGACGAGACACAAACACCCATGTCCTGGGCAGATAATACTCTACCCAGGCGGGACTCGAACCCGCGACCCTCTGGTCAGCAGGCGAGGACTTTATCCTGCCGCCGACGGGGCCGACGAACTTTCAAACTATATACAACAATTCCACTATATCTGAAACTATATACAACAACTCCACGATTGAGCAGATAAGGACACTTCAGTGCGCATGATGAACCTTGCGCTGGAGTTGCTTTACAGCCTGAAGGAGTGGGTAAGACTACTCGGAAAGAATTCAGCGAACAAGGGGGGTATGGCAGCCAGCCGGAGCGAGCGTTAAGGGTTGGAGTGGGTGGGTGCTCAGAGGTGTTCAAGGCAGTGGGGAGGGTGGGGTGAAAGAGGGTGGCGGGGGAAATTAATCAGAGCTGGTGGTGTGCCCAGAGGAGCCGACGGGATGAGGAGAGGAAAACATCAGGGGCAGATTCATCTCGAAGGAGGAGTGGAGGGAAAATGAAGAAAGGGAATAGGAGGAGAAGGCTAAGTGGGGAGAAAAGAGAGCTAGGAGAGAAGTTGCAATTAGGAAGAGTGAAGAGAGGGATTGAAATAAGGAAATATGTGACAGGAAATGAATTAAATAAAATTTTGTCTTTGGTGACTTTGTGGTAATCCATTTTTAATGAATAAGACAATTGATGAATAAGTTAAAACTTGTACTAAAACCATTGATGTATTTATACAGGCTGCATGCATGACTTCTCCACCTGAAGATGGTGCTTAAGCAGCGCCGAAACCCGGGTCGTGTTTTTTAACTTGTGTTTTTAAACTCTGTGGTTTTAGTAAACGTTTTAACTAATTTATCCACTCTCTAAATTATTAGGAAATGAATTGCTCTTAACTCAGGTGGGAAGAAAGAGGGATCCACGAATGAGTGTCTTCATTTTATGAGAAGACAATGTTGCAATTCGGCTCCTGGTTTCACCATGGGCATTAATCACGAAGGACGCAACCTAGATAGCGCCATGAACGTTGCCTCACAGCTTCAGCAAATCTCAGCTTCAAAATGGCATTATTTTGAGTTCATAATTTCGTGTCGTCAAAATGCCTAGTTCTGACGGAAGCGATCAAATTAGAGAGAAGGTACGTATTCGGTGGGTGAGTTATGAGCTTTTAGCATTAACTTTCATTCAATAAACAGAAATGGATGTGGATGAGCGTAATTTGTAATGGATGCCATCCAGAGATGACTTCAAAATATAGAATTAAATTTGCGGCGTAAATGAGTTCTCAACATATTCTGTTAATGCACGCTCGATGAGGTTAACCCTACATTTGGAAACCTACTATGAGAAATCCATCTCCCCACCGCGGTGGAAGACGACGGGATATATAAGGTTCGAGTCTCGCTGACTCCCGAGGCCTTCCTGAATAGGGTTCCTGACCACTTCATCGTATGACAGAAGAACCCAAGCATTACCTCTACCAAATTATCCTACAAAATACTTTCACTGTTATCATCGCATCAATGCGTACATCAAATAACATCTAAATGCAATCAATGGAATAACTCTAGCAATAAATATCGCAATGCGTAACCTCGCGTATTATGTATATCTCATATCTCCAAGGCCTTCATTACAAAAGCTCGCGTATGAGATAACATTTGAATTCGATACACCGATTAGCTATTGGATTAGTATCAGTATAGTATTACGTAATTATGTTTAATGCAATTATTGCGTATCTATATTACCTTATTAAATATATTATTAAATACATTGAACATATATTATCATATATGTTTAATGCAATTATTGCGTATCTATATTACGTATTCGTCATCAATGGATTCCCATTACTTTCATACGTTACGTATCTAATTACGAGTAGAATCGAGAAATTCGCATAACGAATCTTATGAGGAATGGCACCGGGGGTATTGGATTACGTATGCCATTAGGGATAGGAAAGGGGATATCTCATTAAGAACCTATCTCAATATTGTATCCCTACAGCGTGGGGAGAAATGATGGTGTAGAAGATGGGGGTTGAGTTTGGCCTGAGGGAAGTTGAGGGGTTAAAATGTGGGGGAATTGAGTGGTGGGTTAAGGAATCCATCTCTCCACCGCGGTGGGAGACGAAGTAGATAACGACACAGAAGGGAGAGGGAGTGAAACGATGTCTGCGGTGAAGGGATCGGAATATTTCCGCCTGTTGAGCAAGCTGCAGCGTGCGAGAAGATGAAATGTCAAAACTGGAGGAAATGGTGCCATTGATTCTTCCCTGTGAAGTCCAGAGGAGCAGCATTAAACCGAATGGCTCCTTAATTTTGGACCATTTAAGATACACTGCAGATAAAATTCAATGAATTTGGCATCATTTTAAACGAATAACACATCATATTTCTAATTGTATAGGAATAGTAGCCAAGTATTGATCTGCTCATTGAGGTATTTCCAAATAATAAGAATGCGTGTACCAATCAGTACGACTGTGCGCATTAGTTACACATTATTTATTGTGCCGTTGTATCATCAATTATTCAAGAAAAAAGAACATTTTTACTCACAAAAACTATTATAGGAAATTGCTAAAAAAATAACCCTTGGATGCAGACACTTTTTTAACGTTCGACGCGAAGCACATAGCTCAAGTTTTATAAGATTAATGGTTGAAGGCGTAATTTTGTGGAACGTTACCGCAGACATGATGAAAAAGAAAAATCTCTTAGTGTGATTTTTCTTTTTCATCATAGAGATGAGATTTCATATTCATTTCATTCATAGAGATGGATTTTTTAAGAAAATATTGGAGAAAATCCCTAACGCTCTTTAACGCTCATCTCTTGGTGAGATTTTTCTTTTTCATCAGAGAAAAGAAAAATCTCTTAATTCCACACTTAAAACTTTTATTCCCGACCTAGGTTTCGATTGCCTTGCAATCATTTTCAAAGGTCATATAATTAGCGTTGTATTCACCTTTGAAAATTATTGCAAGGCAATCGTAACCTAGATCGGGATTAAAAGTTTTCAGTGTGGAATTTACTAAGAGATTTTTCTTTTTCGTCATGTCATCTCAAGTTTTAGCCTCAAATGTCTTACCTTCGATTCTCTACTCTTTGGAACAGAAAGGCGATCTTTTACCGAATACCGAAACAAATATGGCTACACAGTGTGCCTTCGCGGCGCGTACCGGAGCATAATAATGCTTCTTTGCACTGGCGTCATATCATTAGATTCATTTTACGTAGATTTCAAGTTCTTTGGAAGTAATCTAGCAATTTTAGATGGAGCGGATATCCGTTATTTTCATTGAAAAAGGGTGAATTGTCAAATCCGGAAATTTCTAATAATATTCTCTCGGGACTGATGCGGTGTGACCTGACATAATAAAAGAAGAACTCTATTTCCATTCTCATTTTCTCTGAACTCATTTTCCCTGAAAAAAGGACTGATTTCACTGATTTTTTTGCATAAAGCTGCAAAATGAGCTCTTTTTTTGTCGGAAAATATGGTCAATCTTAACTTCCTCAATCTTTTCGACGTCCCGTACCTGACCACCTTTGAAGCATTATCGGTAACCACTGCCACCATAGAGTGGGTGAGCTATGAGCTTTTAGCATTGACTTTCATCCAATAAACAGAAATGGATGTGGATGAGCGTAATTCGTAATGGCTGCCATCCAGAGATGACTACAAAATATAGAATTGAATTTGCGGCGTAAATGAGTTCTCGACACATTCCCTTAATGCACGCTCGATAAGGTTCAGCCTACATTTGGAAAAAATCTTATCATTCCATTCGCAAGTCAAATAATTTGACCTATTGTGTAGTGTCAATGAGCACCAACCAATAGGAAATCGTGCTATCGGTTAACGTTTGATATTTGATAGTAATGGACAGATAAGAAAGACAAGAGGCAAGACCTTCCGACTCTTAGAGCTGGATTTTAAAGAAAATATTGGAGAAAATCCCTAACGCTCTTTAACGCTCTCCGTTGTTTAAAGTACTTTTAAGGAGACATTAATGAGATCGAAAATATATAAATAAAGATTTACATTATATTCAAAACAATATTTGTGGTGGATCAAGGTCTTTCATGAATGTCCCGTAGAAAATTATTTAAGAAGCATGGGGATTTTTACGCGTTTCAACACGCAACGTTTACCACAATTTCTTGAAATATTACTCTCGATTTTCGATGGAAGGATAGTAATTTTCAATACTATGAGTGCATGTGTAGAGTACGGATTTAATCAATTTACAAATGATGTGAATTATATCATGAAATTGTCAGCCTGATATTTAAGTTATGTAGCAAGAGTATTGAGACATCCAGCACAGAAGCAGGCCTGCAGCTCAATCGGAAAAAATGTCAACTTATGGTGATAAGCAGACATCCTAACTGTCGACTTAATCTCATTCAAGACATGCCGGTAAAGTAAGAAGTCGTTTACCTGGGCGCACTATTGTCAGAAAGGGGTGGTAGTGAAAAGGAAGTTAAGCGGAGAATAGCGATGGCCAAAACCTCAGTCGGAAAACTGCAAAAAATATAGACAAACAGAGGAATCGACATGTCCACCAAAATTAGGTTGGTTCGAGCTATGGCCTTCCCCATCATGACCTATGGGTTGGAGAGCTGGACAATCACAGCAGCCATACGGAAGAAGATTGATGCTTTCGAGCTCTATTGCTTCCGAAGAATGCGTCGAATATCATGACCGGAACGAAGAACAAACGAGTCCATTCTCGCCCAGCTGAAAATAGTGGACAGAGACCGACTGCTGCCAATAATATATCGTAACTATCTCAAATTCTTCGGCCATGTTGTAAGGCGTAATGACTTAGAGAATATAGTGCTCCTAGGCAAGGTCCAGGGCAAAAGACAGGGAGGTCGGCCACCGTCAAGGCTGAAATACCAAATAAAGACACAAATCTAAATATGATTGAAGCAGACCACGCGGCCCAAGATAGAGGAAAGTGGTGCCAGGTAGTCCTAAAAACATAATCATAGTCCATATGGGTCACAACGCTCGATATCGAGCCAATGACTAAGAGAGAGCAAGAAAAGAGTGGGAAAATGTACACCAAGCTTTTACTCTATATTTTAGACTAAGCAAGTCGAGGTAAATGTAATGCTTCACTACTTTTTCCAATTCTGTATACTGTCATGCAATTACTACCAAATAGGTCATCTAACGTAGATAGCGAATTGTGACGCATTGACATGACAAAATTATCATTCAGGGTATAAAATGAAATGTTGAAATGAATCACCGACGCGTATACCCACAGCACACCTAGTATCAATTATTTATGGCGCATTTAAGACGATAGTCATACATATGCTATTAAATGTTGGCACTGACGGATTATCTAGAGATGTTATGACTATTCCCTCGCACGGAAGCGCTGAGTATTCAATTCCTGATCTTATCAAGTGGGCAAACGCTGAGCACAGAAAGTAAACATGAAAGAATTTGATCGAGGGAATGGGTTTTGTGTGTGGTCGGAATAAATGTGCACGCCCACGACACATTCCTTTGAGTTGAGGTATTTTATCCATCGCATATCGCTTGATGACACGTCAGTGTTTATGACCGGTCGTAAACCTTGGGGTAGGCCGTCCTTAGGTTCCATCTGTGGGTGGTAGAAGATCTAGCGTGGAGTAAAGCCCAGCCTGCGGTTCAATACAACTCTCGCATGATAAAATACATTTGACAGACAATCACTATGACCTATTTCAATGAGAGCTGTGAAGCAAAATTCAACCTCGTCATTCATTAAACCAACGAAATTGACTGTATTAGTAATTTTGCTGCCGTCTATACATAGGTATCAAATAAGACTTAAAGTAAATTTTTATCGTATATTAAAACTAATTTTTGCCATTGTTTCTATGAAAACTAATTAAGCAATAGAGAAGGACAATAGTTTTCATGAACATTCATGGCGATCAAAATCACTTCAGACTAAAAATAGCGTCGGCTTTAGAAGCAATGGACGATAATTTTTATCAGTGGAAGATGCTACTTCACTCAATTAAATTCTGGTCCATAAAAAATATTGATGCATCGATAAAAATAACAAAATCAACGTAATAATCTCAATCCAGTTTCATTTGGCCAGCTCTAAACAAGTGTGCCGAATGGCGTTAAAATTATCTTGAACGCATTTATGAACTATCTCAGTGGCTTTGCCTGTTATCAGTGAACTTCCTTCGTCAGCGATAGATAAGAGGTTGGCAGAATATTCATGCGTCATGGCCTTATCATCATTCCTGCAAATACCTCGGGGTGAGATCTCTACAGCATATTCACGTATTTGTCAACAGAGGGCAATTGCTTCCACAGGTCCGTTAGAGAGATAAGAGCGATAAGCAAAAGCGTAAAGGAATGCCCGGAATTCATTTTTCTTAGTCATCAAAACAATCCTTGTATCTTAGCGTTAGGTGATTCATCAAAGGGGAAATGATCTAGTTTCTTACTACGAGGAAGCAATCATGCACTTAGAATGAGTTTGCAAGAGCCACTTTTTTGTTACTCAGAGTCTTCTCCTACATTAAACGATAGTTGAATAGTCAACGTAAAAGTTGATGGGAATACCACTGCAGTAACAGCCGATCGATAGGCATCTCACTAGTCATAGAGACAGTTCTACTGAAAGCATTTGCTAATATCAATTTGACCCTGAAGTAGGCAAAGCTAGATATTAGAATGAATGAATGATGTATTTGTTGTATGTAAAAATTAGCTTAATACTAGCATGTGATTTTGAGCAGTCCAATGATGTTTTTACTCGCCTCTCCCCTGTGTTATATCGATGACTTGTCGTGATGAAGATGCGTGATATGATAAAAAATCGAGAAACTTGTGGGAAAATATGCTCAAATAGGAAACGCTGCTCAAAAACCACCATCATTACCATGTGGTATATCAAGGTGCTTCTACAGCATTATCTGTGAAATTCAGCACTATAACGAGTGAAGTTTCAGTTCATATACTCCTTTGGCAGATGGTGGATTACAGCAATAACGGAAGTTAAATATCAGCTATCTTTTCTTGTAAATCACACTTGATACTTCGGTTATTAAAACGTCGATCAGGTAACCTAGAAGATCGCGAGTTCAAATCTCATCTCGTAAAAGAATCCAATGATTTTTTCTATGGCTGAGTGTTTGACGTTACTTGTTAAACGCAGTGGCTCAGTTAGAAAATTTATATCAACAGGCCGAAGAAAGTCACCTATTTTCAACTCGAATTCATGGCGCTAATTTAGCGATACCACTTGTTTTAGTCATCGTCACTAAAGATCAGAGAAACAAACAGAAATACGGTATGATGGGTTGATTTTAAAATTTAAGGCTCTCAGCTTCAAATATCTCTCAGCAGCATTACATCAAATTATAGTACAATGGTAATCTTTACTTTTTTCAAACTCAGTAAATTTCCTAAATGCTTTGTCGGTGAGAAATAGATTGATATAACTTAGTGACATTACATTTCGTCGGAAGTTTGAGCACAAAATACGAAGTCAATTAGGTCAGTATCTAGCTATTTATTAATATTTCACGGCTGAAATAATTTACGGTGAATTATTTTGCTATTTCCAACTGGTGCACCTCAAAGAACCGGGAGTTCTGAGTAGCCAACAACTGTCGGGCGGCGAACAATACGAAAGCACTCTTTCACAACCGTGATGGACAGACGCTTCCTCCGACTGAGTGATATGCCATTTCACGCCAAGACTCTTGCGTGACGATTGAGCGAGGCTATGGATTCCGACGTCCTTGGCGTGGGAGCCGTATATTCCCCCGGAAGGACCACTCACTCCTTCCACGTTCGTGCGAAGCACTCCACCCACTTATTGGCCGAGGAAAGAAGAAAGCTTCTCGCATTCAATGTCGAGCAAAGGACACGGGTAGGGTTTAAGTACAAGGGACTGTTTTTTCGAGGTAATTCATATTGGTTGTGTTAGGGGTTCCGCAGGACACACGAGGAAACTATTCTTCTCCACCAAGTGCCATCTACGTTTCGGAGATATAATTTCATTGATACTCTATCTTTATCTATTCTCAAAAATCTTTATCCTCCTTATTGCAGCCCACACTATTAATTTATCGATCCACTCTGCTCTTTGCTTATCATGTCATAAGTTCATTCTTAGTTGAAATAATCGTTTAATAATACTTCAGGCACACTCCCACTTTTTCATCTCAGAATATTTTCACTCTAACTCGGTAATTTAGTCTCAACCCTCCTTTACTTCAACATTTTCTATTTCAGTCCATTTTATAATTTTTAAAGCACGAAACATACAAGCAACTGATATAATTTCCTTTGAAATTGGTTATGTTCTGATTCACGCAACTTTTATGCATATAATGTCCATTATATGAATGTCCATTTGTTGTTGTATAAGTGCAATATAAATGTCCATGTGTAAATCTCCATTTGGTACTATATTGATATTCCTCGGTCTATCTTAAAGTTTGCTGTTTCTCCAGAAGGCTTTTTTGCAGCGTTTGAAAAGCTGGACGGCATGTGCTGTTCAGTAGTTTATATCTGCGTTTTGACTACTTCTGGTCCCCATTTGTGACACCTACCACACTGGTACTTTACGCTTGTTTCCCTGGCTCTCTTCATCCGTTCCACGACAGCCTTTAGTATACCACTTCCCCCAGCTTTTTCATTCACCAAGCAAAAATCGCTTTGACCACCGGCAGACTCCATATTTGACTAACAGCTCCCATGGGAGTGAAACTTTGTTTTCCAATAAAACATAGTTAATCTGTTTCTAATAAGCATTGTAAAAAAATCTCTTAATTACTAATGGTTAAACCGTTTGGATTGTCTTCTCCGATGGGCTATTGTATCACACAGTCAGCGTATTCTGATGCTGACCTGTGAATGTGAACGTGAAACACGCTTCTGAACTTTTACCGCCCGCTCAGGCTATAATCAATTGTTTTCGCAGCTTTATTTCCAATAATCTACCATCTTCCCTCCACTACTTCGCAAACCCCTTTCACTCCAGGACGCCACACTTTACGCAGGCAATTACCACACTGTTTCGCGGCCACCCTACCGTACAGTATTTTAAACATGAGTTTGTCAGAATAGTAGTTATTTCACATCCACTCCGCACCTTCGCCTCCTCCGCTTTTAACCATCCCTTCCGCAAGACTCCAAAACCGTCGTACCTTACCTTTGCCTGCGCCCTTCATTACACAGCAAGAGGCAAGATTATTCGTTCGATTTTTACGCATAAACGCAGATTTAGTGGTAAATTAGGACATAACTGGACATTACCTAGCCGGTCCTTACTCGATAATTTTTTCTATTAATAACTGATGAAGAGATTTTTAAACGGCTATCATGTTAAATATGTAGTTGTAGGGTACAAGCACAACCCAAGCAGTTCATAATGATATAGGACAGCCATATATGAACAATTGACCTTCCAGTTTAACAGTTCTCTTCCGAGGTATTCCACCTACTTGATTACATTTTCTTTTCTTTAAGAATGTATGCATTACAGTTTCGTAGGGCAATGCCAGCGGGCTAGCAGACTATTTGATTATATTTTGTCGGCCATTCTCCTTAGTTCGTCAGAAACACTCTTTGTTAACTAGGCCTGAAAAATCTTGCTAGATACTAATTGAAATATAGTCTATATAATGTAATGACGTGGTAAAAAAACCCAATGTATAGTGTTACCATAGAGTATTCTGTGGTATCACTAATTACAAATATTCGGTGTTTTGTCATGGAAAGTGACGTAAGCAAGATTAATAAGTTACAAATGAATGTTGATATCATGGAGATGAAAGACATCGTCATAAAAACATTCTAAATCTGGATATGTTTGATCAGACAATCTTCAATCCATAACACCAGAGCACCGGATATTCGACCTTCCAGCATGGCCCAGTGGAAACCCACATCAATATCACAGATCAATTAGACTAAAAATATGAGCAATCGGGTTAGTTTCATTTATTAAGTACATAATTTTCAACGATTTCATCTGAATGTGCTGCCCTTTGAAAATGACCAATCTCTGCAAGTTTTTCAGTTGCTCGAAGCAGTTCTTTTCCATAATACCCAAGGAATTCAGTAGAGGTATGATCACTAACTTCTCATCTCGTTTTTATTTTATAAGCCTAATATACAAGATTACAGGTATGAGAAGATAAGTGGGTGCCGAGGATGAGGGCAATTTTCGTCCCTAATTGATTAGCATCAATTATATGTAAAATTTCGATCGTTTTCAAACACTCATTCACATTTTTCCCAAAAGATTGGGTTATCATTTTCAATATTTTGATTGAGTATGCAAGATTGCAACCCAAAATGTTTTTAGTGATTATAAGATAAATTAAGATCATCATAAATGAAACGGAGATTCATAGGAGGAAATATCATTATGAATGGAGGTTAAAAAAATAACACCCTATTGTTAATATAGACTTAATATGAATTAAGTTCGTTCTCATCATTGGTGACATTGTTTAGGTGTGTGGTAACCTAACTTACTAAGATGAGCATTTAAAAAACTCCTTTGTAACAGACCAGACCTGTTCTGTCTTCCTTAAGTAGTTGTCACTTCTGTGTAGTGCCTTTAAGTGCGTTTATTATTTGTAATACAGTTTCCGGAGTTTCTCTGGGCAATGGTAAACAAAATTTTTGCTTTAATCAGTGATATGTAGAGAAGGAATTAATAAAAAATAATTTGTACTCCTTGCATATGACATGCACTGCTCGAGATAAGCATGAGTTGCTGCTACAAGTAACAAGAATTATGGACCTAAAGTTCGTGGATTGCATTATTATGAATTAAGAACGAAATTTTCTCGTTAGCGAGCGGCATAATCTTCAATTCGGAAGCAATCTTACGTGTAATTTTATCGTAACTAAGGTAGTATATAGACAATGTATAACAGATCCCAACATTTAAAATTTTCACAAGAATAAAACTATTAATAAGATTTCGGGAATAAAATATGTTAAACCTTTCCGATCTCAGGACTTACATGAATAACTTTTATATATACCTTTATATGAAATTATGTCAATAGCCAAAAAAGTAATGAATGGCTAACGATAATATGAATAAATTTGCCATCCAGATCGATTCAACAAATTTTCCGTCGGCTGCTGACAAAATATGTATGGAATCGAATAAGTAAAAACATTTTATTGAATTAATTTGAACGGCAACCTTATTCATACTATTGTTAGCCACCCATTACCTTTTTGGCAATTGCCATAAGTTCATATTGAGCAACATATAAAAATTATTCATGTAAGTTCTTGAGGCGGAAAAGATTTAAGATCTATTATTTGCTCCCAGAATCTTATTGACAGTTTCATTCTTGTAGAAATTTCAAATGTTGGGGCCGGTTACACATTTTCTGGTCACCACCTTAGTTACGGTACGATAACTCGTAAGATTGCTATCGAATCGACGTTTATGCCATTCGCTAACGATCAAATTTCGCGATATTATCATCAATATAGTCGTGGAAAACCACTCATTTTTAATCAATTTTTGCTACGATTTCGTCCCAGGTTAAGACCCGTAACTGTCAACCTCAAGTTCAACTGAAAATTAAATTGAAAATGACGGCTTATTGTTTAAACCTTGGTCAGTTAAATGAAAAATATGTGGATAAATACGAGTGACAATTTTGTATTTTACATGTGAAAATGAAAATTTTCCTCAAATTAAGCCCGAGACTTCATGCTTTACTGGTACACAATATACCTGGCCGATATTATCATCAAGATAGTCGTGGAAAACCACTCATTTTTAAACATTACTTTCGAATTTTTCAACCATCTCTCTTTCTATCTGCCAAGCAAATGTGAAGGATGTGCCTTATATTTTTCACAAAAAACGAGTCTGGTATCTCTGAGGGAAATTTGCTTTTACGAATGGACTCGTCCGCAAAAACGGCGTAAATTACCGCTGCCGCACTTTTAAAACGCTCTCTTCGTCGCCGACAATCTTTCGATCGCGGCTTTGAAGGGCACGGAGACCGTCTGCTTTCCTACGTGTCGCCTCCATGGAGCAATCCCGAACTTCGTCAAGAAGGACAAACTTTTCGGAAAGGCGAGTAATTTATCCTTCTTTCACTCCCAAACCTTTCCATCCTTTCTTCCAGAAGTTGTCGTCTGGACTTATGGGAAGGCCTGCAATTTAATGGCATGGACGAAGTCAATAAATCTTCTGCCTCAGAATTTTAAGCAAATTTTCCAAGAATTTTCGCCGAAGCACATGTTCTCATCCAAGTTTCCCTCCATCCGCGTTGAGAAAAAGCCCCTATTTACGAAGGGCAAATGTAAAATCAGCCATATCAGTGGGAGCATTTTTTTAATGGAAACTACATAGTTTATATTTTGATCTCCGAAATGAATTTTGTTCCTTAGTAGTGTTATTCATTTCAACGAAATTTGGAGACAGCAACAACAAATGCTCACCGATCACTAACTTGAATACAACTCTCGTCACTGCATACACTCTTTCATTCCAAATAATTCAAGAGGCTCTCTCACATTACATGGAATAGTAAGCAAAAGTCAGGACGCTAAGTTTTAAATAATTCAAATATATATGAAGTGTACCGTGAGTCCTCTCTTCAATAAACATGAAAATTTAAAAAAATAGCAGTTTGTATGTTGCAGTAAGCGACCTAAGCGACTGAATTTTACAAAATTACCCATCAAGAAGAAGTTTCAATAATGTTTACCCGTGAATTTTTTAGGCAGGGGAACTCAAACATTGTGGAATCCCTACCCTGGGTAAAAATTCTAAGAATTTTTACGGAATCAGAACCACTATTGAGCAAAATGTGGTATTCTGTGGTTTACGCAAAATCTGCTTGACTGTAGCCTGTCTTCATTTCTAATCTACGATATGCCCTCCGTAGAGTCCAAGTCAATCATACACAATTACGTCGTTTGTCCTTATCATATTTTCTTATTCAGCTAAAAATTGGGATTGAGTTACTTTATGCGCCAGGATTTAAGTTCTAGATGCATGTATGGAAAGAGTAAACGATATTCGGCATGTCAGTTTTGTCACAACATTTGAGCCAACAAGCGCATCTCACAAATATATTGCTTAGATCATTCCTAAATATCGGTTTCCCATTTTATAGACCAATTGAATTGAGCATTACTATACATATGGCGCTTTACATTCTTTCTTGTGCACTGCTCACAATGCAGAGTTGCTTTCCATTTGTTCCAGAGTCGGCACACAGGACAGCGCACTTTAACAAAGTTTGGTAGCCTAGTTGATGATGTGCGTTGAAATGCTCGGCATGCTGTGGGTTTTCAGTCGATTTTCCAAAAACACGTAAACCATAGACAATGTTATATTTTGGAGCACGAAGACTTACAAAGAATACCTTTTTAAGGTTAGTATTTGGATGACATTCATTACCTACATTACATTCGACCAGATATATTGTGTACCAGTAAAGCATGAAGTCTCGGGCTTTATTTAAGGAAAATTTTCATTTTCACATGTAAAATACAAAATTGTCACTCGTATTTATCCACATATTTTTCATTTAACTGACCCAGGTTTAAACAATAAGCCGTCATTTTCAATTTAATTTTCAGTTGAACTTGAGATTGACAGTTACGGGTCTTAACCTGGGACGAAACAGTGTCTCAAATTGATTAAAAATACGTGCAAAAGTTTTAATTCTTCTAAAAAATTTTGCTGAATCTCCTCCGTCAGGTTATCGAACATTTTGTGAGCTTTTAGAGGGATTAAGATGGGAGCCCCTAGAGACTCGGCGGCCACACGTTAGGCTTAGGTTGCTTGAGAAATTCATACTTTGTAGCAAAGGGGTGTAAGTTACAAAGTTGGAAGCAAAAGGATGTAAGTGTTTCCAAGGTATTTTTCAAATACATCCTATTTAATATTAAATAACCTTAATTTAATAATTTAATATTAAATAAAGAGACATGAAACTGCATATTTAAAATAAACCGTATATGTAGAAAACAATTGTAAAGAAAAAACTAGTGGGAGCCAACTCTAGAATTTTCCATATACACTGAACTTTGAAGTAGTTTTACGAGAAATTTTACTTTTATCACTTACACCCCTTTGCTTCTCGCTGCCTCATACAGTGTCTCACAACTTTTAGAGAGGGGAGCACCTAGAGATTCTGAGGCTACACGCTGAGCTTAGGTTGCTTGAGAAATTCAGAACTGTTATTTTTCAGAGCGACACAGAGAGTATTATCATGACTCCTCACTACATCTCTAGGTCTGACAGATTCGATAAAATAAGAGAGATACACTGCCGAACAGATAGGTAAAAAAAACTCGTTCTTTCCGTGAACAATAATTGACTACATTTAAAAATTAAGCTCCACTAAATACACTCCTATAATACATGTCACCATATCATCTCCTAAAAACGTTCATCTTTACTCGGCTGGTGACCTTACATCCTCTGCCATACGCCCATGCGGCGGCTGGCAGGGTATTATGTTGATGTAGATTTAGATGTGAGCGCATTTTTTTTACTATTTTCTGCGTTGGTGTGCGCAAAAGCGCGAAGACAAAGTCCGATATGCTCTTATTCAGTATCTTAAATAGAACAATCTCATGGATAGCTTCATTTTCAATAGTGTAGCCGAAAAGAGAGGTGCTGTAGAAGTACAATCCCCAATTGATATAACTTAAGCCGTTCACTGATTTTCTGCATGAGCTTCCATCAACAGAAGCTTCCCAACCTGGGGCGAAAACGTCACTTGTCTCATTTTACGAAGATAATTACGATCGTGAAAGCTCGGTTGGCATAAAATAAGTTCAAAATAAACGAGAACACGGGACACTACGGGTTAAGGACTTGGTGACATATTGAGGGACAGAGGAGGAAAAATTTCAGAGACTAATTGGTCACAGGAGGAAGTAAGGAAGGAAGGGTGGATGGATATTTATGGCGTGGGAGTCCCTGACGAGGGGGCGGGTGTTTTATGGGAACGGCGGCAGAGGATGAGGAGGTCCTGCTCTTTGATTGGAAAGGATGACGGCAAAGATCGGAAGAAAGATTGGCCAGTGAGACATAAAACCAGAAAGAATGACGTCCAGGGTCGAGGCGTTGCTATGTGGGAAAGGGTCATTAAAGTACTACATACCACGATTTTTGGGACAGTTTGAGCTTTTATTACAATGCCTATTCTGACAGAAGGGGGGCTTAGAAGGTCAAAAAAATCCCACGCAAGACTTCAGTCTATTCCTAAATCGTGTTTTTGATCATTTAATGAAATTAACGTCGGGCGAAAAATGCTACATTTTCAAAACACCACCACAGCAGTACACTAGATTTCGTGTTAAACAATGAAAAAATATGTGGTCAATTCTTTCAGACTGTAGCTGATGGTTGGTTAGGTCAGCTAGCGATTGAAGGGACTTATGTTAAGTTTCACTGTTGTTAATTTTTCCGATGTCGATACAAGGCTGGCTCGCAGGACCAAGGGCTATAGTATTTATACGGAGAGCGACCATTCTAGAATATGCTATACAATTCCAGGAAAATGGCAGGACTATGTTATAGAACAGTCGAAAAAGTGCGAGAATAAAGCAACAAATAGTAAACTCCTGGACCGGGAATCAAAGTCGGGCCGCCCGCTTGACAGGCAAGAGCGGATTTGTGAGAGATTTAGAGATCATATGTTAAATAACCAGATAAAATACCGAAATTCGATAGCCTATATCGATACGCAGCACAAAATTCTTATTTCCAATACTCGTTATTGAGCCAATAATTATCTTTACTAGTTAATTAAAATTGAGTGGTGCCTGTATGTTCCCTGCTCTTCTTTTTAGAAACCACTGTTTTTTTTAAACAGGTATTTTGAATGATCTAGTGCATGTAAAACTTATATAGCCCATATAATAAAGCCACAGGGCCCCTAAGCTGGCCCCCTATCTTAAACTCCTATTACAAAAGTATTGGAATTCTTGCAAAGGTTCCTTTTTTTACTTATTTTAATTACTTGTTGTCATAATATAAGTTTCGTTTCCTTATTCTACTCTCATTCATTCTCTCAACATGTCAAAACCAACGAAGCAACCTCCTTTCATTGCTAGAGCATTAATATAGTAGAGCATATAACCCACATTCATTTCTTACCCACTCATTCCTGACCCTACTCATCCTACTTTTGCCGCAAACACTCCTCAGATATGTAAGATTGAAATGAATGGTGCGAGAGGGAGAGGTAGGCCGAGAAAGTTGTGGTTGAATGTGGTTGAGGAAATTTTCAGGAGGAGGAATATTAGGAGTCTTAAAAACAGGATGGCGGGTATGAAGCAGTGTATGGGGGTAAATGAGGCAAAAGAGGTTTGCAAGGATAGGTCAGTATGGAGGAAATTATTGAAGCAGATTTGTTAGGTGTACATATATGTATTTATAAGTGAAACTTAGTGACTGTGCCTACCTCGGAAGGGAACGGCGTGATTGGTATGTATGCATAATATAGGTTTGAAATGAAGATAGTACATAAATAACATACAAAAGATATGAAGGCATTTATTTCTTACAATCGATTCTCTTATACGCTTCACCTTTGTAGTTTTTTTAGTTTTCAATATCAAAACAAGCATTTTTCTCAGATTTCAACAATCACATATTTCCTTGGCAAATTGGCAATCACTATGAACTTAAAATATGGCCCGGGCCTATAATGATTCACATTGAAGTAAATGATCTAATTATCAAATTCCAATGAGATTACATTAGGGGGTATTTTCTACCTCCACGTACGCTGGAGCGATAGACCTGAAGTTTTGCATGATTCTATCGCATCGCCTCACGAGTTCCATAGAACTTATGGCGTCTCAAAATCTGTTGCTAATTCGAGCCTAAATGTGATTAAGTGTTCCCAAAAAAGATATATGCAAAGTTCATTTTCCACTTTTTAAGTATTTTGAGGGTTTGAATTTAGAAATAATTGTAGCAAAAATCAAACAGTGAATAATTAATTTTACTGTTTAAAACTTAACAGCTTCAGAAAATGAATTTTAAACGACTAAATGGGGAATTTTCAATCGGAAAAAGTAATAATTAATACTGGGAAGTGAGTTTCTATGCTGTAAACAAAGCAGCACAGTTGTATTCTTTACTCTTTCCCTCCTATTGGGAATTTATGGGTGACTCTGCACCTATGAGAAATAAACATAACGGAGTAGGTGAAGTGAATTTTTGGACACTTATACATGGAATTGCACATGTCTTGTTTTCTACGCGCACGGTTCCAGAAATGTATAATGACGACTTATATAAGATTAAGATAGAAAGGAGTAGGGTTGCACACAATCCACAAAAGTTTCTCACACTTAGGAGAGGGGGAGATTAAAAAAAGACCAAAGTCACCTTAGGCAATACTGGAACGGCCCATAAGGATGAGAAAATTTGCCTATTGCTTCACACCGAGAACAATAGCCAAGGAAATTTTAGTCATGGCAAGCTGTGGGAGCTTTTAAGTATTACCAGGAGGTGAGGATTTATGTGACTCAATGTTTAGTACCGCGTTGCAGCGAGTCATTCCGGATCGAAGTTTTATCTATTGAAATTGGCTGTTGCAACGTGAAATAAAACCTTGCACCTAAAGGGACAATAATCTCTATTAAAATATCAATTGACTAGACTGGGTTGAATATACATGCCAATTGCCGTTCATGATTTTTGGCTAGTTACACCACCCAGCCATCGAGGCTTGCCAATATTTTCGTCCCAGGTGGCGACGGTGTAGTCCTCGCCTGGTAACCCTAGGGTCGCGGGTTTGAGTCTCGCCCCGGTGGACTATATCCCCACTCGGTGCATGGAGGTTTTTGCAGGTCTCCTGCAGCTGTTAATTGACCTCAATATTAACAATTCTAATTGCGCTTTTTGCGGGGTACAATAAATAAAAATCACCCTTAGTGAATGATTGCTGATTCGAAAGATGAACGAGGGGATCAGGATGGTGTGGTGGCTAGATCACTGGCTAACCATACGGTAGGTGAGAGTTCAAGTCCCTGCAGAGGTGCAAGTTTTTCAGAGGAAACCCAATCTCTACTTGAGTGCCTTGCGGAGGACACTTCAAGTACAGTACTCCGTCTGTCGGATGAGACGTTAAACCGTGGTCCCCTTGGCGCTTTTCGTTAAGAGCAAGGTAATGCCGACACCGGGTTTCTATCCACCCCTCCTCCCTTACCTATTCCCTATGGCGCAAATGACCTTAGGAGTCGGTCGCCTCCTCAAAAATTCAATCTAATCCAAGATGAACATTTTGATTCTTCCCCGGTCGTCAGTTAAACACTCAGATGATTTCAAATATCCGTATCCGAACTCCAGCCCGAGTAAGTTTACTTTGAGTTTTGCACTTCTTTATGGCAAATAAATGGGTGAAACATGTCGTAGTAAGTTGCAGCCTGTCGCGCAGTCTCAGGAGAACAGTTTCATAATGAACCTTGCAAAACGTGTGAAAAAATTATGGAGCATGAAAAAAATACTGAGAGCGAGGCGTTGGCTGCCACCAGTGTTGGGTTGAAGTTTTGGAGGGCTAGTTTTTTTAATTTTTTAAATTAACAAATAATAATTAAAGATAACAATCAAAAGTGTGCTGTAGTTATGGATAATTGGTGAATGTTTAGTTTACTCTTAATTCTGCATGGATTGGAATAATAATACATATTTGAAATGGGCGGAAAATGTGGATTGATTTTAAAATGAAAATATTGGGCTTTGTTGGCACCCTATAAATAAAATTATAAATCTGAGGAGATTTTAAAACTTCAAATACCTGGAAAAAGTTAAATTCAACAATAAATAATGATATAATTGAAGAAAAACTTATTTCGCTCACGGATATGACTGATTTTTTTTCCTTGGCTCCTAGCTGATCTTTTATCTGATCCCTGTGGGCAAATGCATAGTTATTACGGGAACTCGATTTAAGTACATGCATCAGAAACCAAAATTGGTTACTGCTCTTGGCTGGGGATCAACACGGGTGTCTTAAGGGCCTTGGTTTTGACGTTCCTTGAAAATCCGACGCCAAGGGAAAATAGAAACCTCGCCACGCAGCAATAAGCAAGATATCTAGCCAGCCTCCGTTAAGCCTCGCCGACCTCGATACTTCCCCATTCCCTTCCCAATGGGGCCTGGAGGGAAAGATACGGAAATTACGGCCTCGGGCCTAATATCGATAATCCTCCACTAACGGCTCCCGTATCCTACTCCCGAGACTAGCGTTTCAGAGGGATCGGATTTTCAACTCGTGTGCCTTTGACTGTGCTTTCATTACGAAAAGCGATGCCTCGGAACGTTCAGCCTGTGCTAATAACTGAAATATATCACACGAGAAGATTAAGAACTAATGGCTCCCTTTAGCCCAAGAAACAATCCTAAAGAAGAGAGAGCGCAGAGCTCATCCCAGCATTTCAAATAAGGAAGTGACTTGAAAGGATGGTAATCAAAATAAAATAGATATGGACGCGGCCGTTCATTGGGTAATGATTATGCGGGTATTGTGATATATAACTGTTTTGGCTTATCAAAGGAATCCTCGCGAAATACTCTGATTAGCAGTTTTTATGGCTATTTCGAGTATTTATCGGAATTATCAAGGAGTTATCATGTGTTCTAATCGATTTTCCTATAGTTACGAACCATCGTGAACAAATATTATTACACAGAATTTTCACCATCGCATAAGTTTCAATAGAATAGTTTTAATTTTAGCTCTCGCTCGGCAAATACACCTTCATTATTTATAACTAATTACTAAAAAAAACTCAATGGCATATCTCGCTCATTCTTAAGGTGGTTGGAGCGCAAATCGGGAGTCGTTCAGTGCACATCTTATGACTTTTTTCAATAAGCCAAAAAAATATTCTTGGGCCACACTCAGCATAAATATATGAATCCATACTTTGAAAAAAAACACACATGTTGTAATATAAGTGGTGCAAGAGATATATAATAAAATGTTCGCCTCAATTAGGTATTACTCGAGTTCACGGCGCAAAATTCGTAATTCCAGCAAGAACCATATATGATACGTGGTTTTTATACGAAATGATACCTCGATATTTAGTAGTAAGCATTGAAATGCTTTGCTAGGTTTATTTTCGCACTAAGGAGTATACCTGTATATAAGTTATTGAATCATTTCGGAATATATATCAACCGCCATAAGACAACATGATCTATAAGCATTAAATTGCAGGGGCATTCACGTGGAGCGTGGCACTCTATGGATCGGATGCATGGACCATTGGAAAAGTGGACCGGAACAAACTTGAAGCCTTCGAAACCTGATGCTGGAGGATGAATCTGAAGATAAAATGGTCGGACAAAATAAGAAATGATGAAGTGTACAGAATTATATAAGAGGAAAGAATCATATGGAACACCATATAGAAAAGAACCAGATAAATTTGACACACCCTGAGACCTAAGGGGATTGTAAAGAACATTATTGAAAGCAAAATAGAGGGGAAAATGCCCAGAGGAAGACCCTGGTATTAGTTCATGGATCAAATAAAGAGGAAAGTGAAGATAAAATGGACAGGATAATGGATAAAAGGGAAAGATTCCAGGAGGTAAGGGAACTAGCATTAGATAGGGAAAGGTGGAGGGCTGCAGTTAATCAATCTTAAAATTGTACAACCAATGAAGACTTCCATAAGCCTACATCACCATCGTTGGTTGTTCAAACCAATAATGATTGCTAATCAGTACACGCATGACATGTTTCACGTACATCTGAACATGAACGTTAATAACTCCAACCAACTTGAGCGATCCTCATACAATGTACTGTAGTCCCAATCAGCATTCATCTTTACAGAAATGTGATACATGAGAGAAATTGAGAATGATAGATCGTTTTGCTATTGACTGACGAAATTTCTCACGACTAAATACTTCATAAGAAATTACAACGCTATATTCTCTAAGTTTCCTTAACATTAGGCCTTCGCACACACTACTTCTAAACTAAACGCTGATGGATCCATCATTGGAAACTTAATTGAGTCCTGATTTAGGGTTTTTAGGAACCTTGAAAGAACATTTTACATAGACTTAAAAATTAACCTAAAAAACAGTTAGAAAGTATAGCCTAGTAGAAGCCGAGAATAGTTGAAAGGAGAAATAAGAAGGAAAGAGGAAGATAATTCATATACGTCCACCTATAGTAAATTTATCTGTAGATTGGTTACTAGGATAACTATTAAAAATATATGCCACATGCTAATCACATTGACCAGCTGGCCGCAGTGGCTGCGATATAAAGCTTTGACTGCATATGCGGGTTCGAGCCCCCCCTCGGAGCATTTTTCATAAAAACATAGAAATGAAATAAAAATAAAATTGACAAGATCCAATCACTCTTTCTCTTTAATATGCTGATGTCAAAGGGTGCAGAAACGAAAAGAATCCCAAAAAAATAGCAGAGCAAGAAAGCTTACATGTGAAACATAATCCGTTCAAAAAATCCGTTCGTGTTATTAGACGAAACCGATTTAGAATCATTTTAATTTTGATGCATTTCTTTTAATATATTAAATCGCATCATAAATTTATCGATGAACTTAAAAAATGCATTTAATAAATGTCTACCACTATGCCTCAATTAATGCTAGGTTTTCCTCAATTTTATTTTTCAAAACTTAAGGCCGTAGCTATTACGTCCCGAATATAACATATACATTAGTCCTCGGCCTTTATATTTGACTATAATTAAATTTATTAAATATTATAAATTTTATCATCATAAATATATTTATACACACTATAAATTTGATTCATTTGGTTAATAAAACTATTATATTTATATGTATAAATTATAAATTTAATAAAATTAAAATGTAGCTCCCGAAGGTTGTTATTTACTTGCACGAAGAACCAAATGATTGCTGAATAACATTTTCTTACTTAATAGGGATTTTTATTAATCCATAAAACCTTTGTTCTCAAATATTGTTTTGCGATGTATTATTTGCTAAGAGGTGTAGGTACGTATGTGACTACACGAGCACATAGACATGAGGGGAAAAACGCCACTGTTCACCAAATTATCTTATTCCAAAGGTAAACACTATTGAAGGGAAAGAAGATCATATGACAGCTTTCATTGACCAGGGATGGAGATCGATAGCTAGGAACACACTGCTTCCATGAAGAGCTCACAAGGAGGAACCAAGTCTTCGGGTGATACCGTATAAAATTGGCGAGGGCGTCCTGGGACGGGGAAGAGTTGAAGCCTTGTCGTTACAAATAATCCCCCAGGAGAGTATTGCTTCTTGAAGAGACTTGACTCGAGCGCTCCGTGAGAATCGAGGGTCTTTCCCCAAAAATTCTCTCTCCCCTTCCTCTTCTCTATCACACTCCTTACTTCCCCTCCCCCTGACCAATCTCCTCTCTACCTCTCCCTTGAGGATCTCCACTCCTCCTTATTGGTCGATCGCCTGATGGGCGTCATTTATTCCGACGAGGACAGTTTCGGCCCCTCTTCCGGTTAGAGTGCCTCGCCAAGGATGCTTTAATTCCCTCGCTTCCGCTAGAGCCACTTCTCGAGCAAGGCTTAAAAATAGAACGTGCTTCCAAATATGATACCGATGGAGTGCAGCACGGTATATGTTTTCATCATTTAGGATGTGCATTTTATGAAGCTCAAATATATGGAGCGGAAATCAGATGGAAAAGTTCTAGAGATTAATGGAGACTAGGGTAAGATGGCAGAGGTCGTCAGGCTCATTCATTGGTTGTTCAATCCTACGATTGGTTGACTGCAGCCCTCCATCCTTCCCTATGTAATGCTAGTTTCCTCACCTCCTGGTATCTCTTCCAATGTACTTTCCTCTTTATTTGATCCATGAACTTATTCCTGGGTCTTCCTCTGGGAACCTTTCACTCTATTTTACCTTCAAATATGTACTTCCCCATCTGATGCCATAGTGACTCAGGGTGTGCCCCATCCATCGTGTTCTCCTATTTTATACCGTGTTCCATATGGTGCTATCCTCTTCTATCTTTCTGTAATCTTCTTCATTTCTTATTTTGTCCGTTTATTCGATCTTCAGCATCCTCCTCCAGCACCAAGTATCAAAGGCTTCCCGTCTTTTCTGGTAGGCTTTTCCAATGGTCCATGTTTCGGATCCATAGAGTGCCATGGTCCACACGAATTATTTCACAAACTGCTTCCTGTTTTGTAGTCCAGTCTTCTTTGAGAGTAGCAGTTGGTGTAGACTAGAGTATAATCGTCAGATTAGTGATCCTGATATCTTTTACTTTTATGTCCTTAGTTAAGTCTTCCAAACATTTGAACAGATTACTTCAGAAATATTATTTTTGTAGTAGGAGTCTATCGGTTAAAAGTCGGTTTTATTAAAAGTCCTAAAGACTCCTTCAGATTTTCTCAGGCGAATGGTTTTATCCCCGTCGATTATTTATTTCTTCATCTACGCGAACTACCTACCTTTTTCATCCCGTCCATAAACCTATTCACTTTCTTCCCTTTCCCGCTTACTAAACATCCTTCCCTCTATCACTGCCTTGAGCAGCATGAGCAGCCCATCGTGTCTCATCGGCCAAATCCAGCCACTTGCCAGGCTTATCCCGGATTTCACTCAGTGAATTCCTTTCCTCGCCCACCAAACCAAGAACTTCCCCCTTGGTACTCCTTTCCGTCCACCGTCTGTATTCTCCTCTTCTTATGCCTCTCGAAAGTCTGCCGTCTATTTTTATAGTCATGTCTCTGAGCCTAGACGTATAGCTAAAAGAAAACAGTCAAAGCGTAAAACTAAGCATCATGATCAAATGGCTGCCTCAAAAGCACTCAGGAGTTGGCTGATGCCATCTCTTGAGTGCCTTTGAAGTAAAATAATAGGCCTGCGAAGTAGAAATCGTAAGACCACCTCTATTGGACGCTCTAAGATTAATATAAACAGAAAATAAACGAAACATCTCAGTTAAATATTGAGGTAACAATGAAAACAAGCTATAAAACCCGATGAACGACTAGTTTCGTTAGTTTCAACAATTATTGACTCATCAGTCATCACCTTTAAACAAAAAACACCAAGTTAACTCACCTAATGTGTCTATATAGTACATCTACATAAAATAAGAATGCTAAGGTAACCGGTAACAGTGGGGGAGAGTGCCAAATACATATGAGATTATATTACACGCCAATTACAAATGAGCTTTAGTTTAAATATAGATATCGGCAGATATATAGATATAGGCATGTTCGCATTTTTAATTTATTCCAGGGTATTTTAAAAATTAATATGATTGAGTCTTGGCATATCAATGTTAAGAACTATATGCAACAACTATCAACATAAGAAAATCCAAAAGAATGATCATACGAGCATCATATTTTGACGAAATAAAGGGACGAGGATGTATTTCCGAAGCCAGTCTAGGAAGGGCATTACATGATAAGGTACAGAGAAAAGGGAGTGTTGGAAGGTCCTATCCAAAGTATCTTATGAAATAGATTTGGGCCAAAAAGGCGGTGGCAGAAAGGAATATTGCAAGTTGCAGGTGGAATAAAAATCAAGTATGCGTTAATGACTGCCAAAAGGGGATTAAGTCGAGTAGAAGCTGAATGATGCAAGACATGAGGCTAGTAAAACTACTCATGTTACGTGAAACTAAATTTAGCATTCACCAAGTCGCCAAATTGTTTTCAGGAGCGCCCTGCACGTACTAAAAATCGACTCTTATCCAACGGATATTGTGTCTCTTAGGATTGAAAATTAAGAGGCAGGAGATAAAATAGAAACTACATGAGTAAGCTATCGGCAAATTTCCATAGTTTGCAAATGCTTACTAAAAGTAAGTGAGCCATAACATAAACAAGGAAACAAAATATTTGAACAACATATTAAATAACTATCGTCAAATTATTTTCATGCTTTATTAAACTCTTTTCCATCTGGTTACTCCGCATTTACTGTTCAAGATTCACCATACTTTTCCAGACCTTCCGTTATAGAACAGAAAACAGAATGCTGAGGAAAAACTAAATTTTACTTACCGAATAGTTCACAAAGGTAGAGTAAACTTTTAAATGATCCAATACACTTTGTAGTTAATGTTTTGTGAACATTTTTTTCATAATACCAGGAAAAAAATGAAGTTGGATGTATACGTTGACGACCAGAATAGAGTAAAGCTATCATGAATAATCAAGCTGCGAAGAAATCTGCGACAGGCAATTAATTTTCTTTTAAAACCAAAATCTCTCCTACCACCTCTCATTGTTGGGTCATTGAAAGCCTTCAGACTGTTTCATTTCAAAACATAATCATTTGAATGTAGCTTGAGAAGAAAGCCTGAGTAAACCAAATGAGAAATCCTTTACGTACCAGCCGTTCCTCCTAGATTAGAAAGTCGCAGGCATATTAATTTGCCTTCCTGGGATTGATCTTCCTTGGTTAAACACATGTAACTCATTTTCCGCAGAGACTCTTTCCGACTAGAAGAAGAGAATTTCGCCTTTTGGAACAGGTAATCAAGAAGACGACGAAGACGCCGTAATTTCTTTCCCAAAGTTTAAAGGGGAGGTTCTCGTCTTTTACCTGTCTTATTCCGCACCCGATCCCCGGACTGGCAACGAAATTTTCTCACGCTCTAATAAACCCCACTTCACAGGGGTAAGGCTAAACTCAGACGAAGATTAACGAACGAGGACTCTAGAATGTGAGCAAAAGTTTCATAAGGCTCGCACGCGAAGAACTGAAAATGTACTATTCCAATGCTTCCACGAGGTAAAATATTTTCTGATTAGAACATACATACCTCATTATACACATATCACGTGATGACTGGAAGACTATCCTCAATGGGCTGGACTGAGAAACAATAACAGAACTTTTCACTCTGCCATAATTTCTTACTTAACCGAAATTTCTTAGTTTTCAACAACACATGTTGAATGAATGATGCATTCCAAAATATACTTAATACGGACAAAATATATTTTTTGTCAAATTTCAGTTTAAAAAGTTCGCTCGCGGATATCATTTTGCCCTATTTCACTTGGAGGATTTTTTATTTCAGTTTGGTTAATTTTATGGCATTTTTTTTGCTAGTATAATAAATACACAGGGTGCCGACGAAAAAATATACGAATTCTCATTATAGGTTTTGTTTAGTTTTATATAAAACAAATAATATGTATTTGAATGTTATCATGCATATTTCTAATAAAAAAATTATCATCTAATCAGTGAGTGGCATAGTATATAAAGTATTAAATTTCAAAATACATAAATTAAAAATCAAAGAACTGCTATACTAATTGCCTTAATATTTATCTACTTCATCCATTCCAGAGCTATAACTTTGACTAAACATTGGGTTTGGTTCTTTCATTGGCATCCCAGTCATTGCTAAAGTAATACCACCATTATGTTGACAGTTAAATAGGTTTAAAAAAAACTTCTAAAAATTTTTCCAACAATCACCGAATATCCTACTTTGCTCAATCCAAAATAACTTCAGCTGTTCATCTTTCTTCACTGTCTCCACAGAAATAGAAAAGAGATCGAATGCATATGAAAAAGTCTTGGCTTTGATATCTTCTTTGAAAATTTTCTCTTAGTCCAATGCACACAAAAGAACTACTCTTCGTCCATCGTTTGGTGACATTATTTGCCACAGATTGGACAAAACAATTCAGCGCGCAATGATTTGAGCTATTTATTTATTCTGGGTCCTAAAATACCAGAAAAGCTCTGCTATAGGCTGAATTTGTCATCAAGAGGACCGAAAAACGTTATTGAATTATATAAAAATCTATGTTCAAATAGAAATACACCCGAATGCTCATATCCGTGGATATAACTGGACCATTTCAGCATCAAAATATTATAGTATGGAATGAGATGGAAGAAATCGAAGAGTTATTATTGTTGCCAAATTTTCTCGGTTAGACAGAAAATAATTACCTAGCACCGATAACCAGAAATTTAGATTGAACAGTGATGAATTAAAGAGAAATTTAAAATGTTAAATCTCATCAATGCAAGATAGTTTCCATATCGAACGGAAGAAGATGATAATGAAATATATTTTTTATTCCATTTAACTATTTTTCATGCCATGAGGCTAAAATTTTACGATAAACTTGAACTCAAATCCTAATGTACGCAAGATCATTGTTCCGTTCAAATTCTAGATATTCAATACATGTTTAACGACCTTTGGATAAGAAGTTTGTCTACGAGTAGGAGATAGACTCAGTCATTAAACCTTGGGGGCGCTTTCAAATTTTGATAGCCCTACGCTATGCTAGATATCTCGAGAAAGTTTAAGTCTCAAAATCGAAAGCCTACTTTAGTACTCTTCGAAATCCAGTCTCTTCAATGACACCTACATAGCACTCACATTGAAAAGGTAATATACTTTTGTTGCAATGTAAATATCAATTTAATATTAGGAGTCTTAAAAACAGGAGGGCGTGTATGAAGCAGTGTATGGGGGTAAATGAGGAAAAAGAGGTTTGCAAGGATAGGTCAGTATGGAGGAAATTATTGAAGCAGAGTTAGGTGTACAAATATGTATTTATGAGTGAAACTTAGTTACTCTGCCTGCCCCGGGAGCGAACGGCGTGATTGGTATGTATGTATGTATCAATGTAAATAATTAATTTACATTTTATAAGGCACTAATTTTTCCCACTTTGGATTTTAGGAATTGTTGATGAAATTACACTAGTGCCTTTTGATGAAGATTGATGCGGCAAATGAAATCCATCCTAAGAGGCTTGTTATTCAGCTACTCTTAGTATAATTGACAACTCGACATCAAATTAAGTGGAGCTTTAATAAATGATAAGTGCGATTTAAATGTGGGTGCCTCGTCCAATGGAAAGAAAATGCTATCACACCCCTTAAATTCAAATAGTTAATTTATTACAGGACATATGCAAAATGCGCTAATCTTTGACCTCGTAATCCTTTATAAATGTTTTTAAAATGCAACTATGTCATCATACATACATGCATACCAATCACGCCGTTCCCTTCCGGGGTAGGCACAGTCACTAAGTTTAGCCTAACCCTGCTTCAATAATTTCCTCCATACTGGCCTATCCTTGCAATCCTCTTTAGCTTCATTTACTCTCATATAATGCTTCATACATGCCCTTCTGTTTTTAAGACTCCTAATATTCCTCCTAAGAATTTCCTCAACCACAATTTTCTCAGCCTACCTCTACCTCTCGCACCATTCATTTCACTCTTACATATGTTTTGTTATTCGACTCTCATCCAGTATCTCAACCTGGCAAAGCCAACGAAGCACACTCCTTTCATATAAGTGTCCATTACTGGAGAATCTAAACCACACTCATTTATTACCCACTCATTCCTGACCCTATACATCCTACATTTGCCGCAAACGCTCCTCAGATAACTCATACCCACGGCGTTTGATCTACTCATATGTCAATCCTGACATACCTATGTTTCACTACCATACAACAAAGTTGGGAGAAGTACACTTTCGTACACGGTAGTATTCGCTTCCTTAGACAGGCACTTATTCCTTGATATGCTCTACATGCTACCTACCACTTTCCTTCCAGCATTTGCACGTCTCTTCATCTCCTCATCTATTCGTCCATGTTTCGCAAACATCTTACCTAAATACACAAAATCATCCACTTGTTCAATTACTTCACCATTCGCCCTCATTATATAGTTATTCTCCCCATTCAAATTGCTTATAATAAAAAATATATCTTATCATCATAATACGTAGAGTAGATTAGATCATACAACATTCATTGTCATGAGATGTTTACCTTATGCCGATGTCGTCTTCTCGTAGGACAGCTAAACCTCTTTTAGCAGCATAAATAATCATCGTTATTACAGCATTCAGATAAATTTGGAGGTTTCAAAATGTAAGTGGATGAAGATAACAATTGAATAAATAAGAAAGAGTGGTAATAGCTGCAAAAAATGAATTTCATTTGACATAAAGTTGAAAGACTACACTTTTTAATTTAAAACATTTAAAATCTTGGATCACTATTGACTATTTCATAGGTGTTAAGTTAAAACCAATGTGGCGGAGAGATGAAAAAGCAGACGAAGAAAATCGTTTACAATGTAACTCAAGAAAATTAATCCTCCTTAATTATTTTTATTTCAGTAACGTAACATAAACAGCCACTTATTTTATCGTACAGATAACAACTTGATTACGACGCCTCTTTTAATTCTTTTGCCACGAGAGATAATGAACTTCACAAACCTAGATTAGGATTCATTTCCCATTAATTTCAACATTAACGAGTTCATTTTCCGGGTAGGATCGTACTTTTTTTTCCAACCTAAAGCTCTCAATTGTCCAGGTAATGAGGACATTCAGCGTCGATCGGCCATTATTGCGACCACAATATAATACTGGACGGTGATTTAGTTTCACAGCTGTAAACAAGAAAGACTTTTTGCGTGTCGTCCCTCGCTTGTTTCATGGATGATTGCCGCCCAACTGCCATGACGACTGTGTGGAATGTCACGCATATTTGCTTTCAAATTTCACCACAGTACGAAGAATAGGATTCATACCGAAAATGATTTTGTGGTAGCTATAAAGAGCACTAACGAAGCAGAGCACTAACTGAAAATAATACATGCTCAGGACGGCCCGTGTGACGATATACGATTGTGGCGGTAAAATGCATTGAAATAAATTTATTAAATCAATAATTCGTTCATTCACTCAGACCGCTCAGTGGAAAATACATGTATAACTGTGCATACATATTCGGAATATTTTAAGGGCACTCAAAAATATTTTATTGGTTTTATATATAAATGTGTATACATAATGGTAGAAAGAACGTGGATAGGAACACATAAAGTAGACGAACACCGTGGAGATGTGAAGGTGTAAATATGGCCAATTCCTGGTGGAAAAAATTCGACAGGACCGGAAATCGAACCATGGACCTTTGGATTTTGCGTCCACCACTTTGACCACCCGCTCAGTTTTTATTACATTTCATTACATTTTAGTTTGCGTAAAAACACATTTTTTGTCTGGCCCAGCAAAACGGGTCGCGCGAATAATTAGATACGATATGGAAGTAGACAACGTTTCTTATAGTTTTATAAATGATCATCCAACGTTTCACAAAGTGACACCTGGAATTATACTTCCCTTTATTACCATGAGGTAATTAATGCTTATACCTCCTCTCCCTGCGTCGTCATAGCAACCAAGGGCTAAAGTTAGTTTACAGCCGGTTCACCACCTAACGTATTAGCGATATGTACTAACATGCATTTACACTATTCCTTGAGCCACCAATCTGTGCTGCCCTCTCCAAAAATCGTAACGAACGTGATAAAATGTCAGCAGCATTGTTCGTACGAGGACTGGCCACCCTTTTCGTTTGTTTGAATTCCCTCCCTTAACGCCGCGGCGAGCGTACGCGTGCCTGTTTTGTTTTGTGTCTGTGATTTTGCCCGTTGGGGGCGCTCTTGGGAGGGGGTCAGATTGGGCTAGTAAGCCAGACAAGCAGACGAGTTTTAGCAGAAGAAAAGCAGAAGTGAGCCTGCAGGCATGATGTGCGAGTGAGTGACATAATATCTCGAGACCCGAGGAAGACGACTTGGAACCAGATTCAGGTACGCATGGCGCACGCCCGGCTATCCCTTCCATTAATCCATAACAATTTCCGTTTCACCTTTTTCAACAGTGTTAATTTATTTATTTTGTGTACCGTTAAAGGCCAGCCTCCACTCTTTCACATTATTCTTTGTGGATTCTTTTCTTGTTTGGAGACATCACGCCACGGGCGCGAACAAGCATATTTAAAGCGAAATTAGAACTACCGCATACTTTAGACCAGACATGTCAAAATATAATGTAGAGATTTTTAACTGGTGATTTTTTTCGCATCTGTTTTTTAGACAGGTAAGTCTATGTTTTCTTTTATTAATCTACTTTCTTAGTTAGCATTCCTGAATATGGCCAAACCATATCTTGGCACATTTTATGTTTTCAATAGCTAGTTGCAGGAACGATTCATGTGTATTCTGTAAAGTTATGGGACCCATAAGCCATGGTAACTATTCGATATGTATTGCATAAAATTTCGAAAAAATCTATTGGCTTCATAACGTATGGTATGTAGTTATGAGTTTCATACTTACCCAAGATGGCGGATGCGGAATGAACCACTCGCAGACTTTATCATTCGATAAAAGATTTGTATTGAGACAAATGACCAGATTTTTTTTACTCTCACCGAGTAATTATTGTCTGCATAAGCAATTACCCATACGCTAAACTTTCGTAAATTTGATCTGCCGGTAGAAGAACAGATCAAATATTCGAAGCTTTCAACTGTTGGTTGATAGGTTTAGTAATTAATAGATGTGTTCCTCCAACCCGAATATATTTATGAGATCTATAACTTCATGGATCTCATAACTATTGATTACATAGCTAAATGTTCTTGTAACCGGACATAAGTAAGAGTGATAATAATATTATGCATTAGTTCTTCTCATTTGTCTTCAATTAATCATCATGTGCTTCATGGCAACACGAACGTGACCCATATGGCGCTACGGAGGTCCTCTGCTTTTAATTCCTTTCTTAGACGTTTTTCTATTTACGGGATGGTTTACAAGAGCTTGTTAGCGGAATAGTTTTTTGTTACACAAAGCGCCTACTACTAGAGTCGATTTCGCTTCAAATCCGAAAAAGAATCGCGAATAAAAAATGGAACTTTTGTGCCTTTTTATGAAGTCACCAAGAAGCCGTGACATTCGGATCTCATCCACACCCTTCCCAACTCATGGATACGCATCCAACGGGAGTAAAACTTGTATGGTGAAAGAAAAAAGAATTCCCGTAGCTTTTTTTAATAAATATGTATCTGCCTCCGCTCAGACGAGGAGAGTCGTTACCGACCTCATTTACTTTTATTTTTCCCTCACGTTCCCATTGGACGATGACAAAAGGTGTCCCAGTTCCCACAAAACGTAAGACGAATGAATGCGCGGCAAGGTAAGAAGCGATAGGAGGGGTTCTTGACCCCAGTGAGTGTCGTAGTGTGTGGATGTGATAACAAAAAAGCAAAAGATAAAAATAAGTATTTCACATAGAATGGAGAGGTTACATTATCAATACGGTTTATAAATTGAAATTTCTATAAACCTAATGAGACAGTGGATATCAATATTAAGGTCCCAGGTATGGTCATTTACATGCCCGCAATCGCGTGTAGCAAAAACGTATTCCAGCTGTAATGTAAGCCTATTAACACTGGTAAAAGAAGAAATATTTTTCAGCAAACCTTCATAAAATATTCTGATATTGGTGGAAAGCAATGAAACTAGGTATTGTTAGGCGAATAATAGGAAGGTCCTCGGATGAAAAATTGAAAGAGAGATGCTACTTCGCTCTGGTTAGGCCACACCTCAATTACACCGCGAGAATTTGAAACCCTGGTCATTACAATTTAACCAAAAAACTTAATAAAATACCAATAAAAGCTGCACTCTTCGTTAAAAACTGCTATGAGCGTACAGAGGGTGTCTCACAACTTTTAGAGGGATTAAGATGGGAGCCCCTAGAGACTCGGAGGCTACACGCTAGGCTTAGGTTGCTTGAGAAATTCAGAACTCATATTTTTCAGAGCGACACACAGAATATTATGATTCCTCACTATATCGCTAGGTCTGACAGATTCGATAAAATAAGAGAGATACACTGCCGAACAGATAGGTACAAAAAATCGTTCTTTCTACGAACGATAATACACTCCCATTAGTGTTGCCGCGAGACGAGACTTGAGCTAGTCTCGTCTCAGTCTCGTTTTCTGAACTCGGGTATCGTCTCGAGTCTCGTCTCGTGAACCCCAGTCTCGTCTCGGTCTCGAGTCTCGGACGAGACTCTCGTCTCGTTTCGTTTCCCCCAAAAATGAAGTACGTAAGAAAAGCCCAGTTTCCTTTACGTATGCAATTGCTGAATCGGTACACTCGAAATAATAATGACGTTTATAATTATTTTAAATATATATTAAATTGGACAACGAATACATCAAAGTGTATGCACAATCAATGATTTTAATGATACTCAATGAATAAAGTAGAAATATGAAGCATAAAATTGATGTAAAAAATGGATATATAGTCACAACGTTAGTACCGAAAAATCCACAGAGTGGAAAATTGTAACTGAAAAAAATAATGTAATTAATGTAATTGGTTAGGGAAAAAATGGAAATTTTTGTTTCAAAAATTAGTTCAAATAATTTTTAGATTAAAAACTGTCAAATCAAGATAAGTTTTACATATGACTGGCCAAATTTCTCGCCACCCACGAGTTCACACAGAGTAAACTTATGGCAAATTCGTGGCCCAAGCGGATTCTATGCTTTCGCATTGTCAATGCAGCCCGTGAGAACAATGTTTCCGCTAGAACAGATGTAGCGGTAATGCTAAGGAAGTCTCTCGCCATTTTTTCCAGAACTGGAAAACTTGGCTCATTTGCCTTCCTCCAAGTTCATCTGTTTACATTCCTACGTCATCTCGGCTGTTGAGATAGTCTTCAAGTTTTTTCCTCCATTCTTCATACTGGGATGACTGACTAGGAGTAAATGCATTTAAACCATTATCTGATAACAAAAAAGGAGCATTTACTCTATTAAAAAGTTAAAAAAAATTAAATAATTGGCCAAACTCAATAATTCATAAACTATAATTCATGTCACCATTTCACCTCCCAAAAACTCATATCTTTACACGGCTGGTACTTTTAACACCCACTGCCACACGCCCATACGGCGGCTCACAGGGTATTATGTAGATGTAGATATTAATTTAATTTTTTCTGATCTGTATGCCAAAAATAGTTAAGCTGAGTAAACTTAATCGACAAGGGGTAAATAAAGGGAAAAGTTAAGTCGAAAGAACATACCTCTCAATACTGGGTCGTGTCTGCTAATAAAGATAATACACATCCAGCAGGCCGTCCTTACCACTTTATACCAAAGCAGACCTAACAATATTCTCTTGATCCATCGGCTGAGTGGACTGCATTTGAGTGGAATACTTATCGAGATAGACTTTGAACATTTATTCAAATTTCAATAGGGATTTATCCTGCTTCTTTTTTCCCCATGGCGTCATGTAGAAAGCTTCACATTTATGGCGAGTACCAAAGATTAATGCCGCACAATAAATCCAGCTCGTCAGATGTTAGTGCTTTAACATCTTTGACCAATTAGCTTGATGGGCAAGCAACAGTTATTCATCAACTCTATTTCTTCAGGCGTGTTCTCAAGTACTTCTCCCATTTTTTTCTAGCTTACCCAACAATAAGTTGAATGGAACGGTAACGAGTTGTAGGGCAACGTAATTTTCTCCTTCTAATTTATTCATCAGAACTAAAAAGTTTTTTAAAACTTAGTACATATTTTCAAGCAGTACCAATTCCGATATATTGATTTTGAGACATTTCAAGTCACTGATGCTGATCAGTGCTATCAAAACTTGGTTGCATCTTGCCGAGTTCCTCCATGAAATTTTTGCGGAGGCTTTATCAACGGTAATTCCTTGCAGCTTGTTCTCAAGTTCCAAGTATTTCAGGGTATTAATGAAAACTTAAGCAATATCCCTTTCTGTGTAGTTACTATTGGATAGAAAGAAGTAAATAAGAAGAGATTGGTACTCCCATTTCTCATCTATGAAATGAGCCATGATTCCATAGAACGATTTTCCAGCTGTGGATGTCCAGCCATCGATGACGAAAGTCAGGTTGGATTTATTTTGCTTCAGCGACTGCAACACCGTTTGCATCCTATTATAATATTCTAGTGCCATCTGCCGCAACTTTGTCCTATTAGGATATGTTACGGTGGGATTCAACGTCTTGAAAACGTTTTGAGTACCATCATCATAAAAAAATCGGGAAAGGATATATTTCTGCGCTGTCCAGTCAACTATTGTATTTCCGAAGTCATTATTTTCATCATCATTCTGAACTTAAAATAAAAATTCTCTCTTATATCACTTTTTTTCGATAGTAAGAACATTTTGCACGCTAATTGTGCTCTATAGTAAGAGTCATTTGTTGAGAGACATTTCGTAAAGAGAGACTTGAGATGCATGTAAATTGATTGACATCTACTGGATGGTTGAAAAATTATCGATTTAGAATTAATGTTTATCGCTTTAATAAGGTAGGATTCACACGAGCACTATTTAACATTAATATTAACGGTAACTTTTGAAATAACCGACAAGTTTTGTTAG
Source organism: Ceriagrion tenellum (assembly GCA_963169105.1). Taxonomy (NCBI): domain Eukaryota; kingdom Metazoa; phylum Arthropoda; class Insecta; order Odonata; family Coenagrionidae; genus Ceriagrion; species Ceriagrion tenellum. The sequence continues at coordinate 108,512,180 of OY720639.1, forward strand.
TAGTTGTTTGAATGATATGTTTTAAAGTAAAGTAGTAACGGGGTAAAGTTAGAAGTAAATGTTAGAAAAGCAATGATAGCATAATTAAATGGATTGTCATTCTCCTGAATACTCAGGGGGACTTACACTGCATTTATCAAACTACTGTATTTGTATTAACTTGTATTATTGCATTGATACCTGTGTTTGCATCAATTTGAATACTATGAGGAATAAATGATGTATAATTATTAAAAAAAGTCATTATCGGAGGTATAAAGGTTGAGCAACAAATTTTTGAAGGAAAAAACATCGACCGTAGGTAAAGGAACTAAAGATGTGTACGCGGTATAAAATATCGATTTCGAACAAAGTGACATTTCAAACACCCTTCCGAAAACGCTGCACGTGCAACCCATGTGTGTTAGATCTCAGCGTTCCCTCGTGCAGTATGCACTTCACACGTGACCCATATTTTCCAGCCTCCCATCATCACATGGGGAGTCATGCACGGGACGAAGGAAATGAGAATGAAGGAATCAAAGGGGAGGAAATAAATATGAGAAAATTACATTTTTTCGTGAAAATGAGAACTTTTACACCAGACCAAAACGAAAGAGAAAAAAGGCGCATAAGGATTTGGAACTTTTTTCTCTCCTGCCTCTCTGCATCACCGCCAATGCTCACCACTTTCCCTTTTACTCTTTCAAACGCTTCTATATTCCATCCTTTTCTGATGTTTCAGCTCGCATTCATTCATCCATCCTCTCTTCTGGTGTTACATGAGTGTTCCATCGCTTATTTTTCCCATCATCATTTTTTTCCTTCATTTTTTTTCATCCAACAACTCCCGAGATTCATTTTCAGCGTCCCGAGGCGCAAAAGCGCGTTTCATTTTTTTTCTTCGTCTATCTGGTCAAAATCACCCTCCATTGTGTTCGCGAGAACGGCGGCATACCACCCACCCTTCTGCGAGGCGTGCCCCATTCGACTTTGGAGTGTCGTATCTACTCGCCTCTATTGGACCCCGTCGTAGATATGAGACTCTCTCTCCCTCCAACAATCAGACCAAGTTTTCGAAGGCAAGCCACAAGAGATTTCATTTGCCTGCGCTTCGCACGAATTTCGGTCATTGACAGGGTTAGACGCTCGTGAAAACAACACGCAATCGCACTCAACGAGGGAAACTTTTTTTCATAAAGAGCTGAAATTCATGTATAAACAGATGGCACAATGTTGCCTCTGGAAAACTGAATGACCTACCGAGTTTCCTTTTTGGCAAATTATTAATTCACGCGTTGGCTCATCACAGAGAGATAAGAAAATAGTGCTGGCAACTTTCAGCTTAATTAATGACGGCAATTCCGTCATTAAAATTGGCTTAGTTTATACCGAAAACTGGCTTACGTTTATGTTCGTTGCATTTTATTATGGAAAAGCAATGATTGAATGGTAACGCAATGATTTTATGGCTCAAAGGTCACTCCCTGTAGGCACAGTATGCCTCCTCCATTTCATTTTAACCGCCTTTGTTTTTAAATCACTTCTTAATCCAAAGTTAATTTCGCCCAGCCAGTAGCACCCGTAAATTTAGTAATTTGCCACTTTAATCCTTGTATTGTCTGTGGATAGAGAAAATACAAAAATTTAACAACACTCTTAGCTGCCCAGTAAAGTGGGAAAAAGTACCTTGCGATTATGAGTGAATAAAGATTCCTTTTTTCCGATTAGATGTCCCTGCTTCGAAGACAAGAAAACTCGAGAGCAACACACATCTTTAGTTTCTACAATAAGGGATATTTGAGATTAATTTATGACACCTATCCAAATGCCTTGTGACAACTAAGTCCGACAAGTAAACACTGACGTTTCAGCTTTCTGATAAAATGCATGTTTGGCAGAATTCAATTCCAAATAAGCCGGCGAAGTACAGTATGAGAACAGCTATGATTTTCGATGCAATAATAAAATATTAGTGTAACGTTCTGCTCTTTGGGGAAAAACAATACAGATACAGCTGATATACCTTCAGGCAAATATATTGCACTTCTAACCTAAACCATCAGCAAATGCCCCAAAAATATTTAGGCTGATTATTAATTAACATCTGAGAAACATGCCCAAGATATGCCGAAGAGAGATTAAATATTGACAATTGTTGGCACCGCAAAAAATAATGAATAAGAAATCCCGCCGCCGATGCTGCACCCTCCAGATAAATGCAAGGAATTCCAACCATCCGCGTTTAGTTTCAATAGTAATTTTGACTCATGCTAATTTTATAACGGTAACATTAATATTTGGCGCTTCTTTATTCTCAATTAGTCAATGTGAAAGAATACATTGTATCAGATTTGCTGATGACATCGGAATACTAGCAGACTCCGAAAAATAAATGAATAGAATGCTGCAAGTCCTATCAGACACTCTTAAACAATGGAAATTAAAAGTGAATAAAAGGAGTATAAATGGAGTAAAAATGAAGTATAAATGACATTTTCGCGAAAAGCAGTTCATAAAGAGTGGATTGGTCAAATGAATTCTATGGTAATAAAATTAGGGCACCAATCCTTTTTAATTTTGGAGTCGTTTACAAAGAGCAACTGGAAATGGTGTCAACACGCTTTGTATTTAAATTACAATGGTGTCTTAATCGACTCCCATGGCTGGAAAAAGTGCTCGTTAAAATATTCACCGATTTATCCGCAATATGTTACCTCATTTTTATAGCCAATCCTGGTCACCAGGGAAAGCACTAATTTTTAAAATAGGCAAACAAAAGAGGTGGAAATCGACATATTTTCTTCTTACTTTCACAACTACTTGTGAAATCTCCTTAGTAAGGCAAGCAAAGCTTTATCAAAAATTCCGGGCACCGCGTTGAAAACGATTCTGAGGAAAAGGATATGGAACTGTTAAAATCCTGCGAAACATGCGTTGTTCAGTTCGGACGGTGCGAGGACCTTTCTAATTGCTTCCAACACAAGCGTTTTGAAAAATGGGACTCGTGCGCGACCTACCACTTGCTACCGTACCGTTTTGACACGTTCACGATGAGACATTTAGACTGGGCACTGGTAAAGTCATAGCAAGAGGTGATTTTTTCCCACTTACCCATTAGCCTTGATTTTTAGATTTTCATGCGTTTTTCGCGATTGAGTTTGGTTACCGCTCTTAACTCTCTCTTTCTCTCTCTCACTCTCTCTCCCTCTACTTTGAGCGCAGGTTTGCGCCAGAATCTTTTGCTGGAGCGATTAAAAGTAAGCTTTTGATGGAAATAGTAGAATTTTAACCTTCCCTCCTCATCTACCTAATATGTTTTCCAAAACATATTTTTTATTGATTTTCGGCCCCGGTGGTGATGGGGTAAAGATCGCGTCTGCCAATCCGAGGGTCGCGGGTTCGAGTCCCGCCTGGACGAATCTTCCACCATCTAGGACATGAGTGTTTGTGTTCGTCCATTGTTAATACACCCAATGCATGAGGTCAATTGTGCTGTTTTCTGGGTAGTGTATATAAATAAATATGAATAAAATAATTCAGTGGGAATCGTTTAGAAGACAACAATCACAACTGAACACAATTTGATAAGGAAAAACGTTCACCTGGAAAAACGAATTAGCCATACAGAGAACGTGGGCTAAAGGTGAAGGAAATTAGGTCAAGAATTAAACAGCAAAATAGACAAGGGTACGTTAATGTGGAGCACGGAATTCCATGCAGTTAATATGGGGTGATGGGATACAGAATCATCAGCTTAGGAAGTAATAGGTAACTGCCAATTGAATACGGGCAAATATCGATAATGGCGAGAACGGGACAGCGTAATGCGCCTCATAATCACCTCTCATGCCATGGAAGGTTGTTCACGGTATTACAGCCAGCGTAATCCCAGACTCGAAATCTATTTTTCGCTGGATATAACCCTAAATCAATGTTTTTTATGCAAAAAAACTTCTACCCCACGAAAATTTACGAACCAAAATAAACTTTAGGCAGCAGAAGATCTTAAAAAATAAAAAGGTAGACAGACCAGAAAGTGCTTGGTGTGGTGGTTGTTGAGAGTAATGTTTTGGAGAGGATAAAGAAAATTCAGAGTTGGCGGTTAAAACTAGTAACGAGGGACAGTGGGATGCTGAAGGGACTAAGCAAGAGACTAAGTCTTTAGGACGGGATATAGAGGGGACATTTAATAAAATTAAGACTAAAATCGAGTTATAAGAGGGTAGGACTACACTGATAATAATTTTCACAGTAAAATTCCACCTTTAGATAATATTTAATCTCAACCATTGAAAACCTGCCCTAACCGTGTGATCAGCTGAATACCAATAAACGTTCAGGTATTCTACATTTAAAAATCGTGCTCAGCTCTGGACTTCGTAAACTTCTTTTTTCTTTTTTGCTGCCGGACGATTCAGTTAGCTCGTATGTCCGCGGGATCCCGATAGGCTGCTGAGCCTGTCATCAGGTTTCCCAGGGACCGGACCAACAGAACTTGACATACATCCATACCCTGGGTGGTGAAAAACCCACCCAGGCGGGACTCGAACCCGCGAACCCTCGGTTTAGCAGGCGAGGACTTTACCCCGCCGCCACCGGAGACGGCATCACATTATATGCATTTTAATATCCCACTATACGCATAGAGGTTTCGATAATTGTTTTGAGAAATGATTTGTTTTTTCTAGTTTATATTGCAATTCATGTCGTAAGATAATATTATCAATACGGTCCATTGTATACTCACGACGTAATATTCAAAACAGCAACCGTAAGAGTTGCTAGACTGATTGATTGGTTACGAAACCAGCAGGCTACTATGGACGATGATCCTTTAAAACATTCTAGTTTTCCTACGCCGAACAAAACAACTAAAATTCATCACGTTTTATTTCTCTGTAAATGTCAAGGTACGGGTATATTTATGATCGTAGTTATCTACCTTCATTCTGCGTGCACAATTATTAATATTGAACATTAGTGAAAACTTTGCTATGAGTTTAGGGTACAAGATAAATCGTTCAAAGCGTACTTGACACATTCGTCTAGCTACATAGTAGGATAAGCCTGGTTAAGTTTGATGATGGTTAAGTTTAAAGAGACTTCGTCTCTTTTTTCATTTAACTGGAATTCTCCTAGTGGTTTACGTTTCCAAAAACTTAACAAAGCGAATGAATGAATTAATAATCGAAAAATCAAAAAAGTCATCTCGTGGGTCTTAAAGCTTTACAACTCAACCAGTGGCAGCTAGGCAGCCCACAAATTGAAGCTTTCGGCCACGGGCTAAGGTCGAAATTAAACCTGGAATTTAAATCTGGTCTGTGGACCTCTGGAATTCAAACCTGATCGAGCCTATCACGAAATCCACTCCTAACATGCTAGCTCAACGAAACTTAGGAAACCATAAAAGACCCAAAAAAATGAACCTCCGTTACTACCTTTGAAATTAAGATGTCTTTTGGCCAAAGATATGCTTACCTAATCGATCCAACTATCCCTCAGGATAATTATTTTTTTCTTCCCAAGGTTTACTCATTAAGTCATCCTTATGTAGAAAGAAATAACAATGAAAATATGGAACATGCAAACTCCACCTTAATGGAAAGAGGCAATTTTGAACATCTGCATTCAACGCATTATAGAGATTAGCGAAAAGGTTTGGCTCAGCTCCCCGAGGGTCCTAACGAAGGGAATAACTTTGTAAAGCGTAAGTGAATTTCGCTGCTTCTTAAATATTGAATTGGCCATCGGATTTTGTCCTTCCTCATCCGGAAGTTGAGAAAGAATAAACAAGTTTTGCGCCATTAATCACTCTGCAAGATAAATAATGGGTTCAAGGACTCCCTGAAATTACTCTTCAAAACGTTTAAGAGGTCGAGCATCTTAAGTGATTTCCGAAGGAATCTCTTTAAATGAAGTCATAAGTTTCTACATGGAAGTAAAATTTCTCTCACGTAAAGAGATTCACTTTTTTCTCCACCGAGGATCATACTGTTCGACCAGTATCAATTAACCGCGACTATAAATTGAGATAAATTACGTTGGTAACATTAGCACAATGTGAAAATACAGATCAGTAACGGTTGCCGTCGGTTAATGCGTAAAAGTAAAAGATTGCCGTCCCTCCATTAAAAATATCCGCGAGGTTTTAGTTAGTCTCCATATAATCCTTCTAATTCTAAAAAAATCTTATAAATTCTTAATTAATATCCGAAAACTTGCCATGCAATCCATAGTAATGTATTTCAACTCCTTACAATCCTATTGTCTAATAAAGGACGACCACGGCATACGAAAATAATCAGCATTTTTATCCGTTTATAGTGCTCAGAAAGTTGTTCGGACTACCCAAATGGCAAATACAGTATAGAGCATCAGTACATAAATTATGCTTCAAACAATTATATTAATACCATTGGGCCCTAAAATTGTTATTTGGGACGTGGATCATATTTCTTCTTTAATTTTTGTGGTTTATCATTTAGTATGCCAATTTGAAAGCACCAACGAAAAAAGAAAAGGAACATAGTTTCTAAATGATACAACGGCTTCAAATCCTTAAGTCAAACAATGAGATTCTACTTGTAAGAAAGGTAAGCCCTCAGTGGTAAATCTGTTCCAATCTGCTTGTAAATGCCATTTACTCTAGAAAAACGAAAAAAAAATTGCTCAACATATTTCTAAATATTTTTAGAATGAGAATCCAAAACACTAGTTGTATTTTGCTAAAAAAAAACGTCGCAGTTCGCAGAGCTTATGCATTTTTTCAAAAATATATACATACTGCTCATGGAAGGAATGGATTGAAGTAAAAGCGATAATATATAGCAAATGCTTGAATTTTTGTATATAACTAAAAGGAATACGGGAATCAGGTTGGTGTGGTGGCTAGAGTACTCGCCTACCACAGGGGCGCCCAGGGTTCAAATCCCTGCAGAGGCGTATGTCCTTGTGGAGGGCACTTCAAGTAAAGCACTCCGACTGTCTGATAAGACGCTAAACCGTGGTCCCCTTGGCGCCTTTCGTCAAGAGCAGGCAAATGCCGACGCCGGATTTATTTCCACCCTTCCTCCCTCACCTATCCCCTATGGCGCAAATGACCTTAGCCGTCGGTCGCCTCCCCAAATATCCAATCTAAAGGGTCTACATCAATTTTCTGGAAACCTTTAAAAGGAATGCGGTTGATTTAGGCGTGCCATACGCAACTGCAAACGTCCCGGCAACATATCGTCGACGATGACCTGTGTAGCTAATTAATAGTTCATTAAAAGAAAAGAGAACTCACTTTGCACCTGGTCCTTGATAATGACATATCGTCGAAACCATGGTCAGTGATAATAAAGTAGTATGGAATGTACAAAGTGAGTTCTCTTTTCATGTGTCGCTTCTGTACATAGTAAAGCCTGAAACTTTAACTTGAATAATGCATTACACTTGAGTTATCAAAATGTATGTTTTATCTGACTAAAGAAATCGGTATGCAACGCTGAAATTTCATAAAAAAATTAAAAAGTAGCCGGCGATGGGGTATATTCCTCGCTTATCAGAAAATAGTTCATGGCTATTAGTACCACCCGTGTTCTTCACGATCGTTGCGAGTTAAGGTTTGATGTCAATAGAACTTGGGGTAAAATGTGAAAGGTACAGTTTTAAGGGCTATTAATTGGATATTTAAACGATTATCATAATATAGAACGTTAAAATACCATATAATTTTAAAATAACTCGTTGAATTTAGGGTTACCCATGCAGAATAACGATGGTAAATTCTTTCCATCATTTACAAGTTGATTTCGTGTGCGGTTACTATAGAAGTTTCCGTTCAATGCATAGCGTAAAAATGGTGAATAAATAATAGAACGCATGGAAAGAAGGTTCGTAGGTAAATACCTCTCGATGGAAAATATACTGGATATAGGTTCCACAAATATACTGGGTATACTGGATGTAGGAAAATATACTGGATGTAGGTACCTCTCGATGGAAAATATACTGGATATAGGTTCCACAACAGTATTTCTTGAGTATGAAAGAGAAGCTAAACAAACATTGACGTATAAGGGCCACGACAAAGTGTTATCGCTCAAGCTTATGCATACTAATGAGATGGATGAATTTTGCAGCGTTGAACTTTTCATGATCCTATGACTACCAAAGGGTGTGTTAATTAAAAAAGGCTGTGAACTTAAGATATTGGTGCATTTTATCATTTCTAATAGAGAGCCTAAGTACGTCTACAATCAACGTGAGTCGAAGCACGAAATAGAAAAATTAACTACGGGATAAACTTCGACACATTCCTCGTTCTTACATTTAAGAAATGGCACTTGTCTCCTCTGAGATGTGGAGGGAAAAGAATGCTCCGCAAACTAGTACTTTGAGTATATCTTTAAAAATATTTTGCTTTTGATCAGAATCGTATACTACCTTTCTATAGGGGAGTCCTATAACTAACAATCATTTAGATAGATAATATCTCACCAAATAACTGTCATAATCAACTTGCAGACTAGCTTTGCGACAGCAGGACTTTCCTCGATTATCATGTCCTATATCTACCTAAACAGATATCTGGATCCATGTGAAGAAAAAGAGGCCCCAAAGTCTGGAAGTAGCTAGTAAACTTATAACCATACCAGCCCATTATTCCGTTCAAATATAAAAGTACGCTAAATAATCAATTCGTCTCCTTTTCATTAAACCTCCGGACACTGGCGAACCTTATATGGTTTGTTTGATTCGGAATCAGTGTGTAATTGGATGGATGGAAAAATGAACGCCCACTACTGTAAAACGCAGTTTAAGAACGCAATTCAAATGAAACGGTGAACCTGAGCTGGATTCACGCTCTTGATATTCGTCCACAAGTACACGATTGGATGTTAATCGGAACTTGCGCCAATTAGTTTCGTTATCTGCGTTGTACATCGGCTACACAGTCTCACGTATCCTCCTCTGTGAATGTAGGTACACATTTGCTCAAACCAGTCGTTTTACTGTATTAGAATAAGCCTATATACAGACTCGTGAAAGGAAATCTGAACACTATTTTCCACAACATTGTTATCAAATCAGTCGCTAATTTATAGTGTACCACAGGGCTTACCACACTAAGTTGACTGAATGGGCCATTATGAAAAATCATTTTCCACATAAATATGGGGCCAGAGGTGCAAGGCTGCCAGTAGCGAAATAAAAACAGAAAAACTCCAAAAGCCGTAAACAAATTGGCACCCTTCGTCAATAAACACCAAACTTTGCTGTCTTGGTATGCTGGGAAAACCACAGCAGAGACCAACCACAGCCTCTCAACCAAGAATACCCTCCTGTGTTGGTTTACGGGAAAGTTACTTCCTCGCCAGGGACCAAACACAGACGCACACACACAACCAAATACGATCCTTTGCAAGGGCTAATGGGACCCCGCTAAGGATGTTTGGGTTTTGACCTGGGATCCTTCACGGGGCTAATGAGACCCCGCTAAGGATGCCTGGTATATACACAAGCACACACACAAGCACACAAAATCACTCACTCACACACGCAAATGGGCCCAACTTCTGGGAGAATCAGCTCAAAAAGAGCGTGGTCAAATCGACAAAACAGGACGAGGGTGGGGGTCGAATACGCGTATTTCGGCTACAAAGTAGCCCTCTTCAGCGAACCGAAGGTAACGCGTCACTTCAACGTAGGGTTGAAGTGAGGGAGAGTTCACTTCAACCCTACGTTGAAGTGACGCGTTACCTTCGGTTCGCTGAAGAGGGCTACTTTGTAGCCGAAATACGCGTATTCGACCCCCACCCTCGTCCTGTTTTGTCGATTTGACCACGCTCTTTTTGAGCTGATTCTCCCAGAAGTTGGGCCCATTTGCGTGTGTGAGTGAGTGATTTTGTGTGCTTGTGTGTGTGCTTGTGTATATACCAGGCATCCTTAGCGGGGTCTCATTAGCCCCGTGAAGGATCCCAGGTCAAAACCCAAACATCCTTAGCGGGGTCCCATTAGCCCTTGCAAAGGATCGTATTTGGTTGTGTGTGTGCGTCTGTGTTTGGTCCCTGGCGAGGAAGTAACTTTCCCGTAAACCAACACAGGAGGGTATTCTTGGTTGAGAGGCTGTGGTTGGTCTCTGCTGTGGTTTTCCCAGCATACCAAGACAGCAAAGTTTGGTGTTTATTGACGAAGGGTGCCAATTTGTTTACGGCTTTTGGAGTTTTTCTGTTTTTATTTCATTGCCTAGCCGTAAGAAGCTCACCCCATCCTTGTGATGGCTTTCCATATGCTGCCAGTAGCAGCAGGAAAACTGATATTTTTACTATGCAGTACACTAACTACACCACATGGAGTTTTCTAATCAGCCAATACTATTTCCTAAAGTAGCACTTAATATTGGCGCTGTTTTGGAAATGGTCGGTACCATCAGGGTTAGGGCATATGAAGCGCATGTGTGTCAATAATGTTCTCTATAGGGCATAGCTGAATATGAAACGCTCTGTAACATTGAATTCGTGATAAACTCACGAAGACATGGCTGACAAATAAATAGCTATGTTTAAGGCACAGTCTATGAGTGCGCTGGTGATAAACGGGAGCCGTGAGTGCCCAAGTTGGGATTGATCGAATTTTGAAGTCGGCGTTCACGTTAAACGCTTTTCCCCAATCACATGCATCATGACATAAGTGCATTGAACACGCAGTCCAAGTATAAGTTCAGGTTGACTCCAATCGTAAACAGGCCCTCGGGTCGGGATCACGCTCGACGTATCTTGTATCAGCGCCAATGGACGGCCGTATTTAAAAAAAAGTTGTAAACGTTTGCGATTCACCTAATGTTTTCATTATTTTACTATCGAAACAAAGGTTAACTGATAAATTAATATTGAAAAAGTACCATCTCAAGATGGCTAATTTCTTAACGATAGTAGAGTCAAAGAGTAAGATGAGCAATGACGAAAATAAATTTTTCCAGTAATGAAAAAATGCCCTACTCTGCTGTTGGCATAAGGTGACAGATAAGTTAGAGTCGGAGAGCAACATAGCGATAAAAGGTTTCTGGCGTGACGGAAACGAACGGTGTGGTTTCGTTTAGCGCTATTTTCCCGCTAGGCAGAGTATTGCGACTGACGGAAGTATAAGCGCCCATTACTACATATTCTTGTGGACATGGATCTAAACGGTAGTGGAGATGTAGCCCTTCACCTTTATATTTTATGATAAACGTTTCAGCATTTCGGTGGACAACCGCAAATGCTGAAACAAAAGTTAGTTACATTAAATAGTTCAAGTCAAAACAGTTAAATCAAAACAGCGAAAGTCTTCGTAGGAGAGTTTGGCATAGTTCGTACGTTGTCCGTAGACTTTGGAACTGAAATTTCGTAAATGTTGAAGCATTCCACTGGTTGACGTGGTCCATAGTCGGAAGCATAACGCAACATGAAAACTAGGCTTTGACTAAATTCTCTCATTGCTCGCTGATGGGGCCGTCAGCGTCCAGCCATTCTAATAGGTTCCCAATACAACACGATCACCAAGGTCCGCGAACTCCAACAACCACATCCTCCACGTCACCAGACGCAGATCGTAATCTCATCTTTCCACTTGAAACATCACGAAATGCACTAGTCTCCAATGTAGGGAACCGGTGGGAAAAACAACATATCCCCTAAGGAAGTCCCTTCGACCTCATTCAAAACATTCCTGACTCCCCAGACGAGTCGGAAACTTAACCACCACCGACTCGGCGGCGACCTTTTTCACTTCCGATGCTTCACGCTCCCGGGAGCACAGGGGACTCACGTACAGGTGTGGATTGGTGAGAAAAAGATCAAACAAAAAAAATACCACTATGGATGGGTGGTAGGGGAGTAATATGGTATGAGGAGTGGTTTCGAGCGCCCGGCTACCTGGCTGCACTGACCCTCCCTCCTTCCCTACCCTCTGTGGCGCCGGAGGGGAACAGGTGGGTGATTTAGTGCCTCATAGAGCAAGGGGCGTGGAGGGGGAAGGAATAGGAAGCATGGAGGGCGGAAAGGCAAGGGTAGCGAGGCGTGTGATGGATCTGTGAGGGTGAGGAATAGTGATGGGTGACCTTAACGAAAAACTAGAGTTTTAGGTTGCTTGAGCAAGATTTTTCTCTAATCCGATTAATTTTCTCCAACGGGGGTTGTGTTCGAACCGTTCGAGATAGTCTTGATCAAGTGAAAAAGGAGTCACGGCGTACAAAATGGTTCGAGATTTTGGAAAGTGAAAATGATTCGGATGGATATCTTAAGTCTGACATGCTGTTTATTGCGTCTCTAATTGAGATATTGAAAACCATTCCTGCAAGAACATCTCAATCTGGAAGGCTACGTAACATTTTTCCGAGTGTTTAAAATACATGAAAATTTCGAGACGTTCGTTGTTGTACCACGTGACGAGATCGAAATTATCTTGAATGAGTCGACTATAACATAAATACACAAAATACATAAATATATCGCATGAGTCGCTCGAGATAACTTCGATCACGTCACGTGACACAACAACAAACGTCTTAAAATTTTCATGTATTTAAAACACTCGAAAAAATGTTATGTGGCCTTCCAGATTAAGATGTTCTCGCATGGATGTAGTCTCGCAAGAATGGCTTTCAATATTAAAATCAATTAATTTCAATTATCTTAATTAGAAACACAATGAAAACATATCAGACTTAAGAAATCCATCCGAGTGATTTTTACTTTCCAAAATAAAAAAGTTAAAAAATAGTAGATGGTTAAAAAATATGTTTTACTGGCTAAATCTCCTAAAAATTTAATGAAATCCTTATCAATTAGGCCTTTCATTTCATGGTTTTTATGGTAAGAAATATCTAAACTATTTTAAATAACTCCTGTTGCCGCTTTTCGCCCTATTGCTACACTACTTTTCTGGCTATCGGTAACACGTGATTTAGTGCCCATACTTGGAAGCCAAAATATTTCATGCGACACGACCTCTACATTTCTGGAAAGTCCATTTATTTTACTTTTTCAATAGTCTTCCATTGAAAAATCCATTGACCGAACGTTTATATGATCGGTATACTTTTCAAGTTTTTTAAAGTATAATTTATTATAAACAAATAACACATCGCTACCAGCCAAATGTATTCCCGAATCGTAACAATTCATAAGACGTTTCCCCAATAAAGCTTTTCCCAACGCTAATCAAAGTTTCGAATGGTGCAAGGCAAAACATACTGCTTCTCGAAAAGCGTTCTTCGTTTCTTGATAAATCGCAAACTAATATCTGATTGCCAGCGTCATTTAACGAACTCAAACAATCAGGAAATACAAATCATGCCTATACACTTTTTTTTAAAGTGATGAAAAAGATTTACTCCGTGTAAATAGTCCAAAGACTGAGCTGAATGACGAGTTATTCGGGGTTAAATTGAAATTAAAAATTAAAAGTTAAAATTTGAATTTTGTTTGTGTGATACCAAGCGTGGAGTCATTTGCGCCTTGTTTAAATACTGAAGTAATTACCATGCATCATCTGATTCAAGCAGTAAAAAATAATTAAATAACTTAAAATTAGCAAAATTTAAAATGCAAATATTCATTCTCTCGAAATGCTTAAAACTCTGATATCACAAAAATACAAAAGTAAAATGAAAAATATATCAGCTGTGATGATTTTAATGAATTCAAAGGACTACACTGAAAACATAATTTATAGCATTTCTAAGTAAACAATAAAATGCGAAAGTAGAGTTATAATCATAAAAACTCTATTTAAAAAAAACTATAAAAATTATATAAAAATAATTATAATTACAAAGACTTTGTTTTGGCAGAATATTAGCTTCCTATTGTAGTATATAATATTAGATGAGGGCTGCTTGGTTGGTTGGGATTACCCGAGGATAAGCAGAAGGGTAGATGGAAACCCTAGGCTGACATCCACCGGCACTTAAAGCAATCCGCATAGAAGTCAAGCGTTAAAGGCCCCATCCAACAGACGGAATATTATAATTGAACTAACCACTGAAGAAATCCGAATTCCATACAAAATAATCTCTGGAAAACCTGGTAATCTACATCTACATCTACATAATACCCTGCGATCCGCCGCATGGGCATGTGGCAGTGGGTAGTAGGTCACCAGCAGCGTAAAGGTTCAAGTTTTTTGGAGATGAAATGGTGACATGTATTATAGGAGTGTATTAAGTGGAGCTCAGTTTTTATTGTGATCGCTTATTGTGCGCAGAAGAAAAGAATTTTTGTACCTAACTGTTCGGCATTGTATCTTTCTTATTTTATCGCACCTGCCATGCACCTAGAGATGTAGTGAGGCGCCATGATAATATTCTTTGTGTCGCTCTGTAAAATATCAGTTCTGAATTAATGAAGCAAGCTAAACCTATTGTGTAGCCTCTGAGTCTCTTTTGGGTCCCACCTTAATCCCTCTAAAATTTGTGAAACACTATATGCACCCTCGTAGCAGTTTTTAACGAAGCGTGCAGCTTTTCTTTGTATTTTGTTAATTTTTTTGGTTAAATCTTAATGATCAGGCTCCATATGCTCGCAGCGTATTCGAGGTGTGGCCCTACCAGAGCGAAGTAGGTTCTCTCTTTCCCTTTTTCATACGAAGACCTTTCTAACATACGCTTATCAAAACCTAGTTTCTTTTATACTGTACCGCATATGCTTCGTATGTGTGTTCCCCACGATATATCAGAAGCTAAGGTAATTCCAAGGTATTTTTCTGTATCTGCAGATTTTATGTTTACTCCACAACAGTATAGCTATGGCATTTGTGTGATGATATTCGCAGGAAGTACACTGTGGTGCATCTGCTGATACTTAAATCTAACCCCCACTAATCTGTCACAAGTCCGTATAGGATCGTAGCTATCGTAGCAAGTGTCAGAAATACCATAATATCGCTCACTCTCATTATTTTTTAGTAAATTTACTGCATTTTGAATTAATTTTCTCGTGAACGCAAACTTTCTTTGGTGGTGATGGGGTTTCTACCTCCATTGGGCAATTATTTTCACTCGGAAAACGACTGAAAATTTCTGAATCTTCTCTTGTTAACACACTGGATCAATCGTGCTTCAAGTGATAGATTCGATTGCTCAGCATCGATATTTTAGCCCGTATTGGTAAACCAGACCATATGAGTTGGCTCGCTTGGAACTTTCAGATCAGTCCGATTTCAGAAATAATCGAGTTCAGATAAAGTGTAAAGGAGAGAGGGGAATAGAGAAGGAGAGGGGGAGGGTTGTAGGGCACGGAAGAAGGGTATGGGTCAGAGCACACAGGAAACGACGGCATATCTCGTCACGGGGCGACGAGTAGCGGAGCGTTACGTGCCGACGTGTAGGTTAAGTGACTGGAAAGAGCTCTTATGGCGGTGGGGGAACGTCGATGCCGTTGTAGGGCTTTGGTGGGCTATCTTGCGATATAAACAGGTGATCCACTATCTCATAGAGGGAAAGAGAAGACAGCCCGTGCTGCTGGAAGTAAAAAAGGAGTCGAGGTAAAGCAGGCATTTTATTTTGTTCTTCACTTAGAATCCTTTTAGCAGGTTGGTAGAAAATATCTTATTTTTTTCTTAATCGGAAATTTTCACGTGATGCTGAATTACCAGGTCCTGCCCAAAAACGAACTAAACATATTTTAAGTAACAATAAAATTCCTCACATTACCATGGCAACACAGTTTAAAATAAATGGTGGGCATATGCCAGTTGAGGGAGGTTTATTTAGAAGCAGGAATGTTTATCCTTATCTTCATTACACACCAATTAGTTTAATTTAGCTCTGCAAGCATCTTATCTCAAGTCATCTGATCCATAATGCCTATTCTCATTATTTCTCTCAAGACATCCACCTCTCAATCACAGATTTCAGCTTTTCCCAGCTCCTCTACGTTTTGCAACCACTTACATAGCCTCATCCTAATCCTAAAATTTGTGGAACCTGTGGATTTCCATATTTCATAATAAACACTTGTACAATTCCTACACTTTTATTTTCAATACCGACTGTAGAATCAGCACATTATGCCATTCTGATGATGGTCTGTGACAAAAATAATGGTGTAGGAATTATACAAGTGTTTATTTTCAAATATGGAATGGAAAAGGAAGTAAGTCATCACGATGCAATTGAGAGGCGGAAGACTACTAGAAGAAAAAAATTAACAAAGGAGTAAGACAAGAATGCAACCTCTCACCAGCACTGTATATTATATGAGGAGGCAATAGGAGAGGCGCAAGAAGTTGGATTATACGGAATAACAATTGACGGAGAAGAAATAAACATACTGCACTTCGGACACTGTATCGCAGTTTCTAGAAGGAAATTGGGATGATCTGCAAAGATCCCAAATCTCAACAGTATTATTACCTTCCATCACTATTTACGCTTGGGCTAATTTTACTGCTATGTACAACTACTTTTTCGATTTGAATATCGATGGAACTGTGCCCAGTAATATTCAAAGTTCCACAATTCCACACCATTGGTTAACGCGAGCATGAAACTGTCGGGCGAACTTTCAAAACGACGTTTAACTCGCGTCGGAAAGGGTTTCGAAGAACTCTGCGCAATCAAACAGCGGGCATTGGGGCCGGGTACGGGGATTCGGGGAAAGTGATCGGAATGGATGTTTACTCAGGACTGAAATCAAACCCCGTATTCCTATGGGACTGTTCATATTTTTGTACCAATTTAGGAACAAAATCCAACGGCCGTTTCTCCCAATACCTGAGAATAATTTATGCGATGTCATATATAATATATACTTCCTCATATCTCGTGTAAAGTTTTACCACTGAATTTGCAGGGTAGCGGGAAGTTATTTGTCAGCCACCGAAGTGAGTTAGTAAAGGAACCCGCAAATACAAGGGTGAGTGACATCTTAAAAGTGAAGTCAACGTCCTCTGGCTAAAGTAGATAACTGAATGTTAAAATAACACATAGGCAACACGTTATTCATTTTTTAAGCAGGAAACAGTGTCGGTGCTATTGACTTTTAATCAATGGAAGAAGATACAAGTATTTTAGGATATTTTACCGACTATGTTGTATTTGGTTTAGTTAAAAATCATAAACACCAACCACGAATTCCAAGAACTATAGATCACAATCACTTTCTTAGAAGTATTTCCCCCTACTACCCAGGCTCCATTCTGCCCTAATGCCTTAATTAAACTCCTTTAATAGAATCTGATGCTCTTTTTACTATCATCGTTAGTCTCTCTATCTTTAGATTAGTTTGCTGCAACTTTTAAATCTACGATGTTCCATGCTAACGACTTTACGCCTTTATATATCTTCTGTTTCATATTCCGTTTTAGCTGGCAGATCTTTTCTAGCCTAAGTATTCTTCCCTGGGTCTTTCTTATGGGGCCTTTACTTCTATTTTCCCTGCTATTACAGAACTTGTTAGTTTGTTTTGTCGTTTAAGTACGACCTATACCTCTGAGCCTAGTTCTCCTTATGGTATTCCTTTCTTCTATCCTTTTGCGCTCTTCCTCATTTTTGATCCTATTTGACAATAATATCTTAAGCATCCGCCCATTTTGATACCAGAATTCTGTTAATATCTCTTAGAAAACAAGCAAAGGTATTATGTTCGAAGCTCTATAAAGAGGTTAGTTGTTACGTTAGTTAGTTAATACGGAATACCTATGCATTATGTCGATTCTTGCGTTTAATCTGCCTCCATCTTGAAGTCTGAAAGAAGGAACTTTTGCAATTCCACGGGCTAAGTTGTGTTTTACACATAAACATAGAGTAGCCTAAAATGTAAAATATTGCAGAAACTTACCATCAATTAAATTGGAGGAATATTAAAAAATACGAGATTTGTAGGAGCCAGATTTATGTTTGGCACAAGAAATGAGGGTTAAGGGAACGATTGAGGGCATAATTGAGCGGTGGATTATGGTTAAACAGAGGAGGTAAAGGGGGATAAAACGCTTTATGGTGGGAAGAGGAGAGATAGGTCGTTTAAAGCGACGCAGAATAATTTGAGTGAGGAGGTACGCCCCCACGGTAATATCAATAGAGATTTGCAGAGGTTATTTTAAGTCCACTTAAAGCTTTCAACAATACGTGGGCTACCTCTAACAGCGGCTACGACTGAATTGATTGTTTAAGTCTTCATTATTGGATAACTGCGTATGTTTACTTCCGGTTTTCCGCAAAGCAAACCTCGTCCGCCAAGTAGTGGAATAGCAAAAAAAGATGATTTCACCGAAATACAGCAAATTTCCCAACTCCTGTGTATGGACTGTCTGCGGCGATGCGAAACTTCAAAAGTCACGGAGCGTGCTCGAGTAAGTGAATTTACTCCACCCGGGCGAAGTCGCTTTGAGCGAATCAAATCTAGTTCTGAGCCGCTTCGCCGTAGGGACACGAAATCCAGGGTCTATTTGTTTTCTTTCTTGTTTTTGTGCAGTTGTCACACCTCTTCTCTCCTCAACCGTATGCTAACCGTGTATGCTCGCGGTCCGTGAGCGCAGGGGAGCACCAGGAAAAGAGAGAGAGAGAAAGACATATAACGAGGCCGATTCCGCCTGTCTCCGGATGTGACGGTACAGAAAATTCTCTTGGAATGAATTCCTACTCCCAGTTCAGCCTTCCATCCGCTGACTTCATTTCGCTCATACACTCTTCCCCTTCCCCCTTTGATCTTGCATACTCTACCCCAATCAAAAAGTGGATTCTTCTTGTACCGACATTTATGGAACAAAACATCACTTGAATAAAATGTGCAGAGCATTAAAACACTGCGCCTGAAATGACACAAAAATCAAAATTGAATGGTACAGTTTGAGTGTAATCCTTGTCGCCCAAAGAATTGGGAAGATTAGCTTGAAAATTATGAATACATTTATCCATTCATCGACAAAACTTGATAAAAGTCCTTGTTATTTTCTTTGCCTTCGAAATACATTTATAACAGTTAGACATTTTAAACAAGTTCTGGAATTAATGCACGATATTAGTAAGTGATTTGAACAAAGAACTATATTAACTATTATTTATAACTTAATGAAATATTATATTATATAATATTCCATTAGCAATTTACGATTGCGGCAGCAATGAAGTGTCTTGTGTCATTGGACATGTTATTATCTGACTTAGCCAAAAAAGCTAAAGTCGTTAGCTCAAATGAGACGTAAATTGCTTCGTAATTTCTCTTCTTTACTGATCCATTTTGAATAATGACAGTAATTATTTTTCCACATTGCAACTTTGGACGACGAACAGGGGATCAGCTTAGAGAAAACCTGGCTCCTTAACCATAGTGAGGACTAGTACCGACAGGGTAAATGTGCCATATTGAATCGCTGAAGGAAGGCAATAAATCTTGAAATAGATTATGTGGAAAACCTAGATACATTCACATGTGTAAATTTCATTTTCTAGAATAATTTATGTTTGAGAAAAAATATGGGCATTACTTTTTGGGTATCCCTCCTAATCCTGAATTAAAGGATTTTGGTAACCATCCACTTCAATACGCAGTTAGAAAACACAGTGGAGCAGGACCCATGACATAATGGCCGCTGAATGGAGGAAAAATGTCTGTTTATATGTACATGTGATAAATTCATTTTGTTCCCAAAAAAATCGGCCACTTAGAGATGTGACCACTTAAGAGAGGTAGCCACGGAGACAGGTTTTACTATCCTCTATCCCTACTTCAGGTATAGAGAAGATAGATATGTAGGCACCATGATTTGAATACCATGGTACCCATGATACCTAGATTTCAATGTCTCATATTTTAGATGTTTCATTTGCATTCACCAATGGGTTCTGAACAATTCAGAGCATTTTGGTTCAGGCTAGTTTGGATTGTAAGCAAATCTGTAAAACTCTGCCGCTGACACTGTTCCGCCCTCTCATTTTAAAAAAGGTTATATTAGCAGGGTTGCCTGTCCAGAGCTGCATTCTCCCTTCCGCGCCTTTTTCGACTCTTTTATGACGTTATGCTTCTTGCAAGTGAAATATACCGAGTTTTTCTCGCTTAATGACATTAAAAGGTGTAAAACCAAGCTTCTTACATCAATCGAACTAATGCAGTTTCGTCAGGTAGGCTCATCACTCTGGAGGCCTCCAACTCCAATCAGTGAATATCTCCAAATAAATCGAAGCCGAAGTGAAAGCCGAAAATTTTAGCGAATAAATTCCGCTATTATGCAAAATTACGGACACATCCAACCTAAATTTTTGTCATAAAAACGTCACTGAATTTTCCCTATAGTTTCTATGTGTGAACAAATAAGAGGAGGTAATATTAAGGGCATTAATCAATCTTATTCTTTCAGGAATAAAACACCACATTTGGCTCTGTAGTGATCCTAAGTCTACAAGATAAGGTCGTCTACAAGGGAAGATGGAAGTCGTGGATTGCAGTGGCAGCAATCCGGTGACCCAGCAAAATTTTCTAGGAATAGGTGTGAGGAGCAAGGTCTTGTTCGAGGACAGTTTCCAGCAGAAAAACCTCTTTGTCTGAATGGACTGTAAGATCTATGGTAAAGATGGACTACAAAGACTTAAATAGACTTCAGACTTATTGTCATCCGAGAGAAAGGATGGTAAAAATGTTAATTTTTTGGAACATGAGGCTAAAAGCGAAATATACAAAAAAATAAGCACTTGACGCTACATTCTGAAGGAAAAACACTCAAGTAATAGTAACGCCACTTCTAAAAAAAGCATGCAGGCTGAGGAATATCCGGTCACATCTAAGAAAAATACGACAAAGGAATAACTGGAAGTAATTTTTCCTCAAAGAGGCTAGTATCTGCTCTATTTGTTAGGAATAAAAGTTTGAAGCCTAATATTTTCACGATTGTGAATCATTTGACAACTAAATTTGAATTTAGGACATTCGAGGCCTAAATCCTGCGATAAGACTGGAAGCTTGAGACATAAAGATTGCTCGAAGACGTATCAAAATTTAAATGCAAAGAAAATTTAAACAGAAATAGAATTATAAGTTGCAGATCAAGTTTCTGTAAATGTATGTGCAATGCACACGTCGCGAGAAAATCCTGCAGCGCTGAGGAAGCTCGTAAGATAGCCTCACAAAGGAAAACGGAGTATATAAAATAAGAGGAACTCTTGAGTTATAAAAAAAGGAAAGAAGGGATCCCCATTGCTTTCTTCCCTCATGAGACTTCATCCAGAAGGGATAAGGAGCGGGCGAGGCCGCGCCCTCTTCTGAGGAACGGCGGAGACAATCAAAGGAGGCCGCGAGCGAATGTGGGGTCTCCGGCCAAGCGCCGCCCTCCGCCGCCGTGAAAGAAAGCAAGCAAGCAAGCGCGCCAAGTCTTCCCTCCCTCTCTCCGCCTTTCTTCCCGGAGGGAGGAAATGACAGGGCGTCTCGGAGAGGAAACGGGAAGACAATTACCATGGAAACAAAAGACAATCGAAAAACGGCGACAAGGAGGGCGTGTTATTTTTTTTCACGGGGAGGATGCGGTGGAGGAATAAAGGAATGGGAGAGAACGCGAGAAGGACGGGGAAATCTCGTGGAAGAAGAGCGAACGAAACGGAGAAGGAAGGAAGGAAACTCGCGTGCACCCCAACGAGGCTGATGTGCTTTGTTATATAATACACCACATTTTTTTCATGCTATAAAAAAGTCGGGTGAATTACGTGTGTGTTTAACACTCATAATTATCTTCTCAAGTCACAGTTCCAAGTGCTACACGTAATATTCTAATTTAACTTAGTCTGTTCAAAAAGAGCTGAAATCATCATTCCCACCTCTAATAAATGCTACTGTGTAGTTAAATTTTTTTCAAAAAACAATCTGAATTTCACTTTTGTCTAATGATTCTCGATCGGACTGACAAAACAATATGTTGGTAACATACGCTTAAACAAGTTTAATAAATGTGTCGATATATTAATTTAAGGCTTGGGCAATGATTCAAATAGGACTGAAGCCCATGCCCAAAAAAGCACTCTCTTAATACGCACCTTTGGTTTTTCTTTTATAATAATGTGATTCTTTCTTTTGTCATCAACTTTTTCAACGGTTGCAAAAAGTTTGCAATGTTATTTTGACCTTTTTCACTGACTTGGAAGGCTTGGGATAAAATCATCGTTAAATTATAATAATAATCTGAAGCTGATAATATATTCCTGCCATTAGTAATTTTGTTACATTTAGCCTCTTTATATTCCAGGGCTGCTTATTTGAAGCAAATTTTGCTGCTCTTGGAGCCAAAAAACGAAAATACCGAGGTGCGTGATGTGCATAAGATTTTTCCAAAGCAGAAAGTGTAAAGCGACTCCGCTGACGAAAGAAAAGTTTGCTTTCCTTTGAAATACGATCCACCCAGGTGGGTATTCCGCGAAACTAGCTGCTATTTGTTCCATAAAATGGTATACTTGAAGTAATATTTTCCGGCTTAGGGAAAATTAGGTATTTTTGACACCAGCAGGCATCTCAGTACGTTGTGGAATACAGAAGTGTAATAGAGTCGAACGCAGCCAGCGCTAGTAAAGATTCCTAAGTGGCAGAGATGCCAAAGAAGCAGAAATGAGAAACGGAGCACTGCAAAGTTGTATTATGTTGCCCTTGATCTCCAACATTTGTTGTAACAAAGAGATGAGTCAATGTCGAAATTTTTCAAACAGTAATACAAGAGCCCAGAGAAAACCAAAACACCTTACGCTTATCTGATGGCACAGCAAATGTGGCTGAGAAAAAGACGATCAGAGGTGCGATCACGTTTTGCCATAACGCCTTCGTTAATGTACAGGTATTATTTCATTCAGTTCATGGTCGCAAAAACTTGATTGTCAACCTGCAAATTTTTTCATGCGCTTTAAACCACTAGTTATATTTGACTGACTTCTCTTTTAGGACAGAAACCGAAAGCATTTTCCTTCCTAGAGGAATTTGCGTTTAAAAAAAGATAATGACACGAGAGAGAATAAACCGTGATCCCACCCCAAAATTCTGAACTGTACAACGAGAACTCAAAACGGGAGTGTAGTAATTATCAAACTTTGTGTCTTCCACTGATTTATTAATACGAGAAACACCGGTTTCGGCAATTACGCCATCATCAGGTACACTCAGGCACCAATGATGGCGTAACTGCCGACACCGATTGTACTCGTAATAATAAATCTGTGGAAGGCACAAAGTTTGGTAATTACTACAATGTCGACCTTCCACCAAGTGAAAACTTCAACATTTGAATCTAACCACGGGAGGTTACGTACGCTGACTCACTAATTTGAATGTCATATTTTTTATGCCGTGCACGAGGTCAAATGCAACACATATTCTTCCTGGTCTTTGCATAACGTGCCCTAGTTTTTTATGATTGATTAATTTTTAATCGACAGTACCCATGATGGCTCTTATACCGCAAGGGTGTCGATCATCCACATAACAACCAACTCCATCTAGTTTCCTCCTTCATTTTGACGCATCACAGAAAAATTTTTCTTCCGAGTAAGATATCCTCATCATAGGATAGAAGCACACATTTTTCTCATATAATTTAACCTCAATAACCGTACTCCAGTTTGGAAACCTTCATGCAGTGGGAACTTTACAAGGGAACGGTGATTGACCACTCAATTAAAACGTCAATCTCTATTTCAACTCCACATTCTAACTGACACCAGTACCAGCGGCATCTTTCACCTGCATTTTTGTAATTCTGAGAATATATTGGCAATAAAAAATGAGATTCGGAATTCAATTACCCAATTAGCATGAAAACATCACGATTAGATATGGATGCGAGCGAACAAGCGATTCCCTTGCGTTGTGATAATCATCACGGATGTTGCTGATTACAAATAAATTAGTTAAAATAACTAGGCCACATTAGGATACGACCAAGGCAAATTAGCTTTGCATTTGACCTCGTGAGCGACAGAAAAAAATATGACATTCAAAGTGGTGAGGCAAGGTTACTAGTTTCCTCTAGGTAGAAGAAATCAGACAAAGATCAAGTACAATTAAAACAATTAAATAACTTGTCATCACCATAATCAAGTAGCAACTCCAGTTTCCTGAGAGTTGTCTATCAGCCTCTTCCATCTGCTCCTTTCTTGGTATGTTTCTAGATGTTGAACTTCCTCCTCAGAGCTCCCTCTCAGATGAATGGGTTGTTTTAGTTGGTCGATCCGCTTCCTTCTTGGTCTGCCCACTCTTCTCTTCCCTGGTATTTCCTTTTCCAACCATACCCGAGCTTTTCTGGTCTGTTCCATCCTATTTACATGACCGTACCATCCCAGTCTGGATCCTCTGACTTTTCCAATTAATGATATTTTGCATCCAACCTTTCTAACGTCATTGTCTTTCTGCCTGTCAAGTCTTGCCTTTTGTACCATCGTCCTTAGGAATTTCATTTTGTTGGCTTGTATTCTGCCGATGTCTCTACTTGATAGTGTACAAGTTTCAAGGCTATATGATATGATAGATACGAAGTAAGACTTATACATGGTCATTTTTGCAGCTCTTGGTATTTTTTTGTCCCAAAGAAGACTCCTTACTTGGTGGTAAAAACTTGACTCTTTATTCAATCTGTTAATAATTTCCCAAGAACCTAAGCCATCCTGTGACATTACACTACTTAGGTAAGGAAACTGTTCCACTGTTTGCAATATTTCATTTTCGAATTTAATAGTTATATTGCTCTGTACTTGGCCAATAGTCAGGACCACTGTCTTACTTTTACTGAATTTCAGGTGGAAGTTTTTGAAATTTTTATACCATCGGTTCAAATTTTCCTGGACTTCAGTTTCATTGCATCCCCAAAGTACTACATCATCTGCAAATGCCAGAGCTTAGAAATCTGAGCTCTTCTCACTTTTTTTTACTTCATCTTGAGAAAGAATTTAATATCTTGTGAAGGAATTTAATAAGACACAGCCAACGTCAACCTCAGACTGAAAAAACTTTTGCAAGAGGAAAAAATTTGTTGCTGGGGAAGTACAATAAATATTAGGCACTTCGAATATGGTCTCCATAATCACTCGGGAAAAATCTCCCTCCAACTACCCATCGTGCCAAAGCGATTCTCTTTTATGTCCCTCTGCACTTTTCTTTTCTTCTGCAATCAATTTTTAATCACCAGTACTGATACAGTTTCAAATACAGTGTCATTTTAACTTCTCCATATTCCTCTAAGATCTCCTCTGGTCTCCAGTCCAACAATCACTCATTCATTTCTTTCATCACTATGACAATAACTCAAAAAGAATGATTAAACATGTTAATAAACAAAAATTAAATTCAATATTATAAACATGAATAAATGCATAAAAGTGATTCTGGTCATCTATTAATCAAACATCTATACACTTGACATGAGTCATACCTCAAATGAAAGAAAATACGAATCTGAAACCTTATGTATAACGCCGTGCGCCTGGGAAAAGCTTGTGAGGTGACTTTCTCCACTGATATGGTATCAAAGGAAGGAAATGTGAGCATTTTAGATCCAACGAAGGTTATCCCGGGGCACGCTTCCCCTCCCCTTTAACTCATCCCCTCACCCCTCCCATACACTCCCCCACTTTCCCGTTTGTTATTTGGACATAACGGAAGGGCGTCGCTTGCCAAGGAACAGAAACGGGAGTGAACTGATGGCAAGAATGAAGGATGTGCAAGAGCGCCCACATCACGAAACGCTTCTCCCAGACGAAATTTCCTCACCGCCTTCTCTCAGAAGAATGAAGACAACGGGGAAGAAGAGATAGGGGCGTAGAGGTGAGGGCAAAAAACAAAGGAGACCCAGGAAAAGGTTTCTTCGAAATTGCCACAATTGAGCAACTTCAATCTCAGAAAATATGTTTTTTTTTTCTACCCTAAAAAATGGATGCACTCTACCCAAAGACCGTTAAGTTATTACATGCATTAGCACACGCGTTATGTTATTACACCTTAACAACGTTCGTAATGCCAGGAGTGAAGTTTAGAACTAAATATTAGCAAATGCACCACAGTCCTGCGAAAGTCATCACACAAAAGCCATACCTACACCGTGGGTGGAGTAAACATAAAATACAGCAAAATATCTTGGTATTACCTTAACTTCAGATATATCGTGGGGAACACACATACAAAACATATGCAGCACAGCATTAAAGAAACTAGGTTTTGTTAAGCGTATAATTGGATGGTACTCGGATGAAAAAGTAAAAGAGATGCTACTTCTGGTTAGGCTACACCTCATATACGCCGCGAGCATTTGGGACCCTGGTCATAAAGATTTAACCAAAAAAATTAACAAAATCCAAATAAAAGCAGCACACTACGTTAAAAACTGTTACGAACGAACATATAGTGTTACACAACTGTTAGAGGCATTAAGGTGGGAGCCCCTATAGACTCGGAGGCTGCATGCTAGGCTTATGCTGCTTGAGATATTCAGAGCTGACGTGTTTCAGAGCGACACAGAGAATATTATCATGACGCCTCACTACATTTCTAGGTCTGACAGATGCGATAAAATAAGAGAGATACTCTGCCGAGCAGATAGGTACAAAAACTCGTTCTTTCCGCGCACAATAAGTGACCACAACAAAAACTGAGCTCCTCCAAATATACGCCCATAGGACATGTCACCATTTCACCTCCAAAAATGTAACATCTTTGCACACCCCCTGCCACACGCCCATTTGGCGGCTTGTGGGGTATTATGTAGATGTAGATGTACACGCATAGAATGCACCAGACGATGCCTGCATCTGAAATGTTGTTGCATATGAATGGTTTGGTGCCAACCAAACTTATCTATGGTGTGGTTTAAATAACCAGCCATGTAAAGGGATGGAAAGTACGTACACGTCGGATAATTTCACTTGTGTCAGACTGTAACCAAGAACAGATCATGAGAATAAAATAAGGGAAATAGATTGTAGAACAGAAAGGCTTAAAATTTCGATTTTCATGCTATCAATAAGAGACCAAAATGGCTACTCTAAGACTTTAAAATGACCTAGTTGACAGGTAGTGTTGCTGATAAATTCAAAGGCCTCCTAATACATGTTCATAAATCTGCCGATTATTTCTAACTGCATATTTGGCATGTTTCATGCACGACTCTTGTATCACGTTTACATAGTTCCACTACAGTTACGTACTTTAGTTCTTTACGTAAGGTACGTACATTCTGTAGTATTTGCAGCATATACATCGTTTGGTGATGTCGGTAAAGGTTAATTTCTTCACTCTGGTTCATTTTGGTGATAAGTCACCCCCTGACATACACTTTTGTGGTGGCTTGCAGGGTAATTAGTAGAGGTAGGAGAAGTATAAGTATCCAAAATCATAATAATTTAAGGGTATTTCATCAAAATCGGACAAAAATTTTTGCGACAGCAGATAATTTAATTCAATTACTTAGTGGATATCGATTTCAAATATACTGTGAAACAATTAATAAGCGGCCACTTCCGGACGCATGAAGTAATGGGCGCCTAAGAAAGTGACCGCTGAAGAGAGGGGAATTATACATTGCTTATAGTTATGGGAAATTCATACCGTAACGAAGAAATCGGACGCTAAGTGGAGAAGGCCGTGGAGGCAGGATTCACTATCTACATAATATTGCTCTATAACCACACGTTTAGGGTCAGCAGTAAGTTATTCCTGATTACTTCAAAACCAATATGGGGTTATTGCAGTGGTTATGTTGACAGGTGTCTGGTAAATTCTAAGAGCCTCGTCACAGCTTCTCCCGAGGCCGGAAATTACTCATTTTTGTCGCCATTTAAGGAAAAAACTGGTGCCGAGGCAAAATGTCTTGTCGAATGTGTTGTCGAATGTGTTGTCAAAAACAGCGGGAAATGTATTTCATACCACTGTGAAGTGCCAGATCACTGCGTTGAAAGACTTCAGTGGCTGAGACCAAGAGATAAATTGATTTTTTCGGTTCAAGGTTCAATCACACGAATGCCTCAATCCGATGTCATCGAATCCAAGCATTTAAAAATTGATATTATCCGGCATTAAGTGCAAAGATAACATGCTCATTTATGCGAATAAACTCATTCTGGAATTCCCAAATCCAGGGAGAAATTTTGAAGACATCCACTAGTGCGGCAAACACGACAAACATGAAATAAATAGAAATTTCCAAGATAAAGAATTGGTCTGGTGCGGGAATCAAACTTCGGGCATTTGGCCAATGCGCAGACCACCACGGTACGTAGTTCCAAATAGGAATTTTGGAGGATACAAGGGCCATTGCAACTTGTCCTTGAGGTCCATTATAGATGGTATAGCAGAGGAGAAGGGGTCTTCGAAAAGGACTCAATAAATCCATACTGTACAAAGCTATGTCGAAGATATTCATGCTTGCCAAAAATATGGCGATGAAAATGTCATAAAATGACATGAGAAAAAATCGGCCGAGAATCGAAACGCGAGCTTTTAGCATTCCGTGCCAATGCGAGATCACCACATAACTAGTTCCCATTGAAATGCTGGAGTACACTAGATAACTAGATGTTTAACCCCACCGGTGATTTAACAAGGGATATTCTACAATTTAAAACATACTTTACCTATTTAAATTCCAACCCCACATTTCAACAAATATCTTGCGCTTCGTTTCAATAAACTCAAGACTTGAAGAACTGTTTGAGAACAATTGGTTTCGGGTATGGACCGGAGGATACCGATTTTATACAACTTTATTTTCCACCATCGACCATCTCACGCGACCCTACCAATGGCGTGAAAGGTATCGAGCAAAATCTCCAGAAACTTATATCTTTTTATCCACATGAAGCGCAAACGCTTCGTAGGGATGGCCCGTGCCGAATAAAAACAACCTTTCCACTTTCACGGCTCGAATAAAAAATATTCCGACGCTTCAGAAAAGATACGGCAGGAGTAGGCAAAATAAAATGGTAGACAGTTTACGCTGACGTCCTTAAGAGAGAGAGAGAGAGAGAGTGAGGAAAGAGACGAAGGGTTGAAGAGGGAAAGGAAGGAGAAAAAGGGCAGGATTGGTTATTGGCATCGCTTTATTGCACCGTGGGGCTTTTCTTTCTGATGCGAGTGAAAGGGTTTGGACTTGCTGTGAAGGAGATGTGCGCTCATATCTACAATGCGGCCCCCAGATGAACATATAGGCCTTACATACGGTTCTCGCATAAACATGCATGTCCTATACACCCCTGTGTAGGGAAAAGGGTATGGCAAACAGAAAAGGATTGAAAATAGGAACCAGGGGAGGAGAGTGAAAGAGAGTGACTGCACGATATGGAAGGAAAATAAAAGAAGAGTGGAATGGTGGGAAATATGGCCGTGGGAGAAATATCGGAAAGGAGTATGCGAGGGTAGGGGAAGCATAAAACTGTGGAGGAGGAAGAGAGTGTATGCTGGGGTCATGAAAGTGCGTGGACGAATAAAAACTGGAGCGCAAGGACGCACAAATGAAGGTCACGGTAAACTTCAGGGCCCAGTTTCAATATCGACGATATTTACGAATTCACGAGGACTGCGCATCGTAAATATTTACGCGCCAGCTGACCTTATCCTGTAGCCGCAAATTGGGTGCGTCCCGATATATTATTTGTAGACTTTATTTCCTTAACTCATTTATAAATATGAGGTCCATCATCCAAGAAGCATACATTAATGACTGTCTAGTAAACAGAATGGCAAAATAGCCCCGCGTTACATTTATGATTACGGCAAAATAAATCTAAGCGTCAATTTGGATTACACAGAGTACTCTTCCCTTGTCTCGTTTATGTGTGGAGTCCATGCTCATGAAGCTATTCATCCATTTATTGCTACACGCGGAATTCATTTCTCCTCTTTGAACAGCCACCTGACTGAATATAGTGAAACACATTATTAATTTCTGTTTTCAGAAATCCTAGAGTATACGTATAAGGTTAGTCGTTGAGAGTAAAAATATTTCAGGGCAGTTGTTAGCCGTGATTTCAATAACAATTCTTTATTTGGCTACGAAAGCGGACCACCAGCCTCCTCATGGTGTACCTGGTAACGGCTCTGCCGGCCAATGGTGGACGTCTGCATGTGGGGCTAACCACCCCACATGAAGTTTCATCACTAGCCATTTTTTAACAGCTGAAGGAAATTCCGATTCTCTGTCTTTCTTTGCCATCTCCTTTGGCAGAGTACGAAATAGTTTTGGCCCCAGGTATAGATACGGATGACAAAAAATTTCGTTCTTTGGCCTAGGTATTTTAAAGCCCGTCTCAAGTCTTATGTA
Source organism: Ceriagrion tenellum (assembly GCA_963169105.1). Classification (NCBI taxonomy): domain Eukaryota; kingdom Metazoa; phylum Arthropoda; class Insecta; order Odonata; family Coenagrionidae; genus Ceriagrion; species Ceriagrion tenellum. Next base: position 108,542,393 of record OY720639.1, read on the forward strand.
AGATGTTTTTTGCTTGGCCTTTTCGCCGCCACTTAGATTGTAAATTAGATTGTAAAAGACTCTTAGCACTTTACAAATGAATACGTGCCTTAATGGCAGTATATTTAGTTTTATAAAGAGAGGGAATGAGTGGCTTTTTCTCGACGACCGCGTAATAACCCTGACAACCCTTTTTTGCGCCACAAGTAAAAGTTTAATGGTGTTAAAGTATGCTCCACCCCAACAAGTAATTCCATATTGCAGTCTAGAGTTGACATGAGCACAATACACAAGTAGGATAGAAAAATAGTTTTAATACCGGTTTATGTGTTTTTGGAATGCTTGGTTTGAGTATAACTTAATTAATTCCCAATTAATAGAAGCACATAGTGTTTATTATTTAATCTACTTTAATTTTAGCTAGATTCTCTAGCATAAAAAAGTGTGTTACTTACAAGATTCGTGACCTAAATCGCTCTCCTTTTGTTCCCAACAATGGCAATTTGTATTTATGCATCCCTACGTTTGCGTAAGAATATAAAAACCGGTATTTCTAAAGTAATTTATTAAATACCTCCGAGTATTCAATATTAATGCCTAATTGTGTTAAACGCCATTCTCGTATAATGTAAGTCAATTTTTATTAAAAATCAACATAGCATAATTAATTTATTTGGAGCAAGTTTATAAAATCTTCTTATTTTGATCAGAAATATGAGGCCCAAAAATTAAATAAATAGTTGCTGGTCCTTGGTGAGCTCATATATTAGTAAATACATGCGTACACATTTATATTAGTTTCATTTAAAAAAATGCAGAATCAGGACTTATAAACGAAACTTTCTGAGTAAAATGCATGGAAAAATAAAAGAAAAATACACTCAATCGATCCTAGTTGATAAATTGCTCTTTCCATTTATCTATATTTTTCGTTACGAGGAATGAATTACTTCACGCCTTGGAATGTATTTTCCCTTTGGGAAATTATGAATTTTTTTTGGCTTCAAGGCTATCGTCTGCAAACGTTGGATGTTAGCAAGCAGCAAAAGGGGAGGTTCTTTATCTGCGAGTACGCGACATTTCTGAAGGTCGCGGAGGAAGAGGTTATAGATTCCAAGGGAGAATGATGGGGTAAATGTGAACTAATGGGGCGCTAATCGAATGCGGCTGGTACCATAAAAAATATAAAAGTGGAAGCGTCTGGGAAGAGGGGAAGGAATCGCAAGTGGGCGTCACGGGAGGTGTGATAAAGGGTGGCAAGAGAAATGGCGGGAAGGGGGAATACCGTGAACAAGTCTGCCCCTTTCGGAAAAAGGCGGAGAGGGAAGGTCGTCGCTCCCTTCACAAACAGAGGAAATGTCTCGTGAGAAGGGTTCAGTTTGAGCGGCGGTATTAAGAAATTCATTGCCTAGAGAACGTAAAGGGAATCCGAATAAAATTAACGAACCATTTCAATCCCTATGGAAAAAAATTTTGAAGAACATAGAAAGTGGTAATGAACATTAAATTTGAGGGACAAGCCAATGGAAAGGTAGCCATTCGATCACATGAAGGTGGTTCGTTTATTAAAAAAATTAACATGGAAGTAAGGATTGAAGTTTTACGTTTCATCAACAGGTTATTGAAATGGTCAGAAAAACGCACACAGTTGCAAAATTTAAGTTTGCGAAAACAAGATGCGAAAAAGCAAAATGTGATAAATAGATATTCTATACCATATAATTAGAGAAAAATTAAATTATAATAAATGATGAGATAATTTGTTATTATTTGGCTTAATTTCTTATAATATAACCGAGATGAGTTGGCTTGATTAGCATCAAGGTGGTAGGTCAAAGGTGGTGCGAATCTAATCGTAATACAAACACTTCATTTTAGTATGCGTATTTACCTAAGGTTTAAGGCTGAGGTTTAAGACAAAGTGAATTCGGTAAAACCTAAAGTCAGAGTATCTATTGATGTTTCACCCACCTAAAGAGAATATATATGAGCAATAGCAATATTTGGTCTGACTTGGCCAATAAAATTTTGAAAACAAATTTAGGAGAGAAATACTGTGCTTTACTCACGAAAATGGATATTTATAGAGAAATACTGCACATTGGGGAGAAAAGTACCGCCCACAAGGAAGAACAACCATTCTAACACCCAGAGCTCCACGCTAATGGAAGTTTTGCTGTTTTTATTTCTTTTTATAATATTATGTTGATGTGTAACTAATTAAGCCATGCAAGACCACTTAGATGAGGTCAATTTTTTTACCGGTTCCTTATTCTTATCTATAAAAAAGATAGTGTGATTGTGCGGACACTTATAACTACTAAATCACTGTATGAAATGATGTAAAACTTTGTAACATGATTCCTTATGTCACTCGGAAGGTTTATGGCTACTTTTTGTTTACCTAATGGTCTCCGGTTTGACTCCAGACGAGTAAAAACGTTTTCATAAGAAATACATGTTAAGATCGTTTTTCTGGCATGCAGACATTTTTTCATTTGCATATTTAAATTAGTAACAATAATTATACAAAGTTGTAACAAAGACCATTGGAAAGAATAATAAATAAACTTTTGTATTATTGCTATTGATTTTTGTTTTTCAACTTTTTCCCTTTAAAGTTTGAAAAAACAATCATATAATTGCTGAAAATTCAGCGTTTTTATGGTGCTGTCCCCTTGACGACCGATAGCAATGTTGAGGCTGAACCTCATATAGATATATGGTAAATATATGCCCAGAAAGTATCAGTTAAAATAGAAGAATCCATAAAATTAATAAAAAATACATTATGAGCGATATATTTCGATTGCTATTGATAGTTTTGATCATGTGAATCGATTATTCAAAATAGCCGTTGCCATGGTCCACCAACAAGCTTTACTTTGTACAACGATATCCAAACATGGCTCGAAAAAGAAAGGTTTCAATTTGTAGAAGGTTTTCTGCGGTCAAGTGATAGAGTACAAAATAAAATAGCGTAACTACTCAGCAACATGAGGGGAGACTCTCTGACCAGCTAGACAGATTGGCAGCTTTGCACAGAAATCAGACAGACTTGAAAAATGAAGACGGGCAACGGCAACAACGAGAGAGGAACGATGAACTTAGGAATTGCGAAACTGCACGGCTGCGCTCTACACAAATGGAACGTAATCGTACGGAAATTGTTAATTCAAGGCAAAGATCGGAAGTCGATTTGCAGGAAGCACCGTTCCATTACAAGCCTGAAGTGGATTATGATTCACATACAAATATAATCATTGGTGATATGGATTCGATTTGCCACAATAGTGAAGCTAGAAAATTTTCGAATGAACCTGCATGAATGTGCTGCAGCAATAGGAGAGTGTCTCTGCCATGACTATGAGAATCTCCAGAGCCAAAATACTAGAGAAGGCAACGAGAGAGTTAGTTATAGGTAGAAAACTAAATCTAGCTAATATTTAAAAATCTAATTCTACTAATAGATAAAAATGTAATGGTTTCTGTGTGTCTGTCTACTGCTCCATCGCACAAAAACCACAGAACCGATTGAGACGAAATTTGGCATGTGGATAAAAAATGTATTTGGTCATAAAAAAGGCAATTTTAAAAGCCTTTAGGGCCCTCAAGAAACCCCTGTAGGGCCCTGGTGGTTCATGATAAGCATTGGGCTCGGTACAGTTGTTTCATTTTTTACTTTTTAACAGTATTTTTACTCATGATAGAGGGCTGAGGTTTCTTTATCGGATAGCTAAATAAAGAAAGTTTCTAATTCTTTCAATTAATTTTCTTTCCTCCTTCGCATTTGTCTGAAAATTATGTTTTAGCTAAACAAATCTCACATTTTTCTTTGAAATCAAAAAGAGCATATTTCCTTGACAACCAAAGATTAGATTTTCAAAGGCTATTTGCGCCTCTGGCATTTAAATACAACGTTAACCTGCAAGCCCATGATAGCACATAGAAATAAAATCTGTATAAGAAGGGCAAGGAATCCCAAGAGCTCCATGATATATTACTTCGGGGGCTAATCGATAAATTTTATGTATACTTTCAACAAATACACTCTTCAATGTCTATTCTCAAACTATCTCTCATAGAGACCTTGCATGCATATGAGAGAACACTTGCGTAGTAAAAGTTACACATAAATACCCTGGTATCAGCGTCTCTAATACAACGGACACAAAGTACAAGATCAGTTAGGAGCTCCTCAAATGACCACGCTGAAAGTATTCTTCAAGCTTTGTCAGTAGGGTTTCCCTATATAAAAAGTTCACTTTTCCGCGCCCTTTGAATTTCAACGGGTCCCTTACGCTAGTTTTCATTTACATTTTTCTATTTATTTCACTTACAATAAAGTCTCAAAAATCCGAGCTAATACGAACTGAGATCCCATCCGGCAATAAAAAACTTGGATAATACGTCAAATGAAAAAAACAAAGACCATAAAGGGTGTTTTTTTATGCTCAGGGCCATTTCCAAAGTCATTGTGTGCACTGAGTCCGAATCTAGTCACAAAAATTGTCCATCGCGTCAGAATTTTGAGATATCCTTACATTAAATGTCCAAAATGGAAAATTGTAGGTCTTTTTGAGCTAGAATATCTCCGAAACCAGAAGTGATAGAGTGATTCTGCAAAAAACGGTTTCCAAGTCTGCATCAAAAACTGTATATAATGCAAATATCACTACATTTACCAGTCACGTAGCTTACGAACTCAGATCGATGTGAACTCTGACCAATCTGAACAGCCAAAGCCAGCCGACTCGAATTGCCTGGTTTACCAAAGAGAGAAATCGATTGAAATATCGATCTGAATCATATCGATTTGAGATCACAGAGTGGCAGAAAAAGTGGGTCGAGTTAGCCCGCTTCTCATATCGATCCCACTTGCCCGTTGCGTTTACCATACCGAGCTGAAACGGTCAATTCGATCTGAGTTCGATTGGTAAACGTAGTGTATGAAACATTGAACAAAAACAATTGTTAGAATAATCTGTATTTTATATTTCAAATTTGTACGTTCATAATTATAGTATAGTTGAGTATAAGTAAAGTTGTTGATAGTTACCAAGGTAATACAGGTTATGGTAACAATAGTTGTTCTAGGTTACATAATAGTATTCTATGCATTTTTTAAAGCAGAGTTCAAATCCGTATGCAGAATATACTATCACCTTTGGTTTAGGTGATATTCAATCTCAAAAAGGGTAGAATATCTCAAAATCCTGACGTGATAGTCAATTTTTGTGACTGGATTCGGATTCTACGCACAAAATTACGTCAGAAAAGGGCTCTTCGCATCAGAAAAGCATTCGAGACCCTAAAATTTGCAGGCCTACGTAATTCGTGATATGAATACTTTGTTTTCATACCACACCGTATTCCGACGCATATTCACATTAAAATAAATTACTTTTAAGTAGTTGGTAACTTCTTAAAACAAGATATTTTTCTTTCCCTAGTAAAATATTGGCTCATTGTCCTGAAAAAGTTCTCTGTTTTTTTTACAAATATCTACCTGTAGTTGCAAAATATCAGCAGCGATGGAATCTTCGAATTAGCTGTTTATCCCGACAAAACAAGCTTAGCACGTTCTGATAATACAATCAAATATTAAATTACTGTGCACAAATGACTAGCTCAATAATTCGGTGATCTAACTAAAACCTACCTTGGATAATACGGAACCTAGGCTGCTCGGGACCCGCAGAATCGGGTGACTCTTGTATTATTTTTTATGACAGCAGGTAAAAGAGTGGAGGTGAAAGGAAAAAATGTGCGAAAGAAAGAGAAACGGAGAAAGATGAAAGTGGGTGGAAAAGAGCAGTACATATAAGAGCATCACGAGATAGTACGAAGCACTTCGTGGCGGGACGAGGGGGGTCGCGCCATGTCTGTGCACCACGGCTGTGCTGAGTGGTGGTGAGGTCGTGGAAGGGTGAAAGACGGCAAGTGAAGCGAAACCATGAATATTAATGAGCCGCTAATGGACAGTCCTTTCATTCACGGCCTCAATCGACGCCTTCGACCGCGGACCTAGCAGTGAGGATGTCGGCGAACCATTTCCCAGAACCTTGGAAGGGTCAATTTCCATCCCGCTACCTCGAAACGCAATTTCCAGACGGAGTTTCCTTACCACAGAAATGGAATGAACCGCGGAACAAACAAAATGGAATTTCATTCAGAATCCCAATGTAAATATCTCAAGAAGAGTATACTTTTTTGGCAATAGCTGAATGCACTCTTCACACAACAATTCGTCGGCGGCAATATATTCAGAATATTTAAGAGGGTGATTGTGAAAAGGATCAAAAGTGATTAAAGATTGTCACTTCTCTCTACGATTATTTCATGAAATTTAAGTTTGATAATTACTAAACCGAGCTGTATAATGTTTGTATGAAGAATCTAAAATTGACTTTTCGGAATATCAAATAACGGGAGAAGAATAAATATCCAGACTTCCCCGTATGAGCTACACACCCACGTGTACCACGCTACGTACCAATTTATTTCTGTCAGTATATGCGGTATGTACAAAGGTGAATGTCTTTCACGAATGGAAACAGAGTTAAAGAGTACAAAGTTGAAAAATCTAAAAATTTCTAAGGTGGATAAGCACGAAACATTTCAAATTTAATAACTCGAAACTTTAACGGATAACAGAATATTTCAAACATCAACACGAGCCGGGTTTTGATGGCTAAAGATGATGCTTAAGGTAGTGCGAGCGAGATAGTTCCCTAATCATAATAGAGACCATATTCGAATTATACGTTTTCATTTCACCAGCTGTGAGAGACACAAATTAAATATTGCATTATTAATGGTGCAAGTATAGTTTTAGTTGATATGAGTAATATAGTTTTACATGACATAAATTGTAAGTAATCAAATGAAAATATCTAAATAAGTCTTTTACTTAACTCATTTGTTTCATGCGGTACGTTTGAAACTCCATCAAATCGGAAGGTTTATTGTAATCCTAAAGAATTTACTGCGGTGACAATATAATTTATACTCAAAAATAGTTGAGGAAACACACAAACTACACACTGCTGTTTTTTTGACGAAATCTAAGTGCAGGAAATTCCTCAATTGTTAAATTACGTCTCTCAGGAGTGCATACACGTACCATTTCCCATGTAAAAGGGCTGGTATTTTTTGGCAAATACCTCGGAAAGTACTGAGGTAAGGGGTTAATTTTTTATGTCAATGGAAGGGTGATATATTTTTCTTTAAAATGAGACCAAATTCATTGATTTCTAGGTAAAATGATATATCGCTCAAGCTACCTCTCAAGTTAATGCATTTTTGATGGAGCACCACAAAGTTAATGAAGTTCGAGTTTTATTATAACAAAAAGTTTCACCACGCAGTTTGGATGCACACACGCATTAATTCGTGCAGTCAATATGATAAGTCGCAATGCATTGATCAAAAGAATGCATTATGTTTCGGCAATACACCAAGCTGGTGAATGGGCTGCACCTTGGGGCATTAATTCCGTGGGATTGTCGCGAAAAAAAGCTAGCCCTGTTCTGAAAGAGTGGGCTAGTCTTGCATAACGTCCCTTTGCCTGTTACAATAGTTTCGTCGACTGGTTATATGGAGTATGTGATCGAGAAATGAGGACATAAGCACCATTTAGATGGGTGAGAGAAGAGTTACGAAGGGAATGGAGGAAGATTGGAGTAAAACTCGACATCTGCATCACCCAGAAATTAACCAGTGTAAACAAGGAGACCACAGTTGTACGCCTTATCTGACGGGTGGACGGTTGCTAACAGGCTGTCTTTTCGTCTCTGGCACACTTGTGTTTATATTACATGAATCTGTTAAAGGTGCGTAAGAAAGATATCTGATGCTATTACCCTTTCTAGTTCATATTTTGGTACACATAATTAACATCTATCATGTAATAGATCCGTATTGGAAGTATAAAAACGGTGTCTTAATGATTTAAATTAACATAACTTTCAGTTGCAGCACAACCCCGTTTTTGATGTTGAACGTTGAAGATTACGTTTTCAACGTCTTTTTTTGAAACCAGCTTGGAACGAGTTCTTTGCTTTTGAGGAATAAAAAAGTAACAATTTATCATTTCTTAACTCGTGCATCCGAGCGGCCAAGAATTCCATTGCACCTTTCACTACGTATCACTTTTCTCTAATGCATCACACAATTGAGGATGCTCAGCTGTACAAACAAAATATCTCGAATAATTTTTAAATAATCAAGGTTTCCTCCACAATTTTTTATTGAAACAATAGAAATCCGTATCTGGGTTAAAAATTATGATCATAGTCCTCTGATAGCGCCGTCAACCTCGTGAGACGTACTCTGTGACATGTACGCGAACAACATCTCATTTCTGCTTCAAGTCTCTGCTCACGCACATCCACTTCATCATCGACCTCATGCATGAAGGGACGGGGAGTATCGTGCATTCATGGATGAGCGTTGGTGGAGACGCTACAAACTTCCACAGGACTGCAATGTGTGTCGCGCAGCGCTGGAGTGGTTTTGTGCGAGAGATGACAAGTGCCACGCAGAATGTCACCGCGCGGACGATTTGAAATCGGAGATGGGAGGCCAATAAGCGTTGCCAACTTCTGAAGCGTTAATTCCAGGAGAATTCCATTAAAAGAGTAAGAAATTTTGAGAAATATCGGGAGGTGATGAAGAACACTTGAATAAATCTCTTTATTTTTTTAGATGTCCTCCCGCGTCTGCACCCGTGTTGATACGGAATGAAAATTTTGGTTCGTGTCATTGACCTAATACCTTCTTGGCAGGCCCGGTGGTAGAACTAGTTGATAATTATTACTGTTAGGCATAGGAATGGAAGGAAACTTGTCACGTTCAACTTTTCTCCCATAATGTCGTATTCTTAAAAAAAATAATTACTCACTGGTGTCACATATATCTGTTTTATAATTCGACGTTCATCATTCTTTAAACATGGTCAAATTAACGAAGGATTTTCTTTTAAAAAATATTCAAAATAAACCATTAAAACAACATTATACTATCATCAAAATTTTATGTTAACAAAGGAATATAATGATTCCTAAATTTTATTACCAAATACAAAATATACTAATCATTTAGAGTTCGGCTACTTTCACATATTTGGTCTTAAATGTAGCAATTAATATGAGAAAGAAAGCTGTTGATACAAGATTGAAAAATCTGCCAATTGGTATTTTAAATTAAAGCAAAAGGAAAGCGGCACACTCCAGGTGAGTTGGCAACCTTGGAGGCCAATCTGCTGTTATGCCGGAGAGGTAAGAGAGAAGGAATAGCTGAACGCAAACAGTAGCATTAGTATGATTGAGTGGATATCGCCGAGGCCCGGCATGGACACTGGCGTTGACAGGAACAACAACACGAAGCAGCCGGACTGAAATCAACAGTGGAGAGGCATTTTCGATTGGAGGGCAGTGAAAAGTGACCTGGTACGTCACTCTATTCAAGGAAGATGCCTGGAAAAGAGAGGATAAAAAGACTTTTTCCATAAGAAACTGGAATTCTAGTTTGAAAAAACGGCGATTTGTGAGGATACCAGCCATTCAGTAAAAATATATTTTGACTACACTCAGACATCAGTGATAGCTACAATTAAATGTTTCTGTAGCAAAGATTCCGGTAAATGGTACCTTACAATGGATAATTTTGTCAAAAAAATGTAGCATTTTAAAAAATTATTTTCATATTGTTCCTCGTTTGATGACTTATGTTGCCTCTATATCTCCTTCGCAATTTACCGGGGCTATGAGTACCAATATTATTTTAAGTTCTCTGCAAATAACGAGAAAGATGATAATTGACCCATAGTCCATAGTAGTATTAAATAGGCATTACTGGAGATTCTGCAAATATCATTTCACTTATTTTTCAGCAATTTAACATCGATGTTCCGTCAGGCACATGACTGTCGACGGAACATATGTAAAATTAAGCAATAATATAATATTTATTCTTCTTTTACCAACAAACTATAGCAGCTCAGACTCATATACTTAAGAAGCCATCAACAGAAATGTACCTTGTTAAAAAAATAACAGCAAAAATAACGAGAAAGATGATAATTGAACCTGAGTCCATAGTAGTATTAACTAGGCATCACTTGAAGTTGTTCACTACTTTTGAAATTTCAGGTAACACTTTGATTTTGGCAGACAAAACAGACCCATAATTTCAGTGTAATCCAAACTTTTTCGAGACACCGCCACCTTTTTTCTATAAACCATTATCCTGTGCCCCCAACCATAAGCAAAGCATAAGCAAAGTAATGGACTACATGAACAAAGCAAGATGCATATAAAAATAAAGCTAAAATAATTACGATTAAACCATTGATTATTTCAAATACAACAGAGAGGTGGTTTACTCATCCCCGGACATGTATATTAGGTATGGGCCCAGCCTACAGCCCCCAAAGAGGGCACACTGCCCTCCAGGGGGAAGAAGCGCCCACTCTGGGAACCTCCGCATTAATTCATTTGAAATTTCATTCAGCTACTATTTTTAGGTTAATAACTTTGACTTACTGTTGGCCTACACAAGAGAGCAGCACTTGTAATTACTCTTTCTATTGTTTTAATTGTAATATGAAACTGTGAAAAAATGTTATTTGGGTACTAAATCACCTAATTCGTAAGATTTAAATTAATATATATATAGAGGCACTAAATGTTTGAACAAAGATGTTATTTTAAGTGCAAGATCAACTAATAATAATCTGAAGAACTGCGCATAAGAATGATCGGTTGCAAAGCATAAATTGTGATAAGCGTTCATCCTCATTATACTCCAAACTCTGGAAACATTTCTCTATCTTAAAAGGTCTACCATTGAAATCAGAAAATCCAAACGCATAACGTTGAACTGAAGCTAATGCAACCATAGCACCTATAAGAACCAAATTGATGAAATAAGGTGCCACGTTGACTTTCCAATGCGGTCTCCTCGGTGCTTGACATCCATGGGGATTTAACATTTATTTATACATTCCATAGTTTGAGGCCCAACTATGTGGAAGTTGAATTTCACAAATGAAAAAGTAACTTTCGTTTCCTATTATATTCTATTTATTATTAACAGATTTATTTTCCTGGTACAGCATGTTTAGACAAGGCCATGTTGCAAGACAAGACATATTGTACCAGGAAAATAAATTTGTGGAAGGAAACAAAGTCACTTCTTCATTTTTTTACAGTTATTCTTTATTTGGTCTACATCATCAAATTCATATCTCTAGTTTGTAGTAGAGTAAAATTAGCTGGGTTTAAGGTCACTTTTAGTTGGATTAAACGTTTATATAAGTTCTATTCTGTGCAAAATAAGACATCTGCTGCAGATCTGAGTGTCCGGCGCCCGCCAACCTATCGTCTCCTCCCAATCTCCAAAATAGTCTCTGGATCCGCGAGATCCGACACACCTCACTTGAAGGTAGTGTGGCCAATCCCCCTCTCGTTGGATCAAATATATATACATGGGCATAAATATTCCACATCAAACTTAAAGATTTTGCAATTTAGAGTAAAATCCAACTTTACGTTTATAGTAATCAATGTTGTTGTTTTTTTTAATTTCACGATTTAAAATATTTTAAGTTTTTATTATTCCATTGAAGGGTGATAAAAGATGCAAAGCAAACTTTGATACGTAATGTGGAAAAAATGGGAACAAAACGAATGATTCGTCTGTTGGAAGCTAGAGAGGGAAAAAATGGAATAATTGGCGATATGTGCGATTCAAATGGCATAGATAACCTCCGAGACGGTGACCACAAGTATATCATGCATAAGTAAAACGTAAAGTTAAATAAAAAAATTATATCATACGTTTAATACGATACGTATAAAATTATTTAGTAAGAAAAATAATCGGAAAATTCTTTAATAGCTCTCATTGATTTAAAAAAATTATCCAGGGTGTCCAATATGCAGTAACTTGAATATTTTACGCAAAATGGGTGATCGTACTGAGGTTTTATAAGGCCCAATATGAAAAAAAAACTTTTGCAGTCAATTAACCAATTTATTCCAACAATAAAATCAATCATTTTAAGCCATTCCTTTTCCCCGCAATTCATGCGGTGTTTCCAGATATTTCTTTAAGTAAAACCTTGAGTTGAGAATACGGAAATTCAAAGGGGGTCTCAACGAATAACGTCCGTTCCAGTCATTGGTATATACTCTCTGAATCCACTTTTCTCAGCATAATATGGAGCATTTTGCATACGGCGCCACGCTGCATTAACTGCGGAACAAAAGGAGTTTTTGCTTTTGGTGAAATGAAACAATGAGAAGTGCTCCTCCTGGACAAATCCAGTACAGAGGACAATTGTCTCTCCCACTTTTCCGACCACAACACCCCATTTGGGTTTCCGCTGTCTTACCCTGAACTCCTTGTCGTCACTGTCCGCTGCGTGCATACAATCGCACTCCTAACCAATTCAGACAAGTCGTACAGCCCGTTAAGGTTTTGGGAGCGTCGACGGTTAAGAGCATCCTGAAGCTTACGATTCAACCCTATGTCCATTATACAACTTTATTGGTATCCATACGAATAGTAACGTCATCATCGTCTTCTTCTGAGCCAAGTCCAGGCATATCTGACATAATCAAAGAACCACGGAACTGGTAGCAAAGTCACACAAGCTCAGACTTTGATGTCGCGTAGAGATTATTAACCAGTGTAGCTGCCCTGGAATTTCATAGCATTGCTATCAAAGCTATATTAACTTCATGCTTTTTATTCTATAATATACAAATCAAAGTGTGATTGTGCAGTCACTTATCACTACCAAACCACTGCACGGAATGACGTAAAACTTGAATTATTATATCACTAGAAAGGTTTATGGCTACTTTTTGGTTACCTAATGGTCTCTGGTTCGACTCCAGACAAGTAAAAGCGTTTCCATAAGAGATAAATGTATAGTTCGTTTTTCTGGCATGAAGACCTTTCATATTTTGCACATTTAAATTATAAATTATGGTTGCACAAAGTCGCGACAATAACCATTTGGAAGAAAAATTAATAAACATTCTTATTATTGCAATAAATATTTGTTTTCCAAATGCTCCACTTTAAATTTTGAAAAAAAAAACAATCATAAAAACTGCTGAAAAGTCAGCGTTTTTGGTACCCCCTTGACGAAGTCCCCTTGACGTCCGATAGCAATTTGTAAAAGCCGAACCTCATGTGAGTATGTGGTGAATATAGGCTCAGAACGTATTAATTGAAATGGAAGAATCCATATAATCCATTAGAAATACATTGTGAGCGATATATCAATAGAATGAGACACTCTCTCGGATAAATTTGTGGTAATTCATTTCTAAAATGGATTAATTGAAATAACTTTTACAAATAAAAAAGTTTTTTGTAAAAGTTATTTCAATTAATCCATTTTAGATATATCAATATATTTCGATTGCTATCGATAGTTTTAAATAATTTCATACTTTTTCACACTCGTTTAATTTAAACGGGTACCTTCCGCTAGTAGCAACTAAAAATATATTAAACTAATAAATTTCCAACTACGAATAGAAAATTGTAATCAAGCTTCAACCACCTTACATAGCCCTCCTCCAGCCCTGGCTGTCCAGGTGGTCATCAATCTAGTTGGAGTGGTTGCTGGAGCTACTCAACCTGAGATATGGCAGATGTGGAGATATTCCTTCTGCTATCGTGATTTCTTAGCATGAGTAATTTGGTGGCTAGTCAAATTCAGTTTAAAAAATTGGTAGAATTCCTCAGAAAGCTGAGCTGTGCCCTAAATTTTTTTTCTCTTGAAGACCAAAAATAAATGGTTGACCACCGCTCCTATAAATTTCCGATCCTCACGGCCGAGACACAAACAATGCCGCCCCGCTCAGCATCGCTTTGCACTCTGCAGATTGTTTTTCGGCGGCAGATTCCGTACTCTCCCATTCTCAGAGCGCCTCAAAACAACAAGTTAATGTTTCCGCGCGAAGAAATAGATTTATAGACGACCCTTGCATTTTATGACTACAGGGGAGGGTGTCGGGGACAACAATCAGGATAGTGGAAGACTGGGTGGAAAGAAAAGATGTGGGGAGGTTGACGGGACAGCGGGAGGGAGAGATTTTAGTGAAGATTTACCGGGACCGGAGAGAAGCGATGAAGACTCAGGGCTTGTGTGACACAAGGGAGGGAATATTAGGCGGAGCGGAGAAAGGAGTCGAGGAAAAAAGCAGTTTACTTAGATGGACGCGAGAGAGGGTGAGTGGCCGAGGATAAGGAACCCTGCAGATGGGGAAGGAGACTCGCTTGGTTCCTTCGAGGCAACTTTTTCCCCCTTCATGGGGACGTATAAAAGCCAGTAGAGGACGGAGAAGGTGTCACGTGGAATTTAAGTATGTTCCACGGTGACTGAGTCAGTCTGAAAAAATGAGAAATGCTACCTTTTCCTCCATGCCTTTTAAAATGAATCCGTCTCACTAATCGCACTTTTACGCCGTTGAAAAGTAAAAGTAAGACATAATAAATAATTAATCCTGTAAAAGCGTTTATAGGGGATAGGCGACACCTTCAAGTTACTAAGTTATTTTGATTTTATCACAATAGATTTTCATGAAATGAAGCCTGATACCGTCGAATTTATTAACTATTAATGACTGCCTATCCCAGCCCTTAGAAATGATCCATCGTCTTTGCTCATTGTATTTTCTGCAAAAGACGAACGAAATTAAAACTTACCTTATACTGGTGGATTATAGTCTACAATTTAATTTAATATAACTTAATAATGTAATAAGTAAATACTATTCATACTAATTTGTCCCTTCAAGGAAACTGTAATTTTCAAGAAATAAATGCCATTATTATGAAGAGTTTCCTCTATTAACCTTGCTGGATGATTATTGAATGAAACGGGAATGATTCAGTCTATTCATGAATATTATTAAATATTTCCACCAAGTTAAGCCTTCATCAGGGCAATGCATAGTCTGTAATTTCCTTCCGATCCCATTGCATATTTTTACTTTCGTTTGTTTTGTGGTACTATCATTTCATAACGTGGAGAATTATGGCTGCTATTCTGAATCGAGCAACGCTATTTCTGGCTAATGCTATTCCTTGCTCCAGATTAGCGTCAGAAGCGATTCTGAATACAATGCAGCTATCCAAGGCGTCGGTTCCGTAATGCTATTATTAATCCCGCCCCTTTGGGTATGAAAACCTTCTGGTACAGTAATTGGAAATTCAGGCAGCCAATGACGAGCGATGTTTACGTTTTTCACAAACAGCTGAGACCTTCGCCATGGATGCCGTGAGTCTGGTGCATGAAAGAATGTTTTCAATAAATAATCCTACTAAATTAATTAAATGCTGTCTTCGGATACTATTATTATACTTTATTTATTTCTGCATTCATCAGCTGATAGATAACTCTCTGATAATTTTAGATTTTGTGATAGAACGGGATTTCTGTTTAGGAAAGGCTGGCGATGTTTGTTATGCATACCTAATTGAACATATAACTGCTATCCGAGCTGGGATAACAATTTTAATTTCTATTATGATAGTTCACCTCACCATCGTTTAAAAGCATATTGTTTTCATGTATCTTTTATGTTAATTTTTTAATATTTTAAATTTTACAATTTATTCGAGGGAGCGAACGACGTTTGGATACATGAGACGTGCATGATCCAGCATAATCTTCAAAGTATACTTTCATTTGAAGTTATCATTGGATTTGTGACCTATAATAATCTAGTATTCTATTAAATTCATCAACTGATAGAAACATTTTGGAGAACCTGTGCGGTGAACGGAAATTCAGTTCAGTAAATTCTGGTGACTTTTGTTACATATTGACAAATAACGGATTACCATGCTGAGAGAACTATTTAAACACGTATAATTACAGTTCAACTCAAAATTGTAACAGAGCTTATTATTTTTATGTATCTGTTTGGTTGTTTATATTATTCTCACCACTTATCCGACTGAGCAGACGACGTTTGGATGCATACGAAGTAGGAATGATGATATATCAGTGTATCAAGGAAAGTGATGTGATGGTAAATATCAATTTTTTATCACGGATATTTGAAATGTATTATTGTAAATAGCCAGTGGGCTTAATAAGATGGTTAAACATCGCAATTACCCTCTCGAAAATCTTGTGGGACCGTTGGGAACTGTGAGGTTGGATGTGAATGTGAATATGGTAAGCAATATTTCGAGCCGACTTGTTTAAATAATACAACGGAAATGCTAGATACAATTCTTTACGGAGAGAGTGAATACTCATCCTATGCGTGTGAAATAGGTTCTTCTATTTTACCTAAACTTGTTATCCCCGGCGGAGAGATGGGAAAAATTATGCAATGCAAGAATAAAGCAATGAGACTCGGTCGAAAACAATACCATTCTACAATGAGAGGTACGGGAAAAGGCAATGTCAAGGAAGGTTTCCATTTTCATGCTTAAAGTCAACTTGGTTCAGGTTCAAAGAAGTTTGCTCACTTTTTCTTCCCGTCCAGCTTGGCACATTTGCCTACTTTTTATGAGAAGAATTTTTTATGTTTACTGGTATATACGTATTGACAAGTCAATCCTGCTAATATTTTTATGTATTTAGGAACACTTTTCAATGCATATTTTGCTGAATTCTCGTTAAATAACGTGTGATAAAGAATCAGGTGGCCGTTTCACTCGAGAATAGCTTGACGCTATTAAAATAACGTGGGGATCAGATCGTCGCCTAATACAGCGTCGCTCCCAGGCGTCAGTCTGAGTTCAGAATCGCAAATAGATGCGTTGACGCTATTCTTCGAACCAAAAGTGTCACTAAAGCTATTTTTGGCATATAGCTGTGCAGCTATTTCATTCAGAATCGCAAAAAGCGTCGGTGACTCTATTCTTGGGAAAATAGCGTCACGAAAGCTATTTTTGGCATATTGCTGTACAGCTATTTCATTCAAAATAGCAGCCTATATCTTGCAATTTTACCCTTGCTGTTTTGTTTCTTTGACATATCTTCTATCTACATGTGATTATAGAGGTTATTAGTTCATATACGTGCTCTGTCATTAAAAATTCCACATTCAACCCTCAACCTGTGCCACGTATCATTAAGTGTTTTATTTTCCGATATTAATCCCGAGCTCCGTTTTGAATACTTCTCAATCATCTCAGTCTGATGCATCATGTCTTTAGTATTTTCCGTGGCGAAATCCCTTTGCTAGCAAAGCTACGTAACTTTTGACAAGTATTTAGTCTTACAAAATATTTTTTAATTATATTAGATCCAACAGGTGGAACCAGTCTTTAATGTTAATTTGTCTCATGCTGACTAAAAAAACACTCTTGACAAATATAATTTAGACAAATTTTTGAATAATGTATTATTTAAAAAATTGTCGTCATTATAGTGGAAGAAGTTTCCAGAGTATTTAACACAGACAATTTTCCAGGGAACTCCTCAACTGAGTGGCACATCCACGCAATTTTTATAGTACTTAGTGTACAAGTTGCCCCTTTTTCCCAAAACTCATAGCAAATCCGCACTTATACTGTTCACTGAGAGATGTTCTATGGCATGACACAAGAAATTAACATTTCACGAAAACAAATCATCTTACTCAGGCACACACATGCAACATGCTGCAAAAGTTTACTCCGATTCTTGAAAAAGTTCTTATTACCTCAGATGAAATTCATAAAAGTCATTACGAAAAGTTCAACCTTCATAAAAAATGCAAGAAATGGCAAGATAAAGTTGGTATTGTAGGTCCTCTAATGTTCAAAAAGTTTTGCTACTGAATGATGCACCACTCAAACATCCATTGGGTGGCCAAATTTATAAAAGCCTGTTTAATATTTTTGCTAACCCTAGGTGAATTCATATATAGCCTTTTTTGGAATGAATTCAACCCGACCACTATAAGTTACGCAGATTTTCCCTTTTACTCAAAGGAGTGCCTTATAAAAAAAGGAGTTTTAGCATGCAGAGGGCTGTGAAAATGAGATGGTTGGCATAAGGGACAAGACGTTTGGGCTGCCTGTCTTTCTTTAACGCCTGGAGAACGTGCGTATCAAGGCAGAAGACAGAGGACCGGCTAGAGGCCGTCAAAGGGAAGAAACGGCTGCAGCTCTCTTCCCGAGCCAAATTTTTTTTCACCCTCCAAAAAGCTGGCGAAAAGAGGAAGCACGGCCCTCTACACTCAAGTATTTCTCATTCTCATGGAAAATAAGAGGAAAGGATGAAGTAAAAAAATTACCCCTTTTCCTTCTATTCCAACCTTCTTTTTTTCCTCCCAAATTTTATCTTTAATTGGAGACGGGATATGCCGCGGGGAGGGGAGGGGTTGGTTTTGAGAATTTTGGGGTGAGTGGCGGGAGGTGAGTGTCCTAGAGGGAAGATGGAACGTGTTTCGTTTGAAATGAAATTAATTTAATCATCAAGGCCCCTTCTTCTTGTTTGCGTCCATCCGCAAGAGTGATGGAGAGGTAGGGTGGTGGTAGCAGGGTCTGATTTTTCTCTCCTCTTTCCGCATTTTGGGACTGGGAAAATATACCCCGCTACCCTCCTTCGCGTCCGCCTTTTTCCCGGAGCCGCTTGTTAAATTATCCGCGCCCTGGAGATTAAAAAAGGGGTGGGAAGAAGATTTTTCATATTTTTTTGGCGCAGGGATATCGCACACCCTTTGCCAGGCTTTAGTGCGTTGATGTTTTACGGTGTCACTTCCCAGCACCCCACAGCTTTTGGATGTGCGAGATGAAGGATGAAATGTTGTCGTAAACAGTCATCCTTCCACAGGATTCAAACATGGATATGTAACAAACCGTCCCAACTAAAGCTAATTACAGCCATAAAATACAGTGCAACATATTGATAGCGTGGAATTTTCCTCAGCAGAGGAGATAGAAGTTTGGTAGCTGCCCAATAGGGTAAGATGTTTTGTAAATACCAAATTACGCGGGTTTCAGTGTGACACGGAGGATAATATTTTAACCCCAGTAACATCTTTTGCAGTGATGAAATGAGAATGAATCATTTCAAATTTGTTAGGCGTAAAAAATACCATTTCTCCAACACCATGAATAGCTATAAAAACAGTGAGTCTCTAATACTCTCCGTCAACATAGAATGTATTCACTATTTTCCTTTTCTATCTTTTTTATTTCATTTTCATCATCCCTTCCAACCATGGCCCATCCCACATTAACACACTAATGACAATTGATGGAAAAACCTCCCAAAGTTTAAACAGCATTAATTACTTTATGACGTAAATACCAATGGAAACAACACTACGAAATGCATCCAGAATCGACTCAAGACCAGTTTTAAGGTCAAATACACCGATTTTAAATTACTCATTAGTATACTGATTAGTAGAACCCTAACATTTAAGCTACTTTTAACATCATGAGGGTCAGTAGTAACATATGACTCTGAAGCTTGAACAATGACTCGGGCGGACAACAGAATGCTCTGTACATTGTAAAATGGATCTTCCGCAATATATACGGTCAGGTGTACAGCCTAGAAGACTAGAGAGTAAGGTACACTGATGGATTGAATAGCTGATCAAAGGAAAAAACTTAAGTGAGGTTTATCTAGGCACAGAAATTTGCACTGGTGGGAACATAGAGAATGCTTCGAAAAGAAATACCTAAACGGATGCTGAAAGGGCGGTTGTTTATCCAAAGAAGGTAGGGGTTTACGAGGAACAGATGGCTGCACCAAGGCAGTGAGACCTGGAAAAAATGGCACTCAAATCATGGCGAGCCAGGACGGACGGACGCCTGAAGAGTTATCGTGCAGCAGGCAAAGGCTCACACTGTGCTGTAGTGCCACCGGTGAAGATAGATTAGCCATCAAAAACTGTCCCGTGTAGATGTGTAGCGTTCCTTCAGAAAATCCCTCGTTTTATCGTCCTTCACATCCGCCTGATAACGTTATCCTCTCGTTTTGTTGCAACTCACTTTAAAGCTGACCGCGCTCAAGATGAACCATCTCTCCTGAGAAAGCGTGGCCTACTACCGGTTACTTATTTCTAAAAATGGACGGAATGTTCATTCTGTACACCAGCTCTAGAGGCGGCCACAAAACTAGATGACTTACAGATGATTCGGTCATCTACCAAAAAATAACGCCAAAGCGGACTTCAAGAATTTCTCTTAGCACCATCAACTCGAATTGTCCTCTGTAGAGGCCTTAGTTTAATTATAGTAAATGCACTGTAAAACATTTTTTCCAAAGAAAACACATCTACTTCAGATCAATAAAATAGAAAGATTTATATATATGCATCAGATGAAGTCCTATATACTGGGATTTATCATTACATAATACTTAACACGGGAAAACGAAATACGAATAGTATGCGGCGCAGCGTATTAGGATTTAATAAACAACTCGTAGGAATTCCGTTTAAAAAATCATTCAAATATTACTATCTAGTTACGTTACATCTCGAATACTTTCTGAAATAAAATATGTCAGGTGATGGTAGATGGTATGATCAGGAATCATATCGGGATTAGGTAAAAAAACCTAAGCCCGATATGATTTGATCGATAACAGAAAGAAGCACGGTAATTACGGAGTAGGTTATAACTTCAGATCATCGGACTTTCAGGGTGACATGGAGGGTATTCATGAAGTCCCGTACCATTTATCCAAAAATAAAGCAATAATATAAGTACACTGCCGAAAGAATAGTCCCAGTGATCTCTTCTTTCCACCCAATAGTAGTGGCTATAAAAGAGAAAAAAACGCGACTCTAATTGTTTCCACAAACATGCAATTCACTATCATTATATCCCTGTCCCATTCCACTATCCCCTCTCCATTCGTACAGCTGAAAGCCAATATCCCCGCGATACAAGCCCCAACGGTGGCCTTCAAAGTATTATGTAGAAATAGAAGACTAATATCTAGGTAAGAAAGCTTCATTTTTGCACGGGAATGTCACCTGCCTTTCGCCAGGCTTTAGTGTGTTGATATTTTACGATGCCACTTCCAAGCACCCTCCAGCTTTAAGATGTGCGAGATTAAGATTAAATGCTACCCGAAACATATATCCTTTGAAGGAGGGGTTAAAGGACTGATAGTCAAAAGTGGAAAAGTGTAATCTCAAAATATGTCTTCTTGAATGCTTGCCATTTGCCCTACCTATCAAACACAGTCCTGATTCCGAAAGCTCTCTTTAAACACTTATATCGAATATGCCCCATAAGTTCTCTAAAGTTTTCTAGAAAGGGTGGAAATACCAAAATTTGTTTGCTTAGCGAATGCAGAGCCCAAACTAAGGAACTCTTTCAGGAACAAGTGAAATAATTTATGGCAAAATAAAAATAATTTCAATTAGTTGCTGACTAGAGACATTGAAATATTTATCATGAATCTTTGTAGTAAAAAGGTTAATTGAATTAAGTTGTATTTTAGCTCAATGGAAAAAGGAGGATTTTTCTTTCTCAAAGTTTTCAATGATTCAAGGATGAGCGATTGAATTTCTTTGAACTTCAATTATGGCGTAAATCTACACTTTAGAAATCACTTTCGCACTCATTTCCGCTTGATATATGCTTCACACAAAATTTTTGCCGATTGGCACATATCGTCCACGCAAGAAAGATTGAATATGGAAGAATAGGACAATTTCTTACTCAGGGATGTATCGTATACCTTTCAGGTGGCCGTTGTGCGGTGACATTTTAAAGATTCACCTAACAAAACCCCCTAGCTGTTTAAGCGTGCTGGATAAAATATGAAATAACGTCATAAATATGTTTCTGGAGGACCGCGAGGGTAATGGAGGAAATATCTCGGAAAATAAATCATTAATGCTCTTACATACTCTACCACTCATTAATTCTGTAGAATCGAGGTCACTGAAAAACCGCCCACGTTAATGCAATACGTAGGACCGGGCTAAATTCAGGGTAAAAAAACCTAATCCCGAGCATAACTTTTTAAAGGGTATAAATATATAACTACAATTCAATTGTATAGATGTTAGGAAAACACACATGTTATTGATCTCATTCATCAATAATTGAATCAATGAATTGAATTGAATCATGGTGATGTTTTCTCCAAAGTGACGGATGAGATGGAAAAATTATTTGTTACGCCTTTCATGAAACGTCATTGTGTCTACCGATACAGAAGCAAATAAATTTTTCCCTTTAAGTTTGTGCACAAACCATTCCATCAATCGAATAAGGTAAATCGTATTTTTCGACGTAAGGTAAGCCTAAATTTCCACCATGGGTAAAAGGCGCATTGTTTTTCCTCAAATAAAGTGAACTTTGCGAGCAACATGAACTGCCTAGTCAACAATTAATCAGCCAGACAGAATTCCAAGTTTTCCAAATTCGAATGCCTAGTGGCCTTGAGATAGAATCAATATATGGGCAGTAAATTTGTTAAATGAAAGTTTTATGTTATGAAGGACTTTTCCATTATCTAACGTAAGCTCTATAAAAATGACAAAACCTCGCTAAAAAACGTTCCTTGGAGTGAAAGAGAAATGTCATAGAAGACAGTTTATTCGAACCAGAGACCCACCCAAAGATACACGTGCACATGAGGTGCATGGTCAGTAGCTTAAAGATATGATAAGGAAATATAATACCCGGGAGGTTTTCGAAATACCATCCATTTCTTCACCACTCCAAATATCTGTACAACAAAATAAAATGAAAAATTCTTCTATAATCCCTTGATTTAGTCCCGTTCAAATCTTGGTAAACGATTATTCAGAAGAAGGAAATAGCAAAATTGCCAGTTATTTGAAGTTTAAAATTCAAATACGGGCATCCATTTTTATAAACAAAGAAACTCCTGGTGATTTACCAAAAAAGTGTCCCTTTCATTGCCAATTACTAGAAAATATCAACCTGAAGATAAGTTCACCTCGGTTTTCCATTCCGCCATACATATCAAAAACCGTTTCATTCTACCTAAAGCCTTCATTTCGAAGTGAATCCCAATTTGGTATATGTATTCCATACCCAGTTTACTCCGTTAATTTTTCCTATTTGATGTACTTCTTGCTGTTATCTTCAGGAAACTATCATGCTTCGGAATGTATCAAAGAAAAACAGAATGTCCATATTATTTGTTTAGGTATTCAGCATAATTCTCAGCATTTTCAGCATTTTCCACGGTATATACTCAATGGCACAATAAGTTTTCTACATTCATGGCATAGAACAATATCTTCCAATGCCCAAATTCCGTTTTGTTGGTCTTCTAATGGCTCTTCTTCTAGACCTAAATTCTTTATCTTGCTATTTTTTAACATTCACAATGGAATTATCAATTCCCTTTTCTGAGATTCGATCCCAGACCGCTTGACATCGCGACGAGTGCTCTAACCAATCACGCTACCCAAGCGTCCTCATCCACTGTGAATCTCAAGGGAGCTTAACGGACCAAGTTTTTCTCCTCCTCCTCTCTAAAACTCCCAAGAAATTAACAATGGAAGAGGACGACTGGATAGCTTAATTGACGTGAGCACTTGGCGCAAAATCAAGGAGTCCTGATTCGAATCCCAGTCCAGGTGATTAGTTTTTTTCTCGGTGAATTTCATGCAATTGTGAGACTCAGCGGTAGACGCAGTTAAAGTCACTTCGCGCCCAGTCCCGCAGTTCTCTGAACATTCCCTTGTCCTCACTTTCAAATTTAACAATCCCTTTGTTTCTTGGTCCCACTCTTTTCCTTTTACCTACTTGTATTAGTACTCTAGTAGTAAGGAGGGAGCCCCAAGATACTCGGAGCCTGCACGCTAGGCTTAGGCTGCTGGAGAAATTCAGAACTGGTGTGTTTCAGAGCGAGACAGAGAAAATATTCATGACGCCTCACTACATTTATAGGCCTGAAAAATGCGATAAAATAACAAAAATACACTGCCGAACAAATAGGTACAAAAACTCGTTCTTTCCGCGCACAATAAGCGACCACAATAAAAACTGAGCTCCTCTAAATGCACTCCCACAATAAAGGTCACCACTTAACCTCCCAAAAGCTTACATCATTACATTGCTGGTGACCTACCAACCTCTGCCACACGCCCATGCGGCGGCTCGCGGGGTAGTATGTAGATGTATTGGTAACCCCGCATTTCTCATTCGTTTCACGTAGTCGCACCACTCAACTCACTTGTTTTCTGACTCTGTAATATCTTCAATAGTATCACGCGCGAAACCGACAATTTCTCCCATTCAAAATTTCAGGACCAATACATTCGAGATATGTCAGCAGTTTCTCTTTAAAATCCTTCTCTTCTTAAGACTTATTTCTGATTTTTATTTCAGAGGCTCTACTTCACAGCTACATTTGATCCGCTGGAATCATATAAATTTCACAATAATGGAGAACAGAAAAGGCAATTTTCCAAAGGACATAGTAATCTAAATGCGACCAAGGCTTCAATGAACTACATTTTCAGGTGATAGACCTGAAGATGATGTAGTGTATCAAAACTTAAGCCGCATTACAATTATTTATCCAGTGAAAAATTATTTTTCTGTTCTCCACTGTGCTAAAATTCCAATTCAACAAGTTTCCTTAGATTTCACAGTAGTTCTATAGATCCTACATTTATTTTCCTTTGAAATTGTTTGGCCCCATTCGGTATTGCTTGGCGACAATATGGCTGTTCTACCCGCTTCACATTGTCATTCCTTATCTTTTTCTAATTTTCCATCTTAAGATGGTAATTTTCCGCAGTATTTCATAAACATTTCCAGTCAGTATATCACAGGAAGCCATTGACGTCCCACGCACCTTTATACAGCTTTAATACATATCGTTCCTAATAAAATTATAAGTACCGGACTATGCGGCATACCCAATAGTACCGACAGGGGTCAATTTAGCCCCTTAGAGACATTTTGTTTTCTATAGGAAATATTTCGATGGAAATATTTTACAAATCGTTTCGAAAAAAAAACCTTTAACTTACCATCGTGCATTATTTTGAAATAATAAAGGTTTTTATCGTCGCACGATCATTTGCCAGTCCAGGTCCTCATATTAAATTGACAATAATATTCCATTATGTAATGACAAAACTCGAATAAAACAGGGGAGATATGACCTGGGGTAAATATGACTCCTCTGGTACTAATAGGTAGAGGGTAGTTACATTAAATACTATTGGTGCCATGAGGTTTGCATTTTCTTGTTAAATTCTCTTGCTAAAAAAATGAGTCAAGAAATATACAAGCGCTAGAATGATTCAGTCACAGGTAGTGAAAATGGAATAGGATCAAAATGATCACTACAGTACTTCTAGTTTTAAAGGATGAATTACATTCAGTCCTCTTCTCCTCAAGACCGTTTTACATGATACAAGTTTTCGTACAAACGAGTGAATCCCAAATTGTATACTTGTCTGAATGGAGTTAGAGCAGGTTCTATTTCCCGTTAAGTCATTCAGACATTCGCACAAGCTTTCACACAATTTTCCGCTTTACACGGTACAATTTTCCTCATGCAAGCGTTCGCGCAATAGATTTCGCAAACAATGTACCGTGCAAAACGGCCTTAAGACCTGATACATAAACCTAGGCTGGAAGAAAAATGAAGTTATACCTCAGGAAACTCAAGGAACAAAAGAGCGAATTGAAGCGAAAACTTTGTCAGGAAGGGGCAAAAACGAACCACTGGAACTGCTCGTCCTGACGCTCTCCCCCATGCTTGACGAAGCCTCTCACGCCATTCCATGGCGCGGGAGGGGAGGAGGGCTTAATTAACGCCAAGAGGTCACTTACCTCACCCTTAAGTGTGGTCACTCGAGACGGCTAATGTTCTTAAAATGGGCAGCGTGTCAAATCTGGCGGAGATTAGGGACGGGCCTCGGGGAAGCAGTGATTAAAGCCGCTCGAAATGAATTAATTAGACGGTCACGGGCGTGTGTCTCTACGGAGGCCGGGGCAACGTGCTTTTGCATTATTCCGATGGCACGACGCATGGCTGTGCGAAATTTCGCATTAAACGAAAAAAGGCGAGAATTTTTCAGGGTTGCTGGCACTAAACGGATTAATTATTCACGGCGCGTATTTTAAGTTTGCGCGTTTGGGCAACAAAACGTCTAGCAAGCATGGCAGACGTGTTTATTTAAAAGGAGCGAGTAGCAGATATTAATGCGCAGCCTTCGTCTTTTTGGTCAGACATTCTATTTTAGAACGCGAGGTCGCCACGTGCACTATGTAGAAACGATGCCTGGGGAACGTGATGACATCGTTAGCAATTCCACTAGTATGGGATGATTATATGAATGAATATCTCGTAATGAGCACATCCATTTGAAACAGGGGAAATAAAATTTTAGTTCATAAATTTTAACGACGATTTAAAACATGATCACGGTAATTTTTTTATTGCCAATTTTTGATTCCTCACCCTAGTCCATGCAACGAAGTACAAGCTTTTAATGGCTACAGTAAAATTTTTAAAGCTATTATGCGTATTAATACGAATAATAATTTTTTTTAATTCTACGAGTAAAATGTAGGATATATCAAAACTCTGTGAAACTCCCCCTGATTTACCACACTTTCAGGGTCCTAACTACCTTTAGTATTTCCTTTTTCGTCTCAGCATGCGAGCTACCCTCCTTCATCCCGTCCGTTAAGCCTATTTTCTTTCTTTCCCTCCCTCGCTTGCCCAATATCATTCATTCCTTGAGCAATCCATCGGTCCTTATTACCTCCTCCACCAACATACCCTGCCCATCCAAGATTTCATTCATAAGTTTCCCCTCCTCGTCCACTATACTAAGCATTCCCTCGCTCGTCTTCCTTTTCTCCCACCGCAACTCCTCCACCCTCCTCCTCACCCACGCACAATGGTCCTCGGCCCATGTATTTCTGGGACATGAAAAGATTTTCTCAGATCAAGATGAAATTTGATGTATATAGGTTGTCGGGGTCGCTGAATACGAATATGATGCCAAAACAATTGAATTTTTCCATAAAATTTGAAACCTTGCGGATTTCATTTATTGCAATATTTGTGCGAATAGATTTTATTTAGCGCAAATAGGACCATAAAATTAATATGGGCAAATATTGGCACAAGCTTGTGAGTTTTTTGTATATTTAGTGATGTTAGTTACACTTTCCAATAGATCTTTTAATTAAATCTCATGGAATGAGTGAACTTTACACAAATTTTAATCAAATTTCGCGGATTAAAGTTTTCTTATTTTCATGATGTTCAATTTGAAATCGCATGTAATGACAACTTAACATTAAATTTTTACTAAAATAAATAGAACTTACTTTCCGGAGATGAATCTAGTTCTTTGAATTACGATCGATGCAACAGTCTTCTATGCAAGCGACTCCGATGTCAACGTGCATTTGACTTCCGATTATTAATAGAATGCATACCTTACCTGAGCGTTCTCTTACATTACCTCTAACAGTAAAGGTGCGTGATACCGGTTAAGGAACTTCGAATTTTGATGCGTCATCACTTACTCTAATCAAACATACCGCACAAAAGATTTCTTCTATTATTTCTTTCTTTATTTTTCTTACCATATCCCATTTTTCCATATACTGTGACCACTGTGCCACGTCTTAAACGCCGGGAGTCTATTTGTGTCCTGTTTTCTGAGGGTCCACATTTCAGCGCCATGCAAAGCTGACAGATGAATTAGAAGCAAGAAAGTTTTTCCTCTCCGATGACTCCATTTAAAGGCTTCTTTTGGTTTTTGATATCATACCCACCACAGAATAATATTAATAATAACAATCAATTAACTCCTTGTGAAACATGCCATAACATATCATAAATAGTTCATTACATTATCAAGTATAGGGATCATAGGCACCTCTGAGAAAAAATATTTATTTTGAGGTTGGGGACTCTGTCAATAGTTTTAAGTTCAGTAGAAAAAATCAGGATCGGTACAAAATACGTTTTAACTTTGGAAAGAAAGGAATAAACACTAAATACAATCAACGAATGATGCTACGTTTGGAGTAATTAAGCCAAAACGTTTTACTTTGGTACATGTGATTTTTTTAGTATTATTTTTTATTTATCAGTGTTAAGTGAATATTCTACGTTTCTATTACTCAGTAAACAATTCCATAATAATATTTTGAAGCCTTTTACGTTAATTTTCTTAGAAAAATCTTGCGGTAGAGCGCAAAATATAATGCCACATAGAGAAAAACGGCGAATATTAGCACTCACTTCCGCAACTATGAAGCGCATTTGAGGTGGCGTTTATCATGAGTCGTGGATTGGAGAATTTAAAAACTTTTCGAGTAAGCCAATGAAAAACTTTCTGGTTCACAATTCATTTTGTGTACATCAAATACATCTATTTTCACGGTCGAAATAACCATGCACTAAGTAGTAAAACTACTGTCATATAAATTATGAGAGAATTATATTTTTAAGTCTCCATCGCAATTAAAGCATAGCTATGACTTGGGTTTATGGCACGATATCCGAAATATATGCGAAAATCATGTGAAAATACGTGAGCTTTACTCGGCATGATATGTCATTGTAATATATTAAAAGTATGATTTTGCGTTAATGGAAAAACCTGTAGCTTAAGAATTAAACCAGTTTAAAGAGTATCATCAGGCTACCGGTTAAATTAGTATCAAAATTTCAAAAAACCAAATCGGTAAAATGCTTTTCTAATTGCTTTTGTCAACAAATTTTATTAATAAGTGCTTCCTAAGAAGAAGAAGAGGTTACCTATTGAGGAGAACACTTGAATGTTTCCAAAAAAAACCTAAACGCATCAAATTATTGTGAAATTCATAACAAATAGATTTTCCTTGCTTTGGCGGATTTCTTTGAACATTTATTATCTCGCGGCAATTTCTTCAGACCTTTTTTCGACTGAGGGTCAGTTATGCTCATGTACTGTTGGTCCATTCATTCATTATGTCGATTTCGGTAGGCACAACATGTCTTCGGCAGGCAGGCACCTTTGTAAAAGCCAAATATCGTGAGAAATTCACACATTAAAAGAGTAAGGTATTTCCTTATTCTGCGTCAAACTCGGCTTCCCACGAAACTCTGGCATCCAAAAATCTGCAATCCTTGGGAAAGCCAATCCATTATCCAAAATTTTCCATCCGATGGACCCCATTCCATGGCCAAATACTCTAACCAACTGGCTTATATATCAACATGTTCTGTTATTAAGAAATTATCACTAGGTACTCTTTCAGCTGATTGGTTAGTTTTTGGACAGTTATTCCTTTCCCATTCTTACAACATCTTCCCACTTTCTCTTGAATTATCTGCTCGCCATTAAGTGTCTCCCACGTTCCTCTAACTCTTAGCTTGTCCTTCTTGGCCATAGACGAACCTCCTTCCCTCTATTCTGAATTCCAAATAATCCATCGTTCTTCTTCCTCGCTTCCCAGCTCACTTTTACCATTCTCCTTAATTGTCCTCTTTTCTCAGAGAACACGATTCTGGACCCTTGGAGCTCCATTAAATGCTATCGAACCAGGGTAAATGTCGGCATACTAAAAATTTAGAGAAAAATTTCCAGGAAATCGTGGATGCCAAGTTGTTCTCAAGAAGTTTTAGAGCGAAAGAATACATCATTGCAAGATGAAAGGGTACAGAAATACTTTCTTGAACTCCAGTCGTAATCCAAATTAAATATTACATCAGCGAAATTTCATATAGCAATCGGACATCAAATTCATGATTTTATTTAGTCATCATCATCTGGTGTTCTGCCTGCTGGCAGGTCCCGTACACCACTGCTCTCTCCATCCGCTGCTGTCCCGAGCTTCCTTCTTGCTTCATCATAGCTGATGTTCTTCACCTGATCCACCAATTTAATTCTTCTCCTTCCTCTCTTTTACTTTCCTTCAATTGCACCCTCAAGTGCCACAGTTATTATACTTTTCCCTCTCATCACATGGCCAAACCAGTTTCCTTTCCTTTTCCTTATTTCCTTTAGGAGCGATCTTCCTTCTTTTACTTTGCTCAAAACCTCTTCATTTCTCATCTTATCTACCCATCTTACTTTTTCCATCCTTCTCCACATCCACATTTCATAAGCTTCTATTCTCTTCCTTTCCCTCTTACCTAATGTACACGCTTCACATCCATACATGAAAACGCTCCATAAATAACATTTAGCTAGTCTCTTTCTCAGCTCCAGATCCAGGATTTTATTGCATAGCAAGTTTTTCTTCTGGCTGAAGGCCTCTTTTGCCATTACTATCCTTGCTTTTATTTCTGCAATACTTCTCCAGTCGTCTGTAATCATCTTTCCTAGGTACCGGTAGCTCTTAACTTTTCCTATTACACCTTCATTTATTTTCACACTCGTATAATTTTCACAGTTTACTGGCATCACCTTTGTCTTTCCTAGGTTTATCTTCATCCCATATTCCTTCATCCCTTCTTCCAAAACCTTTATCAACCTTTGAAGTGATTGCATATCATCTACTAATATTGCCATGTCGTCTGCGAATCTTACACTTATTTTCTTCCTACCTCCAATGCTGATTCCTTCCTTTCTCCCATCAAAAGATTTATGGATCATGTCCTCAACATATATATTAAACAAGGTTGGCGACAGACAGCATCCCTGCCTTACTCCTCTACCAAGATCCACCCAGGGACCTGTCCTTTATTTAGTGCACGTTGAAAAAGGCGTACTTTATACGCTGGGTAAGTGTGAGAAAATAAAATATCCCGAGCGAGTTTTAGATCTGTAACGAATTCTTCAATCGTCAGTGGGCAGTAATCCAAAGGTTGGTTTTTCGAAGCTCCCCACTCCATTTTTATTTCGCTTAACGATTTTTCTGCATATTTTCTTGTGGGATGCATGTATCAGGAACTATATTTTGCGTGTGTTTTTAAATATTTTTGTCCAGCAAGTACGAATTTGTCGAAAATTTAAAGCACTACTTTCAAAAGTATTACTATAAAAACCTGTAATCACGAACAGTGAATAAATTAGGCAGTATCACCTCAGTGAAGTTGTTCACCAAAATTAATGACGGAGTTTGTCCCACACCCAATACTAAAGCAATTTTACGCGGTATTTAATTAATGAGTTCAAAAAATTAATTAAGGTGTGGAAATGCAAAGTTCCGAGAATTGTCTAAAAATCGATGCTCATCAATGGAATTCTCAAATCAAGGCGAAAGATTAGGAAGGATTTTTGAATAAGGAATATTAAGGATCAAGTTTTGAGGATACCGGGGCTATCCACAGGATTACCTTTACGGAGATAGCCATAAAGTGTACATAATTGCAAAATCCCACAAAAAAACATCCACCTAGACTGGAAATAGGAATTGGGACCCACAATATCGCGCCGAGTTCACCACCCAGTTCACTTAAATTTCCAAATATTTATCAAAAAGAACAAGCCCCTTTTTCAAAATTTTCTCGGGCTTCATTCCGGGTGGGTTGGTCCATGTTCAATGGGCCGTGAACATCAAGCCGTATCATTTT
This sequence comes from Ceriagrion tenellum, assembly GCA_963169105.1. Lineage (NCBI taxonomy): Eukaryota > Metazoa > Arthropoda > Insecta > Odonata > Coenagrionidae > Ceriagrion > Ceriagrion tenellum. Next base: position 108,573,852 of record OY720639.1, read on the forward strand.
AAATACGCATTAAACGTCAGTATATTTCACGTACGCATAGCAATTATTATTTTTTACTCAAAACGAACACTGTCAGGGGTAACTGTGAACTCTCCATAATGGAAAAAGAACAAACTTTGCAAATTTCACTAATAAGTTTTATTCATGACCCGAGTTTCAACAGTTTATGTCATATTCAGCACGTAAAGATGACATAAACTGTCAAAACCCGGATCGTGAATAAAACTTACTAGTGAAATTCTCAAAGTATGTTCTTTTTCCATACATTTTACTCATTAATTGGCCCTATATCCTGTAATTTTGGCAGGGTTCCATCTTTCATTCTAAATTCCTAAGAGGAAAAAAATCATTAATATTGACCGGGAATCGAACTTCGTCAACTCGGTAGACAGGAAAGCTATTGAGGCATTCTATTTTCCTATGACTATTATGGGCTTAAATGGAACAATATATTTAAGATTACCGGACTCAGAACTAACGAAGCAGTCCTAAGCGTGCACTAAGTTCGAGATAGCGTGAGGCTAAAGCCAAAGTCTGAACACAATGAGGTGCTTGATCTTTGAGATCGGAAACTTTCCCGGCGTTCGAGTTTCTCGAAATTTTCTCGTCGACCTCGAGTCGAGCATCGAAACGTCGACTAACATGTACCAACTCATCCGGACAGAAGCTGGAAAAAATTTTGGAAAATAGAGAAAAAGTGATTCGCCGAAGAGTGTCCGCCAAAGGGACTTGAGTGAATAACAAGACGACATCCACGCTCACCAACAGGTCATGAGCATCAAGAGTGATCCATTTGAATGTCTGCACAAAATCTGCCGACTTCTTGATGTGAGGCAGACATGTACCCACACATTCAGATAAGAGGATGGAAAGGTATCTGGCTAAGTAGCACGTCGGTGAAGATATTGCACTGACAATGGGCCTAAGCGGAGCCTGTATTTGTACTGCTTTGTACGTAGTGTGTACCGTTTTGTGTACTTTGGGAAGGTCCTATAGTCTTGGTGGTGCGGGTGCTTCAGGTTTCAGCTTACTGGCTATTTTAGGAATGAGGCCCGTTGCCTCAATCAAACCGATTCCCTTCCTTGTAATGGCGTCCGTAAGTGTAGGCTTCCTTGTGATGGCGTTTGCATCAATTCCCGTGATCGAAAAGTTGGCCAACGTGGACCAACTCACCTGGACGAAAGCCCGAGAAATTTTTGTGAAACTCGTACGTCAGGAAAGCATCAGATCTTATAGAACAACCACCTCTTTGTGTTCGACATTTGGCTTTAACCTCACGGTATCTGGAACTTAGCGCGCATGCTTTGGACTGCTTCGCTAGTTCTGTATCTGGTAACCTTAAGCAAATTGTTCCATTAATGTCCACCATAGTCATAGGGAAGTAGAAAGTCTCCGTAGCTAAGCTGTCTTCCGAGTTTACGAAGTTCGGTTCGCAGTCAATATAAATGATTTTTTTCCTCTTAGAAATTTGAATTGAAAGATTAAACCTTGCCAAAATTTTGGGAGACAGGGCCAATTAATAATTAAAAAGTAACCAATAAATACTATGCTTATGTGCAATATGCTTAAGTTTAATGCGTGCTTAAAATTATACGTTTTGTCGTTTAATTGGTAACAAAATTAAAGCCACCATTGCGACACCCTTTTTTCAAAGGAGAGTCAAAATATGTCCTAAACATTGTTAGAGAGTTTATTTTGCGTTTAAAATGTAACTGCCAAATATCCTCGGAGTATCCTTTCTAAAATGAACCGCCGGCATCAAAATAAAATAAATTAAAATTTTCTATGAGTGTCTTAAAGATAGGAATTTGTTTTACTTAAGGTAGTCCATGCGAGATAGTTACCTAGTCATAATAGAGACTATATTATAATTATAAGTTTTAATTTCTCCAGCTGTAGGACACATGAATTAAATATTACATTATTAATGGTAAAATAATATAGTTTATATGACAGAAATGGTAAGTAATTAAATGAAAATATCTAAATAAGTCTTTAAATTGACTCATTTATTTTACGCGGTACGTTTGAAACTATTCAAACGGAAGGTTTTTGGTGATACCCAAGAACCTATTGCGGTGATTATATAATTATTTTTAAAAAATAGACAAGAAAACAACCAAACTACTCGCTGTTGGTTTTTTTACGACGTCTAAGTGCTACAAATTCCTCATTTTGTGAATAATATGAGAGTGCATGCACGTACCATTTCCTATGTAAAAGGGATGTATTTTTTGGCAAACATCTTCGAAAGTAATAAGGAAAGGGGTTGAATTCTATGTGTAATTAGAAGGGTGAGATATTTTCTTTAAAATGATACTAAATTCATTGATTTCTGGGTAAAAGAATATTTCGCTCTAACTACCTTAAGCTTGCTTTAAGTCCAAAGGCATGAGTACTATCGAGAGGTGTAATGCATTTTTTATACGAATACAAAACGGAGTGCACTAACAAACCCAAGGATGGTAATACTGGTGAAATTGCACGAGTGGTGAATGATAGACGAGTGGGATTCATGGGTCCTTTAAAAATGCGTTTCAACACTAGCCATCAAAAAGCGACCCGAACACCAAGCGCTCGTCTTTAATCTCTCTATTCTCGTGAACGTGGAACTCGACATTTCCACGTCATCGCACAGTGTTAAATGGAACAAAGTTTTGACTCTGGCAAATAACCTCCTCTAGGCGACGAGACTACAGTCCGACAAAGTTCAACGTACTTGCTCTTGCAGCTGCACGTTGAAAGGGAAGGGAGTTAGACGGGAGTGTTTCCTTTGCTCGGGCGGCTGAGGAAACTCCTCTCATTCTCCCGATCCGCATAAACATTTCCCCCCCTCTACCTCTAAGCTTGAATATTACGTTCCCTCCTTTAATATATGCGCCATACGATCCAATGCAAAATGCCTTAAAAACAATGAAAAGGCATGAAATATAGCCAAAAATGGCTGAGCCATAGAATCTTCTGGAACTTTCTCAAACTCCTTATTCAAACCGTTTATTAAGGAGGTTGGTTCGCGACTGAGTGAGTCATAATTCTAGCGGCATCCCGATGGTTTCAGTTATGTACATGAGCCTTTAAAAGAATACTACTTTGACTTGTATTATGTGTAATTTAGAGGAAAGCGGAAATATCGCATTAAAAATAAATATTATGAAGACCAGTCTACGAAAAGATTTTTTAATCGAAGCCGAGAATGGAGTCGAGCAGCGATTATGCCTAAATAATTAGTTACATTTATGAAACCTTTTCAACAATGTATATCCCCAGAAATATCTAAAAATTCATGTGATTGTTGTATTATAATATTTTATCAAATAAACCCTACAATGACATTTACTTCAAGATTAATTAATTTCTAAAAACTTTGACAACGCTGTACTGAACTTTGTTGATGTCCATGGTGACTGGTGTTTGTTGTACGTGTGCTGAAGTTTTTTCCTACTTTAAACACTTTGAATAAGTTCTTTTTAGAAGTTCTCGTAATACATAATGGTCCTTTAAGGACTAAATTGATCACAGAATGGTATTATTGTGGAGACCAGTACTAAAACGCACTTTATACATTGCTTTCCTATATTTAAATTGCGGTTACATAATCACAAACAACAATCGTGCGGAGGACACGAGGTAAGGTAGCGGCGAAGCGGGGTATGTAATGGAAGGTGTGAGGTTCGATTCTCTGATGGGAAAATATATTTTTCTTCTTTTTCATAGTTTTTTGACTAACATCAAGATTTTGATATAAAACACCGGAAAATTGCAAAATTAGTGCGACGGCTACTAAGTGCAAAGGCAAACAGTGGGAACCAAGATGACAGCTCACGTTTCAGCTTCACGCATTTACTACCAAACAGGCCATTACCCTAAATAAGAGGAATAAAAATAAAAAAATTATATCACGTCCTAAGCTATGACGCATAAGAATCAAATGTTAGAAGATGGTTGATTCAAGATTAAGAGATTGGTTCCAAACCAATTGTATAGGACGCTTAGAATGTTTGGAGCGCGAATCGTGACTGAAAGTATTTCTTGGGTTTACGGTGCGGAAATCGAAATCTAATAAAAATCCTCTGGTTAATTTGTGTTTTCATCATTCTACCTAAATGTTTAACAGAAACCATTATATTAATATATGTAAAAGGAAAGTTTTCGCGTTTGGGAGAAAATCTGTACGTATTTCATTAATTTTCTAACAAATGACATCGGTAACATGAAATATTTGTTGCTTCTATCTACACATATTAATAATGAGTACGCTTATGACATGTTGCCAGCAAATCTGTTCATAAACGAAAATCGCTCCCATCATCTTAACACAAATATTACACCGTACCGAAAGCAGTGCCGCATTCGCTGTATCAAACATGTACCCAAATCTGACCGTGGGACAGCGCGGCTTTGCATTCGCCCTTCGTTTAACTTCACCCCTGCATTCATAGCTTTTTTCCCTTCAACCCTAACTGTCAAAAACATTCCTCTTTCTCATTTCCCCTCACATTTCTGTGTTGCCATAGCGCATTACGAATACCCGTCTCCAGCGTCAGACGCCTTCGTCAATCACGGAGCCGACGCCGAAGCGAATGCACGAGAAGTGGGATGAAAGGGAAAATGAGGTCGCTTTTGTTTGTCCTTTTGTTTATTCGACGAGTAGAAGCGTCTTCGTTCCTCTCTCTCTCTTTTCGTATACTCTGCATCAACCGTTGTATGAGGGGTATGGCAGGGGGCGGAGTCGGTTGGAAAGATCGGGGGAAGGGTGTCAGAGAACCGAGCAGAGATGGGAAAGTACACGGGAGTCGCATCTCCATTGTTTTCGTCGCGCGGCCAATGAAAGGGGCTAGTCTTCCGGTCGTTGATCATGTTTTCCCATTTGTGAATCAAAACCCCTTTTATCTCCGCCGAGAGTTAAAACCCAGGGCATAAAATTCAAAGTCCAATAACTCACCCCTCTCGCTACAACAATGGCTAATATGAGAGAAATATCTGCCTCTGATGTAAATGTTTCGGCGATAAAATCCCCGAAAATTTGACGGATGTACATTGCATTACCTATATGTCTCATACACCTCTAAAGGGTAGAAATAAAATACTTAAGGGTTCATCTGTTGGAGATACGACATAAGATTTTTCATGCAGCACTCTGACGATGTAAAATCGGGTTTTCCCTAACTATTTTCCTCACAAATACTGGGTGGTATTTATCAGATAATATCTTTACAGCTACAATTAATTCTGCCATCGAGATGGATTGATAGATCCAATATATGGAATAATTTGACCATATTTAGTCGTTTTAGTTTTAAAATTAGCCCTCTTGTGGTACAGTCTCATTCTTAACTACCTCGAAATGGTTAACTTGAAAAAAATGGAAGCTCAAAAGTTGGAGCACCAAAAGCTATTCCGCTTTGCAGTATAACCATGGTAAAGAAGACGAACTCAAATGTTACTCAAATTTTAATGAAGATGGAATTTATCAGATTATTTCAACCTTTAATTGCTTACGAATTTATTAATGGTAATTTATTTTTCAAAACTTGTAGCAAGTAAAATTTTCAAGGTGAGCAAACAAATATCTAGGGGTAAACAACTGCTAGCGCAGCATAAGTGGTAGACTGCGCTAATGGAAGGAAAGCATTTTAAAAAGCGCAGGTCATAAACAAAGCCATGTTTTGAGCTCAGGTCCGGCCGAGTCACCAAAGTTAGTTACCCGCACCTTTATGAGAGAGCGCAAGCAGTGTTGAACAATGCCACACAGACTCTCTCTGGTCACAAATTTACACAACGGAGAGTCCCTCTATAGCATGAGTAACATATAGCCTTACTCATTCACTGCGAGACAGACATTCCACATTTAAATATGGATCTAATTCTTAACGCAATTTTTTCAATGAAAAAAAGTACCAAATGTATCAAACGTTTTGGCTGGAGTTTATAAGCAACAAATTACACTCCGTTTTTCCCAGAAATATGGCGCAATTCAACCGTGTTTCGAGATGTGGGTCTCCACGATACTCTATCAACTACACTGGAAACGACACGAATCAGCAAAAGCGCCTCTTTGGAAAAAGGAATATTCCGAGAAAAAAAACATATTGCGAACTTTATTACTGCATTTGGCTAAATAAGGTGGTTAAATGTACATTTTGTTAAAACGTAAAATGGGGGCATTCACATCAGTAAAATATGAAAAAGATACCGGTTTCATTTACAAAAATGTGAAAAATAAGATTTTGTAGCTGCCGTATACACAAAAACGGGATTAAATGCTCAAATGGTAGCGTAAAAGCAATTATATTTCGCTCAAATGTACACAAGAGCATAATTTGATACTTCAGAATAAAATGCAAATGCTAAAATGTGAATTAGGTTATTCATACATTTATAAATATCCAATTAGATAACAACATCATTTTACGGAAGACAATCATTAAAATTTTAAGATTATGGTCTCCTTTTATAAAGAGAATAGTAAACGAAGATAAGGAGCTAAAAATAATATCTATCTAATCAAACAACCCAATGCATGATGCAAAATAATATAACCAAGTCCAAATTCCTCATTTAAAGCATTTTGAGTGAAATATCATTATACCTAGAAACTAATGAATTTCGTCGCATTTTAAAGGAAAATATATCACCCTTCCATTGACACAAAAATTCAATCCCTTACCATATTACTTTCCGAGATATTTGCAAGAAAATTCCAGCCCTTTTACATAGGAAATGGTACGCGTATGTACTCCAGAGAGACCTTATTTACAAAATGAGGAATTTATAACACCTAGATATCGTCAAAAAATCAGCAGTGTGTAGTTTGTGTGTGTTTCTCAACTATTTTTTTAAATTAATCATATTGTCACCGCAGTTAATTCTTCGGTAAATCACGAAAAACCTTCCGTTTTGATGGAGTTTCCAACGTACCGCGTGAAAAAAATGAGTCAAGTTTAAGACTTGCTTAGATATTTTAATTTGATTACTTAAAATTTTTGTCATGTAAAACTAAATTATTGTACTATCAATAATTATATATTTAATTCGTGTGTCTCACAGCTGGTGAAATTATAACGTATAATTTGAATATGGTCTCTATTATGTTTTGGGAACTATCTCGCTCGCACTACCTTAAGAGGTAATAGACCACTCGATCCTTAACGTGCTCGCTAACAAAATGTTGGGAACGAAGTACACAAACATACAAACCACACGCTATTACTTTTTGGGGTGCGCTAAGTCAATGAAATTAGTTATTGCTGCCAGCCCAACCAAACTGGCTTGCTTTAAATTATTTCCTCCATAATGCCGTATTTATTTCAGACCACTTTCGTTACTCTCACACCCGTGCATTGCTTCATACACCCTCTTCTATTCTCAACACTCCCATCATCTCCCCTTAACATTGTTCATTTATCCACGTTCAACCACGATTTTACGTTACGACTTCCTCCCCTCACACTGTTCATCTAATATCATATGTCTCTTTTAATCTTTGTCTCCCTTGCATTCTCTCGGTATGTCCAGGCCAGCGATGAACACTCTTTTCATGTAGGCCGAATACTGAAGTATTCGACTCTCATTTTTTCATCACCCACTCATTCACCTCTCTATCTATCCTACTTTTGTCTAAAAGAAACTTCGCAGGCACCCAGTTCTAACTGCATGTAACCTACCGCTATGTTTATCCTAACATACCCAGGTTTAGCGGCCGCATAAAAAAGTCAGGAGATGGACACTTTGGTGCACTGCAAATTTTCTTTTCTAGACAAAAAATCATTCCTTGGTGTACTCCAAATTCTACGGGCAGATTTCTTGCCAATATTGGCCCGCCAAAGTAATATTTTTTGGTAAGGAGAGTGGTAGCAATGATTGTGTAATGACAGTAACGATGGAGCAATTGAATAAGAAGAGAGTTTGCTTATCTTTGGTCGAGGTACATGAAGTGAAATTGGGATATGCAGTCCAAAGAGCACTACTCAAATAGGAAATTTGCCCTGACAAGATAAATACACCGCCAAAAAAGTAATAAATTTTCCCGCGTGTCTGCTGGATAATTTTGCTCAAGTTATCCTCCAGATAAAAAGGTCCATGTCACCTGACGTTTCGGAGAATGAACTAGTTCTCCATCTTCTGCGGTTCAGATCCATGAAGATGGAGAGCAAGTCGTCCTCCAAAACGACGGGAGACATGGACCTTCTTACCCGGTGGAATACCTGAGAAACATTTTTGAATAAATATTCCTATGGCATACATATAGGAATATTATATGATTCTGAGATTTTGAGATACAATGAAGCATTAAAAGCATTGGGGAGGAAAATTTGGGATGGAATGCCCTTAATGTATGTTGGCGTAACAAAGAGTTCCAGAAGTGATACCCGCTCTACATAGAGAAATTATTATGCACAAAGTACTACATACCGTAACCATTTGAGGGAAATTGCCGGTAAAGAAAATATTCAAAAGGAACTATGAGGAGCAAGACGCCATTCACAGATGACGGCAATCAAAATTAAAATAAATGGCATTTTAAGCATCATTCAGCAAAACGAATGTAAAAACAAGGAAAGAGGAAACATGTCAGGCGATGAAAGAGTTCAAGGAGGCGATCGAGGCTCGTTAAAATCAAGGAAGGAAATATCCGTGTGGGAGAAAGGCGTTAATGAACCACAAAATGAAACTGTCAAAAGAGGACATCCATGGGAAGAAACCTTCATGTTGATTATCATGAAGTTGCCCTCAGTGAGAGTAGCAAGCATCGTTAGGAATATTCTCATCGGTGTAAAGGTGTACAATATCTAGGCCAAGATAATGTTTACCGTATATGATGTAGCCATTTCGGTAACTTGCTGTCAAATTACTGGGTTTTTTATATAGCATCAGAAAGGCTAATTCTAGGCGTGAGCGTTTCCGCCGGGAAAACGCATTGTCTTCGGTTTAAGTGTTGTAAAAGTACATAACCACTGCTGTGTTCAAACAAGGTAGGACTACAAACTAGGTAACTGTATGTAAAAACATTCGTCTGGAGCGTAGCACTCTATGGACCAGAAATATAGACTATTTGAGAAGCGGAAAGGAATACACTAGAGGCCTTCAAAACCAGGTACAGGAGGGAAATTCTGGAGATGAAATGGACGGACAATATATGAAGTTTACAGACGATTAGACGAGGAAAGCACCATATGAAACATTTTACAAAAAAGCTAGACAGATTTAACACTCCCTGAGGCACAATGAGTTTATGAAGAGCATAAGTAAAGGAAAATAGAGAGATGAGTCTCCGGGAATAAGTGTATGGACCAAGTTAAGAGGCAGGAAAATACGAAGAGCTGTAGGACGTAAGGAAACTAGCATTAGATATGGAATGATAGAGGACTGCAGTCGACCAATTTTAGGACTGAACTAACGATGATGATGAAATTATTTTCAATGTTCATTGCACACACTGTACAAAAAACAGACGCATTGAGCACACTCTAAAGCACAATTTGTGAAGATCATAAGCAAAGGAAAATAGAGAGAAAAATCTCCAGGAATCGGTTCATAGACCAAATAAAGAGGAAGGTAAATAGGAAAAGCCATCACTTTAGTCAACCAATCTTGGAACTGAACGACCACTGATGATGAAATCATTTGCAATATATACATAATACTTACACACTAAAATATTTTTATGGATCCTAAATTAAATTAAAAAGAATAAATTTTTGAACCAAAATTAGTTCAGGGGTAAAAAAACACAACTTCGAGTCCGATAAACTCTTTATGTCGTGAAGCTGAGGAATTAAATGATCTCCGTATAGCACCACCTGGTGAGGATTAGAATGGACTGCTTCCTCCATTAGGATCCCGCGTGTATTGATTTAAAAACACCCACATTTCTTCTCCGTTACCGAAACACTCCATTCATTAACCCCCATGAAGTCTCTAACAAATGTGAAAAGTAATGGTATTTTATAACTTGACGTGGTGCATCCCGAAAGAAGAGACTGTGTTTTGCAAATACGCATCGAAAAGTTTGATAAAACAGAGAGAATGGTATTTCAGGAAGATAGGTTATTACGCACCAAATAACCGATATAATGAAGACGTCGCATACGGTAGTGAATCAAGGAAAAATCTAGTGAGACACCAGCCAAGCAGGCCACCGAGACCTGAAAAAAAATTTGCTCGATATGTCCCAGGATGACGTCCGACAAAGGCCAGGAGCCGCAGCGGGATGAAGAGCGGAAAGAAATGACAGAACTGCGATGGAAAATGAAAACCGGGTATTGAAAAAAAATATTAATCTTCCCCTGAGGAAGTTCGGGAGCCGGAGACTGGGAAGAGGGAGATTGGACTTGAATGCGTTCCCTCCGACGGAAGAAGGCGAAGGAGGAGATTGGGAGAGGCATTCCTTGAGAGCGGAAGAGGGAGGAGTATGATCGATAATTCTTCGTGGGAGAGCTTGAGAATGGCCGTTTCCAAGGTGGGAAAGTGAGGGCGGAGAACACACGGAAAGCATGGCGGGCGTATCCGTCTCAACTTCGGGCGAAATTGAGAGCACTTTTTACATTAAAGTTTAGGTTGGGACAACAATCGGCGTTTCTTAACTCGATGCAGACGGACACGTGGCGTTCGCGGGACTTGCTGATTGTAATGTAGACCAGCCTGTAAAGATGGATGGATGATGACGGTTCCGTCAACGGACATTGAGCGAATCTAATTCTAATTTTAACTTTTGCGTCACGCTAAGTTACCAGCAGTCAACCTAAGGAGTTCTCCTTTTTCAAAGGTTACCGAATTTTATATCCAGATTGAATTTTATATGAAACTTTACAATGAAATTTAGTTAACCTTGTTGAATTACAATTGATCGATATTCTTGGCGGATTATTTATAAATTTGTTAGTTAAAACATATATACGAACAATCATTTCGCAAATGCTTACAGCTTCCTTAGCAAAACCGTTAGAAAATGGGAGTTGTCACTCCCCTCACTCCTCTTCGACAAAAGAAGAAGGAAAATTGAGCGCCACCGTCCGTTTCAGCCACGCCAGGAAGCGTCGTACCGATTCTTACCCTTATACTTTTAAGGTGGTTTCTTGTTTATACAAAAATTGTTGTGAAACTTTGCATACGTGTACTTATTATTAGTATGAGTAGATAAAAGCGAAAAGTATTGAATGTTTTTAATTTAGTTTCATGACAACTTGATGCAGTTTTTAATCGTAGCCTTATGGTACATGATGTGTTTTTCGAAAAAAAAATCGGCTCCACCTGTGAGATTTTCTTCTAAACGCGAAGAGATATGTTCCGTATTATTATAATGGTTCTACTAAATATTAAGTTAGCTTGTCGAATAAAAAGCAAGTATCGACACACCATTTTATACATCCCAATATCTGAAATATCCCAATCCAAGTCATAACCATGAATGCTTTCTACATCTACATAATACCCTGAGAGCCGCCACATGGGCATGTGGCAGGGGGTGTTAGGTCACCAGCCGAGTAAAGGTCTAAGTTTTAGGAGGTTAAATGGTGACATGTATTATAGGAGTGTATTTAGTGGAGCTCCATTTTTATAGTGGTCGTTTATTGTTCGCGGAAAGAACGAGTTTTTGTACCTATCTGTTCGGCAGTGTATCTCTCTTATTTTATCCCATCTGTCTGACCTAGAGATGAAGTGAGGAGTCATGATAATATTCTCCATGTTCCTCTGAAAAATATCAGTTCTGAATTTCTCAAGCAACCTAAGCCTTGCGTATAGCCTCCGAGACTCTACGGGCTCCCAGCTTAATCCCACTAAAAGTTGTGAGACACTATATGTACGCTTTTAGCAGTTATTAACGAAGCGTGCTCTTTTCCTATGTATTTCATTAATTTTTTTGGTTAAATCAATTTAACCAGGGTCCCAAATGACGTCCGACATATCCAAGGTGTGGCCTAACCTGAGAGAAGTAGCATCTCTTTTAGACTTTTTCATCCGAGGGCCTTCCTATTATACGTTTATCAAAACCTAGTTTCTTTAATGCTGTGCCATATATGTTTTGTATGTGTAACCCTTACGATATATCAGAAGTTAAGGTAACTCCAAGATATTTTACTGTGTCTGAAGATTTTACGTTTACTGCTTTAAGTCAGACTTAACTTTTGAAATATAATTCTTGCATCATTTACATTACTATATTTACGGTTCGCTCCAACGTATTGACAGATGTACTTCAGTCCAGGAATGGTCCTTGTCTAGGAATTTTCTTTCTTTTTATATAAATGGTATAAAAATGAGCACTCAATGACTTACGATTGGCGTTCCATCCAATTTAAATGAACAATAATTTAAAATAAGAACATTTTAAAACACTATACAAACAAATTAAATTAAATTCATAAAAACTAAAACATAAAAATTAAATATATATCTACACACTATTGATAATTACATATACTATACAAAGAGAATATGGGCACTGAGGCACAGCGTGCACGATCACACAAAAGCAGACTCTATATTCTCTTCAGTGTCTCCCTTCGTCTCCACTCCCCGTCCGGGAGTCGGGTGTCGCGTTACACCAGGCTTCCGCGAGATCACCCTTCATCCATAAGATGTGTTCCACTTCAAAGAAAAGGAAATACACCAGCATTGAGAGGGAAAAATTTAAGGTGGAAGGAGTTGTAATCCGGCCCATTTCCTGCACATTTTAATAACTTTTCAAGTAATGTGGAAAATTTCTTGGAATACGTTTCACTCAAGTATATCTGTTTTCTCAGTGTGAATCACCAGGAAATTAGTAATGCCAGCTATGACAAGAGTTCAATATGAGAATTTTTGCTTTAATTGAATCTTTTTTATCACGTGAATTGACGGTGCAGAATTCGAAATTGGAACAAAATTCAATCCCTATAAATACGTATTTCTACTCGTTATGATATTTTGATAATATTTATTCACATTTATAACAATGTAAATCGCAGGGGAGACCTAGGTCAGTTGGATACACTATTGTCTTTTGAGTTTTCTGTTTTAAACTGTAACATTTTTCATTGAAACACCTATACTATCGTATACAAACACTATTTATCTATAATAAGTAGCAAAGTTTTGTAGAAAATAACTAAAAATAAAGTTTTATAAACATTTTTCCTAAAACAATAAACAAATGCCACGTGCCGACAATGCGGGTAAATTTGGTACCCAGGCTCACATATAAGGCTTTTACTACCAATAGAGAGGACTTATACCATGACATACAGTCGCTTATCAGCCAACCATATTGTGAAAGCACACAAAAGTGGTCATCATCGTCGTCCCTGGTACTGTTCAACGAAGGAACAATTTTTTCTCTTAAATTAAGCATTCGTCTTTTTTCTTGTATTTATGACAAGAATCAAATTTATTGAATCCAATTAATACAATTTAATACCTTTCTTAAGCTTAATTGCAAGCTAATATTTTATTTTTAAGAAGGTGAGAGATTTTGACCATACCATGTTGACCTTTTGACCATCCTACGATGGGACTAGTCCCTAACTAACTGTACAGTGTAGATAATAGCCCAGTTACTATATATTTCATTAAACCTGACCTAAAGTGGTCCATTCTCATTTATAATAAATTGAAACATATCAACTTGTAGCCAATCAATTGCTCTTTAAAATAGCACTACATGAATGCCTGAGTTAATATTTTAAATTTACGTAAAGAAGGTAATGAGATAGAAGAATATTACTATCCGGCTCAAAAAACTCTCATTACTCACGTATGATTTAACACTTTCCCGGCGAATTAAATTAGTGTACATTTCTCGGGCTCGCCACCGGGTAAGATATTCGGAACCCGAAACGTCGGCTGCCTATGACTATCTTACCCGGTGGCGAGCCCGAGAAATGTACACTAACTCATTACTCACCTTTTCCCAAACGAGTATAAGTAGCCGACTGACAGTATTTTGAGGGAAGGTAGGAGGTGGGCTCCAGACACAGATAAATTTTCAACGTGCTCGCTGTCTTAGTCCTCAATTTATCCCTAATATATATAATAACTACCCCTATGTCTAACTAGCCCCGATATCCCCTTATACTTCGAGTTTAGAAGCAAATTTTCCCATACACAACCAAAATACTTTGAAATGCATGTCAAAAGTTACGAGGCTACGGTTTAAATTAGCATTAAACCCCCTAGAAACCTAAAGTTGCGTGCGTTTTTTTGCATTTATCTCTACATGCTACCAATAAGTAGAAGTATTCAAACTTTCACGCAAATCCTTTCCAAAACGGAAAATCGCCTCGTTCACCTTAAGGTAGTGCGAGCGAGATAGCTCCCTAGTCATAATAGAGACCATATTCGAATTAAATGTTTTAGTTTCACCAGCTGTAGGACACATCATTTAAATATCGAATTATAAATGGTGAAATGATATTGTTTTATACGACAGAAATTGTGAGTAATTAAATGGAAATATCTAAATAAGTCTGTTATTAAGTCTATTGTAAGTTTGAAATTCCATCAAAACGAAATATTTTTTGTGACACCCCAGAAACTCCTGTGGTGACATTATGGTTCATTTTCAAATATAATTGAGAAATCACACAAACTACACGCTGTTAATGTTTTGATGAGATCTAAGTGTTATAAATTCCTCAATTTGGAAATAAGGTCTCTCTGGAGCGCATAAACGTACCATTTCCCATGTAAAAGGGTTGGTATTTTTTGACAAATATCTCCAAAAGTAATGTGGTAAGGGGTTGATTTTTTGGTGTCAATGGAAGGGTGATATGTCTTCCTTTAAAATGAGATGAAACTCATTGATTTACAGGTAAAATGATATTTCGCTCATACTACCTTAAATCAGGAATTTGGACTTAGTTCTATTATTTTGCATCATGCGTTGGGTTGTTTGATTAGATAGATATAGTTTTTTGTGCCTAATCTTCGTTTGCTATCCTCTTTATAAAAGGAGGACATAATTTAAAAAATTTGATAACTGCCTTCCGTAAAATGAGGCTTTTATTTAATTGAATATTTATAAAAGTATGAATCACCAAATTCACATTTTAGCATATGTATTTTATTCTGAAGAATAAAATTATGATCTTGTGTACATTTTAGGAGAATATAATTGCTTTTAAGTTACCTTTTGAGCTTTAAATCCCGTTTTTGTGTATACGGCAGCTACAAAGTCTTATTTTTCACATTTTCATTAATAAAACTAGTATCTTTTTCTACTACTATCTACTATCTATTAGTAAGGGGTTGAATTTTTGGTGTCATTACAAGGGTGAGATATTTTTCTTTGAAATGAGACCTAATTCATTGATTTCTAAGTCAAATGATATTTCGCTCGAACTACTTTAAAGGTGGCGACGGGAAGGAGGGAAAAGGAGAGAGAAAACCATTTGAGGAGGAGTGTGAGTGAAAGAATGGGCGAAGGCGGGGGAAAGATTCTCCAAGTGTGATTGCGCCCGGAAATGGCCGGGGTGGCATAATTGCTAGGGTGGGGTGGGGGGCGGGGTAGGTGGGGAAAATAGGGCGGAGGAGAGTGGTTTGGAGAGGTGGGGAGGAGAGGAAGAATGAAGGAAGGTGTGATTATGCGTGGGTGATTAAAAAGCGAGCGCGGAAGACGAGAAAATGGAAGTGGGAAAGGAGGACAAATGAAGGAAGCGCGATTCGATCCAGTGTGGCCGAGAAAAAAGCGAAGAGCCCATATTTGTGCGCTGTAACAGCGCATGCGCTCAAGAGTTGATCAGAAGGTTCAAATCGGAAGTAGGTGGTTCTAATTCTAAAATAATTACTATAAAAAATGGGCGTGTCAGTTGGCCGTTGCCAAAAAAAATCTATGGATTGGATATTTAGGGAGGCGACCGACGGCTAATGTCATTTACGCCATAGGGGATAGGTAAGGGAGAAAGGGTGGATGGAAACCCGGCATAGGAATTAGCCTGCTCTTAACAAAAGGCGCCAATGGGACCACTGTTTAACGTCTCAGCCGACAGACGGAGTATTGTACTTGAAGTACTCTGCCGCAAGACACTCAAGTAGGGATCGGCCTCCCTGTGAAAAACATCCACCTCTGCAGGGTTTTGAACCCTGGCCGCCCGTATAGTAGACGAGTACTCTAGCCACCACACAAACCCGATCCCCGTCTCAATAGGGGAAACGCAGTTTACATCTTACTGGAAATTCCATGTCACATAACATACAGTTCTTTCCGTAGGCCCGTTCATTATATGACCAGTTAATCTAGACATTCGCTCTCTTCTCATTTAGTTTGATTTTTTGGTGAAGAAGGACCCTGCCTGAAAATTTAATTGGTAAGAAAGTCAGAGTAACTTGTATTAAAAAGATCTGTCGTCAGATCCGGTAGTGCTGCTCAATTAACAATATATTCAATTCCGGTAAGTCAAGGAGCACCAATTTAAAATATTACGCGGTGGCATAAACATAGAAGAATAATATTACCTGTTGGTGTAAAATGCCCGTATTTTGTACAGGTTCTCCGTGTGTACTTTTTCCGTCTAGTCCTAAGGTAGTGGAGCTGTGAAAGAGGAAGTTTAGCTTAATTATGATTAAGTTATAGACTTTAATATATAATATAACGATCTATGGACATAGATCGTTATTGTATATATGAAAGACTAATTAACGATCTATATCATATAGATGGTTATATTATATATGAAAGACAATTGAACGCAGATAATAGCTGTATTATTCTTAAGCGTCAAGTGTGAACTTTGAATTTTTATTCAGTATGTCATGAGCTCTATATTTTTCTCACAGTATCCGCCGAGGATATTACCACTTTGGAACGCTATGCCGATAAAAATTCCATTCAAAACCAATTTTCTTTCCAAGATATAGTATGCTCGAAATCTTTTGAGAATAGTTGGAATAATTAGAATAAATAAAACACTAACTTAGAGAATTATTTTATATTTATTATTATTATTATTAATGAACGCAACAGGATTTTGGACGGTGAGAGATGTGGCAAATTAATATTACTATTTCCATCAGGAGTCTCAAACATTTTTTGATACACAGACTGATTGTATTTCTAGTAAGATAGGGTAGAATGGGAAACTTCAGGGGATACTTTACACGATCCCATAAGAAAGATTTAACTTCACATGCTTGCCAAATCATGAAAAAAATCTTTTTAAGTTTTTTAAAATTTCAAAAGATGGTGCTGTGCATCATATTTGGCATGAAAATAGTAACATAAAATTTTACAGTTTTCATGTGGGCAGCCATTATTTTCAAGCTGTGAAACATAAAAAATAATTGCTTCAAACTTTCATTAGTACAGAGAAATTTTCTACTGATAATTTAGTAAGTATGTATGTATCCTATTCATGGTAGCAATTGATATCTGTTGCGAAAAAGATTAACCATAATTTTATGCGTTAGTCATTTACCTATTGAATTCTCTACTCATCCTCATTTGAATTTTTATTGTGGTGCGAAGTATCCTCTCCCTAAGAGGATACTTCCCTCCACTTTTAAAAATAAAATTTACGTATTAATGATCATTTAATGCACCATTATTTCAAATTGTGCTTCGGAATAATTAGATAATAGAATACTAAAGAGCCTGCAATAATACTTCAAAGAATATGCGCCTACAATGTTTCAGGTAGGAATCCATGAAAAACTGACTCCCTCATGCAATGTAATCTCACCTTACGGTATTACATAATGATCAGGTGGAGATAGAGATAGCTATAATCCACAACGATGTAGTAGGGCGAAAGTAATAAATACTCTTGGTAAAGTGAGGGGGAATGAAATAGGAGAGAAAGGACGTGGCTAGAATGTACGCATATGCATATATATAAGACGTAACAGCTCGGGCGAAGTGAAAAAATACATATGGAGACATAAAGAGGCAGGGCGTAAAAACGGCTAGGGCAACTACCTACGTTCCCATGGGCGGACATGCCCAGGAGAGTATTTTACTCCATCCGTTTAAAGTGTCGCGAAATGGTCCTCTAGGCGTCAAACCCCTTAACAGGCCCCGAAATAGATGCATACCCACTAAATTTCACCAGAAGACGACTGTGAAGATAAATGCACACAAGAAAAGTACTCTAAAATGCCATTGTTATGACCTATGAAGTATTAATGGATAGTTTAGCGGAAAACTATCAGAATGGATGAGAATTCGCAATGAGCGTAGCAGGAGGATGTATACTTTAAAAATTTATGCTATATTCCTTATGCTCAAGACATTATATTCAAGACGGCTGTTAACATTCATCTCTGTAATTCAATTATGAGTTGGTTGTGATGTGACCTGAATGTGTTTTCCTAATATGGCAAATTCTGTTACTAGGGTAAAGTAATGTTTAGACATCCTGCGAGAATAACGGTGTTAGCATATTAATTTCCTACCCTGTTATCCGAACTAACTTATGCATAACTCCTTGGATTGAAGAGTGAGTGATGATGCGCCATAACCTTCTAATTTACGGTGAAATTATATATTTCAGTCATTTCCGACGACACCAATAAAGCTGTACGTTAAGGAATGTGAGAGATTAAGCGCAAATACTATTTTATACTTGTAAATACGATTTAAATCCCTGTTAAAAAAACTTTAAAATTAAAAATATTTACTTTTAAACATTTTTAGAACTTTAGGTGATCATCAATGCAACTCAAGTGGTTCCGTTCTTCTGGTGCAAATAAAAATAAGGGAGCCGAAGGAAAGGTACTAATGAAAGCGTACTAATGGATGGAAACTAATGAATACTGAGCTACTCCGAAACCCTCTATATTTGAATAAATTTCAAGGGAGAGACGTAAAGGCATTTAACTTTAAATTCATCGGCACACTTTACTAAAATAAAAACAGGCAATCAAACAGCAGCTTTATTATTCCGAAAATTATTCATCGGAGTTTATTTTAATATCGGTTAAAATACAGATTTTCCAGGAAGTGCATCAAAAAGTGCAAAGCTTTATACAGCGCTCAGATTGCATGTAATAACAAAGTCTTATCAAACTCAACGATATGCAATATACATTTGTATTTTTATAGTCGGCAGTCGGAGCGAAACATCCATCATTGTCAGCTTTATTAATTGATTTAAGCAAGTAGCTGAATCTTACATCTCTCATTTCTTACTCATTATCTGATTGAACGTAGAGAAAAGGCATATTGGTCTGAAAAAATTGGTTCAGTATGCAGTTTAAATGACAAGAGTCAAGAAACCTAGGCTCTTAAAAACGCTGCATAGTTTTAAGTGCTGAATGGATACACGTAAATGGGAATTTTTGAGACAGTATTTCAGACCAATGGCACCTAAAATATGTTGAAATACTTTCATGATTATGCGACTAGGTATGAAAAATTTCAGCTTGCGATAATGTGAGGAGCCAAAACTCAGCTCCTAATCACATAAGGTATAGGTTTCCCTCGTTTTAGAATCCAAATCATTTATATTTTTTGTACCCAGATGTATTTTACTAGGTTTCTTAGTATTCCTCTAATTGTGAGAACTATCTCAAGAACTTCATTGCAAAGTGAGTATGTATTTACAAATGATAATTAACATTGAGAAATATTATCTCTTTTAACTTTGCTCATGCTCTTTCCTTGATGTTCAAAATTAAGATATCAAAAGCGGAATACTTATTCTGCTTTGCAATGTTCTCACTCAGGACCATCTAACCGGATAAAGCGATTTTTTTAAGTCTTCAAATAAGTATAAATGTTGAAAAAATTTATCAAGAAAGACACTTTGCGTCTGTGATTAGCAAATACAAAACAATCATAAAAGCAAAGAAGTGGTAAATATTCCGTGAAAAGAGTCCGGTCACACTAAAACATTGATGATTATCCATGCCACATCTAAGAGTTCATTGCAAGGAGCACTCTTTACGATTTGGAATGAAGTCCACCAAGAACTTGAATAATTGGGACATGATTTCGGTCGTATTTTAAGGGGAATAAGAAAAAGGTGCAAAAAATCACCTGAAAAATATAAGCCTTAACACGGAGGTTTGTAAACTTCCACCTAGGGTGATATTAGAGTTCATTTCATTCTTATGCATTCTTGAAAGGCATTTATTACCGAAGCATCAGGTGATAGCGTAAAATACAGCAAAGCAATAGGGCATGTAATGAATTTGACACCTTCAAAACGTTCAATTCTCCCTCTCCTTCCTAACGATCGACCAAATTATTACGATTTGACTATTACTAGTGCCTTACACTCTGGAAGTGACTACAGATTTTTCTATCATTCTCAAACAGAGAGAGTAATTTTCCTCCTGCCACAGCAAATGTATGGATAATTAACAATTCCCAATCTATTTGTAGTCTACTTAAGTGAAAGTTTGAAGACTAGGACGGACTTCACCACGCGGTAGATTATTCTGATGGATGAGTCAATTTTCGTAACATATTAGTATGTATAGCAATTATTACATTCAGAAAAAGTGTAAAAAAATGCTGATGCAGCATAATCGCATTTGCGATGGTCAAACAACAATTTAGATAACCGGCGTCAAATGAGCTGAACTAACTTCGTGAAAACGGAAAGGGGAGAACTCAGCATCGTTCACTGACAACTGGAAAATTTCCCGAGGACTTGCGTTTACATTTTTCCCATTCACGATGTCGAAAGCAGTTTCGTCATTGGCTTCAAATAAATTTTCAAACCAAAATTTTGAAATTCCATTAAAATAAGTTGTGCTAGGGCATTAGTGGATCATTATATTTTCATAATGAATTATCTACGTTGCTATCAATTTGTGCTCGAATAGAGTATTTTGAACCCACTGTAACGTATTGGTAATTTCTTTTGGTAGCACTTTCTTTTCAATCTTCTAGTACACCTTCTATCTCCTCTCTCTCTCCTCTCTCCCCCTCCTCTATTCAACAATCCCCCCTCTCCAAACTTAAACAACTCCCTCACAACCAACAGCGACCATACAAAATAAACAAATTAAACATTAAAACACAAAAATAAGAAGTGAGAGAAAAAACACAAAATTAACAATAAACTTACTAAACATAAAAACACACAAAGAAAACAATGACTCAAGGAGAGCGGCGTTTCACCACGTTATATCGGCAGCAACCGTTCGGGGTTTATAGTAATTTATTTACTAACATATGTTCCCATTAGTATAAAACGTCGTCTTTTCACATAGAATGCGAAGGGGCCTTCAATACCGGAATATTAATAAACCCCTCCTAAGCGCCTAATGCAAGTACTGGGTACAATCACGGTATCACACCACCGAAGCCTCAGGACACATATGGATATACCATAGCATTCATTGGTCATGTGAATTCAGTACCTCAGCTGGACATGCATACTTCTCTTCGCTCCAAATACTACGCTCGGAGCACCTCGTCACAAAGATAGCTTTCGCTCGTTTCAGACCTCTCCAAAAAAAAGTGTGGATTCTGCTTCCAGAATCGTTTGCATCCCTCCAAGGTTACGCGTTGTGCGGCGATAGGACCCATAAAAAAATAAAAGGAAAAGTCATTGGAAAGCTCATGGGAAAGCCGTTTGCTATGGTTCGTTTTGGAAGTCATCCATATGCAACACTCGATCGACAGAAAGGGATGCACCGGCTGAAGTTGTTAGCGAGGAGTAGCACGCTGATCGATCTCGTCTGTTCTCACGGAATTCGCGAAAATGCTCCGCGCGATTGAACGTTCGCGTTTTGCATTCCGTCCAAATGTAGATAGTATGGTGACGTCATGGTTGGGGAGCTAATGGAATGCTCACGGGCTCTGTATCCAGACAGCGAAATAGGTTTCGGTGTTCGGTGCGCTTGACGCAACTCAGGGATCGGTCGCTGTGCGTCATGTGATGATTTTCACTCGGCCGAAAATACGGCAATGAAAACGGTGAAAAACACCTGGTCGGTGTTTTTCACCGGTCGGTCGGTCGGGAACGGTGAAAATCAACCTGGACTGGGAACCGAACCACAGCTTACTGGTAAAAACTACCTCACAACTAAAATTTAAAAATTAGACTAAAGTAATTTTCTTTGAGTTGTCCCTACTCTGCTAATATAAGCGAAATATGAACGAAAATCCAGTAAAATAGTTTATTTTGCCCCTTAAATTGGTAGGTAATGTAATTAATTCCGATATATTAAAACTACATAAATTATCACAACGATCTCAAGCCTGCATCTCCATAGGCGTTTTCCTTCGTGGACCACATTACACGGCAAACTTGTTTTGGTTTCTGCCTTCCTTACAGAAAGAATAATATTAAGATGATGCTTTTCCGCCTGTAGAGGAGACGGGCATTCTCACGCGTCAACAATAATAATAATAATAATAATAATAATATTTATTGTTCAAGGACTACATATCCTTTGGAACAAAGTACAGTTTAACAGAAAAACTCTGTGGCAAAAATAGTATTTTTACAGGACACTACAGTTTACAAATATGACAATTCAATAAGCATACATTAAGCATTAATGCAATAATATTTACAATTACTATAGTGCAAGCTAATAAAACATATAAACAATTAGTAAGGATGAGAGACAGTTTTTTTAAAAGAAATTAACAAAAAAAAGTAAATTAATAAATATAAAAAAATCAAGTGTACAATGAAATTCACACTGCGCTACAATAATATTTTTTAAACAAGAAAGATAACATTTCCGATTTAAATTTATATACATTGTTTGATTTTAAAATATGGTCAGGAATACCATTCCATATTCTAAGGCCATAATTTATTGTGGATAATTGATACATATTCGTTCTACACCTTGGAATTTTAATATTCAATATAATTAAATAATTCAATATATAATATTCAATAATTCAATAAAACGTCTTTTAAGTATTTATGACAAAGTCCGACCTAAATCTGATGGGTGTAAGGAAGTATGTGTTGTAAATTTACACTGGGGCTGGCAAGACGTAAATAAATATTTCACCATTCATGCCTTGAAAAATTATTCGTGAAATTCCAAAACGTAGATTACAAGGAAAATTGGTTTCTATGTTCAGAGCTTGAAGTAGCTAAGGGATCGTGTTACTGTGAGGCATGTGATAAGTTTCACACTACCAACAATACGGCAATAAGAGCGATCAAAATTACCACAAGTTGGCTACAATTTCCCTTGCTTTTAGCGGAACTCCATCAAAGGAAACACGTACGTAAAAAAGTTTCGCGTGATGTTGCCTTTACTGGAACTCAGTTTAACTCCTATGAAGGGTTGCCCGTGAGAAAGGAAAATATGCAAGGATTTTACAGCTCATTAAACAAGGTAGTTTCTGTAAATTAAATCGGTAACAGAAATGAAAACAATGGATTGTTATGAAGAATTGCATTCCAGGAACTCAGATTTCCCGAATACCAAGAGATAAGGTGAGAAACTGTGCCTTTGTGAATTTCTTCCCACTAACCTATTAATTTGTAATCATTAAAGCTGACACTTAGACGTAGAAAACTGTGTAATTAGGCGACCCACCTTGATACTCGCAGCATTTCATGCAATCTTGTGTTAATTAAAATGCCACAACGTGGCATTTGATTCACTGCCATTGCGACATGAGAAATGAAGAGATATATGAGAAACAGCGCACCTCGAATGTGGGAGATTACGCGGTGATACCAAAGTTGAAAAGAAATAAGAGCAATTTCCAACTAAGTTATGAAGTGAGGTAAGGTTTTAGCCCGGCGAAATCAGATTTCTTACTTCACCGATTGATCTAATTTTGAGTGAAACCAAATTTAGTATCGCGCTTGGCTTAACCGCGCCCGACACCAAGTAGCAACGATCTGATTCAGATGAATTTCTCCGAATTAATTGAAGTTGAAAGCGTTTCTCAGCTCAATTCAACAGGGGTACGACATATTATCAACTCATTAAAAAGTTTAAATCCATCAGAACCATATGGAAATTTAAATTATTTGAGTCGCAATTTGCCAAACTGACTAGTTGTAGTCAGTGATTATAAATTGCCTTTCTTTCTTAGAATATTATTCGGTTAACATTTTGAAGATAACTACAGTGAAATGGTTTTCAATTAAATTCTAATCACCAGAATGTTCCATTTTAAGAAATACAAAACATATATAAATAATTATACTTAGAGCGAAGATTGCAGTTGGTTGAATTATTTGCAAGTACATCTACTTTTGATGGAAGAAAAATTGAACTATTTACAACGAAATGTAATTTTATTTGATTATTCGAAAATATGTGATGCAGCCAGCATTTGACCATATTTTTATATATTTTTAAAGTCAAAGGCACACAAATGAAAACAGAAATGCGATTTCTATATCCTCCCTCAAATCACTATGGCATAGTGAATGGATATATCTGGCATAAAACTGAGTTTCATCAAGCTTCGAACTACCAGGGATGTGTCTCATTCCAAGACACAAAAAACCTTTGGGAAACAGTTACGGCTTAAAATACAATAGCAGAACTACAAATCTTTGAAAGGGCCAAAGATAAAAAAGGACTGTTCTACTTCATCATGCGGATAATATTGAAACTTGGAGAGGTTACATTTTAATCAGAATACATTCCATAAAAATCTATCACTAAACTAAACATATATCACGGAATGCTTTCCGTTCCATTTCAAAACCAATCCAACCAACTCTTCGTACGCCTACGCCAGCGAATATTGTGAAAGTGCTTTCCTCCCCTACGCGCGAGAATGTGCACCACTAAGCTCATAATTTTCATCTCCAGGCCGGCGTGATCCACTTCCTGGTTATACCGCTAAAAACCATATATTTTCGTCAAACCAAGGGAGCTTGCGATGAAATAAAAAATAGTAGTCATCAGTTAAACGTTTCCAAAAAGATTTTCACTTTTATTCCAAAATTTGCTTCCCACACCACGACCGTGACGTCAACCAGCTGGAAAATTAAGGACGAATTTCCTTTTGTTGGGCTGAAAACCCTCAGCGAACGTTACAGCCACTTCCGTCTCGAGATAATGAGAAACGCATTAGGGAATACATCTATTTAAAGACAGAAATTCGTAGCTCTCACGTTAAGGAAAGAAATGTTTCCTTGACGAAATAAATCTCGGCCACAAGTTCACGCTCTTGAGGGAATGCCTGTCACTTGCATTAATCATAGCCAAAGACAACCGTATTTCCTATGAAAGCTATTCCATCCAGAAGAATGATTTTAGAATGAGAATGAATGTTGGAAAATTTCAAAAGTGCACGGTTTTGCACACATTGGTTAAATGTTTGTGAAAGATAAAAGAGCATATGAGGAGATAGAGAGGTTTGCAAATGTTGGCAGAAAAGTTGAAAGCAGGGGTGTGCAATCCTTGGCAAGCGTGCCGAGCGAGCCACGCCGATGACTTGTTTCTGGCACTCAAAAAAAGTCAATGACTAATTTATTTTTAATTTCTAAGGGACTATAAATGTAAACCTTACATTAAAAGCCTGTCGACAGTAATGAAGCACTGGAGATAGATGAAAAGAGTAAAC
The DNA here is from genome assembly GCA_963169105.1 of Ceriagrion tenellum. Taxonomy (NCBI): domain Eukaryota; kingdom Metazoa; phylum Arthropoda; class Insecta; order Odonata; family Coenagrionidae; genus Ceriagrion; species Ceriagrion tenellum. The sequence goes on from OY720639.1 coordinate 108,599,287, forward strand.
AATTTATCCGTATCTAGTTTTTAAGGGTTTCTTTTGAAAATGGCAGTTTCAGGATTGTTGTAATGAATCTTTGAGAGGAAAAAAGTGTATATATTTCCTCTCATGACCACCATTTACAATGTATTTACAATCAGCCAAATATCATGTGAAACAATGTTATTCTGTTTAAGCCTTACAAGATACCGAGCATACAAGATACAGGATATTCCTGAACATTTTTTACCAATTCAAATCATACCAAATATTACCAGTAAAAATGAAAAGTTTTAGCTTCTAACATTCCATGTATAAGCCAAATATCCTTGTGGTGGCTTGCAGAGTAATAAGTAGATTTAGATATACCAAATCTGCACCGGTTGAAAGCTATTGCGTTTGCTGCATAGCAGATATAAAAAGACAAGAGGAAAATAATATCGGGGTATTACATCGAATTAAATTTGTCTTATCGCACATTGAACTCATTAAAAGGCATGGCATCTCACTGATTAGAACGTAATTTTGCAGATATAAGGATTCAAGAGTTGCTTTGTTTTAACATTTTCGAATTCGCATCATATTTCCTACATATTTACATAAATATAAATTAACTGAAATAAACAACGTATTTCCAGTAAAATTAATAAAAAAATTGTCATTTATTACATTTGAGTTATGTCTTACTTATTTTTGAGAGAACTCGGAGTTGAATCACTCTTGTTATGAAGGTAAGAATACCTTCTTCTTAATTACTAATTTAAAAGTACGCTAACTCTGGGTGAGAAAAAACTACACAGTTCAGATGGTTATAGCCAGGGGTCAAATTTACGTAGGCTGGACTCGAAGCCCCTACATCAGGAATGGCGGGCGCGGACGTTGCCGCTCCGCCAACGATGCTGCGTACATAAAACAAATGAATGAGTTGAGTAAACATTGTTGCACACGATGAAGGACGTCAGAAATAACAATTTTCTCGCAACAGCTAGTGCAAACTCGAGCAACTGAAAGATATGCTACATAATATAGAAACGCTCACTGGAATTGAAAGGGGCTCCGACAAGCGAAAAAAATGAAGTACTCCTCTTCCGAGAAGATATGATATCCATACAAACGGGAAACCCATTTCCATGGCACAGAGGTGTTCCCTTTACTAACGACGAGAGATGAGAAATCAGTTCAAAAAACGTCAGCGCAACCAAATTAAATTTCTGGCAGGGAACGGAAAAAAAAATATCGAACCCATCTACGCCTTGCCCCCGAGAGTCGTTACTCAAACCGACACGGGTGGCGCCACCCAGCTCTATTTTCAATCGCCCATAGATCGGAATTCGAAAGGAAAACGAGAGAAAAATTCTTGGCTCGGGAATGCGCCCAAGGGAACCCGTCGTACCCGATCCAAAAGTAATCCTCGAATAATCCCTTGAATAATAGACGAACCCCTTTCGGAAGATCTAGGGATATCAATCCCCGCTCACATCTGCAGAGAAAGAATACTCGCATGGATTTGGCTAGATCAAGGATTATGAATTGTATTTCTGCTACTGCAACACGCAAAACTTCTTTCTCGGGCTAAAAACATTGATAAAGGAAGAGAATGGATGTTTTATGCATGTCTCTACGTATAGGGAAAATTAATATCTTGAGATCACAAATATATATTGATTAGGATTTCCCGAAAAGCAATTCTTTTCTTTAGGGCCACAAAAAGAGGCTGACATCCGATACCACGATAAAGCATGCTTCAACAACTCAAAAAACGGAATCAAGAATCTTGTCTAGTTTATAATACATCATCAGATCTTGTAGTTTCGATGCATACAAAAACTACGCAAGATAAGGGCAAAATAAAAAAGGCTATAGTCTTCAAGAGGATAAGATAAAAAGGCTATAGTCTTCAATCCTCAAGCAAGAAAGTTCCATATGATAATAATCTAGAGCAGAGGGCTACAATTGCAGGATTGCTAAAAAAAATTATTGAAATGAGACTTATTGCTTAAGAATTGAAACCCCAAATCACAGCAAGAATGCATTAAGTAAATTTGCAAATGTAAATATTGTATCATTAAGTTGTAACATATATTGTTATTTCCAACGTATATATTGATGTTCTTTAGTATAATGTGGTCCAAGAGTTATTTTCTGACTTGCGTGAGAAGTTACTAAAACGTTCCATGAAGGACTCAAGATTCGCGCTCCAACAATCTTAAGAAGAGTATTATGAATCTAAATAATATGGTAGTAGATAAAACACAAAGCATGTACGTAATAGAGGCGAAATTAATAAGGCAGGATAAGGCTGAATGGGGAAAGTTATTAGAATATGGCTAGTTTCCGAGGCCTAACAGCAGTATTTAGTATATTGCTGAAGAGGTGCCTAAAAAATCCGCAGCTGATTCTCCAAAGTGCAATAGTGAGACATTGCTAGAAATTGTCAATTTGAACCGTCCTTCCCCTTATTTGTTGATTTACGGTTACCCCCTGTACGTTATCTATATGTTTATAACGTACTGAGAGCGTTCTACCTAAGTGGAAACAAATCTATGGTAGAACCACAAGCCAATAAATATAATCTACGATTCACGAAAAGGTATATTTTGCCTAAGCCGAATTTATCCTTATTAAAACGCTCGTTTATCTATTTAGGGAAAAAACTATTTATTATTTTATCAGATGGTATAAGAGATTCAATTCGCGTAACATCTTTTCTGAACAGAGTAAAGAGATTGTTACTTAATCCAATAAATCTCGATGTGTGTTTTTGTAAATAGTATAGCAAACACTCATATAAACGGTATGCACCACAAGTTGTGATCAAACTAAAATTTTTATCTTTTCTCATGTATATATTTCTGTAATGTACGTGGTCTCTCTTCATTTTTTTCATTTCTCAACAATTCGAAATTTAATTCGTTTATGAGTTATCCCAAACTTAGGTGATGCCTAAAAAGGGATTCCGAATTTATGTAATTAATTAATGTCCTATTGTAATGTGATTTGTTCATGAAATGTTCGTACAGTGGATAAATAAATTGTTATTGCGTCAAGTATTGTAGTATATTATGAATTATCTCTCTGGATGCGCCCTGTAAATATGAAAATTTAAATATCGCATCAATATATTGGAATATATACTTAACTCTTTTCCAACGTATATATTGATGTTCTCAAGTAAAAGCACTGACAAAAATGAATCGGAATTTCTGTAGATAACAGCAGTATTTAGTATACTTCTGTGGAGGTGCCTATAATAAAAAACATGGCGTGGGACACTATGTTTTTTTAAATAGAAGAATAGGTGTTCCACACCATGAAGGCATTAGTCTCTTCTAAATGGGAAGAGATGGGTATGTATGCAAGCACATAAACCTATGCGAATTATCTTTCTTTACTGCATTTTCACATAAGACATACATAAATTATAAGCCGAAGACTCAAAAGCATGATTATATTACCCTTTCCTGTTCCACAATTATTTTCTTTTACGGCGCAGTAATAGAAAACTGTTGCGAATATTTCATACTGACTGTAATTATAGAAGTAGGACGCATTAATATACTGTGTCTTTTGCCCTTGAATCTAAGTTGCTGCTTTAGATGCAGTTCGGTAATTAAATTGACTCACTTCTCAGCCAGCGAGAATTTTGAGAAACTTGAACGGCTTAAAGCAGGGTTATGGAACTACTGGAGCTAATTAAAGCCCGGGGACGAAATACGACAGATGGGAGGCAGCATAACTGCTTCTTCGTAAGGCTGTCAAATCTCAGAATCCCACCTGATCCCACGATTAAATTCCGTTTTACGACAGCCCTTCAGGGATTTCATTTAAGAAGGGATGAATATGAGGCAGGCGGGAAAGCTTTATTGTCACCTCAGCTTCGGTGAGCGCAGATGGAGTAACAGAAAGAATACCTATCCCTTTCTTTGATCAAAAAAAAGTTTCAAATGCCATTTTCCGAAAAGAAATATTTTAAAAAATGGAATAATGTAGTACATATTTACTCAATTTTTTTGTGACTGATAATATTTTCGGGACTCTGAGTCACCTTAAACCTTGATACCTTAGTCGATAGCCAATTAGATATGTGAAAAAAAAGTTCGTGGGTACTTTAACTTAAATGGATTCTAATTCATCGACATCCATAACTTGGCCTTTATTGCATACACAGAGAGACTTCATACCATTCCACAAAATGGATACATTTATACCAGTCGATCACTTAATCACTAGTGAGACCAACGCATTAGTTTATTACGAAATAATTCAAAACCTAAAAGTCTACTTACGCGCCGGCTGAAATATTGTAACGAATGCGTTTTCTATCAGTGCCGCTGATAGCCATTTCCTGAGTTTGAACTTAAGTCGATACATTTAAAAGCTTACCATTCATTGTAAGAGTAAAAAAGCATATATGCTGTAACGAAAAAATGTTACAGTTTTCACTATCTAGAAAATCTAATATGTACTCCATTGATAATATATATTGGCATACACATACGTATTTCTCGCGCCTGATAGCAGATATTGCCGTCAACTGTTTGCCATCAACCAACAAAACTGAAGATACACTGGGGGAGACTTAATCTCAGGTTTTGCCCAATGAATGCAACCAGTATACTCAGAAAGTTAATTATCCACCAATATCTACCACAACGTGTTAGATACTTATTGATGTTGACAATGAATCACAGGGACAAAAATATTTGTACAAAAGTACTAATCGTCCATGAGGTGTTGCACACCTCCGTAATAGCAGTATCGATCCGCTAACTGGATATAAAATGAGGAAAGAAACTTAGAAAGTGGTGACATATAGTTTTAAAATGTCCCTAATGGTTTGGAGCTAATATGGCGGTGGAAATACTGGGTAACTATTTGTGACAAGGGATGGAAACCTAGGTGGAGGCTTATTTTAATAAAAAAAAGCTTCCGCCGGCACCGGTAACGGCGGGGTAAAGTTCTCGCCTGCTAAACTGAGGGTCACGGGTTCGAGTCTCGCCTGGGTGGGTTTTTCACCACTCAGGGCATGGATGTTTGTCAAGCTGTATCGGTTCGGTCCCTAGAAAACCTGGTGACAGGCTTAGCAGCCTCATCTAGATTCCAGGGACATATCGGCCAACAGAATCGTCCGGCAAGCAAAAAAAAAAAATGAAAACACTCCGAGATGCAATAACAGACAGTGAATCATTCAAAAGAGACTAAGAATTAAGTCTAGCATTGATCAATAGAGAATACCCTCTGGATCGGGCTCTGAGTAAAGTTGAATCACATCCACTATTTGAATTTTCCTGGCTCTCATCAAATCATAAATGTTAACATAAATTAGGAAAAAATTTTAACATTGGGGAAAATGAGTCTCTATTCTTGACCGGACATGATTTTAGATTGGCGGTATGCTCACATAATTTGTACATCAGAAAATGATGTTCCTTTGTTATTTTAATATTTATAAGATTACGAGTAGACCTTGTGTTTCGTAGTTTGATTGAAATACTAATTAAGGTTGACGAAATTAAATGGCACAACATTTACCAGTTAATGTACATTTTAAAAAAATTAAAAGTTCTAGTGCAGGTAGTTAGTATATCGCTGGTTGTGATGTAAAGGATGTTTGTAAAGAAACTCTGACTCACTGCTACATAAATCTCTTTTTCTTCTTGTAATCAGAAACTCTTTGGAAAGCCGTATGTGAAAAAAAATAATTCTATTAGATCTCTTAACCTCAGTTTATAATATACGTAGTAAAAACAGAGGTATCACCGCCTTTTACTGTCGAATAATAAAAAATAATGTTTGGAAATCTTCCCCTAAATCTGATAAAAATCTACAAGCTTAACAACACTCTAATTTAAGGTTTAATAACTCAAGTTTGAGATTTAATTCTCAGTCTATACCGGCCCATCAAAATTTACAGTGCATTCACAGATTCGACAGTTTCTCGGATGAGTTGTGACCTTGCCTCAGCAGCGGAATAAATTTCGTATTCCGACAAGCATAATCAATGAAATTATTTCTATAGACAAACTTCGAGTAACAAGGGGAGATAACAGATGCCTTAAGTGCATTCATTTCCGCCCCTTTGTATGCTCTATCGGCGGAACTCCTCTCACTCCCGTTTCAAGAGCCCGAACGCTCTCGGGTTAGGTGGGAATGTAAAAAAAAACGTTTGACGAAATAAGAATCAGGGAGAGTGTTTCGAAATGTTAGCGAGCTTTCTCTCAAGGGAAGAAGAAACCGCCATGTAGGAAACGGAGACCCACGAGGAGAAACAAATATATGACTACATTTTGGAGGACTGGGGGAAATCTTAGACAATCCTAACAAATGAAATGCACAGAATGAAATCAGTGACGTTAGTCAAGAGTCACCTCTTTCGAGTACTGCGCATTAACCTACTCTATCCTGTTAGCAGAATATATGACGACCTCGCACCTGAAGAGGCACTTCCTGACACGTGAAAAGAAGGTAGAGACTTAGTATTCACTCTAGAGGGCGACACTGATTACGTCAACCAAATGAATAACCCATTATTTCAAGTTTTAAGCTCCTTCTAGTGGAATTAAATCATTGTAAAAATAGAAAACTCGGAATTTTCTAAAGAACATTTCTTTCATCAAAATGTTTTCTCAGGACTGATGCAATGGAATTCACACATGACAAACGGTAATTTTTTTCAGTTTTCCACCTATAAATATTTAATGTGGCAAGTTCAGAAAGCTTTGGCAATGTAAAACATTGAAACCGGTTGCATGAAACATTTACCAGGGAAAAATTTCATACATTTCTAAAATCGTCTCGCTCCTCAGGTCAATCATAGTTTTAGCGTAAGAGTAACTTTGTCGAGACATAATTTTTATATTTTACAAGTGCAGTGAAATTGAAAAAAAAAGTTGTTCTGAAAATAAGTTTTGAAGCGTTAAAGTTACTGAAACGATGTAGCCGTTTACGCTAATTTTCAACTGCAAAACATGCATACTAAAAATAAGACGCAACTCATTTCTTTACTTGAATATTCAATTTATTTTGGAAATTATGGTTTATGAGTTATGCAATATGAGCACAGACCATCGATATATTCTTAACAATATAAAACCACTGTCTGGAAGATGATTTTTTTTTGTTAATTTCTTACCTTCCGAAACGCGCGGAGTTTTCTCAACTAAAGGCAGAAGCAATGAAGGTTGAGAAGAAGTCGCGGGTGTGACACGGAAAGGTCTAGAGTTGGATTTCTTCTTTAACCCTTGAGACTCCTCTTCTCAAGGTGGACTACACAGCTGACTCGCGAGCACCAAATCCTTCGGCAGCGAAAACACCACACACAACCCCGGGGCACCAGTCAGCTTATCGCACAATCACGTACACACACAGACACGGAAACACACGCAGAAACTCTTTTTATTTTATCCAAGTGGAGATAAAGAGAAAAACCGGTGAAAACTGATCCGACGACACTAAGGGCACACACGCAAGGGAACTCTCGCTCTTTATGGTCACTCTCCGCTTCCGTTCCCTCTCGCTTTCACAAATCCAAACCTATTAAACTGTTAAATACCACAATAACCTTTCCTAACCGAGGATATTTTCGACAAGATCACCGGCTATAGCTAGAGCGGTGAAACTGTCGAGATAGTTGAATGAGGCGAGGAACCCAGAATTCCTTTCATGTCTTATTCGGGTGATTTTTTTGAAATCTCACCGGTCAGACGTACATTCTTTATTCACTGGGACAGTTTGAGCGATGACGCTGACAAATAAGTCAAGAAGGAGCAGCAATTTTCACAAGAATCCGCAAAGGTCAGAAAAGAACGGCGTCCTTAACCCTGCTGTAAATATCCAAATGGGTCATAAGCAGAAGAAAGGCGCACGAAAAAAAAACTTTCCAGAGTTTTGTATGCTGACGATTCTCCATGAAACTTTGGGTGATGATGTTGATAAGATGGCCAGAAAGCAGTGAAGATTATGAGGAATCCATGGAAGTCAAAAACTGACGAAGTATTCCATCTCGTTTCAGCTATCCAAATTGGTCAGCAAAAGGTAGAGTCCTCAGAAACTTCCCTGTGCAGAGTTTGCCAGTAATTCACCTTTTACACTCAGACCAAGACCTTGTCGAGACAGTTGGGCCGAAGATGGGAGGAAAAGAGGAACTGACAGCGTCAGAAACTGACGCAGTACTCGATCTTGCAAGGAATATTCCGAACGAAGCACCAATTGAGAGAACTTCAACATCCGAGACGGGCCTTCAACATCCCGGCGCAGTAATTACATCGTCGACATCGATGTGGTGCAGCAGGATCCCGAGTCAGGGTGCAGTTTGGCACAATAGCACCCATCTCTCGTCGAAATAATTTGACCAGCGACGCGAAAGCCTAGTTCCGAACAGTTTACAGGTGAGCGCGTTTCACTTGGAACGCCCGAGTCTATGGGTCGAGGAGGTGGAAGAAGAACTTCTTGAGGAAGTGACTCCTACGATGGCAGGAAGAGTTGTCGGCCGCCCCGGCGTTGGGCAAAAGACTTAAAGGAGTTCTCTCCTTTGGCTGGCCAGCGTCACACTACGTGACTCCCACCGTGCTCTCTCCACCGTGACTTCCCGGGCAATTTTCCCTACCCTCCCTCCGACACCCCCCGCTACTCACCCCCTACCAACTACCCTACCCCTTCCACCAACCCTCAACTCTCCCCCAACCCCTCTCCTTCACTCAAACCTTTTTCAAAGGGGATGGCCGTTCATTATGAAACGCATCGATATGAAATGTATCAGGAGAAATCCAATACAGTAATATGATGCAGTTGGATCTATTCACGATTTTCAAAACGTAATATAAAGAAACTGTTTCCAACGTAAGCTTCCACTTTTATACAGTCACTCTAAACTTTTTTGGCATAATACTAGATTTAGATATGCTTCACCATTCATAATATCGTGTCAAGTAACTGACAGTCCGATGTATTTCACCTCGCCCTCCCAGTCGTTATAACAACAATGATAAGCTCGTGTCTATAGACGGTTATAGTTGCTAAAAATTATAAAACCAGGCCTAAACGTCCAAACTCAACGAGGAAAACTTCACAATCATTTAATGCTTTAAATACCATCGCTTAATGAATCTGTATTTATTCTCGCACGAATGCTTCATTGACCGGTGAATGTTTTTGCATGATATTCTTTCGCCACCTCAGATTTAATGCAACATTTTACAATTAGGTATGAACTATTGCTTCGGTCCTAGTAAACGCTCTTTCTCCCAATATTTACTTTAACCTCCTTAAAATGCAAAACACTTTAGGGTTCGCTTTATTGAATTCCTCAAAATATATTCTTCGAGTTCCTCGTCATATGAGATAACGAAAAACGACAATTCATACACTTAAAAATCTGGAAGCGCACGATACGGCAGTCATTAAACAACCATAGGACGATTAATATCGATACAGGTTCACATCGGATGGAAGCACATCGCCCATCCCAAGTCTCTTCTGATTCCAACCGCTGTTTTCTCCTGTGAAAACCCAGATTCCCTCTTTCATCCCACTCACCGCTTTCTCCCAACCCTCGTCCCTCCCTTGCCTCTCATTCCATCACCACTCGACGGCCGAATGCCGCAGCTCATCCCCCGAGAGAGAAAATATTCAAGTCCCCTTTCTCCCGTTCCAACTCCCCAGAGTTCCACGATCCACCACTTGACTCATTCCTCGGATAGCCTAATGTCTCCGGGTCACGGCAGTGTCAAGGCACCGGCATAGAGGTACATTATGCATAAAGGTTATATGGATCGCTCAGAAAATTCACGGATATAAAATTACCAGAAATGGATGCTCTCATCCCATTTGATGTTGATTTTCCACCATTTTAGCTAGGTTTGGATGGACAATAGAAACTGATTTATATCTATGCACCATGCTTTCATTTCAATAAGGCTTTCAGCGATTCATTTCGTTACTGAGATTCGCTTTGCTTCCTGTTATTGCTGTGATTTTTGCTAAAACTTTCACAACATGTTACTTGTCCAAATTCACCATCATTAAAGATGATATCACTATCGGATAACCTGAAGTTTTCAATCGTAATGTTTTCTATACCAAGATTATGATAAGATATATTTAGACCATGTAACTTCTTCATTAGGTATCGTCAACTCTCTTCAAAATAAATTGTTTTGTTGTCAAAATTCAGCTCTTATCTCTTGTTGCTTAACCACCGCTGATGTTGGTCATAAAAAGCAACAGAAACTGATAATAATTTTGCATAAATATTATAACATAACGCATATAAACACTTTCTTAAAAAATAGTTCAGCATTCATCACTTCCTCTCAATCTTGACATTGATATGACTTATTCTTTAAGAATTCAAATCCAGGAAAGTTAAGATTGCTGCTTTCAATGTATGCAGGAAGTTTTAATATGAATATTATTTATGAAATGCCGAAATACACCTTTTTTTGCATTTACCTAAAATGTACAGATGTAGCCACGCAAATTTATCGATTAAATACCGTCATTAGGACGGATTTCCCCGAAGGAAGAGTTAGTAAATGTCTCGCTAAAATAAAAATAGTTCAGAGTCTTAAATTACGTAGCAATTCAGCTCTGAGTACCTACTTTATGCTACTTTAGTGGATTTTTACAGGGCTAAGCTTGAGCAAAAATTCAATTTGAGGAAACAACATGATGGCCACAAGGTAATGGTTAATTTTAAATGAAAATGAGTAGTGGATCTCATATGGAAAGTTACCTTGTAATTTGTAGGTATATTATATGGACCAATTGTTTATGCTCCCATTTGGGGATTACCTAATATCCTTAGTCCGTTGCGTAACTAAACATCCTTTTGTTATTCAATTCCGAAGTACATCTGAAGACACTATGACTTTCTTGCTATGCATATGATCTTTATCTACGAAGTATGACTCCAGCGATTCACCACTTCCTTCAGATATGAAAGGCCACCATTGCATCGTGACCCTCTTCATTACTACCTTGAAAAAACATGGTGCGGGTTCAATCGATGAACGTGACCTCGGGGTATTAGAAAGAGGGTCAAGATCTCTCTTTTTTTTAAATGGAGCATCAGTTATCCTTACTCGAGCCTTTGTATTCATTCTCTCCTTAATTCTTTCCGATAAAAAGTGGAAAAAATAGGACTGCCTACATTACACCAAGGAGCAAAGAGAGGATGAGTCTGATAAAGCTTTATATGGCTGATGAGAGTGGCTGTAAACGTCACGTGAAAGGCGCCTGAATTTTGGACGATAAGCATGACAATTATAACTTTATATAATACACTAATTTTGTACTTCAGGGAGGGAATCACCGCGAGTCAACTGCGTCGACGAGAAAACTGAATAATTAAATGGATGAAATGTAAGATGGACAGAGTGACGGAATAATCCAGATTTTAAAAAATTGACAGCCTGTGCGTAAAAACTTGAGCATCGCATTTATTGACCAAGAGAGGGATTCCAATGAAATTAGCCACAAGTAAAATAAAACTTAAAAATTATAATTCATCAAAGCGACCTATTTGAATACTGCCTGTGATTAGCTATTCGTTTAATCAAAAACATGTTAATCACTCAATAATCGAATTCAATTTATCGTCAAGGATTTTAAGTATACGTGATCTGATATGCACAAATTTACCTCATCAAATCTCAAGCTTGAGAAGCCGTTCACTTGCAATTGAATTCAATTTTCTTGTGATTTAACTTTTAGAAGAAATATTAGAAGCCAATATATCAATTGTGATCCACTGTGGTAATAAAACTAACGGCGATACAACTGGCTGAAAATTATTCAAATAATTGATAGTTGTAGCTCGTTAGATTTTTTAACACTTTAAGGTTTAATTACATCTTAGACGTAATCATAATTCATAAACTGTGATAGCCGAATGCTTCATTATAAATTATGATCCTCTGATAAAAGTCACATCGTTAAAATCGTGACACCAGTAACATGCTGGTGTCAGAATCAATTTGATGCTCTCCCTGTTGCATATTGTGACAAAATTTATTCTAAAATCTGAATAGAATTTTATGGTAAAGGTTACTTCGTATCTTAATCGTCATTCTTTGTATTTTGATACATAAATTTGTGAGTCATTTAAGATTGTACTAAGTTTTAGAATCTGAAATGCATTAAATTTTATAAAAAAAAACATATACGTCTAATACAAATAATAAAATTGTAAAATAATAGAAAAATACTTAGAAATAATCGAATAATTACACTTTTCGGGCCGGAAAAACTTATTGTTGTACATGAATGAACAAATCATATTTGACTGGACCCCACAAAAATATTTTTGCGCGGGCCCGTGAGCCCTATTGGCGGTCCTTTAGCGATATGAACAGTACTGCATAAACTACTCTGCCCATCGAATAGGACGTTAAACCGTGGAACTATTTGTAACTCTCGCTAACTGTATGCTGGTGCCAACGACGGATTTCTCCCCTTTCTCCATTCTTCAAAATAATCCATTCCCTATCTTGCAACCCAAATATCCTTAACGATGGACATGACCTCCGTTGTCGCTCTTTTTACCACATAACCAACCATGTTTCAAGAATCAACCACCAAAATTGCATGAGGATGTGCAGTACCAACAAACATTGGCACGAGCCCAAAGAAGGTTTGCGAGTAGCGAGCTGATTTCAAATTAAAGAAGGGAAATTGGAGACGGCCACGTTCTTACCCACCCCTCAAGCAGAAGCGACGACGGCGGAGGAATTAATTGATTACAGCGAGTTACATAAGCCACCACCCTTCTCCACCTTGGGAGAGGAATTCCAAATTTCAATCCTGAGGAGGGTTGAAGAGGGAATGAAAGGATAGGGTATGGGCCAGGGTGTATGTGGGATTTTGAGGTGGAGACGGAAGGGTTTCGTGTGGTGAAGAAGGGAGGATTGGGGGCGGGGGGTCTGAAGCAGCCATAGGGGCGTCGCCGGGGGGGGGGGAGTTCTTGGTGAGTGATAAACGGCTTTTCCCTCCAACCCTCCGCTCCCCTCCATCCCTCCGCATTGTCTCCCGGCCGTCCCGTCTCCAAATATCCCCCGCAACCGTGCTGCGGTGGTAGTCAGGCGGGCGAATCGGACACGGCACCGTAACATTCTCCGGGAACATAAAATTTTCGACTACTTTCATGTTTTTACTGCTCGAAAAGAAATATCCCTTCCCTGCCTGCCTCTCCCTTATTTCCTCGTGCTTCTTCGAACAAATCACGTAACATGGACTCACCCCGGAAAGAAACGAGGGCAAACAAAAGGGTTACTCCTCCTTACCCTAGCCAATTCTGCGACATGGGTCACGTGAGGCTAGACTTTCCGCGACGAAAAGGCATGGGTATGCATATCGCTCGTGTTCGGTACCGCATGGCTATTTACCAAGCCTAATACACAGCCAGCCTTAACCTTAAGGACCTAAAGTAACGATGTATGTCATTCTTCCATCATTAACCTCTCGACATTACGAGTTAAATAACCTCGTAAAGTTGAAGCATGCCAGTGGAATCCAATTTACAATGTTTCAAAGTGAATAACTGTTTTGTCCTATGAGGGGTGACTATCATAAAATCTTTCTTTATAACTGTGTATTGTTTTTTCGTTGAATAACTTTTTATGGCATTAATGACAGGCCGATAAATTACTATCATATTAATCTAGAAAGACTACCTTTGAAGTTATCACTCCTAATTTCCATTTTCAATATTACAGCTAAGAAGATAGTAAGCTGCTAAGAAGATAGTATGCGATGTTACTGCTAAGAAAATAGTAAGCTCTCTGCTTACATATTTCTGAATGGCTATGGTTACCCAATCATTTATGGGATTTTGTGATAGGTATTTAGACAAAAATGTAACATAGTTTTAGTGCGGTCAGTTTTAGTTGATTTCTGGTATCCACAAAAAGTTAAGAGCATTTTCTACGTCCCCTTCATCACTTATTTTTGTTTAAATAAGCATGAATAACTCAATACCTCGGAGTAAAATGTATTTTTCTCTTAGGTTTTCACAATATAGGTCGAAATAATAAGTTATATCAGCTGCAATAAATTTCTTTTCTTAGTTTGGCGGCGACGCGTCGCGACGTAAGCCATTTGGTGAGTTTTCCGCAAGGATCTGATGTAAATGGTTTCCAGCAGAATGAGTAGGGAATTGAGACGGAGCGGGATGTAGGAAAGATATCTGAGATAAAATGGACGAAAAGATGAACAAAGATACCTCTTGCAACGTATTCCCTATTTCCTTTGGACAATGAGTTTATTCCAGAAGCCAACGTCGTAAATACAATCGCTACGTAACAAATGGCGCTCAAAACCAAGCTCACAAAAGTGAAGAACTTTATCACGTTCATAATTATACTTAGTTAACAGCAGTTAAATATGCACATGCTATATAAATTCATCGTAATAAATTTACAATAGCGTCTTGGGAAATAGTATTTAAAGATTCCCGAGCAAATAAATTGCACACTAAAATAGATGAAATGTGCAAAGAAATTCTGGCTCCTTATATATCATATATTTTGTAAACTGCCTCTTTCTGAAAAACGTGATTCTCTGATGTCAAACATAGGAAATATCCTCAATATATCCTATATATATCTATATATAATATATCCTATATCCTATATATCCTATATATCCTATATATAACCTATATATCCTATATATATAATATCCTATATCCTCAACTGTGAAATACTCGACCGATTGATTTTGCCAGTAAGTTTCCTGGCAATAATATAGGCACGATCATTTTCTAGCAGTTCATGATGACTCCCCACTAAATTAACTGCGCTATAACTAACTTATGGTTTTATATATTAGTTTTATTAATGGTACTCATGGACAACTATTCTACATTCCTTCGAATAATTCAGCCAATATAAAATTTAAAAATATATTCACGTAATTAAATGAAAAAATGAACATAATTCATACATCATTATCGCTCTAGCATTGCTAATGAGTTTAAAATGCCTAAAAAAACTTGCCTAAATTTATCTCTATGCTTGACTGAGACACAAGAGGTAACGAGGGTCCAGGACTGCAGTGAAATAAGATAGTGGCTGCTGGAATGGATCGGGAATAGGAACTGGGAGTGAAGGATGAAGGAGGAGGTTGAGCAGAAATGCTTCCGGCGACTTGTTCCCCTGACTCTTAAGCTCTTACCCCCGATCCGAGCCCCCAATACTCCTGACCCAAGCTTACACCATTTCTCGAAAATCATGGAGCGCACGACGATAATGACTCGGAGCCGTAGGGGTTAGGATTCATAGCGACCCGGACGCAGTCCTCCTGATAAACGAATTCAAAACTACGTCAACAATCTTTCGAGTTATTACTGCATGCGACTCTCTCACTTTGAAAAGTATGCACCACCCGCTAAATACTCCCTGTACCCAAGTATCGCTTAAGATTACACAATGATTACCTCGAGAAATTATAGCTCCATCAAAAATACGCATTAGTCTTGCCATAATATTTAGGGAACTGGCGTGCATCTTCCAAATGATTGAAAATCACCTGTCCAATGAAATAATATGGATACTTGGAACACTAACAATAACTGGATATGCCAATTATATGAGGTATGACTTCATATTAACCCAATTAGGCCCACCTTTTTTTTCAATTAAAAATTTTATTTTTGTTACGTTTTTAAACTATTTGTGTTTCTGGACACTAAAAAAAATGTTGAACAAATTCCTGAAGTATTTGTTTGAAAATTATGGCATGGGCCGTTTTCGACCCAATGGGCAATGGTGAACACA
Source organism: Ceriagrion tenellum (assembly GCA_963169105.1). Classification (NCBI taxonomy): domain Eukaryota; kingdom Metazoa; phylum Arthropoda; class Insecta; order Odonata; family Coenagrionidae; genus Ceriagrion; species Ceriagrion tenellum. The sequence goes on from OY720639.1 coordinate 108,615,033, forward strand.
ATTTGGGATATGAACTTTCAGGTCGTTTTCCAGACTCTCCGCAGTCATTATGTTTTAACTGTTCTGTGATTTCCAATATTTAATTGTTTTTAGAGTGAAATTTAATTAAACTCCCAATGTTTTTATGACTGGATCTCTAAGGGGTAAATTGTTTGAAAACATAAATTCCATTTCATTCCATAAATACATTACAATTCATAAATACAAATTATACAAATTTTCAAAAAAATTACAAATATATATACTGGGAGACGAGAAACAAAAAAAAGAGCAGAGAAATGGGAAACTATTTTCGGGGAACGGATGAGGAATTGAAAACTTTTAAGCTGATACTGCAAGTCCAATGTAAGTAACTTGAAAAATTAAGTTAATCACAATTATTTTGGCTAGTAGTATTTTAAAATGAAGGCTGAAAATAAATTTCTTGGCAATTTCACAAAAAAATTCACATGAAATAATTTCTTCGCTAATTTGCTCTTTGGTTATTTCTGTGTGAACCGGCAAGCTTGATGATGACCGATTAAATATAAGAATGACTATTTCAAAGTTACAAAACTACAAGACTTAACTCCTTTTATACTTTGCAGCTTGGTTATTTAGAGGTAAACCGAAAAAAATTAATATTTTTGTCATTGGAGCAGGTAGGAAAGATAAAAAGAGTAGGAAATGTAACGTAGAGACACCAAGCGGCTTTAATCAGCGTTTCAACGAAAGGCGCAAAATGGTCAGTTATTTCACGTTCCATACAACGGGAGGAAGAAAATATTCCTCTGTGCTCTCTACATGAGGCTTAAGACGGAGATTCCAATGAAAATTTTCCAACTGTACCGTCATTTAAACCTGAACTCGAAAGCGGAGAGACGTTACATTCACATCTACTTATAACCCTGCAAGCCACCAAAAGGGTGTTTGGCATGGGGTAAATTATCACCAACATGGAATAGAGTGAAGAAATTAACCTTCACAAACATGCAGTTCACAATGGGTATTCCACAAATGCTACAGAAACTACAAAATAATGTATTATGTAACTAATTAAACGTGACGCGAGAGTCATGCAGGGAACATGCAAAACATGGTTTTAACACTCATGGTGTGACGTCTTATGCTGGGGTCACCAAATCAAATCGATCCTCACAGTGATTGACTTTATTGCCAGATATTTTTGTTTTCAAAAGGAAATCTGAGGATTTTATTTTGTTGAACTTCCCGACAGTTTAAATGAGATTGTTCACGTACGTATAAATATAATTGATGGAATAGATCCTTTTTTATTTTTAAATGCCAGTTATATACTTCGTGCTGATTACCAACAGGAGGAGGGCTAAAAATGCTCATTCCCATTAACCTATTAGTATATTATTTTTAATTTGACGTATTTGGGAGAGAAAATCATCGCAAAGGGCAGTGCCATTACATGGAGTGTGTTTTCATAGCACATAGATACGCTATTAAATGGTCTTCAGATAGTTGTTTTGGTTTTCCAGATGGTGATTTTTGTGTCATGAGGACTCACAAAATATTATCCCTTGATTTTATTTTAATAAGAGGAAGTTAAAACAGAAATCGAATGGTCTGCATCCAAAAATATCAAATATAGGATGAGAGAGCGAGTTCCATTGAAATGGATGGGCTTTTAACAGAGAGTTTATATAAGTACGCATCAATCGATCCCTGACATCACCTAATGGTCTTCGACCTGGATATTTATCTTTCCTGGCCAAGTTTCTCAATGTGCTCACGTTCAGAAACATCAAAATCTCCCCATATAAAGTAAATTTAAGGTTTGCGATTTTGGCACTCTTCATAGATTAATTGCCGACGAAAACAAAGAGCAAACTTAGTTACGCAAGTTCAGTAATATGAAATGGAAACACATATTTCACAACTCGTAGATATGAACAGACAGCAAATAATATGTAGGGATTCTTCTTGTCCAAAATTTATCCTGCTTTGATAGTTCGTGAATATGTTCAAAAAAGGTAATTCACCTGCCAATAAGTTTTCGTTTTTGGCCGTGGACAGAGCGTAGGCAAGCTGCCCGTTATAATTTTTTATGATACTCTGACATCTTTCAGTCATTCGGGAGGATAATTTCTTCTATCATTTTTATCCGCCAACATCTTATCCACCACTACCATTCAAATTAAATTTATTGTGGTGAACGAGTATTATTCCGAATTCAATTCAAACCAATAAAACTGTGCGATATTCATTGAACTCAGACAAAGGTTAATTTATGATTCCATTTCATACCATAAAAGGTATTAATTTTTTACGTCAAGGCTCTTAACTTTCTTGCAATCATTTTTACAGTCAAAAAATCATTCATTCGTTTGATGAACTAATATCGTTGCTATTGGCGGATCATCGATCGATATGAAACACATGAACCAAATACTCAGCCGGACAGGCAGAAGCTAATATTGATAAGACTTCTACGTATTAATAATGGAAACAGCAATAATTCATGAGTCCATCCGGGATGGTTTAATAGAATCAACAATTTTATTCCGTCTTAAAAAAAACAGTTTAAGTACAAAGAACTCGTTTTTCTCACAGGAGAGGCCATCCACGAAATCGTATGAAAAACAATCGGTCAAGAGATTGGGAAACGGAAGGAGTGGATAGACAGACGATAGTGTGGGTGAAAAGTTTGCGTAAAATATCCAGCCGAGGGGGTTTTTTCCGAGAAGAAACCTGTTTACATTCCTTCTCCAGGGGAAATAATAGCAACAAACAATGGCTGCCCATGGAAGGTTAAGAAATTAATTCGAAATCACTTGGGAAACTAAACGGAGCTCCAGGGTAAGAGAATCCTCCGGCGCCAGTTTCACCCTTGTTACGCGACCTCATTACAGTGGAACCTGTATCAAGTCTTTTCCGAGAAAGCGAATAAATTTTAGATATTCTGCAATGCCCATAATACCTTCTTCTGCCCGAGAAAACTCAGAGCATGGGTAAAATATCTAGGTTAGTGAATTTAAATCTATGTTAGGAACTCTGGGTTATAATGGCTGAGAAACGGATTTGAAATTTCATGCTTGACTGCTCGTTTTTACACGGATTTCAGCACCACAATAAAAAGCCTTTTGACATAATATAATGAGGAGATTAAAAATCATGAAAATAAATTTTAAGAGGAGAATTAAGAGAAAGCTTACCCTAAGACATCAGCCTCTCCGATGAGCTTTGAACGTTTCCGATGCCTGAAAAATAATTTAATATTTCAAATATAAATACAAAATAATTCCAAAACATTTTATCATAACTGTAAAAATCTAAAGTTCAATACGTGAAAAAATTATTGCAATCACCAACTATGCAATGAAAATTAAGTGTAAACTATAATTTATGACCAATTTATCCCCAGGACTTATACAAGGCCCATCAACACAGTAAAAAAACTAATTTAATATTCTTTGTCCTTCCTTTTGAGCAGATTGGTCGATTTTATAAAGAGATAGAAGATCTATTTCCAAAACTACGTTGAAAATCTCTTCAACTCAATTCATAACATTTCAGGTCTTAGATATACCGTTGTTTTTTTAATGACCACGTGAGGGTGTCTCTCACGGTCCTCACAGTTCTGAGATCGAAAATCCATAACTGTTGGGAGATTTTGTTTATAACAAATAATAGACTTATTAAGGCAAACATTTTTCATGACTCTTTTTCTCGGAGATAACTGAAAGGATTAGCGTTTTTCCGCACTCGAGAGTAAAAGTTAGACGGCTAAGTCTCTCGTCTATCAGTTGTCAAAACATGAAGAAGGGAAGGAATTGAGAAAAGGGCTGAGAGGACTGAGAGGACAAAAGTGAATTGATTGTCAGCAGAGTGTATATATGCCTCGATCTGCTCTTTGCTCGAGCAAAATCTTTTGGTACAGGATTCCTAATTAATATTGATAGATAACGATGTGGTTAATTCAGGGACATTCATTCGACATTCAGAGTCAGAAGACAGATTCCACTAAGAAGAAGAGGAAAGAATCCAGGGAATCCAGCAACACATTTAATTTTTCACTCAAAGATCATCACTTTGCTATTCGCTCAGTAAATCCTATGCTTCCGTTTCTTTGACGCAATAAGTGTTTATAATGCGATTAACGACACTGTGAATATCCTGCGAGCGCGCTGTGTATGTTTGTGCCAACCTCAAATACTTTATCAATTTGGTGGTATTAAAATTTAACTTCATAAGGCTCACATCGGAGCCCCATGCAGCCCTCTGAGGAATCATTTGGAAGGACATGCGTTGTAGGATGAAGAAGTGAAAGGTAGAGGCACACCCTCCATCTTATGCAACTCTGTGAGATAATGTATTCCCGCCTTTTCTTTTTCCTTCAGCAGAGCACTTTTCCCATGCGCCCTCCAGACGCCTCCTCCCATACTCATCCTTCACCTCACTTCCCGTCCCTTAGAACTTTTCTCAAACCGCTCTCAACCAAAAAATCCAACCCCCTCCTCCCCATAAACTCACCCCCTCCCGCAGAGGACGACCGTGGGGAAATTTCCCACGCCCACGGCCACTTCCACCCCATCCCAGCCCTTCCCCACCCCCATCACTAACCGTTTTCCCAACCAAGCGTAACAGCTATGGGCTTCCCCTCCAAAAACATTTCTCTGACTTGACCCCCGTTCCTGCCTAAATATCCCCTTTTCTTGTATCCCATTATCAGACCTTACCTAACTTGTATTACACAAGATGGTGGTGATGGAAGAACTGGGTCGGGAGTCACAAGAGCAGTGTTTTCTAAACTTTTTATCATGGCGACACCCCATGAGCCATGAACGCTCTATGCCCATCCTTGATTCTATTATGCGGCACCCCACGGTGTTGTGACACCCAGTTTGGAAACAAAATGCTCCATGGACTAAGAGGCGTCACACTACAATTAGATTACTTCATATCAGACAGTTTTCAGGGTGACACACTTGATATAATTAAACTTCAAACTAGAATTGACGGAAGTTGCAATTTTTGGAGAGGCAACATCGGAGTGATTGGCGCGACGTTCTTTCTTTACAAGCTCTTTTAATGACTACCATAAAACTAGAGGGAAACAAGAGGTAATCACCTTATATAACATTCACTTTCGTCCTTTCTCCCTTTCCAGAGTCTTTCCATATGCCCTTCCCTCTCCAAGGATTTAGTCTAAATACCACTTGCCACACCTCCCTGAAGTCGTTCTCAGGGTAGCCTTTGTGTTGGTTATCAGTCCTCTCATATCCGCCACCTCTCCACCGCTCAAGAATATTTTTTTTTCAATTTCCAAGTACAGTGGAACTTGGATAATTCGAACCCTAAGGGACCAGTGACAATGTTCGAATTATCCAAAAATTTGAATTGCAAAAGTTTTCCAGAGAGAATATAAAAATACCAGTTATAAATTTAAAAAAACTTTTAATGAAGTAAAACCTTAATTCTGCACCATATTGACTTATTTAAACCACACTACAACAAAATTCATTGAAAAACACAATTTCTACAATAAATGGACTAATTACGCATTTTGAAAATTATACAGAGGATTATTTCATTAATGTACTTAACCAATTGTGAAATAGATTATAATCAAACTCCATTCAAACTACGTGTATAATGTATGACATTATTGACTTAAAATAAGTTTCAACATTGTTCGATGGTACCTGTATCATGTTAGAAAAAGTTCGAATTATCCTAGATATATTTCGAATTAATCACGATTATTTTACATTATGCATATAAAAATGTCTAGGGACCAGAGGAAAATTCAAATTAATGAAGATTTCGAATTAAAGAAGTTCGAATTAGCCACGTTCCACTGTATAGTGTTTAGGATGGCCAACTCCAGAAAATGTAGTTAATTCAAGTAGTAGACCGTTCCAAGGGCTGGATATTCCAGGAAATTTGTGGAGATTTGAAAACTTGATTATCACCGCCGCTGGAAGTGTTTCCTCATTCAAACCACGTAAGTTTATAGTTTTTTTTGCAGATGAACTAGTATTGGTCCATAGGTTTCCCTAGGCGTGGATTTGTAATTATTCTATTAATTTTGAGACTCTTTAATGCTGCTCTCTGGTTGGATTTGTCATGGGATCTCTCTTCCATTCATATTTGATGTTCTCGGGAGTTTTTCTGCCTCATAAAATCCGTGTTTGAGATCACAATAAGGGCCGACTATGTTTACGTGGACTGACGTTTAAGGTCATCTACAGACGAGGACATATATCTTGCCAAAATTGGTCTACAATCCTACACCTTCTGTTAGAAGCAACGCAGGCAACATGTGAGGAGCCACCTTTTACCGCTGTGAATATACAAAGCTGTAGACATTGACCAAGTTGAAACAAAACAACTATGGCCGGGGTGTCTAGTTTGCATATGTTAAAGTGGCATTCAGGTGGTTTCATGTTCATAATGGGAAAACTATGAGTGATTTTCCTCTAAATTTGATTGATAGTCATCATTGTTGGTAACATGGTATAGGACGGGAAATGAACTCACTGATGATCTGTCTGTAAATATTAAAATTATAACCTGCGAAACACAGCTGGTGCTCTTCCTTCATGATATTCTAAAATTAGGTGAATCGATTTAGCAAGTCGACGCGATATAAGTAGGCATTCGACAAGGTTCCTCACAGAAAACTCATATATAAATTTCAATAATGCGGAGTTTTTAGAAAAAATAGTTAATTAGATACGTGACTTCCTCAGTGATCGAAAACAAAGAGTAGTTTATGATGGTTTTAGCTCTAATATGGTCGAAGTCACATCCGGTGTTCCTCAGGGAAGTGTGATCGGCCCTCTGTCATTCATTATTTATATTATTGACCTTAGTTCTAAAGTTAGCAGTAAATTAAGATTATTTGCAGAGGATACAGTAATCTACCCTGAAATGAGCGAAGACGTGGACCTTGAAGCTCTGAAATCGGCCCTTAACAACGTTCATTAGTGGTGCCAGGAGTAAGGGTTAGAATTATATATCAACAAATGCACCACAGTTAACTTCCTGTGAAAATCATCACAAAAATGCCATACCTATACTGTGGGTGGAGTAAACATAATCTTCAGATAGAGTAAACTATCTTGGAAAATCTTCAGACACAGTAAAATATCTTGGAGTTACCTTATCTTCTGATATATCGTGGGGATCACACATACAAAACATACGTGGCGCTGCATTAAAGAAACTAGGCTTTGTTAAACGTATAATAGGAAGGTCCTCGAATGAAAAAGTAGAAGAGAGATGCTACTTCGCTCTGGTTAGGCCACACCTTAAATACGCCGCGAGCATTTGGGATCCGGGTCAAATATATTTAACCAAAAAAATTAACAAAATTCAAAGGAAAGCTACACGCTTCGTTAAAAACCGCTACGAGCGTACATATAGTGTATCACAACTTTTTGAGGGATTAAGGTGGGAGCCCCAAGAGACTCGGAGGCTACACGCCTGGCTTGGGTTTCTTGATAAATTCAGAACTGATATTTTTCAGAGTGACATAGAGAATATTATCATGACGTCTCACTACATCTCCAGGTCTGACAAGATGCGAAAAAATAAGTGAGATACTCTGCCGAACAGATAGGTACAAAAACTCGTTCTTTCCACGAAAAATAAGCGACCACAATAAAAATTAAGCTTCACTAAATACACTCCTATAATTCATGTCACAATTTCATCTTTAAAAAAAACTTACCTTTACACGGCTGGACCTAACACCCACTGCCACAAATCCATGCGGCGGCTCGCGGGGTATTGTGTAGATGTAGATTATTAAAGTCTGCTCGGGTTTTCCACTAGGCATGTCAGTTCCTAGATTGGTGCCTCCCTGCCTTTAGGGAGGCACCATACTATGAACTGACATGCCCTGAGGACGATGGTGGAGGTAGCTATCAATCGTCGGCCAAAAATTACATAACTTCGTGGAAAACCCGAGAAGACTTTATTATTATCATATGCCGGGAAAAACACAAATCATATCTGTGAATAATTACTCGGAGGGATAAGTAAAAACAAGCATGAAAATAATCATTACATACATACTTGTAAATTGATAAATACTCAACAACTTGAGTCACTGACTAGTAGATCAAAATTTTACACTTACAAAATGGCAAACATTTTCAAATTTCTTCCGCTCATTAAATTCATTTCTCTATTCACAGTCAAATGAGTGTGGTTATGGGTACTAATTGGCCACCAGATCACAAGAAAAATTGAACTGACTTTTCTCCTTACCAGAGCCAGTTAAAGTCAACACGGAAAAAGTTACAGCTATCCACCTCCACCTCGGATGCTAGAAATGGCTCCATTTGTACCGCACTTAAGGGACAGGCAAGAAGAGGTAAGACCAGAAAAAAAATTAAAAAAGCTGAGAGATATTGAGTCGCATCGGCCAATCAACGCAGTCTCTCAACTGGCGTACTTGGCGCCATTTAGGACAGGTGAGTAGTATGTTATGACAGAATAAGTATCAGCTTATTCACACGGAAGGGCCCAAAGAAAAATTTCTGCAAGTTTAAAGTCGCATTTATTCCCTAACAGACAAGATTTACTGTATCAAAGGCTTTTTGACTGTTCCTAAAATTGTTCCTTATCATTCACTCTGAAACTTCCCACCAATTTTTCCCCTTCTCACTGTTGCATTGATTCAGATTTTCCCTCGAGTATCACGTGTGGCACATGAACCAACTAGTTTTTAACGTTCTTACCCACAAAAAATTTTTACGAAATAATACTTTATTCCACGAAAGGGAGATTTTTCACAAGCTAACGGTTCTCTTCAATCAACAATAAAATTCTTTTGGTCCTCATGCTTAATCACTAGTGAATTTTTTCGAGATTTATCTGAAAAACCCATGTCTCCCATGTAATTTTCTCACTTCGACAACAAACAAAAGCCACAGGCATAGCACATTTGTTCTCATATGTTGCCACCTCTCAGGCGTTACTTAATGTTTGGCAGCCTGTGAAATTTGTAGATAATCAGTCTGAGAAGGGAAGGGCGTTTCCTATGCTATTGCCACCTGCTGCTGTTTGGGGAATGTGGGGTTGGGTGCATGCAGAGATATTATCCACAAGTGAGAAAACTCTGCAAAAGGCAACCTAACGATACAAAAGGCAAAAGTCGGAACCAACCAGCTTGCAATCTAATTTAATCCTTAACTGTTTCACCGTGGAAAAAGAAATGTTTTCAATCAGTGCTGTAGAATGAGTAACATACATTCATGAATTAAGAGCTCCAGTAATGGCCACCAGACTCTATCACCAAGTTGTCGGTCAATCTACCCATATATTGCGCGAAAAGCCTACGTCATCAATAAAAACACAGTAATGTGAATATACTTACGACACTCGAAATATTTTGGAAATACTATAGCCCTTGAGTGGCCTCGGCTTTAAGAGATATTGTCGTAACTTAAAATGTTATATTTTTTAGGACGGTGAAAAAATACCCTTTTAAGCATAAAGAGTAACCAAATATTCCAGATATTAAAAAAAATAATCGAGGGTTACCATTGTGTGCCCACAGAACACCAACAACCGGCAAGTTACTGAACGCTACCCCTGGACACATCGTTATATTCATCCCCGTTCGTGCACGCTGAAATGAGCAAATGTTCCGACTCGGGTTACATTCAAACGATTTGAATGGACGTCGACCAGAGTATACCTAGGTTGTCCACAGTTTTAGCTCCCAAGCATAAGTTTCTGTTGGCCGTTAAGGTTGCGTGAGAATGAGGGGGAAAGGTGTGTAATAAGGTAAGAAAGCGACAAACCGGACGTCGCATTTTAATGTTTGAGACGGTGCATTAAGTCTCGCTCCGCTTGGCTTATTCTTCTTATGCCACTTCTTCCTCTTCTTCAATGCGGTAGGAATTAAGAAGTGGATCCCAGCAAAGGTGACAGGGGAGAGGCGGGAGGAAAGGTGAGTCCACGGGCAAAAATTAAGCGACAGGTGCGGGGGTCGTGGTTCCCACGGGCGGTGGCGGCCGGGGGAAAACAGATGACGCGCGAGGCCCGGACTCATCTCAGGGAGTTTACGTAACCTCATTTCGTCCTTCTCGCTACGCGCGCTCGTACCTTTCGAGTCCTTTTGCCTTTGGGAAGGAAATTCGGGAGGCAGAGAGGATAAAGGTGGCTAATTCATGTCTCTAAAATTGAGTTTAACGCGATGCCTCCGCGAGAAATTCTCTCTACGTGGGACCAAATATTTTGTCAGACTCTCGACATTTATATATTAACTCTCTCTCTCAGTTTATAAAACTGTCACAGCGAAGGAAGAAAATGTGCGTAAAATTTTAACGCGACAGCCGGTATATCTTTTTGTGGGGATACATCAATGGGATGGTAGCCCTCAAAAATATACATTTTGAAAAATTCAATGAAATTCTATAGAAATTAATTCGGGAAAAAGTGTACTCATTGCTTCTAAATTGCTTTTTTGCATGACATGCCACACTAGCCATGTTTAATCGGAAGCAAATGGATAAAGTATTTCACCACACTTAGTATTTAAAGAGGAATTTAAAAATTATTTTTCGAGAGATATCACCATAAGCATCCTTTTTGAATGCCTGAGGACCTTTAGAGAGATGGTTACGACTTGTTTTGTGTTACATCCAGTGCAAGATATTAGCGCAGTTCTTTGAAAGATCTGGTCGATTTCTAATGCTACTTTGCTAACCAATTTTCGTTCATATAGATATCGTCTCGTCCAAATCCTTTCTTAAAACTTGGTGCTACCTTTGTAGCACCCACAATAGCTCTCTAGCTGCTCGCTCGTCAAGCCCTACTGGTATATTAGAGGATATTTTCAGGCGATGGGTAAACTATTCAGAGATCATTCGATATAATGCGCAGATTTCCATTTTAATTAAACCCTTGTCTTGTGCTTGAACATGTTGTCCGAAAAACTCCCACAGCAAGAGGAAAATAATATATCGTGCACATAAATAAAATTGGAGTATAGAAATCAAATCATCTTTTGATGCTGACATTTAATTTATATATACTACGCAGCAGTAATTAGCGATCCATGGAGAGGCTGGGGTGAAAAAATATCCCGACTAACATCTCATTGCAATTTCTTTATATTGATCATATAACGTGAACATAATTGTCTAAGGCATTAGATTTCATCCTAAGCATACGCGTGGTTATCAAATAAACAAAAAATTCCATAGTGAAGTAATGCAATATTTTACAATTTTGGAGTCAAATACTCAATTTTTACGAGAAATACGAAGCAAACACGAAAATAAATTTTTATAATTAGACATACTATGGTTATTTCAGTTATCGGATTCGAAAATAAAGCCTGTATTATGTTGGAAATCACTTTAAATAAGGAAAAGAAGAGATCTCTGCACCGAGTTCAACGCTTTTCTACTATTTGTGAAAGTTGGTTAGAAAAAGACCCATCGATGGTGCTCGAAGGACTTTCTTAAGTGGTTTATTAGCCCTAAAGAACTGGTGTGCCAAATTCTGTTTCTGTTTCGGTCAATATTGTTCAAAAACGTTTTCCATTAGTGTACACAATTGATATTGATGGAGAGAGCATTACGTCATCAAACTGCAGTACGACAACCGAGATTGCAACAATATTAGTTATACCTGCTCTTTCCTTACTATTTTTTGGATAGGACGACGTAATGGGAGCATTAACGGATAATAAGCACAAAAGGCCACCGTCTGTTCAAAAATCGAAGGTAAATAACTCTTGAGGCATAATTTGGTAGCTTATTGCAATGCATTCTATAGGATTCTACCTTAGTTTTTGCCAAGAATGTGTATTATTATCAGTTTTAATAAATTAATTATTAATGTAGAACAATCCATAAAAATAATTTAATTCATGTCAATTTCTAGTAAGTTGTCGTTGTAAAGAAGTGAAACAATGGTTATTGTATCAAAAGTAATGCAGTGGACTTAATATGGTATTCTGTTAAATCTGTTTCATTTATAATATTAAAATGTCTTTAACTAATCAATGTTGTTCACTTGTTTAATATGAAAAATTGTACATAAACTGATGCAGTTATGATTTAACAGTAAAGTTTAATATGTGTTTTGTGAATATTTATGTGTTTCAATTCCTTTTTATGTTTTTCTTCTATATTTTAAATGATTTATGATGGATACATGAAGTGTTTTGATTAAAAAAAAAAACGAAATTTCGTACTTTTTTTACTCTTTTGTACATTTTTTTCATTTCAAAAAACGTTTGTACTTTTACTATTTGAATTAATAATTTTATTGCGTCTTTGAGTAATTCATATGATTTTATTATATTTTAGGTTTTTAGCAATTTTTAAATGTTTTTGACAGGTCAAAGCTGTGAATTTATTGTTGATTAATAACAGCACCCGCTGATAAGCCATAGTCTTAGCAGGACTATACTTGTAATTATATTGAGAATAAATTTATTATTAAAACATCGCCAAATAGCGAAACTCGAGCTCAAAAACTGCCACAACTTGTAGAATTATAAATCATAGCAAGCTCCATCTACCGCAATGGCGCTTACGGACTTGACATAAATTACTAGATCATCAGTTGAAATAATGATTCCTAGATTTCAGCAATAAAAAAGGTTTCCACTCGGCTCCGAACTCTACGTATTCGTTGACGCGATACAGCATTGAAATTTGGTGTTGCATGGAATTCCAAGCGTTGTGCGTCGTCATTTATTCAGTAATTTTTCAACAAACGGGAATCCGCTGATAAATGTTAAACAAATATTTCCTTTTTAAATATGCCCATTCTAGCGAGATAAAAAGTAATGGGTTAGCCATTCGCAACTGAAACTAAGCATTTTTAAATCTAAAAATATTTACACTCTCCATGGCATTAATAATGAATTTATATTCTGCTTGCTTTCGGCCAGCTAACGCGGGACGTGTTTCACTTGCATGTGAGGTTTTTAGAAGAGCAGCTAACGTAAAGGTCACGGATTCAAGACTGTTTAATGCAAGGCTGGTTCTCAGGGAGACGGAGTAGGAATGATACATCTTTTTCATCATGAGAGTTTTAAGTCCCTTTGAGCATCACATCCGAGCTTCTCATTGGTAGCATTTATTTTTGGTGCTTTGCTGCACACGCTGATCGAATGTATTTCTTGGAAGCAAACGGGAAAATTTTGCCGAAAGGGTAAAGGGGCTATTAAGAGCTCTGATACTATTAAAAAATAGCCGGGTAATATCCTTACCATTTTCTAGTATGGAAGCTAAAACATTGGTTCATGTCCTAGTTTTATTGCTTACACTGAGATAAAATTCCTTCAGAGGTTCAGAAAACATATCCAGTAAATGTGATAGTGAGTAAATTTAGAACGTTTGTGGATATTTCTAAGCTATATTTTTGGAATACTTAATTATTTCGAGTTTTAAAGTCTACTTTTGAAGCATTTTTCAGAAGCAAAACTAATCAGAGTGAACTATAGCTACCTTTTGGCTCATTAATCTGGTGGCTACTCAGTTTCAATATTTGGAAAATACCATATAAAAATAACTATATGACAAATACAAAGAACAATAAATCATTTCCTTTGGAAAAAAATATGATATAATTAATAATTGCGGTTTAAATTGATATCAATTTGAAAATACAGTCCTTCATTTATGGTGAATGGAACGCATTTGCGTTATTTTTGTGGTCAAATCAACACATAAATATTATTGAGTATTGCGGAGAAATTACGCCAAAATTTACCACTAGGCCAATAAATTAATAACATTGAAACAGATTAATAACGTTTCACGAATTTACAACGGAAAATTTGTAGCAAAAGGCCGATGAAAAAAACTAAAATGAATAATTATGACAACGTCGTCTCCATTGAATCTCTAAAAGTTACACTGAGTTAGGAGCTGTGCAATACTGCACTGAGGAATAAGAGCAGATAATTATGCTTTGATGAGCTTTTCCGTTCATTCCATTACCATCCCAATATATAGCATATTTAAGACCAACTCATAGTACTAAGTAACAAATGCGGAGATATTAATAGAGCAAGTCACTAAATGATCAGATACTCAAATGTGTGAAAAACGTAACACCAGCTCTAAACATGATTTTTAACCAACATTATCACGCATTATAAGCCTAAAATTCAACTGAAATGCCAAAGCATAAATAATTGTCAGCATCATTTCTAAAATAATTAGTTGTACAAACCCATATTAGTTTCAGAGTGATACAGGGAGTATTATCATGACGCCTCACTACATTTCTAGTTCTGACAGATTCGATAAGATAAGGGTGATACTATGCCGAACAGATAGGTACAAAACCTCGTTCTTTCCTCGCAAAATAAGCGACCACAATAAAAACTGAGCTCCTCTAAATACACTCCGACAGTACATGTCACCATATCACCTCCAACCCCTGCCACACGTCCATGCGGCGGCTAACGGGGTAGTATGTAGATATAGATGTAGATGAAGTTTACTGGAGTAATGATCAGAGATTTTTAATGAAAAATCGTTTCTCAAACAACTTTTTAAAGAAACAAATAATCAACTTTTTCACGCATTTCGAGCGAAATTTTTCTCCTTTCACAATGAAGAATCCACATAAAATTAAAGGTTCAAAATTTACTAAATGCATGGAGAATACATAGTTAAACAATGAGGAAGAAGAACGCTGAAGGTTGTACTTGCAATATTATACTACGGGAAGGAAATCCTATATTTTTAAGATTTAATGTTTTTCGTGCACAGAAGAGCATAGGAATGTTCAAGGATATATTTGTGACATCACCTGATTGTCAGGTCTTTTCTTCTTGTTCATTTAAATGGCTCAAGCGCATAGCTTAGCATATAATGCCGTAGTAGACATCTTATACGCAGGAAGGGTTTTTTTGTGTGCATTATAAAAGTTAATTCACTTAATTTTGACTTGAAATGTGAAATTCATTCTACCCGAAAATAAAGCCAAATAACTTACTTTTTCGCTGTGTTATCTCATTAGCACTAATTTAACACCTAGTACGCACTTTCCTTTATTTTAAAGTTCGGCATTACAAATAGCTTGCCTTTTTTTTAAATATGCTTTTTACTTACTTGAGATAAAACACTTCAAAAAACAAACACTTTCAATCACATGATCATTTGTTTACCGTCCGTCAAACTTGGCCTCTCTGTCCATAGAGAGAAGAAAATGAATTTGATCGCTGGAAAGTTAAAAAAAATCTACTTTTAAGTTGCGATTGAGAAAAAATTGGACATCCCATTTTGAGCTTTAAGTTCAAGTCTCGAGTATCTCGGGCGTAAAACCATTTTGATATCCTTGGAGGCCACTCGTCATTCACTAATGAAACGCCAAACAAAATCTAAAAGTGTGCTTCGGTTTTAACCGACCTCGGATATCCAAACATCATTATGGCCGAGGAGTTTTATCGGTCCATTTTGAAGGAAGCCTATTCACTTCCACGAGAATTCTTGCTGGCCTCTCTCGTGCCTTCTTTATATTGAGGAGGAATGTGCCGAAGAGTCAATGGAGGTTCAAGAGAAAATTCGACAAGATTAGGAGCGGAAGAGGGTATGGGCGATAGTGAAGGGAGAGATGTCTGCAGAGTAGGTGTCATATATGTGCTCTACACGATGACCGTGTGGGATTGATTTCCAGGGGATAAATGACTGGTATTTGGAGAAATGCTTGAAGGAAGCCTTCGTTTCGTCCTGCGTTTTCACTCTGCTTGCCAAGTGGATTATGTGTCATTCACCTTCAGCAAATATATCTTCACTATCGGTAGTTGTTTAAATTGACTATCATGCATCATCTATACTCAGCTGAATGTAGGAGACGTGGAAATAAAAACATGAAACTTGCCTAGAGATAATATTTACACTTATTTTGATATTCTACTCTAAGTTATCAGACATTTGTTCTAATCTATCGATGATTTTTTCATTATTTTATTTAACTTATGCATGTACATCCACAGAATGTTGTTCTGTCAAAAGAATACATATTTTACAGTAGTTAGCGATTAAGTACCTACTGTTACTCCACTGTGAACATCTTTCCAAAGTTCAGAACACAAGTTCATATTCAACAGGCTTTGTTTATCATTAGATAAATGAACATGTATACCATCATGAATTTTATTTCCCCATTACTATTAACTACTTATGTTCATGAATATGCTCCAGTTAAAAAATCCGGCTTGGATATGCAAATGGACCGAATATCATGAGAAGTAAAATATGATAATAACGATTTTCATTTAATAACAGAAATTTATTTAAGCTAGACTTAGTAATAATTGTCAAAATAACCCATACAAATTATTAAGAAACAATTCTTGATAGAAATGTGAGTACTTTAGTACAATTAAGTGAAAAAATCAAATTCCGCTTATTCAATTCAAATATGTTTACCTGCTGCTTTTCACTCTGCCATAAAGGCTAATTATTTCGCAGTTTCTGCAACCAGTCATGTACCTAGTTCCTTTCAAAAACGTGCACGAAAAAAATTATTTTTACACATGCAAAATATGTCCCCAACGGGTTTTGATTCTTTCTTGTGTACTTCAGTACCAAAAATATGAATTATAAATTATTGTAAAACATTTTTCACGAAATTTCCAAAGTCGGCAAGCTTCTTTATACTTACCTAAATAGATTCCTTCTCAAAAAAGGTTGTGAAATTAATTTCTTATGGCTAATGCATCCACTCAGTTATCTTGGTGGCTAGAAATGTAGCTTAAAAATACCCATGTGAAAATAAAACTCTACTAATAATTTTTACGCCAACATTTTAAGTATTCTTCAACCTATTAGGAATTTTTTTCATACTTCGGAAAGAGTACTTTTGTAAGTTTAAAATTCCCTCACTTTTTTCCAATCAGACTTGATTTATGAAATCTCCGTCCGAAAGAAAATTCGCAAAATTTTCCTATCATAGCAGTTGGATAACTGTTCACTAATTAAGCAAAAAGTTATCAAAAAAATCATAAAAATGAAATAAAAAGTTAATCTGCAAACTAAGATGCTAAATTTAAATGATAGATATTGCGGCGTCATTTTGCACACGATGAGATGAAAATTCTCAACAAGGCCATCTGCTGAGTTTGCACATTCAAATAATAATGTATGCAGAATATAAATATGGTGTTTAAGTCATTAGTCTCTTAAAAGATTTATTTGTATGGAGATAAAGACTTGGTCGACACATTGTTTTCCACCCACGCAAGGGTAGAATTAGCGTGGGAAGTTAATTGGCGTGAGGCTGCAAAAGCAGCCTCTCACGAAGCTTAGCGGAAACGGTCCGGAAATTAGCAAATAATAAAAACAAAGTAAACACGTTAAAAATGCGCAAAAAGGTGACATTGCCATTTACTCAAGCCTTGTGCGTAAGGAAAATGACGGAGAGATTGGTCCGTGTTTCAGGAACTGTTTGCTTTCTTTTTCTAGCATGTAAATGGATAGGCACCAGAAAACCAGCGGTGATTGCTAACGATGAATTTTATCTAATAGTACGAACACAATTCTCGATGCATTTGCATTTTGAGGTGCATGCAAAACTGTAGCTCCAAAAGAATAGAAGGACCTTTCTCCTAGCCTAAAAATGGTGCTTCACTGGGTTATGTGTGATATTAAAACTGTGTTAAGATAAACAGCAAAATAATGCAAATTGTGATACCTCGAGATAAAACGATTAACTATTAAATTGTTTACTTGCCAGGTAAAGAACACTCTAGGATTACTGAAGTAAAAATATCCCTACAATAGATGGAAAATGACAGAATTTTTTGTTCAAAGAGCCCATAAGTCGGGTCAAGACCACTTTTTTGGTCTTAAACAATTTTTCACTTCCTCCTACTACTACGAGGAGACTATCCAGATGTATTGAGTGTACCATATGGTACATGGGTTTGTGAGTAATTTAGATGAATAAAAAATAAAATGAAAAATCTTTAGTGTATTGAAAAGGGATAAATTCATTTACCAATTATAAGTAAAGTGGTGTAAAACTACCAAGGAGTAAGGGAACCAGATCCAAATAAGAAATATAGAGGAGTGCAGTCAACAAATTTCATGATATATCGACCAATAAATGACCACTTCTAAGCGGTAAACTATGAGTGAGCGATACAGACGCGCGAAAAAGCTACTCCACTCATTTATTTGTTACGATCCACCTGAACATGGGAGTACCTTTCTCGTTTTGTAACTGGAAATTGAATTTGGTTCTGCAATCGGATGCGATCAAACTCTTTACGTGGAACTAAATTAAGCATACTGAGGTCAGTTCAATTTTAAGTACTGATTAAGCGTAGTGCAAGACGGTCTTAACCTGCACCAAGGGTTGAAATTCGCCATGAAAAAAAATTCACTTTACTTGATCGGGATTCGAATCCGAATCTCCCAAATGGTGGTCAGGTGTATTATCCAGTTACACCACCGAGCCAATTTTCTTCAAGAATAAGTTTTAGAAAGAGTAACCTACGGCCCGATACCTGGATTGGTCCCAATTCTTATTGTCATGGGGTCCGCTAGCCGTTCACAAGTTGTCGCAAACATTATCGAATACTGCCCCTGTCTGTCAACGCCTGGTTCATTGGCTTGAAAGAGATTTCCTGCACTTTTAAACACTGTTTTATGCTAATAATTATGTTTAAAGTCTCTTACATGAGTCTAAAGTTTTCAAACGATAATACATACATAGAAGATTTTGTTCTTTCTCGGCGAATTATACATATAAATTGTTCTCGGGTTTCCGTCCGAGTAAGGATTTTGGCTGCTGCCAACGTTTTGATGGAGTACTCCTCCATCGTCTACATATCATTGCTCCGAAGACGATGGAGGAGCATTCCATCGAAGCGTTGACAGGAGTTAAAATCTTAACTCTGACGGAAACTTCGGAACAATTTATATTGAATAATAGTGGAATTACAGTATTAGATATGCTGACAATATTGTTGTAATAGGGGACTCTGCTAAAGAAATCAATAAAATATAAATATTTCTATCCTCATCGCTTAAGAAACAGAAATTAATAATAAATACCAAGAAAACAAAACTGACGGTAGTGAGTAAAAGCAAAAATGAAAGAAGACCCAAAATTATAATATAAAATGAGGAAATTGAACAAGTGAAACAATTTTGCTATTTAGGTAGTATGCTTACTGAGGATAGTAGATGTTGTGCAGAGATAAAGAAAAGGGTGGCAATAACAAAATAGGCCCTTCAGAATAAGAGAAACCTTCCAACAGACAAGCATATGAATATAAAAACTAGGAAAATGTTTGCAAAAACATTCATATAGAGTACATTGCTCTATGGAAGCGAGAGTTGGACCCTCCGGAAACGGAAAAAAGAGGTATTAGAAGCAGCAGAAGTGTGGATTTGGAGAAGGATGCTTAAGATAAGCTGGACGGAAAAGAAAAGTAATGAAGAGGTTTTAATGGAAATAAATAAAAAGATAACTCTACTCAACACCATGGAAAAAAGATATATACCTAAAATTTTTAGGACATCCCCTGAACCACAATAGATCTTCTTTCCTTGTGATGGAGGGGAAGGTTCCCGGGAAGAAATGTGGAGGAAGACCAAGGTTACAGTACCTGAACAGGGCACAAGAACTGATGGGGATGAAAAATTACCGACAGTTAAAGAGATTAGCAGAAAATAGGAGCATTTGGTTGCAGCAACAAGGCGAAGCCTATAGTTAAAGAAGAAGAATAAAGAAACGAGAGGAATTATAACAACGCGAAGACCTAAATGTAAGCGCCTTTCTCCATCTTTGGAATCAGCGTAAAGCGCCCGGTCAATGCCCGTCAAAGTACGTGCAATTTGAAACCCCTTGTGTTACTTCGATCGCTCACTTTTACCCTCGTGATCGCTCTCGAAGAATCTCCAGAACGCTTTCCTGGAGGACTAAGGACTCCCACGTCACTCATCAACGCTTACAAACAACATTTCAACCCTTGCCCAACCTTGATCCTTCGTTTCCATTCAATCCTTAGACACTGCTTCCCCCGAATTCCTTCAGCTTTCCTCACCCCCCTCCCTCACCCCTCCCTTCTACCCCCGTTCGATAATTCTTCCACTCCAACTCCTCCTTGCCAACCGCCGATTAGGATCCCCTCTTCCCGAGGGGCACCTCACTCGAAACCAGGCAACCGGCGATGGAAATTTCTCCCCCGTGACCCAGAAACAATAAACTCGGCCATGGATGTTCAAACTCGTCATTTTTCGATAGAGAAAAATGACATTTGTGAAATAAAAAAAACAGGATAGGGCACTCTTCTTTTTAGCGTCAATAAGATAACTAAAATATAATTTTACCTTTTAGCAAGATGCTTAGCATTGCTTCAAAATTAAGTCAACTTTTCCGTTTGTCGATTCGATATTATTAATTGCTCGTGAATCACCCAAGAACATAGCATGATACGTAATGCAATCGAGTCTTGAAGCTTTTCATGCATCGGTGTAGCTTCATACCTACGCCTTCATCCGCACAGTATTAACTCGATATTAGGAGTCTTTTCTAATTATTCCTATACGCTTAACATTTCAATATTTAACCGATTTATTAAGCGTAACGTATTTTTTATATATTATTTGCCCAAGCAGATTTTGTTTTCAATTATTTCGGATTAGTTTTAGAAGCTGCACGACGTTATGGAGGTTATGAGATAGCAATGAAAGCCTAATTGAGTCCACTTAAATTATACTTTACACAAACAACTGTTTCTTTAATTATGAAGTGTACAGCAAAGAAACATATGTTGAGTAAATATACCTTTTTATGGACGCACTAAGTCGGGGTGCCCATGGTGGGCCTACCACTTCCTAGGGGGTGATGTCTTAATCTAGGGAGGGGAGTGGGCGAAAAGTAACAAGTGGGAAGAGGGGAGCGCTTGCGGCAGAGTCCGTACCAAACGGTACCATTTATACATATCCTGGAATGGATATTCTAGCCATCAATTTGATTTGAAATAAGGATTTTAAATTTGATTCCACTTCATTCATCTTATTCGCCGGGAAAAAACTAAATCATACTTCAAGTTTAAATTAAATCATGATTATTTTAACACTATTTTTGTGAAGCACCTGATTTAATCGTTGCCTATGATTTTAAAGCTGATGGTTGGAGAGATTAGGTGCCGGTTTGTGGAACCGAGGGGTTGGTTGTTCGATCATCCTGAAAAAGTTACTCCAATAAAAAAAAATAGTCTATATGAAATTTTTGAGCTTAATATAACTTAACTTGTTAGATTTTAGGTTTTAAGAATTGGTTAGAATTGTTACGAGCACAATAACTGTGTTACTGATGGAAGCGACAAAAAACAATAAATAAACTACCGAACTGTAAAGCACGATAATCTCTTTACTTCCTCAATAATAACTGTATAACAATGAGGTTCGGTTTTATAATCTCTGGTTTTGTATTTCTTATGTATGAAGACCGAGGTTAATGCGTTCTTCCGTCGATGAAACTCACGTCAACATATAAACAGGCTAAAGGAATGTACCTATCCCTACCTCTCAGCTAACATCATTTTGACGAAGAGGCTAAGTTCTCTTGCAGTTAGCTAGTTCCCACTTCCTACGTATTTTTCCTTCTCTATTCCCATAACATGAATGGCGTCCTAACACCCCTACTATGCGCCCTAGCTGAACTCGAAGGATATATGTAGAGTTATTTGTTTCACTTTGTGACACTAGTTGTTACAACCGAATTAAGCCATTTTTATACTAAACCAATTCAAATTATTTTACCTGGTGTAGTAATTCATCATGAAATCCCATAATGGAGTCCCATAGGTGAGCAGAACATAAAATTAACTGATTGGAACCCCATTAACCTTTCACCCACACACCGTAACTTGTAGTACCCAAAACCCTTTTCCCCTTCCATCAAACACTCTCCTTCCTACTTGCGACACCATCCACCCCTCCTTCACCTCACAAGTGTGGGAGGAGTGGATATGAATGTGAGGTGAAGGAGGGGTGGATGAGGGGTTTCGCAAGCGACTCAGTTCGCTGCTCTCCTCGTTAATGATTTCGCCAAGGCCGGCTCACTCCCCGATTCCAGACACAGAGGTAGAGGGCAACACGTAACATCTTTGACTAGTGAATCGCTAATTACTCTCCGACCTTAAAGAATCGACCGAAGTTTTGCGCACGCCCGCGGAGCGTAACTGAGAGGATTTCTAATAGTATATGGACAGGTATATAGGTTTAGGAAAAAATTTCCATACTGAGAAAAATATTTCTGATAACCAAAGATATTAATATGGATTACTTTTAACTAATCAAGTTTAATTCGTTGTCTCGGGTGTGACTTCATGGAATTGACTTAAAATAATGAAAAGTAAAGAAAACTTGGTAATTCCACATAAATATTTAATGTACGACCTAGGTTTTGACGTGGCACGTCATCATTTGGTGATGACGTACCACGTCGAAACCTAGGTCGTACATTAAATATTTATGTGGAATTACAAAGTCTTCTTTACTTTTCATTAATCAAGTTTAGCCTAGTTTATGTAGGTAAATTCTTGTTTGCACTTCTGAAGCCACTTAAAAATTGTTTTTTTGACAGTTTCTTCAGTCTTGCATATTTCCAACCCCCCTTTACGTTAAACAGCTAAAATATAAATCATTTTCTCCCTCCTCCTATCTATTGGTGATTTCTAATATTAGTGGTAGTCCAATAGTAATTCTAGGTTATTATTAATGCACAAGTGCAAATACCTTTCTTGTTAACACCTTGTTGAAAAGGATTCAATATTTATTATTTGTATTAAAATTTGCATTCTTCTTTTTTAGCTATGTATGTTTCCTTACATTCATTCCGTCTATAGAACATATTTACTAATTTATCCCCTGCTCTCTAGGTACCCCATATCGCCTACCATATAACCATCGTCAGCAGTGCATCTCCCCATATTAGCTTCTCCGTATAGTACCGCGCCGACTTAAAATCTTCTCCAGTGGCTTACTCACCTAATCTGATAAGTAAACTCCTCACCGAAGGCTCTCAACTATCAGTACACTGCACTCTCTCCATGATATTCCACCACCTCAAACTCTACTAATCAGGTCTCATTTGTTCTCTTCTTTAGTGTCCAAGTAACGGCAGAGTAAAATGTATAAATATATAATATGAAACAATATAAACCGAAAGTAAATTTTACGAACCCATTGAGGCAAGAATATTTACGGTGGGCATAATTCTCTTTCTTAAATCATCACCACAATTGCACCTCGAGCTGACTTTTACATCCAGAACCCAAACTGGTCATTGCTCAATTAGTAATCCACACATTTCATTGATTATTTTGAGAATAAACTTTGGCTGCGTGTGATCAAGCTTATTGTTCTGTATTACTTGCATTCTGACGCTTTCTTCTTCTTAGGAATAGAAATAATGAAGAATGCTTTCAATAAGTCCTCCAGCCATACTTTGTCTTCGTAGATCCCATCAATAAGTTTGAAAGAAGTCATCTACCTAAACTGTCTAAATTATTTAGAAACTTGGAGGGTATGTGTATAATTCAGAGTAAATCAACTTGCATTTAATATGAAATGAAACATTTTGGTTAATTTTTATTGACATTGGACGCTGTTATACTCTCTGTTGTTCTTTTCTTCCTACGGAAACTCAATATGTTGTCTTCAAGCTCAGAGTTTTACAAGGAAATGTTATGATAGAGTTCATTTACCTTATACGCACATATTTGGAGTGGGTGAAATTTTAACCATGCATTTCAGTGCAAAGTCAACCACTGTTTCTTCCAAGGACCTGTCACAAGAATGCTAATGAAGGAAATTATTTTCCCATACGTTTGATTACGCTCTTTGATGTTGTTAAGTTGTTAAGTTCCCGTCACTTATCCGGTATTCTACTAAAGTTGGTCATTTTGCACTGGAATTCATATATAAAAGCATATCAGGCCTAACTTTGAGGAAGTAATTGATATTTATATCCATTTCACAATGAAAGACAATGGTAACTTTCCAAACAGAATTATCTTCCTTGTGTCCGACAACCCCATGAAAATGCTGCCTGACCTTCACCATCAACGGCTTTTCTTCGTCTCACTTCCCTCCCCATACCTAACCTCCCCCCTCTCTCCGACTCCCTGCGCCTCCATTCCTGGATATTTTTGGTGGAGTTTTTTGAAAAATTGTACCTTGATAATGGCACTAGGTGCTGAAACCATGGTAGGTCATTGTTAAAAATTCTGTGTGGAAAGTTATCATTGTCTTTCATTTTGAAATGGATATCAACTGGAATTCATGCTGGAAGTAAGGAACACTTGTCATTTTTTTATACCTTCTGTCCGTAGTTTACGTCTATTAATAAGTCAGACACTGACCAGCCTTACCACCGGCCGCCTGTGATAGTTTGGCCCTATATTGCATGGGAAATTAGTCTGTTACATCATTGCTCCCAGAAGCTCAATGCGTCGATATATTGACTGTTAAAAACGTTCCTTATTTTAATGTATTTTATATTAAAAAATAATATTCATTTGTACAGCGATTGTTATTTAATTAAAAACAAAATTTTATTATGACTGTCTAATCAAATTTGAAAGAATACTGGGTGAAACAGAACATTCATAACAAATAAATCAATAAGTGATAATTTAGAAAATGAGCCTGGAGCTTTCCGAAAGTGAAATAGGACAGTGCTATGGGAGGAGTGAAAGGCGTGAACATCGATGACGCACTAATTGGAATATGTTCTAGCCAAATATTTACATTCAGAAGGTAATTATAAATAATTCAACAGTTCATTCATAAAAAACAACCAGAAATGATTCAGGAATAGAAAAAAACAATTAACTGATCCAATGAGGTCGCCGCTAAGCTGGGCGGAAATAACCTGGGGTATTTATTGTTTTTCAATTTTTTTGAAGATATCTACAACGCATTATGCCGATAATGGTCATATATTCCGTAACTATACACCAAATATACTGTAATCAATATTTACAAAAATAATAAATTTGAGAAACTCGATTTTCCATTCCAAGGCAATGTTAGTAATGCACTTTAGTTTTTCTAAAGCAAAACTTAATGCTTTTAAGGAAAATTATTTAATAAAAAGATTTTTAGTAAACACCGAAGGGTCTAAGACAAATCTGTAGAGTTAATTTCTCCTTAAAGCGTTTAGTTGTGCCATAGATATCTGTCCGCCAGTAAGTTACAGGTAATTATTATTTTGTTACCCACTCGTATCTTTTTTTACCAGTAAATTCCATGAAAGGCATTTCTTTATTTGCTCTTTTTCCTCTCTCTCTGACATTTGATTATCACGCAGAAATGTTTTTGCGAACAATGCAGGTTTTCATTTCTGTGCTATTAATTTGAAGGGAAATAATCACCATCTCACATGGAGTGGCATGTATATCGCTGACTTTGCTGTCAAATTCCAAAATCGAGAGGCTGCTCATGTTTTTATGAGAGGAAAATAAAATAAATGTGCCCGAACCCTTGCTCTGATTTATTTTAACAAGTCCCCCTGTTCCAATTTCGTTCCCTGGATGTCCTGACCCGAGGAAACTCGTGCTCTCGTTGATATGACAGAAGGTGACCTCGATTAATACTGCATGCCTTTCCCCCTTTCCCTAGGATGGTATACCGTTTCTACACCCCACAGCCTTTTGGTTTCCTTCCCTCCACTCTCCCCCATGCTTCATGACCCTTTGCACCCTTAGTCTGCTGATAGCTGCACGCTGCCTTCCGCCTTCTATGCACCCTCATTTCTCTCAACGGCTTCTCAACAGCCTCAACAAATCCTGTGGCTTGTCTGCGTGCTTCGCGGTCGTCCGTCACTCGGGTCGGCTGAACAAAAGCGAAGCGCTATGCGCTCGACGAGGAGGCACGCCATGACCCTGCAACGCTGTTTGAGGTCGCCACTCTGCTATCCGACGTTTCTAAGCCAAACCGTCTTTCTCTCCGGCCACCATCTAGAATGTAGTCTTTCCAGGCAACATCTTCGCCACTTTGAGAATAATTGTTCTGAAGTGGAGATCGTTCGTGCCGTGCAATGGGTATATTGTAACCAAAAGCTCAGAGTCAAGATAAATATTAATATCAGCTTATTCTTTTTCATAGACGACGGGGATGCCGGATTTTGTATGCCACGCTGGAAAGGATACAGAATATTCGAGGAGGATATCATTTCCCTAAGTCTATTGTAAGAATTCTTAACTATGATATGTCAAAAATTCCGTAGACAAAATTTTTAAAAGACTGACTACAAAAAAATAATTACTGTAAAGCAGACTTTTCAGATTTTTTTTCTATAAACATAATTAAAAGATTAGACTAGAATAGGAAGTGATAGAAATTTTACTGGAATGCTAAAATATATGCAAAATCGAGAATATTTCTCGAACATTATCACATGATTAACACGATTATGACAATGCCCCTAATGCTCGTACTTATTTCTTGGTCGTAAACTTTCGGCTTATCCAACTATTTTTTTTCAATGAGGAAGATGTCTGTCGATATTTATTGTCCAAAGTAAACATTTCGCTGAAATACAGAGCTCAGTATATTTTTACTTAATTCTTCTTAACGAAACTAATACTTATGAGGCAACTAAATTTACAGTACTATAACGGTTGTTATCATTACACTTTGAGTATTTTACCAGTTATTGGGCCATGGTTCAGTAATCTAATGAAATATAGAGAGCAAATATATGAATTTGAAGGCAAGTATATTGCAATATGTTAGAAAACGAACAGTTTCGAGAAGAAACCCGAAGAATCTTTTCATAGATTATGCAATAGGTATGCATTTAATCGACATTTAATGCAGTGAAAATATTTTAATAATCCTCAGTTGGTTCCTTAAATGTAAAGTCAGAAGAGGTTTTTAATCGAACACGAGACAGATTTATTAGAAGGGAGAGACAATGCTTACAAGCGTTTTTTTTTTATTATCAAACAAGTTGCTATCGAACATAACACATTCTGTTTAGATAGCAGCGTTCTTGTTATATCGTGTTAGTAGCTCCCAGAGACTTGGTAAAAAGAATTCGGTAAAACCTACCTTATTTTACTCCACGATTGTCCAATCTTAGTTGCAAATTAAGATAGATCCACCACTCGCGCGTTATGGCCGATCTCTATGAATTAGACCATGGGTATTTCCGTACTCAATTTTATAGCTTTGAACCCGATCAGTTTCGAAATTCTTGCATCACTGACAAATGTAAAACAACATCAAGGAGGAATGAAATCGAATTTAATCAGGTACCTTCAAAGAAATCGAATACTTTAATATTAGAGGGAACCATGTGAAAGTATGAAATTGGTTAGGTCTCTTATAATTTAATAATGCAAAACATTTTTAAATATATTTTATCCTTTTTATCAATAAATTTTGCTGAGTAACGTCGCTTACAATTATTTCTACCGTAACGACCTTTAAAATACATCGATAATATTTCGATGCTAGCACTATACTCCTGGCGATAGGGTTGGTGGTATTTTCAGAGTACTGACTCTCCATCTCGAGAGCCCAGGTTCAAATCCTGAGAGTGGCTAATCCTGGTGATGGAGTTTTCAGTTCAATCCCGATTTTTAATTGGATTTCTCGTAGGTGGCACTTAGAGTGTAGTGCTCCGTTAGTTGGATGGAGCGTTACGCTGTCGTCCTCTTGACGTTTTCGTTAAGATCAGGCCAATAACAGCTATTAATTATGGCAACCTACCACCGAGTATCTCTCCGCCCTTTCTTCCAGTTTCTAATCCATCTTCCCTCTCCGACCAATTTTTACCATACTTAATGGCTAAAATGACCTCAGACGTCGGCCTTCTACTTCTTTCTTCCATAAAGTGCGAGGATTTGATATCCCGAGCCATTCCTCGCCAATCGGTTTTTAACATACTTGTTCGACGTTATCAATCAATTTTTTTTTAATCTTCCTATATTCCTTTATCTCACGGATGAATTAAAATGAGCTACATTCCATTCATGCTTTCTCTTTAACGTTCTCTCATCAATGCTTCCTATTATGCTAGCAATTTCTTTATGCATTCGCTTCGTTCTCAGTCCAGCATATTTCCCCTGATAATCATAATGGCACTTTCATCTCATCAGTCTCATTTTGCCATATTGCTCTTGATGTGTCTGGCCGAGTCATCACAATGCTAACATCATACATTACTGATCTTAGCATAACATGTATAGGATTTTACACCGATCCTTGTATGTCAGTTCCTCCCCATAGTGTCACTCAAGCACCCAGATGTCAGACGCCTGTTGAAATATCATGACCAGTACAGCTACGCAAGTTCTCTCTCTTCTTCTGCGGTTTCCTTCGAGTTTCCTCCCCACCCTGTTCACTCCTCCACCCAAACTTCCCCTCACCTCAACCGAAGTGCAATTAGCGAAATGATTCGAAGGGGCCCCAACGATCTCGAGATTTCGGAGACAACGACCTCGGAGGAACGCGAGTAAATGAAGGTCCCAGGAGAGCGGTGGTTGGAAATATTCTAATTTATTCCTCGCCAGTACGCAAAGGCGGAACGCTTTCATATATTGATGACGGGGTAGAAAATAATCGTGAGGACTTCTTTGTCCGGCCGAAGAAAGGACCTCCATTCATCCACACCAGTGGCTCATTCTTTCGGTAAGTTTGATGGCAGGAGATTCATTTTCCCAGGAGAGCGTTCCGCTGGAAAGACATAGGTCTGGGTACCGTAATTCACCAAAGGACTTTCCAAGCTTATTAACGCTGGAGAATGGGGTGCTTTATGGGGTGTGATTAACAATAATAAACCTCCATTATATATTCATAAAAGCCTGGTTGCAGAAACTAAATTATTTAACATAGCCCTAGACATAATAAGTTATAATAATAAAGTCTGTGAGATATCCCTCAAGCTACCGAATGTAAAAGACTTTTGTTTGTAAATAATTAACTGCATTAGTAGAAGTGGAAATGATTAGTTCGTCATCCGTAATGAAGCAGGTATTTTAAGAAATTAAGCAGGTGTTTTAAGAAATAATTTTAAGAAACAGAATAATTTAAGAAGCGCAATACTACCTGCGGAGTTGATTAAATACAAAAGGAGGTAATTTTTACTTGATGATTCTATATGTCTGCGAAAGGCAAGTTACAAGCAAGAGAAATGAGTAGGAAAGTGCTGGTACTGAGCATGAATAGAAAGTACTATTTCAAAAAGAAGATTGATAAAGTCAAATTCATTATAGTCAATCGTCGAAAGTACTAAAAATATGTTTAAATGATTTTATAGGCAATATAAGTACATACCAGGCTAATATAAAGACAACTTTTGAAATTTATTTGCATAATATATGGCAGTGTCATGGCTCGTTTTAAGTAAAAGCCATTTATTCATTTTTCAGCGAATTAACTTTGAGTACAGAGCAGAAGAAAATTATAAAAACACAGCTAAAAAACATTCCTATACATAATAGCATTAAATCTAGAATACGAATGCATACTTAAACTTGGAGGGCAATAATTCACCCATTTTTGTACCCAGTTTTTTTTCATTATTATTCCATCTCACTTCAACATAAGGGACATGATCTATACAAATAGGTGTCTTGAACTTATTTCTTAAGTTTCTATTCTAAAAAAATCTATACATTCTGAAAAATAATATAGATAGAATACGTTATCAGCGTAGTAGAGAATTCGTTTGAAAATTTATGAGAATGATAGTATGATCATGTTTTTATATTATTTATGTCACAGCTATATTTCTATGCTCTAAAATAATGTAATTCAGGAACGCTTTAGTTCATCAAGATTTAACTTCGATCACTTTAGGTTCATTTTGCCAGCTGAAACATGATTTTAAAATGTTTTCACCACCAGATTGCAGTTTGCATAGGAAAATATAGCTTTAAATCCATTCTGTTATACTTAATGACTTAAAATCAATCAGGCTGATTACAATATTGAGGTGAGAATTACTCTCTTGTTTAATCTTCATCAAAATATTTATCTACCCGCAAAAGCATAGAAAGAATAATTTATCTGGAAATATTCACATGGGTAACCTTTAATGATCGAACTACAAATGCTATTTTTACTCCAAGATGTGTGCAGATCCAAAACGACTAAGGGGCTCCACTATGACCTGTTACAGAGAATTTCCCAGAAAGCAGAAGACGACTGCCATGGAAGGACTGCTACACTGTGAGAACGGCGACGGGTGCCTAAGAATAAGCCACCCACCGAATGCATTGTACTTTTTTCGCGAGGACGACGGAAGAAATTGATGAGCCTTTTACGAAACAAGGTGAGCCCACGCCCGTATGAACACGTGGATATTCTAATGCGAACATAAACGCCCACCAGCGTGAGATGGGACCTTGGAAGCGAAGACGCTGTGCTGTTCAGGCGATGCACGGCAAATGGCCAAGCAGGCATATTCTTCATCTGGCGCTTCAGCTTTCCGCGGACCTTGGCCTCTTTCCCGATTCTTCTCCAGATACCTCTATCAGTGGCGAGAGTTCTGTATATGTTTTCGCTCATTCCTGACGGGCTTCTGCCAAACCATATTATCTTATTTCTGATGTCCTCCTCTTTGTTTGCCCTCTTTCATTTTCAAATCACCGATCCAACATTATCGGCGTTACTTTGACGAATGTATGCATTAGAAAAAATTTAAACACTTTGTATTTGTACAAGTTGGTAAACAAAAGGCGTCCACAGCTTAGAGATAAGATTTTCATCATCACGAGCATCATCAGCATAAAATACAGCAAAGGCAATATATTTATCAGAAAGATATATATTGTAGGATACCCTGAGGCCATACCAATACCACACTCTGCAATCTTCCATTTTGATCTTTCTGAAGACTTTCATCATTATTGTTAAAATAACAGTGGACTATTTTCAAGCTAACGAGTGAATGTACAAAATTATTTTAATTATTTCAAATTAAAATTTTTGTCATAGATATTGATGGTCTCATTTGGTGCTAATGTCCAAGCCACCAGATTCCTTGCACTTTAAATAGTTGAACAATTATTTTTCTGTGAATCAGACTAATCATTTCTCCCTTGAATCGAATCCTTCTCAGACGGTTTTATAATTGTTTCCCATCGCCTCTTCCTAAAATACGATAAATACACTTTGAGCTTAAATCTTTCTCCGTGAAGGGCTAAATTTCACACTCGTAAGTCTATTTGGTACTCAAAACTCAAGGTTCTTAGAGGAAAGCTTGTCTTGTTCGTGAGTCAGACTCCTATTGGCTTGACAGAAGACCCAAACGTCATGACGATGACGCCACTGACGACCGAAACTTCCAAACCACGTGAAATACCAGGCTCTTCTTGAGCGAATGCCGCGGACTGGTTTCAGGACGTATGCTAAAGTATCTTGCTGATGACTGATATTTTCATTTCGCTCTTCCTGTGCAATGTTTTTGATGCTCGCAGCTGTTTCAGGAGAAGAAACCCTCGGAAACCTCAAACTCTTCACTAATCAGTGGCTCCAAGTTTTGCTGGCTCTACATCATCAGACGAATACGTCTTTGCGTTGAGTTTAGTGCAGCATGGGCCAATTTTCCGCAATCCTAGACTAAACGCAAGGAATGAGACGAGGAAAAATAGAAACTACTTCATGGGTGAATTACATCAGAGAGTTAGAGGGAGGGATGAGTAACTGCATCGAAGGTTGGGCAAGCAAATGAGTTGAGTTCTAGGAAGAGAATCGGTGGCAAACGAACTCTCTCACTGTGCAAGCGTCACGGCTGCTGATAAGATGAAACGATTTATAATCGTTTCAACGCATATGTTTACCCATCGACTGTGTCAAAGGGAACGCTTTATCGCCTAAGTCAACTCATGAGATTTATTAAGGAAAATAATTATTAAGCGATGATTTACGTGTATGAACTATTGTTGAATGACCTCATGAACCTCCTAAAGTGAAGAGGTAATTTTTATTTGAAGAGGGCCTTCTCGCAGAGTTAGCTTGAGTAGTCAGAAAATAGATTCTTTTGCACTGTCATAATGAAAAATTATAAGAATTCAGTTTAAGTGAGACGATAGCTTCTAATATTTATTATCAATAGTATATTGAAATTACTATCCCCATTGGGTACAAAGTGTATGGCATTTCAGTTAATATCAATTCAATTCACAAGGCATATACACTTCGATAATTGAAAAAAACAGAAGCTAATGACAATATTGTTATCATTGTTTAAAATGAAGCCATGATGTAAGTATCGTGTAAGTATTTTATTACGATATATAGGGCGTCATTTTCCATTTTATAAGCAAAAGCAACAAATATATCATTTCATTTAGGTAAAAGACATCTACGCAATAAATTGTGCGCAATAATCTAGTGCAAGCATTATGTTCTGTGAAATGTATAAACGTATCACTCAACTTGCAGACTAAATGTATCTAAATAAGCATTACAGTAGGCAATATTTAAATAATGATACATATTATAAATTTTATTACAAAATTTACATTGTGGTATATTTTCTTTCATACAAAATGTGAGCTGGCGTTTAACATTTCTTATTAGTTTTGTGCAATTACTTGATTTAAAAGCTCACTACTTTTTCCACGTGAATCCTTGTTTTTACTCGAAAATGGGAGAGCGTTGTTTTATCGAACTGCAACGCTGATTTCCGTCTAAATGGAAGTGGTCCACATTTTTAAGGGGTAATTTTTCATGGAAACATATATAATTCAATTGAATTATAACTTTCACTAACTTAAATGGTTCATAGTGTTTGAAAAATATAAAATACAAAATGTGATTTCATTCTTTCAAATTAATCTACGATTTGAAAAGCATTTCACTCCAGTGGCACAAAAGGACAATTAAAAAATTTAAACCTCTACTGTGACTGACTAAACGGAATGTGAGAAAAAAAACAAAAGAAGGCACCAATACGCTACTAGTGACCATTCCAACAAAGTGAAGATCATAATTTCATTGGAAGAGTAGGCCATAATTTACGGCATAAATAACAGCAGCATGTTCATCACGTGAAGGTGAGAAATGTCAGCTGTCAATACAACGCCGTAGTTCCAACAAATTTCAATAAATCGCTCAAGCGAGGGTTATAGTCAAACTTCCAATGGAATTGCACGAAAAGTAGATTGACATGCTCTTACTTATTCCCAAATTATTTGCTTCAAATGCAAAACATGTCAAAAAGTGTTCCATTTATGTATCTCACTATTTAGTATTATAAATGACCTACAGCAAACATATCCTTAACTTTGGTTGATACTTCGTGAAAAAACCCAATATATTTCCTACAATTATACCATGAGCTAAGTGGTTTGAAAAGCAATTGTTTAATTTTTGGAATTATGAGACATGTATTACAATAATTTGGGCAATAAATTATAGCTCTCTTTTCAGGTGTAGGAACATACAGGACATATTAAATAATTGAATAATTGTTTAAATGCAAATATTATTCATATAAAAGTAGTGAATTTAGTTCATTCGTTTACGGTGCTTAATATGCTTGCAGTACACCATTTCATCACCTTACGATATTTAAATGATACATAAAGGATATCGTACTGTTTACTTTAATGCAGGGTCAAATTAACTACACTAACATACTGTCTAGTTAAAATAGGCAGTACGACATCCTTTGCGTATCATTTGAAAATGATGATCTACAACACCTCGCCTAAGGAAGTGGAATTCACGTCATTTATTTAATTGCATAATTATTTTTACATACAAATTTCAAGCTATCCGGGACTAGCCACGGAGTTGCACTATTACGGAGTCACCCGCAATGCACACATGTGCGAATTTCCACAGAGAAAAAAATCATCCGCCTTGACCGGGATTCGAACCCGGATCCCTCGACTTCCGGCCGAGTGCTTTAGCCAGTTAATCTACCGACGTTCCTGGCTAACTGGCGTTAACTGGCTAAAGCACTCGGCCGGAAATCGAGGGATCCGGGTTCGAATCCCGGTCAAGGAGGATGATTTTTTCTCTGTGGAAATTCGCACATATTTTGATGGCCTAACGATTCACCAGCTTATCAGAGCAACCGCTAATAGATGTGTCTTATGTACCGTGAATGAATTACACGGAACAGTTGGTAAGACATCTTTCTCGGAAGAGTTCACCAAAATATCTTGATGATCTCTATTTCTTCAGTAAACTAAGCAATTTTCTTGCGTTTTATTCAATACTTACTATGTGAGCCCGCGATATAAGGAGGTATTGATACATTTTATCTGAATAGGAGTCATTATCAAAACTGTAGAAGGATAAAAATGTATCTTCTACTAAAGAGTCCAAAGAGGTATCTTAAGTATCTATTTAATCGCTTTATCCCGATGCAATCAGGAAATCCATTGCAGAGATGTAACAAATTTATCGACAGCGGTTTCGGGTATCTACACCCACGGGGTAACTACCTCCGGCTCGGTAGGAAGCTTTCGCTTATATCCGAGCGTGGATGGTAGTGGGAGTAGGGGACAGGGATGGGAAGGGAAAGTAAGCGAGCCACAGCCCCTTCGAGGCCGTCACCTATGAGGCGGATTGAGGTCAAAAGGACCTCAATTGGGCCTCCGCCTCCCCGAAGTGCTCATATTAGTTTGGTTACCCAAACAACTGAGACGAGCAGCCGTCGGTCTTGCTTTCGCGAAGGAACCTACCGCACATCTTTGAGAACCGGAAGAGCCCGTTGCCCAAAAATTTGGGATTAGGTATCTCCCTGGCTCCCTTTCAGGGTTAACGCCGGGCAAATTTATCGACAGATGGAGGTCCGATCATTTGGAATTCCTAGGGATAATTTTGCAGATCAGCTGGGTGGCAAAACGTTGAGTCGACACGAAGTCACGCGGATGCAAACTTTTCAAAAGAACGGCAGTCCAAGCGTCATTCAGCCTCTATTCTCACTCGAGCCAGCCCCCAGAGACGGGAATCCGAGGAAAAGTAGGTATGGAATTAGAGCTGACCTGGTGCATATCGGTCGAAGAACATTCATTAGAAGAACATCCAGACTCTAGATAATATTGACACATTTCACATTCCAGGAAAAGACGATAGAACTTCTCATCGAAAAAAACATTTCCTCAATTTCATATGTACAACAAAACCTTAGATTTTGAAAAAATTTAACTTTAAACTATTTTCTGTCTTGTTCCTCATTATTTCGGTAAATCCAGGCTTCCTCTCTGTATTCTTCTTTCTATTTCGTCAAATGCCTTGTTCATTATGCTTTCACGATAGTTCATTGCCTCTCTTTTACAGAGGTTTAATCTAATGCAATATGTACAAAGTATTGCAAAAATAAAATATATTGTTCTGCGCTTCAACCAAAGAACTGAGGAATATTTGAAATGCGTTAAAATTGTTTATTTTTGATTGCAAATATTTTTTCTAACATAATCAGATACGGATACGGATCGAGACAATAATTTTGGTAAATAAATCGACATTGGAATAAGTATATTTCCCTGTACAGCATGGTGAGTTTATATTAGCATAGTCACATTAGAGCGGTTGTGATTATGGCCTCATTGTGAACAATTATTACAATGATTAGCCATTTTCAAAGATTACATGGAAATACATATTACCTATTTAAAATTTCAAGGTCAAAGTAATTGTGTAGAAATGACATAGTAATTACTTACCCCAACCTAACCCAACACCACTTCGTCTAACGTGGCTGTGTCAAAATGTGCGGAGGCTACAACATAAAAGTGCTTCTAATTGTATCGGGGATAGCTGCAATCGGGAAACCTCTATTGCAGTTGGTGGGAAAAACGATCCGATAGGTAAGTAAGGACTTAGTCAGGAAATATCTCAACGGGATGAGATGGGAGACGAAGGTCGACCCAGGTCTCTCGGAGTGACGAGCGGGAACGTCAGAAAGCATTCGAGGAAAGGTATCCAAGCGAGCAGCGATGGAAGGCACTGCACAAATGCCACAGCGCGCGCGCCAAGTATGCAATATGCAGTATTGCATTGCATTGTGGGAAAGGACGCCGTTTGGAGGACGTGCGCGAGTGTCTCTGGAGGATGTGGGCGTGAGAATAACAAGAGGGGTGAGATATGGTAAGGCATGAGAAGTGGCAGGGGGTGATGGGGTCAAACGATGGAATGGGAGCGAGCGTATGGAATGGGTGAAGTATTCAAGCAGCCAGTCGAGGTGTGATGATTGTGTTAGGTCGTCTAGGAGAAGAGTAAAAAGAGAAGGTTGTCATGCGTCTGAGAGCAACTGGTGAGATGACCTTCTCCACTCGGGGAATGCAACATGTTGCATCGCTTCTGCAGCGAGCGATTCCATCGCCCCAGATACACGAACAAAAGATATCATTTGTTATCAAAAGTGCTGAATAGGAAACTGAGACGTTTAAAGTCAAACTTTTTTTCCCTCCGGCGAAAACATCACTAGTCATCGACCATAGATTCAACGCCATCATCATCGTCATATTTCAGTAACCTATTGATGAAATTTGTGCGAGATATCGTTTCACAACGAGATCGGGTTGGTGTGGTGGCTAGAGTACTGGATAACCATACGGGAAGCCAGGGTTCAAATTCCTGCAGAGGAGGATGTTTTTTAGAGGAAACCCGATCCCTACTTGAGTGTCTTGTGGAGGGCACTTCAAGTACAGTACTCCGTCTGTCGGATGAGACGTTAAACCATGGTCCTTTTGGCGCCTTTCGTTAAGAGCAGGCTAATGCCGACGCCGGGTTCCTATCCACCCTTCCTCCCTTATATATCCCCTATGGCGCAAATGACCTTAGCTGTCGGTCGCCTTCCCTAATATCCAATCCAATCGTTTCACAAAGAAATCAATTAATGTAGTCTCATTTTATAGAAAATTATCCCACCCTCCCAGAGACCAAAATATCATCCACTTACCGCAATACTTTTCGAGATTCTTGCCAAAATATACCAGCTATTTTACATGGGAGATGGACGTTGATGCACTCCAGATAGAAGTAAAAAATGTGGACTTCTAAACACCTAAATTTCGACAAAAAATTAACAGTTAGTAGTTTGTACGTTTTCTCAACCATTTTTTGAAATAAATTATGCTGTTACCACAGCATATTTTACAGAAATGCATAAAAACCTTCCGTTGTAGAGATATTTTAAACGCACCACGCGAAAACAATGAGTCTAGTAAAGACTTACGCATATAAATATTTTCATTTAATTGATGGGATATTCAGTCTTATAAAAGTATATTATTGAACAAAAAAATATAATAATAAAGGTACTATATTTACTCTTCGCTTCCGATGCTTGCTGAATAAAAAATGTGAAATTCGAATACGTTCTCCTTAATTACTAGGGAAATATCTCGTTCAAACTACTTAAGGTAGTGCGATCAAGATAGTTCCCAAATCATAATCATCATAATAGAGATCATATTTGATATATACGTTTTAATTTTTCCAGCTTTAGGACACATGAATAAAATATTGCATTATTGATGGTGACATAAAATAATTTTACATAACAGGAATTTTAAGTAATCCAATGAGTCTTTTAATCTAAATAAGTCTTTAACTTGACTCATTTTTTCACGCGGTACGTTTGAAACTCTATCAAAACGGAAAGTTTATTGTGATCCCAAAGAATTTACTGGGGTAACAATATGATTCATTTTCAAAAATAGTTCAGAAAACACACAAACTACACACAGTTGATTTTTTGACGAGATCTAAGTGTAGGAAATGCCTCATTTTTAATATATGGTCTCTATGGAGTGCATACACGTACCATTTCCGATGCAAAAGGGGTGGTATTTTCTGGCAAATATCTCGGAAGGTAATGTAGTAAGGGGTTGAACTTCTGGTTTCCTTGGAAGGGTGATATACTTTTCTTTAAATTGAGACCAAATTCATTGATTTCTAGGTAAAATTATATTTGACTCTGACTATGACATCAAACTACCTAGAACACCGGGCAAACTTTTATTGAGATAAGGTGGAAAGGTTAGATAAGTATGACATTGGTTGCCCATTATTTTGATAGCTACAGTAATGACTTCCTATTCAGAAGCTCCTGAGTTTCACTTCACTAAGAAAAGCTTGATATTCTGACGAAAACTGAGTTGATAAAGACTTACATTAAATGAAAGTATGAAAATGTATAAAATTAAAAATTGATTACATGGCGTTGAAATCATAAAAGTACGCACAACACCATCTAAACGTCGACGCAACTTTCATTGCGTCCAATTTATCGCCAAGAGAGAGTACAGACACTGCTGGAGCCATGAATCCTTTTACGGTGAAGGAGCTCCGAGTATACGGAAAAATGAACGGCAGGCTTTAATCAGAGGAGAAAGTTTATATTTAAAGTTCTCAAGTACATGAGGATTGAAAGTTAGTTGTTTTACAGCAGTTATAAACTACAATCCTGTGAAATTCACCGTGTAAAATCATTCACCTGGACTGGAAATCGAACCCAGATATTTCGAAATAAAGCCGAGAGCTCAAACAAATAAAGCTACCCAGGGCTACTGCTCCACTGATAATCTCATATGGGCTCTTCAATTACGCAAATCGCCCAATTGAAATCCTAACAAGTTTTTCGTACACTGGACACTATGGAGGTATGTCAAATTGTATCAGGAAAAATCAATCAGAAATATCATTCCGGCATTGGTTGAGGTTTTACAGTACTCCAAGTACAAGTCCAATCCCTACTTTGACGTACAAAGGGCCAAGGAAGACTAGCACTCCTTCTGTCGGAGGGAATGTTAAAATTTCGTCCGATAGGAGACTGTTGCTAAGTTTAAGCTAAAGCCGATGCCTGGTTTACCTCCTCTCTTCCACCAAGTCCCTATGCTATTCTAAGATTACCATCTAGCCCACCAGTGCTCAATATTGCAAATTATATGAGCTGTCGGTAATAAATGAAAAAGTATTCGCTTTGGGAAAAGTGAGGAACTTCAAAGTGAAATGTTGAAAGCACAAGAGGGGCAAGATAATATCTCCTTGCAAGGCATTTAATTAAGCTAGTTTGAGCGAAAAATCACTATAGTACTTAGATTGTAATGAATTTTGCCTCATTTAAAGAAAAACTTCTCACCCTTCCAATCGTATCATAATATTCACCTTTTACCAGACTACTTTTCAAGCAATTGGTCTGAAAAGACAAGCTATTTTACATAGGATATATAGGAGCCTTGCACTCCAGAGACAGACTTTATTTAATATGAGGAACTTCCTGCACTTAAATTTCGTCAAAAATCTAAGTTAACGTAGTGAACATGATTTATTGATCATTAAAATCGATTGTTTACTTATTATTATGCACGAATTGACATAAGCAGCAAGAATGTAAATACTTAGGCGTCACCATCACTGAAGACATGTCATGGGGGAAACACATCAGGGAGATAACTAGTGTAGCAAACCGTAGATTAGGATTCGTAAAAAGGGTTCTAGGCAAATGCGATGAGAAAGTACGAGAAAGAAGCTATTTTACACTTGTCAGGCCTCATTTAGAATATGCCGCTAGTATATGGGATCCGTACGAGGAAGGTATGATTAAAGAACTAGAGCGCGTGCAAAGGAGATCTGCTAGGTTTGTTAAAGGCCGTTATGATAATTGTATAAGTGTTACGAGCTTAATAGAAGAACTAGGATGGGAATTGCTATCAGAACGCAGGTTAAAATTTAGGTTAAACCTTTTAAGTAAATTGGAAACAGAGTTGTTCACAGATGACGTTAGATATATATTGAGAACCCCTGCGTATTATGCTAGGTTTGATCATATTAACAAGATTAGAGAGATAGGTTGTCGTACCGATAGATTTAAAATGTCATTTTTCCCTCGTACTATAAGAGAGAACAATAGGCATCGTAGCAAAGGGATAGGTAGGTGAAATATAGTAAGAGTTGTCTGTAGTGCATGATGCATGTAATAACAACCAATAATCCCTTCCTTATTATGTAGATACTAACCATCTAGCTCCATGTGACACTATTATCTAGCATATCTCCCTTAAATATCCTAGTTGCATGTCAATAGTGCATGTTTGGCGATCTTCACCCCCTGCCACACACCCTCGTGGTGGCTCGCAGGGTATCACGTAGATGTAGATGAATGTAGCAGTTGGCGGAGAGAAGAGGGGAGAGCTGCAGCAAACAAATCTTTCCTCTGATGACTACTGATGATATTGGTAAAAGCAGTACATAAATTTTTGGATCAATCAAAAACTTTTCCGTAAGCTATTTAGGATCTGGTGCTTTCCCAGCGTATGAGTTTCTCGAAGTTTTCTTGGGTTTCCGTTCGGGTGAGTGGCTCTATGTTAGCCGACGTTTCGACACTCGACTCGATGTACTGATACATCTTCAATTTAATTTATCAATCATTTTATTTGCAATTTAATTTATCCTCAGGGTAAATGTGAAGGAAAAGTTTCTCTAAGCTAATTACCCATGGCATTTTCCCCTTAATTATCTAACTACTAACAAACGTTCGCTCTTGCGGTTATTGCATTTACCGCATAATCTCCATTCCAACAGAAAATTCCATTTCCTAATATCTTCCAAAAATCAATTTCTCTTATCACCACTTTCACTCACACTGACTACCTACATATCTCTCTACAGGGAAGCCGGTGGAATTGAAGGCAATTTCTGTCTGAAAACTATCACTGAATCATAAAATACTCGGTCGATCCAGTTGAATTTCTGTGTGAAAGTTCTACTATAATTTTTTATACCAGGGCAAATGTACGTACACCTAATTTTGTCGCCATATCTTTTTAATCACCAATTTAAGTTTCATTATTCCGTTGACTAGCATTAACCAAATATATTAGTATCATGGATTCTAAAATAATTCTTGATATCTCATCGCGTTTACACTCTAAAATGTTACAATTGCTATTACCGTATGATTTCAGTCATTAAAATCACTGTATATATATTTAATACATGCAGAAACATATATTTTTTTACCTTATAATATATTTTGGTGGACTTCAAAATTTAAGTTAGAAATGATTGCCAAAGATTGCACATATTTTTCCTTCCTAAAATCTTCTCCAGGGTGAATGAATGCGCTATGGATTATGCCCATTGAACGCTGTCACATACGATAGCTTGGCAAGTCTCGTTGAGAAACACTATAGAAAGACACGAACTAATTCCTATCATCAATATTTATCATACAGCTATCTTCAATGACCCATATATCTAAAGTGAAACAACATGATACACTAAAATACCAGTCTTACTCTAAGCTTTCATATAAACTCAAGGCTCAGGAAGTTCTGAATTCATACGAGTAAATGTCACTTATTGCATGTAACTACTTGGCAATAGACCACAAAGATATTCCATAATATTCATCATCATTTACAATGCATTGAGATTCTAAAAATGGTTTCATGATCAAGTAGAAAAGAACGTCTTTACTATATCGAATATGACAACAATCATTTTTAATTTTCAGGGTGTGCATAGTAAATCACTTCTGCTATTTTGTTTAGTCTTATACCATGTATGTCCTTGTGTATTTTTGTTCTTATTTTATGCTTAACTTGTTAATTTCCTGTTTGACTAAGATTATCAACTAAATTTAGCCTTATTTTCATTTACGGATGCTTTATTTTGACACGATATCTCTTCTTCTGGTAAATTGAAAGCTTTATCTCTTCTCCTAATTTTAAATGAGCAAACAGCTCTACTACAAAACAACTACTACTTGCACTAGGAAAAAATAAAATAAATGAGAACTTTGACTCAATGACGAGAATTGCCCCTGTATGCGATAACCATGGCAAATTCTTATAGCAATTTGGCATTTTGCGGTGGAGAATATATTCTCGCCTCCTAAACTAGCGTTAGATTTTTTCCTCAAATGTTTGAAAAAGTCGAAAGAGCCATTCGTACGGGAGCGCATTGATCGGAAATTCATTCCCACTTCTGCAAAGGATTGAAGTCACTCCGTAAAGCGCCCTGGCACACTATTCTGCCGAACGAGTCGGCCCGGGAGTCGGGTCTCGGAGAGAAATAACATTTCTTTGCGGATATTATGGCGCTCGTCTGCATCCCTTCAACATCTTCCTCCCCACATCTGTCGAGCGGAGAGAGGGTTGCTGGATCGAAGTTCCCCCTCGCCTTCTCCCCCCCACCCGTGGCTCCACGCCTACTCTTCCCAACTCGACGACGCCTGGATCCTTCACACACGAGGCGAAGGTCGAATGCTTGATCCGATTTGATGATCGCTGAGCCTGAGCCATCTCCTCGTGGCAAGCTTGTAGGGAAATTCCAGTAATTATTATCGCCCCTAGCGATTCCAATTCTCCAATCTCAAACCCTTCCCTCACAGTTTCTAAGCTCTGCGTTACATCGTTACCTTGTGACATGCTACAAGAGATTCTACTCAGAGGA
The DNA here is from genome assembly GCA_963169105.1 of Ceriagrion tenellum. NCBI lineage: Eukaryota > Metazoa > Arthropoda > Insecta > Odonata > Coenagrionidae > Ceriagrion > Ceriagrion tenellum. The sequence goes on from OY720639.1 coordinate 108,657,380, forward strand.
TGTTAGAAATCTTGCCAACATCAAGTTCAAAATATGCGTGTGGGGTAGAGTAGGTATCTGGGTCGCGTGATCCCTTAGGTTGTTTAAAAAATATGGCAAAACTCAATTTTTGATGCTGGGAAAAATTACTGATAGTATTAAAAACATTGATAAATATTAATTTTTAATTTCTTTTAAACGGGACGGGAAAAATGACCACAGGTTACATGAACATGCGTGGTTTAGACAATAAAACAAAAAAAAATTGATGGCACAGAAATAGACATGGAGACCGCTATCATATAAGCATTAAAAATATTTTTAAATATTGTGCCAGCTCAATTCGAAAATGTTTCCATACTATTCATGACGCCAGATATCATTTATAGACATTATGTGTAAACCATCATAGAAAGAGTCGCAAAAATTGATGGAAATAATTTTTTAAAATTACAATACACCTGTATGTTCTCGCCACTCTCTGCTCTGGTAACGGCTCAGACTGTTTTATTGCATAGACTCATTTGCTGCAGATCATCCGCGTGTAGGACCAGAAGCATTTCGTACAAATGAGAACACAGACTATAGGGCAAATTGCCAAACAATGTTTTGGTATTTGGAGTAATCACAACACCAACAGCACTTTTCCACAGCTTTCAATTTTAAGTACTGCTCTTAGAATTAACATCTGTGGAAAAGTGCGATTTTAGCCGTAATTACTTCGAACTTCCACTATATAAGCCTGGATCTATTAAACTTGTTGGCTACACGCCTGTCGTGTTCTGTCCACACCACTGCATTTGTTCGTCTACCAATTCTATGAAAGCTCTCACCACTTTGGTATAGTGCTTTACGACGGAGACTGCCACGAATTTCGCTCCCATATACGAGCCAGGACTAATTTATGACCTTGAACTTACTCAGATAATTATATTAATTCTCCATGCATGCATTTTTAGGCGTCCGCACCAGAAGCATGACGTTCGATACAGCAATCACGATTACCATATTTCGAAACAATAGCCCAAATAGGCAAAGAGTACATAAATGCATGGGAAACAATCGTATCCGCAAAAATCGAATCTTTTGTTTCCTTCTCGATCTTCGCCGATCAAAGATGACTCTATGCTCACACAATTCAATGACACGCTCAATTTGACGTAGTGTACCTCGGCCGAGAACGCCCCTCTAGCTCTGGCTTTCATCGCAGCCTAGGTCTTCAACATCCCATTCATTGTCCGTCCTGGACCACAGAGCTTCCGATGGCACAGTTGTAAATACGTTGTTGCATAGGTTATTGATAATGCTCACTACGACATAATAAGGCGTAAATTGCACCGTTTAAATAATCCTTGATGGAGATGAGGGATTTTGACTGATATTAAGTGCAAAGATATTTGTAATTATAATTCGTACACGTCATAATTTTCGTTTTTCTGCGGTCGAAGTAATTTCCTAGAGATCGAAAAGCTAAATCTCACGGCCCCCATTATTAAAATCAATCTTTATGTAAGATGCATTGGCTAAGAGATTTGTTTTAGTTAGCAAAAGATTGTCATAAAGTTTAAGCACGGAGAAGTTTGCGGAAGCGTTTTCGGTCGTGGTGTATAGTCCCCTCAAAGGAGAGAGGAAATTAGGCGATGACTCCATTTGGCCATGAACTAGAAGCCACGACCTCTACCTCCCACTTCCAATATTTCCCAAGTAATTCTTAACCCCAACCCGTCCTTCCTCCCACGCTATTTCAACCTGTCATTCGGTCACGGAGAGTAAAGACGGAAGAAATAGGATTAACATGGAATCCGGAGGATCTAAGAATGATCGACATGTTACCTCGCAAAACACAACAAGCATGGTATGCTACGCCATCAGGCGTGTGAAGGAATGGAAAAGGGTAAGAAAGATGGAGAGGATAAACGTGAAATTCACGTTAACTTAATGTCTTAATCCCGTTTTACACAAGACGCAAAATTGCACAATTTAAAAGAGATTTCTTTTTTTTCTGGCATGCAATAGCTACGGAATTAGGGAATTGGGGCTATTTAGCCATCTCCCGCTCATGCATTCTCGTATGCGTTCCTGCAATTCACCGCATTACACGACGCAATTTAAAACGCACGTTAGTAAATACGTCAGAATGAGCAATTACATAGCCCGTGTATAACGTGCTTTATGACTAGTTTATTTGCGGAAGAAAGAGAAGCAAGGTATGAAATTTTGGAGCGAGAATACCAAATGTCAAAGGAGAAAACTTGTAGTGTCCTGAAATATGGAGAATATGGTAACTGCAAACACCCTCTTCGAGTAACATCGGCGAAGATGGTATTCCTGGAAGATGCCAGAGGATATTTTAAAGTACAAGATGTAATCTAAAACACAAGAGCTAAGTGAAGTAGTACAAGAGCTTACCCACCAGATGTAAATATTAATCGCAACCTAGTATTCAGGGAGAGTACTCTTTGATACAAGAAAATACTGAGGAGAAGCATAACCAAGATGTGGCACGGCAATGCTCGTGGTAAAAGATAACGGAGAGAGATTCTCTATAGCCGTTGGCAGGAAACTAGAGGGAGAAACAGGAGTGAAATGGAAACCGAAGGAAGATGGAAGAAAGCGAAAAGGACAATGGCAGAGGGAGAAGATGAGCAGACGTTTTTATTCCTATAATTTTCTCTAAGATAAAAAAGAAATAATTTTAACTTTCTTTTTGGTAGTATAGCTCTCTCAATTTGTCTCTTCAGCCAATTATAGAGATATAGTGCGGGTTCAAATTAATATCCTCCGTGTCATACTAAAACTCTTCTAGTCTAAATCAAGGCCAGCGTGTATCCTCCAGATAATAGTCTACTGACACAAGTTACTGACGCTTTTCCTCTAGGTTTCTAGCGGCTCCTAGTTAAATCCTTCCCTCAGCTGCGTTACCTTCTCTATTTGCTCGTAGAAGTTTTTCACATATCGCGTGGCTTTTCTTAGTGCTTGCTTTATGACGCGAATTTGATCTGTAGATAGCCCCAAGCACTCGCAGCATTTTCAGGATGTAGTCCAACCGGATCGAGGTAGCATCTCTCTTTTTTTTCTGGGGAACTTCCATATAATTGCTTTTCAAAATCTAGTTTATTAAATGAGGTGGCTAAATTGTATAATATGTCCCATGCGTATTTTGCCTATGCATTTATTTCGGGTCTAAATATTGGAGTAAGATGAATCAATTTTTCCTGACTCTATACATTTTCCATCAACGTGGTAGATATGGGGTTGGTGTCATTTCTTTAATACGAAGTGCACTGCAAGGAGTTATTCAGCATTAACTTTGAAACCCTTTTGAAGACACCATGAGTTAGCAATGAGAGAAATTTTAAGCCAGCAAATGTGACAATCTCCCAGTCTATGACTTTCAAGAAATCTAATTTTTTCTTAATTTCTCAATTAATGTATCATATTTTCATTCCTTAGCTTTATTTTTGTCTAATGTATTCACTTTTCTTCTCAAGTGAGTTTTGTGAAGAGAAGACAATAGAAAATCGAGATCCACCTCACAACATCTCCAAACACACGGTCTTTCGAAGTACGGCTTATTTTCCGGATTATCACATTTGTTTTCTTCACCACGCGTTTTCACAAGTGGGCCAACACGGACTGGAGGACCATAAGGTTATCTGTTCCACCCGAAGAAATCCGATCACCAAACAAACTTTCAATCCATGCCCCCTATATCTGCCACCATTTTATTTTCGATCTCGGAGTTGGCGTCCGTTGGTGTAGGAGGAGAAATACAAATAGGAACGCAAAGAGGAGAGAATACTAAAACATGATTGAGAGAGAGAGAGAGATAGGTGGGAAACAGAACCGAGAGAAGATGAGGACGCTGCGGGCTAGGGGAACGTGGAGAGACAGGAGAGTGGGTTTGCCGTCTAGGATTTGAAGGGAGACAAACGGCCCTCTGCGCCGACGAATTGGGACTCGAAAGGACAGGAAAGGGGTCAAACGCACACACTAAGACGCGTCCCTGGGGTGCGTATGGCTGCCAACTTTTCGTGATGGGACTGCGACAACCCTTGGGCGCCTACGCCCATTTGTTCTACCTGGCAAACAGACGTGACTCAAAACATGATGGCGTCTTCCTTTCTTCATCTCAACCCATTTCAAAACAAGAGACAAAAAGTATTCGCAATTGAACAAATTGAATCTAACAAGATGGCTTTTATAAGTCACCCTTAGTGTAAAGTTGATTGTCGGCAAATTAACTCCGTTGAAGTTGACGAGAATGTTGATGAAAAAAAACCTTGTACGTTTCCACACTTTTGATTAACTACGATTGGTCTCAAACTTCACGTCAGTCTGTAGTTAGATATCGGGTGAAGGCTGGGCCGGGTTATATAGTTCGTGAGGGAGTGTAGTGAAAGTGAAAGGGTTAAAAATCGAAAGATATGGTTTGGGGAAGTGGATGAGTGAGTAAGACCGTGGAAATTATTTAGAGAGTCTGAGTAGGGGGCAGGGAAATGGAAAAAGATCAACATTGAGTGGAGGTGACAGGTGGGTGGGTACAATCTTGTTAAACAGTTGTTGAATAGAATAGTTTAAATAAGACAAAATTCGAATTAATCTATGAAATCTAAATTACAGCCCTAGCCTTAAAAATGTAAAATATTGCGCTCAAAATCTGCCACGTGGGAAAAATCATATGAATGCTGCGGAAATACAGATTTCTAATCACAATTTCAAAAATGGAACAGTACAAGGTTTCTTTATCCACATTTCAATCTAATAGGATTTAAATTCCTTCAATAAGTCACCGAGTTGCAGGTATTAGTAATTCCTTTCCTTTACCGTTCCCAAGATGTGGATTTTGGTATTCTAGAGTTAAGATAATTTGAACGATGTATCAAAGCAAAGAATATGTCAACTGATTAACAGAGTAAAATAGAAAAAGTTCTCATCTTTAACACCTGCAAAATATATACCCATAAAAAGAAATTACTTTATCTTAGGTGTTTAAGCTAATCCCGGCACACGGAGGTTGATTGGCATCAAGGATGATTTCTCTATTCTGAGGCTTTAAATGTAAGTAAACAATGAATCGAATTATGACTGCATTGTTCTACAAAATTTTTACAAATAGTAGAACAACGCTATGTATTATATCCCTTTCATGAGTCATATTATGAAAAATGCCAATAACACTGTATGACAAAAGTTTCTAAGAGCGGGTGAAACTATGCATATTCTCCAAAATTGACACACAGAGATGCATTCACTATGTACCAGATGAGACAAATCAAGCTTTATAGTTATAGTTTAAGTGTTATAGTTAAGTTTATTGTGTAGAGGAGCAAATTTGTTCTCCCTGGAACGACCATAAAAGGAGACATTGCGTGGATTAAGTCAATAAATGGTTACATTTTTGTCATGGGATCTCGAAAAAGAATTAGTAAGGGCGTTCGCAGAAAGCTCGTTCAACTTCATCTCTTATGAGGAAAAAGAAATTCCTTAAATGTGTTTCTGCTTCAAAAATTAGGACCTGACGTGGGAATACCTTCGAACATACAAGGACCGCTGGTCCTGGTGGGAGAGAGCAAATTGGTAACTGTATGTGGAATAGCCTCACTTCCCGCAGTCTTGGGAAGGGTGTAAATGTATCCATTCTTCATTCTGGGAATGCCGTTTTATATTGCAAACAAACATAATTTAACATACCAGGATGCAATCCATCTTTCTTTCCTTAACACCACCGAATGGATTTTTCTCTTATGATGTTCAATGCAAAAAAATGGCTAATATTTAAAACTGCGACCCCTTTATTTACCCTAAATTACCAAAATAATGATTGTCATTTCTAATAGCTTAGATTTACTAGTATCCTTTTCATAACTTTACCATACCCTTCGTTACCTTTCCATCTTCAGTGACCCGTTAACGCCTAGTGGTACTGTTTGGTATCAGTCGGTAGTGTTCTACAAAATATGAATTTAATTACACTTTTCAATATTTTACTGGATGATTTTAGCTTCAGATAATTTTAAATGAATTTATATTTACTATTTCGAAGTTTTTGCTTTTGTAGGTCCCTATTTTACGACATTTCAGATGCTTAAAATAGGTTAATTCCCAAGGATCGCCATAAAACCAGTTGTTTCCCCATTTTCATTTCTAACTCATTACCTTAATCACCCTTCAATACTTTAATAATTTATTTAATGTCGTTGCGGCTTGATTGCTTGGCTGATGAGGGAGGAAAACTAAACACATGTAATTATTGCAATAAACCATTGGCGGGCTGGTAGGATAGGGAGGGATATTTCTGGGAAACGAGGCGGGAAATAGAGCTCTGCATGGGGCATTCTCAGATGCGAAGTGCCGACTCGACCGTACTCGAACATACGGAGTGGAACTCGCTCATATGCCCGTCTCTCGCTGCAGAAGGTATTGAATGTAACGCTTTAGGTGACATATTCTCTCACAGGAAACTCAGAAATACCAAGAATAACTTGAAAAAATGCTATCTTTCATAAAATAACAAAATTAGATGGTAAATATTTCAAACAACCATCGGCAGTTTGATTTAATGCCTTAAACTAGTTTAACAGTTGTATATCCTCATTTTTATCACAATTATTATTAAAAGAAAATCTAAATTAGCTGTAAATATTATGCCTATGGTGCATATATGAGCTAAGATATTGGCCCATAGCCTACCCCAATTTTCCATCCCTTAGGACTTGGGAGTATGTGTTAATCCGTAGCTACATGTTGAAACTCTCGATGTAAAAGGGTAATAGAGCTATTTTCATGATTGGGGAAGAAATATTAAATAAACTATAGTTTAGTGTTGATAGTTCCTTCCCTTTTTCTCCTAAATTTGGCCTTCTTCTGCTGCTGTGACCTGGATATTTGTGGTCGATTTCCCATCTCTTCAAGATGTAAACAGTTGGATTCCCTCTTTTCTTAAATATGCATTCGGTTGATTTCTCTTTGTATATGTCTGTTATGTCATAGAGCAGGCTAAGTGGGCCCTTTCGGTCGGTGGTCATAATTCGGCTAAGCCATGTACCCGATACAGAGGGGTTGAAGCGCGGGCCATTATGTCCGTGCAACAGTAGCCGGAGCGCCATCCATCCATGCCTGTACCTGGAGCTTTTCTCCTTGGATTGGATTAAATTTTGGGGGGGCGTCCGACAGCTAAAGTCATCTGCGGCAAAGGGGATAGGTAAGGGAAGAAGGATGGATAGAAAACCGGTGTCGGCATTAGCCTGCTCTTAATGACAGGCGCCAAGAGGCCCACGGTTTAACGTCTCATCCGACAGACGGAGTACTGAACTTGAAGTGCCCTCCACAAGACACTCGAGTATGGATCGGGTTTCCTCAGACAAATCTTTCCTCTAAAAAACATCCTCCTCTGCAGGGATTTGAACCCTGGCCTCCAGTATGGTTAGCCAGTACTCTAGCCACCACACCAACCCGATTCCTCCTATATCTCTCCACTCTTCTACTTCTCTCCTTCCCGAGACTTGGTAATATACTTGTTTAGGTTATCGAGATGCACATTTTGGTTCCTCTCCTTATTCAATCAAATATTTGATTTAAATATACAGTCATTTTCCTTCTAAATCTCTTTCCTCTCCTTTGGCACCAAGGGCAAGAATTCACGAATTAAAATTGTTCGAGTCCAGTCTCGTGACGGGGTCGGTCATACCACTACTCCCCTAACTTCTCTTTCCACCAATATCCTCTCACCCTTCTCCTCTACAGCACTGCAACGTATACTAAAGTCTAAATGTTTCCCACAGTATAAGGGCACAAAAGTAACAGTTGACGCCTGCGGAAGGAGTTTGACCGAAGAGACAGAAATTAGAAGGCTGGAAAAGACCGCGGGAAGAATAACCAAAGAAAGAGCGAAAATCTGATGAAAGAGGAAAGAATTGAAAGGGGGAGTGATAAATTAACATGTGGATAAGAAAAATTCATCTGATGGAGATAAATTTTATTTTATTTTGGAGAGCAAGTCTATTAATCATCACTGCAGGATTGGCAAGCGCAATTCGTGAGGGAACATGCTTATTGAATGAGAGAGATTTAGGTCAAGTAATCAAGGGAAAAAATAAATAGCATGATATCGGAGGAATAAATAACGAGTAATAATTAGTAATTAGAATTAAGTAATATAGGCAATTACAATGACAGGAGTTAATAAATCTGTCTGCTCATCACATTCTGGAATAGAATATTACTACCAAAGGCCTCTCGAAGACATATAAGTGAAAGACGGCGGTAGAAGTACAAATGAGTACAATCTGGAGCGAATTCAACAAGGAGTTTAAGAAGTTGGCTTAAGCGCTGTATTCGCTGAATTTTTTAACGCGGGGAAAACGATGGAATATTTGCGGTAAACAATCCTGGAGATCGATTCCTGCTGCGTGAAAAGCAAAAATGGTGAAAAATGTTTCACAAGCTCAAATCCATTTGGTTCTGATGTTCCGTATTTTTAACTTGGATAAGTTGGGAAAAGCAACTGAAATGTACGTATTTTCTCTACACTTTTCCATTATTAACGTTCCATGCACAGAAATTCTGGTTATAGGTCATACGCGACATGTATTGCACGTGTCCTGTGGAAAAATATCTAAACTATGCTGAAAATTAACCCAATATCACAATTAAACGGAAGTTGATGATGATAGAAAATATATTTTAAAGAGGTGCATTTTCTGGTTCCATATCTGAATCTAGGCTATTACAGTTTTCATTAAATACTCCGATATGTAACTTATTCTCAAGATGACTGAAACAATATAAGTACACTTCGCTAAATAAAGTTCATATAAAAACATAATTATTTCCTATTAAACAGCCATATATGAGACTGAAACTTTATATATAAAAATTAAAATTATTTTTCCGCATTGAAATGAATTGTAAAATTGTACATTTGGTATTATTTGAGTAAAAAATGTTCCGTCCGTTTAGCGAATCCCTTTATATTTATAAAAATTGATTTAACTGAGGAGTCGTGGAGAGTTTCTAGCCTATTTTGGAAATCTTCAAAGTTAATTAGGCTTTGTCGAGTGCCATAACTAAGGTTGTATAATTGCAAAACGCATCCAACCATTAGCGTAAAGAAGGTTTGAAATAATCGTCCCTTAAGTAATCCCTCCCCCATTCAGGAGATAAAATCCCGGAACAGTTCACTAGTGGAAATTCCCCTTACTCAGATACGCGCCCCTCCAGGCCGGCAGTTCTGAATTACTTGTGGGCCGGGCAGCTGCAGCTCGACGCGGCGTGGCTTGGTGAGAACTTGACCGTAATTCGAATGCAAAGCTCTAACACTGTACTATGGGCCATCCAAATTCCGCCAGGAGGCCAATGCATGAATGCTGATTTGGACTCGCGGCACATTTTATGGGCTGAACGCGCTCCGAGTGTGTGGACGCTCTCATATACGTGACTCGCACGTTTTTGTTGGATAAGCAACTGCAAACGTTTAAATTGAAAAAAAAATTCAAAAATCAATGGTGACACCAAAAATTACGAACTATTTGAAAATCTTATTTAAATTTAATGGACAAGACCAAAATGATGGGAAGAGACGTCAGTTTGCTCCAGGGGGCTTATATGACGCTTAAACTTAAAATTAAATTGAGAGAGAACTTATGTATTCGCTGACAAAGAGGCGGAAAATTTCACAGAGACACCTACAAATAAATTACAACTTAGGCCAAATTCCAGTATTGATCGTCTATTTATCCGAAACACAACGAGCATCGCTACTGTGGCTCACTCACTTTGGGCTCCAGTTCGTGTTACCCAATTGCAGTATAAATTAATTATCATCAAGGCACACAACTTGTAAATGTAACAACAAGATCGAAGTTTAGAAATACGTCATGGCATTTAAGAACGCAAGACAGTAGTTAATGCCGACAAGTATCGCAAAAATAGGAAAAGGTTTTGGCCACGAGCTGTCAAAACTGAATTTTTTTATACTTTGCTCCCGCTTAATAAAATTCATAAATTACAATGCAGACTTTGTTGAATTTACCTAGTTTATTCTTAGGAATGCATTTATACTACGTTTATTGTTTACGGTTAGCATGCCTCATTCTACCAGGAATATCTAGCCAGATTTTGCAGGAAAATGTATTATCAATAAATGGACTTTTATTTGATACATTTCAAACGCATTTGCGCAAACGATTAATGTATTTTCTCCCCTGTTCCACGTGATTAAGACGCGATCATGTTCATAGCAAACTAGAATCCTGCATCTATCTTGCTGACGAAGGGTATTTGCGTCAGCAAAAAGGTTTATCATACTTTCTGAAGCCTGATATTCATTTGTACAGACAACGCGGAGCTGAATTTCTCATCGAAAATTATAAAAGAACAAAATAGCAATAAACATATATCGGCAGTATTCGATCGTATGCTACATATTGGTCATTTTGCGATAATAACTGAATGACCGTTATTTAGATGATATGAAGCATGTGATGCTTCAACAAAACCACGTGATATCTAATTCTTTTCTCACGCCATAATTATTGTAATTTCACGTGATTCGACTCCAAATAAGGCAATGCAAGATGTCATGAATATTACAGTCTACGTTCTCATAAATATCGCAATGTTAATTATCATAAATGTCGCCATGTAACCATTTAAACATCGTACTTGTATATAACCACTGATAAAAGACCACAACAGAGAGACCAATGTTGCTTTGTTATTGGACTTTCTTCAACTTCTTTAACCAATTACTATATTCAAACTCGGATCCTTTTGTCTGAATTTGCTACGTAGTGCTAACCCTTATGCGTACTTTATAACTCTGGCATAAATGTATTTGTATATAGCTGCAGAACAAATTGACCGATTTTTCTATATGGTTGGTAGCAAATAATATGGCATAGGTGAAATTTCATCTCCTTACAGGTATAAGAAGTGGAAGACTTTAATCTTTCATTATAAAAATAAAATTTCAAAGTGATTTATTCTTCAACCATGCAACGACTCCACTAAGTTTCTTCTCCAAATATCACGTGTATATGTGTTTGAAGGTGTTGCCTGATGCATTTTTCGTGGTAGTTTTATAAAATTTTGCCGTAGTGCTTGCAGGTATAAACTCAACTCCTATCACATACTATTGAGGAGGCTTACAGGACTGCGAAAATTTAATTGGATTCGCGAGGAAGACCCAGAAGAAAATGCTTTAAATATATTGTGAGGGGTGTTAATGCGAAGGCGTTTACCAAGGAGTGAAACTCAGTAGAGACTCAAATAAAAGACCTGCAGATAATCAATATCCCGTTTGGTGACTGCTGACAATACTTAATGACTATTTTGACACTATTGGAATAATTTTCGCACTTTGCGATCAGCAATTTTGACACCTCACCAGGTTTTGGTTGGTGAAATGTCGGGAGGACAAGCTTCTGATTTCTAGGACATATGTTAAAATATTCATTAAAAGACTTCTCATGTATGTACTTAATAAACTTTGGTAGGATGTAGTATAGACCAAGGTGCTAAAATTAAATCATTTGATTTGACCGGAACTCGAATCCGGATCTCCCACTTCCTGATCCGGAGGAATGTTTACCAGTTACACCTATTAGCCATATCAATCTTTGAAATTTCGAAGGGGGTTCGAGCAAACTACGTGCTCCCGTCTCATTTGTTAGGAGTCACTTTTTGGCTAATTTTCGTTGAAAGTGGCTAATTTAGGTAGTCCGAGAGAGATAGTTCCCTAGTCATAATAGAGACCATATTCGAGTTATGTATCTAAATTTCACCAGCAATGAGACACAAAAATTAAATATTGCATCATTAATGGTGCAATAATATAGTTTGATATGACAGAAATGGCATTAATTTAAATGAAAATATCTAAATAAGTGTTTAACTTGACTCATTTTTTCCGCCCGGTGCGTTTGAAACTCCTTCAAAACGGAAGTTTTTTTGTGATACCCAAGAGCCTATTGCGGTGACAGTATGATTCATTTTAAAACATAGTTAAGAAAACACAAAAACTTCTCGCTGTTAGTTTTTTTACGACATCTACGATATGTGTTAGAAATTCCTCATTTTGTAAATAATATATCTATGGAGCGCATACACGTACCGTTTCCCATGTATAAGGGCTGGTGTTTTTTGGCAAATAACCCCGAAAGTAATGTGGTAAGTGGTTGAATTTTTGATGACAATGTAAGGGTGATATATTTTTCTTTAAAATGAGACGAAATTAATTGATTTCTAGGTAAAATGGTAATTCAATCAAACTATCAAACTACCTTAAGGTGGTTGGGTAGCAAATCTAGAGCCGTTGAGGGCACCATATAAAATCCTCTTAAATACACCGAAAAAAATTCTTGGAGTACACTTCTCCCAAGCGCATAAATTCATGCATTTGCCATAACTATATACATGTTGTAATATCAATAATGCAAGAATTATAGTTAAAACTTGCATATCCATTGAAGCATTATGATGGCTAAGGTTCACGGTGCTAAATTTGAAAATTTGAGCGAATACCTTGTAAAAATACGTGTTTTTCATTCGATATGACATATAAATTTTTATTAGGAACCATTATAATACTGTAGCGCCGGTTCGCGGGAGAAGTCACGGGTTGGTAAAGAAAACAACTTGTTCATATGGAAGCTCAAGCCTGACTGCCTTTATTGTCCTTTCCAAAAAGATTTTCCCCGCAGAGGTCCACCACCTTTCGGGGGCCCCCTACCCTCCATTCACTGGGATTTCCCGGGGCGCCTGCCGACTTGGACTCTTCTTGTTACAAACGGCTCCAACCGCTACAATACTATGAAAGGTACGTTTGCGCGATTAGAAAAAAAATCTGTTCAGTTTTCATCGAATTATTTAGTAACATATGTCAAGTGGCATAAGGCTGCGTGTTAAAATAGCATTTAGTTGCTAACAAAACAAATCGGTCACACAATTTGTTTTCAATTTTATTCACAAATATTACTAATAATTTTATGATTGAAAAGTTTCACGCAAATCTGTGCACAAAAGGAAATTGGTCCAACCACCTTAAGCGCAACTGCATCTCCTGTGCTCCAAAATGAACCTAACGACATGGCCTACGCACTAGACCGGTAATCGGGAAATCAGGGTTCAAATACCGGTCAAGCCAGGTTATTTTATTCACGATGGACATCATCTTCTTGGTGTAATCCTTTTTAGCCGTGTGTACGACTATGTACCATGTAATGTAAGCAATCAAAATGAGATGATTGCTGTTAGATATAGTAACGTGCATGTCGATAAAACCTCACCGCCAACGAAATACTTTATAGGTGGGCTGAAAGGTACCATGTAGATACAGCACCATATAGGCCGTGTGAGACGCAATGACAGAATCCGAAATGTGTAGGCGGCAATGCACGGTGGCTTGAGGAGATTGATAGCACCAAACCCTCGCTGCTCTCCTATTCCTTTAACCCTTCTCAGAAGGGACGAGGGTTTGCTGTTTGTTTTGCGGTGGAGACGTCGGGAATCTACATGCGTGAAGGGGAGGAGACACTAAAAGAGGAGACAAGGTAACCATAGAGTTGGATTGGAGGGTCCTCACGATCCTAAGGGATTTGCGAACGGGAAAAGGGAGTGGGTGGGGGGAGATCAAATGCTTTTAAATGCCAGAATGAAGCGTCGCCAGCGCGTCTTCTGTTTGCATTTCCGACGGTGGCGCCTTGGTGTGCGTGAGTGTGAGGTGAACGAACCACTGAGGTGGGACGAAAACAAACGCCTGTGACGTTTTCCTACAATCAACCCAGGGCTAAACTCGTCCTGAGGAATTTCTCGTCATCACTTGTTTATCTACTAAATACGGAGAGTTTTCGAAGGCCACGCCTGTGTTACTTTTACAAGGATTTTTACATGAGCCGCCAGGAGTAAAATAAATTTGCTAGGTGTTTGTAATATTGTAGTCAGGTGCGCCGAAGCAATCCACAATCTTCATTGTTTTTTCGCTATTTTTTATCGCTTTGCTTCAGATCCTCTTTTATCCTCTAGAAAACGTTTTGACTGACACCATTTTTCCTCTTTGTAGTACATCGATTTCATTAAAAATTTGACATGAATTCAGTTCAAATAAATACGACCAAATTCACGATATTTTAAATTGTATCGGGTAAATGCTCAGTCGTATTTAATGAACAACTCGACTTCAAGTTTTAGATCCTATTGAAAACAAAAAACGGATAACAACACTAACGATTTTCATCTTCGTCTCTTGTATCCAAATATCCAGCGTAGGTGAGTTCATTACTTTTTTTGGGAACAAGCTGGTATTCAGCATGGAATAGAAATCACGCCTTTCGTCTGAAGAGCGAAGAATTTTTGAATCTATGATAAAAAACTCGACATCATTGCTCCTCAAATAGTGAAACATGGATATGTCAGGGTAGACATAAGAGCAGACTAAACGCCGTGGGTATGAGTTATCTGAGGAGTGTTTGCGGAAAAAGTAGAATGAATAGGGTCAAGGATGAGTGGGTAATAAATGAATGTGGGTTAGGTGCTCCAGTAATGGACATACATGAAAGGAGTGTTCTTCGTCGGTTTGGCCATGTTGAGAGGATGGATGAGAGTCGAATAACGAAATAGATATATAAGAGTGAAATGAATGGTGCGAGAGGTAGAGGTCGGCTGAGAAAGTTGTGGTTGAATGTGGTTGAATAAATTCTTAGGAGGAGGAATATTAGGAGTATTAAAACAGGAGGGCGTATATGAAGCAGTGTATGGGGGTAAATGAGACAAAAGAGATTTGCAAGCATAGGTCAGTATGGAGGAAATTATTGAAGCAGAGTTAGGTGTACAAATATGTATGTATTAGTGAAACTTAGTGACTGTGCCTACTATGGAAGGGAACGGCGAGATTAGTATGTATGTATGTGTGTAAAAATTCCGAGTTCTTCACACAGGACACCGAATTCTGCTGGTATCAACCGCACAACGTTTTATTCCGACTCTTTCATTTTCCATTTCACCACCCACCAGATAGTAGAAAAGGAGAAAGAAATAATGGCAGATGGGGACAGAGATAGAGTGAGGTGGAAGGGGGTAGAGAAGGCCGAAATTAGAAAGGCCCACGAGGGACATGGGAACGTTCCCAGTGGATGTTGAGAGTCCGGGTGGAGGAAAAAATCGAGGGTACGTTGGGGACAGGGTCACGGCCGCTGGGGTTTCCTCGAGATTGGTTCCTCAGTCCCGCTACGAGACCGGCGAACCCCGCACACAAAAACAAAAGAGGTACACAATCGAAGGGGCGTGCAGTGAAACGGTCCGATTGGAGATTCCACTCCCAAAACTAGACTTTCTGCGACCGTCAGTCTCACTGCCTTAGCTCTGGCATTGGGACAGGAATGTCAATGAATCTTTTCAAGGGAATGAACGAGTGTCCTCGCCCTACAAAAACGAATCTCTTTCTCCTTTAGTCCCTGTTTGGGGACGCCACTTCCACTGGATGCAATGACAAGCGATATATTCGTAATATCATTTTTCGAGAGAAAAATGACGTTTTGAACTCATACGTTTTGCAGTCAATTTCCCTTAATATGATCTCACGACTGAATGCCCGTGATGAAAGATGGGAAAAACACCGAGTCATTCAAATGTAATGAGCTTGACGCTCTGGTACTTTTCGTGCTTGACTTGCCTGTTTCTCATTGATTTATCGTTGGATCCAAGCTTCGGAATGGAAGAAAGTATCATACTTATTTCTCCTATCATTATTAATGATCGAATTCGATTACTTATTCGGATGTGATCACACCCTATACACGGTGCGATTTTAAGCAGGCTGAGTTCGATTCGATGTTTAGTAGGTACTGAAGTAAGCACCGTGAAATGCGGCCTAATTAATGCCACAATATTGAGCCTCACTTCTGAAAGTAACATATATTTAGTTGAAAAAATAACCAAATGATTTCATGATAAAATACTACTTCACTGAATTGTTATAAAACATTGTGCATTAAAATTAATTTACTTTAAGACTCAAAGCTGCCCGACATTTCGTTCACCAGCACAAAGTTTCAACGCTTTCATGAAAACCTCTCAGCGTGCATTACCTAAAGTAACCCAACAGGACTGTTCCTGCATATGTGCATGTATTTCCTAGCCTCCGACCAATGGCTGAAGCTTATGGGGACCCAATGGCGAAATATTTTCTATCTCAACCAGTTTGGAAAGCCCGGAATATCTTAAGAAAAGGTGTGGGGCATATATATTTCAGATATATAGCCGCAGTCAACACAGTAGCCTTAGTAAACGGTAGTACTTATAGGAGAGGTGAAAGGAATATGTCAAAGAGTTTAATGGCAAGGTGTAAAGGTCCTGTAGGTTAGCTATAGAGAGGGAAGACGATATCGACAGAGATGGCATTGGACCGGTGGAGTCGAAAGATCACTACGATATATGAAAAGGAATAAGGCGGTGGGAATAGATAATATATCTGCATAGTTTCTAAAGTATATAGGGAAGAAAGAAAGAGGAAGACTTCGCGCGCCTACTAGTAGGATTTATGAGGATGGAGTTGTGGATGAAGGATATCACGAAGACTACGCTATTTCCGATATCGAAGAATAGCGAGGCAAAAACTTGCAAAGATTGCGGAACCGAGGCCTTGATTATGACACTAGTGTGTTGGAACCTTGATAAACGAATAAAACAAAAAAAATGATAAAAATAATAACAAATTGCCGTAAACTTTTAAATATACGCGTAATTCGGCCCCAGTTTGGCCCACTTCAAGGGACTGAAGGAAGATGGGTCACAAACAACGTTTAAAGTTGAAGTGCGGGAGGGAACAATTCGTCCGCGTATATCTTCACATCACCATCGTTCGTCAATTTTATGTGTTCCTATCCACTTTCTTTCTACCTTTCTGTTTGAACCTTTATTTGTATGTATTTGCCGCTGAGCGGCCTGAGTGAATGAACGAACGATTATATATTTATTTATTTATATGCAAACAACTCAGTGGGAAAAATTATAGAATCCACTAAACAGATAATTAGTTTGAGTATCCCAGCAGCCAGTCTTTATTTGGTGCTATTTTTATCTTTAGTTATTCTAAGGCCGTAACCCTCCACCCATTTAATTATGGATAAAACATTTATGCAAATAGTAGAAAGTTACATTGTTTAAACATGAGCAATAAGTTTGAGCCATAGATAAAACTGAAATAAAAATCGCATGACCGTTTAGTGCGAGAACAAATTTCATTTCAAGTGGAAAAAGATGAAGACTTGCAACCACAACTCATCATAATTACAAAGAGTAAACAGCAGTTGCGATTTCACGTAACATGTATGAGTACCTTATTAAAGAGGTTAATCTATGTCGCAAACGAGGTCGGAGGTTTCCAGCTCTTATTAAACTGGTGTCAACTTTCTTTGTAAGAGATATCAAAGAGAAATCGCACCACATCTGGAGCGCAGAGAGTTCAAAGCCCAGAGTCAAGCGAGTACATGAAAGAGAGCAACATCGTGACAAGCAAGGATTAAGACGAGTGGGACAATTTTTCAAGGTGATCGACGCCGAGGTCTCATAATGCCATAAAAGGAAAACTCACACAAAGGAGAGTATCTCCACGCTCCATTTAAACCAAATACGGCTATGTGGAGAGAGTCTTGGGGGAAATTTGCAATTAGATGTGTAATCCGAAACTGTTGAGACGAGAGAGAATCGTTTATCCAGCTATTCACATTGAACAAAGGCTATAGAGTTAATCAAGTGGAAAAACTTAGACATTAATACACAATAATTTCAAGAAAATGCTTTGGAGACAGTAATACTGAACATAGCATCCAAGATATTTCATACAAGCTAAAAACATATCAATAAAATATAAGAAAGTCACAGACGGAATCCAAGCGGTGCTATAGCTGCGACGCCTGAGTGATTAAAAAATGCCTGGGAAAATGGCAGAAAGTAATTGGAACGCATAACCTAAGATGAGTAGCATGATTACGTCGTATTCAAAGAATTACTAACAAGGAGCTCGACAATAAGATAGCAACGGCAGAAAAGGTATTGGACGGACCTGAGAAGAAAAAATGACAGTTGCTTGGTCATTTATTAAGTATGCCGGAAAATTGATGGCCCTATACATCTACGATGTACCGCGCAAGCCACCACTAGGGTGCGTGACACGGGGTGATTCCACACCAGGCATGAAGCACTTATCCCAGCAGAAATCAGAACCTCGCACGTTCCCCCGATGACAGGCACAGGCCAAAAGTAGTCTGGATAATAGTGCGCGGTCAGACCACGAACAAGGAGAGTGCTACGTGGACGAACAAACTACCATGCAGTACAGTACTTAAGATACAACTACTAGTTATAATAACTGCGACAGATAAATAATACTACCAGGTACTAAATCATACCAGAAGTTGGATGCGAGCTTATTAGCTATTAATGACATTCAGATATTTAGCACAAGTGCAAAAACCTAATTAACCTAGTCAGAGTCAAAGTATCCTAGACCTGATCCTGTCGCAACCTAACGCAACTATTATATTCCATTATTGTACGTGGAAAAATGACTTTTTCTATCTATCGGTTCTGCAGTCTAATTTCTTAACCTTATGTTTGTGATCGATTCTACCATAATAGTTTGACTCAAGAAAAATATCCATGATGATAAGATACAACTTGGTTTATTCCACAGTAATTTATCAAACTAAAACCGACCCGGGATTCAGCATCTGAGTGTCATATTCAAGGAACAACTGACTTGAGTGGCTGAGTACATATACATTAAAGGTGGAGGGAGGATTTCTGTATATATAATCTGTATCTGTACTCTGATTCTGTATTCTGTATACTCAGCCACTTACGTCAGCTGTACCTTAAAAATGGCACTCAGTTGCTGAAACCCGGGTCGGTTTTAATTTAATAAATTACTGTGGAACTAACTAAGTTTTATCTTTTCATCATAAATATCCAAAACTTCAACAAAGTAATGCCTGAAACAGTTTTTCGTCTGTCTAGAAAAATATGTTGAATGTCCGGCAAAAAATAGTTCATATCAAACTTTCGTTAACGATCGAATCTATATTTTTCCCTTTGAACGGATAGAGGATCCCACACTAATTCCCTCAACAATTCTGTAAAACTGTTATGCTTATCGTAACAATTTTTTACAAATCTAAATGTTTATAAATGTTTAAATGTTTCAGTTCACTCCACCGGGACTAAAAAAAATATAGTCTAACTAGTTATCCGTGGATGGATAAAACGAGGTAAAATATGGAAAACAGGGAGATAGAGAATAAAAGGCCAGGTTAGTGATGCTTGGAAAAGGGAATCGGACCAGCAACACCGAGCGCTAGTGTTATTTTGCATATACTCACCACGTGACGTAAATATTATGTGTATCTAAATATAAATCTAAATAAAACAAAGAAATTTCTTAGGCTGCTAACCATTGCGCAAACTGCCTAGAATAAGCCACAGCATTGAACTAATTTCATAAAGTAAGAGACCTAAGGAGAGAATAATTAGGAAACAATATGAATTTAGAACACAGGATGTGATGATAGGTTACACAAAGCAGAAAAATAATAAATATTTTTTGATGATGTCAAGAAGATCTTTATCTACATTGTCAGCATTCCGAAAGGTGAGCCACCGAGAGGACTTATGGCAGGGGATGTTAGGATACCAGCCATCTTTTAAGGGGAGCAAATAGGGAAAGGAATTATTAGGCTGAGGGGATGAAAAGCGGTGTCTTAATACCTCGCTCTGTTTTTGCTGCAATTGTTAGTGTTGAGTGAAAAAATGGAAAATGTGTATCCCAACAGGTCCAATAGTTTCTCTCTCATACAATGTAGATCTTACTAATTATCGACGTTTCGCGGTGTGCGACTCTGTTGTTCTCACTACGACGAACTTCCCCTTAATTACGCATGGATGCATTGAAATATTCAAAACAAAACAGTCTAAATCTTCGTGATTGTTAAACACCAATTTACATCACGTAAACTATACTTAAAATACAAGTTCTTGGGCTAAAAGAGAACCGAGAAAGTATTAACTCTCTGTAATAAAAAGGGTGTTGTATATGGTTAAATATTACCTCTAATATGATTGGAAATGATCGATTGAAAAGTGAAAATACTATTTAACTGTCGATAATGACGTTCAGAGAGCTTGGGGTGAAAACTAAATTATCTAAATGCCAATTATTTTGTATTATTTTGTATTATTTTGCCAATTCAACCATTCAACGTGAGGTGTTTGACCCTCGAGAAATTATTTCCCATCCCAAGCACTTGATGCGGTTTTTAATACTACAAAAATTAATTAGTGTAGCAATGCAAACATTGCCATATTGGATACAAAAACTAATATTGTAGGTTAAAGAAAATCTTAAATTAAAAGCAAATGAAAGGATTTTAAACTATTTTCTTACACTAATTACTTACTAAAAATTCCAAGCTAAGATCATTAGTGTAAGTTGATTTTTTCATTTTAAAACGAAACGCCTCCACAGAATCAAATTCTTACCTGAGAGAAGAAACATTTGGTTAACCCATTGACTTAGCATTTTTTGAAAGAGCGCCTTTTCTAGGGATACTATTTATTTCTTCAAAATTTCTTCAGATTTTATTTTTTATTTCTAAAAAAATTTATTTCGTGGATTTGAAATTTTTACCCATTAAAAAAAATCTTTATTATGCATTAAGTTTTATTATTTAGTTTAAATATACCGTTAATGAATTATAGGCACCCTAATATCGTAATGTTTAACAAGGGCGATTCGCCGTCTCTTTAAACTAGGGCCAGGTTATACCAACCGGCGAATCGCCGTCTCTTAAAGTCATGGGTTAAGGAGTATCCACATAGGGGATCCTGCCATCCTTAGACATTTCTAATAAAGCTTTTTAATACTCATTGACCTTAATAAACGTTGATGTCAAATGATGTTCGAATTTGTTCATACATCTGGAATTCTATTGCGTTAAAATAATGTGAAATCCAGGGTTATATTGTAACGTAAATCTCCAAAAGTCGTAAGCAAAAACCTTTTGGAGATTTAGCTTATTATATTATTTAAGCCGTAAGAGCTCACTACTTTCTTATATGAATTCCAGTGTTTTAGATACATATTGACTCTATTATTATCTCCAACACAACCCGTGGCACATGTCATATGACGGTAGCCGGCCGCAGCGGCGACGATACTATAATTGGAATTCCATTCGCCCGGCAGCTGGCCAACGCTGGCCGCCCCTCGACTATCCACGCCCCACGTGCGCCCGGAGGAGAATAGGAATATTTGAGCGTGACTATAGGGCTGACTGCAAACCGAGCGTGTGGAGCCACGTCCCAGGGACAGTTATATCCTGCACAGCGCCCTAAGGACCCTTAAACACCCCCATAACTCCTCTCCACTTCCTCACATCGCTCCCTAGCGTAACCTCTGGTTAGCTTGGCGTGCCCGAGGTACGTTGGCGCTGCTTGGAAATATCAACCGTAGTGCGACGTAATCTCGCCAGACTAGCTGGCGGTGATGACAGGGTTGCGAGTAGCCAGTGCGGCTGCTGACCTCCGAGGGGATTGTCCATCGTGATGTAAAAATGTAAGGTGGAGAAGGCTATCTTTATGAACGAACTGTTCTTGGAAATATCATTTGGGTTAAGGTATGCTGTGAAACACCTTCAATCAAATGGCTAAAACAGCATTAGAGCCATGAATTAGAATATTATTTTATTTTAACTTTGGCTTTCGATCATATAATAAACGTTTTTCCACGGCATCAACAATAAGTGGAAAAATTGGATTGATAAATTATATACATATTTTATTAATTTATAACAAAAAATGAAAATTTGGGCTCAACACACTATTGAAACAAAAGACAAGTATTAATAAATCAATGGCATATGACAATCCACTAAAAGTGCTAGTGTTAAAATTCTCAGAATTTTACGAAAGACCAATTATTGTTTGGCATTAAAATCTTCCTCGACTCCTTTTTCCTCAAAAATGAAGAATCTGATACCACCCTTAAAAGTATGAAGGTTGGCTATCGAACAATGGGTAGCGAAAAACATTTTAAAAATTTGTTTTTTATATGGAATACGATCATTCGCTAAATTGCAGTGTGGCAAACCGCAGAAACATCTGACTTGTGTACTTGAAAAGATGTCATGGGCGATGTCGGGAATGACTTTTTTTAACACTCATTGATATTCAGCGTTTAAAAATTCGGAAAATTTCTTTAGGGGAATAACTAGAACTCTTATATCTATTATAACATAAACATTACCTCTATATATTAGGCACATAACATCTATGAAGAAATTTTACACACCTACTGAGATTTTATTTGCAAACGGAAAATAAAGTGAAAATACCTCAAAGGGTAGCTTGGTAGAGAATGCAAAAAATGGGTAAACGGGTGGAGGCAGAAATTAAATGGTTACGTAGGTAGACTCGAAGTCGAAAGAATAGTTGACATAGCCCCAGATAAGCTTCTAAATGAGAGAAAATGGCAGGAAAGGGTAAAAAGGTGGAAATAGAGATGGCATATATAGACCATGTACCAGAGGACACAAGAGCAAGTCTAGAAAGAAAGAGAAAGGAAGTGGAAACTAAAAGGATCTGATAAAGGAAAACGCAAACTTTTCAAAAGTGATAAAAATAAACAAACGTGTGCGTGACACATTCACGTAATTAGATGCACTGGTAATGGCTATATCGATAGCAAAAGTGGGTAACAATTTCTTCAAACTTTATTTGCAATGTTAGGATAGCGAGTGTTATTCTCACCAGTTGGACCAACTGAGAACATGTTGCGCGAAACTCAACATTGTGTGATCTTTTATCCATTGCTACAATCTATTTTCTCTGTTAAATATTATCAGATTACTAATCAAACCTCTTTGCATAACTTGCTTGGATGCAGTATAATTATAACAAGGCTAAATAATAGTAGTCATACTATTTTTGTATAATATCAAAATATTTGCAATTCAATTTCGAAAATAATTGTTGATTGGTAAAACAAATAAAGCTAAAACGTCATACAATGTTTGGTTACAAGAGTCAAAAGTGAAACCACTTTAAAATATAATGCATCACTAAATGTCGGGGACAGCAGATGTTGAGTTAATTTTTCAAAGCAAATGTCGAATCCAGATAATTTAAATCTACTTCCATTTAAAATGCTCGCCAAGGTCTCGAATGTCTCTTGCACAGATTGTTTATTTGTGATAAAATTAAATATAAAGATAATGGCCGCAATTTATGAAATGACATGAACTCTTTGAATTCAATCATATAATGTAATTTCCGATTCAAAGTTGGGGGAAAATTTACAAAATATTCGAAATTTTTCCAAAATGCAGTCAATTTTTGGAAAGTTTTTTTTCAGCAACACAGCAAACATTTTGAAAACCTGACGGGGAACTCCTCCCAAAAGAATCGGCAAGGGGAAATCACATGTATATTATCTGAAAACTTTAATTGTCATGCAACGCATCGAATAATCTATATTTAGACAGGGTTTAGACAGTTTTAGTGACGCAGCACTGTTAAGACGTCGAGCAAAGAAGAATAAAAATACAAATTTCTGGTAATGGTAATCAATCAATGATCTTGTTTAGAAAGAAGTCCTTTAAATATTCTTTTCTATTTGGTTTTATAAATATTTATTTTTTCGTTATGCTAGCGGCGGCGGAGTGGGTGAAGTGGGTAGACCGGGGGCATCGCCACCTAGTGAGTCAACAAATTTGATGATCCTCAAAGTATTTATAATTGCCGAGACGGATTTTCTCCTCCTACAGTTTACAAAGTATTCTGCGGACCTACGGAATTAGCGACCGGCTGCGAGAACTTTATGTGCACCTCCATCGAGATGAACAAACCTAAACCTTGAGATTCTGAAGAGGAATGGGTACATAAAACCCTTTACAAATATATACATCGCTTGATGCCCCACTCGGCGTAGTTCATGAAGTTTATGAAGGGGCGCGCCAAGTACCGTGGCCAACAGAACAATGCTAAACTCTCACCTCTCGAACACATCTGTCAAACTATGGCATAGCCCTGCTTTTCGAAATTACTTCTTTCTACGTTTAAGCCTCAAGAGCTTGGGCATATCCTCTTCAAGCCGAGAGGAGCTCCTGTGCGGGGAGAGCCTTAATATTAGGTCTCGCCCAACGAAACTCCACTCGCGGATATTGGAATAAATTTCAGGCGAGAAACAAGAAGCACATTTACATATCAGCTCAGAGCAATTATCAGGCTTGTAAACAACCAGATTTACCTCAAATATACAAACTTAATGGTAGTTAAATGGAGATCAAATACAAAAGAACACAGTAAAACAATAACACAGAAAAGGAAATTCTCGAAGATTTCCTGACATATTATAACGAAATAAAACATTTAAAGCAAGTTATCCTGCCGTAGTGATACCATTTTGTAGAATTTATATTACTCAGTCAATTCCTATTTCTCTGCGTCAATTAAAATAGTCCGAGCAAGATAGTTCCCTAGTCATGATGGAGACCATATGCGAATTACACGTTTTAATTTCTCCAACTGTAGGATACATGCATAAAATATTGCATTATTAATGGAGAAATAATTTTGTTTTATATGGGAAAAAGGGTAAGTATTTAAATGAAAATATCTAAATAAATCTTTAACTTGACTCATTTTTTTGGCGCGGTGCGTTTGCAACTCCTTCAAAACGGGAGATTTTTTGTGATACACAAAAACCTATTGCGGTGACAGTATGATTAATTTCCAAAAATAGTTGAGAAAATATACAAACTACACGCTGTTAGGTTTTTACGACTCTAAGTTTTATAAATTCCTCATTTTGTGAATAATTCCTCTCTGAAGTGCATAAACATACTATTTGCCATGTAAAAAGGCTGGAATATTTTTGGCAAATATCTCCGAAAGTAATGTGTTAAGGGGTTGAATTTTTGGTGTCACTAGAAGGGTGATATATTTTTCTTTAAAATGAGACCAAATTCATTGATTTCTAGGTAAAATAGTATTTCGCTCAAACTACCTTAAGGATCGACCTCTTATAATGAGTCATGCCAGGATTTTATGCCTTGTAAACTTTTCGGGATGAAATTACCCGTCCACATCTTTTTCCATTAACGCTATTTGAAACTAGTGTGCCGTCTCAAGCACAACATCAAACCTCGTCAGTTATCTCCACATTTAAGTTTTCTCACGAGCTCTTAAATGTAAGCAGTTATTATAATTCTGAGTCTTTCAAGGAAACATGTCATTGCGTTGGAATTTAAGACTGATATTTTTCATTTATGCATCTTAATTGTGTAATAAAATTACAATTTTATTAACCTTTGTGCATGCAAATACTCCATACATGAAACTTTTATGTAGGCCGCTAACTTGGCTGCTGATCTATAGGGAAAGGAGAAAGAACATTTAATTATAAACAATTCGTAATTATTCGAAATAATGGAAAGGTAATAAAGAAATGTAAAGTCTGAAAGATAAGAAAGTACCTGGAATAGATGAAATACTAATACGTACAAAATAATAATAATTAATAATAAGTGAACTCAAAATTTTGTGGAGAAAAATTGAAAATAATAATAATAATAATTTATTCCACTCCTTAGAGAGTATACAAACATAGATAAAACGTAGGGAATACATTAGTGTAATATAGGTACCCCATAGGTTAACCTGTTTTGGGGTTACCATCTTTCACATTATAACTGAGGCAGCGGCTGGAAAAAACAAAAACTCACTAAGTATAACAGTTTTTACGTTTAGTATTTAACCCTAAGTGCACAACAGCATTAACTTCTTTACATTTGTACATATTTATAATAAGTATACCTTTGGATACAAATAAAAATACATCAGTACAATACATTAATGAACAAAGATTACCCAAGACCTTTTATTAGGTCTTCAACTTTCTCTTTAGTGAATAGCCATTTTCTTATACTACTCAAAAACTGAGGAACGAAGACTATGTTTGACAATTTATCTGGGAGGGAACAGAAAATCTTTGGAGCAATGTACAAGTAACTCTGTTTGAATGCTTCATTACTTGGTTTAGGGATAATTACACCAGGTTTCTTTCTCAGTCTGTAAGAGTATTCTCTCGTTTCCGCTCTGTTCCCACCTCGAATGTAAAAATTTTTTAACACTTTGTAAACAAACAAGTGTCTCAAAGGTAAAATTTCGAGACGCATAAAAAGTGGAAAAGAATTCTCAGTCATTGGCTTCCGCAAAATTATTCTAATCAATTTCTTTTGAGCAGTTACTAAAGGTTTTAGATTAGAAACATAGGCTCCTCCCCAGCATGTTATACCATATTCTAATCTCGAATTTACCAATGTAAAGTAGACAGTACGGATAACTGAAATCGGACAAATATAGCGCAAATAATAAAATTTTCTTAATATAGATATCATTTCTTGTTTAAGTTTATTTATATGCTTTTTCCAGTTGAGGTTTTGATCCACGAGAACTCCTAAATATTTAATGAATTCCACTTTCTCAATTTTTATACAATATAAACATGTCCTGCCATTAACACAATTGTACACACATTTGTAATATAAATCCCTTTGTAAATGGAACGATATTAACTTGTTTGTAAAATACATGAGACCGGAAATTTGTCGGAAGATTTTACAAAGAGCATAATGCTAACTAGGCCCAAAAAGTCCATTTTGCATCTCCCATTCCTTCTTGAAAATCCTTTATTCCAGTTCAACGAAGTGCTAACGATTCCAAACCCTCTCTCCCTTGCCGACTGCAGAGCAATGAAGTCTCGCGAGATTTCTCCCTCGCCTACGCTAGTTCTTTCCCCCACGCAACGCCTACACCCACACCACCTCTAAATCCTCCAATGGGAAACTGCGCATGAAGAAGCAGTATTACTCTCGCACATTAACGAGGGGAGTTACGGCATGACTCATTGAGTTATTTTCCCGCAGTAACTTCGATTTTCTTTCTCCCTCTCTTTCTAATCCGTTTCCAGCAATGGGTCTTTTCAGTCCAACTATTTCTAGCTAACAATAAATGCAAACGCGTAACTTTTTTGCCAGTCATAAAGTATGCCCTTCTTCTACTTTTTCACATGTTCTCAGCTCTAAACTTTGCCAGCTGAAGTCTTCCCTTAGGCTCTTTCGCAATTTTTTGAATCCCTGTAATGTTTCTCACCCTCTCCTTTTGTAGTATGAAAAATGATTCTACTGCATGCGTGTGATTACTACAGCATCGGAAAAAGTGAGGCTACAGCAAACATTTATATTATATTCAATAAGTTTACTCACAGTAAAGGGAGTTACTATTATTATTACAAAAACAATCGATGGCTGATATAAAGGAAGACGAGGAAAGTCAATTGGATCTTCTGAGCGAGGCTTAGTATTTATCAAACTTGGTTGCTCTTCGCCTCGTCAGTGCCCTTTCCTAAAGGCCGCTTTACACGGTACATTTTATTGTACAAACGAATGTACAAATTCCTTCATTATGGAAATTGTACCGTGTAAAGCGGCAGATTGTATGATTGTCTGAGTGACTTAACGGGAAATAGAACCTGCTCAAATTCCATTCAGTTTCTTGTACATTCTATGATACATTCGTTTGTAAAATTAAATATCCCATGTAAAGCGGCCTTAACCTCTTTATCATTAATTACCTTTTTCCTCACGGTTTATATGCTTAATTATATATTTAAATGTTATCCTAGTAGTGCTCTCTGCAGTAATATGTACGGCTGTATTACGAATTCCAAGCTTACAATGAGTTTTTTTTTTGTTTTGCCTGTCATCATTGTATAATTAATTCGATTTTGTATATTGAGTTTCATCACTGTATTATTAATCTAATTTTTGAATTTCAAAATTGTATTAATTTGAAAAATTGTACTTCATTATCTCAGGGGCTAAGAGTAGCCCACGATAATAAACGTTGTTAATATTATTATTATTATTAAAGGCTAAAACTGAGTGGTATTTCGATGCAACGGTTCACAGTTCAGTTTTTGAAAACTGTAATTTGAATTTTAGAATAAAAAATTTCAATATTTATTAAAAATTTAATGGTGGCGGAATAAGATGTATTTGTAATATTACGAGGTCATGTGCACGTTCTTAATAAGATGTGGCAACAAATTTGCCTTGTTCAAGAAACAACATAGAAAATGGCCATAGTAGAATGATATTTCTTCTGGAAAAGGTTTGCGTATCTGTATTTTAAGGTATTTCTATACACTATGGCCATGAATTTAATGTCAAAGTCTCATCCGGTTTGAAAGATTATCTAAATGTTTTTAAATTCTCATAGTAAGTAAATCATGCTTTCTTCAGAAAATGTGGAATTTTGAAAATTAACAAATATGAGCAATAAATACGTATATAGCTATCAATGAAAGTGTCTTTATTGTAAGAAATGGCTCACTGCCCGCATCAGTAGCATGATAAAAATGTCCTCATTGCAAGAAAGCACTCACTGTCAACATCGATTCTATGATTGGTTCTTTGCAACTCAACTCTCTATTTCTCTACAACTATTAGCTCTGTACAAATGTTAACTTTGTCTTCCTTGATGATGTTCCTGAGGTATTCAGAACTCCTCAGATTCCTTCCTAATCATCTACACCAAGGACGGATTTTACGTCTTAATCCCGCCCATTATGAAGTCGGCCTTCTCTTAATGCTACCGAAATTAATTGATTGTGCCAGAAAACACGATGCGAGAAATGAAATATTATCTCATTTTACGTTACAAATACTCGATCCTTCTTGAGTTTTTCCTTGTGTCTAAATTATTTACACAGTTAACATTATAATTTATAGTTCCATTTATAACTCCCTATTCTGCAAATAGTCTTTTGTGGAACGTTCAAACCGGTCAATGATGCGGTCCATCTCCGCCATTTGTCCAAACCATCCCTATCTCCACCATTTTACCACACTTTTCAACTTGTCTGGGTTGAAAGAAGAATATTCAGGGACACCCTGGACAGAATATTCGGTGCAGCCACGCAGTACAACAAAAGACTCGGTACAATCCTAGAGTAATGAGCTCAAAATATGTTTTTTAAATTAACATTACCAATTTTTCATTGCTATTTTTCTCCTGACTATATGATAATAAATAAAATTGTATAAGGTATTCATTAGCCTATTTCATAGTTCCAGTAGTTTCCTATGCAGTCTTAACCATATGAGTAAATTTTTTTACAATAAATTAGTATTTGTTCCCACCTTATTTTACATATAATCATAGCAAAATGGAACTGAAAATAATAGTTAACATGCTATAAGTCTGTTCTGGGCATTTCCTAAAACAATATCTGCGAATAGCAGAGGTATCGTGCCAGATTTTGACCATGGTTCGGCTTTTTAATTTACACTTCGGATATTTCTATTCAATTTGCCGATTTATTTTCTATATTATTGCTCTTAGGAATAAATTATTAAAAATCAGCATTAATGATTCTTAAATTTTTGACTTTAAAACACTTAAATAAACACTTTTCAAATCATCGATAGCTTTATTAAGAGTGACATTCATGTAGTAATTGCTATTATTTTATTTGAAGTAAGCTGGGGCACAGTGAACTGAACGAAAAAAGCTGGTCAAAATAAAAAGTAGATTTTTTCTAACTTAATGCATATGCACACTTATTTTAGATAAATTGATTCGTTAGATGATAAATGCAACTTTTTTCAGTTAATCATCAATAGTATCTACTGGCTCAAAGTTAAATATTCTTCGATAAATTACCCACATTCAATTTTCACTGACAATTAGCACTGTTTAGCTAATTCAAGTTAACCCATCAGTTATGTAACACGAAACCGTTCAAGCTAATAAAAAATTTGCTATCTTATAACTTACTTAAAAAACTTGGCTGTAATTTTGCAATAAACAATGGGTACTATTTTCAGTCAATTATTCCAAATTTAGTCACGAAAAAGTCAATTTTGATATCTATTGGTACAGCTATACTTACATACAAAATATTCTAAAGAGTGGTACCGATTGGAATCGCAAAGACCGTCAGAGACCCCTAAAAAATTAATTTTTTTTCTTTTTTTCATTTACACTAGAAGTACTGAAGGGCATTTTGCATTTACGTTCTTGCTATTAGTGGCAGAGGGGTCATTTTGACCCCAGACTATCTTTCCCCTGTTTTATTCGATATTTGTTACTTATTAATAGAATTTTATGGTCTTTCGTTGAAACATGATAGACAGTTTGGCGCCCGAACGTTAATATCCAAGGGTTCATCCCCGCGCAAAGACCCGACGGACCCAGACAACGCATGTGTCTTCCTCATGCACCATATCCTACGTGTTCAAATTGTAGCTTGATATATAAACCTATTTTCTTCCAACATATAAGAACTATTTGCATATTAGAATCCACTTCAAGAGATGCTTCGTACTTTTTCACAATTATTCATAAAGTACAACGCTTTTCGCAGCAGCTAGTGAAGGAAAGTACTAAGCATCTTATAACATGGATTCTAATATGAATTTATTTCATGAACTGACGCCTTAAATCGTAAAGTTAATTTGCATATTATTTCAATTTTAAACGTCGTATTTCCTTTAAAATACAAAATATGGTAAAGGCATAAAATTGATCCCTGCCAGTATAAATAAGTGTCAACGCAAAGTCCGGTACTTTTACGATCAACCCTTTGAATAGTACAAACGTTCATTTACGTCATAGTCTCTCCTAGCCATCCAGAGTACGATCGTACTTATACGCCTTCCTCTTTTGTACTAGAGCAGTTAAGGCGTCCTTTCACGCCTCCCTTTCAGATACGTTTTAACATGTCGTTCCATCTATCCTGGTGGTTGGTGAGCCCAATTATCACTATAAAGTTTTTCTGAAGTTTCCTGCCACTTTTTCCACTACCCTACAAACTACGTTCTGCCTTGAATACGTACATACCACGTGTAGTTGCAGTGGTTTCACTAACAGAAGTTATTGCATTCAAAGCTAGTTTTAGACGTGTTATTTGTTTTATTGTTGTTCTTACACCACAATAATTAAGATCTTGAAATGGAAACTTGAAGCTTTCACGTGGCGTAAGGACGTCATAATAAACAAGATAAAAATTTGTGACTTCCACAATTTATTGAATACTAGCGAACTCTTTGATGGTGTGACAGCCGAAACCGGTCGCTAGTATTCAATAAATTGTAGAAGTCACAAATTTGTATCTTGTTTAATTAGGATCTTACGCGGTAAATGTTTTATTTCTTTATTTTTTGCTAGTGTAATGCATGATAATGTTGTTTTCATTCATTGGTTTTAAAATATATTTGAGTTCAGGTTAGTAAAATTGCAACCGGATGTAATTTTACTTTTTTAAGGAAAAACCTCACTCCCGTCAAGTCAAGAGAAACAAAAGAAAACTTACTACTGAAAGTATTCAAAAATTAAATTTTATGCCACACCTTTCCCCACGTCTATAAATGATGACACTAGCTAATTAAAAGATGTGTTTTTATTTCTTTGCCCTCCAACAGTCAAACATAGAAATGAGATTTCCAGGCCATGGTTCTGGCCCGCAGGGAGCAATATACCCTTGATCCAACGCTATTCCGCTGCATTAAATGGGCTGCATCACATGATCCCACCATAAGTGGATCTAACCGTCTGGCGTCGGCTTCCGACTTGGCTGACATACGGCAGATGCAGCAAGGCATTGTCCATGCAAGACACCGCTAAGCGTACGCGATAGGTAGGTATGCCCTGTGAGCTCAGATATTACGGAGAGGTCAAGGAGATTGGGAGTGAGAGACCCGTAAGATCACTCTCCACCGTCCCCTGTAGCCTCATTGAGGCCAACATGCGGAGAACCTCCTCTCAGGCCGGCATCTTATCTCTTGGGAGCTATCCTCGCCTCCGCCATCAAAGCCTCATATGCCACCGAGGGCATCTTTGTGACTCTGGGGTTTCAAGCCTGAAACTTCCAGAAACCATCTACCTGCGACCTACCAGGACATGTGCGATAGGAGGATGTACGACCATAGCGATGACGTTCCACTGATGAATAATTAAGAGATGGTTAAGTTTTCATCAATAGGAAATCAATTATTAAAGGTTAAACGAAATATGAAGGTTGGAATTTCGTCATGAAAATTATAAATGACATTGAAATGATGACATTTGAAAGAATAAATTTTAAAGGAGTACAAAATTGAGTTTGGAAACAAAATTGGAAACACTTTGTAAAGAAAGCCTTCTATTTGTTAAATGCTAATGACCGCTGCGAAAATCAGTCTACATTCATTAATTCTGCTCGGTGCTCAAAATTATTGCACGCTAGTAATTGAGTATTCAACCGTAAAAATATAGAGTTAGTAAGTAATATCCCTCAACGATGACCAGGGTCAAAACTTTATACCATAGCATGGGCTCGAGATTTCCCGACTATTGGTTGGTTTGCGTTTCTTAAACCTCCATTATAATATAAAAATATATTTCCTTAATTGAAACATACGAAAGATGCTAGCCGTAATATTTTTAGAGAGCTATATTTATAGTAACATTTTCAAGGAACATAAAATTAAAAAAATTATAAAGGAATTTGAAGCGTGCTTAAAATATATATTTTAAAAATCCAAAAAAAAAGAAATATCTAACATTGTACTAAAAAATAATATTTTATCAAGTGAATGAAAATTTGGCTTAGTACTTACAGATCAACATAAATTCATTAAATATGAAGATTTTGGTATTCAATGGAATAGAGAGCTTCAATATACAATTTCTAGAAAATCTTTAAATGATCTTAAATTAAAGTGCAAAATATAAATGAGGTCGCGCCCCATGCTTTTCGTTGTGGTCTCATCATTGTGTGGCTGATTTCCTTGAATTTAATTTAATCATTTTCAGAACTAAGCTAAATTTTCATTCAATTGAGAGAGTATTTATTTTTCTCTTTTAGTAAGACGTTAAGATATTTATTTTTTAGGTTTTTTCATCATTGTTTTAGAAAAGCATGCTTAAGAATTCTTTGTTCATATTTTTTATTTTTTTACATTTTAGTCCTAGTCAATAAAATGTTTTAAAAAACTACAATTTGTTTCATAAACATTTTATTAACTAGGACTAAAAAAATAGGACGGTTAACTACAGAAATTCGCCAAATTGTGGTCTCGATGCGACGACTTTGACAGACCCACGGCACGAGATTCGAATGCTTTACCAATATTCTAACACGTTTCAAAAATTTTAGCGAATGAAGTGGTACGTATGTAGGGTAAAATGAAGCATAATGAAGTAAAATAAAATGACCCACGATTTCATGGATCCATGGAATAGTGCGTTAAAGAAAAGCATGTAATTATGGTTGTTTTCTGAATAAAACACTGAAAATGTATTGAAATAACAAACGTGACCATCTTAAAAATTTGAATTCTATGCATGTATTCATTGATGATATAATATTGAGTATATTTTTATTTTATTACCTGCTGCATAGAGTTTTTTATAAATACATTTTTTATATCTCTAAACATTTTTTTGTTGATTGCAAGGACACATTTACATTGTACGCCAGAGATTTGCTGGGACGTGTGTGAACTGTATGGATTAGAAATAAGTGTCTGCCTTTTGAAATATTCTGAGAAGCTAACACCAAAAGTAGGACATATCCAGTAGTACCTAGTTTCACATTGTAAATTTGGTAAACTGATTCATCAGTAAATTTTTGTCAGAAACAGTTGAATAAAAATTTATTATTATTATTGTATACCATTTTTTCCATAGATGATACACAGCTTTTGATGATAGACGACTTACGGCACGTATCTTTTTGGGAGAATAATTTATTAGGAATAATATAGCTTGGTATTCAATGGCGCGTCCCTAATTGCACTCAGACGAGTCTCTTTTTACGCCCAGAAAAATTCGTTGAATGATGGTTGATGAACATCTCATGAGCTCTTAAACCCAGGGTGTGCGTCTTTCTTTGGAATTTGTTCCATCCAAATTCGGCCCGTCCAATCTCAATGACCACTTCGGCGCATCCTAAAGACACTCCTCCTTTAAGCCCTTTAGCATCCTACGAGGGAAAACAATGTCCCCCTTCGCATCCTTCAACGACTTGGGACTCTCCGAAAAGGGACGCATTAAATGGGAGCCCGGAGGACGCGGCCCTTTTAAGACGCAATTACTCAGCCAAGACGTGACGTTCTCCACGGAAGATTGCTCTCGTGTACGGCAGGACGTAGGAGTGAAGAGATAAAACGGAGGACGAAGTTAAACCCCTTTGGGCAGTTTGCACGCATAGGGTGCCGGGTCCCGCCAGCCCGTCACCACGTCGACGGCTTCTCCCTGAAATTTTCCCCCGAACTGCATTCTGGGTTGGGAGACTGGGGATAGGGAATGGAGGTGCTGTGAAGATAGGGTTGCGGGCTCTCTTAAGAAGCAATTAGTACATACCTAGTCTTTTGTCCTCCTTTTAGTTCAAGGATAACCTCTTCGGAACATAATTGGACAACCCTGGTGAGAGGTAACGAGATTATTTTTCCATGCCAAAGTCAATGGGGAGGACAAAGGTGAACATCCAGATAATGGAGAGTCTTAGGCCCGGTTTTATGTCTGGTCAGCACTAACCTCAGAACGACGCATAATTTCATTTACCCGATCATAAATGAGAGTTAAAGTTATGCATATTGTATCAGATTGGCGGTTAGATAACATGAACAATGACGAATGGATAATATACACTCTCCACTTTTCGTACCAAAACAAAATTACTTAACTTTTACTAAAACGAGTTTTTACTTTAAGTTTTTCGTTCTGTTTTGTCAGATTAACTAATATTGTAAGAGAAACGGGATTATTTTTGCTTGTAGTCTCAAGTAAATCGCTTATTTTGACGCTCCAGAGGTATAATTAAGAAATAAAATAATATCTTCCGTCTTATGCTGATTTTCTAATAGCTTCCAAACTAGCCCTTTTATCAACTGTATGGCATTCTCTGCTTGCATGGAAAAGTTTTTAATGAAGCATTCGGCGGAGATTGGGTTGGTGTGGTGGTTAGAGTACTCGCCTACCACACGGGCGGCCAGGGTTCAAATCCCTGCAGTGGCGGATGTTTTTCAGAGGAACCCGATCCCTACTTGAGTGTCTTGTGGAGGGCACTTCAAGTGGAGTACTCCGTCTGTCGGATGAGACGTTAAGCCGTGGTCCCCTTGGCGCCTTTCGTTAAGAGCAGGCTAATGCCGACGCCGGGTTTCTATCCACCCTTCATCCCTTACCAATCCCCTATGGCGCAAATGACCTTAGCCGTCGGTCGCCACCCCAAATATCCAATCCAATGAAACATTCGGCATTACTTTGTATTTCATTTCACCATACAATCTTTCTAAGGAGTTAACAAAATGCTCTCGGCCCAATACAACTCGGAGTACTCCGTCTGTCGGATGAGACGTTAAGCCGTGGTCCCCTTTTGTTAGAGCGAAATGGCGCCTTTCGTTAAGAGCAGGCTAATGCCGACGCCGGGTTTCTATCCACCCTTCATCCCTTACCTATCCCCTATGGCGCAAATGACCTTAGCCGTCGGTCGCCACCCCAAATATCCAATCCAATGAAACATTCGGCATTACTTTGTATTTCATTTCACCATACAATCTTTCTAAGGAGTTAACAAAATGCTCTCGGCTCAATACAACTGTGGCCTAATCAGTTTTAAACAATATGGATCTTACTTTTTTCCTTCGGGGACCTTGCAAATACTTAATAAACCCTAGTTTCTTCATTTCATCGCTGAAAATGTTCCGTTTAAGTCTACCCCACACTTGATCCAGAGCACTTGGAAATAAAATATTTTTCTTTCTTGAAATTCCTTCAATTTCTCTCGAGGTCTTGAAGGAACTCTAAATTCTCCGAATATATGATAAAGCTAAAGTTATAACTGCGAATCCAAAATATTTCCAGAAATCAGATAGGTATTGAGATTGGGGTTCTCAGCGAGCATAAGGAATGATTCCGAAAAAAAAACTGTTGGTCGGAAAAGAGCCTTGTTACCATCACTTCAAGAATGATGTGTTATAATGAAAATCAAATCTTTATCACACCAAAGTAGATCGTATTTTTCATGTAAAACACAGGAAAACTTGCCAATAAAGTTGTTTTCCTTAATTATAAAACAACGAACAAATGGACTCTCTGTAAAAGTGCCACTTCCTCCAATCAGTTTGACCTACCACATTATTCGTGTCTGTTCCAGAATAAATAACACGTAAATGTAGGAAACAATCATTTTGAGAATTAACTAATATAATCTAAGTATTTTATGAGTAATTATGAAAAACAAACGTGGTAATATCTTTCCTAAAAAGAAATGATATTTTACTAACTCTGTCACAATAATGCTTATTTTAAAATAATCTTTCTGTAGAATAAAACGAATTAAACATCCAGATTGACGTTTTGACTCCCTAAACAAAAATTATGATTTTATCAAAATGAGTAGAGCGAAAATGTCAAAAAAATACATTAACTTAGCAGAAGAAGCAGGAAGAGAGAGTAATCCTGCATGGAAGCTGCTACTCGTTGGAGGTCTGAGACCTTTGTTACGGATCGTAGTCCAAAACCAGTCGATTGACGAATGGCGAAGTATTTTACATTAAAAATTGCATTTATTGAAGCCCGATATGTCGGAGCAGCCCTTTTCAGGTTGGGATAGACGTCGCGCAGGTAAGGATTGGTCAAAGCACCTTGAGGTGACTGGCGTATTTATCGCTGGTTTATCATATGGAAACGTCACAAAAGTTTCCTTTACACATTTTGCCTAATTCTTTGAAAGTCCTTCAAGCGTGTAATGACTTAAACTATTGATATTACACGAGAAAGTGCTCGTAATTTAAGCAAATGTTTTTCTTAAATCAATAAAATTGAATATATGACTCGGCAAGACACTAGCATAATTGCAATATGGATATATTATTTCACGTTTAGAAGAAGATCTATAGGCAGGTAACCGAATAATTGCAAAATGTTACCCATGAGTCACAAGGTAATGCTTTAAAAAATTAATGAAGTTCCTCAGATAAGCATATCTATATATCTGGGGGAGAAGAATATTCATCTGCCTTTCATTCATTGACTTTCATTCCATTCGTACAGTATATCACAAACCTGAGTAAATGCGACAAGCAGCAATTTCCGCGATTTCAGGATATGAACATCTACGGTGTTAGGTACGGCGAAGCCAATGACAAACCTGGAACGAAAAAATTCATACTGGTGTTAACGTCGTATATTCAAATTATTTGCAACGGTACAACCTAAGGCAACACTATTCTTGATAAATTTTCAGGCTTCACTTTGTGGAAAAGTGACACATGAAAAGAAAACTCGCATTGTACTTTCCACAGTTTTATTCTCTCCGACCATGGTTTTGAAAAATTTTTGTCAGTATCATAATATACTCCCATTCATATTAAAGAAATTAATACTATTGAGGAAAGTGGAAGCATTAAAAAGTATGAAAGGAGGGTATTCCATTATAGCCACTGAAATGGAACATAGGTGAAGCAAAGGGAATGGGACCAGTGGGTGCGTATATTTAAGAACTGGTAATGGCGATACTTTGTCGAAACCATGGTCGGAGAGAATAAAACAGTGTGGAAAGTACAAAACCAGTTTTCTTTTCACTATGTTTGTGTAGATGCGCAAATCTTATTTCTATCCTCTATGTGACAGTAAGATTTTATCTAGATAATTTACTCCTTTCCACAACAAATGTCTACCTTTCTAACAGATAAAAAAATGAAGAATGTCCATAAAGAATGCCGATTATAATCATCAAAACATTTGTTAAACATTTCATAAGTTTTAAATCCCTTTAAACAGCCTTATATCAAACGCTCCCCATTGAATTCAGCTAATCGTAAATGGCAAACGTGTTCAATCTTAGACCCTACTCTCTACATTTGGTTCCTCACAAACCCTTATTAAATACGGTAAAATGACCGGTTGCAAGAACATTTAGTTATGGAATCAATACTTATGGGATCCATAAAGTAATAGATCTCATAAATAAATTCGGGTTGCAAGAACATATCTACTAGTTACATGACTTATTTACCAATAGCTAATAGCTTCGAAAATTCGATCTAATCCCCCACCTCAGGATAAAATTTACGAAAGTTCAGCTTATAAATAATTGATAATGAATATAATAATCAGTCAGTAGGATTAAACAAACTGGTCATCTGTCTCAAAACAACTCTTTTATCAAGTAATTAAGTCTCCAAGCGGTTCCTTGCGCATCCGCCATCTTGGATACTTATGGAACTTTTAACTCCACGCCATAACTCATAAAACCAGTATATATATCAAATGTTTCTGCAACGCTTATTGAATGGTTGCCATGGCTTACGGTTCCCATAACATTATGGGACACATATGCGTCGTTCCTGCAACTGGCAATAAGAGTTGTATCATTATGACTCCAAAATGGATGAACACCCAATTTGGTAATTCAATTATTCTCCTAAAAAATTATACCAAATAACAGGTATATAAACTATAACACGTAAAATTTTGTACAAAATGCAGCCCTCCACCCTTCCCTATCCAATGCTAGTTCTCTTACTTCCTGTTATCTCTTCTAATGTACTTCCCTCTTTATCTGGTCCATGAACTTATTCCTGGGTCTTCCTCTGGAGATTTTTCCCTCTATTTTACTTTCAATAATGTTCTTCACAAACCCATTGTGTCTCAAGGTGTGTCCAATCCATCTCTTTCTTCTTTTCTGTATGGCGTTCGATATGGTCCCTTCCTCTTCTACTTTTCTGTACACATTGCCATTTCCAATTTTGTTCGTCCATTTCATCTTCAGCATCCTCCTCCAGCACCAGGTTTCGAAGGCTTATTGTCTATTCTAGTCAGCTTATTCAATGGTCTTTGCTTCCCATCCATAGAGTGTCAGTAATGGTAATCATATTTTCTCCGTTATCCCCTAATTTTAATTTCTGCCTCAAACCTCACACATTGAGAAACCAAAATAATTGAACTTGAAGTACAATTATTTTAAAGATATGTATGATATTTTTTACCTACATTATCACCCTGACTGTTATGACCGCTTGAACGAAGGCCTGTCATGATGAAAAAATTAGCACCCGCTCTCTCACGGGAGCTAAGCATCGTTCTAGGCTGGATTTCTGAGGTTAGATCCTCCTATCCCTCCGCGAGGCGCTGCCCCTGCCTGCAAGTGGCAGATAGCAAGTGCAAAATGACCATGGCTGCTGTATGAGGTTAAAATGAGGTACCAACGCCACTCTTGCACTCACCAGTTTATAAGCTTTCAAGGGAACTCGAGTGAATATATTAAAGTTATGCCACCGTCGCAACACACAAGGTAGTAATAGAAAAATTTTCATGCCTTCCATTTACGTTGACATTAGCTTTATGCTCTAACTTTATCCTCGAAGTTTATTCACTGCACACTAAATACCGTGATCAATTAAAATAAACAAGTATAACTTTCTCGACCAATAAAAATTGATAATAATTGATTCATGAATATTTGGTCGTTCATATATTTCAGCCAAAGTTTCGCCAAATATATTGACATCCTCTGGGCCATGAAACATAAAACAGGGAGAGATACATGTGACAACCAGATATGGTGCCATCATTTTCTGTTGTTGCCAAGGAGGTCTGTTGATGTATAGATATATAGGATATTGATGTAACTTAGGAGTTGGACGGAGATTGTAACGTACATTGCATCAAGGCAGTGATAAATTAATTTGAAAAGCGTAGAGATCTTTTTACTTAACCAACTCCACATTCAGACAGGTTATCAGTACAAATATCAGTAAAAAACATTAAACAAATATTAATATTGAGGTTAGCTCGTAGGCTTCCGCGGATGCAGTGTTGTCTGTTCCTTTTTTCGGGATTCATTCGGCGCTGTATGTTTTAAGATGTTAATATTGAGGGGTTGAAAATGTACCTACCATTGCGCTTAGTATTGAATAATAACAAATTAAATAACTCCAAACAGTAAAGAAATATGTAAACAGTCAACAATTAAATTGACAATGTCTGTGATTTAAATATATTAATCACCAAATATTCAAGAACCTTCTTCCTACCTAGTTAAAATAAATTTTTAATCAACTTAGGTATATAACGATAACATGAGAGAAAGAATATTATTCCCACACCAGGTCTCATTGCATTAATCCATACTCCTGTAATAATATCATATCACTATTGATGTCATTCCGAGACGCAAAGAGGTAAGCACTCATTGGTTGATTTATATCGGTAATATTTTTGTATCGCTAATCGGTGAAGTTGACGTACGAACGGCATAAATATTAACGAGACCTCTACGTTATCTGAGGATGCCCGTCTTGCTATTGCAGAAAAATTTGTTTTGTAGAAGAAATATCATGCTGGAAAATCCAAAATCGCTTCCTCGAAAATTTCTCTTCGGGTTTGATTTAGCAGCAAAAGACGGCAACAAAATAAATCTCATCATCATTAGTTCTAGCCATGCTTAATCAGAATTCATTTAATTCCATGCATTAAGGAAAGAGTTACCGAATTAATTCGAAGGAGGCAATGTAAATGGTTGGAGCCTGTGAAGGGGAGAAATTGACGAATACAGAGGGCAATAGAAAGGATGATAAGGAATGTATTAAGGCAAATCAAGCTTAACGAATGATCATTCATTCATTCATTCCACTTGTATTGCAAGTATTTTCCTCCGGTACGTTAATAGGAAATAAAGGCGAAGCATTACCTCAAGCTCCTTTTTAACAATAAGAGTTAAGGCTGGGACACAATCAACGAGTACGTGTGACGCGAGACGTAAACGGGGCAACGGGAGACGGGGAACGCAAGTCAGCGGTCACAATCGACGTTAACGCGGCCCGGAGTAACAATTGACTATCGCAGGCGCAGCTAAGAGATCAGGTGTAAACAAGTGTGGAAGTAAATAAGTTGTCTTAGCCAAGAGCAATCTTCAACAGTTGGATGTATCTGCCGACAGATGGCTCCCATTCCCGGATTCTCGGGACTATTCTGATTGGTTCTTCGTGTACGGGACACGGGGAGAGATGAATGTTGCCCATCTCTCGCGTACACGTACTCCCCGTACACGTTGATTGTGTCCGCTCGCTATAATTTCCCCTCAGCCATCTTTTCGCGTATTCCCGTTAACGGCTCACGTTACACGTACACGTTGATTGTGTCCCAGCCTTTATACTTTTACATAAGTTACGTGTTTCTATTGAGAAAAAAATTAACTCAAATGACTCGTATGTATACGTTAGAAGGATATCCATGCTCATTTCTGCAATACTGGCCTAATTCCATTTCTGGACCAAATCCCTAAATTTTCAGCCCTGAATCATAATTGTATGCCTATGACAAGCTCGCTACTGTAGCTATGAGGCAAAGGGACATGTACAGCGTCCGTGAACACTTGCTTCTAATCTTGAATGTTTTCCTTGGGGTAGAGATTTATTCCGTCCAGCTCTGGACGTCTGTTTGCACGGGCGACGCGACGGCAGATGTCGCAAATCCACGTGATTGCCACGCCATTTCATCAAAGCCTTGATGGAACTCACATGTGTTCGGCCTCTTGATCTAATTTCCTCGATGCTCGGCTATCCTTCATGAAAAATGAAGCTTTGGAGGGAGCGCGAATCACTCTAAAAGGTCCGCCTTCGACGAAACAGACCTCGTTAATTACTGGACGGATTTACCCAGCCATGAGATGAGCAATTAGACTAGGATCGAAGGGGACAAGTTTGCGAATTAACCTGTAGATTGTATAGGACACCGAAATTGGTTTAGACCCTTGGTTCACAAACATCTGCTGAAAAGAGGAGACGGAATATAACATAGGGCATGCTCGATGAGAGTCCATTTCCTGAGCGCCGTAGCTAATTCCACTTCGAACATTATGCTGAATATGTCCCAACAATGTTGTGAAAGAGCTCCAGTCACATGAAGAATTCAACGAAAAATCGCTGACATGCTTGCTGGTTCAAAACCTCCAAGAGTCAATTTTCTAATTTGAAAGGCCTCTTTGATGGCAAAAATTGTCTTATTTGAAATAAAGGGTGTACCAGTAAGATACGACCTAACTTTCGGAGTATACTCCTCAGCCATGAAAGAAGAAAATATATTACATGGATACGGGTCCTGAAACTTTTTTTCCACGTTAGACTTCATTGCCATATTCTAATCCATGCGTCAAATGAGCAGCTGCCAATTCCGCATGTGTACACTGTAATTGCAATACACATTTTGTGTGTAAGGCAATGCAGTTTGTCGCATATTTACATTACTTTCGGTGGAATGGAACACGAAATACATGCAATGAAACAAATAATTACAACTTAACAAGACATTTACACCTACATAACACCCTGCGAGCCGCCGCATGGGCGTGTGGCAGAGGGCGTTTAGACACCAGCCGTGTAAAGATGTATAGGATAAGGTTTTGTGAGATGAAATGGTGACGTGTATTATGGGAGTGCATTGAAAGGAGCTCAGTTATCTAATGGTTGCTTATTGTGTACGGAAAGAACGAGTTTTTGTACATATCTGATCGGCAATGTACGTCTCTTATTTCATCGCTGCTAAGACGTAACCAAGAGGGCATTTTGAACATGTCTAGTAAGAAAGAGTTCCATGTGGTAATCTGGCACGTTATTTTCCCACGCGTTAGCCATGATTAAAGTATTTTGTACTGTTAGATGAAAATAAAGCGTTTTCAGTACATATTCTTGCAATTTATTTTCTTCTGTTACGATTCAGTATTGTGACCTAACAGTTCGGCTGTACCCTATTGTTGAACCCTGTACTTGTCAACGTTTTTCATTCATTCCCTGGCATAAAATGTGAAAAAGAAATGGTATCCAAGCGTACTTGAGTATAGTCCGTATTACGCTTTGGCGTTATTTAACCTTGGAAATCGCTGCGATAAAAAATTCACGGATAATAATATTTCTGCTTGCCAGGCTTAGACGATTATGATACCTTTATTCCTAATACCATGATGATTTGCCAAAAAGTCAAAGGGAATGTGACAAGTTGAAAATGGGAATAGTAAGCTTGATAAATAATGAGCCACCCAACTAAGCCTATGCTTCGAAGTTAGCAGCAGCGTTATTTAAAATGCAATTTTGATTGTAAATTACTAGGAGTTACATGCGTTTACATAAGTTATCACTCCCTTACAGTCATTATTCCACGAGTACCTCGGTAACCGGCGAAATAAGTGCATTAACGAACAGTTTTAATCATCTGTAAAGCATCTATGCTTACATACTACCCTGCGAGCCACCGATTGGGTGTACGGCAAACGGTGTTAGGTGTACCCCAAACGTGTAAAGGGTGATGTTTTGGGAGGTGACATGGAGACGTGTAGAATGGGTGTATATTGAGTGGGGTTCAGGTTCATTATAGTCACTTATTATGCGTGAAAAGAACGAATTTTTATATCTGTTTGGTTGGCAATGATAGTCTCTTATTTTATCTCTTCTGTTGGACATGGTAAAGTAGTGTTGCATCAAAATTATATTTTCTATGTCGCTCTGAACACGCCCGTTCTGGATTTCTCAGGCAAACTGAGCATTGTGTATAGTCTTCAAGTCTCTCGCGGCTCCAAAACTAATCTCTCTAACAGATGAGGACACTATACATTTACTCACTACAGTTTTAATGAAGCGCGCCGTAT
Source organism: Ceriagrion tenellum (assembly GCA_963169105.1). Classification (NCBI taxonomy): domain Eukaryota; kingdom Metazoa; phylum Arthropoda; class Insecta; order Odonata; family Coenagrionidae; genus Ceriagrion; species Ceriagrion tenellum. The sequence goes on from OY720639.1 coordinate 108,701,100, forward strand.
TCCTTCGTATTTTTATTACTTTTTTGGTTAAATCTCTCTGCCCAGGGTCTCAAATGCTCGCAGCGAATTTGAAGTGTGGCTTAACCAGAGCGAAGTTGTACCTCTCTTTGACTTTTTCATCACAGGATCTACCTATTATACGCTTAATTAATCCTAATGTTTTTAATGCATTGCCGCATATGTTTTAGATGTGAGTTCTCCACGATATGCTTGAAGCACTGGTGATTCCAAGGTATTTGACTCTTTTTGAGGAATTGATGTTTACTCCACCCACAGCATAGATATGGGTTGATGGATGGGAGGCGGATCGAAGCTAATTATTCATCAAACCAGTTCAATACGGATGGTTGTGGCCATATTATTTTAATTTTTAAATCTTAAGCTTCTATCTACCTCTATTCTAGCGTTTAGTATATCTCCATCGAACATTTTTTTGATTTATGGATACTTTTGGCCCCAAATTTAGAAACCATTCACTTATGTACTTCTACTGATTGCAATTACTGAAATATAAAATATATTTCTTTCAATCCTTCGCGATTACTTTCAAGACGATAGCTGCACCGCATTACACTTTTTTAGAATCTAGGTTTCAGTTACTAATTGGCATTTTAAAGGTCAAATCAACAATTTTTTAGGACAACGGGATCAAGTTGCTGTCTTACCTTCATGACGTCACCTGTCAGTGCACATTGGTGCTGTTATGCCACGGAGAACAAATCATGTCTTGACTATCAGCAGTAGTACCTACGTACCTGGTGATTCCGCGATTAGCTCGCGGTATTTTAGTAAGTATTCGGAAAGTAAACACCGCAGTGCTCAAACGTTGGCATTATCTTCGTCGATGGTGGCGCTATGCGCACGCTACGACTGCACGTGACATTATATCGGGAAATCGTGAAACGCCAGTTCTTTTAAAGCTCTCGATAACTAATAGGAGGGAGATCTCCGCAAGGTTAGATAGCACAACTAGTAAAAACACTTGTTTAAAGTTTATAAAGTGAAGTTACATCGAATATGGAATTTAGTTGTTGAAACAATGCTGGGAAAAGCAAGTGAGAAGAGAATCATTTGACTTTAATAATTTTATTATTAAATAAATAAATTATATCAAAAAAATTTAAATTATTGAAGTTATTATAAGTTAATATAAACTATATTATATAAAAAAATAAAATAAATTATAAATGCGGAAATTTTACTGCCAGTTTAAATGAATTTCGCTAGATAAGTATAGAAAATTTGTCACCATTAATAATTACTTGCAGCTCCAATGACTTATGGAGTGAAAAAATTGACTGACGTAGTGGTAAGTATAATGTCCAGGAAATAAAAATAAAAAGGTGAGCATTTCCTTACAGCTCAACATTTCAACTGTATAGAGTGACCCTATGGCGATACTTTCTTAGTTTGGAGGAAGAATAATGACCTAATGAATCGCCAGAGGCTTGCCGAGAATTGGATTTTTGCCAGGCAATTGTCCCGACGACAAGAGGCAGAATTAAATCGGGTATTGGAGCCAAGAATTGGAAGATTAAATTAAGAGAAATGGTGAAATAAATCCTGGTCCATAATTTTTATTCCTTATACGTATCTAATAATCAATTATCTAATATCTAATACCAAAAGTACTTACACTCAGTTTTTTTGTTTGTTATGGGCAAAATATTGTTCCAAATATAGTACTTGAATGAATATAAACGATTAGATTAACAAGTAAATTTTCTTTCAAAGGTTCACTCGCATTTTTACCGAAACCAATGGATTATTGTTACCGTATTTTATAAGCTACATGCTTGTATAAGGGTTATTCCTTAAATAAATTGGTCCGCATGTCCCTTAGGGTGAACGACTCTTGAAACTCCGCTGAAAGCTCTTCTTGTGAACTCATTTGTGAATGTACAATGATAGAAAAATAGTATGTTTGCGCACACTTTTCGCACACGTTTCATTTGTGAATGTGCAATGATAGAAAAATAGTATGTTTTCGCACACAGGTCTCAATTTTCCGATAGATATCATTTCAACCTTTACTACAATGAAACCTGACTTCGTAAAAATTTGCGTTAAGCAGTTATATTTTGTCTGTAATTACGATGGCTTTCGTTTCTCGGGTATAGTTTTGAATGTATCTGCACTCGTTACGGATATTTTCCTCAATTAATCCACAGTTTTATTCTTTGACATTCATTATTTTTGGTTTCGTGATTTTGCGTCGATTATATGACGCTAACACACGATAAACGAGGTTCACTTATCACACATCTGACTTAGAAACAGAGAATTACCGGGGGGATCGGGTTGGTGTGGTGGCTAGAGTACTGGCTAATCATACGGATGGCCAGGGTTCAAATCCCTGCAGAGGAGGATGCTTTTAAGAGGAAACCCGATCCCTGATTAAGTGTCTTGTGGAGGGTACTTCAAGTACAGTACTCCGTCTGTCGGATGAGACGGTCAACCGTGGTCCCCTTGGCACCTATCGTTGAGAGCAGACTAATGCCGACGCCAGGTTTCTAACCACCCTTCCTCCCTTATCTCTCCCCGATGGCGCAAGTAACCTTAGCTGTCGGTCGCCACTCCAAATTCCCAATCCAATCCAAGAAAAGTACCGCCATAGTAATAACACACCATGATGCTCTGCTTATTTACTTTGCGCTCTAAGAACCTACATGGATAAAGTTATGAGATAAGTCTATAGAACCCAAAGAAGAGCACCAAATATCACACACCATGTGATCTAATAGAGGGTTATAAGAGATGATTCATGTGAACTGTAATGAAATAAGTAGTCGGAAGATAGTACAAAAGGATTAATTATCATCATCGACAAAAAATATTCCTTGAAATGCGACTCAGAAACTTATAACCATCTGACAGGTTCTTCTAAGTGCATCACTTCTTGCCGAGCCGCAGAGCACTGAAACAAAGTTGACAAACTATATATCCACCACGGTATGAAACTAAGGCCGGTATTCATAGTCCTCAATAATCACAGATTCGTTTCAATCTATGATTATATCTCTAATTAATTACTGTTTCTTATTCATAGTCGTCAAAGAATCAGTGATTCGTCAATCGATAATTCTTGAATCAGAGATTCATCAATCTCTGATTATTATGTATTCATAGTCGTCAAATAATCATTGTTTATAGTTCTAGTATTCATAGTCAAGCAAACTGTAATTATTTGGCCAAATAATCATTGATTCGTGAATTAAGCTCTCGACCGTAATTAATTAGAGTTTTTCTATGTTGCACTTCGGTATTTCTGTGATTGTTTACGACATATTCTCGACATGTCTTTACGTTCCAACTGTACAATTTTATACGGCAATAAAGGCATAGAAAAGTCTATATACTCTAGATGAACGTCTTGAATTGATTAGGATTATTGACTACCTTGAACTGATTAGGATTTCCGTGCAATGGAAATTCGTTCGGATATATTAGCGTATGTGATTGCCGATGACGATGTACCAGCGTATCACTAAAGGCTGCGAAAAATACACATTAGGGGTCCAACAAATCCAAATTACTCACATGGGGAGACTACGTCAGACTACGTACCCTGACTCGCCGATTTAAATGCCGTATTTACAATGCCGTGCACGAGGTCAAAGGCTAGTTCGCCTTGGACTTCGTCAAACGTATCCTAGTTGTAATGTAATTAATCAGTTTATAATCAGAAATATCCGCCCTTAGTACAAAAAAGCTGGGAATATTTACTCTTGTCAGGTTGTTCTGGAGCCTCACATCACCCGTCTCAATCACCTTCAAAGCGACTTTCCTTATAAGTTTTATTATTGCGCAATTGATATATAGAATCGTTTGGTGTAGTGGTTAGCGCGTGCGTGAAGGTGATGGCGTTCGAGCCTTTTGGCCGCCGTTTTTTTTTTCCATCTTTATATTCACGACCAGAGAGAAATTTTTCCTCCGAGTTACATGTCATATCATAGGACTTCACCTCGCCTTTTTTCTCGTGATACTTTCCACAAAATTCGTACTACAGGGTGAATCTTTAATGTCAATGGCCTCACTGGGGTCTGGTGATGGACCGCTTATGATATACGTCAAAATCTGTTTAAAATCCGTTATCTAACTTGCTGTAACAATAGACATGAGTGTTGACAGACGAAGAGTTTAATAGAGGATACCGATTCTCAAAACCCGTAGTGATCGAGTGTATTCTTCTTAGAACTATTGTTCATATATCGACACTTTCCGCGAGGACTGACAGTTCCTCTTGTGCTACTGTGGCTCACTGCTTTGAGATTTTACGCTTAGGCATCGATATTGAATTGTTGATATCATATTACAAATTTAAAAAAATATATCACAGCGGTTTTTAATCACGCAGTATTTAAAAAAATCTTCATGCTGAATTTAATCTCGGCCGAAATTGCCGTGAATGTTTTACTCGTAAGCTATCATCAATTGCTACTAATTACATATTTCAAATTTTCTTTATCGGTAATGATCAGATATAAATGCTGCTACCGCTACTCTTCGTCTTCTTTAGTGTTTTACGCACATATGTAGGGATTGCTAGTTTTGTTTCGCAGCCAACGGTGTCCAGAACTGTGAAACATATAACTAATCTTTTGGCCGTCCAAATAGCTGACACCATCAGACCGTCTGTTTCTTATGATGTTCAGGCAACGAATCGGTGCCTCAGGTGTCTCTTTGTGAGAATAGAAAAAAGAGGAGACCACACTTATGGTCGGACAATTCCTGACGTTAAACAGCACACGCTACATCATCAACACTTGCCGGAATACGATATTACTGTTTGTTGATTTTCCCTAGCAACGCCTTTATTAACGTTGAATAATCATAAGAAATAATACTAATGTAGTCACGGCTAATTCATATTTATCAAAAAAACATTGGCAATCCATTTTTTATTTTCTTTTTCAATATGCAATTAATAAAATTATATACTCAACTTGAATAAAAATTTAACGATACCCACAAAATATTTTGCCTCTTCAATTTCTCATACCACTCAAAAATAAACATACATCCAATCTGTAATTCACCAATTACAGATTGTCCCAAATAATTAGAGATTCATGAATCAGTGATTCATGAATTGGAGATTGTTTTCTGTCTATGAATACATAAATCAAATAATCAATGATTGACGAATAATCGTTGATTCTGCAATCATTGATTATTCATCCCGTCTATGAATACCGGCCTAAAAGTATATGAAAATGATCGGTTTTGCTGTCAGGAAAAGTAGAAGATCGTGAGAAGCCGTTCTAGCCCTGGTATTTCTGATAGATTAAAAGATGATCAGACATAATTTAACGGACACGCTAAACTGGCCTGAATAAAGCATTTAATCACTTGTAATGGAGTGCATAGCAGTTGTTCAAGAATAACAAAGCAGTGACACTTAATGAACTAATGGTCTGGTGGCTGTATAGGCTATAAGACTGGCAGGTAAAAAGAGTTAAATTCTGAAACAAGGAAGGCATTGTAAGAAGGAAGCAGAAATGATATTGCTAGGAATTTTCATGGGAGTGCTGTATGTGCAATGACCTTAAACACTGGCAAAAATATAATAAAAATTATTTGAAAAAAGTAAGAAAGGCATATACGTATGGATAATACCTTTAAAAATAATATATTAGTTTAACAATGAGGTTCGTGGACGGAAAAGCAACCTAAAATGCACCTAAACTTTCTCAATGGACAAATTAGAATTTGACATAGGTACCACACCAATTGATTAAATTGGAAGGCTGATGGACTACATTCATCATAAGCATAAGAAATTCGCTTCAATCGTTCATTTTGAGCAAGCTATCTATCCATTTCTAACAGTTCCAACATTTACAAATTGTTTATTTTAATGAGGAAATGTCTTAATATGAAATATCTCAAATGACTTCATTACAGAAACCTACAGTGATGGTGACTGAGGAGTAAATTGTACGATTTCCTATACAATAACAGCATTCGGAGACAAAATCAAACACATATTTCAAATTCAATAGACAAATCTGTTTCTGGGTCGTAAAAATAAAACAGTTATATTCGAATCAAGCTTCAAACTAACGGATAGTTTTAAACACGAGTAACCCAGTTAGCGGAGAGAACTTGATTGAACTATATTAAACCTCGATGAATGACATACTGACAGATAAACTGAAAAGATTTTTATAAATAAGTGATATGGGCGCGGAGAAGGGAGCTAATCCTTCTAATGTTTAGAGAGTGGAACTGTGCTCAAAAGGAATAAAACAGAAATTTATTCCAGCTGTGTTAAAAATGAAAATAAAGCCAGAGAGATAGGTGTAACAACATCACCTCAGCCGTCTAGGTAGCGGACGAAGCGGATCTGAAAAAAGAACAAACGCCAAAAGCATGCCTTATCTCCGAGAGAGCAGACCAATGTATGCAAATGTATGCGTGTAAATAAATGAAAACATAAAACACATGAACGCCAAGTAGCAAATACTACCAGTATAATGGCACCGTACACCCACCAATTATTCACATCGTAGCACGTATAGAACTGGGAAGAGGGTCCCTCTGGGTAGAAAAATTAATTAAAACAAATAAAGCGCAGTAAAATGTGTTCTCACTCGTAGTTTATATTACAGTGGAGAAGAAAATGCTCAAAAATAACAGTCTTGCGGGAAAATATTGCAATAGCGCGAATATTAAAGTTTTGGGCCCATTGTGAACCTTGAAATACGCCAATAGTAAAACTTGGTACAAATATCCAGTATGCTCAAAGTCAAAACTATTTTAAGTGCGCGGCAAGCGCTGGATTACATCTCACAGTGCACTCTATTTTTTGAAATTAGCACCATTGTGCTACAGTCCAGGCATCGCGCAAGCACTAACATATTCCTACGTGTACTCAAACACAAAGTATCATTGAAGTTGTACTAAGTATCATGTGCCTTGAGGGTGGATAGAGCTCTATTAAAAGTACGACATGACCAAAGAACAATTCGTATACCTTTTTATGGAGCAGAAAAAGCATTCACGGAAAATCAACGCTTACCTCAGTTGGCTCGCTATGGTCACTGATTAGTGGTGGTTACACCTACTGGTCACACCGACATTTGTTCCAACAATTACGTGTCTTTATGCAAGACAATTGCAAATAAGTTCTATATACCCACAAATACAATCATTGGTTGAATCGCGAATGAAGGTTGCCTGTTTTGGGAAGAGATTACCAACGCTAATCAATATCCATGGTGTTTAGATTGGCTGGTACATTAGTGGTTCGGAGAAGATTATTTTTCGTATAAAGGGAAATACGCAACGTCGGCATCCGCCGATTCATTACGTAAGGTTTGAAGGGACCACGATAAGACACACCTTATGGAGGACACATATGTGCTTTCCACTTGGCACCAGGTATGAGCATCGATAATAAATCACCAACAGCTTGTATCAGAAGGCTATAGATAGTTAAATATCGATATTGTAAATCATGTATGTTGAACCATCAATGACATCTGCATTTACATAGTTATCGTCAACATAAAGTGTTATATACTGTTAGATACTGATAGCCCAGGACCACGATGACATCTTACATGGCACGTAAGCTAATTGAAAAATTATAAAATTGGAGTTTGAAAATTTATATCAGAAAGATTACAAATATGAGCATTGGAGCACAACAATATATAGGGCTAGAACATGGACAGAAAATACAATACTACCGATAACACAAATACTTGAGTGTAAAAATAACTCAAAATGGAACCCTGGATGAGGCAATTAAAGGTAGACATTTTCAAGGAAATAAGGAAATATCCATGTTGAATAGGATTTTTTGGGAACAAAGTATATATATCCAAAGCTAATAAAAATAGAATATATAATTCAAATGTAAGAAGCACAGTCACATATGGGAGTGAGATATAGCAGATGAAGGAGAAAATAAATGCTAAATGTTACGGAGATGGATTACTAGAGACGACGTTTTGGACGGAAACGGAATTTCACAGAATTCTCCATCATCATTTGTATAATTATCCGATGAACTCAAGTTTAGATATAGTTCACTTTATTAGTTATTTTGATTTGACGATTAAATTTATCTATACTTACACGGTAAGACATTTAGCATATATTATAAATAAGTCTTGGCGATAGAAACCAAGAATAATGTAACGTCTATAAAGCAGGAAGCAAAAGCGCTGATTTCCTCTCGTAAAAACGGGTAGAAAAACAAACTGTTCATTCAAAAATGTCAAAAAATATATTCTTCTTCTCATGTTAATACATAAAAGTAAACAAAAAAATGCCCCTTTAAAATAATTATATTTGGGATCAATATCATTTAAAAGTCTGACGACGAGGACGAGAATATCAGAAGAAACCATGGACTAAAACCATAGTAAGAGTGAAAAAATTGATAAAAAACTATCAATGGGGAAAATCTTGACTATTGGACGGTATCAATCGATCTTTCCTGACATCGATTCTCATTTCTACGCAGCACCCCAGTGGGAATCGGAATTTCACTTAAAACCTCCGCCATTGATAGGATCCGAACCTTAACGATGGAAAGTCATCTTCGACTCATTTTTTTACTAGAACCCTACTATCTATTCTATGCTGTGATTATTCCTGTAAATTATTGGCATATTCTTAGTTTTTCATTGATTCAAGTACTCTTAGAAAAGTTCAACTTTTTATTGGCTGAAATTGTTTAGCTGGCGCTTGTTCCAACCTACTGAATTTTAAGGGAAATAAGATCATGAGCTATGCTCTGTGCTATGTGCATAGTGCTGTGCTCAAAGAAGATAAGACTACAAACTAGGAAACAGTATGTGAAAACATTCATCTGGAGCGTAGCACTCTACGGATCGGAAGCGTGGACCATTGGAAAAGCTGACCAGAAAAGAATAGAAGCCTTAGAAATCTGGTGCTGGAGCAGGATGCTAAAGATAAAATGGACGGGTAAAATAAGAAATAATGAAGTGTACAGAAGAGTAAAACAGGAAAGGACCATAAGGGACACCATAGAGGGAAGAAGAACAAGATGGATTGGACAATCCCTGAGGCACAATGGGTTTGTAAAAAACATAATTGAAGGTTAAAATGGAGGAAAAAGTCTCCATAGGAAGACCAAGGAAAAGGTTCATGGTTCAAATAAAGAGGAAAGTACATAGGAAGAGAGGTAAGGGAACTTGCATTAGATAGGGAAGGGTGGAAGGCTGAGGTCGACCAATCTTAGGATTGAACAACCATGATATTGATGATAAGATCATGCGACTTCCCCCATTTCTTGTCTCAGTGGAATTAAATACAAGGGTTGGATGGTTCCGGCTCAATTTGCAGTTCCGCGTTATGATCCTGGATCTCCGGCGGTTACTAATTTCTCTCTCCCTCCCTTCCCCTTCCCTTTCTCAAACAACTGCCCGTAGTTCTCCCATTTACCCGCGCCATTCCCATACCACCAACAAACCCTCCCCCCACTGTGAAGTCCCCTCTCCTTTGTGCAAATTATATCCAAATGCTCCCGTGAAGACGTCCCATGACGCCCCCAATTGTCCCCCGACGTGGCCTCAGCACGCCACCCGTTTCCCAGCCAACCAATCTCCTCCCCCCTCCTGGGAATTGTGAAGTTCTCGGAACTCTGACTCCGACCGATCTCCTAGACGCCTGGCTTATTCCGAAGTACTACCGGCTGAGCCGTCGACCTCTTGGGTCATTGTTGTTCTCAGCTACACCGACTACTCAAAGGTTGTATGCAGTAATGCCCCACTGAGGAACTGCAGTGCCAGTTGACAAGCGACACTGATGCTCCATTATGAGGCTCAAAAATAATCATGTGAATGTAACAACTTATTGTCCTGTGCTTATACCTACGAGACGGTAACCTATTATTCCGTTAATGTAGCCGCTATTTACGTAGAGAAAAATAACTTATTAGCTATCTAAATAATTACTAGTTTGCAAACGCATAGCATATCTTAGAAATTTTTTGGTAAGTGAAAACAACTTAAAGGGCATGAACTCGGCATATTCTATTCTTACCATAATTCCAAAACGTCGAAAGAGCAAATTAGAATTCATATAACTACTAAGCGTATCACAGCATGAAAATGTATGAAATCATAAGAAGAGATTCCAAGAAGTACAATAATTCTAATATACTGGAACAGGGGAGTAAATAATTTCTCAGTTAAATTTTAGATAAGGTTGGATTATGGTTTCTGGAGAAAAAGGTGTCTTTTTGCTCTCGTAGATGTTATAAAAGTAGGAATACACGTTTACAAATTTAATTTGGAAAAATACTTCCAATTCAAAGATCATGCTATTTAACACTAGGACGCCCAGACTTTTCAGCATCATTCAACGCCCAAAGCGGGTCATTTTGACCCACTGTAATTAATGATATTATTCCTCACTTTGCACTATTAAGTTTACATTTTTACAGTTTTTACTACAAACTGTCACTCTTTCTCTTCACATTCATCGATTATTTCACTTTATAACTTTCATAACTTTTACAATATCGATGATTTATTGATTTATAAACTTACGACCTTTGTGTCAATTTATCGTTTTTTCAATTTTATTTCTTTTTTATTGCTTATTGTATCATAGCTCAATATACTACGAAGACTTTTCACATTATTAAAAATATATATCTATTATTTTTCAAAGTTTGGTTGCAATAAATAAGTTTAAAATATTATTTTTTGGTCGAGGTAGGAATTTTCCCGAAAATCAATAGTAACTAACTTTGGGATTCTTATTATTACAGTGATGCACATGTATAAATCTGATGTCGAGGAAGTCAATGCGGGTTTTCCACCGGGTCAGGTTGTCCATGTCTGCCGACGTTTCGATGACCGAGTTGCTCATCGTCTTCAGGGCTCCTGAAGACGATGAGCAACTCGGTCATCGAAACGTCGGCAGACATGGACAACCTGACCCGGTGGAAAACCCGCATTGACTTCCTCGATACCATACGCCGGGAAAGCCTTCGATCTTATAAATCTGATGTATTAGGAATGAAAATACATTGAATTGTCTATTTTTTATAATAATAATAATAATTTTACTGTTTTTTGTTAATGCATTTGGCACATGTGTATACAATTACTAATGGAAACTATGAATATGCCATCTTCTTGATAACGCTTTGACTATGTACTGTATTACAATTTTTTCCACTATGTCCACCCCATATTTGTTGCATTATAGTGCGACACAGGGTGAGGAATGTTCTCTCAGAATTAGTTACACTAACACTGGAGTGAAGAGAACTCATTACTAGGACATGTTCCCCACAATTTTCTTGCTAAATTGTTAATGTAACATGGTAAGATTTCAGTACTCATATGGAATAGTTTTCCATGCATTTTTTTGAGAGATCGGTACTTCTCTTCTAGAGCGATTCACAGTTCCAACTAAAATAGTGGATTTTTCCTTGAGAAATTGAACCAAATTTGAGAGATGCTAAGAAGTTGTCTGTGTTCATATTTCTGCATTGGCGAAGAAAAGGCAGCATGAGACGCATACTACACAGTCTGAAATTCGTTGACTATTTATACCGTTATCCTTGACCGTGTCGTCCTCCTCCTCTACATACAAGATGTAGGACTGTTTTATGACAAAGTTTTTGTCCTACCGAAATTAAACATACCTATTACAACAAAGTTGTGAAAAATATGAATGTGTTAAACAAAATAATATAACCTTTTTCGTCAAATATTTAGCTCATCTTTAGATGCACTCTTTTTTGTTTCTTGACCGCATTCATCGTAATTTTCTGAAGAATCGGTTTATTCTTTGCAAGTTTCAAATTTCTGATCATCATTGGAGCTGAGAAATAAAAACTCTCCACCATCCGACTCATCCTCCTGAATCATTTGCAGCTCCGCACAAATTTCAATAGATGGTAATGAGCGACTCAGAGACATGCTTGAATACAGAGAACTTCAGAACCACTATCACCATAAAACTCGAAATTTTAGCTACAAACTTCACTCTGTGGAACAAAGAGGAAGACTGAATTTGTATTATCCACTTGTCATTCGGAGAGAAAAAGTAGAGCTGGTGGCAACAAAGTGAGCATAGTCCATACGTCAGTAAGGAGCAATATTGTATTCTCTGCACTCTAAAATAGTGATAAGGTACACTGTGCACTGCCAACAAATTAATTACTAAATATGCCATGAATCGACCGGACGAAATGAGAAGGGTGGGGATACGAAGTGGAAGGAAGGAATATGAGAATATTTTTGAAAGGTGATCCAGGGATGGAAGGTAACCGAATGAGGAAGATAGGACAAAGTGGGACGGACAACATGTGCAGCAGAATAACTAATAAGCACTAATAAAAAAGAAGTTTTGGTGATGATACAAAGTGCAAATACATATCTGGGTCAAAATGACCCGTATGGGCGTTCTAGGTAAATTCTAAAAAAACTAAACTACGGATTACTCCAGGAAGGTGAAAGTTTTTGGACATAAAGGCATGCTAAAATGAATAAAAGTCACGGGAGGAATTCCTGCTCTCATTGAAAATTAAATAAAAAAAATGAATTTAAAATCACGTTTGGGTCAAAATGACCCGCCTGGGCGTTCTAGTGTTAAAACTAAACACTGATATAATAAAACCTTTTGTGACAATTTCGCAAAAACGTTTAGATTGATTAACTGGGATGTCATCCCAATCGTGATAGGATTATTAGAATGCTTCATCAATATTTAAAAACGTTTTACTTGCAAAAATGTATCACATACAGGAATAATAATATATTATTTGATGAATATTGATGGATTTTCGGGATATATCTTTCTTTTTTTTTACTTCTTGTTAAGAGTTGATAGGAAGTTCAATGTAATATATATAGCTTATATCTTTCCGTTAAGTTATAATCTTATCACGCTCATTATTAGGATTCTCACAAGGGCCTGGGCACTTTGAGACTGGGTGTCAATCAAACTATGTGACTAAGTGATGTGGATTTTCTATAAAACTTATTCCGGGCCAGACGCGAATCATAAAAATATAAATTTGCCACTAACGCAGATACATAATGTCATTAAATACGTCCTCTTCACTCAGATAAGGTTTATTTTCAATAATGATTATAATTTTGCATATTTTTATTAAAAAATCAATTTTGACATATTTCATTTCCTGTAAATGTTTAGCATGAATTGCATTTATAGAGCTGACTTTGGAACGAAGCATATTTTAGTCAGCTTGTTATTAAAAAATTCCGTTGAAATTTGTTGTATTCGTTTAATTTTTGCATAATAAGTGTAAATATATAATTATAAACACAAAAAATGTGAATTTTAATGGATCCAAAAAAGTCCTAACATAGCCTTAAATAATTTAATACCACGAATTATTCAGTTGAATATTTATTACAACGGAAAATATAGCTGAACGTCTTGCAGTTAGTGAACACAATCATGGCTCTAGAAGATTACGTTTATAATGTCTAAGGTTTAAGAGGGACCTTGAGATAGTTTATCTATGGAGACTAGCCATGGCTTTTATTTTGATGTTACCTTCAGTTGCATAGGCATATCTTTCATTAAGGAGAGAAATATATAGAACTATTCAACAGCAAAAGAATGTTAAAAATCCAAATTGGACTACCGCTATATCACAAGAATCAGACAAATTACCACGTAAATAAGTCAGAAATAAAGTTTTAAATAAAAAAAGGAAAACCTAGCTCTGAGGCTTGCGGAATCCCACTCCCAATTCGAGAGGTTATTTTTTTTTGTCCCGAGAAACGTTGTTTCCAAAATTGTGTCAGGTAATTAACGCCACGAGAGAGAAAGGCGGAGAGCTGAGCAGCGTTCAGCAGTCAAACTACTTCTGATTACCTCCCTCATTTGCATCCGAAATGACGATACTCGCGTCAAAACCTCCGCATAAAATTCGCGCTTGATTAACGCTTTATGGAGAGGCGTGAAGATTTCAGTTTTACAAAAGAATGGCTGGAATGATAAAGGTAATTTTTGGATATGCTGTGCTGTATAAAGTCAAAGAGTAAAATGGACGATTTCGTGGATTGAATTTCTGTCACCACAGAATGCTAGAGAATGTTCATCAGTTCCACTCTCTCATTTAATGAAGAATTTGGTGAAAAATGGTTAGCATATCTATGCTAACCATTACCTGCCAAGTAATATTTTTGAGCCAGCGCAAGCACATTTATATGCAATGTCTAAACAAATAAAGTTTAATTATTCAAAACTAATTGGGTTATTGGATGAGTATGAAAGTAAAGGATAAATTTAGGAAAGAGGAAAGTAGTTTGGCACAGTGGTTCCCACCGGACTTGCGCACAATATGATTGCGCGCAAAACGAAACGAACGAAAAATTACCGGACACATTTCTTGGCGACTGGGTTTAATGCTTTAAAGAGACCTTTTGTATTTTTTCACAGCAACTTTGAAGGGTTAAATGGAAAACAATCCGATCTATTTTAAGAATAGACTTTTCCTGGTTAGCGCCATAAAACGAGGCCTACAAAAATCCACCATGCTTGCTGTTCCTGGAATTTTTGGTCGAGTAGTAAAAGTAACAGGCATCCAAGCAGCACATTCCAAATATAAATTTTCACGAGCCAAGAGAACAAAACCATCTGAGCGGGAGTTTGCAGGAGCGGATGATAGAACGCAACGCAATAGCCCCCAGCTCCACTGAGGATCCGTGCATGAAGACTATTTGGTAAAAATATATTTGAAATAGTATCAGCGCACGTGAGTAGCGTTTCAAATAGGAGTAATGATAGTTATTTCCTCACTATAATCAATTGACAGCGTGACTACTGATTAATTTTATGGAAGTTCCGACTTAAGGTAGTTTCAGCGAGTTAGAACCCTAATCATGATGGAGACCATATTCGAATTATACGTTTTAATATCTGTAGCTGTTGTAAGCATGAATAAAATGTTGCACTATTAATGCCAAAATAATGTACTTTAACATGACTGAAATTCTTAGAAATTAAATAAAAGTAACCACATAAGTCTTTAACTTGACTCATTTTTTTTCGTGCGGTGCATTTGAAACTCCTCCACAACGGAATTTTTCTCGTGATTCTGAAAAATTATGGCGGTGACAATATGATATATTTTCAAAAGAGTTGAGAAAACATTTTAACTACACACGGTTTTTTTCACAAGCTCTACGTGTTAGAAATTCCTTAATTTTTAAACACTGTCTCTCTGTAGGAAATACATGTACTAGGTATGTATTTCCCATGTAAAAGGTCTGGTATTTTTTGTAAAATATCTCGGAAGGTTGTGCAGTAAGGCGCTGATATTTTGATATATTCGGAAGGGTGAGGTATTTTTCTTTAAAACGATACCAACTTCTTTGAGTTCTAGATCGTGGGCAGCGATTGTTCCGGGTTTCCATCCGCGTGTATCCATTATTTCGGACAATATTTCGGACAACAACAAAAAAAAAAAAAAAAGAAAAAAAAACTCCGCGGAAGCCTACTGGGAAACTTGAGTTCTAGATCAACTGATATTTCACCTTACCTACCTAAAAAAACATTAATTAGCCATTTTTGTTGTTGTTACTCATGCAATAAATACCATCTGACTGGTTAAGTCGGAGATATCTTCATTTTCAAAATGATATTGCCTAAAATAGATCTTCAAGAATAACATAGTTAAATGGATCAAGAAGAGGAAGTAAAAACAACACTATTATTTCTTTGTACCATAGTTAAATACTTTTACGAGGAATATGCATGGAGGCCACCGTGGTGTGCAGAATGTGAAGGATCATGGGTTTCCACCTCGTAAGTTGGCAATAGTTATCAACTTACGCGGTGAAAATCGGAGAGCGGAAGATAAATGGAAATTAACGTTAACTACTTACCATGGTAATTTTTGCCAAATTACCCTAATTACTTTGCTCCAAACTGCATTCGATTTTAGAGTACAAGATTAAATAAAAATAAAAAAGGATAAACCATGCAGACAATAGAAAATGTACTTTTACATGACTGAAATTCTTAGAAATTAAATAAAAGTAACCACATAAGTCTTTAACTTGACTCATTTATAATCGAAATCATGTATAATAGACATTCATCGGCGAACTTCTGCGTTATAATATTGCTGCTCAAATGATTTTTATCTGAACAGCAGTTTATTATTTTTGTATGAGTATGAAACTGAATTATATTATTCAATCATGCAGTCATGAGAAAAATTCTTATCTTTAATAGCAAAACCTTGTTAAATGATTACGCACATAACATGTTATCTCATTCATCTGGAAGAGCACAGCAACCTCTTCACGTTCAACAGCTCAATTCCTAAAACCTCAATGGCCTTTTCGAAGGACCTTATCCGGAAAATGCTTCTCTTCCGCCACAGAGACACGTATTTTAAGCCTTCTGTTGTTGAGGGGAGTGCAGATTCAATCCAATTACGGATAAACACGAGAGGACTCTTGATTGCTGTTGATTCTGATATCGACCCCAGGCTTGATAGTTACCAGGATTGTTCTCTTTTGCTGATTTCAAATTCATCAAGCTCTTCTTGAATGCTCTTCTAGGCTCACCAAATGAAGACCGTTTATGTTTCCCGATCGGATCAGATCCTGGCTCAATGATACGAAGCTAGGTCGTATTTGATCGGCTTGTTAGTGTGCAATTTCTCATTTTATTGGCTATCTTATGTTGAACTGAAGATATGAATAAATAGTTGAGGCATTGATCAAATGCAATTTCTTGGCAAATAAATGAACGTTGGAAATCACTCCAGCATTTGCATTGTACCATCGCGCTATACATTTTTAAATCTATTTTCAACTATCTCAGTTTTCTCAGATCAAATTTCACATAAAAAATCTGCAGAGGAGTAGAAGGTCTCGATGAGTTTTCTCTTCAAAGTTTTAGAAGAATTCAGATGCAAGCCCCGGTCTTGTTTTATCCCTTGTTGATATTTTTCTCGGGCACACTTTCAGGTGTCTTCAAAAATTCCGTAGCTAGTCTCAGTATCCTCAATATTTGTCAATAACTGAAACGTTATATTAATTAGTTTGAGTTAAATTAATCTCCCACTTTAAAAAGACCTACTCTATCAACCTATCTTTGAGCGGGAACCCATATTGAATGGCTCACTCACTGCGTTTGCTCTATGCCAGTCTATTAGTTCTATTTTGTCTTAAAACCTCGCGTCTGCTGTCTGCATGTATTGAAAGAATAAAGAACCATTTTCCGGCTCCTCACATCCAACTGGCAATGAAGTGTCCGAAGAGCGTTTACGCCACAAATCTGCACCGCAGGAAGATTTTAAAATGCGTGCGAAAAACGAATCGTGTTTACACGAGGAAATTAGTCGACATAGGAGAGGAACGCGGAATAACGCCCAGAGGAATATTTCATTTGAAAAAATTCGTCTCCCAGCACGGACGGTAGGGAAAGAGTGCTTTTATTTTTTTGGTCTCCCCTCTCTCTCTATCTTCTTCCTTCCAACTCCACCGAGCTTTTATCTTTATTACCGGCGAGAGAGTGTTTAGGCGGCTAAGCTGGGACATCCGAAAACAATATGCTGCTCGTAAAAGTCCCCTTATTACCTGTCTCTTTTTCCTCCCTACAGTTCGTATGTTTGTCGCCCAGGCCTCACTCATTAAGAATAGTTGCTCTTAAAACTCCGCCTTTCTCTTTCCCCGACTACTCCTGCACCAGCGAGCTCGATTGTCCACTGCGTCCCACTGCCACTCACCACCCCCACCACTCACCCTCTCTACTTCCCCTGGCTACCCATCCCACTCTACCATCTCCGTCGCTCAACTCCCCTCACCCTTTCGCCGTCGAAACGTCGCGCAGTCCTTTCTGTATTCTACTCCACCCCCTCCTCAGCCGGATCTACAAACCTCCAAATGAAGTTTAAGGTTACCGAAGAAGTAATCGTGGGTCACTAAGCGCATATTTTTAAAAACATTTTTCAAGCAGGCTGAAATATACCAGAATTAAACAAAAATTTAGTGCATCTGTTTACTCAGGGAAGCTCGCCATACATTCACAGCCATGGAAATAATACAAGATTTATGTTTGTGCATTTCTTACTTCATTGAAGCAAAATTGATGACTTGAGCTCTTGAAAGTTTTCGAACGTTTTCTTAATTCATGCAAATATTTATAATTGATTTTTTCAAATATTTGAATCGACAGGACGCCTTTAATACTTCTGAACAATCGTTACTCAGATAGATAAATGCATCAATTCGCATTTAGAAGATGAAAAAAATGTGCACGAATCCGAATTATTGCGGAATGCATCTCACGAGCTATAAGGCTTGAGTGAAAGAAATCTCTTGAACTACCCAAAATCGAAATCAGTGACATGCATTTTTTCACCTCTCTCGATAGATGTCAACCATGTAGTACATTCATGCAATTTTTCACGCCAATCTCTTAGTGAACAAAAATGTTCCAATTACCTTCCTTTCACTACGGCGCGTCGTTCCGATGCGCTCCATTAAATATTTTCATCCTCGGATGGCAAAGTTTGATTTAACCACTAAACCACTAAATTGAATAAAATTTTCCCTTTATGTCGGAGATAGGCTATCTCCCCTTATTCAAACATCAATAGCGGTAAATTTATTTGTACCAAATAAATATTTGAAATACTCTTGAAATTACATCATTTATCAATAAAAGTAGTTATTTTGGTACAAAATTACTGGCATACTCGAAACGAAAATTTTACAACCATTTCGAGTGAACTATGAAATCAGTTTACGCAACCATTGGGCTACCAATTGACAATTACAGTTCCTTCAGAAGTGAAAGAAAAATATCTCATTTCCGACTCCTGAATCTACACATTTCCAACTCCTCCACAACATAATTACTCACCAATTGTTTCCAAGAATCATTTCCATTAAAGTATGGTGGAGTTTCCCAGTCTATGAGTCCGGTAGTGGCCATATTTTCAGGGCGTTTTACGTAGATGCCTCCGCAAATATCTACCTGGACGGGGATTCGAAGCACAGGCCTTAGGGTTGACAGGTTATATGAGATCCTTCCAGGGAGCACCAAGATATCCAGGCAATGATTCAGTGCCTTCCTAATGCAATGTTGGAAAGTTTTAGGTTAAAAAGTCGCTCAATTCCCGGCCCAGGCGTATTATTTCCTTAGGCAATCGATACGTATTTTGATATCCGTTTTTGGCAGAGGAAAAATAACTTTACGAGGGAATCGTGCCAATAAAACGACGGTTTTTCATTGGAGAAGTCTATGAAAACTGCCATTTCTGACAAATGACACCGCATGATTTTATGAGCCGGAAAGAATAACCCCCTTCAAAGTTTAACCGAATGATTTACATCGAGAGACTGTGACTTTTACATTATTCCACATTATATGAGATCCTTCCACACGTCCTGAAGGTTGCATCTAAAGCAAAATAAGTGTTTTAAACAATTTGCGACATTTTTTCTATGATATGATGTCAAATCTTCCATAGTCATGGAGGAATCTCAAAAATTCCATTATGCGGCCTTTGAGCCTCCTATAATTCTCCAATCGCTTTAATTGTCACCTATTAACTTACATATTTATTTTCTTCGGGAATTTCAGGCAACCCATAATCTTGTAATTAACACAATGTAGAGTTAATGCGCCAAAACTAACCATAAAATAGTAACAAGAGCGAAAAATATTTTTATAAAGTTTCCGCTTGAGAGTTTGCCGTGCTGGATTGTATACAGATATTTCATCTTCCATAAACTATCTGCCACAGCGTTAACGCGCCATTAGTAACGGACTTCTCAATTATTGACTGAGCGGAACAAGAGCTACCTCCCTCAAGAAGCAAGTTACACGGCTGATTTCGGCGGCAGACCCTACCTAAAGATTCATCATAAATGGATGCTAAACGTCATAGCCAGAAATATAAACCGACGCGGTAGAATGAGGAAATCCGACTAAAAGAAGGAGGCAAATAGTGTTTTTTTACCAAAAATTTCTTAAATTTGTTACTCATGAAGGTTTGCGACTTTACTATAGTTAAAAATGCATTGGATATTGATTATTCTCCTTCTGCTATTTTAGTTGATTGTAAGCGTGATTTAAATATCGCTGGACATGGATGAAAAAATTGAAATTTCTAAATCTTGCCTTTGATTTCCCTCTACGCTCCGTTTTTGACCAAGATGAAAACAAAAGCATTACTGGTATATTTTATCTTTTGCAGGTGGTATCCGAAGGAGCCATTAAATAACTTTCAAATATAAATTAAGAAAAGAAACGAATGACAATTTTTTAGTTGATGGACGTCCCCTCTTTAGCGCATGGATTAGAAATCCGAGAAACGAGGAAAAAGGCAGAGAGAATAAAAATGGTAGAAATATAATTAACCGATCATTAGAGGGCTGTATCAAAATTGATTGGAAATGGAATTCATTATTGAGAGAAGAACTGGCTGTTCAACTAATTGTATAAAACACTAGATAGTAAAAAGCGAAGTGGAAAAATTTATTCGAAAGAGGATGACGTTAGGTACTTTGTGGAATTTAGGCAAGTTAAAAAATAAACTACTATGTATTATGCTGGAATAGTAGATTGGAATTCCAGGGAATCGAAACCGTCTTGTATCGTAATTCTGGAATAAATAAAAAGATAATACGACGGAGAAAAGTTTTTCGTGGGACGTGACCAAAAAATAGACTTTAAAGAGAAACCGTTTCTTCAGCGTTCACCCTATACGTATCTCATTTCGTTATGTATTAAGAATAAGAACGTCCAGGAGAGTAATTAGATGTGCATGAAACAATTCAGGCATTTTCGACTTGTAATTATTTTCCATGGGAGATTACGCCAATGTTTCTCCCACAGTTGGCAGCATCGTTCGGTAAACCTGGCTCTCATTTGGTCATGTTATTCTTACTTAACTCCTGTAACGTCACTCGCATAATAAACTAATCACTCGAGCCAAAACCGTATTCTCTCTAAAGGCCCTTTACATTCATCCATAACCACTGTTGGGTTCCTCAGCCAACTGAACTCACGACCGTCACTGTTAGTTTTTCATTGCTTCCTTTGAGGAAGAGCTTCTTCCAGCATGTCACTGGTGACCAGGACCGAAGGCATTACTGCCATATTTTCAGCAGGCTATTAAATATCCTCAAGTATGGTAGAGAATTTCATAATGAATCACAAAATGCATACGATGTTCGTCATCTCAATAGACAACAGCTCACCCTGAGTACGTTACTTCAATTTCCTCTGCTTTTTAAGTACTACGAATTTAAGAGCAACCTTAATCAAGCATTAGGTGATATATCCTGGGATACTACGAATAAAAGTCATTCCCATTCAAATTATTGAACATAAAATTTAATTACGCCCATTAGCAGGGGAATCAGAGCGACACGCTTTTGATTTTTTAAATGATTTTATTCCCTGGGCTCGCGGAACTTGGGAGTATCTGAGTTAATTGCAGTAGATTTTTTGCTAAAATAAATAATATCGTTTTCTTGAGGTAAAGTTTTGCTATTGAAAGAAAATAAGACATTGAAAATTATTTTGCTTTTGACATTAAGTGATTTTCATATTGAGTTAAGGATAATATGGCTACTCAGTTACGATACATAAACTTTATCCCACAACGTACATATAGCTATTGGCCTCCGCTGAAATTTTCTGGAAGAATGGTATGCTGATTTTTTAAAAATAGAGTTATTTTTTAAAGTTAAAAGTTCATATTAGGAATATTTCACTCAATAATTAAGCTAGATAAAAACGGGACATCAGCTTCTACATCTTCAAAAAGAGCAGTACCAGACATGATAAGTATTTAGGATCTGAGAGTGAATAACGTTCACTCTCAGATCGCAAGAGTGGAAGAAAACGCGACATGCTTATTCGTAGGAATAATGCATTGTAAATCATGTGCATCAAAGTACTGACAGAAATTCATTTAATAATGATGGATAATGGCATAATATTATTATCATTATATCATCCGGTATTTAAAGCTCTTCGTTCCAATTTCTTCTCAGAACGTGAAGGCTACTTTATTAAGTTTCCCCCGCAAGTGTTGTTGATCACTGAGAAAAATTTAGCCAGTGTTACACTTGTCGTCCCCAGATAAAAGTCTTAAACCCTGCCACTTCAACCTAAATAAACCAGTAAAAAAATCGTTCCAGGGGTGATGTGGTGGAGTATCATAATTAAATTAAAGAAATTAGTCAATATTCCACGATATAAACTTTAGTGCGACCGGTTTCGATAAGCTGCATCATCAGCAGGTGTCTGATAATGATGTAGTGCATCAAAACCGGTCGCATTGAAGTTAATACGGCGGACAATTGTCAACTTTCTTTATTTTAAAGGAACCATATTATACATAGACAAAACTGTTAGCGAAAATTAAGTAATTGCTCGGTGGAAATCCAGCGTAAGCCTTAATGTTCAACGCGTAGCGAAAGCCTTCGTACTTCGTATTCACAAAAGCATTTGACTTTGAGAAAATTGTTTTTGTCTATGCTACAGCTATTTTCCCCATTTCTCAAAAGTATTTTGAAAGGGTTTTCTTAAATACCAGCTGGAAAAGAAAAGATGCTAAAGACAGAAATAAAGCGAGTAGAGTAGTCTCCCTCTAAGAAACCAGGAAATAATATTCACCATTTTCGAAAAAGTTGTACAAGGAAAAAAACCTCTGTGGCAGAAGCAGCTTTAGTACCAATTAATAAAAGACGTCAGCTTCCCTAATTAAAGAGAAAGTAAAAAATTGGCCCAAGAAAGAAGCTGGAGACTTGATACAAACCAATCGCAATATTTCAAAGAGCACAGAATGAAACAACAAGGGTGCATTTTTTTCGACATGTTAGCAGAAGAGAAAAATAGTTTCAATTGATTTTTAAATAGGAACAATTCGTCAAACTAAGCCATAGCTTTCCTATAAATTAACTTCATGGAGAGAAACCACAAAAATGTCAGTAACGCAATTGTGTGTGAAAGCGTTTCCAAATATATTTTCTTCCAAATGTCTTCAATTTGCTGAGGTTTTGAGACCCAGTGAGTTATTATATTTTTTCATGCTTTCTCCCTCCTGCTCGCTCACCGGGCTCGCGGAAATTCCTATTTTCAGTACACTGCTAGGATATCTGTCCCCTTTTTTGGTCAATGGAAATGTCAGGAACAGCCGTCTTGTACGGTGTTTTTCTTTATCTTCGCTTTATAGTGCAAACCAGACTGGCTCAGATCTTGGAATCGAACGTGGACGTGGACTTCGAGGTTGGCAAAATTTTATAGGGAAACATATTATTTCCCTTATGAAACTACGAGGTTTACGTGAAAATAATATACGAATTGTCCCTTAAAAGATAAAATTATTTTTACATCTACATATACATACATACAACCGTGCGAGCCGCAGCATAGGCGTGTGGCAGGGGGTGTTAGGACACCAGCCTTGTGAGGTGAAATAGTGATGTGTATAACGGGAGTGTATTTAGTGGAGCTCATTTTTTTATTGTGGTCGCTTATTGTGCGCGAGAAGAACGAGTTTTTGTACCTTTCTGTTTGTCAGCGTATTTCTCTGATTTTATCGCTTCTGTCAGACCAATAGATGTAGTGAGGCGTCACGACAATATGCTCTGTGTCGCTCTGAAACAGCCCAAGTATTTTATCGTCCAGTACAGGTGAGTGGCATCGGAAACGCATGATTTAAGTGTTGATTTAAGTGTAGCACTCAAAAGGACAATGAAAAATTATAAGTTCAAAAGAACTTTGAAAACAACTGAAATTATACTACTGTGGAAAATTAAAAAAATGGCTTTGATCATTCGCAGATCTACACATAGCTTTACACGCTTTTTCAAATGGCACACCATATATAAAAAAAGTTATTATAATCTCAAATAAAATTATTTTCCACCATTTATTGAATTAAGAAACAGCGTAGGCGCTGTAAATTTATGTGAACATTTAAAGTACGACAGGTATTATTTCTTCTTGAAGTTCAATTGATTTTGTCCAATGCAGCCTTACAGTGAGCCACACCTTACTGAGAGCGTGGTGATTTCAGTCATGTCTTTGATAGTATGATACGCATTTATACAAGCTTCAATCTACCATGTAAATAAAATTTAACATACTTCTATCATCTTAAAGCTTTGGGGATTCCTATGATCTCCAATTTCTGGTAGAATTTACGCAGCCCAACTTCGATATCGTTGCAATTTAGTCTGGCCTTAACACAAACGGAAAGACTATCGACCACTTCTCTAGATTAAGTCAAGCTAAAAAGTTTTATTCAACTTGATAGGTTGGGACGATTGATATTTCTCTGAATATTCCATATGGAATACAAAATGTTCAACAATAAAACATTCAAAATAAATTATCCTATTCCTCATCCCTGATAGCAAAACATTATAATTTAATTGGTATTACCCATATGGCTAACTAAGACTGGCAAATAACTAATGAATGAGCTGTTGTCACTAATATTATTAATTTTAGAAAAAGCTCTCCATGATTAATGGAAATAAGCATGCTCCACGTCGCAGCAATTAATTTAAAGACCGCAGAAATCGGAAGACGATAGATAACCTTGATTAAATAATATACTAATTAATCACTCTCAAGAATTAATATGTATCAGAATTAATACATCTTATAGATACAGCCACGCTCTGGAGTATGGACAGTATAAAAATCAAATATCACCGGAAACGAAGCCTTCACCGATTTTGTTGGCGTGTTGGACAGGTGTCTTAGTCGGATAAAATTTCCAATGGGGTTGGAAATTAGAATAGTTTTTCTGTTTAAATATTACTTTTAATACAACATCAGTAAATAAGGGAAAGTGCTATCTTCGCAATACTTAGACCAAGAATCAATTTCAAATAACGAATACTTGGATTCTTTTTACAAAGATACAAGGTAACTTGGAAACTTAGAACTGAGCTTTTTACGTCATTGGCATTGACTTTATCCGTGGCATTAACTTCAAAGTATTAATTTATTATTTCCAGAGAAAATAAACAATAATTATTAGAGATACGTGTTGTTGATGGTTGTGAAATATCTTTCGTTGGTGGTTGTCATATTTGCAGTTGCCATGTAGGAAGTCACCTCGTCCTGTTTCAATTCCTGTTATGACCAAAGTAGATTATCTAAAAAGATTGATTGCTAATTTTACTGGGTAAGTCTGCAGAACTAAACAGATTTCATCCATATCGTTACCTTGAAATAATTAAATTGCACATTCGGGAACAATGAGCCCATTATGGGCAAGATATTGAATTGAAGCTCTAAACATTTATACAAGAATAGAGATCCACCAATAAATGTTAGATGAATATGAATAGATCTCATTCCCAAACATTTACAAGTAAATTCAGTGAAAATAAGCTTTAATGTCTATTAGTTTAGCGAACCATAACAAATCAATGTAAGTGAGAATTCAAACCATTCCTTAGAATAAAACGAAATCCAAATGTTGGCATCCTCCCCTTACATCCATGATGCTGGCGAATTCAATGATGGCAGCAACCAGACTTTCCTAGTACTGAAAAAACAGTTTTACCAAGCCTGGAGTGAGATTACTTCATCCTTTGTCATAATGAAATTTCCATTTAATTTCCACTGAGACGATCGTAAGCCACTGCGGCATACTATTCCTTCCTCATGCGATATCTACAGCAGGTATGTGCACCGGTATCCAGGATTCATCAATGCAGCGTGTCTCATTCCAACGCGCGATAAAATATGTTTTCCAGCCATAGCCTCCATTTCCATCGAAACGAGACGATATTTCCGATTTCGCTCTTCAATATTGCTTGTTGCCTTTTTTTCGGCAATTTCCGCGTGAGGATAATATCGGGATTCACTTTAGTCGCGGCGACGCCTCCGGGATAGAATAGGATGTCTGCGATCAGGAGTAAGGCGAAATAGAAATGGAAGCGTGCGAAACAGGATTCAAGTATTTGAGAAATAAACAAAAAACTATTGAGAAGCGCCGCCAGAGGGAGTTCATTGACGTCTCACTGAAGGCGACGACCACGACACGGCTCGAATCATTCAATTGTTATCCCCACGCCGTTCCTCAGCGATTGAAGCGTGCTCTACGGGAAAACCAGAGTAATTTCGAGCGAGGGGAATGTGGCACCATCTAGCGGAGGCGCCGTTGATTTCTCTCTCACTTGCTGAGTCCCCTAAATTTTGTTTTTCGAACAACTCCCACTATCTGCTTCCGTGGAAACACGCTGTCCATTTATTATTTCATTAATTCCAATCCGTCCTGTCAGGAGTGGGGAGGGAGGAATTAATCAGCGTTCACGGACAAGCAGACCATGAATCCATCGAAATCGCATATTAAAAATTTAAAAATACCTTCGATTCAGCGAAATTCTGTTTTGTAATTTCGGATTTATCGGGTTTTTGGAAACGCGATGGCTGGATTTTCAGAGGCACGGTGCTTTTTCCACGAATGTAGGAAGAATAATGGATGTAGAAGGAGTGCCAGTTTCAAGAAGACGCTTCTCTGAATGCCTTAAGATTAAATTATGCTCTCCCATGGAGCAAGTCTATATAATACAAAATGATGGCTAGATACATAACCAAAGTTCTTGCACTTTTTTATATCCTATTTCGTACAGTATGCAATTCAGTCCTTCATGGAAACTAAGCTTTTTCCTTATCCTGGCGGGATATTTTATTTATCTTGATTACATATCAAAATTTATCAGCATTCAAACAAGCATAGAGTTAATATCAGATACATTATTCATTCCGCAATCACTACACTTTAGGTAGGCTACACTTTATTGTGATAAAACGACCATATATCAAATTGCACTCACTGGTGATTTCTCTGCTTATTCTCTGTATCCTCAATAACGAGGCTTTATATGAAAGATAACAAATTTAACCTTGATAAAACGACAGGCACGGCACAACTTCTCAGTGATACTTTTGACCGTATCAACTGTGCATTCAATTTTATTTTCCCCATCCGTGGGGAAAAATCCATCTTATACTCTATCTAGATCGATTGGGCAGCTGAAAGTTTCAAGTTCAGAACAAGAGTTTAGAGCAACTTGAAGAATGACAATCTGTATAGACTCAACTTCATTGACAGGCAATTATATGCTACAGCGGAAAATATAATTGACATATAACGATTTGATAAATACGCAGTTCTGTTCCTAATATCTCTCCTTGCCTTTTTGCTATTGTAGTTGACAATACCAGCTATTCAAGGGGAAACAGTTACCGGGGAAAACCCTGCCGGCAATAATGTGCTCAGTCACAAACTGCTTACAGACATTCCTAAGTCACAGTAAGTTAATTTAAACTCAGTCGTAGAACCCACAAATTGTTCTTCTCAGAAACTAGGTTCTCTTAGTGAAGTTGAGGAGTTTCAAATGGAATACACCTCTAATGACAATTCAAGGAATTAAATATTATCAATAGGAATGTCTAAAAGCCAAGTAATTTTATTTTCTGCATAATTCCACCTGTAATTCATCAAATTTTAACCCAGCTCGAATATAGCAAAATTGAGGTGAAGTTTAAATTTAATTTTGAAACTCCCTGAAACTTTTTGGAACTTAGAAAAAAATTTTGAAATTCTATCACTGAAGATGTATAGTGAAAAAATACTCATCCCATTAATAGAGTTTGTGACATCGGAAATAATCTACAAGATGAAACAATGATGATTAGTATACCGATTGAAATTTGAACTGCTACGGAATAGGGGCTTAAAAAATTTGATTTTAGGAAAATTTATTGGAGAATAAAAACTGCGACGAGGAAAAAAGTGAACAACAAATAACTCGGGGAAACCAAATCCAAAGACCATGAAGGAGGCAGCCAGCAGGGAAAATACATTTAACGTGGCTAATAATAACGTACATCCAAGCAGAATTGCATGCAATAAATGGAAAATAAATATCAACGAAAGCCATACCAATAAATATCAATGAATAATCAAAAGTATGCATCCAGATGTAGGCTTTACTATTCCCCATACATTACCATTCTTTTCCAAGCTTTTTCCTCAGTGTGAGAAAATTTCCTTTCCCACTCGTCGATTGCCTTTGTACGCGACGAATTTAACGTGCTGCATAAGGTGTTACTATGAAGTTTGAGATAAGTAAATACAATGGTATTCTTCTTCTTCTACAAAAATAAATTATAATTATCCGCATTTGCCGTGTGATGCTGTATATACAGTGTGTCCCATAAGTGTCCCAAAAATGTTTTTCAACAAATGTTTTATTCAAAATAGTCTCCATTAGAAGTAATACACATGTTGGCACAATCTTTCAGCCTTTCAAAAACTCCTCTTTTGAAATACTGTTTAACTTTATTGTCACGGCTTCTTGTATCTCGTCTATCGACGCAAATTGGTTGCCTTTTAAGTCCATCTTTAATTTGGGGAGCAGAAAGTAGTCATGGGGACTCAAATCAGGCAAGTACGGTGGGTGTATGAGCACAGGAACAATTTTTTTGGCCAAAAATTGAGTTTTAATCGCCGCAGTATGCACTGGTGCGTTATCGTGCAAGAGGAAAAAAGAGCGATCTCTCCACAACTCGGGTCTAACACGCGCAATTCTTTTGCAAAGGCGATCCAGCACTTGTTGGTAGACTGAAGAATTCACCGTAGTACCTTGAGGGACAAAGTTGATGTGGACTTCAGCGATGTTTGCGTTACTCTTCGTGACGCATGGCCATTTGCTCCTTTCATCATCTTCAATCGACTCTCTACCCTCCACAAAAAGGTTACACCACCGAAAAACAGTAGCACGAGACATAATAGATCCACCATTAGCCAATTTTAGCATTCGAACGTTTCCGTCGCACTTTTACCAGCTTTAAAGCCAAATTTAATCGCAAAATGTTGTTCGTTATTTTCATTCATCGTGAAATTATGACAGCGACCACTTTGATACTACCACGCGAACTGAACAGCTGCATGAACTCCGATAGACTTGAAACTTTGTATGGATGGGAGAAAAAGGTTGTAGTAACTAGTTGCCAAAATTTCATGAAGAAGGCGCTAGTAGTACCGATTTTATAGCCAGTCTTAAAACTGTGTACATACTGAGTGTTCGTCGTTAAGGAAAGAGAAGAAAAATACGCAAAATAATACAAGCTCGAGATCGAACCGGTATCAACAGCCACAGCCTCGGGCGAGAGTGAAAGTTCACGGAATCGGCTGGGGTACTGCGATGTGGAAGGCAATGGAGAAACCACTACATTAGTCTCCTTAGAAGATTCAGCCCTGCATTATAGCTATATTTGTCGTGATGACACTCCTCCCAGTAAGATATTCAGGAGGTAAAATAGTCCCCCAGTCGGACCTCAGGGTGGGGACAACTGGGAAGGCTACATCAGTCAGAAAGGATAAGACCACCAGGTCTATTGCATCGCAAAGAGAGAGCTGAGTCACTTCCAATAGGTAGTGATAGTTTTTCATAATGGACTAGGGAAATAAACAGTAAAATTACTTGACTGGACTGCATCAAAAACTGGCAAACTTACTGCAAAAAGAATTTCATTAGAATGCCTTTTTAATTAGTGATTATGTATAAATTTTCCCACAGAATGAACTTATTCCATATATCTGCCGATACGATGAATCCAATGAATATAGAATAAATACCCTCGCCTCATCAAATTTTACTTCGGGAGCTCGATGCTTGACAAATGATATTCTCTAAGCGTCTTACTTCATTGTCAATCTACAGCGGGTGATAGCAATTACGAAGGTTTTGATCATAAATCTTGGAAAACATAAAGGATCTGAGCTTACTCCCAATTATCATCGCCTCAGAATCAAAACACATTCAAACAATTCGTTTAAATGATTCAAACAACTCTATTCAATGATTATGATTCGTATCGAATGCTGTTATTAAATTTATTAAGGTTATCGAGAAAGTTTTAGCATACCCGACTGGTATGCCACAAAAAGGAATTTTGTATAATAATAAAGAAAAGTATTCTCAGTATAATTAAGCTCTTCCACATATCTGCCTGAGCTACTCATCAAAAAAGGGTTGAATAAATAACCCATTAACTTTTTTACGATGTATCCAACGCGAAGCCCACTACTGAACCCAAGGCGGTAAATCAATAAACAGAACGTAAAAATGAAAATAAATCAGATACATTCCTCAAATGAAAACCCATATAAAATTTGGTTGATAGATTTCTTTTTGGCGCAGAACGGAGGAAGTACCAGCAATTTTTCATTATTTTTTTAAGGATTCTTTTTGGTCCATAATTGCCAAAAAAATGAGTACACGGAGCAAGATGCAAGGCTTCTGAAGCTTCTGAGCTATTATTCAAATGGCAGGCTGCTGGACAATTCTGTTTCCCCATATCAATCAATCTTCAACAGTTCCAGTTCTGACTGCATTTTAAGTTTCCACGCTCCGTAAAGCAAAATAGGAGGGCATTATTGTGCATTTGGTGCAAGGAGGAGAATCTCTCCTGGTAGATTTCATATGAGTTGTAGGAAATAAACGAAAGCAGGTGAGACTTTTCGTTTACGAGAGTGAAAGTATAATATTTTCCGAGAAAGATTTTGGATGTCTGCTTAACCAGTATTTTCGGAAATGGTTACTCGTATTTGATGTTCAGCTACAAGAAAAAAATTACGACGGAATTTTTTAGGGTTAAGTTTGTTAGGAATATATTGTTCCAAAGCATTAATGGTTTACACTGTAAGATCATTCATAGGATGCTATAGCTTTAGGTAGCCCATGAAGGAATTCACTTAGACTAATCCTACCATCATGAAAAATTTATTAAAAATCAAATTTTAAAGAAATTAAAATTAATTAAGTGAAATGATTGAATTAAGTAAGTGAAAGTAAAATTAATTAAGAGCCATTTTCCATTGTAGGTCCATTTAATCAAATAACTAACCTCGTGAAATAAGAGTACCTTTAATATGGATGCATGAAAAAAAATGTGAAAATGATTTTAACAGGACAGGAGCGTCTGCGTTACTGATAAAAGTAATATCCGAATATGCGACGGTTTTGGCAAAACCCTGGTCTTGTTTTTGCATCCAGCATGGGCAAAGAAATCTGTGCAGAAGTCTCATTATACTATGAGTAAATAGCGAAAAAGGTACGATCAAGCCAGGCACTGCTGATTCCTCAATTTCACGTCCCGTACGAAGGAGGAAGTAATGCAATTGGTCTGCTCTCCAGTTAGCTTACAAGTAGGGAACAGGAATCCGCCACTAACCACCACCACCATGATTCCACCACTTCGCCATTACCATGGTTTAAACCCAGTCCCTCGGGATGGAAAGCAATTGAAACCTCATGAAGCCAAATCTGCCTATGACAAAAAATGTTTTCAGATAGCTTTGATTTCATAAATTCGTTTCCTGCATCACGGCCATATTTTATTTCGTGAACAGCGGGCGTGAGTCGATTTGCCGATATTTTTATCGAGATTTTTATGAAGTCGTAAAAGAGACGATTTTTATAAATTTAGTAATTTAATTTTAAGAAGTTGCAAGAAGAATAAATTTAGGATAGTTCTCTATATGTATGATGAATAAATATCGTCCAGCTTCTCATTTTTAACCCATAGCACAGTATAAATATTTGAATTGTTTAATTTATTTGCTCAAGGTTATAAACTGTAGGCACCTAAAAAACTAAAGGGTTTTCAGAACTTTTTAAAATAAAACTTGTGGTACCAAACAAATTTATTGCTCGAAATCGTTGAGAAAACATAGAAACAATCGCAAACTGCGCGTCGGAAGTTGATCGTTTTTTTTCAAATGTCTCTCGTAAGCACACTGCTGTACCAGATGACTACCGATTTGAAAACTGAGTCAATTTTCTGGCAAATATTTGGAAAAGTAGTTCGTAGCGCGGGTGATTCTGAGGTGGTATTATTAGAAAGATGAGACCTGTTTATTCAAATGAGGATGAATTCATTGAAATTTCATGCAAAGCGACTGCTCGCTCAAACTTCCGCATACTCCGCGAAGTCCCCGTCGTGCGAATTCGAAAAAATAGCGCCTGGTGAGCTGAGAGCTTCGCGCCAAGGGAATTCGCGATCGATAAAATTACACACACAAACTCGCGGCATTCCTTCTCTTTCATTGCGGACTCCCGACACTCCATCCTGGTCCTCCATTCACACCCGTCGTCCCATTCCTACCCCTCTCCTCCTGCTTCCCCTCCCCCACATCCCGCCCCGTTTACGCATAGTCCATTCACGCAGGCTACGCCCTCCTCGCACCGTTCTCACCCATCCCGCCCCGCCCTCCTAGGGGTCTTCACCTCTTTACTCCCACCCCACCCGTGTCTCTCCTTGTCCACCCCTCTTCCTTCCCCTATCCCGCTGAAGCTCTCGCTTCCCATCATTCCCTACTGGGGAAAACTCCCTCCTAGTTTCCACGACCCAACCTCTTTCCCTAGATGATGGAGCATCCGGCATAAGCCGAGGAAGTGGTCTCAGTAGTCGCCGCGTTCATCATTCATAATCTATGGGGCATCATGCCCACGTACTAACGCACTACTGCTCTATTTAGCTCCCAAAACTTTTTTATTCATCATAACTTTTCAATACTAGGATAATTTTCCAGCTAACGTAGAAGGAAGACATTAAAAATCCTCAAGATTTCTTTAACCGCAAGTCATTTCTTCATCAAATAAAGTCTTTATTCATCTCGTCGTCAGTATTTTTACCTCCCACTTTTACTTCTTCTCCTTCCAAAATTCTACTAATTACTCATTCCCCATCAATTGTATTATTCGGGCTGCTGTTGGGCCACATGATATGTCTAGTAAGTTTACACACGGAATATTCAATAATCATGATTTCTTCCAAACTCTTAGTAGGATATCTTCCATAACACTTTTGATTACCATAGTAATAATAGCAGAATTTAATAATCACAGCGGTAACGCTTTCACAAAAAGTAAAATACAAGTTACAGATACGTTAAAATGGAAGCAGAAAATGAAATACTCAGGATATTCGTACATTTGAGACCCTATCAAACCCCAGTATTTCTATCTTAGTCTCGGCGTGAGTTCTACTCTTCTTTATCCCGTCCATAAACCCTATTATTTTTCCTATTCCCCTCTCTTCTTAACCAGCGCCCTTCCCTCTATTACTTCAGTAACCTTCCCTCTCTCATTACGTTTCCCAACCGCCAATTCTTCTTCCATCTGTTCTGTTTCAGAAGCTCCATTTCCTCAGGATACGAAAATAATTTGCTATCATTATCGTTGGTGTAGATTTTTTTCGATTTTACACATCGTTTTTCATGCATTATCCATTATATCCAACATTGCCTATCTTCTTCCTTCATCTCCCTCTCCTTCATTTGCACTATCTTGCGGGTGATACTTCATTTTTTTCTTTCTTACTATCCTTCTTTTCTTTCGGTATTGCTATATCCACATTTTCAATAATATAATCTATTCCACCTCAGTTCAATTCATGTGCCCACTTCATATTAACTTTCTAAGTATGTATTTGTTCGGTAGAGATAAAGAGTATCTCCAGGATATATTATTATTAAGGGGAAGCAAAGTTAAAGTCAGTCAGATATACCTATAACGTGCTCTCACGATAAATTGAGGCACCTGAACTAATCGACTAACGAGATGCAAAAGGTGGGTCTCTTGATGCAACGTGAGTTGCTAGTGACAGGGATTAACAGATAACTCCACCAATGTGGTTTCATGCACATAGAGGTTAAATATGTTTACTTATGTTTTTAACCGAAGATGCCTCATAATGAGTAAAAAATTACACACTACCGGTAATTCAACGTATCATCGTCTCTTAGAATGTCAACGAAGACGCTCAAGAACTCTTTCCCTCAAGAGTATAAACTTCAAACTGTAGTGCTCATAATGGCAGTAAAAATATTTAACTTTGCATCCCTTGAAAGTATTGGGTAGATTATCCATAAAGTGGAGCAATTCATAGAGAAATATCCGAGCATTGCCTTCTTGCTAACCTTTTTGAAAATTCTAGACAAGATGATCCCACACAGAGTTCCCTAGCAGACCTTCACAACAAAGCGATGTGGGATGACGAGGGTATAACATACAGTTGGAACGAGATAAGAGTCAGTTAAAATCAGAACGAGGCAAATATCCCCCGTAGTCGTAAGGACATGAAGGGCCAATCACGTTTACGACTCTTTTAAACGACTGTGACTGTAAATCTCCTCAATCCGAGTGGAAGTACCTCCCTATACGTTCCACGCTGCCAATTGAGCTGAAAGCTACGTTCAGCTTTATTCCTACCATTTTACCGCTTTCTCTGGCTCCGCATAGTTATAATTCTTTTCCACAATAAACCTACGTCTTTCCCATTACCAGAGAAGCCAAGTTTAAGTGATATCACGAGAAGCTCCTCAAAATGTATTTTATTGGAGGAAATCTACGATATATACCATAAAATAAATCTTCGGAAACTCTCTTTACTTTGTGGAAGACGCATATCCAGCTTTTATGTTGAAGTTCATAGATTTAGAAAATTCCCAATTGAGAAGAAAGCTACGCACAACTTAAGGCTTGCTTTTTGTCACTTTTCCGGCCTCTAGGTAAAAATACAGGGAATTTTCCATCCACTTCAGTGCGTCGCTTACTTAGCAAATCAACGGCGCACATGTTTTCCATTCGGAACCTACAATTTAGCTAGCTCATTCTAAGCAAATCTGGAGCAAAGCTAATGTTTGCCAAGAAATTACGCATCTTCAATAACCGTGTCTACTATTACTATTCATGGTGAGTTTTTGTAAAGGTCATTAGTAAAAATAACTTATACACTCCACTGGTCAGTTCACAGGTCAATTTATTGAACGATCCAGATGATTTTTTTATTTTATTTTATTTATTTTCACTGCCCCGAATACAGCACACTAGGCCATTTTACGTCGGGTGAACAACAGCAACAACGGACGAGACACAGACACCCATGTCCTAGGCAGATAATATTCCACCCAGGCGGGACTCGAACCCACGACCCTCGAGTTAGCGGGCGAGAACTTTATCCCGTCGATGATGCCAGGCATCGAAATCCGGATTCTGCAATAAAGTTATCTGTGAACTGGCCAGTGGAGTGTATAAGTTATTTTTACTGATTTACATAGGACTCCACAAATTTGAACCGAATTTATTTTATTTATTCAGTAAAAGTATGAAACATGCTGAATTTATATTATTTTATTTCTTTGCGGTAAAATCCTTGCGTTTTTAAGAACAAATTTCGATCAAATTCGATGTCCACTCACATAACATTCTGCTTTTTCAATTATGAACCAATATAATGTTACCTGCTGGCAGGCAATCGGGCGTTTCACCTGCACTTACCGTCACATTTATCTTTGACAAGGTGCACTTAAATGCGTTAATGTATACAAATCTGCGATCAATTTGACACATAAAATCATTTCAGCATACTTCGATTCGGCATATCTCGCTTTTTATTTTAATTTATACATGATAATAATTTTTAGAAAAATGAAATAATATTTAGTCAAAAAGCTTATGCCTGGGATAATCAAGTATCAACATGTATTTTGGAATTACATTTTTTCAATTAACATATTTTTTTAAATTTACATTCCAACGATTTCTAAATGGTAGCCCAAACAATCTGTATGTTCTTTATATTGAGGTCCTTCACCATGGCCATTGTGGTGCCGGAGTTGGAATTTTTAATATATATTTCTGATGTAGATAAACAAAGTGAAATATAACAATAGCACCGATAGTAAAGCTTAGAACAGAGAACTCATCATCATCCAATTCTTGGTCATGCTTGCGAAGATTCATTTGTCTGTCAAGGTTCTAATTAAATCGAAGAAATCCATGATATCAGAATAATAATCGTCTAATAGGCGTGACTAATTTTTCGGGATGTCCTTCGCGTCGAATCACCTTTGTACGACAGTTTTTCCGGCGTTTCTGCAGGCGTCTTCAGGTTTGAAGTTATTTAAAAACTGAAGAGGCCTGCAGAAACGCCGGCGAAACTGTCGTACGAAGATTAAATTGACGCGGAGGATATCCCGGAAAATTATCTATGCCAACTCCACCACTCCACGGAAGCCTTCATCAGTATTTAATTACCGTCGACGTCACTTTTAGCGTTAAACGAACGCTTAAGCATAATTTTTGTGAAAGTGGTTACCTATTCAAAAAGAGCTGAAAATTGAGATGACATCCACAACTTTATTGCTGGATTTCTTCCGCTTTTCTTAGCTTTATTCGCGGTTTTCAACGGTTACTCATACAATCGACTTGTCCCGAAATTCGAAGACTCTTTCGAAGCTGTTTGCGAGAAGGGCTCTACTTGACTGGCGGAAATCCGCGAAGTCGCCATAAAACTTTTGAAATCATTCTTGACTGCCAAAGAACGGCCAATACAGATGAGGTTTGAATGAGGCAAACGTTATTCATGACGACAATCGGCCGGTTCCGTCCAGTCAATGGCAGCGCCTCAGTGCTCTTCGCATATTCATATTCCAAAGACCTTAGAAAACACAATTTACTTTTTCGATGCTCACCTCAAAGTTTTATTTGATTTGGGGAATCCACGAAGATGTCATAAAAATCCTCTATATCACTCACAACTATAACCGGCTGTGTGTGGAAGGTTTGACGGCGGTGGAAGCATTTCTCGCTCCCGTACTATGAACTGGTTTAGCAAAACGCTGCATCTCGGTCTTTAAACGTTGAGAGCTCCATATTTATTTGACAGGGTTAGGTCTTACGGATATTTTTTGCCTGTATGAATCACCAAAAGGCTTGAGGTACGACCCTACCGATAACAGCAAAAATAATGCAAAATGCTATGCAGTATGGAACTTCTCATTCACAAATATTCCCATAAACAAATGCTATTTCCTGACTAACTTTTCTTGCTCAGAGTTCATCTACATCTACATATTACCCTACAAGCCACCTCAAGGGTGTATGGCAGGGGAAATATTGACATTGAAAAAATGATAGCATTGCCATAGGCCAGTAACGACAAAACAATCAATTATAAATGCCGTGGTTATTTTGAGATAAAAAGTAGACAGTCTATAAATTGGAGACATAATGCCTAATCATCACATCTAACTAGGCACGACCTCAGTTCTTGATTCAACGCAACTTTAAGTACGAATACTAGTTCATTTTAGATTTTTTCTATTTGGTATAATTTTAATTGACTCGCAGGCGAGAGAAAAAATAACGCCAAGAGTTGGAAGTGATCACCAGCGTGTCCTAAAAGTGAGTATACGTAGATTAACTTTGGCAACGGCGTATTAAACAACAAGGCCCATAATATTAAACTTATGGCAAGGAAGCACTACACTCACACATTCCAGTATTCCCACATACCTACAGTTTTTCTTTCTCCCCCCCTTCCTCCCCCCCAGAATTCACGGTAAATACACCCTCGACCGCACGACGACAGTGTAGGTAGGCACACAGATAAAACGATCGAAACGGGCATTTCACGTGGAATCGGATACAGCCCACATCGCTTGCCCGCAAAACAATGCTATGTCTCCTCAACTCGCTCCAGCCCGCACACCCACGCCTTTCACGCGCTGAGCCAAGGGATGAGGCCTACTCACCCACCCACCCCACTCCCACCCATCTCCCAACCCCTTCCCCTATCCCCCGCGTTGCCATGACAACGGGTCGGGCTAAAACGATGTTGAGGGAGGTTCCGTGCCATTGAGATGCGAGAGCAAGCGAGCTCCAGCCGAGAGAGCTGGTGGATGAGAGGAGGAAGGAGGAAGTTTTTTGAGGGTTGCCATGGGAGACGGAGAGGGGAGGGAGGGGAATGAGATAGGAGGAGGGGGAGGGGTGGGGGATGAGCAATGCGGCAGGAAGAGGCTATACGGCTATATGGTACGGCTATATTGAGGGGGGTTAGGACACTGGGATGTGGAAGTGTGGGAAGCGAAAATGTATCCCCATTCGGAACTGTGCGGTATTCAAGGTAGTTTGAGCGAAATATCATATTACCTAGAAATCATTGAATTTGGTATCATTTTAAAGAAAAATATATCTTTCTTCCATTGACACCAAAAATTTAACCCCTTACTGCATTACTTTTCGAGATATTTGCCAGAGAATACCAGCCCTTTTATATGGTAAATGGTACGAGTATGCACTCCAGAGAGACTATATGTCATAAATGAGGCATTTCCAACACTTCATCTACATCTACATCTACGTAATACCCTGAGAGCCACCACGAGGGTGTGTGGCAGGGGGTTAAGATCACCAAACATGCACTATTGACATGCAACTAGGATATTTAATGAAGGCACGCTAGATAATAGGGTCACATGGTTAGTATCTACATAATAAGAAAGGGGTTTTGGTTGTTATTACATGCATCATGCACTACAGACTACTCTAACTATATTTCACCCACCTATCCCTTTGCTACGCTGCCTATTGTTCTCTCTTATAGTACGCGGGAAAAATGATATTTTAAATCTATCGGTACGACAATCTATCTCTCTAATCTTGTTAATATGATCAAACCTAGCATAATACGCAGGGGTTCTCAATATATATCTAACGTCATCTGTGAACAAATCGGTTTCGAATTTATTTAAAAGATTTAACCTAAATTTTAAATTTTTAAACACTTAGATGTCGTCAAAAAATCAGTGGTGTACTTTGTGTGTTTTCTTAAGTATTTTTTAAAATTAATCATATTGTCACTGTAGTAAATTCTTCGGGATCACAGTAAACCTTCCGTTTTGATGGAGTTTCAAACGTACCACGTGAAAAAAATTAGTCAAGTTAAAGATTTTAGACATTTTTATTTAATCACTTAAGATTTCTGTCATGGAAAACTATATTATTGCACCATTAATAATGCTATATTTAATTTGTCTGTCTCACAGCTGGTGAAATAAAAACGTATAATTCGAATATGGTCTCTATTATAATTAGGGAACTATATCGCTCGCACTACCGTAAGGTATTCTGAGCGAAATATCATTCATTTTTACTTAGAAAACACTGAATTTGGTCTCATTATAATGAAAAATGTCTCACCCTTCCAAAGATTCTAAAATATCAGACCATCACTACACTAACATCCGAGATATTTTTTCAAAACATACCCACCATTTAACATGGGAAATCGTACGTGTATGCACTACAGAGGGAAAATTTATAAAATGAGGAATTTCTAGCATTTATATCTCGTCAGAAAACTAACAGTGTGTAGTTTGTATGCTTTATCAACCATTTTTGAAAATAAATCATATTGTCACCGCATAAATTTTTCAGGATCATAAAAAAGTATTCCGTTGTGAAGGAGATTTAATCGTACCGCGCGAAAAACTGAGTCAACTTAAGGACTTATATAGATATTTTTAATTAACTTATTATAATTTCAGTCGTGTAAAAGTATACTATTGCACAATTAATAATACGGTATATACTTCCTTCCTACAACTGCTGATTAAAATGTATAGTTCGAATATGATCTCCATCATAAGTAGGAAATTCTCTCTCAAACTACCCGAAGGTGGCTGGTACAATTTTTATGCCTACGCACGGGGTTTCGTGAAAATTTATACAAGTCTTGCCTTTACATTTATACAAGATTGGATTGAATATTTGAAGAGGCGACAGTTAAGATTATTTTCGCCATAGGGAAAGGTAAGATAAGAAGGGTGGATAGAAACCCGGAGTCGGCATTAGCCTGCTCTTAACGAAAGGCGCCAAAGGGACCACGGTTTAACGTCTCATCCGACAGGAGGACGGTACTTGAAATAACCTCCACAAGATACTCAAGTAGCCATATATGTAATCAGCCGTATATGCTTCTCATGGAAATTAACCCCTACTTATTGAATCGTTGTACTTGGCTACGCGCCGCGTCAATTCATTTGTAAGCACACTTAAAGGTTCGAGATTCTGTATACTTTGCGAGAAACTTATGATTCTTATTATATTTTTCCTGAAAATATTGCTTTTACTGCAGTCAGGTTTCACTTTATAGCCTCGATTTTACAGTATGTCAGCCATTTATCCAGTATTTTCCGTTTATAACTAGAAATAATACGCAATTAATAAATAATTGTGTGTTATAACTGGTTGTCAGAATTTTTATATAGATTTACTTATTGTTTTTAACAGTAATTACTTAAATAAATCGAAAATTACAATCAAAATTCATTATAATTCATACTCAATTTTGAAGTCATTTACTTAATTAAGAGGAGTAAATGCAGTCATATGTAGGAAAAATACTCTCTGCGTCCGTAGCTCTTGTAGTGAAAAGGGTACAGCAAGGTAAGTCTTTTAGACTTTGCCCACTTAGCAGGCGTGTCCATGTTTTTCATAACTCAATGCCGAATTCCATCTTTGACATTTAAACGCAACTTCAAACGCGTGCAACGGCCGTAAATATCGGATTTCACCGCATCTGCCTCGCTCCGAGTCTCTTGAAAAAAGATCTCGTGTTCGCCGTGCTTTGGAACTTTGAAAGAACTTCCTGCAGCCATCGCTTGCATCAGGAGAGCGTTCTTCTTCTGGGCCTCGGATTTCAATGAAATTGCAACTGAGAGGACGGCAAAAAAAATAACATTCTTCTTTCATGCGCGGCCTGGGGAAAATTTAACGCAGCGCTTTCTGCAGGTCAACACGCAAACTTTTCAGTGCATCCTTTAAACGTAGGCAGAGGATCCTGAGCTGGATCAAGGGAGGGAAGCGTTATTAGGTTATATGCCAACAAGTCATTGGAAGCGGTGTCTCACATTAATTATGACAACCGCATCAAAATTCCTACTTAGGTCTACCGCATTTGAATTGAGTGTTACACTTATATTGGCCATAACCACCTAAACATCTTTACTTGATACAGGAAAATCCCTCTAAAAACGTCCATTTCATTCCAATTTTCCATAAACACACATTTTTTAAAGAATGAAGAAACGTTATGGACACCACACCCAGCTATAAGATCCACTGCCTAAACGATAATCATAAATCTCTTTAAAGTTCTTCTTATGGTTTCATTTGTATTTTTTTCACAGGGTGACACTAAACATAAAACATATAGAAAGCAAACTCACGAGTTTAAAATTTTTGATGGGTCGCCCGCACCTTCATCAGTGATAGAAACTTCTATCACTGATGAAGGTGCGGGCGACCCACCGAAAATTTTAAACTCGTGAGTTTGCTTTCTATATGTTTTATGTTTAGTGTCACCCTGTGACGAAGTTTTATATTGTTTGCCACGTTCGTGGAATATTTGCAAGAACTATATATATATATATATATATATATATATATATATATATATATATATATATATATATATATATATATATATATATATATATATATATATATATATATATTATAAAATATATAAATATTTATATAAAAATAATTAATAAATAATTAATTTCAAAATTTTACTTCAATAGTTAGATAAAAGAAACAAAAGATACGAAACATATGAGACACAGCATTAAAGAAACTAGTTTTTCTTAAACGTATAATAGGAAGGAGCTCGGATGAAAAAGTCAAAGAGAGATGCTACTCCGCTCTGGCTAGGCCACACCTCGAATATTCCACGAGCATTGGGACCCTGGTCATAAAGATTTCACCACAAAAATTAGAAAATACAAAGAAATACAGCGTGCTTCGTTAAAAACTGGTACGAACGTACATATAGTGTCTCACAATTTTTACAGGGATAAAGGTGGGAGCCGGAGGTTACACGCAAAGCTTAGGTTGCTTGAGAAATTCAGAACTGGTGTGTTTTAGAGCGACACAGAGAATATTATCATGACTCCTCGCTACATCTCTAGGTCTGACAGATGCGATAAAATAAGAGAAATACACTGCCGATAAGATAGGTCCAAAAACTCGTTCTCTCCGGTAACAATAAGCGATCACAATAAAAATTAAGCTCCACTAAATACACTCCTATAATACGTGTCACCATTTCATCTCCCAAAACCTTACATCTTTACACGGCTTGTGACCTAACACCCCCTGCCGCACGCCCATGAGTTGGCTCGCAGGGTATTATGTAGATGTAGATTTGAATCGTTCTAGCAACCATTATATTGCCCTAAGTGACCCTCAAAGTGATCGTTAATTGCAAGAGGAGATTAGCTTCCATCATATTGTTTCCATTGGCTCAGTTTCTAGGAGTACGTCAAAAAAAATCATTTATCACTTGCGGGGTTGGTTAAGTAAGAATATCTCCTCGTTTCTCAAATTAATTTATTACGGTCTTGATGCAATGCACGTTAAAATCTCCGTCCAACCCCTAGGTACATCAACATCCTATTTATCTACACATCAACAGGCCTCCTAGGCACCAACATAAAATAATGGCACCATAACGAGTCGCCACAAACTAAAAAAATTTAATTGCTACTCAAAATAGGTAGCAATAATGATACAGCCGCCAACTAAGAGTATTCAGAAAATACTGAATGGCATTGGATTTTTAAAGCATCGTATAAATGGAACATAGTCACAGTCAAAGCCTGAGGTCCAATTCCAAATTGGTGAGTGAGGCACGAAGACGAGTCAAGGGAGGCCGAATAAGGAAACTAATGATTCCATCTGGATTGAATGAGGAAATGAATTGAAGGGAGGGTGGTTGTTGGAACAGAACTCTTAAGCCGTTGGTACGGCAACACTCCCGGGGAAGGAGCCCAAGAGATTGCCATTCCTTCCAGATCAATGCTCGAATAAATTAAAGCAAACACTGATTCCCTCGCGACAGAAGGGATGAGAAAGAAAGAGATGATCTGAGCGGCAGGCGAAGCTCGTGGATCTTCATTTAACAGCACTCGATGTCTAAAGAAGATTGCTCCGGACTAGTTGAGCTGGACAACTTCAAAGACAAAGGTTTAAGAATTGCGTAGCATTAATATTCATTGGAGTGCTCGGAAGAAGAGAGATTCTACAAATATGCCTCCGTATGAAAAGGGAAGAGGCACTCATTTACTTCATCAATTAACCAGGTAGAATAAACAGTGATCCTTCAGATGTCAATGTCATCAAACAATCCTGATCACAAATGATTAGATAAGCTAGGCACAAAAACGAATTTAAACGTTCAAACAGCAACGAAGTCAGAAAGTAAAATGAAGAAGAACTTAGGTTTTTAAATACCGCTAACAATCAAACTTACGTAAGAGCTGAAGCACCGAGAAAATTTACTCATTAATGGCGCAAGGCTTTTATTATCTATTCGTAACAGAATCCTATATGAAGCAAGAGATAATTAATAAACTGAGATATAAAAAAACTATGAAAATTAGGGCATTTGTGATAACTAACTCATTGTCAAAGGTCATGTAGTTATAACGATTCATCCACTCATTGGTTGTTCAATCCTAAGGTTGGTTGACTGCAGCCCTCCACCCTCCCCTATGTAGCGCTAGATCCCTTACCGCCTGGTACCTCTTCTATGCACTTTCTTCTTTATATGGTCCATGAACTTATTCCTGGGTCTTCTTTCTCTGGGAACTTTTCCCTCTAATTTACCTCCAGTTATGTTCCTCACGAACCCATTATGCCTCAGGGTACGACCAATCCATCTAGTTCTTCTTTTCTGTATGGCGTTTCATATGGTCATTTCCTCTTCTTCTCTTCTGTAAGCCTCGTCATTTTATTTGTTGTACGTTTACTTCATCTTCAGAATCCTCCTCCAGCAGCATATTTTGATGGCTTCTAGTCTGATTCTGGTCAGCTTTTCCGATGGTCCATGCTTCCGATCCACAGAGTGCTACGCTCCACACGAATGTTTTCGCACACTCTTTCCTGGTTTTTAGTCCTATCTTCTTTGAGCACAGCAGTTGTCTTTTTCCCATGAAAACCTTCTTAGCTTAGGCTATTTTACCCTTGATGTCCGTTGTTTATAATCACATAGTGAGAATATATCATAATGAAATGTCATTAGCATACTGATGTTACATTATGATAATTCTTCATTTTACCAATGCAGAACTCCATCGGTTGCGGTTAGCTATCTTTCATAACTTTTACATCGATATAAATCATATTCTCTCATGCGTTTACATATTGAAACAGTAGAAAAACCTTAAAAATTACATCACAGTAATGGTAGAGGACACGGAAGCACGTTAAGTATTCGAAAAATAGATTCTATTATACCTAATTACTTGTAAAAATAGATAATGGTGTTGATGCAGAGTTTTTTAATACAATTTTATGAAAACTAGATTGACATTTGCAAAGTCTTTCAAAATGAAACCGGCCAGGGCTAACATATAATAGAACAGAATAAACCTTTATCATACTCTGGGGCAGGTCATCTAGGGCAACAATAAGATACAAAGTTGCGAGGTAATTTACAAATTAATTAATGAATTTTTTCAAACCAGAAAATAAATAGAGCTTAATTACAAAGAAAAGTAAAGACAAAAACAACTACCCTCAGTTAAAGGCAATAGTATATGTGTTACAATTGAATCTCAAGATAGGTATAGAAATAATACAAGATAATCGAAGGGTAACAATCCGTAATGCTACAATATGTATGAGGT
The DNA here is from genome assembly GCA_963169105.1 of Ceriagrion tenellum. Classification (NCBI taxonomy): domain Eukaryota; kingdom Metazoa; phylum Arthropoda; class Insecta; order Odonata; family Coenagrionidae; genus Ceriagrion; species Ceriagrion tenellum. The sequence goes on from OY720639.1 coordinate 108,745,633, forward strand.
TTGAAAAAAACATTTTATACAGTTAAAATAGAAAACATGAATGGACCATTAAAAAAAAAACAATTTTTGTGTAGATAAACTTAGTAATGATAATTTAATACTGAAAAGGCTAAAATATTCAGGAAAAAATTCTTTAAATAAAATTCCATACTATTTAGATTGAAAAGTTGCCAACGAGTGAGATTTCCCCAAATCAATAGGAATAGAATCCCAGAGCTGTGAGGCGACCATGACAATCGACTTGTGAAAGATAGTGGCTCGGTGGGTCGGAAGTAGGTTACTAGGCTCTGTTATTGTAAACATTGCATGATTAGTGATTATTTTAGGAAATATATCAATTAGGTAGGAAGGTTCGTTGCTGGAAAAAATAGAAAAAACATATTGAGGCAGAAAAACATGATAACACGAGAATGGCATCTTCTTCCCCATCATTTTGGAACGTCACGAAGCATATAGCTGTCTCAAATAACCCGCTCAACATCATTTTTCTACGAGTATCAATTTTCTTCCACGTGATTACCTAAGCTGGCACTCTAGAACGTATTTTAAGGGGATTAGAAAAAGAGAAGACACTTGAATAATGAAACCCTCCTGACGGAAATTGATGGATCGAGCTACATCGATATTAAGGATCCTTAGCAAAATCTTCTTTCATTTACTTATGATCGGTGATGCTCTTTCGTTGAGTTTTACCACTAATGGCTTCATTTCCCATAAGTCAAATTTTCATTTACTTATATGCTCAACATATAAATATTTACATGTTTAAAGAATATTCATTTCCGCATTAACATATGATGTTTATGTTTCACCGTCAGCACTTTCACGCGGTTCTGTCGTAAAATAAAAAAAAAACATAACACTGATTCATGAACATACGGGCATTAATAAACGCGTAAATAAGACTTTAACTTCACTTTCCGTCAATCCAATGTTAACTATGAATCACTTCCATATAATACTTTTCCAGCGAAATTGAACTTCCGTTTACCTTTATGATATCAGGACCTTTCAATTCATCTCATTGATAGATTTCGATTACTGCGATGGGATTGATAGACTGAAGTGTCCAGAATCGAAATGATTATCGCAGGACATTATACTCTGGTTGATTGTGTATCGAATTTCTCACTCAATTAAAAGTCCATGCCTCATTCTTAGAGAGCATCAATTTTGCTTTCAGAAGTAACATCACCTGACATCTAAGAGCGAACTTTAAGAATCAAAAATCTGATAAGAATGGGAACAGAGGGCGCGAAAAAGCATACCAGTTCACGCGCCAGAGTTCCTGGAAGCTTTGAGAAAGGCGCGGGAGGAAGAAACGTTTTCCCTCGTTCTCCCGCCGATAAGTTACACGAAAAATTGCTTCTGAATAGGGAAGAAATTTGCCGCAGCCATGCAGCGTTATGTACCACGGTGACAGGTGACACTAAGAAAGGCAGCAATGCTCATCAATGTGTGCCTATATTCTACTTTTCATGGTATTACTTGGTCTAATAACGGGAAATAAGTAATCTTTTCCAATAGCATTCAAGAATATGCACATGACTGAATAGACATAAAAATTTACACTAGAGTTTTCTGGACATGCTTTCAAGACGTTTACAAAATATTCTGAGGGATATTTACATGGACACTTTCCGCACGAAAGTATGCCTACATGTCATGTAGCACTTCCCTGTTTTTTTTAAGATCTACAAGTTACCTTAATAGGTAGAGTCGCCACGATCTATCCGGAATAACAACCATAGAGGCGTACCATTACTTAAAATTTATAGGGCTCCTTTGGTGCAATTGTTATACCTACCATCAAAGTGATTGAGTATCAGAAGTCATCACAGTCAAATGGGTGAAACATTTATACATGATAATCTAAATGGCCTTTCAGGCAATTTTATTAGAACTGATTTAAACATTATTTAACCCAGAGCAAGACTAGCAGGTCCTTGATACTGATGACGGAATTTAGTGTGAATTAAGCCATATTAGATAGTCTCCATGTGTCACTGAATTAGTAAAAGCGAGAAACCATAATTTCCATTCCATGGTTGTACACATTTCATTCAACTTTCAACAAACCAATCATGATGTCTTTCGGGATAGCTTCTGCGTGGAGTCATTTTTATCCCTAAAGCTATCCCGAAAGCCATAATGATTCTAGACCACTCCGCGGACGCTTTCAGAACAACTTAAACCAATCAATGGTAGCCAGCGGACGAAACATATATTAGGACATTTTCATCTCTTTATAATTTCACGTCCAGATATTTAATAATTGCCACCAGTAGGTAACTGCGGCATTGCTTAACAATTGTGAAGGTCGATTATCTACTGTAAAAGCTATCATGACTAGTTGACAGCCATTATATTCTAATGGATGCTCGCAGCACATTATTTCCGCTCATGTTATGAAACCATGTAGCTCATAAACTATAATAGCGATGACGTTCGTTAGCTAAGTTGATGGTTTAGAGTTAAAAAATACTAGATAGTTGTCATGCTAACATATATCTACGAGCTTGCACTGGAAGAAGTATCGTGCTACAGGAACTGATACTAAAGGGAAATATTCAACCTATACATGCGGAATTGTTTCATATCTATCCATTCGTTTAAATTACCTTACCGAGTGCTCAAACAACCATTGGATTTTATTTTTAAGCCATAGTAATAGGAAAATAATTGTATATAAATTTGCAATAAGTTGCCAGCCAAATTTCCGCTTCCTCGTCCTTCATTTGTAGTGCAGCACGATGCTTTATAGACTTATGTGACTAAACTATATGATTCGTGTTCGATGGAGATGTAACGCATTTTGTAATTCACAATGAGAAAATTGCAGCACTTACCTGGCACCTACTGGCATGTTCTGGAGATTCAGACGGAATTGTGTGGGAAGGTAACATCTCTGAGAAATCGCAAAAATAGGAAAATTTCTTAAGTAAAATATTTATTACAACTTGGGAGACATAAATTATTTCATTTGTAGAATTTACCCTTCTATGTGACTCCTCAGTGTGCACTACATGTTAAAAGAATCAGCATGGACGGGCAGCCTAACATCTGCTTCAGATTTTCTCTCCATCATACTTGGAATTTAGTCTTTTTCTTATTTATTTTCATGTTGTAGTCATATTCACTGTAGAGGGGCCATTCACCTGGACTGGGAGTCGATCCCGGGTCCCTCGAATTCGCAAAATCGAGGGGTCTGGGTTCGATTCCTGGTCCGGGCGAGTGATTTTTCCTCTGTGAATTCCACACAATATGTGATCACTAGCGGGTAACTCCGTTGAAATAACTGCGCGGCTAGTTCCGTGGTTCATTGAAAATTGTAGTCATATTCTCATATTTTTTATAATTCTTGAATCGTGAAATTCAACAGCATCAGCTATATACCCTGCTAAAAATTCCTTAGAAGCTGTTCTGTAGAACAAAAGGAATTCTAAAGAAATTGACTCTTTTTCTTCAGAACTAGTTCCTTTTCTAAGGATCTGTACGGAACATGAGATCCTGACTCTACAGAACAAACGTTCTATAGAGTTATTTTCTGCAGAGCAAAATAACTCTTTACAAGCTGTTCTGTAGAACTTCAGCAACTCTACGGAAATATGTTAGGATTCCGTTGACCCAGTTCCTTTTCTAAGGACCTATATGGAGAGTTGTCGGGAATTACACAGAACGTCCTAAGGAATTCTGCTGAACATCCTAAATTATTCTGCAGAACATCCTAAGGCATTCTGCAGAACGTCGTAGAGAAATCCATAAAATGGCGTTTCAGTACTTTAAGGAACATCTACAGAACTTTATAAGAAATTCTGTAGAAGTATTATAAGGAAACTATACAGAATTTTTAGCAGAGTACCCGCGAGAAAACCCCCTAACATCCCCTGCCATACGCCCATGCGGTGGCTGGCAGGGTAGTATGTAGATGAAGATCTGATAAAAATTTAGACGAGATACATCGTACGTGAACCAGCAAATGCCACACCGTTCCTGGAAACGATGAAAAAGAAAGCGGGGAACATTTTTTCCCGCTCTGCCGACAAGTAGGACACAACAAATGACTCATAAAAAAAGGAACGGAATTCACTGCGGCCGGCTTGAGAATGGGGGGGCGCGAGCGTGGCGGGGAGGGAAGGAGTGGTACTTTGTCGAAGGCTTGCCGTGGAAGGGAGAGTTTAGAATGACAAAGAGGAGGAAAAGAGGGGAAACATGAAGAGGTAGGATAAAAATGGGACGGGGATTCAGACGAGAGAACGTGAGCGAAGAGTGGGAGGTAAAGAACGTGAGAGGATAGAGAGAATGAAATGAGGGGGTGGCTGGGAAAAAGAGAGACGGGTTGCTGCCCGCGGGGCGGAGAATGTCCTCTAAAAACTGGGTCAAGGACGTCGCGGGGGCGGGGTCCAGGGGTGGGGATGAAGAACGGGGGCGTCGAGGGTTGGGGGCGGGATGCTGGCCTCTTTTTTTTTCCCCGCGTTGCGGGGGTGCGCGTGCAGAATACCAACGCTGCTGCCACCTCGCGGAGATGTGCCGCGTTAGCGTTTCGGGAGAAAGAATTCGGTTATGGAGAGAAGACGCGTAACTCTTGTGTAATAATTCTACTCTGAGCATGCATACCGCTCGCTTTTGAGATTCTGGGCGTACAGGTGGACGGAAAGAGGTATAAGGAAGGAGGGGAGAACGAACATGGAGGTGAAAGATTAAATGTTTTCCCGGAAATTTTCGTCGTGAAATCTTCCAAGCTTACCAAAAGCCTACGTACTCCGAACAGGTGAAAAGATAGGACCCTGTAGAAAGGAAAATGATTCAGACATGATGTCACTACAGGGGGAATAAATTTGAAAAAATGTATTCCGGGTATACCTGCTTTCCATTAAATGTGCAAATTCTTCCTAGCTTATTTTTTGCCACAAAATCGGCTTCCTTACCTATCATAGGAAAGTCTAGACTTAAGTAGGATGATTATGTGAGGGAAAATGTAGAAATCAAAGGAGCAAAAGGGCCAGGAGCCAGAGCGATGGCTCTTAACGGGACTGATTGGCTCACCCATGCCAAACCCTGACACCCAGCGAGAAAAAAAATTGACTCACAAAAAGACATACTGAGTAACAGTCACTAAATCGACGCACAATTTTTAAGAAAATAAAAGTAAAATAACTCTGGGAAGAGCACCGGCTGACAATGAACTTTAAAGTAAGAAAATATGGCGAACAATAATTTAGCCAACAAAGTACTTCTTTTCATATATGATTGGAACTGGAGAATATATTAAGTAAAAACTAGTAAATCCTTACGTGGAGCGGAATGGGTCGGAAACTTGGGTGCCACAGAGATGGATGAACGCAAACAGAAGGCGTAAGAGATTTAGGCGTGGATTAGAATGGAAAGAGAAAGCAGGTGTGAGAAGAAAGTAAATGAGAAAGTGCAGGATACAGTAAAAGTAGAGCGAAATCTGACTGGAAGATATCAGCGGATGCGGAGAAAGTGGATCAAAGACTAGCTGAACTAAAGCCATTCACTGAAAGTACATTGTAAAGGAAAAGCAAATAAAAAGTCAAAATAAAAAATATCAATATGTAGCGTTGGAATTTTCATTGATGGCGCCTTCGATCTCAGTGATTTCGGCCACTAATTAATAGTTATGTTAACCTAATTTCCATTAGACTCTTTGCCAATTCAATACTGATGTAAAAAGTAATTATATTGATACTGTTATCTCTCTATTCAGTTTTTGTCGTGTTTCCTGCGGCAATCCTCTCATAAGTAGCCCATGACCCTTACTACACCATATCCCAAAAGGAAGTGTGAGTGCAATAACTATGCATTACCTTTTTTATTCTTATGTTATTCAGTCTATAATGAAACTCTGTAGCGTTACATACAAATAAAAATTAGTCAGACTTTCTATGTCATTCATTTATCAATTTGGCAGTACTCGGAACCAAACAAGGTTATAAAAGGGGATAAATCATTTACAAGCAGGGAAATATAGATTTTAGAGAAGGCGGGTATTTTTGACTACACATTAATAAGTTGGAAAACCCTGGCATGTGTCTCAACGTATTATGACTCTAAAACCATGTCTGTAGGGATAGGAAGATGGAGGTAATACAGAGCCTTTTGAGATGTGGGTTTGTGAGCGGGTTGAAAGATGGAGAATATTAGCTGTGCAAGGAGGCCATACGCTGAATATGGGAGGAGAGGATGCTGGGGAAATTGAAAGTGGGCAGAAGAGATAGATGGCGGACATATTGAGAGGTAATGGGATGTTGACAGCCGTGACAGAAGGGAAGATGCTCCCGGTGAAGGAACGTTAGGGCACTCTAAGCGACATGACAGGTTGGAGCGAGAAATGGGAACATGGAAGGAAATTCCTCAACGCAAAAGGCCTTTTATAGGTGAAAAACGTACGAATAATGAAATTTTCTACGTTATGAGGCCAATCTTATGGGACGCTTATTCGAATTAAGGAACAAAATATTTCCTCTACACAGAGCAATCTTCGATATACAGAACTAAATATAAAACTGGGATTACAAGACCATATAGCTTTGCGAAACGTTGGATTAGCAGTGGAATCCATATTTGTTTGCTCTCTCTGATGGGTGAAATGAGTGATAATATCGGAAATTTGATATCGATACTTCGACTTATTTTACAGCTTTTGAATGCTGACTTTCAGAGGATATTTAACTTCATTTCTTTCAAGATGGGCAGAGAATTATATAGCAGAGTGAATTGAAGATTGATTAGTGATAATTAATAGTGCTGTAGAATGGAAAACATAAAGATGAACCCAAAAAGCTTGTTTAAAGGTTGTCATTGTCTGACAAAAAGGGAGAAATGAACGCCTGCGGTGATGGTGGAACAAGGTAGAATTCAAGTTTTTACCTTCAATTGTCAATAGCAATAGTGTCTCAAATACTTATTTTCAACCATTTTTCTAAAGTAATCAAGGGAAGCATTCGATTTAAAAAAGTGGGACTTCTATAAAAGGACTCTAAGAAAACAAAAGAAGGGAATATGACATATAATTTAATGTTAAATTAACCTTTCTTGGAAACTAATATTTTCATAGTTTACCCGATATAATTTTTTCAGTCGCACCCAGTTACTTTTTGCACGTCGCTGATCAGGTATTTCCTTCGCCCTTCCTTCCTTCCTTCGTCATGTCTTCATTTCTATCGCCACCTGTAGTCGTGCAGCGATTCCGTACGACTACTATGCTGAAAAAATTACTCGTGAAGGCACTCTTCATCATTTTCTGTATAATAATAAACTACATTCTTTGATCTCCTCGGATAATTCATCCCAACCGTTGCTTCTTCTGCAGAATTTCAACGCGAAGTTATGTCTAAGATGTCGATGAAGTCTCGTGCATTGATGCCAAACTTAATTTACACCAGATTCATTTTGCGGTAACCTTTAAATAATATTTTGCAGTAAACACTTTATCCACGAACAAATTCAGCTTTCATCATCCGGACAACAGATGACGTAGCACAGCAACGAAGCCTATAGCGGAGGGAATGAATTTTAGTGCGAATACATCAAGTCATTCATAGCTGAACAATGGAGATACAAAATTAATTCGTTAATAGTTTTAGGCGAGTAACAAGTGGTACACAAATCCTTCCAATCGCGTAAAGATCTCATGAATTATTCGAATAAATACGCAAAATAAACTCTAAGTTCTCTTGGTGGTAACAGCAGAACTAGTTTAATATGTTATGGTAAAAACAATCCTGTACCGCCTTCAAAAAATCTCACGAATTATTCGAATAAAATACGCAATAAACCTTAGCGCACTCCTGGTGGTAAAAAGCAGGAATTGATTTAGCTGTATCAATACTAAGGTCATACGGCACATTTACAGATATAGGAATTCCATTCCTGCCCTAAGTCAGCGGTTCCCAAAGTGGGCACATCTAAGGGCGCTGAATGGGGCACTGGAGACTGGGTCCTTACCGAATATGCATGTCCGGGGATGAGATAAGAATCTCTCTGTTCAATTTGAAATAAACAATAGTTTAATCACAGTTGCTTTAGCTTTATTGTTTTAAATATCAATAATAAATATTTCGTGTAGTCCATGATGTTAAAACTTATGGTTGGGGGCGCTGGGTAAAAGTTTGTGGAAAAAAGGGGGCAATGGCTCGAAAAAGTTTGGAAAACACTGCTCTAAGTTATTTAGAACTGTATTTATAAGTACTTTTGCTCACATATCATTGATATATGGGTGAAATTTAATCGTATTTTTCATTATTACGTACTCTCATTGTTGCGTACAACTTGAAATTATTAATATACAGCTCGATTCTACTTCGATACGTGCAAAGCCGTCCGATGCTCTGTTGGCAAACGAGAAAGGGATGCATTCCAAATCGACCTCCTTGAAACCCTTTGCGGTGAGGGAGAAAGGAATAGAGCGGGGAAGGGTTACATACAGAGAGAATAGCTGAGAAAAAGAGAGAGAGAGAGGCGGATATAGAGGAAGTGATGGGTCAAAGGGAGTCTTGGGTCTCGGGTGTCTGCGGGTGGGAATTCGGGCGAGGGAGGGAGGGAGGGGTGGCAGGGACGGGCAAAAAAAAGAGCCCTTTGAAACGCACGCGGGGTGTCTGGAGCAGGAATGTCTGCAACGCCAAAGGGTTGGTTTTAGGGCGTGCCGTGAGGATGTGCGCATATACTTTGTCGGGAATTGTTGTGAAAAGGCCTCGCAGGGTGAGCGGACGGAGAGAGAGTAGACAGGAATAGAGGTACGTGGATGAAGTAGGAGGCGCGGATGTGAAGGGACGGTAGCTGGTAGTACGGGGGAGGAAGTTGGGCCTTGAGATTTGTTGGGAATGAAGTGCGCAAAATGGTCCCTGAGGAGATCCAGAAGTCGGCTGGAAAGGCCAAGGTCGGAGAGTTTGGTGTACTTGAAGGACTAGAAGCAAAGAGTTCAGGAGATCCAGTGAGGTGTAGTTGTAACACGGAAGAAATTACGACTGATAACTTCAATGAGGAGATGATGATGACCTAAAGAGGACTGGTTCTATAACCTTAGGATAAATAATGCCTGGTTATGAAACCTTGGAATATACATTCTCCCAACAACAACAATAACAGAGGCCAAAAACAAAGGCGTGATACATTAATCCCAAATCTAAGTTTAAAGCAAGTAAACGGAAAAGCTACGTCTTCTTTGGGTCATCGTTAACCAATCAATGAAAACCGTCCGTCGAGGTGTTATGGATATATCAATTACTTAGTTTTAAAAAAAAGCAAGTTTAAAGTGTAGGTCATTAGATCACAATATATCACCTCATTTAATGTTAAGGTATTCTTAATACAGTAGTTCCCAATATTTTTATTCCCCACAACCCTAAAAATAATCAGATATTCTAGCACCATATAGAGAAATAATTCTATAAAAAATAAAGGTGACGGAGGCCAAACAAATTTGAATAATCAGTATTTAAAAAAAATATCAATAAAAAATGGAAATGCAATGGAAATAGCTATGGAAAAGAACAAATCATGAAAAATATTAGTTGCATGAACCTTCCGAAGAAGAAATTTCTTTGAAGGCTTCCGCGACTCATAATTGTTAATATTGCTCTTTTCAGGTATTCCCGTCGCGTTTGGTTTTTCTGACAACAGTTTCTCCCCTCTTCCTGGGGGCGTCTTCAGGTCCGTTACAGGGATCGTTATTACAAAATGTCCAACGGACCTGAAGACGCCCCCAAGAAGAGGGGAGAAACTGTTGTCAGAAAAACCAAACACGCGACGGAAATACCTGAAAAGAGCAATATTAACTTCCGAAGAAGACTTTATTTTAAGCAATACACTTTATTGTTTTCTTGTATCCTCTGGAATGAGTTTTCCCAATCAGGAAAATTCTTCTCTATTAGATGCAACTTTAATCTTAATATCCCTTACTAGTGGTAATATAGGGAATGGTTGTAGGATGAAAAGATTTCTCAAGGTTAGAAACTTACGGAATAGCCTAATACATTGACAAATTTCAACCACTTTCAGAACAACACTTTTAAAGCCAATAATACTTTGTCACCACCTGGCTTGAATTTAACACAGAATATAGGGATTGACTATTTTTAAAGCACTGTTCTAACTTTTCCCCCTCTCTGCCTGACACTTCAGTGCAGAATATGCCATGCTAAGGTTTTACATATAGCTTGTCAGCAGGTTCCTATTTGAACGCAAGCACTCATGCCCTGAGTGATAATAGTTCCACTCAGGCGGGACTGGAACCCGCGACCCTCAGTTTAGCAAGCGAGGACTTTACCCGGTCGCCAAAACCAAAAATTGAATTCTGTGCGATTTTACAAAATTCCTCAGTTTTCTTATCTCCAGGGTTATCTTCGAATGGCTCCTGTGCGAAATTCCATAGAGGAAAATTCATCCGCTTTGACCGGGACTCGATTTCCGGCCGAGTACTTTAGCCAGCTAAGCTATCTAAGCGTCCAATTCCCCACGGATGTTTACGGAATTCACAGGACAAGATGGAATAGACTGCCGGGAATAGTATACACATTATACATCCACAGGCCGCTTAACTGGCTAAAGCACATGGCCGGAAATCGAGGGATCCAGGTTCGAGTCCCGGTCAAAGCGGATGACGGTTATATGTGATATTTGTTCCTGTGTTGGTTTATAGTAAAGGCTTTTGACTCACATATTGTAAATTTTTAAATACTCTGTGATAAAATTTTTACGTTTTAAATATTCTGAACAAATTCAACAACGTAGCATAAAACGTTCGGCCGTGACTGCTGTTCAACCACAGAATGCTATCAACCGGCAGGCTACCAAGAGTTTTGCGGGATCAAATTGTTTCATTCAACGTTGTCCGAGATCACTATTTTGTTAAGATCCGCACCAACTTCAACATTGTGAATTAAAGGCTCCAAAATCCAGAGTTCATCATTTGGAGATTTAAATCCAAGACGCTGAAGTTAGTGCAAATTGTGACATAATATATATAACATATAAACCTTAATATGTCAATCATCTTAATACATCACCACGAATACACGCAGCTCATCACATCAAATATTAATAACTAATAGTTGTAAGACGCGCTGGGATACAGCATTCATTCAGCTGGCGTATTACTTGAAGTTATAATGAATTTTAAACGGTCGGCTATGTACACCAGGGTTGAAGTTCGCTTTGAAAAAATCATTTGACTTGACCGGGATTCGAACCCGGATCTCCCAATTGCCGGTCAGGTGTGTTAGTCAGTTACATCACCAAGCCATCTTCCTTCAAGGCGAATTTTGAGGGAGGTTTATGCACATCTAGTTCGCATAAACCTCCCCTCGAAATTCGCCTTGAAGGAAGATGGCTTGGTGTTGTAACTGGCTAACACACCTGACCGGCAATTGGGAGTTCCGGGTTCGAATCCCGGTCAAATCAATTTTTTTTTCATAGCAAATTTCAACCCTGGTGTATATGCACCCGTGCGAGTGACTTCGTACCACATCATTTGTTAAATGCAATGTTTGGTATGTTATGTATTTGAATACAAAATGATATTCGTTTGTGTATATAATATAAGTGTTTGTATCAATATTTGTATTTTTTAAGTATTCTATCGGTTAAGTTTAAGTTAAGGTTAAGTTAGGCTTTGCTGAATGCCAGAGAATTTCCTCCCGGTTTTCTACACTATCTACCTATAGTATAGTTGATTCCCCGCTATGAAAAATTCCTGAACAATGGTGGCAACTATGTCGAAAAATAGGTTATGGAATGCTCTTTCATGTACAAATAAATGTTTTATGCCTTTTATTCCAAACCGGTACTTACTTTCCGGATACGCATATCCTTTTTCGCCTCAGCATACGGCCTGCCCTTCTTCATCCTGTCCATGAAACCTATTCTCCTTTTTCCTCTTCCCCACTTGCCCAACATCCTTCCCTCTATTACATTCTTGAGCAAACCCTCGTGTTGTATTAACAGTAAATATTTGAAAGCTTATTATTTATCACAAAGTAATTTAACTTAAGAATATGCGAGTTATTACTGAAAATCAACCCATTAACAAAAACCGTGGATACAATTATCAAAGCTCTCTTATTGTTTCGCTGGCATCGATTCTGCTCCCCGCTTGTTTTGCAGTTCGCTAAATTGGAGACTAATGCAACACTGTGATGTAAAGTTAGTAGTTCATAAGAGCGAATGGAAAGATCGTTAAGCCCAATGTTTTTAACATCACGTTACATCAAACAAAATTTGGTGGCATTCGATGATAGAAAAATAGTCTCAGGCCGAGACTGATTTGACATTGATTTGTGTAAAGTTGTTGGAATGAGTATTTGCTAACGTTTACTTTTATATCTCAGGGTAATGAAAAGAATACGCGTTTTTGAAGTGTTTCCTATATTGAAATCTACAAAGTCGACAACAGTTATGGATGCAACTGGCGGAATCCATTTATTCCATTATTTATTCGTCTAAATATTCTTCCAATAAACTACATGTTTATTTTTAAGGTTCTAACATTATTTTATTTGAGAAGTGGTAACATGCCCACGGCTCCTGGAAGCAAGCATGATAATAATCTACGAATGAAGGAAACTAAGCAGCTTCCAAAACCAAATCTTACATTGCCTAAGAGATCTATTTTATATTTGGGGCCAAAAATATTTAATACCTTACCAGATTATATTAAAAGAATAAGGAACGAGAGAACATTTTTAAAATTGACAAAGGCATGGATATTGGCAGAGGATAACATTAATGTTTTATATAAATAATTTTTTTTTATGTCATAAATTTGTATATCATGTAAGCACGATGAAGTAGTCTATATAATTTGTTTGTTGTTCATAATTGGCGCAAGCTCGATGAAGTAATTTGTATAAATTTGTCTTTTCTGTTCTCATTGGCGCAAAATGAAATGGAATTATGTAAATTTATTATGTATGCTCTATATAGAAAGCTGTGTTATTTAGCAGCAATGAATTTTGTGTATTGAAAGCAGCCTCGCCACAGGTCTGTGACCTTTGAGGCTGCCTAAAGCTCCATTTAAAAAAATTGTATATACTGTACTATATGCAATTATGAAGTAATAAATATTATATTACATCATAGCATATCATATCATGACATATCATGTCATGTCACGTCATGTCATGTCATGTCATTTTATATTATATTATTGTTTAGCGACCATTAGCTGTGCTTCCGATCTGTATGGAAGTGTGCTACCTTGTGCGCAGGGTCTGTAACGTTTAGAAGACGAAGGTTTCTGAGTCATTAGTGCACAAAAGCGAATACGGAGTTCCCATTGATATAAACGGAGAAGAATAGAGGGTGGTATTCGTAGATATATTCCGTGGTTCACATACGAGATAACAGAGTGGGGTTGAGGAAGAGTTCGAGGGGGGTGGGGGGTATTGGGGATGGAAGGGTGAGTATTGGGGAGGGGCAGGTGGGCGTGGTCGCCGGGCTTCTATGGTCGACCGCCGAGTGCACACACATCTCAGGTTTCGGTTTCCAGGAATCCCTTTTTGGCAAGAGAAGAGAGAGAGCGAGAGTGAGCGAGAACTCACAAAAGGGTCCACGAGGAGAACCCGGATGGTTGTGGCGAGAGCTGCTGCCACCAACTACTTGAAGGAGAGACTCAGGCTCACTTCGAGTGCGTGCAATGTGTTTGGGAGGATGAAAGGGACTCAGCCTCCGCGACCTCCTCCAAGAGTCGGACTGCGTAATATCTCGATGTATCGAATGCCATAATGCGGTATGTCAAATGTTATAATGCGATAAAATGAAAATGACAAATTGATTTCAAGAATGAGATAACGAGATGTCAAATTGCGATACTACCGTTGATCGTATATTTCATAGCTATTGATCGAGTGAATCACAGACTTAGTTTCCAGAGATTTTTCTTCTAACACTTCCCGCATTTCTTAGTACCGTTCCGGAATCGTAAATCCATCTGCCATCTTCAAAATAAATTCTAAATGATTTATTCACAAGATTACCAAGCATAGGCAATCGTATTTCCGCAACTCGTAATTTATTTACGCCATTCGATTATGAGCCTTCTGTGGACAGCGCCTGCAGTTTCTCAACTATACCCACGTTGTTTTAGTATTTCTTCCGCTTTTATTCCGCATTTTTGTCCCATGTATATCTATAACCACGTAACTCCTTTCTTCTCATCATAATCCTCATCAAACTATTACTTTTTGGAACATCCAATCGAATATTTCAATGTCCAAAGTCGTTAAACTGATTCGACGTAGATATAACAGTAAAGCGCTGTATTGCATAGCTCTTAGCGAAAGAGTAACAGAAAGTTTTAAGCTTATAGCTAGTTGGAGATTATTTTAGCCACAATATAAATTTATTTGGCGATATTGCATCTAAATGATTGAAAATGAATTATTCCCAGACAACCTTTCTCGCTAAATCGTCGGAAGTGACGTTGATTTAAACGTAAATTTTGCACAAAGGAAATGGTTCCAGGCTCGACTTTGTGGAAGTAATTCATAGTACCTCAAATAAAACTTTGTATACTCCACTATAGGTTTAATAACACGACCCGGGTTTCGACACTTTGTGTCATCTTCAGGTCTTTGCATTAGCTGAGCCTTTGCATTGCCTTGTGTCTCGTGGCTCCATTAATATCCTAATCCTATTTCTTTATCAAAACATTTCGTATCTAAACATCACTCTCCACCTAATGCTTTCATCAAGCTTAAATGTTCTTTTATTTTCACCCAGCACTCTGATATGCAATACTAATTCGACTATGACTAATTTATATCTCTTTTTAAATCACACGATTGAAGGTAACCCGGTCACTGGACCTGAAAAAAATATTTATTTAATCAAACAGCGAGCTTACAAGATGATGACGTAGATTGACTCAGACATAAATCCCATTCAACGAAGACCAACGTAGTGCAATGCAAATTTTTCCACGTCGAACGGGCGTGGGAGTTTAAAAAATCCCGATTGCTTTCAAAATTTCCAATCACTCACGCATTTTAAAATCGTGCAAGAGAGAACCACAACCTATTCCATTGGATTACCATCTGAACATGGGATTAATCCGGTGGAAAAGTTGAAAATACTGCTTCGACTGATTATTAAACGTCAATTCAATCAATAAATTCCAATCCAATATAATTCTCTGAAGTGATCATATTTGCATTGTAGATCATATTAATTTATATTGTAATACAGTTATGAAAAAAAAGAAATGATGAAAAACTATCTGTTTTACAATGTTTACCACTGGAAATGAATGGTGAAAGTTTGCAGTTTGGTAAGAGCTTTGGACTGATATATCAAAGACACAAATATTTACTAATGTCTTTTTAAACTACAATTTTATTTATTTATTTATTTAAAAAATTGTTCACATACAGCAGTAACGCCAATTTATAGTGAAACATATAACAAAAAATATGAAAGAGGAGAAAAACACAATAACAGCATAAAAATAAGCAGCGAGAGCCCAACATGGAAAGGGGAAATATTTAATTTGTTGACAGGTGGGATATCGCTTGGGTGGTGAAATTTTTACATGTTAAATTAAAAGGATCGCCAGTGTGGGGGAGTGAATTTAGAAGGGATGGGAGGCGAAATAAAGGTGAGCGCATGGTGAGAGATATCCTAGGAATAGGCAGATGGAGTAGAGTATGGGTGCGGGTGGATCGAGTTGGTATCCTGAATTTGAAGACAGAAAGCAGTTCAGGGCAATCAATGGTCGAGTTAAGGGTATTTTGGATGAGTTTTAAATCCATTTTAAGTCTGTGGTTTTCGAGGTTATAAATGGAAAGAGAGGACAGCACAGCGTTTGAGGAATTATAACGGAGATGTGGGACTCTGTGCTTGACTATTTTGGCAAAGAAGTGAAAGATGCAATCGAAGGCTTTTAGATTAGTTGGGGCTCACATAGACCAAATTGGGGAACAATATGATACTATGGGAAGGACAATTGTTGAGAAGTAGGAACGGAGTGCTATTGGATCTTTCATTTTCTGTGAAGCGGTAAAGAAGGCCTAATAGAGACATCGCTTTATTTTTTACAGTCTGAATGTGGTCGCAGTAATTTAGTTTTTGGTCGGTGAAAACTCCTAGGTCTTTCATGGTTGTCACTCTGTTTAAGGGAGTTGAGTTAATAATGGTGTGTTTGAAAGTCAGGGGTATTGTTTTCAGAGCAAGAGACATGATGCTGCATTTTCCAGGGTTTAAGTTAAGTTTCCAGGTATCACACCACAGGGAAGTTTGATTTAAGGAAAGTTGAAGTTGAATACAGTCAGAAGTATTATTTATTTGCTTATAAATCTTGCAATCATCAGCATAGAGAAGGCAATGAACTTGGGAGGAAAGGGGCTGGGAAGGAAGATCATTAATGAATAAATTGAATAGATATGGCCCAAGGACACTGCCCTGGGGAACTCCAGACGTTACAGGAGACCAAGAGGAAGAGGCACCGGCGAGCATTACACGCTGGGTTCCGTTGGTGAGGAACATACCATGTAGTTCCTTAAGAAGGAGGAGTGGATGATGGAGGAAGTCGAAAGCCTTGGAGAAGTCAAGGTAGATGGCATCAAGTTGAGTTGATTTTTCTATTGCCAAGACGGCGTGGTGTGGAAAGACAGCAAGATTTGTCAGGCATGATCTTCCTGGGAGGAAACCATGTTGCTGGGAAGATAAAGAGGGAGAGGTGAAATAGTAAATCCTGTTGAGAGTAATACGCTCACAAACGGAAGACAGGAGCAATGATAGTTTGAGACATCATACTTGCGACCAGTTTTATGTACCGGAATGACGTTGGCACATTTCCATTGAGGAGGGAAGGTTCCTAAATAAACACAGCGATTGAACAAGAGGGCTAAAGGTTGTGAGAGGGATGAAGCGCAATTACGAATAAATTTAGGGTTGAGACCATCAGGGCCAGGTGAGTGGTGGAGGGGTATTTTTCAGAGATATTGAAAAACCTCCCGGGAATCCGTTTGTATGTTGGATAGGAAATGATTTGAACTAGGAAAGAGGGAATGGACAGGGGTGATACTGTGATTGGAAGCACGCTGCAGGCAATCGGAAAAGAATTTTAGAAAGAGGTTAGGTCTCTCTGATTCGGCGGCATTTTTTGTATCAGAAGAGTGCTATAGGAGAGTGCTTCAGGAATTTGAGGACGATTACGGCGTTGGTTGATAAGGGACCAGAATATTTTGGGGCAGGAGGAAATATTTGAGGAGACAGTCTTTTTCAGGAGGAGACAGTAGTTTTCGTAGTCATGGCAAATGAGGAATTTGGAATATCGGCGGAGATCAACGAAGGATCGGCGCGTTTCCTCTTTTGGGACGGCCTTTTGGAGGTACCAAGCGCGATTTTTGTTTCCAAGAATGTGTATTGTATCCTGTTTAAACCATGAGGGGAATTTTTATGCCTTGGGCTTAGCTATAGGAACAAAGTCTTTTATGATGGCCTCAAGGACAGCGTGAAAGAAGTCCACTCCTTCTTCAGGGGATAATGAGCATAGGACACTCCAGGGAATAAGGTCGAGGGAGCAGTTGACGTCCTCCCAGCGAACCTTCTACCAGGCATGAAAGGGTTTAAGTGGAGTGGGGGAAGCCCCGCTGGATTTCCACGAGCCACGGAAGAAGAAATGGGCATCAATAGACTGGTGGTCGGAGTTGAAAATATTTCGGCCGGGGGTGATCGCCTCGGGCGCAGCGGTCGACAGTAGGTAGTCCAGGGTTACTGTATCGCGGGTGCTCTCGAGACAGTGTTGAGGGAGTTGGATTGCATTTACAAAACGGTCAATGAAATATTTGTCATGGGCATTGAGTGGGTGGTCGTTCGTGGGAGACTCCCAGCGAATGGACAAATTAAAGTCACCCACAAGAATCACAGGTCCCAGATTTATGGCCCGTAGCACTGAGTCGAGACAATTTTCCAGCACACTCAAGTCACTTGCAGGAGGACGGTAAAAACAGCCTCCGAATAGTTTAGTGGCCTTAGAGGCTTTTACATGTGGTAGCGATATTTCACTCCACACAATTTCACTATTTGTCTCCAGATCTTTTCTTCGTTTTGAAGGAAACTCAGATTTGATAGCGAGTAACACTCCGCCTCCCCTAGAATGACGATCTCGTCTAAAAATCGAGTGAGAGCGCGAGAAGAACAGTTCACTGTCACTGAAAGATGGAGTCAGCCATGTCTCGGAGAGAGCTATTATATCAAATTTTGAGAGCTCATGGTCGTGGGAGTTGCGCGTTGATAATTTGTTTTTAATGCTCCGGACATTTTGGTAACACATGCTTAAGGAACGGCCGGGGTTAACACACACATCACCTGAAAGAATCACAAGGAGTAGAAGGATGAGACCGTTCCCGGGGTTCGGCGTCGAGGCTGTCGGCGAGAGGCCGGCGGATCGCTGGGTCCTTGACGGCGAGGTGACGGGGTACTGCAGGTTGGCAGGCGACAGACCACACGACGCGAAGCCGGAAAATTTAAATGTTCTGTAGCTGAAGCAGCTGATGGGAACCGGATCCACTTTTAACTGGGGGTATTCACTATATAAATCCACACCCACACGACAGGGAAAAGCACAAGGAGGGCTGAACTTAACCTAAAAAAATAGAAACACAAGAGACAGAGAGACGCGTGTCTTCTCTCTGGCGGCAATGTTGGTTTTTTTTCTTTTTTTTTCTTTTTAATTAATATTTTATTGTTTTCTGGGATTGAATATTGATGAGGAGATTCTACTGATTGAATTTACTTTGAATAAATATCCTGAGCGCCAAAATAACACATTTCTGGAATGTGGAATTCCTTTGTCCAGCTCAAGTATGGTGCTCTTCTCAAAGCGCCAAGGAATTCAGGAGTATCTGATAGACGCATGAACTAGTTTACTTCGCGGAAATGGCTTTAAAAGGATTTGTTTCCAGAGACGGAGATGTGAATAGAAGATAATGGAAAGCAGAGAGCTCTGCCGTCGCAAGGAGTACTCCTTTGGAAAACGAAACACTCGACGGGCACTCGGAAAACGAGAAGATTTTTGGCTAGATCGCAATTCTCATCCGTAAATTCGGAGAAAAAAGGAAGTCCCAAAGGGGGTAAGTGGTTAAAAAGGATTTCATAGGCAGTACGTAATTGGAAGAGGAAATTGCACATCCTTCTGAGATTCAGGTTTAGGAAGATATTTCATAAGAAATTAATCTACCTTTAATAGCTTTTATCGAACCATTTGCAGGCACAATGCACCCCGGGGATTGTAAACATCGAGCATAAAACACAATCGTCAGAAGCAATTAAGCCCATGGGATTAGACGTGAATTGTGCGTGAGGTGAAATTGCACATGTATACCACGAACTGTGGTTTCATTAATAAATCTTCAGCAAAAGAATACACACTCGGTATGGCTTGGTGAACCTTGGCCTAATGTTTTCAAGATATAAGAGGCAGACGAAGTAAAAGAATGAAGAATTCTGAAATGCTAAGTTCTAGGTGAAGTTTGGCGCCTTTCACGGAATGAATGTTTGATTGCCGCTGCAAAAGTTGCAGTGCATGTATTAAATAATCATTTACTCACTATTTTATCGGATACCGGAGCTTGCCAGGATTAGCTTACGCTGTTGAATGCATTGGATATGATGTGTCTGTAAAGCTTTTGTGGAGAAAAGTAGATTGGCTTTGGTTAGGAATAAGCGATTCGTGATTCATGAAGTGTGATACGTGTTCAAGCAATAAACGTGTAGGAAAGGACATGCTTCGTTGGTTTATACACGTCGAGAGAGTGGAAAAGGGGAAAAAACGAAATATAAAAATAAGAATTCATTGAGGGCTGAATGGTGTTGGAGTGACGAGGTAGCCAGAAAAAGCCATGGGCATAAATGGTGAAAAATACTCTTCAGAGAGGAAAAATGAGGAGTCTTAAGATGAGGCAGGCTCGTATAAAGTAATTTAGGATTTTGGCTGGAGCATAAGAGTTACGCAAAGATAGATGATCAATGAATAAATCGCCAGAATAGAGCTAGTTATACAGCCCTAAGACCAAGAATTGAGCTATTTTGACCGTGGCTACCGCGTAAGGGAACTGTATTTTACTCGATGATACTGTTAAATTTCATTGTGCGAAGCAGATTCAAACATTTGTCATTTGTCTCTGATTTGCTGTCATCACAACAGTCGAAAAGAATCACAAGTTATTTTTTTTAATTTGTTTTTCTGAGCTTTTCCGCTTACTTCTCTATCTTGATATCTATCATCCTTGTCCACCCATAAGGCATGTAACTTCGAGCACGTATGAGAGCAAGTCAAAAACAGTAATGCTACCCTCCAGTGGGAGGCCATGCAAATGGAAACTATATAAAAACTAAAACGAAAGATTATCGGGCAACTACACTACAGGAACACATTCCACCGTTTGGGAATAGTACTGAAGAGCATTTTATTATCCAATCTAGATCGTAGTTGAGCTGATGAGGATCAGATTTGACCTGAATTGAGGCAGAACAAAACAAAAGGCTCAGGTTTACACAGAATATTCCGTAGGTACTGATCATTTCAAATGTAACGTTCCCGATTGCTGGATGTTGAAGCTAAGGGCAGAATAACAGATATCTGGATCTACGCAGGATTCGATGTGATCACCAAACATAGAGCAAACCCAGTCTATGCCACAGCTACTTTAACCCGTCTTGGTTTCTTTCTTCTCAACCACGAGTCTAACAAAGAGTTTTGGGACGTAGCTAAAAACTACTAGTAATGTTTTTTTAAATTTCATTCCACTCACAGTGCACCATATTTGAAGTGATATTAAATTGTTTTACAGTGATCTTTTATATCTAAACCTATACAATTTCATCGAATGAAAAACTTTAGCCTAAATCTGGTAAGAACACAGTCGTTTTCATAAAATATCCATTCCATTAACCCCAAATACAATAGCAAGCATTATCAAGAGAAATCTAGAGATTCGGGGGGATTTAAAAATCCCTTCAATATAAAATGGAAAATATGGGATCAGGGATAAACCGTAAGAAGATTAAGACGGTTAGATTCCTCATAAATAGAAATTGTAGCACTAAAACAAAAAATAAAAAGGGAAAACTGCATAGGGCAAGGAAGACGTGAATGAATGAGGGGGACTATGGACCGATGACACTATAAAATACTTATATATTGCTGAATATGAAACATGGCTCAGTGTGGTTTTGAGACATGGTATTTGAGAATAAAGGATGTGCTTATACTGGAGGCCTTTGAGAGGAGGATGTGAAGAAGTATTGAGAGAGTAACCTCGGTTGCACTTATCTGTTTCTGTAATTGTAAATAAATTTACAATGATCTAAGGATATATTTTCATACAATTTCAGTATGAAAATATAGGACATCAATTGTGCAAAGTCTGTGTAAAATGTATGAATACAAGAAAATCACATTTAGCTCATGAGGTACTTATCTACCTGTTAAAATCCAGATACAAATCACAAAATCAAAAGCACAGAGCATGCATTAACAGATAAGTTTTCTTCCATTTATTCATCATCATCATCATCATTTTCATTCTAAGGCAAGTTATTCCAGATATTGTATTAAAAAATTTACAACAAATTTTGATGTATGGAGGTACGAAATTAAGGAATGCAATTAATATTCTGATTAATTCTGGCTTACATATTTTAGCTGAATGGAGAAATAGTAAATTATAGGGACCATTTTGTTTGTGTCTACACAATTTTCCAGCGTGAACCAACATACTATATATAAAACAGCAGACGTCACAAGAGAAGGAATGACTTTAAAAAATAAAAGAAAATGATGTCTGTAAACATGCCGCAAAATAATGGCATTTGACTTAGAGGTCCTCAAAACCTACCAATTACTTTACAGAATTGTAACCCATTGAGTGCGGCATGACGTGATTTCACGTCATGATTTTTTTACACTTGTGCTGATGACGTGATATCGCGTGAAGAGTACCATGTGTGTTTCAGCTTTCACAAGGGGGCCTAACAGTTTAAATATCCCCTTCCGTGGATACCGTCCTCAGCTACGGATACTCGATTTCATGCTAGACTTTTCCCTTAGCCTGTCGATGGAAATCCGCAGACATGCGAGGCTTGGACTAATAGATCCACGGGGACAGGCCTACCAGATCCGATAACAGCGAAAAGAAATAGAAAAAAGAATTAGAAGGTAGAGCGGAGGCATCGAAAACAGCTCTGGGTCAAAGGGCCATCAATCTTTCTCTCCCAGCATAGAGGGAGGATGGGTAATGCAGGATAAGGTAGGACGGACGGAGTTGTCGCTTGGAAGAGGGGACGCTGAGTCCTTCCTCCGGAACGGGAGCGGATGCGGAAAGTAGAGTGAAAAATAAACCGGAAGGAGAAAAAGAAGAAGGCAAATGGAGAAATGAGGAACATACAGGGTGGCGTAGGGGCAGAGAATTGGGATGCATCGAGGTACACAAGTCATGGCATGAAACACCTTAAGACTGGGACACAATAGACGTACACATTGAGACGGGAGACGTTTATGTCAAAGGCGAGAAGGAGGCTATGGGAAAAGCGAGAAAAGTGAACACAGTCGACGGTAAGTGCCAAATATGTGTACCTCAAAGATGTGCAGCGTCGCGGTGGGAACTGGGAACAACCTACAATTTTTCTTAGGATGCAGATGACGTAAACAAATATCATGATTGCCATTTAAGAGCATTTTATTCCAAAAAGAACGCTAGTTATTAGATAAATTTTTCATCTACCTTCAACGAATCTTGTATTACGAATCCACATACTGACATATTTGTTGTATACAGCTATCGTGGTTGAGGAGACTACCCCCTAACTAACATTTTTTTGGGAAATTGCGTTTTAGTTACTCCGGATGCACCGAGATCTCGCGCAGAGTTTTTTAATGCAGTTCCTTTAAAATCTCAACATATATGTATGGCAGCGTTTAACGGCTACGAAATATAGGCACTTATTCGAAGTTTGCTGACAAGGCGCAGTTTCTTATATCTCCTGAAAAATTTCTTTATTTATAAACAGGTAATATTGTTCCTTCACCGACTATAGGCCGTTAATTCAAAACTAGAAGCCTTATGGGAGAAATAATTTACTCCGTAACTTTGAATCCGGTTAGTGGTTTTCTTATTTTCTGATCAACCCTTATGATCACATGTGTTGTAAATAAAATAAAGTTAATAATCGGGCATTTCTATCT
Organism: Ceriagrion tenellum; assembly: GCA_963169105.1. Taxonomy (NCBI): domain Eukaryota; kingdom Metazoa; phylum Arthropoda; class Insecta; order Odonata; family Coenagrionidae; genus Ceriagrion; species Ceriagrion tenellum. The sequence goes on from OY720639.1 coordinate 108,768,836, forward strand.
TACGAAAACTTTACGTAAAGATGGAGCAGATGAAATGAGTTATTTTACAGGCACAAAGAACGGTTCATTAAGGCTGGAAAAACCTTCTGTTTTAGCACACACTTTATCTTATAAACAAACATCGTTTGCCAATTGCAGGATAGCGCAATCCCCCTTATTCATAAATATTAAATTATCAAACAAAAATAAACCTAAATCCTAATTTAAAGTCATGAATATCTAATAATATAAACCAGATTACACACTCTATTATTCATGATTGGTGTGCCAATAACCCTGCCACAAGCCCTTGTGGCAACTGCCAGGATAGTATGAAGAGACAGATAAAAGATGAATGCCAACATAGAATATTTTGATTTCCTCGAATCTATGAGCACAACTCTAAGGAGCTCAGAGAGGAGAGTGAGATGATATCGTCAACTCAAGAAATCTTTCTTTAATAAATATACAGTAAAACCAATAAAGTATTAAAATTAATATTAACATTTTAATCTAGTTTCAAGTACAAATTCTATTGCACCTATATATGTTAACGTGCATTTTTCATTGAAAGATATTAAATTATAGTAGCTACAAGTGATGATTAAAACATCTAGAAATGTTCATGAATATCATTCTGTCACAAAAGATAACGACGATGCATGTACATAAATTTAAATTCAATAAACAGAATATAAAATATTAAATCTCATATTCTTTTGTAACGGTAATTTATCACGTCAAAATATATCATATTGGTACGTTTCACACAATGGAGGGAATAAGCTTGATTTCTAAGGAGGATTATGAATTATTGTCTGGTCAAAAATTACATTATTGATGACGCATCAAACTCAATTTCAATATTCCTGAAACGAGATGTCAATGAAAGATTAATATTTGGGGAAAATTCATTATTTAACGCATTCTCCCCCTGAGGGACGTCCATCAATTGATCAGCGAGGCACTCAACCTATTCACAAGATTCGGCCTCGATGGCAAATATGAACAGTCAAGCATGAAATGCATACTAAGTATATTATCCCTTACTAGTTAATGCAATAATATAAAAATCATAACCAAAAGGCAGAATTGTATACCGTTTTTTCATCGTTATGTCAACAGAATAATTCCTATCACCGAAGAGTTAACATTCTCAAGTAAGTTGTGGAAGACTCATCATTAGCTGTCATTGATCTAAAGAATGGTTTATTGTAGTACTTCACACTACACTCTCCAATTAGCCGATTGCTATATCCCTACAAAAATCTTCACTTTGATGTTCTTCAAATAAAACATGATGGATTTCTGTTTTTTTTTAATAAATCCCATTCATTACCATTAGAAATATAGTTATTAAGGGGGCTCACTACTTCTCAGATTCTCCTCGACTGGCTTCTCCCCTCCGAGACCTGAGTGGAATGGGAAAGTCCTAATCTTCTTGTCGAGGGGGGGAGTAGTTAGAGGAGGGGGTGACGGCAGAGGAGGTGGGGGCAGTCGGCCATATGCCGTGACTAGATCGCGAAAAAACACGAAACATGCGTTAGCATTTTAAAGTCTGAGGCCTTATAGTGACAAGCATAATAAAGTAGATGACACCAAATTAAATACCAAAGACCATTATGTGATCTTACTACGTGATATGTTTCTTTTAGTGAATAAAAAGGGCAATGAAGAGGTCTGAAAAATGACTGAAAAAGGTCACTGAAAACACTAATTATCATTAATATGTCTTGTGAAGTGAACAATGTATCTCAATGAAAGCTCAGATACATTCTTTCCTAACAAAAATGTGAAAACTTAAACTTCCTACAAAAAAAAATAATAGGGTGACAATTAAAATAAAAGTGGTCTGCAGAGGCGATTTTAGCTGAGGTAGTGAGCCCCCTTAAGAGATTGATGCAAACGATAGAAATACTCAACCAGTCTTTCCTTCCTAATCTCACATTTTTTGTGAATAGGTATAATATGATAAAGAGTAACCCCCCGTCAAGCTTGACCGAATGTGATTGATTGGATGAAAAAAGACCTCAAAGGACCCCGCAGAAACCTGATGGAAAAATTTTACGGTGAAATTAGCTGAAACTTTGGGATATGATAGTTCTTGAGGAGTAAATCAAAAGTCTCAATGGCCGTCAAGTCCTAAAGATTCTTATTTTTGACTTGGAGGTCTTTGAAGTTGTGAATTTCATAGCATGCAGGGGGGCCTATTTCAATGGACTCACCAAAATACTTCCCTAGTTACGCAGGATAGGGAACAACGTTACATACCAAAAGTGTAGGATTTGAAGTAGAATACCCTCTCATTGACCTCGAGCGTGACCATCTAGGTATTTTCAAGGTCAATTTTAATTGTTAAAGCTGAAAACCCCATTTTTATTGCAGAAATGAAAACTAAGATGGACTGCTCAATGGTAAAATTTGCAAATACCTTTAGGAATGCAATTAAATTCATAACATCGAAGACCTCGAACTAGAAAATAAGAATTGCTATGACTTGATGCCCATTAAGACTTTTGATCTACTCCTCAAGAACTATCATATCCCGAAATTTCAGCCAATTTCACCGTAACATTTTTTTTCACAAGGTTTCTGCCCTTTCCTTTTAGATGTATTTTTCGAAGCGCAAAATCAGTTATTTCCGTATTTTTTGAACTGTTGACAATTATTTTTAAGCATGGAAAAGCATAAAATTCCCAAGAGTGGAACGTCCCACGGAAACGGAAAACATAAATTTCCCAAGCGTTTTTTATAACATTCGACTCCCCTGTTCGGACACATTCCCATGAATATAATTTCCTACGACTTGTCCGTAGTCGATATGCATTCAGTACGAATGATCGATGATTCAGTTGAGTGGTTTCATTCATAATTTCATGCCAGTAAATGAAAATTTTGAGTCGTCTTTAATCCCGTGTAGAATACTCAAAACCAACAAAATGCCACCGTCGAACAGCTTGTTTGATGATCTTTTGTCACACTCATGTCTATGCCCCCGTCTAAGCAGTGTGCCATTCTCAAAACTGTTTTCCTTATGATGAAAAGTAGATACTTAACCCTCCCAATTGATTCATTATGGGCCTCTACTTCCCCATTAAGGTATATGGAGAGGGAACAACGTCATCAAATGGAAGCCAGACAACCGAAATAACAACCATAGAGTTTAATCCTGCTCTCTCCTTACTTCATTATGAATTACATGACCGAATGGATGAATTGGTGTGTTTTCCCTGTTACTTTACCCCTTCTCCACTCCCCTTAACCTTCCTTTGATAGCCTTCCCCATTTCCCTTCCCCTCCGTTTCTTCACTTTGTGCTTCTTCTCCTCCCCAACCACCCTTCCCCCCTCTTCTCCTCCCTGCCACACCTACTACTGTGCAACATTTTGAATATATACCCGATCTGTTTCTTTGTATGTACCTGATGATGATGTAGTGTATTGAAACCATGGTCGTATTAAAACGTCTCCGGTGGAAAATTGCCGTTTCTGTGATTCATCATGCTGAATTTTCACCATATCACGCCTGATACTTCTATTTTTGTGTCGGATGTAAAGTTGTACGAAAATCGACCATCTATTTTAAATTTAAGGCAAGCTTTATATGAAACATATATTGGTTGTTTAGTGCTATGGATTCTACTTGATTTTACCCTAATTTTCTTCTAAGGTTCTAAAGTTCTTCCGCCGTAAAACGCTTGGCCTTATAATAGGCTTTTAACAAGCTTTTCCGAAGCCTGTCCTGTCAATTTATATTTTCCAGTTTTCTCCATTTTTTCTTCACCGACGAACATTCGCTACTGCTCTTTTTCTGTAGGTATCCCAAGTCTTTTGCTTCCTTTTCTCCAACGATACCTTTCCTCGTACTAATTACATCGTTCTACCTCTTCCTACTTCTTCGTGCCACCCAATTTTTATCATTAATCTCTTCTTCCTTCCTACAGATTACTTATATTTTGAACCGTATTTATATGATCTGGTAGGGGCTAAATAAATCAACCAGTCGAGTCTGTTCAGTTGCTAAATGCCAACGTAATACCATTTAAAACTATTTGTAGCGAATACTACAGTCAGAAGTAAAAATAATTTTCAACTCAACATGGAATAAGCCAATGTTTATCTTCCAATTCGGTATATAAATTGAATTCGCCGTGTGATTGGTTAAATGACGGGCATTAGCACCGGTATTTACGGGTTAAATAGCAGTAAAAGACGAGAAAAGATTTTCCCTCCAAGATACTACAGAAATAAAATAATTTCCCTTACCGCAACAGTACAAAGCTCACTCAGTTTTTTGCAAACCACACTTTATTGTGCCTCATCACTTCAGTTAAAACCGTAAATCGTAGCTTAAGTAGTATATACAATTGCATGAGAGAAAGAAAAAAACTCATGGGACAGAGGGGAATAATGGAATAATTTGGCGACCAATCTTTGAGTTGGGAAAACTAATGATGATTGGAGCATCTCCAATTAACATCCGCCACGGCAAAATTCCCTCGCCGCGACGGTGGTTGTCCCACGACCTCGAGGCAGCGAAAAAATATGGACGCGGAATAATTGGAAATCGAGATGGTAAGGGATGGAATGGAGGGAGACGGCGTAGTAGATGAGAGTTGGGGAGAGTGATGAACCCTGGGGGACCCATCACGACCGCTTCAATTTCTCGTTCATCGTCGCTGCGGCGGCCTTGCCGAACATCCACCGAGTTGACGAACCCCTCTTTTGGATTGGGTCCAGAAATGATTGAAAAAAAAGACGAGGAAAAGAATATGAGGGGAGCCTGAATGAAAAAAATAGAGGGGTGAAATGGAAGCAAGGGCGTTGGAGTGGCGAAGAAATGAAAACAAACGATAGGAGAGGAAAGGAAGAAGTGTAAGTAAGGGAGAATGGAGGAAGATTTTCTTGAAAGAGTATGGTAGAATGGAAAGGAATAATGGGTCGACAGGAATGGCGATATTAAAATCGGTATTGACAGCGTCGATTTGTAATAGGAATAGACCGCACGAATTTACACCGATTCTCTGCATGGCGTAAGGGCCAAATTATATCCGTCACAAAAATATTTCCCATTTATCAATGAATTATAAGAGTGAGATTAGAGGAGAAGCAATAATAATTATAGTGAGAGCACTGTGGGTGATATTTAAATCACGATAAGACTGCGATGACTTGTACTGAGCACCGTTTGCAGAGTGTTTAATCGATACTTTTCACCGCGTTCCCACCACAATGCATTAATTGTCTAAATCCACATCTACATAATAAAGGGGCGCAACAACCCCCCGAATCATGGGGGGTAACATTCCTTGAAAAATCTGTCTAAGCTAGCTAAGCGGAGGTTTGAGGGGGGGGGGGAGAGTCTGCAAATAAATTTCCATTCTCTCCATGTAAAAGTTTGCGCAGCGTTCAAAATCAGAGCTGAGTCGCTAGGTATGAAGGCGCAAATAATTTTGCAAATCGGGCAGTGTCCATTAAAAAGTGAGAAACAACCTCTGATTTCTGGGGTGGAGGCTATCCCTCCCCCGCAATCGTGCTTGGGGGGGGGAATGCCCCCCCCCCCACTGTTGCGCCCTTGCCTGTGGGCCGCCGCATGGACGTGTGGCAGGGGGTGTTAGGTCACCACCCGCATAAAGATGTAAGTTTTTGGGAGATGAAATGGTGACATGTCTTATAAGAATGTATTTAGTGGAGCTCAATTTTTATTATGATCGCTTATTGTGCGCGGAAAGAACGAGTTTTTGTACCTATCTTTCCGGCGGTGTATCTCTCTTATTTTATCACATCTATCAGACCTAGAGAGTGACTAGACCTGTAGTGAGGAGGCATGATAATATTCTCTGGATCGCTCTGAAACATATCAATTCTGATTTCTCTAGCAACCTAAGCTTAGCTTGTAGCCTCCGAGTCTCTAGGGGCTCCCACCTTAATTCATCTAACAGTTGTGAGATACTATATGTACGCTTGTAGCAGTTTTTAACGAAACGCGCTGCTTTCCTTTGTATTTTATTAATTTTTTTGGTTAAATCTTTTTGACCAGAGTCCAAAATGCTCGCGGCGTATATGAGGTGTGGCCTAACCAGAGCGAAGTAGCATCTCTTTTTGACTTTTTCATTCGAGGACCTTCCTATTATACGTTTAACAAACTTAGTTATTTTAATGCTGTGCCACATATATGTAATCCTCACGATACATCAGAAGATAAATATGGCAAGGTATGTGATAATAGTAATTGATATCATCATCATTGGTCGTGCAATTCGAAAAATAGTTGACAGCAGCCCTTCATCCTTTCCTATCTAATTCTAGGTCTCTTACTTTCTGGTAGTTCTTCCTATGTTCCTGTTCTTAGTTATTTGGTCCATGAACTTATTCCTGGGCCTTCCTCTGGGGACTTTTCCCTGTATTTACCTTCAATTACGTTCCTCACGAAATCAGTAACGAACAAGGACAATTGCTTGAGACAAAGAATATTTCTCATGTACAATTGATATCATCCGTCACCCAATATCGAGATCCAGTTGTGTATCACGGTCATCACAGGTAAACTTTTAAGGTAATAATAAACATGAGACATCTCATGATACACTACGTTGCATTGTATGCGATTATTCTCGATTATCACGCAAAATTTCAATCATATTGCAAATCGATATCACACCGAGTATCAAGTTATAAAAAAAAATCGCGAATGTTACCACCTCGCGTAATATCTCGCGTCACAATTCTTCAATATTCCTTGTATCTAATGAGAAAGACCCATTAGGTATGTCATTGCTTGACAATCAGCAACAGAAGGGAGTCTCAACAAATATGGCAACAATAGAACATTAAATAGCATATTATTCTGGAAATAGATACCTACGTATGCCCATATTTCCTGTGGACAGAATTTCCCAAATCAAATGTCGAATCTTTTTCGCACGTTATTGTCAAGCGATGTGTCTCCCTTCCTTGGGATTTGAAATCGCATTGCAATATAGCATCGCCATCGCATTTCTCAGTCCTAAGCATCGATTCATCGCACAAACTTAAGCATGGGAGTGAAAATGGATTCGCAAGGGGTATGAGAAGTGGGGTCCGCCCAAGGGTTTGGCAGTCGGATCACTGAAGCGGATCCTGGGGAACTTTTGGGGACGGCAAATGGATTGGTCCCTTCCTTCCCCGAGCGAAAACAGTCAGCAGGAGACGGGGAAGTTCGAGGATAGAGAGTTAGGAAGGTGAACTTAGGAAGTCATTTTGGCACGCGGGATGGGAGATATTTCAAGATTAAAAACCTTTCATATTTCTATAAAAGCATTTCAAGAATAAAAAGCCAAGCCGGTGAATGGGATACCTGAAAGGATATGGAGGAACTCGTCGTCTCACGATCAACGGTGAAGGAACAAGACGGGGTGGTAAGACGGGAATGAACAAGATGGGATTCCACAGAGGTGGACATAGCACAACCAAAGAGAACCTCCGTCCTTGGATAAAACCCTTTAACTTTTCTCGCTCGTCGACAAGCATCAGTTATTACTCTTGCGACCTAAATTGTCACTGACGTGTCAATAAATATTATGCTTAACAACATGACGGTCGGCAATGAGCTTACTTTACTGCTTTACAATTTTTCTGCGCAGTGAGCCCTTCAACTTCTCTCTTTAAAAAATGTGAGCCTAGTGTGATAGAAGAGAGACGAAGACCAAAGAAGAAATATGTATAAGTATGCGGAAGTGAGAAGCTGAATGTAGAAGTCACCCTGAGAGGAGAGATATTAGAGCAAGTTGATTTCTTCACCAATCTCGGAAGTACCATCACAAGGGACGGAAGAAGAACAACGGATATCAGGCGGAGAATAGCCCAAGCTAAGAAGGCGTTCATGGGAAATAGACAACTGCAGTGCTCAAAGAAGATAGGACTACTGACCAGGAAACATTATGTGATAACATTTGTGTGGAGCGCAGCACTCTATTGTTCGGAAGCATGGACCATTGGAAATTCTGACCAGAAGAGACTAGAAGACTTCATAACCTGGCGCTGGGGAAGAATGTTGAAGATGAAACGGTCGGAATAAATAAGAAATGATGAAGTGTACAGAAGAGTAGAAGAGGAAAAAACCATATGAAACACCGTAGAGAAAAGAATCAGATGGATTGGACACAACTTGAGACACAATGCGTTTGTGAAGAACATAATTGAAGACAATATTGAAGGAAAAGTCCCCAGAGGAGGACCCAGGATAAAGTTCCTGGGCCAAATAAATAGAAAATTTATGTAAATAGGAGGATATACCAGGAGGTGAGGGAACAAGCATTAGACAGGGAAGGTGGGGGGCGGCAGTCAACCAAACGTGGGATTGAACGACCAATGAATGAAGTGTGCTAGAGTAATCGAGAATATCTCCGCGTACTTCTAGCAAGACATTAACGCTACCAGAGCAAAACTTTCGAGTGCACCCAATGTTCATTTATGTTACTGGGTATTTACGCATGGAGACCTTCAACGCGGAAGATACGTGGAAGACGAGCTTTTGGGGTAGCTAAATTTAGAAATTGGAAGGATAATGGCTTGAGGAGGAAAATATCCTTAAATAGCTCGAAAGACTGGGAGGAAACGTGTGTGGGAGAGCCTCAGTAAGGAAGAGTTTCTAAGAGAGCCGAATTCACCGACGGATTCTGCCGACGGATATATATTTTGGGAAAGAAAATCCTCAGGAAATTTTGCGAAGTGAATTCAGCCATTTGCTGAGAAGAGAGAAAGGTATGTAAATGAAAAGAATGGAAGAAAGGGGAAGAATAAGAACGGTGCTTGGAAGAAAAGGAGCTTTATGGTTCGCAGGGAAGGTTTCCTAAGACGATGGAAAAGGAGACACGAGGCTGAAGGAAAATAAGACCGCGAGTTGAGTGAATTGCAGTTGTTAGTGACGCCGCGGCACTGGAACACCGGTGTTTAATTACTGTTTCCGGTTGCAGTGGGCGTATCGTTTTACAAGCAAGTTTAGCAAGTTGAGCTTCAAGGCCAGTTACAATATTAATCGGCGGCTACGGATATGTGTCGTGAAGACATACGATTCCATTCCTCGGTAAATTTGATTTTGCGGAATGTTTACTTGAACTCAATAATTCCCGAGGAGATCTCAGACAGAGATCTGAACTTGAAGGAATACAAGGAAACAAATATGTCCACGAAAGGATGTCTCCTACTTTTAATAACAGCTTACATTCTTCTTCGATTTGGGCCTTGATAGGAAATTGTCTTCGTTGTCAACAGACGGCGTAAGAAAGTCAAAGGAATCGTTTTTTTTGTGCAGGAGGTGACCTAAAATGCGCCAACTTTAGACTAGTTACGGCTGTTTGAATTAAATATTTCATAAGTTTGCATTTCAATTTTTTTTTCATCATTAGAGCATGAACATAGATTCGGATAGAGAGGAAAATTTGCCCCTATCTTCAATAGAAATAAATTCTCATTCTGATTTCCAGGAACACTTTCGGAATCACTGCGGCTGTTATCGCTATCGTATTTAAAGCGTTTCTGTAAAAAATAAACCTATAGATCAAACTTATTATCCATTAAATATAAAAGGACTACTAAAAGTAGATTGATAAACTACAGAACCATGCACGCATAAAATGCATTTTCCATGAAGGAAACAATCAATGGTTTTCTTCAAAGTTTTCTCAAAGAAGTAGTCTCAACATCCTATGTTTCATCATTGTATAGGAGTATTTTCAAATGAACTTTTTAAGGGTGCGATCGATACTTTACCGCCATTTTATGATTTCAGTGTCAAAATGGGTTGTCAAACAATTCGGTGACTCGTAAATAGGCTATAAATGTGATATTTTCTCGCCATATACGCCGAGAGAAGATTGAACGTTAAGATCACCATAACTACTCTTCATAAACATCTCGTCAAAGACTAGGCAATGAATATTTTGGCAAGAATAGATATCTTTCAGAATGGTATACTAAATTTAAGTAAGCTTCGCAACTTCAGAGATTTTGGTATACAACCTTGGAGATAAAAATTTGTTAGAAATATCATCAAGTCTGTCGTATGACTAGTATTTATTTCCTTACATAAAAGGAAGGAAAAACATCCATACATGTTCGTTATCCTTCGCAATGATATACATAAAATACCGTATAGGAGGGTCCTATTTAACTCGCTATTCTAGGCAAAAATTGTTACAACTCAATAATCACTCATAGAACTGAACTGGGTTTGTGATTTGGTCATACATATTTTTATATTTCTGGAAATAAATTAATTTTTAAGGCTTTTTTAAATCACTCAATTATGTTTCAATGTCGTACTAAGGAAATTAAATGAAAAACAAGTATTAAACTCTATAGCTAGATTTGATAATATCTGGTTAACCTCAATTGTAAGAGATCGAAGCCTTTTCATAAAACAGACGTAAACAGAGGTTTAACTGATGCTGTATATTGTGTTAGACTTTTGGCCATTGGATTGGAACGTCATCGAATGGCGCACTTTTTTTACTTCTATCTTCATTCGGAGAAAATGTTTAGCCAGAGATGGCAAAACCTTTTTTAAACGGACCGGGATAGTTTCTTGATTGTATAATATCTGGTTTACATCAATTGCAAGTAAACGTGGCCTTTTAATATCACAGACGTAAGCTGAGATTTAACTGATGCTGTGTATAGTGTTAGACTTTAGGTCATAGGACGTCATCGGATGGAGCACTATTAAACTCCTGTCTTCATACAGAGAAAATATTTAGCCAGAAATATAAAACCTTTTTTAAATGGACCGGGATAGTTTCTTCATTGAATATACAATTCTTTTCCAAAAATAAAGCATTGCCTTTGAGTTTAAAGAATAGATATCTCTCATGCTGCTGAAGGTGTCACCAGTATAGTAGGTCGAAGACCTCGACAGGACCCGGGGAAGTTGAAGAGGAATGGGGTTGTATGGGCGGTCCCGCCATAAAGACGCGGAAAGGAGCTGTGGGCGGACTTGGGGAATAGTTGTAGTAGGCCACGGGGTAGGGCAGACTTCAAAAGGACATTTACGCAAATCCCAAGTTCCCTTCCCGAAGGAAGGAAGGAGGCTGGACGACAGGAGGGGGGTGTGTGGAAGTCGCCAGGATATTCAATGAAGGAGTGACTGGCGAGAGAGGGCAGAGTAGGGGTTGGCTCTGAAGGGAACGGGGAAATGGGTTGTAGGGAAATAAAGGGGAGGAGTCGAACTCAGTAAAGGAGAAGGAGGAAGTTGGAACACGGAGCGAAGACAGCGGCGGGGAGAAGAAGGGATGGGGCACGACGGGATATGAATGGAGCCGTTTCAGGAAACGTTGAATAGCCCACCGGCGCAGGGCCCTTTAGAGGGAAATAGATGGGAGGTGTTGGAATAAATTGAGCGGTTCCGCCTGGAAGGTGGCAAGCGTTAGTCAATGTGCTCCACTCGGTGAAAACAGAATTATTATTAAATTCCGACCGATTACCAACCCATAATGTTGTTACGTGATTTAAACTAAAAAGATGGAAAGTCATCGAACAATAGAATTTATATTTTTCGGTGGAAAAGACGCGCAAAATCACAAGGAAACCCACAATAGCACAATGATGGATTCGATATAGTTCAAGCACAGGTCAGATTTTGCCTGAATACTGCCGGAAAAGGGATGACGGTGACCGAGTGCCATTGAAGTGCATTCCGGAAAATTTCTCCTCTCTTATTTGACTATAAGAGAGAGGTGGACTGCGTGAAATACCTGACAAAGTCCAGTGTTGGATGAAATCGTTCATCTCATTAAAATGTCCGGGAAATTTTACCCTAAATTTTTATCTTCTAGATATCCATAAAATAAAATTTGATATAGGCACCTATTTTACCCAAGGCTTTTTTTTAATCTCCTTTCTAGATATCTTAAAGGTGTGGCGGGTTCAAGCAGCCCAGTTGACTTGAACGCCTGAGAGATAGAGGCGCCGAGGTTGCCGGGCAGCGGTGAAGCGGCAGGAAGGCTGCTACAGAAGGGGCCCAGGACGTGAACAGGGGAGAGTTAAGCTGTGTTAGCTGACCTGTATAGTTTTTTGTGCTCAACCCTAAATAAAACCTCATTTATCGGAAGGTTACGGGGTGTTATTTCTGAACCTCGATACAAAAGGTTAAAATCAGTGATATCAAAGCATACCAATAATGTCATTTCCGCACAATTTTTTTCAAATATGCATGATAAGAATCTTAATATGGAACATAAGTGAAAATAAGCAAGAGTACGTTCCAAACCATGCCACGCTATCTTTCTTCATATTGAAGATTTCACATTCCCTCATAATTGACAGGGGTGGGATTCATACCAGTACGTGTATATTGTATGCCGCAAACCACCTGTAGGTCTCGCATGAAATTTTCACCGGTGATTTGATTAGATTTGTAACTGTTGATGATACTCCCCTTGCCACACGCTTTGCCAGAGACCCACAGAGTGGATAGCATGTATACGCTCGGCCATACTTTATACACTTTCCTTACTCTGAGCTTCACCTTGGCTGATAAAGTGGTTCGCGCCAAGAGAAGATGGAGAGACTAAAGGGGATAAAGGCTGTGGGATGGAGAGGCAAGGCAAGAGGGTGGCTGACAAGAATGGAGAGGAGGACGTAATGAATGAGCCAAGGGGAACGAGACAGAGAGAGAGAGAGAGAGGAGTTGGGAAAGTGGCGCGGAAGCCGCTGCAGCAGCCGAGTCTTTGATGATAGGGGAGCAGACCAGGAGAGGAATATGTGGAGGAGAGGGTCTAAGCAGCCGAGGTGGGCGTAATTATAAAGTAAATTATATATTTTCTGGCGACATCAATATCTTACGAACTTACCCTGAAGACTACGGCAGATCACATCATGAAGACAAAATAAGAGAATTAGACTGCAGAATAGACAGGTTTAAAATGTTTAGACATTTAAAATCACTGAGCACTGAAATTAGCAGCGTGAAAATAGCCCATAAGATATCAAATAGGAAGTAACGAAATTCGTTTAAGTTTTTGGGGACCATTTCAATTCTAACATAAGGTCTGTTTGGATCTTAATGTCGAATACAACAACATTTACCCTCTTCATATAATTGAATTATGTTGCAATTGATTTTCAAAGGTTATTTACAGCGTTTAGTGAATTTGGAGGATAAGATTTTCCCGACATTGAGCGCTGTGCAAAGTTCACTACAAAAATATCATCCATGAGTTCTGCTGTGATGAAAATCCTATGATTTCATGACAGGGTCGTCAGTAGAAAAAGCTTACGTAATGCGATGGACAACAAAGTAGTGATTCCATTTTTTAAGAATGGTATGGAGAGCACTAAAAAATAGAAATTAGCTTGAGCCGTCATAAAATAAATGCGAGCCTATTCGAGCAATGAGAATAAATGGTCTTCATGCAATTATATTAAGTCGGCTTCGTTATGCTCTGGGTTTCCCCATAAGAGCAAAAAAGAAAATACATACAAAATTCTTCTTTGAACCAAAAAATATACCTAACTAACATCTCACAGTGATGAAAAACAAAAAATTCATAGTCACAGACAAATAACGCTAAATGCAATGGAAAATATAATATCAATCACAGAGAGATAACAAACAAACAATAATTTCTTCGTTCACTTTTGAAACATACAATTCTATGACAGGATGCAAGTTTCAATTATTGGCATATATACTGCTTAAAGTAATAATTAAATAGTTTTTCTTAAAAACAGACAGAGAGGAAGAATTTTTTTATAGATATTGGCAAGGAATTCCAGAGATTAGAACCAGTGATGAGAAACGATTTAAGGTACGTATTTGTCCGAGGTAAGAGGCAGGAGGGGTCACTTTTAGTGGTTTTACGAACAGAGACTGTTTTGAATTTGAGCATGACAAAAAGATAGACTGGATATTTATTGCAGAAGAGAGTGAAGAGAAAGTACCCAAGTTAATATTTCCTCCAAGAAGAGGTTTTAAGTCATGAAAAGTTGAGAAGGTGGTGGGAGATATGCTCGTCTTTACGAGCCAATAATTCAGTTTTTCATCTTTATGCGGCCAAATTTGGCTCATTAGTTCCAGAGTTACACTGATTTTGTGGCAATTATGATCTTACATTCGGAAGGCAGCAGTCACTCAAAAAACCGTTTGCTGAATAATTTTATTCCGTCGTCATCTTCCTGTGACCGTTTTGCCTACTACAACGCTATACCCTGCCAAATTTAATGAAAATACGAACACCAATGCATTTTCATAGCTCTTAATAATAGATACCCCCACAATATTTCCCCCCCCCTGATAATAAGGTTAAATGTCACCAAAATGCAATGCACTAAAAATTTAACTAATTTCGATTACGTGATGAGAATGTATGCAACTACAAACTTAAATTCAGAGTGACACGATAGTTCATGCGAGAGATGCTGTTAGTATCGACTGTTTTGCAGATTAAGAAACAAGCTCTAAAGATTAAATTTAAATAATTTGCTACACAATATAGGAACAATATAGGCATGACTACAGTGTCTCAGTTTAAACATTATGGTATCAAATCCTCTGCAGGAAAAATGTTATTACATGTTACCTGTCCGCTCTACAGTCTATTAACCTAAATTTACTCTCGCGATGTAAACTACTCTAGTATTTTGGGTTACGTAAGATATATTAGACGTGCAAATTACATAGGTTGTCTTTAAACTTACATAGAAGATAATTTTTACATCAGTCTGAAAGAAATTCCCACTATAGCAGTTCCAGGTGACGTACATCCCTACTTAAATCGTCAAAACAACCTTCCTTTAACATATCGTTATGGTGTTGTGTTTGAGCGAGAGGAAAATTCAAGCAACGGCAAGTTGTTAATTCACTTTCGTTTACCCCTTAGAGGATCTCCAATTCCTCGTTCTCCGTATCTTTAGCAACTGCAAGTCCCCTCTTTGCTTTCCTCCCTTCATAGTCTCCATCTCCGCTTCCGTTCCCCTCCCGCCCCTCTGTTTCAATTGTCGGCTCAGTGAGATTGCCGCATCATTGTGATTTCCCGAAGCGGTGGCCTCTGATTATGCAAATGAACATCCGCATCGGTTATGGCAGGGATACACTCCCGGAGAGATGGCTTCCTCTCTCTCTCTCTCCCCTTCTCATTATCTCAAGGCTCCTATTAATTCGCCACGGAGCATCCCGAAGCGTCTGACGCCTAATCCGCCGCTTAAGACTCCCGAACACATCGGCCACAATCGGCGGTCAAACGGTGCGACTCCCTTGTCCTTGCACTGGTACAGTATGAGGCAACATATATGCCATTTTTTCATGATTTTCTTTAGCTCGCTTTTCCATGGATCCACGGATCCATGAGTTCATGGTTACCACTTCATTTTACCATACATACTTACCACTTTGTATTTATGAAACGAGTAAGAATATTGGTAAAGCATCCGACTCTCGTCCCGTGGGTCTATCAGAGTCGTCGCATTGACTCCACAACCTGGCGAGTTTTTCATAGTGAACAGTCCTAGTTTTTGTAGTCCTAGTTAATAATATTTTATTAAACAACTTGTTGTTTTTTTAAATATTTTATTAACTAGGATTAAACGATAAAATAAATTTAAAAATGAAAATAGAATTTTTAAGCATGCTAATATCTAACAAATTTATCTAACAAAATTATCAATTAGAAAATCTAAAAGAAGAAATATCTTAACATCGTACTGAAAAAGATAAAAAATATTTTCTCGAGCGAATGAAAATTTAGCCTAGCACTGGAAATAAATAAATTCAATTCAAGATAATTTTTCACGCGATGATAAGACCATAGTAAAAAGCATGGGGCGCGACCTCATTTATATTTTGCACCTTCACTTAAGTTCATTTAAAGATTTTCTATAAATTGTATATTGAAGCTCTCTATTCCATTGAATACCAAAATCTTCATAATTTATATAATGAACTTATGTTGATAATTAATATCAAAGAGCGCCCCACGCTTTTCGTTGTGGTCTTATCATTGAGTGGCTGATTTCCTTCAGTTGAACTCAATTATTTCCAGTACTAAGTTTTCATTCTCTTGAGATAATATTTTTTTTCCTTTTTATAACGTTGTTAAGATATTTCATCTTTTACATTTTTTAAATATTTTTTTAGAAAATCATCCTTAAAAATCTTTTTTCATTTTTTTATTTGTAAAATAATTGCGCAGGAAATCTCAATTTCGGTCAAATTTATATATTTCAATTTTATTTGAGCATAAAAGGGAGAAAAGTCAGCGATTCAACAGAATAAAAATACATTTATCAAACAATGGAATATGGATGAGAGCTCCTCATTTAAAAGCACCAATCAATCCCTGGATCTCCTGCGGGAGTGGCTGTGGTCCGGAATTTGTTAGAGGGAAGGGACCAAATCACGTTTGTGCGTGTACTTATGTTTATTTTCATGTATATATGCTTGTACTGTTCATGTGTGGATATATTTACAGGGTACTCGAAGTTATGATCATTACCACCAGGCCAGCGTCTACTTACAATCCCTAATAATTCAATTAAACCAGAAAAACCACCGTCAGATTCCCTATAGCAGATAATAAAGAACGCTACGATGAATCAGGAGATGTGCGTATATTTCTTTTGAACAAATATCAAAAGGATGATAATCTGAAAACGCAACAACAATAAATTTGACTGAATTTGATGCAATAGCTTAGGTATCCTGCATTCCTTCATAGAATTGGAACAACGACCGTCGAGCTCATGTGACGAAATGACTGCTCAAAGGGGTTGCGCAGCGGTACCCTGAATGACCAATCAAAATTAGAATGTAAAAAATTGTTGAAACCCTGGTTTATTAAATACTAGCACAGGGTGAATCTTTGAATGCTATATTCAACAAACTTTGGCACACTGATGCATTGGTTTTAGGTCTTGAACCTTGAACTCATTCTCTGGAGACGTATGTCCCTTACCTTTACGTTTAACAACGCGGAATAATGCTGAATTACCTCGCTCTTACACATCACGATACTCCACATCAATGGCGTCCAAATGTTTACTTGTAATGATCCTTCATCGCAGAAAATTAAAGTGTTAATCAGTATAACTCGGATAGCCTGGAAGAACGAAAAAAGCCGGCTCTTTTTCGTCAGGATGGGTGTTAGAGGTGAAGGAATTCGGGAAAGGGCTGTCCCCAGACCCTTTGTCAAGTGACATATCGTCTGAGAGATAAGTATCACACAAGCTTATAAGTCCCAATTTGTTGAGGTGAGTTATATTTAGGCTAATCTCACGAGACTGAATTGGTTAGCATTAAGGGATGAATTTGCTGTCGTATGAGTAGATAAGCATCAAAGATCAAACAAAGGCCACGAAGGTATTCACCTTCACAAGAATGATAGTAGCTACTCAAAAATCGTGCTCAATGGAAATGAATCATAATGGAAATACGTTGATCAACATTTTTCTCATGCGTTTTGAAAATTTACTAGAAAACTACAATTTTAAAATATGCCTCTTAAATAAATAATTCAGGGTTAGCTCCACAGAACAAAACTTCTACATATTCCAGACACTTATCAGACCTCAGGATGGGCCTAAGTAATTTCATTGGGTACTTTAGACTTGAATATTATTAAATTTATTGAACAATACTTCTTCCCTCACCTCTTCCTACCACCTGGCAGCAATACAATACGATTCTCAGAGTGATTTTGAAGTTAATTTAACGAGCCTACTTACTGTTACCATAATCATTATTGCCAATTTGACCTAAAGTGCTATTTGGCCCCACAAATACCAAGCCTTAATTGGTTCATTGATTATATAGAGATGAAAACTGAGGCCATGTGCGACAAGAAGAATAGGTGGAGGGAAAAATAAAAGATGGGTTATTTCAGTGAAGTGGGATGTTCGTAGGTGTGTAGGTTCGCCGGAATTAGTCAGTTCACAGTGAAGGGGCTCAAGAAGACCAAGGTGTAGCTATCTCATCCGTCAATAGTATAATTGAAGAGCCCTTTAGAAGACATGATCGGAGTTTGTTTGAAAATCTCTCTCACTGCAGGAATAAACTCAGGACCGCTCGGAATGGGAATCAAGTACTCCATCCGAAACGCCAACCCAATCCCCTATGAGTCTACTTCTCTCGGTCTTCTGCGCCATCTTTGATGATCCTAATCTTGTTCATTTTCCGCTTAATCTCGTATTTTCATCAATTCCTGAGCCTTCCTTGGCATTTTCTCCATTATGGGAATTGACTCCTGATTTCTGTCAGCATGCCTCTTCCTCGAATACTGAAGACATAGCCCGCCCACCTCCATTTCCTGCTTTCTGCTTCTGCAACTTTACCAGGCACTGCCAATAACTTTATCCTTCTGCACCTTTACCAAGTGTTGCCAATAAGTACTCAACTTCTCCACTTCTGATCTACGAATCTCCCAGTATTACCCTCGTTTGGCGATCAGAATTTCATTGATACATTTACTTTGAATTTCTTCCGCCCTTACCTCGTATTCTTCATTAAAATGGGTTTCTGCACGATTCATATAATAATATTTCCATAAGTTTTTCATGGATTGACATTAATTTTGATTGCAACATATCATTTGAGTCACAATGACCTCGCCTGGTCATATATTTGTCAATTGTGTATTTTCTACCATCATTTACAATCTTCCACAGAAAGTTTTGTGTTGTTACAAATGATCATTTGCCCGATCGACTCTGTTTTCGTAATTAATTCCCCTGTAGTTCTTCTAAGGCCTCAGCATGCATGGCATCACCTATGACGATAAAAACTCCAACTTTGGTTTCACATGTCTATTTCACTTTCTGTTTTCGTAGCTTAATAGCATTAACAGAATCTCACTCCGTGACACGCTCCTTCCTTTGAATACGTGTCCATTGGAAGAGGCTTAGGAACGTGTCACGCATCCGATGTGTAAGGGACAATCTGCGCCTGGGAAAAACCAGATATTTATACTGAACATAATTGAATTGTCTTGTATTTTCTAGGCAGAGCAAATGGAAACAGCGGATTTACGTCATTGTACTCTGTTATTGGTCAAGCCTTTAATATTTACTCAGATCTTCTCTCCTCCCTTACTCTCTTCTGACTTTTCCGTTTGCAGTTGGCCCATGTTTATTATTCTACGCAAATTTTATTCCAATAATAGTTTCCAACCGTCTTTCTTACATTGATTTAGTGAATCGTGAAGTAATTTTAATTTTCTGCGGCCAATTTGCTCGTGGGGATTCATTAGGTATAACAGGTACTTGCTTCATAAAAATGTGAGAAATTTTTAAGAACATTAAGATATGTTATAACTTACTGCTGCCTAATCATCGTTGGATAATATTGCAGAAAAATTATGCGTCTACTTTTAACATTTTGATGGAGAAGATAGACTGTAAGTATAAAATATATAATTTAAACTAAGAAACGCGGGTAAAATTAACAATCTCTGTATGATGTAAGAACTCATAAGCATTACTAAAAGCTGGAAAAAATCACGATTATACCATGACTTGCGGCACAAATAACATTTGGCTGAGCAGAGCTCTTGCCTTTAATTATCATTTTCACTCTCAGCAACGAAAACGATGAAGTCAAGCACCCATGCGTAAAAATTTAATAAGCTACTGAATCCCACTTTTCAGCAGAGACATTCCAACTCGGAAATGTTCAAATATAACCTGCGAGGCCATTTCGACGGCATAAAAGATTCATGCGTCCCACGCTCGACATGCCTGAATTACATTTCTCAAGGAGGCCTAACGGAGAAATGAGGCGATGAAAGGTAATGATGATGATTTTCAGAAAATTCGTCCGTATCAAAGAACATTATGGCAGTCATGTCAAAACTGATGTTCACGAAATTTGTAAACAGTAACGACGAGCTCAAAGCATTACTTGGGATAGATTCAGAGCAGATATTTATTTCATACTACAATAGGTTACGATTTAAGCCTACTCAGCAAAATAATCCAGTTGAAATTATTCAAATATGGAAGGAAAAATGGCTATATTTTACACTATGTAAACATAGGTTTGAATGACAAGGAGATAAAAAGAAAGGATATATCGCGTGACAATTTAAGGTTTACAAATATGGCATGAGAAAACCAGGGTTTATGCTGTTAATAATAACGTTTTCTGAATAGTTAAAGAATGGAAATGTTCGTGCATACATGTTTCATATTCATATAAACATATAATGCATACATTATATTGGAAATTTTTAATCTCAGTTACTAGCTAATGAGGATGTAAAGAGTTGTCGTCAGCTAAAATTCATTTTTACTCCCTGTCAGTATAAAGTCGTTTTGCAATATTATGGTCATCGCAAAAGGAAGAAAATAGGATACTTATCTTCTTCGAGATTGGGATTTCAAGAAAACTTTAATCCCTCATATTCGAAAAAAGAGCATTGTGAGGGAATTAACAGATAATTATCTGACATGCATCAGGCATGATGCAATGGCCCAAGTAAGAAGCAAACGAATTAGGTCTGCAAGGCACGTGAATCACGCAAGACCACGAGAGAAAAGATGTCCAACCTTAAAAAGGGAGCGATGAAGGTGGTTGGAGTGCAAATCTTCAGTTCTCGAGAGAATATTTTCATAAATTTTCAAGTAAATCGAAAAAAAATTCTTGGACCAAACTTTACTTATGTGGGTATATTTATACG
Source organism: Ceriagrion tenellum (assembly GCA_963169105.1). Classification (NCBI taxonomy): domain Eukaryota; kingdom Metazoa; phylum Arthropoda; class Insecta; order Odonata; family Coenagrionidae; genus Ceriagrion; species Ceriagrion tenellum. Next base: position 108,789,455 of record OY720639.1, read on the forward strand.
GTGGAAATAGCTCTACAATTACAGTATGCACACATAAATGGTGCAACAAGTAGATATTAAATTTTTTGTTTACATCTTCATCAACATAATACCCTGTGAGTCGCCGCATGGGCGTGTGGCAGGGGGTGTTAGGTCACGTGCCGTGCATAGATGTAAGTTTTTGGGAGACGAAATGGTGACATGTATTATAGGAGTGTAATTAGTGGAGCTCAATTATTATTGTGGTCACTTATTGTGCGGGTAAAGAACGAGCTTTTGTACCTATCTGTTTAGCAGTGTATCTCTCTTATTTTGTCACATCTGTCAGACCCAGAGATGTAGTGAGGAGTCATGATAATATTCTCTGTGTCGCTCTAAAAAATATCACTTCTGAATTTCTCAAGCAACCTAAGCCTAGCGTGCGGTCTCCGAGTCACTAGGGGCTCCCACCTTAATCCATCTAAGAGTTGTGATACATTAAACGTACGCTCGTAGCAGCGAAACGCGCTGCTTTCCTTTGCATTTAATTAATTCTTTTGGTCAATTTTTTTCAATCAATGTTTTAACAACAGCCTTGTTAAAGAGCCTTGGAACAGAGTCTACGGCGCGGAATTCGAAATGCATGCAAAAATCATAGGATAATCCGCGTACTTTTACTCGGTGTGATCCCTTTATATTTTTAAGCAATTATTATAATACTAAGATGTGTATTATTCCTATTAATGGGGAAATCAGTGCACACACATAAAACTTATTTCGAAATATACACCAAGTTCCAGTTGCGTGTTAAATTGACATTACAATGGCCAAAAAATCAAATCGTTAATATGAAATTTTTTCCTTTAATTCACACATATTACTAGTGCAGTGAAACCCCTTATAACGACCACTCTTATCAAGCGACCACTCCTCTCAACGACCGTTTTTTAGCGAAAGCGTCGGGGGCTGCTTAATTAAGGTTTCACTGTATGTGCACATCAAATTAATATACATAGGAATTCTAAGGAGAAAATAAATTATGAGGAATTAAACGCCATTTGTGTAGTTCTAACAAAACCGTCGCTTTAAGTGTTTTTCCATTTTTCTTCAAATCGGCCTCCCGTTCAGTGGCACAAAACTCCTAGGAACTGAACCTCTGTCAAACGACCACCCCTCTGAATGACCATTTTTCAGCGTAACCGTCGGTGGTCGCTTAATACAGGTTTCACCGTAACTACAAGTATGTGTATCGTATCAAGAAAAACCTCTACATAGCCAAGAACTCTTCCGACAACCTTAAGAAATCCTGATCGGAATAGACCACCGGGACAACCTAGGCATAGTTTTTGAGACAATTCCAAGAACGCCTAGGAAGATACAAAAAACTTTAAGACGTTGAGAATATTTGCTCTACAGGCACAACCCTAATTTGTGCATTAATTGCCATGAAAGATGATGACAAGCAATAAGCTCAAGCAGGGGAATAGAAACGCCTGCACCGCGATTTCAGTTTATTCAACCCCAAGGGCGATGAATGATGTGGCCAAGGCAGAAATGTAGAGTTTGATACGGTGAAGAACTTGAGCAGACTTCATCACCATCAAAATCTCAGGAAACCGTCCGGCCTTTTTTCAGTGTGATTTTGCAATTATCACTTACCAAATAGAAGAGTAACTACGATCATCATTTTCACGCATCGACTTCCTTAAACGAAGAATTGAACTTCAATCGGAAATGTGAATTTTTTCCTCTTCTTTTACCGATTATCTCAATTAATTGGACACTAATTGGAACAGATGAGAAACTAAAAAGGAAAGCTAGAAAAAACCACGGGCTAACAGACTCCCAACTCTGGTTCCCACGTAAACCTGACGCTTGAAATTTCTTATTTTTTTCACGTTCGGTGGGTATTTCCTCCTAAATCCAAGAATCTTCAGCAAAGTCTCCCTCTAACGCGTCGAATATCCAGGAAATTGTGCTTTCCGTGTTATCGAATGTTATCCGCACAGTGGAATTGCATTTGAGGCTACAAAATCCGTTGACTGAAGGTAACCCGTTTCCCGGGAGCAATTTGGAGGAGAGGTAACTATCATTCACATTGATGCGCACGTGGACAGTAATCAGCTCAAAGGGGGACATTTTGACTCCCGAAAATTCGGCATCTCATTACAAATGACTAATCCTCTTCACGTCCTTGCCACCCTCTCAAAGCGTGATTAGCCATCTGAAAGGTTGAAAGGTTACTGGCCCCACGGCGCAGAGTGGGCTGAAGTAGAGATGAGCAAATCCGCTCATTTTTGGGAACTCGTGCACTCTGTACTGGTCCATTCAGGGACCCGTTTCTTTTTTATTAGTAGCCATGCATTTTTATTTTTATCGTGTTCTTGGAGTGTAATAGTAAAAAAGAATGTAAACAAACTCGGAAATACATATTATATCGTAATGACGGTGTTTAAGAATGTTGAATGAAATAAAAGATGGACGGTGACATGTATTGCCAAATTTTTACATGATCTCGTTAATAGGTTTTATTTAATTAAAGAAAAAAAGTACTGCTAATTACACTGCTAGCAGCCGTAGATGTATTCTTGGGGTATTATAATAAATATTATATCTCCTAAAGACAGGAGCGTAAAGAGTAGACTGGAAGGTACGACAGACCAAGAGGAACAAAGGACCGAAAGGAACGACTGACAGAAAGGAACGACTGACAGAAAGGAACTACTGACCGAAAGGACCGATGGACCGAAAGGAACGGTCGTTCCATAGAATTTGGTGCCCGGTCTTCCCGTTCAATCCATGGACCCGTTCGGATACAAACGGCTCACTTCTAGGCTGAAGTCGATAAAAAAGGGCCAAAGTTACATCAGTGCCTTTTCTAACTTGAAGCTGATGCTTTGAATAAAATTTTACAATAATTGGTGCATGGTGTGACATGTGTCACTCACACATCAACAATATGCCACGACTCAAAATTTAGCAAATTCCGGAAATAGAAAACGTCTCTCCTCGATTTTACGCGAGAATCACCAAAGCAAAGCTCATCCAGAATCTACTAGCATGAATTTGATGAATAAAATAATAACTGGCCAATAAGTCATTTTTTCTACATAATACTCCCCAGTGTTTTTGAGTTTATAGACATTTTTACTGTAGTTGTAAAAAAAAGTGAACACTTCTCAGACACACACTTGCAATTATATAGGGAAAATAGTAATTTATAAATCGATGTAATAAGAGTAATTCACACGTGTGAATCACTAAAGCCTCAAGAGCGAGATTCAAAGAGAATTAGCCGCAGCCATGAGCGATCCCGTAAAAAAGAACGCTTTTTCTATTGTGCTCTTTAGTCCAGCTCAGGCCACCGGCAGTACAGTGTACAGTACCGCGTTAATATCCATGACCCACTACTGGAAAACATACTTTCAATTGGGAATATGGAAACAATTTTCGGATAAAACAGAATGCGTGTGTTTAATTTGCAAAACGTGTGAAACTTTAGCTATCGCTCCGACCAATTTGATGCGTAAAAATGAAACAAACGAAACGTGTCAATCTCACGCACCAATCAATGCAGTGCGGCCATGCGAAAATTTTGCTTTTAGCTACAAAAAAGCACTTTTTGAATTTTGACCAGCTTTTTTCCATTTCTGCCCCCAGTCGCTGTTTTGCATAAAGATGTGCTTATCACAAATACGTCAAAAACAAAGACAAAAGAAAATGAAAACAGTGGAGATTTCATGCTACAGAAGAATAATGAGGATCAAGTGGACAGGATGATTCTCCAAGGAAGAGGCCCTCCAAAGTCTAGTAGAGAAAAGAAGTATGATAAAAGAGAGAGACAGAATTCATGGAAAAGGAGGCAAAATTATATAAAAACACATTTTTTATAACAGTGGCAATTAAAAATCAATAGAAGAAAGTGAAATAAATAAAAAATACTCCGCGAAACTTATTCTAAGTTAAGAACTTGGGAACTCTGTTAAGAAAAGAACTGGTTGAGTTCTATTAACAAGTAACTTGGATTGAGCAGCACTAGAAATGATGCGTGATAGTTATCATCGATTTAAATAAATGACAAATTAGTTTATAATAATCAGGTCAAAATGATACAGACTACACGGAAAAATTATATTATCAACTATTGGTAACCGGATATGGCTAAATAATGTAAGGCTCCTATAAAGCAGAAAAAATTTATATAGGTTTATAACGGAATATGTATTAGAGCGGCGAATAGAGGAAAGCCAGATATGATGCAATTACGGTCATGTCGGCCAGGAAAGTGGATTTTTGCCGACAACGGAACGGAAAAGGATTTTTGTACAATGCGTGATGACCGTGGAATACGATAAAGAGAATCGATAGCCCTATTGACTTCTCTGACATACAAAGGAAAATGGCAAGAAAAGGAAGTAGGATTGAAGGACCGCTGAAAGAAAACCAGAAAAGGTTCGGGAGAAAGTTATCGAAAAAATGAACAAGCGATGGGCTTCGAACTGACGTCAATTCAAACTGGCCATTACTCAGAGTTCAAGAAAAAGTAGTCTAAATCGAATGCCAATATTTCTTCATGAGGTAGGAATTGAATCTGAGAAGGTATACCAGTTAAGGTGGATTTATATGGACACTATGAGAGTTGATGTGGAGATCCAGACTTTCTTCTTTATCGTTTTTAAATTCAACCGGGAAAAAGGAAAAATTAACACGCTACACGGTATAATAAGAATCCTTTCAAGGTAATATACCAACTGCATTACGATTGCTTTTGAGTGTTTATCCACCCATTGAGAGGAGACAAAAAAAATAACCCAAATAAAATCTCCAAGTAAATCTCATTTTGATCACTTACCCTAACTTAGGAATGCTTAAGGCATTTGGTTTAAGCTTATGCGGTGGTAACCAAGATTAATGAAATATCAATCGGTGGCATTGTGAATATTTGGAAGATCTATGAGGAAAATAAGTAAGTTAAGGTGAAAAGAAACGATCTATGAAAAATAAATGCAGGAATTAAAACTTTCACTCTTTACATAGCCTAATGTCTCATGTCTAAGTCAGTGTCTAAATCTCAGTCTCGCTCAGGCAGTCAAGGTGAACGGTCGAAAGATGAGCCAGAGAGTTTCTTTGATATTATTACTTAATTATCAAAATCTCCAGGGATTCACGAAAATTTCGCTCAACTTTTTCAAGCAGTCATTCCGTCAAAATATCAACTCCATATCTGCCACACTCCAACTTTTGTGAGTTTCCAGTGCCACATAAACTTTTCACCAAAGAGATCTCAGGCCAAGATGTTTTATTGTCACTCTTCCAACCAGCGCCAATGGCAGGATAAAAGTTTCGAAGTTCCTTTAAAGCAAGGCACTTGAATCAAGAAACTCTCCTTTGTTTCGTTACTTAGAAATTCTCAAGACTGAGAACAACCAGCCCTCAGCTGAGGTTGGAGATCGATAAGGGCCAAAATAACAGACTAAAGTTATCTTCAAGGCTGATTTAAGTGTAATTCTGGAGAACCTTTCAAAGGAAACAGCTTCAGCCTCGTATTTCATACTTAATCAACGGTGACATGTGGAGATGAAAAATTGGGGAAAACATTTCTTAAAAAAGAAAGAACTTTATGAGGCAAAAGCGCATATAATCATTTCTGAAAAGTATTCTTCCTCAACTGTACAAATTAATCATTAAAATGTTGTGCTTTCGTTACGTTATTTTTGGGAAATGATTCTGAAGAAGATGGATCTAAATACATCACCTCCTGAGTCAAACTTGAAATTGAACAAAAAAGCAAGGAACGATGAATTCAACATAATGGCAAAAAAAATAACTGCAATTTGGTAAAGCTTTCACAGTGACTCTCAACGTTTTGAGCAATTTGATCAAATACCTTCTTCAATGTGTAGGCTTTGCTTATTGAACTTGAAGCTAAGTGTACATTATAATGCATATTGGTGAAAAATCATCCCCACAAAACACCCTAGAGGGGCTTGCAGGTTAGTAAGTAGCTGTATTTCTTATTCATAAGACTCCAGAAAGCGGTAATCGAATAAAATTGAGAGTGATCTTACTAACTGTGACTATTTAGCTACCTTTGCAAATAAGCAACGCCCAATAGCGTTCAAGTAAGTTCAATAAGATGCGCTGGGAGGCCATTCTTTCAGATAGTTTTCGAAAATTAATCAGCATCCTTAAACTATAATATGATGAGCTACAGAGAGAATGAGATGATTAAACTAACTTGAAATGTCAATTATAACTTAAAATATTTATACTATAGGTTTCTATTCTTAGTATGGCATACCTCTTCCACATAGTTAAGTCATAATTAGAAAAAAATCTTTACACGCGAAATTTCTTATTACCATATTCAACTACTAATGGTATATAATATGAAATTTTCCAGTTCTTGTTCACAATGTATATTTCCTATGTATTCATTGTAAATAGAAAATCCAGATTCCTCATTTGCAAGAGTTATTTGGATATAATACTTCGTTATTTGAAATTTTAGGTGAGCGATGGCTTTGCCAAGGGATTGGTTAAGTGAAAAAACTAAGAAAACAAAGTAAAGGAGAGGAAGAAACTGGCACCTGGGGAAGTCTTTATTTATTTTAGTGCAAAATGCCTCGAAAACGGAAGGGAACGAACCTAATGTACGGAAAAATTGATTTCTTGTGGTCAGAAATGAAGAATGTTAATCATAAAATTCCATTTATCTATTACAAAATAATGAATATGCCCGTTATGTTTCACCCATATTTTGCATTAAATTTTCCGAAATTCTGAGAAGTATCTACGTCTTTGGAGCCTACCTTTAGAGGTCACGAAGTTATTACATAAATAACTGACGATAAAATTCTGTGCAGGTATTATAAGACCTGATGGAGGGTACTGATGATGACCTCCGAGCAGTTGAAACAGATTACATTTTGTCCGAGGTTAGCGTAAGTCAAAAAATATGGTGTGCACGTGCAGACCAAATAATAACCTCAGATTCCAATTCAAGAATCCCCTGGAAAAGTTTATCTGCCAGCTGACCCGGCATAGTCACGCTAGAACTTTATCGTGAGCTGTTAAAGCACGTTTTATTTAGAACTTTACACACCCCTTACAATATAAATTTGGCAGCAGATTACGAGAATTTAATTAATCAAAAATTACCTTCGTAGAAAAATCCTGGTTCACAGGAAACAAATTTATTGGTTACAGCTCAAATAGCGAAACTTTCTGTATTTACTTCCATTGAGTAACTAAAAGAAGCCGTTTTGAAAATTAAAAACAAGTCTCTCTAGCTCATCCGCTTTTCGCCAAACTCCCATTACTTTTTCCCCATTGGCTGGCTTTACTCTCTCCCATAGCTTTCATCTCTGTCCCATCGCCTCTTATTTAATCTGAGCTCATTCATCTATTTATAACCGATAGCGCAGTCTTTCCTGTTCCTTTAAAGCAAATCATCCTCATACGCCCACGCACAAACCCGCATTATTTCCTGGTTGGGGAAGCGGGGAATATCTGTCGGGACCTCACCAAAATATTCTGAAAAAGAAATCCTGAACTCCCTCATCGACCTTCTCCCTTCTGGACACAGAGGTTGTTGGCTCGTTCTCCTTTCATCTTCAAACTCATTTTTCTATATATATAATTTATTTTTCCGGTATATATCTATCCGAGCCTTTGAGTTTTTATTGATGTGATAGTTTACATGCTGAAGTAGATTTAAATGGAAGCGAGTAAAAATCCATGAAAATCTTACAGGCCCTTGGCCTCACCATCTTCAGCAGCCTACTCACGGCTTCCTATCACAGACCACACGTTTATGCACCACACAGTCGTTAAATAGGTATCATTTGTATTAATGTGTAATTTTAGTTGCGATAAATTCAAGAAAAGAGTATTAACCAATGATTTTCCACAAGAGCCAATTCATTATTTTTTTAACATCAGCATATCACTCAAATTCTAGTTTGAAACGGCTGTGGTTGATACTCTCATATGCTTTACCATGGATCCAAAACATTTTTGCGTACGTACTATACTTGTTGCGTCTACGTTTTTAATAACCATTTTACATCAAAATCTGCATCGTACCCGCACTGTGTCATATTGGTATACGGTGATATTTCAGAAGGAACTGAAAATACTCACAATATTACCAAAAACATCCTTCTACATACCAATATTGTTTGTTGATTAACGATTTCTTATTTCACCCAACAACTGCAAATTTGGAAAAGCCGAAAAATTGTAACTCTAGATTAAATAACAAATACCTGGTGACGTTGCTTTGGGTTTAATGCATGACCATGAACGTAATATAAGATAACATAATTCAGAATATCATTATTCTTCTCCATGTGTCATTTCATTTTTATAAATATTGCCTATCACAAAAATCAGTAAAAGAGATCAAGGTAAATTAGTAAAGTCAAAAGCCACATTAATAGAACATAATTTTGGAATAGAATATTTTCACAATTGAAATCTGTCTTGAGTACTTTTTCTGGGAGTAAATAATTTTCACAAGCGAGATGGTCGTCTTATTCGTTCTTTATGTAATATTCCAGATCACACAAATCTATACCGTGATGAATGGGTCTCTTAAATAAGAAACCTCTCACCAATGGCCACCATATATTTGGTCCAAATCGATATATCAATTATGATAATGACTCATGAACAAGGAATAATACACATGATGATGAATATGGAAAAAAAGATTATATCTTTTCATTCCTTAATAGGTTGATGCAACTCCAAAAAGTACGCCGTGGAGACCTATGCACTAGCATCATTCCAAAAAAATGTTGGCCATATAACATAATCTGGTATAAACTACATTTTTGGAATATCTGCATTTATGCTCCAACGTGAACCGACAAAGAGCTAGCTCATGGTGACTGCATTTTCGCCGGAATTGCCCCCACTTTGCCTTAATCAAAAGTCAATTTGAAATTCAATGCCAGTTTTCCAGCGCGAAGCCATTATGATTTTCGTAATAACATAGAGATTATATCGAATGTTGCTTCATCTTACTTGATATTTCATATCTTGTGATAAAACATGATTTACACCGATGAGACTGTAATATGCCTCGAAAACATGATTTGGCAATACCGGGAATTGAGCCCAGATCTTCCAATAACCGGGTACCTGTGCTAGCCAGTTAAAAGCCTAGCTATCTTTATCGAATGCAAATTTCAGAAAATAACATATCACATGGAATTCGATGTTGTAATACATTTTTCAGACTTGCATCTCATTAAGTGATATTGAATTATGTCGCATATAGTAAGGAATTGCTTGTTATTCCGTTCTTACTAACTCTCTATTTAGCATTGAACAGGACTACTGACAGATATCCAAACGCAACTCAGCCTGTATCGCTTTCCGACGCTAAAATCATTCCAAATTATTTGTTTAAACGAAATACATATTTGGGATATACTATTCATGTCCCACACATGAGTTTTCATGCTAAACCATTGCTTAAGTAATCGGTTCTCTCAGAATCGATAAAAATAGCTGCAGTGAACACACTTCAGCATCAGGCGATGAAAATCTCATTTTACGAGTTTCAGTGATACTAAAAATACTCTTCAATTATCAATAGATAGGGCCGAAAGAATATCTCATTTACTCATAAACCTCCCACAAAACAGACGAAGGATAAAATGAAATTACACAAATCCATCCCCGAAAAGAAAGAGATAAACAATATTCCCGCGGGAATACGACTCGTTCTATTCAATTGCTCCGTGAGCTTCAAATGAGAAGAGGTGAATAACAGAGATTGATAGGAACATAAGCTACGAGAAAAGAGTGATAGAAGTCTGCAGGCTTTTCAAATGTGGGTGCGAAGAAGAATGATTAAGTACTGGACAGAGAGGGTAGTAACAGGAAATTGGTTCAAGGAGTTAAAAGAGAGCAGAGAAAGTGGCTGGAACAGATACTTAAAGAATTGAAAGAGGGCAGGATGTTTGGTAAGCGGGAGAAGAGAAATATAGAGAATAGAAAATACGGGTAAAAGGAAGAGTGAAGACGTATGCCGAGAACTAAGTGTTGCATAAATACTAGGACCTCCAACTGTAATTGATTATTAAAGGTATTCCTACGGCTACCTTAAGCTACATTGAGGCTACGTCTACCTTAGTGTATGTAAAATGTAATAGACTACGGCTGCCTTAAGCTATATACAAATGACAACCTCCATTACCCCTCTATGGGCGGAATTACGAAACATCAACATGAAATAAATACTGTTACTATATTTTTTTTTAAAGGTACTATTTAAGCATTAAAAAGTTTGAAATTTATTCGATGATAAATATTTTTAATGTGAAGTATTTTCATTGTATGTACTTAATATACAATAATAATTTGCATAATTATATTTACACAAAGTATGCGTCAACATAATCTTCACAACTTACCTTTTTTAAACTTTCCTAATTTTCTTCTTAACTATTTATTTCAGAGCTCCACCAGGCACGCCACCGTCAGTGAATAGCGTCACACATTTATTTATTCAAATTGTTTGAAAAACCACCGAAAGAGATCCAACTTTCTACATACTTACACCAAAGAATTAAAATTTTGTCTGGTACAGTAACTAAATGGAAAAGCCCTTTAGATAGCAGATCTTTCCATGATTTTGAAACGTAACAAATTTGACTCGCTCATACGTAGAGGGTTAAAGATTGATATCGATAGAATGGGTATGCAAAAGATCATTTTACCTGTGAGCATAATAACTTGAGAAGGATGATACTCCCAGACGAACGTTACGATAACAAAAAATCTAATTAAGCGTGAGAAAGGCCTTTGGTAATATCCGTGAACTTTTCAAATTCCAACCCACGTCCTTCAAGACTAATTTCCTCCCCAAGGATCAGTTAACTCAATCTTTCAAAAAAGTCATCGATCAAGTCGCGGCTAATGGATATATCACTGCTTTAGCTTTTAACTAAATTCGCTAAAATGCGAAATAAATTATTCATCAATGCTTGTGGGGACATAAAAAAATTTTCGCTCAACAGGGGTCTTCTTACTAGGGATCATCGATTAGCCCCTCAAGGAAACCTCTTGACGCGATGAGAAACGGTGTGATTGATTACTTCGTTAATATTAGAAAGGATATTTTCTAAGTGTAATTTGGAGGGAATTCGAGAAGCATGTAATGAAATAATCGTTAATGCCCCAATAAAACGTTACCACTTCAGGAGAAGGTTCAAGAATGAACTTTCCGTTTTATCTATGATCTCACGGTAAAAAAAAAAACAGAAATAATTATGAAAAGTCAGTCTAGCTGGCGTCACACTATGAAAAACTTAAAAGCACTATCTACACACTGAAGGATAATGGGAAAACTTCACCTACACGTATATATTTCGGACTTAAAATCCTGACTTTGATAAAATATACCATGCATTTCAGCAAACGGATGAAATGAATTCATAAATATAAGTCCACTTGGTGTGTATGAAGGAGGACTTTTTAAGCATAAACTCTATAGAATGGTTTCCCACAAGCAATAATAATAATAAAAATAAGTCGGTTTTAAAATCTGCCATCTAACCCCACGCCAGGGGATACATGTACTGAAAAGTGCGAGATTTTGGGCGTGAAAAAACATTCAAGCAATATTTATGTTTTCACATTATAACTACTAAAAATTTAAGACGACAAAATATCACCAGGTTCAATCACAAGGAGACTATCCAGTAGGATAATTTAGCGTAAAATAATATTCTTTACAGTTGCAAGAGTAGCAGTTGCAACGCTTAAGTGGTGATAAATGCATTACTGCTCAAAGTATAACCAGCACGAATATGTCGACTTTTAATCACGAGGATAAATCCTCCATCTTTTGGAACTATTAATCTAAAGCCATTCAGATTTTAAAGCAGTTACCCAAGCAACACTACTTGACACCAAACCAATATGCCGGTGCATCTATACCTGGATCAGAATTTGAACGAATACGCCTCCGGCAACACTACTATAACTACGGTAACTCCGGTACTGGGCGAATTTCCACAGAGAAAAAATCATCCGCCTTGACCGGGATTCGAACACGGATCCCTCGATTTCCGGCCGAGTGCTTTAGCCAGTTAAGCTACCGAGGCGTCCTATTCTCCTGTGGATTTTTGTGACCTTTACGGTACTAGATGTTCTCGACTGCCGGACATACAATGTAAGAATCGAATCGTAAGATCGAACTTTGAACACAGAGAGGCGTTCACTCTTAATTGACAAATTTTAAGCTATCCGGGACAAGCCACGTTTGTCAAATAAGAGTGAACGCCTCTCTGTGTTCAAAGTACGATCTTTCCTCGCGGGCAGTGGCACTTAGCGCTCAGTAGCGACTGATTGTTACATTGTATGTCCGGCAGTCGAGAACATATAGTCCCGTAAAGGTCACAAAAATCCACAGGGGAAGAGGACGCCTTGGTAGCTTCTGGCTAAAGCACTCGGCCGGAAATCGAGGGATACGGGTTCGAATCCCGGTCAAGGCGGATGATTTTTTCTCTGTGGTAATTCGCACATGTGTGCATTGCGGGTGACTCCGTAAAAGTGGAACTCCGTAGCTAGTCCCAGATATGTACCTTGAAATTTGTCCGGTACAGGGATTTTTCAGTACTCGTAAATAAAAGCTAAGATATCATGAATGGAAAGTGAAAAAAATACTGTCTGATAAAATGAGGCCATGTTAAGGAGGAGGTAACATAGGTAGCCGAAAGGGGTAATCAGTGGTCAGTGGATGCTGAAATCCGCGATAGAAGGGAGGAGGTTGGGCAGCTTGGGATGGGTTATAAAGAAATTGAGTTTCAGGAACTGGATGAAGGGGAGTAGGACATATGTCAAATTGATCCAAAGTCCGTTTAATATGTAGGTTTCATCAATCGGAGTTGTTTATGAATCTCCAAATGGTTGCTAGCGTTAACACTGCTGCTGTGACGTCACTGACGTCTATACAGACGAGACCGCATATAACGATATGGCGCTACGGATGATAAATAATGCCGTCTTCCTATTCATTTTGGTGATTTATCTCTTTCAATACCATTATTTTAATACTTTTAACGTTTTTTACGATGGTAACCACATAAACTCTTCAAAAAAGACTCTTGAAAATGACGTTATTGACACCTGGCAAAAGGCCAGCCATTACCGGCACGGATCGGAATACCACATCGTTTACATGTTTTGAGGCAGCCTGCATACTATAAGGGCCTTGAATCTGATTCCTGAATGTGATTTATTTTTTGCAATACCATTATTTTAATAATAACAACATTTAATTAATGATAACTACATTATTTTAATAATGTCAACATTTATTTAATGATAACTACATAAACTCTTAAAATGACTCGTGAAAACTACTTAGTTATAACATGCAAAAGGCCAACCAATAGCAGCGCGGATCGGAATATCGCGTGTTTTATATGTTTTGAGGCAACCAGTATATTATCAAATCATTAAATGAAGGCAATGGGCCCCAAGACTGGAAAATAGCTAATGTCACACCTATATTTAAAAAAAGTAAATAGAAGTAACCCAGAAAATTACCTGCAATAAAATTGTAAAATTGGTGAGTTAGCCGCAGGTCCAGTTAAAAGAAGTGGGTCAACAAAGATGGTGGACTGGCATCAGCTTCTAGCGTTGGCCAGCAGAGGAAGCACCGTCTTCATCTTCCTCAATGACCTAAACCAACAGGCCCCTTCACTGATCATGTTGTCAAGACGACCTAAGACCCCCTTCCTCGGTCGGGAGAAATTCAATTTCCTCAGAAGCACTCTCACTGCTAAAATTCGTAGGCTGATGAGAAGAAACTAATTCTCAACCCGCCCTTTTTCCCCTAATTGCCTCAGCGATAGATTTTTATATCCGCTCTAAGAATGTTTAATCATTTACTCCGAGCGAAAATCCTCCGAGCGCGATAGCTGAGGAAACTTTTTGTAACGTACACAGTTACGGGGTCATTAATCATTCACCTCCTGACTAGAGCCCAGCGTCTCTCCGTTGGCTCACACTTTTTTTCCTTGAGACTTCATCCTCCGCGCTTCACCCACGCACCGCCGTAGGGCGTTCCACAAATAGATGACAGTTATCTGCTCTTGTAGAGATTCGTTTCCTATGGAGATTTCCCCGTGGTCTTAGGTGCAGTGTTGCCCCAAGCAGCAGCAAAATGAACATCTGGTTATTCATTGCACTCTACATTGGAAGCATGGACCATTGGAAACGCTGACCAGAACATACTAGAAGCCTTCAAAAATCTGGTGCTGGCGAAGGATGCTGAAGATGAAATAGGCGGATCAAATATGAAATGACGAGGTTTACAGAAGAGAAGAAGAGGAAATGACCATATAAAACACCATACAGAAAAGAAGAACAAGATGGATTGGACGCCTTCTGAGGCATGGATTTGTGAGGAACATAATTGAAGGTAAAGTAGAAGAAAAAGTTCCCAAAGGAAGAAGACCAAGGAATAAGTTCATGGACCAAATAAAGAGGAAGAGCTACCAGGAAGTAAGGGACCTAGCATTCAATAGGGAAGATGGAGGGCTGCATTCAACCAATCTCAGGATTGCGCGACCAATGATGATTGTACTATCAGCACATTTAGGAATCTCCCAATATGCAAATATTATCTCCCAAAGAAACACAGCACGGTGTTGGAAATAGATGCCTTCGTAGACTAGAGGTGAAGGCAGGTAGTTTGGCATTAGTGATCTTCACAAGGCTGTTGGTTTCGACAAAATGTGGATCGCTCTATCGGACAGCATTTTATGAATGCGTTTCTTACAACCAGAAAAGCAAAAAAGTGCATTCTTTCGCAGTCCAATGTAAAGCGGATAACCATGTGTATGACAGGTATCATTTCTCAGGTATTCCCCCTTTCACAGTCTAATTATGGCGATAGTTTACAAGCTATCCGGAAGAAGCTAGAAGGATGACTGGAGAAACTTTCATTACAAAAAGACAGCACGTGAAGCTAAAACCCGAGGGCTGATATTTGACAATTTAAGCGCCGCAAAAACCTTCGAATCATCCCTGAGTATGCCAAGAGAAGCACAAATTAAGACAAAATGCAGTAAATATGGGTTCTATTTGAAGTATTTGCGGCAGAAATAGGAGAAAGTTAATAATGGGCCAGTGATGGGAAGAATTTGGAAGAGATGCCCCGGTAATGGACAATGCCAATATAGAACAGGAACTCGGTTCTTTGGTTGATCGTTTTAAGCGAATGGCTGATAGTCGATAAAATAAATAGATTCTAAGATAAGAGGGTTAATGATTGCAAAGGAATAGTTAGACCTACAAAGTCATGGGTGAATATATTGGAAGAGACTCTCAAGAGGATTATAAGGTGATTTGACAACATGAGAGTGTGTATTGAGCAATTCACGGATGTGGTAAAAGGAACGGAGGTTTGAAAGGACGGGCAATATGTAGGAGTTATTTTTAAAACCGAGACTTTTTTCCAAGTCTTACGACGAAAATTGATCACTTTTTATATCACCTTCTTCGAAACAGAGTGACTTAATGATTACGCAAGCATATTTTATGGTACAGCAACAACTAAATTACGGCTTTTTCAAGAAAAGAATTTACAATAGCATTTCAGAGAGCCCATTCTACCCTACCTTCATTATATAACAGAAAAATACAATACAGAGAGCCCTTTCTACCCTACCTTCATTGTATAACAGAAAAATACAAGTTCTAACGATGAAACAGTGATTTGCTTTGTTTATTTATTTTATTCCAGCATTTTTAAAGAAATTCCTTGACAGCAGCATTTGGAAGAAATGTTTACATGGCAACGTGAATGATTATCGGGGCAAAAAGCCCGTCTAAGATATTAGCGCAGTTGAAAGATACTAATTTGGTTGAAAAAGAAATGAAAACTGAACAAAAAAATAAAAGATGACAACTTTTACTAAAACCACTAGATTTATTAAAAAACGACCCAGGTTTCGATGTACATTCACATCATCTTCAGGTAAATGGAGGCCGATGTGCAGGCCTTATATAGTAAACATTACCAGGTGGGGAGAGGGGGGGGGAAAGAGGAGACAATACAGGAGGAGGATGGTCGCGGGAGGGTGGGGGGAGGGCTAGGAGGACGAAGTGGAGGGGATTAAAGCTTTGAGGATGGGGGAATAGGCAGGGAGCAAACATTCATTAACAAGGAATTTATCACAGTCAACTTGGTTTTTTTTAATCTCTAGCTGTTCTAAAGCATTCAGCTTGCGTCTGTCATTTGTAAAATGGAGAGGTGTGATGGTAAAATCACTTTTGTGCCCGTGGGTTGAAAGGTGTCTGGCGAAGTTGCTTCCGTTACAATTAAAATTTCTGAAATACCTTTTATGCTTCACTTGCTAATTTCAAAATTTCTACAGGTCTGTCCAACATACTGTCCACCACATTCATTACATTTCATTAGGTATACAACACTTAATTTCTAAGGTTCAATGGGGTCCTCGCAGTTCACTAACAGTTTTTTCACACTATATGGTGTTTTAAGGTAGAACCAGCGCTTCGAAGTACTACTTTCATAAGACAAATTTACTAGGCCGGAACAAGATGAAATTGCTCAAAATGTTATTCATAATAATAATAAATAATTTTTAACTATTCAACTTTGTTATATTGAACACAATAACACACTGGAATACCCTACTGATTTCAGAAGGGTACTGGAATCGTACCGTTTTCTACTGTTTACAGTAGATCTACTGTAATTGGCCACAGTTGGTCTATTGTAGTAATACATATAACATTATGATGCAATTGCATATTAAATTATGATAAAAATTCTTACTGGACGACAGTTGCAGCAACAACAACTGCAGCTACATGTGTGAATTTACGTCCAAAGGCTATTTTTCCCCTGAACAGTAGAGTACAGTTGGTTTATTGTAACCAGTAGAAATCAGTAGGCTATTGTATATACATATGACAGTATAGAACAGTTAGGATACAGTAGAGTTCAGTTTGAAAAACTAGAAAAATCCTACTGCAACCAGTAGCCATTTTTAGGAGGGGAAATATCACAATAGATGGACTGGACATTTGAAAATAGTAGTATATTATAAGGAAACTTAATACTCATATCCAACACATCTGTAAGTGGGAGCCCTGAAACATAGGTGTCAAGAGTTGATGTTGATTGACTCGTATCAGTGAATAATTGTGGGAGTAATGACCAATCAGATAAATTAACTACCAATTATCTGGCATAATAAGTGGTACATCACGAAATAAATATACTGTTAAAAACTTATTTCCGGAGGAACTAGAATAATTATATAATTTGCTTACCGGAGCAATTAAGCTTATTTATTCTGTCGGAGATTTCATGGGTAGTCGATCAATGAGCAAGTTTGAGAAATTGTAACTCCTAACTTATAGGTACCTATTAACAATTACGTGTCTCGTTCATATCCGTACAAATCATATTATCGAATTATATTCTCAATTACACAGTTGATGAAATATATTATGTGGGCAATCATACATTCGTATTCAAAACAAAGTATTATATTCTGCAAGGTGAAAACGATGTCCTTATATTTCGAAATACACATTGAAATATTGGAAACAGTCCTTTGAAAAACATATAAACCCTCATGAGTATCAATAAAGAGCGTCTTTGTCGCATATACAGTGACATCTACTATTTTCAGGGATCTATGATATTCCGAGTAAGATGACTGCCATGTCTAATAAAATTTGAGCGCACTTAGCTATTGATTGAATAACCAGTACTGACAGGTAATGTAATACTAGATACACGTCGTAGCATAAATCGTCTGTAATCGTGACGTGAGGCATGGATGACGGAGGTACTGCGCCGGTTTGTTTTGATTCTTCCCCTAGCATCGTTGCCAAACTTGTTTCAATATGGCGGCTACAGAACGGAAGTTGGACTCTTCATCGTTTTTCAATCATAAATAATAGTCTCGAATGGCCGATAAGGCTACCTGAAAAAAAAATATATTTCATCTGTTGATTATTTAGTCACATTATAGTGGTTTTTGAGATAGCCTTTTCGGGGAAAATATCGAGAAATAAAATGTTTAAGGGAGGGACGTCACCACTCCTCCATAAGAGCAATGTAATTTGAGGCTGAAATAAACGATTTTCAAATCCTGTAATCATCGTTAAATGGCCGATTACCCCCAATTATTTTTCAAGGATTGACGAAGAAATGATTCCTCCACAACATATTAAAATATCAAGGCATGTTATCGGAGGTGCTTGTAGTAGAGGTTCTACCTTAAATGCCACTTTATAACGGTCCTTCGGAAACAGTTGCGCCACTCGAAAGAAAATCTCCCCAAAGTAGGTAATTGAACGCCATTGTTGAACAGGGGGTTCAGTTTGTTGTACAAACTGGCCACGGATTTCACTGATCCGCAAACCCACCTTTACCGACCATGTCATACCTGCTGATTCCAGACACCCTCACTCGCAAAAACTTTCCGCTTTTCACGCCCTTATTAACCGCCTTTTCAACATTCCCCTGAACGACTCAGAGTTTGAAAAAGAAACCCGAACCATCAAACAGATTGCAGTGAATAACGGCTATCCACTTTCACTGATAGACAAATTAATTCGCAAGAATAGGAGGAAAAGAGCCGTGGCCAGTTTGTTCAACAAAACTGAATCATGGCTATCGGAACCTTGTAGCTATCGAAACGTCGGCCAACAATTACCTAACCTGGAGAAAAACCCGAGAAGACTTTATTGATATCATACACGCCGGGAAAAAATCAAATCATATTGGCTGCATTTATTAGCTGTCAGCAACGCTATTGTCTTTGATATACTCTAGAGAAGTTCGTGAAATGTACCTGAGGTTACATTTGCTCTCTCATATGTTTCCTATCACTTTAGAGTGGGCAGTAAAATAAATATATACTCCACCACCCAGAATAAATTTAGTTTTCTTCCGAATCGATAAGCTTGCGTAGCAGAAGCGACGACCAAGGAGGTACATACTTTCTTTTTTCTTCGTCCACGAAAGTCTTTGAAGAGTTTAACTGTGCGAGGCAGGTCGTGTTGCGTCTTGACATCAACCAGTCTCTCTGGCCAATCCTGGGTGGAGAGGTTAAAAAAATATATGTATAAAAATGAAATAGAATTGCCTCTTCTCGTCGACGAACACCTGATCTCTGTTTCTCCCTCTCTCTTTGCTGTAGCTCTCTGAGACGGTCGCATGTGAGCAAGGAGAAGCCTATACTATATCCTTCCATACCACTCGACTCTGCCGCTTATCTCTTCCGCCCTTCCACAGCGTCGCTACTCGTGACTCCACCTCTAAGGGTGATGGAACTAACACGGGAATTCCGCTCCAGCTGAGACTCTGGGAGCCTCCCAGTCTACGTATAAAGGTCTTTCTACACGATACTTATTTCAACACCGAAAGGAGAACTGAAATCAGCACGCTTAAGGTGGCTCTAGCAATACTATGTGAGTGAAGGAAATACTTATTAACAGGTTTTTATAAAATCAGTTTAAAAAAATCCTGCTATCATCTATGAAACTGTTTATCTATTGAAAACCAAAATTAAGATATTAAAGATGCAGATAATTCCACGAATATATTTTTAACGGCCACATTTTTCCAGCCATTGGAGCCGTTTTCATGAAATTACCGAATTTTGTCTTCAATGACGGCTGTAAGTCTGAAATTACTTTAAAACATAGATGATAAGAAGCTATAATTTTTGAAATTCAATTTACCAGAACTTTCAGCTTCTTATGTACAGGTTTCATCAAAATCTTGAAATCTTTTCCCGTTCATATTGACGGTTTACCGCTGTAATCCGAGTCAACTCCATAAGGGCCTACTAAAATCTCCCAGTTTAAAGCTAAATTACAGTGAAACCAGAATGTACATGAAAAGAGAACTCACTTTGTGCATTCCACACTGTTTTAATTTTTCCGACCATGGTTTCCACAATATCTGTCATTATCAAAGTACAATATCAATTTTCACCTGTCCATATGTATATGAGGGTGGGTGGTACACCTTATTTTATTTTCATCTTATTCTTTTCAACGCATCTAAAAAATGCTTCTCTCAAGTATTCATAAAATCTGGACTAAGTAAACCTGGGGCTAGAGTCACCTAAAAATCGCACTGTATAAAGGATGAAATCGCATCTAATCACAGAACTAAATATGACTATCAGTGCAGAAAAGTGAAATAAGTACAGAACTTATTTTCCATCAAATTCTTAAAACCAACGATTGATCACAGACCAGTGTGTGAGAGGAGCATTTTGAGAGAATACTACTGGTGGAACTTTAATCATGGATCTCGCCTTCATCTGTTTCTGAGTTATTAGTGATTTTTTTTAATTTATCTTCACTACCCCGAATTCAGCACAATTTACGTCGGGAGAATAACAGTAACAACGGACGAGACACAAACACCCATGTCCTGGGCAGATAATATTCTACCCAGGCGGAACTCGAACCCGCGACCCTAGGGTTAGCTGGCGAGGACTTTACCCCTCCGCCACCGGGGCCGACATTATATATCTTAACTATCCCGAATACAGCACAATGTGCCAATTTTCGTCGGGTGGATAACAGTAACAACGGACGAGACACAGACACCCATGTCCTGGGCTGATAATATTCTACCCAGGCGGGACTTGAACCCGCGACCCTCGAGTAAGCATGCGAGGACTTTACCCCGCCGCCACCGGGGCCGACAAGTAAGTAAATAAAATTGTTCCAAATATGGATTTAAAAGTCAGTTTTATTTGTCTATGTTAAAAATAACTTTATCGTTGGTTTGGCCATGATGAGGGAATGGATGGCAGTCGAATAACGAAGCAGATATATAAGAGTGAAATGAATGGTGCGAGAGGTAGAGGTAGGCCAAAAAATTTGTGGTTGAATGTGGTTAAATGTGGTCGAGGAAATTCTTAGGAGGAGGAATATTAGGAGTCTTAAAAACTGGAGGGCGAATATGAGCAGTGTATGGCGGTAAGTGAGGCAAAAGAGGTTTGCAAGGATAGGGTAGTATGGAGGAAATTATTGAAGCAGAGTTAGGTGTACAAATATGTATTTATGAGTGAAACTGTGGCTGTGCCTACCCCGGAAGGAAACGGCGTGATTGGTATGTATGTACGTATGTATGAATATACCATGCATTGGTCAGGTTCAAGGAAATACTGAGAGTACTTTCGTTAATTGGAGGGAGATCTTTCTCTTATTTTATGATAGAGAGAATGTTAAAATTTTATTCTCAAATAAACCATACAAAGCAACGAGATTAACGGTAACATCAATAACCCATTACCTCCATTTTATGCGATTGATATTCACTTTTTTTACAATACATACTTGAAGCTTAGGCAAACTTGGCTAATTTGTCTTACGACGTACGCTGAAAACAGCCGAAAGTTTTTTTTGTGATTTTTCTTTCTTTTGTGTTCAGCAGAAAATAAAGCGAAGAATTGGTTTTAATAAAATTTTAATCGAAAAAACGTACATATCACACATCTTTACATTCCTATTGCCATATGCACACCATAAAAAATGTCTAACTCGCACAGCCGTACCATATCACATGGAATCAGCTATTTTTTGCGTGTTCATTTTGAGTGGATCGGGTATAACATCGTTGCCATTATAAAAAAGAGATTTATTTCTTCTAAAGAGGTCAAAAACCTTTGTGTAATTTTATCTCACTCAAACATACTAAAAATATGTGACCAATACTCAATCCGATGTTAAGAAACTCAACGGGGGCAGAAAGAAGCACTACACTGCAGCGTTGAAAGTTTCATGAGCTGGTGTATGAAATATAAAACGCGCGATCGATCGAAAAAAATACAGACATCAACCGCAAATTTAACGACCGATATTAATGACCAAGGGAACATGGATTTTATTTCTCGGGCTATTAAAGGTCGGGTTTCAACGACACCGTGGATTAACTTTGAAATGACCAAACCGCCCTCCGTACCTCCTCCGTTGTGAAAGCCCAACGTGCAAACCGACCACGAGAACTCGGCCACTTGTGTGTCCAAGATCCTGAGAAAAACGGCCGACTTTTTTATTCTCTTTCCTTGAACTCCACGCGAGGAAAACTCCCAGACACAAAAATCCCAAAAAGGCAGACGATTTATTCCCCGCTAGCCGCGAAACCGAGGCTTAGCGTTCAAATCCTTGTCATGGTGTACAATTCTTTGATTTGTCTGGGTAAAGCAAAGAAAGCAAACAGTATGAGCAATAACAGAGACAACCAAAAAAGTCTTCATTACTTTGTTCAATTAAGTGACGCACGGCCTAGTATTACTCTAGTGTCATGTATTTTAAGTGCATTTATACGTAGATAGAAAATTTTAGCCTAGGATAACGTTATTTGCCAAAATAATAGAAACACATTAGAGAAAAAGTTGTAACTAACAATCTTTTGTAATTTTTAATGACATTTTAATAACATATTACCTTAAAAATTAGCCATTTAGGTATATTTTGTGAAAGAGTTTGGTACCAGTTTATTGCTAGGTATGTATTTCCCATTTTTGTGATTACACTCAAAATGACTTCAAATTTCTTAAGTAAAATAATAATGAAGGGCGAATTCATTCAGAGAATGTGTCTGAAGATCATAATTTTTTTGGGGTGACATAAATATAATTGTATGTGATAGGAAAAATATCGGAAAAAATATACAAATATTTTAAATCGTTATGGGCATCTTAATTTATTCAAATACCATGGAAGAAAAAGCTACCACCATTATCTCTTTCTTGAATTTTAGTATCACCACGAATATCTGATGACCTCACTGAGGCATTCTTATGGTAAAACTAGCGGTAAAACAAAGTTCCAGTGGCAATCGTCACTTTAAAGAACCATTTTCCTGCGAAAATATCTGAATTGCGAAAATATAAAAACTGCGTGAATATATGAACTGCGTAATATCTACGCAATTCATGTATTCACGCAGAAGCCCTCACTATCTTGCCGCTCCAGAACTATCTTCTTTCTTCGTCCAGGGACAGAGCATAATGTTAATGTTGAGGCTAAGGGTTCCACATTGTTATCCCTTATTTATAGCAGAATGAGCTATTCAGACAAACCGGAAATTGAACACCTTCGTTGAAAATAATACGTCATGGATGATTTTGCGTGATTACATTCCGATCTTGCTTAACGTTGACTAATAACTGTTACGTGACATATCATTGTTTTCCACTGGGTATTACTTGCTAAATATTTCCAGTAAAAGGAGATTTGCCCTCTCAAAAAATATACAGAATCATTGAAAGTATCCTTACAAAGTATCACTTATCAATTTTTATAGCCATCCCCGTAAAAAGTCTTAACTAAATACAAAATAAACTAAAATAGCAATTCAAACCATTTTATCGTCATAATGATTTTACCCGGAGCCACGGGTGGAATCCGGAGTTATGATGAAGAAGACCTTTTTAGATAACGTTTATGGTTTTAGTATTTTTAGTGACCATGCCTAATATTACACCCATGACAAATGGAAAATTTCAATGATTCCTTGACTGTTTCAGCTTATAAGTACCCTTTATTAACGCAAATAAAATCCATTGCATCTTACTCATTCGTTTCACGGAAGAATCGTTTACCTCGGTCAACGCCCTCCACCGTCGTCCTCCGTTAACCCACCAACTTTGCTCACCTTTCTACGGCGGCATGAAAAGGAAATTCTCTCCCCTCGTTTGTATTACATTTTCCACGGCTTCCTCAACCCCACGGGATTTCATTTCCTCGCTTCGGTGTAATGGGAAGGCAGCGGAAACAACCAAGAAACGATCCAGAAGCTCAAAGGTTATTGTCTCGTTGATGGAATCTTTGACCTCGGAAGAGGCAATGCTACGAGCTATCCTAGGTGGACAATTTTGAGTTCACCCAAGCGATAAATGGGTGCAGAGCGAGAAGTTTGAAGTAACCATTCCGATGATACGAAAGAAAATAGCTGAGAACATTAAATTGTAGGCGAGTCTGAGAGATCTAATGGAGACAAACGCTTCAGATTTAGCTGTATTGCCGGCAGGCTTGCAGCGAGCGGAAATTTCACGGTATGAAACTGTCCGGTACGGTTCCGAAATAAAAATAGCAACTCATTGAGTTGATTATATGTGCCCAGGGAAAGGTAGTTGATTTAGATCTCCTATCGGTTGCATTCCAAACACCATCATGTTGTTTTGCACATTCATAGATGATCCATAGACTTAAAAAAGTTCAGGTATGGATTAACTGAAATGATTTTGAAGTTTTTATTTTCATAAATTTTTTATACTTTGAAATGATGACAGAGCTTCCCTAAGTCATGGTTAATCTCAGAGGTAGGGCTCATCTATTTTCATATTTGACTATTATTTTTCTTTTATTTTCCTAAATAATTATTTCAACTTCAATTATTAACGAAATCGAAAAAGTTACGTTGTCAGTAATAATTGTGGAACATGCAAAAAATTTGCACAGAGAAGAAGAGGTGTTCCACATTTCCCTCCTCGGTGCTTGTATGGAACAGCGCCTAATAAAACCCTTAATATCAAGTGATTCACTACAAAAACTGAATTTTTCGTATAATTGCTTGAAAAACACACCCAAGGCAATTTTGGCAACACATGAGATTCACGTAAATTATGACAACTTCACGAAACTAAGACGAAATGAGGAATGAAATGCGCCTTAGATACGGTGACAGTGGACTCAAAAAATCACATGAACAAATTTGTGGCAAGAGCTATTTTCTTTCGTGAATATTAACGACATTGGCAACAGCCCCAGTAATTTGAGATCAACAAGTCACCAAGTATTATATTATATTTCATTCCCTTATTCAGGATAACAATATTGGACATGATATCTTTTATTACGAGGAAAAAGTTTTACAAAACATATTTCTTAGAGATTTGAAGGTGTTTCGCGACAATTTATCGATTACTACAAAGATTGCTTGATCCAAGCTCCGAACTTTAATAGCCGTTGTATTCCAACCTCATTTCGAATAACTAGGCAGGCATTACGTATCCTAAACTGCTTACACCAGAGCTCCCTCTGGTCTGCTTACCTTCAAATCTCATCACAGCGTTCCGATTACCCTAATGGGAAAGAGAAATAGGACTCCTCTTACACTATCATCGTATTTGGGGGCCGAGTTTATCTTATTAATTTCACATTATATTGTGGCGACACATCGATTTTGCAATTTGATGAATAAATATCTTTATGTTTTTAATTATTAATTGATTTTTAAGTTGTGTGAAGTGTATAGACAAATAACAAGAAGCCTCGACAACCAACTCGGATTGTTGGTTGTTGATAAAAATAAATACACCGCCATGTTCACGTCAACACGCGTTTTCTTTGTGAGTGTAATTCCCGACGCCACAATATCAATTTCTAACCATTTTTAATTAAGGTGGGACGAAGAAACGGGTGGGAAGAAGAAGAAGAAGACTAACTATCGTATCTGTTTAAAAAAACATACGGTGGCCTCGCTGATAAAAAGAGGTTTTAAAAATGTCAAAATCACCTTGATTAATGCTTGAAAAACCGCGAGCCTCATATCACACTATTTTTGGGCACACAAAAATATTTTCCAGCATTGGGGAATCAATCCGCCATTGGTGTTGCTAGCATATTATAACATAATTTGAACCTATGATCCACTTTGGTACAAGATTCAGAGGCGTTATGTTCCAAAATAGTCGAATCTTTAGCCACCTACAAACATCGCATCACATCTCCTACGAGAAACTTGCACACCATGTGCTAAATGATCCATGGTTATCCGAAGTAGCGTTAACATTCGTCCACTGAGAATATTATACATGCGAATGCAACCAAAATAAGCCACAAAAATTACCAAGAGGAAGATGCAATTCAAGCATCCTCCTTCAATTTTTCTCATTTCAATCCAATTCTATTTCATTCATAACATGACAGCAAAATAAAAGTTACTTTACGAGTTTCTTATGTAAAAAAATTATGCCTTGATAATGGTATAAAATGTGTCGAAACTGTGACGTTTCTATTATATCGTGATCATGATATCAATACTCGATTCCCACCAGGCATCACCTCATTTGCTGAACTTTATATTTTTCTATCTATTTATTTGGAATACTTTGCATGAAAACTCAAGAGATTTTCACTTAAGCCTTACTTTAATTCTTTAAAAGGGGAGAAAGAAGTTTTAAAAATGTCAAAATCACCTTGATTAATGCTTGAAAAACCCCGAGCCTCATATCACACTATTTTTGGGCACACAACATGACAAGTAAGCAGCGATCAGAACGCTATTCCTTTATATTATTCATTGCAGGAAAATGTTCCCACTTCAATGGCTAGGTAATTGTATTGCATCAGTTCCGTTACTATGTTTGATTTAACACTTTCCGGGCGAATTAAATTAGTGTACATTTCTCGGGCTCGCCACCGGGTAAGATAGGGTAGCCTTGAGAATGGGTAACGAGTCGGAACCCGAAACGTCGGCTGCCTATGACTATGTTACCCGGTGGCGAGGCCGAGAAATGTACACTAAGTTCCGTTACTGTCACCCGCCAGAAATAAAGTGGAAACTCCAAAAAATATACCAAGACAGAGTCGTCGCTTAAATTTCCGATATCGGTTTTTCGAAATACACCCTGCATTCCTGAAATGAGACAATCGAGGAAAATCGTTCAACGGGGCCCTCTTAATAGCTCGTTAAGTAATCAAGCTGATCTGAGGAGACTGAGAAAATCCTACTTCCAATTTGAAAAGAATTGGATGAGGTAGTTTTTCATTTTCCTCAGAAGCTGAGTAGGGGAGTGAAGTAGTATTGTGAAGTAGGATCGTATGCGAGTTTACAAAAAGAATACTAGATAACTGCGACCTTGCAATTAACTATCGGCAAAAAAGAAGCTTCTGTTTCCTTATTTTTAATTCCGCTCCAGGAAAATTATAATGTTCCAATGATCATTCCAAGGAACGCCAAGAATGAATGTGCGTAAACTTGATTCCAGTTCATTAAAGGGACAACATTTCCTGTAAGTGATACTAGACCTTTAATATGGAGAAAGCCGAGATAATAATTCCTTTGTGAGGCAATTAGCAGTTTGTTTGAGGTTTCGAGGAGACATTTGTAAGCCCTATCATTTAGCATTAGCTTTGTGAGAGGCCATGGTCATGACAACAAGGAAATTTCCGAGATGTGATTTCAAGTATTTCTGGGAAAATTGTTTAAAATGCTAATTTAGGAACCACTACCATTTTAATAAAAATGCTGATACAAGGAACTGAGTAACAAACTCTTTGCCTCTTTGCTCCTTCATCAACACAGCGATGTCATTAATGGCATTGTCACCATGATTGAGGAAAATGAGTAATTTTCCTTTAGAAGTCAAATTGCTTATACATTTTTTTTTAAACTTCCTGACAGAGAGGGATGAGAAGGGATGTATACATGTGAAAACCAAAAGATATACAAAATAAAAAAGTAATTTGACGGCACACATTCTGGGAAACAGTGTATTCTTGGGATTATAATAAATTTCTTAGCAACGATGTCTAAAAAAATTTGTTTCTATACCGACCGACACCTTCCGCATCCTACATGGCCATTCCCTGCTTCATACTAATAAGGATTAATTATTATTGTAAATATAATATAGCCTTGTATCCTAATGCACTCCACACTCTTTGTTGTAATCCAGTACGAGGATGTAATGTGTTAGAACCATCGACCAGTGTGCTTCTAATCTACCACCGGTATTATCTACTTCGGCTTCTAATCTACTACCGGTAGATTAGAAGCACAAGCATGAACATCACACCATTCCGTTTTGAGGTAGAAAAAGACCTTATATCTTAGTATGAAAGACCTTAGTTATTTCTGATTTTCCTTTAAAACTGGATCGAGTTTTATAAATTCCTCCGTGATGCCCTATCTTAGCATACCTTTTTTGATGCTCAAACACTTGTGCGGTGCTTCCAACACACCCGCAAGACTAAAAATATGCCTCTTACTAAAGGATCACACCACACTCAGCCGCGACTTCCATGGTCTACCATTGCATACTTTTCTCTTTACCATCAGAATTCTGTTTCGATAATCGGCTTCCTTTTAATCCCTCAACTTGGTCAAACCAATTCAATAATTCCAACAATGGCACACCCATGCTTGTAAAGGGTCTACTTCTTCTTCCTTGGGCCCAACAACCCTCCATGGCATTTGGCTATTTTGTATTTTGGCTATCTCTGGCTATTTTTCTCCATTTATATTAATTTATTCTTTGCAGATCTTGTGTGACATCATCTCTCAGTCTTTTCCTGGGTCTTCCTCTTGGTCTACTTCTTGATGATTCTCATTCAAAATTTCTTTGCCGTCCTATGATCTACCATGAGTGCTACATATCCCAACCATCGGGTTCTTTGTGATTTTATTAAGTGCACTATAGTCATTCATTGTAGAAGCTGATTTTGTTCTGTTTTTCTATGATTCTCCATATTCCTCCTTCCTGTGATTTTCCAAAAATTCTGCTTAGTTTTTTTTTGCTTTCGAAAATTAACAGTCGATTGGATATACTACATTTTACAATTTTCCTGGAGCAAAACTCGATGCCTAGGGCGTAAATTATGGAAGAAATCAATGAACTTCCCATCCTGTAAACAAGGACCGTTACTTGGCGCAGAGCCGAAATTCACTGTCATAAGGCGGAAAATTAAAGCCGTAACACGCGCCAGGCGCACGCGTTACGAAGCGCGTGCGCCTGGCAACTAAATAGGAATGGATGAAAACGATTTCCAATTCAACCACGCTGACGACCGTAGGGTTTTGGTAAAGAGGATATGCGCACTCTCATATCGTAAATGCCGATTACGGCGCCCCGACGACAAACGTGTTAATTCTAATAATGAGTCGTTAAGCTCCCATCCGCGTCCCCATCGCTAAAATGATTTAAGGGCGTGAATACGCGCTTCAAACGCGAGACGGCGTTCGATAAGACGCAAAAGCGCCGTCGCGACGCGTCGCGTCGTTCGGTGGCGGCCGCGTTCGGAGAATGGCCTCGATCCGACGCATGCCTCCTGTGCATCCCTCATGAACGTCTCAATGGAATCTCTCCCATGCTGTGCACAAGAAACAACAAGGACTATGTAAATTTTACAATATAATACGATGGTTATAGCGTTTTAGTGCAGTTCCTACTCCGGAAAAATAGTACGTGGTTTATCTCTGAGAACAATGTATGTAGGAGGTGATTTGAGATTTATTAATTTTAAATTTAAAAATTTAGCTGAAATTTAAAAATGGATCTTTTCGTCTCCTCTGTTTGAATTTATATACTTGTAGTTTCTTGTGTCTTATACGTTATATTTTTCCTCGCATACTTAACATAAATCTTTGAATGTTGAATTGCAATCCCGTTTTTTCTATCTTCACGATGCAAATATTCTACCGGTAATGCCAGAATTTTTCTCCTTAATCGTCACGTCGAAAATTGTTCGTAATTGGTAAACCTATCCAGAGTTTTTCGATTCTATATATCCGTAGCTCTAAGGACATGAGACTTTTCAATCATTTCCAATACACCCCACCATTATGTGCTTCTACCACTGGGAACTCGAGGAAATCTGCAAATATGTGGCACTAGTCGTCAATTCCAATGCAAATGCACTCTTAAATCAGCATAAACTTTGAGCCACCTATGTTATGCATTTAGAACAAACATAAATAAGCTCATTAATGTCGGACTTGTTTACGTTGCGAAAACCAGCACCGAGGGAAGAATACAATCAATATAAAACGACCTTGAATGGTATCAATACTGGTACACACGAAGGAATGCCTTAAGGATCATTCTATTGGCGTAAACCTGTAACCTAAAGTTGCGAGCATAATTTTAGTGAGCGGTGTGCACGGAAAATTATGGAGAGTTTTCGTCGCAGGAGTACGCTTTCACTTGTCTCGCGTCTTTTTTTCCCTTCCCAGGGTTTACCTGGATCGCTGGAACACATCCCTCTCACTTCCTCGGCCTCGCTGCCCACGCCGTGTCAACCCCTCCCCCCCCCAAATTCCCCCCGCGTAGACCCGCATGGCCCCGCCCCATCCGAGCAGTGCACAGACACCGGGCGAGGGAGGGATTGTCGTCCGATGGCGACCCCGGGCAAAGCCGAAAGGACCTCCCACGCGCCCCCCACACGGAATTATGCGTCCCCCTCATACCTCCAGTGGCGGGCGCTCTTTCTTCTCCGTGACATAATGAAATCCCGTATGTCCCACATACACAAGTTCTCTTCTAGTCTTTCATACCACCATACTCGTACCCACATCATCACAAGTATGTATAATATATACAGCACAATATAAACTTTCAAATTTTCACTAAGCCGACCTCTCAACAAGCGGCTCATTTTTTGAACGAATAAAATATCCGTAACGGTCGAGAGTGCGAATTTTGCATTGCCTTCTCGTCACGAGAAGCTGACTTATTTCTGCATTTCTTTTGTTTATCCATATTTCATCTTCCTGTGTTGGTCTAAAATTTCTTCTTAGTTCCTTCCTTCAAATGTGTGCTGGGTATTCTACATTTTACAATTTAGCTGCTGGAAAAGTCAATTTCTATGGCGTAAATTATGGAAGAATTCAATGAACGTCCCCACCTGTAAACAACGACAGTTACTAGATGCAAAGAGCCAAAATTCATAGTCATATTTGTGTAAGTATTATGGATTTAGAATATAATTTATAATGGATTTAGAATAATCCATACAATATTGCATCAACTCTTTCATTCCATCCAGGGAGTCACCACAATGGTTTGTTGTGTGCGTCAAGACATCAGCCAATAAATAAACCGAGGGAAAGGTAAAAATGGTGGATGAGGTAAAATAAAAAAGGAGTGTATATCAACAGATCGTGCCTCTATCTTTTTTTCCTAGCCGCAAGAGGTGCGTGGGAAGTTTCTTGTTTTTGTACCGATCTATTTGGAAGAGTACTTCTCTAATATTTTTGGCTTATATAAGTTCCACCGATTCATTTCAAGGTTAGAATAATATCCACCCACACATCCTGAAGCTCCCTGCATTTAAAATTTTCCAATAATATTAGCCAACGTCGTATTAATTAAAGAAATCCTCCAGAAATTTCACCATAATTTATAATAGAGAGACCGGAGCGAAAAAGTTAACTGTATGCCCTCTCATACTTTTTTCTATAACAAAAGTAGCGTCAGTGAAAAATAAAAAAGCCAGTCAGATAAAAAATCTTCAATAGTTCCATTTCAATTCCAATGAAAGACATAGATTAAATACTTGATAAAGCAAAATAAGGAAAAACTAAACCATAACGATAACTTAATTACGACTAATTTAATTTTCTTTACACAAAACGGATTCAAAATTGAAAAAAGCAATGTTTATAAAAATCAGATTTTAAAGAACATGAATATCTGAAGTATTTACAGTTACACCGTCAGTAAAAATCAAAAATACCTTTAAAACTGCATCGTTTGATAAAGTTAGTATTTCTGATTAATATATCCTACCGTCACAGTACTTTGAAACGCTCGTTTCACGAAATGTAAGAAAGAATGTGTGTCGACGGCGAGACACTGGATTCCTTTCGGTTAGTCAGAAAAGCCGAGAAAGAAATCACGATAAAATATTTATTTTTGAACACTATTGCATAAAATTCATACGACTTTTTACCACGCGTACCATGTTTTCTCTCATTTTAATAACGGCGTTGAGAATCCTCCGGCAATACAGTCATAGAAATAGAGGAAGATACATAAATTCCTAAATTTTGTTTGTTTTTCATTTGACATTTACGATTAGGGCCACTAGACCCTTTCGTCGAGAGTGCTTTTAGCAAAGTTCCCACGTATTCCCACTCAGTGTGTGGGCGTTTTCTTGCGTGGGTTTCCACAAGGGTGCCCTTGTCTGGAATCCATAAGACTATCTGTGACTCCGCATTTCGACGTTTATTTCTCAAAATTTTCTTTTCCAGGTCCCATTTTCCATACAGTGCAGCTGTTTATCACTGTGGATTCAGGACAGAACAGTTGAAAAATAATCCATACGCAAAACAATAAATTGCATATTTCTTCTGGTTTTAAGGGGAAATCAATGGTTCAATAGTATAATAGGCAATAAAACACTCCAAATGCTCACTCCATGCTTTTTCACTTTTAAAATTTATATCATTGTGCGCTAAAAATGAATAAAAAAACTTACCACAAATCATGATGTCTAGAGAGTGTACACTGTTCTGGCTGCCAGTGGATGCTTAAACTTGCCTTCTCTAGTGGTGGTAACACCATAAAATTACTAAACTGTCATAAAGTTCTCATAAGGAATACTTTTGAAAAATTAATATTTAATCAGATATAAACTAAAAAGCTATATATTTTCATGCTATGTAATTATAAATTTTAACCAGAAGTAACTTGGTGTTAAATGAATTCATTATATTCATCATTGATTCAATAATATTATAGATAGCTGAGCTTTTCAGATGCTCACTCCAGGCGGGAAGCAAAATTTAAATTCCTTATTCGTGTTATCCGGCCACTATACTTATTCCAAGCTCTATCTTATGAGGTTTTCATGTTTATTTTTACTTTTATTATGACCCGTACGAATAATTTGAGTCTCAAAGGGGACCCTATACATATGGAATCATTTCCTCCGCAGAGTACTTCATACAGTTTCAAACTCCGGAGTAGACTTACGTAGACTAACTCTATTTTGATCCTACTCAACAATTTGATCTTCTGCCTCAACCTCCAGCACCAAATGATGTCAGCTTCAATTCCCTTATGATCCAGAATTCTTCTCGGTCCATTTCTCGAATCCGTATAGCTCAACACTCTACACGAGAAATTTTCAAGGATTAGCTCCAGTTCCATTAAGGCATTCCTATTTCTTTTGCATACTGCAGTAGCCTGTAATGAAAAGAAACCTCTCATCTAATGTCCCCATGTTTATTCTCCATATTAGAGTTACCATGGTCATTTCATTGAACCCCCTTCCGTTTTCGAGGGAGCAACCCTGAGCGAGTCCCTCGCCCAGCCTCGTCTCAGCCGCCACGGATCATCTGCTATGCGCCACGGCCATCGGGAACCCTTCCTTCTCCTCCTGGCCCGGCTGTTGCACGATAAACAAAGGGATCCGTGTAAAAAAAAGTAACCTGGGTGGCAAAGTATAAAAGACCAGCATAGTACGAAGGAAGCGGGCTTGCTCTCGAAATGTGTGGGCTGCTCAGACCTCGTGGGAGTTCCAGATTTTTAAATGGACGGCGTGCAGGGATGGAATGGGAGTGGAGCGGCAGGAGAAGGCGGAGAACCTGAGGAATAGGAGAATGTACCGATAGGAATATGGTGGCGGGAGGGTAAAGAGTTGTTTAGTAGACAGTTGGAAGACAGCGGGAAGGAACACCATCTGCGGGTGGTATTGGAAGAATTGTAACAAAGAGAGCGAGGCCTGCCTTTCAACAAGTTTCAGACAGCTTTCACAAAGAAAAAATACATAATTTATTGCAGAAACTAAGATACATGAAAGTAGTGTGAATGCAGGGTGAAGAAGGAGTAGGCCACGAAATCCATGTTTGAATGTGGCGGATTGAACTCTTTACAGAAGGAATATATGCGTAGTCTTAGGAAAGGCAGAGGCTGTATATTACCTTTAAGCATGATTTAGAGAGAAAAAAAAGGTTTGAGAGGACATTAAGGAGGAAATCATTGAGTATATACAGTTTCCGAAGCCTGACAAAAATTGGTAATTTCTTTGAATTTTCCAACCCCAAAAGTACAATAAATAAATACGTAGGAAGGCAAAAAAAGAAACCTCGCTCAAGAATACAGTGAGAGAGGGATTATAATTGGCACTGGACGAACTTTGCGCTAAAAACCTATGCAGACATCATATTTTCCTGTTTCCAAACTGGTAATATTACTTCACAGATAATTTATCGTTAACTTGAAGGTTTTTATTTCAAATTGCGTAACCCCCTTCCAGTTATTAACACCCTAATCGTCTATTAACCTCAAAGAAACGTGACAATACGCTCACTCCGAGAAATAATATTGTTGTACTTTCCTGCACCCTATTAGTATGTGGTTAAATGTAATAAGTGTAGTTAAATGCTATGTCATAATTTTACAGCAAGGCTAAGTATGCATAGCATTTGAATTTTCAATTGCCCCTGAGGTCGAGAAATAATGCTGCCTTCGACGTGTACAGCTTCTTTCCGACGAAGGTAGTATTGACACCACATGCAAGAAGTGTTTTGTCCGTTATAGTCTAAGCCCGTGTTTTTCTACCCTCCGCGTCAGATATGCTCTGTATCGAGTCCTTTGAAGGGTAAAACAATAAAAATGAAGGGATGGAAATAAAACTTGAAACGTTAAAAACTTAAAGCGTCGGGAAAAGTTTAAGTCAGATCCCACTCATTAAGGTACATTTTTGACAAACCGGGAACGGAAATGATCGGGTATAATAATTCTTTATGAAATATGCTTTTTTCACCCTACAATTAGTCTTTTTTCATAATTTTAGCATTACCTGGTCAAATAGACACAGTATATGTATAATAACCCTGGCGGATTTATTTCTCTTAGAAATATTAAGTCGCAAGGTTGCAGATGTTAAAGCTTCCACTCTTCCACCATGAATTTGACCGTAACTCACGCAATAATATATTGCCATGTTTAGCCGGTATGAGATTGTAATATGAAAAAAAAACAAATGTTTTAAATTTTTTGGCAAGCTTTCTAAGACTAGTGCATCGGAAATAATCTTCATCACGCAGATTAGAACGTCCGTTAGCATAATGACGTTTTTACATGTTACTGAACGATGCCAGATAGTAGAACGGAATAAATTTAAGAATTATTTTCCCTCATTTCATTTCTTAATTTCACCTCAAAAAATCACCGCATATCCATGTGTTTAAATGGCCAGTTACAGTACTTTGATTAAAACCTTTATTCTTGCAACATAATATTCAAGAATAAATAAAAGACGTTTCCGAAACAATTTGCGCATTATTTCAATCAAAAACGTCATATTTTCTATGGAAAACAAATTATTTCAGAGGGATCAAATTGGCCCATGTCCGTAGTAATATGTATGCCGCAAATTCCGATATTTCGAGTTTTAATTCCTCTATTAACTATAGCAATATTTTCATCTTCCACAAAATCTTCCTACTTTCCCGCGTCTCCGAAACGCTATTAGGGGTAAAAGGTTCTCGGCACGAACAATTGTACTTCATTTATCGCGTTACTGTAACAAAAATCCATTTCATTCAATCGAGGGGTTTTAGCTGTATCTGTAAAAACCGCAATCAGAAGCCAAGAGGTCTACTTGCCCCCTGTTATTAACACCTAGTTTGGGATAATTTCAAACTCATTGATAAAGGTAAGTTCAACTTTTACCAAATTAGCACAGTATCATCCTTTAAGTGTATTGCATGGTTTGATTTGGTAGTAAATTTGACATTGTATTTTTTTAATTGACATTATTTTTTCCTTTTGTTCACACATTTACAGACATACAAGTGTAAAACAGTAACTCAAATAAGAAATGTTAGTTTTATCGCTCTAAATCATTTTTTTTAGCTTCAGTATGGAGCTGTAATACATTTCCGGCTTTACAAACATTTGAGGCGAGCGGGAAAAGATATATATGAGCCCAATGTCCAATTTAAACTCATGAATCTTGGCCAAAGGATTCTTGTATCAAGCTTTGGTGCAAAATTGATGGCAGCAAAAATTGATCACACAACCCATGGTGTTAAAGGTCTATAACAGATAAACTACTACCGGAAAAGAACGTAAATATGGCATAGGTGCACGATTAAAAGCCCACGGAATGTGACCAAAACCTCGAACTTTCGTGAGTACTGTGTGTAGTGGCTCAATATGTTAACGAATTGCAGCATCTACTCGCATCCATTCTCAGGAACTAACTCACTGCAGAGGCCATAGAAGCCTGCAAGTAAGAGCTAAAAAAGATTGTGCAGTGAACATAATTCCCCTGGATAGGAAGCCGATGACATTATTTACTCGGTAGAAAGCTAGCTGTATAGCCTGTGAAACCGTGGAGATCCAAGCGCGTTTTTCACTCCATGATAACACTGT
The DNA here is from genome assembly GCA_963169105.1 of Ceriagrion tenellum. NCBI lineage: Eukaryota > Metazoa > Arthropoda > Insecta > Odonata > Coenagrionidae > Ceriagrion > Ceriagrion tenellum. Next base: position 108,825,568 of record OY720639.1, read on the forward strand.
CCTTTCATTATAAGAAATCTGTGATAAAATCAGCTGCTCCAAAGTTTTTTTTAAGTCACAGTAAAATTTATAAGCTATATTGAGAGAATAGTATGCAGTTAATTGAATGACTCCATGACAGAAAAAAAGAAACATTACGTTCTTTGACTAAAAGCTCTTGAACATTGGAGAGTTAAAAATGTCCTGAGAAATACCTTTGAGCTTAATTTTGAGCTCGCAAAGGCAATTTCCTGCAAGTATATACGTAGGCTTTTAGGTTGCAATATTCGCAACAGTGTTTTACACAGAGTTTTGTCTTTGTTGACATGCCGGTGAAATTAAATCCAAAAATAGAAATTCCCTTCAATTAGGTTGATGATAATTTTTCAATTCAGTAAATGATTTTTTCCACAAGTATTAGTTCTATCTATACACTGGATTTATTCAGTTTTATGGTGATCCGATATTCCTCAGACAAGAGAAAAAGCTTTTCTAAGCACGAGGAATGAAAAAATCATCTAAATGAATTTATGATTTCATTAAGATGATTATTTAAATGATTATGTGGCATTTTGGTAAAGATTTAACTTCTGAAGTATTGAGCATTATTTTTGGGCAAGTGATCAATACTAATGTATGTGATATCTAATCATATTTTCTCACATCTCCCAATCTAAATTGACCAAATATAATACAAAAATGTCAATAAAAAAGATTACTGTAAGATAAAAAACAAAACTACCTCTTGGCTGTGATTTATAGGCAGGTAAAACAATAGAATTCACATGATAGAACGGAAGAGTTCAGGAAAATGGACATAAATTTAACCATGGCGTTTAAGGTAAATATATTTTATATAATCTGCGGTTAAATGTGAGGTAAAGTTTGTCATTCTTCATTTAGTTATCAATAGTAAAATACAGAAATATAAAGGGCTTTCATAAAACTAAATGCGAAAGACAGCAACACAAAACAAGTTTCAGAAATCAATATTGTACTAAATATATGGAGACCTATTTGCAATGTGACAGTTGCAGTCAATATCACGCGGATAAAGAGAACGATCTTTATACATTTTTGTACAAAAAAGATAAAAGATAATTTCAATTTTATTTGATATTTAAAAAGCTTATTTCATTACGAACCGATTATTATGTTATAATTTATTTAAAATTTTACATTTTAAAAAATGTCATGGGTATCAATCCAAGAACTTACTAAACGCTCTAAATTATCTCTCACTCTAAAATTAACTTCCTTCATTACGATCATAAATGAATATGTGACAAGTATTTAGTGGACACATATTACGCTGAAAAAAATGAGTGACGTATGTAGAATATGTAGATTCGCATGAGATATTCGGGAATTTCAGATGTAATTCACCAGTTTTTTAAATTTATTTTTTGTGTTACAAATAAGTTTAAATGATCTGTGATACTAGTCAAAACAACAACCTAGGAATTTTAGTCGAGAGAATTATTTTTTGCAACTATCACGGGCCATGAATCTCACCCATATGCACTTGCATGGTATGAATGTGTACATTAAGCTACTCATGAGGCATTCACTGAAACACTTTGCATAGCTCGGCGATAATTAATGGTTTATCGGAGGTGGTTTTTCGTAGAGAAAAGGTTAAAGATGAGGTTAGTTAAGTTGAAAAAAATATTCCTGAATGAAATTGGTGTTAATATCACACTTTCCGCTGCTTGATGCATATTCCCTGTGGATGTTTGCGACCAAGGGGCTGACCGTATTTTATAAGCTTAATGCGAGCCCCTTTCCTAAACACCCGACATCACTCTGTTTACTTTTTCCCAGAATTTCCAACCCAATCCCAAAAACACATCGTGGAGTCATTACACCCTTCAATTACGGCTGATAGCCCGAAAAAAAAGTTTTCTTGGAATCGCGAAAAATAATGGGTCGACAAATCCATTAGCTAATCCCTAGAAGTTCCTACTGGCCATAGCATCGACTAGGATGAAGATAAATGCCCTTTACGCTGAGGTATCAAGTCGTTCTCTGGCTTATTCTCAGCTCATTACATCACAATCAAGCCTATACTACAGTTAAGCGTGAAAATTTCACGAAAGAGCTTTTTTAAGAAAAAATGTGCAAACAATCACGGAGTGTTCGTATCTACCCCTATCTATTCCAGGTTATTTAACGGTTAGAATTATATGTACACTGTAATCTGTTCTTTGTTAGTACTGTTTCGCAGAAAAACCGTTTTTACTTTTACAAATGTTCGGGTTTGAACCCGCGTGACTATTTTTTCCATCATTTTACTGGGAAATGTTTATTTTCTGAGTGCAATGCATTCATCTTTCATTCATTCACAAACGTAGATTTTTAATGAATCCTTAGTTATTACTCCATTAGGCTGCTGAATTTCTAACTCAGTCTATATTTGCCATTTATGTTTCACCGTGCGCACTCGAATATACATATAATAAAAATGCTTTAGGGTTTCAGTTTCATATAATTTTGCAGACTTTCCAAGCCTTCTCAAGATATCCGACACTTTTTCCTATAGATTATGTAACAAAAATTGACATTTAAATTGGAGGTGTGAGTAACGCCATTCCTAATAGTAATTGAGGTTGTCACGGGGGTTAGATTGAGGTTGATTCTTCCGTTTTTCTAGGATTCCACCGCGTTTTCCATCTTGAGGCCGTTTCACCGGCTATCTTGCAGGCTTTCTTAAGTCCAAATGACAACCATGGACATGAGTAGCCTGCAGGATATCCGGCAAAACATTGTCCTCAAGTTGGAATGATGCGGTGAATACTCAGAAAAAGGAAGAACCAACCAACCAACGTTATTCCAATCTTCCTTTTGAATTATTTCATGATACTACCGGAATTCTATGCATAACAACAAAGATTAAAGTGTATTTATTTAGCAAAGTGTTTATGGGAAGTAATTATATCTACTATATACACAATCAGTATGAAGAGGTTCCTTAAATAAAAAACTCAAGCCTAAGGATTGTTTGATGTGGATGTTGGCTTTAAATAACATAAAACATAATGTACTAAAATTTTATCATTTTATTCATGGTGTGAAAATTCTCCAAATGGTTAAAAACACAAAAATATAGTCCGATTAAAATTAAAAATTAGACATTAATATCATGTTAATAACCCGTATACCCGCATTAAAATCTCTATGACATAATATGGGTAGATAAAATAATATAGATGGAAATAGTGAAAGATCTTGGTTAGTTGAAATAATTTTCCACCCCCAATTTAGACGTCCAACGAAGAGTTGTGGAGATGACATGTATAATGAGAACATAGTCGACATCTACAGCATAAAATCGCCAAAATATGATGCGCAAATAAATATAAATATAGCATAATGTAATTCAAGTAAAAAGAGAAGTATCAGGCTTGATATGGTGCAAAGAATTCATCATAGAGAATGAGAGTAAAGGAAATTTTCCACTTAGATTTCCAGCATTCCAGATTTAGTAATTCCAGCGGGCATGTTTTTTTTAACTTCCAAAATGCGCACGGTAGGCCAACCAAGCAAAAATTAAACCAAACTATGAGAGTGAAAAATGGTGAATTGAAATTTGGTGAGGATATATCTTGTTCACACCAATTAGCTTAAATGAATCAGAGATACCGCACAGGAGTGAGCCGCATGGTCCCGATTTTCCAGTTCAGATAGTTCATCATCAACACATCTCCGTTTGCGTCCTCCCTTCCACTCTGGTGCTCAGCTGAGATATACAAAAGGGCGGTGGTAAACAAAGCTACGAGACTCATATGAGTGGATAAAGCTGTCGTGGAATCTAGGGTTGAATGGGACAGTTGGGTAAGGGTCAGATGCGGGATTCGTTCTCCATTTGAGTTACTAAAGTATGCCTCGATTTGTCTCGCATGGGATGACATCCAAGTTTATAGAGCAACATAATAGTGTCTTGTTAACAGACTAATGTGATGAAATTGGTATTTTCTCGCAACACTTAAGTCCCAACCGGCCAATTTCTCTCCGCATTCATTCACCAGCTTCTCCGTTATCAATATTACACGTGGCAAGAGAAATTACCCAAACGGAAACGAATCATCGGAACAGCTGTATTTTACGTGAAACCATAAATGAGAATAAGCAACCAATTTTCTATTTCGTTTTCTTAAAATTAGGGTTTTATACGAGATGGAGTGATACAGCCAAGAAGTATGAGCTCTTAAAAACTGATTGCGTTATACAATAGAAGAGCAGAATTCTAGGGTATACTTCTTGGGGTTTGAAAATATAAGCACGAAACAAACAACAAGCGACATCGGAATAAGATACCACCCTAATAGCTGGAAACATAAAGAAGGCCACTGGATACAACAAATCTGAGACTACACTCGAATGAAAATTCAAGATCAATGACGACTTCCTGCGAAAAATACAACGAAGAAAAGCTAAATTCTCTGAATCCAGTGCTCTTAGGCAAACAAATACCTGACAAAAATACAAAATGAGATTATTTTCACCAATGGTTAAGAGTTGCATCACCATGAGTATGTGTGGACGAAAAGAGATGATATAAAATGAAGGCCATAAGCGGTGGCGAATGCATTCTAGAGATTTTAAGAAAATTAAGAAACTGGGTCCGAGCAAGGGCGATATGAAAAAGAAAACACGATTCCCATATGCTGTACTATTTTTGGGGAAATATTGGTCAGAAAACAGCCACACAAACATCTTCGGCCAAGTAATAGACTTTGGCGAAGTGAATCGCCGTTTTGAGCTCAGTTGAAGTTAAACTGTAGAAAAATGTAGGAAGTTTTTGGTACTGGTATGTATTCTTTTAAATTGGGATGCTATCACTGGAAATATAAGCGTTATAAGGTTTCCCCTGAGCATTATTCTCGTTATCAAAAGCTTGCGACGATACCAAAAAATTACTGCCAAAAATAAACAGTAAATATTTTTTCGCACCTTGTTTTGAACTCGTAAAAAAAATCTGAAAAAATCAAGAAAGTCCAAATTTTGATCAAAATGGCCTGAATTATTTCAAATTGCTAATTCGCTACTAGTTAACTGATAGGTTCTTGGAAATTCCTTTCCACAAAGTCACCATTTCTAAGAAATATTCTCAATTTGTGTGAAATTCTCTCTAGATCTTACTAAATCTTTTATTCTCATTATTCTCACAAACGTTATTACCAATCTGACCTCTCTTCAGTTCCTAATTCCCTCTGCTCTCCATATACTGTCCAAAGTTTTCTATTCTTCTCCAAGTTCATGCAGCTTTCTCCACTCAGCAATATGCCCTCACTTCTCAGCAAGTTAGGAAAGCAAAAGGAAAAAGCTAATAACATACACATCGAATTTACGCTAGTTGCAACGTTGAAGGGATAAAATAAAAATATTTCATATAATTCCTCAATTCATAATTTAATATAAACTTGTATATTCCGCACTTTCCATAAAAAATAGGAGTTTTATGCCACTATACACCTAAAATATAAGACAAACTTAGGCATGCACAAAGATCACAAGGTTTTTCAAATTCTTTTTCTAAATAAGCAGGTTACTATATGTTATCCCAGTTATTTTCCGAATCATCATTACCCCTGATAAGGTTAAATGACCATCATCCTTCAGTTTTAGCGGTAGAATCTGTTTAGCGGTCCACTCCGCAGTGGTAAATCTCTTGTTAATCAGAGTAATTGACAGAGTTATACCACTTAATATCGACATTGGATGTCTCCTCAGTTACTGAAAGCACGCTCCTTTGGTAATATTACGAGCCCTGGCAGATTATTGCTGCAAAAGGAGAGATTTCACAAGTTGAGCTATAGGCATTCAGTAACTACCGCTGGCTAAAGCGATAATTTTCACTTCAGTTTACTCTGTCGCCAGAGATTATTGACTAAATAAATATGTTAGCTTCCGCTCCCAGAATGACATCAAAATACTAAATGACTCACCGCAAGAAAAACACCAGCGGTTAATACAAGGTATTTATTAATTATTAATACGAGATCATATTTTTTCGCCGGGTTAAATTAACCGAACCTATAGTACATAAGGCCAGAAGAGCATTCAGAACTGATATTTTTCAGAGCGACACAGAGAATATTATCATGGCCTCACTACATCTCTAGATCTGACAGAAGCGATATAATAATAGAGGTACATTGTCAAACAGGTAGGTACAAAAACTCTTTCTTTTCCTGCACAATGAGCGACAACAGTAAAAACTGAGCTCCAATAAATACACTCCCATAATACACGTCATTATTTCACCTCCCAAAGTCTCGTTTACATCTTTAAACTGCTGGTGTCCTAACACCCCCTGCCACACCCCGATTCGGCGGCTCACAGGGTAATTTTTCGATGTAGAAGGGTGTTTTTACGCTCACTTACGATCCCGGTCCATAGATTAATATGGTAGTTAATGCTACCAAAAATAAGGATTAGTGAAGAAGGAATAAAAAGAAATGCCAACTGACAGTCTAGGTATTGTTATGACCAGAATTTGTCCAGTTATTTGATGAGAGTACCAGAATGCTTCTCCTCTATTCTGTGCGTGCATACTACGGTATTAGGCGCCCGCATGAATTAATGAGTTCCTCTTCATGAAAATGGTATGCTAAAGAGCAACTCAAAGATAACAAATGCAATTCTTACATGAAATTGATCATTTCTAATACAAAAATTGAAAACCATCCAGGAATTGAATCAACGATAAAATTAAATATATTCAATATCAAAAAGCGTAAGATATTCTGACAATATATTAAATATTAAATTATGATCAGGGGCATGGAAAAAGGCTGATAAACCTCTAAAACACTTTTCTATTACAATTACAATAATTTTTAAAAGTCAAACCGTGTAGTATTGGGTGTTTAAAATCAAACTCAATCACCAACGCCAATGAAATTCATGGCAATCTGATGTATACTATTCTTGACAGGAGAAAATAATATAGTAAGAGAACAGAAGGAGACGTTAAATATGATTCATGATCGAACGTTCAATCATTTTCGGAGATTACTGTACACACTAGCCGTTAAGATAATATGAGTTGATGAATCGGCATTTTGGCAGATGTTAACAAAATGGACAAATTATATCCGAAAAACTTAGAAGTAGAATATGCAAATTCATATCTCCTTCAAGGTTAAAGCTCTATTCCTCTCCTACCGTGTTCTGGCAAGGGTACTCTTTTGACATTCATGCATGCGATGGAATCTCATTCATATTCCTCGCAGTGTAAGCCAGAAACAAAACTTCCCAAGAATCATGCAAATTCGCAGAAGGCTGAGAGTGCAAAAGAGGAGTCCACGGTAGGCCGAAATTTTACCTACGCCCGAAACCCGCCATGAATTATAGATTGCGCCTCTTAGATTAACCAACCGACACCTTTCGCATCCTACCTGGCCATTCCCAACTTCACACAAAGGGGGATTAATTATTATTTTCAAGGCGTGGGAGCGTAGTGACCTAATGCACTGTACATATTATATATCATACTAGCGGAAGGTACCCGTTGAAAGTTAGCGGGTGTTAAAAACAAACTTACTAGCTAATGATAGCAATCGATATATATCACGCACAATGTATTTGTTATGGATTATATGGATTCTTCTCCCTAAATAGATACTTTCTGGGGCTATACTCACCATGTATCCATATGAGGTTCGGCCTCAACAATTTCTATTGATCGTCAAGGGGACAGCGCACCAAAAACACTGAGTTTTCAGCAATTTTATGATTGTTTTTTCCAAAATTTAAAGTAAAACAGTTGAAAAACAAAACTTGATTGCAATAATGAGAATGGTTATTCAATTTTCTTTCCAAATGTCTTAGTTGCGACTTTGTACGATCATTATTTCTAATCTAAATATGCAAAATAAGTAAGGTCATCACATATTACGAACACGTGACGCTATATTTTTATAAATCTCAGATAGCTAAAAATGCAAAATAGGCGCTTACTTAATAAGAAAACATTAATTTACAAGTTAATAAAGATAGAAGTTCCCACATATTTATATCGGAATGTACAATAAAATCCTCGAACAAATAAATGTCCAACACGCTGCAAGGACTTTTTATACCACACTATCGAACATCTGCATACGCTAGGTTTTTCCATGTCACCTCTTGCGTAATTGTCAGAAGATGTAAAAAAATAGGAAAATGCAAATAAATTAAAAAGGAAAAATGATGAAATATTATGTACTTCAAGTGAACTAAATATCGTGAGTGAACTAAATATTGTGCTACACTGTACAAAATCTGATGTACTGGTCCATCAAATAGGTCCACCTACACCAAAATCTGGTGTACAATTTGCCGTTTTGTCAAATATTATGTCGGATTCTGAGATTTTACTGTATCTTTTGTATCTGGCAATTGTAATATGTATTTTATTCTTATGTAAAGACGGGTACAGTCATGTATGTTTCTAAGGGATACACTTGTCCCGGAATAATAAATTTAATTTTGTATTCAATTATATTTCTATTCTCCGTTATGTTATGCACGAAGCTAGATAATGGTCGTGCATTTTGTTTGGTGTAGGCAACATTAGATAACTTTGGCATTTTGACCCAAGAACGGGGATCCATACCAAACACAAATTTTGCCACATGGAGTTACAATGATAAGAAAATTGAGGTACAAAAAAGTAAGAATTAATTTGCGAAGCTTTTAACCTATTGGCTTTTGGGGCAGTTGGAACACGATTTGGCTACTTTTCTTTTTAAAAATCCAACCATGACCCCAAAAGGTCACTGTCAAGGCCACAGGAGTGACATTTAGGGAATCAGGGCAACATAAGTGTCGAATCATAGTTGCAAATGGGTGCCCAAATATATTCATAGTCAGTATGCTAGACGATAACAAACATAGATGGGATAATTGCAAAAAATCGAAAAAGGGATTTGGTTTTAAAATTAAATGAAATAGATTTTGCTTATCCCTCACTGGAAATGAAACCTATTAATAATACTAAGGAAAAGCGCATTTAAATTTACGATACAATATGAGGATTAGCATGCTGGACTAACAACACCGGAATGAAGAATGGAATGGGAAAGCAATGAAGAATGAGCCAGCATCGTCATTCGCAAATAGGGTCTCGAACGGCAAAAAGACATGGAGACAGTTGTGTCTAAAAGGTGAATACATTGCTGAAAGGACTGCAGGACAACTCGATGGAGGAGAATAATCAAGCGTTTAGAGGTGCAGAAGATATATATCCGTAGATCATCACGAAGGATTAAACAGAAGCCTCGATAAGAATACGTTTTGTTGGAATTATCATCTTTGGAGACAAAGAAAAGCAGACAGAGGAAAGTATACAACACTTTTATTCAATAAATTGAATTGTCTCTCAAAGGTCATTATTTTTATAATTATTACATATTTTTATTGGTCTTAATTGTTTACAATAAATGTTTCAGCAATAATATAATAAAATAATCAAACTTGAGACCACAGCACCTTTTTGCGAGTCTATATTTCTCTTGGACCACATCTGCTCGGGTGTGACACCGGATTAAGCTCAACATATCCAACGTTTCGTCAAGCTACTCTTCCTCAGGGGAAAACTGAGCAGTTTCTCGTCGAAATATCGGCTACGGAGAGCATAATTCGGCGTCATCTCCTAGAAAATTTTATTTATGCCATCCACCAAAAAGAAAAAAATAAGAAAAGAAACTTATAAAGAATTAACATTAGTTATAGTAGTTTATTAAAACATTGGTCTTGTAAACCAAAATTGGGACAAAATAATCCCCTAAAACTTCTCCCCCCCCTTTTTTTCCGTCATCAAAGAGAGATAATAATCCTAATCTCCAAAATTAGTATTTTACTTAAACTACTCTCTGATGAAAACAGACAATTAATATTTTTAATATTAAATTCTACTAACAGAATAATCTTTATTATAATAAAGCACCCAATATCCATAGGGGTGGCTTTATTGGTTCAAACCGTTTTGATCTGTATTATTACAAGTAGTATACCAAAAAAATTCCTGATTTTAATATATTTTATTTTTAGTATTTTTAAGGGGTGTATTGGTTTTATTTATTTATATGACTAGTGTAGCGTCAAATGAATTATTTTTAAAAAATAAAATTTTCCTAGCTGTATTAATAGGGAGAGTAATTTTCCTTTCTTCCTATTCGTATGCTTGAGGCATAGGGTGGGCCCCAAGCAAGAAGTCACAATAAAAATTCAGGTGAGTTAACAGCTAAATTTTCCTCAGCCGTGGCAAAGTCACGATTTGCATTGTCACGAGTAATGGCTAAGTTAGCCACGGATAGTGACGAGTAGAGACTTATACGAATCTTCAAGTCTGTGCGGAAAACGAATGACAGGATCTAGTAATTCTTTTGTCGGCAACATTTATATTTGCGTTCAACCCTCTGAATTCGATACTATTATTTGAGATATATCTTAAAGGAAAGGAGGTGATCCATTTACTAACATCATAGTAGACATTTTACGATATCTCTTAATAATGACAGCTGTCACTGGGGTTTAATTACGCTTATCAATAGATAGTGCAGCTAATTATTTCATATTTTTCTCAACTTCATGTTCCTTTATTTGCTACATATTACTAATAGCACATCTAGCATACTAATTGTATAACTTTTGTGCCTCTGTTTATTTTTGCATTTGGATAAGTCATTGATAGTCGTATAAGACTGTTTTTGGCATTACCTGCATGAGGATTTTTATACTACAATTTTCACTCATCGTTTCTTCAGCTTTGATAGGTATTTTGTAATGTATGTTGCTTAAGATTTACCTCCGGAGACAGGTATTTTCCGACGCCTCATTAAACGTATATACATTAATTTTTGTAGGACAGGAAGCCATATATAGTGAAAACTGTATTAAGCGGCCAAAACCGGAGCCATCAGAAGGTGCTCGCGGAAAAGAGGGAGTTTTTTCATTCCTAAGATGTACGGGAAATACAATCCGTTTCCGGGAGGTGGCCGCGGAGGCAGGTGTCACTGCATTGAGTTTAGTCGGTATTTTTTTATGATGCATCTGTTTAGAATTATGGTGGTCACTTCGTTTTTTCCATGAATTAATTTTCGTGTCGTAGAGGCCGAACCGCCTCGTACCACTTCGGTAAACGCCAGATACAATCGGCACAAGAGCGAGTCGGCGGAATGCGGCCGAAATTGCCTGCAGTATTGAGACAATCCCGTTAACCAGGTCCTTAGCCACATGTGGAAATCAGCGTTGGTACATCGTCAAGTTAATCAATTCTGTAAATGAACGCTAGCCGATGAATTCACTCCAGATAAATAAAAACACACATGGTGTAAAATTCGATAGAATAATTTCAAATCACATTTTCCAATGCACGGTCGCGCTTTTAAATTCGTCACGACCCTCGACGAGCACCTGACATTCAGGGATCCAACACGCACGCGCAGAGCACAAGTGAGGCGGATTAGCGCCAGCAATGGCTCGGCGGTGAGCACCAGAGGGTCAACCTCCCGCAATGGCGGCTTGAATGGTTCCCCGCCGCATTAATGCGGGGTGAACGAATGGACGGCAGAGGATTAGGTTCAGGGGTGGGAAGGATGTCCCTATCATCTGCATAACATTCTGAAAATCCTCAGCAGAGGAGATTATACAAGGTTGGTCCTATTTTTAAATGATGCCAAAATAATTAAAACGTATACTTAACGGAAGCTCCTAAAGCAGCATTATCACTGGTGACGTTCCCATATGAAAATATATGCCGCGTAAATGTATGTCACGGATAAATGACATTGAAGAATTTGGTCGCATGAATATACGGCTAAACTGGATAGTACATTTTCGATACCCATTTTTTCCAAAGACATTTTGTCTAGTTTTATAACACGATTTGATTTAGCCAGTCACACTAAACAAGAGCAGAGGAAGGTGATGAATAGGAAAAGACTTTGATAAAATTTGAGACGTAATTAAAATTTAAATATTGTTAAAAATAGATATTTTTCACATTTATCAATCAACAAAGATTCATACCAATCAAGAAAATTATTTTTTATAATAACACACTTGAAGCAGTGACATATTATCTCGAGTAATTCAAATCAATCAGCTATTTGCTAAATTATTTTGATTAATTCAACGTCTACGCATTGAGAAATGACATCCGGCTCAAACTAATTTTAATCGGTGATAAGTATATTTGAAGTCATATTTGTAATATATTATGAGTGAGGATTATCTTAACGACAAGGCGATTTAAGATGACCAACAACATGCGAGGAGAGGAGATAGGCAGGGGGAATAGAGTCAAAGATTCTTCTTTCGTTTTAAGCATATTTTCGGATTGCTCGGCAGTTCTGTTCACATTGAGCCTCTCCAGGATATTTGTCATAGAAACTATAATTATTTTTTTAAATTCTATATGCAATAACGCCCCTCACCCCATTTGTCTAACACCATTCAAAGAACCTGGTACGCTGAACCAGAACTGATCTTAACTTTAATTTCCTTGAAGAGCATAGTTAGCTCCTTTACGATGCCAATAATTTAGCATGCATCATTCGAGGCTCCTTTTGTACCTTATTTTTCTGCACTTCTACTTTCTTATACCACCATACGAGCTGCCGAAGGAGCGTAAGGCTGAGGGTTGTGGAACACAATCAATGAACCTGGGATGGACTAGGATACATGAATGAGAAGATCGGATGACAGGGAGATGTTCGTTTACGTTGGTTGAAAACATCAGTTCCTGCTGTAGTCACTAATGACAATTGGGAAGCAGTATTTCTTCCAAATCGGTTTGGTAGTATATCTCACTTATTATGTGGCATCTTTCAACTCTATAGGTTTAGGGAGTATGGTGGTGGGTAAAATGATATTCTCCGACATACTTCATTCGTTTTAGGGTATTTTCTCAGTATTATTTTAAGAAAAGAGACGAAGAGAAATTTTTCAGGGATGGATTTTACCCACACATCTAATCATTTCTATCGGGCATGCAAACCCAATGCCGTATTAGCCCTCTCCTCTCTCGTCCCTCCTCTCCAATTCTCCTCCTTCATACCGTCCCTAAATCCACCCACTTCAAAAACCCTACACGTGATCACGATCCTCGAATTCCTCCCGGCGAACAATGGGCGGAAAATTACGATCCTTCCTCCTCGCGGACGGCGATCTTCGTTTGTTGGTCGAGAGAGGTTCTTCCCCAATATGAACGGGGTCGCGGCGATCGACTCAGGCGTGGTCTCATTGTTGTGCCTCACTGCGACGGAGAATCGCGCCAAATAGCCCTCCCATATAACCCCTCACCACCCTATCACATGTGCCGCCTTAGACTATCATCCCTCCCAGAGGGACGAACCCTGGCCGTACCCTTTTGCGGGGAAAAACTGGATAGGGACCGCATAACGAGTAACGCAATGCGCAGGTAGGGCAGGGGTTGGCGGAGTCGTAGAGCGGAGAGCTCACGTCCCGTTCGTGAGAATGCGGATGGAGAAGACAACATCATGCGGACGGAATGACCAAATGGACGTGCGTGATTAATCCGAAGGCTTTCGCAGGAAGGCACGAGCCGATGGTCGGAGGAATCTGCCGACGGCGATGACGTGGATTTCAACCGTGTGTGGGTTCTTGATGCGCACCATGAAAGAGAGACAACGAAGATCACGGGAGAAATTTGAAGACAGACAGATATATCATATTCCTCCGCAGAATTGTGTGGAATACGGACATTATAAGTCTAGACAAAATGTGTCAAATTTTCTACAAAAATGAATGCAAATTTAAGGTATTTTAGGTAAGATTTTTCCATGGTCACAATGTAGACAATATTCGAATTCTATATAATAACTTATGCGATTGTAAGAGACAGGAAGAAACTATGTTGTGATTTCAACGGTGCAGAAATACAATGTCATTTTACTGCCAATTTTAGAAATATAATAAATGGTTGAATTTTAGTCTTGAACTATACTACTTTCTTTCACGGTATATGCTAAAAATGCCTTGACCACCAAAATTATTATTAGTGATACTGTAAATATCACGGCGATAAGTGATTCAAATATTTTTTTTAATAATTCAGAAAACATGAAAATTACGCAATGCTAAATTTATGATAGCTAGCGCTTATGTATTCCTCATTTTTATATAGTCTCTATGGAGTGCATACAATTTCCCAAGCAAAATGGCTAGTATTTTTTGTCAAATATCGCCAGAAGTTGTGACATAATTGCTAATAATATTTTTTTGGAGGTTAAACGTTTTTCCCATAATTGAGGTCAATTTCATCGAATTCTATCTGAAATTTATTGCTAACTTAATTACGAACTTAACTTCAATGTGGGATCTTTTTTTCCCAACAGACGCATTCGAGTAAGCATTTCATGGGTTTTCAAACAGGTCAGAAGTTCAGCTACCGATGTGTTGATGGATAGCTCCATCAACGCTTTGAAGGCAATTGGCACGAAAGTAAAAATGGATCAATCACCTTAAAAATGATGGTTTGATTAGCTATTTTAACGTTCGTTTCTGAACTCCTAAACCGATTAAAAATCCATAAAGAATATAATCGTGAATTTCAAATAATTGAATCAGCACTAGATTGAAACCTTAAATGTTATTAAATACAGATATTATAGGTTATTTGTTATTTGTCGTACATTTTAGACGGAAGAAAACATAAATCTCTAAGTCGTTATCGTGTGCTGGCCCCAATCTCCTATCAATTTCAATCCGATCATTTTTCAGCTCTGCGTGCATCCAACCTCTATTCGTCCCACTCACAAAGCCTTTTCTCCATCTTTCCGTTCCCCTTTTGCTTAATGTACTCCACTCTTCTGCGGCCTACCACATCTCTTTGAACCCCATGCAGTATTCTCTCTTCACTCACCATGTCGAACACGACTCTATTTTTCCATATATAGGATAAATGCGTATAGAAGGCAACGAGGGAGAGAATGCTTGATAGGCGTAGGAGAGGTAATGGCGGAAGAAAAATTTGTAACTCAAGACACGAGGCAGGCACGGAAGTTAGACAAGTTTGATATCTTTTTTGGGAAGCACTTGGACTGCCACGGTATGAACGAAACAGGACCGTTAAGAAATAAGAACCTTGAACGGTATAAGGATATAAAATATGCAAAAACATTACAATTGATTAAATTTTGTGAAAATTGTAGTTCTACAAAGGAAATGAAGAAACTCTTTGTGGTCAGGAGAGTTATGAGTAGGTCAAGGTCTACGCTAGCAATAAAGTGGAAAATATACGCCATGGGAAACATTAATTGAAATGACTTGATGGCATTAACGGAGAGTAAAAAATGCTTTTATTTCATCCATCCACAAATTTAATTTTTGTGAAATATTTAATGAAAATCAGCTATCCAACAGAGCTAATGCGACGGAAGTTATATCCTGTCATATTGGAACATAACTTTGGTCATTCTTTGGACTTATCTGAAACATTAAGACCTTGCTTCTGCTTTTTCGGTAGCATAGGCGAGTCAAGAGAAAATATTCATGAAAGAACAAAAATAACAAGATAAACCTTCTCCCTTAATTTGACTCATGTAGTCATGAGTGAATTTTGTTGAAACGTACCGAGAGAACTGATGTTTTAGTAGAAACCGAGTCGCGTTCTATCGGCATGAATACGCACTAATAAAATTGATCTACTGTCGGTGCAAAAATTATGTAGACTTGAGTTTGGATACTGATTAAAAAGGAGCCGTAGTAACCACATGAATGCAAGTTACACCAAATTTTAGCTTGTTTTATTTTACGTTTAACTGTGGTTGCCAATTATTTTTAAATTACATTCTCGATTTTTTATTCCGGTGAGAACAAAAAAGTGCCGGTTTTTTGCCGTTTTCGAACGCTCTCTTTGACATTTAATAGTGAAGAAACTTTTAGTTTAATCGTAATGAACCTGTAATATTGTGTTTGAAAAACGTATTTAAATGTAGTTTTAAACGTTCAGCTCTTTCTATTGTGCCATAAAAAAGTTATTGACAAGTTTATGAAACAACTTATTCTAGGTTATGAAAAGTAGTTGAAGCAAGATCTTGGTCTTGTTTTGAAGCTCCGTTTTCGCGAGAAAGGTGGTGAAAGTTTGAGCGCTGTTGCAATTTTTGGGTTGCGGGCCGTCCATGTATTTGAATGTCTTTGGGCGTTTTGAAGAAATTCAGTGCATCGAGAAAAGGCCCTCATGAGAAAAAGGTGATGGAAAATGGTTGGATACTAAAAAGAGCACAATTTCTACCTAAAATAAAATTCATGAAAAGAGCGAGTGCAGCGATTGTTTTCGCCCTTCGAGGCAATGCACCGAAGGAGAGTGTGAGTAACGGGTTCGGCGCGCAACCCGCAAGTGGCAACAGGGCTCAAACTCTCACCACCCCTCTCGCGAAACCGGCCGCCTTACCGCTGGCTTGAGCCCGCTAAAATACTCGGTTCTTTATTAACTCATTAAAACTCGATATCACAAAGAGTGTTTATGATGGGAATTGTTATTAAATACTGCTGTAAAGAGCTTCAAAACAAGACCAAGATATTGCTTCTACTACTTTTCATAACCAAGAAAAAATAGTTTCATAAATTTGTTAATAACTTAGTAATTCTCAAGTTCATTTCGCTCAGTTTCAACGTCGTGTTTGACTTGCCAACGTCTGCGGGTAAATATTTATTTTCATAAACTCTACGATATGACTAATAAGAGATTTTGAGGGAGCCTTCGGGTTAGAATGCCAACGCGTGACAATATTTTCCGTTGGTTGAATCTCAAACGACCCCTTGTCCATTGTAAAAGGACATTATGATTCAAACCAGTGAAAGCACGTTACACCCACTGGAATTTAAAAGTGGAAAGTTTTTCGATAGTTCGATAACCCATAGCGCAAGTAACACCCACTTCACTTAATAAAGCGGTCTTACTCTTGGAAATCTCTCTTCTAAAAAAATCACAGGCTTGAAATAGGTAAACTTCATATCCAGTCGTTATCTCTCAAATGTTTCTTGGATTGAATTTGACTTGTAATTACAGACTAAAATGTAACTGCAGAATCGGCAGTAGCTCAGTAGATTAAACAAATTTAAATTTACGTTGAGGGGATGAAATACGTTCACAATGAGAGTGCATGGCAGAACTTTAATTTATCTTGAGTACTTGGTTTCTAAATCCAAACCACAATGATTTAGCATAATCTAATAGTTTTTTTTGTGATCTTATTCCGCATTTTTCTCCAATAATGAAACCCACTTAGAAATTTTAATTGCGCATGCTGTATCAAGTCTTCGCCGTCAAAATAATATTATTAGGGTCAATAAAATTCAAGAGTTAAGAATATAAACTTTAAAACAATACCATTAAATCCGTTTTAATAAGTCTGCCTAAAATATGTCCGATGCAGTCTTGGGCCCTTGGCACGGTTACGAAGACAGTTATTGCTTTAAAAAGTACTAGAAATGGAGCAAAACGTTTCATCAAACAGAGATAACAAGAAATTATTGATTTCTTAAACATTAATACCACGAACAAAATTACTTTGTAAGCAACGAATACCTACAATAGATTACCAAGGCTTCTGGGAAGCTTCGAAGATTGTGAGCACCGCGTATAACATTTTTCGCTATTTTTCAATTCAAATTTTAACATCCAATTTGATCTGTTGCTTTAAAGTTCATATTCATTCCAATTTATCATGTTTTATCACATTTATTGGGGTAAATGATTAAAGATTATCCCACAAAACATCTCCGTCTACGAAAAGATCCCAACGTTCTCCGCGCCTTTAATATCTAAAACCTTAAATAATTTAGTAATTTCATCATTTTGATCGCCTTTTCCAAAAACCTGTTCTAATATCAATCAAATCGTTTAGAGTAGAAGAGAGTTCTAATGGTTACCTTTTACTGAATATCCAAAATTATCCCGCCAGAACTTACCTGAAAGGAAAATAAGACAAAAAATAAGTGCTCAAATTTTTTGTTATTATGAATCAATATTATTTATAAAATTTATTCATTAAGATATGCATGAGATAAAATATGTAGGCAACGTCTAAACTTTCTTGAAACAGTATCGTCAAAACAAGAAAATTAATATTAAGATACAGGAAATGCATGTAAAAATTACGCAGTACTTCAAGCTATAAGTTTTTTTATATAATGGCAGCGTATAAAGGAGCAAGATCGATAATGAAACGAATATGTAACAAGTACTTAAACATATATACTCCAAGCATATGTACCCTATTTCTAAAAATATATAAATTAATTTCGGCAAGGTTTCTTCCAATTTATATTTATATTATTAAAAAAAGAGTACCTAGTCATAATTACATGCTACTTTATCCTGAAAAAAGACAGCAGTTCAAGGTAATATTATACGCATTTAAAAGTTGTAATGAAAAAATTCTTGAATTCAACGAAATTGAATGAATAAAATATTCAGGAAACATTGAATTTAATTCCAGCTTCGATGCATAATGAATTCAAAGCTGATGTTAGAGAAAAACTTAAAAAAATGGAGTTCCTGAAGCCTTCGCTTGGGATCGTAGCTTTTAGAAAGGGATGCGACGGAAGGCCACGAGTCGATAGCAGGAATGGTTGACGTTCAACACATCCTCCCAACTCCCACCGCCCCGCCCACCTGGAAAGCGATTTCTCAAACCTTGATGGAATTCTCCTCCTGACCGCAGTGAAACTTCCGGATGGAAACATTTGTTCCACACCGTCGGCACAATGAATCAACGTCTCCCCACATAACACATCCACGTGAATCCTCGCTAGAATTTGAAACATTACAATCCCCTGGCAGAATGGGGAACGGATAATTTTGTTTAATCTATTCCCGTTGGAAGTTAAGTATTCTTAAATATAAAGTACACACATTTTGAATAAATTGAATATTTTTTTCATTCAATTTCGCTGAAGTTTTGAATGCAAAATTTTTTCATCACTGTTTCCAAACTTACATAGTGTTACCTTGAACTGCTGTTGGACGAGCTGAAAAATTTTTAATTTTGATTTTATGCATACATGTAATGGCAATGTTTTCTTCTGATAAAATACGCGCACTGGGCGGCTTGAGAAAACTACATCATCAGTAACCTGGGAAACGACGTAACAGAACGGTATTGCTAGCAGCAATATGATACTATTACTTGGGAGGTTCCGTTTCTTGTGACTAGACGGCGTTGTTTATTTTTAATATCCTTTGCGGACGATAGTGAACTAGTATGGCTTGACCCCTTCTGTTGATACGTAAGCAGAGCAGAGAAGCAACATTCCTTTCGTGACGTCAAGCCTCGGAGACGCAATCTTGGATCACTTAAATTCTAGTGAGATACATGATATTTATAGTTTTCCGCACATATAGGACAGTTCGGGCATTCAGTAGAACGCTGTTACCAAGTTTACGTACCCAAAGTTACCCAAAGTGTTCTAACTTCACAGGCTACGTGTACGACCATTTCCGACAAAGCGCCAAATTTAGTTTAGAAAATTAATAATGTGTGTTTGGAAGTTTCTAAATGTGCTTGTTGCTGAACATAAGGCAATTTAATCCTTTATATCCTTTTCATTTTGCAATTTTTATGAATTTGGGCTGATTACTACGAATAAGTTCTCGTATTTCCGGTAATAATAAAATATCCCCTTGCCATCATAATCGTCAAGATATTTGCCAGAAATGTAACCGAGTATATATTCACTTTAAAGATATTTATTTTTGATGAGAAAATTCTAACGCATAGATATATTTTTCAATATCTCCATTTTGTTGTTAGCATATTTTTTCGACTATTTTAAAAAGTAAACCACTGCAGAAAATTTTACATTATCCCAGAAAACTCTTATGTTATAAAGACGTTTGCAACATATGATGTTCAAAACCCAAGTCGAAACCTTATTTATGCACATTCACTTTATCAACAAGAATTACAGCATTTGAAACAAGATTAATATAGTTATGATTTTCCTAATATATACCTTATGCTTGTAGTAGCTGCTTTATTTATATAGTAAATAATGAATATGGTGTCCATAAAGGTAAAAGTAAAAAAATTATTTATTATATATTAAAAATATCCTCTAGCCCTGCGGTCCCTCTGAGAGAAACGAGAACTTTCCCGAATAAATAAACATTCAAATACGCTATGGACGGGAAAATAGAGGTAATGCCTATAAAAGTATATGCTTTTTCTCAAGTAGTGATTCACAATAGCCGAAAACGAATGATCTTGATGCATTCAAGAAAAACTTATTCGTTACAAACGTGATGAGCGGTGGAATTCAAGCTATCATCTACAGCCCTATAAATTCATAAGCGAAATTATATCATTAGTCAAATGATGCCTTTCCTTTCTTTAGATAGCCACTAAGACAAGCTTAGGCTTTCCTATGAAAAATGTGTAGAATTCAGTATAATTTCGGTCACTTAAATCCACTATCCAATTAATGCCGTCACACCACTTATCCTCAGAAAATAAAGTAACTCTAAAACTTCAAAGTACTTGTCTAACATTTTCAACATGTTTCCATACAAAAATCTCCAATCATTTTTGTCGATATGTATTTTTACCACAGGAGCTGTAAATATAAGAAAATGTAAACTAATTAACATGGTCAATTAAATCCTTTTGTATTGCTCATTCATTTCTACATATCATTTATAAAAAGGTACATGTCAGAAGTAAAATTTTCAAGTTCACTTTTCTGAATAATAATACATCTCCCCATGATGTATTCTTTGAGTATATACCTAAAAAGTAATAAAATATAAATCACATGATGATTTTGTTCGAAGTCACCTATTCGCTACGCTTACCATGCGCTATTAAAAATACTTGCTCCAAAAATACTACCACATGCATTTCATAATCTCGAAAACAAATAATAAAATTGCGTCTCTAATATTTACGGCGGTGTGTTTCCACGCAAAATTTCTAAATTTCGTCCCCCACCCTCATTCAAGTGATCCTGAAGTAGGTAAAGAGGTTTGTCCCGGCAGCGAAAATTTCTCCTGGTCATTCAAAAAATCATTTCGCTCGCTTCCCTCGCTCTTTTGAAGGCTGATAAATGATTCAAGACTGCCCGATGCGCTACGAGGGAGGCAAAACACTTTAATTCGCCACTTTTATCATTTTTTTACCCCGGGTAACAAAAAGAATAAAAAAAACCTACCACGTCACCTGAGCCTGTAAACATCAGGCATCTGTTGAAACAAAAAAAAAGAAGTGCCATTTCGATGAGTGCCCAAAAGCTGCCTGTTGGAAAAGCGAGTCTTTTTTTATTTGTTTATGTTTTGTTTTCCCTCTTTTTACGTCCTAACCCTTTTTGCCACGGCAGAACAGGGGCCGCTTTCCTCGATAACCCCGCAGGGAGCGTCATTTTTCACGAGGAGTCATTCCGGGAAGTTTAACGGGCCCATGGGTTTCCTGCCGCACATTGATTGGCAATGACGTGGTGAGCCCGTATGGGATTGTGGGAGAGAGGTGTTTTTGGGGATGGAGAGGGAGTTAAATAGATAAAGGAGAGGCCTCAGCTAAAAGTGCTTCGGGGTGCGAAAATAGCTCCAAAAAGATGTGTCTGGTCTAAATTTTCTTCAACGATTTTAATTCTTTATTCAACGAGCTCACTCAAAATACCGTTGGACTAGTTAAAGAAGACGCTCCAGTTATTGGGCAAGCATAACAAAATTCATCACCTCATTCCTTGTTGGAGTAGGCGCATACAAAAAATTAAGTTATTTAGATAAAGTTTAATAAATCAGGCGATATCTTGAGGAAATTGAGTACAGTGACCATGGTCCCAAAAAAGGACTGAGTTATGCTTATACACACAATTTTTTCTCATACACCGACCAAGGTTTCAAAAATACTCGTCCTTGAAAATAACATATGTATTGTCGAAGCCTAGATCTTGGAATAAAGATAAATTGTGTGGAAATATAACAACGTTCTATTTTTTTAAGATCATGATGTGAATTAAATTATTGATCTAAGGCCTAAGGAACTGACTCTCCCGAAAGCCTTTTCCTACAAAGACTAAGCGTACTTAATAAATACAAATAATCTTAATACATTGTGCATACTTAGCTCATTATTATATGACAACATTCCATAAATTATTATTTCACGTCCATTGTTTGTCTTATGCTTCAATTTCGTGCAAACTATTAGAAGGCAATTAAAATCTCCTCTGATAGCATAACCAAGGAAAATTCATCAGTAATATTTAGTATGTAAGGTTTTAAGGAACACTTGAATATTACCATCAAAAAATAGAAAAAATAGTGCATTTTGCATGGACAGGTAACACTACGACAATATACTCACTTCTATTATATACTTACGCTCGAGCCAATTACGGTTATATACTTACCACAACTACAAGCACCATTTTAATACTAAATAGCCCAAAGGTTTCCTAACGGTTTCATATCAGAGTAAATTTTGGAAGTGGCATTCATTTTTGCTATCTTTCTAGTCCCGCTTTAACCAATAGAACTGCCTGAAAAGCACATTTTCAGGGAGAAAAAGAAATTCATCAACAAATAATTCGTCCAAGATTAAAATAATAAAGTTTCACACCGATAGTGCATGAAATAATTATATGAGGTGCGAACACAGTTTGTAACATTGCTGATTAAAAGCTAAGCTTGGGAACCCCTACAGACTCATAGGTCACACGCCTGGCTTAAATACCATTACCTTATATTATCCAGATTACGCCAGTTTTCCTATGATAAAAAATTGTTTTGACCCTGTACTGTGTTAAGAGAATCGTATTGATGGCAGTGACGAAACGACAATGACACTGTCGAACTGCTTATTCTTTTTAAATATTTTTTTTTCAATGTTTCATTGGTAAATACGAGCCTTTACAAATACCATTCATCGTTAGAATTTGCCTTCATACCAGTTGTAGAACATATTTTGGCGGTCTACGCCAGCCAATATTTTTTCATTAACTTAATAAATATTTCAAATGCGCGGGTCTCACTAAGAGTACAAAGTCACATAGCTCTGCGTCTAAACGGAACAAAAGCAGTAGATGGTCTAGACATAACGGTCCGTTTCTCATTTCATTAGGAAATATCACTAAATTTTATCTTTAAAAGATTCATTAGCTTTATGCTAAATGAAATTCCTTCAAAAATGAATATAATGGACATCTACCAAGCAATAATCATATCTTTATTTTTTTCCAAATTAGGTTATAATCTCTCAGCTAGCTGTACAATCATTTTGTGGGATACGTCGGATTTAACTTTAATTTTTCCACTGAGGCATTTATCATACTTTAAATGTTGGGCATAGAAAAAGATTGAATTGATAAGTGTGGAAACTACCCGTTGAAAGAAATTTAATGCCTGACGAAACTGGTTAGCGATCATAATTCTTCGTAACTTCTACATCTACGTACTACCCCGCGAACCGCCGCATGGGCGTGTGGCAGGGGTTGGCAGGTCACCAGCCGAATAAAGATGTAAAATATTTGGAGATGAAATGGTGACATGTACTATGGGATAGTATTTAGAGGAGCTCATTTTTTATTGTAGTCGCTTATTGTACGCGGAAAGAACGAGCACTTTTACCCATCTGTTCGACAGAGTATCTCTCTTATTTTATCGCGTCTGTCAGACCTATAAATGTAGTGAGGAGTCATGATAATATTCTCTGTGTCGCACTGAAAAATATCAGGTCTAAATTTATCAAACAACCTAAGCCTAACGTGCAGCCTCCGAGCCACTAGGGGCTCCCACCTTAATACCTCTAACAGTTGTGTAACACTATATGTTCGTTTGTAGCAGTTTTTAACAAAGCGTGCTGCTTTTCTTTGTATTTTGTTAACTTTTTGGTTAAATCTTTGTGACCAGGGTCCCAAATGCTCGCGGCGCATTCGAGGTGTGGCCTAACCAGAGCGAATTAGCATCTCTCTTTTACTTTTTCATCCAAGGACCCTCCTATTATAAGCTTTACAAAATCTTGTTTCTTTAATGCTGTGCCGCATATATTTTGAATCTGTGTCCCCCACGATGTATCTGAAGTTATGGTTATCTAAACTTCTGAGCTTGCGTAAATGTTCTGGTTAAAATTGCGCATATGAACCAAAACGTGATCACGTTTCTCCAAATTTTGTCGGTAGCCTAAAATTTTCGATTTTAAATAATGTAGCGTATTCTTCGGATGCAACCTATTCCCGATATAAAGAGGCTTCCGTTTTGGATAACGATTACGACAGCGGGAAAGCATGAACCCTGGAATAAGTATATGGTTAAAGCTAAATAAATTGCCAAATAATATTGAGGTAGTAAGTGAATGACAAAATTAGGGGACATTGTTTAGAACCGCAATTCTTCCACCGTTTTTTCATCGAAATATATCAAAATAAAAAGCCATTTAATCAATTAAAAATATTTCATGAAACTGAACGAAAAAGACACCCACATATTTGCCGATGGCGGTGATCAAACTACGTAATTTTTCCGCGTCACATGAGGCAAATTAAGAAGACTTTTTAAAATCACTAATGAAAACTAATGAAGGAATGGAGCATTGAGGTGGGAGGAGTTGAAAGCTAACAATTTGGACATTGTAACCTGCTGACGATGATAATGGGCGAACAGGATAAAATGACTCAAAATTAATTGGGCATTGTTACTTGGCTTTCCTGGAATTTTGCTAATTAGCTAAAAATAATTCTCTTAATTAAAGTTTTGTGATTGAAACAGACTAAATTTGAATGATTTCCAGGTCTGAAGAAAAAAATTATTATTAAAAAAAGAAAAAGTAAGTGTAATCTGGTATTATTTATTTTAAAAATGTGGAAAAGCAAGATTTAATACCATTAGCTACATAATGTGGGTGTCGCTTTTGAACTATGCACCTATTTTTGAACATACTATTATTAGCAAAAATATTTAATCTCGGTATACAGCTTTATAATATGTGCACTTGAACAACCCCTGGAATGTGTAATTCGTTAAAATTGAATACATAAATAGATAAAAATCTGAGGGGTAGGCTGATAAAGAAAAATGGAGTGGATATCGTAAATTGGTGTTCTTTCTACGGCTAATTCACAGGGGTATATAAAAATGAACATAGGCCTTATCGATTAAATAACATTCTTTCAAGCATGAAGCTATAAATGGAAGATGCACACATTCAAACGCGAATTACGGCGAGAAAAAGTTGAGCTCAATCGTTCAGCAGTGATTAAACAGGCGTTCAATTGTTCCTCCGATCGTTTCATTTCAACTTTGCGGCCCTTCATCGAAAAGGCCCCGCCCATTTTTTGCTCGAATGAATATTGTATGGGCCCCGCGACACCCCCGAGGGAGATGGCCGGATCGCAATCGGAATGCACGCCGCTCTGTCGGTTGCGGGATTCTGGTGGCTGGAACCGCGCCAGGGACGGGATGTGCCGCCGTGAATGCGAAATCCCGATGCACAATGCAGGCGACGAGACGAGTCAACAAATCAGCGATTCAAATGCCAAGGAAATTGATTGGGATGCATTCAAAAATTAAACGGGATCGGGTCGAACCCCTGGATTGGCGCATCTCATTAGCATTTTTGGTGCAACTGCCGTGCAGAGAATCCGTGTGCCCTAGTCGCGTCGCCATTTCACTCCCAGCCAAGTTGGTAGGTCAGGTAGGTTAAGTGGTTTGCGGACGTTTTGACGCTCCAAAGCGAATCAATGGTGTTATTTTATTCACACGGAGGAGGCTGCTTCCACTTCCGATACGAGTAACGAGTTTCATGAGGATTTTAAGCATCAAGTACACATGATAAAATTTATGTCAAATTTCTGCGCAAAATATCTTTCTTTCAAAATTGATGCCAAAAGCATAAATAGAGCGAGATATATATATATATATATATTATTCAATTAGTCAACTACCTCTTAAATTCGATGGTAACAGGCTTCACTTAATGAAAATCCATTCTGAATTAATTTCAATACTACTCGGTACTTTTTCACATTCAAGACTAACAATAAAAACTTTTTGAGTTCATAAAAAGTACCGAGTATTTTGATAGTTAACTAGCAATTGTTTATCGTCCTTTATCTTATCACATTTACCCCCGGAATGTGTACATTGTTTCAATAAAAATTCGTGGGTTGGACTAAGAATGAAAGAAACAGAGGATATACTTTAAAACTGTACTCATTTGACGGTTTATTCACTGCAATGCATCAAAATAAACCTAAGCCATTTTGATTAAAACAAATTTTTTCAAGCTGAAGATATAAATTGAAGATGCATGACCAAAACCTCCTGCAAAACACCTTTAAAAAAGTCTGTAGGGTTATATGTAGATATAGATTTCAATTCGCTATTTCTCCTTTTCATGGTTGGAGTTCTGATCCTGCAAAACGATCTTGTGGTGACACAGAATCTAATGTATAGATGAACACTGTAGTAACACAAGAAGTGAACTACTGACAAGAAATTTTAGACTAAGGAGTAATACATATTGTCAATGAAGGTATAGGAATTTACTCACGAAATTTAACGTTTCCTGTTCATTATCACCTGACTGATTGAATGCATGCATAAGAGTCAAAATTAGTTTGTCTTTAACGATAACTTGGATACATATTTAATTTTAGAGGTCATTTTAAGGTATAGCACCAGTTGCAATTTAAAATTTTCTTTGATTAAGATTCAAAATGATTGGCAAATAGTCGTCAATTACTTACAGTCCTTCTGAGGAGTAAAGTTTTACTTTTGACGAAAACTTGGAATCGAGATTGAAAGGAGCAAATGGAAGATTTTGGCAATTTGGGAATTTGTCACCAGTAACGGAAGAGACAAGACAGATATAGTGATCAGAGATGGTTACCCACAAAAAGAGGATTCTAGTAATTGCTGCCAACTCAAGCCTGGATATGGGGAAGCACTAAATTCAAACCTATGTACGGATCATGCTCTCATGTGATACTCGATCATGGGCAAAAACGCATTCAGGATAAAGATATCGAAAACAACGGAAATGCCATTATATCAAAGGATGGTATAAAATAAACGGAAGAAGATAATCAGCAATAAATATCCCGGGAATCGCTCATAGAGGAAAGTGTGTAATTTACACTCTGATTAGAATAGATAACTATATTTGGCGGCTCGTAAGTCCACTGAAATAAATAAAGAAAGATAACATGACATGGAAAAAATAGTAGCAAACCGAGGAACGTAAAGAATAGAATACTTCAGGTTTAGTATGAAGAACTTCAATTTGAAGACTTGCGCGGGAATGAAATGACTGGCTAGGTAATTAAGAGCTGTTATGAACAATTTTCAAATGAATGTCGGATGATCAGAATAGAATGGCACGGGACCAAACAGGGCATAATTATTTTGTTCCTCTGAAACGTAACTACACAGTGGATAATGACTTTTTTCACTGGATTTTAGGGACACGATTTCTAGATAATCCCCCCCTTTTATTAAGCCCTTAGAATGAATGTATGGTCTAAAGAAAAACTATGTGATTTTCCATGAATCACTTGATGCTAATGATTTGATTTTTTCTGGAAATAAAAATACGAATGTTTTATACGGTTGGCTGAATTGTTGGTAAGGATTTTTAGCTCTATACTTCCAAGCAGTTTTTGTTTAAGTTTCGAATGTTATTTTTGGATTTTTGTTAGAACCTTGTTCTACTTTTATCAAAATTTAGATGATTGTGTATATTCAAAATATACACCCATAAAATGGTCGTAAATGGCCAACTCCATGACCGATAGTTAAGTTAGAATTAACGCATTATGTCGTCAGGCATTGAGCTTCGATACATCAGTTATTATAAGGTATCTGGGACTAGCCACAGAGCTCCACTTTTACGGAATCACCCGCAAATCC
Organism: Ceriagrion tenellum; assembly: GCA_963169105.1. NCBI lineage: Eukaryota > Metazoa > Arthropoda > Insecta > Odonata > Coenagrionidae > Ceriagrion > Ceriagrion tenellum. The sequence continues at coordinate 108,853,406 of OY720639.1, forward strand.
CGATCAAGGTGGATGATTTTTTCTCTGTGGAATTTTGCTTCATCGGTAATTATCAATATAATGCAAAACATCGACTTCAGAACAAATATACCTTTCTGAAGATCAAAGAAGTTCTACAGTTCGAGTACTAACCATCGTTATCGATCCAATACCCAAATTGTTTGTCTAATCGAGTAATCGATATCCAAATTGTTTGACTAATACATCGAGTGCAAAAAAAAGTCCCCAAGCTTCAACCGGGTAGCTCAAAATTTACCGTTGAATTCGTTTTGAAAACCTGTTTTTTTCTTGTCTGGAAATATAAGGATTTTTGCCCGATGCCCTTCTTCGCGAGAAAATAATTTTTTTTCCCTAGAAGGGATGTGTTCCTCTGCTATCGGATCCGTCTGTCACCTCGCCCTCTCATCTCCTAGACTCGGGACCCTTCATCAACACCGAACCAGAAAAGGGATCTTTCCATCCTTCACGTCCTTACCCTTAAACCCTCACGCCTACCTTTCCCTCACTCGCAGCCTCGCTTTCGCACAAGCAAAGAAGACGTGAAGGGTATGAAAGGGAAGAAGGGACCAACCCTGTCATCACATCCCTCCACACACAAACTCCTCATTTCCCTTCTTTCCCTCGACCCTGCTTTCCTCCTTCTGGCTCTCCCCTCTTCCCCTAGCCCACTCCCCTCCCCCCCCCCCCCCGATCACCGCCCACCACCTACGCACTACTCCGCGAGATGCCGCAGAGAGGGCTGAAATCGAGGAAAGCAAGCCAAAATCAATTCGTGTATTCCTTCTTAATAGAAATTGAAACTCAACATGTTCAAGCTACATTAATTAGTGAATGAGATGAAGAACAACGTTTGTTTAAGTGCTTATCGATTAATAAAATTCGAGGGCATAAAGTTTAAAATAGTTGCAAAAAAATTCAATTTTGTAGAAGAGAACGGTTTTTCGGGTCTCCTTCCACTTTTATTCATTTTTGTTAAATGGACAACTCCCTCAGTCGGCGGTCGCAGACCATCAGTGGAGTGAGCCAACGCATAGCATTGATTTTGACAGCACCGTATTATTGAAAAAAAGGAGCCCGCAATTTCCCTAGAATCATACGGGAATCGATAGAAATAGCGAAAACACCACAAAATTTCATCCGAGAGGACTGCTACACCCTCGCCTCCGCTTGGAAGCGGCTCTTCAGCAGTACGGACCAATCACGAAACACCTCTACTCGGAGGCGTGAAAACGGAATAACATGAAAGGACGGACCAAACCCTCATCCACATTTCAGAGGACCTGAAGAAGCAAGCTGGAACGCTGGCGAAATATTGCCCATCAAAAATGTATAAACGCGGAAGAAGACCCGAAAACCATTCCCTTCATCCAAAAAACTCCGCAGAAGCCTTCACGGAAAATTCCGATTTTCTCGAAAGATCACCAAGTCCAGCTCATAATTGAACCTACTGCTGTAAACCTATGGAATAAACATTGTGCTGATCAGAATAACAGTTTCTCGCCTATTAGGATCCGTAACTATCGTCAATCAGTATACATTTTATATCTAGCTATAGTGCATAATTGCTATAATTTCTTTCATTCAGTTTTTCAAAATCACGTTGAGAGTTAATAAAACGAAATTTTGACGTTTTTAGCATAGGAAGAATTCAATTGTAAGACTCTCCAAAGCCAATAGAAAGTTTTTTACTAAAGGAGCAACTGAATTTGCCTGTGATCCCGAAAGCAAAATCGATTTTTCTATGTGCGGTGAAGCACCACTCAGTCCGCCGTCGATTTCGTATGTTGAGATTCGCCAATTTCCATGATCCAATTCGCGCAAATATCCTTTCTAGCGGCAATATGGAATCTGTATACGTTGGAAAGTATCAAATTGAAATATCGGGGAAAAACATACCATAGAAGCTTCTAAAATCATCGTCAAGGAGAGTTTACACATCGAAGGGAACCACATTTGGCGTGTTCTGAAGCCTCGATGGGAATTTCCTCTTATATTGCATCGTTCTTCTTGCACGCGATTCCTGATATTTTCATAAAGAAATAAATGATGAGGGCAAGTTGTGAGCTTAGTATTTAGAAAGTCAACAATCCTGCAACCTGCTTATGCATCGCACTGCTTGAGTTCCGGCATGCGAAGATTTATTATTTGATATGAATTACATGTACATGCTCATTAATGAAGGGCTTGGTGTTAATGAATTATTACATTATTTATTATAAAATTACTAGCTGACCCGTGAAAATTTTCGCACAGTATGCAGCTTCTTCCTGTTTCTTCCTTCTTTCCTCCTGTTCTTTATCTGTTTCTTCCCAAGGGCAATTATATGTTATTTATGTTTGTGTTAAAGATACAAAACGTAAACATAAACGGTCACGCTGATTGCACGTAAAATCTAAATAATCTAACTAAACGTGTGTGTTAATAGATGGCGCCTCCTACAGTCTTTTAAGCACGTAACCATAGGCAACATATTAGTTGATTATCGCCAACCCTTCATCTGTGTTCAGTGACAGGTTCAAGAGGTCTGCCCCGTCCTCTTGGTCTGCCTCGAGGCCAGCCTCGTGAAGTTGTGCCTCTTTCCATTGTATAGTTCTATAACACTGAACGGGATGTATGCATGAGCAAGTTATGTTCATAAATGTTTACCAACTATTTTTGTAAGCGAATATCATATAAATATGAAATCAAAAAGTTTTAATTGCATTGACTTACCAGATGACCATTCACCCATGTACAATCACTATGTGCATTTCGTACTATTTTCATTTTAAACCTTTTTTTTAAGTTTAGAATAAAAAAATATGTGTGGAGTCGATATACCTCGAGCGAGTAATCGACATGGAAAAATCGAAACTTTTAAGTCAAATTAATGGGTAAATAGTGAAATTTGAGATTGAGATTGTATTTTTCGTCAGAAGCCGGTGATTCAACGTTTAAAATGATACCTCATTGATCACTGTAGGTGAAGTATTAACGGATCATATACGGAATGACAGAAAAAGACCTTTCTGTAATAATATATACGATAAAATAGTCATATGTCTTACTTTACAATTATCTCTAACATAAACTACATTTTAAGGGAAAAAAACATTTTCAAGTTAACCAATAATTCACCCTCCATCCAATTTATTAATTAGGTATATTTAATATTTCTGATCCCCGATTTTATTCTTGTAATCATAATTTGCTGGATGCATTTTTATTTTTCCAACAAATGTAACTGTAACTCGTTGGAAAAAGAGGAGCCGGCCTATTTACGTGCAGATGCGACCCGCGGCCGATTACCACCACCGCTCGACCGCCACCGCTTGGTCGACCACTGCCGCTACAGATGTCCGCCTTCACACTTCGAAGTTCAACTTACAAGCAACTTCTAAGGCCACTACTTTAGAGGTCAGTTACTTCCATGTGTAAAACCTCCTTTAAGGTAGTCCGAGCGAGATAGTTCCCTAGTCATGATAAAGACCATATTGGAATTATACGTTTTAATTTCACCAGCTGTAGGACACATGAATTAAATATTGCATTATAAATCGTGCAATAATATATGTTTATGACAGAAATGGTAAGTAATTAAATGAAAATATCTAAATAAGTCTTTAACATGACTCATTTTTTTCGCGCGGTACGTTTGAAACTCCTTCAAAACGGAAGGTTTTTTGTGATACCCAAGGACCTATTGCGGTGGCAATATGATTAACTTTCAAAAATAGTTGAGAAAACATACAAACTACACGCTGTTAGTTTTATTTACGACATAAAAGTGTAACAAATCCCTCATTTGGTAAATAATATCTCTCTGGAGTGCATACACGTAACATTTCCCACGCAATAGGGCTGCTATTTTTTGGCAAATAACTCCGAAAGTAATGTAGTAAGAGGTTGAACTTTTGGTGTCATTAGAAGGGTGAGATATTTTTCTTTAAAATGAAACAAAGTTTATCGATTTCTAGGCAAAATGATATTTCGCTCAAACTACCTTTAAGAGATCACAACGGATTTATCGCGTGGAATCGAAATGAAACTCATCGAACAGCCCGAACGAATGAATAATGCTAATCGATCGAACTCCAGAGCATCAAAAGTCTGGGCCTCCAAATATCATCAAACAGACCTCCTGCCATCGCCCTCTCCCCTCAGACACACGCACACGCGCACACGCGCCCGAAGGATTCCTCCTGCCCTCGTGAAAGGGAAAACGACGCGACGGCGTCATCAACACCTGAGATCCCTTCCTTTGTGAGAGAGCATCGCTTACCTCCGGTTCCGTTCTTCCCACTTGACTTATTTTCTCACATATCACCCGGAGATCGAAGACGCGAGATATTCATTCCACATCAAACCCCACTCCTTCTCCCCGTCCCTTCCTCTTCGCTCGATCAATTCTCCCCGTGCGACCTCGATCACTTGAGCCATCACCGTTCGACGTTCCAAAAAGCATAAGAGATAGCTTTAGTATGCGCAAACGTACAACGTTCCACATTAAGGTGACGGTGTTGGGCCAATAGGTTGGTACACTGTAGGGATTGGAAATTTAAATCCAGAATCGACTTTCGATTAATCGACTTTCGATTTTGGTTTTTAAAATCGATTTTCTAAAAATTCGATTTTTTGCCCAAAATAATGGAAAAATCGAAATCGACAATTTTAAATGGTAAAGTAATTGTCTGCTGAAATATGGATGTGCTGTTCTAACAAAATGCGATATATGGGTTAATGGAAGCTTTAGGGATAAGAACTGAATACGGTTAAATTTATTAATGCAATTTATTATGTTAAAGATATTAATAAGGTATATGTAAGTAGTAATCCATACCAGATACTTATATACATATAGGTAATATAACAAGCAAATTATATATAATTTAGTATCCCATGGGCGGAAGACGATATTCGGACTGGGCGAATCTATTTTGAAGAAGACAAGTGCTCTGAAGCGATTTATTGAGAAAACGTTTACAAAAAAGGCACAATGTCAACGCGTATTATCATTTCTAATCTTCGTCTCGCGGTGTACTATGTATTACTTCCGAGTGTGACTCCCCGCCTAGACTAGAATTATTGTAATAAAAATCCGCAGCCCTACAGTAGGCAACTCCAACCTGCCGGTGTCCGAAGCACTTTGCCTCCCCACCGAGGTTCCCCCACCAGCGATGCAGAGTGAAATAGCGCGACGCCGAGTAAAGCGAGGCGGCAAAATTCAAATGCTGTAGCAAGCTAAAAATCGAAAATTGATCGGCTAGAATCGATTTTGAACGATTTTTCAAAACAAAAAGTCGACTACGATTAAATCGAAAATCGGAGTGTGATTATCGATTTTCGATTGAAATCGAAGTCGATTTTCCAACCCCTAGTACACTGTTGTCAAACTTAATCTTTGTCTGCTCGCCTCTATGTCACGTTGGCAACTATTCTAAACACTGCGCTTAATTTATTCAAGCTGATTTAAGAGATGATATATTTGTATTAGATGTGTTGTTAGTGTATGGCAGTAGTACTAATTGTACTTTTCTCCTGCCTCTTGCAAAACTGCACCTCCGGCCCAACGGAGATTAAAAAAGGAAACGGAACTCGTAAAGAACTCATGCTGTCAAATGTATGAGGAACGAACAATACTACCGCTACAGACGGGGATATACAATCGCGGCTTGGTTGGAAACAGGGAGTATAATCAAACTAATACCTAGATACCATCACACCATTCTCCTTCGGGGCAAGTGAAGTCAAATAATTAAGTTACCACTGTTGGGCATAGGAAACTAGCTACTTTTCAAATAATTTCCTCCATTATAAACCGTCATTGCGTACCTTTTCTGCTTTTCTATCAGTAAGGTAGTTTGAGCGAAATATCATTTTGCATAGAATTCAATAAACTTGGTTTCATTTTAAAGAAAAATATCTCACCCTTCTAATGACACCAAAAGTTCAACCCCTTACTACATTACTTTCGGAGTTATTTGCCAAAAAATTGCAGCCCTATTGCATGGAAAATGTTACGTGTATGCACTCCAGAGAGATATTTTTTACCAAATGAGTGATTTGTTACACTTTTATGTCGTAAATAAAATTAACAGCGTGTAGTTTGTGTGTTTTCTCAACTATTTTTGAAAGTTAATCATATTGCCACCGCAATAGGTTTTTGGGTATCACAAAAAACCTTCCGTTTTGAAGGAGTTTCAAATGTACCGCGTGAAAAAAATGAGTCAAGTTAAAGACTTATTTAGATACTTTCATTTAATTACTTACCATTTTGTCATGAACCTATATTACTAAACCATATATAATGCAATATTTAATTCATGTGTCCTACAGCTGGTGAAATTAAAACTTATAATTCGAATATGGTCTCTATTACGACTCAGGAACTATCTCGCTCGGACTACCTTAATGTATCCCTTTCCACACACTCTCATATCCTTTAGATAATTTGAGCGAAATATCATTTTGCCTAGAAATCAATGAATTTGGTCTCATTTTAAAGAAAAATATCCCATTATTCCAAACATGACAAAATATCAGCCTCTTGTAGAACTACAAACCGTGATTTTTGACAAAAATACTGCTCATTTATATGGGAGATGGTACGTGTATACTCTCCAGAGATTCCTTATTTAAATATCGAGGGATTTAGAAGAACTCTATCTAGTCAAAAAGTTAAGTGTGTAGTTTGTGTGTTAGTAACAATTATGTCTCGAAACTGGGTTGGGTCATGGTAAAAAAGTTTCGTTAGTGCAAAAGATTAAACATTTAATGTAATTCACTTCCACAAAGTACTAAAACCTTCATCATTCAGCCCATTTTTCAGTATAACAAGTGCAACGCTAATAATAATCTTAACTTGTAAACTTTTTTCAATATTGATCGAACCGTACCCATTGCATTCACTCAAGTAAAACTGATCGGCATGATCGATTACTCATTATCGCTATAAAATCATTGTATTTTTACTTGATTGTAGTAAGTGATTCATTAAGTAATCATTCCCTTTGAGTATTAATATTAAGATTTCAATAACTCGATTTTTCAAATATTTTCGCGAGAGAGCTACATAACAAGTACTCCTGCATGATGAATATTTCAGCACCACCAATCCGGAACAGGTGGTATCAACATCTTTAATGAGTTGATTAATTTGTTTATTTGACAGTTATATATTTTATACAAAAAATAAATATCTCAAATAATCTTTGTTCACTTTATTTCGAGCCTTTACAACACGTCACAGCAAAAAAAACAGAATAACCTTAACTATGTTGCACGAACAATTTCTGTATTTTAATTTACACAAAACATCATGACCAAAAAGTGGTTGAAATTAAAGCAAGAGAGTTTCAAATAACATGCGTATCGAGGTAAAACTGATTCCATCGATAATAAAAATGACATACAGTCACTTCTTCTAATCAAATAAAATGCGTTACGGCAGCCGAACACTGTCTTTGCTTTTAGCGGAGAGAGATAAAAATTTCTGCGTTCAAAATCGCCGGAATCGATGAGAAATGGCTTTCTGCGTCACGGATATTGACATCCCTCAAGTGAGAAAAAACGCGCTTCAGTATTCATTCCGCACGCCTCTTTGAAAGTGAAAGCCAAAAAGCACGCTTTGGCCGTCAGAATGCACAACTTCAGGGTCGAAATATCCACATTTCTGCGGAATCCAACGAGGCGATTAGCAAAACAAATACGTGGACAGAGTCAGAGGAGCTAATTTAATAACAGCCAATCACTGAAATGGAACCGCAAGTTTGCTGATCCATTTCTCGTTGTAAATCATTAATGGAGACATTGGAATGGAGAGGGATTGAGCAAAATAATCCGGATGCATTGGAGAAGGATAAGCATTAGGTTGACCGTATGGAGTCAAAGTAAAGGGAGGATATTCGTATCAAACAGGCAATTGAATGAGGTTGATATGAAGGAGTGATGAATGTAACTCAAGACTACCGAAGAAAGGATTATATCGAGTAGAGGAGGGGAGATTTTGAATTTGAGAAGAATAATTCTGATAAAAACTGGGCGTAGCAGGAGATGGCAATGATTTTAGTGCCTTACCATATGTCATATTTCGACCGGTACAGTCCCAATTTTAAATATCTGTCCAGGTATCCTACCTTATGGGTAAGTTGCTTCCGTTTGACCTTAAAAAGTATCAGAATTCCTCTATTAGACCCGAAGCCCATTTTACGAAACTGCCTCCGGGTATTGGCAATAACTGCGAAAATCAAAAATAATGTATCACTTAGTACCACTTATGCTCGGAGGCACTTGACTAAATACAGAGTTTGTATCACTTATTCGAAGGAAAAAGTCCTGTAATAGAACCATAACTGCTCTGACCTCCCTACAAGTTGCGAGAGTACGACATACTCAAGAATGTTGCAATAAAAAAGGCCTTCACAAGCTTCAAGTAATAGTTATCCCGAATTTAGTCCCATCAATACTTTTTGTCCCCCGCTTGGGATTGTTGAATATGGTAACCTTTCATATGGAATAATGTATTGATTGCGGAGAAGTTTTCAATTTTATAAATGTTTTATCTTGAATTTCTATGAGGAAATAATAAATATTTCGCCCTAAATTTCGAGGAAGTATTACAGTCTGCCAAGTTAAGACAGAAAGTCCACAACATAAATTTACGTTATTCGGCGATCACCCGGTGTTATCAATTCAAGGAATTGTTTTCAAATGTCCTCATTTCATTCCCATTCCACCCAACTGATTAATTCCTTCTTCACTCCAAACTGACCGAATCTATACATTATCTTCCGTTTTTCTTTCTCCACGCCCATCTTTGGACATGTTCTACCTCTGAGGACTGTCTATCCTGCTGTCCTAGCCAAAGGACTCCGCCTCGGGTTTAACTTAAGCAGCTGACTCGGGGCTAACTTAAGCAGCAGCCATGTGTTTTATTGCGTCTCTAATTGGAATTTTTAGCTTGATAAACAATTTCCCGGCAAAAGTGGCGATCGGGAAGATATATTGGCACCGTATTGTCGCGATAGGTAAAAACAGGAAATAATTACCCGTGATTGCAACATAAGAGCCACTAATAAGTTGATCGGAATTAACTCAAATGGTTACAGTACACCACCGGAAAGGCAAAACATTTACGCAAAAATTTACTAAGGATGTCTTTTGGATTCACCAATAAAGCACTACTCTCTTAGCGGAGCCTATGGTCACGCCATTAAAAAAAAGATATCTGAGCCTTTCAAATTCAAACTTCCAAATCAGAGAAAATTACCATAATTTCCAGATTATTTATTTTAGAGCCAGCGGATGAAGCGTTCCATTATTGGAGGAAGCTTATAATGGGGACTTTGAGAATGTACATAAAAAAGAGGTGGGTTAAGAGTTTGATGAAAGATACAGCGTTGAATGAAGCAATTCATGGGAACGGTGAAAGAAAGAAGAGGATAGTCTGCAGGTGTACGAGGTGTGGGCGTGAAGAAGATGGAGACAGTATGTTGGATGGAAAGAAAAACAAATAAGGAAGTGCTTCGTAAGATGAAGGAGTAAAGGAAATATCTGATTAATATATGGAAGAGGGAAAGTAGATGGTTGGAGGGGGTTATGAGTGGTCATGGGTTATCTAAGGATATAGGGAAGGATTTTGGGCATTCGAAGAAGGGGATGAAAGAGAATAAGTTTTACGGACGGGATGATGAATCGTATGACGTAAGTAGACATAGAGAAAGGAATAATAGAGATGGATATAGCCCGATATAAGTAAAAATCAGAAGGATATTAAGTAACGTCCATTGAAGCCTACCTTAACCGGGAGATTACTGAATTTTAATAAAATTATCTATTGGTTGGTAACTTTTACCACACAATGATAGTATTGTAGCAGATCACGCTATTGTAAAACATGCATAAAAGCAATACAGATTATAATTTCTGCATAGGAAGAAATGCACACAACTTCTTTAGAACCAGCGTAATCAGAAATTCATAATCTATTGTCATATATAGGTAGGCAACCTTGAGCGCTATACGATAGGGAGGAGAGGTTTATTCATACAAGAGCGCGAAGGTTGTGTGGGGGAAAACTTGGCCGGGATAGTTTATAGAGAAAACAGGACAGAGAAAGGAGGACTTTAATGGGAGTAAAATAGCTTCAATGATAAATCTCTTAGTATCTCTCCTCGCCATATCTTTCTGAAGGGGCGGAGCAGTTATGAATCCTCCCCTTTCCTCAAATGACGGTCGAAAAGCCAGAGTGAGCGTGTCAAGGTGCCCTCTCTCGACACTTAGGAAAGTTAAGTGATCAGAGACGGCACATTTGTCTCCGTTGAAGCCTGCCCAAGAGACTTAGAGCGTGGTCACTCCCAGCTTTCACACGCTTAATAATCCGCGCACTGCCCACTTAAGGAACCGCTCACATTGAAAGATACTTTCACTCAATGATGCAATCACTATCAAGAAAACAATTCCATACCGCCCACGTGCAAATGTTTGAGCTGCTCTTTTCCGGCATAATAATAATATATATATTTGAAATGGCATATGTTTGCTTGGTCATTTGCTGATTATCTGTCAACGGACAAACTAATGCGCCGATTTTCATGGCATCTTGCAAGTCGGCAGATTATAGCAGCGGGAAACACAGACACTGTCTAAGAATGAACCCATAAGTAGGAACTCAAGGATTTACAGAATGATGCAAGACTAGGTTCTTGTACACTTTTAGAAATACGGGCATCAAACCTTTGTAATTATTTGTAGGGAAAGAAGCTTGGATACATTTACGGAGCCCACATCAGTCTAGACGCCCATTTTAAAATATGAATCAGTAATTATTATTGAGTTCTTTTCCAAAAACACACCATAAATCGTCATCTTGGTTGATAATTCAAACATTTTTTTTTCAAATTTGAAGTGAAAACTTTAGTTTTCGCCCCCCAGTTACTACTAGGACCTCAAATTAGGCAGAAAGAAGTAATACAGAAACATGTTAAGTTATTCATAGAGGTGCTAATAAATAAAAATTATTGGATACTCAGGTATACGACAGTATTCAAAAGTAGTGTTAATGTAAACTAGAATGGGAAAATGCTTTTTGTGAGAATTCTGGTTTCTTATCTAGTCAAATAGTGATAAATTAATATAACTGCAGTAGACTCTACAGTGAAATCAGTCTTTAGAGGATCCTGAGTTATTTCGATATGCATATTTCTGTAAAAAATATTTTGCCTTGGCAGGGACTTTATGAATTCTCGGGATCTCCGCAAAGTATTTAGTCATTCAACTACGACATGGAAAACACAATAATGCAGCCCTTTTACTCTACAAGCTTTAGATGATTTGGCACCTAAGATTGTATAGATTCCATACAAACACTAAACGTGACGGCCAAATTTAAAAACTGAATGAAGTTACGGACACATTATCCTGTATTGAGTGGAATCCCACATAATTACAAAAAAAAGTGATAAAGCGATAAAAATTGAGTCATTAAAGAAAGGTAAAGTGGCTTAAACTTCATTTCACCGTAAAACATATGTAATTCTACTGCGGAACTTGCCTAAAGCGGAACCGGAGCTGAACTGATACATGTCATATTGGGAAAACATTTGGAAAAATGTGGGAGAGTTGAAAAGACTTGGCCGACTCTAGTCTAAGCAAAAGTGATTCCTTCAAAGGCGGCAGTGGTCAATTTAGAAACATATAAAGTAGCATGCATAAAATTAAAAAAATACATAAATAAGAGATGAAAAGCCAAAAAACTTGGACCCATTTCTACAGTTACATCTTGTACAATTTGTTTTGTAAAATAACCTGAGCATCATTCCCTATGGACGTTACATAGTATACCACTTCCAATTTGTTTTAAAGTATAATCCTGAATGAAGTGCAAAATTGTACAATCTGGAAAAATATCATAGTCGTTAATGATTACTTAAAGAGTCAGGGTCACTATTTTAACGGGAGAGGGTAACTGATATTTATAAATTTAAGACACTATTTTTATCATTATGAGATATGAACATTATGAAATGCAAAAGATAATGTTCAACTCTGAATTGGATATAACAAATCCTAATATGAAACACCATAGGGAATATATTTTGCAGCAGAAAGTTCTTCAGCATCGGATTTCAACAGCTCAGAAGTGGAGATAAATCTTTCCATACTCAGCCCTTGGATGTGCGCCAAGAAAATATTAGAATCGAAAAGGGTGAAACACCACAGCACTTCGTTATTCTGAGAATCCAATTCTTAGCCCTCTATTTTTTCCCGCGAGCACGTGCGTTTTATGACCCTCCCACACGCAAGAGGAGCACTATGGATTTCACAAAAGGGAACAAGGAAGCCACTTAAAAACCAATCTTTCTTTCAATTCAAAGAGATCTGGAAAAACCAGCCTTGAGTTTAACGGTCGATTTTCAAAAAAATTCAAAGGTTGCTAGGGTTTGGTCTCCATCTGAATGACGAGTTACTAAAAGGTTTTACTTTCATAATTTCATTTTTTTCAAATACTGTACTTCAAGAAAATCCACCAAATGGCTCGTCAAACATCGATGGAAATGCGACATTGTCCTCTCATTTGTCGTAAAAATTATGTTTATTTGGAGTGCCTTTCACAGCAGCCATTATTTCCGGACTCAGGTTACATTAAAGTTGTCCGTATTTGGAATGCTACGAAGTTATGTTACATAATAGGTCCAAGTTATCACATACGGTAGGCAATAGTAGCGGATAATACCATGGTAAAATGCTAGTAATCGAAATGAGCAAATAGTTTATCAAAATATTATGAAGAACACTGGACAATAAATTAGCACAACGGCTTTAAGATAAGTATATATAGCTAGATACATACTATATTTATATACTGCCACCAATACTTTTTATGCATCATATGGTTGTTGAAGATTAAAATACTAGAGTTTGGAAGAGAGACGCTGAATGTAGAAGTCACCCTGAGAGGAGAGAAGTTAGAGTAAGTGACTTCCTTCACCTATCACGGAAGTACCATCACCTAGGACGGAAGAAGTACTACGGACACCAAGCGGAGAATAGCCCAAGCTAAGAAGGCGTTCATGGGAAAAAGACAACTACTATGCTCGAAGAAGATAGGAATACAAACCAGGAAAGAGCATATGAAAACATTGGGGCGGAGCGTGGAAATCTATGGACTGCAAGCATGGACCATTGTATTAGCTGACCAGAATAGACTAGAAGCCTTCAAAACCTGGTGCTGGAGGAGGATGTTGAAGATAAAATTGATGGAGAAAATGAGAAATGATGAAGTGTACAAAAGAGTAAAGAGGTAAAAACCACATGGAACACCATAAAGAAAAGAAGAAAAAGATGGATTGTATACACCCTAAGACACAATGAGTTTAAAAAGTACATAATTGAAGGCAAAAAAGAGGGAAAAGTTCCCGGAGAAAAACCCAGGAATAAGTTCATGGACCAAATAAAAAGGAAAGTACATAGGAAGAGATACCGGGAGATAAGGTACTAGCACTATATGGGTCAGAGCGGAGGGTTACAGTCAACCAATCTTAGGATTTAGCAACCAATGAATTAATGATGATTCTGGAATATTTACACGATGAGTGGATTGGTCTACACTTAAAAAAGTTCTTACCAAGACTCATCATTGGTCACGCAGCCATCCTACTCGATATCCATCAACTTGGTCTGATGCTAGTCATCGGAAAAAAATTACTCGTCCCTCACTGTAAACGCTATGCATTTTAGACACATCGTATTACGTACTTGGCACTCGAGCCTATCCTTTTATTGCAGAATAACCCCCTCGTAGAAGTGACAGCCTTGATCTTGGCCGTGTATTGGCACGCACCCTTCAACTTAGCGGGATAATAAATCACCGACGATCCAATACCGCACGTTTCCCTCGGGTGTAGCAAACAACGTTTTATTTACTGCGTTATATACCGATGCCATATTGTGACCTTTATCATTGAAGTCCTTCAGAATATTATTTGACTCAAACGGATCTTGAGTTCCTAAAAAAAATGAAATAGCATGCTTGAAGAATATGCCTTCAAATATTTTAGATGTTAGTGGGAACAGTTTACACAAGTACTAGAATAATGTTAACGTTTCCAACCGTAACTTATCAATGAATTATTTCAGTGCAAAGGTAGGCTACATTTTCTATGAAAAATTTAGCAATAAAAATTCTAACTGGTGGTTGACTGTGACAACAATCCGTGAAAACTCATTGACTTCCATTTGGGCAATAAGAAATTGCCACGATAATTTTCGCACTCTGTCATTTAAAACAGAATGAGAAAGCGACTAATCTTCCAAGGTCGTTTTACATAAACGAATTCCTTAACAGCATTCCGTTGAGATACGCTAAGCATACTTCAATATTTCCTGCGGCTTCCTTCACAATAAATTTTGCAACAAAATCTAACCCTATTCACTAGGAAAAGCTACTAGTAAGACATATATGATCCTGGTTATTTCACCACATCTCCACTGAAACTCACGAATGACTGAAACACCTATACCCCCAACATCACATTCCAAACATTTTACCCTGATATACATGGTAAGATAACTTTATACTCCATAGCCTCAAGTATTTATAATGCTGGTTTCATATGGCTGGTTCATGTTTACCGCAGACTGACAAAGACTTTGATATAACTTTTTATTTTTACATCTTAACCCATCAGTTAGTTGACACTAAAGTTATCGATAAAATGATATCATGTATCAGATCAAGAAATTATATTACTATAAATTATAAAAACTTGCCCCAATCGATGAATTAATTGGATATAAATAATTCTCTTGAGTATAATAAGCGTAAATTCATGGTAGTGTACGTGTAAATGCAAGCAGACTCCTCAAAATCGTATCATGCATCCGCAAATATTCTCTAAATGCTCCCATATTATTAACTTGGTGAGGGCCAAAAAGGGTTCAGCCATTAGAGGCGAGAGTTGACTTCGGCACTCCAGAGTTTGATACTACAACAAGTCCCGGCAGCATTGCATTACAATGTATTTAGTAATTTGGATAAAAACTACCTAACTGTAACTAACTAACCATTAAACTAATGGTAACTAACTAACCATTAAATTAACTTTCATAAATACGCCCCAATTCTACCCTCTTTAAAACTATAAGTGTCCCATATTGGAAAAATCATAATTTGATAGCCTCATATTTCATACCTTTGTGGTGGTTCGTAGAGCATGATTTATGTGTAGATAAATTAAGTATAAAAGTGACAGAACAGTGTACGCTCTAAATTGATAAAATACTAACAACTGTGGACGCGGAAAAGAATTGGATCTTCACCTACGCGAATCATTTGTTGGCAGAATTCTCAAAAAGGATTAAACGACATACATGTCTATGGGTGTTTCAGAAAACTCGTTTTTATTACGGTCAATTAATCCGATTTACCGTACCCGCATGAATTGTGGGAGTGCCTAGATATTGTTAAGCACGAGGCAATTTCAAAAAATAGGAATTCATACACATTGGTGGTTGGAAGCCTATCCTTGTTGAGTTCTATCCTATGAAAATGCTCCCTCCTTATCACACTGCGTTATCTCCATACCCTCTCCAAACCCCACCATGCATCACAGCACCACTCCAGAATTCTCCATTATACTCCACTCAAGGGATCACTCGGAGATTGAAGGAGAACCGAGTGGACACATTGGAGAGAAGGATAACCACACGTTAAACACTCAAGGGAGCCCACGCACACACTACCGATCAAAAACCTCACCCTCTACATATCCAAGTATACGGCTGCATTTTTCACGCTAATTCTTGCCGTGATACACAACGATTAAGGGAAATTCGCCGTAAATATTTAAAGACTGAAGAAGTTAGGCCAGTGACACGGTCGTAAAGGTGCCTTCCGTGAATGCATCTGCGTTCATTCATTCATTGGTCGTTCAATCCTAAGATTGGTTGACTGCAGCCCTCCAACCTTCTCTATCTAATGCTAGTTCACTTACATCCTGGTACCTTTGTCTATGTACAGTCTTCTTTATTTGCTCCGTGAACTTATTCCTGGGTCTCCCACTGGGAACTTACCCCTATGTTTTACCTTCAATTATGTTCCTCACAAACCCATTGTGTCTCGGGGTGTGTCCAATCCATCTTGTTCTTTTCTTTATGGTGTTCCATATGATCCTTTCCTTTTCTACTGATTTCTGAAGATGATCCCAAGAGAGGACTCGAAACGTTGAGTGTTAATTCGAAAAGTTTCATCATTGTTTTCATTGGCCGTTCAATGGTAAGATTGGTTGACTGCAGCCCTCCACCCTTCCCTATCTAATGTCAGTTCCCTTTCCTCCTGGCACCTCTTGCTATGTACTTTTCTCTTTATTTGGTCCATGAACTTATTTCCGGATCTTCCATTGCGGATTTTTCCCTCCTTTTTGCCTTCATTTCTGTTCTTCACACACCGATTGTGTGTCAGGGTGTGCAAAATTCATCTTGTTCATCTTTTATTTGGTTTGTTTTGTTTGCATCTGTGTTAGCGAGTGATAACTGGCAATCATCAGCGTCGGCTCCCGTCATCTGATGCGGCGCGTACCAATTTGACTTCCCGATGCTATTGAAAATGCACCACCGATAACTTTCCACCATTGATAGAGTACCAATGTTTCAAAGAAGTGAATAAGGAATCGTGATTCAAAACTCACTGATGAAGATGAGTAGACCTTCGTTTACCCTTCAACACACTTAAACCTGTATTTGGTGTTCATGTTGGCCATCCAGAGTATTAATGTACTTCTGTTTTTTCTAATGTGCTTGTTGTGGAGCTGTCATCGTTCTTCCCTTCTCTAAGAAGACAGTATTAGCGTGGACTCTGCGGTTACTAGATCTCTCTCTTCTCTTTCTACTCTCTCTCTCTTCGTGCACGTATGTAGACCAGTCGCGACCCGTCTCTTTACCCCGCTCTCCGCAGCACTTTCCCCAGCTCTTGCAAAAGGCCGTCGACGCTTGCATCTCCACCCAAAATTAACCCCCTGCGAGAAGTTTGCTGGTCCTTCGGTGACCGCTGAATTATTTTTATATTTCATTTAATGTGTTTTATGTTATTGAATATTGTAACTTATTTATATTTGTTATATTATTTTGAGTTACTCAGCATTTTTGATGTGGATACAATCTACGAAGAAAACACTCAACAAACATCAGAGCTATGCATCGACACTATTACACAATTTGCTATTCGCAAATTTTCAGTTTTGTTCGCCTCCTCTAGAGGTAAATAATGCTTGTTGTGGATACCAACCTGTAACTTTTATGATTTAAATGTTCAGCAATCCAATTTCATTCCGGGTAATGGAACAACAACAATACGTGGCACCCGCTGACAGTGGACCATCTGGAGCCCCACACACAACTCCACCATCCCTCGGAGAGACTCCTGGCAGCACCAATTCCTCGCCTATTACACTGAATTGCACCTGCAAGCACGCCACCTTCCTTTCACACGCCTTCTCCCACTTCTCTTTCCCTTACACTCAATTTCACCACCAAACCCTTTTTCATCCTAGCTCGACCCACTCTCCCTGCGATCTCTCCCTTTCCAAACAACCTCATCGTTGCCACCTCATTGTTAATACTCCCCC
The DNA here is from genome assembly GCA_963169105.1 of Ceriagrion tenellum. Classification (NCBI taxonomy): domain Eukaryota; kingdom Metazoa; phylum Arthropoda; class Insecta; order Odonata; family Coenagrionidae; genus Ceriagrion; species Ceriagrion tenellum. The sequence continues at coordinate 108,871,006 of OY720639.1, forward strand.
ACCACTCTATGCTCAAATCGCAGCAATACTTTTAGTTAAAACCTTCTCTGCAGAGCCGCCGACCGATCGAACCACTCCAAGGACTGCCAACCCAAAACCTTCCAGCCAAACACTCTACGCAAAAAACTCCAATAAACACGCAAACGATTGTCATTCGTGAAGGCACTGGATATGATACCCATTACAATAGTGTTAATTTAAAATTTGTGGTTATTTACGCAACACCCTGAATGCACCCTTTACTTTCCACACGCCGCGGTATATTTCGCACCTCATTAGGGCTGAATGTATTTCGTACAGTATAAGCTCGTATTACAACGTTTACAGTTGAAATTGAAAATTGAACCAAGTTTTGGCAATGGACCTTGAATGAGCCTGAGTACCTGAAAAGGTCACTGAATACAATGATGACGAGTGATTCATAAAAGTTGGATAAATAGGAGTTAACCTTTGTATCTCCTTAAAGGTATGTAAATCTACTTTGTAACTTGTCTTTAAAAGAACCTAAGCTAAACCGAAAAGTGTTTAATCCGGAAAACATTAGAGCAAATGTTGTAAATTGGAAAGATTTGGCCAACGTAGTGCGAACATAGGTGATGAGATAGAATGGGTATATGGGCTCCTAATACACTTGAACAGAACTTCTCCCGCTCAATTCCTTGAAAACGCGGAGTTATACTTTCTTTACTTCGCTGAGTGCGCTTTTTCAACGACCAAACAATATATATCACTTATTTATCATTAAGTTTCTTTTCCGCTAAAGGCTGAGCTTTCTCCGAGACGCCCATTTTGCCAGCATTCGACAACCAATACAAATATCGCATGTCCTCTTCCTCCAAAGCCCACTTCCGAGCCATATTGCATGCAAATATTTTATTCCAACTCTTCTCTCGCCCTATTTTCAATTCCTCGCAGATAAACTTAATTCTCGTGTAGGCACTTCTTTAACTACCGATAACAACCCATCACTTCTCTTAAGCGCCCCTTACACGTTTTCTTTAAGTGCTCAGCAAGTGAAAGAAGTCTCGCATGTTCTTCGATATATAACCTCCGCATTCTTTTTTCTACATCTTTCCTTTATTCAGAGTCTTATTTATTTATTCCCAGTCATCAAATGACTGTAGGGTCAACGTTAAATGACCACGTCATACCACAATGGACAAAATTTTAAATTACAATGAGGTGCGATAAAAATAATCTTAGTGACTTGAAAAGTAAGCTTACATTTGTTTGCTTTTTAAAATATTTATGTATTAGGATACACATTTGAATTATACAGTAAATTTAACCCTCAATTGCGTCAAAAATACTTCGAATGAATAAAAAACAACTGCGGAACAGGCAGCGCAGAGCTTTGACAGAGCCACCCGCTGACGTGGTCACAAACATGTAAATTTCACAGAAAAAATACCCTTCACCGGGACTGGGATTGAATTCCAGACCTCTTGATATCGCGTCCAACTCTCTATTCAGTTTTTTTTCCAATCAAAAGTACATGATTTTACATAAGTGATAGCTTGAGAGTTACCGGAATACACTCTATTTTTTTATAAGTAAGTATTCAACCTGATATACCTACTCTTTTCCCCTCTAATTTACCATTTTTCTAAACAATTTATCCTGATTACCCGGATTTTTTTACCTTCATTTGCTATTAGAGAATGACAGTGTTTGCGATTTCGACGCTTTGGGGGCGTATTTAGCATAATATTGTAGAAAACACGCGCGCTCGTGATGGAGATTATCGTCAATTATTCCTTTCTGAAAAGAGCCACTGATTGAGAAAATATTTGCTTCAATACCCACACATGAAGATGATTGCTATGGGTCAATATCTCATTGACAAGAGTGCAAATGAAATCATTTATACAGCAGAGCCATTAAATATAACAGTCAGCGTAAATCAGTCGCTCCCAGAAAATACGCTATTATATATAACGCTATTATAGCATGATCTTCATTAGATAACAAGAGTTATTTCTATCGATGTGACAGAAAGACGGAGTAAATCCCGTTGATAAATGGATCCTTTGATTTAGATAATAAATACCGACTGCATAGCCTGGATGAATAGGAAACGTCCTGGAACCTAACTTGAATGTAATTTTGAACATAAAAAAGATACAATCACGTTTTTGTTAGCACAATATATTTTGCCAATACATATAATGCAAAACAAATGTTACTTGCACAAGATCTTAAGTCTCATTCTGGGTCAACATACTGAAAACATACGTAAAAAATGGAGAAATGTTTAAGCTATGGCTAAGTCCAGTACGGAGGCCAGCCAGTCAATCAACGTGCGCCTGACTAGCTCAAGCGTTAGGTATGTATAAAGGAAAAAGTATCTCTGCCGCTCATTTAGGACCTGACGACGCTAGCTGTAACGTTAGCAAAACTGTTGTCCGTTAATATGAATCAACACGGGAAAAACCCGAATTAACTGAACTATGACTAAGTCTCTCAATAATTTTCCGCTTAACGTAAAATTCAATTTTTCTTACAGTAAGAGTAACTTGCCTCTCAAATGAAATAGAAGCACATTAATTCAGCTCTAGCTGGAACAATCTTAGGCACCAACAGAGTATCTTCTGTGAGCTTATTGATGAACCATTTAAGAAAAATCCCAAGTAAATGAAACGACCAAGGGGTGTATTGCCTCGTTGAGGCAATTTACCAAGCCCAGCCGTCCCCCATTGTCCCTTCCTACTCCATGTCTAACTATATATGAATGTAAGGCAAGATTTGTAGACCAATGGCGCACTCATGTCAACGCCATTATAGACCGTCAGCGTCTGTGATTTCGACGCCTACTTGGGGGCGTAATGAGCATAGCAGTTTTGAAAACTACACGTCCTCGCCTGGCGACACGTGTTAGAAAAACAAGAAATTGAATTTTCGGAAAATAAGGAGCCTGAAGGTCATGGTAGGCCATGAACTGTCACTGAACATGAACATGTCACTGGTCTGTTGGAAATAAACGAGATTTGAGGTTCGAAGTTTCGGCCCGACAGGTACAAAGTTAATTTACTCTGATATTTACACTAGATTTGTGGGAAAGATTAATTATCAATTTCAAGAAAAAAATGTAAAATTATGTACAGACTTAAATCAACTGTTGACCGATATTTTTGCACGCTATGCCATCACTGTGATCGGTGGTCAAATAAAGTATGGAAATTCTACCAATATTTTTCATTTTAAAATGGTTTCTCCAAGGTTTTCAGTATGGTCGCTTCAAAAATACAAGGTAAACTGTTTAAGATCATTGAATTTGATTCACCTAGGTCAAACTTCAATGTCACCGATACTCAGGAAGGTTTCAGAATGCTATTACGAGTAGTATAAACAGGAAATCAATACTAGGGTTTAATGCCTTGAAATCGGTTGCACATTCATGGAAGAATGAGTACATAGCTGTGATAGTTTCACAATAAAATAAATTATACATCATGATGGGCCTACTTTAGAAATATTGCTGCGAAAATAGGTTTGATATATCCAAAAACGAAAGTAACCGTTTCCTATACACTGAATATACGTGCAAATGGGCTATTTGGGGGTTGATTTTGTAGGCATTACGCACTTGTAACTGTCAACCCTGCGATAGAAAGCATAAAGTCATTGGTACCACTGAATAATAAGGAATTGGTTATTTAATCAGCCTTATATTTCATTTGCAACTGCAATTGTAAATTAAAGACCTAGTCCTTGTGACTGTGAATGAAAATAGGTCAATACCCTTTTGGAAAAGATAAACACTCTCAAGACGCCAACACGCTAAACCAAGAATAACTTCATGCTATTTACGGACAAGGAAAGTCTTAATGAAAGGCTTCCTGAAGAGAGAAAGTTGTCAGCGTGGGCTTCAAAGAATGGCTCCCGTCTAGACTCTCGCGAATATTATAACTTTTATGGGAATCGTCGAGAAAATTTTGTAGTCTCGCATCCTCACCAGTCTCGTCAAAATGCGGCGCGATTAAATGAACGTGTTTACGGATTTCCGATTTTTGTCACCAAAATTAGCAAATAAACAAGTTCTGTCGTAGAGATAAAACTTGTAGAATATATAATGGGAGGGAAAGGAGGTAATAGACTTCCAGATCAAAGTGTTTTCTGCCCTCTTATAGGGTAAACTAAATGCTTCTTATTGGAGAAAAACCGACATTCCGCACTGAATGTAAATTTTCACCCGCAGATGGCTTGCCTAAAAATTATACTCGATGCTGAACGAAGAAAAAAGGGTTTCACAAGGACATATCCTACGTAATACACGACCGTTAGTTTTATGCGGATGCCTCTAGGAATTATGGAAGCGCGGAATAACGACTGATGTATTCTTTAAGGGAAAGAAATGAATAGTGGCGCTCAGTTTTGCATCACCTTCCCGAAAAATAGAAGTGTATTATGATTTACAAGAGTATAAGCTCCCCTTATTGAACTTTTTACACATGAAGTTCCCAACCATTCCTTAGAAGTTATTTCCTTAGTCCATAACCCTGATATGAATGCTGAGAAATATTAATTCAAGAAGGCATAAGACGTTTCATTGTAAATTAAAAAACAAGATGGGTAAAGTGGGAAAATAATTTGTAAAATTTTGACCAAATGTCTCCTCTGATTGGCTGCCAAAGACTTATCATTAGGGAAACATAAAACTTTGTCAAGGTCTGCTCAGATTTCTTTGACGGCGTCGTCAACCTCCGTCCATCGAAATACGCTCCAAGAAATTACGATCACAAAGCTTTGTAATCGCCACTGTTTGTTTCTAATGGGTCAGTGATCTTCTACATGATCATTTTCTGCCTACGGGTACTTAAAACGAAATTATTCCCTATCCAAAATAGATACGAAACTCTGATTAAAGAATAATTTTCAATCGTTTTTTTAATATACATTTAAGTGTTTCAATTACATTTTAGGTTTTTCGTCGACATTTTGAATGATTTCTGACAGGTCACTGTTGTGTTTTATTCAAAAAAATTTCATTTGTACTTTTGTTTACACTTGTATTCATTTGTTTAATTAAAAAAACTTTTGAACTTATGCTATTTGAATTCAATATTTTATTGCGTCTTTGAGTATATCTATGTGATTTTATTACATTTTAGGTTTTTAAAATTTTTTTTAAATGTTATAGACTAATCAATGTTGTGAATTAATTTGTTGATTAATAACAGCATCTGCTGACAAGCCGTAGGCTTAGCAGGACTATATTTGTAATTATATTGGGAATAATTATTTTATAAATTTGAGTATTTCCTTTCAACAACCATAAAAAGCATGAAGTAATTATTATAATTTTAATGACGCAAATATATAGTTTAATGGGACGAAAATTCTCAGTAATCATAGAAAAATATCTATTTAAGTCTTTCTTTTCACGACAAACGATGAAAACGCCTTCAAAACAAAAGGTTTATTTTTTCTATACCGTCAAAATTACAGCAGTGAGTAAATGATTTATTTTTAAATATCCAAAAAACATACAAACTACATGCTGTGAATGTTCCAACGTGGTATATACGTTCAAAATCCCTCATTATTTTAAATGAAATCTATCTGAGTTGATGCACGGAATATACCTGCTCCGTAGAGAAGGGCTTCTGCTTCAGGGCAAATATCTCGAAAAGTATTCCAGTAACTGGCTGATATTTTTAGTAAAATTGGAAAGGTGAGATAACTTTCTTTAAAATTGTGCCCAATTACTCGATCTTGATTTGAAATGATATGTCGCTCAAACTAAGTTAACGTAACCCCGACCACGTTTTACGGAGCGCGGCACTGAAAGGAGCTCATCGTCTTATGTCAACATGAGGGACATCTATCCGATCGTCGACCGTTCAGTGCATCTGCCTGGCACGACCGATATGAAATACTCCTTGACATCTGGTCATGCATATTAGATCTTATTCCAATATCGCCTCAACAGACGTCCCGCTTTGACATGCATGACAGGTGCCTAGGCAATTTCGCATTTATTTACTAGTTAAATATTTAGTTTGCCGGAATGGATAAGCACAGTCTTTGTCAAACTTGACACTACGAGATTGCGAATCTTCAAACGAGTGCAGGGCAAAAGTCACCATGTTTCGCTATATCTAGACATCACCTGGAGTTGCGTGGCTCCCATTTCCAGCGACTCCGGAGTGAATTGATCCCCTCAAACGTCCACCGCGACCCCTTCTCAGGGTCACATGAGGGTGCCCGCCTTTACTTTTCAATTTGAGGCGAGATAATGGGAAAATATAAAAGCAAGAGAGAAGAGAGGAAGCGGAGAATTGAGGGGGGCGCTGGTGTCGGGAGGGACAAGGGTATTCTTCCAAATCGGTTTTCGAGGCGAAATAGGCAAGAGAGGAAGATTCTTATAAGTGAATTGGAAAAATGGAAGCGAGAGTACACCGTTTCAATCCTTATTCTTTTTAGCTCAAGCATCACGAGATGCAAGATAAGAAAACGATGTAGTGAGGAGTATTTAGAGGCTGAGGAAGAAGGCAATGCAGGCAAAGGACGAGTCTCATTGAGATGGGCATACATCTACATCTACATACTACCCTACGAGCCGCCGCATGTGCGCGGTAAGAACGAATTTTTGTACCCATCTGTTTGGCAACGTACCTCTCTTATTATATCACTTCTCTCAAACCTAGAGTTGTAGTGAGGCGTCATGATAATATTCTCTGTGTCGCTTTGAAACACACCAGTTTTGAATTTCTCAAGCAAACTAAGCCTAGCGTGTAGCCTCCGAGTCTTTAGGGGCTTCCACTTTAATTCCTCTAAAAATTGTGAGATACTATACTTCCGCTCGTAGCAGTTTTTAGCTAAGCGTGCTGCTTTTCTGCGTATTTTATTATGTTTATGGCTAAATTTTTATGACCAGAATCCCAGATGCTTGCAGTGTATTCCAAGATTATTTTTGTGTATTTTTTATTCTTTTAAATGTTACTGTATCTGAAGAATTTATCTTTACTCCACCCACAGTATAGGAATGGCATGTGTGTGATGACTTCTCACGAAGTGAACTGTAGTCCATTTACAAAGATTTAATTCTACCCCCCACTTCTGGCACCACTTATGAGCGTTGTTAAGGTCCGATGACAGAACTTGAAGTCCGCTTCTTCGTTCATTTCACGGTAGATAACTGTATCGTCTGCAAATAATCTTAATTTACTGCTAACTCAAGACCTTAGGTCATTAACATAAATAATGAATAAAAGAAGGCTGATTTAAGTATAGCATGGTAACTTCTCCAAGTATTTTTTTGAGGTTTTATCCTATTCACTATTCATACTGGTATATCAAGCAATTTAATGGTGTAGTTTCAAATTTCAACTGAACTATAAATATACTCGTAAGAAAAAACTGAATCCTCTAAGAGTTAAACACACCTATACGGCGTAATATTCGCCAAGTGTGGACTGACTTACCAAGGAACTCATTGAAAAAGCTTATTCATCTTATTCTGTCAGTGGGTATAGACACCGCATTAATTCCCGGAGTAGAACTACTCGGTAAGAAGGGGGTAAAAGTGGAGTAGATGGAAACAAGAACGCAGGATATGAGAGGGAGGCCACGAGATAGAGTAAGGTGTGGGAACCAAACTAATTTGCAAAATAAGTACAATGTACTAACATGAAAGAGAAGAGGTTAAAGTCCACCATCGCTATGACTTTACCTCGGACCCTATTTTCAAATGTTCATTCATAGATTGTTCAATCCTAACACTGATTGACTGCAAACCTCCACTCTTCCCTATCTAATGCTACTTCTCTTATTTCCAGGTAGCTCTTCCTTTGTATTTACCTCCTTATTTGGTCCATAGACTTATTCCTGAGTCTTCCTCTGTGGACTTTTCACTCTATTTTACCTTCAATTATGTTCTTCACAAACCTATTATCTCAAGGTGTGTCCAATCCATCTGGTTCATCTTATCTTCATTATGCTCCTGGTCCTTTTTTCTTCTACTCTTCTGTACACCTCATCATTCCATATTTCTTATTTTGCCCGTCCATTTTATTTTCAGCATCCTCTTCCAGAACCAGGTTTTGAAGGCTTATAGTCTTTTCTGGTCAGCTTTTCCAATGGCTCATGCTTCCGATTCATAGAGCGCTACGCTTCACACGAATGTTATCACTTACTGTTTCCTGATTTTTAGACCATCTCCTTATAGCACAACAGTAACATTTTGCCCATGATTGCTTTCTTCGGCTATATTCCACTTGATGTCTGTTGTATATACTTCTTCCGTACCACGTAATGGTACTTCCGAGATAGGTGATGGAATCCACTTGCTCCAATGTCTCTCCTCTCCGGGTGACTTCTACATTCAGCTTCTCTCTTCCGCATACTAGGATTTAAGTCTTCGTTCACTTATTTTCATGTTGTATTCTTAACGAACTTGGTCCATCACGTTTAGTGACCTTTCAAGACCGTCGCGATTTCCAACTACGACTAAAATATCATCTGTTCATTTCTTCTCCCTTTATATTGATTTTGCTCAGTATCTCCTTTATAATTGGTAGATGAATCTTCTGCCCTCTTAATCCATTCCCGATTTTCTCGAACAGTATGAGCATCTAATTCCGCTGAACATTGTCAAAAACTTTCTCCAGGGTCATGAATTCAACATACAATGGCTTGTTCACTTGTAGTGTTTTCTCCACGATTACTTTCAATTAGAGCATGGCCTCCCAGGTACCTCTGTTCTTCCTAAATTCTAGACTCAAGGTTTGGTGCTCCTTACAACTGTCAGTCCTTGTCTTCTTCGGTATCGCAATCATCACGCTCCCTTGAAAATCCTCAGAAAGTGTTCCACTTTGGTAGCTATTTTTGATTATCTCGTACAGTTTAATTGAAATGTCATTGCAAGAACAAGCCGAAATAGGACGTGAGATGGTGATAAATCCTCCCTATTCCCAAAAGAGCCTGAGTTTACAAAAATAATTAAGATTTTTATAGCTAACACTCCACACTATTGAACCTTCCTCCCTGGTATTGCAGAATTTGGAGAGTTCTGCATTCAATGTATCAAACTCATCAACTGAGCAACGCCAGGAACTTCCGCTAGAACTATACAACAGATTCTTCATCATTTTGGTTTTGGAAGAGATTTTCGCGATACCTTTTGCATATTTGCATATGTGCATATTTGTCCACTTTAACCATGTATCAGTTATTGCAATAGTGAGCATGTAACAGTGATTGTAATAGTACCCCTACAATAGAAAGCATTTTATAACAGATTTTAAGCTATCCGGACTAAACACGGTGTTCCACTTTTACAGAGTCACTCGCAATGCACAATTGTGCGAAATTCCACAGAGAAAAAATCATCCACCTTGACCGGGATTCGAACCCGGATCCCTCGATTTCCGGCCGAGTGCTTTAGCCAGTTAAGATACCGAGGCGTCCTCTTCCCCTGTGGATTTTAGTGACCTTTACGGGACTAGATGTTCTCGACTGCCGGACATACAATGTAACAACCAGTCGCTACAGAGCGCTTAGCGCCACTGCCCACGAGGAAAGATCGAACTTTGAACACAGAGAGGCGTTTACTCATTTTGATAGATTTTAAGCTATCCGGGACTAACCACGGATTCCCACTTTTACAGAGTCACCCGCAATGCCAAATTGTGCGAAATTCCACAGAGAAATTTTTTTTTTAATTTTTTAATTCAATATTTCGAAAAGTTATCTTTTCAAGCTCTAAAAATCGATGGGATCATTAAAGACGAGGGAATTTATACGATTTATCTGCAATGCACACGTTTGGATATAACCGATAATTAACCAAGAATAAGAGGTCACTTTTCAGAGATCAAAAGGCAATGACATGGTGGTCATTTCCTTGGTAGAAGAGGCGTCCAACCATGTACCGGGGTAGTGGGAATGGAGATGTTGAGTCTCAGTAGGGAAGAGAATGGTGCGGGATTTACCTCGATGATGCAGTGGTGCTGGGTGGCACCCTGACGGGCTGGCTCGAATGGTGCGGGGCCATATCTCAAAAATGAAAATAGACCGACCAGAACAAAGCCGACAAAAAGTCGGCCCTATGAAAATTTTCTACGGTCTTTTACATCAGAAGAGAGCTTTTCTTACCCGAATGTACTCTAATAAATATTTTGGAAGTAATTACATCACTAGGAGCATGGGTTTACGATTACTAACAGTGACTGGCATTTGACACATGAATTCATACTCATAATCAATCATTTTTAGAGGTGAAAATCTTCACTTATCACAGTTTGGATATAAAGTGAAAAATATGTGCCACTCTACTGTGCAGATATATGGCAGCTTCCGATTACAAGAGAGTTCTCACCTCTCTCTTCTCCCGTAAAAACCCCCTCTTCAAATTCTCGTCGACAGACATCACAACCAAGGGGATGGGTTTGGGGAAAACACATCATTGGCTTAATAATTGTTTTTAATTGATTAATGAATTGATTGAATTGATCGATTGTTAATAAGGATAAGGAGAATGGGGAGAATAACTGTGTGATGAGGGCGAATGGTGAAGTAATTGAACAGGTAAATGATTCTGTGTACTTAGGTGAGATGTATGCGAAAGATGGAAGAATAGATGAGGAGATTAAGGGACGTGCGAATTCTGGAAGGAAAGTGGTAGGTAGCATGTGGAGCATATCAAGGAATGAGTGCTTGTCTAAGGAAGCAAAAATTGCCTTGTACAAAAGTGTACTTCTTCCCACATTGCTATATGGTAGTGAAACATGGATATGTCAGGATAGACATAAGAGTAGACTAAACGCCGTGGGTATGAGTTATCTGAGGAGTATTTGCGGCAAAAGTAGAATGGATAGGGTCAGGAATGAGTGGATCATGAATAAATGTGGATTAAATGCTCCAGTAATGGACGTGTATGAAAGAAGTGTTTTTCGTTGGTTTGGCCAAGTTAAGAGAATGGATGAGAGTTGAATAACGAAACAGATATATGAGAGTAGAATGAATGGTGTAAGAGGTAGAGGTAGGCCGAGAAAGTTGTGATTGAATGTGGTTGAGGAAATTCTTAGGAGGAGGAATATTAGGAGTCTTGAAAACAGGAGGGCGTGTATGAAACAGTGTATGGGGTAAATGAGTCAAAGAAGATTTGCAAGGATAGGTCATTATGGAGGAAATTATTGAAGCAGAGGTAGGTGTACAATTATGTATTAATGAGTGAAACATTTTGACTGTGCCTACCCCGAAAGGGAACGGCGTGATGGGTATGTATGTATGAATAGGAAGCTGTTATTTTTTTTTATAGATATGAACCATCCGCTGTATTTGAGGTAAAGTTAAACCTTGGCTAGGAGCTTTATTAGGTATAGGTATAATTGTGATATAGAGTAAGAAAATTTAGTAACCGAATTGGAAATAAGTTAATATCAAAGACAGTATTTTATCGTTCAATGAGATTCAGATATCTTTGAGGAATAAACCTACCAGAAAAAAAATTCGGCTATAAATAACTTCGTTAATATAGAGAGCATTATAATACCTTTGCTAAACCTGGTTTAATATAATTATGAATATTACCAACGGCTACAATTTCTTCGTTTAGGTGGAGGCGATGAAGCAATATGTGTTTTCACATAATTCCATAATAAATACAATCCTCGTCTACTTCACGTGGTCATGATATTTTATAGGAAAAATTTGACAAATTCTTATGTGTATTACTCAGACTATTAAGAAAAAATATATTTCAACAGTTTATACAGAAAAATCAATGCCTTTCGTAATGAAATCCTTACTGGAAAGTCTGATATAATAATTTCAAAAAGTTTTGAGCTTAATTCAAGTGGATTTATGAGTCATTTGAGAAATATCTGCAACCTCATATGTTGTTCAACAAAAATAGGTCATTTTTGTGTAAAAATGTTTTTTTTATTCAAAATAATGCATATAAACAATGTATTTCTTCGTGAAAAACAATCGCAATGATAATGACGTCACATAGTACTCGAGTCATTGGCAAATCAATTCATTTATCGTAAATAAAAATGTTTTTTAGATAAATGGTGCAACATTTGTTTGCTATTCTTTTTAGCGTCATTGCAGTTTCAAATTTCATCTTTGATGAAATCAATATTTTATTAATGAGGTTACTACGAGTTAAATAATGAGAGTGAAATGTTACACGTGTTTCGACATACGTAAATTTAACCCTGAATCCTCTGAATTGTTATTCACTTTCATGTTCGAGCCATGAACTTCATTTAGTTATAATGTAAAATAAACGAAACCCAATAAAAGGTGAAAACTATGTACACATTATGTGAAGTACGTAAAAGGCATGGCGAGGGTATGAATTGAGCCAAAATTATACTACAGCCCAGGAAAAAAAAACAGTAATCAAATTTAAGCTGAAAATTTAGTCCTTAGTTATCATGGCAACGAATGAAAAAGTATTTAAATAGCATCTCCACGTTGTTATGATAAAACTTCTAGCATTAGTTGAACACAGGCTCTTCAGAGTATTTCCAAGAATGAATTACAATCTCAATTGTTGTGTTATGACAGATCAAATGCTCACTTATCCCGTAAACAACTCCATATTCATGGTCATGAAGGAGATGCGGAGACTATGCAAAAAAAAAGCTCCGAATGGAAATAAGAACACTGTAATGCTTTTCCCGGATAGCACATCTAGCTGCACCGCTCACTCGTCATAAAATCCTATAAATTACTTAACAGCTCAAGTGGAACAAATTTGGAAGTAGGCCAAAGATTTTTAAGTAGCTGCAGAGAAGAGAATAAACAAGTGGGCAAAGAGCGCTCTGCCGAACCGCATATCTCACTCAGAAGTTCTTCCACTCGAGGTATTAAACCGAGACAAAAAAAGTTTTATAAACGCACTTTTTCATCGACGAAGATCAAAGGAGGTACCTCCATAAATGTCTCCCACATGAGCATGCATATTCATGAGCTATGGCTCTCTGTTTTGAGGAAATTGCATCGTGCCTGCGTCAGAGGGCCTACGTCACACACTCTTAATACCTTTTTACATAGATAATACTCGCCTAAAAGGGCGCTGACGGTAAATCTCGTTCGCAAACTTGGCTTACTTCATGCTCCAACCACTGATTCTCAAAAAAGGACAGATCTGAAGTATTGCACCCAATCAGATTCTGAACTGTTGACAGCCCGCCACATAATTCTCTAGACCGCATGTTCATCTCCGGTTACTTCAAAGAAATAACTCATTTTCCACTGATAAATTCATTATTACGTCATCGTATCATTCGTCCCCCTTCATTGATTTTTGAATTTTTACAGTTGAAAATACATTAAAACAAACTGTCTTACATCGATAGCACACTTTTAGCGCAGCGCATATTCGTGAAATTTCACATCTGGACAAATTTTAGTTAGTTTTCGCTATAATATCAATAATTGTGGCTAAATTAACTGTAATAGGGCATAGTGTGATGTACTTTTGAGCTAACTCACCCCCTGGAACACACCTATGAGGTAGCTAGTAGGGTACTAGGTAGATGTAGACTACTTACAGTCTGTACTCCTCTACCCTTTAGGCGTTCAGGTTTTGCTAAGAGCACACCAACAGACTTGTATATTGCCGGAATTTTTTTCTTTTTTTTCTTCTTCCCAAAGATACTTGTGCCTGACAGCTCCATTATTTCCTGGCCACCGAATTTTGAGAATAGGCCTCAACATCAAATAACCCCTCCTCGCTCAGCACTATGCTTTACTACTTAACTATACTTTACACATTAATGTTGCAACCAGGTAGATTTGCCGAGTGTCGATAAAAGGGTAGCGCTGTTGCTATTCTTCAGTACACCTCATCATTTTTTATTTCATCCAAAATGGACACAAAAAATAAGAAATAAATTGTATGAAAGGGTAGAAGAGGAAAGTACCATATGGAACACCCTACAGTTAAGAAGAGCAAGATGGATTGGTCTCATCCTGAGACACAATGGGCCTATGAAGAACATAATTGAAGGGGAAATGGAGGGAAAAGTTCCCAGAGGAAGAACAACCAAATAAAGAAGAAAGTACATGGGAAGAGATACTAGGAGGTAAGGGAACTAGTATGAGATAGAGAAGGGTGAAAGGCTGTAGTCAACCAATCTTAGGATTGAATGACCAATGAATGCCAGTGAAAAAAGGAATAAGAAGGTGGAATGGAGCAACAACTCAATCATTGGGATGGTAACTGCTAATTATGAAATCGATTGACGTTACGCGACTCACAAATTTTACGTGGAACAGCGCAATAAGAGTCACTGCGAATTTCGAGAGGGTGCATTAGTCAAAAGCGTCCAACGGACAAGTTTGAAAACGTCATGAGCTCATTACGTTAAGTGAGGAACTGTGGACGGAGTTACCAAAAGAACTGGCATAAATAAGAAAAAAATCCTCCTGTCTGAACGAGAGAAACTTCTAGCTTGAATGAAGTTTTTCGGTTACTCCGATGAATTAGTTCAATGAGTCATAATGTTCTCGGCAGTCGAGAGGATTTTTCTGCTTCGGCGAGCGTGGGTGCCAAAGAGGAATCCGCTTGATTTATTCGAGTTAAAAAGAACTCCAGAATATGTTCTCAATTGGCACGTGCTCTCAATTGCCTGGGGAACTTGATGGAAGGTCACTCAAAAATTAAATCTTCCAAAGGCGGAGTTTGAGAACTAACTGGTGTGCACTGAATACTCCTTTTGCATTTAAATTATCAGCAAATGATAGATTCCTTTCAAAAAGAAGTGTATATCTAAGTAATGAATGGATTCAAGTATTTACCAAACTCAGTCTGTCGAATGTTAGCAATCCAGTAATTATAAAACTATGCAATTAAAATAGGTGTAGTTAAAGTGAAACATGGTGGTATTGGCGCAAAACATTAGGTTAAGTAGGTTTACCCACTAGATAAGGTTAGGTTTTGCACTTGAGCTAAATGTCTGAACATCAATGTTAGTTACTATCCGCGCACGAAATATCCGGTAAGATATAGCTCCTGCATTATTTAGTACCATGTGTTAATATTCATCAATCACATTAATAATACTAACCAGTAGTTATACCTTGAATAGTATACAACATTGTAGCACGATTCTTAACGAAGAGTACTAATAGTTTATAGTCTGACCGCGTATTATCATCCTGACTGATTTTTGCCTGCACCTGGCATCTGGGCGAGCGAGCACGGTCCTAATTTCAGCTGGGATGAGTACCTAGTGGATGCCTGGTGTGGAATCACCCCGTGCCAAACACCTAGTGGTGGCTCACACGGTACTTCGTAGTTGTAGATGTGCATCTACATCTACATGAACATCTACATCTACATGAACATCTACATGTACATGAACATCTACATGTACATGAACATCTACATCTACATTAACATCTACATCTACATTAACATCTACATCTACATGAACATCTACATCTACATGGACATCTTCATACTGCCCTGAGAGCCGCCGCATGGGCGTGTGGCAGGGGATGTTCGGACACCAGCCGTGTAAAGAAAGGTATTGGCAGGTGAGATGGTGACGTGTATTATAGGAGTGTGTTTAGTGGAGCTCAGTTTGTATTGTTTCTTTTTATTGTTTTAATGCTCAGTTTAAAATTTTTCAGAAGAAGAGTCCACTGCCTGAAAATTGTTACGCACGGGAGAAAAGTTATTCCCAATTTTGTCTTCCTGGGTTCTCTATGTTGTAATAATTCTTTACCAACATCAGATACGAAATTTATACTCAAATCAACTTCCTCAGTCTGCATGGCTCCAAACCGAATCTAGCATTTTCAATGGTTTTTTTTTTTAATATCAGTTTATACAGCCCGATTTTTAACCGTAAACAGAGGTGAAGAAATGACGATTCCCAACCTTCATAAGTTGAAGGCAGTCATAAATGCAGCGCTGCCTGTCACGTGCTGTCTTCTTCCCTACATTACTTTTTCTACATCTACATACTACCCCGCGAGCCGCCATATGGTCGTGTGGAAGGGGATGTTAGGTCACCAGCCATGTAAAGATGTAAGTTTTTGGGAGATGTAATGGTGACGTGTATTATGGGAGTGTATTTAGATAAGCTTAGTTTTTATTGTGGTCACTTATTGTGCGCGGAAGGAACGAGTTTTTGTACCTATCTGTTCGGCAGTGTATCTCTCTTATTTTATCGCATCTGTCAGGCCTAAAAATGTAGTGAGGCATCATGATAATATTTCCTGTATCGCTCTGAAACACACCAGTTCTGAATTTCTCAAGCAGTCTAAGCCTAGCGTACAGCCTCCGAGTATCTAGGGGCTCCCACCTTAATTCCTCTAACAATTATTAAACACTGTATATTCATTCATAGCTGTTTTTAACGTTTTGGAGCCATAAACAAAAGCCTTCCCCACCATAACGTCACGCTTTATTCGAAGACAGCCACCAACTCCCGCTGCCACTCGAGCACATCGTCTCTGGCTATATACTCTCGTGGTATACTGCCAATGGCATTCTGGAACATAGATATAAAAGTACGAAAGTTTGGAAGAAATTGAGGAGAAGAAACCATTCAGTACGGCTTAGAATTTTTAAATACGGAGCCATCTCCATGCCCAGATTTATATAAGAATATTTGAGAAGCCATTTAAACCATCTGCATTCCTAGCTCGCGGCCAAATGGACATTTATCCCACGGAAAACCTGGACGCAGATTTCAATTCATTCGCTGCGGTCAGGTAATATTTTCTGCTAACTGATTCTATAACCCTGCCAGAGAATATAAGGGCCATTTCTGTGGACAAGATAAATTGTAAAAATCTGGGAAAAAATTAACATATGCCGTTTTAAAAACCCTCTCGGTACACATACTCTAAGAACAGCATAAATGTCTCAGTAGTTGATTACGTACCCTAAAAGAAACATAAGCACTTACCAACTAAATAATAGATAGAATCGAATGGAGACCATGACAATGACATGGTTTAGTCGAAAGTATAATTTTACTAGCGGGTAATTCCATGCCAAAAGGACCAAAAAAACTAAAATGCCTTTGGCTTCTCGATTTTCGACCAAGTTTCCATCATGTTCCAAAATTGTTGATCATACCCTATTGTTTTGTAAAATATGCATCCGTTGCGTAGTTACGGGAGTGTGAATAATTGAGTTTCGGAAAACTTTGGTTTGGTTTGTCATCGATATCTCGGATGGAAAACAGTTACGTCTGAGATCAAATGTTCATTTGACGGAGAAAGTAACTGCGCATAATACTATGACGTCAATTATTCCATAAATTGCATTTTTGGGCATGAATATTTATTCCGTAAACTTCAAACACTTTTCTCTCAAAACTAGTACCCCCTTAAAACTGGCTCCATTTCTATACTTTGTAGCTAAATACCTAAGTTATGCAATATAAAAAAATTGCTAAAATGAATTTTGTTTAAAGTGAAGTTTTCGAGAAGTTCAATTTTTCATACTCCCGTAACTAGGCAACGGATGCATATTTTACGACAATAGGTATGGTCAACAATGTAGTAAAACAGAATATATCAAGCAAAGTTGATCCAAATTGGAGAGATCAAGGGCAATGCGGTGTTCGAATGGATGTGAAATGACCCTTTTATCGGAATAAACAACATCATTCTTCGGTTTTTATGACTTGTTACCTACTTTATTGGTTTTACGAAAATAAAAATAAACAAATAAAAGGAGGGAGTATCAATAGAAGTTAACATCAGAAGTATGAGAAAATAAATACAACGATGAAACAATGAATTCAGCTCGTAAATGACGGCAGTAGAATATTTCAAAGCCGAGACCAACTCCGGACGACGCAGGCTTCGTTATTGCAGATCCATACGCGAAGCTTTAGAAGCGAGGACGAGACAAGATTTTCTTTTCCGTAATGAAAAGGATGTCTTACTTAATCACTGATATGAGATAAATAAAGCAATACCAAGAGGAACCCAGAAAATTTTTCCGCATCAATGGCGCAGCTCCACTAGGGTAACAGGGGCTGCTTCGCGGCCCCAAGAGGCAAAATATTCTTAATTAATAATAAAAAAAACATCTTTGTCGTTAGAGCGTTTTCACATAAAATTTATTAAATGGGGTTATTAGTACAAGCTAAAAATTTCAGATTCCAGATAGGGGTTAGAAGGGGCCTTACTTCGTTTATCTGCCCCAAGACCCCTGTCCCGTACGAGGAGAAAGGAAAAATGTACAGAAAAGTTGAGATTAATGATTTTTTAAGTGATATCTTATAAAGTGATTGGTGCAGACTAATGCCTCGCTGAACTACAATACAGAAACACTCATTCTGTTCATATAAATTTACGAAGTAGATTTTATAGTTACTACTCAATAAGCCTGGTGCTGGAGGAGGATGCTGAAGATATAATGGACGGACAAAATAAGCAATTATGAAGTGTACAGAAGAGTAGAAGAGGAAAGGGCATGGAGCACAGTTCTGAAAAGAAGAGCCAAAAGGATTGGACATACCCTGAGAAACAATGGATTTGTGAAGAACATAATTGAGGGTAAAATAAAGGGAAAAGTCCCCAGAGGAAGACACGAGAATAAATTCATGGGCCAAAAAAGAGGAAAGTACATAGGAAGAGATATAAGGAGGTAAGGGAACGAGCGTTAGATAGAGAAGAGCGGAGGGCTGTAATCAACTAATTTAGGATTGAACAGTTAATCAATAAATTCACTATTTTCCCGTTTTGCTTATGTTCTACGAACTTTACTGACCCATCTAAATCGATAAATTTTATCCGCCGTGTGCATTAAAGAACAACGCTCACCTTTGTGTCACAAAGATATGGTAAAAAATGGAATTTTCCCTGCATTCTGCTTGCGCTACAGCGGAGGAAAAAATCGGTGACCTTTCCTTTCCTTTTCTTTCCAAACCTTTCCACCATGTACCGCCGTTTTTCTACATTCATCAGGACAAACTGGATTGTTCCAATTGGATGTGCTTGAGAAGGAAAGAATAAAGACAAGGGAAGAGTGAAAATGGCGATGAGGATTTTGACCGTCCCGTGGCCGGCGGCAAGATGAGTCACGGAGAATCCTCTTCGCTTGCGAGGCATTCGACCCGCAATTATGGACTCCAAACTGGCACGCCCACTTTTTTACATGCTTTTTTCATCATCGCTTAATCTCTTTATATTCTAACTCCCCCTCGCTTTTCCTCGCCTAGATGACTGCGAGATGCTTTGACACCTCACCAAGGTCACTCGCCAAGGAAATAATTCTTTTTAAAAATAAGAATAAAGCGAGAACTTGTGCAAATCTTGTTCAACTTGATCACTTGTTTTCCTCGTTCCTCTGTCAAGGCCATTTCACAGGATGCTAATATCAACATTGAATGCAGTACTAGAATCATCGCAGGAAAAACGGAACCTAATTCTGGACATAAACCAAATTCAATGCCCAGGCGCCTGTTTTTACACGATGTTGTTTTCAGTGCGCGATGGCGCAGTCCGGGCATTCGCTGAACTACGAAATGTTGATAAACCGCGTAATTATGTCAGTTCATAGTTACTGTGTTGTTTACAGAATATTGTGAACAATGTTTAGGAAAAAACAGTTCTAGGTAACCATTTGTACATTATAATTCAAACACCTCCCCTAAGAGAGATATAACTCCGACCAGATGGGTACAAACATTTGTTCTTCCCACGTAGAATAATTGGTCATAATAAAAATTGAGCATCACCAAATTCCCTCCCAATATACACTTCAACATTTCACCTCCGAAAACCCTATCCGTCATACAGGGTGCGGCAGCAATATTTGCTAATTTGAAGGATCAATATATCAAAATCTGTTACAGGAGTTAGAGATGGGACAAAATGTACTTAGCAGTTCAACTGGAACTGTTCCGAGAAATTAACTGATCAGTAAATTAAACTAAATTCTATTGTGAAGTTTCATCATCAAATATAATGACAGGTTGATAAAGAATACATGGATTATAGAGGCAATTGGACATTCTGTTCATAAAAAACTACTTTACATTATAACTATGCCATAAAAATTTTGATTTCATCATTGTAATTTACATTTGTATAATATGGGTCATCACATAAGACCTGAAGCAGCTGGAGTGGATGGAAGTCTCCATTTAGCTTCATGTTAGGAATATGATCATCACATGCTATTCTGACAACAATTACTTCATAAAGCCGGACCCACCCCACATTTATAATGTAATGGCTGTTCTTTGGGATATGTTCTTTTGAACTGCTCTGATCCCTGAACTGGATCAAAATGATCTGTTCACCAAAAAGAACAGTATGGCACATCTCCAATAGGAATGGTGGAAATTATTATTTCTCAATATTCTACAACATACATTTCAAATATTAAAGTGTTGTACATGTCAAGATAAATATGTTGGGCAAACTTGTTTGAAACAGGATTGCATTTGAACCTCGCTTTCTGGCGCCCAATTCAAATCAGCAAAAATTATGCTGCCGCACCCTGTCTCTGAACACGGCTGGTGTCCTCACGGCTCGCAACGCGTGGACGTATGTAGATGTAGAAAGTAATTTAGCTGCACTAAAGCTCGACCACCGGTATTCTCTCCAAACACTCGACTCGCTCGCTTGTATGTGACTGGTCGATGGATCCAAGAATCGAATTAAAAATACTTTTCAGAACGCAAAACTGAATTCGATTCCAAAAATATCCGGCCCCTTTTGGAGGAGGGGTAAATTCCGTGACTGTTATTTCTGAGGTCGTGGGTTCAAATCCCGCCTGGTAGGTTTTCCACCACCCAGGGCATGGATTTATGTCAAGTTCTGTTTCCCCAGTGCCTGAAAAACCTGATGACAGGCGTAACAGCCTATTGAGATTCCAGAGACATACTGGCCAACAGAATCGTCCGAAAAGCAAAATAAAAAGTTAAATGTGATCATGTCCTTTCATTCATTGATCGTTCAATCCTAAGATTGGTTGACTGCAGCCCTCCATCCTTCCCTATCTAATGCTAGTTTTCTTACCTCCCTCGGTATCATTCGTATGTACTGTATTCTTTATTGGGTCCATAAACTTATTCCTGGGTCTTCATCTGGGAACTTTGCCTACTATTTTACCTTCAGTTATGATCCTTACTAACCCAATGTGTCTATGCTTGTGCCCAATCCATCTGGATTGTCTTTCCTAAATTGTGATGCATACGTTCCTCTCCTACGCTTCTCTTCAGTAAACTTCCTCATTTACATTTTGCCCGTCCATTTTATCTTCCTGCAGCACCATGTTTTGAAGGCTTCTAGTATTTTCTGGTCAGCTTTTCCAATCGTCCATCCTTCCGATCCATAGAGTGCCACAATTCACACGAATGTTTTCACATACTGTTTCCTGGTTTGTAGTTCTATCTTCTTTGAGCACCACATTTCCCATGAACGCCTTCTTAGTTTAGGTTCTTCTCCGCTTGATGTCCGTTGTACTTTTTCCGTCCCACGAGGTGGTATTTTCGAGATAGGCGAAGGCTCTAATTTATCATGCCCTTCTCACGATACAATTTTAAGAATATGGAATACAGTTCGACTTTCACCACCGAAGTTAGCATCGGGTAAAATGACCATCAGACCTACATCTACTATATCATTTTGTGAGTCAACGCGTGAGCTTGCGGAAGAGGGGTGTTGATGGTAACAAGTGAAGCGACAGTAAGCGAAGCAAAATGAGCGACAATAAAAATTAACGTAATTGGTAGACATCTTCTGACATCCTACTGCTAGTGAGTAGAAAACCAGTGCCGTCTCAATTATGATATCAAATTGCTTCGTGAGTTTCAAAACGATCGTGCTAGTTTGTTAAGGAAGAACCTTTGCTTAGAAATACTGTTTTCAGGAGAGAAATAGCATTTTTTGTAATAAGCATATTTATTTAGCTCTGTCTTACATATTTTTAAAATTTCATGTAAATACTCCTTTGGGTAAAATTTTATATGATAAATAGTTAAATGGAAACTTTTGCCTCGAAACATAAACCAGTAATTATACAGGCTCCTGCCTTCATTGCTCTTTGGCAGGATGTGATATCCTGATTTTTTTAACTAACTGAGGGAAGTGTATAACAATCTTCAGGCTTAATAAATTTAGCTATATAAATGAAATGCCTAATTTTGAAATAGTACACTAGATATTTGGTACGCAATGTGAACATCAGAAGTATCCCTTGGCAACGTTGCAACATTCAAAACACTGCGTCGGCTGTGTGCTTCGGCAACAACAGGAAGTCTGTTATGAAACCCTAAATATTAGCGTTACATTAACGATGACCCGAGCTGAAAAAATATATCAGGTGCCTCAATATTTAGCGCAAGTTGAAAAAGTTTTTGGACAAATTTATTTGAGCAATGAGTTAGGTAAAAGATTTTTATAAAGAGACATCATCGCACTGCCATTAAGAATTGTGCATTTTAGAGTAAGAATTCAACATTTTTAACCAGTGCATCCAGGTTAAATGATCGATGTCTTAGTGACATTTTTACACCATTCAATATTTAAAAACTTACTTTAAAATAAATATTATTATCAAGAAAGGTTAAAAGGCATGCCAAAAATGGTTGTTCCTCCTTCACAGGAGGTTCCGTATTACACTATATTGGAAGGCTATCATTCATTCATTGGTTGTTCAATCCTAAGATTTGTTACTTTAGCTCTCCACACTTCCCTATTTAATGCTAGTTCACTTACCTTCTGGTACCTCTTAATATGTACTGTATTATTTATTCGGTCAATGAGCTTATTTATGGGACTTTTCTCTCTATTTTGCCTTCCATTATGTTCTTCACAAACTCATTGTGTCTCAGGGTGTGTCCAATCCATCTTGTTCTTCATTTTTCTATCGCATTCCATATGGTCCTTTTCTCTTGTACTCTTCTGTACTCATTAAATCATTTACTATTTCGTCCGTCCATTTGATCTTCAGCATCCTCCTCCAGCACAAGGTTTTTACAGCTTCTAGTCTTCTCTGTTCAGCTTTTCAAATGACCCACGCTTCCAATCCATAGAGTGCTACGCTCCACACGAATGTTTTCACATACTGTTTCCTGGTTTGTAGTCCTATCTTCTTTGAGCACAGGAGAGGCTTTTGTGAGGCCGTTAGCCCCCGAAAACGTGCATAATAAAGCACCAAGTGAAACGAACTTCAATTGCGTTTTGTATAGCCAGTAAAGATTCCATAAACTCATCTGAGGATGAAATGGTAAAAATAATTTGTTCATGATCGAATGGTAAAATGAAAAAAAGGGGTCAATTGCAATATTTTGAAGCTAATAGCGGGCATGAAAATTAATATTTATAGCTGACTATTTTTTTCATGCCATGCATGCCGAAAATTATGGATATTGATGCTGTGCCGAAAACGTTGTGAAGGCTATTTATGAAATGAGTTACTTCCTTATTTTAAATCGTACCATCACATTAGAAGCGAATGAATATCAATACAAAACTAATAAGGCTAAATTTCCTCGTTTTTAGATGCTTAATTATATGGCTGTGACACATAAACGGCCAAATTAAAACTACTTTGGACGAGACATTCAAATGAGGAAATGTACGCAGCCAAATCACAAAATTCAAGAAAATAGCAGCAAGTAGTTAATTAGGGGCAGGTAGAATTGTGGGACTGATTAAAAAGCAAGACGAGAGAGGAGAAAAGAGTAATGGACGTACGAAGTGAACACACCGATTCACTTCGTGTAATTACTGTTCATCCATGAAACTGACATTCAATCTAATTAAATTTAAATTGATATCACCACACGGAAAACCCTAACCGCATGGGTCCAATTGCAAACGCCAACGAGAAAAACAATTTAGAAACAAAATAGCCAATCCGATTGCAGGTGATTATTAATATACTAATAGATCTACAACCATGGCAGCTGCTATGGAAAGAAAGCTTCGTTCAATTATCACTTTAAAAAACAATTGCTTCCACCAACTATCACAAATACGACTGCCAAATGCTAGAGCGAATTTCACAAAACTCCACGGCCGTAATTACGGTTCTCCGTAACGCGTGCTTTCGCAGTATCGTTATTTTTCAATTGTGCTTAAGGGAGCAAAATCTAGTGTGCCATACCTTGCAATTATTGGTTTTAATTGATAGAAAGCCTTCGATAGTATTTGTGGGCATTGTCTTTGAGTGTTTTCGATTTAGGCAGAGCAATAGCTGACGACAACCAGCTATCGGGCGCAGCACCCGGCGATCGCCAGGATGACGAATAATATGTTACGTATCCGAAAGCGAATAACAGCGCATGCGCGGCGGCGCAGTCAGCATATGGACGTACCAACGCCTGTACCAATACGCTGGAGACTAAGCAGCAACATGCAGGCGAATGTTGCCTTGAAGGAGAGAAATCCTGGACTGAGAGGCTCCTGATGTCAAAACGCCTCGGTTGGGTGCGATTGTCGCCATTTGCAGGCTGGAATACAGAACTTTTCCTAGCCAACGGGTAAGATATATCTTCTTAACCAGCTAACAAAACCAAGTTTTATTACATTTAAAAACACGCACATTTATGTTGGAAACGGTTGTGAAATTATTCAAATTTATATCCACATCTTTATCGTTCGCAAAAACTCATACCATGCTATAAGAGTTTTTCGATAGGAGATATGGTTCTTGGAAACATTATATGCGTAATCATGGTAATTCAGAACAATTAAACATGTATAGAGATATGAGTGCTATGTAAGGACGCAGCCAATATGGAATTGAGGCGAAATAATACCTTTAAAAAATTCTGTTTTAAGTGAAATCATAAATATAGCTTAAATGTAAGTGAAATCATAAATAAATAAATGAAATTTCATGCGTTGCCAGAGAAAGGTTTTGCCAAAGAAATTAATTCAGAAATCAACGCAAATGTTGGTAATCCTTCATGTGCCCCCATTTTTTAGTTGTCATTGGGCGCAGATTGCTATGGTTGCCGTTGTCTCCTATTGTTTGGCAGATTGGTATTCTGTTCACAAATTTTAGTGAATGAACTTAATTCTTAAAGTTTAAAAATTGCGCGAAATTCCACAGAGAAAAAATCATCCTCCTTGACCGGGATTCTAACCCGGATCCCTCGATTTGCGGCCGAGTGCTTTAGTCAGCTAAGCTACCGAGGCGTCCTACTTCCATGTGGATTTTTGTGACCTTTACGGGACTAGATATTCTCGACTGCCAGACATACAATGTAAAAATCAGTAGCGACTCCGTGGCTAGTCCCGGATAGCTTAAAATTTTAAAAATTGCGTTTCGACTTACGTAATGTTATTAGTGGAAAGCCGTGATACCGAATTTCTGTGAGTTCACGCAAAGTGAAAGCACAGAATTAATAAAAACGAGTAAATGAGGATATTCTCTGGTGTGCCCGTGGCCATCTCTCCCTTTCGCTGGGAGTGGGAAGGGATTTCATTGGGAAAAATGCACGAGTGACTTGGTACGCAGTTACGCGCGCTGACCACTAAGATAAACTCTCTAAACGGGCAAAATACGTGCGCATGTTTTTGTGCCAAGTCATTTTTGCATTTTCCGCAGTGAAACTGGCTAAAAGGTTTTTCGTTAGCAGTAATACTGGTTTTAATGTCCATAAATGTGGCTGACGCACGACCCCATATCTAGCACTGCAGTATGGAGAGACCATAGACTGTGTAAACCCACGCTGAAATCCAACTTAAGAGGACGCATCATAGCCTTCGGTAAGGAAAAGTTCTGTCGAAAATCCACAAGATGGCGTCACTCGCACCCGATCGAGGCGTTTTAGCGTCAGGAGTCTCTTACTCCAAGATGACTCTCGCAACAAGGCAACAGTCGTCGGTAAGTTATGGCCAAGTCTCCGGCGCGTAAGTACAGGCAGCGCTTATATAAGATCTGTGAAAGAAGACTGAACTAATTGCATCACCGTCCGATCATATTATGGCCGAAAACCATTTAGGTAGCTTGTCGAAATATACCAATTACAGATTCTTTCTTACAACCGTGACGGCTGTTACTTAGCATTCCGATAGAGGAGGGATTGATACATCTACATTAGTTTTAGATATGTCAATAATAATAATAGTTTTTATAAAAATATACCCTACATCTTGCCGTTTACCGATGGTTTAATTATGCTCCGGGATAAACTTTTCCTGTTTCAAATACGAGCCTCCCTTGGCAAAGGTCTATTCTTTATACCATAAAAATTTCAAGTTGATGACGTAAGACTTTAACAAAAAATCTGGGGTCGGAAATCATCACAAATCCGACCTGTCGAGCGGGTGTGATGCGTCGCCTTAATGGTGTAACAGAATACACGTCTGGACGTCAAATGGGAGATACAGGTTTTAATTCCGGCTAAGTCAGAAGATGTTTCCTGGGCGAATGCCATCCCTTTATTTTACCTGATAAATCAAGGTAAGAGTGGTGCTAGTGGGACTTCGGTAGCATATGATAGTCGGTGGTTTAATGCACAGGGAATAGGAGCAATGGGACTAACAAATAGGAAGCAGATTAACTATCGATATATAGATACATTTAATATTCACTTCATCTTCAGAGTTTACTGTGTGTCAAAGTTTCGGAATTTATTGTATTCCATGATCGGTGCCAAAAGATATATACGAAGTTCAACAAATCGACAACATCTTTACGCATATATATGAATTCAGCATATGAATTTCATCATCATAATTACCTCAGAATAAATTATTTATAAGCATGTACGTCGGCGAGAGCATATTTTGATTCCATTTTTTGGAAAATGGATGAATTAATTGTAAATACTATCACCTGTTTTTAACAATATACATGTGTAAGGGGGCTCCTCATACAAATGTTATGAAGACCTCTGGATAGGGATATATATATTACTCATTATCAATTCGCATTTTATAAAACAACAGATAATCGCAATTCTCGCCTGGTGTTCATCGATTGTTTCTAGAAAATGGAAGAGTAGGGGAAATCGGGGCCAGTTGGGTGCACTTTTGTCATTTGAAATACCATTTTTTATCTATAATTGTTTTAATTGAAAAAATTGTGTTGGCATATTAAACTAATATTGACCTTCGATAAATAGCGACTTTTCTAGGGGAACCATTAAAAGTAAAGTTTTTAAAATATGTTCCCTAAAGCAATGCACGTGCACCAACTTGCCAGGCCGGGACAAGTTCGTACACGGTTCTTAAGATCAATGCAGAGAACTGTTAAGATGGAGAAAAGTCTTTTATTAGCCTAATATATTATGAAATCATTCAAAAGTGGTCATTACCGTCATCAATAAAAGATGTCAAAGAGGTATATGCCAATTGTCAAATAAGTATACAAGGCAGAAGTATACAAATGCTCAAGGAATTCAAATACCTGGGGGCAATAATAACAGGTGACGCAAAGCAAAAGAGAAATAGAATATCCATGACTAAATGAGCTTTCAACAAGAAGAAAAAACTTTTTACTGCAATAAACATAGAATGCCGGGGCAATATCCTACGAAGAAACGAAAAGGAAAGCTCAGAAAATATGGGAATGGAGGTCTATATTCAAACCAATCTAAGGATTGATAACTGCAAGGATAAGATCGTCATCACTATTACTACCCAAAGATATAACAATTTATTTCTTAAATGCAGTATTCCCTTGCCTATTTTTTGCCTTTTACGCATCAAAACCGATTTACTCCTGGTTTTGCTTTGTGACAACGCTCTAGGTACCTTAAATTTTTTTGCCATTTTTTGGAGTGTCTGTCATGATTGACGACTTTTCCGTCTTCCTCTCTTCACTTTGTCATTTTTTTGCTCTCCAGTCCCGTCATTCTATTTCTCATCTAACCTTGCCTTCAGTTAGTAAATAAATTGTTTCTGGCCTTGCCAAAGCTTAAATACCCGACACCACTTTCAGTTTTGTTAAAAAAAAACGTAGTTTTGGTCCATTTCAATCCATTTTAGAAATTTTAGTCAGTGGCCCAAATTTTAGCTCGGTAACTCAATTTTTAAGGCAGTTTTTGTGCAAAGAGACAGACAGACAGACGGACATAGCTAGATAGACTCATGAGGTGATACTGATCGAATCTATATGCAATTTTCCATACCTGCCACGCCTCCTTCAATATGTTACATTTCTGCTGTGACAAAATCAATATAGCCTACCCTCGTAGTGGGGTAGGGTATAAAAATCAAATAGCCATCGTGACGGACAACCGAGGAAGTGCACCTAATTAGGTGTACTTCCTAGGCTGTCCGTCTGAGACGAGAAAGACTTCCTAGGCTCTAGAAATCTGAGACGAGATGGCTAAGAGAATATTTTTAAAAGTTATAAAGCATGTGAAGTAAGATCAATTCAGCATCCCGCTCAATTCCTCCAAACTCAAATATGTCACTTCATCGTGATTCACATCATGAGATTCGTTACTTAATTCATGAGATATTAGCCGTGATGAGCGCTGAAAGTTGCTGTCACCTGGCGGTTAAGCGTATTCACCTCTCCTTATAGTGCGTTACAAATATTCAGTTCACATATTGCGTTATCAACTCCGGGTTTTATATAAGTTATCGTTTTCTTACGACTTGGTTAGTTAATGGTGATTGTGCTGATTAGCCTTGAATTTGCAGAAGATAAATCTCTTCAAACTTAAAATATCTATGATGACATTTATTCAGGATTAATTTTTTAGTAATTTTTAGCATCAGATTTTATTTTCTACTAATTGAACTGTCAACGATTAAGTAAGCATAGTTTTAAAGGCTATGAACGTATTGGCGTTCACTTATAAGTAAATCAATGGGTAATGATTCTGAGTTTATTAACTTGAGTCAAACACTCGTTTCTCTGCACATATCTCGAGCGTAAAGATTAACTTCAACGCCAAAATTCTGCTTGGCCTGCAAAGTCTATATTTACTTTAACTTGTTATCTTCTCTATGTTTTTCTATTTCTATGGTTACAAATGACATTGAAATATGTTCTCTGAATTTAGAGATTTTGGAACCTCTCATTTATAATTCAATAAATCCTACCCACTTAGTGGTGTAGGGTATAATAAATTTTAACATATCAAACTGTAGTTGGATGATTGCTCTTCAAAACTGTACCACATTGACTACTTTAGTTAAGTTTAATAACTCTTCATAATAAGGAAATAAGATAAATGAATATTAATAACTGACTCAAAAACACACACTTCAAGCTTTTTTCCAAAACAGAGGCAAGTTTATTCAACAAAAAAACTCCAATCAGGCGAGTGCGACACGGAGAGGGTCACTTGGTCCCCACGCAGTATCTCCAGACCTGATAGGATTGATCGAATGCGAGAGATACCCTGGCGAAATGACACGAAACAAAACTTTCTTTTCTCGAACCGTTAATGATGTTAGCAAAAAAAGTATGACACTAGTTTAAGATACATCGTTGACACACAATTCACCCATCTCACCCCATCCTTTTTTCTATTATCCTCACTTTTCCTTGACTAGTGTCCTTGCACATTCTGCCACGCCTCTCCACGAATAGGGTACATCTATATAATACCCAGCGAGCCCCCACATGGTCGTGTCGCAGGAGATGTTAGGACACCAGCCGTGTGAAGATGTAAGGTTTTGGGAAGTGAAATGGTGACGTGTATTATGGGAGAGTATTTAGTGGAGCTTAGTTTTTATTGTAGTAGCTTATTGTGCGCGGAAAAAAAACAATTCTTGCACCTCTCTGTTCGGCAATGTACGAGGGTAAGTCAATAAATAAGTCGCAAACGTCAGCATTTCATCATCGGTATCAGTTGTAAACATTTCATTGGGAACGCTTGAAACATCCACCGTCCAGTCCCGACTTATGTCCCCTTATGTGATTTTCATCTGTTCGGGCCCCTAAAAAAATGTTTGGGTGGTCGAAATTTTGAAAAGGAGAATGCCGTAGTCCACGAGGATACTCGTTGGCTGCAACAGCAAACAAAAGACTTCTTTGCTGTCGGCTATCAAGGACTTGCAAAGAGACGGGATAAGTGTCTGAATATATATATATATATATATATATATATATATATATATATATATATATATATATATATATATATATATATATATATATATATATATATATATATATATATAGGGTGAATGTGCAGGAAAATGAAATAAATTTCAGGAAGTTACTTTGATAATTATTCCCTCTACCCTATTTTGCGAGTTATTTATTGACTTACCCTCGTATATCTCTTATTTTATCGCTTCTGTCAGACCTAGAGATGTAGTGTGGAGTCATGATGGTATTTTCTGTGTCGCTCTGAAACACACTAGTTCAGAATTTCTCAAGTTAAGCTTAGCCACGCTTAATCCCTCTAAAATTTGTGAGAGCTTATGTTCGCTCGTAGTAGTTTTCAACGAAGCGTGCTGTATTTATATTTTGAAGCGCCTTTGTATTTTATTAATTTTTTGTTTCAATCTTAATGACCAGGGTCCCAAATTCTCACGGCGTATTCGAGGTGTGGCCTAACCAGAGCGAAGTAGGATCTCCCTTTTTTTCATCCGAGGACCTTCGTATTATACGCTTAACAAAATCTAGTTTTTTAAATGCTGCGCCGTATGTTTTGTATGTGTGTTACCCACGATATGCCAGAAGATTTTATGTCCACTCCACCCACAGTGTGCACAGGTCTGGCATGTGTATAAATACTTTTGCTGGAAGTGATCTGTGGTGCATTTACTGAGATGAAATTCTAATCCCCACCTGTAGGGTAGAATATAGGTGTAGAATTTAAGTGGCATCACGCCATAAAAACTAACGTAACATATAATAATATATTTATTAAATTTATGTGGCAAGGCCACCTAAGAACAACATTCATTACACAGCGATTTTGATAGTCGTAGAGATAGAGCAAGTCCCAAAAAATAGAAAAAATACAAAGTAGTAACTGTTCAAAAATTCACATAAAAAGTAGCTGTTGGTCAATGCACATATCATCACACATTAAACATATATTATATTACTATCAGTTGATAAATACACAAATTACACATATGAAATATTATTCACATCAAGTTTCAACATAATTTTTATTCAACAAAAAAGAATGTCAGCAGAAATTTCATTTGGTCTTGTGTCATATTACATATTACAATTTGTTGATGAATACTCATACAAAGAATTTGAAATATATATGACACAATACATTCAATATCCGCAATGCAATGGAATCTTTTTTCATAGATCCGCATGGCTATTCATGAATGACATCCGTACAGAAGTAATAAAAAAATAGCACACGTGGATGAAGTGCATCTCCCTTGTTCCAGAGGTGTTTACGAGCTTGAATGGATGGACCAGTTGGGAGGAAGACTTGAGAGGCGAATTGGCGAGTGGGGTGGGGCTCCGATGGAAAAAAGAAGAGAGTTAGCTGCGGCACAGCGTAGTGGGGAAAGAAAGAAGTAGATTGATGGGAGTTGGGAAACGATGGCTTTCGGGTGACACAAAAAAAACGAAGCGCGCAGCGCCCCCGAAGATCAAGTCAGGCAAGCGACGAGATGAATGGGACGCTCGGACAGAAACATGTGAGCGTGAATTTGCGCCCGAAAGCGATGGGAAAACTATCCTCCAAGGGAACAAAGAAGGGGAGGGAGGCATTAAAGGAGGAAATTGCGTGGCGTTTGTTGTTTACGAAAAAAAAGAAAAGAAGCGACGAAGCCAAAAAAAAGTTTCCGAAACTAATCCATTTCCTCTTCACCTTCATCAGTGCCTTCGTTTCCACCTTCCATACCGTTATCCCAAGTATGTAATCACATATAAGAACCGGTCTCAAAAAGGGAACTTGATTATAGAGGGCGGTTCAAGAGAGAAAAATAATGTACTCCAAACATTATCTTCTTATTCTCCTTTGTTCTCAAATGTTCCTATTTTCTTTCGGGGTCTCTGCTTTTGTGTCAAGTCTTCTCTACTCATTTCTTTCCACCTATTCGTCCTCTGTTAGATTGTGCTGATTATTTCTTTTACAGTTTTCCATATAACATTATAAAAAAGATCATTTATGTATATGTTTTTGGAATGCTCGGTAGGCAAATAATATCTTTGTAGTACACCCGAATAAGAAGTCACATTCTGTCAGATCTTAAGGGTACCTTTTCAACACAGAGCAATCAATTTTTCACTGCACATACTCTATTACTCAAAACTCTTGGACAGTCACCATTTTGCCATTTTCATGGGCAGTACAAGCTATAATGATTGAAGACCTACTCCTATGCTATTCAAAATTAGCATGTATTGAAACTAATTTTTTTCACTCATATTTAGCTTTTGTTCAACCTGATACGAAATAATTTTACTATCTGGAAAATGTATATAGTTACATTAAATGAATTAATGATTGTTCAAAATAAATAACCTTTTTCTGCTTTTGGGAATGTGGATTTTTCTATTCCAGAACCTCGCCATAATCATAGTAAAAATACTCTATAAATATTAACTATCCTAAGTATGGGGGACCAGGGCTAGTTGGATTGAGGGGCCTGTCCGTGCATTGAGGATAACTTGGCAACTAAGACAGCAGGAGCGTTGAAACATGTCTGTCTCAGGCGCCCAACACCCCTCTTCACTTAACAGACTGTCAGTCAGCTGCTTGTCTCCGTTTGGGGAAAGGCGAGCTATGTGTTTGAGCCGGATTATAATATTCTTCTATCTTATTACCTTGTTTATCTAGTGTTAACTAACTTAACTGGGGTATTCCATGAAGTACAACTTTGAAGAGCAATCAATTGGCTACAAATTGATATGTTCAAATTTATTGTGAATTTTAAATGAATCACTTCAGGACAGGTTATATGAAAAGTACAGCGACGGGGCTAGTACGTACAATGCCCAGTTGGTTAGAAACTTGCCGCGTCATAGAATACACTATGGTCTAAATCAGTGGTTCCCAAAGTAGGCGCTACCACCCCCAGGAGGAGGGTGCTTTCATCTGAGGGGGATGCAAGGTTGCAGTGGAGGCTGACCCCTTACCAAATATACATGTCCGGGTATGAGTAAACTATCTCTCTATCGGACTTGAAATAAACAAAAGTTTAATCAGAATTGTGTTAGCTTTATCTTTATGAACATCATGATTTGTTCATGTAGTCCATGACTTAACTTATGCTTTGCTTATGGTTGGGGTACTGGGTTAAGGACTTATTTTGGGTTTTTAATGGGCTCACGGCGTTGGTGGAAAAAAGGGGGCGGAGGCTCAAAAAAATTTGGATTACACTGTTCTAAACCTAATTCTCCCTTACAAAAAAAAGGATTTGCTCGAAATTATGCTTAATAAGAAAGGTTTTTAAAGGTATTGATTCAATTGAATACATTGGATTAGATGCATGGATTGCAAAGAAATGGGCTCCCAAATGCTGTATTTGAAGAAAAAAATTGATCATTTTTGAAAGAAGAGTTACAGAAATTAAAATGATAAACAATAAATGCTGAGTTTTTTAAAGCATATTAGACTAATAAGCAACTTTATACGATGCAGAAGCCTGCAACACTTAAAGATCGAAAATTCATACGACGAAGTTGAACCCAACTAGCACCGGTCTCCCCTACTTATGAGTGTATTTAAGGCAGAAAAGTTTCAAAGCAAATTAATTTCACTTTAAAGGGCATTAGATAACTTGTTACTGACCGATTTAGGCAAATGGAAATCTCCTCTCAATACAAGCGCTAACATGAGAAGCACACTAGTACCCCTTCTCATTGAGAGTAAAGCGAGATAACCCTGAGATATGATATCATTGATAAGATAGACATCATGTGTTACTCTTGAAATTATATTTGCTGCACCAGATTCGATATTAAATACACACCGGAGAAGAAAAAACACCTAATTAGCATCCTTAGTTGGAGGCTATAAAATAAATATTAATCTTTAAAAAATATTAATTTTAAAAATATATAGAGCTGGAAATTAAAATGTTGAACGAGGAAAAATATCCAGGAAACAAGTAGCCGCACAAATTATGAAAAAATATCGCCTCAGAATTCGAATAATTAGGACGAAAATGTTACCCCTCAATTTCAAATAAACAGCAAGTTTGCTGGGCCCAATTACTCTTTGCATTATTTTTTTTCTTATTTTACGCGCTGCGACAATATCAACTTTATGCATTATATACAAAAACGGACAACGGCTTCACACATAATGTTAAAATATAAATCCACCAAAAAGACCGGCAACACTTTATTAATGACTAAACTGATCATATATGTTTATTTTACCTCCTCATTTATGTAATAATATACCCACTATTACGTGAAATTGACAATTAATCCATTTTTGGAAAGTATCACAGTTTTTTGCAATTTTTACGTCACACAGAGTGTTCCCATGGCTAAAACAATGACTACCTTCAAAGTTACACAGAGGGCGTTTTCTAGAAGATTAAATTAGAACGACATTCATTTATGTTTAAGATGAATCTCGAGGGAATAACGAAACAGGAGAATGAACAGTTTTCTGTTATTAACTTTCTGATTGACGTATAATGTAGAATTTTTGCCATGAATTTTCATTAAACCCTACTTAACTTTTATTTCATTAGGAAAGAAAACCATCAGCCAGCTTACCAAAAGGTCACTGGCTCGATTTTGATGCAATTGTTTTATATTTTTCAGGTCATTACTTTTTACTCAAAAATTGATTATTTATAGTCCTGCGATTGTTTTATCTCCCATTCTTTTTGTTTCCTGTCTCTCGTCTTTCTCAAATCACTCTTCAGTTTTCTTAGGTATTAGGTCTTCATCGTGGGACTTTCTCCATCGAATTTCCCATTACTACATCTCCAACTGTTATCCAAAACCAAATTACTTTCCGACAAAATTATCACAATCTTATGAGTTTTTCTATTCTAATACAATAAAAATTATTAATTTTAGCCATCTGAATGCGCGCTGATGCACAAAGCTGCAGAACCAATCTTCGTGACCACGGAAGGAGATTGGAAACAAAAAGTGTGCCAAACAAAGGGAACAAATTCCAGAGCCGCATCCAAAACGAAGTTATCTTGAGTAAGGCGCCAGACTAGGCGTCAATTTCCCGTTAAATGGACGTTTGTTTAGATGGTGGAAGGTACTATAAATAAGTGGTAACGGAACTGAACTTAAATTTACCATTATTGGTAAAGTTTTTGTCAGCCAAATTCACATTAGCGTGTTTTCTGCGGCTATTTTTTTTACATTTTCTACGTCTTTATTTAAAATATCTTCTTAAGTTTACATTATCTAGATGACTATATTTTTATTGACCTACGTGTTAGCAAATTGTATGTTTACTTTATGTTAATACCTGACACCTTTGTGAATAAACCACTCAATTTTGGACAGAGCTTCAAAAACATTTAAAACACGGTTGTCAGATTTATAGCGCCGTATATTAATGCAAAGCAAAACATAATATTATTTAGTACCTTTATATCATACTATATATAATTTTTGTTATTGATTTAATGTTACTTACATTTAATATGAATACTTCTTATCGTCTTCTACTAGTATAAAAGCTGGTTAAAAAAATGGTGTCACTTGTTTGCTTAACATTTATAGAGTTTTACATTTAAAATCTGAATTTACTTATGCCGTACTTCATATATTTGCAATGAGTATTTTTTATGAAGTTTTCACTGTATTTTACGTTTTAACATAAAGCAGTTCAGCCGTGCCGTCGTTGATAGCTTGTAATACTAAAAGAGCGTTACCGAGTAATGATTATGAAACTCGTTTCAGATTTCATCTCTACCTTTCCATCTCCAGGTATCTGGCTCAGCCTATATTTCGTGACCCATCGAGGACTATTGTGATTTGATAAGTGATTCAACGTATGGCCATACAAAAATCACATTGCACCCATATGTGGGTCCCAATTCAGATGTGGAGCAGCAGTGGCAAAGAGGTCCATTATCTAATCTGGCGATCTTCTCCGCGTATTATTGCGAAGACGTAAGGGTATGAGGAACACTATTGGTGAAACTTACACGTGTCCATCCAGACAGGGCCCAAACGGCTGCAACGCTCAAAACGGGTGTCTTGTTTGCAGAGAGTTTCGAATGACATAATGGGGCGGAAGTGCCCGAGCACTGGAATGGGAGGTTGGATCGGGAAAAAGAATTCCTTGCAAACCCTGTGTGAAGAGTCCCGATTGGATGCCACATTAAAAAAAAATGCGGCAGGAAGAACGCATGAAGCGACATGAACAGCCGAGGATTGACTCCGCCTACCAGAACAGTCCACCTTCATTCAATTTTTCCATTCGTGCCGGCACTGTTCCACAACTGAAAACCCAGAACTTTACAGCGCCGGCACAATATCCCTAGTAAGTACAATACTTTCGCGCTGATCCGTGAC
Source organism: Ceriagrion tenellum (assembly GCA_963169105.1). Taxonomy (NCBI): domain Eukaryota; kingdom Metazoa; phylum Arthropoda; class Insecta; order Odonata; family Coenagrionidae; genus Ceriagrion; species Ceriagrion tenellum. The sequence continues at coordinate 108,907,304 of OY720639.1, forward strand.
TCTGTAAACTTAAGACGATCGAGAGTCTTAAAGAGGAGATTGAATTAGCCATGACCATATCGCATCTTCAAGTCTGAATTAGTCAAAACAAATATTAAATTACTTTTCTTGGGTACTGTTTGAAAAGTACTGTTATCTCTTAGGGAAGTCCTTAGCTACCAACAAATAAGATTACGATACAAAATTATACAAACTTTTTTTACGCTTATTATCGGCCAACATATTTTTGACTCTTAGACATTCAATTTGGTCATAATTCCAATGATTGTCGACACAGAGATTTGAATTCTCATAAACATTGGCGTATTGTCCGAGGTTCAAATCAGTATGTGACCTCGGTCAATATACTCATGCTAACGCGATTTCAACCCTCTCTGTAGACGGTCACCTGAATTGGCGAAAGTCATGCAAGAGAGTGATAATTCTTTTTGCTTTTATGGACACATTAGTTTATCTTTTATTAAATTTACGAGTCAATTGCACTCTTACTTATTTCAAACAAGCGTTTTCCCCAGTTTTCCATCTTATCACTGCCAACTGATGACAACAGGATGGTAATCTATACTATAATGAATCAATGGTTTTGTAAATTCCAACTTAAATACTCTATTGTGCGCTGTCAATCTAACCATATTTTCAGATTTTTCTGCAATTATATCTCATTCTTGAAGAAATAATGATCTTTCTTATCTTTTTAGTACCTTACTCTCATGCCACTACTGTTTTTAAGTAAAAGAGCATTAAGTCAAAACCCCAATTCAAAAAGGCCTCCGTTGTTGATTCGATTATTCTCAAAGCTCCGTACCGATGTGCCTGTTTCCACCCACGCAAGACGCAATCCCTGCCTCAATTTTACGTTGAAATTTATGCTGCTGAATTTCCATTAGCATGCAGCCGAGGGCAGATATGTGGGCGTAAGGCCTTCTATTCACTCTCGGAAAAGCTTTCCGCTGAGATCCCAGGGAAATTTGACCATGAATTGAAACAACAGGACCTTTAGATTTTCTTATTAGTTTCCAAGGGGAAAAAATTTCAAACACATAGGTTTGTGCTTGGCAAAGATTAATATTGAATTCATCTTTCCGGGGAAAGGAATATGGGTGAAACGTAATGTGCTTAAGAGCGAATTTTACCGGCTCCATCCGCGAATACAGTGGAACAGTTCCGTAGGAAAGTGCAGCTTTTTTTGAACAACAAATACAAACAAGCGACAGCCCTCTGAGCTAAATTTGTAAACATTTGCTTGTATTAGCGTCACTTTCTACATGGCGGCAAGAGTGTGAAGGGTAACCGTAAGGCGTGTGCTTTAAAGCACCCTCGCATGAATTTCACAACATTTCCAGAGATGTTATTGAAGGCTTGAAAACTAAAAATATATTACATATGGGCATTACTACATATTAATAAATGTATTGATACAGTGTAATACCGACAGTTTGGGGTTAATTAAAAATTAACTATAGCTGAGCTACAAGTGTGTCTCAAACGCCATACTGGTACAAAGGTACTGAAGAGGTTCCAATATAAAGCAAAAATCAGGAGTTGCAAGTAACAACAACTTCCTTCGATGCAATGTATTGCAGTTTTGCGCTCAATCAGTGAATATTTGCAATCCTGGAATGTGAGGCGAAAATATAGCGTTATGACGAATTATAAAAGATCTTGACTATAATTTTATTAGCTTTACAACCTAACCACAGGAACAAGGATTGGAATCATAATCAGGCCTACGGATTAGATTCAGGAAAAATATTTTGAGTATACTTGAAGCCGCGCTATTTTCTACTGCAACTAAATATATACCAAAACCCAACATTGCTACCCATGCCATTACTTCAGTCCATTTGATCGTGAATAACAACATATACACAAAAAGAAAGGAAAGGTAAAAAAAGGTCGTTTCTGCGGAAAATAAGAAATCGTAATAGAGGTAAATGTTCATGAGACAGGTCCATCGATTTTCATTCATAACTCGCTTTCTAAACGTTCTATGTCTGTCATTAATACTATGTTTTAAATCCTAAACTTTGCGTTTCCTTATCATACCTCTTTCATTTCCGTACTTCTGCAATTACAGCGTTTCTAACCGTTTGAAAATCACGTCTCTCTTACATATTTCAACTGCACTTCGTGTCGAGTTTCAACACTATCCACCAGAGAGATACCTCATAATTTCACTTCTAATATGCATTATGCATTATGCATTTTTTATATTATACAACAACAACTGGTCAGGTCGCCCCAGAAGGGCGTGTTGAGTAACAGGAGGCAGAAGGGTTTTTTTTCCTTACTTAAATTTCACATCGGCCACGCAGTAAATACCTTGGTTAAAATTAAACAAATACCGCGTATTAATGGTAAAAATAAGTAAAGCTAAAACGTTAAACTCACAGTATCATTTCCATAAATTACCTGAAAGTTCAAGATGGCTGCCAACCATGTTACCGGAATGTAACATCATCTAATATCCGTCAGTTGGAAGATGGGCGGTTAGGCTTAACAGTAACTCACTTCATAATAATTGTGATTTATATCTAAAATTATATTTAGAACACGTTTGGTGGGATTCCTATACTTCCTAAACTATTATACATATGGGCTTGATAAAAATGCCAAATCATTACACACATGTAGTTCCTCAGACCAATAGCTTAGCAGTATACATGGAATCCTTTGTTTCGGCGAAACCTCACTTCCACTTACACACACATTGAGGTTGCAAGTAAAGTTCAAACAGGGTAGATGTAGAAAAAGATTGAGTTTTTTCTCCACATCGATTTCCCGCCGAACTGTGTCAATTGTTGGCCTAAAGCCCTAAAGCACGCCGCACTTGAAAAGGCGCGAAGCAAAAACCACAGAGGTAAGAATGAATGACTTCAAGCCGCTTTATAAAACGGAGAAGCGAATGTTTTATCCGCATCTTTCCTCCACGTCACACTCCACCTCGCTTTTATGCATTTCAACTTTATTCGGATTCCCCATGACGTGGGGTATCTGTGAAGGTAGGAAAAAGTTTTTTTTTAGGTTTTCCGGTCTGGAACGGAATTCAGAAAAGAAAAAAAGGGACGGATGGGAGTCTTAATAAGTCCGAGAAATCGTTCCTGTAGTCGACGCACCTCCTTTTTCACGCTCTATCATTGGGATGGAAATAAATGGAAGAAAAATTGGATACCCTTAGCCCCTGGCAAAGCTAAGTCTCACGACAAAAAATTGAGCGGACAAGAACGATAATGGCGCCCAATTACAGCTGATAGACAGTCACCATTTTTCCCAATTGTTGGTACTTTTAAAACCCTCAGCCGTTTTTGGACTGGCATTGCACAATGTAATATTGAAAAGGGTTATTTTTCCATGTAAGACTAAATATGTGAAAACAGTGGTTTTATTAAGACTCACGTTGAACTCATTTACTTTCGTCACAAACCAGATTACAGAAATCCGCCGTGAAAAATTTGTCATTACCACGGCTGGGATTCGTAAATCTCAGCAAAAAGAGAAAAATATGGGTAACGGTGCAGCAAAAGTAGCTAGCCATCTCCCATTCAGTTCCACTGTGATACAATTCTTTTCGAGTTGAAATGGAAACGTGATATATGTCATAATAAATAGGTCTTTATGATTCCTAAAGAAGAACTCAGTAGAGGATTCGAAATTTTGAATGTAAATTTGAAAACCCTATAGAAGTAGAATAATATTCTTGATAAGATTATTTATTAGTCGTTTTTTATTCTAAAAAGTTATTTCCAAAAATTTTAGAAGACCAGGTTGCAAATCCTAGTCAAGTAATATAAAATTCGAAGATTTGTGCGAAATCGAGAGGAATATGCATTATTCGCAAATAAAAAATTTGCAATTCTTCTCAAAAATACAATTTAAACCTAATGATGATGCCTTAACATTAAAACCCGGGTCGAAGTGCATATCATTTTTGTGAAAATTTTCACATTTTTGTTTCTTCATCAATCAATTAAATTAATTTTCACTAGTAAATTTCCAAATTTGGTGTCGCCAGATGGATAGCTGCTTGTTGAAGTCAGCCATCGTTCGTAGCAGGGGCGCATAGAGGTATTGTTTATTTTATTGAACTCATCCCTGAGGAATGAACATTGGCATAGTCCGCTGGTTCACTTTTACTTATTTTTCATGTGAATACAACTCTGTATTTCTGCATTTATAGCCCTTTAAGGGTTCTGAGAAAGTCATGCATTGAGCGAGATAGGTGCACGCTTCGGTTTGGATGGTAAACTTTCACGCAGGATAAACTCGATTTTGTATATGTTCGGGCTAATCAACGCTAACAAAAATTTGAAGAAAACCAGAAAGTCATGCATTGGGCGAGATAGGTGCACGCTTCGGTTGTGATGGTAAACTTTCACGCAAGATAAACTCGATTTTCTATTAGTTCGGGCTAATCAACGCTTACAAAAATAAGAAGAAAACAAGTTCAACCATCATATTTGTGATAAAAACTTCTTAATGGATAATTTGTCCATTTTTCTCCTTTTTTTGTGATAGATGCGTCTGCTTACACAGAGATTTTTGACACATTTATGCTAAGAGCGTCTCATTTGGCACATGCCTCTGAAGTCATTACAGCTTATTTACCTACACCCAAAATGACGCATTCGGTTCAGCCAATGACTATGAAAATTTCAAAAATAAAAGTTATAACCAGTTAACATTTTTTCTTTATCTTTGGTTATTTTACAACAAAGAGGATAAAAACATTTCTCTGTCAAAACATTTCGGCCAGAAGGGGTAAAAATTAAGTAAAAATTCAAACCTGCGATCCACACCCCTAGTGAATATTCATTTTCATTTCATGTAAAAACGCATAGAGTGTCATTTATTTAAATCAGTCAGTCCATTTTCGGTGAAGAGTCTTATTAAACTGCTCATTGACATGCAGATCAGTTGCATAAAGTCAGATTGTGATAACCGAAGTTAAATATACACTACTCTTCCAGCGTTCATTCAGCTATTACTCATCCAACAACGGAAAAGGGCATTAAGTGACTAAAACTAAAGTTAGTTCTACCTCTTCCATCTAGAGTGTGACTACTGAGTAATTAGTATGTTCCCGAAGAGGATATTTATAAATAAATTGCGTTACTAATTTACACAATGAAGAGTCCCAGGGATGAGGCTGAGAAGCATCGTTACGCAGTTTGCAGTTCAGTAAATCGAGCACAAAAGAAGACTTCATAAATGTTCTCGGCAATTAGACTTTTCCGATACACTCCATGTAATCGAAAACCAAAATGTACTCCGTGGATTTGAAAACCAAAATGTATTTTAAGGATCAGGACTTAACATTGGTCAGCAAATAGTCAACTGATAAGTACACGAAGGGATAACCAGGTGGTCCTGCAACTGCACAAAAATACTCAACACAACGGAACGATTGCCACTATTATACGCGAGTTACATGTCCATGCCACGAATTCGATCTGGTGTAGATAAATTTCAGATTCCACCGCAAGTTCCCTGGTCTATAAAAAAAAACATGCCTTTCCAGCGTTTTCATTCTATTGGACACATCGGGATCTTGTTTCTTTTCATGTTTACATGAATTTTTATTCATAAAATCTCGTGCATAACTGGCTTTCAAAGAGGTTGCATTCTCTCCATCACCCTCGGCAATTTCAACACCTAACGGTTTATAAATTTGGTTGACTATAAAACTTTCATTTCATCCTCGTAGATGTTTAGCTAATGCCTCGAGTAAAACACCTTTCCTCCAACTTACTTTTCCCATTCACTTTTTAGATCATGTATTTCCTCACTTTTTCTCTTTCAGTCACCAAATTTAGCATTTATTCATTGCTCAATACCTCCGGTACTTTGTCAACAAATCACTGCCCTCGAGTTCTTCTTTCTGAAATAACGATCCTTATCTTCGTGGCTGTCCCAATCTACAAGCATCTAATTTAATTTAAACTACTATAAAATGAATTCTTTTGCACTAGAAAAATATGAGTGGGTCATTAGAATCCCTTTCTTAATACAATCGTATATTTTATCAAGTATTTTTCTTTTTATCCTTTTAAAATTAATTGATTTTTCAGTTTTTCCAATACTTTGACGTGTTTTTATACACTTAAGTATTAGAAAATCTTTGCTCGTAATTCATACAGTACGTTTTACCTGGAATGACGGTAAATGGCAATTTTTACCTCCACTGGTATTTTGTAGCATTGCCGCATTTTCTAGACCTGTATTTCTTCCTCAGACCTCATATTATTGATTTGAATTACTTATTATAGTAAAAATATTTTCACATTTATGCTACGCATATTGAACTTCCTTTTTATCGGGATTCGAGTGCCGATAGACACATAATCTAGCTTCCCGCACTTGAATTTCATTGTCACCGACAAATATAAGAACAACGAATATGTGCATACTTTCACGATAGTTGCCCATGAACATGGCAAATTTTCACAACATTTTGCGAATTTTTTTGTACACAAATAGTTGACATCGTAAAAAAATCGTAGTTTCTTCAAAACGTGGAATAATTCCACCAGAGCTCAAATCGGAGTGCCATTCATTTTCGTTTTTGTCAAGGAAAACTCGTAAAAATAAAAAATAATTTTGATGCAAAAACATTCACAAGAATCTGGAAACCTTGGGAAAATAATTTCCCAGCTCTCAGCTGCTTCACTCAAAATAAAACATTGGTTATCACAAAAATATGATCCCACTCCTTGACGAACCTTGTCATTTACGGGGACTGTTTCCAATTACAGCGCTCTTGCGAGTACATGCAGTTAACGACCCATAATTACAGCGTGCTCAACATCAAGGGAACGATGAAAGTTGCGTATTGAGATGTTCCATGCTTTGCTTCGACTTAAACTCACGTCTCCGGACAAAATTCTTGTGGGAACGCTTTGCAGAAGTCTCACCCGAGCGATTATTTCCCGGAGCCATGGGAACTTTCAAAAGTGCTCAATTCCAACCGCCAGGTGGCTTCGATAGGATAATTACTAAAGTTCTCCCTTGCGTTTTAACCCTGAAACAGTCGTCATTCGGATCCAGACTCTCTTCCGCGGTGCTAATTAGCACGTAACCATCCTGATAATCTGAAACCAAGTCTCAGTAAATTGGTCAGCCATATTCTGTGAACCGGAAAAAACGTGGCCGTATCATCATAGACATATAACTACGTGAGTCGCCGCCATGACGCTGAGAAATTGGAATTTTGACACTATGTTTGAGAAAGCAGAGAATGAAGAAATTTTATTGGGGTAGGAAACAGATTTTGTAGCGGTAAAGTGACCTTTTGGTGTTGGTTGTTTGACTAATTTGGGAGGTGATCGACAGCTGAGGCCACTAGTGCTAATTACAATAGGTGAGTAGGTTGGTAAAGAAAATTTATTTGGTGAATAAATGTATGAGAGAATCTTACTTTCGGCACTGGCCTGCTCTAAACAAAAGTCACATGGAACCAAGACTCAGATTGGAATTGGAAACCAGCTACACCAAATGAGAAGGCTGTTTCCGAGATTTGACATCAATAATAATGATAAAAAAACAAAAATTTTTAAATGATGAACAGCTTTGGGCGAGATTGATCCTACCAAGTTCACCCTGTCATCTACCCCTCGTTAATGTCCACAAGTTAAGTTTTCGAGACATTATTTAAGCATAAAGAAAACGTTTAGGCAAAAAGGAAAGTTTTGCTGTCACAATAAGAAACCGAATTTAATGTATTACTAAATATCGCCAAAAATAATAATAATATATGAACATCTGTAAGAAAAACTTTAGGATAAATAGACTTCTACCCTTTTAGAAATAACCCACCAAAAATTACCCTCAAAAGGAGGGTGCTAAAAACTCGTGATAACCTGCTCGTATATAAGCTAAGGAGCTTCACAGCATCACAAGCTAAATATCAGGCACGAAAATATGCTTCGTAGATAGGATAAGAAAAATAGTGAAAAGAGTGGAGATTTTATGCCACAGCCTCAAAATATTCTAATAGTGTCTAATATTAAAAACAGCCTACATTTTATAATTAAATATTCAAAAATAGTCTAATACTAAAAACTTTATATATGTCAACTGCATCAACGTCACCTCCACGACATTTTTGAGGTTAGATGAATCGAAGTTTTCCCGAATGAAGCCTGTAAAATCTTGCCACGATATCAGCTCAATATCTCTAGGAGTATTTCAACAGGAGGGATCTGATCATTATAGATATACAAAAAAAGTGGAAACGCGTCCCCCACCGTACAATTACGAAGCATTTTCACCCTACTGAGCGAACGAAATTTTTAGCAATAGCTGTTTCCACTACACTATGTAATTTGGTGAAATTATTTTTGGTATTTAAAGTAAAAAAATCTGAAATTCACTCTCTAAGTGTTTCTAGTTAAGATGCATATTCCACCCCTACCTCTGTGTTGTTACGAATGTTTGCCCATTCTCGGTTATTTCAATGCGTTTATGCTTCTTTCAAGGCAACGTTTTCTCTCGTAACCCAACGGATATCTTCAGGTAATGGTGCGGGGACTGAATTATGGCCAAGTTTGCATAAGTCTTGTTTTACCTTATATGTTTCTTCTGCCTCCTCCCTCCTTTTTACAAAGGTATTTTCCACGGGAATGCTCCGAGGTAGTCGAGTTTCCTTATCGAAATCCTTTTTTGTTTTTGACATCTCAACGAATTATTGGTTCAGTCTTAAGAAATAGCGTCCATTATTGGCGATCGATTTTGTCACTACTAAGTTCATTATGTTTCCGGGTTCGGTTCAGGCATGTTCAGCAATCACCGGAAAACTGAATTTATTGATTCTGATATCATTATCATCCTCCTACCCGCGTGTCTTCATGGTGCTACGAGTATTGTATATATGACCGTTTCTAAGTCGTATAACACGAGACACTTCATTGCACAGTTTGATGCAGCATCATTTTTCACATTTTGAAAATGCAGGCTCGCAATCAGAGCAGAGGCTATTTTCTCTTCTCTAGTTTATGCATTGGCACTTGAATTTTTTTAACCTACTGCTGTACACGATGCAAGTTTCAATGCACATTCATTAATACAGTAATGCGCCTCCTGTAGACCAGAAGACTACCCGCACGAGCATGGCACTTGACAGTCCCCCACGTAGGGTTTTAGAGGATCTCTGTTCTTGAGTTGCAGCAGTACGCTTTTTTAAAGGTCCGTTACAAGGTGTTTCAATAAAAACTGTACGATGTATTTACTACCAAAAAGGGACAAAATTTATCATATAACAAATTAATCAATCCCGGAATTAAGACATGAAGGCACCTATGCAAAACCCGGGCGAAACTACTCCCATGAAAAACAACCATGTCGGTAAATGACCGGACAACGGCAGAAATAAAAACTATTCACATTCCCACTTTCATGAAGTTCAGTCCGAGATGGTGGTTCATCAAGTGCTTTTATTTTATTCAGAAGCCGATCCTTCACCAAATCTAATAGTATGTGTAGGTAGGTACTTCCACTCTTTGAAGTGTTAGTTTTCATTAATTGCTAAAACAAATGAAGGGTTACTAATTTCAATTACTTGGAAGGTCAAAGACTTGTCCAGCTGCAAGTGGAAGGATCGGCAATTTCCGGGTCACTTCCTCACATTACTCCCGGTGTTCTAATTCCCAGGCACATACATTCAGGAATGAATATTCGCCATCTCTGCCGTGTACACGACCCCGATGAATGCAATAACCCTCCCACGTCGCCACTTGCTCCTTTGTCCCGCATGGGATCTCTCGTTGCGCGATTCTAATTTCCTCTGGGATAACGGACGGTGCCACTGAAGGATTTCATTCGCACCGGTTGCGAATTATTAAGCAGATCGAATCCGATATTCCTTCATTTGAAGCAGTTACTGCATTTTGGAGGATCGGTGCAGTCAAAGCGTGGGCGAATATCACGTAATGCGAAGGAATTCCTCGCAGTTATCACTTAGGGATTCATAGAGGAGTTCTCAAAATTTCAATAGATCGAGAATAAAGGAGATCCAGATAGATTGAATAAGGCTCGAGGCACAATGGATTGACAAAGAAATTGAAGGATAAATAGAAGGAAAATCCTCAAAAGGAAAGCCAGGAAATAAATATTTAGAGCAAATTTAGAGGAAAGTACCAAAGAGGAGCTTCCAGAGAGTAAGGAAACTAGCATTAGATGGGGAAGATCGTGGGGCTGCAGTCATCGATTTTAGGATTGAATGACCAATGATGATAAACGATACATTAATAGGCAACCAGCAGAACTTGTCCACTTAAAGAAAAACAGCTTAAGGTAGTTAGAGCGAAAAATTATTTTACTTAGGAATCAATGAATTTGGTCTCATTATAAATAAAAACATCTCACCTTTCCAATGATTCCAAAAATTCTACCCCTTACCTCATTACTTTCGGAGATATTTGCCAAAAAATACCAGCCATTTCACATGGAAAATATTACGTGTATCGCTCCAGAGAGATATTATTTACAAAATGTGGTATTTCCAACACTTAGATGTCGTAAAAAACTAACAGTGTATAGTTTGTATGTTTTCTCAACTATTTTTGCAAATTAATCATATTGTCACTACAGTAGGTTCTTGGGTATCACAAAAAACATTCCGTTTTGAACGAGTTTAAAACGCACCGCGCGAAAAAAATGAGTCAAGCTAAAGACTTATTTAGAATGTTTCATTTAATTACTTGCAATTTCTGTCATATAAAACTATATTATTGCACCATTAATAGTGCAATATTTAATTGATATGTCCTACAACTGGTGAAATTAAAACGTATAAATCGAATATGGTCTCAATTATGACTAGGGAACTATCTCGCTCGGACTACGTTAAGATGATCAAGATGGAAAAAATCAATAAATAGCTAGGTAGCGGAACAAAACAGTCCAGTAATAACATATTCAGTTGCAACAATTGCAACAAACTTGAAGCTCGACGCACAATGGTCGTGCTGGGTCGACTAAGTAACTTATTCGCCCACTTCTAACAAATTATATGCTTTCTATGCGTACCATTCGGAAGGTTTTTCACTCATGATTGCAATCAGAGAAAGAATAATTTTCTAGCCTATGTTTAAACTCGATGCACAAATGCATATTTTCATGGCTCATAAAAGAATATACTGGTTTTATCATAATTACGAATTTCTTTGAAAAACGGAGAGTTTTAAACAGATTCGAGCACTGCCGTGGACGCATCAAACAGAGATTACGCACGTTATGAGCGCAGTGAAAGGAGTCCCGGGACTCGGCTTCGCAGGTGATAGTTAAATAAGCTTCTGTAGATAAGAACCCAAGATAGACAACTACCTGTAATCAGCTAGCCACAAGCACAATACACAATCAAAATTATTCAAAATTCAGTGGTCTCTCGAATACGGCCCAAAAAAGATTGTTAGGTCTAGAGTATAACTCACGACAGTCTAAATCCAAAAAAGTAAGCCTCAGTCAGCAGAGTAATAACTAAAAATTACCATTGTACGTTTAACATTCAGTACTGAATCATATACTTAGGTCTTAAAGATAAAATGTGACGATTATTTACAGTCCTGCGTGCCCCATTCTTTTTTAATCGCCTACCCCTTAGATTCCCATTTATAAAACTCGCATCTCTCGCTCTACAGTTTGTGATGTCTGTATAGATAGGAGTGAAAAAATTGCAAAAAATCGTTTCGTTTTTTGGCAATTGAATGCTAGTTTAATACAGTCCTGTGGTGCATAAAATGTAAATTGCGATAATTTCATACAAAATAGATGTTATTATAAACGAGAAATAAGACAACTACTATAATGTTTATACCAAATATTTGAAAATGTCATGTCCAGTCCGCTATTCGAAAAACACAAGGCTGGAAAAACAGGGTGAAATACAAGGAAAAATACAATTATACAAGTCTGCCTAAATTTAGGATACTGCGCCGAAAACTCCAACTATAACCTGCTTCAGTTCAGGAAAATTTTTATCATACAAATCTTGTATCACTGCCATTGCTGCCTGTATGTTCCTCCATAAAAATAAATTAGAGAATTAGCTTCCGAATCACTCAAAAATCATTAAAATATGCACTCATGAGACCCACGATCAACGCTGCAGTCACCGTTAGCAGTAAAATACAGATGTGAGGGACCCCCAATTACATTTATTCACTAACCGTGAAATACACTAGTGTAGATCAATAAGTGACGTAAAAAACGTATGAAGCAGAAAGTGTGATAGGAAAAACATTTTCACCATATACAAAGTAAAGGCATATATTTACGCTAATTCTCAACATAGCCGCCAAGTATCTCCATGCACTTATTGTGTAAAATCACGACTTGGCTAATATCCTGCGCAGGGAAGTCCGTTTTTTTTTATTAAAATTAATAATTTAAAAAAATTTAAAATTTAAAAATTTAAAAAAAAGTAAAAATAGTGAGCTTCGCATGACTAATTGGACTACGGCATCGGAAGTGAAGGGTTTTCTGATAAGAAAACTTCTTCATTGGATTAAAAAGATTATAGTTGGACGGTACCAGGTCCGGACTGAATATCACATCACCAGGAGTGATACCTTCCAGCCAAGATTGTCCGTCTACAGCGTACCGTGCCAGAAGGTTCAGGCGTGCCATCACCTGCTGCCCCAAATAGACATCCGTGAGGTTTCTTGGCACCCATTGAATACTCATTTCACAAAGTTTCAACGGATCGGATACAAAAATATCGATCATGTAAAACGTCATAGATCGTCATAGATTGTGCATGGCATGTTGAGCATGTTCGCCAATGTGCGAAGTCGCCGTCAGATCGAATCGCCTCATTAATGGCAGTTACATTCAGTTCGCTTAAATGTGCGTCTTCATATCAACGCGTTGCCGGTGAAGTCACGAACAACTAAAGGAAGAAACGAAGAGGATCGAGCATGCAAAGGAGGTTGCGGAGCCACAGAGACCCTAAACCACGTAGTACAACAGTGTCACCGAACCCATGGAGAATCTGCAGGCACAACACAGTCGTCAAGTATGTCCAGAGGAGTTTGTAGAACAAAGGATACACCGTCGAAAGTGAACCTAGATTCAAAACGGAAATTTGCGTAAGGAAAACGGACCTTCTAGCAGTGAAAGGTAATCTGGGAATCGTGTTAGATGCCCAGATTCTAGGTGAGCAGCAGAATTTAAATAAGAGGAACCAGGAGAAGGTAGAGAAATACGCACCTTTAGAAGCCATCCAACAGGACATCAAGGAGAAGAAGGAGGTTGAAGAAGTTAAAACATTAGGAATCACGCTAAGTTGCAGGGGATTATGGAGCAAGAAATCTGCGAAGGCTCTGGTCGAAAATAAAATTATCAGCCAAGCAGACATCAAAATAATATCGACCCGTGCACTCATTGGAGGGATTGCCTGCTTCAACATATTCATAAAGAATACAAAAACGAGAAGAAGATTGAAAAAAGGAGAAGGATGAAACCGGATGTTGGCTCCAGACTCGGTTGTTACCTCCGTAAAAGGTATAATCAAAGAGGTGGATTTTAGTGGGTAATGCCATTCGTGGCTAAGTCCCACAGTACCTGGGCACTACACCTAGCCCAGGTCTGCGTAAAAGCATTTCCCCCTCTCTAAAAAAAATTGTTACGGAACGCCCGGAAAATCCATCACGAACACAAGGCCTTCTGAAAAGAATTTGTGTTACCAGCAGATATTGCTGCGATTATAACAGTCCTCCGCATACACGTGCAATCATCTCCCTGTGAGTTTCACTCGGGTTTCGGCAAATAGCTTACAGAAAACGAACAGCGCCTATTTTATATTCATACGCAAATGAGTGTAACACACATGACACCTTTACTCAGTAGTTCACTTTTCTGCCATTATAGATACTCCTAAAACCGGAAAGGCTTTTAAAAAAAATTAGAGAAAGCTTCAAAGTGAATTCTGAAAAATTTGCACGTTCCAGAACACCACACTTACGCGGGAAGAAATTGCTGGGCATTACTTATTGATCCACCCGCTAATTTCATTTTTGTCATGAACAACGATGGATAGAAGCCCAAATTTGGCTTTGCTGCAATGATTTCAGAGCTACACATAGAATATCATTTTGACGCCACTGTACATCTCTGGGTCCGTCGGAAGTGATAATAATAAGAGAGATATATTGCTGAACAGATGAGTGAAAAAAATCGTTCATTCCACACACAATAAGTGACCATAATAAAAACTGAGCTCCACTTCAAACAGATGATTTAATGGTTACATTTACAAAACCACAACTTAAAAAACACACACGACCCAGGTTTCAACGCTTGAACGTTGAAACCCGGGTTGTGTGTGTTTTTTCAGTTGTGGTTTTGTAAATGTAACCATTAAATCATCTGAAGGAAAAAATGGAATACCACAAAGTTACAAAAGAACTTGTATAATTTACCACTTCAAACACTCCAAAAATACACTTCACCATTTTACCTTCCAAAGCCTTATCTCATGCGCCTTCATACGGCTGCGCTGGCGACTCAGCACAGCCTGCTACACGCCTATGCGGCGGTCCACAGGGTATTAAGTAGATGTAGATCACTGCATGACCCAATATCGGAGCCGAAGCGAGGCCCATCGCCGCGAGGGATCCAGTCATTCCATCGTTCAATAAGTAGTTTCTAGGGAATCGGGTTGGTGTGGTGGCTAGAGTACTGGCTAAACATATGGACGGCCAAAGTTCAAATCCCTGCAGAGGAAGATGTTTTTCAGAGGACCCGATCCCTACTTGAATGTCTTGTGGAGGACACTTCAAATGCAGTACTCCGTCTGTTAGATGAGACTTTAAACCGTGGTCCCCTCTGCGCCTATCGTCGGGTTGGTGGAGTGAATAGAGTACTGGCGAACCATGCCTCCTCTGCTCCTTCTATGCCTCCTATCCTCCTCTGCAGGGTTCAGAAACCCTGCAGAGGAGGATATTTTTTTAAAAACAAAGCCGATCCCTACTAGAGTGTCTTGTGGAGGACACCTCAAGTACAGTACTCCGTCTGTTGGATGAGACGTTAAACCGTGGTCCCCTAGGCACCTTTCGTTCAGAGCAGGCTAATGCCGACGCCGGGTTTCTATTCATCCTTCCTCTCTTACCTATCCCCTATAGCGCAAATTACCTTAGCTGTCAGTTGCCTCCACAAAATCTAATCCAATTCAAGCAGTTTTTAGGGGTAAATGCAAATTTTTGGCCACCCCGGCTGTAAAGTCTTTCCATCATTTGTGAGCCAGGCTGGGGAATTAGAATCGAGAAGACACTCCCTTCGATAATACATAAAAGGGAACAATTTAGACCCGTGAACGCAATAGTCATTAATAAGGGCTTTATAAACAAATTCTAATTGATTTTAGACCACCACAGACATACTACAAATAGCGATTGACGCAGAAACACACATTTAAACGATCACATACATATTTCAGAAAATAAGTGTAAAAAAATAAGATCACTAGAGAATGAACTGCCGTCTCATTTCTAGACGGAATTCTGATCCTTCGGACTCTTCATAAAAACTTGAAGTATTTCGAAAGATCTCTAAACTTGGACGCAGAACTGAAATCCTCGGATTTTTAGTGCTTTTAAAAATAGAGATATGCATGCAAACGCACAACGCGATGCTGAATGGCTGGCAACAGAAAAAAAAGATACACGAGCACTACCAAGCTCGAAAATGAGTTTTGGAGTCTGATTGGCTCCGCTCCTGCACCCTACTGCCCACGTTATGGTAATATTTTGCGAAGAAAACAGTGAATCCTGGTGAATGCAAACCCTATAAATATACGCACGACACTGGAGGAAACGAATTTGATTGAGTACGATGCGAATCAATCCGATCCGAGAGGAATTATTTTTTCCGTCCCTATCAAACGAGGAACGTAAGACTGAGGGGTGGCTATAGAATCACGTTTCGAAGTTCATTTCCTTGTCTACCTCCAAAAATCAATATTAATTTTCTATCCTTTATTTTTTATATACTCAGAAATCCCCACTGGTGATGGTCTCCAGGATACCCTATTTTTTAACGCGGTTGACAGCATTTCCGCTTTCTCTCAGTTATTGTAATTCTTAAGTTGAAATCACCAATCTTCACAAATTTTTCATATTATCAGCAAATAAAAACGATGAAAAAACGCATTGAGGAACAAAGCCTTAGGGCTAACAGTCGCATAAAAGACCTTGTGTTTGCATGATCCCTGGATAACTATTTTGTAAATTCAACGAATTCCGGCGAGATGTTGTGGAACATCTATATATATAAAAACGAATGTATGTCTGAGTGTCCTGTATGCATTACTACGCTGTTCATCCGATCGCCAAGAAACTTTGAGAAGTTGTTGAGTACACTCTTGCGAAGGTTTATGGTATAAAAATTTTTTAATTATCGCCCCCCTCCCCCCCCCCCAAGGCCCTCTTAATCTTTCGAATACTTTTCGCGCAACAACGCCCGACGGGTAAGCTAATAATCCTAACCTCAGTTTTAATCCTATCGTGCTGAAATTTTGCCGAGTGATAGTTCAAGGCAGGAGGAAAGGTATAGGCTACATTAAAATGATCTCAAGGCCCATAAAAGTCCCATGGCCCTTAGGTGGGCCCTTTAAATGGGAGTCTCAGGGCCCTTAGGTGGTTCGCGGTACGCATCGGGTTTTGTGCAGTGGTTTCTTTTTTTTACTTTTTAAAATTATTTCCGCTCAAGATAGAGAGTTGGAATTTTTTAATTAAATGTCTGAATGAATGAAGTTTTTAATTCTGTCAATTAATTATCCTTTTCACTTCGTAATTGACTGGAAATTGCGGTTTTAGCTGCAGAAACATATTTTTCAGTGAAATCAATAATACCATATTCGCTTGACAACCAGATTTCGGTCATTGCTGTTGGAATTCATATTGCTTAGTTGAGCCGATTAGGAATTCTAAGCATTGGAATTTGTGCATCGGTTAATTATTTCGCTTTTTAAAACAGATTTAACTAAAGATATAGAGTTGAAATTCATTTTATCGCATACCCGAAAGTATGATACTACTAAAATTAGTGGTATCAAGCCCGAAAGAATGAAGTTTCTCTCTTTTTCAATCGATTTTCTTTTACGCATTTTCCTTGACAACCAAATAAACAAACAAAAATAAACATCAAATCAAATCTTTATTAACGAATCGCCAAGAAACTTTAAGAAGTTGTTGAGTACACTCTTACGAAGGTTTCGAAGGTTGAAGGTATAAAAATTTTTTAAATATCGCCGCCCCCCCCCCCCCCCCCCCCCAAGGCCCTCTTAATCTTTCGAATACTTTTCGTGCAACAACGCCCTACGGGTAAGCTAATAATCCAAACCTAATTTTTCAAATACGATCTTTATTTTAACCAATGAGAGAAGTTCTTATTTTAACCAATAGAAATTGAGAAACCATTGAATTGTTGTGCGCTCGCCCCTGAAGGTTTCTGAATTATTAAATCCATTTTACATTAGGTGGAGCGCCAGTCGTTTCAAAATATTAGTGTTGGCACGCGAGCTTCGCAAAAAAGCGAGGAGCGGCAATCAAGCAAGCGAAGCAGATCGTTTACGAGTTGCTCAATCACGTGCATCAGAATCATATTAGTGAGACATAGTTTGTTTTAAAAGGTACGTAATTTATTTTTGCGTAAAATATATTTTGGTGCAGTGGTCTCTTTGTCTGATTATTTTAAATTCTTGCATTCGATTTTCGTATATCCTTCGCTTTTTCCTAAAATTGTACATTTTAGCTCGAAAACCTTTAATGTTTGTACCGCTTCAGCAAAATAATATTTTATTAACTTGGAAGCCCCAGCATAGGCATTGAATGGAAACTCATGGCATCATTTGTACGCTACAAATTTCTGTATAGGTACGAGGAATTCATTGGACTGAGTCTAAAAGTCGTTTAGGGACCAATTTTGATTCCGGAAAAGATTTGTGGGTCAAACCATGAAAAGTATAAAAATCAGTGGGGAATTCAGGATGGAGTATTTTATTTTTCAAATTTAAGTAGGCAATTGGAGGAATTTTGTACATGCCAATGTGTGTACTTTTTTCATGTTCAGGAATCAGCATACTTTGTAAGTTTTACTCAGAATATTTATTGTACGACCGGTTTAGTTTACAAATTTAAGGCTGAAATTATTGAATTTGTTGAGTGTGCACTTTTTATATGTGTGCCTGCTAAGAAAGAAAAAGAGGCAATGCAACGCATGCCGGGCACAGCTAGTTGTTAATAAAGTGAACAAAAGTTAGCAATGTCCACTGGATTTTTATTGGCACAACACGTTTCGACTCTAATGGTACCTGATGATGGCACATTAGCGTCGAAACGCGTTGCACCAATAAAAATCTAGTGGACATTGCTAAGTTTTATTCATTTTATGACTCTTTTGTCTTAATAAATGATTTAGTACTTTCCCGGCGAATATTATGTATAAAATTCTCTCGAGATTCACGTCGGGTTACATTTTTGGCTGCTGCCAACGTTTCGATGGATAACACTTCCATCGTTATCAGAGTAAAGATCCCATCGTCATTATTCTGATGATAATGGAAGTGTTATCCATCGAAACGTTGGCAGCAGCCAAAAATTTAACCCGATGTGAATCCCGAGAAAATTTCACTGTCTTTCGTCTTGTTTACGTAGTTGCAATATACATTGGTATGAATAGTTTCTGTAGCACTGTTATCATATTCTTTAGGCAATATTATGGTAGCATAAAGTTGTTAGTTAATGTTACTTGCACATAAGACGGCATTTTGGCGATCAATCACCCACCGTCAAACACCCTTGAGGTGGCTCGCAGGGTAATATGAAGATGAAGATGTGTTTGTTTATTTGTCAAAAATTGGCAAATTAGAATCAATAAGAGGTCAGATAAAATTTTTCAGTGTTCAAGATACACGTCAGCTCTCCCATTTATAAATTAAGTAAATGTACCTTCAAACATAAGTTAAATATTGCTATCGGTATTACCGACGTTAAATACCTTAATGAAATTGTAGATCGCCTGCTTTCCCACACTCCAATGATTTTTAATGTCATATAATTGTGCGTGGTTAAATAGTTGGACTACATCAACATCCCTTCTCAATACAAATAATGTCAAATGTTTTCTTTCTCAAGTTATTTCAGAATATACCTCCCGATTAGGATGTCCCTAATCTTACTACACTCCTGCATTTGGAGAAGACCAATGGATCGATGAGCAGAAAACGCACCGGTTTAGACTCATTACGAGGTCATCAAGTCGTGTAATCCAGGGACGGTACTGTTATCATGGTTTTATTGATCCATCAGTCGATCAATGTGTTAATATCGCATGAAGAGTTACGGCTCGGACTCATTATTGACACCAAAACCCAGGCTAAATTCATACTTGAGCAGGGCAAGATTAAAGAAATAATCACCCCATATCCATTCACAACAGCAAACCGCCAGACGTATTAAATCCATTGATGAATTGTGACGAATTACATTAAAGTGTAACATTTGTACATGTTTAAGCACCTGATGAGAGTTCTCAAACACTGAATTCTCCACCATTTCCAATTACGTGCTGGATAGTCCCCAAAGACGTGCTCCTTAAAAACCCACGCAAATCTACACATGGGGCGAGGAAGCCAAAATATTTATAAAATGAAATTTTAAGCATTCATACATAAGAAATAAATTTCTCCTCTGCCTTCATTCCGCGATTTAGGTTGCAAAGCCTCCTGATTACAGCCGCAATCCTCGGTTGCTCAATGGTTTAGGGCGCATGAGGGTGTATTGTGGAACTTTTTCCCGAGCGCTATTCTCAACGTGCGGCCTACGGAATGGAACCGAACTACGTAATATCAAGTACAGAATAATTACAATCGAAAATAGTAGATAAGGAATCGAAGTCCGCATAATATCGGATTGGAACACGGACATGGCGTCTTTACGCACTCAACGCGAGTAAGCTCGATTCGAGCTCCAGTCAAGGCAAACGATTTTTTTCCCGTTGACCTAACGGAAATTGCCTGCAAGTTGTCCTTCAACAACGCATTTTTTGCTCTTCTTTGTCTCACATCCTCACTTAAGTTTTTCTCAATCCACACCTGGTTCTATTTTTATTATATCACCAAGGCGTTCAAGTTTAGAAAAATACTTTACCCCTGAGTCTCTCTGAAAAACGAAAAATCCCAGAATAAAAGCCAGGAATAAGTTCATAGACCAAAAACAGAGGAAAGTACTTAGGAGGAGCTACCGGAAAGTAAGGTACTAGCATCAGAGAGGGAAGGGTGGAGGGCTGCAGTCAACGAATGAACGACAAATGAATGAATGAATACCTATATGGAAACGTAATATCAATAAAACTTATTTAAGCTATTCAGAACCAAGAGCCAAAAGATATGGTTGGAAGTTGGAGAATCAATCTACCACTAAGTACCCAATCCTCTCACTCCGCCGATTATTTCTGAATCCGCTGCGTTACAAGTACGGATTGCGCTGGAAAGGTCCCGATTACCCCGAACCAGACTGGTGCGCGCGATGTAGGTCAGAGAACGTGCAGGCACCAGGGCCTTAAATGAGTGGGATGTTCCTCGCAAGCGGCAAGATGAATATACAACAACAATGGAATACCGCCAAAAGCGCACCACATCCTGTTTCATGCTTGCATTCACGCGAGCACACAACCACACGCATGCCTACATATCGTTCGAGGACGGTTTTCGAGAATGCATCTAAACTTAGACTCGGCGATTCAAGAGCGGGCTTTTCCTACGTACAGAGAGGCACGATTTTAGACGAAAGGCGACAGCTCTTGTGAAGGGATATGTAATGTGTGAGACAACTTAGGACTTGGGCGGGGAAGGTAAAAGCTTTTGTTTGCCACCCCCTCTGTCGGTACGTCCCGCAAGCGAGATGAATTGCCACATATAGAGGATGAGAAACACTCCTTACCGCCTCCTCTCTTTTGCGCGGGATGAGGAAGTTGTCACGTGATGGGTTTCCGCCATTGTTTCCCCTTAAATAATAATAACAATATCGCATACACGTCGTCTCCCAGGTGCTCGAGGCAGCGGTGTCACAACAATGCGACTCGTTGGGAGGAGGATCTGTCGGTTTATTTTGTAAAGCTTGCTTTTGTTTATTAAACTTAATTTGAAACGTCCCTTAAAATAGTGAGAAAATATTGAAACACTCATCTGCGACGAAGGTAAACATCAAAACAAATCTAAAAACGAAACAACACGGTTTCAACAGATTTAAGGTGACAATATGAGAGGAAAACGTCCATACATTTGGACTCAGATTATTAAATTACTTTACTCATCGCCAGAAGTTATTGAATGTTTAATCATACATTTTACATCAAGCAGAAATAATGCATTGTGCAAAAAAATCCTTACGATAATGGCCCATGGAGGAAAAACATTAATTAGAATATACCCTTGCAGTAAAGATACGAAATGAATGGATCTTATGGACGCAAGTATTTATCAGGTATTTGAGATTATTTTTTCAACTTATTTGAAGCCCCACCAGTGGATTATAACCTCTTCTCATCCTCTCATTTAGAGATAAATCAGAGTACCGAAACGCGTCAAACTCCACGTAATGAGAGCAGATTTTGACCGATTCTCATACACAAAAATGCTTTTGCGGGGTAATTGGTCTATTGAACAATTAAATATTCCTTTCCAATCCCTTTGCAAATCCTAATCAATTCCTTTGCAATGACAAATGATGTGGTACGAAGTCACTCGCACGGGTGCATATACACCAGGGTTGAAATTCGCCATTAAAAAATCATTTCACTTGACCGGGATTCGATTCAAAATAAGATAGAGTCCCCGCCTAAAGATCAGGGAAACAGTATTTTTTTAATTTTAAAGTAGCAGATAAAATGTCTCCTGAGTAATGCCTTTTTTCCATTACGCTAGTTAGCGCTGATGCGAGTAAAAATTGGTAATTGAAACGCCAGTTAGGGCCAACTGTGGTTGTATTTCTAACCATGGTTGGCTGACCCTACTAGACTAGTAGTTACCAGGTAACTCGGGTTAGAAATCGTAATGGAAACACAAGTAGTCAAGAAAAAAAACGCATTCCATTAGTGGGACATACGAGAAAATGTATTTTAAGAAGATAAAATGCTAAATACGCAGATAATTTCCAATTACTTATGTTATACAACAATTTTTTGTGATCGAAATAAATTTTTATGGATAATGCTATTACGTACAATTATTATATTATTACACATAATTGCTCGTAAGTTTACTCTAGTTAAGAATTGATGAACCTTTACTTTCCCAAGACCTATAGGCACAACCAAACTATTGATTTTAGGCAGCAAACGTAAGATAATGGTCCGCGGTAACACTATGGCAGCCTCCTTATTTCTCGAAGGGGTATGTTTTGATTTTGAGATGCAAGCAAAACAATCTTATTTCGTTAGTCAACTTTCTACTTGGCTCTAGTGTAATTCCCAGCAGGCCATTCGTTACGTGGTTTACCACTGCCCGCCTGGAACGAAGGCAGGTCACCCAACCTCAGTTCTAACCAGCGTAATGGAAACAAGGCAAAAGAAAATAACAATGATGTAAGGGACCTATATGTTTTTCCCGCTCTATAGTCGATCAGAAGACATTTGATCGATTATAGAGCGGGAGAAATATTTATGCACCTAACACCATTGTTACTTTATTACGTTTTGGCATTTCCATGGTTAAATTTTTAACCCACACTTCTCCTCATATTTTAATATATTCAGAACATCGAAGTATTTGTAAGACTAGGGAGACAAGGTAATAAAGAATTAATGCGCAATGGTATATCTGATCAAGAACAAACATTTCACGGGTCTTATATGGAGTGGCAAAATAATACTCAATACAAAGTTTCCTCTTACAAAATACATTGGGTGAATCCAAAGCTAACATTGAATGGTGTCATTAGTGCCTCAGTGATTAACCAAAGTAAAATGCTTTCTTCCACTTTTTGAGATAATAGCCGAACAATTGATCGAATAGAAACATTTCTCAGGCACATTTATCGATAATCTACTCAGTCAATAATTAATGCTTTCCATCATCGCAAACTCTTAAGCATGACAGATTTATTGTAATGGCTTTACCTTAGTGATTATTTTTCCAGAAGACTGCCGACTAAGAAGAAATAGTGCTAACACTGCAAGTTGCCGTCGGAGGCCAACCTTTATCATTCATCAGAGCTTATTGGGTTCTGAATTCGCACGTTATGTTCATCCCCATGAGAAAAAGCAATAAAAGCTATTTTCCCATATAAGACATGACAGTTTCTAATAGTGATCTTCAATTAAATCTATTACTTTAGTATTTGAGAAGATCGATTTTCTTCAGAAAGTTACGTGATAACCATTTGAGAATGAAACTCATCGTACTTAGATAGTTATAGGGACTATGATAGAAGTATGTTTGTCGATATAAATATATTTTCAGCTCTTAAACTGAGGCAGAGACCAATGATGAGGAATTTACTCAATTTTCTATTCAACAGTTCGTAAGTAGTCCCCAATAAGCCATTCATGACCTGTGGCTGGGTCCTTTAAAATTTTATCTTCTTCTATTGTAGAAGAATTTTTATTGCACAAAATATGTCGCTTAAGAGAATCTGAACATTCTATAGTACGGAACAAATTATCCACAAATAACTTCCAGAGCACATGCGGAATCATCTTCTTCTATTGTAGAAGAATTTTTATTGCATAAAATATGTCGTGTAATAGAATCTGAACATTCTACAGTACGGAACAAACTAGACACAAATAACTTATATGACCAGAGCACATGCTGAATCATTGAGTTTAAGTATTTTCGATATAATGATTGAACATGGCACTGACAAATGTTTACAAGCATATGCATCGACATTTTTGGACTCATACTCCCTCGCTATGCTTTCAGAATAAATTTTGAATTAGAGTGTGTAAGAGTTTGAGAATCGCACGCAAGAATATTTTAGGATATCCCATAATGGGAAGATAGAAAATTTTCAAAGTACCCAGCCAAAGATAATGAATGACATATTGAGGACTACTAACTGACTGCTGAATACGGCGATGGAGGGCAGAATTAAAGGTGATGGTGAAGTGGGATACAAATAGCATGAATAGACGTAACTACGTCTGCTTAACACCTAGGAAGTCATGTGAGAGGCGTTATATTTAATATATTTTTTTCGAAATCACTTTCTATTGACGTTCCACCAATAATCTGTTAATTAACTAGTGCCCATGGAATTTAGAGCAAGTAAATTGTGGATAAATTGGGAGGCTGGAATATACAATAACGATTAACTTTTTCATTCTCTCATACACAAAGTAAAGCAATAGGTATGATATGTAAAAAGTATATTTAGCATTAATAAGCATTTTTATTTAGGAAGCTTACAATTCATTTCTTTAAGTTAATGTCCATCGGAGCACAATGAGTTCCGCGGAAACAAACAACGATGTGCGCCTGTGAAACAATTGTATCCTGCCGGTAGTTTTCACTCTGCTGGTAAATTTTGTACATTGGCAACGGCCATATGTTTCGCAAGTTGCGAAATATTTCGTTTACAATGTGTTCCAAGAAAATAATCGAGCTTTTCTCATGGTAAATAAAAACTTTTTATACTCCATATGTACAGCTTTTACAGGAATCAATCCAATCATAAAAACCGTGGAAGTAATTTCCAGCACTCTTTCAAAATATTCTCCGTCATATATGAAATCGCATCCCAATGCAATACGGCGTGCGCCACCAAGTGTGCATTGTCTGAAACAAATGGTGAGCAAATGCAACGTTGTTTTCGCAAGTTTTTACTGGAATCAATTCAATTATAAAAACTGTGGAAGTAATTTCCAGCACTCTTTCAAAATATTCTCCGTCGTATGTGAAATCTGATCCAAATGCATTACGGCGTGCGCCACCAAGTGTGCATTGGCTGAAGCAAATGGTGAACAAATGCAACGTTGTTTTTGCAAGTAAGCCGCAAACAGAAAGGCATTTCCAACATCAACATTCGAATGGCCTCAAGGAGGCAACGTTAGTAAAAATTCTGAATAAGGATAAATTTGCACGCAGAACTTCCGATCTACCTATCTACAATTCCATCGGCAGAACGACCATGCTGATAATTTCTCGAATGGGAGCTCGGCACGACACAATGCCAAATGCTTTGGATCGTTTCGCCTGCAAAGGGAGGAGGAGGTCTGTAAATAGAGAGATTCCGTGGTAGAGACGTCTGGTGCTCTTCGATCCGTTGCCATGGGAGACGATGCGAGACACTCACGCGCATATGTGTGTACGTAAAAAACGATGTGTGTTGGAATGTTCCCTCGGCCTGACGCCCGCGAGGTAGTGGAGCAGAAACGGCGACATGCATGGAAGGAAATATTTCGGAGGTCGAAGAGGTCTGAGAGGAATGGGAGGAAAGGGAGGGAAGAAGAGGGAGGACGGGGTTTAAAGGAGGTAGTGTTGAAAACTCCGCCCAATGCTCACAAAAAACATGACGAAAAATAAAAATCTCTTAGTAAATCCTAAAAACCCTAAACATTTTATATTTCTTTTTTCTATGGTGTTGAGTAGGGTTCTCTCTTCATTTATTTCCATTACAACCTCTTCATTACTTTTCTTTTCCGTCCAGCTTACCTTAAGCATCCTTCTCCAAATCCATATCACTGCTTCTTCTAATTGCTCTTTTTACCGTTTCTGGAGGGTCCAACACTCGCTTCCATAGAGCAATGTACTCCAAAGGAATGTTTTTGCAAACATTTTCCGAGTTTTTGAAAGCAAAAATCCTCATTTTCTGCTAAAAATATTCCATAAAAAACCCCTGAACTTGATTCATTTCACCCGATTGAATCCAGACCTTGTTTTGTTACCCCAGCCACCACACCACCACCTTTCAGAACTCATTCCAAATAACCTCAACAACATTTTGGAACTCTCTCCCTATATCCTTGAAACAAAGTTCATCAGTTTCATCCTTTAAAACTAAATTACATGTATACCTTGTGCAAAAACAGGACACTTGCAGTTGGGTATATGGTATCACATTTAAATATTAGTGATTAATGTAAAACAGTTATGAAAAAATGCGTAAATGTGTGTAAAGTCAAGCAAAGTTATACATGTAAACAATAAATCAAAAATATGTATGTGAAATGGCATTGACGAAGATGTAAAAGATATACAATAGCGTATCAGGCTTAACATTGTGTAAGTAATTGACATCCATTTCAAAATGAAACACAGTGGTAACTTTCCACACAAAATTTAATAACAACCGACCATGGTTTCAGCACGTAGTGCCATTGGTGCCTAGTGAAAAGTGCCATTTTTCCAGTGCAAAAGTTTCATTTTTAGTGCCTAGTTTTTAGAAAATGTGTACTTTGAAAATGGCACTAGGTGCTGAAACCATGGTCGGTTGTTACTAAATTTTGTGTGGAAAGTTACTTCTGTGTTTCATTTTGAAATGGATTTAAAATATAGTTTCGGACCTTACTTGGTGTAATTTCTTGGTATCGGGGATAAAAGAATTAACACTGCAATTCCACATGACGTTAGATTTATTGACGCAACTGATGATGCTGCTCTGTGGCGAAACCGGTCGCACCAATAAATCTAATGCCATGTGGAATTGTAGTGTTAATTCTTCTATCCCCGACATTGACGAATACTGACTGGTAATTTTGTACTTAATTTATGTCACACCTTTTGTAAAAACCGAGCATAGTTTTTTTCACAAAAAGTACTTGGTCTAACAGGACATGCCGTAGATAAATAAACTAGCAACTATCTATCTATTCAAAGAGTATTCAAATTAAAAATCTTTGCTACTTTCCAGGATTATAACATATGAAAAGAATCAAAAGCCAGACCTGTAGCCTCTGTAACGACCCTATCCGCGTATATAATGGTCAACGTTGGAGAAGATATATGACTAGGTTCATTAGAGATCATTTTTATGTAATGTGAAGCTTAAGAGTGTGAGAGGTGCATGTTACAGGAGCCCCTAAGTGTTAAGAAGTTTTCCTTAGGAATAGAATCGAGAGTGAGCAGGGAATTTTTATTGGGAGCGCATTTCAAGCTCGTAGCTAACTATAGAAGCATCATTTCACCATTTTAGCAACATTCAAATTCGCCGGTATGCGTTACTGCGCGATGCATTACTTCTCCCTAGAGAGCGCAATGTGATGCCGCTTCAAACTGCGGAGAAAAACCCCTGGCTCACAAACTGCTTTCCTCCACCGTGTGAAACTGTAGACAAGACCTTCTCGAGCTCGCTAAGAGGTTCCTCCATCTGCCCATCAACCCACTCTTCAGTTCCTTTCAAGAAGCGAACGAGGCGGGGCGGGTGTGAGAAATCTCTCGCCGGGAGGGGGTGTGTCGGTTGGAGGGGCCTGGGAAGACTGCATTCGGGAACCGGTGGAATGAGTTGGGAGACCCTCTAAAGGTTGGATATCCGATGTAACGCGATACTTGCCTCACCTCCCTTCACCGCATCACCCTTCTTGTTCCCGGCAGTTTTTCCTCGCCTTTCGACTGTGGGGCCTAATGTAGAGGAAAGGGAGACCGAAGGAAAAGGATTGGATAAAAACGCGTAAGGAGGAAGTGGGCGGAACTTGTCTTCATGAGGGCACACTCATATGTAGGGCAGCTGACATAACTTTTAAATTGACAGTTTTAAGGCCGGTTTTAATAACGTTTAGTTATGGTATAACTAGATATCTGCATTTACATACTACCCTGCGAACCACCACATGGGCGTGTGGTAGGGGGTGTTATGTCACCAGCCGTGAAATATGTAAGGTTTATGGAGATGAAATGGTGACGTGTATTATGAGAGTGTTTTAGTGAAGCTCGGTTTTTATTGTGACCGCTTATTGTGCGCGGAAAGAACGATTTTTGTACCTGTGTTCGGCAGTGTATCTCTCTTATTTTATCGCTTCTGTAAGACCTAGATATGTAGTACGACGTCATGATAATATTCTTTGTGTCGTTCTGAAACACACCAGTTCTGAATTTCTCAAGCAACCTAAGCCTAGTGAGTAGTCGCCGAGTCTCTAGGGGCTCCCACCGTAATTTGTGTAAAATTTGTGAGACACTACATGTTCGCTCGTAGCAGTTTTTAACGACGTGCGCTGTTTTCCTTTGTATTTGGTTATTTTTTTTGTTAAATCTTTATGACCAGGGTCTCAAATGCTCGCGGCGTATTCGAGGTGTTGCCTAACCAGAGCGAAGTAGCATCTCTCTTTGACTTTTTCATCCGAGGACCTTCCTATTATATGCTTAACAAAACCTAGTTTCTTCATTGCTGTGCCGCATGTTTTGTATTCGCGTTCCCCACGATTTCAAGTGCATTTATTAAGAGCACTTGGGCATGATTATACGAGGGTGAGTCAATAAATAAGTCGCAAAACTGAATTGAGGCAAAAATAATTAAAGTAACTTTCTGAAATTTATTTCACTTTTCCACATATTCACCCTGTACATTCAGGCACTTATCCCATCTCTTTACAAGTCCTTGAAAGCCAGCAGCAAAGAAGTCCTTTGGTTGCTGTCGCAGCCAACGTGTAACCTCATAGATTACAGCATCATCTGTATCAAAATGACGGCCACCTAAATTATTTTTTAGGGGTCCAAACAGATGAAAACCACTGGGGGGCTAAGTCGGGACTGTACGGTGGATGTTTCAAGCGTTCCCAATGAAATGTTTAAGACTGATTTTGATGATGAAATGCTGACATTTGCGACTAATTTATTGACTTACCCTCGTACAATGCATTCACTTACGAAAGTAGATGCGTGGTCTGTAGGATAACTGTCCCTTTATCTTACGAGGTAGACAGAAGAAAACGTCTTTCCAATTGAAAATGCTTTCTTGAACTAACGGTAATGTATATCACTTATATTGCGTCAATTTTGTTACTTTCGAGTACAAAATGATTGGTAGACCTTCCATACCACAGAAAATCCGGTAATCTTACTGTCATGACTTTGCTTAATACATAGGCTTCACCTACTCATACGACGCGAAGTGGAGGTAAGACCTCCGCCCTCATCCCACAATCAGAGTAAACCCCACCCACCTTAAAATTTTGAGAATCCCATTACTTCCGCTTACTTACGAGACTTTGCAAGTTAAAAAAGATGAATAACACTTTTAGAAAAAGGGTTAAAAAAAAGGCTTTGGAACGGGATAAAATAAGATAGCTGGCAGATTGAAAAAAATGATGGAATTCAGGAGATCCCGCGAAATATCGGAAGGCGGTTGGCAATCCCACCCATTGTGATAAGGATCGAGGCAAATCTTTTGAGTCGCTTGAGTGGGCGAATGGGGAAAGTCGATTGAATCTGATTTCATGTCACGCCAACGCCAACGCTTCGCCTCCTTACACCTTATACGTCCCGTCCTTCTCCTTAACTCCATTGGATCTCCTGCGGCTGAGAGGGGGGTCGCTCCTTCGTAAAATCACCCGAACTACGAAGCTCCAAGCGGAGCGAATCCTTCCCCCGAAGCCGGGTGCGATTATTAACAGCTCCTTGGAGTTCCCGATAACCATTCCTTTTAGATGGCGTCAACCACGTAGGGCCGGGTGCAATATTCCAACTTCAGCACGAAGATTTTTATTACATTCGTCGTCGTAAAAAAACACGATATTTCAGTTGGTATAGTAAGGGTGTCCCCAAAGTGGTAAAAATATGCCTTTACGAGTCATTATCACATTAAGAGAGGGCGATTCAGGTATGGGGGTCAAAAGAAAAAGATTATGCAATTTACAAATTAACCCATAAGATAACTAGCTACGTATATTATTACATAATATGTTTAGTGCTTTTCAACTCGACGAGTAGAAATCAATTAACGTGATCGTTTGACTGTTGATTATACTGGCATAATTAGTTTAATTTATCATCAGTTCGCTAACATGCTCCTTTAGTTGAAATATTGTAAAATATATCTCATTATAAACTTCCCATATAACCTCAGTTTTCGGTGACCTCCTCAACCAACCAAGACATTTTTTAATAATTGTCACTGAAAAATAATCTAAAAACCACATGAGCTTCCTTTTTTCTATCTTTCAGCAGTAAAATAACGCACCACGTTGTATTAAATATGAAAAGGTGAATAAAATTTGAGATATTCTTGGTTGGAATTCGGTGTATATGGATTCCCTATATATACCCTAATGATTCGAATCCATTGAATACCTCGTGCTAAATCAAATGGCATTGAATCGCTTAATAATCGGCGTCGAATTTTGTACAGTATCGCATTTTAATAATATATTGATCCATTGCATATCGAAATTCATCACATATCGATTTTTAACTCAGATTTAATAATATAAAATTAGGAAATATTCCGACCAGTGCAATGTTTTCGCTCGATATTTGCAGCCTGGCTTGATTATTTCACGTAAGAAAAATTACGTAAGCCTGTAAATTTTAGGGTCTCGAGTGCTTTTCTTGTTGCAAAGAGCCATTTTGTGCGCTAAATCTGAATATGCTGAAAATTGCCTATCACATCAGGTTTTTGGGATAGCTAACTTTAAAGGGTCAAAGTTGCAATTTTATGTCATTTTGAGATTGAATATCTATGAAATTAAAGGTGATTGAGACATTCCGGTAACGGATTCAAAGTATGCGTTAAAAAGTATGGAGAATACAACTGAAAACTAGAAAAAACTATTATTCCCATTACCTGTGTCAAATAATTGGAAGAATGAGTATCTTCGTTGTAGTACTATTGCATGTAATTTTCTATTACACACTGTGTTGCTTGACAACTGTCAACAACTTTATTAAAATTGAACTTTACTATTATCTTGAGAGCACAAACTTTAAATCTTAAGTACAGGCTATGAGAACAAGAGCTTTACTATTTGTCATAGTCGTGTTTTATACACTTTTTGACGGAAACTTTGAATTCGTTGGCAGAACTTCTCAACCACCTTTGGTTTCATACATTTTCAAGCTCAAAATGGCCTAAAAATTGCAAATTTGACCCTTTAAAGTGGAAATATCTTAAAAAACCTGACGTGATAGGTCATTTTCGTGAGCAGATTTGGATTCAACTTACAAAATGTCATCATAAATGGCCCTTAACATCAAAAAAGCATACACTTGTTGGTCTGAGTTATAATTACAAAATTATCTATATAATTCCGGCATTTTAGAATGGCAGGCGTTATAATGAAATCCTTTAGTGCAGGTAATTACATCATTGACTCATCCATACTCTCATTTTCTCTTTCGTTCCAGCTATTCTCTACATTTGTGAATCACACATTTTCTATATATAGTGCGTATAATGATGATTCCATTTTCTTCCCAGTTTCGTAAACTTGGCACTGCCGACAGAATTCAAAGGCTACTGGATCAGAATAGTTTTTCAACTTCTCGAGGTCGAAAAATCATTTCTCAGAGGCATAACTCAAAGAATTTCGATTGTGCCTTGGATTAGTGCGGGCGTAACGATTGTAAATAGAGACGTCGCAGGACGAGAATGGGATATTTGAGTAAATCATTTTAACATCAAGTGGTGACGTCTACAGAGAACCCGCTCGAGGTGTTGGAATTGACGGAAGGGCATAGAAAGAGAAAGCTTTATTTTAGCACACAAATAAAAGAGGAGAATCGATCGGACATACGGCACAACAGCGCAGGTTAAAAGTGAGTCTATTAAAATTCACAACCAGCCTTATTTTATGGATTAGTGATTTCACTAGTGTACATAGTGCAGAAGTACATGTATCATAATCTTCGCGATATTGCTTTGTTTTATGAAGAAAGATGCGATATGGTTACAGTGTCAAAAAAATTGCTCATTTTATTGAAAAAAATAATGGACATATTATTTGCAATAGTCATGTCAGGTGAATCATTTATCGCAAAAATACAGGCTTCACCTTAACCTGTGAGCATCAAGACACCATCTACCCCTTTCTTTTAACTATGAGCGGCCATCTCTGCGTCGGGAAATCTTAAGAGGGGGGTATGATACTTTCAGGTCCTCTCTCCTGGTTCACCTAAAATCGCGAAAGGTCAAGAAATTTGAGGCGCCCTGAAGGCATTGATCAGGCCCTGCTGATATTGAAACTTTTTCGCCGACTCCAGAGCGCCATGAAACCTTGACGAGGCCTATATAGGCGGGTCTTGGTGCTGAACACAAAAGCTCACCCTGAGGTAAAAACGAAGTCTCTTAGGAGATTAAATACCGGATATATGGGATAGCATATATAGGAATATTTTTGAATGACGATGTTTCCGACTAGCAATGTATTTTGAGAATGCACTCCGGTCGATTCGAAGAAATCGTTTTCACTGACAGAAAATCAATGTCAAAGCATCAACTAAAACGAAACATTGCCATTTTTACCGACATTTCAGAGGTTCTAAACCAAATAACTCTCTTCAAAGGAGCCTAAATGGGTGAAGTGAGCAATACATCAGAATCGTAGCATTTTTTTGTTATTTTACGGAGAAAAATGAATAAAAATACAAATCAATTTTTTTAAATCGGTTATTCGAGATCCTGTTTCACCATCTACGAAAGAATGTTGTAACAAAACAACCATGCTTTTAAGTAATTTATTAGTTATTTATTAGTAAAGTGAAAGTGTAAACCATGAATATATATTATGGATTGTGATCTCGTCGCCAAAAACTGTTGTCTAGAATTCCGTAAACAAACAACGTTTTGGAAAGTAGTGCCACCTAGTGATGAAAGATGGAAGTTCAAATGTAAATACAGTCAACAGATTGTAAATAAACACGTCTTACCGGTTTTATCATGAATATAGATGGGTTTCACTTACAATAAATCATAATGCAGTGGATAAAAATGTAGTACTACACGCGGGACGTAATTATACACTTTATTAATATCGTCCGGTCTACAGATATATTCAATTCCTCTCCAAATTTAATTACACAAATTCACAATTTACTTCTTAGCACTTCGTGAATATTGCTAAACGGAAATTTAATAATAGTGCGAGGTGATTTCATGAGTATGCCCAACGGCCATCATTGCAGTGTAGGTAAAAAGGAATGCACTTACCGCCGCCTTGAACAGATTCTTATTTTTCAATCCAAGTCTCCTATTTTGGGTCCTCGTAGACGCATACCATGTTTAGCAGCCTGGTACAAAACTAGTTCTGTTTAAACAAGGCATTCTAAATTCTTCATTTTAGCCGAACGGGCTTAATGCATCCAAATTGGAATCAGAGTCTGGCAAACATCGTCGTCGGCACACGATGGACGTTTCATAAACCTCTTACACATTTTCTGTAATAAATATTTCCTCTCTAGTATTAACGAGGTAACTTTTAGATCACAAAAATAGCAAGATATTATCCAAAGCATCAAGTAATTCATATTTCCTCGATCGTTATTGAATATTCACCACAGTCTCACGTTAGCAACAATTAACTACGCCTGTTTACAAAAAACAACTAAAAAGACTCTAATCGAAGTGGCGCCAAGGACTGGGCGAACTAAAAGTGGAAATTTAGGCAACACGTAGCCTAGGCAGCAATACCAAACATTCAAATCCATAATATATATTCATGGTGTAAACCATGGCCCAAGAATGCGTAACAAGGGACGCGAAAGAAAAATATTGAGCAATAACAAATGGGATTGGGAGATGGTAGAGAGTTGGGGGACGAGAAACGGTGTTTTGAGTTAGTGTTACATTAAGTTTTTCTTTTTGATTGTGAGTAGCAAAATATTCTGTGAGGGGAAACGAGTGCTATAGTGTATTACAACGTATGTTGTGAAAAATAAAACGAGTATTGTGATATATTACGAAATATTCTGTAACAAATAAAATTAGTGTTGCAATGCACAAGAGTAATTTTCATTTCAATGTCGAGGAAGAATAAGTAAAAATGAAAAGAGTCTCCCTATTGAAGAATTCATCATACATTTCACAACAAACACGAGCACAACTGATACAAGTTTACTCTGGAATTTTTTATCTCGGTTCAAGACTATATTTTAAATAGTCATCAAAACCTTTGCTGGATGATAACCTTCGGTGAAGTCTAGCGTTAAATTAATTGTACTTGTTTCATAAAATAAAGTGGTATTTCACAGCGTCGAAGACTTGTCTTCAAATTAAATTTTCCTACTCCACCAAGGGAACTGAACTCATTCACTTACAAGCTATGTTCGAAGCTTGCAATGAAAACCAAAGTCTCGAGAAAGCCATGGACCTGCTTCTACTACTTTGCCCATGTCTTAGAAAAATCCGAGATAAATTTCAACTGTTATTTTCTGCGAACGAACAGGTAGTTTCTTTGGCACCCCTTTCAAAAGCTATAATGGAATCAACCTCTGGAAAGAGACGTTTCCTTGCGTCAAGCGAGCGAGAATACGACACTACTGTCAACAACTTGTCAGCCGCGTTTAAGTCTTGGAATGTTGCCAGATGAAATGACATCTCAGGTAATAAATGACATATTTAAAACGTTGGAAACTTTCGAGGAGCAAAAAATGTGTTTGCCCTGTTTCGAAGGAAGGAGAACGAGAAGGGAGCTGAGAATGATAAGCAAGAATTGGAGAAACGAAAGAACTTCCAAGATGTTTTACATAGATTTAAGGAATTTGATGGCAAAACTTGGAATGCATGCAGTTGATGTGAATTAAATGAAACAAAAATTAATTTTCTCAATAACGCACACGAGCACCATCCATTGCGTACATAATGAGAGCCCAAGTAATTCTACCTAAAATTTGAGAAATCTTATACATTACTATTCGTGGTAAGCTAAAAAAAGTGACTATTATAATGAGAAGCCTATTAATAACCATGACAGGTTTAGCTGGTTATATCATCCCAGTATACTTCTTTATTTCAACCGCAAGAACTCATACGATTCTTATCTTCGGATTGGCAAGCACCCCAACTCTCATCATGCCATCCATAAAATCTATTCTCTTTCTTCCTCTGCTTCTCTTCCAAATCCACATACTAACATACGAGCCGCCGCATGGACGTGTAGTAGGACACCAGCCGTGTGAAGATGTAAGTTTATTGGAGGTGAAATGGTGACGCATATTATGGGAGTGTATTTAATGGAGTTCACTTTTTATTGTGGTCGCAAATTGCTCGCGGAAAGAACCAGTTTTTGTAACTATGTGCTCAGCAATATATCTCTCTTAATTTACCCCTTCTGTGAGACTTAGAGATGTAGTGAGGCGTCATGATAATATTCTCTGTGCCACTCTGAAACACACCAGTTCTGAATTTCTCAAGCAAGCTAAGCCTAGCGTGTATCCTCCGAGTCTCTAGGGTCTCCCACCTTAATCCCTCAGAAAGTTGTGGAACACTATACGTTCGCCCGTAGCAGTTTTTAACCAAGCGCGCTGCTTTTCTTTGTATTTTATTATTTTTTTAATTTAATCTTTTTGATCAGGGTCCCAAGTGCTCACAGCGTATTCGAGGTGTGGCCTAACCATAGCGAAGTAGGATTTCCCATGCCCAATATTCCAGTCTATCACGGCCTTCAGCGAAACCATTTTACTAAACCTCCTTTCATTTATTCTGCCTTTTCCATATTTTGTCCGCAGATTACACTCTCCATCAAAATATCAAGATATTCGTTTTCAGTCCTCTTCTCCGTCCATTGCACATTTTCCACGCCAAACTCATATAAAACATTACCAAATTCAATAGGTACTCTTAAGTGACCAGTTTTCCACCACACAGATACCACGCATTTCAAGGCTCCATATCCGTATTTTCTAGGTTTAATTGGAGTAATTTTCTTCAAAGTTACGATGACATTTTGTTCCACCCTAGCCTTACCTAAATCCTCTTCTTCAGCTCTTTTCTATTAGACAACGATTTTTTCCCAGACTCAATTACTCACCCACGACACCAGCTAATGTGCAAATTTTCCTCCAATATATCATTTACATCCACGCAGAAGTGTTCAAGACACCTCCAGAGCGCGTGGTACGGAGCGATTCCTTGTGAAAGAAGTAGTATTAGTCTCAGAGCCAGGTCGAACCCCATATGTTCCCTGGGCTCTACGCGCAAAACAGGAATTAGTCAGGAGTAGTAAATACCACAGCTAAAGAGAAACTAGGAGAATACTACAGTGAAAATCCAAAATTGGCCAAAACTTAAACATGCAGAACACAGATTTATGTGCAAAAACCTGATTCATGCGTACTCTAGGATACTAACCCAAGCATAAAACAAAATGATGCGGGATATTTCAAGAGTGGTGAACTGTTTACAATAAGTTGTTTAACACTATCATTAAGACTATCATAACTAGTTTAGTTTAGAATTTCACTCATAAGATCAAGTGCATCTATTATGGTTCCCATCGTCAACGAAAAACATATCAAGTTGACTTTAGTATTATAAATCGTTTCATATTGTGATGTAGATGGATTGGATTTCTAATAGTATTAAGAAACACACGCATCACAATAAGGAAACTTTGAACTTGTATATGAGCTCGAGGGAAAACAGATGTTTTTACGAACTCATATACGTCTTTTCATGAGAGGATGGTGAGATTCCACGACAAGCCTCGAGTGCAACAACTCATGAATGAATGGACGCTGGAATATGATAAGAGGCCGTTGTCTTGAATAATTCGAAAACCGGTACTCAAACCGGTTTTCCTGTATACTTTTCTTGATTTCATCGAAAATGTGGCCAAAGAATTTTTGAAGAAATTGCAACGGGTCTCTTGAGATGAAATTCTACAAAGAAAATGTATGAATGTAAATGGCAAACTCTGTACGACTAAGGCATACATATGCAGCAGGCTATTATCCAAGAGCTCCATGGATAGCGGATAAACTCGGCCGGAAGGAAAATACAAGTTGCGCCATCGCGTTGTGAGTACCGTTACGATTTGCGGGGGAAAATGCAAATTCCGAAGCGAGAAGATGAAGGGTTGGAACTGAATTAAGACGAGGATAGGAGGAGGAGAGAAACAGGTCGAGGCCCATGCTTCCGCAGGCAAAAAATAATCGAGATGGACCATCAGTATGAAGGTGGGAAGAAAATATTGAGCCGTAGTAGAAAGTAAGGCGCAAATGTGTAAATAAAGTAACGATTCATGATTGCGTGGACGAGGAGAGAAGAACGAAATAGTTTTTTAATGAACTAACTCCCACAGAAGCGCTTCGAGTTCCTCTGGCATGATTTTACAAAATCAACGCGTATAAGATTTGGACACCATGATAAAAGATCTCGTTTAGGAATACGTGCCAATAAAATTAGAGAGCTATATTGTAGAACCGATAGGTATAAAATGTCATTTTTTCCGCGTACCATTCGGGACCATAACAGCTGTGATCGTCGTCATGAATAGTTCGAGTATTGACAATAGGCAGGCAGTAAATCTTTCTCATTATGTTCTCTACTCTCTTATTTATGCATGATGTAAATATTGATGTTCTTATTTATGCATGATATTTTGAATCTGTAGTAGTAGTCTTTGTATCCCTTGCATGTTGGAACGATTGAAGATAGAATGTTTCTTGGGTATTAGATTTTTAATTGGAGCTTTGCATGTGTGGTACGCGGGTTTTAATGTAATGTCGGTGTTCTACCATATCATTCATGCATGCCTGGTGCGAAAGCACCCCCTGCCAAACACCCTTTGGGTGGCTTGCAGGGTATGACGTAGATGTAGATGTAGATGTACGTGACGTTCGTTTGACTTATTTCATTCGATGATGCGCAGTTGTCATTAAACATAAGACTTGAAGGAAGACAGGATTGATCGTATGGACTTATTGTAATGTAGCCAATTAGGTGAGTTTTGCTTCATCCTTTCATTAATTGATGCAACCTATAGCTTAACACATATAAGTCGGGCAAAGGTAGATAGGAATAAAATAGCCCGGTAGTTTATCAGTGTTTTTGCATGATGAAGATACTAGTGGACTGTGGTGGACAGAAGTATTAGCAAGGTCAGCTGCGACCGAAGTAATATACCAATTTAACAAGTTCCATATACCAGTATAATCATTCATGACAGTATTATCCTTAACCAAGCACTGCAAAATTCATTCCTCTTTGAGTTTCCATTTGTGAGCAATTCCTTAATTGCTCTCTACAATATTTCTGGCTCTCCCTTGACATTTTAAATATTTTTACACCTTAAGCAAGTTAAAATTAACTCGTATATTTATTATATCAATTCGAGTTTATTTGTACTTGCTGGCCAATATTGATCGAGGACTTGACCTCCTTCTTTTACAATGTGTTTCTCTTTTAATACATCTCTGTCATATTTTATTGGACTCACGGTAGATGTTTTATGCTGCTAGTTAATTCTTTTCTACTTCATATCGTTCTCTAAGCAGCCTCAAGTCTCCATTAATATGTTCAACAATTTTCAGATACGTTGAGTTAGTATCATTGTGGAGGCAGTTAAAATAATTTGAACGTAGTAGTGACATTTGAAAGAGAGTTACGTCAGAAAAGAAGACGCTCATTGATAAGAGAGAATTAATGAAGGGATATAAGAAGGACACAGAAATTCTTTGCAAGTCGTTCAATATGGAGTGCAGTACTGTGTGTAGCAGAAGTGTGGCTCTGAGGAAAGATGATGAGAATACAATGCAGGCATTTGAGGAGCGGGTGTGGAGGAGAATGCATAGTGTAATGGACGGATAGGGTGACGCATGAGGAGGCACCATGAGGATGGCGCGCTATGTAAGAAGACTGCTGTATGAGTAAGGGTGGAAGCATGAATGAGTCATGAGTGGTGAAGGAATACTGAAGGCTGTGACATCGATGAGTCTGTTGAATACGCGGGATGACTGAAGAAATGTCTCTAAGAATGGGATGAGGAGAGTAAGGATGTATGCAGAACTGTAGAATAAAATTGTTTAAGAAGACAAGGGGCTAAGGCTTTCTGTGGTTGGCGTATCGATCCCTCCTCCTTTCTGAACTTAACGCTGCCCGGTAGATCATCAGAATTAGTTATAACGATTTTGCAATCGTTCCATCAATACCTTAGAACCAAATCAACACCCCTCTTGAACTGATTTTTTTAAATTTTAATTTACTCAATAGAAAATGATCTGATTCATTAATGACAAGAAATTGTTTTTCATGAATTCTTTTCGTAGCAAAACGAAAATCTTTCTGGCAATGATAGTTTTTCTTTATACTGGAGTGCAACTAAATAACTATTCCGAAATAGCTTACGGTTTCAGATGCCTCTGTTTCCTCAACCCGAGCTTTTCCCAGCAATACCAGGCACCATCTTCAAAAATAGTTCATCCCTTATATTAATGCCAATATGACAGCTTATTCCTATGGGAAGCATCGTCGAGGTCAGCTAGTATCGACCATGATTCCCCCAGTGGTAGCGAAAGCTCAACATCAACCTATAAAGCCACAACAGAACCCGAAAGGTTTTTCAGGACCCTTACATTGCCGTGAAAGCCTGTAATCCAAACTAAATTACCATCATAATCATTGTGATACTGTCCTTGGACAGGTTTCAACAGTACTGCCTCCACAGCATTCTGTCCTGGGCCTCTCACTTCATCTCTTCATAACTCCTTCCTTTTTTTATGTCGGTCAGCATTCCGTGCCTCCTCCTTCCTCTTCCTTTCCCCTCTATTTTCCCTTTTATAATAAATAATTGAACACTATTCCTTCTTAAAACATCCCTAATCCAATTAGTCTTCCTCTTTTTTTAATTTCTCTCTTCTTAATTACTCCTTTCTTCTCCAATCTTCCTCAGCACCTCATCATTCCCCGCTCTATCTTTCCACCCAATTCTCTTCATTCGTTGCCACAGCCAGATCTCAAAGCTTTTCAAGTACTCTTCTTCTCTCTTCTTCATGGTTCATGTTTCGCATCCGTAGAGCACAATACTCCGTATGAAGCATTTTGAAAATCTTTTTCTTAAATCCGTCCTGACATTCCTCGATGTCACCAGTCCCTTAATATTGCTAAATGCTACTTTTCCTTGCGCAATTCTACTTTTAATTTCCTCTGCAAAATATGTCGTTTAAATTCAGCTTGCGACCTAGAGTGTAACGGGTGCTTACAAGTGAAAGTCAAAAGACAAAAGAAAGAAAGCAAAGGAGATCTGCTAGGTTTGTTAAATGCCGTTATGATAATTGTATTAGTGTTACGAGTTTAATAGAAGAACTAGGATGGGAATTATTACCAGAACGCAGGTTAAAATTTAGGTTAAACCTTTTAAGTAAATTCGAAACCGATTTGTTCACAGATGACGTTAGATATATATTAAGAACCCCTGCGTATTATGCTAGGTTTGACCATATTAACAAAATTAGAGAGATAGATTGTCGTACCGATAGATTTAAAATGTCATTTTTCCCGCGTACCATAAGAGAGAACAATAGGCAACGTAGCAAAAGGGATAGGTAGGTGAAACATAGTTAGAATAGTCTGTAGTGCATGATGCATGTAATAACTACCAATAATCCCTTCCTTATTATGTAGATTTTAACCTGTACTATACCGTAGTAACTAATATTCTATTGTAATAACTACTGCAATTACTTTCAATAACTAATAATCTACTGTAGTAACTAATAAACTATGACCCTATTTTCTAGCATGTCTACATTATATATCCTACTTACATGGCAATAGTGCATGTTTGGTGATCTTCACCCCCTGCCACACACCCTCGTGGTGGCTCGCAGGGTATTACGTAGATGTAGATGTAGATGTAGATGAAAGTGCCGGGAGATGACAGCGGTCAGTTCTCAGCGCTGCGAAAGTGAGTCATCTCCTCCGCATTAACCTGAGGATTCTGTTTCGTGGTTGGGAGGCTGTTACCAGCATCAGTTACACGCCCCACCTCTTTATTCCACCCCTCCCTCTTTGATATTTGGAGCAAAGGTGACGACAGTCACGAAACCGCCCTGTAATCACATCTCGACGGACAATCATCACTAAAAAATCTAGGCCTCCGGAAATGAGTTCACCGATGGAAAAAGTTTGCGGCAGACAAGATTTGCACAACGCCACATCATGGAGGCCCGGTGGATGGAAGTTAGGGGATACAATGGAGCATTTCATTCAGTTGTTTCTAAAAATTGTTTTTAAGTAGCATACTTTAACCTGGGATGGTAAATCATTAAACCTAAAATGATGGCACAATAAACGGCATATTTTCTTTATTATTTAGGGATAGGCATATCTGTTGACTTTCCGTCACTAACCTCAAACGGCTCATAGTTTTTACGGTAACAACTTCCTTCACTTAGAGCAAATCTGGCTGTTCATGGTCTAACTTCTGTAATATGGTTGAACTATTTAAAATTTTCCAATTTTGTTGAAATTGCGGATTATTATCCGGACTAAGTAACGAATTACTGCAGTAAAACTTTTATTCTCCCGCTTTTGAATCCTTCCATGTTAATTAAACATTTACGTGATCTCTAATTTCCTGCTTGTATTTTTACTATATTTGTCTTTGTTTCTTTGTTTGAGCTACTCTGTTTATTGGTTTCAAGAGGATTGTTGAAAAAGTAAAAGGAGGATTAGAGATAGAAAGATAACGATGAGACTGCTCCCCGAAAATTGAAACTCTAATACCAATAATTTGGACGTACATTTTATTACCTTATCAATTAGTAAATTATAAAAAGTATTACCAATAATTTGGAAGTAAGTAAAAAGAAGAAAAGTAATTTGAGTGATACGAATATTTAGTAAGTTATTCGATATTATATCTTGTTTTTCAGCTGCATTTATAGAGCGACACATTAGTGGAGTGTGCCATCTACCATGAAGTCTTACTTCGCTTCCGGCATTTGAGATATCCCGGGAGTTTATCATGAAGGGTACTGTAGTCCTTATGGCGCAGAGTTCAATACGTAACACCTTATGACCAGCGATACAAATAAAGAAACGCTTTGAGCCTGATCTCCTGAGTCTTGCTCTACCATGGATTAGTTTGAGCGAAATATCATTTCATCAAGATATCAATGAATTTGGTCTCATTTTAATGAAAAATATTTTACCCTTCCAAAGATACCAAAATATCACCCCCATAAGCCCTATTTACATCACTAGCTTTATAACCAGGTTATCCCTAACCCCAGTAAAAGTTCACCGTGTAAACTTAGTAATGAAGCTCAAATGATTTCGTACTGTCTACTAATTTTATTTCCACCTCTTGCAAGACGTGTTTCGACTGACTAGCAGTCATCATCAGGCAAGACTAATACGAGACTAATACTAAGAGTATTAGTCTTGCCTGATGATGACTGCTAGTCAGTCGAAACACGTGTAGCAAGAGGTGGAAATAAAATTAGTAGACAGTACGAAATCATTTGAGCTTCATTACTCATTATGCTGTTCTACGATATCCCGCCTGAGAAAGTGGAGTTTATGTGTAAACTTAGGTTGGCGCTAACCGTAGTCAACTTTTTAAGCACGCTGGAGTTACTAGGGTTGGCCCTGGTTACCATCATATTTAATGCGTTCAAATGCAGGTTGGTTGGAATTGTAGTTAAGTGATCTAGTCCACATGTAGCTTTTACTTGAAGCGTGCAATATATTCCGAGTTTATCTTGTCATATTCCGTATCCACCCGTCAGTGCCAATTAGTTTGACATATTTAAATGCATGAGTGAATGGTAAACCGTATTTTAAGTTCAAAATTTACCTTTAAGGTCTAAGAAAGGACGGTTATGGGCAGAAATGGGAAGAAAAAGTTGTTAATTCCTCTGCATATATGGAGGCTAGGACTCGAAATGAAAGTCATTTATAAATCTTGAATGTCAAGATAACATCTTAAATTGTATTTATCTATTACAAAAGAGTGCAAACGACGTACTAACGTAATATTCTCGGAGTATCTTAATGGTTTAGTATAGCATAGTGACATGTCGGTCTACTAAGGAAATTTATCCTCTCAATTTTTATCTCTCGAAGCATAAAGTAATGTTTCGACATGAAATGATATAAATATAGTTAAACACTAATGAATGAGAAGTCAAATGGTACGAGGTATTTGCATATTCAATCATTTTTCTCGCCCATATAGTCGTGAATTTAGCCCACAGACCCGGAAAAAAATAAAAGCGACTTGCGATGTTTATTGAGCTGTGGGCTACATCATCTTCATAACTCTCTACCAGAGGCCATCAGCAACACAACTAGGATTAAGAAATGTCGTGAAGTTAGTTAAGCCGCCATATTAACTATCATTTTAATCCTAGTAATGTAAACGGGGCATTACGGAACTACTCTCCGAAATTTTTTTCGGAAAATACCAGCCCTTTTACATGGGAAATGGTAGGTGTATGCACCCCAGAGTGTCCTAATTTAAAAAATGAGGAATGTATAGCTCATAGATATCGTTAAAAAAATAACAGTATGTAGTTGGTATGTTTTATCAACTTAAAAAAAAAACAAATCATATTGTCACCGATGATATTTTTTCAGAATCTCAAAATACCTTCCGTTGAAAAGGCGTTTTAAACGTGAAGAAAATGAATCAAATTAAAGACCTAAGTAGATATTTTTATTTAATCACTAAGAATTTCAGTTGCTTGAAAGTATTTAATTGCACCATCAGTAATAGAATAGTTAATTCATTCTTCTTGCAGCTGCTAAAATAAAAATAAGGTCTTCGAATATGGTCTCCATTATGACTAGGGAACTTAACGACGCGTTCACAAATTGACTGCATTTATGACTGTCGTTGTTTTGCACATTGTTCGTAGAAAAGCTCTCCGATCTCCTCTTCTCAATTAACCAAAAGATAACAACCCTACGTCCTTTCTTGACCACGTCGCTAGCGATAGTGAAGAGCTGAACGTTTGCCCGCATCAATCCCAGCATCTGTCATTACGAGACTCATAAATTGGCTTTCATTAAAAGATTCCTTTCCGTTCTTGATCTCGATTGGTCTGTCTTCTACCCCCTACCCTATTTGTGCGTCTCGTTGTAGCAGGTGTTCGAGCCATGCACCAATTCACAAGGGGAGAGTGATGTGAAATTGATCTCGCAGGGTTGAAGTGGATGGGGATAATAACCACGGAATCCCTTTAGTCTTTCAATCAAAGTTTATTAGATCAGCTGGGGTGATCAGTCTCAGGGAAACTAGGCGGTAGTCGACAGCGTGAAGCATGACGTCAAGGAGATGAAGGCTGGTGTGGTAAGGTTCGGCATTGTAACGTAGGGGAAAGGGCAACACATGGTCTTGTGTCTTGCTTGCTAATTTGCCGCGTAGTATCAATACCACGTTACGCATGACCCTTGAATAACTCTCGAATCTCTTATACGTAGTTACAATATGGAGTAATACAAATAGTTTCATTATAATTGGTAGTTTACCAATAGTACAAAGCATGTTGGGAGTCACTTGTACATTCCAGTGCACGTTGGTGATAACTCAGTCCCTGCTTAACACCCTTGAGGTGAAGAATTCAAATGCGATATGGTACTTTTTTCACAGTTTTTTATTTCAGGTCGACCGGTTTCGTCACATAGGCGACATCATCAGGTCATCATTGGAACCTGAAATAAAAAACTGTGAAAAAATTACCATGTCGCATTTGAATTCTTTAGAATGGATTTTCACAAAGTTAAGCCAGAATTAATCGAGTTAACCCTTGAGGTGGCTTGCAGGGTAATACCTAGACGGTAGGCAACGCTTACAACATAATTTTACTTAACTTTAGAGGGCAAGAATGTGTCAGCAGTGGGTTACAAGACAATGTTTTTGATCCAAAAACATTATCGTCTAATTTCACGAATAACGCTGGATGCCCATCGAAGAAGCCAATATGAATAATCTGCATTTTGAGAGAATGTTCTTACATACGAATGACAGATTGAGCATTTAGAAGATGACAACGTAGGTTTGCCATTTTGGGAACACTGGTGATAATTTATAGAGTCCGCCGTGCAAATTTCGACTCAAAATGAAG
Organism: Ceriagrion tenellum; assembly: GCA_963169105.1. Taxonomy (NCBI): domain Eukaryota; kingdom Metazoa; phylum Arthropoda; class Insecta; order Odonata; family Coenagrionidae; genus Ceriagrion; species Ceriagrion tenellum. The sequence continues at coordinate 108,952,236 of OY720639.1, forward strand.
CTGTAATAAAGAACTAATTCATCATATATAGTATTTACCAGAAAGCGATATCAATTGGATGAATAAAACGTTAGCACCCTCACTTAATGGTCGCGGATTCAAGTCTCGCCAGTGACTGCGCTGCTTATTGATGCTCAGGCTCACCTGAAAAGAGAAGTGGAAATGTTTATATCGGTAACTACAAAGAGGATTTAATCATTACTAATTTTATGTGTTATATTATACATTGATATTTTGAAGCGGATTTTGACGAGTTGAAATGAAACCAAAAATACTTCCATACCGGGAACGAAACTCTGTTTTTATTCCTTCATGTCAATCACCGTTTCATATTGAGCCATAATAAGATGCAGTCCGCAAAGAATGTTGATCAATAAATTTAATCGTACTAAATGCTGCATGCCATTCTCACCAATACTCCCTTAATAGGCCAAACTATCAGTTATAAAATAGAAGTTGAATGGTATCCTAGGTTGTTTGAGCACGAAAACGCCTCCTAAGCTACTGTGTAGACAAGAGGGCAGGAATAGAGGTCGCATAAACCGCCTAAATTAGCTCTTAGGGAAAAAATATTTCAAAGGCTAACAAACCTGAACGGCTGCTGATAAGATTCCGGTCAAAAAAATTAGTTTTTATAACGAGCTTTATATTTTTTTATTATATACTTTTTAAGTGCCCGTGAATGTAACGGGTCCCTTGTCTACTGATTATTTGGTCCTGCACCTCCTCGGGTAAAATATTTTACCGTTAATTGCATTAACTACCTGGAAATATTAACTTTGTAACTTCAACGTCTTGGTGGATATTATAAAATTGTAAACCAAATGATACCAATGCGAAGAAAAAGACGAACGATCTACATGGGATTATCCTCTGATATGTATTTGAATCAGTCTCGGTGACAAATTTTAAGGCTTAAATCCGTTTTCTGGGGCCTCAGATTAGAGCCCATTCTCACTTCTAGATTCCTCTTGCTATGTCCACCATTATATTTGTTCTCCCGTTTTCAACACAGTATGAAGAGGTCTATGGAATTATACACAATATATAATAATTGTTTTAAAACTGTTTAAGATCATTCATTACTATTTTCGTTTTCCCAGTGAAAGACTGAAGCTATTGGGAATAGGGGCATGTTCGCACAATTAGGATATCTTGGCAACAAAGACAGCAAGTGGGTTGATACAAAGTGTCTGGCGTCAACCATTCACCTTCATTGAAAACACTGCCACTAAGTTGCTTGTCTTCATTTGGACAATGGCATTAAATGTTTTTGAGCCAGCCAGTAATATTTTTTAAATCTTATTCCCTTGTTTACCTACAGTTTACAAGCTTAATTAGATGTGCAATGTGGTAAAGATTTGCTGAGGAATCATTTGGCTGCAATATGATATGTTCAAATTTATTACGGATTTAAAATAGTCCACTGTAGGTAAGGTTATATAAAAAACATGGTGACGGGGCTAGTTTGCACAGTTCGTTAGGTGAACCAGTCATACACTATGGTATAAACCCTATTCCTTCTTACAAATTAAAATTTAGGTGGAAAGTCAATTGAGAAAGGTTTTTGAGTCATAAAATATGAGCTTGTTCGTATAATATTATGTTGGGCCTCAATTTCTCCTTTTATACCAAGCGATGGTGAAGAAAATCGGAGATTTTTTAACGATAAGAGGACCCATACTTATATAGAAAACAAAAGTTAGAACATATACGCCTATTGCTATTTTATTGGTTCATCCATTTGAAAAATTCGTAATTATAAAGCTAGATATATTTCTCAGCCTACTCTAGGAGACATCCACCCTTCCAGAAAGCACAACCAAGAAAATGTCAAAAAAATGAGAAAGAAGCAAAAGTCGCTAACTATGACAAAACCTCCTGAAAATACCGTTTTGGAAGAATAAATAAGGGCTGAAAAAAAGAGAACAACTATAACCTGTCTGGAGCTCAATAATAATTCATAACCAGGAGTAAATTGGATTATATCCATGTAATGGAAATCAGTGGGATCACAAATTTTGCATTTAAGGAAACGTATTATTCTATCATTGAACTAACAGTAACTATAGCGATGATGATGATGATGGAGGTGATACATTTTGACTTCTTTCAAAGTATGTTAGGCTAACAAGTGACCATGGTAAACGTTTTCTTTATTGAACCTAAGAGTTTTTACTTTGTATATATGCCTTGCCTCTGTGCCAATTAGCCTTGCATAGGGTGCATTTGTAACACGTGTATTGTTTCAGGAAATATTTTTCAAAACTTTATTTATAATGATTTTCTACCAAATTTTTCTATTTATTTTTGGTAAATAGTGCTTCAGTAAGCTAGAGTAATCTATTCATCGAAAATTTCACAATTAAAAATAGAAAACTAAAAAAAACAAAAGCATGCCCTATGATAATCCCTTATAGCCTCAGTCTTCCCTATTCTGCTTAATCAAACAATCCACAATTGTAATGTAAATAAACAATAAATGAAACTTAAATTGAAATGCATTGTGTTTGCTTGTGAGCTTTTACTGATTGTGTTATTTCAAAGCGTTATGTTTCCCCGGTGTCTACGATAGAAAAAATTATAAAAAAATTATCCACGTAATTGCCCCGGACGATAAAGGATTACGGTATAATTTATCATAAAATGTGATACTTGCTGGGGTATTCAGCAAAAGCAATCCGAAATAATCCACATTTGGGCCCCGAAATTGCGGGCGAGTGCAGCAAATTCGCTGAAATTCAACTGAGCGATTAAATGAAGAGGTTTTTCCATGATGACTTAATATATTTGGAGCCGGGAGATTCGATGATTATATCTCTGCCATGATCACTTCTCATTTTCCGCGTACCAGGAATCACTCATAAAAACATTCTCATTCATTACGAAAAAAAAGAACAAATACATCCCATATTGATTTCCTACTCTAACGTAACTACGAACTGGTGAGTCAAAAACCTTAATAAATATTCATGCGTCACATGGCCCGATACAGATTAAACTCCCATCACACAATAATTGAAAGAGATTTCGACGGGATTAAAGCATGAAATTTCCGCCAAACAATAAAGTGATGTGTAATTAGATGGGAAGTGTCGTGACAGGTTACGCGATCGCCTCCAATGACGGAATTCTCATCTCTCGATCCGCAAAACGCGGAAATTCATTATATTTTGCTATTCGATTTTCTAAAAATAATATAAGCCTACACATATTTTTTTTAGTTCCGCGGATGATTTCAGAGTCTTTATGAAGAAGTAAGAAGGTTCGCGGATAAGAAAGTTAAAGAGAAATTATACGCTTTTATGTCCTGTCCACTTCTCTAATATTCTGGTAGTATTTTTGCACATTAACATTTTCTTTGAGAGGTAAATAAAAAACAAAGGAAAGGCGCTACCTTCGCTACAAGAAACAGAAAGTGTAATACAACAAATAAGGAGGAGCAGAATCCATATTAAAAGATGCTACGTACTTTTCCACAACTGCTTATTGTCTACAACGCGTTTTGCAGCTTGCTGCATCGTCAAGTACACTTGTTTACATTAGATTTATTTATTGATTGTTGTGATAGTAACCCCAAACTAGGCGCCTCGCAGGGTATAATGTAGATGTAGATAGCTGAATCCACACTGCACATCTAGGACAGATAGAAGGGAAAACATAGGGGACATACACTGCAGAATTGATAGGTCTTTTTCTCGCACTCTCGGTAATATTATGAAGGTGGTTGGAAGGCTAATCGTGATTCATTTCATGAATATTTTAATAACTTTTCATGAAAGCCGAAGTAAAATTCATGGACCGCATCTCACTCAAGTGAACCTATCTTTTATGTAGATACTAACCATGTGACCCTATTATCTAGCATGCCTTCATTAAATATCCTAGTTGCATGTCAATAGTGCATGTTTGGTGATCTTCACCCCTGCCACACACCCTCGTGGTGGCTCGCAGGGTAGTACGTAGATGTAGATGTAGATGTAGATATCTATGAGGTGGAAATCACCATATATGTAGTCAGGTAAATGATGCAAATTTAAAATGTTTGCCTTCATTACAGTGTTGTCATAACTTGGATTTATGGCGCGCAATTCGGAATGTAAGCAAAAATAGTGCGTGAATTCGTGATTTTAACTCTGCACGACCTTTGAAATTATTTAGCCACCATCATAATAATTGTATACGTATAATTCCGCGTTTTGGAGAAAAGATGCACATATTTCATCGAGTTTATTTTTAAATATATGTCAATTGCTATTTGGCTACGGGTTAAAATACCATTAAGTGACAAGGAACAAATTCCGCAACTTGCAATATTTTAACTCGTATTTATATATGTTATTAATGTATACCTCTGAGCTTAATTTCACGAAAATTTGTTCATAAATGAAAATCGCTCCAACCATATTTCAAAAAAACATGACGCTTACACAAGACACATCGCAAACAAACAATTTACTCTTGTCCTCTCCTTTCCATTGTCGCCATCCTCTTAACGGCTGGTGTCCAGAAACCCCCTGCCACACCCCTCTGCAGTGGTCACCATGGCATCATGTAAATGTGGATGAACGCTTTGATAACACGGATTTCTTTTTTGGACTTTTTACAGGATAAAAAAGAAGGCTACCGACTTTACTCTGTAGAATTAAGTATTACCAATTATTTTTCTTGTTAAGTTCCTGTATCAGGTAAATAGTTTTCTAATTATATACATGCCGTCTTTGTGCATGCATTGAATTACGCGTTAGTGGAGTCACCTGTATGCACTAAAGTTATAATTATTATTATTAATTAGGAACGTGACCTTGTTCCATGAGGATTCTTGGATTATAATGTAAATCGGTAAGGAAGCTATGATTATTATCCCAGCCACAGTGAATACTGAGACCTAGTTAAACAAAAAGCGATCAATTTTTTAAAGCGATAGATCCAAGCACGGAAGTCGATTCTGCTGGTTTGAACAAGTTAAACCCATCGATGCAAGAAGAAAAAGAGTTTTGATAGTTTTCACCTTCAATATTTCTCTCTCCGGACGTATCCAGGCCGGTAAAGAAATAGCTTTAAAATATTCTGTTAACAAATAATAACTTTATTTTCTGGAAATTAAATTTCCCGCTGAGCAACTACCGTATAACCTCCTACGTGTACCTCAAAAAGTAAATTCAACGCAAACTACGGAGTGTTAATGGTAATACTTTAATAAAACTAAAGATGTACTTATTTTTATATCGAACGTAGGTAACTTTATATTTTCTATTACACATAAAGCTACAACTGGCTTCACACTCACTCATTGAAGCATAGTATCATATTTTGAGCACTTTCACCTGGCCTGCGAGCTTGATACTAGGTAGTGTAAGTGAAAAGTCTTCAATCTTTTACGGGAAAGATTTTAAAAGATTAATTATACACGTATTAAATTTAGCGTTTCGGGCGATATCTTGTGGAAATGGAGTACAGATGCCATGTTCTCACAATAAAAGTTTTTTTCATTTTCCCCAGAAATTTTATTTCACCGACTAAGGTTTCGACATGAACTATGAAACATGATGAACTATGAATAAATACCTCGAAAATGACATGGTTCATGTCGAAACCTTGGTTGGTGAAATATAATTTCTGTGGAAAGTGAGCAAAAACTTTTATTGTGAGAACATAGCACTAACACACGTCTTCCTCGAACCACACAATGTTTCTCTTGCTATGCAAAATTCATTTTAATTTATCATTATTAGTAAACAAAGTACCACATGGTAGAGGTAACTACTTTCAATCTCATTGCTCCTTCAAAGTTAACTTTAAAAACTGAATTATTGCAGTCAGTTTATATATTTGTCAGTTAATGTAGGTTTCTTTCAGACGTTAAGATTATTTTTGTGACCAGAATTTCTGCTAAATGACGGAATTAAATATGCAGGCTACCTGTCTCGTGTACTTAAAGCACCAAGTTCTATTAATTGTATTGATTTTATTAACTCCTGTATATAACGTATCAAATGTGTGGTGGAATTGTGCGAAGGTTTTAATAGTGTAACATTAATTCTTGCTTAATCAATATTGGTGCGATATAAAAGTAAAATTGTCCCCCTGCCAATGAAAAAAGGCCAACAGATTCATTAAAGGATTAATAACCACAGTCCAATGAGGGTAGGCTTTCGTGATGCAATGGGCCTAAATCAAACTGCAATTTTAAGGTCTTTCTGTGCTTGAAAATCTCATAAACCAAAGGTGATAGAGTTATTTTGTAAACGTATTCAAAGTCTGCGTTGAAAAACTTGTAGAATATAACTATGACGCCTAGAAATACTATTTTTTGTAGAACCTGTTTCTTATATTTCAAATTATTGCGCTCAAAATTATAATATGGTTGAGTTTTAATAAATTTGTTGATAGTTGCCAAGTTAATACAGGTTATGGAATTAATAGTTTTTTCTAGATTGCAAAGATGTATTCAATGCATTTTTTAACGCAGACTTTGAATTCTTTTGCAGAATGATTCCGATCAGTGCAATGTTTTCGCTCGATATTTGCAGCGGGATTTATTATTTTACGTAATAACAATTACGCAGGTCTGTAAAGTTTAAGTACTCAATAGCTTTTTTGTTGCGAAGAGCCATTTCTGATGCAACTTTGTGCGCTAAATCCGAATATGCTCACAAAAAGTGACTATCACGTCAGGTGTTTGCAATATTCTAACTTTAAAGGGTGAAAATTGGAATTTTGAGACCATTTTGAGCTTAAATATTTATTAAACAAAAGGTAATTGAGGAATTCTGCTAAAGGATTCAAAGACTGCGTTGAAAAGTGTGTAGAATACAACTGAACACTAGAAAAGGTATTGTTCCCATAACCTGTGTCAAATAATGAGAATAATGAGTATCTTCACTGTAGTACTTTTGCATGTCATCTGTATTTACATGTTGTGTTGCTTGGCAACTATCAACAACTTTATTATAATTCAACGTTGCTATCATCTTTAGTGCACAAACTTTGAAACTAAGGTACAAGTTATGGAAATAATAGCTTCACTATTATTCATATTTGTATTCTATACACTTTTGAACGCAGACTTTGAATCCGTTAGCAGAATTTCTCAATCACCTTTGATTTAAGGTATATTCAAGCTCAAAGAGACGTAAAAATGACCCATTTGATTGAGTCTGGCCAAGATAGCGCTGTTTAAATACATTGATTTGGCTTAAGGTGGCTCAGGGTGGCCTATATAAGTCTAGAAAACATCTATAATAGACATTTTTATTTATTCATTTAAAAAATCCTTGAAGGTTAGAATATGTCAAAATCCTGACGTGATAGCCAATTTTTGTGAGTATATTCGGATTCAGCGCACAAAATTACATAGGAAAGGGCTCTTCGCATCAGAAAAGCATTCGAGACCCTAAATATTGTTGGCCTATGTAATGGATCTCAGGATTCATAGCTGTACATTCATGATTATTTTCCTCACTTGTCAACCGCTGGATTGTACCATACTCTCCGATCCTGATTAATATACTCAACTCACTTATCAAAGTTGAATAGCGCAACTCAATTAAGTCAACGAATGCAAATATATGTAAGCACAAAAGGGAAGCGATCAAGCTGTTAAATCACTCAGAAGACGGCTCAAGAGAACCGGAGGGATGAGGTGACCATCTATGAACCTGGGTGCTATTTAAGTAGTAATGAGTCTGCGTGGTCCATTTTTGGCTTTCCCGTGCATGAAAGAGGACCAATATTTACTCATCTCTACGTGCACCAGGAAAACGGTCAGCGTGTCTACAACAACGAACGTTACGTACAAGATAGGTTACAAACTCCTCAAATGACCACGCTGACAGCATTCTTCAGGCTTTGTGGCTTTCTCATAAAATTAATTGAATGTATTTCACACCCGTTAAACTTCAACGGGTACCTTCCGCTAGTTATGACATTAAAATTAATGGGGATAACTGGAGGATGCACAAGATGGGGGAATCACAACGTGGTTGGTTTTTAAGATGGAAGCTTTGCCGATTTCAATCCAAAACAGCCACGGGCACCGATCCATGACCTTCCAAAATTTCTGGTCTAAGTTCCCCGATGAACAGCGCACACATGCACCGACTCGACGAGCGCGCGAATGAAAGTCAACAATTCATCTTCAACCGAGTGGACTTCGAGGAGATGGTCGAGAAAAGAAATAAACGGCCGAGTGGAGGAGGAGGAGGTAAACAAACAGTTCGCGGGCAGAGAGGAGCAGCAAACCAATTGTGTGTTTGCTCACCGGTTGAGCTGGTTGACGAGGAGGCTGTGGTGTGGGATGGGGGGGAGGAGTGCGAGGCGGGGCGGATGGCGCTGCTTTAGAGACCTGCTTTTTTTTTCTTTAAGGAAAAGGAACGGCGGCTGCAGAAGAGGATTTGGTAAAGGAGGAGATTGGGACGCGTGAGGTGATGAAGAGGAGGTACGTCCGGCCTGGTCGACGCCAAGGGTTGCCAACTTCCCCACAGCCCACGCATTTGTGCAATTATTTGGGAGACTCCCGCACAATGTTACCAACCCATGATAGGACTCATCCGTTCACTTCTGGTAAAAAATCAATATTATATTCATCGGTGAAAACTGATAGAAATCACTAGTTCTTTCGCCTAATGGGAATGCATTTAGTAAATATTTTCAACAGATATTATCAGTTTTAGATCTTAAACACGAGAAAAGCGTCCGCACTATTGTTTTTTCGCAGCTTTTTAAGTATACCATTAGTGGAAATAGAGACAAATTACCTATTATAACTATATTCGTCGATGATTTCATGTTCTTTCTTCCATTTTTATTCAAAAACACACTCTTAATGAATTTCTACGGATCAAAACAGTAAGAGAATTCCAAAAATGTTCAATTATTAAAATTTCGGTTAAATGCACAAAAAAGTGGATTCCCTCTCTCACATTCTCTTGAGGTGTTGTAAGTGCGGACAGAAACTGGGAATTCCATCATAATGCCATTATAGTAAGGATTCAATAGACGAACAAAAAATAGTAATATTTCGCTTAGAGTGATGATACTGCAGTGTAATCACTTTTTAAACGTAACAAAAGACACTGTCACCAGTTATGACGACAAAAAAAATTAAGTAGGTAAGTAAGTGGGTTTCTTACCTGGCGATTAACTTTATATTTTACCATTAAAGGCTTGAAAAAGTAGCTGCATTTAGCAAACAAGCTGCTGGCTCGGAAAGACTGCTCCCGTCCTTTGGATTGAGACGCAGTTGGTAGTGTGAGAAAGATTAGTTAATGCGTAAACCTGGATTGCCTGTATATCAACCCATTTAATCGAACGGGAGAACATTATAAAACAAAAATAATACTACAATAGAGTCTGGCCAAGATTATATCCCTGTTAAAATTCCCTGATTTGGCTTAAGGTGGCTCTGGGTTGACTACTTAAGTCTAGAAAGCTTCTATAATAGACATTTTTATTTATTGATTTAAAAAATCCTCATTTTGCTCATTAAATTGGTTACCTATCGATAACCAAAATTAAGGCACCAAATATGTTGTTATACCACTATTATCTTTTAATGACCCCATTTTTCCAGCAATAGAAACCAACTGCAGTGCCATCTACATGGAACTACCGCATTTTGATTTTAAATACGCCAGTAATTTCCTAATAGCCCTAAAAAATGGGAGGTTAGATGGCAATGTTTTATTTAAATTCACTTTTCCAAAAATGTTTGCTTCATATTAACAGTTTTAATTTAAGGCTTGTATATCCTTTCTCGATCAAATGAAAGTTTTTCTGCCGTAATCTTAGTGATCTCCATTAAAGCCCATGTTAAAATGTCAACATTAAAGGATGAATTACAGTAAAACTAGTTACTAGTTTAGGAACCCCATTTGTTTTCATCTCAGTTTGTTGAACGCATTGCAAATATGCTATATTCATGTTCACAGAACATCTGGCATAAGTTACCCAAAGGCCAAAACTACCTTTAAAGGAAACGAAAAATAAAAAATTATTCAACGACAATGTGATTTGAAGGAAGACCACCATCGTGGATTCTTTGGTCACGTGATTCCGTTCCCAAAATGGCATAGTTCATGTTTACAAACTGGCTACATTTCTTTCAAATGCGCTACTATCTTGGACAAAAACAAGGCTTTTAAATTATCTCTTTGCCTCAGAATATTTGTAAAACTTCCTTTGGAATAACGATAATGTAGCATTATATGACGGAAGGTATTAACATATTATTTAAAAAACATAAAGTAGCATTCTCATTTCGTCCGTTTAAATGAAGAATTAACTTGAGTCAAATTAAAAAGTTTCTATCTTTAGTGATCATGGCTACACTGCTACCAATAAAACATACATGTAGGTATTGTTCAATTCATAAAATTATAAGCAGCATTAACCCGTTGCACTCGTGACGCGATGCTGGGAGTACGGAGTTGATAGACCGATTAGTTTTGATGATACCCTAACAATGCGGCCAAACCTTCTTTCAGAGTTGTAGTAAGTCGGATCTTATTTTTTAAATATTAGTCTCACTTAGTCAATACAGCGCCCTGAAAGAACATTTGAACTTCATTCTTCGCGCACTAGTTCTCAACGAGTGGTTTTTTGAGATAGGCCAGGGTTGGGAAAAGTCATTTAAATAATATATGTAAGGACGACATCGTGACACAAATGGAGAAGATCAAAATAACTGAACAGATTTATTATCAAGAAGTAAAAGGTGTAAGAGAGGGGTAGACAGAGAAAATAATGGGTGATCGTGGTGAGAAATACCTACTCTTCTAAGAGAGAAAGAACATTGCTAATATTAAGCAGCATTGTGAAGCAGCTCACGGGAGTAATTAAAGCAAAATATACAACGTAAGGATAGAGCAGTATGGTGGAATTTATTAAGCGAAGTCGGATCTTAAGATATAATACCGTGAATTTTAGTTTTTTGACAGTAGTTTTGTCTAAGATTTCCCCGGCGGGCAGGAATTGGTTCCATTTCTTCCTCCGGCATTCAGCCACGTCGTAATTTTTCGGACGTTTCTCCTCCTATCATGGAAGCGTCTTCAGGTGAAAGATGTCAGCGCTCATTCTGGTCGGCCAGTAAATTCACAGAAATAGATGCTATATTTAAGATACCAAATGCTTCTACTGTGTTCTGAGCAACCTCCATTGTAATATTTTACTATTTTCATGATAAGAGTTTATATAATTGCAAAGGAAGTATTGAATGGAATCAACATAATAATGTAATACTAATAAAAATACTTATAGAGCACAGTCAGGCTCTTTCTGATTGGGTATATATATATATATATATATATATATATATATATATATATATATATATATATATATATATATATATATATATATATATATATATATATAAATCTTCGTCACAGGGTGACACTAAACATAAAACATAAAAAAGCAAACTCACGAGTTTAAAATTTTCGGTGGGTCGCCCGCACCTTCGTCAGTGGTAGAATGAGGATTGAGGAGGAAGAATCGTATAGGAGGGGCGGTGAGGGGAAGGAGCAGGTAGGAGGGGGGGGAAGGGCGGGGAGGGAAGGAGCCAAAGACCTATTCGGGAGAAAGAAACAATGTAGCGAAAAGTGGGGGATAAAATTAATGGGAACGGTTGAGGCCAGGTGGACAGAGGGCGTTAAAAAATCTGATGCAACATTGTTCTAATGTCTTCAGACTAATGATAGTGGCTGTGGGCGGGAGGGAAGCCAGAATGGCTACATTGTAGCAGTCATCAAATTTTACATTGTGGGAGGCAGCATGTGTGGGGACAGAGAAAGAGAAGTTGGTTGAAGAGGGATTGCAAGAAGCACGGTGATTATTAATTCTAATATTGAGGGGGGTACTACAGAGCCCAATGTAAAAAGCTGTACATAATTTGCAAATAAGGATATAGACTATATTTGTTGTGGCACAGGAAGGGGAGGTAACAGAAGGAAGATAACGATTAACGAATTTTTTGGGTAATCGGTCTGTAATTAGAATTAAACACGTTTTGCACCTAGGCCGGTTACAACGGGTGGCTGGAGCTTTAGAAATATTAAAAGATTTATGGAGGGGGTTAGTGGCTCTAAATATAGCAGACAGGTTTAGTGTCACCCTGTGACGAAGATTTATATTGTTTGCCACGTTCGTGGAATCTTCGCAAGAACTTTATATATATATATATATATATATATATATATATATATATATATATATATATATATATATATATATATATATATATATATATATATATATAAAATCATTCACTCAGACCGCACAGCGGCAAATACTCACATAAATATTTATACAGAAAGGTAGAAAGAAAGTGGATAGGAACACATAAAATGAACGAACACACACACACACATATATATATATATATATATATATATATATATATATATATATATATGGTGCAGTCGGTCGCTTCTGATTGACTGCCCGTTTTTGCGCCAAAAATACTTAAGGCGACATATTTCATTTTGCTCCCTCCGATGTGCATTAAAACTCTCTTCCAGGTGGTCGCAAGGTAGCTCACTGACTGTGCCTACATCAACTGGGAACGGCGAGATGAGTATGTATATATGTAATCCACCAAATGGGAAATGTACTTATAAGCAGGAAATAATGTTTTTCAATTCTTGTCATGACCAACAGATGAAATTATTTTTTCACATATTGAATGACGAAGGCACGTTAAAGGCAGGTTATTATCAGGAAGTAAAGGGTGTAAGAGAGACATGTAAACCGAGAAACTAATGGGTGATCGCGGTGGGAAATACCAACTCTTAAGAGAAGGAACATTGGGAATATTAAGAAAATGAGGACGCCCTTGAAGCAGCACACGAGATTAACTGGAGCAAAAGATGTCACGTAAGGATATAACTGGTCTCTCCACTACTATCTCCAGGCATCTGACGGAACATACTGCTATTTATGTATGTATTCTAGCATAAGGAAAATTTTTTGAAGCAGAAATAAACGTTTTTTTAAATAGTATCATGACTGATAGATGTAATTATTTAGCCCAGGCTCAAATTGTCCTTATTCAGGCGAAATCTTTTATACATTGGGCCAAAAGCGTACAATTTACTACGTTCTACCTGCAAAAATGCATCACACCCAACCTCAGTTTTAAAAAATGTAAGATATTGGCTATTTAACTATCCAAATATTGAAGACTAAATATTGCTAAAGAATTATTTTTAAAATTTTGGAATATTTTTTTATGTTAAATAACAATGTATGGCCATCAATTAATTTACTTTTTTGATGGTAACCTGAATACAGATTCTCCTTCTAGGTCACCTAAAGCTCCCTATCTTCTTGATTGTATTTTACGTGTACTGTTTGGGAGTAATAATTCATTTTATTTATTCATATATTTAAGAAGGAATGTAAAGCTATTACAAGTGTGAAATCGAAGCATACAATCGAAGGAAACAAAGGAAGGTAATGGAGGATCTACTATAATCTCCAGGCATCTCTCTGAAATCCTGTCATTGCAACGTACAACTACCAAATTTAAGGTAGTTTGAGCGAAATATCATTTTACTTGGAAATCAACGAATTTGGTCACATTTTAAAAATAAATATCTCACCCTTCTAATGACATTAAAAATTTAACCCCTTACCATATTACTTTCGGAGATATTTGCAAAAAAAATATCAGCCCTTTTACATGGGAAATGGTACGTGTATGCACTTCAGAGAGACATAATTTACAAAATGAGATATTTCTAACACTTAGATGTCGTAAAAATTATAACAGCGTGGAGTTTGTATATTTTCTCAATTATATTTAAAAATAAATCATATTGTTACCGCAGTAGATTCTTGGGTATCACAAAAAACCTTCCGTTTTGAAGGAGTTTCAAACGCAACACGCAAAAAAAATAGTCAAGTTAAAGAATTATTTAGATATTTTCATTTAATTAATTACAATTTCTGTCATATAAAGCTATATTATTGAGCCATTAATAATAGAGTACTTAACTGATGTGTCCTACCGCTGGTAAAATTAAAACGAATATTTTCCAATATGGTCTCTATTATGACTAGGGAACTATCTCGCTCGGACTACCTTGAGTTTTATGCAGTTGGCAAGCCTAGTCTGGATGGAGGGAACGAATGAGAGAGAAATGGGGGTGAAATCCAGAGAAGTGTGAAGGGAGGGATGGGGAAAGGGAGGGAGGTTGGACAGTGAAGTTTTTTGAGGAGCCGCGGGGAGTATAGCGAAGTGGACAAGTTCCGCTGACGGCTGTTGGCAGAGGCAGAAGAAGAACGCTCGCCACCAAATGATTCATTTTCGGAGCGAAAAAAGCGTAGAGAGAGAACCAGAGAGAGAGAGAGAGAGATATGGGGAGGCAAGAATTGCGCTGCGAAAAGTCGACAGTGTGTTTTTTTATGATTATTCAGGAGACACGGCTTCGGGCATTCATTTTTTTTGGATCCTCTCCCTCTCCTCTCCGAGTCTTTCTCCTTACGAAAAACCCCTTATATATATTCTCTGCCGTTCCTACTTCTCTCTCTCTCTACCCTTTATTCTCTTACCACCACTCCAAAACCTTTCTCTCTCCCACACTTTTCTCCTCGCGATTCGAATGCTCCTCCATCTGGTGGCAGGCCCTGGCGGTGAATTACGGGTACATTCGGTCGGCCTTCAGCGACTCAGAAATGAGTCTCCCTCGTTAGTTTCAATTTCATTCTTTTTTTTATTCATTATCGTCATCATCATATCCTTTTTTCCAAATAGATTTTCCTTCTTCTTTTGCTCCTCCCGTTCTCCCATTCGTTTCACGGAGTAATTTTCCCTCGCCTTTGAAAAAAAACGAGTCACATAAATGTTCTCCAAACTTGATTTCGTCTTTATTTCTAGCGTTTTGGGATACACTAATGTTGGGAGGAGGTTCCCAGTAAATGATTGTTTTTTTATGCAAAAAGTCCTCGCAAAATGATACTTCTTCTTCTCCCTTGGCTTTTCTTCTCTTTTCTCACATAAGACGCTGAACGTTTTAATGATTGCATTTAGTTTTGAAAAGAAGTTACGAATGATGTTAGAATTAAAGATCTGCCGAGATAATTTTTGATACGTTCCATGATCAGGGAGAAAAGATTTTTGCTACAACGCAGAATAGCTATGATTATGCGAAATATTTTGCACCCTTACCTTGAAAATTCAATCAAAATATGGTAAACTTATGCCGCATTTAATTTTAAAATGTCTCTTTTCAAACTATCTTGGTAACATTGGTCGAGCCATAAGACTTATTACCAAGGCATTAGTTTCGTTTACTGCACAAAACTGTAATAATAACGCTATAAGTAATGCTTTAAGGCAGATTGAAGTACTATAATAATACTGCTGATTAATAATACTATGGTCAGTTGAGAGGTTTTCAACTGGTATTGAATGAAATCGACATGATAAAGTAATAACAATCAAAATTACACCACTTCATGTCGCACAAATCATCAAAATAATGGAGCAAAGCATATATGTTGAAAATTGTTAGAGTCGCTTATCTTTTGTGATGTCCATACATTTTGCCGACTTCAATACTTAGACAATATTATTTCATGAGGTCGATAATACCAGCAAGCAAGAATAGTTTGCCAAAACAACGTTAAACATTGTATAACATATTTATCGGCATACAAAACCATAGGAATATCATAAAGAATATTTTAGCTACTTTTGAATAAGGAACAGGTTACAGAGGATATTTTAAATTTAGGGAACACAAATTCGTGCTATGTCTAAATATTTTATATCGCGAATTTCATTTTCAAGTAAAACGATGCAAGGTTCCAAAAGGTTTTTCATCGCTTCGCTCAATACAAAGAAATGTTTTTATGTGAAAAGTACAAAACTCTCTTTTAAATCTATTACTCGCGTGGAAGAGCGTTTAAAAGCTAAATTATCGCTAAAGGAAAACATTGACTATTTCAAGCATGAATATATTCAGGATTTCAAGATCGTATTTTTACATGAAAACCGGACACTATATTTTGAGGATGCATAAGTTACTCTTACTCCCTGGGCCATTTATACACAATCTGATATTTATCCGCACCAACATATCTCCTCCATCTATTTCGGCCCATTACATCCTCTTCCACAGCACCATCCCTTTCCAAATCTATCTTTACTTGGTTTCACTATCTCTGGCGTGATCTTCCCCGGGATCGTCTTCCATCTGGATTTCCTCTCAAAACATCCTTCATCACACACCCGTCCTCTTTCCTTAACAAATGTCCTGCCCATCTCATTCCTCTGCATTTAATCTAACTTATGATTTCGGTATTCTTGTAAATGTCCCTGATTTCCTTTTTGTATTGAGAATGCATTAACCGTGTATAAATATCACTTCCACGGCCTAAGGAAACGGAGGGCAATAAACTTGGTGAGTAACTTCCACGTCTTGAATATCTCTCTCCTACGACAATGTTACTGCCAGACTTCAATCCCTTCTGCTTCGTCCCTCTGTATTCAAACGTCATTCACTATCTAATGAGACGGAAAATCGGATTGTTTTCAAAAATTAGACAAAGCGTACCCACCGATTCATGTCTATCTCTACACTATTTCTAACTAGATTGACAGGACATGACTGAACATCTACCGGTTATATGATGGTGGAAATAAAATGAAAGGAGTTGAATAAAATCAGATAACGTATATTAGAGAGGTAGCTCATCATTTGGAACGTAATTTTGCGAGCAATTACTTTGGAGTTCCTACCTAACCTTAGCTAACTTGGATCTTGCATATCACATTGCACCAATTACGAACGGCAAAAACACAGGCCTGTATTTTAATTTGCATTAGTATGTATTCTAAAATTGATGATCTTCAAATTGGATACCAGGTGCTGTTCATGTGAAAATAAAATTTGTCGTTTCACTAACAAGAAATTCAACGTTACTTTACTTAAAATCTATTATAAATTTGAAATACCAGCACACTCGCAAGTGATTTAGAAAGCTATGTTAGTGACTTATGCGCAGATACATAAGTTCACTAGAGGAAGATATACCACATTTAAATTTTAATGTTAAGGAATTTATTTTAACGGCTTTGAATGATTTGATATCCTCAGTCCTAACATATTATTACCACGAAAAAAAGAGCATACGGAGGATATTCATCGGCGCAAAATACGAAACCAAACGATTGGGTTTTCTCATCAACAGTGCTGACATATGTTTTTGATATCTCGTGTTTCCTGTAGGCAATGAACTCTGTAATAAGAGAGTAATTGGCAGCTTGAAAAGGAACTAGTTGGACTAATGTCAGTGAGAGACATTAATATATCGCATATATAAGAGCATTAGAAATTTAGAGGGATCAAGGAATCATTTGCAATGCTTCCATGTTATTCTTGCTAAAACCAAAACGCTTTATTACACCTGGATCGATATTTTGTTGTTACCAATGCCATCTTTACCCCGTTTCCTATGTAATACCTATGTGGGAAAATACCTCCGAGAATCAATATTTATCTGGTAAATTGTATTTGAATGCAATATTCTATACAATCACTTACTCTATGACGAATATGTTTTTACATTTATAATCAATTACGGCCTTTAAACAAGCCAAACAATGCTCGTTCAAGAGGGAGCTAAGATTCCTGAAATGCTCCCAAAATAATTAAGTGAAAATAACTCTTAAAAATTTCTACGGTCGTCCAAATCATGGCTACTTGCCTATGAACAAATTTACATTTTACACGTGTAATAGACTTCAACGATTTGAAGCTTAATTGACCTCATGCCAGAAATTATGTAGCATATGCAAAATTTTCATAAATACAATATCTTTCGTGAGGCAAAGAAAGCTCTTTGTAATGTATATGTTTCGACGAAACTTGCCTCACAATAGGTTTCATCCGAAGAGGAAATTAAAATTTATCACAAAATAAAAATGTAATAGTGATTTTTATCAACCAATATAGATACTCCATTCATTGGTCGTTCAATCCTAAGATTGGTTGACTGCAGCCTTCCACCCTTACCTCTCTAATGCTAGTTCCCTTACCTCCTGGTATCTCTCCCTATGTACTTTCTTCTTTATTTGTTCCGTGAACTTATTCCTGGGTCTCCCTCCGGGGACTTTTCCCTCTACTTTACCTTCAAAGATACTTCATATTTTTAAATATATATAATATAAAGTTGTTTGGATCACGTAATGTTCGGATGACTCGGCACGAACTATTCCTGCGCCAAGTTCCATCGAACGTTCCAGTTCGTGGCGGCGTCGGATGAATCTCCGGAGGATATTTATTGGCTGAAAATATGTGAAACCGAATGACAGCTTTTTCCTTAAACCGTATTCCCCCACCCCTTTCTCCTCTCCGCCGTACAATGGTGAGCCTCGGAGAATAAGAGACTGAGTGGGCGGTAACTTGAAATAGAGAGGGCGCTGGAAAACGGCGAATGGAGTAGCAAGAAGGTTATTTTCATCCCGTTTTCATCCCTCCCACGCACAAAGCTTCGCGCTTTTAAACCCACACTGCCGGGCATCTCGCTGTTTGTTCTATTTTTCTCGTTGTTGTGCTCCCATCCTCTTTTATGTGCACTAAGGCGCGTATAGGCGAGACGGAGGGGGGGGGGGACAGCCGCCAACAGAGAACAGCCGGAAGCTCTTTGATGACATTCCCCTTCTGTGAAGACAACATGGTCGTCTCTCCCTCTCTTTGTTTCACCAGAAAAACCCTCTGTTCTCTATCTTTCGCTATCTCCAGGGCTCCATTTCATACGGGCAACTGTTTCAAGCGCAAGACACAACAAGTACGACTTATCAAATAAGAGTGAAAGAAAATCAAGTGCATGGAGGCAGGTATACAGTGTCCTCAGGCAGGAGGGCATTGGGCATAGGGGGAAAATTCTGTTTTTTATTCACATAAGTGTGTTACGAGCGGAAGTGCTTGTTCCGCCTGCGGGGGCGTAGAGCCCACCTTCCGCTTTGACCGTTTGCAAGAGAGTGTAAAGGCAGAGGATGATGCCAGAAAAAAACAGCGGCTTGAAGCTGTATATAACCTTCTTGCAAGTTTTCAAAGAGTCCAAGTCCGACCTTTGAACTTTTATTTGCCATTGGACGACAGAAACTGATAAACCTACGACAAATAGAGGACATTCAGAACAACTTGCACTTAGTAAACAGACTTTAAGGCACTTAAGCCACGGGTGTCCAAGACCGTGAAGGCAGGATTCGATGCATTTTTTATCATATCAGGATAGTGTACATCAGCGTTTATGAAAAGTAAAATTTTGGTAATCGCTGAAGCTTGCCTGTTAAGACAAGCAGAAAAAGGTAACAAATAGTATTGCTAGGAGCAAGAGTTCGCATTACCAAGACATCTGGACTCTTTTAAGACTTTATGAATAGGGACAGCAAATATTAACAGATTAACCACAACAAGGTACTCAAAAAGGTTGGAAAAAGGATGAGGTATCAGGCATATTGAGAAATAAAAAATATCTTGGCGTAAAACAGCGAGAAAATCTGTTTGGAAAGTTTTACGGAGTACCTGAGATCCTTATGCATGAAATAGACGAAAGGAAAGGCTGGAGGAAATTAAAGGAAAACGTACCAAATATTTTTAAACTGAGATTATAATAATCGCACAGCATCGAGTTTATTCATATTTTCACATTCCTTATCAAAACTACGGCTAACGTTGGGAATTTATTTGAAATGAAAGTTTGCTGAAAGTAAACAGTTCATAGCAGCTTATGGTTTTTACATTAACTGTGAGTGAAAAAAAACTATTTTCCTCTTTTAAGGTGATTTTTGTCTTATTTACTTACGGACTATTTCCAGTTACTAATTATTAAAATTATAACATCTTTTTTACGCAAGATAGTTAATACACAAGTCCAAAAATAAGAAAATAACGCCATAAACATACTAATTTGATTAAGTAACATTGCTATCAGTGTACGTGACTATCAAAATATTTAAGATTAAGAGTATAGCAATCATAATCTTATGCTCGAGATGATAAAATGCAAACACAAAGACGTCTACTTCCTACCAACTAGTTCGCGTGGATCCGCTTGGGCATCCGACCGTGACCCTATTCATCCTCTTCGAGCGAGCTTATCTCTCGCTGTTTATCCAATATCCTTCTTCAATTTTGAGGTCAAAGGAAATGTTTTTATGCCAAGTAACTCGAACCTATACTCGTCAAGACATGTCGCACCCAATAAGAAACTCGTGAATTGAAAGATACTAATTGGCATTCATGAACCTTAAAAAATCTTTTCTAAAATAGGTTATCATACTATCACGCTCAATCAGAATGTTCATCAAAGCTTCAAAGTTACGCAGGATTCAATGATAGAACACATTAAACGAGATAAATCTTTGAATACTGTATTATTTCATGCACAAGTAGTTACAAATATCAAAAAACATGACAATGATCAAGCTATTTATGCACGTTAGATGTTATAATTGAATTACGCATTATGTTTCCATTGTCTCCCTTCTCCTTGATGTCTGACATTAACAAAGATGGCCATATAACAGCATAAAATCTGAATTTTTGGCTCCATGACTACCGACCAATCGAATCACGTCTAATTCGTTCGCTCAACATCCTCAAGTATTCTCAGCGGAGGGTTTTCAATCAAATAAAATAGTGATTAGGTGTATTAGCGTAGACGTAGCGTCCGTGGAACCTAAGATTTGACAACAAATCCTCGTCGGGAGCAAAAATAGTTATATTTAATTGTGTAGCGAGAACTCTGTTTATTCACGTGCTCTCGAAAAAGAGTATCAAGATCCTGATTTTATTCCACTACACTGATATGAGCGCCATTTTCGAAATTCTTTGCATGACACATAGTAAATCCCATCCGATAATGGATGGAAATCGCTTTGAAATAGACTCGTTCGAGTACATTACTTGAGCTTTTGATATTTCAATCACATTACTGAGAAAGGTAAGGGATTAAAGTTAAGAAATTAGTGCATAAAAGAATAATAGTGCTACCTAGAGGAAAATACAAAATAATGAGAAAATGGATGGAACTTTGCTAAAAGTAATCTCTCTCATTCTGATGTAGTAGCCATTTTCACAAAACCATAAGCATTTTAAGAAGCATTCTCTTGCAATAAATTAAAATATAATGCATGAATATAAAGCGCATATAAATAAGTAAGCCAAAGTCTATCAGAGTTTGCAAACGACTACGGGATATCTATTTAAAATAGTCTTCGTTCAACGAAGAAGGCGCTACAGTCGGCAAATATTACCAGAAAAGAGAATTGATCAAAGGTATAATCGTCGAATTACTTGCATACTTCGTGTATTTGACTCGTTTCCATTCAGCAAAGGGCTTAATCCTTGAAAGTTCATTTTCTTAAAGAGTCGCAAGGAAAAAAGTAATTAAAAAGATATAATTGCTTCGACTCATACAGTCGCGGTGAAAAGCGTTTCACGGTCAGCACATCACATTACCATAGGCACGTGCACTGACGCCGTGTAAGCGACACGTGTCGCATGGAGTAAAAGAAAAATTTGGAGAAAAAAATGCCTGATTCTTTTATTTCAACACGAAAATCGATAGCTTTTACAAAGTCAAACCTGATTATTTACTATTCAATGGCGTTCACGCGGTGCTCTGTGTTCTTCAGAAGCAGTTCTTGAGAATGCGGGCGTCCTTTTCTCAACCGACTCCGCTCAGCTCCCGAATCAAATTTCTCCGTCGGGATCCCGAATCTTTCGCGGCATATTCGATTTAGAATGGGAAGAGTCCCCGCCCCCCCACTCGTTCCCCCCCTCGACTGAAGAGAAATAACATTTCTGCACTCTCTGCTCTCTCCTCTTCCACGAGAAAATTTCCCTTCCGTCATCATTTCCGAGGTTAGGGAGTCAGGTTGGGAGGGGTCGTAGGGAGGTTACTGGGGGGTTGTTCCTCCTCATTTGAGGTCGCGGCGGAATGAGCAGAGTGCAGGCAAGCGGCGGTGGGGTGGTAGCGCAGTGAAGAGGCGAGAAATGGCGGCGGAGAAATATTTACTTGTTTGCGGTGAAGTTCCGCGGAAAGCGGGAGATGAGGAAAGAGGAATTAGGAGAGCAAGAGAGCGAGGTAAATGTAGTCTGCGATCCAACTTGGACTTAAAACTTCTCCGCCTGTACCTGGGTTCTTTTTTGACCTCAACATCCTAATATTAAATTCCTGTGTAAGATTTGTGTTCAACCTTCGAAGAGATGTACATATATCGCCATACCTCAATAAAATCGGATGGCTTTCCACTAAAAAACGACGAAAATATTTCCTCGCTGCGTTCCTTTACGTATTGTTTCTTTATAAAAATCCAGAATATACACATAACCTTTTTAAAACTAAACCTAAAAATACTATTATGACTACAAGATCAGATGCTAACTTAATCTACTATCCCGCTCATCGCACAACTTCTTTCCAGAAGTCATTCCAGGTTGTAGCATCCAATCTCTGGAATAATCTACCAGATGATGTTAAAAATACTCGGGTCTTGAAATCATTCAAGGCAAAAGTCTATAACTTATTACTTACTGCCCCATAATAACTTATTGATTAATTGAAGAAAAATGTGTATCTCTTATATTTCTTTGGTTATCTGTTCTTTTCATCATGTTACTTATTGCTATTCCTAAAACTTCTTCCTCGTTGGTTCTGATTTGTCACTGGAACGTTGTGTATCATATGCTTTTCTTTGTATAATGTTGTTGTTGTTGTAGTAGTGTAAAGATGATATGATTTCTTTGTAAAATGGAACTCTTTTGTTATATTTTCCTGTTATTTTATCGCTCACAATGAGTAAGTTGAGTTGATTTCATGATTTTATGTTTAATTAATTCCATGTTTAAATCTACTCTAAGAATTTGTATAAGTAAATTGTATTTGTTCTTAGAGGACAAGAGTCCTAGAACAATAAATATCTTTCTTTCTTTCTTTCTTCAATATATTTTTCAAAATAAATAAATTGACTATTTTAAATTATTATTATGCTATCAAACATTTCAATTTCGCCAATAAAGGTATTTAAAGCGTGGTTTTTCCCAAATCAGATACTGTAAAATATATTTCCCAAAATTTGCTGAAATTCAGAAAGGTTTCATTATTGAAGTTATAACGACTTTTAAGAAAATCTGTAGAGCTTAAAACTTTAATTAAGGAGAACTTGCTGAAATTTAGCAAATTTTTCTTAAAATTATAACACTGAAATATTGACTGAAAATTATTTACCCAAAATTCGGATAGGGATTTGCTCACAATAAAAAAAACTACAACATAACTTCTAGCAATATTAATTGAAAAGTTAAAAATATATACCATTCAGTTTTAACTATAGCTTTGAAAGCAAATATATTACAGTGCTAGAGTAATTACATATCAAGACAAAAAAATAATTTCCTTGTACTTTGGTTTAGAAATGCTTAAAAGAACAATGACCAAGTACACATTTACCCAAAAACTTGATAACTTTTTAACATGCAGGAGTGAATAAACTGAAATAAATGGTTATTAAATTAAGGTAAGCGTATCCAGTGAGACTTGGTGGAAGGATATCCTAATATAATTTCATCCAGATACCTAGAGACACAATAATGTATAGGTTTGCTGATGTCTAAGACTAATTTAAATTCGATCATTTTGCTGAATTTAAGCAAGTTTTTCATGATCTGAAAGTTTCTAGTTATCGCAGTGTATTGAAGATGATATTCGAATTTTACATTTGAATGCCAGCAGCTGTAAGGAGCATGTAGTAAATATAGTAAGTAATACTAATTGTGCGCATAATACATATATTGCAAATAACACCATAATATTTAAAGAAAGATTAGTAAAAAATAGTGCAAAGGAAGAAAATTCATACCTCATACCACCAGAGGATAGTCAGAAGTAGCCAGAATTTGAATAGATCATCGTCTAATGCAGAATCACCTTACGGCGTGCGGATACCTTTTGACAAGCCGAACGAAGCAGTCCAGATCTGCTATCTAGTCAAGTCCATTTAATTTAGTTGACAATATATATTCTGATGGAGATTTGCTGCCTGCGTACGCATGCATATGGCCGGAAATGCGATGCTGCCTAAAGTAGGAAACGTTACTTAAAAATAATTTCGTGCACATACTGTTACTCTAGGAGTCTTCCAGTATGTTTATATTATTTCAAAAAGTAACTCGATTCATAACTTAAGTAAATGAATTAATGCAGTAATTTAATTAATAATAAATTTTGTAACATTTACTTAATAAATTAATAATAATAATTTAGCATCAAGGTGAATAGAAAGAAAACGAAAATACTCTTATGCAGCCGGAACCAGGAAGGTCATAGAAGAGCACCCGCAAT
Organism: Ceriagrion tenellum; assembly: GCA_963169105.1. NCBI lineage: Eukaryota > Metazoa > Arthropoda > Insecta > Odonata > Coenagrionidae > Ceriagrion > Ceriagrion tenellum. The sequence goes on from OY720639.1 coordinate 108,976,596, forward strand.
ATATGTCGAGAATGAAAAAATACAACATGTTAAGGAATATAAGTACCTGGGAAGCCTGATAACGCACGATGGAACCAGAAAAGGAGAAATACGGAGTAGAATTATTCAGGCAAAGAACGCCTTTTACAGAAAGAAGAATCTATTTACAACCAGAAATATAGACCTAAACATAAGGAAAAGGCTATTGAAGACGTATGTGTGGAGTGTGGCTTTGGATGGCAGCGAAACATGGACAATAGGGAAGCTCTCTATGCCAGAATCGCCTCTCTTGTTCCTGATTCTCTTCTAAATCCGAACTGATCTTTACTCAGCATATCCTCTAGCTTTCCTTCAATTTTCCTCAGGATTATCTTTATGAGGATTTTCGTTGCATGCAATATTAAGCTTAAGGTTGGGTACTGTTTGCATTTTGTAGCTACCGCCTTCTTCGGTATAGGAACCATAATACATTTCTGGAAGTCGGTTGGTATCTCTCCTGTGTTATATATGGACATAATCATTTTCACTAGCGTCGTTTTCATATTTTCACCACCATTCGTGATTAGTTCCGAAGGAATCTCATCAATACCCGTTAATTTGTTCCCCTGTACGTCTTTAAGAGCTTTGTCAAATTCTTCAAGCAGGATATCGTCTCCTTTGTCATCTTCGTTAACTCCCTCTTCATTTCATATTACACCCTCTGATAGAGGAGGTCCGTCATACAATTCCTCAATGTACTCTTTCCACCTCTTCCCCACGTCTTCAACTGCATTATCCCCTCTTTGTCTTCTATTTTGCCCGAGATTGTTGTTTTATGTTTGTTAAACAATTTTTTTGCTGTCCTGTAGGCTATATCAGTTTTTCCTTTCTGCATATTTTCTTCCACTTCCCTGCACATTTCCTGAAGAAAACCTTCTTTTGCATTCCTAGCTTCTCTGTTGACTAAGTTCCTCAGTCTTCCGTATTCAGCTTTTCCTTGTTCGTCAATGGCGTTTTTGTATAATCTTCTGTTTTTAAAAAGGTTAATAACATCTGCTGTGATCCATTTCTTTTTGTTGCTGGATTTAGTTTTCCCAACTAAACTTAAACTGTTTTAAACTAAACGAATAAAAATGTGTAACCAGGTATTTATCTTGACTTACATCGTCAAGCCAGAGCCGCCTTAATAAATATTTCACTGTATCTGTTGCATGCCACCATGGTGATGTAAGAGTTAGCGACCTGAAAATTGAATTTTCAGTAGCGGTATCCACTCTCCTTAAGATGCATCGCGTATCTCACAGCTAGTTTTGTGTGCGCGTTCGATGTGGCGGATAGTGTGAGAGAGTGCTTCTTCCTCCACTTTTCAGAGAAGATCGATTTTTTTTTCATAGGTGCCGAGGATTCCAGGAAGGAAAGGCACGAAAAGGGGGTGGTGAGAGAGGGAGGGTGCAAAAATTGCGGGGGCTGGACGAAAAGGTCTGGTTTGGGAGGGAGCGAGGGTGGGAGAAGGGTATTTGAGGAGGTAGGAGAGGGAACAAAGAAGCGGGGGCAGGAGAAGGAACAGGGACCAATGGGAAGGAGAAAACTGCTCATCGTTGTGACCTATATTTCGCTCCGCACGCTGACTTTCGATAATAGAAAAGTAGGGGGGAAAAAGAGGAATTCCCCAGGCACATCGTTGGGTGCTCATCCTTTTCGATGCTTGAGAATTCACTCTTTTTATTTCGTTTCTTTATCTTCATTCTAGTTTTGCTCATTTTTCTAGATTTTTTTCATTCGTTTGGCCGCCTCCAGGATCGATTGTTTGCTGCACTTTTCCCACTCAAAGTTTGTTAAGCGGAGACCCACTGAGGAAGATCTTGCCTAGAGAAGAACGGAGCGGAAGTAGGAAAAAAATGCGCGTCCCTGAATCTTTAAAGATTCTCATATCTCGGCATACATCTACGTACTGGATTTTGGACTAATTTCAAGGGCACTTGACAGAGGGTTACAGAACCCCAGTTAACTTTTCCCCTTCTAATTTTCCCCTTGGTCCAACTATGTAAGAGATTGCCAAGACAAGAAGGGATCGGCGGAAAAAATTTATTTAGTCTTGGATTCTTACAAGAATTCCCATCCCTCGGTCGGTATTAATATGCAATCCCATAGACGAGTCCGAAGTTTGAGCAACAGTGTGGGATTGGGAAACCAAGTACCTACGCACGAACAAGGGGAGTGGGAAAAGTCATTGAAAGACAAAATGGACGAAGGGTGAAATCCGCATCGTCGCATCGTCTTGTGCCCGGCTTTAAAATGTGTGGCTAAAGCTTTCCGCAAAATGTCATAATATATACACTAACTTGTCATTTGTTGAGTTCAAGTCTTTTTTTACATTAGGGGCTTTCCATTTGTCGCAAAATACTGCTCATTGCTCAATACTTCATATTGGTGGTTTCCATGCCATTCTAAACATTCGCACTTGTTGAAAGAAGCTCTTTAAGCTGAATGGCGTTCCACGTGTAATATCGAGCGAAAGGATACCTATCCGACCATTACTGAAGTGTTCGTGCGCCAAAATGTCTAATTGTGAAGGACTCTTTGATGCCAGTACATATATTTATATACCTCTTCTTGCGATATCGCCACAGAATACGTTTGCCTGCAATGACACAGGGAACGTACGGTCAGGCGCTTTCGCTATATTCTGTTAAATATACTAGTTTCCATTGATGGCTGTGTTCTATCTTCATTGTACTCGACGATTCTAGCATTTACCCTGTCTTCTAAAACACTCGCCAGAGTACTTCAAAATAGACTGGGAGCAGGTTCATGAGCCCAAAACTGTGCAGGAGAAGAGAAGACCGTAGATAATCGTATCGCAGTTACTTCAACGGAGTCATCCGCCAGTGGTCACAAAATTTTGTAAAATTCACAGCGGAAAAGTCATTCGCCTGGACTGGGAATCGAAGCCAGATCCCTCGATTTTGCGAAATCTGCGAATCGCGAAACTGCGCATCTATTTCCGTGGTTCCTTGTAAAATTTGTTACCCATATTTGTTGCCCTTTATGAAAATGTACGAGTCAATAACTATCGCGGATACGATTATGTACGGTCTTCTCTTTTTCTGCGCGCTTATGGGCTCATGAACCTGCTCCCAGATCCAGCAAATGAACCCAGATCCCTGATTTCACGAAATCGAGGGATCTGGGTTCGATTCCTAATACAGACGAATGATTTTTCCACTGTGAATTTCACACAATTGGCAATGTAGTTTCTATTCACTATGAGAGGAATGCTTATCCTTTAAGTTAGTGATTTCAACGAATTACTTAGCTTTTTACATATAACTCGAACGTGACTGTTGAGTGCTTAGAAAATATTAACCATCAGCAGGTTGACGACTGCATCGCCGGCAAACGTCGCTCCATTCATCTTCGCCCATGTGCGCTGAAGTGCGCTGTTGAGATCGGATTCCCGTTTACTTTCATGCCTTGAATGGAAGCCTCCTGTTATATAATCTGCTAAGCGTCGGCTGGAAAATAATCACGCAATTTGTCCCCAAAATTCTACATGTCCTACCATGAGGTTTTAAAGATGGATACATTGGAGAAAATGGAAATTATCAGAGAGTCAAGCAACCTTTGCAACGAGTTTCTTTCACCGCACCCCTCCACACTCCTTTCCGAAAACATTTCCCGTTTTGCAAGCCCCTAACTTATGTTCCCCTGCCTTTCCACCCAAAAATTAGTTTGCTCTCCAAATCCCCCCCCACCAGCTTATTGGCGTTGGTTACTATCGTAACTATCAATAAATAATATGTAAACAATTGTACCTGAGGATGCAGCAAGCTTCAAAACGCGTAGTATATAAATAAATATTGTTGGAAAAGTACAAGGATTGTTTTAATATGGATTCAAGTATAAAATATTTCCACGAAATGACGCCTGAGGGTGTAAAGTTTACTCTTATCTATCGGCTCCCAACCGAGTCGCATGATAAGCCACTTCATTTTCCTCTATATTTCATCGAAGCAGTTTTTAAAGAAGCTTGCGGATGTCACTTTGTTTTTACTAATGTCGCGTATAAAATAACAAAGTGTGCAGACAAAACTGCTTGAGGCGCTCTCGCATGTGGGCCAACTAAAACGAAGTCACAACTCTATTTGAAAGTGACGGTTTGGGGGCCAGGTCTCTTTGAAAACTGACGTGGATAGGACTGAAACTATTACGACCTTAAACCGCGGGACTCATAACGTTTCCCTTGAACCGCGCCAGCAAGTTCCGGGCTCTTTTAATCGCTAAGTGTTTATATGTCCACATGGAGGATGAAGCGCACCTTAAAAAAGTGGTATATCCATTAAAAGTAATGTTCCGCTCCGCCCCTTAAGAGCCGCCTGCCTCCGGAGCGAGGGAGAGATTACACGTATTTCCGCGGCGCAGTGGGAATCCACGTAATGAATGAGGGGCTTCTGCTTATGCAATTAAAGTAGCAGTGCGAGGGAAAGGGAACGGTGTATATGAAATTACAGCTACTAACGCTAATGGCGAAGCAAGTCGGTCCATTTACCTCCTACATGAATAGGACTAATCCCATATTAAAGAGATAATTTTATTTTTGCCAACTCCTTCTTGACCTCTTTGCCTATGTAGCATTCCCCTATCATCGGATTAACCCGTGCAACGCTTTCTTGTCTGCATTTTGCTCCTTACCTATTGATGTGGGGAGTGCACATGGTGCAATCTCGACCTCGAGCAATTACAGAATGCATGGTCTGGAATTATACTGTACCGTACACCCTGGAGTTGGTTCACACCATTGAAGTAGATGGAGAGGGAGCTTGCTACTGTGGTGTCTTTGCCAATGCTAGAAGCTTAAATGTGAGCGTCACCTATCCACCATCTTCGTTAACCCTGATATTCATTCAGCGCTTACAGGTTCATCCATTGGTCGTTCAATCCTTAGATTGTTAGAATGCAGCCCTCCACCCTTCCCTATCTAATGCTAGTTCCCTCACATTCTGGTATCTCTTCCTATGTACTTTCCTTTTTATTTGGTCTGTGAACTTAGTATTCCTGGGTCTCCCTCTGGGTGCTTTTCCCTCAACAGTGTGAAATTCACAGTGGAAAAATCATTCTCCTGGGCTGGGAATCGAACCCAGATCCCTCAATTTTGCGCCGAATACTTAAACCACTTAAGCTACCCAGGCGTCCTCTTCCACTGTAAATCTCATGGGGGCTTTAAGGAGCAAGTTGTCCTAACAGATACCGTGAATATGATTCTTGAGGTACCTGCAGGAAGGAGAAGGAATTGGTTAGAGTACTCGGCGCGAAATCGAGGGATCAGCGGTCGATTCCCAGTCCAGGCGAATGATTTTTCCACTGTTCATTTCACACAATTGTGTGATCACTAGCGGGTGACTCCGTTGAAGCAACTGCGCGGCTAGTTCCGTGGTTCTTTGTAAATGTCCAAAGTAAACACCTTTGTGTTTTTTACGTTGGGCTTTACCCCGTGGACTGTGGCGCTTAGCGCTCGCATAAGGGTACCTCTGGCATCGTATGCACAGTACCTGTGAGGATAACTTGCTCCTAAAAGCCTCATGACATTCACAGTGGAAGAGGATGCCTGGGTAGCTTAATTGGTTAGGGCTCTTGGCGCGAAATCTAGGGATCTGTATTCGATTCCCAGTCCAGGCGAATGATTTTTCCACTACGATTTCACACAATTGTGTGATCATTAGCAGTTGACTTCGTTGAAGTAACTGCACGGCTAGTTCCGTGGTTATTTGAAAATATGTTACTACAGTTACTTGCCTTAAATTTCAAACTGATGGTGAATATTCTTGCTTTGCATTCACTAATTTTTTCCAGTTCGACATTCTATCCAAGGGAAAGATCAGGGTTAACACATGCGGTTTTAATTGCGGTTGTCAGGCTACAGTTTGAGGCATAATGTCCTCTCCTTCTACATCAATGTCTCACACAGTACTTCTTGGATGAGGAAATAGTATAACAATCTTTCGGATACTTACATGAATATGTGCCTCACCAACACGACACAAATGACCTTTGTCACTGTTTCCATTGGTCACTTCTAAATACCATTAGCATTGTCATTTTAAGAGATTATTGATTGAAATAATTTACGAAATAATTGCATGATACAAAAGCACTGACGCATAAAACAACTGTGACTACAAATACTATGCCGTTTAAGATAGGTTTCACCAAGTTGAAAACACTATTCAAAGGTTAGCAAGCATCGATTTTTAACGCATATCTTTGAAAACATTCCAGTATTCAGTTATAAATATCGTGCTTCTAATCAGCTCACCCAAAATGCGGTAAGTGGTGAGCGTGTATCCATGAGAGTTACACAATAGACACATTTATTAGGAGAATTACCGAGGATGTTCTTGAGAATAAAATGCCATCGCATACAATCCGCGTTGTATCGCAGGAAGAATGGAACACCTTTAGATTCGAATACACGTCTGATGAAATATTTTTCAACGGTGATTCTCTCTCATATCTTTGGTTTTATATCTCACCGTTGACAAATACTGTTTCTAGTTGCCATTTTGTAATGAATATTTTGTTTATGGAATAAATATTTATTTAGCTTAACTATCACTTCATTAACATAAATGACGTAGTTATTTTGGAGAATTCAAGATGAATTAAGTCGATGAACACCCCAAAAAGGACGAAAAAATAAACATTTTACGAGTTTCACGGTCTTTACGAGTTTCACGGGTTTCACGGTACAATAGATTTGGTCATTTCGCAAGCAGTTCCAGATTATGGTAACTGCTATGGAGTACTGGAAAAAAAACAGCTATGGAGGATCTGTGAGACAAACTCGAACTTATACGGCAACTTGCGTGAAATTGTGGGTGAAAATCTGTATAGATATATGGGGAAACTCATCCCCAACGACCACAAAAGCTGAGAATTCAAGCAAAAATGTACTTCAGACCATTCCGTGGACTGCTATAGGTTGCGGTGTCATCGGAGCCTGAAACAAGATCGGAGGCACGGAGTCACACAATCCCTCAAAACGAAGAAAAATGCGGGAAAAATTTTTATTCAAGATTCGGGTGCCAAGATGCTACTAAACAGGCGTCGCCTTCTTAACGCTTCAAGGGAGCGATTTAGTGGAACAATATGAGAAGTATTTTTTCCTAAGAAGACATATGAAGAGACTTCGCCTCACTCAAAAGGCTAAAACACTCACCCCGATGAGTTGTATCCCATAGCTACTAAGATTTCAATTTTCATGGGGTCCATCATGAAAGTGAGAAAATAATATTTGAGGATCCTGACCAACCTGACTTGCTCCATGGTGATTTTAATGCGGCACCATACCCAAAATTTGTTAAATCTTCTCGGGTTTGGCACCGGGTAAGGCTTTTAAAGACCATCGTTTCGACGAGTAACTCCCTCATCGTCATCAGGACCGGAACTGTGGTAATATTGTGCTGCAATATTGTAGACAAAACTAATCATTGGCCGTTGAAATGCTCGCAATGGCTACCTCATTGGCCAGTTATAACCCAATAGACTTGTCTTAATTTACTGTTCATTCCGACGTAGGGATCAAATTGTATTTAGCTGAAGTGATTACATATTTGAGTAGCCGAATGATTTCGAAAGTTGAACGGCTGAATAAAGGAGTTGAATTGCCAAATATACGAGCGTAATGCAAATCTTCTTGCGTGCAGACAATTCAGCAGAAGAAAGGAAAGAATGACCTATGTATATACAAAGATGAATAGTACTGGCACGCAGGTGTTAATGTGTCTTGATAACAGCATTCAAGATGAGCTGTAGAAAAGACGATTTTTTAATCATGTATTGCACTATCTCGTTATAAGAACAAGTTAAAAAAAACGTTTCCGTAGCCCTAATTGTGTACGCAAACAATCAGCTTCACTATAAAATACTTCACTACCCCAGGCCGCCAATGTTGGAACTTAATTTTTGGAATCCTTCCAACCATCAGATGACGCAGTGTATACATCAAGCGCAGTCACATATGCTGAATCAGAGGACTACGCCACGGCAATTTGGCAAGAACACCTCACATTTTGTAACACATTTCGCAGACCACAGAGACGACGGAAGAGCTGATTATTTCTCACTCACGCGTTGCCAATCGTATCAATTTCTGAAGGTCTCCCTTGATTACCATCTCCCTTCCCAACGTACCCTTTTAAAGAGATTGCTGCCGATGGTATCCCAGGGGCATATTCCCCCTCAGAACCTCGCGTTTGATCCACACTAATGATGCCGAGAAGCTCGATTTCCAAGATTCTCAGACCCGGCCAGCGTTCCTCCATCTACAAACTGTGAGTGTGTTTGCTGAAACATCCTAGGGAAGGTCTTTCGAGGTCTTTCTTCGAATCTTGCTTGAAGCACTTTGAGATAACTCTCTTCGTGTTAGAAAGCAACCTTTCCCAAGCGTGTATTCCTGAGTTTCCATAGGGTGTTCCGCGAGATGGGAGAAGAAGAGTAGACCAAAGTCTAGTTTAAAAATGCCTAGTCAACGGTATCTGTAAAATCATCAATTCTAGCGATAAAATCGGATTTTTTGAAGGTTGAATCAAACTGCTGGTTATTTGATGTAAGCGTTAACAATGGGTGAGCGTATAATTTTGGTTTTCCACCCCGATAAAATATTTTACCAAATCAGTGCCGGAGGTCGAGCCCAGTCATTGGCTTATTAATGAACATGAAAAGAGTCCAGAAAGCATGAAGGTCGGAAAACTTTACCAACTTCAGAATGCAATTCCATCCAAAACGAATTTCTTCCCATCGATAGGGTAAAAATAAATATTGACACTTAGTATAACTAACTCCAACTAATAGCACAATAAAACCTACCGACTAACAATTTCCTTCCATGATATTCTTGTTGCAAACCCACGGAAAGAAACTCGGGCTAATGTTACTAATCTACTTATAATTGCAGTTATACCGACTCACAAGAAATATGTAAAGCAAAAATCATTCCAATAAACTTCTATAGTTGTAAAATTTACTCGAAGGCAGCTGATAGATTATTCTAATATAGGAAAAAAACAGTTTTGGCCGGTAATGTAAATAACAACGTTAAGAGAATTTTTATGTAATCTTAGAGTAAGTACAACTCAAATTAATATGCGGATAAAGAAATCGCAATCAGCAGATATATTCTTCATTAGGTGCGGCTAAATAAAATTTTACTCTCACTTTGCCTGAACCAGATAATAGAAACAACGTCGTAGCAGTGTAGGAGTAGAATTTGTCAGTCTTGTGACAAATATAAAACATTCATCCACTACATGTTCACATTTGACCCAAGTAAATACTTCCTCCTGGCATATTACTCAACGTCAGAACTAAGAAAGTGAACCATTTTCGTGCGAATGACATAATTCGATCAGAATGTGTTTTCTTATGTTGATACATAAAAATTCCTCATTTTTCATGAGAGCACAGTACTCATAAGACACTAAGCACTCAAATACAGAGCTTATTGAGTACTTCAACAATATATTAAAAGTATAGAAGATGGATCAACCGGAAAGTTATACTTCGACGTCGGCGTACCAGTAGGCTTGCGAGGTTAGCATTCAGCAAGCATGAGTCTTATTTATTTATTTCGCGACCACCTATAACAGCTCAAAGGACCTTGTAACATAAGAGCAATTTGCAGGTGCCAAAGGACGCTATGCAGATGCCACATACAGCCAAGCATTGAGTATTGAAAAAGTTATTTGGTGATAACTCTAGTCGTGCCTTTCCAGTCTGTGCAATACTATGGAATCCTGGCAGACATGAAAATGATGCTCGTTGACAGTGCTGCAAGTTTGAGCTGCGGTTACAACATTGCTAGGAGATCAGCACGAAGACCACACACAGAAAGCTCAGCCAAGGTAGAGTGACGAGTCACAAATGAGTATTTCTGGCATCAGTTAAAACCCTCACATCAAAAGAAAAATAGGCCTTCTTCACAAATATACTTACAAATCCATAAAATTGATTCGGCATTATTCATATCGGTCTCATTCAATTTGAAACTCATAAGTTTCGAGGATAGGTTGGATATCAATGAACGCAAATACTAAAGGCCAACTTTCCGGAATTAAATCATTCCATTCCCAGGCAGAGTCTGTCCAAGCTACTCTTGAAGTCCGTTGTCTCAGGCGTAACTTGGTGGATTAAAAAAATAAAACTCGGTTCAACTTTTTGGAGTTCCATGTTGATTAGTAAAAATAACTTTTACACCACGCTAGTCATTTCATAGATAAATAATTCTATGCAAAATCCGCATTTTAATGTATGGCATCATCTTCAGGAGCTCAATCACCTGAGGAACGAAAATGAGAACGGAAGTGAGCTCTTGAAGATGATATCAGACATCGAAATCAGGATTTTTCAATACATTATTGACCTGTAAAATGACCAATAAAGTGTAAAAGTTATTTTTACTAATCGTATCTTAGTGGAATTTACTTAATATTGTAAATGAAAAGATCATATAGTTATCCCGCATAATTATGTGGAATAACTTAGTGTTCTTATAAATCATCTAAAATTGTGAACGTAATTTTATTTTGTCACCCCAAATAACGAATATATTTGCTTTCAATGGTATCAGGCTGAACTATGTGGAAGTTGATATTCACAAATGAAAAAACGACTTCGTTTCCTTCCACTGATTTATTTTCTTGGTACGACATGACCTCTATGTGTCGAAACATGTCGTACCAAGAAAATAAATCAGTGGAAGGAAACGAAGTCGTTTTTTCATTTGTGAATATATTTGCTGATTGTAATTCATTGAAACCTCACTTTTCTTTAACAGACATCAGAGTAATCCTCTCAACATTTCAACATTGTAGGTACCATTCCCTACAGTGTCTCAACTTCCAATGCATAATTTGTCTTCAGCTGTGAGTTTCATACAGTAAAGTCTTAACTGGAATAATTTACATTTTACATACTTCTTGTGGGTGGGTGTACTTTCATCCATTAGTTGTTGTTCAACTCCAGCCTACTTCTCATGTTTAGGATACAGGAATGTTTATTGGGTAAATTATTATCCCGTAGGTTTTTTGGGTACTTTGTTGGAGTTCGTTATGAGTATCAGACACTTTTACAGCAGAAAGAAGGTCATTATGGATGAAGATATATGCTGAAATATGGTAGCATTTTCCAATTTCTACCCTCTTTTCATATTCACTACTGAATCTCACACTGGCCGCCCCTGTAGCCGGTCGCGTGTGACTTTAGCTCGCGTTGCCCACGCATCGGTCCTGCTCTGTCTCTAGGGCTAATCAAGAAGCATATAAGGTTAAGAAAGAGTAGTTGATTTTTTTTTCTAACTTCCAGCCTGCCCTGATGACGTAAATGAGTCATCAAGGCCTTTTCAGATCCAATATTCTTGCGATCATGTGCTCAAGAAATTTGTCAGTACTTCTGCAAGGGAGAACTAAGGACTGGAAGGTTCTCTTGGTATCAACCGTGAAACAAAAATCTGAGGGAAGGTGAATTATTGAAAACACACTGTGCCCTAGAAATATGAAATTTTGTCCTGTCGTTCATTACGTACGGGGTCTGAGGAGGTAGAGCATGATAGACCTGATGTCAGGAAATGGTTCTCAGAAAGGTCTTATTGCTCTACAGAACTCTTTGTAATAAAATCACACGATATGTAATAAAAGGGTATATATATTATATATAACATAGAATAATGAAAAATTAATATAAAAATTATTACATCTAGCCATACATTACTTATAGTAGCTCTCCAATATTTAACGCAGAGCATTATTATTGGGCACAACTGACATTAGAAACAAGCTGGTGATAATTAGACAAAAAATGTTGGCAGTCAAGAAAGGCTGCGTTTTTATAGATACTGGAATTCAGATGGCTAGTTAGCGTCAAAAAAAGGCACCTGACCGCATTTGCGAGCAAGAAAAAAATTAATGAAACATGAAACAGCCTATGACATCTTAAGGTGTCACCCGCACGGATTGCTTTAAATTAACTTCATGTGATTTTTAAAAAAATATTCAATTAATAAATTTCATTGTATTGCTGAATACAGTGTGTCTTAAAAATATGGAATTTTATCCTGTCATTCATTATGTATGGGGTCTGAGGAGGCAGAGCATGATAGATCTCATGTCAGGAAATGGAGTTCAGAAAGGTTTTATTGCTTTTAATTAACCTCTCGAGTGAATTTAAAACAATGTGCGCAAGCGATAAATTCCACTAACAAGGGGAGACTACGTACCTTGCTACGCCTTTTGGAATGCCTTATTTTTTATGCTAAGCGAAATGCCATATGTTGCTGGGAACACGTCGTGGATTCGTTGAATAAGCTCTAGTTTTACTGCAGTTAATTATTTTTCATCCGTTATTTTTTGCATACCATATACATACAGATTTCATTGGTATTTTAAAAATCAGGTGGTGCAGTGGTAGAGGCCCGGACTCGGGAGGTGAAGGTCGTAGAGTCGGTCCCAAGGGGATGAATTTTTTTTTCGTCTCGGTTCCAATTATTTTCGTTAGTTTCCGAATAATTGTCAATTGCAGTTTGTCTCATGGACGATGGAGCATTTTTTAAATCGTTATATTCGATTTATGCCGTGATCCGAACTCGGAACCATGACAGCTACAGTAGCTACGCAAGGGTGCGCTCACTATTCAATGTGCCCATTGCTTATAATGAACAACTTCCTAATCGCCCTAGAATACGACGATATCATGTAGGTGGATTCACATTAACGCTTGCGGACTAAGGCATTGAGCAGCAGAATGGGTAAATTAAATTGAGAAGAATGTGGAACGGATAAAAATTACCGTATCTTCTTGACCGCTCTTGTCGCCAAATTACTGTAAAAGAAATTATGTAACTTGGTATGTAAATAATAAAAGGAAACTGTGGGAAAAATTTGTATATTCCGCAAAATATATAATTATCACAAGCAACATTTCTGAAGGAATTAAACTGACATTCATTTCCCAAGATTCCGGCGATATTGTGAGTAATTACAAATCGAAAAGACGAGACAAAATTTGCTCATGATTTTTACAATAACAATGAAATCTCACGTGTATCTATATGGTATGCAAAAAATAATGGATGAAAAATAATTAATTGCAGTAAAACTACAGCTTATTCAACCGCTCCACGACGTGTTCCCAGCAGCATATGGCATTTCGCTCAGCATAAAAAAAATGGCATTCCAAAAGGCGTAGCAAGGTACGTAGTCTCCCCTTGTAAGTGGTGAACAGTTTTGTTAAGTATCAAGCACTAAATACTCAACTTTATTATTTTTTTCTCAACTCTAGCCTTTTATTGTATCAAATATGGCCTATTGCACACATTTCAAATTTACACGAGAGTTAACTGGTGCAAGAAAATTTTACTGCAAATTTTGTTTCATACCATTAAAGTAGGTTTTGCCAGAATGCTACGCTACAAAATGCTAATTTGGTCTGAACTGAATCGAATAAATGGTGTGATTCGAGACTGAAGCCACAGCGCCCACTTGTCAGGCATAAAACCGATGGATTTAAACGTGGGAATCCCCAAATACATTAGATGCATAACTAAGTTACGAGCTAACGAAATATTTCGCCTGAGTAATACGGTAATTTTTGAACCAATCCAGGAAAGCGGAGATTCGATGCTAGGCTATAAAAAGAGAAAAAATAGTATTTTCCGCACGGTTGCTAATTACATTAACCACCCTACCACTTACAATTTCCGATCGACCCAACAGGGCGGAATTAGAATAGTTTCCGGCGCAAATTCAATTTGAGCCGACTCTCTTTTTCCCAAAAAATAATACGAAATGGCTGAAATTTAGTGTCGACGCCAGAGAAATCAGGGTCTTTACAATTATCCCTTCTCTTTTGTGATGAAATTCGGCCGTCTCTGTCCCTACGACTGAATTTAAGTAAAAATCAAGGTGGGAAAATTTTTCTCTCCACTCATTTCTGAGTATACTTAGATTTGTCCAAATAACCTCATTAATTATGATCGCTCTGGTTAAAAAGTAAAAATGAGAATGCTAAATATATCGGAATAACAATTAACTACGGGAAAATTGACAAATTACGCTAATCCTATTAATCTCTTGTACCTCTTAAGAGAGTCATTCCATTTTTTTATTGCAGAAAAAATAATAAAAGCATCATTAAGTTCTGCCAAAGGAAAATATTGCCAAACAAGGGAGAGAATATCGGTCATTACTAGGTATTTAGTGTTCAACAGGTTTAATGAGAAAAATTTCTGCTTAATCACTTCAAGAAATTCCAACTAATGTCTTGATTGAAGGTCTCTCATGTCCACTGGTAATGGTTCTCCATGACTTTCAACTTTTCTTTCAGTCAATATCTACACCCATATAAAGTTTCAGTGATGATTCTTAAAATAGAATACGTTCTTCGCGATTAACTTTCACTGGCAACTCAAGGAAACGCTCTAAACACTCTTTATCCAAAATGCACATACTATTTCCCATAGGTGGGAAACTCCCACAGGACTCTTAGGTGATCCAATTGTCATAATATGATTACCGCAAGAAATTGATCTAATGTCACTTATCGTATGAATGAGAGTTGCACAACATGGCAATCCCTATCATAAAGAAAAGAACAATCTGGCTCGCGGACGATCAAATAATTATATCGCATGATTATGACGACATTGAGTGTGTGACCCACAACATAATTGAGGAATATCATAGATGGGGGCTAGAGGTTAATATTGGAACAAGTATTAGATAGGGAGGGTGGAGGGCTACAGTCAACCAATTTTAGGTCTGACCGAACAATGATGATGATGATGAGGTTAACATTAGGAAGACATAGTGGTGGAACACGACAAGACCTCATTTTTTAAATTGAACAGTGTGTACAACATTGTCAAGAATATGAGTACCTTGGGTTAAAAATATCACACGAGGGAACTATAGACAAAGCACTCCAACAACGCTGCGCACAGAGTAGGACGGTCATATGGTTGCTCAATAGTATTCTTAGGTTAAAAATATAAAAAAAACGAACAGGATCAACAAATTCATTTTCCAGCTGATACCAACCTATAGCTGTGAAGACTGGCCGTTAAAGAAAAAGTAGGAAAGAGCACTATGAGCAGCAAGGATTTATTTTTGGAGAAGAGCCGTTAGGAATAACCTGACGGTATAAAGTCAAGGACAATAGGATTAGAGAAATTATGGACGTCTCGCGTGACAATATCGAGGAAATAAGAGGAAAGCAGCTGAAATGGTATGAAATCGTCCAAATAACGAAAATTGACCAACTACCAATGAAATTCGTGCTGTGGACCCCTCTTGGGAAAAGGAAATGAGGAAGACATAGAAAGAACTGGATGGAAGGGATTTAAAGAGAGATGAGAGAGAGGTCTTGAATATGAGCAATGGAATGTTCTAGAAAACAGGAGATTGGGAAATGGAAGTCGCCGATGAGCGAAGTAAGCCGATACATTCATGCGTACATGAAAAATTTAAGGCACTGCAATGTATAATATGCATTTTAATGCTCAAAATCTTGGTTTCGTAATAAATATACTATTCGCAGTTTTTCAAATCCTTTCGCCTTTAGGCAGAAACCCTAAAGAGATGACGAGAATATATATCCCCCAATGATCCTCCTAGAAACTTTAATATGTAATTATCAAAGCAATGACAAAATTTTGTATATATTGGTAAGTTATTCTCTTATTCAGTTGAAAAAGTCATCTGATACAGTAGACTATTTTCGCCGTACATTAGGTATATTATAATAACAGTTTTTATGACTTATTTTAAAAATGAAGGCAGGGAATCAGAGCGGTAGGTCTTAGTAAAATTTTCACAATAGTGGACTTCTCAAAGGAAAGTTCAACACTGTTGATTAATTACTTAATTAAAGTCTCAATTAAAGGTTTTTATGAAATGGACGTAATATTTTGTGATAATAGTAACCAATTGTCAAGAATTTCTTCAATATTATGTGTAAATTGTCATTGAATTGTACAGAGATAAAATATGGTACCTAGATTTAAAGCAGATAATAACATAAAACGTTAAAAGTATACCAAAGATGTAATTCTAGTCGAAAATTGACCATTTCAATACCGTTACTGAAATATCTACAGTATTTTTGTGATATTACATCGCCGAATTAGCTGTATTTATGACAATATCAAACGCAATAAATTCAAACATTAAAAAACACAAGTAATTCATTCTATGATTCTTCAAATTTCCCAGATTCCGTCATCCACATCTCTGGCTGACAGAATTTGAGATAAATTCAAATATTACTGTTTTGACTCATATGCCTCAACGATTCCACCAGCAAACCTCATACATTTGTTTAAAGGACTGCTTCATTAACATCCACCTGATATGGAAAAGTATAATTTTATCAGGGGTTTTCCTCTAATTATTGATTTTCTTCCGAACGATATAGCGATTGTCCTCTTTGTGATTGAAATGGAATGCAAAGTGATACCAATGACACCCTATTCCGAACTCAAATTCTCCTTCTAAGGGAGCATCAATCTAACAGGGCCACACCCCTTATCCCACACATCCATCACCCCTTCAAGGTTGAATCAAGAAAATAGGTTAATTTCTCTCCTAACATCCAAACCATAACCAATAAAGTGCTTCAGGGATCCTCTTCCGTAATTACTTAACCGTGGAGTCGGCTCACGAAGAAGACTTTCACTTACTTCGCACTCTGGGCCGTATACGCACCGGAGACCTCTCCTTCAACGCACACCCTTATCACATTCCTTTCCTCATCTCCTACCCACTTGACAAATTCATTAAACAATCCCTCCCCGGAGTTTACCATTAAATGTTTCCACATTATCAACTCGTGTCTGAAGAACCCTGACTTGATTTCAACATAGCAAGGCACTTCTAAATTGAAAGCCTTTATATTTTAAATTTTCGTATCCACGAATGGGTTGGTTTGTTTGCGATCACCTCCTATATTTATCCCCCATCGTGAGCAATGCCTAAAACCTTTCTAAAAAAACTCGACACCTAATGCACGCATAGAATGTTTTTAATATCTCGACATAGAAAAGAGTTACCGGCAGGTGCTTGGAGTTTTATGATGAATTTCATGCACGGATTAAAGGCCAAGAATCAGTCTAGGTACCATAAAAAGTTCATTTTCTGATTTCCATAAATATATCAGAGTAAAAAAAGGCTAGGTGCTGGCTGTAACTAGCAAAGCTTTTTGGACGCAAGTGGGGGAAAATCTATACGTTTTAAAAACGCGATACGGAGAGTAAAGAGTTAACATTTGAAGAAGGCATCTGTTTATATTATCTGTTCAACAAGAAAAGGTTCTACTGGAACGTTCCACACCACGGAACGGTAAGTCTGAGAAAGGAGGTGCCTTGATGTTCCACAGTCAATCAATCTCTTAACTATTCCTGTCCTCATCCTTCCTCCTCTGCGCTTGAGCAGCTGTCTTTCTCACTTCTTCTCCCACATCCTCATCAACATTCCCTGCACATATCAAACCATATGTCATACAGCTAGAGGTCACCTTCGTGAATTTTGAAAGGAAAATCTTTATCAAGTCTACTCGGTTATTTGCTTGCACAACGCATTTCGACGGTTTGCCCTTTAAGGTAGTTTGGGCAAAATATCATTTTACCTACAAATCAATGTATTTGGTCTCATTTTAAAGAATAATATATCATCCTTCCATTGACACCAAAAATTCAACCCCTTACCACATTACTTCCCGAGAATTTTTTCCAGAAAATACAATTTTTTTAAATGGGAAATAGTACGTGTATGCATTCCAGAGAGACCTAATATTATAAATGAGTCATTCTCTGCACTTCTCGTCTCATCCTAATCTCGTCCAACAATCAATAGTGTGTAGTTTGTGTGATTTCTCAACTGTTTTTGAAAATTAATCAAACTGTCACCGCAGCAAATTCTTCGAAATCACAAAAAACCTTCCGTTTGATGGAGTTTCAAAGGTACCGCTTGCAAAAAATTCGAAGACTTATTTAGATATTTTCATTTGATTACTTACAATTTCTATCATGCAAAAATATATTATTTCACCATTAATAATGCAATATTTAATTCGTGTGTCTCGCGGCTGGTGAAATTACAACGTATATTTCGAATATGGTCTCTATTATCATAAGCGAGATAATGATATGATATTATCATATCATATCATTATCTCGCTCGCACCACCTTAAGACCTGAATTTTTTCTTTGAAAATTATTTTTTACATTTCTTTGATATTACTGACAACCACTCGCCTTCCTACAAATAGATTAAAAAATATTTCATTACTAATTATCGTACTATCGTTTGCGGCTGTTTCTACGTCTGAGACTGTGTGAGGCAAAAAATAAGAGACATGCAGAACCCTCACGATAGTGTGGGTCAGGGCTTAAAGGGTTAAAGAGCCATCATCAGGTACAATGCACAAACGCGTTGTACAAATAAATAACCGAGTAGGCATCACGAAATTTCTTCTTATAATATTCACGATGATGTTCCACAATATCTCGCCGGATACCGTTGAATATGGCCACCTTCGTGGTCCGTTGAGGGCCAATTAAGGGAACGACACTTCGTTTAAACGGTGTTCATTCTTGCCAACCATACACTACCATCACCTTGATAACCTCTCCTCATAATCTCCTTTCCAATACTGTTTCGGCACTCATCCGCTCCGTCTTTCTTCGTGACCCAGAAAGCATATCTCGACGTCGCCATGCGATTACCCAGTGTCAATCTCATTGGTTACCAACTGTCATCTCGAAGGACCCTGTATCAGCAGTTCCCACGGACTAAAGATTCCCAAAAGGGTCTCCAACGCCCCTATTTAAATGAAACCTAGAGAGCTCAGCAATCATAAGGACCCCGATAATGGCTCTCTCAAGATGAATACCCTCACTAAAGCCCGGTAAACGTATGGAGCTCATTGCCAGTAATCTTAACGATCCCAAATGATTCCTCCCAAGGCGAGACAATAAACGTATGAATACAAGGGAAGGGCTCTCGCCAGCCATGGTCTCAGTTTCCTAGGGAGATTTAGAAAACCTTTCCATTCCATAGGGAGACAAAGATTATCTTTTTGACGCCAAACCACATTTCTAGGTCCAACAGAAGCGAAAAAATAAGAGGAAAACATAACCAAACAGAAAGGTAAAAAATTTTGGACTTTCAATACACAACAAGTGACGATAACAAAAACAGAACGCCACTCAATACACTCTCATAATACAACTCACCATTTCACCACCCAAAACATTATCCATTACACGGCTGATGCCCTAATACCCACTGTCATAAGCCCATGCGGCGGCTCTCAGGGTAGTATATAGATTGATAGATAGATTATTTATTTACAGTATTTTCCAAAAAATATAAGTATGATGTATTGTGAATTTCTTTAACAAAAAACAGAACGCATGCTCCACATGGGAATCAAATTCAACTCTTAAGTGGAGTATTTGGGAAAATCCTATTAAAATATCCATGTTTAGTTATTTCCTTCGAATGACAGAGCTTCTTATGACAACTTGGGAAACCTGAACCTAAAAATTCTTCTTAGGGATACCTAAACTGAAGAAACACTTCTCCTACATACCGAATCATTGAGATTTAAGCCCTACTGACTTTCAATATGCAAAATCTTGAAATGAATTATAAATGTTTTCTTCTGATTTACTTTAAGAAACCTGGGTTATAGAAACTTAATTATGTTGTAAAATAAAGTTCACAGAAAGTAATTTTACTTATCAACCCAAGATAAAATTGTACGAATTGCAGTTCATTATAAGTAAAGACATAAATTCAAGGCAATATATTAAATAGTTCCATGATAAATCACAAACGCGCAAAAAATTCATACCTACTTAATGGCCCGATTTCAGGATCAATATAACGCCAGAGCTTTCTAATAGAGACAAAGCCATTCTACATTACTCGCATGAGAAGGAAGATCCGGATTCGATTCATGAAATATTTTTAATTTGCAAGCTAAACCACATTTGAGCTACGAGAAAATAATTCCAACATAGACAGTCCTACGGAGAGATGTCAATTCGTGCCCTTATGGCCATCTTTTAGCACGAATACGCCATATCCAGTGCCACTCTTTTTACCTCAAATCCACTTAAATCAGATTCAAGGCAGTTTGAATGAGATATCATTTACATAAATTTGGCAAATTGGCCTCATTTTAAAATACATAATCGCACACCTCGAATGAGAAAAACATATCAGCTACTTATTTACCATTACAATAAGTAGCTGATATTTACCATTACGAGATATTTGCCATTACGTACATGCCATTTTCCATGCGAAATAGTACGAGTATGGAAGTCAGTGACACTTTCATAAAATAAGTGAGAGATTTCTAATGCACAGATATCGTCAGAACTTTGACAGACTTGTAAGAATAACATAACGATAGTAATTTCCACCCCGTGTTAAAGAAAATTGACCAAAGTTTCGACACTTTATGTTATTATCAAGATGGCATAATGACATTAAGTGCCTTCACCATTGCCAGTTTTCATTGAAATCAGTGTGGAAATCACTTTTACTATTTTATTCTAACCATCATGGATATAGAATATTTTTACCAAGTCACGCCTGGAACTCTTTCATATGAGTGCATATATTGTATAATTACACACAGCCATTAAGAAAAAAATCAATAGCCGCAGTATTTTTTCAAGAATTGCAAAACAATCTTCCGTTGTGTAGGCGCTTTCAGCGAACCGCGTGAAAAAAATACCTCAAGTTAGAGCCCTACACACGTATGCTTGGTTAATTACCGAGAAATCCAGTAGTTTTTGACAAACGTTTACGTCATTAATATTTAAGTGCATACTTCATGCTTCTTAGAGATGCTGAAATGTAAAAATAAAATTTTAATTTGGTCTCCATTTATACTGATGTTATACATATGGCTCAAACTACCAAAAATTGCTTGAGAAGTCAAATTATTTCTATGTTCTGTAAGGAAACCACGGCCATATCAAAAATTATGTCATACTGAATGTCACCATAAAAAGTAATTCCCCTTCGTGCAATAATTTTTGTCATAGTGAGTTTCCTCAGTAAGTTTTATATGTGATGTGCCATAGGTATTGCACGCACTGAAATTTATTCTTCTTAGTTTCTTTTACAAAAGTCTTAGTGTCTTTCATAATTGTCTTTCACATCTTCACAAAATAGTGTCTAACACAATTCATGTTAGAACTGCAAACAGATCCGAGCAATGGGCATTTATACAGTGGCCTCTGGCGTCACTTTGTTGACTACAGACACGAATAAAATGAAATTTAGTTTGACAGAGCGTCTGAGGAGGTCAGAATCTTGGGTTGACACGCTTGAGCTCATCCTACAACATCATACGATCAGAAAAAAAGGGAAATTGACGACCGTCCTTTGTCATAGGACGCTTCGAAAGTTAATCAAGCCGCGTCACAGTGATCGCGGTGTTGCCAGTTCGCAGGCACTTGACGGAGCGATACGAACGTAATTGATCCGCCCGACTGAGCTATTAAATAATGTTCGCCTCGACTAATGAACGCAATCCAATGACGCGGGAACGCCCATGCAGTCGTTGCTTTTTTTATTTTGATAAACCATCAAAAAAGGAAGAGGTAAATATCGACCAAGTCCCTCATTACTTGATCCACGTGCAGTCAAATGTTTGACCAATTACAGTGCCCACATTCGAGGTCTCTCGTGTTTGTATTTTTTTAATATTTCGATCTAAATGAAAAGTTTAATTAGAAAACTTGGCGAATTCTTTTTTGTGTGCTCAAGCCCTCGTTGTGTGAGTATGTTCGGAAAAAATATTCTCGTGGCAATTGCGAAGCAAAAACCGGAGTTCTGAGTGTACTATCAAATAAGAAAATTCTGATTATGTTATCATGCGCTTAACGAGCAACGAAATATGACGGAGGCACCG
The DNA here is from genome assembly GCA_963169105.1 of Ceriagrion tenellum. Classification (NCBI taxonomy): domain Eukaryota; kingdom Metazoa; phylum Arthropoda; class Insecta; order Odonata; family Coenagrionidae; genus Ceriagrion; species Ceriagrion tenellum. The sequence continues at coordinate 108,998,536 of OY720639.1, forward strand.
AATGAAATAATGAAGTACCCATGACATAATACTAGCCTATCTTTTTTTAGCATGAACCACAAAAAATTGATTGAACTTGAAACAAGTCACTTAAAATCAATATTCGAGGTAAAGTCATTTAAAAAATAATAATAAGACCTTTAATTAAGGAAGCTAGTTAAAATAGTTATTATACAGTTGAGCTTATTCAAAACTTTTACAATTAAATCGTCACAACCTGAAAATTTATTGGGTTATCTGATAGGTCCTCTAACTTCGTTATTAGTGGTCTCAAGATGCCAGTAAATCAATTAGTCGACACCCACAGTGTTCCACTTAAGAGGACCTTTCTTTTTAACAGTAACCAGGTCTTCGTTGGAGTTCATAACAACCTCTAAATTCATTCATTCCTTTATTTATCATTTCCTTTCATAACAATCTAAAATAACGGTCATGGCTTCATTTGTCAGTCGTCTACCAAAATAACCAGCAAGGCAATCCGTAACAGAACCCACAATTATAGCACGTGTTTTATCTTTCAAATCAGAAGACTATTGCTGAAATTCAACGGTGAAAAGAAAATGTTGATCACAATGTACGGGGTACTAACAACAACTAATTAATTTTCTGTTCCAAGCGTCGAGTCAAACATTGGTAATTTCCCAACCTACGCAGTAAATTTGGCAGCAATGTTATCATATATTAAATATTGTACTGCTAAGGATCGTCCGATAACTTGGTGCTAGAAGTTGTCCCTGGTGATACAAGTAGCACGTGCTTGAAATGGTTAAAATTCTTCAAACATTTTTACAGTTTCTTTTGATGAAAGTTTTAATTTCAAATACTAATAATGAAGTCTGATTTCAAAACGGAAATATAATACTCTATGCAATGTCAGGGAACCTGTTAAATACGTATTTGTTTTGGGTTTTGGCAGGAAACCATTTCATTGGTTAAACTTTCCGAAATACTAATAGTTTTATAACGCGCATTAGTGTATACCCTTGAATCAAGCAAAATTTCAGCTCAATTAGTTGGGTAGTTTTCAATAATATAATAACAAACATACAGACAGACAGGCCGAACTCCATTTTTATTCATTAGCACAGGTAGACAAAGGCCTGAAGTTATGAAATCTTCCCGTATTTTTCCGCATCCATCAAAGAGTCTTTTTCCTGGTTCCACTAGATTTTTATTCGTGCTACGAGGGTTCGACGATTGGCGAAAACCCCACCCAATAATCCTGCCTACCACCCCCGGTCGCTAACTTGAGTTCGTTGACGCGAGAGGCGCCACGTGAAGAGTCGCCTCGCCGGTTCCCTTGGCAACGTGGGTGAGGGGGCGTGGGTGGAGATGGTCTCCATTCAATGGATGGATATATTCAGTGCCAGAGAAGGGCTGGGGTGTTGGGGGGAAGGACAGTGGGATGGGTGGCGAATGGGGAGGCGCAGTATCAATCGATCCCTCCCACACCTTACCTCCATCCCTTGGCTCGACTCTATTGGCTCTCCTCAATGTCCGGACATTTCGAAGACCACTGGAATCAAAGAAAGATAAAAGAGGGACAAAAGACAAAATTTTCGATAGGTTCAAGGAAACTAAATGAAGTTGTATTGCCGGGGAGCTGGAAAGGAGCAACGGCAACCCAAATTTCCCTAGTTTCATCCTCGATCCAGGTCGATTTTCTCTCCATATAATGTCGCTAGTTTTTTCATTCACCCAACTTTTTATCTTTGATTCCAATGGGCTGACAACTGTCCGGAAATTTTCAGAGCCCGTTGAGTTTACCCACTTGATGCCAATGCCAAATTGACCACAAGAATGACGGAGGCATTTTGTTGGGAATAAATCGAGGCTCGGAACACGTTAGACTTGTATTCATTGAAAAACTCAGATCAGACGAGTTTCAATACAACTCGGAGGATATTATTTCATCCCAAGACCCCTGTATTACTGACAGGTGTGGAAAAATGAGAAAGAGGAAATGCCCAACTGACGGCTAACACCTTGCCAAGTGCCCCAAGCCACATGTGATGACAGTCAGTTGAAAATTACAGCGGTTTCAAATAATTTCAGAACGTAAACAAAAATATTGTAATCAAAGAAATTTTTATCAAAATTAAAGCTATCATTTAAATCATATAAGTGTTTTTGGTACAAAAATTGAAAATCGAAAGAAAATCCCGTTATATTTCTTTGGCTCCATATCTGTCTAACGCTGCATCGCAATAGTTGTTCATACAGTGGTTTCGCATATTTTGACGCGATAAAATAGGTTTGTAATTTTGATGGCAGCATTATCCGAATTTTGAACTATTGTGTCAATTCTTGTCCAGTATAGTATCACGTACCACCGTCCCTGAATTAATGGTCTATCAATGATTATGTAGTAAAATCTACACGTGATATAATATGTCTAAATTATTTACTTTTTTGCTAACTGCACAGATTTCCTCGGGGACATTTTTCCAAAAATAATCGCAGAATTTGGGAAATTTTGTCGTACTTCGTAAAAGGTCTCGCATTTTGAAATCGGAAACAAAATTCCGATAACAAAATAAGAAAACCAACTCCTTTTCTCTCTTTTGAAACTTAAGTGTCACAACAGCCATCATTATTTGTTTCTTTATTGCATAGTCAACACGCGATATAAATGAACTTTACCATTTCTTCCTTGGGTAGCAGTTGAAAATAATATGCAGACAAACCTGGTACCTAAGGAGTTAAAAATTACCTTCTTACCTGTGCAGAGGTGACATTTAATACTTTGAGTAATTAGAAACTACACTTTTTCCTCCTCAGAAAACTATACTGGGTCCAGTTACCCCTTCGTCCTCTGTAAAGATCCGTATAGTATTACTAACAGGCATTTTTTATGTTTTATGGAACGGTAAATTTCTTCGTCTGTAATTAATAGCTCTAGAAATGAAATCATATTTTCCATTTGGTTCCCTCAGTTTCCTCATGTAAATAAAACCTCAGCCCACAGTAATTTATGAAAAAACTTACGAGGAGTGAATTTCTGGAAACGGTGATATGACTCCATGGTGATTTCACCGAGTGATGAGAATACATGAAGGTAATGAGATCGTATATCGAATGTATATTTTAACGCAAACTTCTACCGTTCCGACAAGAGAACAAAGTAAGACTGTACCGCATCCAATATACGAAGGTACTTCATCAAAAATATGTGTGAGTAGTGCCATAATAGACTTTAGAGAAAATGTTCATTGCATTTTTTATTTCTGTGAGAAATATTTTCGATTATGTCTCGAAAACTATCAAAAAGACGAATTAAATTTAATGTTCTACTGGAGCTTTAATCATGGAACAATTAACATCTTGATAAGCTTCTCACCTTACAATTTTACAGCTGCTCTAATTATTTTATTTAAGCATTCTACCTGTAAAGGTAGGTTTTGATGAATATCAAAGAATCTCCTCCCGGTTTTCTACATTTTCAGAGTCCTATCTCGCTCTAATATATCCTATTTCGCCTCAGCATACGATCTACCCTTCTTCATCCCGTCCATGAAACCTATTATCCTTCTTTCTCTTCCCCGCTTGCCCAACATCCATCCCTCTATCACATTCTTCAGCAATCCCTCCCCCCATTTTTCATCCACCAGCCACATACCGTGCCTATCTCAAATTTCACGAAGAAGTTTCCTTTTCTCGCCCACCATCTCAAGTACTTCCTCGTTAGTCTTCTTCTCCGTCCACCTCGCCTTCTCCACCCTTCCTCACACCCACACATCTCAAATGCCTGCAGCCAATTCTCTTCCTCTTTTTGAGGGTCCATACTTCTGCCCTATGAAACACTACCCTCCACATCAAGCTCTTCACCAGCTTCTTCCTCACACCCTTACCCAACGTCCCCGTCATCAGCTCCCTCCTATTACTAAACGCCTCCTTAGCAAGAGCAATTCTCTAATGTATGTCTCTGCTACTATGTCCATTTTCATTTAACGTGCAACTTAAGTAATTTAAATGCTCTATTTGCTCGAGTTTGAGTCCTCCAAAGTTTTTATAATTAATAGTTTCTTTTCCAGTTAAATAGGCCGTAGCGTTGTGTTAATTTCTCTCGAGGGAGATGCACTGCAGTTCCTTAACTAGGATGATTTTTCACCCAAAATCCAGACACCTGGAGGTTAAGATGCTGGGATCAGATGAGAAGCTAGAATCATATGCTCAGAGTGAGCAGCGCTTTCACCCCTCACTCCTCTCCCACTCTAATTTACCGGCGGGGAGTTAGTTGGGGCAGGGAGGGAGGAGGTGAGGGAACATCCTCCCACGCGCCAATCAGAAGGCAGTTCGACGCCCACGCCAGCACGCGCGAGGGACAGAGACGCGGGAAGAGGACAGGCGGAACGGGCGACTTGTTAGAGCGAGGCACGCGCTCGAACTGGTCGCGCTAAAAAGAGCCACGAGCCGGCGCGTGTAATGGTAGGCGATATACGGGCATCTGTCGACACATAAGCAAAATAATAACCTACCGCATGTTAGGTTTCGATACGACTGATGGGTAGATTGAAAACTATAGAAAAATTGATCGATATACCTAGCTTAAAGTGGCTTTACGAATGGAAGATACCTCTATGACAAAAGTCTTGCATGCAACAGAGGGATTTTTAGAAGGATTAAGGTGGGAGCCCCTAGGGACTCGGAGGGTACACGCTAGGCTAGGTTTGCTGGAGAAATTCTGAACTGGTGTGTTTCAGAGCGACACAAGGAATATCATCATGACGCCTCACTACATCTCTAGGTCTTACAGAAGAGATAAAATAAGAGAGATAGATTCTTGAACAGATAGGTACAAAAACTCGTTCTTTCCGCGCATAATAAGCGATCACAATAAAAACTCAGCTCCACTAAATACACTGACATAATACACGTCACCATTTCACCTCCCAAAACCTTACATTTTTACACAGCTGGTGTCCTAACCCCCCTGCCATAACCCATGCGGAGGCTCGCATAGTAGTATTTCGATGTAGTATGTACCTATTTAGAAGTTCAAGCAAGGACTTCTATGATTGAATGGGGCGATAGTGGAAAAGAATGACCGCGGTAAGCTATTTGAAGGAGAATAGATAGGTATCTGTTTTTCACACTGGTATATTTGCGTTTAGTGAAATCCTGATCACATGACTGAAAATGGTGATCAAAAATGTAAATTATCAATAAATTTTCCATAGGTTCACTCATTGTTACATATTTAAATATTTAATTGGTGACTGAAAATGCTGTTTTATTGTTAGCAGCTGTTTTACGGTCAGACTTGAGATTGCTTTTGTAATGAATAATCACACATAAGCTAATAAAAATAAAATCCACAATGGCCTATTGAACTCCCGTGGTGACGTAAATGCATATTTTTTCCCGAAAAAAAGGCGATTTTCGGAATTACTATGTTTGATGTTTATTAACGTTATTCATTTCTCTCTTAAAAAAGAAACGTAATCGACGTGTGAGTGGAACAATATCCCAGCGAGTAGCGATATGAATGAAGACACCACTGCACTACATTTATAGAAGTCAACTTCCACAGGTAAAGACGCCTTCACTTATGTACCTGTGATTATTGGAGTTGACGTCAACTGAAGTAGCATTTTTGGCAACTTGTCGGGCATCGCTCCGTTCATGCATCATTTTCGGCTTGTTCACATAAAAGAGTGACGAATATTCAATATGGGAATTTCGAGTGTTGTCGATTTGCGGCAATTAATGCGAATTTATATCACACCACTCGAGTTCTTCAGGTATTCGTGCATTCAGTGACATTCAATAATTAAATGGGATCAAATGGGAGTATATAAGAAAGCATACATCTTCAGGTGGATTTAATTTTTGGATGAATTCAATTCTTATTATTCCAAGACAGGAGCAGCCATAGTAAATTCAAAAGTAGAAGGTACAAGGTAGAGTAATGAGAACAACAGTACTCATAATAGTTATACCCAAATTAATTGTACTCATAATAATTAAACTTTGTAAGTCACAAAGTTTGATTTACTACTACAACACCCGTTGTCTTCCTCCACTGTAAACTTCAACGACAATTAACTACGGAAAGGAAGTATTCAAAGACTTACACTGATAAAAGTGACGTCTTTCTTCATCACATTAATCTGCATTTTATATTTTTAATCACCACTCGCAGTCTGACCGGGATTGAAGGAACGTTATGCAACACAATCGCAGAAGCGAAATTATACTTGCAGGCAAATTAGATGCCAATCTGTTTTACGTATTCGTTCGAACCATGGTCGATACTGTACCATTACTACACCTATCGACCCCTTTCATTATCCAAGTCACCGCATAAACATCGAAGTATCACTCGCAAGCGAATTATATAACGTCTGCTTTGGAAGTAATTTCCGCGCGTAGAGCCGCCTTCGTCAAATTAATTTGAACTTTATATTTTAAATAACCGCTCATTCTTGTGATCGGGCTTGTAGGAACGTTATGAAACACAATCTCAGAATCTAAATTATACTTGCAGGCAAAATAGAGGCCAATTTGTTTTATGTAGTCGTTCGAACCATGGTCGATACTGTACCATCGCTATACCTATCGACCCCTTTCATTATCAAATTCACCGCTTAAACATTGAAGTATCATTGCAAGCGGCTTATATGACTACTGCTTTGGAAGTAATTTCCGTGCGAGGAGCCGCCTTATAAGACAACGATCAATTTCGATTATTGAGAGCCTTCGAAACATATCACCCATCCTTATTGTGCACAGGACACCACGCCCGTCCCCACCCACCCACTTGCCCCTTCGAGCAATACGTGTGCACGATGACAGGTGCCGATGGTGAATATTAACATGTACCGTGGGGCGGGGAGGCATTCGGGAAGTTGTCAGCGAGGATTCTTTAATCTTACGTGCGCCGCAAGCGTAGATGGGAATGAATTTGATAAGCTGATTCACGCCGCGAAATTAAAACTCTATTGGAAATATATTAAACGACTGGTAACAATGCGTTTGAGTTTAGATAACGTAAAAAAGCTAAATAAATGTGAATCACGTAACTTTAACTTCATTATTGGATATTTAAGATTTTTAAGTTCACCATTCTTTATTTTGTAGTTAATTTTTACCCATACCCGCGATCAAATGATAAAAAATTTATAATAAATAAAAGGAATAATAATCTATTCGATAAATACTTAAATGCTTCTCTTCATTAAAATCTAACTCATTGCAAAGATCTCTATCTATTAAATTTCATAGCATAATAGAATCCTTAGTCAATTGTCCGTTTAACAGTCATAGTCGAGGTTTAGTGAAGATCTCAGCTTACCTTATTATGACTGCTATTCAGTTTAACACGTGTAGTACGAGTTGAAAATAAAGTAGACAGTACTATATCCTTAGTGCATTATTTGAAAATGATGTTCTACAACATCTCACCGAAGAAAGTGGATTTTATTTCACCTGTCAACCCAGAGATCACGGGGTCGAGTCTCACCTGGGGAACTTTTTTTTCCCCGGAGGCATGGTTGTATTTTCCTTCTGTTCAACCTTGTAGCGCCTCATATAGAGGTCCGTGGGACAGGTTTTGAAGCAACAAAATATAAACTTATTACTTTACCACAGCTCGGAAAAAATTGAACTCTTAAAAAAAACTGCGAAAATACTGGGCCTTCAAATGTCATCCAAAAAAATTAATACATGACTTGAAATAAAATGGTATCCAAACTTTTGGAAACTAAATATGAAAAATTCGAGAGTCCACCAATTTAAATATTTAGGCGAAACGATTTAAGAATCAGGCCTAGAGAAGGCTGTCAATGCAATTTGGTGTCAAAATATGTAAACTGCCCTAAGACTCACGCAAAGCATTTACAACCAAAAATGCATTTAAAAATTTACCAAATTACGACACTATAAAACAGTATGAAACAGAAATGCCTCTATGGAGACCCATTAATTTTAAATAGAAAAAAGATATAGTGGAAATCCAAAAGAAGGTAATAAAATACTTAGGAAAATTATAAGACCAAAACGCAATGTTTAGTAAACGTGTAGATTAAGAGGAAATGGTAAAATTCGAAAATATACAGGCATACGTTCCAATATGAGAAACGGCAGGCTTGAATTCTATGTACATATTAAAAGAATGGACCCAAAGATTTTCTCCAGACAAATTATAGAACTTTATGAAAACCAATTAAAGGCAAAATGTATGACAAAGAAATACATTGCCTCAATCAAAGGAGATCTAAAAGAAGCAGGCATAGCACCTCAGGCACTCCAAGATAGAAACATTTTTCAAACCGAAAAATAGAGATTGGATGGTGACCGATCCAGGAAAACGTGAGATGACCGGAACCACCTGGAGGGATGAAAGGAAGAAGGCTCATTCGGAAAGAATGAAAGAAATATGGTCACAAAGAAAAACAAAGCTAACAAAATGCCTCTAAATTATTCCTTCGCGTGGTCCAACAGGGCCCAAACGTGCTAAATAATGACTAATTATTAAATCTCACTTCGAGCATACATACTACTATACACATATCGGTGATAATTTGGTAATGATAAATTCCTCTTTAAATATCCCATACTTTTTTCCTCTACCCCATACATTTTCCCTTCGTTACTGTTTATGGCGAGACTTTTTGTCTCAATATATATCCAAGTTTACATCCTCTTCCTCTCAGACGTATTGATCATATTTTTCCTGAACTTCTTCCTTAGTGTCTCTCTCCATCCATTTGGTCTTCAATACCTTTCTGTAGCACAGCATTTCAACATGTATTTATTTCTTAGCTCAGTAATTTTTACTAAGCTCAACAGGAGGTTATTTAAAATATACCTACTTTTTTTGCGGTGATGATAACTTTTTATCGAATCTCGTGTTTTTTTTGGAGTCAGCCAACTCCTAATATAGCAAATGCCTTCTTTTCTCAGGCTATTCGTGTCACTATTGCTTTCTCGATTCCCACATAACCGAAGAATCCGCTTCCCAGAAGAAGCCAATTTCTTCCTTTTATCTCAGTTCTTACTTCCCACGCCCCATTGTGATCCAAATGGCAAAAAATATACTTTCTTAAATTCCGAAGGGAAGAGGCAATGTTGGATTCGTCTTTCACGACAGTGGCAGAAAAAGCACGACCACGCCACTTAAGTTGCATCGTGGACTTGAGCCCAGAACGTTTGGGTCCTATAAATCCACGCTGAAGTTCAACTTGGATTAAAATTGTTTAATGGTGTCACTAGAAAACTTACCTTAGCCGGAAAACCTGGCTCGTATCCCACGAAAATCATTTTTATGGTGAACAATGATACTCAAACAATATCGTACTGTCTACCAAATTTATTTAAAACTCTTACAGCACATGTTTCAACTGTCTAGCAGTCATCATCAGGAATGAAACACGTGTTGTAAGAGTTTGAAATAAATTTGGTAGACAGTAGATACGATATCGTTTGAGTATCATTGTTCAACATGCTGGTCTACAACATCTCGCCGGAGAAAATGGAGTTTATTTTTAAGGTGAATTTCCTAATTGAACATAAGTATAACTTAGTTTTTCCACATCACAATAAGACGACCTAGGTTTCGACGAAGCTCGTAATCATCACGCACATAAGTAAAAGAAGAAACAGAATATAAAGTCGCTCAAAATTGGGGGAGGTAGAGGTAATTTTGAGGGATTATATATTCTACGTCTTCTTTTACTAATGTATCTGATGATGATGAACCTTGTCGAAACCTAGGTCGTTTTATTGTAATAAATCTATGTAGAAAAACTAAGTTATACTTATCATTTAAATTGCTAAGCAAATTCCACGAAGTCACGCACGAGACAACAGAATATCCTCAAGCTGGTGTCTGTCTTTGCACCCGTGCGCGTGACTGAGCGCCGCGTCGGATGTACATTTTGCAATGATTTGGAAGAAGGCGTTTCCTAAATTAGAAAGATATTTATGAACGCTGAAAAAACGGGTGAAAATAATATTTTGAATGCGCGACGTGAAGAATTCTAACCCCGTCCTCCTTTTGGAGAGGGAGGGTGTTGCTGATGGGGAAAGGGAAATGAGGGAGAAGTAGGGTGCCTATAAGGAGACGTGCAGACTGGTTCTTAATTCATCCACGTGGGATGTTCTTCCACTTCCGCTGGCTGTATGTGTGCATGTGTGTTTTAAAGGCTCAACTCCTTCTCCTTCACTTTCCTCCACACCCTACTTCTTGTCACCCCACCCATTTCTTCCCACAACCCCTTGCGTCCCACACAACGAAGTGCTCCTGATAGCACAACCAATGCCTCCCACCTTCCGCTTATCCCTATCCTCTCTGTGAAATCGGAAATCTATGGTGAGCAGATAAGTCCAAGGAAAGAAGATTTATAGCTGTCGCAAAAGTTCATGGCGCACATCTCCACAGCGAGGAGGGGTGGTAGAAGTGGAGAGGGTGAAGGGAAGGGACCTAGGGAAAGAGAAGAACGTTATGAGAGAGAGATGTAGAGGAACCAATTTCTTCCTCTCCAGTTGTCGATTCATCAGGATTGGTTGGCGATAGCCTCAACCCCTCTATATCCTCAGCAATCCTCTTCATTTTTAGAAACCGTTCACAACACACGTCCCCTATTTTCTGATTTCAATATTTCAAGCTAGCGTATTTAGCCGTTACATACGTTACTTTGCGAGAATATTCTCCGAGGGTAAGTCAATAAATGACTCGCAAAACTGGATTGAGTCAATAATAATCAAAGTAATTTCCTGAAATTTATTCCACTTTTCTTCACATTCACCACGTACATTCAGACACTTATCCCGTCTCTTCACAAGTCCTTGATAGCCGGCAGCGAAGAAGTCTTTTATTTGCTGTCGTAGCCCACCAATAACCTATTGGACTACGGCATCATCCTCTTCAAAACGTCGGCCTTCTAAATGATATTTAGGGCCCGAACAGATGGAAACCACCGAGGGCTAAGTCGGGACTGTACGGTGAATGTTCCAAGTGTTCCCAATGAAATGCTTACGATGGATGCTTATGATGAAATGCTGATGCTTGCAACTCATTAATTGACTTACACTCGTATACCCATGGTAGTACGGATAAAAGGACTCTGTAGTAACCGAAATTATTTATCTGAAAAAGAGCCTAACTTGGATTTCTATGAGAAGTGCGAAGTTGTTAATAGCCCAAACAATATTTGTAATGACGTTTCGAGACTCAATCCCAATTTTAAAAATTTAAGCCTCCCTTCCCGTCCTGTGAACCGCTGATTTTGCTTTTTGACCTTCACCTCCACATGGTCTTTTCATTTTTCTGGTTCTGTTCCCCAATGCCTTGTTTACCTATTGCTGCTCTTCACCTTTCCTAAATCCCTAATTCATTACTCACACTTCTGTATATCCAGTCCTTTATCCTCTCCTCCACCAAACCTCACTTCCCTTCTTTCTGGCTCAGGAGTATTTACACACGGTAATGGTTTTGCATGTACATTGTTAACGACACAACGTTTCGAGACCATGGTCGATTTTAATTAAAAAGTGTGCGAAAATTACTACAGATATATTCCATTTGCACCATCATGGGTTCTAATCCAGGTCTTTCTCTTTGTATTTTGCCTGCTAACATCCCTTCAAATACTGTCTTCACCAAACCGTCATGCACGGTTAATGGCATATCTCTCGGTCCCGTTTTCTTATTAATTTTCTCCACAGGGTTCGCTTCTCTTTCACTTTTCTCGATATCTCTTTATTAGTGTTTCGCTCTGTCCAGCTTATATAACACTGCCTCCTGTAGCACATATCACATATCATGTCCCAAAGTACACATCTCACTACCATGCAGAATCACTCCTCCTTAAGATTTGAACCATTTTTTTTCCTCAGCAACATATTTCCAGAAACCAAAGTACTTCCCTAAAAAGACTGGAGGGATACTCACGTAATGCTGATAGTCAACTGGTCCAAAATGACCCATTTTTTTAGTTTACCAAGTATATGGTTACTGATGGTTTCAGCTCTGACATGGTCGAAGTCACATCCGGTGTTCCTTAAGGAAGTGTGATCGGCCCTCTTTTATTCATTTTCTATATTAATGATCTAAGTTCTAGAGTTCTAGAGCAGTAAAATAAGAAAATTTGCAGACAATACAGTTATCTACCGTTGAATGAGCGAAGACGCGAACTTTGAAGCTCTGTCATCGGACCTTAACAACGTTCATTCGTGGTGCCAGGAGTGGGGTTTAGAACTAAATATTAGTACATGCACCACAGTTCACTTCCTGCGAAAGTCATCACAAAAATGCCATACCTATACGGTGGGCAGAGTAAACATAAAATCTTCAGATAGAGTAAAATATCATGTAATTACCTTAACTTCTGATATTTCGTGGAGATTACACTTACAAAACATATTTGGCGCAGCATTAAAGAAACTTGGTTTTGTTAAACGTATAATAAGAAGGTCCTCGGATGAAAAAGTCAAATTGAGACGCTACTTCGCTCTGGTTATGCCACACTTCGAATACGCCGCGAGCATTTGGTACCCTATTCATAAATATTTTACCAAACAATTAATATAATACAAAGAAAAGCAGCGCGCTTCGTTAATAACTGCCACGAGCGTACATATAGTGTCTCGCAACTTTTATGGGATTAAGGTGGGAGCCCCTAGCGACTCGGAGGCTAGGCTAGGCTTAGGTTGCTTGAGAAATTCAGAACCGATATTTTTCAGAGCGACACATAGAGTATTATCATGATGCCTCCCTACATCTCTAGGTCTTATAGATGCGATAAAATTAGAGAGATACACTGCCGAATAGATAGGTACAAAAGCTTGTTCTTTCCTCGAACAATAAGCGACCACAATGAAAATTGAGCTCCACTAAATACACTCCTATAATACATGTCACCATTTCATCTCCCAAAAACTTACATATTTACACGGCTGGTGACTTAACACCCCCTGCCACATGCCCAAACGGCGGCTCGCAGGGTAAAATGTAGATGTATTTATCGTATTTTTAGATCACATGTATAGCCAAGTCGAAATCCGATGACAGATGTTAGTAAGTCATCCAACTCCTCGAAGAGTTGGTTTTGACAGCAATTATATAAAAGGTTCCCGACTAACCTTTCACTAATAGACTGTTTATTGAGGGACTTAAGGAGGAAAAGTACGAGGAAAGAGATTAGTGGAGGAAACATGCTGCATGTAGCGACCTCATATAAAAATGGTAGCAGCTGAGGAAGAAAATAGTACGAATACTCGAGATTAAAGATGAATGGTGAGATCACGGGAAAGCAGCCCTTTTCCTTATTCCTGAATTCTATTCAAGATAATTACAATAGCAGCAATTGATTTGGCTGCAATTTATTTCAATTTATGACATCTTATTAATTGAACTCATGGAACCCTACGTATGAATACTTAAACAATCTCGATGATTTATTTTTCATCATGAACTTAACATAATGTCGTTAACTTTGGCTCATCTAAGTTTGAGCGTAAATCCTTAACCTCTAGTCTATCTTAAAGTGTGGCACTGAAGATTTAAAAGGTAAAATAAACAGCTGTTGAGTCAGTTTCGAGGAACGCATTAACGTAGCCGCCTACGGATGTACTTAGCTAGCACGGAGTTCAAAAGAGGCAGTCAAACTTCGAGTTTGCGAATCAAACTTAGAGTTTTGAATAACGAGGTAGGTTAAGGACAATGGAACACGCATTGCTCAAGTAACCTAAGAGCAATAAGGCCTTAAGTGACACAGAAATCGTCGTGGATAAATCAAAATGCACTATGGAGCAGAAGTTTCTAGCATGGACTGCCTGTACGATAGGCAGACTACGAAGAGAAATGCTCACGAGACATATAAATGCATCCAAAACTCGGCGAAAACGTAAGCCCCTGAAGTAAGTTCATTTCGTGTAACAACGAATTCCTCGTGAAACTAGTTTCCGTCGATAACACGTGTTCATTTCAACCTTTCTACAGGACTTAGTATCAGCTAGGAAACAAAATGCTTTCCAGGAATAATACTAATTTGCATCATCCTTAAAAACATCCTCTTTTCTCAAGAAAATAGTAAAAATGGATAGCTGATTTTTGTTTGTCATCTTCGCTGACGATTCAGCATCCTTGCACTCATACCGCAAGGAGTAGGAATTTTAGGAGTATTCTGTCGCTGGAAGCTGAAAATACAGCATTTGGGCAATAATTTTCTAAGAGGAACAATTACTAATTTTTATTTTGGGCTGAACATAATGAAAATTTACTGTCACTACATATATTAAGTATGTATGTTTTCATTGACATGTAACGTAACACTAGTTCATGAACAAAGCGACATCGTAATTTGGCCGTCCCTTTGACAAAGTGGTCACATATTAAATTAACCTTCTACAGGACACGTAATTCATTTATTTAATGTCGAACCCCATGAAATTATTTTGAGCGCGTTTGGTGTTTACTAATTTGAGGTTAATAAATACAGTTGTGCGGGTGCACATATTCTCCAAACTGTTTTGAACACCTATGGTGCGGGAGAAAATTTGACCGAAGCCAACCATGTTTAACATTCGATTGAAGTGAGACGTAAACGTTTGGACTAATTATGTGATTATTAATGAATGAAGTAGAAATAATTTCTGCTTAAAAATGCCAATGAAACTTGTAATCCTTGTTCATTTCCAATTTTTAATTCTTGTGAATTATTCATAAGTGCTGTAAAAATATGGTTATTTTTTATCTGTTAAACCCTTTCCAGCAGTAATGTTGCCTTCACATTAGTTCTCTCCCCTGACTAAAAATCTTGACACCCAAATCAACAGACCTAGGTCTATCTCTAACCTGCACATCACACTAAGTTCTTCAGTACACATCTCACTCAACCACGTTCCTTCCAGATCGAGTTCATTAAATTTTCTTCTACAATGTTTTGGATAGAAAACAAATTGAAATACCAAATACAAATTGACGGTATTAAAGGAACGTAGAATATAATGATGGAATTTCAAAAGCCTGTTATACCAAGCCTATTTACTTCAAATGATATCCGAGCTTGTAAAGAGAATTTCGGAAAAAATCGACATAAAAATTAACTGAACACATTTTTTCTTGTTGCAACGGAATGCGCATTTGATTAGTCAGATTTGCCTAGAGCCCGTCCCTTATCGGCACGTCGTATACTTAAGCAACTCTAGCATTTACCACCCTCGCTAAATATTATTTTCACAAAAAAATAAATACCCATGATTATATTTATATTTTGTTCTCCTCCGTCAACCTTTCCTATTCTTCGGAGGGCTCAGGTTCAAATTCCGGCCCATGGTAGTGATTTGCAATTCAAATCCTCTCATTGAATCTCTACTGAAGTTTCATGCGGTGGATGCTTGAAGTACAGTGTACTCCGTCAGCCACGTGAGATTTTAAATTTTTTGAAGAAATGCTTTCCGATGCTTTCTCGGTTTATGCAGTCAGTGACAACAGTTAGGGTTCTCCACCGGGTCAAACCGAATTTCTACTAATATTTCGAGGTACTAGTCATCTATCGTCATCGGGGTATGTCGTGAATTTCAATTGGGCCTGTTTATATACACTTGACCTGGGATCTGGTGGCCTCCAAATGGTTTACGCCTTTTTCTCCTTTCTTGGATACTCCTCAGCACGGGTCTGCAAGAATTACTATAAGAGAGTATTCATTGTCACAATTGATGGTTTTTCTTCTCGAGATCTCTACTTGTTGGCCTACATTGCTCGTCTCTCTCAGAATTTGTCCATGTGGCAAAGAATATTTGTCCTGTCCTAACAAATGGTATAGTCGAGAGTAGTGCTGTCCTCGGCTACGGTAGATGTTTCGGACAGGCCAAGTCTTAAGTGTCTCTGATGTTCTTTAATTGTCGTAGGAAATGTCCTTCCCGTTTATCCCAGTGAGCATCACAACCTGGCAACATTCAAGAGGTATCTGGTAAACTTAATGTGTCAGGAGACTAGAGGAGAATCTGGTCTCAGGGTCAGAGATTAGTTTCAAATATGTTTATTGATCAATTTGTACGTTATATTGTGGTCCTCTAAGCATATTTCGTTAATCGGAGGTTAAAGCTCAGGCTAAGTTTCACTTCTCTCTTTCTTCAATCCAATAATAACCTTCCCTTGTTGTTATATCATGACGCACGTTACGCAAATGGAAAAAACAACGCATGGCGCAAAGTTGTCAGTCGCATTTCCGAATAACTAGCCCACCATCTTCATTCTTACGCCTCTATTAAAAGTTCTTTCGAACACCAATCATTAATGATCTAAACTGCCGTCAAGAGAGATTGAAAAATGATGGGCATCAAAAGTACCGTCCATCTACAGACAATGTGGTGTAATACCCGAGAGGAAAAATTTATATTGACGGAATTGTAATGGGAGATTCATGATGCCTTGTAGGATAAGGCATAATGAAATTTCGGTAGTAAGTTTTAAATCTTCGAGCAGTTTTATTCGTGTATTTTATTTTACTAAAGTATATTTAAGAAATTCAAACCAGCTACTATGAAGCGAACGTCACTAAATCTAGGTAATTACGAATGCGTGAAAAAAAAATGAAAAAAATCTGCCTCTCCTGGGAATATATCACTAATTCCTCAGAATCACGCCGAGAGCTACGACCAATTAATACAGTCAGAGATCTACCAGTGAAAGTACTTGACACGACATCAGAGGATCTTGTTTTGCACCTCAGTCCAGGCTGATAATTATTACCAATCTAAATTCCGCAAACATGTTCATTTGTGCATATATTCAAATACATTTATTGAGATTAAACACATTATATTCGGTTATTATTGAGAAATCTTTGATGCAAACATATTCATCTTACCTTCAATGGAGCATAAAATAATATTTTGTCGGAAGGTGCGAAAATTTTCAGTAGGGAAATGACGAAGTCCTGGCGAAGGGAAACAGCTGCGTTTGACAGGTGAGAGGAATGAACGCCCTTCAATATAGATTTTCGCCCCATTTCCATAAGGGATCAAAGGAAAATTTTATCAAAAAGTGTCTCGAGGAAACTCTATGGTGTGTCTTTGTCAAGGGTGGGCTGTGTTCTGCCTCCTTTGGCGAGGGTCTCACGTCCCAAGACAGACGGTAGGTGCATTAAATTCCAAAACGAATTGACCGGGCGGCTTCTTTAGACCATGTAATTCCGGCAGCGGCGAATTCTTTGTCGGCCTTGATGATGGAACTTCTTAGATGAATGATTAAAATTGTAAATATTTACTAAACTCATCTGGCCTCGTATTTGACAATGTATACAGATGAGAGTGAAGTAAAAATGAAGCAATGGTATCGCTTTTACGTCAATACTCAGACAAATTCCTTGTTCCAAAGACCTTGTTCCGCAAATAGTGTGGTAATAATGGTATACGAGTTGTATCATGCGCGAAATGGTGACTTCTTTTCATTACATTTTATCCCAATAAAAAAGATATTCTGAGACTGATTTCAACGGATTCAGGTGAGATATCATGGAAGTTTTTCATATTAGAAGGGAAACAGCAATTGCACTTTTCCTCATGATATTTTAATGAGCACGACAAGTTTCACCTCACAGGGCCATCATCAGGTACAAGACTGTACCTGAGGTAGAAGTCTTGTACCTGATGATGGCTCCGTGATGTGAAACGCGTCGTACTCATTAAAGTTTCATGCAGAAAAGTACAACTGTTGTTTCTGTTATGGCGTTCTGAGACACATAGGAGTAAAAAAATACTATTTATTTAGCCTCTCAAATAAACACATTTGTCATTTACATTTCAAAATAAAACCTGGAGGGAAATTTCAGTAAAATCAAAATTGAATCGTGTAACAATGGAACCGTTTTCCATCAGGTAAATAAGTTCATTCTAGCACAAAGAAAATTGCCAGAGAAAACCTTCTCTTAGGTTTCCAGAGTAGAATTAGAGACTTTAAAAGTTACGCAGTTTCCAGTTAAATATTACATTTTGCGAAATGTATAATGGTGCTGTGACCTCCCTTGATGATGACTATTCTATCGAAAGGTAGACTTCGACATTATCGACGAATTATTCAAATGAGAGTTGAATACGGTCTCATCATTTAACTTTCTTGAAAATCTTTAAATAATAACTCATGCCATATATCTCTGTTAGTACATTGAAATGTTAAGTCCATGTTCATCATAAATAATGTGGTTTAACAAAATAGTTTCCCCAACACTGTCATTATTCTTTTGAATAGTCGGATAATTGGATTCATCTGCGTAGTTCAATTTGCATACAGCATACTGGATAATTTTGAAACTTTTCAAGTCTCTTCCTTCTTCTGCATCCGATGTGAACATTTAGCATTTCCATTTGATTCAATGACCTTCAGCACTTATTGTAATATTAATTGATCAGTCTTTGCTTTAAAAACAGATATTCAAACGCTATATTGCATTCATTATAAATGCCGTGAGTTTTAACAAAAATCCAAATTCCAAACCGTTGGATAGCCAGCAATTTCATGAATATTTCTGCTAATGACTATCCAATCAAGAATAGCAAATTTTGAAGGGTGGGGTGCCATTTTTTCTCCATTAAAATGGTTTAGATCCATTCTAACCTATTATCAGTAAAGCTTAATATTTAATAACATCAAAAGTTTTGAAGAAAAAGCAGCTATTGAAATAAAAATGTCTTTAAAATGCCTGTTAACTATTTACACCGCGGTCAATATATGAATATAAAACATGGACATTTACCAATAGCGAGTGTTTCGTTCAAGATGCCAGTCAACTTGCTCGTATCTGAGCTATTTAGCGTGCCAAGCACGACTCGTTCACGTGCCATCGACGGTGGGCGCGTGCCATCAGCTCACCACGCACGTCAAAACACACCCATCGACTGCAATTCCATCATGCTCTGCCAATAGGGTAGCAGACGCTGGTGTAGTCTCTGGGAGATTCTGCTTACCTCCCAATTTTTTCATGTAGTTCCCTAGATTAACCATCAAGAGATAAAATCTAATTCCTAGTAATAGTCTCTCAAAAGCTGGTGGCAGACGTATGCGCACGAAGTTGCATAATGGTGGAGATTAAACTGGTGGAAGTGGTCGATAGAAATGAAAAAGGGGAACTGAGAATGTATTTAGACCTTCCAATGCCTGATTAACAATTTAAATGTGAAAGGTGGGTGCATTGCATTCTGGGAAGTCAATGTGCCAGCCCAAGGCGTGGGTAAAAGCCACGGGTGGCCGGTCGTAGAGGCTGCCAATCTGTGACACATAAAAAGATATGTAAATAGAACTTAAAGTATGAGAGTCGTATGATGTAACTAACTTCCAACGCGTATTTTAATTCATAATGTACTTCTTAAATACTTCGTTAATGTAACTGGAACTCATTACTACTGTCAATGAAAATAATAATGAAACTTGCTGGTATACAGGAAAACTAACCATAATTGTGGCAAAAACATGTTTTCTAGCTAGTTTAGATTTCGAGTCAACCTCATTTCTTCCTCACTTGAACGAAGTGGTAATTCAGAGCTTTTATAGTTTTTCAATTTTTGGCAACACCTGGCATTAAGTTGCATTATTTAGCATTTATTTTATCGGGTCGTCTAGTGTCTCACGAAATTTGCTCTATTTCATTATTTGCATTCGGCATTCCTCAAATTACCTAATGACAAAATCTTTACTTGTGTGTGGCTAAAAGTATTTAGATTCAGTTAAAAAGATCCTACTAGTAGGGAATGTCTATCCTTTTACTGCCTAAGGGCTAACATATTTGCTAACGCTGTAAATTAAATAGCTGCCAAAAAGCCGATGTACAATTCGGTATTCGTACATATTTATACGTGCGAATAAATTAAATAAATAATAAAATAATAAAATAAAATAAATTTGTAAGATGAAATAGAATCTTGCTTCGTACTTTCCACATTAGTTTATCAACTTCAACCATGGCTTCGACAAATTATTTTATTATCTAGGGACGATTCCTAGGAATAGGAATTGGTATTCTACCTTAATAATGTCATCATTTGTCATCAATGATAAATGTTCGGAATTGATAAGCCAGAGTGGAAAGGAATGGTTGAGGTTATATTTCATGCTCCAAATTTCTACAAAGTTAATCTTGAAATTTTAACTTGTGCTAATTTGTTAGTTATAATTCTTAAAAATTCAATTCATAAGCATCATTTTTCATTAGTCATTTACCAAATATGCAGCAAATATTTCAAATAAAAGCATGGAATAAGCAAATATAATAATATATTTTACCACAAGAAGATACTCACTAAAGGAGGGAAATTTCCTCGATCGCAAGACTTCATACGTATAATCTTACTCTGATACCGCAATTCCCTAGCGGGTCGTGTGAACCAGTTACACCAAAAATCTATCCTAGTTCAAGGTGAATTACACACGAGATTCTCTCATCGACAGTCCACATCATAGCAACATGAGACCGAATAGTGCTTAGCGGAGGATGAACCCAGCAAATATTCCTTTAGAAGAACTGCAAATCAATAACTAAAAGTATTAAAACTACAAAAAAATTGTCCTAGAAGTCTGCACTCATCAAAGGTAAAATTTTTATGCAGCCAATTGTTTAAATTTTTTCCACGTCATGCAACGCCCGCCAAGCTACAAGAACATTTTTATGTCGTTTCAGGAAGCGGACTTTTTGCCGAAGAATGCTAGGTCACCATTTATCCCCATTACAAAAAAAATGCCGGCAATTTATACAAAACCTCCCGCCTCGTAATGCTGGGTAATCCCGTCCCATAACGCCCGGCCCCAAAAACCCATTCCCGCCATTCCGAGCGCCAAACTTCACCACGCCCATTCATCCTTCCGACGGCAGCGCCCTCGCGCGTGGCGACCCGAGCGCCGCCAAACGGGCTCACGGGCGAGGCTCACGGAATGAGGAATGAGACACGTGCACACGAGGAGGATGACAAAGGGTTTATTTGGCTGTGGGAGGCAGTCATGGAGTCTCCTTGTGCATCCCTAATGATTGACGACAAAGGAATGAAGGGGAAGAAAAAGAAGAGGCGGTAAAAAAATATCGTCAAAATAATAAAGGCGGGAGAAGAAAAAGACTCGACCAATAGATGGCAGGTGTGTTCCGCCACACGTGTCGTTACATAGTTCGACGAAGTAGGGAGGTAGGTTTTGAAAGGCAATGATGAAAAAAAAAGAAAGAAACCCCGGTAAATGGCAAAAAGTGAATTTACGCCTCCTCAAACGTCGACTTCCACGCCGTTAAGTGTCCATACTTCCCTCTCACTCCCATCAGACATGGAGATCCACGCGGGATTACGGCTAATCGCCATTAATGCCTCCAATAATGGATGGGAGTACCTCATCCAATGTGCGAGATACGAGCTTACGCACTTCAACAAGGGCTTTTTGCTTCTAAAGAGCTCACAAGATAGACGGCCGTAGTTTTCCTTTCACGCTCCGTAATGAACGAGGACGTTGCCGGTGGCTATTAGATTATTGGATTCAAGGTTTCCCGACGGAAAATGACTCTGCAATATCATATCACGACCAAATGTCCATACTTCAGTAACATTGTAGCATAAATTACTGTATGGAGAAGGTAGGGTAATATTAAAAATTTTAATAAAAGCACTTTTTAACTAGTCAAAAAAGTACAAGTCAGCGGTGGCTCTCTCTGGTTGCATGCTTTATTGGTAATCCCCAAAAGCCTTTTCTGTTTTTTTTTGTTCTTTCATCAATAATCGATATAAATGACAACCTATAATATAAATATACTGAGCCAAGTTGTATTATGCCTCTGCAGTTGAAAAATCTAGTCAATTTTCCACTATATACACATGGAATACCATTCCATTATTCCACCTCTTAAGCTTCGTTTCTTTTATACGGACCGACCGTTGAAGATTAAATGTAGGAGGCAACAGCAAAGCTTAAGGAAATTCCATTAAAAATGATCGAATGAAGGTTACATTACCATTCCTGATAAAAGCCACGTCTGGTGCATGCATAACCACATGAATTGGCATTTTAATGCAATGATTTGTAAACATTTCGAATTTGATTTCCTCGCGGGAGCCATATTTCAGAGATGACTTATTAAAGTCTTGTGAATGCTGATGTTTACTCTGGACTTGACAATTTAACTCAACTTCAATTTTAGCAATGAAGAAATATAAAAGGAATCGGAAAACATAAAAGAAAAGCTATCCAATACGAATGAAATAGTATGCTTACAGTATTTCTCATATGTAATATTAAGTTTATGGTTATTTAAAATTGAGTAGACATCTCCATTCTCAAAAAGTTGGCCGCCCGCACCCTCATTGAAAAATAGCTGCTGTAAATAAAACTCCGGAAGGGGGGGTGAAACATTTCATTCAACTGCCAATGCATGCGGGTATACATGTGCCAGAAATGAATTATAGGAAAAATGATTATCCTACCAATAACTTTTTATTAAATAATTATCATGAAATATCCTTAACTAATGTATAGAGATATATCAAAATATTGCATCCCGCAGTATTTTATCATAATTTCAGAAGGCAAGATCGGCATTTTAACATCGAAAATGAAAGGCAGAATTTTTCAGAAAAAATGGAATATCAGAGTACCTAATCACCTGCGAAACAAAATAGCTATAAAAATTAGCTTTTTCAGCTCATAGTCGTTTTTCTCAGGTCATTAACCGTTTGAATAAGAGGGAGATAAATGTAAGCTCCTGCTCAAATTCTCATAACTTGCAAGTTAGAGACTGTGTTTTAACAACTACCTGGCGCAGGAAGCCTTGACAAAGTCATGGTCTACCGATATTGAAAAAAGAGATCTTCTATTATCATATCCTGTCGTGAGTATAATTGACTAACTATATTATAGTAGTCGGATCTTACGCTTGACATCATGATGGAAAGTATTTCATATTATTTTAAATATAATATTTCATTAAATACTAAAATATTTCATCAAGTAAATTTTTAATATAATGTTTCAATAAATTATTTGAAACCAATTTTATATACTTCTCCGACTTCCCCAATTACTATACTATCTGGTGTAATAAAACCAAGAAATTTTCATTCAGCTTATCTTGAAAACAACATATTAAATCGAATAAAGTCCATATTTCATTATGATGGGAGAATCATTGAAGATTTCTGAATTTTTTCGGCGCTATACCATTTACCAATTCCATTTTTGCGACCAATTGAAGCTATGAATGTTGATTAGGAGTAACTGCATTAGGTATCAGTGACAAGTATGGTAATTAGGTCAATCCAGGCCGATCCAAACTAATGACGGATATGAATGGATTGAGGGCATTCATTACTGCTAATGAGAAACCACATGCATTTAAGCTTACTCAGAATATTTTATGCATAACGATGTGATCATTGAAAATCATTTTATTTTTCGCCGCTAACCGATTACATTCATATCCTGCATTATACATCCATCAAAGTAATATTTACCCCACTGGTATTAGGAGGATTTCCATTTCTAGGAGTATTGCGGCTGAGCACTCCGGAAATTATGATGTTTACAGCCACCATATGGTTATAAATTTTTCCACTTACATTATTCTGATTACCTGTATATTTTTATCTCACAAAATACACCACTAGATCAAAAGCATGCTGGGAGACCCTAAACTAAACAAAATATCATTGGCCGCATGCATCACACAGTCTTGTGTGAAATTCTTTCGAGCTTCACACCGGGTTAAATATTTGGTTGCTACCAACGTTTTGATACAATACTCTTCCATCCTCATCAGGGCAGAGACATTAACTCACTATAATAATATAAATGTCAGTCAATTTCCCTCGCACAACCAGATACTTCTATCAAGGATATTTTACCACAACAACCATTTAGTCCTGCTGATGGCTCCCATATGACCCACCTTCATAGTCGGGTATTACGCTTCAAGGAACATCGGCATAATATGTTAATGATATATTTATATCTAAGAGTAAGACGGAGACATATTTCAGCGATAAACTTTTTCGTATAATCATCATCATAAGCAGTTATTAGTCTTCTTCAGTTTGTCGCTGTTTTTCTGCCAAATAACCACATAACTTTTCTATTACAGATAAATATGGATAGAGATAAAGAGGAAAAAGAACCAATCGATTAGAAAGAAGTCGAGCCTAACCAAGAGAGGAAAAAAATGGTTAGAGTCTACTGCGTATTGTCCTTCAATATTTTGAGTTTAAAGACTAAGATAGGCATGAAAGATAATGCGACCGGAAATTGAAGTTATGCTTGAATATTAATCCATCTTTATCAATCAGTACGAATGCATGAAACATATAAACGCATGAAATGGATTAAATTTATGCACATCATACTCACCGTATTAGAATTAAACTAACAGTTAGACGTCAAAGCATGTAAGATTCACTTCCGTTGACTACTTTCCTGTACCTACGGCTCCATTTTGGGATCATTTACTCTACAAAACAACGAAAAATGCCCTGAACGTAAATTCAAAATAAAAGTTTTCTTGATTAATCACAGTATGCAATCTCAGATTCGGCAATAGATTCTAACGATCTAAGCACGTTGTTCATCCCTTCTACCTAGAGCACCATGATGATGTAGGTCATCCTCAAGGTGACCGATTCTGGATGGTAATAAACGTCATGAGCACGGAGAAAGCAATTACCAAATCTTGTATTGGTAATTGCGTCGGCCCTGGCCCCTTGCGTTGGGTAGGTGTACAGTGTCCCAGAAGGTTTACCTTTGGTGATTGTGATTAACAGTAGCGTATCCTATACGAAACCTTCACAAAAATGTAATTGAACTGTTTTTACTTTCAAAGATCATGAATCTCAAATATGCCATTATTCTCAACCAAGTTCTTAAGAATACGTAATTTAAAGTGTTATTTTATCTTCGAAATGTATATGACTAATTCCTGAGGTCACGCTTAACTATTCCGCATAACATTAACGATAAATCAGGTAAATAGTTAATTTTATGGAACTGAACTTAAACACAATAACGTTTCCATTCAACCGTGGTTAATAAACCGTTTCTCAGGACACAGCATATTTTACTTCCAAAATACCGCTTAGTCAGATTTCATTTTAAGTTGATACGTTTAAGGGATATTTAGTTTGAGAAGGCAGCTGATGTTCGAATATTTCGAAAATTCGCCATGCTCTGCGCAATTTTCGCAGTAATGGGTGAATGATGGAGAAATATAGGTTGCAATTGAGTTGGGGCGTTGACAGTGGTTACGTTTCTAAATATTTGGTTGATTTTTACATACATTAAATTATGCATACAAAATTTTCAGGAAGATCATTCAATTATGCATTGACATTTCATGTTCCTCACGTAACAATCGATGTATTAAGAAGAAATGTTGCGTGTAATCGAAAATGCGTAAATTATATGCAAGTACTTCCAGGGTTCGTAATGTGTGGTCAACGTTGAACACAAGATGATGTATATATGTATCTATGTTAATTGAGAGTTTGGGTTTGGAATATAACATGAGGCTGTCTCTCAATTGAAGAGAGTGTAATCAATAAGAGAACGTATAAGCAACGCTTTTAATTTCTAGGTGACAATTAACTAGAGATCATGAAACGGGCCTTAGTAGTATAAAAAATTCAAAGCAAAAATTATAATGCATCCTTTTCTAGTTCGAATAATGAAGGCGGAATAAAAAGACTGGCCATCAAATCGCTTTTAATTTCTAGGTGACAATTAACTAGAGACCATGAAACGGGCCTTAGTAGTATAAAAAATTCAAAGCAAAAATTATAATGCATTCTTTTCTAGTTTGAATAATGAAGGCGGAATAAAAAGACTGGCCAACAAATCGCTTTTAATGTCTAGGTGACAATTAACTAGAGATCATGAAACGGGCCTTAGTAGTATAAAAAATTCAAAGCAAAAATTATAATGCATCCTTTTCTAGTTTGAATAATGAAGGCGGAATAAAAAGACTGGCCATCAAATGTGCATCCAGCCATTGAATTATATATAAGACATGGCCAGGCTAAAGACACTAAATACTAACTTACTTACTACCATGGCCACACAAACCCAAGATGGTTTTTGGCCCCGCCAACGATTCACCTTCACTCTTTTCTATCTTCAGCAGCCTCCATCCCTGCTCCTAGTCATCTCAGATCCTTTCCCACCTGGTCTTCCCATCGGAATCTGGGTCTTCTCGAAGGTCATATCCCGCCAGGTTTACCTTTACCAACTTGTTTTACTATATTGTCATTGCCTCTTCTTAGCACATGACCCAGCCACCTTAGACGCTGGCTTTTTATAATGGCAATTATGTCTGGATCAGCATAGCTTTCTTTAAGTTCTCCATTTTTTTTATTTCCCTATTTTTGCCTTGTCCTTCGTGGATTGGTCCAAAGACCTTTCTCAATATTTGATTTTCGAATGTAATTAGCTTCCTTTCTGATGACTTTGATAGGGACCACACTTCAGACCCGTAGGTTAATATGGGCTGCAATAGGGTCTAGTAGATCCTAATTTTAGTTTTTTGCAAGAAGCATAAAATAAGGGAGTGTTTCTTTTGCGTTGAGGAGGGAATCAGAGAAGGACACGAGGCATGTGCTTCTTTCAGAAGTGTGAATATGCACGGAACGCTTATTTTAAGCAGCGAAGAACATCTCAGCTTCGCACATCCGCCTCTCTCTCTGCGGGATTAAGAGGCTCGTTCTTAACGGCGCCATCTGCGTCGTGGGCATCAAAAGCCGAGAAGTACATCTTTTGTCATCTTCAAGCTACCTGGGGCCGCGATAATGCCATCCGCGAAATTTGTCACCTCAAGATGGATCGACCGACGTGTCCTCGGCATACAGATGAAGCAACTCCGGGTGAGTAGACCCCTTTTAGAGGTCACGAAAACACCGCGTAGGGCATGGTTTTCCATACCAAACGATCCTGCATCGCGATTACGTGGTGCATTAGCTTCAAGTCAGCGTTTCCGGAAGATGTAATCCCTTCTTGCTCGTTTGCGAGAGGTTTCACGGCCTCTTATTCCCGGATATTGAGAACATTTTTGGTGGGGTAATGGCGAAAGGCAAACTCTGAACTAAACGCTAATTAAATGATCGTTCATTTTTCAAGAAAACCCCGTAAGACCTACGGAATCAAGCGATATATCAGAGTTGAAGTGACCCCGTTCATTGTTCTAGGCTAGAGAAGCCATGAAATACCCATCAATCCGGAGTAAAATGGATAGGATAATAAGGGAGAATGGGCATTTATTGAGAAAAGTTACCCTTAAGTCCAATTCGAAGGAAATATACGTCTACATTTCAGAAAAACCTCAATAACTTACTGAAAACAAACTGTTTATCAGAGCTGAAGTCTATGATAAGATAATGTTTTATTTGCTCTAGAAATGATTTCCTTTGGAGCAGGAGTGTAATAATAATAAATAGCCACTCAGTAAGACCCGATCATAAAAGAAAATAAAAACAATCACATTCAAAAACATTCCAAGTAAACATTCTTATAATCAATCACAATGAGTTATCCACCCTCAAGGCCGCTTTACACGGCACATTTTATTGTACGTATGAATGTATCGTAGAATGTGTAAGAAACTGAATGGAAATAGAGCAGATTCTATTTCCCTTTAAGTCATTCAGACAAATACACAATTGTAAAGCGGCCTTCAAATTTATAGCTCACAACTTATAACAAATAGATACTAATATAAGATCAATACATGGAAGTGTTTACATCAAGCAAATATGCTCATTTCTTCGTTTCATTACATGTGATATAAGCCATAGAATTCCCCTCAACCAGGATTGACGGAAGTATGAAAACGAACACAGGGAAGACATTTTCAGGCAGTAAGGGTCTTCATCGTCATGGTTGCATGACAATTTGCACACAAGTATAGTTTCCAGCTTCATCGCCATCGTCAGTCATTCAATACCACGACTGGTTGACTGCAGTCTACCATTCAAACCTTTCACTCGCTAACACATTTCCCTGTGTGCAAACATATCCTTACTAGCTGATAACTCATCCAAAATCACTGGCAAAAAAACCCGGTTCTGCAACTCTTACTCGTAAAAATTTTATTTACATATGCTCTCCTTGGGTAATTTCACTGTCATAAGTCAGCGTATTTACAATTTATGGAACTCGTTACGGATTTTTCAAAAATAAAATCTGTGCCGAAGTGCAAAGTTTATGGCGATAGCTACGTGGTTTATGAGCAAATTTCACGTTGAGAGTACGAATTTGAGTCAAGTTGTGTTACTTTTTCAATTACCAATTCATGCGGGTGGAAAATAAGAATGCGTTGAATTTCGTTGATATTTGTCATGAATTATGAAAAAAATTACTCGATATGCAATAAAATTGGTTCTGCATCTTCTCACACATTAGTATCCTCATTTTCAAAAACTGACTTTGATTACAATTGAGAGTTCTATTTCTTTGCGTTACGTTCTAGCTGACATACGAGTCCGTTCCCGAGTCTTTCTACCGGAACTTTTCCTTCTATGATCTTCTTTAAGAATTGGTTGCATCCCAATGTGTGGTTTACCCATTAAAACCTTATGTTACATACAGAGTTGAATTTGGTTTTATACTCTTCCATTATTCTGTACCCCACCGCACTTCTGATCCCACCCTTCCATTTGACCTTCAGCATCTGGCTCCACCACTAAGTTTCCAAAGCCCCTTTTCTTCTCTGTTACAGATTTTTTGTGGCCCACGTGTCTGAGCCGTTTAGCGCATTACTACTGATTGCTTCCATCCAATCGCTCAGAGCATGAGCCAATGGGCCAAGAATTTGTATTTTAAGCCGAAACGACCCATATCGCATTTGGAAAAATCTCAACCAACTTTCGACTTTTTGTGTTTGCTCTCTTTCAGCCTAAGTTTTGAGTTTTTAGCCAGATATTAATCAACTTTTTACAGTATTTCAGAAATAGAAATATTCATTTTGTAACCAGAGCATAGAATTTAAAGTAAGGTACTAATTCATGAGTTATTTACAACATCCTCAACGTTTCCACGTGTTGCTAATAACCGCTACCTTCTACGTGCATTTTGAGTGTCTCATTAGGAGGATTGATTAAATTCCTTGCATTTTTTTTTTGTTTTAAAGTAAACAGGCAGTTTCTTCTGGTTTTTTCTATATGCATGGCCAAAAGTCCACTGTTGAGTGCGTGTCTATTCCTTGCGCGTTTGGACAATATTCAACCGTCTCCTCTAATATTTTGCAAACTTAATCTCTCCCACTCAGCAATAAGGGGGTGGCGACTCCCTGATCCCACCTTCTTTCCCCCATTGAAAGTTAAGACTTACTCCAGCGAGAGAAACGTTGAATTTGGTGAGGATATTTCTCTCACTTCTCTGTGTTATATCAGCCGTCAAGATCAGATTGGATGAAGTAATTACCTGTCGAAATTGATTTTTGTACTTGCTTCGTTTTGGCCTAAAATTTGAGATTTGTATTTTAACCGTCCATTTTGCTACTATTTCAGTATAAATAAGTCTATTTCCTTTATAACCGTAGCAGAGGATTTTTATCGGAACTTATGCTAAAGGTATTTATAGCTTAGGTAAAATAATCCATACAAGATAATTTCAGTGTGATTTTAGTCGCCATAGCTTCCAAACAAAAAATTTCATGAGTTTTAATTATTTTACAAGGTAAATGCATTTTCTACGTTACAATGGAAGAGTTAGGTATTTAACCCTCCTTAATTTTAATGTTATTTTTAAAAATTTTATTGAAAGTCAGCCTGCATGGTCCTTTTCTATCAACAATATTCATTATGAACACACAAATTTTAAAAAATATGTCTTTGTATACTTCATACCGTATACATATCTGATCTCAACCACGTATTCAAAATTCTTGTTGAGATATCTACAATTTTTCTCGCGTAATTTATATATATCAAAATGACAAGATTCGCTAAACTACGAATCCTCTCTCTCTGCATTCAATGATGTCTAAAATAATTCAAAAGGTAACGTTGTTCGATAGAAATTTCTTTGACAGTTATACGGCTGTTTAAAAACATTAATTATTAGTTTTTCCGACTGATTATATAACGAGAAAATTGCTATTAAGAGGCGGCACAAGCTGCAGTAAAAAAACAAGCTCCGCTATATTTAATTTTACTTATTTAATCGTAGAGGATATCAATATCCATACACAGAGTTAATTAAACTACACTGCTGAAAATTAACTGGGAATATATTTGCAGCACATGACCTTGAGTTCTATTTTTGGGCAATACACAAAGTGTTTGATTACATATTTACTCCAATTATCGCTCAACGAAATTATAGCAGACACCTCGTTCATGAAGGGAAATTTAATTAAATGGTACAATTGAATTTAAATTGAGATTTTTAACACTCAATGGCAATTACCTGAACATTATTACGTGGTGATCGAGAGACCTAAGAGAATCAGAATAGACGTTTTCCAATGAGAAGCCATGAAAATATTATGCGCTACTTACCATTACCGTATCTTCCTTCATTTATTTTTCCATCTCCTGGATTTTTGACATTGTTTGTTCATCATTACCTTTGTAATGATAGTTTCTTATGGTCTGTATAATTATTTTTTATTCTTTATTTTATTTGTTCGTTGATATCTTTAGAATTGTTTCCTAGTTCTATTATTTGTTTGTAGCATTATCAGTTTAATTACGTTATCATTCATTTAATGAAAGGGACTCAACTCCTTTGTGTTCATTTGGTGATCAATCACAACAATATTGTGTGTATAATGCTGTTTTCATGTTTTATTTATTATGTAGTTTGTTTTCTGACCTTAGAGGACATAGCGTTCTAGATCAATAAATTATTTTGCATTAATTCATTCTTTCCATTATTTCATCTTCATTTACAAAGACCACGTTGGTATGGAAGGGTGTAAATAATTTTTAATGACAGTAATTCATATTTGTTTCGCAAAAAAACTCGAATTTCCGAAAAAAGTTAAATCGAAATTAATAACAGTTAGTTTTCCTGTTTCACTTCTTACGTTAAAAAACTAATCCAATTGTATTTGATAAATCAGATCAATTAGTTCGTCTTTTTTCAGCGACTCGGAAGTTTGAAAGTAACCTTCCAACTGGTTAAGGCAGCTTACACCGCCATGGAGGAAAATCCTCTCAGGCGTCATAAACGCTCAAGTCTTAGGTTAAGCGATATGAACTTGGAGATTAAAATTATAGACACAACACTTATGTCATTAAGACCAAGAGTGACGAAAAATTGTTGGATGAAAAAGGTGGTGCAGTTATCTAAATACTCAAGTTCGTTCAATATCGATTGTACTCTTCCTTCGATATAGATCATCGCAACCAATTGCACCGCATGTCCGATATTAATGTGTTATTTGAGCATTTACTGCCATAACACACCCAAGGAAATCTGCAAATATGCAGCACAAGTCTCAATTTCAAAAATCAAATCCACTGCCAAAACAACGAAAAAGGTCGAACAACCTACGTTATGCTTATACAGAAAAGAGTATACAGAAAAATACGGCACGATAATGGCGGATTTATGTACGTTGCGGAGAGCTATATCGATGAGATAGCACAATCGATATTGAAGGAACCAGCTACAGACGGCCAAAGCAATGGACTCCTGCTGTGGTGGTTTGTAGCTAGGTCTTACAAGCAATCAAGCAGGAAGTCTTGACTTGGAGTCACCTACGTTGCTTTCTCAAGCTAATTGATGATAGGGCATTAATCACTGATTTCATTAACCTATCGGCTAATATTTTTCCTCTGCTTAGTGTTAATATTCTCGGTAAGGGCTTTGTAATTATCATATTTCTACAAAAAATTAAAATTTAGTCAATACTTATAGCTAGCAGTGTAGTATTTTTGCCAGAGTTTTGAATAGTCATCATGAAAATTAAACATTTCGCACTTAATTATTTTGACGAAGGATCCTTTTAAGCATGAAATCTTTCCTCGTAACCTATTCTTGGGAACTGCCTTCAATGTTGAATGCATGTCCATCCTTATGATTTTATTTGAAATTTTTGGATAATATTAAAAACATTTACGCTAATTTTCAAAAATAAAAATAAGTCTCCGCCGCAATTTTCCCAGTCATTTTTTAAAGGCAATTTTCCGCTTTTTTTCAATTAAGCCAAGTAGAATTTTTATTGCCCTTACCAATGGCGCTCAGCCAAAAAGGTTAGTTTTTTAAATCTCTTGTAATTCGTGATATACTAATTCGAACTGCCAGTATCATCTGACCAAATCAATCATATTTGAACCAATTATTTTGAACCGATAATTAATTTCAAATTATGGTTTAATAGAATCGCATCACGTCGTTTCCCTCTCGGGGTGAGCACAATAAAAGAGCAGAGTTATAACGGCAATAGATACAGACACAATTGGGTCCATTTCTCAAAAATATTTTCAGCACATGCGATATCTTACTTTTTAGACTAGCAATATTCCATCTATTTAAAATGTACCTATCCTCAATTAAGTTAAGAAAATGATTTTTCTGTCCTTTTAAAATTTGACAATTTTTGCGTGGCATGCAAACATGGACACAAACAACGGGGTGAGAATCTACGAAAATAGAGAACCGTCACGATCCTATCACTTTCCGCGCCTCTGGATTTTTTCCTTTAAAAATATATTCAAATGGTATTTCGTTCAAAATAATATCTACAAATTTTTCTCATCTTTAAGCATTAGGTGTATGTCGTATTGGATTCTGCACTATGTTTCACAGTGAAGAGAATAGTGGTACGTAGATACTAACCAGGCATCCTTCGATAGAACCACCGCACAACTATCACAGCGAAAGGGTTTAACTAGGAAGAAATAGACAGGGTAGGATGCTGATTGCTAGGGTTGGGCCTCGCCTCGTCCCCTTAGAGGAGGAAGTAAAGGGTTTGTCCTTGAAAGGGGGTCGAAGGGTTATATCCTGGCATTGAGGCGGCCTTGAACACTGGGTTGGGCATGTGTTTAATTAATCGGAGCGCTAATTTACACGACCGATGGCATTCGGGGGAGATAATTGAAATTTAATCGCACGGGGAGGTGGAGAGGGGAGGAAATGGAGGCGGTCCAGGGGTCGCACCAATTATCCGCTCGCCCGCACGGGGGTGTGGCGACCCCCTCGAACTCCAAACCGCCGTGAATGGAGAGTGCCAGGGGCCGAATGGTGGAAGTGTGTGTGTTGGCGTGTGGGCTGCCGGCCCTGGTTGTCGCTTGGACCCTTCCACCCCTGAGTAACGTCCATCGTCACCCGTCGCGCGCTCGATGCAAGGTCAACCGAGTAAAACGAGAGAGAGAGAGAGAGAGAGAGAGAGCGAGAGGTCTCATCGCTAATACGTTTAGGGGTCGGATTAGCGCGGTGGCAAGGCTACAACAGCCCTCGCAAAAGCTCGTGACAGACGGGTAATGAACTGTTTTCGGTCTATTTCCAGAAAATTAGTCAGTATAACATACTGTAAGTCCTCGATTTACGTCGGAGATGTGTGTGGAAGAAGAGCGACGTAAGTCGAAACGTAAAACGGATCCAGATATTCGCGACCATGAAAAGAGAATTCACTTTGTACTTTGCACACTGTTTTATTGTTTCCGACCATGGTGTCGACAAATTTTTGTCATTATCAAGGTATAATTCACAAATTGATAGACTATCAAACTATTCTAGAAATGGTCCACTAAATATATTTATTCTTTTCGACTCGGGTTTCATCACATAATGACATCCTTAGGTGACGACTTCAGGTGTCTTATGTGACAAAACTCGGGTCATAAAGAATAAATCAATTTAGCGGACCATTACTAGAATAGTTTGATTTCCGATATGGAGAGGTTCCACAAAGTCAAGCCTGAATTTATCAGTTATGAATTGATTGTCCTTAATAATGACAAAACTTTGTGAAACCATGGCCGGAAACAATAAAACAGTGTGGAAAGTACAAAGTGAGTTCTCTTTTCATGTTTCGCTTTTCCCCAAAGTTAAGCCTGAAACTTTTCCTTGTGTTCGTCACCACTTTAATCCCGCAATAAATCAAGGCGTTGATTTCAAAATTCGTTTTTTGCCTTCATATAGGAAAAATAGTTATATCAGATAGGATGAATATGTCTCGGATATCAAAAAACGCTAGCATTAGCACATACAGTCTATTTTATTAGCATTAAACTAAAAGGGAAGAATTTTTCGACGACCCTCGTTAGCATGGGCATAACATCGAATCAGACGTAAATCGAAACGACGCCTACCGTGGACATACTGCAAGGTTAATGTTCGTATTCACTCTCCCTTGACCACTTCTCGCCACCCTCCGATTTCAAATCCTTCCTTACTAACCATTTGAACAAATTAGTCCAATCCACCCTGATTACTTATCGCTCCGGAACTGATGGAAACGACCAAAATGGGACACCTACTATCCATTTGTGATTTTTAGTCAAATAGTGCATGACGATAACATAACGACTTTTGTTCATATTCAATACTCCGTCCTCAATCTTCCGTTCATGAATTTGGATTT
This sequence comes from Ceriagrion tenellum, assembly GCA_963169105.1. Classification (NCBI taxonomy): domain Eukaryota; kingdom Metazoa; phylum Arthropoda; class Insecta; order Odonata; family Coenagrionidae; genus Ceriagrion; species Ceriagrion tenellum. The sequence continues at coordinate 109,033,014 of OY720639.1, forward strand.
TTTGGGGAGGCGACCGACATCTAAGGTCATTTTCCCCATAGGAGACAGGTAAGGGAGTAAGGGTGGATAGAATCCCGGCGTCGGCATTAGCCTGCTCTTAACGAAAGGCGCCAAGGGGTAGCTTTGAAAATGACTCAAGAGTGTCGAAACCGGTGGGGATAGGTATTCCAAATAAAGTGCGAAAAATACATCGTTTAAGTTTTATTTTACCATGCACTTGGAGGCACAGATAAGAGAGGCAGAATAAATTGAACTGAGCGGAATATAGATTATCGGAAAATAAATAAATATGCTCCGCTACGCAGATGATGTCGGAGTCATAGCTAGAAATTGCAATATTCTTCAAAGGTCACTAAATTGAATAGACCAATTTCTCCAAGAATAAACATGAAAATAAATAAGACAAATACTAATATCCTAGTATGCGGAAGAAAAAAACTGAGTGCAGAAGTCACCCTGAGAGGAGAGAAATTAGAGCAAGTGGATTCCTTCACCTATCTCGGTAGTACCATCACGTGGGACGGAAGAAGTACAACAGACATCAAGTGAAGAATAGCCCAAGCTAATAAGGCGTTCATGGGAAAAAGACAACTACTGAGCTAATAGAGAATAGGACAACAAACTAAGAAACAGTATGTGAAAACATTCGAGTGGAGCGTGACACTTTATAGATCGAAAGCGTGGACAATAGGAAAAACTGACCAGAAAAGACTAGAAGCCTTCAAAACCTGGTGCTGGAGGAGGATGCTGAAGATAAAATGGACGGAAAAAATACGAAATGATGATATTTACAAGAGAGTAAAAGAGGAAAGGACCATATGGAATACCATACAGAAAAGAGAAACCAGATGGATTTGACATACTCTGCGGCACAATGGGTTTGTGAAGAACATAATCGAAGGTAAAATAGAAGAAAAAGTCCCCAGAGCCCCAGGATAGACTAAATAAAAGAGGAAAGTACAAAGGAAGAGCTACCTGGAAGTAAGTGACCTAGCACAAGATAGGGAATGATGGAGGGCCGCAGTAAACCAATCTTAGGATTGCTCGACCAATGATGACGGTTAAACGGACTCGTGACCAGGAGAAAATATTTGCATTATTGCTTGCTCTTCGCTTAGCTTTTGAAGTGCATTGCCATATGCCCATGGCCTGGGGTGAATGGAAAGCAGGTGCGCTGCAGCATAACGAAGTGAGCAGCACAGTAGAGCAAATGGAAAGCTCCGTTAATTGGACTTCGCAGCGACAACTTCTGCGTTTCAATGATAGTCCAGGATATGAACATGCTCCGGAAACAAATACCTCCTGTGCAATTATGGTGTACCAATTAGTTCCTACGCTTACCCAACAGGAAAATATCTCTCACCGTTCACCTTCATCCGGAGACTACATTCATCAATGGCTTCAGTAGTCGAAGTTTGATTGGTATAAATGCCTCTGGAACCAACTGAGGGCGTTGTCTTGAATAACGACGTGAACGCAGGGAGCAAATCTCTCACATCGTTCGCCCTCGCCATAATTGAGAGCCTTACTCAGTACCAAACGCCTCCACGTGATAAATAAATAAATACTAAAGTTTATGTGGGAAACGTAACGGAAAACCAGTTTTAGTTGCCGCTCAAAGGATTATTTTAAAACGGAATAAACAAGTTTAATAACGCCCCTCTAACATTTTTATTGCGGGGACCGCCTACAACGCGAGTGGGCTGCGCCAGCGGCCCACACACAACAGGATAATTAAATCGCCTCCGTTCTCTGCGCCACCATTTTATCTGCCATGCACTCTCGAATCTGTCAAAAATATTTCTCCAGCAACATAATGGAGACTGTTGATTAAAAAGATATTCCCCAATTACTATGGTTTAACGGCATGTACAGAGTAAAAGATTAAATGCATTCGATCAAAATTAGAGCTGAACGAGTTGCCTTGACTACTACTGGAATTTTGACGTCGATTTTTGAGGGATAGAAAAAAATGACTTTCCGAACTAATGGAAAAACTTCTAATGCACTATGCACAAATTTAGTTTACCTTTTTACTCGGAAAAAACACAATAGCTTAACAGTAAGTTCCGAATAAAATGTTTAATGCATGCGGTCAAAATCAGGGATTTACACGTTGCCTTTCCGACTCTCGGAATTGTGATGTATGATTTTTGATGGATAGAAAAGAATGATATCCAGAAAAAATGGGAATAACTATCTAACTGAGCTCAAATTTACCTTGCCTTTGTAATCAGAATAATTATAGCCTGAAAATATTCAAGTTAGGCAGGATGTGGTAACTCTGGAAATTGAAATTGAATGAATTTGCACGTAATATATTCCACCCGATTGCAGTATTTTCCATATCGAGTCCATGATAACGTATGATTGCCGAAACCTTGGTTGGGAACAAAAGATCAGTGATATATATTGAGTAGAAATTAATTCAGTAACTTGCATTAATTAAAATGAGTTTATTAACAAAATATTATCTTTATCGACACTGGAGGTAAAATATAAGAGTAAAATATTACGCGAATAAAATTTAAATCTTATAGTTTCTACAAAAAATATCAAATTCTCATATTTGTGGAAACTACAACGTTTGCTCTTTTGCTGTATATATTTATCATTTCCATAACCTAAAGCAATATTCTATTCAGTTTGTTGCTATGTGTTTTTCTGTAATTAAGTATTTGTTTAGCCTAGCATAGTCGAGTTAAAACCTCCTAAACAGTTTATTCCATACTGGCCCAATCACTTCATAATAATTGCCGTCGATTAGGCGCTAGATTCTCTGTGACATAATGAATTAGTACCCACTGTTTAAGCATAATTACGTTGATAATTTTAGGAAATCTGGGGTGCGATGCTGCTTCTGCATAACGCTATAGCGTCGCGGCCATACGGTGTGATAGTAAGGAGTTCCGTAAAAATGAAATTCTGTTTTAGAATCTTTGAGATTGTTAGAGATTCATCGGAGGGCTCTGGCGTTTCATCCGTGGATATTCCGATGCTCGACCGCGCCGAGTCCTTACTAAATAAGGCTCCGAATCCCATCTGTAATCCGAGGGAAGCTCATCGCTTATGGACATTTGCAATTCGAAATGCTACCCAACTTAGACAATTGAAGGTTTTCTTTTTTGGGCTTTTTCGACGGTTTTTCCAATTACCATCCCAACAGCCGTAGGAACAGATAGTCAAGCGGGCACTGATGCAGTAGATACAGCGAGTGCTTCGGAAAGAAATTTCAAGTGCTCCAGTCATTAAAATCAAATGACGCATTATGACAAACTTTTCATTTCACCTGATGCCAGAGCATGCTTTGGGATGGATTTTTCTAAGTATGAAAGGTTTTTTTTTTTATTTTACGCGGTCAGTATCTTTAAAAAATGTGAAAGTTACCTCTTCACGATAATTGTCATGTTTATAAAATAATGAGGTTACCTTACAGTTTAAAGCATTTTTGTTTACTTTTTGTATACTTGTAACTGTATAAGTGGTTAACTAAAGCCTACAAAGCGATGGAGTGTCCAACCTTAAAAGTATACAACGCATAAAATATGAAAAACCCACTTTTTAGATACGTTAACGTTTTCAAATTATAATTTTAATTAATTTTTTAGCAATATGATTATTTAACCACATCATGCAGTTTTGGTGAATTGTGGATTTTCTTTGTTAGGGTACTTTGAGTGAAATATCATTTCACCTATAAGTCAATGAATTTAGTCTCGTTTTAAAGAAAAATATCTCACCCTTCCAAAGGTACCTAAATATCAGCCCCTTACCGAACTACTTACCGAGATTTTTGACGAAAAATACCATCCCTTTTACATGGGAAATGGTACGTGACTGCACTCCGGAGAGACTTCAAATGAAAAATTTTCAACATCTAGATCTCATCATAAAATTGACAGTGTTTAGTTTGTATGTTTTCTCCAATATTTTTTAAATAAATTATATTGCCACCGCAGAACATAATTATTTTAGGATCACAGAAAAACTTTCGTTAAAAAGGAATTTTTAACGTTCCACGTGAATTAAATTAGCCAAATTAATGACTTGTGAGGATATTTTAATTTAATTACTTAAAATTTGAGTCATATAACAGTATATTATAGCACCATTGATGAATCAGTATTAAATTCATACTTCTTACAGCTTCTGATATCAAGAAGGCTAGTGTACATGTTTTTATTTAATTAATTAGAATTTGAGTCATAAAAAAGTATATTATAGCACCATTAATGAATCAATATTAACCCATTTCCGCCCACATTAGCAATATGGCTACACCCTTGCTCGCCGAGTTTTTGACGTTCTGTCGGAGGAACCGCGAACTTAATCGCAATCAACTTGTCAACACTGTATCGTTCAAGGTCACGATCACCACAACATTTCGATTGAATACTCAAGGTGACTATGAGTAAAATATCAAAAATTCATCAAAATCGCAAACCAAAATTTTTCTGGGTGGAAATGGATTTAATTCATACTTCTTACAGCTTCTGTTATCAAGAAGACTTATGTAGATGTTTTTATTTAATTACTTAGAATTTGAGTCATATAAAAGTATATTATAGCACCATTAATGAATCAATATTAAATTCATACTTCTAACAGCTTCTGGTATCAAACATATAAATCGAATTCGAATTCTCCACTATTACTAGGGAAATATCGCGCTCAAACTACCTTACATTCATGAACAGTTCTATAAGTTTTCACTCTTGTTGTTTCCTCCAAATGATGCTTATCTCTCCACAAAAATGTAATACCAACCATCCATTGATAAGATTGCCATTATAAACTTCTCGTGTCCAGATTTAGCGGGATTCAGCGCAGTTTTCATCCCCTGCTGACAAGAGACGAATCACCATCGGCGGAAGATCGTGAGTCAATCCGTAAAAAGAAAACGTCCACGTTACGTTCATCCCTTGGTAGGCGCTTTAAGGCTCGGAGCGAATCCCCACCTCGAAGGTTAACGACCCCGTCTGAAGACAATGGCGCTCTCCAACCTAAGTTTGCCCTCTTAACAGGGTAAATACGAGATCGCTCCCACCGGAGATTAATCGCGATCATCCCCAGCATCCAAACAAGACTGGATACCAAGCGGGTGTGCATAATTCTGAAGCGGTAACAGAACCGAATGATGCGGCAGAGTGAAGGTGCACCGACGTAAAAGTAGAACTCGGGGTGAAATACGCTGCGCGCATATTAGTGCGAGACGAAGACCTTATTACCATGGTGATGTCTGCACGATGGCAACGGAGTAGTGGGGGAACAGTTTCCCTTCCTACTTGTGTGAGACGTTTGTCGGCTCTCTTTGGTCCGGAGTTGAACATCCCTCGCGACTTACACAGGCAAAAGTGGAGAGGTGATTGAACTCTTTAAATAACGGATCTACGTGCACTGAAAATTTTCCCGGACCTTAGGCACGACAAGGAGTGTTCAATAGTAACTGATTCCATTAATCTAAGAAAATTTTTAATCAAACCTTATGTTGATAATATTTTTTAAGAATCTATTAGACCCTATTACAGCCAATAATACTCTACGGATCTGAAGTATGGTCTCCAACAGAGTTCTGAGAAAGATAACTCATAACTTTGGAAAATCAAGTTTTTAAGGAAGATTTTGGACCAATTCGTGAGGAAGAGGGTTGGAGGATAAGAGAAAAACAGAAAATTGAGAAAAAGTTATACCGCTTCGGATATAATAGCCATTATGAAAAGCAACCATCTAAGATGGCTGGGCCACGTATTGAGAAGCGACAATAACAGTATGGTTAAACAAGTTTTGAATGGTAAACCTTACGGGAGAAGACCCAGACTCCGATGGGGAGGCCAGGTGGGAAAGGACATGAGATGACTAGGAGCAGGAATGGAGACTGTTGAAGATAGAAAATAGTGGAGGCGAATCGTTGGCGAGACCAAAAATTGTCTTGGGTTTGTGAGGCCACAAGTAAAGTAATAATATTTTGTTTTATGAAGTATCCATCGAATCGATTGAGTAGAAAAAAGCATTAGTCTTTATGACCAAATACTTAGCAGTATATTTAGAACTTCAGCAGAACTATCAAATTTTCACCTTTGTAACGCGACCTCAATTTATTACGTACGGAGATGTTATTTCTAATATTTATTTAATTTATGTATTATCGATAAGATGTAGACCTCATTGGATACCACGCAGGATAGAAGGCACTTTCGTATCGACAAAAAGGAATGAATTCCAACCAATACTACGAAACAGGCAAATACCTGACCAAATATTTCAATTTGATATATTTGTAAGTGTATTTACGGATATGTGTAAAAAGTGGTATAAATCACAAAAACTATTACCAGAATTTGTAATTTTAAGCATTATTTCAGTCTAAATATTTTGACTGTGAAGATGCTCTTTTTATTTTTTAACATAAAGCCACAGAAGAAACAGAGGAGAGGGGCATATAGATTACAAGTGATGAAATGAATCATAAGGATAAGGCTTTCCCGGAATTAAAAGAACACGTGTATAATAATGGAGTCAAAATAAGAAGAGAGGATCACGAGAAACAGCATATACATGGGAAGAGTCGTGGACCATATCAAGAGTAATATAGATAGGAACCCCATCAGGGTTCGAGAGTGCTGCCGCAAATTTGGCGGAATGGAATGAGTTTAGCATTTGGCGATTAGTATAAACCATTCATGAAGGTGTTCTAATACATATGCATACCAATCACGCCGTTCCCTTCCGAGGTAGGTATATTCACGAAGTTTCTTTCATGAATATATATTTGTACACCTAACACTGCTTCAATAATTTCCCCCATACTGACTATCCTTGCAAACCACTTTTACCCCATTTACCCCCATACACTGCTTCATACACGCCCCCGTTTTTAAGACTCCTAATATTCCTCCTCTTAAGAATTTCCTCAACCACAACTTTCTCGGCCTACCTCTACTTCTCGCAAAATTGATTTCACTCTCATACATCTGTTTCGTTATTCAACTCTCATCCATTTTCTCAAGATGGCCAAACCAACGAAGCAAACTCCTTTCATATATGTCCATTACTGGAGCATCTAACCCACATTCATTTATTACCCACTCATTCCTAACCCTATCCATCTTACTTTTGTCGCAAACCTTCCTCAGATAACTCAGACCCACGGCATTTAGTCTACTCTTATGTCTATCATGACATACACATGTTTCACTACCATACAGCAAAGTGGGGAGAAGTCCGATTTTGTACGCGGCAATTTTCGCTTCCTTAGAATGGCACTCATTCCTATATATGCTCCACATTCTACCTACCACTTTCCTTCCAGCATTCGCACGTCTCTTTATCTCATCGTTTAGTTCAAGATGTTCTAATAACAATAAAAAAAACTTCCCCGGTGTAGTTTTAGATATACATTTCTTTTTGTGTCCAACTCTTGCTTAAGCGCCGTAGCAGATCATTTCAGATGCCAATCTTTATCCGTCGAAGACGATCATTAATCGGTGATTTCCAAAGGTAGGTCTCTATCAGCAAACACGACGGTATGCGTATCTAAGTCTAGTTCAAGCACCAAATAGCCGATATGGAATCAGTCTTCACTAAGTGGAAGCAAGTAATGTTGACTACAACATCAAAAAAATGAGCTTTAGACTGTTTCATTCAAGGTTATAAGTTTTTAGCAGTTCCACACCGATTTTTAAAAAGTAGCTTACAATAACTGAGCGGATAAGAAGTGACTGAATTTTTGTCAGCATAATAACCACATTAACAAACAATTAAACTTTGTACCTTATCATTCAAGTTTAAAAGCTTAACGCAGTTTAAGACAAATTTGAAAAAACTAAACCTACAATATCTGCGTGGAAAAGTGATAATTTTGGCATTGAAGGATTTTCTGGCTCTCTTACACGTATTTCTATTGTCGTAGACGACACTTTCAACAGCATTGCAGGCGTCGAAACTGTGGTCTACGACAAAGAAAATACGTGGAAGAGAGCCCAAAAGGCCTTCATCTACATCTACATAACAACCTACGAGCCATTGCCTGGGCGTGTGGCAGGGGGTGTTAGGTCACCAGTCGTGTAAAGCTGTATGTTTTTGGGAGAAGGAATGGTGACATGTATTACAGGAGTGTAATTAATGGAGCTCAATTTTTATTGCGATCGCTTATCGTGCGCGGAAAGAACGAGTTCTTGCACCTATCTGTTCGTCAGTGTATCTCTCGTATTTTATCGCATCTATCAGACCTAGAGATGTAGTGAGGAGTCATGATAATATTCTCTTAGTCGCTCTGAAAAATATCAGGTCTGAATTTCTCAAAAAACTTAAGCCTAGCATGTAGCCTCCTATAGGGGCTCCCACCATAATCTATGTAAAAGTTATGAGACACTATATGTACGCTCGTAGCAGTTTTTAACAAAACGCGCTGCTTTCCTTTGTATTTTATTAATTCTTTGGTTAAATCTTTATGACCAGGGTCCCAAATGCTCGCGGCATATGCGGGGTTTGGCTTAACCGGAGCGAAGTAGCATCTTTCTTTTACTTTTTTAATCCAAGGACCTTCTTGTTATACGCTTAACAAAACCTTGTTTCTTTTCTGAGAAAGTTCCTTATTCAATTCACTATTTTTCTATTACCACCGCATGATTTCAATTTATATGAGTTTTTGTGAGGAACCTTGTCGAACCTTCTTGAAATCAAGGAATATCGCGTCGAATTGCTAAATCGATTTACCTGATTTTAGGATATCGTGAAGGAAGATCGCAAGTTATGATTATCCAGGAATGTCATAATATTGCTAACGACAATCCCATCTGAACGACTCCGCGGAAGCCTTCGAGTTCAAGTACCTACTTGGTTCATTTTTTCCGCAATTATGATTATTACGGTCTGTCGACGCCTTACCATGTTCCTCCACGGAGGCACCGTCTCGTCACTGGACTCGTGACTAGTAAAGGGGCAGCAAAGGAAGTATAAGGGGAGAAGGTACTCATGGAAGGAGGAATGAAAATGGAGTGAGAGGGTGGTTAACCTGTTCCCACATATGGTTCGACTTTAAAAGGACGACCACGACTCTCTCCAAACGCCCACGACCGCTAAAGGGACGGCGCAGTGAGAGGCTTTCAAATCCAGCCTCCCCAACCCTCTTATATCACTCCATCTCTCTCTCACTCTTTTCCCTCTTTTCTTCAACTTCCTTCCTCACCTCTCGAGTTTTTCCTGCTTTAAAAACTCTCTCCTCTTCCTCCACCTCCTCCTCCGAGGACCATTTTCGGTCCGGTCCGCCACCTCAAGGTGTAGGACCGTCTGAAAACACCCCGCCTTTATTTTTACTGCCGATCCATAATTGGCCCGTTTGTAAAAACCTCCCGAGCCCTTTCCCTCATACACAAGAGCCGCCTCAACCGATTTTATCTCCTCCTCACGCCTACACGAGTATGATACCCGACGAGCAGCAGCAGAGGCGAGTGGCAATGGATGCGAGGACACCAGCCACATTAGTAATAGTCTCAGGTGTCACTAAATAACTTACAATTAGCAGAGGAAATATTCAACTAATTGCATATAAAAGATAAATACAGACTATTTTTCGCAAAAGTTCGTCACGGGGCCAATGACCCAAAATTGGGACACAGCGTTTTGATTAAAGTTATACTTACATTTATTGCTGTATTCGATATCTTAAGAATTCAAATGATAACAGGACACTAGTCGACTAAATTTGTTTGATGAACTCGCACCACGCACCAGTAACTAACTGAGTGCATGGAGCACTAGAGGTAGAAGCGTGCTAAACTAGAGGAAAAATCGATTTTCAGAGCAAACTGGTTAAGAAGATTATTAACTAAATGTAACATTTTCAACAATGCGGATACATTGAGTAATGGTGATTATTCAGTGAAGAGACAATGGGAATAGGATACAAAATAAGACTTTCGTTGCAATTTTAACCTGCGTCCCAAAAATGGGGCATAGGTCGGTAATGGGTTAAGGGAAAACTTTCACGTCAAACATCATTTTTATGAAAACCACGTTATATTCCACACTTTTTTAGTTCAACTCATCTTCGACCATAGTTTCAGCACATGTACCACTCATCATTGGTTGTTCAATCCGAAGAATGCGTTCCGTTTTTTCCGGTTTTTCCCGTGTTGATTTATTTTTATGGAACAGTTTCGCTTGCGTTACAGATAGCGTCGTCAGGTCCTGAACGACCCTATCTGTAACGCAAGCGAAACTATTGTCCATAAAAATGATTTAACGCGGGAAAAATCCCGAAAAAATGGAACTCATCAAATCACCGCGGAAGCCACCGTAACAATCAAGGATTGGTTGACTGCATCCTTCCACCCTTATATAATTCTACTTCCCTTATCTCCTGGTATATCTCCCTGTGTACTTTCCTCTCTATTTAGTCCATGAACTTATTCCTGGGTCTTCCTCTGGGGACTGTTCCCTCTATTTTTCCTTCATTTTTGTTCTTCACAACTGTGTCTCAGGGTGTGCCCAATCCACATTTTTCTCCTCTTCTCTATGGTGTTCTATATGGCCCTTTTCAACTCTTCTGCACATTTCATCATTTCTTATTTTTCCATCCATTTTATCTTCAACATCCTCATCCAGCACTGTTTTTTGAAGACTTCTAGTCCTTTCTGGTCAGTTTTCCGAGTATTCCATAACAGAGCCAAGCACTTTATCAGAGTTGAAGTGACTCTGTCTAACGCCCTAGGCTAGAGAAGCCATGAAATACCCATCAATCTGAATTAAAATTCATTGGTTGTTTAATCCTAAGATTGGTTGACTGCAGCTCTCCACCCTTCCCTATCTAATTCAAGTGCCCTACTGGCTGGTATCTCTTCCTATGTTATTGCCTCTATATTTGGTCCATAAACTTATTCCTGGGTATTCTTCTGGGGACCTTCAATTATGTTCTTCACAAATCCATTGTGTCTCAAAGTGTGCCCAATCCACCTATTTCTCCTTTTTGGTATGGTGTTCCATATATTCCCTTCTTTCTCCATTCATTCACTGCATCATTTCTTCTTTTTTCCGTCCATTTTATCTTCAACATCCTCATCCAGCACTAGTTTTTGAAGGCTTCTAGTCTTTTCCGGTCAGCTCTTCAAATAGTCCATGCTTCTGATCCATAGAGTGCTATGCCCCACACCAATGTTTTCACAACGTGCTATTATCAAATAGTTGTAAATTTTAGGAAACAGGTCTACATAAACGACATCGGAAAGCAGGAGTGGGTTGGGGGTCGAGAAGGGGGAGGAGGTTTGGGGGGAAGAATAATAACTTGGAGGTCAGAAAACAGAAAAAATAAACAAGTGGAGGTCAAGGTATTGGTAAAGCAAGCTTAGGCTAGGTTCTAGGTCAAGGAAGAGTGAGGGTAGGCGAATTAGGAAAGGTGAGTGGAAGTTGAACCCTAGGTCGTTACATAAATTGGAATCAGCGGAGGCATTATGTGTCTCAAACCTCTCAAAGAAGTCTAATACGTATGTTTTGTCACCGGTTTACAAAGGAGAAGATGGGGGAAATGTATGGGGAGAGGATGAAGGTGAATTTTATGCAAATGAAGCGCCTTATGTTTTTGTCCCGCCTTTTTTGTTATGCTCACTAATCTACATCTACATACTACTCTACGAGCCGCCACATGGGCGTGAGGCAGGGGGTGTTTGGTCACCAGCCGTGTAAAGATTTAAGGGATAAGATTTTGGGAGGTAAAGTTGTAACGTGTATAATGGTGAGTGTATTGAGTGGAGCTCAGTTTTTATTGTGATCGTTTATTTTTCGCGGAAAGAACGATTTTTTGTACCTATCTTTTCGGAAACGTATCCCTCTTATTTTATCGCTTCTGTCAGACCTAGAGATGTGGTGAGGAATCATGATTATAATCTCTATGTCACTCTGAAAAATATCAGTTCTGAATTTCTCAAGCAACCTGAGCCTAGCGTGTAGCCTCTAGGGGCTCCCATCTTAATCCCTCTCAAAGTTGTGAAATACCAATGGTTTCAAGGAGAGAAGGAAATCTAGTACCTATCAGTTCAGCAGTGTATCTCTCCACGTTTGGCGCTTCTGTCTTTTCTAGATATACCCACATATTTAATATATAAATCAGCGTTTCCCACTCTGTGCTCCGCGGAGCCCTTGGGGATAAGTGATTCTCAGGGACTCCGTCTGGGGCTCTGATGAAGATTGAAAAATCACAAGAATAAAATTGCTACTTTTGTCTAGCGTTTTTAACTGATGTATATTATCCATGTTTCCGTATACGTTTTCTGTATAAAGCTCCTCATAGAGCATGGATAGAACAAGACACAAAATATTTCTGGAGGCTTCATGAGAAACTTTTGCTTCCAAAATCGATCCCTGGCTGAAGAAGTTAGGGAACCGCTGATCTTAATATATTGTTCCAAAAGCCCCAAAAGCGTGTGATGTGGGGTGCTGGGACACAGGTAGTTAAGGAGGAGAGAATATGGAATAAAAGGGGGAGAGAGGAAAGGAGCGAACTGTATATTAGTTTAGCATCTGATGGAACTTTCACACCGTTAATGTAATTATCGCTAATGGCGCAAGAGAACATGAGATTTTTTTACCAATCAGTTCGGTAGTGTACATCCTTACTTTATAGCATTTGTAAGTTCTCAAGCTATAGTACGGGCTTAAACATATATAATATGAAAATTAGCCAGTAAAGGGAAAGAAAAACTTTAGTCCACTTATAAGGATTTTCTTCACATCGCCGAGACCAAGGTTTCAACATTTACGGTCAAGTCTTTTCCAATACAGTTTTACCAAAATATCCAACAAATTATAGTATACAGGCGCAAGAAAGGAAGGAAAAAGAGTTTTTGGGGATAATGCGGATGATTTCTTGCGAATGTATAATATGAAAAATTGCTTGAAAATTACTAAAAGTCGAAATCTTGGTCTCGGCAGAGTGAAGAAAATCTATTTAAGTGGACCATACGAAGTTTTTCTTTTACTTTTCTGGATAACGGATGAGTACCACAATGTGGCGCCTGAAACAATTATTCTATGAATATTAGCTTTTCCGTAGAACCTTGTCAAATTGTTATTGGGTATCACAAATTAAGATCGAATCAAAAAGCATACAATTTTCATTTGAAGAATTAAACTGTTAGGTATTCAATAATTTTGATTGGAAAGGGGGATGTTATTCTGGACTGCAGTAATAGATGGATATAAGCAAAAGTGGTGGAGAAACAGTGAAAATGGGGGAAGTGAATGATTTTATTTTTTTGTTTTTATTTCATATGATTCTTCCGATATAGACCAATTCAGAAATTCTCGACTCATTCTAGCCTCTTCCAAATTGTAATCACGAGCTCATGATTTCCTCATACTCATTTTGCCCATTCATTTAAAAGTTTTTTATTGATTGCTTCTTTCTGGACAGGCGAATGTAATTAAATTGAGTTAACGCAGATAGAATAGCGACCAGCCTTTATTTATTTTGTTACTTCGATATTACCGAGATTAATACCTTATCACAATATCGTTAAATTTGGAAAATATTACAGCAGCAGTGTATGAGACGAATATGATCAGCTCTGGTGTATTGAAAAATATAAGATTTGCAAACATCAATATGCATCATCAGGACGCCTAGCTAAGTTTGATACATATGTATACAATTGAATCATCGTCCATACGAAATTTCCCTTTGAGAATCAAAAGAGAAACATATCTGGAACTGAGAAAAAATTCTTATTGTAGGGTATTGCCAGTTAATACTCATTCGAATATTTAATTTTTCAATAATTCTATCATTATAACCGGAAATATCCCAGAAACTGATATTTCCTTCTTCTTCAGGATGTCTTATTTTTCGACGCTCATGAGGAAGTTTTAAGCAAAGAGTAAATTAATGAGGTAAAAAAATTACTAAAAAAATACTTCGAACAGTGTTCACGGGATAAATGCTTAATTTTTAAAATATCGTTCATATCAAAGATTATTTGTAGTTTACTCGACAATGATCTTCTCTCATCTCATGAGATCAATGATCAACGACCGCATCTAGGAGCTACTCAATATAATTCGTGGCATCTCAAGAGGATTAAATAAAAAAACAAAAAATTTTCATCCAATGAATTTTTCGGGACAAAAAACGCAATTTGAATAATGCAAACGAAACAGTGATCAATCTCAAATTTTCGAAAGCACCGCTGTTTTACAGTTTGCATTGGCTACCTGCCAATTCATGAATATTCATCTGACATCTTTGAAACTGATTCGAACAGAGAACAATGTCAGATCGTGATACAAACCGAGGCCATTTGCAAATTTAACAATCGGCTAATCAAAATTCCAGGTCCTCATCATCAACAACTGTCTTCTTAATTTCAAAGGTGCCAAAAAAAGAGGTTTCTTCCTGGCACCCAAACATAGAACCTTAAGGTGGTTGGAGCGCTAATCGTAACTCGTAGGTGCATAAAGTTCTGATGAAGGCTTCCGCGGGGCTTAGACAGAGGTTGATTCTTTTTTCGGGTTTTCCGCCGCGTTGGTTCATGTTGAAGCCAATATTTCGCCGGCTGTCCTGCTGGCTTGCTAAGGTCCATGTAACAATTCGGTTCGGGGTTACTAGGGTATACGGCGCGTAATCATACTGATAACAATTAGTACCAATTATAGTAATACGAAGTGTATTTTTTCCCGAGAAGGAGATCATCTGCAAATGAAGAATCGAATTATTTCGAAATATAAGGCGACTAACATGAGGCTAGGTGTTAAAGTAGTATTAAGCTATCAAGAAACTCAATCGGCTACCTTCAATTTTTTCGCTTTTGTCTATGTGTGTTACTAGTAAGGTCACGTACGCATAGTTCCGCGATTAGCAGGGCACAAAATATAGCTTAAACCACCTTAAGTTGAATCACAATATCCATGTTCGGCCAGTCTCGTATTCCATTGTTTTAATATTTTTGAAGTCAATATCATCCTCAGCAATTGTCAGTCTTGAATCCGTTCGGCTTGCTCTATCTCTACGCTTCAATTTGCGAATCACAATTCCGTTATTAATCATCCTGCAAATTTTGTTGATTCCGATCATCTCCGAGTCTTCTTTGCTACATTCCTCAATTAATTTTCTCTTTCATTAGTTCTCCACTGACGCATAGAGTGTTTCACATTCCTCAAGGCTCTATCACGTCGTTCAAAATCGTCTCAAATATTTTTCCATTCGTCTTCCGTTCTCGTGAAACATTCTCCCCGAGCTTACCCCACTTATGTATCACAATGCAATTCCCAAAGGAAAATTTTAGGAAAAAAGTCATTTGTAGTTTCATTAAACCTAAACGGGAGACCGCTTTTGTGACGTTCTAACTAAGTTAGCATATCGGGGGAAAATGTTAAAATATCTCGATAACTGTAATTATTAAATGGCTCCCTCACCGATTCAATTTCCTTTTGGGGCTTCAACTAAAAAGAAGTTCTCTTCGGTCAATCCAAAATCAGAGTATTTTTCCAATTCATCAATAAAATTGACACATTCTTTCGAATTTTCAAGTCACAACAGCCATTTATTGACACAAAATTGACGATTAAGAAAGCATAATAAATATGAATTAATAGACGATATAATGAAATAAGTAAAACTCTTTATGGAAATAAAAACGTGTAAATGGTTTGAAAAATTTTTCTCAAGGGAACGGGCGGACCCAACCCGCCACGTCGTCTATACTTCAATGTTTTCAAAAATATTCCATAAAAATAATATCATAATTCAATAAAGCTTTGCAAAAGGATAAATTTGCTTATTGTGTGATATATATCATCACTTTTCGGGGTAGTATTCAAGCCACGTATATTTTGCATGCACGGATAGATAAAATAAAAGCACTGACAATCGTGTATAACTTTGCATTATTAACGTGAAATCGTATTCGATACAGTTGGTAAACAATGAGAATCACGTCAACAACTATGGTTGAACTATTCGTGCGTTAATAAAACGGGCCAGTGAGCATTTGTCATATCCCTCAGGCTAAATTAAATAAGAAACCAGTTATGCGTAAACAACGATCTAAACACACCTAGCATAAGTACCGAATGGATTTTAAGTCATAAACCTCATTCTAAAATTATGCTGATCAATTTTTACGTCAGCCGCTCGCATTTATGCTGTTATGGATCAATGAGAGCATCGAAATCTGTGTTTTCATTATTTTTCCATTAAACTAAATCTGAAACAATGCTGCAATTGTTTCTTAATGACCTTTGTCCCATATCCAACGTCAAACGGTGTTTTGTCAGCCTCAATAATGGAAACTCGCCTGGTATAAATCTCCATAGCATAGAATAATTTACTAAAATTAATTACGTATATTTTCGGACGTGATAATATAATTAAGTAACTCAGAGTAAAAATATTACTATCTCTTTATACCATGAAATACTAGGTAGTAAATAATACCGATACTCTCTATAAACCATATGTAGTCGTAGCCACCACACCTGAATATCACACAAAATTTAAAAAACACCGTGCATGTACGCTGTTTTGCTTGACTATCAACAGAGAATTTTTCCTTGATTCGAGTATATTTTCCCCGGAGCTTTTATTAACCTTGAAGGATAAAAAGCTCCTTCAGATCTCACGCTGAAACCATTGACAAGAATATGTATCTTTCTGCCACTCTACGGCGGTTGACCCATACGTAATGCCCCTCATCTTTTTTCTCAACAACTATTAACTCTACACAAATGAAATTAACTCATACAAAAGAATGATGTTTAATCAAATCCTTCAATTTGTCTACATGATCTTCTCTCAGTATTATTATTTTCCTCTAGCGATTCACTTGGGCGAGAATACCCTTCGGTACCAGTGCTCGCTCTGGATTTGGAGCCAGGTTTTCACTAAGCTACTCACCGCTTCGTCATACAGAGAAGATGTGTGAAAAAGTACTTAGAGTCAGTATTCAAAATGAATTAGAATAGAAGAGTAATCGCGAATCAATTTACATTCTTTCACGTCTTTAGATTGTGCCAGACTGGTATTTGCGAACCTAATGGTATTTGCAGACTGGTATTTGCAGACTGTTATCTGCATAGTCTGCAGAATCACAAAATTGGTCAGAGCACTCAGATAGATTGATATTTATTGCTCATTTGTCTTTGATAAAATACAGTCACAAAACTATATAACTTTTATAAATTTTGCATGTGAGTTTTAGGTGGCTCTAAAGTTTTCCATTTGGAGCTACCATCAAAAAAATTGGCGCACGAATGCGATGCATAATATGTGACGATACTTTTAGTTTTTGAGAATAAATATGTAGTAATTGTAATAAGATTTATGTAAAACAAGAAAATAATTTTGTTGTGCATATAGCAATATTATGCATATTAATATTGAATATTGTCAATAGCGAATACAAAATAATTATACAAAATAATTATTATTACATCTAAAGTAGTTCCACTCTTTCAAAAGAAAGAGAGAAAAACCATACCTTTACTTTTAGCAAGAAAATGAATACATTATAGAGATCCTTTACATAAGGTGGTAATTTATTATACACTTTAAGACCAAGGTACACAAAACATCTTTAATATACAGTGCTTTGAACCTTTTTCAATCGATGTTGCATCCTTCTACTGCCACCCCAATATACGGCTTATAATACAAGGCAGATTTAAAGCCACTTCTTATGAAGAATGTCCCAAGGACCTTATAAATATAAAAATGCCTTAGATGTAAGACACGGTAGCGTCGCGATAATCAGATATGGCATTGTGACGAATGTAGATGCATTTATCGATGACAATTTCAAAGCAATGATTTCTGTTATTTGGGAGATTTTTTTTACTGTGGAGAATCACTTTTGGGCAACCTCGTATAACATTCCCAGAACCAATAAGGAAAACAAATATCCTAGCATGCATAACTAGAAAACATATTTGGCTCTTCCGAAAGAAATTCCCTATTTTATTACTTAAGGTGGTTGTAACAGTTTTTTATGTACAGAGATTTGGGGAAAACTTTGCCAATCTGTATATATTCACTTTATATTCAAATATATGGGCCAACCTTATTCATATATTTAAATGTAAAGTGAATACATGCAGATATGCAAAGTTTTACACGAATCCCTGTATTTTAAAAAACTTTCGTTGGTTTGGCCATGTTAAGAGAATGGATGAGAATCGAAAAACAAAACAGATATATAAGACTGGAATAAATGGTGTGAGAGGTAGTGGTAGGCCGAGAAAGTTGTGGTTGAATATGGTTGAGGAAATTCTTAGGAGGAGGAATATTAGGAGTCTTGAAAACAGGAGGGTGTGTATGAAGCAGTGTATGGGGGTAAATGAGGCAAAAGAGACTTGCAAGGATAGGTCAGTATGGAGGAAATTATTGAAGCAGAGTTAGGTATACAAATATGTATGTATGAGTGAAACTTTGTGACTGTGCCTACCCCGGAAGGGAACGGCGTGATTGGTATATATGTATGTACATTAAAATAAAGGTGAAACATTTTCTCATTGCCGTTGTAGTTCCTAGATATGTGATGGCCCATAATGGTTCTCTTGTTAGCAAGGCTATACAGGGTCACTTCGGCTCAGATAAATCGCACATACACCTAGGAACTACCATGCAAGCCATCTCCTATTGTCGGCGCTCGAATTATGCTCACTCGAGTTTGGGAACAAATAAAAATATAATAAATAAACCAATAGAAAAACATCAAATTTTTATCTCTTTCGGATAATCACCTTTTTTTAGTAGATGTACTTGTGACACGGGGAAATTCATCACCAGGCAAGTAATACTAGCCCTAATTCAGAGTCGGACGTCGCACTCTACCTTAGCCACTTAGTGTGAGCCTAAATAGTCGGAAAAACAATAAGCACTAGCAGTGTAACGAACGGCGCATATGATAAAATTCAGTCACCAGATCTCTTTATTACTTCTAATTAGTAGTACTGATACTAATAAGAAATGAATACCAAGAAATACTAATTAAATTTCATAACAAAATTATGCGGGGCACTAAAAGCGGGATGAAAAGTTAGTAATGACGACAGTTTATTTAACGGATGTGCAAATTCTAGTAAAAAATAGTTCGAGAGGGGATTTTATAGAAAATTTTTATTTTATTTCTTGAGGTCTCTTATCATCCGCGCAAGAAATATTATTTTCAATATCGTCCCAGAATTTATATTTTTAAATAATTCCTTGGTAAAAACCTTGAGTCTAGAATGCTCAATTTCATTGTAATATGTTCACGGGTTCTATAGACGTAGTGAGCAGTCATTGAATCAGTAGCATTAGTCCCTAATGTTTACATAAATTTGTGTAACTTTGTGCCATGCCTACATATCTCTAGTCTAAGAGAAGTCCGCGATCGTTGCAATATAATTATGACCTTAATGATATCTCAATTACAGCGCTGCAGAGAGTTAGCACATTTAAGAGTCTAATTAAGACTCTAGTAGAAATATGTAATTTTTCATAACAATCCTAAAAGCGCAGAAACATAAGCATATTTTTATGTCATGACCTTTACCCTTCTGATTATACGCATTGAATGAATTTCAAAAAGAATTTGATGAATTAATACTGCACCTACGCCATATGCACGATAGAGGTGTATGTTCTTGTTGAATTTCACTTAAAATGTGAACAATATCATTGCTTCCACTAAGTAGTAACACGAGAAGTAACCACTTCGACGTTCTGACCGACTTTCCCCTGAATATTACGAGGAATCCTGACAACGCATGACCAAGAGTGTTCAATAAGAATTAGCAAAAGTTTTAACCCGGATTCCGGAGAGACCAGCCACATGCTTTATCGAAAAAAAAAACAAATATTCTTTGTACCGATCGAGATGAGTAAATATTCGGTAATTAATCAGAATTCTCAACCTATCAAGGAAAACATGTAAGTTTCCGTGCTGACAGAACCATCTCTTCCGAACTGAGGGTTGATTTTATCGCCCAAGTGAAGCTCGTATCTCGATTTCAAGCGGCGCGTAAAGTTTCCTCGCTCGAGAAATTGGGGTCAGATCCTTACCAATGCTTCACCTGCGGTTTTCAGGAAAGTTCTGGTAACCATAAAATCGCTACACTTGAGTTTAACTGGAGGAAGTCAATATTTGAACACGAAAGTTCGATCATAAACTCAACCACTTGCCCATTAGGCTGCCTCGAAAGCTTTAGCGTGGTAATGAAGCAAATAAAAACTCCCTACGCATTTAATAAGCCTAAATTTAACTTTTAATTCAAGAATATCATGGCCCAATCATGGACATAAATTTTCAGAAATTTCTTTCCTTCTTAATTTCAGCGTAATATCTACACCCGCCAAGTGCTGTTGAGGATGTTAAGCCCATTAGGTCCATCCCAGATTTCTCGTGGCAATGTCTACATATTTCATTTCCTTATTTCTGGCAAATGTGATTCTCTTCATTGTAGTCCATCCGGCATTAGTAACAGTCTAGGATGCAACCGCATCAGTTGTGGCCTCTAGGAAGTCCTATTTTCCCTGGTGTTGCCATCTTAAATAGACCACAAGGGCTTAGCATTTAGTTCCCTTGTATCCTCCAAATTGCCAAAGGAATTGGGAAGCGTGGGTGGCTTGCTGGTCTTTACATTGGCCCACCAAGCCCTTGGTCCGTGCCCTTTCCGTGGTTCATCTCTTTCCAGACCTGGGACAAAAATACCCTTAAGTGAATACTCGATCGTATCAAGCACAAACAAAAAACTGTTTACCTATTCGAGCGTACAGGTCGGAGGCCATTATTTTGGAGGCCAATTGATATACTCGAAAATGTACACGCTCAAAAAGTTTGCGACCCGTTTCCTAACCTAAAATAACACTTCCACTTAATGGAGATTTTCAAGCTAAATTCTATAAACATATAAATATATACCATAACAAATTATCATTTCATATTCTTTGTAATTTTCTAAAATAAAAAGTAATAATTTCCTAACTGTCAATCTTTTCCATATTTGTTAACTTAATTCTTCATGTATATGGTTAATTATATGGTTTTAGTATAAGTACTTCAATAAATTTTGTAATAAAAAAATTCAGAGTCATACACTTACGTTGGTTTGGAGCGCTAAAGCCGATTTCCTCGAAGTACCAATATAAGGGACCAATTAAATATAAAAAGTATTAGACAAAAAACAGTAGACAATCGGATTAGATGGTTAGGACATGTTAAAAGAATGATGGAAATAAGAATGCCAAAAGTACTGCTAAGCACAATAGAGGAAGGTAATAGACCGAGAGGAAAGCCGAGGAGACGTTGGATTGACGAAATGAGTAGGGACGTTGAGGCAAGAGGGTACCATTAGCATGAAGTTGTCCGACAAGAGCTACGGAATGATAGAGGGCAATTACGAGGCTTAGTGAACTCATAGATCCACGTTGAGTGGAACAGGATTTGTATACGTATGTATGTATGTGAAAGGATTCATACGTTTCCAAGCAACAACTTTAACTTTTCCTCCTTCTTCTCTTCACGATTTAACGCGCTCCATCTTTAGTAAATACCTACTATAAAAAATCTTTTTGAATAGTAAAAACCATACGGAATAAGAGACGAAATATATGAAACAAAAAAGCGAAGGTGAGCGCAGTGTAATGGTTTATTCACCAGCGGCTTCAGCGTGTCAACACATTTTCCCAAGGAAGTTAGTAGTTATGACTTTGTTGACGCCCGTTTCCGCTGCAGCGAAAGATCTGTGGTCACGCGGTCGGCGAGAAATTGACCGCCTTCCTACAGACGGTCGCCAAAAAAACCACAACAATGGGTACGAGTGGCCGCAAGAACAATGCGAAACTCGAGTAATGAAAAAAAAGTCGGTCATAGCTCGGCTCAAAACCACAAGCTCATGAGTAGGGTTAATTCAGATCATTGAACTTAGTCAACAAACGTGATACTCCCTCCACAATACTCGCCTTGTGGCGTCCATTGAGAGAAATCAAACACGGCCAAATAGGATTTGCTCCAGTAGAATGGAACTCAGTTATTGCAGATTCTAAAACCTCACCTCTCATTGTGGCCACACGCGGCATGAACGCGGCGAAACAATCTAGTTGAGCGGAGGTATACTGCGATAAATTAGCACGAATACAAATAACAAATATGAATTATTGATCATAAAACCACAATGACCTCCTCCTCTGAACCAATATGGTCACACTATGAGAGAACCAAATGTAGGTATCCAAGCGTGAATGCTAAAGTATGAAATCGTTGAAAGAAATATTTCCGTGCACACTATATTTCGAGTAGATGTTATTGTGTATTGTTTATCATAAGAGTTGCCATGCCACTTGTGTATTTGTTATAAGGGCGATTCTCTGCAAACTCGTAAATGGCTGTCCGAACCGATTTTATTTTAAATTATTAAATTTAATAAAATAAATATCACTCTTTATTTAAATAAAAGACTAAAACTTTATAGCGGAGCAGTATTTAGAACGATAACAATTTTAGCTATTTTTCTAGAAATTATCAAAGCCTTAAAAATACAGTCCCCTGGCTGTCCCATACCCAGAATTCCCACTTAGAGGTAATATTTAAAAAAAGTTATTAAGACTACATCAGTTTGGCAATTAATATCTAAGAATAGAATAAGTAAATTATATTTTTTTCATAAAACAAGGTCTAGTTACGTATTTTTTAACTTTTATAATGTCATGTAAATGTTGTCCGGAGTTTTTTCAAATAGTCCTCTGCCAAAAATTCAAAGCTACTGTAGAAAATATCTGTTATGTTCACAAACGTTGTTTGGCGTGAAATGAAACGAAATCAGTGTGAAGTTAGATAGAAGATAGAAGAAGTCTAAAAATAATAAATGATTGATACTAATAATATGACTTACGTCTATATAAAACAGTCCTCTGTCTCATCTAACAGTCCCCTGTCACGTTCAAAACAGTCCCTTGTTAAACCTAACAGTCCCGTCATATTTTATCAGAAAATCATAAATAACTTGAAAAATTCCTATAAATTCAATTGGCCCTCTTTATGTAACAACAGTAATAATTACTTTCACAAGCAATAGTATTATATTTTTACTAAAATGCTAAAATAATATGCCAGGACATCGTCTGTATGGGCCATTGCGAGTTTACAGAGAATTGCCCATTAGTCACTGTCACGACAACAAAAGATTGATCAAAAGAATAAAGGAAGTTGGTAGCCATCTTCAGAGGTGTGTATAAGTGTCTTTTTCAAAACCCAAAAACCCGTAGTATAAGAGGTGTTACTTTATTTAAAACTCTTTCAAACCAAATTGCGTTTTTGCAGGTCACTAGGGAAATGCTTAAGGTATGTTGATGAATTTAATAGAGATATAGAATTTTTCCAATGTTGATAATTTTAAGAAATCGCATATAACAACACGAAAAATATCATAGGTTTTAACACGCATTTTTGGGATGAACAAACTTACCTCCCAATTTACGATATGAAGTATATCATCCATTTAAACTGGGCCGGAAATTCAACATTCGAATAGTTCGCCACTGGTAATCCCCAGGGATTCTGCGTTTATCGTGGGTGTCTTACATGGGTTTGGACGTTCAAAAACACAGGAGCGGTGCCCTGGCAACGATAAGTTCGCAGCAAATAACGTGCCGTGTCATCCCTACGCATGAGCAATACTTGACGGAAATCCACGGATAAGGGTCAAAAATACGCAAAAGTCTTAGAATATATCAGCTTTCGTACGTACCTATCAATGAGAGAAATGATATGGCTGTATGCATCAAAGTGCAATAGATGCGAACAGAAGGTAAGATAAATCGAATGGCATACCCACAAGGAAGGTACGTACACTCAAAATTCCATCTTAAATTTTCCAATCAAGGAGGGCCTCCATTGATGTAGTTTCCAGATATCACAAGAAGTATTTTATACCGGCATCATTTACATGGTATAATTGGATTGAATTAGATATTTGGGGAGGCGACCGACAGCCAAGGTCATTCGCAACATAGGTATGGTATAATTGTCATCAATAATAATCATACTACAGATATTGGATCTCGGGTTTCCCAGAAATAAATAGCAATCATACAATATGAAAACTAAGATCATGCAAACTTCAAGGAAGTCTATTTCCCCAGAGAGTTTGATGCACAAAAAATACATGTTGCGATCACATTGCTGAATATGGTTACCGAGCTTTGACAAGGCAAATACCAAGTTAAATGTAATTTTCAGCAACCACAAAAACTCTTAACAGCAGAGATGTGCACTAATATTATAAAAATAAAACTTTTCTCGTTTATTCATGACATTTGTATCTTACTTTTCCAGTCCAAAAAGTACCAGGATGGCAGCCAAAATTAGTCAACATTGGTAGCAAAGGAGTTTCTACCACATGTACAAAACCATATTGTTTAAAAATTTACCTTGCACTCCTTTCTCTGGAATAATGCTGGTTCATCATGAATAACCTCAAATAAGTATATATTTTGCACATTTGCAGTCAGATGAAATATCTGAAAAACAGCGTAACACAAATACCAAAACTTTACGAGACCCTATTCCTCGTAATTCATCAAGTCTAGCATCATTAACCAATAAAAATTATATCAGTCAAATTATTTTAGCAAAAAAACTTTATATTATCCCAAAATTGCACGCGAGGTATTTCAAATGCAGAAGCTCACTCTTTCCACCAAATCACCCAGAGTCATACCATTTTGAAACCTATTGTAGACATTCCTTCGTGTTCAATCTTCGATTTAATACCCACCCAACTGAAGTCCGCCTATTTCTTGGACAACTACCATTCATTTTTTTTCAAGCAGAAACTTTAAATACGTGTATATTTCAGAGGAAAAATAATCACTGACATTTGGTCACGATGGTATTTATCGTGATTGTGATTTATTGGTGTTCATATTTGTTGTTATTTTCATATTTGATATTGCTATGTTTATGAATGTTGCTATGCTAGTTGTTGTTATGTATGTTTGGTTGTTGATGGAAACTATCAATTAAATAGCAAAATCAGAGAGTACACTGATTGTGAATATTCGCAATCAGAAATTCACAATGTTAAATATATGTGCTTTCTAATTTTACTATTTTATTGATAGTTTCCATCAACAACCAAACCTACATAACAACATCTAACATAGCAACATACATAAACATAGCAACATCAAATGTGAGAATAACAAGAAATATGAACACTAATAAATCACAATCATGACATCCTCTTTCTTTATAATGAAGTATACATGCATGTTTATATATACTCTTTTTATTTGTACACTTAATCATTTTAATTATATTAATCACAGATTTTCTATTCCTACAATATTTAACAGGCATAATCATTGAGATAACTCGGATGTCTCACTAATTAATTTGATCAATACGTTTGTGGGAAGTATTCCATTAGGTTAAGCTAACGGGTGATGACTTCATAAAGCTCGGGGTTAAAAATTTTTAACATCACGTCCTCTACCTACCCTAAAGTATTGGAGGTTCATCATGAATCACCCAACTGAAGTCCTGCATTTCTTGGCGAATCACCCTGTATTTGGCAGAATTTCCACGAGTTACATACCTCCCAGTTGAACCCGGAACCACGTACGGTCATTACCCCACACGTCACCTCCCCTACCCCCATCCAAGAATACCACCGTAACTGAAGCCTCGCTCCTTTGTATTTTACCGAAGAATTCACCGATAAGGTAGCGGATCGAAAAATAAATGAAAAATAAAGCAACAAAAGAAACTAGAACCTTGGGGGTACATAGGAGGAGAGGGACAAGTCGAGGTGAGGTTGGGTGGGCAGAGCGTAGAGATAATCGACGGATGGACGACTGGGTGTCTGGCCCGGGTCGACGCACCGAGCGTCTGCTTTGCCGTTGAGTCAGGATCGGAAATCGTGACCCGTGGGATGGGTAGGGTGGGAGACGGGAAGAAAAGGTCCGAAGGGGTGGTTCTGGGCTGGTGAGTTTAAGGGCGCCAACGTGTTGAAGAGGTTCCATTGCGTCAGTTCGCATCAAAGCAAGCAATGGCATTTAACCTTTCAACACATATCGAGCAAGAAAGAATACAATTAGATGCAACAAAACAAAATTTGGGAACAATATGTACAAATTATTCTGTGTGTTGAAGAGGTTCCATAGCGCCAGTTAGTTTCAAAGCAAGTAATGGCTTTTAACCTTTAAACACATATTGAACAAAAAATAATACAAGTATTAGATGTAAACAAAACAAATTTAAGTACAATATGTGCAGATTATTCTGCGATTACTTTTTTTCGATTAGCACTTTACAACGCAGAAAGTCGGCTTTAGCGATTTTTTTTAAATTACCCCCTTATGCCCTCAATAACTTTAAATATTCCCCAACAACTCGACTAATACGATGAAAAAGCGAGTACACTTTCTTTCCATTCGGTTCCTAGGGAAAATAGGATACTTACCGACATTTTTGCAAAAAATGGGTATTATATGAAATAGAGCTGCACTGTTGTTCCAAATGTGTGTGTAGTGTCCGTTTTGTTTCTTTCTCTGTCAATTTTTGAGCTAGAAGAGTGAGATTTAGTTTGTTGAATGTGAAATCTCAGTCTCCATGATTTGGTTTTAGTTCGGTTTTTATTGGACGTGTGGCAGGAGGTGTTAGGTCACCAGCCGTGCAAAGGTGTAAGATATTTGGAGATGAAATGGAGACATGGAAGGAGTGTATTTAGTTGGTTTAAATAAGATCCAAAAGAGCAGCTGCTTGGGCGTGTGGCAAGGGGTGATAGGTTACCAGCCGTGCAAAGGTGTAAGTTATTTGGAGATGAAATCGATCATTTTTGGGTTGTGGTTGCAACAACCAGATGCTGGGAAACACAGTGACAAGGGAGAAAGGCCAAAAGGGAGAATGGAAGAGTGTAAAGGTTGAAACAAAAGAAACCCCCAGTGCTCTCCTATTCAAATGGCTTTAAAAACAACAAAGGAGAACAGTAAATGCAAAAAAAAAAATTTCACCAAGGAGCTATTTTTCTACTAGGACACTTACCCCCTGCGGGTACACACCGAAGCTCAAGAGTGAGCAGGCTAGCTGCCTGCTAGTAACATTTTTAAATTTATCACAGTGAAATTTCAAGTTTCATTTCAAAAGTAAACAGTAAGGAATAATATGAGTTATATACTTCAAACATTGAAATTTTTGCCAATATTTATCCAGTATAAGAACTGAATGGCATTCAAGTTATTTTTCCTAACTAAAATTTATTACATAGAGTACTAAGGGTTACTAATTTCATTTATAGTATCTAAATAAAACTATCTAAGCAAAAAACGGCAATTTGGTAAAAAATATGGATCAGGATATATAGCTTTAGTCATAATTTCTCAACCACAGATTAATTGATATTATTTTAATGAAGTTTCAGTATTGGATAGCGGAAAAAAGTTAGTTATTTATTGTCGCCAAATGAAAAAAAATGTTCAATGGTCTGGGCCACGTTTTACAAGCTACTTGGTCAAAGGTTTCACGTCTTACACTGGTAACTATTAAAATACTGTATCTCAAACATACAGTCTTTGGGCCCCAAACACACCTTGGAGGGCTACGACTGTATAATACGTGAATTCATATGTTTCTAGTAGTTTGCAAAATTCTACTATAGCAATTCTCTACAACATTCAAAAGGCCCGTTTTAGGGATCTTGGACACCGGGCTCTATACCAGTAGTTTTAGAGCATTCTTAAGTGCATATGTTAGAATCTTGCAAAATTCCACCTCCATCGGTTCAGTAGTTTACGAGGAGAAGAATAACAAACGCTTATAGAGAGAGATGTGTATGGATTAGTTTACCCAACTGAGTTCATTAAATACCTAAATTTATCAAGATTTTATATTTCACTTAATATTACGTTAATAAAATAACCCAGGCAAAAGTGACAACACTCCGGCAAAAAGATAGATGGATAGATAAATTTACTGCTCCACTTAAAAAAATAAGAATAGGTATTTTAAAAAAATTTTA
The DNA here is from genome assembly GCA_963169105.1 of Ceriagrion tenellum. NCBI lineage: Eukaryota > Metazoa > Arthropoda > Insecta > Odonata > Coenagrionidae > Ceriagrion > Ceriagrion tenellum. The sequence goes on from OY720639.1 coordinate 109,060,998, forward strand.
GTAATACAACAGTGGGGTTTTAGGTAGATTCCATAGTTTACACCAGTGTATAACCTACCAGCACTTATTTATAGGTTCCAAATATATCATTGAAAAATAAAGCAATTCCTTTTTTGACAAGACACGAGGGAAAAAATTAAGAATAAACCAATAAACGAGAGAATACAAGGGTAATAATAAGCTGCTTACAATGTTTGAAGAATATTAGAAATATAACAGTTGCAAAACAAATTAAATTAATTTTTTATACAATACAAAACCATGAAATCATAATAAAACTTCCATATCATGATGGGATAATAGCCAACCTCTGACCTTTTTACAAAAAATATATTTACTCTGTACTTCCTTAATGTCACTCGGTAAATTATTAAAAGTTCTTGGCCCAATGAACAAAAACATCCTTCTTAATAATGAGATATTTGGCTTTGGAGTATGAAATTCAAGTAAGTCATAACATGTTACTGTACAAGGCCTTTCTGGCAAATTACCACTTCTTAAAAAGAATAGCTTTAAGACCTTAAAAACAAACATCTCAACGGCATCAACTACAGGCTAAAAAACAAGGGGTAGGAATGCAATGGACTATGGTCTATATATAGATGAATAAACTATAATATCACCATCTGGTGTTCTGCCTGCTCGCAGGTCCCGTACACCACTGCTGTCTCCATCCGCTTCTGTCCCGAGCTTCCTTCTTTCCTTCATCATAGCTGATGTTCTTCACCTGATCCACCAATTTAATTCTTCTCCTTCCTCTCTTTTTCTTTCCTTCAATTGAACCCTCAAGTGTCACAGTTATTATACTTTTCCCTCTCATCACATGGCCCAACCAGTTTCCTTACCTTTTCCTTAAGGAGCGATCTTCCTTCTTTTACTTTGCTCAAAACCTCTTCATTTCTCATCTTATCTATCGTGTACTATAATATATACGGACTATAGAGGCGGACTATAGTCAGCAACTTCAGTGATGCCTAATTTCCAAACCACATATATATTTGCATTATTTTAAGGAAGTTTCATTACTGGATAGCAGAAAAAAATTCTCTCAAAAGAGGGCGTATGAGACTAGCCATCTGATTCGCTTCGTGGGAGGTTGGCTCAGAATGAGAAAGAAGAGAGGGCGGAGGAGGCCTGTGCTGAGCGTCCATCCTCCCGGACGGCATCACGCATCGCTGACCACTCGCCCGCGAAACTGCAGTCTGCGAGCGAAAGAGAACGGAATTGTCTGAAGATGCAGGAAGGAGATAAGACGGAGGCGGGGATAAGGAAGTGAAGTGCGATGTAGCAAGGGAGAGGAAATCTAATACTCCATGAAGTCCCAATTAGTACGGAAGGGAATACGACGTGAAATATTTTTTAAGGTTAAGAAACTCTTTTCCATCCAAATAGCAAAAAAAATTTCGTGTGCTATAAAATGAGAAAAAAATCTTTTTAGAAACCTTCATGCACAAATAAATAAGAGTACAAAATCGGTAAATTCCATGAACTGACATGCAAACTATGACGCAAAAATACAAAAACCATATACCATCGAAAAAGATTAATTTATTTCTTAAAGTTTGTAATTGTAACCTTGAATAATTGCTACATATGTCAAGTCTTTCCAGTGTCCCGTACGCTTCTTTCTTTCCACCGAAATACTGAATATTACCAGGATTGGGCCGCCCTTCATCAGCCAATTTATTGGAAAAAATTGCGCCAGTAAAAATGGGAAAAGGAGACAGGGATTTCGAATCAAAAAAGCAGCAGACTTGAGAAAAAATGTTTCATAAAACTGTCGGAGACCTATAGTTGAGTATGCCATCTTTGGAGCGGTATACGCATTGCGTGAATGGCATCTTTTTCCAAAATTTGTGTCGTAAATTGTTCATTCATAGAGAGACTAACCACCCAGACATCAAGCTCCCCGTTTCATATTTTTGGCCTCCACTCTCCTGAAAATAAAACATTTTCCCTTCTAAACCCCACTAGTCATCCTTTCAATGGAAAATCAGCGACATCTACAACACCTCCGCCAGAGAATCCATCGCTCCTACCTACCATCCCAAGGGAACACCAATATAACGTCATACAAATTAGAAAAGAAAAATAACCTAGCTCAGGGGTGGCCAACCCGCGGCCCGCCTTGAACATTTTTCCGGCCCGCGAGATTCATCTCACTTTAATTCAATAACTTTAACACAATAATAATAACTCATTATGTTTCAATTTTTCACTCCGAAATAATGTCTATAGTGGGCCTAAATCTAATATGGGGATTTATAATTTTATACGCGGCCCGCGGAGTTATGATGCACTTCCAAAGTGACCCTCAAGATCATTTTGGTTGGCCACCCCTGACCTAGCTAGAGAAAATTTGATTACATTTTATCACAAAATACACGAAATCACAAAATATTACAAAATACACAAAATAAATGTACCGATCGAGCACCCAGAGCGAAACTCGTCAAAATCGGAGAATGAGTAACAACATCACCCTGTAGGCTATCAAAAATATGTATCAATGACTGTTATGCGCGCTTACCTAATTTCTTTTTTTTATATTTTCATGATAGAAAAAATAAACAAAAACCACACCTGATCAATTTTCAACCCTGAGTCGCAGACAATAATTTACCATATTAGCAAATTTCAAGGCAAACTATGACCCGGGAGACGCGAATGTTGAAAGGAGCTGTTTAAGTTTAATGTAGTTTCAAGGGTAAGAACGAGCGGAGGAATACCTATCCGATTGTTTATTTGAGTGTTCGTCCGCCAATAACGTCTAGCTGTAAAGGACTATTTTATGCCTGTCCATGTATATCTACCTCTACTTGCAATATCACCACAACAAACGCTGGCCCGAATTGACAAAGAGAACAAGTGATCAGGCTATTGTGTGAAATTCACAGTGGAAAAAATCATTCGCCTGGACTGGGAATCGAACCCAGATCCCTCAATTTCGCGCCGATTGCTCTGACCAATTAAGCTACCCAGGCGTCCTCTTCTACTGTGAATCACTGGTTAGAGCACCCGGCGCGAAATCAAGGGATCTGGGTTCGATTCCCAGTGCATGCGAATTATTTTTCCACTGTGAATTTGACACAATTGTGTGATCACTAGCGGGTGACTCCGTTGAAGTAACTGTGCGGCTAGATCCGTGGTTCTTTGGAAAGAGATCAGGCACTTTAGCGATACCCTGTTAAGGAAACAAGTTTCCCCAACAGGCTGTGTTCTATCAATATTTTACTCGGCGATTCGATAATTTTCCCTGTCTTCTAACACGCGTTCCTAAAATGAGAGAACAGAGATTTCTTCAACTGAGATGCCCAAACTGAAGCCAGAGAGAAGCAGAGTAGTATATAGCAGCATAGTTATGCATGGCCTCGGAAAATCCGAGTCTCGACGGTGACAAAATTTTGGTGCCACGATAAAAATAATCAACTGGGCGATTCATAATTTGAGATTTGCCGGGGGATTTCATGCTGTATCCACGGACTTTCCGTGGTTCGACTGTTTCAAATCCTCACCGAATAAAGCTACGTTTTCATGGGTGCGTCAGACGCGTACGCACGCGACAAGACGCGTCATTTCCTTGCGTGAACCGTTCGCATGCAAGCGATCCTGCGTGTAGGCGAACCTACGCGTAGAGGGTACCTACGCGCTATCTACAGCAGAGAAGAAATGGTAAAAAAAAATTCTGGGCTTCTTTTTGTCCCTCACATACTTATCCCGAAGGGATTTCCACCGAGCCGACACATTTCTTTACGGTAAAACGCAATGATATTACAATCAATGCATCAATACATGTAAGCTTTGAGAATCATCGGAAGTAAAAGTTGTTCTTACCATCCACTCCAATGGGTACTCATATCTCCCTCCACGCCTTCTCCCGTAGGTTTCTATCCCTGTATCGATAGCCTTTATAATTGTACAGGTACGTGTACTTCTCTCGAATTTTGGAGATGATCATTTCATCCATGGAACCTACACTTCGCCGGACAGCCATGTTTGTGATTCTACGCGTTCCACGCGTCGAAAGTTGAAAATATTTCAACCCGGGCGAACATAGGCGATCTCACGCAAAGAAATCCGGGTTGGCTGAAGATCTCGCTTTCGCGTCCCTTCGTCTGAAACGCGTTCATGAAAACGTACCTTTAGGCTCCTGGGGTGTCACAATGAACTTACGAAAATTCTCTCTTAAAGAGAGTATAAATATGCGAAGCAGGCAGACACAAGATCATTCATCTTCCCCATTTACTCTTCTTCTAGATACACTCCCACATCCCCCGTCAACAACTACGGGAGAATTCTTTCCAATGTTTCTCAATGCTGTCGAGAGATTGGTAATTATGCATGCGCAGCTGGTATGCAATTGAGATTCAATTCCTTCGGCCTCCACTCGGCATAATACGCAATGCCATCACACTCAATTGCGTGTCGGTAAAATGGCGCCTTCAAGGTCTCGGTCTGGTCTGGAAGGTAATTCTTCAGATTTAATTGTACTCCATGAGTTCCAAGCGAGAAGGGAGAATAAAGAGCATAATGGTGGTTTTTTTTTCATTGCTACGGGTTTGATTTGCCAGTATTACGAGCAGCGGCTGCTCTTTACTAGCTCTATATCCTTGAAAGGGTGCCGTTTTCTGTTCTCAATGAAGGTTTTTTTGTTCGAAATTCGGCAGTAACTACCTCATTTCCATAATAAAAATCACAAGCTTCGAAAAGAAGAAAAAAAGGATTTCAGCTTCAAAGACAATGAATGCAGAGTAGTATTGCATAAGAGCGGAATACCAGGGAGCTGCAAAAGAAAATACGTTTTGTTAAGGAAGTTAATGATGTGTTCTTCTTATTTACAAAAATCAGCTGATATAAAAGAAAATTCGTCTCTTTATTGATGCGAGAACATTATAAAATTCATCGCGAGTCACATAGGAATAACTTTGAATAGCAATGTAGAAAAGTGGATCTAATTAGGCGTCATTATTTCACACCTCTTAAGAGATAAACAATGGTCGATTCACTCCTTGGCAGGAATAAAGATGAACATTTAGGGTCACATATGAAATTGCACATTTCATCAATTCAAGCTGATAAAATTCCCTGATGAAGACTCACCAATTGAATAATTTATAGTGCTAAACCTATTTGAAATAGTTTTCATTGAATTTTAACTTGTGGCAACTTTGCTTGGATACGACTTAGCTTAAGAAAAAATTTCATGTTTGCTGATCTTAATTTACATTTATTTAAACAATATCACGCGCATTACAATAATTTGTTGGAATCTATATGAAAATTTATGTGATTTTTGACAGGCCGAAGAGTAGGAATTTCTCTCCAGAATAAAATGAGGAAATACTGGGCTATTTTAAATACACATTGGATTCATTTTCACTGGGACTGTGAGTAAATTTCACAAGATATCCCACTAAATAACAGTTTTAAGGCAAAATCACGGGAGCCATTACGCCAAAAGTTCCTGAAATTGAGCTAAAAGTTATACGCTCAAACTAAAATTTTCAAAACTAATGAAATATTAAATTATTTTAACTCCACGTTTCAAAAAACTCCACAATATTTTTTTCTGAAATTTAACAGCAACAGGTATGGTCTTAACTTGGTATTATTATAGTATTTTTAGGACGTATATACTGGACATACTGCAACAATGTAATAAAGTACCATGCAACACCAGGGTGGAAATCAAATATACCAGATGATATCAAATCACTAAAATGGGATGAACTTCTTTGAAATTATAACTGCTCAGAAAAATTTTATTAAGGTTTAGAAATTTAAAATCTATTTACTTCTTACGCGGATCTCTTCCTCCTCAATGAAAAACTTCCGCATAGCCTAGCCTGAAACTTCCCATTTCGTGAAAAAAAACCTTCAACATACACTGATGAACATGATGTCTGGAGTAAAGGAGCTTATTAAGCCATTACGAATGCACGTATTTCAAGTCTCAATTGAAGAAGACTTGCGATTTATGGGCGCACTCTTCCCTAAAAGAACAAAGCACCAGCGCGAGTGAAGGCCAAACCCCTAAACGACGTCTTGCAAAGAGCTCCATCACGCCGAGAAATCATTTCCTACCATTCACGAAAGAAGGCGGCGATGATTTTTTATACCCTCAACGACGGAGGTACGTAATGGCTCCCCGGAACATCTACATCAAAAGTGTAATGACCAACACACCGTGGAGTAGGCTCACATAAGTTTTCTCGAGGGTGCAGTCCTCGGCCTTTTAAGTGGGACGATTGGGAACGCACTTAGGATCCCTCCATTCCGCACAAACCGCCAAAGCTATACGTTCCGAGTAATGAGATATAGTCCGCTCATCTTTTACCGCAAGTAAAATGGTCGCCCTCGGAACAGTTTCCCCACAGTACCCCCGAGAGAGCCATTATAAAAACTGTGGGCGATTCTGCATTCGCGTCTTATACACGCCCCAACGGCCGAATGGGTTTCCGGCGAGGAAAGGAGAAAACGAATGAAAGCCAGCCGAGCCCGTTTCTCAAAGTTCTGTTGTTTCACCGAGTCATCCGAACGAGCCGCTTGACCCAGCTGTGAACCAGGCGTGAAAAATACCGCAGAGCGGTCGGTGTGAATCCAAGCTGGAGGCATGCGGCGAACGTTTGAAAGTAATATAGCACTCCGGTGCGAGAAAAACTGTTTCTATTTCCCGAATATGATGCAGCCAGGGGTGGAAGCCTTAGGGTCCAACTCCTCCCTCATCCACACCCCATACTTCCATAACAACTGGGGTTTGACATGCTTTCACATCGCCTATTAAAAATTAGACTTCATCTGTTACCCAATTACAGACTGTAGAATCTGTAAAATACCTCGGAGTTAAACTAACTAATTATGTCTATTGGACCAAACGTATTCGGGAAATAACTGGTCAAGCTGATCGTAAATTTCCATTTGTTAAAAGAGTACTTTGAAAGTGCGACGATAAAGTTAGAGGGGTCAGCTTCTTCTCCCTTGTTAGTCCCCACTTAGAATACGCTGCCAGTGTTTGGGATCCACATGAGATAGGCCTTAAAACAGAGTATCCCGCAATCGATAAGAGACCATAATGGCGGCCAATGAGACTTTGAAGAAAGTTAGTCGACAGTTAGTGTAGCTAATTAATTGATTTGCTCCCCAAAGCTTGTTTTTTAATCTTCCATGTTGTGCTAACATTACGTTTCGCATGATCCCTGCATGACTATTCTATCATGTTTACATAGTTGCATTTTATTTTTATTTTTATTTTATTTTTATTTTTATTTTATTTGTTATTTTCCCTTACCACTCCGACTACAGCACATTTGACCAATTTGTGTCAGGTGATTAACAATAACAAACACCAACACCCATGTCTTGAGTGGTTAGTGAGGATTCCACCCAGACGGAATTCGAACCCAAGACCCTCGGTTTAGCAGACGAGGACTTTACCCTGTCGTTACTCTCCATATATTTATTTAATAGTTTCTGTAGCATAGGTAGCATACCTAGTGTGTAGTGTATGTTGGAGAAAGTTATGTGTATATTATAGTACATGGTGGTAATAACTCACCCCCTGCCAAGCACACTTGAGTTGGCTCGCAGTATAATATGTAGATTTAGATGGAGATGCATCTAACCTTCCCACCCACCCCGTATCAATAACTTTGGATTTATTGTTTTAAACGACACTAAAGAAAAAGAATATCTTTATTAGCAAAGAATTTTGCGTTCATTTATTTTTTAGTTTCAACAACATACAAATACCAGCGTTTGTAGTTTTAAAAACTGTGAGTTTCGTATTCTATTGGAAGTTTACAGAACTAAAAGCAAATGTTGTCGAATACCAAGCTTAGCAATATGAACCCGCCAAACCCTTACCCTACCCCCCGTGATGGTGAGTTCATCGATTGTGTTGTTAAGGTACTAATTTTGATTGGAAGATTATAACGGCACGGTCAACGGACAATGAGCGAACGTTAAAGTTTAACTATTCCGTTTCGATTCCGCAGTCAATCCGTCCCGTCATCCGCAGTCAATCAAATGAGAGCTTTTCTTTTCGATTAAAAAAAATCATGTCAAGGTTTTCCATCAAAATTTGTCCGCAGAAATTAGTCTTGGGGTCACAGGTGAAAATGAAACAGAAAACTTCCAAAATGTGTTCATTACCATCGTTTTTTATCACTGAAAATCAATCGGAGCATGTTGACGACCCGACGGTTAGTGTTGGTAGATATTATTATAGTTTGGAGCCTATGGTATCTACTAAGATAATTCTATCAATAGCTAAGCCATGATATATAAATACAAATAAAGATACATTTATGAACTGAAATAAAAATCTGAGCATTTGTTAAAAATTCGAAGCATATTACCAGTCAATAACGTTAAACCTCATTTTCATATGCAGGGTGTCCCATAAATGTCACGCCACAGTGACACTGGAGCTAGGGCAGCCTAAGAGGAACCGAACCAGCCTAATATGACCTCAGTAAAAGTTGTACGGTTTTCGAGATATTGCCAAATTAAAGCTTTTTCAAGAATTTCCCTTTTTTTACATTTCTAGTCCCAGAATTTAATCGGATAATTTAACGCTCTCATTAGGGCCGCTCTTTTAATCTTCCAACTGTGACTCATGTGACGACTTCTACCTGGAGCAGAGGCCCTAGAGGGAGGGTCATGGGGTCATGGGGTCCGAACAAACAAAAGAAACGCGAAAGCCGCTATACCTGTCTAACTTTATCGGCTTTCAAAAAAATGGGATGAATAGAGTACTTTGTTAATTTGTGGCAGTAGCCCCAGAGAGCCAAATTGAGAGCTATTCAAGTGAATTCTGGGACTAGAAATGTAAAAAAAGTGAAATTTTTGAAAAAGCTTTAATTTGGCAATATCTCGAAAACCGTGCAACTTTTACTGAGGTCATATTAGGCTGGTTCGGTTCCTCTTAGGCTGCCCTAGCTCCAGTGTCACTGTGGCGTGACATTTATGGGACACCCTGTAGGTAAGTGATATAAATAAACGTGAGATAAATAAAAAACGACGTCATTGGTCGTTCAATCCTAAGATTGGTTGGCTGCAGCCAACCACACTTCCCTAACTAATGCTAGTTCCCTTACCTCCTAGTATCTCTTCCTATGTACTTTCCTCTTTATTAGATTCATGAACTTATTCCTGGGTCATCCTCTGGTGACTTTTCCCTTTATTTAATCTTCAATTATGTTCTTCACAAACCCATTATGTCTTAGCGTGAATACAATTCTTCTGGTTCTTCTTTCCTGAATTAATAATGCAACAGTTCATCAACATAGACATGCCGCAAGAAAAAAAATCAACCTGCACCGGGAACGGAACCACGGACCTTGCCGGGTAAATGCGCAGATCGCTTCATTACCCAGGCTTTCTAATTCACGTGGAATTATTTTGAAGATACAAGGGAAATAGATCTTGAGCCCTTGCAGTCCATCCAACATGGCAACGCAAGGGAGATAAGGGATTCAATTAAGCCATAACCGACTGGCTGTATCCTGATCCAGCATCTATGCCGTGCTTGGCTCTAGTGAAAGCATTTCTACGTATTTTACTGCCGTATCTGCGGCCGGCTATTATACTTACCATGCATCGACGTTTCCATCGATAGCCTCTCTTTATAGATAGACCAAGCGGGTGATGAGGAAGTCTTCAGAAGAGTGGGAGAAAAGAGAAGTCTTCTGAAAACCCTAAGAAGAAGACGGGACAACTTAATCGGCCACATCATGAGACACGATTGCCTGACGAAGACAACCGTCGATGGACAGGTCAACGGGAAGAACGGGAGAGGAAGGTCTCGTTTGAGATACAGAGAACAAGTGATGAAAGATATGAAAGAGGAGAAATACGTAAATATGATTAGATTTGCTGAAAGGAGAATTGAGTGGAGGATTGCGTCAATCCAATCTCAGGATTGTTGACTGATGATGATGTGCCTCTCTTTAAAAAAGTCTTACGCACTGAAAAGTCCAGAATAATATTCAATACGGACAGGAGTACGAATCTTAATTTACAGAGTTTGACTTGAAGTATTGTAATCAACATTTGTAATCAGTTCGAAAATATTTTTAAATGTTGATTTAGGCCCTTTATTTTTGAGTAAAAATAAACAAACTTATGTTGCATTCGTTGATCTTGAGAAAGCATTTGATAATGTTGTATGGCCAAAAATGTTTAGGATTTTGGAAAAAGTTGGACTTAAATACAACGATAGAAGAATAATATTTAAAACATATCAAAATGAAACAGCCTTAATTAGAAATAAGAATAAAGAAGATACAGCTATAATAAGGAGAGGAGTTAGACAAGGCTGTCCTCTATCACCAATAATTTTCAATGCATACATTCAAGAAGCAATCGATAAATTAAGGGAAAATGTTGATATTGGAATCAAAGTTAATGGGAAGAAAATAGATATGTTACGATATGCTGATGATATTGCCATAGTTACAGAAAATAAAGAAGATTTAAAAATTATACTTAACGAGATGGAAAGAATTCTTAGAGACCAATATGGAATGAGGATAAACAAGCAAAAGACTAAAGTGATGGTATGCGGTGCTCAAGACTGCTGTGAACCTGTAAGGATAAGAATAAATGATGAAGAACAAGGACAAGATACAGAATACAGCTACTTGGGAAGCAAGATAACAGAAGATGGAAGGAGTAAACGAGAAATTGTGAATAGAATACAACTAGCAAAAATAGCTTTCAATGATAAAAAGACTCTACTGACTTGTAAAAATGTTAGTTTGGAAGTAAGAAAGAGGGTTATGAAAGCTTATGTTTGGAGTGTGGCCCTTTACGGGTGTGAAAGCTGGACAATAGGAAAACATGAAAAGAGCAGATTAGAGGCCCTAGAAATGTGGTGCTATCGAAGGATGCAGAAAATCAGCGGGCGAGACAGAATCACCAATGAGGAAGTGCTGAGAAGAGTAAAAGAAAATAGAAGTCTCTGGAGACAGATACAGACAAGGAGACAAACTAATAGGCCACATTCTACGATGCAATGATTTTATAAAATTAATAGCTGAAGGTTGTATTGAGGGGACAAATCGTAGAGGACGTCCTAGATTAAGTTATATGAAGCAGATCATCAATGACTCTGGATGCGCCTCATATGGTGAAATGAAGAGGAAAGCTGAGCAAAGAGTGGAATGGCGTGCTATTGCCAACCAACCCATGGGTTGATAACCAAAGAAGAAGAAGAAAGAATTTCTGAGTTATTACTGACCGAGCGAACGCCTACTGAAGCGAAAAATTTCCAGATCATTCGAGTATCAAACGAGTAAAATCAACATTTATGTTTACCAATTACGTTAAAGTTAAAAGAATCATTTACAGAGAGTTAAGATTCCGAAAATGTCTACCTCACAGACTTTAGAGGAATAGACGAAAATAAAAAATATATAACCGAGGCTTTAATTCCTAGAGTTAAATATGGCCCAAAATGTACAAGAGGGCATATAAGGATAGTTCATTTTGAAACGGCGCATTTATTACCTTAAAAAAAATACCTTTTCATGTGACTGCGGATACACTGCCCCTACTCATGGAACGGTCTATGTTTACCGAACACCTCGATGGACGCGAAAATGTTTGTCGAGGAAGTTAGACCGGAATGAAGGTAAAGACCATGCTATCGACACAATGGAAACACCTAACCTCATCGTGGTTATTTTGGGTAACCCTATGCACACAATAAAATTTGGCTACCTTCCATTTGGTTATCCGCACGATGTTCCGTCCCTGATAATCATTTTGCCCACCAGGTGTAACAATTTTGATTTGGGAAGCACCTTAACCCACCGTCGTCGAGCCAAAACATTTTGGCATGAGTTAAAAACGAATGATGGTCGAAATCCACAAAAATGTTCTCACGCGAACATACCCTCGGTATAAAAAGCATAATTTGACCACTGAATCTGCCCTCAAGAGCAGTAAATAGGTTAGTGGATGGATCACATTTCCTGAGAGCTAAAACATATTCAAGAAAATGCGGAATGAAAATTTCAACACTATCATAATCTCCACTAACGGCTGTAGGATACCAACATTGCAAAATAGCCCGTACATTACGCAAGGCTGGGAAATAATGAAGGACTACTTTTTCCGTCTCTTTATTTGTGATATTCGTCAATCTATCATTTTTGACCATTAAAATTATTTTTTCATACGAAATATCGACTTTCAAATATTCATGAATTTAGGATAAAATTGCTGGAATGGATCTTTGTACGAGGTGCAACACTGGAAACAACCCAGTTATCTCATGGGTTGACCAATCAATCAAGTCTATCCATCAAAGGAAAAGGCTATCAATGGGAAGCGAGTGCAAAAAGCGTTACTGTTTTTTGTCATAGTAAGGCAAACATTTTCCTGTCAATGGTTAGAAATGGATTCCTGATATATATTTTGTAAATTAAAAGAGTCTCTTTCAGCTATGAACCTTCCGTTAACTAAATAGATTATTACTTTCAACAATTCCAAATAGGTTAATAATCGATAGTTAAGTGCATAAATTAAAATGCGAAGAGACTCGGTAGATGCGGTGAATTCCTAGTCAAGATTTTTTAGCTTCTCGAACGAACACTTTATCACAAATAAATGCACAAATAACTCAGTTTTAATGACGCGTACGGGTACAGAGATTGAAGACAGTAGGATTAAATCTGATATGGTATAATCATTTAATAAGACAGGTATTCGAACCCAGATGACCAAATCCCGGTCATGTGTGTTAGCTTTATATTAGTTTTGTTTGGCTTGGCTGTACAATTCGTCGAGACACCTGACCGGTTTAGGAAAATCTGGGTTCAAATCCCGGCCAAGTCTAATTATTTTGTAATGGCTAATTTCAGGCCTATACGCAGGTATGACGTTCGGCTTGGACCAGTGAAAGCGCGTACGAATCCCGTTTGGAGATCGCCGAATCGGGCATAGGTTTTTTCCTGACTTTGGAATCCAACATTTTCATGCTACCCCAACCCCACTACTGCAGTCTCAGCAGAGGGCATTGATGGCGCATATCAATAAGATCGGAGCAGTATCAATGGTGAGAATGATGTTTGCGGAAAACACGGTAGAGACATTAACCATTACATATCATCTACCTAATTGAGACAAACAAACACAGTCATTCCCTGAATCACGGGGTAGTGCGATGTGCAAAGCAACAGGGAAACCACCACCTAAACAAGATCTAGAAGATGGAAGAAGATGGAAGATGGAAGGAATTATATCGCGGGGATTACACATACAAAACATATCTGACACAGCATTAAAGAAACTAGGTTTTGTTAAACGTATAATATGAAGGTCCTCGGATAAATAAGTCTTTGAGAGATGCTACTTCCCTCTGATTAGGCCACACCTCGAATACGCCGCGAGCATTTGGGACCCTGGTCATAAATATTTAACCAAAATATTAATATAATTCAAAGAATAACTGCACGCTTCGTTAAAAACTGCTACGAGCAAGCATATAGTGTTTCACAGCTTTCAGAGGGATTAAGGTGGGAGCCCTTAGAGACTCGGAGGCTACACGTTAGGCTTAGGTTTCTTGACAAATTCAGAACAGGTCTGTTTTAGAGCGACACTAAGAATATTATCATGACACCTCATTACATCTCTAGGTCTGACAGAAGCAATACAATAATAGAGATACACTGCCTAACAGATAGGTACAAGAACTCGTTCTTTCCGCGAACAATAAGCGACCACAATAAAAACTGAGCTCCTCTAAATACACTGCTAAAATACATGTCACCATTTCATCTCCAAAAACTTACACCTTCACACGGCTGGTGACCTAACACCCCCTGCCACACGCCCATGCGGTGGCTCGCGGGGTATTATGTAGATGTAGATGTAGAAGATGCAGCCTTGAACCCCATATATGGCATGATGGCATTTCTCCCGGTAAGATATTTAAGGAGAATAAAAGTCTCCAAATCAGATCTCCGGGTCTAACCTAATGGGAGGAGTACATCAGTCAGAAAAGAAAACGTATGCATACCGACGAAAGTCGATTTCTAGCTTATCTTAGATTTAGCGATCTTTAGAGAAACTATTTTGATCATGAAAATGTCTCAGTTTTGACAGCACTGTAGGCAAATAGAACGTTGAATAGCAATTATATAGACGTAATCCTATAGTTTGTTGCATTGGTAGCCTATCTGCAGTGTAGCGCATGTTGGTGGAAGTTAATGGTACTCTATAGTACGTGTTGGTGTTAACTCACTCCCTGCCACAGACCCTTGGGGTGGCTTGTAGGATGTTATGTAATTATAGGTGGTAGACGTTAAATATAGTCAGTATCAATTGCGGTACAGTGATTAAAGACAGGTGTGAATGTGGGTAGTAATAGTCAAAGTTTGTGAAATGACATTTGGCTGGTTGTGTGAACGGGGCATTAGTACATGTCCACAATAAAAATGTCCCCTGCCACGCGCCGTGGAGGTAACTTGTAGGATAACGCGTAGCTGTATAATTGCAAATCCACGACCCAAACCCCTACGCTTCTTTGGATTCCTCATATCCGTTCCGCTATTCGACTTCCACGCGTAATTGCATCACCGGTCCGAAATCCACGCCCCGATGCCTGATGATATGACCACGGCCGAGCGAACAGCAGACCTTCGCTCGCCCCGCGGGGACCGAGACAAGTGCCGGCCGGCCGGCCAACGATGAGGCGCTCGCCTCGGGAGGTTTCGACGGACGAAAGAAAGCCGAGGGGCCCAACACGTTCCTTTCGCTCGACCCGCCTCCGGGCTCGGCGACTTCTTCAATCCGCTTCAAATTGAGCATAAGAACGAAAGTTTAAAGACGCAGCGTGCTTGAAATCGCCAGTGTCGGTGGGCTACTTGGGGAGCGAAAACCGAGGTACATGATTTGCGTTTCTACGTCTAAATGCGACCCTGCGATCCGCCGTATGGGTGTGTGGCAGGGGGTGTTAAGACACCAGCCGTGTATAGAATTGAGTAAGTATGACGTGATTTCACGTCATAGTTGCCTTTACCCTGGCGCTCATGACGTGATATCACGTCAAGGGTACTGTGAGAGTCCCAGCTTTCACTAGGAGGTCTAGTGAAAGTTTTCTCGTGAAATCTGGGACACTCACAGTACCCTTGACGTGATATCACGTCATCAGCGGGTGGATAAAGTTTGGATAAGGATATATTGGTGGGAATGGGAAATGGTAGGGGGATATCCTACATCGGAATTACTCTGAAAATATTTTAAGTTAAATTTCTGTCTTTTCTTCGTAGACACCATATTGGAGTTTTACTTTCTTAGCCGTTTAGCATTAAAAGCAAAAATTAACTCATATTTATAACGCAAGAAACTTACTATCATGACAGATTTATTTAGCTGTTTAATATGTTTACATAATTAAGACTTAAAGTGGCTTATATTTTTCACAATGTTCGCTCATAACACGTTCGCAACCAAAGGCTTTCATTGCAAAATTGTGAGGACGACTATGAAGAGTTATAAATTCACCAAATAAATACTTGAGAATTCATATTAACTACCCACTAATATATTAGTGACATTTTTTTGTGCATCATCACTTCTCCTTCTCTTTTGGTGATGTCCCTCCTATACGCACTGCCGTAACATGACCCATGAAAAACACCAAATTTAAATTCTTCATGCAAATATCCCGGTAAATAGAGCAATTTTTGGCAGGCATTATAGTGTCATTAAGATAAGATCTTTTTCACATTAGGTTGAATATATTGATAAAATTTTATGACACATATCGCCCTCAAATCACCTCAATCACGGAAGGTCCGAAGGAGACCACCTTTTAACATTCCATTCAAGGTAGGCAGGACATACATCTACATCTACGTAATACCCTGCGAGCTACCACGAGGGTGTGTGGCAGAGGGTAAAGATCACCAAAACATGCACTATTTACATGAAACTAGGACATTTTATGAAGGCATGCTAGATAATAGGGTCACATGGTTAGTATCTACATAATAAGAAAGGGATTATTGGTTGTTATTACATGCATCATGCACTACAGACTACTATAACTATATTTCACCTACCTATCCCTTTGCTACGCTGCCTATTGTTCTCTCTTATAGTACGTGGGAAAAATGACATTTTAAATCTATAAGTACGACAATCTATCTCTTTAATCTTGTTAATATTATCAAACCTAGCATAATACGCAGGGGTTCTCAATATATATCTAACGTCATATGTGAACAAATCTGTTTCGAATTTACTTAAAAGGTTTAACCTAAATTGTAACCTGCGTTCTGATAGTAATTGTATAAATGTAATAAAAGTGTAATACAGTTGTCCATAGTGCAGTACTATTATCCCAATGGAGTTAAGTAAGTAAGTGCAAGCTATGGAGTGATAAGAAGCCACGATTTTGGCTATTTTAGTTTTGAGGACTTGCTACTCAGGTTAATCATGAGCAAAAGACGAAAAGATAAGAAAGCGAAGGAAGTGGTGGACATCGGATTAGCTTGCGAACCATTTCGTTGTTTGAGTAGTTGGTATATTAATTCATTTTAGAATAGCTGCCTAAGGATTCACTTTCATTCATTTGGCAGTTATGGATTCACAAAATCTCATGACAGCAGTCCCGTGATTGCAACACTCTATTAGTGCAAATAGGATTATTTTGGGGGCCTCTGATTGGCTTATTTGTTGCTTATTCCGGATATTTGGAGTATGCACTATTCTTCTGGTACAAAAAAATAGCCAGTAACATTTTGGGTCAAATGCTATTTTGATAATTACAATTCTACCGCGTCACATTGTCCACATCCGACACATCAAACTTTGAGGAGATGGCAGAAGGGA
Organism: Ceriagrion tenellum; assembly: GCA_963169105.1. Taxonomy (NCBI): domain Eukaryota; kingdom Metazoa; phylum Arthropoda; class Insecta; order Odonata; family Coenagrionidae; genus Ceriagrion; species Ceriagrion tenellum. The sequence goes on from OY720639.1 coordinate 109,077,843, forward strand.
TTTAAGGAGGGCTTTTTGAAAAGAGAGTTCATGACGAAGCGGAGAGGAGACCACTGGAGATGCTTGAAGTAGGATGGAAGAGTATTGGGATTCTATACGAAATAAGAAGAGATAGACGATATGAGGAATTTAGGAGGAATGTAATGGCATAGCATCTAAGGGAGGGAAAGTAGATATGTTATGCCATAAAGTGGGATGTTAGGATAAGGTCTGTACAAAAATCTTCCAATCAGCTGGTCAATTTCTTGAATGGAAACAAAAATGTGTTTAGATTTTGTACACAGAGTTGATCATGAGACATCGGTTTCGGAGATTCCAATGTACGTGGTGGACCAACATCTTTCCCCGTTTCCAATTCTGGTCCGGCCACTGCCGAAATCTCCTACCTCCCCTTCCCATTTCTCCCGACACTCCTCCTCACACCACTTAAAATCTCCAGCCTCACCCTCCACCTCTCGTCCTCTCTCCGGCAGTCGCGACTGCCCCTTCTCAAGGTTGGCCCCAACCCCGTTATACACATGGCCGTCTCTCACTCTTGTGGGGCCACCTGTTGGGAGAGAAGGGGAAACACCCTGCGGAGCATCAGATAGTGACGCCTCTGTGAGGCTCGCCCTTCCCCTCCCGTGCCCCACAATGCCCACACTCTGTCCTCTCCCCTCCCCTTCTCCTCGCCTCCGGACCCAAAACAAGGCGTGGGTTTTTGTTTACGTCTTTTGCTTTTTTTACTCGACTGCCCCCGGAAAGTTGGGCGCCCCGAGGCAAGGAGGTTGAAAAATACAGGGGAGAGCACTATCTCGGAGATTTTCTTGCGGTCTGAAGTCCGCCGACAAGTTTTGTCAACTTCGGTCACATTGAATTGGACTAAACTTCCACGAACTTGATTTTGTCTTCGTCATTAACAATTACTAACCTAGAACTACGTTCACAATTTTCTTTGACTACCGACTAAGGGTTCAACATATTAAAACCACAACCAAGGTCAATGACGCTCGAGTGGACTTCGAGGGAGGATCTTGAAAATGACGTCAAAGTCTTCTTTTTTCGTTCCTTCGAGTTCAAATCCTTAGTTGGACAATCAAATTTCACAATGAGGAATGTTTAGCGAACCTCAAAGATGTCTTTCTTACATAAATACGATATCTCGGAGATTTTCTTGCGGTCAAAAGTCCGCCGACTAGTTTTGTCAACTTCGGTCACATTGAATTGGACTAAACCTCTACGAACTTGATTTTGCCTTCGTCATTAACAATTACTCACCTAGTACCACTTCCACGATTTTCTTTGACTACCGACTAACGTATAAATACCACAACCAAGGTCAATGACTCTCGAGTGGACTTCGAGGAAGAATCCTGATAATGACATGTAAGTATTTTTATTCGTTCCTTCGAGTTCAAATCTTTATTTGAGCAATCTTGCTTCACCATGAGGAAGGTTTTGCAAACCATAAAGATGCATCTGTTGCATTAACGCAACGCAAGAGGTAAAAAAAGACATCAAAACACATTGATTAGCCATTTACAGCTTATTTTATATAAATGATAAATGGCTACGCTATCATTTTTTTCTTTACTAATTTCATTCACCGAAAGCAAATATGTAACAATGAGGCAGTTTTTATTAGCTTTTAAATGAATTCCCTGTGATAACAGTTGAGCTCTCTTAGTACCTGCCCAATGTATTATACTCTCTTGCAATTAGAAAGTTCACCATCGAATGCCATAGTTGTGATATTGTCAATAATCTGCCACAATCGCACTTGAGTCTCCCGTTCATGGATTTAACCACTTAGTGCGTACGTTCCAGGTAAGGTATAGCTGGAGAGGGCAATATTTAATCTATAAAGAGAGAAAAAACTCGAAGCGGAGCCCGATTGAAATGAATATTCTGATCGGCCAGGTACTAGTGCGTGGACGTCTGTTCAGTGCAACCCTTCCGCTGGGGCGTTTGTCTCAAGCGTTATTCGACTCCAATTTCGCTAGGCTTATAGTTTCGCATCCCCCAGTCGACTCTCGGTGACGTAAAGCCATTCCAGCCAAGGTCACAGTCAGTCCTGTCTGCCAAAAATATAATTTTTTCCCATTCAATCAAGATGGATAGGATATTTGGGGAGGCGACCGACAGCTAAGGTCATTTGCTCCATAGGAGACAGGCATGGGAGGAAGGGTGGATGCAACCCGGCGTCGGCATTAGCCTGCTCTTAACGAAAGGCGCCAAGGGGACCACGGTTTAACGTCCCATCCGACAGATGGAGTACTGAGTACTTTAAGTGCCCTCCACAAGGCACTCAAGTAGGGATCGGGTTTCCTCCGAAAAACATCCTCCTCTGCAGGGATTTGAACCTACGCCGTACGTATGGTTATAGCCAGTACTCTAGCCACCACACCAACCCGATCTCCCAATTCAATCAAACCTGTAATATATGGCGTAGAGGATTCTACTAATTTATGGAGTAGTAGAACTTCAGACTCGGTTACAAGTAAACTACGGCTCAAACCCCGGTTACGACTAAGACTCGCGAGCTAGATAAAGAAAGAAAGGAAACAGAAGAGATACCAAGATGTCAGACGGAGGAAAATGTTTTTAGCCCTTAGTTAAGAGACAGAATAAAAATTAATTTTATATAGGTAAATTATTATTGAATCTACTTCTCCACTATTCCAAGTGTTCAATCATGTTGCCTACGAGTCCATGGAAGTTCGTGTTCCCTTCCACTAGCCTCATTTTTCATGCTTTAAATTAAAAAATTTAGAATGTCAATAAGCTTAAAATCAAGAGATCAAAACTCCTAGATGGCTTTGAAATGCAACACAAACTTTTATTTACGTATACATGCCACTAATATTATCATTAAATATTTTCAAGGCATCAATGCGTAAAATCTAAGTTTAAAAGCCTTTAATCGACTACGTCATTTCTAGGATGATACCTTTATTTGGTTTAATTTTCAGGGAAATTATAAGCCTCTTGGGAGATGTGACATAGATAATATGTGACGATTTCAGATTTAGTTACCTATTATACTGCAAATAGTGCGTAACTCGTTTAATGTATTTGGAAAAGAATCTAGGTAAGCTTCCCATAATACAGATTATCCTCTCTTATCACCTGCATCGGTTAAACCCCACAGAACTTCCTGAGTCGCAGCAGGAAATGCAAATAATCGAGCAGGTGGTCGCTAATTGGTACGCTTGTCGTTGCATGTTCTCCTATGTTCGAGAAGCTGCTGATAATTTTAGACTAGGAGCACCAAAATTAAATGCCACGCCACTTGAACTCTGGAGGAATGCAAAAAGGTAAGTCGCTAGCGTCAAATTCAAGGGGAAAAGTTTTGTTACACGGGAGTTCGAGCGAGTGTCCCCCAGCAAAAGACTGAGCAAATGACACGATGGTACTACCCAGCTGCTTCATTTAAGCAGTTAACTGAGAGCTTAGGCCAATTGAGGCGTTGGATATAATTAGGCGAATAACCGTCAAACACCTTGTAGGGAGTAAAAAATTGCTGGTATAAAATCCGTAGCTTTGAAAATTTAACAGCTCGAAAAGTTTCACGTCTCACTCGGTGAATAGAGATGCAGTACCAGAAATTTCAAGAATGATTGGACATTGACAAACATTTATAAATTTAACCTAAAATAAGTTTTTGACGACATTGGTTTCGTCGCTGGGCGAAATCACTTGGAGATGTCGCCTAGCAAGGAATCCTAGGTCGTCAATAAAATATTTTATGAGGAATTTACTAAGCTTTTTAAATTTCCAATCATGAAGCTATTCCTCAAAGTTACTCCGGAAATCATCACCTTCAAATTTCAAGAACTTCTGACTCGCGTGAAAGCGTAGGAGGGAGACTAAAATTTCGGAAATGGATCTGTCCCCACAGAGTAAAAGGATAATTTACCAGCAATTGCCAATTTTGAATTTTTCAAGTAGGGTTGCGACTATCCACTTTAATTTCGACTGCATATAAATTTAAAATAGCAAAACGCCAGGGAAAAGTAAAACATTTTATGACCAGGAAAGATAGAAAAATATATTATAATGGAAAATTACGAAGGAAATATCACTCATTTTTAGAACTTTGAGAAAATCGTCCATATTTTCAAACACCTTGAATAAATAATGACGCATTGATGGAATAAGCGGAAGATACGGCTCTTTGTATGGTAATGTGCCACTGGAAAACCAGCACAATAAACCAGACCCCATCCATTAAGTAGCTAAATATGTTCATTATGTTATAGCCTGCGGCGGCTATATCGTTTATAAGACATACAAAGAAAAAAAGATGATGAATTAACTTTTCATTCAGCAAAATGAATGCAAGCCCAGTTGATAATGCCCCGGGGAAGCTTAAGGTCGAACTTCAAGTGGGTGGTTTTCACAAAAAAAGGATGTCTGTGTCTAATTGTAAGTGTTACCCTCAGTGACATCTTAAGGGCATGTCGCACAGGGTAAATTTACTCCTGGTTTTCACCAACCGTGAAGCCCGTTTGACACGATGCACGAAATTACAAATTTTGAAACTGCATTTTTTTTCTCAATCTGGCGCAAAATAATCACAGAATTAGATCATGGGCTATTTTACCATCTCCCGTCCATGCATTCGTGCATCCGTACCTGTAATTCACCACTTCTCACGGCGCAAAATGAAATGCAAGTTCATACGTACATTACATTATGCAATTGTACCCGTGTTAAACGTGCTCCGAACACACTATATTGTTATTGGCTATTTTAATTTATACACATTTTTATTTCTTTAAACGCAACATCTCAATGAAAATCAAATGGACATGATGTTATTTAACCAAGTTTTATTTTCAACGACATCTTACATTGCATAGGTCGTTGAAAATAAAACTGTGAAAAAAATCAATTCAATATGATTTTTCACCATGGATTTTCACTAAGTAAAGCCAGTTACCATCGTATGTTGCATATCAATTCTTTTTGCGGCCGCACCATGCAGCTGGACCTCTGATAACATCTCTACGAAGGCGGACAAGGTGGGAAGGGGTGATATTGTGAACTAAAAAGACTCCTATATTTCCTGTATGACCTCTAACGTTTCCTAATCGAGCGATGAATTATTAATTCGGTCGCAATGAAGCTATACCCTTATGCTTCACTCTCGAGGGATGCGCTAGCGGATTCCGAAGCTCGCCACGAAAGTCGGGGGTCGTGGATCCTGATGTGACACATCGGGGCAGAAAAATTTATCAACTACCCTCATCCTTCCTGGATCAAGTCTCTGTCTCCAACAGCCGAGTAAATTTGGGACAGTGAATGAAGTGCTTGCAGTCTATACACTCGGAGCGCGCAGATGGCCCTCAGAGTAAACTCACATTCCCCGACCAACATCGAGACAGAGCGAAGGATAAAGAAAGGTTAGCTCTGTTCTACTCGCACACTCCTGCGTGCAGTCATTACCCGCCCCGAACTTTCATTTATCACTTCAGTACCGGCTGGCCCAATTATCAAATTTCTGATCATTCTCGATACGACACTCCGAAGTTTCAGATGCTGGTGATGAGAAAAATTTAGATTTTGCAGAAGTAACGCAAACAAATGCCAAACATATTGCTATGATTTACAAAACTTTAAAATAATACAAAGAAGGATCATTATAGAAAGATTTGGTATGCTAAAATCAGTTTGCTGGTCCAATTATCAGTTTTAAGATCATTCTCGATACGATATTACGAAGTTTCAGATGCTGGTGATGAGAAAAATTAGATTTTGCAGAAGTGATGCAAACAAATGCCAAACATGTTGCTATAGTTTACGCTACTTAAAAATACTACAATGATGGATTATTATAGAAAGACTTGGTTTGCCAAATTCAGTTGGCTGGTCCAATTATCTGTTTTCTGATCACTCTCGATTCAATATTATGAAGTTTCAGATACTGGTGATAAGAAAAATTTTATTTTGTAGAAGTAATGCAAGTAAAAGATTTACATACAACTATAATTTAGACACCTTAAAGACACCACACCGCGGATCATTATGGCAACATTTGGTTTACCAAAATACATAAATATGGTGTGGAACGTGTAATGATGAAGCAAGTCAAAATATAGAAATGATTCCGGTGATATTTAAAAACACAAATTTGATTAGCAATAAAACAGAATGAATACCAATAGGTAACCAATCGATTCTTCAAATAAGTTTGGGAAATCAACATATTAACAAGCTAGATTCTATGTGCACAAAATTACTTGAAGAGGAAAAATGTAAAGATAGTCACCTAGAAACCAACTGATAACGTCCTTAAAAAATAGAAATGTTGACAAACCTGCCGATATTTCTTTTGAAAAATTGCAAATCTGCACTGTGCAGAATCAGCATTTGCCGATGTACATCGCTAAAGCCTCAGTCTTTATATTTTCGCTCTGGTTCTCGCGAAAGCGGGACCTCTTTCATTCGGCGATCGATCTGCCCATCTGGTTTGCCGACCGCCCAACGGCCCGGAATGAGAGGGGAAAGAATTGTGCACGTGATCAGATCAAAGGTGCCAATCAGTGGCGGCGACTTTTCTTTCCCTCCCTTGTTTTTTTTTCTCTTTGCTGTAAATTCCTTTTCCAGCCGAAAGAGCTACCGCACGCCCGCTCATTGTGGCCAAGTGGAGTCCCGTGACCGACGCCGCCGCCAATTGTACCAACCAGATGGAGAACGCTCTGCGTCGGTCATTTGTCACGCTCCGAGTGTATCAATGGGCCTCTCTAATTATCTGACTGAATGGATATGAGATTGTCACGGTTTTCTTTGAATCATTTATTATTACCTTCTTTTTAAGAAGCCGCTCGAAAAGGACAGGGGTGATTTTCCACGCTGCAGTGCAACCATAAAGCAGCCTCTACTTCAACTATCACACGCACCTATCTTCGCCCGCTTTTGAGTTTATCACTACAGCAGAAGAATATGTAATCCCTCTTTTGAACTGCAGGAAAATTTGCACATTTGATGGGTGAATATGTAATTGTAATAAAATTGTCACGAAGCTCATTCGACTAAATTTTCATCTACTTGTGAGCAATTAATCAGTGTAGTGCGATATAAACCAGAAATGTTAATACTTACTTTTTAAAGAATTGAATATTTTACCCTTAAGGTATTTATTTGTATACAAGGTCCTAAGGATTTATTTCAATCGTTGCGGTGAAATGAAGGCACCACGAACACAAGAGCTCCGAGGTCACATGAGTGTTGCAATACCAAGACCAAGAAACGAAATATTTAGACAAAGTTACCTTTTCTTGGGGCTAAAAATTTTATCCGCATTGTCAAAACATGTAACATTAACAAGTGAAGCTAAATTTTGTAGAATTCTGAAAAAATTGTTACTTGATACTGAGGATGTTTCTCATTTATTATTGAAACAAGTTTAAACTTATACCTTTTGAGCATATATTTGTCTATTTGTTTGACAAAATGGAAATTTTCTTTTACTTTAAAACATGTGTAATTATGCAGTAATTTTAGCTGGGGAGTCAATATACAAAAAAAATTTTTAATGTGTCATCACGCCATCGCAGAGATGACAATTGTTCAAAAGATGATCGAGTCGGTAACCCCAAAGTGGGCATTCCCAAAGGGGTACCTATATTACCGACAAAGTTAATGTTATTTATTTTTATGAAACAACCTATGTAATAATCTATTAACCTATGTAATAACGTCTTGTCGTGGAATAAATTCCTTATTATTATTATAATTCGTAAAAGCATCCAGCAGCTGTTTCCTTCCGGAAAATGAGCTAGAAATTAAGTTTCATTTTGCAAAATAATGAGCACGAGCACCTCTTCATGCGGTCTATATTTTTGTGAAAAAGAATTAATCTTCCACACATGTAAGCAATGTCAATTATTCCTCCTTTCAGCGGTCACATCCTTAAGTGCTCACTATCTCATGGGCCCGGTGGTGACCGATTAATACAAGTTTCAGCGTATTTTTATCGGTAGTCACTGATGAATGAATTAGGTGAAATAATGGAGGGAAATACGTAAATCTCCGTAGTTTTATAATAACAAATGAAAGTCAGGTTTGTACTGTAGGTACATTTATTTTGTTCGTGGGCGTAACAATTCCGATATAGAAGTCATTCAAAATATTAAACTTCCACATCTTTACATGCAACGTGTCGCAAGATACAAGTCAATCGATTCTGAATCTGTACTCCTACCTCTAGAAAACAGAAATTATTTAACCCAGAGGTACCAAAGTAATACGCACTTATTCACTGTAAAATAGGTAAACATAATTGGCCATATACATGAAATAGATAAAATAGCGCCCATTACCCATTATACTTTTTTGGGAGGGGTACAAAACCTTCTGGAACCATTTAAGTAATGGTTCGCATATTTATCATGCTTTCGTCCGAAGCACGATAAATATGACTGAATAAACAGACTGTGAAGAAAAGTCTAACTATTTCAAAATCCAAATAGTTGGACTTACACATTTATCTTCATCCACAAGGCTGTTCACTTAGGATGACACCAACGGGTGACATCAATAGCGTCGTTTAGTTAGAAGGTGGGTATTATATTTATTAAAAAATAGTTTTGGAATTAAAGATGCGTTGGGAGATGCCCAGCGTCGGTACCTGTTTTTCTGCTCTCATTTAAAGGTACCGCAAGGTCCTTAGTTCGACGTCAAATATGACGGACGCTGTACTAAATTGGAAGTGCTTTCTATGTACACTGTATCCAATTTGAAAATTTGTGAAAGGATATGTAAGGTTGTATATTGCTTCCATCAAAATGTTTCAGGATTCAGCTAATGGAGGCAAGCATTAAAGTGAGAAGAAATAAAGTATCAAAGTCAAAAATCTTCACAACGTAAACTTAGGAAACACATCAGAGGAATATTTTCCATCAACAAATACATACGATTTGATCTAGATTGCGTGACAAATAGAGTTCTTTATGGTAGTTTGAGCGAAATATCATTTTACCGAGAAATCAATGAATTTGAACTCATTTTATAGAAAAATATATCACCCTTCCGTTGACATCAAAAATTCAAGCCCTTACCACATTACTTTCCGAGATATTTTCCAGAAAATACCAGCCCTTTTATATGAGAAATGGTACGTGTAAGCACTCCAGGGAGACCTTAACTTCCTTAATCCTATACTTATATCTCGTCAAAAATCAACAGTGTGTAGTTTGTGCATTTTCTCGACTATTTTTTAAAATTAATCATAATGTCACCGCAGTTAATTCTTCGGGATCACAATAAACCTTCCGTTTTGATGGAGTTTCAAACGTACCGCGTGAAAAAAATGAGTCAAGTTAAAGATTAATTTCGATTTTTTATCTTACAATTTCTGTTATGTAAAACTCTAATATTGTACCATTAACAATGCAATATTTAGTTCGTGTGCCTCACAGCTGGTAAAATTAGAACGTATATATCGAATATGTTCTCTATATTGATTAGGGAACTATCTCGCTCGCACTACCTTAAGATGATTGGAGTTAGATATGTGAAGTCGAGCAGAGGGATACCTATCCAATCTTCAATTGCTGTGTTTGTCCTCTTAGGAAGTCTAATCATGAAGGCCTATTGTATGCTGTTCTTTTAAAGCCGCTTTACAAGGTACATTTGATTGTACAAACGAATGTGTGAGCTCTTGCATGAGAGAAATTGTTCCGTGTAAAGCGGCAAATTGCATGACTGACTGAATGGCTCAACGGGAAATAGAACCTGCTCAATTTCCATTCAGTTTCTTGTACATTCTAGGATACATTCTTTTCCACAATAAAATGTGCTGTGTAAAACGGCCTTTATACATACATACCTCTACCTGCCACAGCAGACGTTGACACGCGGAACGTGTGATCAAGCGCTTTCGCTGTCCTCTGTTAAAATACATATAGTTTTCCTAAGTGGCTAAGTCCTACCAGCATTTTACTCGGCGCTTGAAGACCGCCCTAATTCTTAAACGAATTTGTAAAAAACGATTTTCATTTGGAATGATTCGCAGGGATGTTTATTTTCTCATAGAAATGCTTGAAAGGATTACCCTTTGAGTGCGACATGATGTGAAATCACGTCATGGTTGTCTTTACGCTGATGCCGATGACGTTATATCACGTCAAGGGTACTTGAGTGTTCCAGCTTTCATTAGGGAACTTTCACTAGGCCCCTAAATGAAAGCTGGGACACTCACAGTACCCACGACGTGATATAACATCTTCAGTGATATCACGTCATGCCACACTCAAAGGATTAACAGTCACTACTGTTGCCTTACCACTCCTCTAGACGCACACAGATTTGTATCTCCGAGCGGCAATTCTCAGTGCATAGTTTTCACCTTCAATAGGCCGGCCGCTCACCAGGCGATTCTAGATTATTCCTCAGGCATCGAGCCTATTGACCGTGAAGAAAAGCGAAGGTTAAGTCGGGAGGAGTACCAACTTTATGATCCAGTGAAACAACAGCCGGTGTGTGGACGTGACGAGAAACGCACCCGCCCAGGCATCACCTCGCCTTTCATTTATCATCGGACGAAGGAGGGGGGAAGGAAATCACTTTCGATACGATCGAAGGAAGAGTCACGACATCTTACCCAACACCCCTGATGTTTTAATGCAATGCGACGGAGTAAGAGACGGGTAACACAACTCGACGACGACTTTTAAGTTATCCCCGGTACACATGTTCCCGCAAAAAAATAGAAAATTACGAAGTATTGGGCGATTTATAAGTACGTGAACCGTGGAAAATGATACTGAAACCCGGTTGATGTGAGCGAGACAAACAAGTGTTGCTGGGATAAGCTCATGATTGGAATTGATCCAAGCCCTTCAAGTGTTCACAATCACATATACTAGTAGTAAGAGCGAGGTAGTTCCCAAGAAATAATGAAGACCACATTCCAGTTAAACCCTCTTCTTTTTGCAACTGTAGGAAGCATTTATGAAATATTGCATTACTATTGGTGCATTAATGTACCTTTATAATTGAAATTCTAAGTAATTAAATAAAGTTTTTGGGATGAGTCGATTCCACTTTTTTCGATTCCGATTCTTTCGAATCGATTCCCGATTCTCAATTCCGATTCCATCGATTCTTATTCCTAATAGCAGGTGAGATATTCATATTTCAGTAGCGTACGACCATTATTTAAATTCAAGTATTGGCTGAAATAAAATAACAAAGACAATTAGGTCGCTCAAAAAGTATATTTATTAACAAATAGCAAATTTATTCTCAGCTTATTGAGGCAGATAAAAAGTACAAATTGATAGCCTACACCCAAAATTGCTGAGACAAATATGATGTGATAAATGAAATTTGATTTGAATATTTATCTATCTGGAATCGATGTAATCGGAATCAACTATAGACGATCGATTCTCGATACCGATTCTAATCCTGAGAATCGGTGGAATCGAGAATCGGCATTTGGATTTGTCTTATCCTTAAAAAATATCTATGTGAGTCTTCAACTTGACTAAAAAATACAAGTTCCTTTGTAACTTTGTGGTATTCCATATTTCAGAGACTTAAATGATAACATTTACAATACCACATACCTATTGATAAAGCATACTGAGTGTATGGTTTTGTAAATGTTATCATTAAATACTCTTCAACTTGACTCATTTTTTTCGCGCAGTCATGGATTTCGCGGTGGTGGTACGTTTAAAACTTCTTTACAATGGAAGGTTTTTTGTGATCCTGGAAAAATTACGGCGGCGACAATATGATACATTTTTTAAAAATAGTTGAGAAACCATACAAACAACACGCCGTTAATCTTTTGACGAGATCTAGGAGTTCGATATTTTTTTCATAAAAATATTCTCATTTTTTTTTAAAGTTCTCTCTGGAGTGAATGCACATACCATTTCTCAAGTAAAATGGGCATGTATTTTTCGTCAAAAATCTCGGAAAGGAGTTCGGTAAAGGGCTCATATTTTTGTACCTTTACAAGAGTAAGGCACAGTTCTTTGAAATGAGAACAAATTCGTTGATTTCTAGGTGAAATTATGTTTTGCTCAAACTACCCTGAGCTCTTCTTCCCCATCTCACCCTCCACATCCGGTCCCCTTCTGATAGTAGGCTCTCAGCCCGTGCGTAACCAGCACACTATGCTCAAAGACATGCCTTCCACCTGAAGGTTTTTCATGCGATTTTGTTAAACATGTTACTTTAAAAAATAAGTAAATTATTTTTTAAATAGCTGTGAAAGTGTATGACGTACACACTTTCTGATTTCTGACGCGATCTGTACCCAAGCGCCAAATTAACAAAAGCGCACACTTGGTCATATTGACCCCTGTCGGTGCTAAAAGGTATGCCACAATATCCGGTACCTCTACATCTACATACTACTCTGCGAGCCACCGCATGGGCGTGTGGCAGGTTGTGTTAGAACACCAGCCGTGTGAAGATAAGGTTTTTAGGAGGTAAAATGGTGACGTGTATAATAGGAGTGCCTTTGTTGGAGCTCAGTTTTTATTGAGGTCGCTTATTGTGCGCGGAAACAACGAGATTTTGCACATATCTGTTCGGCAATGTATTTCTCTTATTTTATCACTGCTGTCAAATCTAGAGATGTAGTGAGGCGTCATGATAATATTCTGTGTCGCACTGAAACACACCAGTCCTGAATTTCTCAAGCAACCTAAGCCTAGCGTGTAGCCTCCGAGTCTCTAGGGGCTCCCACCTAAATCCCTTTCAAATATGTGAGACACTATCTGTTCGCTCGTATCAGTTTTTTTTTATTTTATTAACTTTTAAAAATTAATAATTATAATTATTAATCTTTATGACCATGGTCCCAAATAATTATTCCCTGTGTCGTTCTGAAACTTCGCTCTTTTATAGTTAACCGATGGACTACTATCTACTGGATCAAGGTATTATCATTTTTTTATTTTCAGAGCCGACAAACTTCTTAAAAATAGCTATAATTTTTCAAAATATGAAACGTGTACCTCATAATCACATTGTTGCCCTCCGTGTAAGAAGCAGATGGGCATACGCACGTGTTTCTTCATGCATCCAAGCTTACCTTAATCGGGAAGAATAACTCTACCGCAGAGGAGAGATAACAAGACCGTCCACATCTCTCCGAGTGTAGGCGCAATTAGTGGATTTGGACTTAGAGCTCCGATTAGCAGTCCCGTGATTCACGAACACGAAGGGGCCCGAAGCTGCTTCGTGCGGCAAATATAGAGCGGAATAAATCACGGAGCGCGTCGACGTTGAGCTTGCCCGTATCCCGGGCGGGATTCGAGTTGCGCATAAATTAGCCGCAGCCGGCAAATGAAGTGACCGCCAAGCGACCATCTCTGCCAGGGATTCACGCGCGCATCCATCCCCCAAATCCCAAAGGGCAACCCGGCAATGTTAGGCGATGCGTCACGCATGGAGTGCATCCATATGCAACGCCCATTTAAATAGAGCTGAATTAATTTATGGTACAATCAAAATCAATCGGCGACATGTTTCTTTTACAATAGGAAGTTTTTACTTTTGCTTATTACTTCATTTATGATGCGTTAACAAACCTGATAAAATGGAAACAGCAAATGTATCACAAATTTTGATTTTGAGTTGTGTCACGCCTGAGACAATAGAGTATATTTCAGAATTCCCGAAATAATTTTACACAATTGAGTGCGAAACTTCATATGCGTATTGATAATTTTAATTATTCAAAAGTCATTCTATTTTTATGATTTGATTATTTTAATTTTACCAATTTAGTAATATTTACACCAAGGAGTCTTTGCTAACATGGAATACTAATGTATTCGCAATGAATTAGTATTCATAGGTTTAAAGTTATTATCACTAACTTTTCCTCCAAGTGAACACGCTGTATTCCAGGAAGTAGCCGTGAAAGTGTTCATTTGCCTCGCGGCACAAAGCTTCGTAAATTTACCAGCTATTAATCAAACATTTATAATTTTTTAAATAATTTATTCTGGTAACCTGAAGCCTATGGTTCTTCAAATGATAGTGAGTTTTTCTTTGATTTTTTACCTTATTTGAGTGTTGTAATATAATGCTTACCATAAAAATATAAATTTATCGTTAGCGAACATATGCAGATTTCCATTCGGGGATGCGCAAAGTCTTAGGATTTAGTGATTACCGTAAAATCTTGTAAACTAGTTCCATTTGAATAACTTTTTCAATAATGCCCTCTACTTAAACACCACTTTCGCTAACCTTACTCTTATGCATTGCTTCATTAGTGATCTCCTATTTTTGAGAATCGCAATATTCCTTTTATCGTCTGAATTATAAAACCGTTCAGATAAGAGTAGCATATTGCTCCAGTAGAAGAGGAGGAATATGATACAGTTCTCTAAGAGATGTAGAACAAAGTCTTAAATCGAGGAACTAAAAAGGTCGCATGTCTAAAACGACATACTGCTTCTGGGTAGCACTGTGACCAGTAAAGGTTACGAAATATCGCGATTTCATCAGGATGTGATTTAAACGATATCCACGGTTTCAACAAATTCAATTGCGAAACTGAAAGCTGGAAAAATTTTACGCAAGGCGTAGCAGCAGATATGCGATCGCAGAACACGTTCCAATTTTTCATGCTTGCTATCTGATACTTTCTAATCTAAAGAGAAGAAAAGTTAAGAAGCACTTTCTCGCCGACATCCACGCAAGTACCCTCAGGATATAAAAAGGTCAATACCGGTAGCTAACTAACTCTGATGAAACACCTCCAAACCATTTGAAACGTCTAATAACTTATCTCATATGACACTTTGCTTAAGTTAGGTTTTGTAATGCTACTCTAAGCGCTCAGGCAGCATTTCCATTCATCTAGCCAGGAGTCTTCAATTTTGGTCTTGTGGTCATTAAGTTTGAATATATTTGAGGCGACAAATGTACCAAAAAACGCTTAAGAGAGACATTTGGTGATGAGGTCATTACAAAAATAACTTATTGCAGTCCTTTGTCGTGTAAATATCCAACTGATTGCGATGCAAAACATGCATTTGGCACTCCTATTTTTCAAAACAAACGCAGAGCGATTTCACCTAAATGGTGTTGAGCCGAGCGATGTCTTCTGCTTGTCCTATCGCTTAATATTAATTTAACCAAACACTCCGCAACCACTATTAATGTAATAATTTCATGTAACACCAATGATGAGTTATTTACTCCTTCATTAAAAATCAACCATTTCTTACAACATCTGAGTATGAAGAAAGTACACAGGTCACTTGATTTAATTTTGGTCTCAAGAACGAATGCTCCGGAAAATATGTAGCTTAGCACTGGGTGTGAAAACTTTGGAAGTGAATTATGATATAAAATATATTGGGTATATATGATTTTGGAACTAATGTGGACAACGTGAACAATTGAAAATAATTATAATGATAACACTTAACTTTGTTATTCAACATATCTTTATTTTCTACGACCCGGGTTTCGAAGTTCCTGAACCTGAACGTTACCTGAAGATGACGTCGAACGTCGAAACCCGGGAGGTAGAAAATGAAGATATGCGGAATAACAAAGTTAAGTGTTATCATTATAATGTTAACAGATTCCACAAAGTTACGCCTGATACTACCAATTGCAAATAAGTCGTCGGCCCCGGTGGCGGCGGGTTTAAGTCCTCGCCTGTCAGTCCGAGGGTCGCGGGTTCGAGTCCCGCCTGGGTGGTTTTTCACCACTCAGGACATGAGTGCTGTTGTTCTTCTATTGTTAATTGTTAAGCACCCGATGTAAAAGGCCTATGTTGTGCTGTTTTCGGTAGTGTGATCATAAACAAATACATAAATAAAGTCAAAAATACATGGAAAACGTTCGGAATTCAGCTAAATATTAATTTTTTAAATTACTTTAAAATATCAAGTTCAAAATAATACATTTATCGGAATAAAATATGCATAAGATGAGAACTCCGAAGAGCCTTAATATCTGAACCTTCGATATGTGGGGGAAGAAATGGTGGGGGTCGGCGCGGAGGCCCGGGAGCGCGGGCTTTTCAAACAGGCGGCGCGTGCTTATGGGAGCCCCCTTATGTTAAACGAAAAGCTGCGTGCGTGACCCCTAACTATATTCCGCGCGAAGGCCAGGGAGCGCGGGCTTTTCAAACAGGCGGCGCGCGCTCATTAGAGCCGTTTTATGTTAAACGAAAAGCAGCGTGCGAGACCCCTAACTATATTCCGATTTCAGAAATTGTTTTCACACCCCATTTTCTCATCAAATGTCCCCATCTGAGACCCTAAGACCCATAGCTTTCAGACATCGATGCAAAATGGGGCATCCTAGGCAGCCCTCCGATCAAAGTATTAATCAGAGCGCCGAAAAATTCCTCCATTTTACGAAAACAAAAATCGTAAATATTTCGAAAAAGGTAAAGAAAAGTTGGCGGTATTTACGTGTGTCGAAAACTTAAAATATTATTAGTAATTATAGCTCATATATACGGTTTATGAATTTCAATAGTTTGAAAATACTGCATGTATATACATAAATACTGGAAAGCATTCCGGCTCTCGGCATCCACATAGAGGAAGCAATTTTCATTTCAATCCCTACCAATGCTCTTATGATTTAGTACTCTTTAGATATTTATCTGGGATTGGTAAAATAACAATATAAGTTTTGATAAAAAGTTACATTTCACTATCACATAAAAGACGGTGGCAAAATGTTTACAATTCTCTATCGTTTTTAGTCTCATTTCCGCGATAGGGACCCAACATCAAATGATGGGAAACAAGTTACCATTCTGCGTTTTCTATAGAGAAGGATGCTCAACGGACCCATGGAATAAGTTTCTATATAGAAATGACCAATCAATCTCGAATGTTTTCTTATACCTCTTAGCAGTCACTTCACCAACGGAGATACTTTTTAAATCCGTTGCTTTCCCCTTTAAGTTTCAGTCTCAGTCCTTGGTCGTGAACGGACGTATCTCTCGCTTTCTCGCCATGCCGAACTGTGGAAAGTGTGGTCAAGCTGTTAAGCGCGGCAAAAGCTCTATCGTATCCTGTGGTGATTGTTATGAGCAGTATCATCTCGCCTGCTCTTCAATGACGGAAGAAGACCCGCGAACCCTGGAAGACCTACAGCGGCCCTGGCACTGTGGTTCATGCCTGATGCAGAAGCGTTCAATGCGCGGGGACAACACTCCTGTGAAGAGCAGTGACAACTTGACCGGTGCCGAACCTGTAGCTGCGACGCTAAATGAAATCATAGCTCGAATCAAGTGCTTGCAGGACGAACAAGGTGAGATCAAAAACTCATTACTCTGATGTCAAGAGTCGATCAGTGATCTAAATAAGTCCCTCTGTGAGGTCAAAAGCGCAATCACAAATCTTAGAGAAAAGTTCGAAAATACGATCGGCGACTTGTGTCAGTTGCAAAAACGCGTGTTCGAACTAGAAAAACACGTTAATCAAATGGAGCAAAAAGCAAAGAAAAATGTGGTCGGGATTCAGGGAGTTCCATATTGTAAAGGAGAGCTCCTTAGTACCATCATCCATCAGATAGGCTTGTCCCTAGGAGTCAAAGTGGAAAGCCGCTGACATTGACTTTGTTTACCGTGTGGGGACACAAAGTGGCACGCATCTGCCCCCATTAGTGTTCTGCGATTTTTGAGGCAGAGCACTTCTAGTGAGTTCTTGAGCAGACGGAGAGTGAAACGTGACCGAAGTACTCGTGATATTGGAATTGACAACCTACCCAGTCAGCCCATTTTCATCAATGAGGCACTCACTCAGTGGAACCGGAAACTATACGCCAAAGCCAGAGAACTCAAAAGAGCAGGTTGGTTCAAGTACCTTTGGATACGAGGAGGCAGAATTTATGTGAGGAAATGTGACGGGGGGGAACGAAGAGTTATTACCTGTCTTGAAGACCTCGGTAACTTTAACTAAACGTCTGACACCCTCGAAATGTTAAAATTGTGTCACGTTAATGCACAGTCGTTATTCAGGCATATTGACGAATTCCGTGACTACTTTCATAAACGTGATTATCACGTTACTGCTGTCTCCGAAAGTTGGCTTAATGAAAATATCTCCTCGGACGCTGTTGAATTGAGCAATTACAAATTGTTGCGGAACGATAGACCAGGAAGAGTAGGCGGTGGTGTATGTGTGTATCTTCACGAAACCTTGTCATTTAAATTGTTATTAAAGTCTGATGGTACTCCTTTCATACGTGAATACATGTTTTTAGAAATAACTGGAAAGGAAGGTAAAAATATTGTTTTGTGTCATATATAGACCCCCAAAAACCGGTTTCATGTCTTAAGTTTTGAGCCGTCACTTCATAATCTTCTTTCAAGGTACAAAAATGTGATATTGTGTGGTGACCTAAACATTGACATGTTGAGGAAAACTTATGATAGTACGTATCTCAGTGACATGTTATTCAGCTGTAAATCTATTCCTTGTTCCCTATCAGTCAACCCACAACCTCATGAACAGCAATACTCTCCTAGACCTTTTCATCGTCGACGATTTGTCAAAGGTAGAAGAGTATGAGCAGCACCCTGCCACATTCTTGTCGGAACATGACCTAATTTATGTAAAATATAGATTTAAGTTACGTGCTTATAAGCCCAGTGAAATGTGTTTCCGTGATTTTAAGGGTTTTAATTTAACTGAATTTGAATCAGATGTATTTGAAAGTGACTGGATTGAATTTTTCAATACCCATCTTGTGGATAAAATAGTTGACATTTTTAACAAATTTATTCTGAAATTGCTTGATACTTGCGCCTAGAAAAGTAATTAGGCCAAAGAGTCAACCTGCCCCTTGGTTAATCCCTGAAATTATGAACTTAATGTCACTCAGGAATCGTCTTCGTCGAAATTTCCGAAGAACTCTTCTACCTCACCTCTACGAGCAATACAAAGTTATTAGAAATCGAGTACAGTACCAAATCCGAACAGCCAAACAAAAGTACTATATTGAGTGTTTTTCTGCAAAATGGGACGTCAAATCCATTTGGCAGGAGCTGAGGCGCCTTGGCCTTGGAAAGCCTAGACGTTCCCCATACAAAATGAACTTCCCCTTGGATGATCTGAACAGCCATTTCCTTACACCAGTCTTCAGGGAAGAAAATTCGTACGAATGCCCAGATGACATCTATTTTACTCGTACTGACACGGTCCAACTTTATTTGATCATACATTATTCTCCGTTTTCGATAGCACGAGGCTCTATTTCCCTCACTACACACCTGGCATGCTTTTGAAGCAAGTGAAAGTTTTAAAATCGAATGCTATAGGTGTTGATGGAATCAGTGCAAAATTTTTAAAAGCTATTCTACCCGCTGTAATGCCAATGATACTCAACATCTATAACTTCTCAATAAATTACTCCTTTTTTCCTACCTTGTGGAAATCTTCCTTAGTTAGGCCCATAGCAAAAAAGCCTGCTCCCAAAGACATGTCCGACTTCAGACCAATAGCGCTACTATACGCTCTCTCTAAACCCCTCGAGCGCTTAGTTAATACCACTACAGTGGAACATCTTATGCGGCAAAATTTCTTCGATGAGTATCAATCAGGGTTTAGAAAACACTTTAGCACACAAACGGCTCTCTTAAAGGTAACCGATGATATACGTCGATCAATAGACGAAAAGAAAGTAACTGTTTTGGTGCAATTCGATCTAAGCAAGGCCTTTGATTCAGTAGATCATGACATACTACTGGTACGTATGAGTGGACTTAATTTCTCTTACTCTGCCCTTCGCTGGTATCGTTCCTACCTATCTAATCGTCAGCAAGCTGTTAAAGACGAAGACAGAAATGTATCGATTTTCAAACCCGTCTCATGTGGAGTTCCACAGGGTTCAATACTTGGGCCCCTTCTGTTTAGTATTTTCATCAAGGAACTCGCTAGTGAAATATCCCATTGCAAATATCATTTTTACGCTGACGACCTGTAAATATATATAGAGTCCCACCCTTCTGAAATTAACCACGCCATCGCGTTATAATTCTAAGTTAAAAAAGTACGCAGAGATTGGCCTTATTTTATGCAATCTATCCATGAAGTCAGCAAATGATGCGGAATTGCTGAAATCCCAAGAATTTCAAATTTGTTCAAAGCTGTATCGCCTACGAAAATTTACAAAAATTGGTGTAACTACTGATGTAAGCATCTGTGCTCCAGTATTCTCTTCTTGCATCCAACCTGACATTTCCTATCAGTATAATAATTGACATAAAAATTTCATCTTCTATACTGTTACATTTTTCCATTTCGTTATCTTCTGTGGATGCTTGCCTACTATCATTTTGAATGTGGTTCAAAATGGTCTCATTGCACATTATTTTTTAAAATTGTCCCTTTTAATAATTTTACAACTTCAAAAACGCATTCACAGTTATTAGGAGTATTGGTAACTCCTTCCATGCCCTCAAAATCTTCTAAAACCCTTGGAGCGTCACTTTTCCGTTGTGTCTATCATAGGGCTGTGGTCATTGTCATTTCCTTCAGAGTCACTGTCAGAATGAACTAACTGAGAAAGTTTTCCATTATGACGTCTTCCAGAAATTTCAAGATAAAATTCTTGATCTGACCCTCACTTTCTCCCACAAAATCATCCGGCATGTCAGAAAAAGCATCAGCACAAAGTTCTGTCCGCCTCCGCCATTTCTCAATGTGCAAGACCACTCGTCGACGCCGTGGTTTTAGAATTCAAATAAAAGCTGAAGTTACCGGGGAAATTTCTGAGAGAAACGAGGTACTCAATACCACTAAAAATTGAAGTATGAGAAAAATATCTAACGCAGTAGCACATATATAAAATGTTAAAGCACAACAAATTTCTCTATGAAAGAAATTGGATTGGATTTTAGGGAGGCGACTAACAGCAAAGGTCATTTGCGCCATAGGGGACAGGAAAGGGAGGAAGGGTGGATAGAAACCCGGCATCTGCATTAGCATGCTCCTAACGAAAGCCACCAAGGGGACCACGGTTTATCGTCTCATCCGACAGACGGAGTGCTGTACTTGAAGTACCCTCCACTATACCCTCAAGAAGGGATCGGATTTTTTCTGAAAAACATTCTCCTCTGCAAGGATTTGATCCCTGGTCGTCCGTATCGTTAGCCAGTACTCTAGCCACCACACCAACCCGATCCCCCTATGAAAGAGATACTTCGGTCCATGGAGTGTCTAAGATGCCTAAGAAATTTCTCTGAGAACGTACAACCGAGCTCTAAATCCGCGCCCGAAATGCAACTTGCACATTTGGACAAATGAAAGGTGACTCATATGCATTCTCGGCTAGAAAAGTCACAATCCTAAAGAAGCATTATAGGCATCTGGCCCTTATCTTTCAACAACACTAACGGAAGGGGAAGCGATAAAAGCTAACTCAGCTCCTCAAGTTATTTCAGCTGCGTTTGTTTATGGTCCGAGCTAATGAAAAGATGTCAAGCGAGAAAATAATGACCGAAGAGAGAAAGAAGGCAATGCTCTAACATGTGCGTGCTGTATACTGGAGGGGTTATATTTTCTACTCTGGGAGGAAACATAGGTACAAAGATTTTCCCGCAAGACCATTCTCAGCGAGGTAATGTCAGTATTGGGCGATTCCACGCTAACTCAACCAGGGCAGTGGCTCGATCACCTCCGACTTTCACGAGTTTTGCCATATATGCAGAATACAATGAGGAATGATGATTATCCAAATATAAGTCTTCTATAATCATAAATGTATTGTTATGACACTTCAAATATCACATAAGCGCACAATGGATTAGAACTCTATCTCCAATAAATGACGATCTAGCAGTCAAATATTAAATATAATGACATTTTCGAGATTAGGTTATATTAGCCTGAGTTTTCCATGAATATTTGACTTCATAGGCATATTATATTCTAAGCTCCCAAATGACTTTAATTATTCCTATTTATTTATAATTTTGATCCATGTTCAGATCCTAATATCTCCTAAAGTAATGATTAGATGTGGTCAACTTAATTTTTCCGAACAGCAGGGATACATGATTGTACTAAAAGAGCATGAACTTTAATTTATGCTTCATGATTACCTAAGAACGTTTAACATTAATGCGCAATTATCCGAGATATGCAATACAAAAATAGGGCAAAACCTCTCTGAATTATGAAGAAAAAATAATCTAAAATGCATACAAAGAAGAAATACTCGCCATTCTGGATTTACTAAAATGATAAAAAATCGTAAAATACGCATTGGTCGCAAAATGGGAATCTTCGCGGTCGATCGTCAACGGTATTAACCCAGGTTAGGCACACCAGGTACATAATTCTATTTCATTGCATGGGAACCAGATAATTTAGCTCTGCATCCCCAAAATAATGATGCAAATCTTTAAATTCATGAAGGAGGAAAAAAACCGTACGAATTCGTTGTCGAGTTTTCTTTTAAAAAAATACATTTTTTTGTACCTACCGACCCCGCTCACAGTTGCGGAGGGGACTTAAACATGCTAGGACATCTATTCCATTCGTGCTCGCGAAACAAGTCTTTACGACGCGGGTAAGTTCTCCCGTAGACTACCAGCGCGGAGACGATGAAAAATTACGTACACGAAGCCGCCTGCGGGTCCAGATTTGGCCACGAAACTAAAAAAAGTAAAAAAGAAAAAAAGAGAACCGCTTCACGGTACTCATGGCCATGGTTTCCCGAGTATACAAAAGTTTTTTTCTCCTCTGGACCCGACACAGATGCCAAGTCCTATTCTCGTTTCGTCACGAGTGCGCTAAAAGGAATTCTACTCGCTAAGGTGTCCTCTTTTTCCGCCGAGCTGGGTACCCACACCTGTGTGGACTCATTATCATGTTTACCCTCGCGAGTAACAAGTTACGGGCGGTGAAACGTTTCCCCAATTTTGGCCATGAAACGGCTTAAAATATGACTACAGTGTTATCGTAAAACCGTAGTTCTTTTCATTTCTCACTCTCAAGCCCAATCGCAAAGAAAAAAACATGAAATGGTTCCTCAGCCCAACACAGTGAATCAATACAACCAGGGAATGGGTGGAGTCGATGTGCACGATAATGCAATCGCTAACTATAGAATTAGAATTAGAGGCAAAAAGTGGTGGTGGCCTTTATTTGCAAATGGCCTTGATAGTGTATTAGTAAATGCCTGGAAGATTTACAAAGTTGCTACGGGATCAACCATCAGCCAGGTAGATTTTCGGTCTGAAATTGTATTATGTCTCCTCAAGAAGGAAGATGAAAGCGAAGGTGCACCTACAGTGAGTGAAAAGTGCCATAACAAGGGACATTTCGGAAAAAACAGTTTGCCAAACGCTATTAGAAAAGACAAGGTTGGCCACATAATTGTGCGTGATGAAAAAAATTCAAGACGACGATGCCGAGTGTGTAGCAGCCAAACTATTGATGTTTGTCAAAAGTGCAATTTTCATTTACATACGGATTGTTTTTCCCAATTTCACCAATAAAAAAATGTTTAGAAAATACTTTGTGTAAGTTATATATTTGTGTTGCAAAAGACAATATGCTTTGAGCAAATAAAACAGTTATGAAAAAAAAGAGATTTTGACTCATTTGAACCGGAGAACTCCCAATGTTGCGTATACGCAACGTTTCACCAATGGTAAACTAAAAGCAATAAAAATATAAAGTCGATAAATTCCCTTATTTAAGTTTGTTTCATTGCTAATTCATCAAAAAATTTGGAATTTTTAAGTTATTAAGGTGCTTGGGATTTAATGGGTTAAGATACCATCAGTACATTGATGTATCAAATATTGGAATGGATATAAGATCAGACGGTGAAATTCCTTTTGGTGGTCACATGCTTCCTAGTTCTACTGCAGGAGATAAACGCTTACGAAAGAATGCTCAGAAAATAAGAAGAAAAATGAAACTTGCAGAAATTTGTCAAAATTAAATTGTAAAAATTTACGGGCAATGTTCAAACTCATGTCATCCGATTGCCTGGTCGTTTTTGTAACATCGAATTTATTAAAAATACTTCCCCTTGCTTCGACTTGGAGGTAAAACATTTTTTAAACCGATCTTTTCCTGTAGTTACCGCCGTTGGAGTGGTTTTTCCGTAAACGTACACATACATTTCAGAGTTCTTGGAATCAGAGTTCGTGTGTACGTTATCGGAGAAATTTCTTAGGCATCTTGTTAGCATATCTTGAACTCATTACAGATCAAATGTAGCAGGCGTTTCGGGGTACAAAAATGACGCTTGCCAATCTAGAAAAATATGGTATTTATTCAAAATGTCTTTATATTTCCTCTGTTAATTATTATAGTGTATTGATAATTATTTTCAAATTTTCACTATTTTCTCATGTTAAATTTAGAGCAGAAAGGTACACTTGACGAAGGAGATTTGCCATTTTACTAATTACACTGGTCGGCAAAATGAAACTTTTTTTCGCTCCCACGAACGAAAATAGGTGATTCCTATAGGTTTCGAGCTTCTGAGTTCGAATCCGTAACCCGTTTTTCTCCAGGACGTACCAGTTTTCAGGGAGGAGGGGGGGGGGAGTGTTTCAATATCCGCCCAAAGATGCTATTCTCCACCCATAATAATTTTCACGTTATAATTTAAATATCAATATAAATTATGCAGATAAAATTACATGTCACTTCAAAGTTTAACACTTACGTGTCACTTGGTTTTCCTACTCCTCTTGTAATTACTCCAGGGTGTCTCGCGTGTCACATTCCAACAGAAGTCTTCCAACATATTCACACTCCATTTACCGCTGTAGCGCCTCTCCATGGTAGCTATTTGCTGGTGAAACCTTTCCCTGTGTTCGTCAGAGACCTCCCCCAAGTTGTACATTTCAGGGAAGAAGTCCAGGTGGCAATGCAGGAAGTGTAACTTTAGGGAAATATTACATCCCATGTTACGAAATGAAGTAATTAACCTGCCCACTATGTCTTTGTAATCAGGTGACTTATGATTCCCGAGAAAGTTACTGCACATTTCTCGAAAGACCTCCCAAGCCTCACTTTCCACTTCATTAAGCTTAGAAGAAAATGTAGTATCCTTAAAAACGTCTCTGATTTGAGGTCCTGTAAAAACACCTTTCACCTTGGCCTCGCTGAGTCTTGGGAATAGTTTTCTGAGATGATGAAATGCTTCACCATCCCGGTTCAGGGCCTTGACGAAGACCTTCATGAGCCCTAATTTGATATGAAGGGGTGGTAAGAATATTTTCTCCGGATCCACAAGACGTTCATTAGCCACGTTCATCTCCCCTGGGACCAGTTGCTTCCTTGGCGGCCATTTTGTGATGGTGTACTGATCTTTGGCTCGACTATCCCAATGACATAGGAAACAGCAGTGCTTTGTGTAACCTCCTTGTAAACCGGTGAGGATGGCAATAACCTTAAGGTCAGCGCACACTGGAACTGGTCGTACTTTATTTTCTGCAATAGGTTTCGCATGTTCGCGTATGTTTCTTTCATATGTACAGCATGAGCAATAGGGATGGATACCTTTCATTGCGATTAACACTGCCTTAAGACTTATCCTAGAGGAATCTACGAATAGCCTCCAATCTTCAGTGTTGTAGTTCAACTTCAGTTGTCCCATAAGCGATGGAATGTCACTGCAATACACCAAATCACCATCCTTTTTAAAATTAGGAACTAGGCTCACCTCTCTTTTCCTATACATCGATATATTCACATCTTGGTTTAGTAGATTCCATTGTTAAAGTCATGATGCAAGCAACAGGGCCTTAGACTTGGGAAGGTTTAAGTCTCTGATCAGCTCATTCAGCTCTTCCTGACTTATCACATGTGGTTCATTAGTGTCAGGCACTGGAGCGTAATTGGGATCTGACTGTGTACTCGAAGGTTGTGCAACATCCTCACAAGCAGCAGGTTCTTCATCGGATGAAACACTGCACAGGGTGTATGAGTCTGGTGGTACGGGTACAGGCAAACTAACATCATGTTTCACAGGTCTCCTCGGGGAATCCTAGTTAGGATACTGTATTTTATGCTTCATGTTTTTTGAGAAACCTTTTATATTAGTCAGGCAGAAGTAACAGTCTGAAACATGATCGCGGGGCTCGCGCCAAACCATAGGTACGGCGAACAGCATCGATTTGTGTGCCTTTCAACCATCCTGTGAGAGTACGCGCACACGAGTTACAACTTTGTTTCGGAGCCCAAACGCGATCCTGGTCGCCGATTTTACACCCGAAGTACAGATGGTAGGCTGTCTTCATGAATGGTGACAATGGCCTACTTTGTCCCTTGAAAATCACTTCCCCACATATGTAGCAGAATGAATCTGTCGAATTGTTGCAAGTTGTCGGCATGTTCGTTTAACACAAACGTCAATATTTCACGCAGAAATATTTTTCACCTACGGTATACACAGACACAGCGTAACACCACCTTCTAACACCAAGATCAACTCGAAACTGAAATATTTGTTTCACGCGACAAAGTGGTGTATGTCTTGGCGCCTTTTTTTAAACAATCTGTCTATCGTCTAGACAAAAGGGAGCCGACGAATGATCGCAAGTTGATTACGAAACCTTTCTCCGTCAATAACGCCTAGGTTTTAGTGTATGCAGTGTGGAACGACAATAAATCTTTGCAACCCAAAGGGAGGGGGTACGTTTCCGGGGGGGCCGTGAGCTAGAGAAAAGAATGTTCCTGGGATATAGCCTAGTAACAGTTCTTGGATTAAGATAAAAATTGAGAATTATGCACTCCAAACACGGAAAACACATATTAAATACCAAAAATACGATTTTTCTGTCAATTATGGAAACAGCACCCTGCCAAAAAAAACCTTACGTGCTGGAACTTTCTCGATGAGATATTCGTAATCAGCGTCTCGAAATCTATCCGGTACACCCTTTCACCCTCGTGGGAGGATTTTCATGCCGACCAGTGTTATAAAGCTCCCCTTTCCCGTCGTACTACACTGCCTTAATTATACTTTTTTTATTAGTTTAACACTGTAAAAAACTGTTTTGTGATAGTATATCATATTTAAATGGAATTATAGTGGGCAATTATGATAATTGGGACACAAGAATTAGAAGCTCCGAAACTAGAGAAGTCAATATTCTAGAAGAAATTCCATTACCCGCTGCATATCCGCTTCATTTAACGACCCATTAAACAGGCAATACCTATGGGAACATCTACATCTATATACTACCCCACAAGCCGCCTCAAAAGGCGTTAGGACACCAGCCGTCAACAAAAAAAAATCAAAGTTCCGCCTAGCATTTATTAAAGTCCTTAATTGTTCGAGGGAAAAACAAATTCCCATACCTATCCGTTCGGCAAAATATCTCTCTTAATTTATCGATTCTGTCGGACCTGGAGATATAATGTGGTTCTAATATGATGTTCTCCGTGTCGCTCTGAAAGATATTCATTCCCAATCGCTCAAGCAATCTAAGCCTAGCGCGTAGCCTCCGAGTCTCTAGCGGCTCCCACCCTAAATCGTTCAAAATCTGTGTAACGCTTTCTGTACGGCCGTAGCAGTTTTTGACGAATCGCGCAGCTTTCCTTTGTATTTTATTAAGTTCATGGACTAGGTCTTTCTCCGCCGGATCCCATATGCTCGCTGCATATTCAAGGTGTGGCCGGACGAGTGCGAAATAGCACCTCTCTTTCACTTTATCATCCGAAAATCTTCCCACAACACGCTTGATAAATCCTAGCTTCTTCAGGGCTCTGCCACAAATATTACTTATATGTGTCCCCCACGATAGGTTCGAAGTTATCGTAACTCCCAGGTATTTCACTTAATCTGTCGCATTTATGCTAACGCCATCCACAACATATACATGGGGATAGTTGGACGACCTACGCAAGAAATGCACCGCCGTGCATTTGCTCAGATTAAGTTCTAGTCCCCACTCTAGGCTCTATGCATGGGAACCTGGAGGAGTAATGCCTTATGCCTTACCATTCCATTCTATAAACATTAACTACCCTCCTCAATTTTCGCTTCCACTGATATGCACGTAAGATGTAAGTGAATCACTTCCGTAATTATATGTAGCCACTTCCACCATTTGATATTCGGAGCTCCTCTCATAATTCTTACATCGATGATGGAGGTTCACATTGAAGATATAAGTTTTAAGAAAACGAAAATTCAATCGCTTTTCCTCTCGATTTCCAATCGCACTCCATACACTACATCACACCAAAGAATGCTTTTATTCATTTACTGATCATACGTTTATGCGGAGACTCAGGCAATGACATAAAATGAGAAGAACTAATGAAGATAAGAAAGCAGGAAAAGGTGGAAAATCAAAAAAGCTAGATTACCTGCGCCATAGCATTCGTCGAATTCTGAATTAGCCAAGCGGAACAGGAGACGGCGCGTTTAATGACCCGAAAGCGAACTTCCGGAAATAAAGACGAAAGTGCTTTCCATTGTTAAGTACACGTTCCGCGCCAAACTCTTTCGCAACGCTCACATCCACCTGCAAGTCCATCAGCGTCCAACGTCTCTCAGCATTAGTTCGACATGCATTACAAAGTAATTGCGGCATTTTTTTACTATAACCAAGATAAAGGAAAGGAGCAGATGGCGTATTGACACACGTAAGTGAAGCCTAATTTTTCATCAATAAAGTGATCCAACGAATATGTCTATATCGCTCAATATTGCCATACATTTTATAAATGATGAAGTTTTTCTGGTTTTCGAGCACATTAAACCGATAGACCTGTATCGATGTCAAACATGGAATACGAGAAAGAAAGAACTCAGACAGTTTTAAATCCTTGGAAGAAAGTTACTAAGGAAAATATATGAACCAGAATGTAAAGCTCTCGGATTTCCAACCGGGGGATGGTAGCTTGTGGTACTGACGTTTTGATGGCGTAGTCTGCTATTATCCTCAGGGTGAATAAAAAAATCAATCACACTTACCCTAAGAACGATGGCGCACTACGCCATTGAAACGTCGGTTCCACAAACTACCATCACCCGGTTGGAAACCCGAGATCTTTACATTCTAAGCATTCGTCGGGAAAGTCGGAAATCTAACAATGAATGGACCAGTTTCCAACCCTATCACAGGATAATGGAGAATTAGACACTCTGGAACTGGAGCAACTATACAATGAACCAAATGCTGAAGGAGTTTTAAAAGGTATAAGGCCACCATGGGTAGGACACGAGTCTCGGATGAGAGAGTGGAGATGACCAAAAAAGGTAAAGGTAGATATGGTGCTAGTTGGTAGAAAACCACAAGGAAGATCTAGGAAAAGGTGATTTGATGGAGTTCGCGAGGACCTAGAAAAACTTGAAGTTTGGGTGAACTGGCAGCTGATTGCGGTAGTTCAAGAAGACTGGGTGAACTTAGTGCGTGCTTTGCGCGGTCTCCCAGGCTTCAACGCGCAAAATGAAGTCAGTGATTTTTCGGAGATAATTTATATTTATCATTCTTCCAGATTATTCATTACGGAGCCAAGGGTATTCCGCTACTACTACCAATGTTTCTGGCTCATAAAGGCAATCCGCCATAAGTTACTTTACCCATGCATTCAATACGGCACAATGCGAATTTTTATGGCTTCAACATCACCCTGAGCTATCGTATTATATCGCACTATTCTCTTCTTCAAGTATTATTTTTTTTTATTTCTGACTGAATAAGATTTGCTATTTAGTGTAGCGACCGACAAGATTGTAGGTCTGTAAGTGGGCTTACACAGGCAAAAAATTGCGCTAGTTACTTCCAATCGGTTCCTTAAAAGAGATTTGCTTGAGATGTTACGCGTTCTTATTTGTGATTTTATAGATGAAATGTTGCATTTTACTGATGTGGGTTTTTGAAATTTCCAAGTTTTTTTTAACATATAACTTTATGGAACATGAAATATGTTTTATTTCTAAATTCGATTACATACAAGCGCATTATTTTCTTCTAAACGCGAAATAATACGTAGATTTCAATTTAAAATGGATGCGAAAAAAATCAAGGCACCACGCCCTGCCGCTTTAAAAAATATATTTTCAATATAATTTTACGCCTTACTTTCGAATGCCTCGAAAAAAACTTAGGTCATAATATGCTTTAACTCTGACAAGAAACGAAAGATACAGTTCTTGTATCATTTCTATTACTGCATGTAGGGGGATTACCTCCGAATAAACAGATGTAATTGATTTCAATCAGTATATTGCCTTTGTTCGACTTACTCGTAAATTTATTAAGGATGTACACTCGATGACCCACGATAACCGTTTGGGCCATATTAATTTATACCCACACGCTTCGTGCGAAATGGCCATTACTTTCTTCAACAAAAGTTAGACACGCTTAACCAGAATATAGCGGCTTCGAGCAAGTGAGTTTACTTGTTCGATGACTGACTGACAGCGATGGAAGAGAAGCAGGCCCAACCGACTACCGCCTTAAGTCACTTAACCCAGGCACGCGATTTAAGACAAGACATCGCCCCGCTGAATTTCGCGCCACTGCTCTTAAGAAGCTTTTACTCCCCTATTAATAGCCAATCTCCGAGGATCCCCCACCACTTGTAAGACTTCTACTCCCCGTTTTGTGATACGTTGTTAACGTTAATAACTTTGTGAGCTAAAAATTTGAGTGCAGCATGTTACATCAGACTGTCGTTTTTTGAATTAGGCATTAACGATTTGTGAACATATTAAATATAATTTTTTAATTGAGAAAAACTGGAAATAAAAAAACTAACTATGTAATATTAAGTATCTAAAATTTATTTTGCTGAGGATAAGAGATGAAAGTCGCTACTTATTAGTCTACCGGGTCAAAAAACATAAGTCCTTGGTATGCGTCGTTTCGATTTACAGCTGACTCAATGTTACGTCCATGCTAACAAGGGTCGTTGGAACATTTTCCCTGTTTAATGCTTATAAAAAGACCATATGTGCATATGCTTGCGGCTTTTGATGGTTGAGACGTAATCATCCTATCTTAAATACCTATTTTTTCCTGGATAGGGGCAAAAAACGAATTTTTAAATTAACGCCTTGATTTTTCTTGGGATTAAAGTAGTCGCGAATATCTGGATCCGTTTCACGTTGTTTCAACTTGCGTCGCTCTTCTTCAGCACGCATCTTCGGCGTAAATCGAGGGCTTACTGCATCCTAATCCCGTAGCTTAGCCAAGGAATCCCATAGAGTTGTCAAGAATAGTATTAAAATTGGTCATGAAGTTTTCGCAAAACTCGATAAAAAGAAAGGGTGATCTCAATTTATCTATCGCAAATGATGCATCATTAGGGAGACTATTTCGCTAACTTGCAATATTATTCATATTATTTATTTAATAATGGTTAGCTGACATGAGATTAAATTTTCTATTCTTGGTTAAGCTTCAAAATTAGCTATTATTTTCCTTTCAAAATTCTTCACATTTTTCCATTTTAAAAATAGTGGAAAACTTCAGTGAGCTCTGCCTTTCACGGACAACAAGACACTACATCTGTACCAAGACAGCATCATCAATTTGTTAAAGTGTACCGTCATAAATTAATCAACGAGGAATATTTTTACTGATTTTGTATAATGTACGACCGGTTTCGTTCCTTCACCATCGGAAACATCAACGGGACTTCGACTTAAAGTTATCGTCAATGCGATGAAAGACATCTATCATACATCTTGAGACATCTATTTGTATGTCATTTTTACATAAGAAGCGGAAAAAATGAGTTATTATCATACAATCCTTCTCTCTTCACCCTACGTAAAGCACGTATTTCCTTACCCAAGCCGGGCCTGACGTTATAATAATTATCTGCTACCGGTATAGTCCCAAAAAAATTAAAAATAGTTTTAAAATACTGAACTTGAATCCAAATACATACATTAAATTACAAAAGGCCATAATAATTTCAACATGTCACTTCACGAGAAAATTTCTCAACTATGCAGAACAGTAAAGAGTTACTTTGGTAAAACCCGTACTTTTTTACTTAAAACTCAGCAAAAACTGACGAAAAATAAATAAAAAGGATAATAATAATAAGTTTTATTACTTCCATTAACATTCACACAAAAAGTACAAAGATCATACATATATTTTTTGGGAAGCTTTAGGTAGCCTCGAAGAAAAAAACTGAGGTGAGGCTACTTTCATAGCAATGCATAGCTGCGCATTTTCTTAAAAACAGTAACAATTGGTAATTTATAAATTTGAAAAAAAAACAATATAATTGATGCGATACAGTTTAAGACGAGCCAAACAGGATAGATACAATAATTACAAGAATTTTTACACAATAATATTAAATAAATAATCAACACTGGGCTGAGTAAGTAGCCATTCCACTGCCAATATAAGAATTTTTTTTCATATTTACCTTTATATTCTCTGGTAACAAGTTGTAAACTTTAGGTCCCATATAAATGAAGCATCTTTTAAAGAGTTTTTTGTTGGGTTTAATCAAAGGTACATAACATTTTTTTCTTAGATTATGTTGTATTCTTTGCAAAGATTTATTACCACTTCTCAAATAAAATACCCTAAGAACTTTAAAAATATATAAATGTCTTGACGGTAACAATTTTAATGATTCAAATAAGGGGAACGAGTGACAGTATTGAGACTTACCTGCAACGATTCTAATTATTTTTTTCGTACTGTACTGTAATTGATTTAAGTATATTTTGATAAGCTCCCCCCCAGCAAACTAATCCATAATTCAATTTAGACTGCACCAGAGCAAAATAAAGGGTTTTACGAAAATGGGGTGGAGACTTATTTCGTATAAAATAGAATTTTGACAAACAGTTCCTTAGTGCACCAGAAACATGTATTATATGGCTATCCCATTTTCACTGTTGATCTATGGTGACTCCAAGATACTTGATTTCATTAACTTGTTCAATTACTGGACAGTTACAAGATAATTTAGAGCAATCTAATTGGTGGAATACTAAATTTCAATCATAAGAGCTTAGTTTACAAAGATCATGACACAAAAACTTAGTTTTTTCACACATCTGGAGACCATTAAATTTAAATCAATATCTTGGAAACTTATTCTAACGATGTTTCTGGTGCATAGGACCTAAATTGTATAATTTAATACCTGTCTCATCTGTAAATTCCAAAATCCTAAACATAAAAATGAAAAATATACGATTGATGACTGCTCGCGATATTAAAAAAACTGATTTTTTTTATAGCTGCTCCCGTATTAAAATTTCTTAGGTAAGTGCCCACCATCCCGCATTAGGGACTCAAATTACCGAATTCAAGAGCCATTCCCTCCATTTCTGTTGATATTAACTCGTTTAAAAGTTTCTCGGACTTCATTCGATGTCAATGGTAACACAATCCCCAACCTCCCTCATAGAACTCGAGCATATAATACTATGAAATGAGCTAATACGAAAAAAAATATTTAAATTAGCTTGCCTTCTGTTATGGCTCTGATTACACAGAAGATTGAATAGCCTTTCAGTTCGCTTTAAGATAATAATGATACAAAGGACCCTGAAAATAACATATTCCTTGAGGGCAAGGACAAAAAAACTAGTCTGTGCGTTAATATACAGCGAAGACATATATCTAAACTTATTCAAATAGTATAATGGAATAGGTAAAATGACTATCAGTCAAACATTCAGTTTTCCCCTCGTCAATAAAGGTTTTTTAAGAGCCGTAATGTTTTACATGGCAATTATCAATCAAAATGCCAAAAATGCCGTTTTCGTTGGGTGTACTGCAGTATGTAGATCAATCACAGCCTAACTCCAAGAGAGAAAATTTGTATCTTTGACAATTTTTATCTACTTAAGTTGAAAACATTACCTACTTCTTAATTTTATGGACAAATGACTGACTTAGAATTATCCTTCGTGACGTGTTTCTCATCGCTTAGGAAGCTATGGAATACGGTCACAGTCAAAGCACGCCTTAATGAAAATAAATATGCTCTATCATGAAACAGGATTTCAAGAAGGGTGGTAATTTTTCACAATAAATAACAGAGCCACAGAAAGGCGGTGAGAAAGCGTTCTAGTGCTCGAAGAGTTCAACTACTCCCAGCAGAGTTCCGGGGATCAAATAAAAACGATTCATTTATGACACATTCACTTAAGTACAAGGACACTGGGTTAAAATGGCTTCACTCATGATTTTACTAGCATAACGACATGTCCAGTTACCTTAACAATTACATGGGGTGCACTTAAAAATGTTTCGCATTTGCCCATGTATTTTAAGGGTGTAACTTTTTCAAAACTTGACCGGAAGGCCTAGTACCAGAAGAATAGAATAACTTTATTATGCTCTGGGATTCCCCATAAGAACAAAAGAGAAAATACATATAAAATTCTGCTTTTAATGAAAAATAGAACAAAAAATACCTGGCCAACATCTCACAGTAATGAAAACAATAAATTCACAGCCACAGATAAATAACACTAAATACAAAATGGAAATAATAATATCAATCAGAGAGAGAAAAGAAACAAACAATAATTTTTCAGATCATTCTGTAAAACATACAATTCTATATTAGGATAGAAATTTAACTTTAAGGCATAAATGCTCATAACAGTAATTATTAAATAGTTTTTCCTGAAAAATAGACAGAGAGGAAAAATGTTTTCATAGATAATGACAAGGAATTCCAGAGATAAGAACCAGAGATGAGAAAAGATTCAAGGTAAGTATCTGTCTTAGGTATAGGGCGTAAGAGGTTTGAGGGTTCAGTTCTAATAGTTCTATAAACAGAGACTGACTTAGATTTAAACATGGTGAAAAGATAGGCTGGATATTTATTGCAGAAGAGAGTGAAGAACTTGTTCTCACTCCATATTAAACAGCCTATCAGTGTGAGACTTCTGGATTTTCGAGTATTATAGGATACTTACTAAACTAGGAAAGCTGCGATATCTAACAAATACTTACAGAATAAATTTCACATGTCGTTACGATTTAGCCGAGATCTCTAGAGAAATAGGATATGCATCATCGACTCCTACCTGAATAATTTGGCTAAATTTAATCCCTAATATTTCCCCCCACACAGAATATTCTGATTTAAAGACATTAATGCATTGAAATTCATGCATATTGAGCAATTTTTGATATATTTTATGTAGTTAATTATGTGACTGCTGAATATTGCAGCAGGTAAAGTGTAATCTCATCCCAATCAAGCTGATATTTGAATTTTTGAGTATTCCATGAAACTTCTTCATGGACACAGAATTTACGAATTTCCACTGATAATGTCTGTCTTGACCAGGTTGAAATTCCACTCAATCACGCCTGGTATTCCTCTTTGTAAGAAACATAATTGACAACAGAAGCTGCGATGCACATTGTGCATTCCATATATAAATTTTGCACGATTGCGGTGCGTCACCATTTATTCTTGGCATCAAAAAGAAAAGGTCACGCACATTCACTCCAGACTGAATACTCGAGCTTGTTATTCTGGGATTACTAATTCAAGTCCACCTCATCACACGCAGAGTAACCCGAATTAATTTCGCGCGATCCATCAACGCTATCAAAACCGTACCTTTTTAAGAGCAGCCGTGGCAAAATGTACTTTAGACACGCGCGCTCTATTCTCAAGGAAAAATGCCATATTCTTCAGACAGGAAGCGTGAAAATATCGATTCATCTCCATTGAAGAAAAGAGAATGAGCCGCGCGGATCTTTCCCTTCGCGAGCGGAGTGCCTATTTGAGCGTCACACACTTCCACCTTAATGCGGAGTTCAAGGCCAATCCGTGACATTAAACTGGTTTTTAAATTTCGTCGCTATAAGGCGCCCTGCCCAAAAGAGGAAGTCTTTAAAAAGCCAGCGTTAATTCTTTTCTTTTCCTTTTATATTCTTATTTATATTATTCCTCGCACGCACACCACGCGCGGTGATACAGAAAAAAACACGTGAAATGGGCGTGGTCGTCGTCCTGCTTGAAGTTATACATCACCTTAAGCATACGACGTCAGTGCGACGAGGGGCCAAGTGTGTGGGACGAGAGGAAGGACTTTCACGGAGTCACAAGGCATTATCAATCAACATATTGCCCTGACCAAAGCGATAAGACCTCTCACGAGATATATATGATGTATGCATTTCGAAATGTTTACTTTCACCTCGATTAAAAAGCCTACAATCACAGTGAAAAAAAGGGCAATTAAGAATAATTTAACTTCACAATTAGCACAGTTAAAGAACATTATTAAGCAGGACGTCTTTTAATTTTATACAATGAACTCGTGGATAGTTGTAATAGTTACGACAACAGGCGATATTGTTTAGTGTTGGCTTTGGAAAAGAATTAGAGCGCCAGCCGCGCATGTGCGACTCACGAAGTCTACGAAAGATTGATGCACGCGACGCGTTAAAATTTAGAATCATCTAATCTTGAATTCTGAGGAGCTTGTAGGGAGGAATTCGATAACTTGATTACAAATAATAAGTCCGCAATTCAAATCCCGTTTCTAATGGTGTATTTAGTTTGGGGAAAATTCGTCAAAAATTACTCAGACCCACCTAATAATATCTAGTAAACCTCTACTTCAAGGCGACTCAACGTAGCCATTTGGTTAACTTAATGATAACTAAGAATTTGGGTTCTGATTATTACATTAGACTAGTGGTAAGCATTCTAAATGGTAGAAACAACCAACTTAGGTTTCCATGCCAAAACTATCATACTAAAAATGATAAACCTAAAGAGAAGAGAAAAAAAGAAGAGAAAGAGAGAGAAAATGAGAGAAAAAAAGAGAAAATAATGCTAACAAAATATAATAATGCAGTCACAAATTTGCGAACCCTCATAAATGAGGTTTCATACTGAGTTAAACCTTAGAAAATAAAACCCTAAGCATGCTTGTCTCCACAAAACTTTTATACTTTCGAGCTTGGTTGAGCATTGATAAGCGGCAATTAGAGTAGGTAGGGTTAGAACTGGAACGAGAAGGATACGCATGGCTAACAGGGAACACTCTGCTCCGTTCACTCTGGAGGTGACTTGAATGACACCTCGTAAATGCCATTTCGTATTTGTAATTTCCTACCACCGAAAAACTCAAATCAGGTCATCATAAATGAATTAGCATGAAATCAACAGGACAATAGCAACTGTTATCATTTATATATAATAAATTCTCAGGCTTCAATTGGTGGAACAACATTGCGATGGTTTGTAAATAAATTCACTTTGTAATACTCCACAATGGTTTTTATTATTCCGACCTAGGTTTCGACTCTAGTTAAGTCTAGTTAAGTAATTAACTAGATAATGACTCAACTGGAGTCGAAACCTAGGTCGCAATAATAAAAGCCATTGTGGAGTATAACAAAGTGAATTTATTTACAAACCATTGTTATCACTTAGCAAAAGTCTTTGTGAAGGCACGAGAAAAATTTCTTCAATTATTCCATTTAATCATTCCCAATTTTTTTGTTCTTTCTCAGGTTAAAGATTCGTAATTTTTTCTCGACCACTGTACTCCTGCCCTTCCTCCGTCCCTCTTTCAACAACAACCAAAGTACGACTACAAATAAATGGAGGCGTTCAATCCGAAAGTGCCGGTGATGTCATATTACGGCACCTCGTAATGGTTCGGCAATGACTTTACAATCAGGTTCGGTATGATTCAGCGCTTGAATGGCCCTCGGGGCGAAAATCGAGGGGGCAGACGCGCGTCTCGAAATTCGCGAGGCGAGTGGAATGAGGCGGAGGGGCGAAGGGAGGGGGAGGGAGAGGAGGAGGAGGAAGAGTAAGCAGGAAAAACAAGCTGGGGGAAAAACTCAAGAGGAAGAGAGGGAAAGAAAACCTGAATACCTCCACGCATATTCATTAAGGCGTCAGTCTTCAAGCATAACTGCATGAGGAGGATTTACAGATATGATAGAGCATTCAAATCCGCTGTCTCTCTCCCTGGATCGAACGAGTGGCAATTGATACAAGTAAGTTTCTATTTTGTGGAATAGTTCCTTTTTTAACAACAAATGGTATTCATGATAAGCGTACCCACCCACAGTCGTCTTTAACCAACCCAAGTTCAGACAGGTTACAGTGAGCTCTGTAAATGACGGTGACTCGTCGAAACCAGGGCCAGTAAAATAAAATTAAGTGTGGTTGAATATTATCACAAAGTTTATATTTTTACTGTGACGAAGCTCATAAATGGTTAAGTAATCCGTATTGATATTATTAAAGCCGTATTTGATAAAAAATATTCCTTCCCGCAACAAAGTAATAGCAGAACTTGAGTATCTTTCAACAGGAAAAGAACACAAAAGTTAATGTCTGCAAGTTAGTCAATATTTATGCTCGTACTTAAAAATATATAATGGATATAAAATGTTGAGCTCATTTTTTGCCGGTCAACGTTCGACAGAAAATAAATGACCGCTCAACATTCAAGCCTGCTGAGGTCAGCAGAATGTAAGGGCAAACATGTAGCGGTAAATAAAAAATATGAATCATTGTTATTAATCACAGCAAACAAAAAATTCCCTTGCCAAACTTTTGGCTAAACAATTAACTCTGAAGTATAACACAGGGTCGCTTTCATTCCGCCCATTTGAATCCATAACTGCCCTTGCGAGTAAATTTACGTAACCAAAATTTGTTACGGGGCTTTTCACATATCATGTATTTTTCGCGTGCACTAGTGTTTTGCCTCTATTTACTGCTGCATAATTCATGAGAGTGCTCGGGCCTGCAGAACTCATAGGCTCATAATTTACTCGCGCTGGCAGCTTTTTGATGAATCGTGACATTGCTCGCTTACTGACCTCGATCACAACATTCCCCTCTTATATGCCACCATGTATAAAGCTCATAATGAACTGATAGTAAATGAAGTGTTCGCCAAGTCACCACATATCGTCTTATGGAACACTTGAAAATGCCATAATTTATTTCACCTGTACAATTCTCAAGCCATGGCATATTCTGAGGAGACTGCAATTCTTTTCACGTGAAATATGCGCCAACAGAATAATCGTGCCGAATGCCGAGGATATTTGAGTTTATGCACAGGCCAAACTAATTATAAGATAATTAACGCAAGTTACTATCCAGCATATCATGCAAATGTACATTGAACGGTCAAACTTACAACGGTAAGTTAAAACCACTCAAGGGACAATAAAGTCAGTCTATAGATCGAATATAGCTGAGGGCTGCTAGATTTGTTAAACATTGTTACGATACACTTAGCAGTGTTACTAAATTGTTGAGGGAATTAGGTTGGAAACCTCTTTCCGATCGAAGGGAAAACTATATATTAAATCGTTTACGAACGTTTTATGTAGACCATTTTTTGCTGGACACTCAACATATTTTGCTAGAGCCAAACTATTACGGTAGAAACGATCACAGGCATAAGATTAAGGAAATAGACTGCAGAGCCGATAGATTAAAAATGTCATTTTTTTTCCTCGCACAATAAGGGACCTTAAACCATAATAGTCTCGATATATCAGTTCTCGAATAATTTTAACTCTGAATTGGTAAAATACATTTTTGCAGTAGTGCTAAATATCCTAACATCATTATTAGTTACTAACCTTGCATGCAATCTCCGGCATGATATAGCTCTAGTATGATTTTATACCTAGTAGAACTTTTTATCTATCGCAGTAATTATAATCAGTAGTCGTATCTTAAGTAGTGTACTGCATGTACACTATAGTAGCATGTTCGCATACGTAGCATTCTCCTAGTTTCAGGTCTGACCGCGAACTGTTATCCTGACTGTTTTTTGCCTGCGCCTGGCATTCCGGCGGAACGTGCGCGGTTCGGATTTCAGCTGGGATGAGGGCTTCATGGCTGGTGTGGAATCACTCCGTGCCACACACCCTAATGGGGGCTTGCACGGTATTTTGTAGATGTAGATGAATGTAAGGAAAAGAATCGGTAAGGAAACAGTGTGATACAAGATATCCAAAGTTAAAGTGGAGCAAAACTGGTTGCAACGCAAAAGCAGATGGGAACACACTTTTTTCCAACACTGGATCATATTTTATGCATGTTCATCACGGTTGGAACATGTTAATGAAAAGGAGTTACGCCTTTTTTTGCTAATTAGTAGGAAATAGAAGCACAATTGCCATGATTTCTGAATTGATTGTGGATGTCTTTGCACTTTTAGACAAATATTTGCTCAAACATTACGCATACGACACAATAAACCTTTCTGCATAATAATTACTGTATACTGTTGAACATTAATTTCTTGAAACGTATTTTCAGGATTTTGCAAATGATCAATAATAGTAGTCTCAATAACATTCGTAGGACGTAGTGAAGTGCATGTTGATGAAACCTTCTGCCACCCCTACGTAAAATAATTTGTCGGCATTTCCTTAAGCATTGATTATACATGGTGTCTCTTTCAAACCTCCCACATTTCAAAGATGGGAGGTTTGAAAGGACACCCTGTATTTTGGAATTTACAGTTGAAGATAGTTCGATTGAATTGTCTCTCCAGCCTATAAATGCTCCTAGAGTGTGCTCAAAAAGTTATTTTAATTCAAATTAGCAAGTTTATAGCGAAGAACAGTGGTTTTCAACCCGTGCTAAGCGTACACTTTGGGGCACGATATTGGAGGATTTGGGATACGCGAAACATCAGTTCAATGACAGCGGAAGTAAATATGTGCCAGCAGTTATAATATAAATGATAAAAAAATTTCTAATATTGAGGATAGTATTTTGGAGCAAAGATGACCAAGAGGTGCAAGAAGCATAAGAGCCTGGGAAGTGCTTGAGAGGGGGATGAACAGAATGAATTCTATCCATTTGCCCAAATGCGCTGCACACTTCACAATAGAATAGAGCAATTGCTTTCCAATCGTTTAACAGATCCCTTGCACTTGGCATCGCACTTCAAACCAGATTAGGAACGGAGTTTATGCTCACTGAACAATAAAATTACTTAAATAATAGCATCCTTTATTGCATCCGTTGCCAATACAGGTGTGAGACATGGTTGATGTCAAAGTTGTCCTTACTCATCGGTAAAAAGTTTATGGTAAATAATAGGTACCAATTAATCGTAAATTTGATTGGAATGCACAAAAAAATTGACCATGAAAATTGGTTATAGCTCCTGTAAAAGTTTATGGCGCAGACCTCCGCGGCAAGTAGGGAAAGTAGCAGTGGAGAGGGTAAAGGGAAAGTACGGAGGGAAAGAGAAGGAGGGAAAGAGAAGGAGGGAAAGAGAAGGAGGGAAGGAGAGGTGGGGGATACAAACCACTTTGTGAAATAAGCTAGACCGCAAAGCTTCACATACAAGTTGTTAAAATAACCCATCGCCTTTACTGTACTAGAGACCCAATTTTGAGGTATCACGGTGACACGAATCGAAAAGGGACGGCATGAAGTTGTGAGTCATTTCAATTCTCGAAGCGCTTGCGCCGACAGCGGATGGAGGGAGTCCAAACTTAAAGGCCTTCCTTCCACATTGCGAGGACTCAGAAAGTTCGACGGCCCATATCCCAAATCTGTCCACTCCGCAGCGGCAGGAACTTGTGCGAGAGCTATATGAACGATCCTTCCGCTCAAATCGTTTCATTCATCGTCGTTCGTGTCCACCCAAATGCTCTCATTTGCTCCGATCTGCATTAACTTCAACACATTGAGTGCGTTAATACTTAAAAAGAACAAGCACTGTAGCTGATTATTAATGTAGATCATTTTTTACCGGAACAACTTCGCTAGAGCCAAACTATCATAGAAGAAACGATCACAGGCATA
This sequence comes from Ceriagrion tenellum, assembly GCA_963169105.1. Taxonomy (NCBI): domain Eukaryota; kingdom Metazoa; phylum Arthropoda; class Insecta; order Odonata; family Coenagrionidae; genus Ceriagrion; species Ceriagrion tenellum. The sequence continues at coordinate 109,119,557 of OY720639.1, forward strand.
GGATAATGATATAGACGACAGAATCGAAAGATTAAAATTTTTTTTCCTAAGTACAATAAGGAACCAAAACAACTGCGATAGATCAGTTCTATGAAACTTTTACCCTCATTGTGTAGACTAGATTTTGTACTCGTTCTTAATATCTTACCTTCATTATCAATAACACCCTCGCACGCAATTTCCGGCATGATTTAGCTTTCTGCATGATTTGGAACCTTCTACTTCTGTTTGTCGACCGCATTAATAATACCAACCAGAGGTTGAAATTCGTGTATTGCATGGTAGCATGTTCGTCTACGTGGAACTCTCATGGTTTCTAGTTTGACCACGCATTGTTATCCTGACTGCCTGTGGCCTCCACCTAGCGGCCGGGGGAACGTCCGAGGTTCCGACTTGACCTGGAATGAGTGCTGTATGCTTGGTGAGAAATCACCCCGCGCCACACAACGTAGTGGTAGTTTGCAAGACATTTCGATGGTGTAGATTATTTCCGAATATGTGAAAATATCGGAGATTCCGCAAATTGCGATTTATGGGAGCCCCTAGAGACTCGGAAGCTATACGCTAGGCTTAGGTTGCTTGAGAAATTCAGAACTGATATTTTTCAGAGGAACACAGAGAATATTATCATGACTCCTCACTACATCTCTAGGTTTGAAAGATGCGATTAAATAAGTGAGATACACTTCCGAACAGATAGGTCCAAAAACTCGCTCTTTCCGCGCATAATAAGAGACCACAATAAAATCTAAGCTCCACTATATACACTCCTATAATTCATGTCACCATTTAATCTCCCAAAATCTTACATATTTACACGGATTATGACCAAATTCCCACTGCCACACGCCCATGCGGCGGCTCGCAGGGTATTATGTAGATTTCATGTAGTTGAAACACAGCCCTAAGATTCTCATAGGACTCTAAAAGTTCCTTTATCAATTATCAGCATCGAAATACCGCTTGCCAAAATTTACCATGCGTACTACAATCTACATTAGCTAAGTACTATTCTCACCTGCTAAGCTATAAGACAGTAACTGTATCATCGTTGATTCGCAGTTATTGTATGCTAAAGTTTTCACCTTCGAGTCTTCGATTCTTCATCTGGTCTATCTTCGAAGAGATTACAAGCTTTAGTTGATGCTTAGATTGTTAGGGCGGGAAATACGGAATGGAGATAAACCACGAGGGAACAAAAGTAATGACATTTTCAGGGAAAATACTTGTAGTTACTGTCATCTAGCCATTAAAACTGAAATGTATGGAGAATAACTGTATGATGAGGGCGAATGGTGAAGTAATTGAACAAGTGTAAGATTTTGTGTGCTTGGGTAAGATGGGATTGGGTAAGATGTTTGAGAAAGATGGAAGAATAGATGAGGAGATAAAGAGACGTGCGCATGCTGGAAGGAAAGTGGTAGGTAGCATGTGGAGCATATCAAAGAATGAGTGCCTGTCTAAGGAAGCGAAAATCGCCGTGTACAAAAGTGTACTTCTCCCAACCTTTTCGTATGGTAGTAAAACATGGTTATGTCACGATAGACATGAGAGTAGACTAAACGCCGTGGGTATGAGTTATCTGAGGAGTGTTTGCGGCCAAAGTAGGATGGATAGGGTCAGGAATGAGTGGGTAATAAATGAATGTGGGTTAAATGCTCCAGTAATGAACAAATATGATAGGAGTGTGCTTCGTTGGTTTGGCCATGTTGAGAGAATGGATGAGAGTCGAATAACAAAACAGATATGTAAGAGTGAAATGAATGGTGCGAGAGGTAGAGGTAGGCTGAGAAAGTTGTGGTTGAGGAAATTCTTAGGAGGAGGAATATTAGGAGTCTTAAAAACAGGAGGGCGTGTATGAAGCAGAGTATGGGGTAAATGAGGCAAAAGTGGTTTGCAAGGATAGGTCAGTATGGAGGAAGTTATTGAAGCAGAGTTAGGTGTACAAATATGTATTTATGAGTGAAACTTAGTGACTCTGCCAATCCCGGAAGGGAACGGCGTGATTGGTATGTATAAATGCTGGACGTGATATCTGGAAAACCGTTACAGATACGGTTTTTTAAATAGTTTTTAGAAATCCTCAAGGTCAAAAATAATAAAATCAACTCTAACCTCAAAATGTTTAATTGTGTCAGCTACCGTCTTTCGGCATATCAGGGCAGTATTCTACCACCCGTGACATGGCCTGGCTTCCTTTTCCTCAGACAGCTATCCATGCGCAGCTCGTTGAACTCTGCCAACCCACGTTTGTTGTTCGTTGAAAGCAATTCCACACCATTGACTCCATCGGAATCGTCTGCGAGTGCACTCGCTAATGACGGAGACGGCTATCACATCGGAGGGGAGACAAGAGGTTGATTTCGCCAAAGGTATGTGGGAATACAATGAGCGCGCGCCAATTAGCGACCCCAATGTAGCATTACCGCTCTCGAAAACGGCTATCTTTTCAATCGGTTGGCAAAAATGGCGTTCGCAACAAATGTTCTGAAAAAAAATTAACACGGAGATCAATCAGAGCAGAAAGAAAGGCGATAAGAAGGACTCAAGGAAGGAAGACCGTAAATATCTCTAGATTGGATTCTTAACTCGGGAATTCTTCAGTATTCTCAATTGGGACCAAGGACCTTTACCGGTAACGAAAGGAGAATGGTGTCTATTGGTAAGAGAACTACATTCAAACCTACCATAACGGACACCACCTAAAAAATTTTCCTTCAATTACCTCCATTAAGGGGGCTCACTACTTCTCAGATTCTCCTCGACTGGCTTCTCCCCTCCGAGACCTGAGTGGAATGGGAAAGTCATAATCTTCTTGTCGAGGGGGGGGAGTAGTTAGAGGAGGGGGTGACGGCAGAGGAGGTGGGGGCAGTCGGCCATATGCCGTGACTAGATCGCGAAAAAACACGAAACATGCGTTAGCATTTTAAAGTCTGAGGCCTTATAGTGACAAGCATAATAAAGTAGATGACACCAAATTAAATACCAAAGACCATTATGTGATCTTACTACGTGATATGTTTCTTTTAGTGAATAAAAAGGGCAATGAAGAGGTCTGAAAAATGACTGAAAAAGGTCACTGAAAACACTAATTATCATTAATATGTCTAGTGAAGTGAACAATGTATCTCAATGAAAGCTCAGATACATTCTTTCCTAACAAAAATGTGAAAACTTAAACTTCCTACACAAAAAAATAATAGGGTGACAATTAAAATAAAAGTGGTCTGCAGAGGAGATTTTAGCTGAGGTAGTGAGCCCCCTTAACGGACAATCGCGACGATCAATTCTGTGAAATGCCTCCTCTTCTGAACGATAAACCTTAAATAAATACAATTTTCCAGGGGCCAAATTTTCTACTTTTATCTTGATGGTGACGTGCTACAAGCTATTCTATGAATAAATAATATTAAATGATTTCATTCCATATTTTTTGTTGGAATGTATAATTTTTCAATATTGAGACATGAAAGATATATGAAATATATTAACGAATTCATACTTTAATGTACCGGCGTAGTTACTTCATAGGGATGCGTGTCGTAATTTTGGTCCCCTATAGCGGACACTTCTCAATAGCGGACGATTTTTTCCGGACACAAACGTGTCCGCTACGTGACAAAAGGATGCCACCTAGGTTGAAGGGCCAGATATACAAGACTATCATTAGACCAGTGTTACTCTACGGAGCTAAGTTTTGGGCAACTAAGAGTACACAAGAGAGAGTATTACATGCAAGTGAAATGCGCATGCTGAGATGGATGAGTGGGGTTACCAGAGCTGACAGGATTAGGAATGACCACATTAGAGGGAGTTTGCGAATTTCACCTATAACAGAAAAGGTGAAAGAGTGCAGGTTGAGGCGGTATGGCCATGTTGTTAGACGAGACGGTGAATATCTGGGGAAAAGAGTATTGAACCTGAAGGTGGAGGGAAGGAAGAGCAGAGGAAGGCCAAGGAAAACATGGATGGAGTGTGTGAAGAAGGATATGTAGGAGATTGGTGCCAAAGAGGACATGGATTTGAATAGAGCACGATGGAGGTTGAAAATACAAAAAGCTGACCCCAAAGAATTGGGATTAAAGCTAAGAAGAAGAAGAAACGTGTCCGCTACTGGGAGATTTGACTGTATTACGATTGAAAATGCCCAAGATTGACCAGTTTTTCTGCAGTTTAAATGTCTTATAAAATTTATTTAAACCTCAAATTGAAAAATTCTACCAGGAGAGCAACAGCGACTCCTCGATGTGATGTTATGTAACCACGAAAGCGTTGCGATTTTACATGTTGATATGGAGAGGCCATGAAGTTAAAGTAATGTGAGCGAGATAGTTGCCTAAATATAATAGAGACCATATTCGATACATACATTTTAATTTCACCAACTCTGAGACATACGAATTAAATATTGCATTATTAATGGTGCAATAACATAGTTTTACATGACAGAAATTGTAAGTAATCAAAATACCTAAATAAGTCTTTAACTTGACTCATTTTTTTCACGCGGTACGTTTTAAACTCCATCAAAACAGAAGGTTTCTTGAGATCCCGAAGAATTTACTACGGTGAAAATATGATTAATATTAAAAAATAGTTGAGAAAACACACAAACTACACACTGTTGATTTTTTGACGAGATATAATTGTAGGAAATGCCTCATTTTTAATCAAAGGTCTCTCTGGAGTGCATGCACATACCATTTCCCATGTAAAATGGCTGGTATTTTTCGGCAAATATCTCGGAAAGGAATGGGGTAAGGGGTTGAATTTTTTATGCCGATGGAAGGGTGATATATTTTTCTTAAAAATGAGACAAAATTCATTGATTTCTAGGTAAAATGATATTTCCTTAAATATCCTTCAATGTCGGTATTGAATTGATATCAAAAGAAAGCGCTGCTGACTAATGCTCTGGGGCAGGGGTGGCGAACCTTTTGGCGATTGAGTGCCAAATTTTATGAAATAAGAGTATACTCGCTCGACTCGCGTGCCAATCCATCGAGTGAGATAGAGGTATCCCTTAGCGCCCTCCCAGCTCCGCGTGCCACTTAGGGCACGCGTGTCATAGGTTCGCCACCCCCGCTCTAGGGTCTACTTCATATACTCCGCATTAATATACGGAGTTTACGGTGTTTATTCAACTCAACATCGATACGAAGTAAAACTTAAAAGAAGACACGTGTAGACCAATCAAATCAATCGGCGCGTAGTTTACGGAATCTAGGGTGAAATCCCAGTACATTCGATTGGCTGTTTCATGGTAAGTATCGCACGATTGTGTACGTCCTTCCTCGAGTAGCTCTGTTCCGGAGATGACCAATTCTTTTCCTTATGTGACGAAAATGTTTAAAGTTTAAATCCACAGAGTACATCAGGAATATCATGATCTTAATAAAAAATGTACTTTGTTAAATTTCCATTCAATTTTTAATTCAATACTCCGTCCTTAAAGAAGGTTTAATTTAACAAAGTATCTGTTATTATAAATATACATGCCATCTTTACTCAATTACCACAAAGTATCGCCGGATTCGTTAAACTTGATCGCAGAGTGAACTTTGAATTGGAAGTATGTAATGACGTTTCCTCGGTTAAGCGGCAGCAAAATGCCTAATTTCCTTGAATAAAAGTTCCGAACGCTTTCTTGAGAAAGGCTGCAGGTAGTAATATAAAAATTGTAAGATAACAACAGAAAAGCTATGATGAGACATAAAAAGCAATGAGTTGCTATAAAAATGCATTGGTGATTCCTGACGATAACATTAATTAAGCTCCTCCTTGGACGTACAAAATGTTTTACATAGGTACAAAACGATACAAGCCCTCAGTGCATTTGCAGTCGTGTGCCTAAAATCTGTGAATACAGCCGCTGGAGGTAATCATCGAATTACTGTCACATGTTATACGCCCCGAAATATTCAGACGTCATGAGCCGACAATGGAACATATAGAAAAATCAAACAGGGTATACTTCAACCGGCTTAGTGAATTGAGCGTGATAAAATATGTATTGATGCACATATTTAAAACCGTATACTAAGGCTCGTAAATTGATAATGACTTCTATATCGACACATGGTTCCGTTAACCACGGCCATTATAGTCCTTGCATTTAGACAAACACACACTTGGTAGGTGAAAAAAATCACCCCAACGGGATTTGAACCCACAACCTCAGGTTTTGACTCAAAACAGGCGAAAATTTTATCCAACCGCCACCGACGCGATTGACATAGTGATCAAATTAAGCTTAATGGAATCAGTTGGACGGTATTCTTTGATTTTTCATTGATTTAAGTTGTATTTTAGAAGAATCATTTTCGGCAATCGAGTAAAAATATAACTAAGCAAAACGTAAATATAAGAGAACACCCTACCTTTAATTCACCGATGGTATTGTCAATCTAGATGGATTCCACGTGAAAGACTCCTGTTAACTCTCAACAGTCGTCCAGCGCCAGAGGTCCACCGCACCAAGAATATCCACGTGGTCGGCAGATAGGGGGTCAACAATGCACTGACACTTCTAGGAGAACACTTAAAAAAATCTACAGCACTAAGAACTCACACTACACACATGATCACTCAATATGAAACCGTCTGCGAACAATAAACACTTTTGCTGCACTTTAAAAATTCACATAAGTCCATAAACTGGAAGAATATGCAGTTAATGGTCGCCTACGGCCGACTTTGGATGTGTCGCAGGATACCACGTGTTTGACCGCAACAATGGTAATTCGTGTACACAAAAACAGAAATAAAACGGAGATTATCGCCGCCGCCGACTTTAAGAATGACCAAGGGCACTGCGAGTTTGACCAGAGAGCTTCTTGAAGGTACACAGGGTTAAAAAAAAGTGCATAACTTGATGACTACGTATACGAGTGTAAACAACGAATTGAGGCGAGATTATGTCCGGTTTATCGGTCGTCCCACTAACTTTATGCACAAAAGATTGAAAGCAAAATCACACGAAACGATTTTCTCGTAATTTTCGCCGCAAACTGACTTTGAGTACGTCAGAGGCGGATTAGACCAGATCACCCTCGGTTAAAATTCACTCGGATAAAGCGCAACACAAAGCCAAAAACGATTAAAACACGGAGAAAAACAAAAGAACAGAGGTGTGACTATCGTCCGTGGCGAGCTTGTGATGCGTGCGTATCGGAGGACACCGAGGGCTCGACCGTCTGATGGGCGTGCCGGTTGCCCGGCGACTACTCGGGCGGAGCACGGGGAAAAATCACGGGTTTTCTTGGTATTGGGTCGTTGGCAGCACGGCGCCTATGCCACGCCGTCCGCCGGGCGTATACGGCGCGAGCCGGTTGATCCAAACACGAGGCGGCCCGTGCTGAGGTCCTTGTGGGACGTCCGGAGTCGTATTCAAGTTGAGCGCGGCTGCACCTTCAGACACGGCCAACCGTAAACTGAAGTTTGTAGGATGCCTATCTCCCCTTTCCCCCTCCTCCGGCACTCGCACACACACAAACAAAACGGGCGAGGGCATTGGAAAGCCTCAACTCAGGCCTTATACTTGCCCAGACCACTATCTCCTCCCTCCTCCTCACTTTCCCCGCCTGGTTAAACCCCCCCCTCATCCTCCCATACCCCAAGTCCCCCCCTCATCCTACCGACAAACCCGATCCCTCCCCTCCCGCGACCTCCTCCCTCCCCCTTTCACACTCCTCCAACCACCCCTCCCCACATACCCACTCCTCCTCCCACCTCCCAAGACTTCATTTCACTCTCATCCTCTTAACTACTGCGTGTTTCCTTCCTTCAACCTCTGCCTCCCTCGTTCCTCCTTCTATCCTATAGTTACTTTCTCCCCTTCACGACTTCCTTCTCTATCACCAATCCTCCTTCTCCACCTCCCCTGCACGCTGATTCATCTCGAATTGAGCCGTCGATGCTCTGCTCGCATGCATTTGTGTATCGCCCCCATTCCGCCGACACCCCCCGCCCGCTCCCTCTTTTTAACAGTCTGGCAGTGAGGAAAAGTCCATCGGGGGCAAAAAAGCCTCTATAAACCATCACCTGATTTGATGAGCGGGCATTCTTCCGCAGATTGGGAAGCTGGGTCACATGAGGGATTCTTACAGACCGCAACCTACTCTCAATCAATGAATTCATTAGCAAAATAGTCGAAAGCTCCAATTACAGGTGTGGTGGCTAGAGTACTGGCGAACCATACGGGCGGCCAGGGTTCAAATCCCTGCACAGGAGGATGGTTTTTAGAGGAAACCCGATCCCTTCTTGAGTGTCTTGTGGAGGGCACTTCAAGCACAGTACTCCGTCTGTCGGATGAGACGTAAAACCGTGGTCCCCTTGGCGCCTTTCGTTAAGAACAGGCTGATGCCAACGCCGGTTTTCTATCCACCCCTCCTCCCTTACCTATCCCATATGGCGAATATGACCTTAGGAGTCGGTCGCCTCCCCAAATATCCAATCAAATCAAATTACAGGCCGGCGAACGCAGATGACGCACATAGACACATCCGAGACTGCAACTACTTCGCTAATATTAAACAAATATCGCTATTGAATTATTAACTAAATAACTAGGGAAATATTTGCAGACTTTACTTTTTGGAAGTTATCCATTATTGACCAAATAAAAATGACTTTGTTAACTCCACTTGAGGTTTATTAGCACGACCCGGGATTCGACCCGGTTACCTTCAGAAGACGAAGCGACCTTCAGGAGACCTGAAGATGATACGAAGTATCGGTCAATCTCAAGTAGAGTTAACGATGTCATTTTTATTTGGTCCATAACTAAATCACTATTCACTATTATTTTCGCTACGTAGGCTTCCATCTTCTATTTATAGAAATTTACAGTTTTTCGGTAACAAGAAGGAAAGAAAATTGTAGAGACACAAACAGTTTTTAAAAATCTGGTATTAATATTCCTTGTGCGGCATTTTGCATCTATATTTCTTTTTCACTAGACGTGTCTAAACTTATAAAGTTCATGCATATATCTATTGCGAATGCTAGCGTTCAAATTCGTGCCACCGTTTTTAGTTGGTATAAACGATGACTTTTTATTACCCAGTCCCCGTCAAATTAAAAAAAAAACAGTTTACAAAGTTCATAACCAATTAAATAACTAAAAATGGATAGTCCTCATTTCCTTGCAATGGATTAAGTAGTTATCGAGATAACAACGTTGCAAACTGGGTAAATCGATTTTTTTCATGGACAGTACGACCCCTGTGTCCCTACGGCTGCTAATTGATCGCTCGCGAGTCTTTCCCCTGCAACTTTAAGGACTCAATTATTTTTCTCTTCATTATAAGTAACTGAGAACACAAACGAAAGGGAAAAGAGAAAACTTAAACGAGATAGCAAAAATTAAAAAAAGAGATAATATTCAAGAAATTCTAAAAAAATTAATGGCAGACTTAACACCGTTGGAAAGTCAGCATACAAGTCCTGGACGCGGTTTGAACCCGGATCCTAAGGGTTGCCCACCCGGTTATCTTCAGTCCAGTTAGGATATGATTTTCAAAAGATCATGGGATCGCTAGGATTCTCCTAAAAAGAATTTCTATTTTAAGGAAAGATGCCTAAACGTTATTTTGAAAGATTAAATTGAAGTTATATGAGAAATTCAGGATATATGAAAAACACATTAAAGAATAGAGATATTAGAAACACACGAAATTTAGTAATTGATATTTTTAAAAGTTATGAAATGTAGCATACAATCAAATCTTTAATTTTCCGCATTGCTGCTAGTAAAACTAATATTTAAAAAATTAACATTTAAACTAATATTTAAAAATTTTATTATTATATTTTTTAAATTTATATTTATTAAAAAACTAATATTCAAATTAATATTTAAAATAAATAAAACTAATATTTAAAAAAGTGAAAACTTAAAAGATGGCGAGAAATAACTTGTATGTTAGCAATAAATCACCAAACATACATTTCAATAAATTCATTGGAAAGAGCTATATGTCTCTCTCGATTCCAAAGTATCAGAGATCAGTCTCACCGTATCTTTACCTCTACAATTTGTACAGGCATATGTTTTGGTGTTCCATAACCTCTTTCCAAACTACTCCAGTTACTCGAGAACAAATAGCTTTTCATTTTACGGGTGAGTTGAATGAATTGATTGAAGGCGTAGTTGTAATCACTCGTGCAAGATGAGGGGTTGACTGGTTGAGTGAAAATGGATCGATAAAAAGGTAGCTTTAAGCAAGTAAGTCAATCATCTGGAGCCATTGAATGGTATCAATAGTACGATTTCCTTTAGAGGCCTTTGAATTATTGAATATCATGCTTAGAAACTCATTTGATAGGTAGGTGTTCAGTTGCATGGCTGTGTTGAATTTAGACAATGTTCGAATAGAATTACTTAAAAATATACAACACTTATATTTTATCCAATTTTGCTGTTTGAATTGCTCACCTGGAGTATTGATATATCGAGAAAGAATTGAAAAATACAAATTAGGATTTTTTTAAACTCCCGTGATCCCCTCAGGTCTGAGCACTTCCTGAATATCAGCCTGTTTGACTATTCTGCATTGGAACTTATGTAGACTTCTATTAATGAAAATGGCGTGTAAACTGATGAAAAACTGATAGAAGCAATTTGAAGTTTTCTGGTGTTTTGAAGAATTACTGATCGAAGCCGGTTCAGTAGAATTTATTGTCACAAATACGGATGGAGTTCTGTTTCTCCACGATACCGTAATACGCCCAGAAGTTAAAACATTGAATGTGTTATTCAGATTTTTGAGTCTTGCTCTCACCAATGCCGTTCAAGAGTTTTAGAGCAAATATGAAGTAAAATAAGGAATGGAACGACATTGTCACCAGTACTTCAGACTCAGAAGTATATAAACACAATGAAGCTCCGTACATCAAAATATCGTGTTATTGACGTAGAGTTGCAATAATAATTATAATTTATCCCTACTTTGGTGAGAACATGAGATATGAAATGTTGCATTCGTCAGAGACGTTGTTCAAACATATTCTGCTTAGCTAAATTACCGATAAGGCTAGCTAAAAATACATAAAATTTCTCAAAATGCTTGTCAAGTATTGCCCCAGTTTTCGATCGTCATACACATCAATTTTTTCAGAAATTATTCCATTAGCAAGAGGATAACACCAGACTTACATAGCCTGAATGAAATTCACAGTATACAACTGGTCTTTCTCAAATGCGCATATATTCATAAAATGCCGAGTGACGTTTTAGCTGAAAGAGTTTGTATTTTTCGATAGAAATCAGTTATGTTCATTACTAGCGCACAAAGAAGCATTCAGATCTTCGAGGATGATAATTCAAACTGTGGCGTTCCCTTTAATTTCTGCTCCGTTCCTCCGGGCTGAGGAGCTACTAATAACCCGTGCCTATCTTGAGTCTGTTTCGCATGGGTTTCCCGAGTGTTAAAATGGCTTCTTCTTATCATCACTCATCTCAGCTCTATTTCTTTCTTCGACGACCTTATGCTTGTTTTTACATAACCACAACTCCGTATCCTCCCCATCACAGCATAAATAAGACATCAAATATAGCGTTGCTCATTTATATCTGCCTTTAGAACGTTTACGCTAAATATTATGGGGCATATTCCCTTAAAAATAATCGACGATATAACTTCTTCTCTTCAAACCTTGCCTCAACATGATGATGAGATACTCTCTGTATTATGTGATACACAATTTGTTATTCTCGTTGCTTCTTACAATTGTGTAAATTTTTCAGAAAAAACCTTTAAACGTAGACCGAGACTACTCATTTGGATGACTACTACGAGCGTTAATTCGAAGTCAATTGTTTACCCATAGCTTTATTCGCGATTGATCAGGCAAAACACGGGAATAAAATCAATGGTTGGCGAATTCACTTTGTGGAAATTACGATTCATGTTAAGAATGAAACCACTTTGTTTTTTTCCACCAATATATTTAAACCACAAATCAACCGGTTTCGGCCTTTTCAGGCCATTATCAAGATTACACAATCTGTAATCTTGATAATGGCCTGAAAAGGCCGAAACCGGTTGATTTGTGGTTTGAATATTGAAAACTTATGCTCGTGGTAAATTTAAATTGGATCATAATCTTGTACAACTACGAATATATGTCATTTTGTTCGCAGAAAAATTACCATGTGATGAAGACATTATTCTCAAGGGCAAAAAAACAGAAGAAATCTTATCTCACTTCAGATATAATTCCACGATGCAAACGCTTTCTGTAATATCGATTGATCTAATAATCCTGTGTTCCTCAGGGAAGCGTGATCGGCCCTATTTTATTCATTACTATATTAATGACCTAATTTCTCGAGTTAGCAATCAATGAAGATTGTTTACAGACGATACAGTCATCTACCGTGAAATAAGTGAAGACTCGGACTTTGAAGATCTGTCATCAGATCTTAGCAACGTTCATTCGTGGTTCCAGGAATAGCATTAAATATCAGTGAATGCACCACAGTTCACTTCCTGCACGAGTCATCACACAAATGCCATACCTACACTGTGGGTGGAGTAAATATAAAATATTCAGATACAGTAAAATATCTTGGAATAACCATAACTTCTTATATATCATGGAGAACATACATACAAATCATATGCGGCACAGCATTGGAGTAAATATAAAATCTTCAGATACAGTAAAATATTTTGGAATTACCATAACTTCTGATATATCATGGGGAATAAACATACAAATCATATGCGGCACGGAATTAAAGAAACTAGGCTTTGTTAAGCGTATAATAGGAAGGTAATCGGATGAAAAAGTGAAAGAGAGATGATACATCGCTCTGGTTAGGAGCCCCTAGAGACTCGGAGGCTGCACACTAGGCTTAGGTTGCTTGAGAAATTCAGAACTGATGTTTTTCAGAGCGACACACAAGGAATATTATCATGACTCCTCACTGCATCTCTAGGTCTTACAGAAGCGATAAAATAAGAGAGATACACTGCCGAACACATAGGTACAAAAATTGTTCTTTCCGCGCTCAATAAGCGGTCACAATAAAAATCGAGCCCCACTAAATACACTCCTATAATACATGTCACCATTTCACCTCCCAAAAACTTACTAAAAATAGTATATCGCTAACGTAAACAATTTCCTTTGCATATGTAATGAGAAAAATGTAAAGAATATAAAGTAATGACTAATAGGGGAAAATGTGGATTATTTTTGAAGGAATGGGGATGAATTATTAATATAACTCAATACAATGCGTAAGTATTTTTATGAGGCTAATAAGAGATTAAGATAAAATCAGAAAAATAGAACTGGTGTGAGAGGGCCAAGCAATAGTATCTTGGAGAGGGATGAAGTGTTCCAGGGAATTAGATTGTTAAAAGCCAGTACTCACAATTTGTTAATGATATACCATATCAGAATTGTTCACAAAGTCCACTTTGATTTCTTCAATAGATAAGGAAAGTATTTGAATTAAAAACAACGGAATGAGTCGGTTTTTAAATGTTTTGAAATACATAAGGGTTTTTGTCGTTATTTTGAAAATGTGTTAATTGCTCTATTATACTAACCCTTAAGTTCTACGAGTTAGTTACTTAGAGGTCCCAGCATTGTGCTCTGTTAAGCCCAAGAATTTATATCAGATGAGAGCAAAAATTCATTGCGTAAGTTAATATAGATCATTCCGCCATCTACCAACACAAATGGATGCATTTCGGTGACGATTAAGACAGTGAAGTTGGAAATTTTGGCTATTTCACCAGGGTGGAAAATGTCGTTCGCTTAGTTCCTCTCCAACTGATTGTAGGATTGTGATAAAATATGACGGTATCACTAGCTAACGTTTTGGCAGTCATTATTATCTAGCATGAGTTCGTTGGCAATAATTCTAGGCCATAGGATTCTCATGTAGGAAATTATAGGCAATGAGGACCCCAGAAGTCAAGGGGTCTAAGTAACAAAATCGTTGTTTTGAGAAAACTTAAGTAAAAGTTGAAAATGTTTGGTACAACCCACTAAGTAGTTAAGAGGCATTACCCTAGATAGCAGCACCTGTCAATAAAATCACTTGGATCCCTTTACCACCTAAAAGATTTATATTTTCACATCCCATTCCTGTGCCTAACTTATTTTTTGTTAATGTCGCTGAGACCCCTTGACTTCTGGGGTCCACAAATATATTGGAGGCAATTTAATTATTGTAAGGATTTCGGTACTATCTCTGTCAGTTTTTAATGTTTTCAAATAGATCAGTAGTGCATGCCTGTTATTCATGCATAATATTTTTTTAAATATTTAATCCTACGACAAGGAGAATGTTTATGAAATGAGCTCAAATTAATAGGAACTGCTCATATCCGTAAAAAAATTCATAACATTAGGTTTTACGGAACAGTTATATTGTGAGCATGCTCTGTTTTATAAAGCTAGAAAAACTTTAAAGCGAGTGTTGTCTAATTTTTGCGTTTTACCTTGCCTTTTTGGTAGAAATGGTATTAATTCATCTACTTACTTACTATAAGATTCATTCCCATTCAAATTCTTGCTAAGTATAACTGCCAAAGTGAATTTAAGATGGCATTAAAATGACATAAGTTTTGTTTATCATATCTTTGCAGCCAGCGTTCTTAAAAATTTTCAAAGTATTTCTCGTACAGTGGCGGAAAAAATTAACGCAAAACTCATTGGCGTCTGAATGCGGCATACACGGGAACTAATTGAAATCGCTTTTCCTTCGACAACTTGACAACATTGAGACAGCATATGGAAACCGGGAATATTCAAACTCTCTATGAATTGATATCGATTTTACTCATCATGTAAATAGTCATACTAATAAAGTTTACGTTCGCGAGATCGTCTGGGAGTTATAAACGTGTTTGTGCTTGCTTTGACCCGCACCCAGTCGAGGTTCTGAATTCGTAGTTGATTATATAGAGATGCTTACCATATTTTTTTAGAGCTTTGGACCGTTTAAACAAATTTCTTGGTTGAAACTTAAGAAACAATAAGATGAAAGCATTATTTGTTGGGACATAAAAATTTTCAATCCTCCAGATCAAATTCTCTAATAATAAAATGTATTTCCGCGTGTAGGGAATAGCTGTGGATGAACATCGTTTTAATAGGCCTCAAACTACTTCCGAGAAATATGATGCATTACAATTAACATTTTGTCGTAATATCCTGTGAATTTCAAGTTAAAGTATGGGAAATCTGGTAGAATAGAATGGTTTCCATGAGGAGAAAATTTTTCTTTACAAGCATTTCCAATACCTTAAAACCCTACGTAAGTTTCCGCCCTTGTGCATTCAGGTCATCCCAAACACTTAAATTTCTTAATTCCTCCGAACGTAATATTATTTACTTTCTGAGAACTACTTTTAAAAATCCAGAGCATTTTATTTGGTCCAGTTTTTAAAGGAAACATTAAAATTCCCATTTTTCGTTGTATAGTAAGAACCACTGGACGCTGCTTTCTCTTGATGGATGAAATAGCCTAGAGGGAGAGCGTTCGTCTGCGGCCAAGAATGCCTCGGGTTCAAATCCTGGCGTGGCTTCTTTTAGTGCCTTTATAATTAATCTACGCGAAGTGACTTTATTGCAGCCGAAACTTCACAGGAATCCGCGGAAGGCCCAGGGAATGGATATTGACCTCAACCATGAGTGTGTGATTTTACGCATATTCGGGCTTTGTAAAAGAATCAGAGCGGTCTCCTTGGTCGTCGAATGAGATGTTTACTTCCCATTCTCGGGTACTCGACCCCATTTGATTTCTACGTCCTGCCTGTTGTATGGTGCTCATATCCACTCATTTGCCAGTTTACCACTCAATGAAAAGCTATTCATGAAGGAGGGAACAGACCGGATCTCTGATTGTGTCAGTTACTCGATTTAGTGATCTTACCTGATGCTACATTCGCCTTTAAATTACTTTGATATGATTTAGTAAAGAGGGCAATTATTTTTATTAGGAATTAGAGTTTGGTTCTATCTGCCGAACTTGTAAATACCGATTACTTATCTGAGTGAGAGACCAAACAAGTGTGGAATTCTCTTTAAAATACCTTTAAAACTGTTTTTGAAGCTTTCCCAGCATTGTTTTCTAGGTTTGCTATGAACAATATATTAGCCGTGTAGTTCAACAGTTCAACTTATAGGATGGAGGATAATACTTAGAGGATAAGTTAAATTAGTGAATCACTTAAATACCTTTTGACATATTCGCAGTGAAAAATGTTTGGCTAAACTTATGCAGTTAAATTTTATGAGGAGCACTTTTATACCCACGCGTAAGTAATACTCCGACAAAAATGCATCGCTTATTTCCCCCTATGAAAGAGATAAAATACTAAAAATAATCTTTTTCCATGTAGACTAAGCAGTAATTAGATATTTTCCCTATGATCATTTGTATACTCCTCATAAATCCGCAGAGTAGTCAATGGAGTACAAATTAGGAATGTGCACCATCAAAGATTATACGATTGCTACGTTCCTAAAGAGTCTATTTCTCTTCAAATGTATCGTAATATTACTGCTTCAATGGAAGTTAAAGTTGTGAGTGCCGCCACATGACGATATCAAAAGACTTTTTACAGGGTCATAAATTTCATCTCTTAGTAGTAATGTATTTTAACGGATGTTGAAAAGGACACTATAATGCAACGAGTGGAAAAGGGTAAAATATATGCGTAATTCTCTAAATTTGAGTTATGTGTGCACATGATCACAGCAATTGATCATCAAGAAATATGCTGGTATTTACATAAAGAATGTGGATGTTTATTAGCCTTATAATCAATCCATCCCCCTCCATTCTCGATTTCCTGACCAAGTCTTTGTGACATGGAGTTGTCCACATTTTGGTCTCCTCTTACTGGCTTCATTTCCCATTCTTCCTCCACGATTTTCCTCATTGCATCTTAATTCTGGGTTGTTTCGTTTGAGGGGGTCGAAAAACGTTTTTTTCTCGCATTGTCCTCATAATGAACGCTGCGCTCCGTGCAGCCCGCTCCATCTATGTTACATGATTTGTTTTGAACCATCTCCTAAAATTTTGACATTTGTGAACTCGCAAGTATTCCTAGTTGCGGACGAAAAATGAATATTGATAAACATTTGAATAAACATAGTTCTTATTATAGCGGACAAAAATTTAATGATTTTGGTTTGATAGTAGTGAGAAATAGGTTTTTTTACTTTTAAACACCAAATAAAAGTTCAGTGGGTGAAAGTCGAAGGCGCAACACCTCTTCGGGTAATTTTTCGACGGATGTTTTTGCCTTTTACAAACCTACTATCCGATTCCTCCACCTGGGAGAAAAATGAGGTATACTTAAGGGCTAATAAGATCTTTTTTCCCCTAAGAATTTAGGGAGAGGCCGCTAAAACTTTGAACAATATCTCTGCTTGCGCTGTCCGCTCTGCTTGTTCGTCTATCGACGCTCGTCTCCATGAAGCAGTCATCAGTAAACCTTAGCCAAGTTCCGGGTGGTGATGGACGGGGTGGTTTGTTGTTGTGAATAAGGCACAGGTTTCAAATTCTCGCTGCACCAGATAGAAAAGGCTCGTCGCGGTTCGAAAACATCGGAATCACCCGTCAAATATTGTAAAGGGCGTAAGAGAAGTCAAATACCACTTCTTTCCTGAGAGTTAAACGCCTGACGTCCGAAACATTATCTATGGCAGAAAAGGTATCGCCCGCAACACAAGGGGAAAGTAAACTCTTATTAAAGGCATACTATTTCCCAAATCAATATAATGCGGCCTTCATACAATCCAATTTTGAATGGATTAGTATTGGTGGAGCTTTGTATCGACACAGGGGAACCTCCAGGGATCTTCAAAAGTCCTCCAAGATTTGCTTTAACTCAGACTTATGGTAGCTGGCCTCCAAACCCATGCATGATGGGAACTAATGGCGTTTGATTGGAATGGTCTGATGAGGTGAAATCTGAGAACTACTTCTTTCTGTTTGTATTCCCGGGGGAGTAGTATGCTTTTTCCTATCCTTTAGTTATTTTAAACGTTCGTATACAATACCACCACTCATTTCAAAAGTAACTTAGTTCATAGTAACGCATACGGACGCAAAATAAATCACCGCAAGGATACGGAATATCATCTTAAATTCACCTTGACATAAGAAAGTTTAGTAGTTGGTACTGGGTTGCAAACCTGAATCGCAGTCATTGTTCTTCATGATAATATTGTTCGAGTACGCTCATGATTTCGAAAACGCGATCGTCATCAAGAAAGACCCAGTGCTACATAGCAGTGGAGTGCGCTCCAAGGACCTTGACCATTGCCCTACTAATGCGGCTTGCCTTTTGGATGACGATAACGACCATAAAAAGAAAAAAACCGTGACCCCACCCCTGGTCGAGACATTGTTGAGTTTTTCATTCAATTTCTGGTCAAGTAAATTGATTTTTATTAGGAAAATTTTATATCTTTTGTATTTAAAAAATTCATATTATCAGCCAGTCATTGCAGCTACACATTACACTCATTCATATCGCCAATATGAGAAAACGTATATAAAAACTCATTTGTGTTCATTAAAAATCGAACACGGACCACTCTTTAGCTAGCCAAATACATCTGACAGCTACAACATTAACCGTTACCTATTAATTTATTTCATTAATGACATTTTACTCCAAACTGAAGTCTTTTAAAAGGCTTTTCTGTTAATTTTAAATGTGCGGCGAATTTATAGCTAAGCATATAAGATATTATGCAGTCAGACGTAATAGAGTTGTTTATCCATAACTGAACCTAATTTCGGTAAACTTTTCGGAATGTTTATTCGTATATCCTGCAGTTACTAGATAAAGCTTAACAGAGGACAGCTCGTCACCAAGCTTCCTGTGATAAAATGAAAGAAATATCGGGAAAATATGCCTAGATTATTCGGTATCGATGCGAGCACATTTGTTTTTATTTCTTGAAATTATATATATTTACGTATGTTTTCATAGTTTAATCCCATTCTGACGAACTAAAAACGGATTTATATTGGGTCAAGAACGATTCATTAATAAACATCCGTTTTGAATTTAATAAATATCTGTCTAAGGAACTTCGTCAATCTACAAATGGAAAATCGTGAAAAATTTCATCACGTAGACTATACTTATTTTAATTAAATCTTTTTTGTATCGACATTTGGTGCGGATAAATTTCGATTTATATCATTTCGGTGAAAAAGACACAGTACACGTCATTCATTAAGATTCTCGGAAAGTCGACCTTGGTGGGATAAGATGAAGATTTCAACATATACACCGAATTGGGTGGGATAGTGAATATTTTTTTATGACCAGTCTTTCTGTATAAATGATATCATTCGACGTAAGAACCATGCTGATATAAACACAGCGATACACCGCGACTGAATGTGCGAATAAAATGAGAAGAAAGCTCGAAAATGAGGCGATTGATGACTAAGTTTTACGCTCCAGCAAATGTGAGTTCCATTGCGGATTTCAAATATTTGCGGTAGACGATGTTTTCCTCAGTGTTGCCAGTCTTTGGAGTGTGTACTGCTCCTAGAAGTTCCCAAAAACGCCGCATTCTGGCGCGCGAAAAATTTTGCGTTAATTTCTTCCGCCACTGTACATTTACATACGAGGAATACCCGAGTTAATATAATTTTTCAACTATTTTCTATATGTTGAGAATTATTATCCGGATCTGGTAAACATTCTATGAAGGATTCTATGATTATCGATCACTCACCCAGAAATCTCTCGGGGATGCCTATATTACCTGACCTCCAATGCGCCTCTGCGGAATTAAAAGAGAAAAATGGATATTCTTGTCCCACAGGGGTTTTAGCTCTTATCCGCTTAAAACTGCTAGGTACTGATATTCAAACTCGTAAATGTACGCCTATAGCAGAGCTTAACCCCTCCCACAGCTCCCCGCAACTCAGCTTCCCATTCAGCTGAAGCGCCTCCTGAGGGTATAATTTCAAATTAAAGTGGGAGGACAGGAAACGGAGTATGGGGTAGGATTTTCCCTTCGGGAACGCCGATGGACCGCAACACGACCATTCATTGTTTTTTTTAATCCAGGATACTATGCGTTTACCTTCACTCAAATCGTAATCAGCCAATTTAACTCCTTTCATTCATGAAAACGTTAAATTGGGCCTCAACAAACTTAAGCTTTTGCGAGAGTTAGATCAATTCTCAGCCACCGCGCCCCTTTCGATAACTTTTAACGTGAAAATGATTCGGGCTTCTCACCGCGTCAAACTCTCCATCTCGGCTCGCGTCGGTCTCCATCTCGATGAACGAAACGTCGGCCGAGATAGAGAGTTTGACCCGGTTGGAAGCCCGAATAATCTTCAACGACTGCATACACCGGGAAAGCCTTAGATCTTTCTTCACCCACCTTTACGGGGAGGAAATTCACCGCAGAATTCATGCCCTGATGATGATGGACGACTCGTTCATCGAAACGTCGGCCGAGATGGAGAGTTTGACCCGTTGGGAAGCCCGAATAATCTTCAACGACTGCATACACCGGGAAAGCCTTAGATCTTTCTTCACCCACCTTTACGGGGAGGAAATTCACCGCAGAATTCATGCCCTGATGATGATGGACGACTCGTTCATCGAAACGTCGGCCGAGATGGAGAGTTTGACCCGTTGGGAAGCCCGAATAATCTTCAACGACTACATACACCGGGAAAGCCTTAGATCTTTCTTCACCCACCTTTACGGGGAGGAAATTCACCGCAGCATTCATGCCCTGATGATGATGGACGACTCGTTCATCGAAACGTCGGCCGAGATGGAGAGTTTGACCCGTTGGGAAGCCCGAATAATCTTTAACGACTACATATGCCGGGAAATCCTTAGATCTTAACTTCAAATTAATTGGTTTGCAAGGCGAATGCCTACTGTTGGCTGTCAGGTGGCAACTTTGTTGCAACCACCTTGCTAGAGAATTCCTCAAAAACAATTCTGTAGAATTTAATTTTTATTTTTTATTTTATCTTCACTACCCCGAATACAGCACGATGTGCCAATTTACGTCGGGTGAATAACAGTAACAACGGACGAGACATACACACCCATGTCCTGGGCAGATAATATTTTACCCAGGCGGGTCCCGCCTGGGTAGGAACCTGCGACCCTAGGATTAGCAGGCGAGGACTTTACCCCGCCGCCACCGGGGCCGACAGAATATAAGGAATTCAAGGGACATTGCAGTGCTTTTCGTTGGACCAGTTCCTTTCCACAGGGATTTTTAAAGAAGCATGATTACCAGGCTCACGTTCCGTCTAAGTAGTTTCGGTATGATATGAAGAGCCTTCCACGTGAATCTACGTGAACTTGGCATTCCGAGCAAGCTCTCAGCCTTCCGGGGGAACTTAAGAAAAGCAGTGAATATAGTCATTTTCTAATGTCATAGCAGGATTCACTTGGATTAACTTAAAAATGACTGTTTTAACAATAAGTAAACGGAAACAAAAGCTAAAAATTTAATAAATTTCAACAGAACTTAATAAATGATTTCTGAAGAATTAATTATTAGCTTCTACTGACTGAAATATGGCATTTTTGCTGAATGTACTAAGAAAACGTGCTCAAAAGTTCTCAATGCCAAAAATTCCATGGTATTCAGTTAAAATATTTTTGAAAGGAAAGGGAAGTTCTTGCAGGGCACACATTTAATTATAGTGTGGAAATAAAAAGAGATATACAAATAAGACATTTGCTGTTCGAAAGAAGACGGTTGAAAGAGTAAAATTAACGGCCATCCTGAAATTGATGGCATCGTGAAAAAGAATATGACCAGCAGATA
This sequence comes from Ceriagrion tenellum, assembly GCA_963169105.1. NCBI lineage: Eukaryota > Metazoa > Arthropoda > Insecta > Odonata > Coenagrionidae > Ceriagrion > Ceriagrion tenellum. Next base: position 109,141,376 of record OY720639.1, read on the forward strand.
TGGGCATAGGGCCTTGTGTCGCCGATTGCGTAGCGTAGTTTCGGTAGCCTACCTCGAATGACGCATAATCGTCGTCTCACAGTACCTACGTTGTTTGAGCTGTAATACTTATGTTTTCATGAATAATTTTTATTTTTCAAGACAAATCCTCCAATTTTTAACGACATTAGACAATTCTATTTGGTTATAAAATTACATTGTCAGGATTGGTATAAAATGACGTTTAATTCTTTTTTAAAAATGACAGCTATTCACCGAGCAGGATAAAATTGATGCGCTTGGATAAAAATGAGATATTTTAAGACTCTTTTTATATGATTCCTGATAAGAAAATTCAAGTAAAATACTTTGATCAAAATAAACGTGAAAGAATGTTTCATATCCGGTACTGACTAATTTTGTAATTAACAGACGACTCTTGAAAGAGAAGTTGAAAAAAACATTTCCTCTACTTATCTCGGGCCTCTATTGAGAGAGCGGTCGAATTATTAACTTTTCTCGTAGACGACAGTTGCTTTTAAAAAAATGCTTTTTCCCCGAAATAGATGGCATTGGTTGCATTTCGAAACGTGCGTAGAAATTAATATAGAGGTGTATGATATGAAGTTCGGCTAAAATAAGCATTCATCAAGGAAGGATATCATTCCTTTTTGCGGTGATATTTGATTTCCCTGCCTCAAGCGAAGAACTAGATTATAGCAGTTCCTTTTTTTCACCTGAAATGAAACGTAGACGAGTTTAGATAACTTTAAGTTTGGTAATTTCATCTTCCGAACTTTTATGCGGTTAGATTACTTTGTATTTCATTTTGTAATCAGTCCTCTTTATTTAAGTAATCTTAGAGAGTGCCGTAATAATACCGTCTCAGGCCAATTTTTGATGTCGAAAAATTATGATATAAAAAGCGAGAATACGGATTCATAGAAATCAATGTCTCTCTTACATGAAAAATTACTATTACAAAACTTCATCAATGCATAGATAACTAGCTACAAAATCTAAAAATCAAGAAAACTCGAAGCCGTATGTATTTTCGGAAAAACACGCTAGAAGTTAACATTATCAAAATTACTGCGCAAAGTTGAAGAGTTTTCAACTTTTAAAGTGGCAGTTTAGTGCGCCGTTGATTTTTACTTAAAGCCAGCTGTACGTGGCCACGCGTTGCTGTGGCTCAGTCTGGTCAAATGGAAAAGAAAGAAAAGAGAAAGCGCACGTTTCTAATATGTTTAATTTCACAATGCTTGTGGGAATAGAATATTTTTGTTGCTCCATTGACTGCGCAGATACAGAGATTGTCTGGTGTGCCGACTCTATAACATGCTACATATTGTCCGTGTAAGAAGCTATGCGTGTCTTGACATAAACTGCACAGTTCTAAAGATTGGCCCTGAGCTTTGTTGATGGTGATTGCAAACGCCATTCGAATTGGGAATTGCATTCTCTTAAATTGAAATTGCATATCCGTTGGAATCGTAGGAATGAGAGGAATGAGGAAATTTTCACATTTGAATGGTCTTGTCAAGAGTTTTGCTTCATCGACGTTGCTCATTAATTTTTTACTGTAAGCTGCGTTCCGTTGTAAAGCCTTGGCTGGTTGATATTTCGCAACATGATAATTGGCACGCCGATTTTCAATTGCAGTCCGTGCGGTGGTATCTCTGGCAGATCAAGTGAAGTCAAAAATTGTGTTGGATTATTAACCGCTTTATCTGCTTCCACAACAGTGTCGACGGACTTGAATGTGACTGCCTCGCTTTGAATGTTAGACTGAATAATATTGTCAAGTTAATAGACACCTTTTTTATTGGCCACAAGAATAGCTCGTTCACTCAGCCAATCGTGATTCTTACAATTGGTTTGAATACTGGAAAATACTTTTTCAACCAATTCTGCTTGTCACGTCACTAAATTGCAGAAGTTATGAGGCAGTGAACTTCGTCCTGAGGTCAGATCAACCGGCACCTTTCCGTCCCCAATTTCCAGCAATCGATGTGAGAATATCTCAGCTGATCGATCGTTTTGCAGATGAACACGAGTATTTGTAGATAATTTTAACGTCTTTAAGTGTCGCCACAAAGTAGAGTATTTCAGGCAAGCATCAATTTCGTCCGCTGGCGTCGATCGGGGAATTACAGGTAATGGTTGCCTGAAATCTCCTGCAAGGAATATTAATGCGTTCCCAAATGGTCTGATGTTTCCACGCACATCTTGTAATGATCGATCAAGAGGCTCAAGCAATATTTTGTTCGCCATTGTGGAATCATCCCAAGCAATAAGTTTGCGTTTCTGCAATACTTCTTCCGTGCTTTGGAAATGCTACACGTGGGAGTTTCAATGAATTGCATGTTAGATACCAATTTCAAAGCGGAATGAGCAGTTCTTCCACCTGGTAGCAATGTCGCAGTTATTCATGCCAATCTTTTGAATTCAGCATAGCAATTTCGCAGGTCATGAGGTTATGAAATAATAAATGGCCAGTAAGTGCATGGGGTCATGAAGTATATAACCGTTCTGTTTCAATTCATACAAATTATATCCTTATCTTATGAGGGCATTTAACTTGTTGTGTTTATTAATAATTTGTCCTCCCTTGTGCTCCATGAAGTGGCAATGCATAAATTAGGTATATAAAAACACGTGCGTATTCGAATGTAACGTTGTATCAAAATTTCAAACCAATCGGTGAAGAACTTTCGGAGATTTTGAACAAACGAACAGTTACATTTTTATTTATATAAACGAGCAATTATGCAGTGACAAAATACTTATTTTTTTAGGATAAAATAAGGGCAAATCAAATTCAAATTTATGCAAAACTAAAATTGTCATACTCCAGTAACTAGACAAGGGATTCAAAATTTTCAAAGCAACTGGGCATGGCCAACAATTAATTCAAACGGAATATACTCGGCAAATTTGTTCAAAACCCATAAGGACTTGGACGATTCATTTTTGGAATGATTTGTGAAAGTAATCTTATCACACCTTCATTTCCGCGAGTTTGAGGGAGATAAAAAGGAAGGCGTGTGAAAGCTTGAAGGAAAGTCGAAGGTGATTAGTGAAGGAGTACATACAGGATGGTATGGCGGTCGCCTATGTAAGTGAAAATCACCTTATACAATGATTTTCTACTTACGACTCACTTCTATGGCAGGAAAAACTGAGTGGTTCAGAAGAAGCATACATGTTGGCTCAATACAGTGGCCTTAGGGTTCATAATAAGTATCTGCGGTTTAAATAAAATACATATTAAAATATTCAAACATAGGAGGTGAACTTTTAATGAAGTAGCCATGAGAAAAACTCTGCCTGGACGGGAATCGAACCAAGAACCTTTGATTTGCCAGACCAATGCTTAGACCACTCCGCTATCCAGGCTTCCTTATTGTCATTGCAATTTTGGTGGATACAATGGAACTAGATCTTAGGCCCTTGCGGTCCATCAAAGATGGCAACGCAAGGGAGAAGAGGGCTTCAAAGAAGCCACACTACCAAGCGACAGATTCCTTCACCAGCACGTATTTCAGTATTCTCATTTGAAAATAATTTTGTTGATAATCATTTGTGGTTATCGGAAAATTCGTGAGAAATCATGATGAGATCTAGTTCCCTTGTATTCACCAAAATTGTCACGTACGGATAGCGTAGTGATATGCGCATTGGTCCGGCAAACCAAAGGTCCGTGGTTCGATTCCCGGTCCAGGGCGAATTTTTCTCCTGTCAATTTCATCAAAAAGAGAAATATGGTCAGCAATGAGCGGGTCTTGAAAGAATGTGGGATAGATGTTCCAGTGTTGGGCAAATGAGAGAGGAGCGTCATTCTTTGTCTTGACCCTGTTGAGAGGATGAATGAGAGTCGAATAGAGATATACATACTCAAAAACATAATACAAAATAGTGGATACAAAGGTTTCCGCAGCGTTTAGAATGATGTGAGTCAGCTTTCGGGTTTCCCTCCGCATTTGCTATTTTAAGACGACGTCTTCTTCTGCTGCTGGCATCTTCTGGTCTTCAAGGATGGTAGGACGGCTGGAGAAATTGTTGTCTTAATAAGACCAAACGCGGAGGGACACCCGAAAGCTGACACCCATCATCATACGAAATAATCGGTATGAAACGAGCCACCGGATTAAGTATGTGTTTTTTGTTGTTTTTTAATGTTTCCCCGCATGCGCTTCCCACAGGGTAAGCCCTGAGTAAGGGTTAAAAATAATTAATTCACTGACTCTACATTTGATCGTTCGGTTTGATTGATTGTGTGCGTTCCGTTGGGCGAGTTGCACTTCATTCAAAAGTTCATAACAACGCACTTTTCGAGATTGGATTCCGACTGTCAAGTATTGCACTCTTTGTTTCCTACATCTACATAATACCCAGCGAGCCGCCGCATGGGCGTATGGCAGGGCGTGTTAGGTCACCAGCCGTGTAAAGATGTAAGTTTTTAGGAGATGAAATGGTGACATGTATTATTGGAGTGTATTTAGTGGAGCACAATTTTTAATGTGGTCACTTATTGTGCGCGGAAAGAACGAGTTTTTGTACCTATCTGTTCGGCAGTGTATCTCTCTTATTTTATCGCATCTGTCAGACCTAGAGATGTAGTGAGGTGTCATGGTCATATACTCTGTGTCGCTCTGAAACACACCGGTTCTGAATCCCTCAAGCAACCTAAGTCTAGCGTGTAGCCTCCGAGTCTCTGGGGGCTCCCACCTTAAATCCTCTAAAAGTTGTGAGACACGATATGTACGCTCGTAGCAGTTTTTAACGAAACGTGCTGCTTTCCTTTGTATTTTATTTATTTTTGGGTAAAATCTTTATGACCAGGGTCCCAAATGCTCGCGGCGTATTCGAGGTGTGGTCTAGCAAGAGCGAGTTTTAAGTATCTAGGTCCTTTTTTTCGACGCAATTTTGTCAGAATCGGTGTTAATATTTCCGCTCAACACTTCGTCATCCGCGAAAAGAAAAATTTTGCCCGTAACAACGATGGTCATATCATTGCACGTTGTTGATAGTTTCATTCATATTTTAGTGCATGTTGGTGATAGCTCACCCCCTGGCAAACACTACTGAGGTGGCTTTCAGGGTAATATGTAGGTGTAGATGTATTAATGTAGTGTCAAATTGGCTAAAACACACATCATAGGCAAAACAACCAAAATGGACGAACAAAAATCACTCCTACCACCTTTTCATCTGTTCTATCCAGTCCGTTCTCCGGGACCGGCCCGTGCCAGCCGACTGTTAAGACTTTGATTACGTTTACTTTGTACCCCACAACCTCCGCCATACTCTCGCCTTCCCCTCCGGTCGTGTTTTCAGACCTCCCATTCGATCCCCCCCTCCCTTCCTTCCTAACCCCCCACTCTTCCCCCCCCCTCTTCCCCTCCGCAGCCAGCCGGTTGTCCTTGGGGATTGTTTATTTTTTCATCCACATCCTCTCTCTCCTCGTCTTTCGCTGTCTTTTTTTTCTCCTCCAGGGCTCGTCGGTGTGTTTAGGAAGAGGCGCCCTCCCCCCCTTCGGGCCCTCGTGCGGCATTTTTTTTCAAACATGGGCGTTGTTTAGAGGGTGGGGGGGGGGAGGTCGCACGCTTGTCCCCTCCTCCTTCCCGCAGGGGTTTCCTCGGCCGCGAGGTGACAGCAGTGACGCGCCGTGTGTGATATCATCGCTAACAGACCGTTTACCAAGGCGGAGCCCGCGTTTCAGTACAGCGGCGGTCATATTTACGTAGCAGTCTCGTAGTACAGTAGCAGCGAAACTTGGTGGCAGTAGCCATTCCGAAATGCGAAGACAAGTAGGGGAAGGCTCGAGAGAAATGGGTCAGTTGTGTAGTGTAGGGGAGGGAATGGCACTTGGCAGGCAACATTTTCAGCGTTATCGCGGTTAACTTTAAGGGGCAATGTTCAAATTTGGAGCATTTGTCCATGCATCCGCACAGCCACGTACTTGCGCGGGAGAAAGCGCTTAGTGAAAAACACGCCTTTGCTCTCGTGCATTTCCTCATGTACGCCCTTCCACTCTTAAGACTCCCCTGCTAAAAAATTCCTTAGAAGCTGTTCTGTAGAACGTAAGGAATTCTACAGAAATTGACTCTTTTTCTTCAGAACTAGTTCCTTTTCTAATGATCTGTTCAGAACGTGAGAGCCTTACTAATAAATCTACAGAACATACGTTCTGTAGAATTATTTTCTGCAGAGCAAGATAACTCCTTACAAGCTGTTCTGTGGAACATCAGCAACTCTACGGGAATATGTGAGGTTTCCGTTGACCAAGTTCCTTTTCTAAGGACCTATATGGAGAGTCGTAGGGTATTCTGCAGAATATCCTAAGGTATTCTGCAGAACGTCGTCGAGAATTCCGTAAAATGGCGTTTCAATACCGTAAACGCGGGCTACTTGAGCCCTGGAGGTTAACTTGAGCCCAAAACAGACAAATTGTGTTTGGTTCTCTGCGTATTCTCAACATCGGTATAACGACGTAGGTCAGTGCTTCACTGGTAGGAGACAGTGAACTGCGTCGTCATACCGATGTTGAGAGTACGCAGAGAACCAAACACCATTTTCCTGTTTTGGGCTCAAGTTAACCTCCAGGGCTCAAGTAGCCCGCGTTTACGGTACTTTATCTACAGAGCTTTTTAAGAACTTCTGAATAAGTATTTATAAGGAAACTATACAGAATTTTTTAGCAGGAACCTTATACATATTCCTACTCTTTGGAGTCTGTTCTAACACATTTACCCGGGACTTTCGCGGTCTACCCACTCCTCTCACAGCTTTTTCATTACTATCATACATATACTTTGTTACTCGACTCTCGCCCGGTCTCTAAAAATGGCTAAAAGAGCCAAGCACTCTCCTTTCGTATATTTTATCCAATTCTGAAGCATGCAGCCCGCATTGTTTAATGACCCACTCAATCATCACCATATCCATCCTAGTTTGGCCGCGAAAGTGTTAGGTAGTTTATTATTTATGGGTAACTTTATCATACATTTAAGTAAAAATGGATTTTACATCTGAAGATGGAGACACTGGAGGAGAATCCCAAAATCAAAAAACAATAATCACTAAGCGTATGACGAGCCAAATTTTGAAAGGAAGAATTAAAGGAAATTCGGCATAAAATCATCGGGTTATTGATGCCAATTCATGTAATTCAGCAACACTAATATCGCCTTCGGTGCAATTTCTCAGTTACCATCATCATTTATTTCATCACGATGTAAATATTCTAGAGTTCTAAATGTTTACAAGACTATTCGACCAGCACAGAACTTAGGTCTGCATTCAGCGTCGAAAACTCATAGTTGACAACGATAGTATCAAACAAAAAATCAATACCTGGAGTAATGAGTCAAATTTCTTGCCTCGAAGCCTGTGTTGGATTGTATCAGTGCGATGTGGCCTGGTCCGGGATTTTACTGAACTACGAGCAAAATATTGCGTTGACACGTATTTTTTATTGTTTAAAAACACTCTGAACAATCTCCAAGGAACTAGTCCGGCAAGCCTCAAGATCAACTTTTCTTGATTATAGAACACACAATTCCTCCAAAAAATATTTCTTGTACCCTGCGTATCAACCTTTTTCTGGTAATTTTGCTTCGACATCATTCACCACCATAGCCATGACATGAAACTCACGTATTCATTGCAGCAAAATCGCAATTTGATTTTTAACACGAATCACGTAATCTTGATGTGTACCTTTTTATAGCAACCTTTCAGCATGAGGGCATTTTACATTAGCCTATTTATCTTGGAAGTTCCATTACAGGTGGCACATTTAGTGCACAAAATTTTCAAATGGAAAGTCTGAACTTAGGTGCAAAAATTATACAACAATGTGATTGCAATGGAAAAAAAAAACTCGCGTCCTTTTCCATTTTCCGTTGGATGGTTGTAATTAGGATTTTTAAATCGCTTCCGTTGTTATATAGATCACTTTTTACCAAGGCTTGTGCGCGCCTTCTGCTACAATGCCTCGCGGGGCACACTTCTATGGACAGGAAATAAAACAAGCTACGCTGTCCACCTTTGTTTCATCACAGTTGGCCCAAGCATTTTCTTTCAAACGGCCCCACACTTACGATGGTATAATGTTTGCGCCAAAAGTAGGGCACGTATACGAAAGTAATACATATTTGCTCACTTAATGAGGGAAACAATTCCTTCAAGGCAGATTTACACGATGATTACGTCAGCATTGAATTCAGTACAGAAATCAGCGCAGAAAACTCGGAACCGAAACCGCGGCCGTAAATCAATTTCGACGCCTCGGAGCTTATGTTTACACGATGTTGATTTCAACGCAGTGGCGCTGTCCGGGCATTTAATGAACTACGCATGTCAATAAATTGGGCCACATTGTTTTGGCATATTTACTGTGCTGCTTGCTAAGCATTCCAAACCATCATAAGAAAACTAGTTTAAAAGGTCACAAGAAAATATTTTCTCGATCATAGTGCACTCAGCTCCCGCGAAGATAATTTAGATGAGCTATGACTCCACCACCGGTACTCTTCCAAAATGCTCAACTCGCCTGTTTTCTCGTGATTGGTCTTTGGATCCAAGAATCGGATGGAAAATAAGTATAGAAATTATTTCTCTTTTCAGTACTGACTAGCCGACCCGAGCCAATATTTCGCACAATATGCAGCTTCTTCCTGTTCTTTTACCTATTTATTCCCATGGACAATTATATGCTATTTATGTTTGTGTTAAAGTTACAAAACGTAAACGGTAAACGGTCATACTGATTGCATGTAGAATGTTAACTATCTAACTAAACGATCTGTCAATAGATGGCGCCTCCTACAGTCTTCTAAGTACGTAACCATAGCCAACATATTAGTTGATTATATTGTCAACAGATGGCACTTTAATTTTTGATCATTTTTATATTTTATTGAAAAAACTTTAATTTCAAACCATCTGTCTATTTTTCGTCAATAGCGGTGAACATAAGCTTTAAAACGATGTTTTGATTATTAATTTTGATGAAGATTTATGGGAGTTGTGGCGTTGCGACAAAAAAACACCTTTGAGAAATAATACCATGTACAATCACTATGTGCATTTCGTACTATTTTCATTTTAAACCTTTTTTTGAAGTTTAGAATTAAAAAAATGTGTGGAGTGGATATACCTCGAGCGAGTAATCGACATAGAAAAATCGAAACTTTTATGTCAAATTAATGGGTAAATAGTGAAATTTGAGATTGAGATTGTATTTTTCGTCAGAAGCCGGTGATTCAACGTTTAAAATGATACCTCATTTATCACTGTAGGTGCAGTATTAACGGAGCATATACGGAATGGCAGAAAAGGACCTTTCTGTAATAATATATATGATCATTGAATTCGATTCCGTAAATAGATGAGATCGTATCCTTTATTTGGTACGATATTAAGCATGCCGAGTTCAGTACAATTTTCAGTACTGAAATAAGCAAAAGGTAAACGGGCTTAATGCCTTATAAGACAGTTTCTCAGTCATTTAGGGTTAATTTTTCAAAAATATTTCAAAATCTACACCTACTTACTACCCTGCAAGCCACCACGAAGGTGTTTGGCAGGGGATGACTTCTCACCAATATGAACTACAGTGAAGAAATTTAATTTCACCAGCAAGCACCATACTATCAGTATACTACAAATGCTACAGAAAAAACTATAATAATCTATATTGTAACTATGAAAACGTGACACAAGAGTCACGCAAGGAACATGCAAAACATGGTGTTAGCACTACTCGACAGATTTAGGAAAATACATTAAGGAGCACATCTACATTATACCCTGAGAGCCGCCGCATAGGCGTTTGACAGGGGGTGTTAGGTTACCAGCCGTGTTAAGCTGTAAGTTTTTGGGAGATGAAACTGTGATACGTATTATAGGAGTGTATTTTGTGGAGTTCAATTTTTATTTTGATCATTTATTGTGCGCGGAAAGAACGATATTTTGTCTTTCAGATGATTTAATGGTTACATTTACAAAACCACAACTTAAAAAATAGTTGTGGTTTTGAAAATGTAACCATTAAATCATCTGAAAGTTAAAATGGAATACCACAAAGTTAAAAAATAAATTGTATTATTTATACGATATTTTGTACCTATCTGTTCGGCAGTGTATCTCTCTTATTTTATCACATCTTTCATACCTAGAGATGTAGTGAGGAGTCACGATAATATTCTCTGTGTCGCTCTGAAAAATATCAGTTCTGAATTTCTCAAGCAGCCTAATCCTAGCGTGTAACATCCGAGTCGCTAGGGGCTCCCACCTTAATCCCTCTAAAAGTTGTGAGACACTATATGTACGCTCGTAGCAGTTTTTGACGAGGAGTGCTGCTTTCCTTTGTATTTTATTAATTTTATTGGTTTAATCTTTATGACCAGGGTCCCAAATGCTCGCGGCGTATTCGAGGTGTGGCCTAACCAGAGCGAAGTAGCATCTCTCTTTCACTTTTTTATCTGAGGAGCTTCCTCTTATACGTATAACAAAACCTAGTTTCTTTAATACTGTGCCGCATATGTTTTGTATGTGTGTTCCCCGTGATGTATTAGAAGTTAAGGTAATTCCAAGATACTCTACTGTACCTGAAGATTTTATGTTCACTCCAACAACAGTATAGGCATGGCATTTGTGTGATGACTTTCGCAGGAAGTGAACTGTGGTGTATTTGCTGAAATTTAATTCTAACCCCTACTCCTGGGGGTTAACCCTCCCACATCGATAAATCAGCTACACTACCCGTCAACTATCCAACTTCAAAGTCTTAACGCAGCTACGATGGTCTCTTATGAATCGTGGGACAAACGAAATTCTAAAACTTTCTGTTCTACAGTCTTTCTCCCTAATTTTATTCTCATGGTCTGATCTACCGTAGCATATTGAGTTTGTAAGACATTAAAAAATTCGCCGGAAAATAAATCGCTTTTAAATTTACATAAAAGATTGAGTCTAATTTTCAATCGACGGTCTGAAAGCGATTCCCATCCAAGTTGTTGCAAGAGGTCAGTTACACTAACGAGACTAACATAACGGCCTTTCATGTATCTTACTGATCTCCTCTTTACGCGTTCCATCTGTCTTTTTAAGCCTACCTCAATAGGATCCCAAACTCTGGCCGCGTAGTCTAAGTGGAGTCTAACAAGGGAGAAGTAGGAGAAGAAATATCCCTCTGTGTATTGAGGTTTCTGGCGGAAAACTTCAAGAATTGTGTCTTCCTCGCATAAATAGAGCGTAGTGAACGTCAAATGTGATGCTGACACGGAAGCCGGGAATTGAGATATAAGCAATTATGCCTAATTGCCATAGGCTTTTGATGATCAAAAGGAAATGCACCCATGCGGCCTTCATGGTTATAATTTAGAAAAAATGTGAAATCTCACCACGTTTCTACGGCAATTAAAATTATTTTCGTCCCGGAACCTATTAAAATAGAGTGCATATGAAACCGTCAAAATGGGGTACATTGTGCTAACACTCCGTAAAAAAATCTAATGCTATCTTTAAGGAGTTTTTTGAAACTGCTTTCCACTCCAGATGGTATTCAAGACGAAAACATTAAAGAAAGCCAAGATATTTTTGGTATAATTTGAATTAACTGACGATTTCTGTGTATCATGACTAATATTTAACTGACTGGCTATTTATTATTCCAGAGTTAGTAAAAGGAGCGAAAACTTTTCAATATGATAATAAACGCCATTGGCTTAGATATTACTTAAGAAGAAATATCTTCAACTTTTCTTTACCAATTGTTTTTATTACTTCCCATTAATACGGGGAATCTATATCTAAAACCATGGAAGCAAAGTCAATTAAATGGCTCATTAAACTGATCTAGTGGATGGAAACATTTTAAAAGGAAATATAAGGTTACCGTACAAACATATACACGGTATAAATCCTCTGTGTCTTGCTGGTCGCATTTTCATAGGAGGTAATATTTCCAAAAAATTACAATTTTACCTTAGCCAATCAAAATCTAGTGAATTTTCTTGTTTATATCTCAAATTCTTGGCCAACCGCAGTATTTTATGGAACTATTTCCACAAGGAAATACTCTTAGCAATTCTTCTTCGAATATAAAAACTTCGAAATAAATTCTATAGCTAAGTCCCAGCATCTCTTGAGTCAAATCCAATTTTTATGGACGTAATATAGAACATTGTGATTTTCAATCGGCGTTTTTTTTAATGTTACATATGAATTACCAGCGGATTTTTAAGCTCTCTGAACTTGACTACCCTTTGGAATATCTTATAAAATGGTCATCAATTTAATGTTTGTGTTTTGATAAAGAAAACTAGCAATTATACTCAACATATTCCCTTTTTGTGAACTTCTTAGACGTATTTTTTTTTAATTTGGTTTTAATTTATTGGCAAATTGATGTAAATTTACACAATTAGACAAGCAGTGCTCATTTTTTCTTTGTAGAAGGATAGAAAGTAAGTTCACGACCGTGAAGTTGAACGTAGAAAGTAAGTTGATAAGTTCTTCCTTACAGGATACTATATATTGTATTTATTTCAGCTTTCAATTTTAGATATATATAATGGCATAAAATGAAAGAACTTGGCATTATTTTATGGATTTTTAAAGAGTTCACCATGTTGAAATATAAACAGAATACCTCCTACCCAAGCATTTTATCCTGCTTAGTCTTGAAAATTACCAGGCTCTAAATGCATTAATTTCTTGGATGTTTTACAAACATATGTACCAAATGAAATAATAAATAGAGAATGCATAAGATTAATAAATGTATTTGTTATAATATTGCAAGTCCACGCATATGGATTATTAATGTTAGTAAGGACAGTTACATTGGCAACCTTAATAGTGTGAAATGCTTCTTTTTTCAGCGAGTAAATGAATATTGCAATCTGGAATCAATAGGAAAAGTCTTCTTAGAATTAGAAAGGACTTCGATAATTTTTTCCAAGTTCCAAAAAATTAAATAAATTGATTTCATTATCAAAAACATTATTTAATATTTAATTAGTTAATATTATAAAATTCATTTTGAAAATTCTATTATAATTATGTTTCTGATCCTGAGGGTCTGAACAAGAAAGTATGGATGCATGTTTTATTCTGCACAGGGAGACTTTTCGGCCTTGTAGGAGGTAGTTCAGCTATTGGCACAGCATTCTCATTTGAATATTCACCGATAACTGCGTCAAAGATTGCCTCTTACTTCCTCAGTAGTCGATAATTTGCCCTGTATATCCACATCACTTACCTCTTGCAAGTTTAAAATTAGTAGACAACTGTAGTATCAACAGTAAAGTAAACCTCATATCCACACATGAAAAATCTGATTTATTGAAAGATAGCAATTAAGTTACGGATTACAAGCGAAATATGATAAATAAAATATACATATTCCGTAATTAGTATCAAAAATGTCACCAAAGTTATGTGATTTATACACAAAATATTGCTTGCTCAACTTTCATATATATTTTCGCCACCATGTTGATTTTTCAAAAATAAAATAGGAATTATTAACCTTTTGAGTTATTGACGAGAGAACTGTCTTTGCGGGAGATTAAAAAGAAGATGCGCTCAAAAATGAGTACACCAGGACATTAATTGACTACAAATACCAACGCTTTCAGGTACTCTTGAACGGGATATTCGTACATGAGGACCGGAGAGGATAGGCTTCCTTCCACAAGCCACCTGGTCTGTATTCATTATTTATGGCCAGTGATTACCATCTCTGCCCATAGCTCAGACAAGGAAGCGAGTTTTGTGAGGTTTTCAATTGCCATTCCGTCTGAAGAGCAAGGTTACCGGGAAAATTATGAATGATTGACATATTTTACAATCGGTAAATTACAAGCAATAGCCTTACAACAGCGTTAACTTTCTGCGCAGTGAAAACATGGAATTAATTCACGATTTGAAGCACACTATGGTCTAAGTGTCCAATTCGGGAAGCAGAAATAATACAGTCGTCATGACCATCAGTACAAGGTGAGAGCAACCTTCTCTGCCTCCAACAGAGCAAGAAACTCCTTTGTGGCGAGGACTTATTGTGACTGGAAAAATTTTCCTTGTGAAGTATTCAATGAATTTCCTATAATTATTAATGTGTTTCAAGAGAGGATTTGCGCCATATGAAGACCTAAAACTAATTTTATGAAATAATTTATTTCAATTACTGATTACATGATTTATTTTTCCTGTTGCTTTGTTTGTTTGTATACTATTCTTTCGTACATACATTGATCAACTGCCTTTGCCCCAGATAGTGTAAAATTCCTATTGCAAATGTACAGCAAAATTTTATTCTATTATATTATACAATCCCTCAAGATTTTCGTTCTCCGGTGACTTAGTCGAATCATATGTTGGACAGATATGAGAGAGAAGGTGGTCGTCGAATTAGAATAGGGATTCGCTTGAAGGAGGGATTTTTGCGTCGAGAAAGTTCTAGCAAGATGGTAAAGAAATGCACTCCTCTGACATGACTCCATGACTCCGCGTAAAATGACGCCAGTCGCAACCTACCCATCGGCCGCAAAATTTCCAGCCATCAGAATGACGTCTGTAATCCCGAGCGACAATAATAAGTGCCCTTGCCGCCTTTTCCACAAAGAAGAAAAAGGCTTCCAAACATTCTTGAGGCTTAAAGTCGTCAAAAGCGTAATGGATAATCCAAAGGCTTTTGAGGAATCACGACTCTGACTAATAAAAGAAAAAAACTACACGTTGAGCACTCGGGGTTAATTGCACCATCGCTCATCACGAGCATTCATCCACAAAAACATGTTTTTAAGTGGTCAACTTGCATCATTAAGGGCTGAGGAAGAGAATTCTTGGGCTGAATTACGTTTTATGATGGTCTCAGGAGTTGAGTTCTTGTAACAACAGTTTCATCAATCCGGCGATGTCTCCAGAAGTCGACAACTCCTTTAACGTTTGATAGATAACGGTAGACTCTTCCCCGTGGTAAAAAATACATACACCCTAAAGAGTTTTTACCTACATCTACGGAGTATCGTGCAAGCAACCACTCGGGTGTGTGACACGGGGTGATTCAACTCCAGGTGATGCAGCACTCATTCCAGTTCAGATTAGAACGTTCAAATCAGCACGTTCCCCAGGCCGCTAGGAGCAGGCCGAAAGCAGTCTGCATAACAAGGCGCGGTCTGACCACAAACAAGGAGAGTGCTACGTGGATGGACATGATATCATGCAGTACACAATTTTAAGTGCAACTTCTGGTTAGTATTAATAATGCGATCGATAAATGGTACTACAAGATACTAAATCATTTCAAAAGCTAAATCATGCTGAAAATATCATGCGGGGTGGCTTGTTAATAATGATGGTAAGCTATTAAGCGCGAGTACAAAGTCTCCTGAGTGAGGATCAAAATTTCACAGAAGAGATATATTGCATTTATTGGGCTTCCTTACAGTATGTGGAAAAAAATGACATTTTATATCTATCGGTTCTGCAGTCTTTTTCCTTAACTTTTTGCTTGTGATATTTTCTACCGTAATGGTTTGACACTACCAAAATATATTGAACGTCCGGCAAAAAAAAGTCAACATCAAACTTTTGAAAAAGATTGAGCCTATATATTTCCCTTCTATTAGATAGAGGTTCGCGCCCAAATACTTTCAACAATTTGGCAACATCGCTAAGTTTATCGTGGCAATTTTTAACGAATCTTGCTGCTCTCTGCTGTATTCAATCTATTTCTGAACCTAATCCTACTTATGCCAGTGGAATTCTCCAAGTGAAGTCTCATGAGAGAAAAATAACATCTCTACTTTATTTTCTTGTCACATTTTCCTAGTATTCTTTTAATAAATCCCAATTTACGATTGGTCTATCCGCAAATTTCCTGTACGTGCTTCCACCAGGATATTTCCTGACAGTGAGTTAGGATCACACCGAAGTATTTTACTAACTCTGCATTTGTTAACTCGTGTCGATTAACGGTGTACGTTTCGTTGAACGAATTATTCTTTTTCCAAAAATTCATTACAACTCACTTTTTGAAATTTTAACTGGAAAGGCATTTCAGCGGACTTCCCCAATTCATTTCTGCGACAACTATTGGCAATAGACTGCGCTTGTGATACCTGTCATCCAAAGACGAACACAACGATGGATGAAATGGTGGGGCTCAGCTAAACACCTTGTTGAATAGAAAGCCTGCGGGCTACGCTGCTAACGGCGACGATGTCACACTCGGGCATAATACGGCGAGCCATGTACCGGCATGGCAGAGTATTCTCCAGCATTAGATTAGACCAAAATGAATCCGAAGTGAGAATACATATCAATACATTTTGGTCTTAAATGTGATAATAATATACAATGAGTCTTTCATTTAGATACGACCGCACTAATGCAAATATTCCTTAACGTATCGTTCGCCATTCATTTCCGAGGAGAATCTCTGAACTTTGCGTTACGAGTTCAACAGTAAATTAATGTTATCATCAAATTTTATCGGTTATCACGCTGTAAGTTCTCTAATTATTTACGTGCAAATAATCACATTTATGAAATATATAGGATATGTTTCTCACTATCAGAGAGAGTCAATTGCAAACTGTACTCGCAAACTGTACAGCGTTAATAAAAACGCACCAACGATATCGTTGGATAGCTACTTCAACGCAGGCTGTGTCCTCTTTTAATTTATTGAAAACAACTCTGAAAAGCCTCTCATTCTCAATAGGAAGGATAAAAGTAAGAAACATTATTTTAGTTTTGTTTATAAACAGGGAACCGGATTTCCCATTCATATCCTACCTTTTTTGCTCATCGGATATTTTCAGTTGATTTTTCCTCCTTAGAATTTCCGACCAATGTGCACCTGCGGGTGGCTCAGTGAATGTAATACCGCTGCCAATCTCGGTATGTACACCATTTAGAAAGAGTCCTTTAATTCGCTGAGTGATGCATAGAATTACGCTATTTTAATGAATTTGTTCACTTTTACAACAAAAAACTCCTTTAAAACGGCAGCTTTTTTTCCGTCCAATATCTCAGAATTCATGAGAATGTATGTACTTTCAGTATTACCGGAAAATTTAGGTATTATAGGTTGAAGTATAAAACGAAATCTAATTTTATTTCATAATCACATCTATTTAAAGACGATATTTATAAATATATTATTATAAAAAATTATAGGGTTACCAGTAGTAAATGCCACGCATTATAAAAACAAGTAAGTGCAGCAAAGATCTAAAATCACCGGCTAAATCAATAACTCAGAATTCCAACGACCATAAAATGAGAAAGTCAGAGCTATACCCCTCTCCACTCCATGATAATTTGCAACGTAAATCTATTATTAACTGGTGTGATATTCACAGTGAAAAAATCATTCGCCTGGACTGGGAATCGAACTCAGATCCTTCGATTTCGCGCCGAGTGCTCTAACAATTCGAGGGATCTGGGTTCAATTCCCAGGCGAATGATTTTTCCACTGTTCATTTCACACAATTGTGTGATCACTAGCGGGTGACTCCGTTAAAGTAATTGCGCGGCTATTTCCGTAGTTCTTGTCCAAAATGTCCAAAGTAAGCACCTTTGTGTTAAAAGTTGGGCTTTACCCCGTGGTCTGTGGCGCTTAGCGCTCGCAAACGGGTACCTCTGGCATCATACGCACGGTACCTGTGAGGACAACTCACTCCTTAAAGCCCCCTTGAGATCCACAGTGAAAGAGGACGCATGGGTAGCTTAAAAGCTTAGAGCACTCGGCGCGAAATCCTGGCATCTGGGTTCGATTCGCAGTCCTGGCGAATGATTTTTCCACTGTGAATTGCACACATTTGTGTGATCACTAGCGGGTGACTCCGTTGAAGTAACTGCATGGCTAGTTCCGTGGCTCTTAGAAAATATTATTAACTTAGTAAATGCAACATGTAAAATGATACTAACACACAGATACCAAAATAATTCTGAGCTACCGACCAACCAAGAAGGTTGGTCGAAGGTTAATTAAAGGTAGCGGCTGAGAAACCTTCTCCGAGAGGGGCTGTTTTATGTTTTAACATTTAAGGTAGTTTGCGCAAAATATAATTTCACCTAGAAATAAATAAAAGTAGTCTCATTTTAAATAAAAATATCTCACCCTTTCAATGACTCAAAAAATTCAACCTCTTACCACATTACTTTCCGAGATATTCGCCAAAGAATACCAGCCCTCTTACATGGTAAAGGGTACGTGTATGCGTTCCAGAGAGACCTCATTTAAAAAATGAGGAGTTTCCTGCACCTAAATTTCATCAAAATAATCGACAGTGTAGTTTGTGTGTTTTTTAAACTATTTTTGAAAATTAATCATAACATTACCGCAGTAAATTCTTCGGTATCGCAGAAAATCTTCCGTTTTGAAGGAGTTTCAAACGTACCGCGCGACATAAATGAGTCAAGTTTAAGACTTATTTAGATATTTACATTTAATTACTTACAATTTATGTCATATAAAACTATATTATTGAACCATTAATAACGTAATATTTAATCCATGCCTCCTGCAGCAGCTGAAAATACAACGTGTAATTCAGATATAGTCTCTATTATGACTAGGGAACTATCTCGCTCAAACAACCTTAAAGGACCAGCGAATATTCAAATTAACCCTGGAATTTGTAATCTTGAGGCCATGCATAAAAATGTATGTACGCTGGTTCGGCATTTAAACGCATAGTGTTTTTAAATTAATCCAGCATATTAATGACAACATATGAACATATACATGTGTTAGCTCTACAGCTTTTGGCAACAAGACCTACCCATGGATCGTGAATTTTTCGTAGCAGGGTATGCCAATTCAAGGTGGTGATAAAACATGTAACTGCAAAAGTTCTGAATAGACCGGCTGAGAGGTGAACGAGGAGGAAAGCAAACCAATCTAAGGAGTAGATAACGCCTGCCGTCATGGATGCAAACAGATTCGTAGCGCCATGGGAAATCGTCGGGAAGTTACTGTTTCCTGTCGTGAGAAGAATGTTGAACCAGTGAGCATTCAATTCGAGCCGTGGGACGCTAGAGAAATTCAAGGAGCGGGCCCATTTCTTTTCAACCGGTCCCGCTTTTCTATGACACCCACCTCTTCCGTTTCCGAGACTCTTCAAAAAGATCGGAGGGGTGGTAGGGGAGGGACCTCTTTTCAGTCGGCTTCGAGACTGCGAAGGGAAAAAAATCCCTTCAAAAGATACTGCGCAGTTCCCAAAATGAAGTTTTTTTTTCCTTGCTAGCTCGTGAAGAGATTGCCCTTATTCCCCATCCAAATATCCCCGGTTATTTGCGATTTCCTAGAAGGAGCCGTTTCGAAGGAGCCGTTTCGAAGGATCCGTGAGCGAGGGATATTTTTCGCGCAGCAGAGCTCGAGAATATATTGACATCAAAATTCACTGGTCGCTTGTCGTTCAATGGGTGCGAGGTAAATTGTCGCCGAAAAAAAGAAGAGAGTCGTACGGGTCTATATCGACGACGCGGGACTATTTTCAGAGCATTAGCTGGTTTTTGAGTCGTTCTAAGGGTCGAATACAATCCAATGGGCGTAAAACGTGACTACCAAATCGCATGCACACGAGGCGACTGGGACGTAAAAAACAGAATTTTTAGAATCTCCGCATATTTTTAGTCCTCATTAATATTTCCAGAATTGGAAATCTTTAATTGCAGATACATTTTGTCCTCCAATCATGAAAGTTTTATTGATTTAGAAAAGTCATTACAAGAGATTAAAAAAAATAATAATCAGACGCTACTAATTTTCTTCTCATATTGGTATTCCGATATACAATTGTAGATTAAGGTACAATTTCAAATAATATGTTCTAATTAATATTTTAAATATATATATTTACGGTATGACTATTATTGTAAAATATTTGTCTGGTGGATGGCATTTTATAATTTTTAACTGCAACCCATTATATAATACAGAGTGAATGATTGCAGTGTCAACGACTTATTTTAAATAAATTGTTCTTAATATTGAGTGCAAAAATGTAATCTTGGTAAAACTTATCATAATTATGTAGCAATATAGGTAGGGATGTATTGTTTCGCGAGCGACCCCCTCGTAAAACTGGTGATAATAGAAGTGGCTATCACATCCCACGAAATTAAAGAAATGCTACAGAAATAGTATACTTCACCAGACGAGTCAATTTAGGAAATCTTTTAGAAAGTGTTGCAATTTTTTTTGTTTTGAATTTAGAAATTCATGACTTATTCCCAATAAATTTTCTAAGCGAAGTTAAACGAAGACTAAAAATAACTTCTTTTTCAGGTATATATAATTTTCAGAAAAATATAATCTAGCGTGTACTAACGATTATAAATTGATAATATATTTGAAGAAATGGATTAAATTGAAAGAAAACTTATGTCAGGCATCTGAAAAAATCAAGAGAACCTTCTCTTGCCAGATTTGCAATAAACTTACCGTATTTTTATATATGGCTGTGGGAATGTGTTGTTACACTGCCTACGTTAGAACCTGCAAACATGCTGATCTATTGTTATTTGATTTGTAAAATATGAATTTCTCTCCTAGCATATCATTTCTCCAAATTGATATATAACATTGACGAATGTCTTTTAGAGAAAGTTCTATCTACATAGAGGAATATACGGCTTTCAGGCAAGGATTCAAAAGTACTTTTAAAAATCTCTACCCGAATCGTGCACCGTAAGTATTTATCCGGTACTTAATGATCCCCCTTGTGGATGGAAAAAAATGGTAAGGCAAAAAACAGAAGGGAATGAGAGGCGCAAGATTCATTGGGATAATCACCCTGGAATCAACCTATTGTGATTTGTTCCCTGAAAATTCCCTTAATTGAAGTTAAATACTCTCAAAGTTAAATTTGAATATCCTACCAGAGAACCATTCAGTAGTTTACTCTCAGTTTAACAGAGCATTTGTCATCTACGTGACAATAGTTGGTCCAACCTGAATAGCAATTGTTCATCACTGTCCACGCTGAAGTTGACTGTAAGCGATATATAATCAAATATTCATTCTTATTTCTGGACTCGTATATTATTACCGTTGTTTATTATACAAGTTGTACTTATCTGTACTTCCGAGAACTTTGGTGATTTCTCCGTTGATGCTATCTGCTTCAGGTGCTCTGTATTTCCTGCGGTCTTTTAGTGCTCTATTAAATACACTCCTCAGTATATATGGACCCCGGTCTTTCTTGTCAACCTCGCTTTTGATATTCATTATGTTTACTTCCAGCGGCGTCGGCCCTTGGTATAGTTCCTCGATGTATTGCTTCCATCGAATCCCAATGTCTTCTTCCTCAATAAACATAGTCCCGTTCGCGTCCCTGATGTTATTGCTTCTCGTTTTCCTCTCTTTGAAGTGTTTATTCACTAGCTCGTACGCTGTTTTGGTGTTTCCCTTCCTCATATTTCGTCGATTCCTAGGAGCAGCTTTTGATCCAATCCTCCCTGACCTTCTTGATTTCTCGATTAACTTGGTTCCTTAGCTTCTTACACCTCACTTCTCACCTTCACTTACCTCACCTTCGTTTCAAGGGTTTTTGTATTTTTTTCTTTTTTCTTTTAGTTTCCTATTCTTCATTGTTATCCATGGCTCCTTCGTGTCTGCCTTCTGGCTTATTAGTTGCTTTTCTGCTACTTCTGTGATTGTCCAATTCAGCTTATCCCATTTTTCTCCGATGCCCATTTCTGTCTCACTTTCTAGTATCCTATCGATGGCTGTGGTGAATCTTTCTGTGATTCCTTCTTCAGCCAGTATTTTTGTGTGTAATCTGGGTTCTCGTTTTGTCTTCTTAATTTTCTTGTATCGAAGGTAGCTGTCCATGACTAAGGGGTTGTGGTCACTGTTTGTAACCACATCTGGAGAGCACTTGCACTGTTTTATTTGGCTTTGTTGTCGTATCTGAAGTAATACTATAGCAGAAATCAATTCTAATGCCAACTAAGAAATAGACAAACGGCCATTACCATTACCATTCTGATGAAAAGTTTTCTATTCATTAGTTGAAGATAAGAAATATTTTTCACATTTTTATTTCGCTCGGCTCAAATCACCAGGCCAATTCCGATCAGGCGAGTTTCGTAATAACAACGAGGCGTTATGTAAACCTACCACTTT
The DNA here is from genome assembly GCA_963169105.1 of Ceriagrion tenellum. Classification (NCBI taxonomy): domain Eukaryota; kingdom Metazoa; phylum Arthropoda; class Insecta; order Odonata; family Coenagrionidae; genus Ceriagrion; species Ceriagrion tenellum. The sequence goes on from OY720639.1 coordinate 109,163,517, forward strand.
ATTTTTAGAACTGAAAGAAGGAACAAAATAAGAAATATATGATTTTAAATTGGTAGGCACAAATCACATTCTTTGGCACCATTAGAATCAACTCTAAATGAAGATCGAGGCAATAAGACACAGTGTTAGTATGCAATTCAATTGCGATATTTCACTCATATAATACTTATACCAATGTTCCCTATAATTTTCGCGATTTAAGCCTTTACATTCCAGGTCACATTCTCCCCAGGAAGCTTAGAGGTTAATATGTAGATTCACTCATCAGCTCTATGCTTTTTCCGTCGGTGACTACCGCTTTCTCAGCCGCAGACACAATTGAGGGAAACCGCGTTACAGAGCACGATGTGCGGCCAATCGATTCGGGGTCCCTCCCGTCGACTCTTTTGCTTCTCGCTCAATCCCTCCCTCCGTAATGATTAATGGTCCATTCAAAACAGGTGCAGGCGCGAATTTAATGGATTTTCCGCGTTAATAGCGTTTTTAAGCCAAGAATATACCCCAGGTACTGGCAAGCAACATTACGCACGCCCGTTGGAATCTCCAAATAGAGTCAGTCGTCAAGCGGTCAGCTTCCGACTTTTGTGGCGCGGACTGATATGGACATCATTGGTTGTTCAAGATTGTCAAAGATTGGTTTACTGCAGTCCTCCACCCTAGCCAATCTAATACTAGTTCCCTCACCTCCTGACATCTCTTCCTTTGTACTATCCTCTTCATTTGGTCCATGAACTTTTTCCTGATTCTTCCTCTGGAGACTTTTCCCTCCATTTTGCCTTCCATTATGTTCTTCACAAACCCATTACGTCTCAAGGTGTATCCAATCCACCTGGTTCTTCCTTTCTGTATGGTGTTCCATATGGTCCTTTCCTCGTCTACTCTTCGGTACGCTTCATCATTTCTTATTTTGTCCGTCCATTTTATCTTCAGCATCCACCTCTAGCACCAGGTTTCCATGGCTTCTAGTCTTCTCTGGTCAGATTTTCCAATGGTCCATGCTTTCAATGCGTAGTGTGCTACGCTCCACACGAATTTTTCCACATACTGTTTCCTGGTTTGTAGTCCTATCATCTTTGAGCATAGCAGTTGTCTTCGTCCCATGAACTCCTTCTTAGCTTGGGCTTTTCTCCGCTTAATGTCCATTGTACTTCTTCCGTCCCACGTGATGGTACTTCCGAGGTAGGCTAAGTAATCCACTTGTCCTAATTTCTCTCCTCTCAGGGTGACTTCTACATTAAGCTTCTCTTCCGCACACTATAATCCGTCCTGATATATAGGCATCCATCCGAAATCTTCCTGAAAATGCAATTCCAGGAACAGTTCGTACATTTCCACGGCGACATCACATTTAGCGGTGAAATCAATCCTGCTCCTAGCACAACAGTTGATGCTTGGGAAGGAGATATTTTCGTACCTAATGAGGTGGATAAAGAGGACATTACATCATCAAAATATGGCTTGATAAAAAAAATAACAACCTCATTGGTTACCCCTGCCCTTTCCTTACTTCCCATAGGATATCTCGAGGGATTGCACGAATTAGTTCATGTAAAGCAAGAATGTCGACCATCTGGTCAAAATTTATTACAAGTGTCTCATTAAATATTCATTGGTTACTCGGCGCTATGGATTCCAATTGATAACACAGTTTTCACGTGAATGCGGATGATTGGGATTGGATTCGATTTTGGGTAGGCGACCAACAGCTAAGATCATTTGCGCCATAGGGTGGATAGATACCCGGCGTCGGCATTAGCCTGCTCTTTAGAAAAGACGCCAAAGGGTCCACGGTTTAACATCACATCCGACAGACTTCACTTGAAGTGCCCTTCATTAGACACTCAGGTAGGGATCGGGTTTCCCCTGAAAACATCCTCCTTTGCAGGGATTTGAACCCTGGCCGCCCACCACACCAGCCAGTCCACCAATTCGATCTACCTCTACACTATACCGACCGACCACTCTACCCAACTCTAGCCACCACACCAACCTGATCCCCATGCAGATTGCTATTAACTCAAAAGATGAATAATATAAGAAGAATTGATATTAAATAAGTAAATGCATGTTAATTTCTAGTAAGTTATCGATGGAAAACATCGTACGATTGCAAAATTAGCGAACCAGGCCGTAAGCATAAAAGGAAACTAGGGCTTAACAAAGATAGCAGATAGGCCACGCCCATGTTACAGCTTCTTGCATTGATCACCATTGCAAGCAGCCTCTCCATCTACCTCAATGCTCATACCCATCGGCTCAGTAATTTTGGTTAAAATTACCACTGGAAATTATCTTCCTGGACCGGGAATCGAATAACGGAACTTTGACTTTCCGAGTCAATGCTCAGATCACTACGCTATGCAAGACTACCGAATCATTGTGGACATTTTGAAGGATACAATGAAACTCGATCTTGAGGAATTGCGGTCCATCAAAAATGGCAACGCAAGGGACAGGAGGGATTTAAGGAAGCCACACCCATGCGGCTCTATGCTAAAACAGCACATATACATCTACGAAATATCATGAAAGCCACCACCAGGGTGTGTGGCACTGGGAGATTCCGTACCAGGCATGCCACACTCATCCCAGCTGAAATTAGAACCTCGCACGCTCGTCCAGATGCTAGGCACAGGCCAAAAGCAGTCAGGATGACAATGCACGGTCAGACCAGAAACAAGGACAGTGCTACGTAAACGAACACGCTACCATGCAGTATACTATTTACAGCTAGTGGTTACATACAACTAACTGGTCATAAAGATTTAACCAAAAAATTTAACAAAGTACAAATAAAAGCAGCACGCTTCGTTAAAAACTGCTACGAACGAACATATAGTGTTACACAACTGTTAGAGGGATTAAGGTAAGAGCCTCTAGAGACTCGGAGGCTGCACGCTAGGCTTAGGCTGCTTGATAAATTCAGAACTGATATTTTTCAGAGCGACACAGAGAATATTATCATGAAACCTCACTACATTTCTAGGTCTGACAGATGCGATAAAATAAGAGAGATACTCTGCCGAACAGATAGGTACAAAAACTCGTTCCTTCCGCGCAAAATAAGCGACCACAATAGAAATTGAGCTCTTCTAAGCACACTCTCATAGGACATGTCACCATTTCACCTCCGAAACTTTTACATCTTTACACGGCTGGTGACCTACCACCCCCTGCCACACGCCCAAGCGGCGGCTCGCGGGGTAGTATGTAGATGTAGAACTACTGGTTAGTATTAATGATGAGACTAATGAATAGTGGTATGAGGTACTAGGCAGGAGCTATAAATTGCCGCATATTTCATGCGGAGTTAGAGCTGATAAATGTTCAGACATTTAACAGAATTTCAAAAGGTATTCTACCCAGTGAGGGTCAAAGTATCACACAACTGTTCTATCGCAACTATTATGGTCCCTTATTGTACGTGGAAAAAAATAATATTTTTAATCTATTGGTTCTACAGTCTATTTCCTCTATTTTATGCCTGTGATCATTTCTACATTTCTAATTAGGCCCTTCTTGGCAGTATATAATCGTAATCAAGCATGTCGCAAATTTCAACATACTCTACTGCCGTATTTGCGGCAGACTTGAATACCGCCTGCAATTTATCTCTCACATTTCCTTTCTTCCGCTGGCTCTGTGTTCTAAAATTTCATGAGAATCCAATGATGTTTTTCTGACCGTGAGTATGTTTGTGAATCTTCTCCTAGAAAGCTATTAAACGGAGAGCGCTGGAATTTCCCATAGTTATGGTGTATTATATTAACAAATTCGGTGATCAAATACTATTGACGTTTCTAAATTTGAAACCGATGGAGGAATTTCCTCCCTAAACACAAAAAAAACATTAGTATTCATTCAATAGACATCCTGATGTTAAATAGAATCAAGGGTTGAAATTCGTCATGAAAAAATCTTTTGACTTGACCGGAATTCGAACCCGGATCTCCCGATTGTCGGTCAGGTGTGTCAGGTGTACCTCGTGTGTTTGCTTTTTACCTTCAAGAGTGATACCCTGTACTGATGTGATCCAAGTAATACATTGATGGATGAATATTTTAAATGTTCTTGACTATTTAAAATAGACTTTCAACATAATATGAGTTCATATTATTAGTATTTCAGTATTATCTTGTGAAAATACTGTTGTTGATACTCTTTTGTGGTAAATGGGAAATTCCCGGAAAATAATGTTGAAATCTAGTTCCCTTGTATCCACCAAAATTTCCACGTACGGATAGCTTAGTGGTCTGCGCATTGGTCCATCAAACCAAATATCCGTGGTTTGATTCCCGGTCCAGTCTGAATTTTCCTCATGGCTATTTCATCATATATTCACCTGCTGTGTTTGAATATATTTTTTAAATAATGTCCTTGCTGTTAATTTCGACTCCGCATTGAGGGCTATACCTATTAAGGCACGGCGCAGCACTAAACACCAAATGAATTCAAGTCTGCGAAGGGATTTGATAAGGGGCTAGCTGAGTAACGACGGTAACGACTACAAATACGGCCCTGGAATATACATACGGATATCGGAATTCTTTTGTTCAGAGCATGCAGTGGCCAATCACAACAGTCGCTTCAAAATTCACGTTCGAGTTAACAACACCAACGTTGCCACATCTTTCTATCGGGTAACTATCCTGCGGATAAAATATGCATAAACGGTACATAAGATTTATCCGGTGGGTAGCTATATTAGGCGGATAGTTACCGGGAAGTTTACCCGGAGATGGATAAACCGGCCCAAAGTGAATAAAAAACTCAACGACGATCACCTCATTGAAAATCCAACTTGCTGGTCCTTTGAAATGATTCAGCAGAGAATAAAGAACGGGAAATTGCCGGAGACTCTCCAATCAGAATGATTGGCGAGCGGCATTTAATGTTCCGCACGTTTCGTTTTGCTAAACTCCACTGATAGATCCTTGGAAATTGCTTCCCCTCGTTTCAGAATATGAATCTTATGGATTGGTTTATATAACAATTTACAAAAAATTGAATGTTTAAAAATTACTGAAGCAATTTTTTTCCAGAGTCTTTGGTACTTTAATGATTTTTGATGAACAATTTCCGTGGGGTTGCAAATTTGAAGATATCTTTGATCAGTGAATCCGATTTTGCTTATTTACTCTCTGACGGGTCCAATACCAAAAAAATTACATTCGTTTGATTGTTTGCGCGAGTAAAAAAAGAGAAGGATGAGATTGCTCTGTTGAAAATGTCGATTTTTGTTTCGCTCCGTGAATCTTATTTTCCTCACATATCTGTTCATGTACTCATCTTTCTACTCTACTATTTTCTTCACAATCCATGGAGTGCTGTGGCAGCATTTCCTTCGTATGTACTTGCCTCCACCACAAATGAAAGTTTATTAATTTGAACTTTGATTAAATCTGTGATATCTCTTTAATGATCAGCAAAAGTACAAACGAAACGGACGTAATTAAGATGCTGAACCTAATTTTCATTGTTTTACCACTGTGTTTAGGCTCATTAATTTCTTCTTAGATAAGTTAGATACCATTACTAAAACTATATACTTCCCAGTATTCAGAAACTAGGTCAAGGCTTGAGGAATATTGTAAGAGTCCAGAGATGATAATGACTATTAGGTAATATGTCGCTTACATTCAACTACAGAGTGGACAATAATGAACTATTCCCATATCTAAGGGAGCAACCGAGTGTCACATTCATGATTAATGCGATTTTAAACAGAGAGGTCAAAAAACTCCATCTTCCCATGTACTATTTAATACTAAAACAGAAATGGGTACAAATTCATTACAAAAAAACCCTCTCACTCCCCAAAATCCCCTCCCCCTCCCCTTAAATCCCCAAACATCTGACAATTTCATTCTCTAATCATCCCCGTTCTTTTTATGTATCTGAAAATACCCGATCATACATCACAAAGGTATCTCGTAGGGTATTAACCCTCTATGGACGGAATTATGAAATATCAGCATGAAAAAAAATACTGCTGCAATATTTGTTTTTTAAAGTTGCAATTTAAGCATTTTTTAATTGCAATTTATTTTACAGTAAAATTTATTTTAAAATTTGACGTATTTGTATTGTATGTATTTAATTTGAAAAATACTTTGCATAATAATATTTATACAAGGTATACTTCAACATTACCTTCATAACGTACCATTATTAAACTTGCCCAATTTTTTTCTTCATAAGAAAGGTGAAACTATTTATTTCAGAGCTCCACCAGACACCCCATCGTCAATGAATAGCGTCACACATTCAACCACTGAAATTGTTTGACGAACCACCGAAAAGGACACAACTTTCTACGCACTTTATCCGGAGCTTTACAACTCTGTCTAGTGCAGCAACTAACTGGAAAAGCCTCTCAGAAAGCAGATATTTTAATGATTTTGAAACGTAACAAATTTGAATCGTTCATCCATAGAGGGCTTAGTACTTGAAGATGAAATTTGAAGTAAAATCAGCGGCGCCAGGCAGAAGATATTGGAATCGATCAATAGAAAATAATTCTAGCCTATGGTACGAAATCTTCCACCAAAATTATTTAACTCACATTGCGCTCCAATGCCAAAGTATAATCATCATTTATTTACTTTTCCGCGAAATCCAGCACCGGAGGATCACTATATAATGTTAAAATTATTTCAAATAAATAATTTCAGTGGAGGAAAATGTAATTCAGGCGTGCTCAATTTATCTAATACTCATGGTCCGTATTACCTTACTTGTTCTGACTTTGGGCCAATGCAGTCTAGAAGAGATTAAATCCTGACCTAGTCACCCGACGCAACATTAAATGATCCTCTCCTCTATTCAACTCCTTGCGGCTTACTCCCCCTTGTATGACTGGATCGCATCCCCGTCTCTTTCCTCGCGACCTCAGCGTAACGAGCGACCGAGCTTTCACGTCCTCCCACTGTACAAACTTTGTCTCCCATCTCCGCCGACTACCTACTTCCGCGACCGATGCCGGTCACGAGTCATGCGCACAGCGCCATGATGGAGTGCTCTCCTTCCTTTGACGCGGCCGGGTCAAAGAGGACTATCTCGCCACTGTAAAATAAGAAAAGGGTTCGCCAACGCGCGCCATCTCCAATGAATCAGTCGAACCTTCCAGAATCTTCTAAACTTCTGTCACTCTTCCCCACGTCTCAAAAACTACTTCAAAATGGATAGGCTCGTCTCATTTCTTTTCGGAGAGATACTTTTTCACACTACTACATTTACGACTGACCTAAATGTTATATGATGACGAGATTATCTCTCCATCGTCACCTGACGTGGATTTGAAAATTGGCGTGTTGAAGCTGAACACTATTATTTCCTACACTCCTAACCATTTCATGATTCCTTATGAATTCATGCCACGGTTTTATATCCATCCTCATCGTTATCTCAAAAATCCTTCAAATGACAGCGCTATTCTACACTCAATGAATAAACTTTGAGTATCCCTTTATTTTATTAAAAACAACTATTTAATCAATGTAAAGATGATAAAAATTTCCTTGGGCCTTGACAATACGTGAAAGCTTTGAAACCATCATCATTACCGTATTTATTACTACCTGTATCCATGAATTTTCAGATGTTTCGAATTGACATTACGTTATGTTCATCTGTATACATTTTTCAGATATTTTGCATTGCTGTTACATTCAAGTAATAGAATGTAAAAAAAACAAATATCAATCATGCCAATCTCGGTCATTTTTATCCATGTTTTTCTAAGATTTTTGACACCTAATCCGGCAAACGAACTATTACTTTCCGAAAAGCATCGTTAATTAATACGCTGACTTATTCCAAAAAAATGGTTTAACCCTCGCAGTAGCGTATGTTGTTTCTAATAAGAAATGGTGGTAAGACAAGGCCATATGTAGCAGCTCGGCTCGAGGGCGTTGTTGAGGAATGGAAAGTTGAGGAATTTTTGAATCTCTTACTGGACTAAAGCCTTTGTTCACATAATGTCTTTTCTTATTCTGCGGTAGCAAATCCCTCCACGATCTTGTTTTCTTCAACAAATGTATAAATACAGTGTTTATCCATTGATAAGACTACCGTCAGATTGAATTATTGACTTTGAAGTTACTCATACGACTCACTTCGAGAGACGCATGTGATGAAGATAGTTAAATTTCATGTATTCCCTCGCAATTTAAAAACTGCGGTTGAAAATCGATCAATGTTTTTTGCTGATTTTCTCAAAATAATTAGATAAATTTATTTTCCAGTTTGAGGAGTGCTCGCCGCATTGATAATGAAATTTGAAAAGAATTCCACTTGGTTCTTCAACTTCATACAAGCAAGTTAAAGTACATACATATCTCGGAAATCTTCCCCTAAATTTTTAAATAACTAACCTACGATTTAAGAATTTTCAGAAATTTAAAACACAATTTATGAAAGCATGCTTATTTATAGATTGGTGTACAGAGGCACCACCTTCTGCGATGGAGAGTTTCTTCTGATTAGTTTATGCATATTTCTAGTTCCGAGTTTAAGTGTTAAATATCGATTCTATGAACAAAAAGTAATAAGTACGATAATGCACTTAAGTTACAACAACCATTGCGAACGACGAGCATAATCAAAATTTAAGGGTTCATAGATAATTTTTTAACTAATACTTATTTCTCGATTCATTTTGTACCTACCAGTTGATGAATAAACATCGACCTGTCGACAATAGTTTGTTAAACTTGACTTGTCTATTTCTTTAGAAAATTTAGATATGCTTGGTTAATATGAGATAAAATATCGGCAGGGCACGAAGATACAGTGTTAAAAAAGATAACATATATAGAGGCATTACATCTACATACTACCCGGCGAGCCACCACATGGGTGTGTGACAGGGGGTGTTAGGAAACCAGCCGTGTAAAGATGAAAGGGATAAGGTTTTGTGAGGTGAAATGGTGAATTGTAAGTAGAGGAATGTATTGATTGGAGCCGAGTGATCTTATGGCCGCTGATTGTGCGCGGAAAGAACGAGATTTTGTACCTATCTGTTTGGCAATGTATCCCTCTTATTTTATCGCATCTTTCAGACCTAGAGATGTAGTGAGGTGTCATGATAATATTCTCTGTGTCACTCTGCAACAAACCAGTTCTGAATTTTCAAGCAAACTAAGACTAGCGAGTAGCCTCCGAGTCTCTGGGAGCTCCCAACTTAATTCCTCTAAAAGTTTAGTGACACTATCTCTCTGCTCGTCGCAGGTTTTAACAAAACAGCTTTTCTATGTATTTTATTAATTTTTGGTTAAATCTTTATGACCAGGGTCCCAAATGTTCGCGGCGTACTCAATATGTGAAAAAAGCTAAGTAACCAAAGCGAAATGGCATTCTCTTTTACTTATTCATCCGAGAACCTTCCTATTATACATTCAACATATCCTAGTTTCTTTTATGCTGTGCCGCATATATTTGTTATGTGTATTCTCCACGATATATCTGATGTTATAATAATTCCAAGATATGTAAATTTATCTGATTTTATGTTCATCTCATTTACAGTGTAGATACAACATTTGTGTGTTGACTTTCGCAGAAAGACATTGTGCACTAGCTGTGGCAGGTCGTAATAGAACATATAGATAGGCACTCACACAGTTTTATATGAACCAAGTATTCTGTCCGTACCAACCTGGCGATCTTTAAGGAAATAGCTGCAGAAGAAGGAATAGCTGCTTCTATGATGAAGGACAGGTTGGCACAGGCCGAAATTTTGAAATATTTTTAACGTTTACTTTTTTACGTTTTTGATCTTCCACACTGAGTGCCTTTGTTAATTTTTTTAATAGCGATCTGCGATTCTTCTGTGAACTTACATACATGTTCCATCAAAAAGAGGGGAAAATCAAACGTGAATTTTCATTTGAAAGTTTTGCGTGGGTTCGAAAGGCTGAAGAGTGAATTCGTCAGCCAAAACGGTGGTACCAACGCTGGAGCGATAAAGCAGACGCATACGGCCATATGCCGCCCCAATAATTCTGCTCCTCGCACACCTTACAATGTTGGAGTTGTAGTTTCGATTGACACTTCACAGTGGTAGCGAAGCATTGTGGCTTGTGTGTGAAGCAGTCCTCCGCCCGGAGGTTTACGTTGCGGAGGAGGAGGCCTGGAGGATAGGGTTTGCTTGGGTGTGCAAGAGTGAGGACGGCACATGGCAGGCAATGCTGCTTACGTAACTGAATTTAACAAAAGAGGGCGGAATAATGTCCCCATTGCTTTTTATGACAATTTTTACGATCAGACTCGATTACAAATATCTGATACGATGCAAAAAGGACATCAAGTCGAGAATAGTCCAAGATTTTTTTAATGTTACCCAAACGTAAAACAGAGCAAGTGGATTCTCTCCCCTATCACGGAAGCACCATCACGTGGGACAAAAGAAGTATAACGAAAATCAAGCGGAGAATAGCCCAAGCTAAGAAAGCGTTCATGGGTAAAAGACAACTGCTCTACTCAAGATAGGACTACAAACCAGGAAACAGTAAATGAAAACCGTCGTGTGGGCACTCTATGGATCGGAAGCATGGACCATTGGAAAAGCTGACCAGAACAGACAAGAAGCCTTTGAAACCTGGAGCTAGATGTGGATGCTGAAGATAAAATGGACGGAAAAAATAAGAAATAATGATGTGTACAAAAGAGACCATATTAAACACCATAAAAAAGAAGAACCATATGGATTGGACACACCCTGAGACACAATGGGTTTGTGAAGAACATAATTGAATGCAAAATATATAGAATAGTCCCCAGAGGAAGACCCGGGAATTAGTTCATGGACCAAATAAAGAAGAAAGGAAATAGGAAGAGTTACCAGAAGGTAAGGGAACAAGAGTTAGATAGTGAAGGGTGGAGGGCTGCAGTCAACTAATCTTAGGATTGAACAACCAATGAATGAACGATTGCAAAATACCCACGTGGTGTTCGAAACCTATTGGAAAATCCTGTAAAAATAATTGAATTAAGTGCATGACTACAGAGTTGGTGCAAACAATATAATGAGCATTTTAAAGTTAAAAATTAGGTTTTACAACCTTTGGAAAATTTGTAGTAAACTAGGAGACTTCCTTAAGGTAGTGCGAGCGAGATAGTTTCCTAATCATAATAGAGACCATATTCGAATTATACCTTTTAATTTCACCAGCTGTGAGACACATGAATTAATTAAAGCAATATTAATGGTGCAATAATATAGTTTTACATAACAGAAATTGTAAGTAATCAAACGAAATTATCTAAATAAGTCTTTAACTTGACTCATTTTTTTCAGGCGGTAGGTTTGAAACTCCATCAAAACGGAGAGTTTATTGTAATTCCGAAGAATTTACTGCGGTAACCATATGATTAATGTTCGAAAATAATTGAGAAAACACACAAACTGCACACTGTTGATTTTTTTGACGAGATCTAAGATTAAGGAATGCCTTATTTTTAATATAAGGCCTCTCTGGAGTGGATACATTATCCATTTCCCATATTAGAGGGCTGGAATTTTCAGGCAAATATCTCGGAAAGTAATATGGTAAGGAATTGAACTTATGGTGTCAATGGAAGGGTGATATATGTTTCTTGAAAATGAGACCAAATTCATTGATTTCTAGGTAAAATGATATTTCGCTCAAACTACCTAAAGGTTCGACCAGAACAACTTGACCAGTATAACTTGGCTTATTTGTACTCCGAAATTTATCCTGTGAGCAAAATTTGTAACCAATAACAGCGCACCATTGCCAAAGTCGATCTTACAATCGATCGATGAGATTCTTTGATATTGTGAGTTTCGAGTGTTGTCCCATGAAACAGCTCAGTTAAGGTGCATATCAATATTAAATAACGAGTTGAAATATAGAAGAAATAAAATGGAAGGTTTTATGAATATGTAAGGATTGTTTGTTCTCTAACTTGATCAACTTCTCCGCGTACATTTTCTCTTTAACGAACCCGCTGACGACTTCATAACTAAACGTATCAATATGGCTGTTCGAGGAGATATCGAGAGTAGCAATCGATTGCTGCCCGAATATCGATAGTGAGGAAGGCCACGCTCTTGGCAGGAATCATGATAAATTTAAGCTGAGCTCAACTACGCCAGTCAACTTACGCTGCTTAAATTCATGAACTAGCAGGTGCTATTCTCAAGGCCTCATATCCGGCGTCGCGCCTAGTGAAGTCGCGCTACGCCGAGTTGTTGTTAACGGGGCTTGACTCTCTTGTGCGGAGGTAGTTCTAAACCCCCCCCCCACCAAAAAAACAACGACGTGCATCCGCACATGTAGAGAACGAACTCTTCCAATGATAAAGTCCTCCGATACTACCACCATGCTTCACTACCACTACAGGTCACTGGACGGTCACCAATTTGTTCCTTTGTTTAGATTTCGAAACTCAATTGCAGAAAGTTCACACCTTCGCAAGACATACTAGGGAAAATTCATCTTTGATTTTCACACCGTACTCAATCATTCACGTATATGTTACTTATTTTACTAATACGAGGTATATTGTCATAAAGCGCTGCCATTACAATTCGTATCTTTTTAAAATGTCTATGGGACCAGGAGGCAGGCCTAAAATTTGCGGGGATGGGTGCCTTTCGTGCGAATCCAGAACTGCTATTAGGCCTCCACTGGCGGGAGGCGGGGAACTGCCACCGAGATCTATCTCGATATTACCGAGATTTTTGCCCCTCGGGCGGGAAGTCCGAGGGGTCTACATTGAGAGATGCTCAGTAATGGTAAGGGTTTGGCAATACAGCAAGCAGAATCAGGATGTTCACACAACGGAGGTTTGAGAGCCACTGAATTTTTGAGACTCGACGCCTACTGTACTGATTGGCTCAGGGAAAGTCTCAAGACGAGCAAATTTCCCTTCTCTCACCGGCACAAATTTTAATCCTGCTTCCTAGCCCCAATGACATTTGAATTAGACAATAGCAAACAATTTGAAAAACACTTATATCCTTCAATAATCACTCGTAATACTTCTCTTCCTTCACATAGCATACAATTTAAATACTTTTAAGAAGTGTGAATTTTTTGTAATGGTTATAATGACATGTATAAAAACGTTGCTTATCCGACAAAGATCCTCAATAAATACCTAACTGTGCATATTTTGAGTTATTTGCGTCACATCAGACGCTGAAAACGAATTTAAAACCAAAGGATTTATTTTTCTTTTTTGATAAGTAATAATAAAAATGGTAAATAATAATATGCCTTCTTAGGAATTGAGAAAATATTACCATTACACGTGGTACATTACTAACTTGATTTGCGAAACTTGCCAATATTCTAATGATCTCTCTCCAGAGCATAAAGCGGCACTATAACTAATGGATGACAGCTTCATTTTCAGGCAGATATCTCTAAATTATTACAGTAAGGGTAGGATTTAAGTCTTTGCTGGGGAATGCTTAGGATAAAGAGTTCTCGGGTTTCCAGCTGGGTTATGACGTTGAACTGCACATGTAGGGGTCAGTATTTTTACAAATGTCCATCCTGCTTCCTAGCCGCAACGTCATTTGAAATAGATAATGGCAAACAGTTTGAAAATCACTCCTATCCCTCAATAATCAATCAATCACCCGTATTACTTCCCTTCTCACATCTCTCCAAAGTAATGAAATAAACACTTCAGTCACCTTGCAGTATAACCGCACTTCGATAATTATTCATCACAGGTCACGACTGAAGCGTCAGAGAAGCGCGCCTAGATAAAACCTATCAACATTCCTGTAGGGCGCTGCTATTCATAACGCATGTCTCGTTACGTATACGCACATACTATTCTTTCGAAGAGAATGTAAAAATTCCCTGACTCACTACGAAGACGCGTCAAGAATTATTAACGAGCACACAGAGAGGTATTGTGAAGGTGCAATTTTGCACCTGCGAGGCTTTGTGATGTAAGCGGGGAGGATTTCATGCAAAACTTAGCCTTGCCTAACTCATGCGTACTCAAGGCTAACCGTGCGCCTTGAGCATCGCAACGCGACTAGAAAGAAAATCTGAAGAGGAGGAAGGATAGGAGTCTTAAGAATAGGGCAGAGCGTGAATGAAGCAATTCATGAGTACAATAGAGACATACAAGGATAGGAAATTACGAAGGATATTATTATGAGAAAGCCACTTTCTTGATTGAACATTAGAGGTGTGTAGTTCATGAATGAATCGTTCAGAATGAACGATTCAATGGCATAAACCGAATGAATTGAATCTACGCTTTCCACTCGAATCGTTCAAAATGAACGATTTGATGGAAGATTCAAATCCGCCGAATCCAAATCGTTCAATATGAACGATTTGTGTGGAAGATTCTGCTAGCAAATCTCCGAATCCGCCAAATCCAAATCGTTCAATAAATCGTTCACCTTGTCAAATGTCTTGTGTTTCCGAACTGGAGCATCACATTTCACCTTTTTGTTTGTTATTTCGCACACTAATATTTGAAATGCTGTAAGTCGACAGATTCACATGGATTCAAGATTCACTTGGATTCGAGATTCAGTTGGATTCGAGGTTCACACGGATTCGAGATTCACACGGATTCGAGATTCACATGGATTCGAGATTCACTCGTGGATTTGGTTCATTCGGTTCATTATGAACGATTTAAAGAACCGAATCATTGCCACGAATCAAATCCCATGAACCGAATCCACAAAATGAACCGAAATTCCCACCTCTATGGAACAGTCCTTTGACTGTCTTCACTAAAAGAGTAGTTTATTCCTTATAGCTTGAAAAACTGGAGTTCATATTTAAGCAAATAGGTATTGGGCAAAAGATCAGGCGGTTAAAATTATTATAATGGCCAAAAAGAAGATAACTTTACTCATTAGTTTCGCGAGAAACAAGTCTAACCCGTTATGGAGGTAAAAGAAAAGAACAATTGAAATACTAATTTAAGAGACGGTTAAAATGGTACCGCAATACAAATACATACCACCAATCAGGACATTTGAGGTGGACATTTATTCAATTTATAAAATCCTGCTTTCGATTACAAAATGGGTAACCTGTTGAAAACCAATATTAAGGTACGAAACATACAGATTACCCCACGACTATTTTAATGCCCACACTTTTCCATCCGGAAGAGCAGAGTCATCTACATGCCGCCACAACAGCTATTAAGTAATAACTTAGTAGTAACTTGATAATTGTTGTGGCGGCATGTAGATGACTCTGCGGAAGAGAAGACTACAGCGCTCTTTGCATGGAACTACCGAATTTTGAGTTAAATTACAGCATTAATTCGCGTATAACAAAACAATTGGGGGTAAGATGCACATATTTGAATTTTATTCAATTTCCCATGACTTCTTGCTTCTTGTAAACAGTTCGAATTAAAACCTTGAATATGCCTTCTCTATCAAATTGACGTTTATTCTGCCGTGATCGGAGATATCTCCACTGGAGCTATATTAAAATCACCACTTTCAAGGCTTAATTACAGTAAAACTAGCGGGGAATACCATTTTATTTTCATCTCAGATTATGAACTGCACTTTAAAAATGCTCTATGCAAACTTTTCGAAAATCTGGAATAAGTAACCCCGAGGTCAGAGCACCCTTAAACCGTTTCCTCTGTAGGATGATTTCACATTTGCCAATCCAAATGATTAGTGTTTGAGCGAGATATCACGCGACAAAAAATTCAACAAGTTTTGACCCATCATTAAGAAGAGGATGAGGGTATCTTTTCAATTATACCAAGCTATCAGCACTTATTGTACTAATTTTCGAGATAGCTGCCAAAAAATGAAGCCGTTTTCCACAAGTTTTAGTGCTGCCTTGTGCTCACGAGAGAGATATTTAGATTATTAGCAAATTTCACAAATCAAGTCAATAATGTACAACGTATAGTTGTTATGTTTCCTTAACTCTAAAGAAGAAATATTACTCACCGCAATACTTATTATGAAATATAAATATAATTCTGCAGTTTTAAAGGCGTCTCCAGCGTCCGATATTATGCAAACAACTCAAAATATGCACCCCTAAGCAATTATTGAGAATCTGTGTCAAGTAAGCAGTGTTTTCGGTAATTAAAACCCTACATAAAATCCACACTTCTTAAAAGTGCTTAAGCTCTAAAATTAAATTTGAATATGTACTCCAAAAAGACGAGAGAAGCATCTGCGGGTAAGTCCATTGCATCTGGGTTTCGCTGTGTTGCGTTATCTTGATGATGACGTTTTGACTCCACAACACATGGAAAAAAACCTGAAAAAAAACGGCCGCGCGACCAAAAGGCCACCCTGAGGACGGAATGTATACATTCCCAATTCCAGAAGTCGGCATTTGGACCTTATCTGAAGATGTTGCCAGCAGTGGCCACGAAACGGAAAAGAAGAGAATCTTGCTCAAATCAAATAAAACTTTCCGCTGCCGAAAAATTAACGAATATAATTCAAGCCTCCAAATGACATATGGAGAGGTGAATTACAATTATAAAATATACAGTGGCTATATAAACCATTATTTTCACACTTTTTCATTCACGAGCAATTATAAAGGTGTTAGATATGAACAGTTTTGGAAATATTGTTCATTCAAATATATCCGGCAACTTACTCGCATACACTCTCATATAATTTGTGTGTACAAATAACAATGTCTCAGTCTTCGGTGCAAGTAGAATTTTTAAACAATGTTTTGGGAAGGGTCAGAGGCCCTATACTACCCCAATATAAGGCCACTAGGAAAGTTTATATGTATTATTTGTCTTAGCCCACTTAGCCCACCTATCGGTCCCCTATTAACATAACGAGAGAAGTCAAACAACCCTCATTGCTCTTATTTTAATCCGCAAATGATGTGTAATCCTTCCCAATGGCCCATTCTTGACGTCGAGGTCCCATGGTGTAATGGTTAGCACTCTGGACTTTGAATCCAGCGATCCGAGTTCAAATCTCGGTGGGACCTGGTTATTTTTCTTTTCAACATTTTGTGGTGAGGGGTACGTTGGGAGATAACTTACGCTGTGGATGAATTTTACTAATTTCAGATTTGGATGATACAGCTAAAGTATTGTAGGTTATAGTATTTACTGAGGTCAATACAAGCATTTTTACGCACAATATAAAATTAATTTGGTGGCATTACAAAGAGAAATAATCCCGTCTTTCTAACGATACTGAAATATCAGTCAATTTTTCTACTGTGTTCGGAAATAAATGGAAAAGAAAACAGAAAATATTATCCGCAGAACAAGGTATGACCGATCGATTTCGAGGAACATTATTTTAAAACAAGAGGAGAATTCTAACATTCGTAACGTCCCATGTGTAACGGTGAATATTTTTCCACAGTTATTGAAAATTGTGAAAATATCCGCAATAATTATGGGAATGTACAAAGCATCGGACATCGAGTGGAGAAAAGCCAAAGCTAAGAAGGCGTCCATGGGAAAAAGACAACTGCTGTGCTCAAAGAAGATAGGACGACAAACAAGGAAATAGAATGGGAAAACATTCATTTATCTTGTTCATTATGACGTCTTTCCACCAAATGAAAGCTTCTAGTTTCCATGTTATAAAAACATTTATGTAGAGCGCAGCGCTCTATGGATCGGAAGCATGTACAATTGGACAAGCAGACCAGAACAGACTTGAAACCTTCGAAACCTGAAGCGGGAGGAGGATGCTGAAGATAAAATAAACGGGCGATAAAAGAAATGACGAAGTTCAGAGAAGAGTGCGTAACGGACTCATACAAAACCGATTTTGCATCACACGTTACATTACTTACATTAGAAACTGATGTTAGCAAAAGAATGGTAATAACGCTCGATTTCATCAAAATTATTTAATACGTAACATCGTGGATTAGCTACACGGTTGAGATATCACACATCACTTGAGAGACCCAAGAAATCAGCGTCTTTAATGTCTACCCTTTGACTGATCCGAGAAAACAAAGAGAAGTGTCACTTCTCATTGCCCAAGTGAGTAGAAACACATGGAGAGTAAACTTCGATTACTTTTTGGCTGGATTAGTTTGTTTGACAGAGAAGAAGATGTACCAATGTGTTTGACAATGGTCAAGAAGGGACTACGTACCCTAAATTTACTGTCCACTATTCAATACTCTGGTGTTCAGAAAACTTTCCACATCGTTCTCCCTGTAACACCAAAGGCCGGAATGAAAATCAACGAAGTATTTGATTATATCTTTAACAACCTCTGTATTGACGTGTTTACTCACGACCAGGTTGATTTTTAAAGGTCATCATTGGTCATTCAATTCTAAAATTGGTTGACTGCAGCCCTCCACCTTCCTATCTAATGCTAGTTCCCTTACCTTCTGGTATCTCTTCCTATGTACTTTTCTCTTTATTTAGTCCATAACCTTATTCCTGGGACTTCCTCTGAGGACCTTTCCCTCTATTTTGCCTTCAATTATGTTCTTCACAAACCCATTGTTTCTCAAGATGTGTCCGATCTTGTTCTTCTTTTCTCTATGGTTCTCCATATGGTCCTTTCCACTTCTTCTCTTCAGTAAACTTCATAATTTCTTATTTTTTCCATCCATTTTATCTTCAGCATTATCCGTAGTGTGCCACGCTCCACACGACTGTTTTCGCATACTATTTTCCGGTTTGTAGTCCTATCTTCTTTGAGCACAGCAGTTGCCTTTCTCCCATGAACGCCTTCTTAGCTTGGGCTATTCCCCGCCTGATATCCGTTGTTCTTCTTCTGTCCCAGGTGATGATACTTCCGTGATAGTTGAAGAAATCCACTTGCTCTAATTTCCCTCCTCTCAGGGTGACTCCTACTTTCGGCTTCTTCCCTCTGCATACTAGGATATTAGTCATTGATAGGATTGTAGAGATATTTTTGGGAAAAACAACTTTTGCTGGACAGTTTCAGCTGAAAGGTCTAAAAAGATTAATTCGCACAATGAACAACAATGGTCGTAAAGGATTTTGTTCCCACGTGAAATACTGAGTAAACACATATGGTGAATATATACGCATCCCAGCGATTTTAACACGTGAAAAATAAAATTAAAATGCATAAAATGGTTCCAGGTTACACATGTACTCTTTCATAAACTCTGTGCTAGTTTGAGGGATTCTATCAGTTCCTAGCCTGGCACCAACAATAGTGACGAATCACTCAACTATTTACTAATTTTTGACGAGACAATCAGGCGGCCTATTTAAGGAGAAAATTGCTACGATCAGTGCAGCAAACATAATCTATAATGAAGGATCTGATGCTTTCCCGGCGAACCATATGAATTAATTATTCACGAGTTTCCCAGCGGGTCAAGAGTTTGGTGACCCACGTTTCATTGACAAATTGCGCCATAGTTTTCCAGAAGATTGATTCCTAGACTTCGATTCCTTAAAGAATATAATTTTGTATACAAATACAGAAAAATTGAAGCCCTGTAATCAATCTCCTTGCATACATGTATCGGTAGTAACTAACACACTACGTACTCTTTCAATAGCCCTGTTCTGGCTCGTGGGAAACTGTTCCTAGCTTGAGACCAACCACAGAAACGATTCACTCAACTAATTGTGGACCTTTTTTGCACAGTTAGTTGTCGGAGTGTCCCTGATCTGGTTCGGAAACCGTGAAGAAGTAATTAAAAATCTATTATTTTTACAGGAATATATTATTTCCGCACCATGGACAATCATGAATCAAATTTATTGATAGCATCTGATCGACGTTTTTTCGGAAATTGAGATAGAATATTTACTAATATAAAACGCTCTTTACTAAACAGCTCTACATATTAGAAAAATACAAGTTTCAAGTTATATCATAGTAAAGCGGAAGGGTCCTGTGAAGGCAACAAGCTAATTTTAATAATTACTCAGCTAGTTACATTAGTAAACATAATGTATGACGGTGAAAACGGCTGAACGATATGTTTTTAATGAAAGTAAACCATGCTCCTATGGACAAACATTTGGCGTCAATGCGTTAACAGCAAACTTCATCTTAATTTTGTTTGCTTTCATCCGCTTTAGATAAATAGCTTCTTAGGTTTTTTTAATTCCCAGCTTAGTAACTTGTTCTAGTTTGCGAGAAACTAGGTTCCTCACCTGGGACCAGTCACAAAAACGATTCAATAAACTAACTGTGAATATATGCGGTGAGGTTGGACATCGAATATAAAATATGTATATATTAATAATGCTTATTATCCAACAAAATTTACATTCATAATGACAAGTTGCGAGTCATTATAGCTTTAAAGGAGAATCTGTTTACGGCTACCATCGAATGGCTATATGTTATGCTATAAAACTCTTAGACATACATACGGCTCATATATTGAGACTGACGTAATTAATCAACAATTTAAGTATGTACATTAAGTATCTACAAATTAAAAAAATCATTAAGTTATATTGAATACAGCTACAATAATATGTCCTCTACACTCTCTTTAATAAGATGCCGTAGATGCTCATTTATGGATAATATTTTTACAGATTTAGATTTGATTCATGAATCGGATAATAAGATGTACTATTTTGGTCCTACATACAAAAAAACATCGTTTAAATACCGTCAAATTTGGTTTGGTCAAGTGTATAAAGGTTTTACATAGGCTAAGGGGAGAAGGTAAATACAGTAATGATCCTGAGTTCCCACTTCTTACATAAAAACATCGTAGAACCTTATAAATGTATGAATTCATCAATGGAAGCATTTCTTGATAAAGTAGGAGTGGGAAGGAGCTTTCGAAACGCCTCTATTTCAAAATTACTCGGATAGTTCTTTTTTGTAGAAAAACGGCAGGTTACTAGAAAATTAAATAAGCATCACCCAGGTAGAAAATGTAAGTCTGGAATGAACTAAAGTATTGTAATTGTTGTTCGTTAACTTCACGAAATGTAAAGGACATTTATTCCTGATGAAGGGAAATATTTTCAGGGTTCATCGCATAATATTTGATATGATAATTTACAGAGTAAATAATAAAAAGAGAAGTGAACTCGTTTTAATGTATTAATGAGAAAATTTTGTGATGATAACCGATATTACATTGTGAAAGCATGGTGTTTAAATAAGTTTGCCGACTGATTTGATTGCCGTAAACTCCGAAAGGAAAACACCAGAACCTCAATTCGATGAAGCCAAGGATTTCCTCGAGCGCCACTTAAATTCTTAGCCTTTGAGGGGAAAGTAAACGCGACGGAATAAAATATCCCGGAGAGTTCCATAGCCGCGGAATCCTTTCACTTGAGATTCTCGCCTCCAGGGCTCCGCTCCATTGCTCCGAGGGATCTCCAGCTTTCTTATCGCCTTCGAGTCGCAAGTTCAACCCGCCTCCGCGAAAGATGGCGCCCGGGAAGAAAGAAAATGAGTGGGAACGATAAATTCACTCCGGCTTGTCGAGAAAAGATGAGACAGCTTCTCTGGAATCTTTGAAAGGAAATGCTGCCATTTCATATCAACGCTCATATCTCTTTAGAACGTATGGTAAACTCCTGTTTGAATTTGAGTTTTTTTCCATTGCTGCACGTGCACCGTTTCTATTTAACATGGCACGTGTTCAATTACGTTTCTCTTATTTCTGGCGTGGTTTTAGGAGCTATCAAACAAAGAGGTTCGGTTAACAGAGGAAAAAGCTCTTTGGCTGGGTAGTATTTTTATAGGTGACCTGTTTGTAAAAATTATAGTATCTCCTATGAGTAAATGCATACTTTGTAACCTGCCTCCGATGCCTGCCTCCATTAAGCGGTCCTCTCTAGGTGGCAGATTTTTGTCGGAAACGGATGAAATGAATTGCCTATTAAAGCAATGTAAATTGCCTCTCCCTTCAGCGGTCACCTCCTTAAGCGGCCATTATTTCCTGGGTACGATCAGCTTCACGTCTCTCCACCTCTGCCCTCCGGATTAAAGTTGATTTCCCCGTACTTGTCGGCGGCTGCAATTACGCTTGGTGCACAACAGATTTGACTCCAGATGGCTGACTGTCCCCTTTGACTGCTGACGACTCAATCCTTCTTTTTAATTCCATATTGTTTATTTACCCTTGAGTGGTCGCCCGGGTTACCAATTTTGTTGTTAATAATTTTCCTCCCTCCTAAAATTCCTCCGTCTCTCCAATAACAATAATTTTGAATCTAATTATAACGAGAGCAGGGCTGCCAAGTTATTATTTTAAGCTAACTATTGCCAACTTTAACTTTCCAGCTGAGCACGCTACAATATACACACGCAAACAAATTTGGGCAAAAATTGATCAAACTATTACCTCAAGTTTGACCACCGCGGGTTGACATTATCGGTCGGCTTCCCCTTATCTTGTAATGGGTTGTAAACTTTAGGTAATGGGTTCGGCGGTGGACGCTTAATACATCTTTCAATGTAATTTTCACGGTGGTTTGCAGGCAAAACAATCAGTAACTGCAAGTCATTCTAAATCATTTGGCTTTATCACGATGATATCAAAATAGTACCCTGCATGACAACTACAAAAGTATGTAGCAGGGGATGAGGTCTTCAACATATACGACACTGTATCCTACTAAAGTCAATAAAACTATGATTATCATTGTAAAAAGCTAAAAATACCTGTCAGAAAGTGAAATCTCTGAACATTGCATACTATATAGGTAATTTTCTGGTTCTCCCCGCGTTAAGCCATTTTAATGGACGACCGTTTCGCCGATATTCCGGTCGGCTTCATCAGGTCCTAATAAACAGGATTCCCAAATCGCTGAAAATCCAAATAACTTCAACAAGGAGGATGGCTATCCGCTCTCCTTTACTTTTAACCGGATTTTCAATATTCCAAGACCGTCAGACTCCTCAGTCAATCACAACGCTCCGGACTAGATCCCAACAGACAATTAACGGATCACAGCCCTATACTGCATAGTAACAGACAATTCTCCTGTTCGTTAGGATCTGATGACGCCGACTAGAATGCCTGCGAAACGGTCATCCATAATTATGGTCCAACGTGGGGAGAACCCGAAAATTACCGATGAAAAAGAAAACCGCAGAAGCCTTCGCAGCAACACTACGTACTACCAATGTTATAGAAACTATGGTTGTTTACGTATTTTTCAAATAAAATAATGCACACATTAGAATTATAACATAATATTATATGCTGATTCAAGAGCTATACAAAAAATTATGCGAGACTTGCCATTATAATCACGTTGACAACTAGGACAAAAGCGTCTGAGAGTAAGTCAAATGATTAGCTGCACTACCTATCCTTAACCCTAATTATTAAGTTTTCATGGCTGCCATTATGGTTTCCTATCGTTTGCAAGAAAAATTACGTTTAAAGCCTGTCCGATCTGCATTCTACTTTCCCGATTTTACGCTCACGATTTAAATGTTTTAAACATCGTCAGAAAAAAATTTGTTTAGACCTGACGTGTAGTAGTCAGTATTATTAAATCAGTTGTCGTTAATCGAAATAAGTAGGCAAAAAGGACAATATGGCTTATTTTGGACTTAAACTTTGAGAATTGTATGCATAAACTTTGAGCACCTGCCTCCGTGGCTACCACCCTCAAGCGGTCACCTCTTTTGACTGCCGATATTTTTGGAAACGGATAAAACGATTTTCCTTAATATAATCTACAACGATTGGTGCACTTGAAGTCGCACGCCATTTTTTATTCTTATAATCCGTTTCTTACTGACGTAGGTTATAATTTATGTCCAACTTTCCCATTAAAAAACACGTTTTCAGTTTTCTCTAATAATCGACCAAGTTAAGTAAATTTTGAAGTTGATGGAGAACTTTTTGGAACAAAAAACAACAGGCATAAAATGGCGTTTTTCCTTTTCTCTGCCTTGTTTTCAGGGATTAATATTTTACACGTAAGCTCCGACGTTAAAAATTCCCTCTCATACTGTCGCGATAACCTTAGAGATTTCCGTCCCAGTAGCTGTAGTAATATAATGACCTTGACACTCTAGCCTCGATAAATAACACGACTCTACCTCCCATGGAACTATTATTAAAATACGTTGAAATTACCACGAGAAAAAGTCGGTCAGGACTGGGAATCGAACCAAGTTATACCAATATATATAGTATGCATAGCAGGCGAACATATGATGTCTCACAATTTTTAGAGGGATTTAGGTGGGACCCGGAGAGATACGGAGGCTACACGCTAGGCTTAGCATGCTTGAGAAATTCAGAACTGGTATGTTTCAGAGCAACACAGGGAATATTATCATGACGCCCAACTACATTTATAGGTCTGATAGATGCGGTAAAATAAGAGAGATACATTGCCGAACATATAGGAATATAAAATCGTTCTTTCCGCGCATATTGAACGACCACAGTAAAAATTGAGCTCCACTAAATACACTCCCATAACACACGCCACCATTTAACCTCCCAAAACCTACATCTTTACACGGCTGGTGTTCTAACAACCCTGCCACACACCCATGCGGCTGCTCGCACGGTAGTATGTAGGTGTAGATGTAGATGCGCAGACCAAGGTCCGAGGTTTGATTCCCAGTTCAGGCCGATTTATTCTCGTGGGAATTCCTACGAACTTCACATACTTGTTGGCCAATACTTTCATACAATTCACGAATTATATGTGAATACGTACCTATTATTTGTAATGTTTCCTCGTCCATTTCCCAACCTAAGCACGTGTCCTTGCTACGAAGAGGCTTATATTTTCATGAGGCGTTTATCATATTGACTTTTGTCTGATGGCATTTCATTGTCATCCAAGCCTTCCTTTCCCAACCATAACCCTCAACCTCACTTATCATATTGTGTGATCTACATCTCCGAGAGTGAGCTTCACGCCGGGCTCGAAAGTGAATGCTTTTTCCTCAGTAAAGAGTGTGAAATCACTCGAAGGAAGTACAAACACAGGGGGGACGATCTTGTGCCCCTCCCGACAATCCCATAAGGAGACCCTAGATGGGTACAAGCGGCGCTGGCGCAAATAAATTATCTCGAGAGGAAAATCGCTCGTTAAATATTCCACGTCACGTCCGATGGCTGATAGCATGAGGGGAGGCTCTTCATGTCCAATCACCCAACTCATGGTCTGGATGAAAGGGCTATATCAAAGATCACCATTGGGATCTTTCTGTCCAAATGCCTGGGAATTATTTCAGATTTTCACGAAAGTCATCAGAAATTATATAAAAAATAGTTACCTTTTGTTCAGGAATAGTTTTTTTCATGAAAAGATTACATGCAATAATTAAAAACTATCAGTAAGGAACTACCTCTTTTCAAATACAGCGTTCCTAATTTAAAACTCTAAAATGGAGGACGATTACAATACACTCTATTTTATGTTATTAGCTCCATTTTTACCAACTTCTGATATTTTAGTAAGCTAAATACCTGCAAAATGAATAAACTGAGCTCTTCTACACCATGATGAAGTAAGATGATAAGGCTTGTTACGATAAAAATACTCCTAATAACTTCATTAGGAAGTAAAAGTGCTCGTATTTATCTGATTAATATGTGCGGTTACTATACATTCTTTATTTCATTAATTTTTTATTTTGCCATCACTTCCCCGAATACAGCGCATTGAGCCAATTTATAGCGGGTGAGTACAATAACAACAGATGAACTCAAACTGCCATGCCCTGATTGGCGATAATATTTCCACCCAGGCGGAATTCGAAACCACGACCCTCGCATTATCAGGCGAGGACTTTACCCCGTTGCCACCGGGGTCGGAAAAGAAACAACTTAAGCACCTTAAAAAATTAAAATCCAAAAGTGATAGGACTTTAGAAAACATTAATCTTAAAAAATCTCGATTAAGAATCATTCAAGTATGATAAGAAGAACAATAAGTATGCATTTCCATAAAAATTGTATTTATAATATAAAGGTACTCATCAGACACTGCTCGCTAAATGTTATATTTTAATAATTCTCCAACACGGGGGCTATTAACAGCATTTTGATAACGAAAAATTAGCAAATTAATCACCGGTTGATATTAAAAGCATTTTATTCACAATATGCCCTTCATTAGCACTGATAAATTTTTCAAAATACTTAATTTAAGTATTTTATTGATGTAAACGGAACACTAAATAGATTTTGTGAGTTTTACTTTCTCAACATATTTGGAATGTTTAAGAGCGATCAAAACAATTTCCAGCATTCGGGATAGAGTTCCCAATGCAAAAAAAATCGTGCCGTTTGCGGCCACGCCTTCAGCCCGTCAAAATATTTCAATATCTTATCCTCCACAAGTCCGACGTCGCCCTTAGCATCACCCGGCGTCATCTCCTTCAGCCCCCAGGGGAGCCCTTAAGACAGCCCCGCCTCCCTCGCAAAACAGATAGATGGGGTAGAAACAGCGCCACTTCAGGCGTCCCGCGTGCTCAAGTGTTTGGTCGTCGACTCCACTCATCATTTCCCCCTTCCCGCCCTTCCCGCGGTGGTAGCAGGGTGAGCGATATAAATCGACTCTCGCTGCACTTCCCCTTCGATCCATCGAAAGTTCCTCCTCCCCTCAAACATCCTGACCATCTACGGGGGAGACCTCTTTAATCTCGGGAACAAATGCGTGTTCCCTGAGGCTAAAACTACAAATGACATTCTGTTTCACGATGGAGAGAGACAAAGTGTTAATTTACAATTTGCATTTCTCTTTTATTTAACTAAAAGGTCAATCTTGAATACTCGATTAGTTACATCAAAAGTAGCCTACACATTAAATTTACTTCTAAGGCAGTAGCCTAAGAAATTGGTTATATAAGGTACATACATCATGTGTACGTCTGCGTCTACATACTAACCTGTGAGCCGCCGCACAGGCGTGTTACAGGAGAAGATTGGACACCAGCCGAGTAAATGTGTAAGGTTTTGGGAGGCGAAACGGTGACGTGTATTTAGTGGAGTGTATTTAGTGGAGTGTATTTGTTTATTGAGATTGCTTATTGTGCGCGGAAATAACGAGTATTTATAATCTTTTAATTCGTAAAAACTGAACTCCACTAAATAGATAGGTCCTCTGACGAAAATGTCAAAGCTAGAAGCTACTTCGCTATAGTTAGGTCACACCTCGAATTGGCCGCGAGCATTTGAGACCCCAGTCATGAAGAGTTAACCAAAAAATTAACAAAATACAAAGGAAAGCAGCGCTTTTGCTAAAAACAGCTAATATCGTACATATAGCGTCTAACAACTTTTTGAGGGATTAAGGCGGGAGCCCCTAACGACTCGGAGGCTACACGCTAGGCTTAGGTTGCTTTAGAAATTCAGAATTGATATTTTTCAAAGCGACACAGAGAATATTATTATGACTCCTCACTACTTCTCCAGGTCTGACAGATGCGATAAAATGAGAGAGATACACTGCCGAACAGGTAGGTACAAAAACTCGTTCTTTCCGCGAACAATAAGCGACCATAATAAAAATCGAGCTCCACTAAATACACTCTTACAATACATGCCACATTTTCATCTCCCAAAAACTTACATTTTTAGACGACTGGTGACCTAATACCGGCTGCCACACGCCCATGCGGTGTCTCGCAGGGTATTATGTAGATGTAGAAATTTTCTCCCATAATACTCGTCACTTGTCACCTCCCAAAACCTTACGTCTTTAAACGGCTGATGTCCTAACACCCCCTGCCACATACCTATGCGACGGCTCGCAGGGTAGTACGTAGATGTAGACGTGCCATATGGCTACGTGTTAAAAGATCATTTAATTGCCAAGAAATCAAATCGGTAGCATGCCATTATTATCGCTTATATTTGTAGATATTAATGATGAGACCGCGTAAGCAAAGTTTTAGACAAATCTGCACGTAGGCAAATATCGCTCCAACCTCCTTTAAGTTGACTTCAATGTATAGTTTTAGAGTGAATGCGATTCAACGCTAACGCCAACGTCGTCTGTCGATGAAATAAAATGTGAATTCTACTACGTGAATCACTCTCTCTCTCTCTTTCTCCACAGGTGGTAAGAAACCATTCAAGTGTAGCGTGAGAATAGAGGGCTACGCCTTTCTTACATCGAGCCTCATGCAAAAAATAAAGGGTTTTCACCAAAGGAAAACGTTTGAGTAAAAGCAAATGAGTTTAGGACAAGGTTCAAGTAGAGGGATATCCTTTGATTTGTATGTATAAAAATTTGCTTTTACTTGCAAGCAATTCCTTTGCCTTACGAGAAAATTGTCGAACTGTTTGCCTTAAAATAAAGGAATCAACTGTTGCTTGACTCTCGGCTACCTGGAAACCAGTCCAGTTGTGCTGTAGGTTGTTCCAAGTTGTTGTGATTGGGTTTTCTTGTTCATTTTGGTTCATAAATTATTATATATCTATCGTAACTTGAGGTGGAACGGGATAAATTGAAGGGATACTTTTCTATTTGAAGAAGAGAACACGACTGACTTTATAAGGCACACTATAGAAGAGTACATACCTGTAGTCATAGTATGTAAGCGACATCTGTCGGGACAACTTTTAACTCTAACAATACCCGTAACACAGTATTCTGTTATCGACCTCTTGTTTTATAAATTATTTCCATCTTCTTAGTTATTAATTAATCATTAATCAGGGCTACTGACAAAGAAAAATGTGAGGGTACAACAATCCAGATCCAACACATCAACAATTTAGATTGATGTACCCTCACATTTTTCTTTGTAAGTAGCCCTGAAGATGAAAATTATCAAATTCCGAAACTTTGGCGACGGATGATTGTTTGAATCACTAACACGGGCCTATACTTGATATTCAATTGGATTTATACTACCCGTAATGTCATCAAAAGATGTATAACTTGAGAGTTTGCAAGACGAAGAATTAAATAATTTTTATTTTATTTACTTTTTTAAATACTCGTTCGGCGTATTAGTCGTGCTGATGCCTTCAGGTTCTTGCCGAATCCCAAATCCAAAAATTAGTACACTCAAAGATGAATATTTTTGGAAAAGTCATTCCCAAATATAGGTCATTGTTTGGGAAACAGATGGACGCAAAATCTGTAATGAAGAGTAAAGAAGAAGTAAACAATTTGATACCCAACTTAAGAATAACACTGCGTCAAAGAAATTGGAAATGAGAACATTTGGTAGAGAAAAATGTTGATAGCAATGGAAGGCGACTCAAATCCCACTATACAGTGCATCCCATGTTAGTTGTCGAATCAAATTAGCACTTAACACATTCGGTGCTGGTGCCGCTGATAAACAGCGTATCATACCTTGCTTTGGAACGGCCGCCAACCAATTGGAGAATCAAACTGTATTTTGTTTTTTCTTCAGCACTAATAGAATCGTTATCACGGAGTTCCTTACATATGCATTTTTTGTACGATGTGATTTCTGTCTAACTTCAGTTATCGTCCTTTTTAGACCGTATTTCCATCGGTTGAATCTGCTGTTAATAAGTAGGTGATAGTTTTTATAATCAATTGTTAAGATATTTTTCACTAATCCTTTGTTAGGGTCTCCTTTTCTGCCGCGTAATGATGAAATCTAAGTACACCTGACTTTCTGCTCTATGCAATAAATTATAATGGGCGATGCGATCCTTTTTCAGATCCCCCAGGATATTAGTGGTTGTCGGTAGCTTTGCGTTGTTCTTTGGAGTTCTACGTGAGACATTGCATATTTATCTGGATTGCTCTAACGCGTAACCAATTACCGACCTATATAAGGGTAAATCCATTTCAATTCTGATATAACCGTTAGCTCTTCTTTCCGAGGGGATTAATAGGCGGCAGTTTTTGTATATTTGTATCTGTTACAACTTCATCCCACACTTTTATATTGTATTTGCATTTATCAGCCCAGATATGTTAGCTTCTTTGGCGTCTATTATGTTCCTTTATAGCCAGTGCCGTTCGGGTGGGCGTGGCACATTTGTTATGGGGATGTATTCCTGCGACAGCTACCTATTCCTGCATTTACATTCGTAGACATCTTCGGAGTTTGTTTTTCAAGGGTCTATGGTGATTCTACCGAGCGAAAATTTCGTTTCCGCTGGTCTGGTGGATATAACTCGGTGATATAATTATTATAGGTACAGCACGGCCCAATGCCTTGCTGGGACCGCCCGCTTTTTTGAGCATCTGTTCCTTGCTGATCCCCCGTCCCAAAATTTCACTCTGGCGATCGCCCTCCTATATCCTACTCCTTGATCGTTATACTACGTCATAAGCCGCCCATTTTTACCCATGATTACTGTGTTTCTGGTTCTGGGTATATTTTCTCCGTGTTCTCTCTGTTCATATTTTACAGATACGAGCGTCATTAACACATCCAGGCTAACTTTAAAAAAAATGCATGTAAACACTCTCACGACGCAGCTACCTGTACATAGAGTGTGGTATAACATTTACAATTGGTATACTCGTATCCATGGTATACGCCTACATGAGTGTATTCCACTGCACCAATACCATTTGGAGAACGGTGTTTACTTTGCCACGGAGTCTCTGCTTCTATTAATTAATTAATTTTTGGTTCTCGGAATTGGAAACCTATCGCCAGGTTGTGCATTTAGACTTTCAAAAATATTGAATATAGAGCGCGGCACCGTACTTTGGTTTCCACCGATCCCCTCGTCGACACCTTTTTGATATTATAGAGTAGACTCTCCCAACAGTTGAAACAGGGTGATGTGGCTTTCGAGTTGTGCAGCGCTTGATGCACTTTAGGCTAAACGTTTCCCTAGCAATGCAGCAAGGGTATTTTGGTGGGAAGTCACTCCTCAAGACGTTCACTGCAATGCGATGGAAACGTATAGCTTAAAATGCTAATAGTTTAGAAAAACTCGAAAGCCACATCAGCGACTTTTTGATATCTCGGATCCGATATATATCTTAAAAATTTATAAATTTTATCGAATGAGATCAGTTCACCACCACGTTACTCGACGGGTTCCAAGAATTAAATGTTTGCTAAGCGGTTTCCTCTAACCAAAAACTATTCAAACGTCCTCGAGTGGACTTGTATGAGGTATTTTCACGTTCCACACATTCGCCATACCAGCAATATCTCCACACAATCTTTCACTTTGCAGTTGAGTCAACTGCTGACTAGATTTATTCTCATTTGAAGGATTTACTTTTCATTTTGAGTAAACAAAAAACTTTTGGTATATCCTCTTACTTCAGCCATGAGCAAAAGATAAACAGAAGAACGATTTTCATGTTAGTAAAAGGTTTTCCTTCAGTTTTTATCCATACTCCTGGAATTTCTCATAGGAAAATTTTATTCTTACTTCTGGAAGCTTTCATAGAAAGTTTTCGTTCAAGGGGATCGGGTTGGTGTGGTGGCTAGAGTACTCGCCTACCACACGGGCGGCCAGGGTTCAAATCCCTGCAGAGGCGGAAGTTTTTCAGAGAGAACCCGATCCCTACTTGAGTGTCTTGTGGAGGGCACTTCAAGTAGAGTACTCCGTCTGTCGGATGAGACGTTAAGCTGTGGTCCCCTTGGCGCCTTTCGTTAAGAGTAGGCTAATGCCGACGCCGGCTTTCTATCCACTCTTCCTCCCTTACCTATCCCCTATGGCGCAAATGGCCGTCGGCCGCCTCCCCAAATATCCAAGTTTTCATTCAACTTGCTTTGAATTGCCCAGGTAAAAGGTTTTTCTTCTGTTTGTTCACACGACCCATTGTTATACGTGGGTTTTTGAGTGGTTTGGAGTTCAAGATCATTATACGTAAGGTTTTTAGTTTTACTCGCAAGAGAATATTTTTTTTACATGCGAAATCATTGTCAGACCAAAAATCTTAGTATGCATCACTGCATATTGGGCGTATGTTTCTCTTTGTTGATTATATCCCCGATCCGACACCACGTGAAAGCCTCTTGGACACGGTTCTCACAGTTCACACAAAAATCTTTAATACCATAAGATCAATACATATTCTCATCGGTTTCAGATTTGCACCAAAAGTTTTATAAGTCTAAAATTTATGAAAAATTACGCAAGGTCAGGGAATAGGGGAAGTGCATGACATATTAAACATGATGAATGAAACACTACCTTACAATAGCGCCTAATTACATTTCAACTCTGCCAGATGCTTCTTTTATGGGCTAGTTGGTTACACTTTTTAATGTTTAATCCGTTTTTACTGTGTCATAGTTTATATAAAATATGAACTGATGTCATATATTATAGCCTACGAGTATTTATTAACTTAAATTATCAATTTGCAATCATTTACATTAAAGTCATTGAGATTGCATTGACAATTGATGTGGTACGAAGTTACTCGCACGGGTGCATAAACACCAAGGGTTGAAACTCGCCATAAACAAATCATTTGATTTGACCGGGATTCGAGGGCGGATCTCCCAATTGCCGGTCAGGTGCGTTAACCAGATTATTGACATGAATTACATACCTCGTGATAAATTGTATCAATAATTTCTCTAACTAGAATATGATTTGTGGTTTGATGAGCCATTTCCCACAAAAATGGAAAACTTAAATTACGACCCGTGTGTTGATACCTTTATTATAAATGGAGATGTGGATGGATAAATGGAGATTATGACATCGTCATAATCTCCATTTATCCATCCACAGTTTTTTATTCCACTCAATATTGCATGACTCTTCAAAATTTCTGAAATATTAATACTCGTACGCTAGTCCTTTAAATAGATTCAATGAGAAAAAGGCCTTAATTCACCTATTTTCAATGATATTTGAACCCTTTCAACCCTTGGTGTACACGCAATCAATATTTCAGCCCTTGGTGTATATGCAACCGTCCGAGTGACTCATTCCACATCAATTGTCAATGCAATGATTGGAAATTGATATTTTAAGTTAATGAATACTCGTACGTCAAGTAGGTCAATACATTCATGTATGTGTATTACTGATCAACTTGCCCGACGAACATATGCCGGAAACTTTTAGTGAATTGGCTATCGATGATATGAGTTCGGCTTTGGAATATATGTCAGCAAAGTATTATATTACGCTTGAATTATTAATTTATTAGTCAAATTGAGTTGCATACGTTGTTTACACCTCTGACAGTCTGTTGTTGCCATCTGCCATGATTTCAACATATGTGAGGGTTCTTGGGTTCTCAGGGCCCTTTTTTAGGCCTACCTGTCACTACTCCTTATTACGGCCTCAGTTGCCATTATGGTATCAGGTTAGAATTTTTTCGATACCAAAATTTATATTTTATTAAATGTATGTCTCCGCCACCCGGTGTGTCAGTACACCGCATAAACCTCCTATTAGTGGTTCGCGGGCAACGGTATGCTGGCTCTAAAGGAAGTCCTTTCAGAAGGGATCCTAGCTTGAGTAGAATAGTGAAAGCGGGCCTATGGTACTACTATGCTTTGGTTTCTCTTGTGGCATACAGGCGAAAATGTGCCAAAACTGACCGGTAGAGTGCTGTGACCGTTATCAGGGAAAGCTGCACGTGGTTCAGGTACTGCAAAGGCTGGTAACCTTGCATACTCTATTACAACCTACTCATAAGAGTCAAAAAGTAGCCCCGAACGGCCGAAGCCACGATGGGCTGCGGAAGCTGAATAAGGTTGGCCAATCAAGATACGGACATAGGAATACGACCTAAACTATCGGTACTTGGAATGTGAGAGGAGTATACGGAAAGGAGCATGAGTTGTTGAATGAAATGAAAGTGAGCGAATGGATGTTTTGTGTGTATGTGAAACTAAGGGTAAGGGGCGGGATGTTGTTACTGTAGATGGCGGTGGTGTGGCACTGTGGTCAGGAGTTGAGGATAATGTACACGGCAGTCAAGGTGTAGGATTCCTTCTAAATGAGAGAGTTAAGTTACTAGTAAGGAAGTACGAGTTAGTATTCCCCTAGATTGCTCTGGGTTCGCATTAAATTGCGTATTAGGAGAGTTGTGATTGTGGCGTTCTATGCACCAGTGGATGGAGAGAGTGACAGTGTGAAAGATGAGTTTTGGGAAAAACTGAGAGAGGTTTTGAATGAATGTGATCCTGGTGAGAGAATAATTTTACTAGGTGACATGAATGGCTGGATTGGTGTGAGGCGGGACGCATCTGAGAGAGTGGTTGGGCCTTTTGGTGACCCCCGAGTGAATGATAATGGTGAAAACTTGGTGAGTGTGTGTTTGGAAAAAGGATTATTTGTGTTAAATGCATGGTTTAAACATAAGAGAATATATATGTATACCATGTATACCTGGCAAAGGAGCAATTGAAAAAGTATGATTGATTTCGTTGAGTATGATGAGATATTGAGGGAGTTAGTGAGGGACACGAGAGTGATGAGGGGTGCTGAATGTAGAACAGACCACTATTTGGCACTCTCCAAAGTGAATCTGGGCAGAAAGTGGGTGCCAAGTAAGAATGTTGCGCATAAGCAGTTGAGAGGTTGCTAGACAGTGAGGTAAGAATGCAGTATGGTTGCATGCTTGAGGATGCTCTATCCTCGAAGCATAGAGAATGGGACGAGTATACCAGAAACGAGAATATAAATGATGCGTGGGATTGTTTAAAATGAGTGATTGTAGAATGTGCTGAACGTGTATGTGGGTAAGGAGTGGTAGGAAGAATGAAAGGTGACGCTTGGTGGAATGAAGAAGTGAAAGTTGGAGTCAGGGAAAAGAAAGAGGCGTACAAGAATATGATTGCTGACAAATCTGAGCAAGAGCGTACTAAGGCATGTGAGATTTACAGGAAGATAAAGAATGAATGCAAAATCGTTGTGAAAGAGAGCAAAGAAAGAATGCGTTCGGATGAAGCTAGCAAGATGCAGAGCGATTTTGAAGGCAATGACAAGCTGTTTTGGAAGTGGATAAAAAGGGCTAAGATTAGTGGAGGCAGGGGAATGAATACGACAAGGAACAAAAGTGGATAGATCGTAAGGGATGAGCAATATCAGGGACTGCTGGAGGGAGTATTTTGAATAATTACACAATAATGTTGCAGGCGCTAAGGATGAGCCTTGTGAAGTAGTAAGCGACTATGTAATGATGGAAAAGGAGATCAGTGAGTATGAGGTCATAACGGCTGTGAGAGTGTTGAAAAATGAGAAGGCTGAAGGCGTAGATGGGATATCCAGTAAAATGTTGAAGTGTGGGTGTAATTGACTCATTTGTCAGCTGTGTGAACTATATAATTTATACTTACAGGCTTCTGTTGTTCCATCGTGTTGGAAGAATGCAATCATCGTTCCATTGTACAAATGGAAACGAGGAAAGACCAAATATAATAATTATCGGGCCATTAGTTCATTGAGCATTCCGGGAAAAGTGTTCAGGAAAATTTTAATCGAAAGAATTAGGAATATTATTTGTGACAGAATATGGGGTGTGTAGTGAGGTGTGGCGAAGTTTACCACAAATTCAAACTTAACAATATTTAATTTTACAAACACAAGACAGGAACAAAATGTAACGGCGTCCGAGGGACCAGCGAGCAGTTTCTCGCAGGGGTTGATTGTGGGTTGAGGTAGTGACGGCCTTCTGCAAAGCGATGCTGGGGAATGCAGCGGAGAGCGGAGTGTGGAGGCGAAGGCTCACAACCATTCTTCACAGTGCATCCGGAGAGGCGAAGAGTGAGAGAGAGCGCGAGTCAGCCGGGTAACTGCCGAATCCACACACTGTGATAGTCCCTGACGAGGGGAAGGAGGGGAAGGGCAATCGCAGCTCCTCCACGTATACATTGCAAAACAAAAGAAGTACATTAGTACTATAGCGGCTGCATGAAAACCGAACAGTGGGTTTATGCCTGGGAGAGGATGTAGTGACCAGCTTTGCGCGCTTCAGCAAGTGATAGAAAAATGAATGGGCGTCCGAAAGAAAGTGTATTGTGCGTTTGTTGATTTAGAGAAGGCATATGACAGGGTTAATAGAAAAAATCTGTGGAAGGTTTTGAAAGACTATGGAGTGAATGGGCAGTTATTGAATGTTATGATGGCGATGTATGATAATAGTAAGGCAAGTGTGAGAGTTAACGTGGTTCTGAGTGATTGCTTTGCAATAAAACAGGGCGTAAAGCAAGGATGCGTAATGTCACCATTGCTGTCTAATGCATTTATGGATAAAAGTGTTAGAGACGCATGTAGTAAAAATGACAGGGTTTTGATTGGAAATGTAAACGTACGAGTTCTACTATATGCGGAAGATGCAATTTTTATCTCAAAGAGCCAACAGGGATTACAGAAGCTTCTAGATAAGTTTTTTGAATCAACAAAGAGAACGGAATTGAGGGTAAATGCGTGCAAGACTAAAGTAGCAGTATTTGATAAGGAGAATGGGGAGAATAACTGTATGATGAACGCGAATGGTGAAGTAATTGTAAAGTGATTTTGTGTGCTTAGGTAAGATGTTTGCGAAAGATGGACGGATAGATGAGGAGATAAAGAGACGTGTGAATGCTGGAAGAAAAGTGGTAGGTAGCATGTGGAGCGTATCAAGGAATGAGTGCCTGTCTGAGGAAGCGAAAATCGCCGTGTACTAAAGCGTACTTCTCCCCACTTTTTAGTATGGTAGTCAGGATAGACATAAGAGTAGACTGAACGCCGTGAGTATGAGTTATCTGAGGAGTGTTTGCGGCAAAAGTAGGATGGATAGGGTCAGAAATGAGTGGGTAATAAATGAATATGTGTTAGATGCTCCACTAATGGACATATATGAAAGAAGTGTGCTGCGTTGGTTTGGTCATGTTGATAAAATGGATGAGAGTCGAATAACAAAACAGATATATAAGAGTGAAATGAATGATGCGAGAGGTAGAGGTAGGCCGAGAAAGTTGTGGTTGAATGTGGCTGATAAGGTTCTTAGGATTCTTAATGTTAAAAGTCTTAAAATCTTAATATTAGGAGAGAATCTTAATAAACAGGAGGACATGTATGAAACAGTTAATGGGGTTAAATGAGGCAAAAGAGGTTTGCAAGGATAGGTCAATATGGAGGAAATTATTGAAGCAGAGTTAGGTGTACAATTATGTATTTATGAGTGAAACATTTTGACTGTGCCTATACCGGAAGGGAACGGCGTGATGGGTATGTATGTATCTTAATATTAGGAGAGAATCTTAATATTAGGAGTCTTAAAAACAGAAGGGCGTGTATAAAGCAGTGCATTGGAGCAAATGAGGCAAGAGCTTTGCAAGGATAGGTCAGTATGGAGGACATTATTGAAGCAGAATTAAGTGTACAAATATGTATTTATGAATGAAACTTTGTGACTCTGCCTACCTCGGAAGGGAGCGCCTTGATTGGTATTATAATACATTGTATATGTCTCCGGTTAGCCGGGTCATGGCCAAAACCTTCGGAATTGCGCGGCATTAAGTGAGAAGGCATTGCCCACGTAGGATAATGACGAAGCTCTCCAAGTGAGGTGCGAAATGAGGTGAGCTGTCACTGTGTACAAACACTATACGAGGGGAACCACACTGACCTCATCCACACCTTTATGTCGTGCTTCGGTAATAATATCAGAGTTTATCGTCGTCCACGGAGTATGTACCCGACTGTTGCACGTCTTCCGCCGGTGTGTCGGTCCTTTCAAATTCCCGTATCGCACACGCCATTTTGGACCTCATATCGGCATGATGAGGACAAACAGCTCAGCCTAAACCATACCCTTAACCCAACCTTTCTCGTGAACTCCTTGTTTGTTGCCACACCTATCCTATCCTGGCTCTCAGATAATGGAAGGAGCACAGATGATAAAAATCTTTAGTCGTATATGGATCTGTGCTCTTAATAATAACCCTTAACTGGCCGCGCCCCCTTCTGTCACTTAACTGGTCGCGTGACGCACTTTGTGCGCCATCGGTTTCAAAGGGAAAACTAACCCTTATTCCAAAAAATAAATAACTATTATTTATGTTTTTCAATTAATGACCTTCATTTCTTAGTCTATATTTTCAGCTTGAACAGTTAAATGAATACATTTTATTATTATCATTATTCATATTATTTTGAAAGACATTACAATTATTCTGCATAGGAAACTAACCTATTCACTGATGTCGCCATTGTTCTCAATACGGTTCATGCAATTATAATTAATAGTTGCCATGTGATTTTTGCAAATAAATTTTGTACATGTGCTACATTTCATCGTGGTGTTTTGTTTTTACTCCGACCACACTTTGCGCTACGCCCTCCCCTTTCCTTCCTTCATCGCACACGCGTTTCCTTTTCCCTACTTTACCTATTCCCTCCACTTCATCCATTTGGGAATTTTGAACATTCCTTGAAATTACAGTTTTTATGCTGAGCGGAGGATTTTGTTTCATCCTTTCTTTCTAATGATGTTTTACTAAGCTCAATGCAAGGTTCTTCAAATATACTCTAAAACATACTCTCAAATATTTGTATGGGGATTCGTTATCTTGACTTGGGGTAATTCTCCGTAAATTAGTAGGTGTAGTGTGGGACGTAGGTCAATTTCCACCGTCGTCACTGAGGAGTGCACTTATCTGGCGAATGAGAGCTAAAACGCCAGAATTAACGATGCATCATAATATTATGGCGTTGTTATAATACCGATTTCCATCTACTACCTAAAAAATAAAAATACTATACTTACATTGGCCACCAGAAGCAAGGAATTTATTCGCGATGAACCACAAAACGTCCAACGACTACTGCCACGGTCAAAGACTGGCACAGGAATGACGGATATTTAGATGTCTCAGCTAGTAAATAGTTTACAATGTTGTAGGAACTCATGAAATATGCGCGCTCTAACTTTCTCAGCGCCGCGAAATCTGACTCCTTTAAGTGGTCGCGTGGCGCACTGAGTGCGCCAGAGGGTACTTTGGTTTAAAATGTTTCGTCTGAGGATGAAATGAAACAAAATGTAGCCATCAAAACGTTGCAAAAATATTGTATAAGAATGTCCAACGAGGTTGGTATAGGGTATATGGCACACTCAGTTCAGGTCATGACCATTTAGTCGGAGTACTGGTACTTTACAATCAAATGGCGCACTCCATGCGCCAGCGCGCCTACTTAAGGGATAATTATGTAAAGGCAGCTAATAAATATATCAATACTCCTTATATGACCTTATTTTTTTAATCGTGATAATTAGGTTAATTTGAGGGTGTCGTAATATCTTCACAGGTTATCGTTAATTTTACTTTGCCGACGTTTCGGAATATAACGATTTCCAAATTTAGGGCTATAATGTTTACAAACAGGACATGAAGGTAATTTAGAATAATATCTGCTATTAACTAATAACCTTGCAACAGAATCCTCGAATATTTTACCGCGGAAACAGAAATTCACATAATTTCCATGTGATAAACATATATTTAATTTATATTATACACTTTGCTCAGCTTTGCTACGTTAGTGTTTTTATTACATGTATGGGATTTTTGAGCTATGTGAATCATTTCTTAAATTTGTCACTTTTTTTATTCTTAGTCTACAGTAGCAAAACTGTCAGAATCTAAGATAAGGATATTATCAATAAAATGCTGAGCAAGAGCATATGCTTCTTTTTTGTTTAACATGTCCGATCTATGGGTAGATATACCGTATTTCCCTGTCTCTTCAATATAGATAAGCTCACAGCTTATGCAGGTAGATATGTTGATTTCATGTATTTATTTTATATGTATCTATGTATAAGCAGCATTGTTACTGTTATTTATACATACGTGTATAAAGAGTGTATATGTGAAATAGGGTAATTTTAAATTAGTGAGGCCACAAAAATATATTTTGGATTTAATATTGTGAATTTCTGTTTTCGAGGTAATATATTTGAGGATTGTGATGCATGAAAGAACATTGGTAAAAAAATTAATATCATTCTGAATTACCTTCATGTCCTGCGTTTAAAAATTCTGGTCCTGAAGAATCAATTATATTTTGAAACGTCGGCATAGGAATGGGATTACATTTCCCGGTAGAATGTCAGCAAATTACCTTAGTTTACTGATAACTCGAGAACTTCTGTCATTTATATAACTGTGGAATAAAAGACTGCTTCCTTGTGGAACCCCGGATAAGGTTCTAACCATATGAGTGCTACTACCATCACTCAATACTTTTTTTGTGATTACTGAGGAAGTCCAATCCACTATTTTTCGTTTACTACTCATAACTGTAACATAATTTTTATATAGATTTTGTAAGTGGAACCTTATTAAACGTTTTTCTGAAATCAAATAGTATTGCGTCGACTTGCTTTTTTTCATTCACCTGACATTAGGATATCATGAAGGAAGAGCGCAAGCTTTGTGTTCCCTTACCGAAGCCGTGCTGACTGCCATGTAAGAAGTGTCGATTATCCGGGAAGATAATAATATTGCTAAAATCCAATGCATTCGAGAATCCTGCATAATAACTATGTTAACGATATAGGCCGTACTTTCCTTGCTCATGCCTCTTTTCTTTCTTAAATATTGGTGTGAGGTTGGCTAATTTTCCAGCGTTGAGTTACCTTGCCTTCAGATATTGATTTGATAAATATGATTTCAAGGGATGTCTCATTTTGTTTCGCTAACACCGTGAGCACGTGCTGGTGTTTCATCTGGAACTGAGGACTTAATTACACTGTTAAGTTATTCCATCACGTTCAATAATTATGTCAACCACCAACTCATGTCTGAATTATGCACAGTGTCATCCTTAAATCGAAGATACAGAATTTTCCTTTCCCCACCAGCCATACTAATCACTCCTATATTTGTTTTCCTTTCCATCCACCGCACCTTCTCCATTCTCCTCCAAACCAGCATTTTTAAAGCCTGCAGCCTCTCCGTGTCCTCTTTTCTCAGAGTCTAAATTTCTGACCTGTAAAACACTACGCCTCGAACCAAAATCTTCACCTGTCTCTTCTTCATATCCAAAGCTGACATCCCTGTCATCAGCTCGTTAGGGGTTATGAAACGACAAAATTGCTGGTTACTTGAAATCGTGTTGGGATGAGGAGAGGTAAGAAATACCGTGACCAAAGAAGGAATGAGCAAATCACTGAACGAAAAATCACCAGCTCGCGCCTTGGATAATTTTAACTGAATACAATTATTAACATCTTACATTTGCCTTTCGGGAATAGTATTGTTTTGTACGTTTACATTTTCATGTACCGTCGATGGGAAAATTTTGCCCACATTTTTTGTCACTGCCAAATAATGTACGAGAAGAATGCCAATAGTATTTTCCACTTAGATTTTTGCAATTATAAATGACATACTTTTCAGTATCAAGAGCTTATTTGACCGAAATGTTCAGCGTCATAACTATCCAGAGTGGATGGGTAAATTTAATTTTACATCTTTATACAACGCTGATGACCAAATGGTAAGCTCCTCTTTCACTTCCAAACTTCCAATACATTTTTAATGTTTTCGCGCTATTTTAATTAAGTATGATAAAAACGCTTTCTTAAAATATTCCCAAACACATCGAAATATTAGAGAGCAAATTTTGGTCTTAAAAAAGTTTAAATCAATGAAATATTTCTCTTGACATATTTTAAGCGAGAATAATTATATTGTGGTATATTTAATGCTCTTTTTCCAGTACTATGAATTATTACACTAATCTTTGGCATGTTCTGCCCTCTAATAACTTTTCATGGAACCAAACATAATTGGTTGACGCCAAACTTCCTGTTGCTCTACCTACTCTAAACAGAGCCAATAATTCTCTTCGTTGTCTTTTATACGTCCTCGAAGGTATTTTGATAGCAAGCTCGCTTTCCGCAGTGGCAAGATGTTTCCTCGAACAAGACAAATGAACCCCTAATGAATTCAGGAATCCCTAATACAAATCGTGTGTAACTTGGGGAAATGTAAAGCTTTGCGGGCTTTTCAGATTCATAATTGATCTCATTACCGGCAATACGGAAACATGAAACAATTCCCTGAAAAGGTAAATTATTGCACGACAGTGAAATTTATTTTCGTGACAGAAGACGTCAGAGCTGAGCAAACAACTGGGAAAATGGCGCAATTTTACCTTTGAAACAATTCTGTTTATTTTCATCCCGTTTTAATGTCTGAATTTTACTTGCTACGCGCTTGCTCTTGACTCGCAAAGCTCTTTAAGCGGAAAAGAGGAAATACGTCCAAAATTCCAGGAAAAATGAGAAATATTTTTAACGCAAATATATTGCATATTAAAATGAGTGGGCGAATGGCAGTGGCGTCACGTGTAGTGATGGAGAATCGCAATAAAAAATAACTGAAAGAAATTAACGGCATTTTGCAGAGTGAATGACTGGAGCGTGACGAAAGCCTCGCCTCTGTACCTGTCGAGCAGCGTGATGATCAATTCCATAGAGATTCATCTCGACTTCATTAAACCATAGTCACCCCATATACATATTAAACTGGAGACTCTGTATCATAGCTATCCCATAAATTGAATGTTTTGTCACGAACTTTTTTAAACCCTCTTTGGACCGAATTATGAAACATCAGCATGCAAATATTACTGCTACAATAATTGTTTTCTTTAAGCTACTATTTAGGTGTTTGTTTTAATTACAATTTATTTGATAAATAAAATTTATTTTTAAATGTGACGTATTTGTATTGTATAC
The DNA here is from genome assembly GCA_963169105.1 of Ceriagrion tenellum. Taxonomy (NCBI): domain Eukaryota; kingdom Metazoa; phylum Arthropoda; class Insecta; order Odonata; family Coenagrionidae; genus Ceriagrion; species Ceriagrion tenellum. The sequence goes on from OY720639.1 coordinate 109,206,036, forward strand.
ATTTAGTTTAAATTATCTATATATATAAAAACGAATGTATGTCTGTGTGTCCTGAATGCATTACTACACTGTTCATCCGATCGCCAAGAAACTTTGAGAAGTTGTTGAGTACACTCTTGCGAAGGTTTATGGTATAAATTTTTTTTAATTATCGCCCCCCCCCCCAAGGCCCTCTTAATCTTTCGAATACTTTTCGCGCAACAACGCCCGACGGGTAAGCTAATAATCCTAACCTCAGTTTTAATCCTATCGTGCTGAAATTTTGCCGAGTAATAGTTCAAGGCAGGAGGAAAGTTATAGGCTACTTTAAAATGATCTCAGGACCCATAAAAGTCCCATGGCCCTTAGGTGGATCCTTTAGGTGGGAGTCTCAGGGCCCTTAGGTGGTTCGCGGTACGTATCGGGTTTTGTGCAGTGGTTTCATTTTTTACTTTTTTAAATTATTTCCGCTCAAGATAGAGAGTTGGAATTTTTTAATTAAATGTCTGAATGAATGAAGTTTTAAATTCTGTCAATTAATTATCCTTTTCACTTCGTAATTGACTGAAAATTGCGTTTTTAGCTGCAGAAACACATATTTTTCAGTGAAATCAACAATACCATATTCGCTTGACAACCAGATTTCGGTCATTGCTGTTGGAATTAATATTGCTTAGTTGAGCCGATTAGGAATTCTAAGCATTGGGATTTGTGCAGCGGTTAATTATTTCGCTTTTTAAAACAACTTTAACTAAAGATATAGAGTTGAAATTTATTTTATCGCATACCCGAAAGCATGATACTACTAAAATTAGTGGTATCATGCCCGAAAGAATAAAGTTTCTCTCTTTTTCAATCGATTTTTTTTTATGTATTTTCCTTGACAACCAAATAAACAAACAAAAATAAACATCAAATCAAATCTTAATTAACGGATCGCCAAGAAACTTTAAGAAGTTGTTGAGTACACTCTTGCGAAGGTTTCGAAGGTTGAAGGTATAAAATTTTTTAAATATCGCCGCTCCCTCCCCCCCTCCCAAGGCCCTCTTAATCTTTCGAATACTTTTCGTGCAACAACGCCCGCCGGGTAAGCTAATAATCCAAACCTAATTTTTCAAATACGATCTTTATTTTAACCAATGAGAGAGGTTCTTATTTTAACCAATAGAAACTGAGAAACCATTGAATTGTTGTGCGCTCGCCCCTGAAGGTTTCTGAATTATTAAATCCATTTTACATTAGGTGGAGCGCCAGTCGTTTCAAAATATTAGTGTTGGCACGCGAGCTTCGCAAAAAAGCGAGGAGCGGCAATCAAGCAAGCGAAGCAGATCGTTTACGAGTTGCTCAATCACGTGCATCAGAATCATATTAGTGAGACATAATTTGTTTTAAAAGGTACGTAATTTATTTTTGCGTAAAATATATTTTGGTGCAGTGGTCTCTTTGTCTGATTATTTTAAATTCTTGCATTCGATTTTCGTATATCCTTCGCTTTTTCCTAAAATTGTACATTTTAGCTCGAAAATCTTTAATGTTTGTACTGCTTCAGCAAAATAATATTTTATTAACTTGGAAGCCCCAGCATAGGCATGGAATGGAAACTCATGGCATCATTTGTACGTTACAAATTTCTGTGTAGGTACGAGGAATTCATTGGACTGAGTCTAAAAGTCGTTTAGGGACCAATTTTGATTCCGGAAAAGATTTGTGGGTCAAACCATGAAAAGTATAAAAATCAGTGGGGAATTCAGGATGGAGTATTTTATTTTTCAAATTTAAGTAGGCAATTGGAGGAATTTTGTACATGCCAATGTGTGTACTTTTTTCATGTTCAGGAAGCAGCATACTTTGTAAGTTTTACTCAGAATACTTATTGCACGACCGGTTTAGTTTACAAATTTAAGGCTGAAACTATTGAATTTGTTGAGTGTGTACTTTTTATATGTGTGTCTGCTAAGAAAGAAAAAGAGGCAATGCAACGCATGCCGGGCACAGCTAGTACTTAATATAATAATATTTACACAAGGTATACTTCAACATTACCTCCATTACGAATCCTTTTTAAACTTTCCCAATTTTTTTTTCATATGAAAGCTGAAACTATTCATTTCAGAGCTCCACCAGACATGCCATCGTCAGTGAATAGCGTCACACATTCATCCACTGAAATTGTTGGACGAACCGCCGAAAAGAACGCAACTTTCCACGCACTTAATCCGAAGCGTTACAATTCTGTCTAGCGCAGAAACTTAATAGAAAAGACTCTCAAAAAGTAAATATTTCAAATATTTTGAAACGTAAGAAATTTGACTCACTCTCCCATATAGGGTTAACTGTAAACATATACGTCATTTATATAACTTCAAGTACACAAATGAGGTCACAGGCACGGCGTTTTGACTATAAACGTCTTATACATATATATTTATAGGTCAGAGAAGAAATTTGACAGCTTCTTGACGCGAGAAATCGAGCCCACCCCGCATGGTGTCGTAACTGCGCTATTATATTTAATGAATAACACAGAGATATTTTTAATTTTTACCATTTTGAATTTTCATTGCTAAACTGTTATAGCACCGCTAATATTCCAGAAATAATACTACATTCTTTCGGCATACTAACTACTAAACAAATTCATTCAGTATTGCAATAGCCCATTTTACTCACTGGTATTCCCCTGTGCTATCACACCATATGGTCACATATATTCTTCTTTTAATCAATGTAGCGGTATAGTTGTGACGGTTAGATTTGATTCACGACTGTAGGGAGGATAGTCAGTCGTTCCAGCATGTCCATGAGAGGTGTGAGATATGCCTCAAAATTTTTAGGACAGAATGAGTTCAACACGATGGGGACAAAATTTGTCAATAAAAAATCAAATGACTTGCCCGGAGTTCGAAACTGGATCAGTCGATTTCCAATCAGTTGTGTTAGCCAGTTACATTACCATCCCATCCTTAATCAAAGTGAATTTCAGCGGGGGTTTGAGCGAACGAGCGCGTTTAATACCCTGTGATTGAAAAATTGTTATAGTTAGTCGTTCTATGGCGACAAAATTGGGTTTATATCCCACGACGATCTCTGTGTATGTACAAACGTGTCACTTGTGCTACTACGTAGACTTAGAGGGGAGAGCAGCTAATTCGAACGGGGATAGCTAATGGGCTTTTAATAACATAGCCAGGGATAGACTTGGCATAAGCTCTGTCATTTGCCCAATATGCATCTTCATACGCTTCTAAAGGTTTACCCATCTTATAGTAATGCAGAGCATATTCCCTTGTCCCTTTTAAGAATCTAAAAATGTGTTTGACTCGCCTGCAATCCCCATCTGTTGGTTTCTCGCAATACTGGCTCAACTTGCAGACGGCATTGGCTATATCTGGCCTGGTACCTCCTGAAGGATACAAGAGACAACCTATCGCTTTGCGGTAGAGGCGAGTGTCAAAAGTAGCTTCGCCATTTTTATTAATATCCCTCGCAACATTCCCCATCTCTAGAGGAGTAGTGACACTTCTACACTCAGGCATATAAAACATACTTAAAACATTGTCAATATATGCCTCTTAGCTAAAACTCAAAGCATCATGTATCTTTGTCACACTGAGTGATAATAATATTTCTTACTCCCCAAGGTCCTTGACGAAAAACTTGTTTGGCCAATTCACATTTGAAGTCTTGAATACATCTTTTCTCTCCCACCATCAACAGGTCATCCACATATACACCCACAACTATGTCATTTCCCTTGTTAACACATGGATCAGTCACACATCGTATCACTCCCATTTTAAACGAACATCCGTTCAAAAAACTGTTTCAGTTCCTTCCCGATTGTTTCAAACCATAAATACTTTTCTTCAAATTATACACAAAATACTGAGGACTTTTACTAGGTTCAGGAAAACATGGCGCTTGCTCCATGTACACAGTTTCATCAAGCTGGCTATTAAGGTACGCACCAATCACATCCAATTGCTCAATATCCCAACCCCTGAACTTCTCCTGGAGCCACGATGCTTAGGTGGTGTAATCTACTGGCTCAACTGACTCTGAACTTGTGGATCCGAATTCGAATTGTGACCGAGTCAATTGATTATTTAATCCTTCAGTACGGTCACCTTTTTCACAAACGAAATTCAGGACGGTGGGCGTCGGACACCAAGGATAATTTATTCTTTATTTGATGAGTGCAACTCAAATCGTTAGGTATATTTTGTCTCAATGAGTAATTTCAGAAATGATAATAAACAAAATGTTCAAATTTATTTCATACTTGTTACTAATACGTGATCATCCTATCGTGGCCACTTTCTTGCAGATTCTGTGTGTCATTTGAATGAGACATATCTCCCATACCTTCTTCTTTTCCCTCCGTAACTTCGAAAGTTGCAATATTCCTATTTCTCTTTTGTATGACATATTGAAAACTAAATTTTCATAATAATAACCTCGGTAATTGAATAATTAGCAATGTGACAAATGTAAATTTTAGTGTATAAAAATAAAATAGGATTTTACATCAAGCTACAAAATCCGCAAGGGTAATGAATAATATAGAAGATCATATTAACCTTTTGCTATTCAATGGAAAGCTGGCCTCCACAGTAGTAGCTACTCGTTTTTTGACAATAACTGAATTTTCAAACAGAAAATTACAGCACAAGGAGATAACTCTAGAGAGAGCCAAATTATTCGACTGAAAAACATTTTCAGATCCCTTTGAGAAATTTATCGCGGGGTGCGAAGAAAGATTCAATTGTATATAATTATATATAATTCAATGGCAAGAAGCATCACCACATATGGGAGTAAAATATGGCAAATTTAGGAGAAAACAAAACATCATAAAAAAAGCTAAATGTTATGGAGATGGATAACTGGAGACAATCTGTGGGTATATCCAGACAGGAAATAATCACGAATGAGATAATTATAAATATGCTGGGAGTCACCAACACAATAGTCAATGACATTAAAAATAACAGATTTTAGGTTACGGTTACATACAACGTATGACGAACGAGAGATTACCTAAGCAAATTTGATGGTGAACTGCAAGATAGGAAAAAAGAGGAAGGCCAAGAATTAGTTGGAGAGAAGGCATAGAAAAGAAAATATGAGAAAAGCAGTCGCCAGAAGACGCCGGTAGGATAGGAACTGAAACTCTGTACAAAAGTCCAACCATGTGTACACATTTCATTCTTGAACAGGTTGGGAATTGGAGAGCATCAAACTCTGGTGCATACTTTGTTTTCATGTTGAAAAAATAATTAGTTTCATCTCCCAGCTATAACCATAACATTCAGCGGTATATTTATTGCGTCTGGAATTTCAGAGGGGACCATGAGACCACGGCTAAAACAGGGGTATAGTTTGTCGCGCAAATACGGTCGATTGGATATGGACACCCAGATATAGAAAATGAGTCTTTTAACAACGGAAAAGAACTAATTCAACCTAATATAATGTTGAATAAGCTAAAATTGACTTTAAAATCAGCTACTAGAGAAGTAGATTTGATAGTGTAGAAGAAATAAAAAATATGGCATTTTAAAATCTCTCTGGATGTTATCTCCCTGGCAACCGTACACACGGGTTTATGGCAAGTTTCATCCCTCTTGGTGGATGGTATCCTCTCCACTTGTGCAGGATGCTGTGTGCAACATCATTTCCGCATTTAGCAGTGATTGGAAAATTGAGGAACCGTAGAGCTTATCCGAGACCATGATTGGTGTGTTTCCTCATTGAATATAATATAGATATCATTCTTGCTCAGAAAAGGAAACAGAATGCCACGATTCGTTTTCGGTCGATTATCTCGCTATTCTTGGGGCCGAAGGAAAAACATTGGGCGAGCCATAGCCAACGAGAATGAGCAAATAACTCCCTCATAGAAAAAATATCCTAAATAGAAGCATGGGAATGACCTCTCGACAAGAACAGGAGTGGACGCCATTCGGAAAAAAAATAAAGGTTATGCAAAAATACGGGAATACGAATCTTTCAGCGTGAGGAAAGAAGGGAAGCTGTTCCCTAATGAGCGAGGAAATTAGGAAACTAATTGAGAGAATGAAAAAGATAAGGGACACCATTCTTGATGGCTCCAGACCTCGATTTGAAACTTCTCGATCACAAATACAGAAAAGGTGGAAGGGAGAAGTGGCAATCGCCAGTCCCGATGATGATATAGTTCAGGAGTTTGGAGCGATTTTTGCTTGTGTACAGATTTTCTTGAACATTTTAGCACTTGTAATTATTTGTAATATGTAAAGACAAAGGCAAAAAAAAAGATGTTACTGATTTTTCTCGACAATTCAATGCTATTTTAACACGTATTCTTATGGTACTTAACTTTTTTTAATAATTCTATGATACAAGCACAAATTTTCATTTAAACGCGAAAACATACTTTTCATATTATTAAAATGCTTCCTAATAGATATCATGGTATCATGCCGAATAAAAAATACACGTATTTATGCACGATTAACGCTTTGATCTCGAATTCCGTGCCATAAACTAAGGTCACAAAAATGCTTTAATTGAAACGGAAATTTAAAAATATAATCCTTGCGTCTTTTACATTGTAATGTGAATGGTTATTTCCATCGCATAAATAGATGAACTAGCGTGACTTGAAGACCAAGAAATGTTTTAAAACTCACTTGAAAAGTTATTAAAATATACACTCAATGGCTCACGATATGCATTCCAACCACCGAAGCCCTCTCTTGCTAATCTGGAAATAATAATATTTATCAAATGATTAATTAATCAAGGTTCACGGGTTCGAGTTCCGCCTGCTTGGATTTTTCCCCACTCAGGAAATGGTTGTCGTCTGTCGCTGTTGTTCATACGCTGGATGTAAAAGGCCAACGCTGCTGTCTTCGGGATTGTAGAAGTAAATAAATTTGGTTCAGAACCCACGCAGTTCCACTTGATTTAGCAACTGTACGTCTTCAAAGTTTTAAGGGATAGTATGGGAAAAGTGCAAACTTCTGATGAACTGCTAATAACGGGAGGTCCCATTCATATTTGATACAGCTGAGGATTGACAGAGACGTGTCTCGATACGCGGAAGTGAGCCAAATTTCCGTCCCACGTAGAGTAGAAATAACATTTTAAAGAACTGATAAGAGGTTCAAATAATAAATCAAGGGGTGCTTTCGATTAAGTTCGGTGACAGCCAAATGTCGATGGCACCGATTGGGCAACAGCTATGCGACTAAAGGCGGGTTTACGTATGTAAGTCACTTCCATGACAGTAGCCTTGGAAGTCGCTCGCAAGCGACTCTTCGATGTGTAAGCACGCACTTTCATGGCAGTAGGGGTCGATAGCGGTGGTAATCGAGCGCGGTTACTACTTGCAAGGAAAATAGACTTTTCCATTTTGCCTGCAAGTAGCATATCGATTCTGCGATAAAATCGCATCGCATGCGGTGAAATCTTGGTCACATGACGAAGATTTAAAATGTAAATAACAAATAACTTAGTCGGAGGGGAACTCATTGTTTCTTATGCGATTTTGTATTTGTACTTGCAAATATTTTAAATGCGAAAGAACCCCTTAGATAAGCTTGAGTACTTGTCTATTATAAGAAAATAATAATTATTTTCACAATTGACATACTAGATGCGACGTAAAAATGCATAATTATTGTAATTCATATAAATTTATTAAACTAACGAATGCCTATGGGACTCAAACATCGATATAAGAACGCCATTACTGCCAAATTTGGGTGATTTTCATAATTACCTAATTCATTGTTTACTATCATCGTCCATTTGTATAGAAAAATCCGGAATTTATGTGTAACGATGCCCTGCAAGTGGCGACACGATTCGAGATATCGCTACGCTCGCTGCTTCCATAGAAGTCAACTCCCTTGTGTAAACCCGCCTTAAGTGAAATGAAACTACATAAAGTAAAATTCACTCATACACAGTCCGTCTCGCGTTCAAATAAGCCGCAGAAGATGGCTTCAAAGACGTGCAAATTTTGATCATAATTTGTTCGGCTCGCATCGGCGAGAACAGCCGCCAGTAAGTGACGATAGTCGGCTATTCCACTGAATCGAAAGCACCCAAAACGTGGCGGTCGCCATCTATCGCCGCAAATGGAAAGCACCCAATATATCGATCGATCAATCGAATCCAAAAATATCAAATGATTAATTGATTAATGGCATGGATATAAATGATTGCTTTTATCATTTAATTCGTCGTTAAAACCTCTGCTTGCACGTTACCGACAGGATGTGTCTGAGCTGTTTTCACCGCCAGTCGAATTAGGCTACTCAGATGCGGGAAGCTTAATTAGGCCGCTCTCGCAGAGGCTAAAGCTGCGACCTCGGAGGAAACCCGGCCAATCTGTTCACTCGGTCCACCGCTTCTAATGAAAACTCGGAGCATGAATGGGCCTTCTTCCTCCTTTGAGAGTGGCTGTGCGGCGCTTCCGCGATAAATCTACTTCTTCAGAAAGCCCCGAATCGGAAAGGCGTGTGGTCCTCGAGGCGGAATAAGAAAATGAGCTGCCTAAAGCCTGACTAAAATTTCTTAAACAGTGATAAAACGAAAAAAATACGGACGTTTTATTCCACTTAAGAAATTTATTACTCACCATCTAGGTTTCAAAACATATGTTAGGATGGCGTTAGCGCTGAAAGTAAGGTGGTGAGTATTAAATTTCCCTAGAGAGATTACTCCTATTTATAGTGGCGTCCTCTATTCCTTGGTATGGGCGATAAAAGGTATATCAGACTTTAAAACTTGGAATGAGTTTCCATTTAGAGCGGTTTCACAAATGATTTGGTTCACAGTCACGCGCACATGAAACGATATGTTACCAATGTGGGCAAAATTCCCCGTTAAAGAAATAATTAGTTTTAATCGGGATTCGAACCCGGATCTCCCAATTTTCCGTCAGACGTTAACTGCTAGCTGACTAACATACATGAAAGGCATAGTGGAGACCCCGGTTTGATTCCCAGGAAAGCCAATTTATTTTTTGCACATGTAATTTAACCCACTTTGGGGTGTATTTAAAATCTTTTTAATTAATTGATAATTAGGGTCATTTCCGGTCAAGGTAATTTGCGGAAGAAAGTCAAAATCCTTTCCATTTTCACACATTCTGGGTCCTATCTACCAACACTATCTTTCTTCATCCAAGCATACATCCTGCCTCTCTTCGTTCCAACCATAAAGCCTATACTTTTTCCACCGATTCCCTGCTTATCCAACATCTTACCCTGAATCTCAACCTTCAGCTTTCCTTTTCCCTTCATTGCTTCTTCCAACCACCATATCTTTTTCCTCGCAATCACCTCCTTTTTATCTCCTCAACCAACATAAAAAGCTCAGAATTTTATAAAAACTTTATAAAAGCCGCGTCCAAATTATTCATAAAAAAGTTTAAATTTTTAATTCCGAGTAAAATAACGTTTAATTCTATATTCTATAGTCTGAAACTCCGTTGTTGTATCTTTTCTTCTACGACGTGCTCGATGGATATATCTATGTGCTTTTTCTCTGGTTACAATCCTAGGATTGGTCTGCAACAGTCTTCCACTTAATCCGATCTTGGGCCAATCTTTTCACTTCTCTGTACAATTGGCAGCCTAGTTCCTTCATCAACTGTCCCATGTAGTCCAGTCTAGGTCTGCTCCTCGTTGTTTTCCCTTTACTGTACCTTCTAGGATGGTCTTAACCAAGCCTTTGTGTCGGAGAATATGGCCAATCCAGGTGTTCCTTCTCTTATTTAGCATTTTGAGTAGACACCGTCTTTCCCCTATCCTCTTAAACACATCCTCGTTCGTGACTCTTGCCACCCAGGGTACTTTCAGCATTTTTCTATAGCACCACACTTCAAATGCCTCCATTCTTTCCTTTCCTCTCTTTCCAATTGTCCAGGTCTCATTACCACAGAACAGAATGCTCCATACGAAATTCCTCATTAGCAATTTCCTAATCCTTAAATTGATGCTGCTGCCGGTGAAGAGTTTCTTTTTCCTGTTGAAAGCTAACTTGGCCTGGTTTATGTGCATACTAGCATTATTATGAAGACTCAAAAACAATATATTAGCTAAAAAGGAGAGTTATTTTGATTGCTAGACCTATGACTAAGTGGGCAACGTATTCCGTGGTAGATATAATAAATACTAGTAATTATTTTTTGCGTATCTTGCAAGCAACCTTATTCATCACACTTTAACTATGTCCTATTTTTCCATGTTATTAGGGACTAGAAATTTTCAATTTATCGTCAAAATCCCAATAGTAAATTCTACATTTGGCGTGCGTATTTTGACATCCGAGGCGTTTTTCTTGCATCCACCGTTATATCGTATTTTTTCAATTTACACCGCTCCACTGTGTCCCTCAAAATAAGAAGGAACGGAAGCTGTACTTACTATGTGGTCGTGAAATCTAAGTCATGAAGGGTAACCCTCGATTGTACCTCGTCATTCCTTTTAGTTTAAAAAAATAAGACTAATAATAGCGGCTAAATTGAAGGACGTTTTCCATGCATTTACTCCATTATGCTGCTCACTTGGACAGATAGTTGGGCAGCTGGCTTCCACTTGTTTAAAGTCTGATCAAGAGGTTGGTGCACTTCAAAACAAATGGGATCAATATTTGTTCTGTACCTGAGCCAAATAAATCCGAGAGTGCATCCACGATCAATTTTTGCAAGACGCATGAAATAGTAATCATTATTTTACTAGGTGAACGATTCCTCGAATTGTTGTCAAAACTTGAGGGGTCAAGGGTCAAATTTGGTCCAAAGTGGCGTCGAATGGCCCTTCTACATTTTGTCAACAAAACCTACTCTCTACCTTCACCTTTCAAGCTTGTACAACATCCTACCCTCGATCACGGCCTTGAGCAACCCATCATCCCTTGTTTCATCCTCCAGCTACCTACTCTGCCTACTCCTGATCCCATCGAGAAGTATACTTTCTTCAGCCACCATACTGAGCACTTCCTCGTTTGTCTTCCTTTCCATCCACCGCACCTTTTCCATCCTTTTCCACGTCTACATCTCAAAATTCTGCAGCCTATTCACTTTCTCCTTTCATGGGTACCACATTTCTGCCCCATACATCGCTACTCTCCACATTAACCCTCTATGGACGAGCAAGTCAAATTTGTTACGTTTCAAAATCGTTGAAATAACTATTGATAAATATTTGAAATGGAAATAACACATAAATAATTTAACTAAGGTTCTTCGCTATTGTATGTCCAAATCGTATTTTATTCGTCATAAATGTCCAATATACTTCCAAAAGATCCTGTTTGACGCCCTAGTATGTTCTAGATTATGTTATGGTCCAATTTGTTGGGGCGGAACCCATAATAAGTCCTTCATTCCAGCTATATTGATACAGGAAAAGATAATACGGATTATAACAAAGAGTAAACGATATTAGCATACCTATCTATTATTTTTTCGTCTAAATATTCTTCCGATAAACTACATGCTTATTTTTAAAGTTGTAAAATTATTTTATTTGAGAAGTGGTAACATGCCCACGGTTTCTGGAAGCGAGCATGATTATAATCTACGAAGAAAACATAATACCCAGCTTCCAAAACCGAATCTTACATTGTATGAGAGATCTTTTTTGTATTTGGGACCAAAAATATTAAAATCGTACCATATTATATGAAAACAATAAGGAACGGGAGACAATTTTTAAAATTGAAAAAGGCATGGATATTGTCACAGGATAACATTGACGTTTTGTATTAATAATTTTGTTTAATGTTATAAACTTGTATATCATGTAAGCACGATGAAGTAGTCTGTATTATTTGTTTTTGTTCATAATTGGCGCAATCTCGATGAAGTAATTTGTATTTATTTGTTTTTTTTCTGCTCTCATTGGCGCATAATGAAATGGTATTATGAAAACTTGTTAAATATGCTCTATATGAAAAGTTGTGTTTTTAGCAGAAATGCGTTTTGTGTATTGAAGGCAGCCTCCCCACAGGTATGTGACCTTTGAGGCTGCCTAGAGCTCCATTTTAAAAAAATTAAGTACTGTACAATAGGCAGTTATGGAGTAATGAACATTATATATATTATTATATTGTTAAATATCTATTTACTCAGAGGCATTTCCATTTAGACAGAATTGTAATGCTTCAGATGAAGAGTATGGAAAGTTGCATCTCTTTCGGCGGTTTATCAAACAATTTGAAAAGATGAATGTGTGACGCTATTCACTGACGATGGCGTGCTTGGTCTCAAGTATAAATAGTTCTAAAATAAATAGTTACAGCTGTCATATGAAGAAAATTGTGAAAGTTTAAAAAAGGTATGTTATGGAGCTAACGTTGAAGTATATCTTGTGTAAATATTATTATGTAAACAATTATTTAAAATTAAATCCATACAATACAACTACGTCACTTTTCATGATAATGTTATTATCAAATCAATTCCAATCTTAATACTTAAATAGCACCTTTAAAAACAAATATAGTAGCAATATTTTTTCATGCTGATGTTATATAATTCTGTCCATAGACGGTTGAGCTCCTAACCATCCTCTTCTTCACATCCTTACCCAAGGTCCCCGTCAACAGTTCCCGACCATTACAAAACGCTTTCTTACTTCACGCTTTGCTCTACCTTATCTATGCTACTAACCCCATTTTCTTCACGCGCACTACTACGATAATAAAAGTGCTCTACTTGCACCAGTTTACCACAATAATAACGGGTCGAAAAAATCAATCATTCGTAACATAGCCCAACTTTTGTTCTTCGCCTCTTCCATTTCTTTTCTCTATTTAAACCCTTTTTCAAGGCTGTAGTCCTCCCGCCGTATGCCCTTGCGGCGGCTCGCGAGGTAGTCTTTACAACTGTAGAAAATGATCCTATAATCATGAGACTCTCTCGCAGCAAATAAAGATGGAGGCCGGAATTAAAGAGGTGGGCAAAGATTCGTTATTTTTTATTTTCATCCTTCATCTTAATAAAAGAGGATAAAAACTGAAGATGGCGAGGCGTGATGGTCTGAAGGCGAAGACTTCCAGGTTTTAAGTTTCATCTTCACCATTTTTTTGGAAAATATCTCGACCCAGAAACCCAGATTTTTTCGCGAGAAACATAAAGGCAACTCCAAGCGCCTTACATCCTTCACCTTTCGACCCGGCAGGAGGATGCGCTGAAATAAAAAAATACACTGAAGTCCCTCATATATATTTTTTTCCCTTCAACTTTTTTATGTGGAATCCGGTAAGCAAACTCGTTACACTCGTGCATATCTCAATCCCGTATTCGATGCGCTTTTCATCCCACGGTCGTCTTTTCGCGTTACCGCGTTAGAAGAATTCATATAGGAGCAGAAAATTCGATCTCGGAGACGCGAAAAGAGTAGAGCGTAGACTGTATGCAACCGAGGACGTATGTGCCTCGCGAACAAGAATTCTGCACATTTTCCGTCGTCTTTGTGTCACTATATCAACTCGTAGCCTCTTTGGAGAGCTGAGCAAAGCTTTTGCTCATGCTTTCCCAAAAAAGTCATGGTTAGCAAGATAAAACTATCATTTTCCATTGAGGACCATTGCTTAAACCAAATGCCTATGGCATCCGAAAGTAAGGCACCCCACAATTTTGTGGTCGAAAAAAAGGATTTGCCGCCTGCACTTGCTGTGATTAAGGCAATGTGAGCAAGATATCATTAAAAGTAAAATTAGGTGTATTTTTTCTCGTTCCACTTATCAATGCTACTGAAATACTAGCCTCCACTGTGCATGTAATTAGCCAAAAATGGAAGCCGTCTTTAAAAACAAAATGGTCCAGCCCGGAGCTTCCAAGAGATACCATTAAAATAAATGATAAAGTCCTTACTCTATATCCCATCTTAAATGCCTTAAATCCTTAAGTTCAAATATTTCTTTATTTATTGAAAAGAATAATTTTGTTAATAAATGTAATTCATTCAATCAAATTGCAAAATAATCTTCGGCTTATGGTATTTTTTGAGTTCGGCGTAAAATTGATAAGTCAAGGTTAAGCGTCAATTTTTTGCTAAAATGTATTTAATTACAGAGATATTTCGAAATAAAAATGAAGTAAATTTTGTATCATTAATATTTCTGTGTTTACACTTCTTACAATCGCTCACCTATTGCTTTCCTTTATGACAAGAGAAACTTTTTGTACCCACGAACGTGATGAGGTTATTTGTAACTTTACCGGTCACTTTCCTGCGAGACATATCGTGCTACCTCCATTACTTTTCTTTTAAAACGATATCATGAAAATTACATTAAAATGCTAATTATATACGTTTGGTCAATGTGTATCAGTAGATGTCGTACCAGGAAAAAAATACCTATTTACCAGTAATATATTAATGGCTAGGTTGATTCCTTTTTCCGGGTTTTCCGCCGCGTTGGTTCATGCTTGGGGACGATATTTCGCCGGCTGTCCTGCTGGCTTCCTCAGGTCCATGTAACAATTCGGTTCTGGAAGCGCCGTGTTATGTAGGGTCGTTTTCGCGCCTTTTTTGTGGTCCAGTTATGAGGCGCGAAAACGACCCTACATAACACGGCGCTTCCAGAACCGAATTGTTACATGGACCTGAGGAAGCCAGCAGGACAGCCGGCGTAATATCGTCCCCAAGCATGAACCAACGCGGCGGAAAACCCGGAAAAAGGAATCAACCTCCATCAAAGCCCCGTGGAAGCCTTCAACAGAATATTAATGGCTAATGCGAATAAACAATAAAAAACCACAAAAACTATTCTGACTCTCAGCAAGTGTAAACGTACACGTGTGATTCGGAACAATGAAAGATTGGATGGTAATAAAAACCTTTGATTGGTAGGTGTAATGGCAATGGATGGATTACGTTGGCATTATTTTATTAAAAACCTAAATAAAGTCACTAAAATGTGATCATAAGTCTATGATAATAATGATCATAAATATTTGATATAATAATTAATAAGTGAATTTTTTTTTTATATATGTTAGTGAAATATGGGCATGTCAGGCTAAACATAAGAGTAAGCTAAACGCCGTGGGTATGAGTTATCTGAGGAGTGTTTGCGGCAAAAGTAGGATGGATAGGGTCAGGAATGAGTGGGTCATGAATGAATTTGGGTTAAATGCTCCTGAAATGGACGTGTATGAAAGGAGTGTGCTTCGCTGGTTTGGCCGTGTTGAGAGAATGGATGAGAGTCGAATAACGAAACAGATATGAGAGTAGAATAAATTGTGCGAGAGGTAGAGGTAGGCCGAGAAAGTTGTGGTTGAATGTGGTTGAGTAAATTCTTAGGAGGAGGAATATTAGGAGTATTAAAAACAGGAAGGCGTGAATGAAGCAGTGTATGGGGGTAAATGAGGCAAAAGAGGTTTGCAAGGATAGGTAAGCATGAAGAAAATTATTGAATCAGAGTTAGGTGTACAATTATGTATTAATGAGTGAAACATTTTGATTGTGCCTACCCCGGAAGGGAACGGCGTGATGGGTATGTATGTATGTATAATTAATAAGTTAAGAAATTGAATGTTGGTTAGACTTATTTTTCGCAAGGGGAGCTTGATATTGTTCCAACAATCTAAAACAAAAAGCGAAATATTGGCACTTTTTTGTGATTTGTTAAATTGCTTAGCTTTTACTTGCGAGACGATCGCCGACTTGGGTAATCAACGCCATTGAGGAAAGACTTAAGATGGAGGCGTCTACCGCTCTTGGAATCCAATGGGCCGGGACCTACAGAGCGTTACTCCCATCGGTGAGGAAATATCAAGGTAAAAGAGAAGAGTGCGTAGTGTTTTGCAATCCAGATATAAATTAAACTTGACAAGCGTGGAGTCTATGCTTCAAATTGTGACTCGTGCAATGCTAGGTACGTTGGCCAAACTAAACACAAATTTGTTACTAGACTTAAAGAACATAAAAAGGCTTCGTATACAGTGATGTTTCATCCATGTTTGCTAAGCAGCTACAGGAGTGTGACCACTCAAGTAACGTAGAACCGGAAATTTTACATGTACAGGGAAAAGGTAAAAAGTTGGACATTTTAGAGCAGTATGAGATTGTGAACGCTGGAGAGGAAAATATTTATCTTGTTAACGATCTTATTTTTGACTTGCATTCACCATTGATGTCAATAACCTTTTGGTATGTTGCCCGATCTGTTAACGTCTTAATCTCAGTCCTTCTCATTGTGAACATTTCTTCTCCCCCCCGCCCTCCAGACATTCACCTTGAAATACCAACCCCCAAAGCATAGAATGATCCCCACCCCTCCCTCCTAACGAACCTTCCCCCCCCATCTGTTCCCTTCCTCTATATTCCACCCCCCCCCACCACCCACACCCCGGTTTGAGTATATATGGACACTGAAATAAGAGATATGTACCTTCAATATGACATTGTATACCGAAACCATGGTCGATAAAAATACAAAACTGTGGAATGTATAATGCGAGAAATTATTTCATGTGTCGCGTTTCCACAAAGCTAAGTCTGAAACTGTAACTTATATAAATTAAAACACATATTTCAAACCTGTAGTTAGATTAATCAAGGCCTTTCCAGTCAAACGAAAGGGCTTCTGATCCCTTTGAACTCGATATCATTGTCTATTCGTTCGTCGAATGGCGGGTGATCCGATCCAGAAAACCTGAGGTGATCAACTGACCAGCTTGGACCCGTTCTGATTTTGAGAACTTGCTCCAAGACAGAGAAGAGGCTGGCGGGAATTAAGCACTTGTAAGTATCCGCCTCCAACCATACGCTAGGCATGTCAATCTTTGCCGCAAAACCAGCGTACAAACCTTTTCGAGGCTGGAAAGAGGAGCATTACTTAAAATGTGGAAAGGATGGAGAAAAACGTCGGGCAAGGGCCGACATTTCCCAACTCTTGACGAAAATTACCAAGGGATGCAAAGTTTTACGACCCATCCGGCGAAGGAGGGAGTACCTCACTCAAAATGCTCTCGACATCGAATACAAATGGGGATCCAGTAACCTATGAAAAATATCCAACGCTGCCGGGATACGAAACCTGGTCCCTCGGAGTGAGGATCCACTAGTCTAGTTAAAGCAGCAACTCGATCGTTGATTATATTTAAAAGACATTTTATGGAAATCTATAATTTTTGCAGGAAAAAATCCAACAGCCATTGAATCGACGAAAATCGGCATGAAAAATATATGATGGTCAATCTTTGGCTTTAGCGGTGTTCATGCAAAAATACGGGAATGTTCACAAAAAATGCGAAAATCGTTATTTTGGAAGTAGGCCAACACTGTGTGAAATAAAAAAGTCGATGAAATTGCGCGTTCAAAGAACATTGGGAAAAAAAGGGATGATTGGGTTTCGGGTTACTTCTCAATTTTGGTTTTATTCCGAAGATTTTATTTTTAGCCGCAGAAAAAATTAAATCGCAGCCAATCACCAAAAAAACAACAGTCCCTCACTGTGGTGAAGTCAGAGGAAAAGGGACCTTGTATAGCGGTGAGCCATTGGACGATATCCTGTGGTTAGTATCCATTGGTAGACATTTCGATTTTCAGATCGAACGATTGACCACCCTTATCCGGGTATCCTGCAAAAAAAATTACGAAGAGCCTTTCCTGTAAAACGTAAGGGATTACACGTCAGTGACATACCTATAATTGGGCTCTGGCCGCGGATAAAATATGTTTGATTGGCGAAGATGGAGAATACGGGCCCAGGTTAATATGAGCCCTCAACCAGAAATATTTTGAAAATTATTACAGAAAAACTGCATTTTTAGCCCTTTTTGAAAGGTTTAAAGATTTTTGATCCCTCAGTTTTTAGCATTTACGAATGCTGGTATCCTAAGAAAGGTATTTTCTGAGGAAGTCCAGTCCATTGACCCATAAATACTGTCGTTTTAGATATATTACGTACATAGCATGTGCCCTTATTGTTGTCGTGGTTTTCAAACGAAGGAGGTAACAAAATAAATAAATATACACTGAAAGACACGTATATATTAGTAGGATTGTTAGATTCAGCTAAAATATACCGGCTGCAGGCTACAATAAAATCTTTTGATATTAAGAGAGCAAGTATTTTGAGAAATAATAACACACGGGATCAATTACAGGAAGAGCAGCAAAGTGAAACCGTGCAGAATCCGAGAGAGATTATCAGTTTTATTCCACAGAATCAGAATACAACCAAGGACAAGGTCACGTCACAAACAACGATATTTGGACGATGGACTGGAAGAATGCATCTCCAATTCGCGCATTCACGGTGTATCCGTTGGTACTGCATTAGTCATTTAGCGTCCGATAGCTTTTAAGCTAGAATTTTAAATTCAATATTACTAAAGACTTATAAATATGTACTCTTGAAAGGCTTAGGCCTTCAGCTTTTTGTTTAAGTTTAGTTTTTTTTGTCCATATCGTATTTCATTTGCCAATGAGACTGAATATGTCCTGAACTTAGCAAGGTCTTCTTCATTCACAGTATCTTTGCCGTGATAAAAACTTCAAAGGATAATCCCTTAAAATGTCTTTTAGATTCCTCTTGACGTTCATCGTGCCACGTAAAACAGGGTACTCGTCACTTTAGTCAACATGTGTCTCACGCTGAGAAGAGAGTCATATATTTCGCTGTGAGGGTTCATTTCAAACTTCAATGAAGATAAAAAATTATGACAGATTGCAGTTTTCTATTCTCAGTGTAGTAATGAGATGTTTGAAAACCATAGGCAATATTCTACACAATATTTTCAATACATATAACAGCTCCAACGTTTGTAGGATTGTTAGATTCGGCTAAAGTGTACCAGCTGCAGGCCACGATAAAAGTTGATCTTTTAATATTCAGAAAGTAATTATTTTGAGAAATAATAATACACGGGATGATTTACAGGAAGAGCAGAAAATTAAAACCGTTCGATATCCGATAGAGATTATCAGTTTTTCTCAACAGAATGACAATACAGGCAAGGACAAGGTAAGGTCACAAACAAAAATATTTCAACTTTGGAGTGGAAGAATGAATTATCAAACTAGAACATTAGTAGATGCACATGTGGCGTTTATTTTATGGGAGAGCTGATGATTACTTGGAAAAATGAACTGATGTATGAAATCTGGTAGGCGTGAATATTATAAAATGCATCGGATACTTTGAGGTTTTTTGACAAAAACATAAGCTTAGTATATTCCAAGGTATACGTTATTATCAACCATGGTTTCCGTCATTCATTGCCATTTTACATGTGCATGTGTGTACTAAGGCCACAGTCGGCAATAAATTATACTGTGAAATACTAAGCTATAGTTTTGATCAAAAATGACTTGGTTTTTAAAAACGTAAGCCTCGATCAGGGTCCAATTCTGGCCAAATTTGAATATCTCTTTTCGCAGACGTGAGTAGTGTAAAGAAAGAAACCATTCTTGAAATGTGTTTGCTAGACGACTATGCGTTCTTCAGATAATACGTAACGTAATTAGTGTGGGTGTGAACATGCTATGAACATGTTACCGTGAAAGTCACATGATGAGATTTTTTTAGTATTCATAGTCAGGATTGAACCTTTGAGTCTCTCATGGCTCTCAATTCAACGCAAATGGTTTTTTTTTTTTAACTTTCGTCTCACTTATAGTAGATTTTACTATATCCATGGCTTTTTTACATTTTGCTGAGGTCATCAATTTAATATATCTGAACTAGGATATAAACGCTTGCAGCGCCCTTGATAATTGGAGTAGCAACAGGGGCGCAACATGTCTCGGTTGTTAAAGCGTCCTTAGGCCATTTTTCGCTTATTTCCAAGCATTTTTCAACAGCGTTTCAAGGGCTATATTTGTAAGTTAAAATGAGTTTCCATTACGTTAAGTCTTAATTTAACGCGAACCCAGGGTGACTTTTTGCGCCTCGCTTATATAGACCGAAGTTAAATAAGTTCTCCACGAAGTAAAAACCCGATGAGCATGTTCATTACTAAAATATACTCGGTTATGCTATGCCCTAAGCAATCACTTTTTCAACAAGTCTCAATAGACGGCAAATGGAGTTGGAGCTAAACGGTTCCTCTAAGAGCACCAATCTATCATCAGTCTAAGTAACAACGCATTCGTTTTTTAAAGGAAAATATTAAAAACTAAGAGTTTTGTTTTTTCAGCGGAAGGCTTATCACATCACTGAGTCTCTGTTCAATTTTTCCATATTTTAGATGACCTCATTTTTAAAGAGGAACTGAATGAACCCGGTTAAATTTCTCAAATTTCTAACTTCTCACCTTTTCACCTCTGACCTTTACGACCTTCTGGTGATATTCTGTGGAATTAGTCAACGGTTGCACAACTTTTAGTGTTAATATCTCATTCATAATCAAACCTTGTTTACCATTTTTATCAATTACAAGAAGATTGTTTATATAATGTTTTATTGAATGGCTGAATAATTGTCCCAGCGGGGATTGGAAAATAAAATTAGTGACCTTATGATTATATTGTCATAATACTCTTGTTAATGTATGTCCACGTAACGACGAAGCAAATAAACAGTCACCCTAATTAAATTTTTAGAAGGGTATTCCGTCCCATGTAAATATGAAAAAAATTATGCAGACTTTATTAGTAAAGAACTTCTCTATTGGCCATAGGAAATTGTTTATTATTGTTAAAAATATCAAAAGCAAATAATTCCAAGTTTTGGAGCTACTAAAATCAGGTGACGTATTGATAAGGTAGGGAATTTCAAAAGTAATCACTAGATATTATTACATTCCATTAAATAATTATTATAGGAGTCTATTTTAAAGTCTATTTTGTGTTTGTATCCAGTTTTATCTTTTGTGTTTTGCCATTTCTTAAAGCCATAATATTTGTTTAATTATTGTTATAAAAATAAAAATGAGTAAATTTTAGGTTAAGAGTCAATATCTTACGAATATTGGAGTGGGACCAACTACTAAAAAGGAATTCCAAGAATTATTTGCTTTGAAATTATTACATCCCATGGAACCTCACATCAAAGGTGTATAATTACGGATTTTATCGTGTGGCATGAAGAAAAATAAATAAATCACACACGAGAATCCGAATATTGTCGGAAAAAAAACAAAAACAGGAAATACAAAATGTCCAGTGGAAAATTGAAAGAAATATAGTATTCATAACTAAGAGTTCTTATCAACCGCTCTTGGCTGAAATTTGAAATTCACATTTACGCGGCATTCCATCGAGGCCAGTGCTGAATGAGATGTAACCTGACAAAATCCTACGTCAAGTTTTCTACACTGTGAACCTTTTTATGAACTAATTTTATTTCGCAATAATTGGCAAATTATTATGACAACTTTTATATATACGACAATTATAAAGTTGACAGTGTTTAAAATTGGTTTGATAAGAAGAAAACATTGTTGGCAAGATTAATAGGACATAAACCAAACCTGCATCCAATACAATGCTGGTACGTGGTAATCCAAATTAATGAATAAAGAATAGGGTAATTTTTACGCATGAAGAAATGTTTGGATTTTATGTGTTAGCGAAATTCTTTATATTATTCAATTTTTTTTCAAAATTTCTTCCCTGGCCATTGTTATTTCTTTTTGTGCAACTCAAGAACATATTTCATTGATTGAATTCTTTTTGTAAAGATGGACTTTTAAATAAACCGAGGTATATGCGAATGATTTCGAATGATGCCGAAGACTTTCATAAAAATTATCACAATGTATCAATGTTATTCAGGTCAATGAATATGTTTAACCAAATTAATTAAGTTTATTAAATATCATTGAATCAAATGTCCTTATATATGTTTCTTATGCATCAAGCAATGGTGTATTGTGTAACGAGTGCAGTATAGCTGTGAATGGCGCATGCGGGCAGCGTTGGGGGCGCGAGCAGATCGAGTCCGCCCAAATTAGGCTATTCGCACCTATACCGCACGAGTTGTATTCACTTTTTTATACGGTGTGTGGAAATTATTAATACATATGGATGAATACATATATGCAAATATAGCTCATTTAATAAAACCATCCGAAAAATGCCCAGGGGAATGTTCCCGGAAAAAAAATTGCTGAGATTGTCAAGGAAAAATGCTATTAGTATCCATACTGATTAGTATCTTTGTACTTTTCTACAATTATTGTAGAAATGTACAAAGAAAAAAAATAGACAAGAGTTCTAAACGTGATCATTGGTAGAAAAAGTGTAGAACAAATGCCATCCTTTAGATACCTCGGAAGTGTTGTAACAGGTAATGGAAGTTGTACGGAGGAAATAAAACGTAGAATATCATAGGCAAAGGCAACCTTCAGTAAAGTCAACCAAGTACTTTCAGTCAAAGCAATCAATGTAGGCCTAAGGAAAAGATTTGCTAAATATTTTATTTGGAGTGTTGTGCTTTATGGAGCAGAAGCGTGGATAGTCGGGAGGAAAGAGGAGAAATATCTAAAGAGTTTTGAAATGTGGCTATGTAGAAGAATGGACAGATAAAAATGGAGTGATAAAGTATGAAACAAGGAATTTGTATCAAGGATGAATGAGAAAAGGAATATCTTAATATCAGTAAGAAGGTAGAAGGCTAACTGGATGGGACACGTCCTGAGGAAAGATTGCCTCCACCAAGGATTATTAGATTCTTGAATATTTGTTCATTATTATATTTAACTCACAGCCGACATTTCGCCAAATATATTGACATCCTCAGGGCTAAGTAACACAAATCAAAGAGATATACATCCAGGTAATTAAACAAATGTTACTACAAAAGTTAAGCAATCGAGTGTTTACCTACCATTGAGCTTAATATTAAACAATAACAAATTAAATAATATCTCCAAACACTAAATAAATACGTAAACAATCAACAATTGAACTAACATAAAATATTTGTAAATTTTGCAATTTTATTGGTCGAGAAAGTTATTATTGATTAGAAGGAAATATCGAGAGAAAAAGAGGGAGAGGAAGGCGAAGAAATAATATGTTGACAGATATTATGAGTGGAAGGAATTACGAAGAGCTGAGATAGGCAGCACAGGATAGACGAGCACGGAGGGAGCAGTTCAATGGAAACCTGTCTGAGGAGGGATTCACCTTGGAAGAAGAAGAATGTTAAGTTCTTCTGCGAAGTGACGTCTGATGTCGAAAAGTATAAAAATCCAATAGTTTATATTGGAAAAAAATTTCTATATGGACCTTTGGAAATTCCTATTTTTCTCTTAGAAAAAGCATTTTTCAAACTAATACCAAAAGTCATCATTGGTCGTTCAACACTAAGATTGGTTGACTGCAGCCCTCCACCCTTCCGAGTATAATGCTAGTTCTCTTACCTCCTGGCATACCTCCCTATGTACTTTCCTATTTATTTGGTATTGAACTTATTCCTGGGTCTACCTCTGGGGACTCTTCCCTTTAGTTCACCTTCAGTTATGTTCTTAACAAACCCATTGTATCTCAGGATGTTTTTATGTCCATCTTGTTTTTTTTTCTGTATGGTGTTCCATATGGTCATTTCCTCATCTACTCTTCAGTACACTTCATCCTTTCATATTTTGTCCGTCCATTTAACCTTCAGCATCCTCCTTCGTCATCCTTCAGCATCCTTCGAAAGCCTCTATTCTTTTCTGGTCAGCTTTTCCTATGGTCCATGCTTCCAATCCATAGAAAGCCACGCTCCACACGAATGTTTCCACATACTGCTTCCTAGTTTGTAGTCCTATCCTCTTAAGGCATAGCAAATGGACCCTATTAGGGTATGTTCCACGAGTTGGGATATTAATATTAACTATTTCTTTTTGCACAAAATAATGTCATTGAACTAATGGTAAATTTTCAGGGCGTAATATCTTGTCCTTTATTAATAAAAAATTACCAAAGTTGAAAGGAAAATTTGAATTTCTCTAAGATTGAAAACGTGTTCTTATTGGCTGAAGGTATCGTGACGCCACATATCTGATGCCGGAAAACATCTCCATCTCAATTTCAAAGGTACCTACATAAGATCAATTGATATCAACTACCCACCTGAGGAGTTTTGTTAGCTGAAGGTACAAAGTTGATGAAATAAAAAGCTGATTACAGAAATGCATTGTAAAGTTCCCTCATTAGGGTTATCAACAAAAGAGTATGGACTTCTCCGAATTCTTGTTTTCATTACCTCTCTCATATGTTAAAATAATATTGTATACATTCATCATTTTAAAAAATTCCATCATGCAACATACACACGAAGCAGTGAAAGGCGGTAAGCGCTTTCACTCTATTCTTAACCCCGGCACGGATGGATCGTCCTTGGATGGCTACCGAAGGAAAGAGCGTTTTGATGACAGCCAGAGAGTAACCTCATTTAAAACGCGTGATGCGAGGTGTTGCTAACCTCCGGATCAAAGCCGCTAATAGAACGGGATCCAGCCAACAAAATCCCACGGCGAAAACAGATCAAAAGGAATCGCACGGCTTAGTCTGACGGTTTGACAGGTCGAAGAGGGTTAATGGGACGCTTCCAATGAAGTGTACGCGCTTCGAAGTTCATGTTTATTCAATTCCACAACTCCCGACTGTCGCATTTCTCCGGTGACACCCTGCAGGGGAATTGGCGACGGCTTCTGAATGCAAAAGGCTGTGATGATCCAATGCCTCGAATTCCTCGCGTACTTTCAATGATGAAATCCCCGTTGGAGGTAACGAGTTAACGCCGAAGGGAATGTCAACGTATTCACCCTGTCAGGAATTCTCGGCAGGTGAGGAGACATGAGAGGCAGAATTTACTCTGGCAAAGATAAATGAATATACTCGCTCATACTGGATGAATAATTGTCGGCTTAACTTAGGAATTTTCAAAGAACGAATGCTATATACTAAGAAAGGAAAATGATGGTGTACAGCCTCGGGGCTTTTTTGCATGGAAGCAAACATTCGCTTTGCTGTGGTAAGAATAAATATCTAAATAAAACTAAATCCTTGGTAGCTTGGTGGTATATTTCCATAGCCATATTTGATTGTAACTTTTATAACACTAAAGAGATAAAACGCAGTAATAAGAGAGTTCCCGACCTTTGGTTGCACCTGATGATGATATTTATGTATTGAAACCCGGTTCGTGTTTCAATGTTTTATCTCTGTGGTGTAGTAAAAGTTACAATTAAATATCGCTGGAATACATGCCACAGTATACGGTTGCCATGGGTAATTTAGAAATACCTGAGACATAAATACGATGGATAGGGTGAAGAATATAGTAGATCATGAGAGGTTAGGATGGATAGGGTGAAGAATCAGTAGATCATGAGAGGTTTGGAATTGTATGTTTCCACTGATAGCCATAATGAAAACGCATGGAAAGCGTGTTTAAGAAGGATCAGATTCTAGATGATTAAATAGTAGACAAGTGGGAAGAACAATGCTCAATTTAATATAAAAAATATTTATAATTTGGAAAAAGAAAATTTGAGTGTAATGAGTAGACAGGAATGTAAATGCATCAACCCTGTGACACATTTCAGGCCGGTGTGGAAATAGAAAAGAGAATTTACTCTGAAATAAAATAATGAGGAGACAAGCCAATTCTGGCTGAATAAGAGTCCGCAAAAAGTTGTGATTTGCAAAGGACATTGTTTTTCTGGGAAAGATAAACTGTCAGGGTACAGCAATGTTCCTTCTCGTCGCTGGATTGAAACAAACATTCTGTGCGCTACAGTAAGAATAAATTTTGCATGATTCGTTAGGTGAGAACAATTGAGAATCGTTTGGGGTGTAAATAGGGCGGATAGGACGAGGACACATTGTATCATGGGAGGTTATGAATTGCATGTTTCTATAGACGGCCATTTCGAAACATTCATCGGAAATTAGTTTGGATATGTCCGAATACGAAATGATTAGTGAGAAGGCAAGCACGAAATGGATCAAATATTGCGCTTGGAAAGTTCGACACTACTCTGAAGAAATAACGTCAATTGTAAATCCGAATGCTAAAAGAAGTTCAAGGGACTATTTCTATTCACAAGCAAATGTGAAGCACGAGAATTTTCTGATCGGCCGGAAAGTTCCACCACTAGATAGGTCTACCAGAATGCGATCGGAAAGTAATTCAGGAAAAAAAAGAATGAAAATATCACAGGATTACCGTTATAAAGGAATCATTGTATCTTAATCGCCGCGTTAAGGATCCATCTCCAGTGGTTCATAGAAGACGAATAAATGGCAACTGCACTATTCAAATAATTGTGGAGAAAGCCCATTTGCTTGAATTCCATCGTAAAAGTCAGTACAAGGTGCACGACTCGAGCTACAAATATGAAAAGTCATTTTGGCGTGGCATTTGGGTAGCATATGGAACCATAGGCAGCTCCTCATCGAGAGGCCTGGATTTTTACTGGAAACGGTAACATGCGAATAGTTACGCGGCCATTAAAAGCGTTGCCCATGAGGTGCTTGAGCCTAGAGGCTATCCTATATTTTATTCGTATTTTTGTTTATTTTCTTGAGGTTTTCCACTCTGAGAAATACTTTCATGCCACTGTTCTCTTACCTTTGCCACTATGTAAGCGATCCTCAAAAAGAAAACGACACAGGGCACGCTTTTCTGCTGATTTCAACTATATAACAAAGCAGCGAATAATGGTATATTAACGGTGAGGTGAAAACTCAGGACAATTGAAAAACTTAAAGACGAAATTCAGGCCCTATGTTGAACCACAAAGATAGCCTTCCGAACCCCAAGCTGACTGAAATCTGAAAGAAATATTTTTGACGATCAATCCTAGTGTTCACACTGGCAACAGGTATTGACCAAGTAGAGGAGACAAACGAGAGTGAATGCTTTTCACATAAAAACGGATGACGTTCGGATAAAATATGCGATAATGAGAGATAATAGATAAGCTCAGTATTTTTTTGACAAGAGCTAATTCATCATTACGACTAGCCCCTTCCCTTGCCAACTCTGGTGTCAGAAATGTCGTCGAGTGTACATATCTGAAACGAACAGGTTCATGCTGTGAAGTGTCCGATGGCCCTAAAGCTGGAATGGCGGTGGCAGAAAAAATTGCTTCTGATTGAACTACAGTGTTTCTTATTCTCATCTCCGGGAAATTATATTTCATAAATGTACAACCACAGTATATAAACGTACCTTGAAAACAGGTCCAGTGATCACAAATGAAAAAACGACTTCGTTTTCTTCCACTGATTTATTTTTTCGGTACATGTTTCGACACATAGAGGTCATTTTCAAGTACAAAAATTTTTGAATTTCAAGCAAATATATATACCTGGAAGGGACTTGGGGGAGGTTGGAGAGGGGTGGAAGAAGTGGGTGTTAGGAGGAGGGGGGAAACCTGAAGAGAGGTAAGGGGTGGCGGTTATGGTGAGAATTGGGGAAAAACCTCTTCTCACCATAACCGCCACCCCTTACCTCTCTCCGGGTTTCCCCCCCCCCCTCCTATCACCCACTTCTTCCACCCCTCTCCAACCTCCCCCAAGTCCCTTCCAGGTATATATATTTGCTTGATATTCAAAAAATTTTGTACTTGAAAATGACCTCTATGTGTGGAAACATGTCGTACCGAAAAAATAAATCAGTGGAAGAAAACTAAGTCGTTTTTTTCATTTGTGAATATCAATTTCCACATAGTTGAGCCTGATACCATTGAACGTATAAGGTCCAGTGATTTAACGGTATCTATGAGAGACCCTATCATGAGAGTTTTAAGCACGAGCAATTCATTGAACTTACTCTATTCTCCGGAAAATTTCTTAATAAGGTACTGCGTTTTAGCTGAGATAATATTTCCGGGATAATTATAAAAAAGCATTCTCAAGGGGATCGGTTTGGTGTGGTGGCTAGAGTACTGGCTAACCATAAGGGCGGCCAGGGCTCAAATCTCTGCAGTGGAGGATGTTTTTCAGAGGAAAACCGGATCCCTACTTGAGTGTCTTGTGGAGAGCACTTCAAGTACAGTTCTCCATCTGTCAGATGAGACTTTAAGCCGTGGTCCTCTTGGCGCCTTTTGTTAAGAGCAGGCTAATGCCGACGCTGGGTTTTTATCAACCCTTCCTCCCTTACCTATCCCCAATGGCGAAAATGACCTTACCTGTCGGTCGCCTCCGCAAAATCCAAGCCAATCCGGCATTCTCAAGGTCATGGCAGAGCATAAATAGCAAAAACATCATAACCAGGGAGTGTGTTTGAATCCTGCGTGAAAGGCTGGTTGGCCATCGTCCAGGTCATGGTCATGCGCTCGTCCAAAAATATTGGACGTGATCAATGAGTTTCATGAGCAATTAATGCATATATAATATTTTTTTTATTTTTAGACAAAAATACCGAGAAAATACACTCGAGACAGGGAGGCTAGGACTACGAACGTGCATGTACACCAAACAGACCGTTCTCTATTAGTGTGGGCACGGAGAAAACAGGCATCTACCTCACCAAGGGAAACCAACAGGTTCCTAATTAATTCAACCCGGTTATCCTGGAGGGGGGGAAGGATAAGCCTAGGGAGAAGGCCGCAGTAAAGTACCGCCGGCACCCAAACGCAAATTACAACGGCCGGGCACGCTAACGAACCTTGTTTTTCATTTGCGTTTAGCGAATCAGGCGAAATTTTTGGAAATGGAGCACAAATGCCAAGATCTCACAATAGAAGCTGTTGTTCACTCTCCACAGAATTTTATTTAACCGACCAAGGTTTCAACATGAAGTATGTCATTGAACTATGCCCTTGAAAATGACAGTTATATACTATGTAAAGGATATATCATGCTCCTTACTCAATTTGTAGTTTAATTTTAGGTAATACCATGTTCTTTATTCAATGGATAATTGTGAAAGTTTAAAATATGAGTAGAGAATTGCTCGTTATTTACTGCATGGAAAATGGACAGGTATTGTTTTGTCAAAGAAGATAAAAGGTCTACCATTCCTGGTGCACCCAAGTGGGCTGTAAACCTCTAGTGATACACTAAGTTTAGCGTATCAGCCGATATTTTGTGGAAATGGAGTACACAGGTGCCATGATCTTAGAGTGAAATTTGTTCACATTTTATAGAATTTTAGTCACCGAACAAGGCTTTAACATAAGCTATGTCATTTTCAAGGTGTAAAAATGGCTATGTAATGATAACACTAAACTTTCTTATTCCACATATCTTTATTTTCTACGACCCGGGTTTCGACTTTAGACGTCATCTTCTGGTGAATCTCTTCGTGAAGTTGAAATGTGGAATAACAAAGTTATGTGTTATCATTACAATGTTAGCAGATGCTACGAAGTTACGCCTGATACCACCACTTATGTAAAAAAGGCGTTGAAATGATGTAGCCTTTTTGTTAACTAGATGCAAATAAAAAAGGTGGTTCTGTCTATTACATTAATCTACCGGTTAGTTGACGTGTGCGTTATCATTGAAAATGACATAGGTCATATCGAAACCTTGGACGGTTAAATAAAATTCTGTGGAAAGTGAACAACAACTTTTATTGTGAGATCAAGGCATCTGGTTTTTGACGATTGAAGGGGCGATCAGCCAAACTTATAAAAAAAGTGTGTGACTCTATACGCGGTCAAAACAGTATATACTTCTTGGTGAAGGGCTTGTAAAACTAAATCTGCTTAAACTCTCCAAGTGCCAGCGGACCAATATATCGGTCTTTGCTGCCTGTGCGAAAACTGTCATTTGTCAATTAATCGGCCAACTTTGATACATCTAAATACATATACGCAATGTTTTATTTACTACAAATCAGCAACTATGTACCAATAAATCCATCATCATCCTAAACTCTAAATAAATCTGCAACATTGAACTAAATATGATTTTCATCAATTAAAATGAAGTCATATATATAATTTAAAATTACGATGCTCACAACTTTCGACAAATTAGTATATGCAGTTTTTGCATAGCCCTCCGACAAATCCAGGCAGCAAAAGGGTTAATAATTTCTCCCACTGTGACCAATCATTTCATATCTCTTTTGTTTCAGTTTTACTCATGCATTACGTCATACGCGCCCTCCTAATCATTACACTCCCACCACTCCTTCCCTTCAGACACTCTTCCGCAAAACTCGTTCACGAATTTTGCGGTCCACCCCTTCCTCTCACACCGCTCACTTAACTCTCATATGCCTGTTTGGTTATTCGACTCTCGTTCATCTTCTAAACATGACTAATCCAACGAAACACATTACTTTTATAAGTAGTCTTTATAACACTGGAACGACGAACCTGGCATCTTTCATTTTTCATGGCAACCTGGCATCAACTTTTCCGCAAATACTCCTCAGACACCCCTTTCCCACGTCATTTATACCAATCTAATGGTAGTCCAGGCATGCTCGAGCTTTCCCTTCACGCAATAGAGTGTGAAGAAGTCAACTTATTTTTAAAGTGCGATTTTTGCTTTCCATAAAAACGCTCATTCCTAGTTATGCCTCACACACTACCTATCATCCCTCCATCATTTGCACGCCTTTTAGTATCTTCATCTATCCCTCTATCTTTCACAAACAATTGGCCTAAGGACATAAACCATCCATATTTTCATCTACTTCATCATTCGCCATCATTGAATGATTGTTCTCCCTGTTTTCCTCGTAAGAAACCACTAACTCGTGCTGCACGAATTCACTCTCGATGTCATTACTAGACGGGGACTATTTTGTGAAAAACGAACTGATTTGATTTCTCTAGCATGCAGTTTAGACTTACTGATCAATAATTCGCTTAAATATAGTTATAAACCAGTGAACCCTGATGTTTTTCTACTTACACGTCTCTATCATGTACACCTGGAACCGTTGCATTTCCGTCAGTCAAATTCCGGCTCTAAATTCAGCATCATCACAAATTTTTCTTACGATCTTATTGGAAATTCTGTTTCCTTGTTCTCGCCGTTCTTATTTTCCTGCTGGGCAAGGCAGCCTCAATTTGAAATATGAAGAACATTTATTTAAGAAATTAGTGATTAGACTGAAGTGTAGTTGTATCTTAAATGATGCCCTGCGTGGTAGCATGTTCGTATATATAGCAACTCCTAGTTACTGGTCTGATGCGCATAGTTATCATGACTGCTTTAGGCCTGCGCCCGGCAATTGGGCGCACGTGGGCGGTTTTGATTTCATCTGGGATGAGTGCTGAATGCCTGATATAGAATCACCTCTCGTCACACACTCAAATGGTGGCTTGCACTGGTTAACTTTGATGTAGGTGTAGATGAAGAGTTTAAATTGTTAACGAAAACAATTACTGTACAAGCAAAAAAATTGAAACTAACTAAGAATATAACTTGGCCTAATTATGCACAATTTGTTTCAGAGATAAGTAAGTATCATGTCATTTCATGATGTTGCAAAGAACCTGATATTGACTCTACATCTCTTTTTTTTGGCATTCCATTGGTATGGTTATGAGCTCAATTAAAAAAATCATCGACTGCCATAAACGAAAAGAACAATCTTCATTTGCATGATGAAAACTACTTCACTAATGTGTTTAATGCCGTGCATTTTGTCAAATTTTCATCTTCTAGTAGGATATCTGCACACTTGCTAATTTTAAAAACGGCAAAAGAAGCAATAAATGTTGAAGCAACATAAAATGGCTTACCTAAGGTAGTTCCAGTAAGCAATTATCTTAAGCAGAGTTAAATATTTTTGTCTCTTGCGCTTTTATAATCCGAAAATGCTAACATGAGCGCATTATATATGCACCATGATGTCAAAAAGTAAGCACAGGCATAGATAAGCATCCATATATTTCCTGGAAAAACGTTTAATAAAAGAAATCTTTGATTGACTGCGTCTTATATAGTACCACATTCGTAACTGAGACGGTAGAAAACGGCCAAGCCACTAGTAGGCCAACCGCCGTCGACAAATTCAAGGCACAAACTTATTCAGATTTTCTAGGATTGATAAGGAATACTTATTTAAGCAGAATTGTTCTTTTTTTCAAGCATCAAGCAAACATCCATCAAATCAATTGATAAAATTCAAACTGCGCGGGAAACAGCGTGCAGGCGTAAGTGGTGTCAAAAAACGTTGAAAGATGGCAGAGCTCTCGGAGGACTGACAGAGACTGCAACGGCAATCACTTGAACCACGATTCTTTCAAAAACACGTTCCACAGCGGGATACACGAATTATCCATAAGCTAGCTAACTAACGCGTTTTTGCGTTTACTCGTAAGGATTTTATGGCAGCAATTCAAGCACACAATCTTTGAATCAATCAAAATAAGAAGCAATTCGAGAATATTAGAACTAGAATTCTGATCTATTCTCATATGTAATTTCATCGTATTTTACGATGAAATGACATGCGAGAAGGCACCTGAGTTTATTTTGGAAAATGATTTTACGTAACATGGCAATTAAGCGCAAGTTCTTAATTTTTTGAGTTACGAATATATATTTTGCTTATTTATAAAAAACATGACTACAGTTTTGCGAAAAAATGCCACGGGTGCCAATTTTTTCATCGTATTAACTACAAGGCTGATACATGCAGTATAGTCGATTGCGCATTACATTAGCTTCATTATTCTCCGGTGCTATCCTGCCTTATAATGCCACATATTAAATTACTTACTTCATAATTAACTTCCAACTTTCAGGCTACCAAACCATTGGTAAAAAAAATCGCGGCGATGCCATCGTTATTCACGACTGGCATCAACTTTAAATTTAAACGGAATGAGATTCTTGTCCACGTTTTAGGGTCAATTATATCGGCGGCTGACGTGAAAGTCTGTCATTTCAGTAATTCAAAGCAAATTTTTTATTTCAATACAAATTCATTATTTACATCACGCTTCATATGGTTCCTTAAATCAAAAAAATAATATGGGAAAATAACATACATACCAATCACTCCGTTCCCTTCCGGAGTAGGCACAGTCAAAGTTTCACTCATAAATACATATTTATACACACACCTCTGATTCAATAATTTCCTTCGTGCTTACCTATCCTTGCAAACCTCTTTTGCCTCATTTACCCCCAAACACTGCTTCATTCACGCCTTCCTGTTTTTAATACTCCTAATATTCCTCCTCCTAAGAATTTCCTCAACCACGTTCAACCACAACTTTCTCGGCCTACCTCTACCTCTCGCACCATTCATTTCACTCTTATATATCTGTTTCGATATTCGACTATCATCCATTCTCTCAACATGGCCAAACCAACGAAGCACACTCCTTTCATACACTATGTCCATTACTGGAGCAACTAACCCACATTCATTTATTACTCACTCATTCCTGACCCTATCCATCCTACTTTTGCCGCAAACACTCCTCAGATAACTCACACCCACGGCGTTTAGTCTACTCTTATGTCTATCCAGACATACCCATGTTTCACTACCATATAACAAAGTGGGGAGAAGTACACTTTTGAACACGGCGATATTCGCTTCCTTAAACAGGCACTCATTCCTTGATATGCTCCACATGCTACCTACCACTTTCCTTCCACCATTCGCATGTCTCTTTATGTCTTCATCTATTCGTCCATATTTTGCAAACATCTTACCTAAATACGCAAAATCATCCACTTGTTCAATTACTTCACCATTCGCCCTCATCATACAGTTATTCTCCCCATTCTCCTTATAAAAAACTACTACTTTAGTCGTATAAAAAGGGAAATATCTCGGTCAAACTATCTTAAGAGCCACAGAGAGCAAGAATTTTAAAGCTGATGACAGATTGAGCAAAATTTTTCGGCTTGCGCCTAAAGTTAGCGGCCATAGGAACCCTCCCAGTCGATCTCGGTGAATACCCTCCTGAACTCCCCCGGACGGAGCAAGATCGTAGGCGATGGGCTATTCAACTGAAAAGAGAGCGACTCCCACTATGTTCCACCACCACCGTATCGGTCTCGCTTTTGGAGTGGCATTTTACATCGAAAGCATTCGCACATCGGTATTGTTTTAAGCTACACCGAACTTCACACTCTACTCGTGAATGCAAAACGCTAGCTATGAATTAAATGTTTTGAAGTTATCGCAGATCGGAAAACAGCAGCTCACGCACGAGCGACAATGAATGGTATGTCATGCGCTGACGAAACGTTAGGTGACCCTCTAATAGGTTTTATAAGTTCACAATCATCATGGCCTAATGTTTTGTACATAGTTATCGAATTCGATTAAAGTGCGTATTGAAAAAAGTAAGCATTTTATCACAGAGTAACTTCATGCATACAAATCAAGCCATTTCATCATGTGGTGGGCAAAGTCAAATAATTTTATTATACCCGTTAGCTATGGAAAATTGGATCCCACATGCAATTGTGTGAAATTCACAGTGAAAAAATCATTCACCTGGACTGGGAATCGAACCCAGATCCCTCGATTTCGCAACGTCCTCTTTCACTGTGAATCTTATAGGGACTTTAAGGAGCAAGTTTCCCTCACAGGTACCGTACATTTAATGCCAGAGGTACCCGTATGCGAGCTCTAAGCGCCACAGTCCACGGGGTAAAGCCCAACTTGAAACACAAAGGTGTTTACTTTGGACATTTTTCAAAGGACCACGGAACTAGCCACGCAGTTACTTCAGCGGAGTCACCTGCCAGTGATCACACAATTGTGTGAAATTCACAGTGAGGACAACTTGCTCCTTAAAGCCCCCATGAGATTCACAGTGAAAGACGCCTGGGCAGTTTAATTGGTTAAAGCACTCGGCTGCGAAATCGAGGGATTTGGATTCTATTCCCAGTCCAGGCGAATGATTTTTCCACTGTGAATTTCATACAATTGTGTTATCGCTAGCGGGTGACTTCGTTTACGTAACTGCATGGCTAATTCCGTGCTTCTTTGAAAATGGATCCCTCTTGATAACTTCCCCCTAAATACACTATTCCCGAAAATACGCTCGCTTCTCTAACTCTCAAGCATCGTTTCATCTACATATACGTTTACTAAGTGCCATGCAAGCCACCAATGGGGTGTGTGGCACGGGGTGATTCCACATCAGTTCTCATCCCAGCTCAAATCAGAACTTCGCGCGTTCCCCCGACCGCTAGGCGCAAGCAAAAAAAGCGCTCAGGAGGACAATGTGCGGTCAAACCAAAAACTAGGAGAGTACTACTTAGACGAACATGCTAAAATGAAGTACACACAGGTTAAAATTACTGGTTAGTATTATTAATGAGATTTATAATTAGCACTGCAAGATATTAAATCATTCAGAAAGCTCAATCGTGTGCTATGGCACTGCTATTCTTAAGACTAAACATTTCCATATTTTTCATGTTCCCTGAATGAATCTTGTGTCGCGTTTACATAGTTACATTTTAGATTAGTTTAGCAGTTTTTGTAGATTACCCATAGTGCGGTGTATGTCGGTGAAAGTTAATTTCTTCACTCAAGCTCAAGTTGGTAATAAGTCACCCTTTGCCAAACACCCTTGTGGTGGCTTGCAGGGTAATAAGTAGATGCAGATTTCTCCTCTTCAAAATTCCCATCCAACCACATTCACCAAATTACC
This sequence comes from Ceriagrion tenellum, assembly GCA_963169105.1. NCBI lineage: Eukaryota > Metazoa > Arthropoda > Insecta > Odonata > Coenagrionidae > Ceriagrion > Ceriagrion tenellum. The sequence goes on from OY720639.1 coordinate 109,241,521, forward strand.
AATCTACATTAAACAATCCATAGTTTACGCCTTTACTGAAATTCTACAGTAAAAAATGATCGCGGATACGATAATTGACGTTCTTTTGTTTCTCCAGCGCAAATAACTCTGCTCCCGATTCTTTTTCAATGAAATACCGAGTATAAAGGGCCAGTTAAACGAATAGAAATCAAGGGAGTCACTGCGTTGTGAAGTGATCAGCGCAAAAAAAGCGAAAGAAAAAGTCCTAGCATTAGACATACTCACGATTAGCTTGTTCCACTCCTCCCTCGAGGTCCCAGGTTTGACTCCAGCGAGCGGCGAACACAGAATAGAAGCATACGTCACCTACTCCACACTCGTCAGTTATTTCTTCCTCTCGTCTTGCTTCTCGCAGCGGAATCCAACGAGTTCCCCGCCTACTGTCGGACTCAGTGAGTCATCAACCCATCAACTCTACAGCATGACGAAAACTGCACATTCGCCTGAACCATACCCCGTTCATATTACTATCGCACGTACCATTTAGGTATATGGAGAGGACACTGTGTCATTAAACTAAAGCCTGACTACCGAAGTAACGGATTGGATTGGATATTTGGGGAGGCGGCCGACAGCTAAGGTCATTTGCGCCATAGGGTATAGGTAAGGGAGGAAGGGTTGATAGAAACCCGGCGTCTGCAATAGCCTGCTCTTAACGATAGACGCCAAGGGGACCACGGCTTAACGTCTCATCCGACAGTCGGAGTCGATGGTAACGCTGTGTTTTCGGTTGTAGCACGAATGGTTGTGTTAGAAGACAGGGAAAATTCTCGAAGCGTCAAGTATAATGAAGACCGAATACAGCTATTTCGGGGAACTAGTACATTGCACAGAATATAGAGAAAGCGCCTGATCACAAGTTCCCCTTGTCAACGCGGGCCAATGTCTGCAGTGGCGATACCGCAAGTAGAGGTACACGTGTTCAGGCATCAAATAGTCCCTCACAAATAGACTGACAAGGCGGACGAACACTTCAGTAAACGATCGGGTAGGTATCCTTCAGCTCGTTACTACGCATGGAACTCCATTTAACTTAAAGAGCTCCTTCCAACATGTTGGTCCATGCGCTAGTGGTCTAAACGAGGTATGATTATCAGCGTTTTTCATCTTTGAACTCCACGGTAGAGGAAGGAAATTCGGTGGCAGTCGACCTCGCATATCGCGACGTCAAAAATGGGAGGTCTACTGTTGAATCGGTCGGAAAACGACGGGAGGGGAGGAAAAACTCATGGAACGCAAGCAACGCTGACAAGAAAAGTGTGTATTGGTTGACGGGGTGAGGAAGCCTAGGCAATGCACTACGCGACAATATTTACGATCCAAAGCTGGATCAAAACGCGCTGATGGCTTTCGTAATCAATAAGGAACGTTTATTCAAATAATTGTTGGAGCTGGTAATGGTAGTTTGCGACCATACCAGTCAAACAGGGAGATTTCCGATACTGCCATATCTGCACTGTGAGTGAATCAAACCTAAAATCTTCAGATACAGTTAAATATTTTTGAATTACCTTAACTTCTGATATATCGTGGGGAGCACATATGCAAAATGCATGCGGCATTAAAGAAATTAGGGTTTGTTAAGCGTATAATAGGAAGGTCCTCGGATGAAAAAGTCAAAGAGAGATGCTACTTCGGTCTGGTTAAGCTACACCTCGAATACGCCGCGAGCATTTGGGACCATGGTCATAAAGATTTAACGAAAAAAATTAACAAAATACAAAGAAAAGCAGCACGCTTCCTTAAAAACTGCTACGGACGAACATATAGTGTTACACAACCGTTAGAGGGATTAAGGTGGAAGCCCTTAGAGACTCGGAGGCTACACGCTAGGCTTAGGCTGCTTGGGAAATTCAGAACTGATATTTTTCAGAGCGACACAGAGAATATTATCATGACTCCTCACTGCATTTCTACGTCTGACAGAAGCGATAAAATAAGAGAGTTACACTGCCGAACAGATAGGTACAAAAACTCGTTCTTTCCACGCACAATAAGCAACCACAATAAAAACGGAGCTCCGCTAAATACACTCCCGTCACCATTTCACCTCCCAAAACCTTATCCCTTTCATCTTTAAACGGCTGGTGTCTTAACATTCCCTTGCTCATGCCCATGCGGCGCCAGAGTAGTATGTAGAGGAAGATTACCTCAATTCCCTGGGAATGGCCAGTTCGAAGGCAACGGCCTCTTCCACTGAAAAGGGCCGACTGCTACACTGCTAACATTTTCCGCTACAACTAAACACTCAGACCCACAACACAGCTCTCGGAGCAAAGTTTGAGCTCGAAGTTGAATACTCACCAGTGTGATCGTCTCAACGTCTCGTGAAACAACCGTCTTGCGAGACCTTCAAGTCATTCGAATGCTTAGCAAAATGTGTCGTATTCGATTTTGAAATGTAATTGGAGGCTCTTGGGCTTGAGAAATAAAACTGCTGGGAGCGTATCTCTTTTACCTCCGGGTGTTTTGCCCAGTTTTCACTCCGCTACTGAAACTCTACGTAGATTGAGCGAGATAGTTCCCAAGTCATAATGGAGATCATATTCGAATTATACATTTTAATTTCAGCGGCTGTAGGAAGCTTGTATTAAATATTGCATTATTAAAGGAGGAATAATATACTTTCAAGTTGCTGAAATTCTAAGTAATTAAATAAAAATATCTTTATAAGTCTAGCTTGACTCATTTTCTTCCCGCGGTACATTTAAAGCACCGACACAACGGAAGTTTCAATTACGATCCTGAAAAAATTACGGCGTTAACTATTTGGTTTATTTTCAATAATAGTTGAGAAAACATAAAAACTACTAGTACACACTGCTAATTTTTAAACTTATCCAAGATGCTATAAATTCCTCATATTTTAAAGTCTCTCTGATGTGCATACACGTACCGTTTCTCATGTAAAATGGTTGTTATTTTTAGTCAAAAATCTCGAAAAGTATTTAGATAAGGGGCTGACATTTTGGTGGCTATGGAAGGATGAGATATTTTTATTAAAAAAGAGACCAAATTAATTAATTTCCAGGTGAAATGATATTTCGCTGAAACCACCTTGAGGTAGTTTTAGCGAGGCGTTTCCCTAGTCATAATTAAGACCCGTATTTTATTTTATATTTCATTAGTTATAAGAAGCGTGAAGTAAATATTTTAAAATAAAAGTCGCAAATAAAGTTTTGCATGGATGAAATTCCTAGCAATCAACAAGATATGCCAGTTGAATCCAGATTAAAACAATCCTTGTACTTTTGCACTTTCCGCTGAAACCACCTTGAGGTAGTTTTAGCGAGGTGTTTCCCTAGTCATAATTAAGACCCGTATTTTATTTCTTATTTCATTAGATATAAGAAGCGTGAAGTAAGAATTTTAAAGTAAAAGTCACAAATAAAGTTTTTCATGGATGAAATTCCCAGTAATCAACAAGATATGCCTGTTGAATCCATATCAAAATAATCCTTGAACTTTTCCACTATTTTCAGTATAAAATACTTCCACGAAGTGACGCCTGAAGGGGTAAAGTTTAAGATATGCCAGCATAAGTCTACGGCAAAGACCTGTTTTTTTCACGCCACACACAGAACAAGCATTTAAGTTAGAAGGTTTTTTTTAGAATCTATAAACATGTCTGCGGTAAATAATTGATTTATTTGAAAAATTGTTGAAATAACATACAAGGTATCCGCGGCTAAATTTCTGACGAGATCTTGGTACTCTTAATTCCGCACAATTATTTAAATGGAGTCTCTCTGTAGAGTATACCCGTTCCATTGTCCATGTAAAATGGTTGGTATCCATCGGAAAATATCTAGAAATGTTGTTCGGCAAGTCGTACATATTTTGGTACCAATTGAAATTGAGATCTTTTTCTTTATTGTGTAATGAAATTCATGGTGAAAGTTTACCTCGCTCAAAGTAACTTAATATGTTGGACCAAGATATCACTACGATAAACTTCAGTGAATGTGTTCTTCTTGTAAAAACCTCTTCCCCTTCATTTCGTCAAGTACTGACGTACACTGCGGAACAGATAGGTACAAAAACTCGTTCCTTCCGCGCACAATAAGCGGCCACAAGAAAAGCTGAGCTCCACTAAATACACTCCTATAATACATGTCACCATTTCATCTCTTTCATTTTTTTCTCCCAAAAACTTATATCTTATATATATATATATATATATATATATATATATATATATATATATATATGGCTGGTGACCTAACACCCCCTGCCATACGCCAATGCGGCGGCTCGCAGGGTATTATGTCGAATGTAGAATGTGGAAAGTACCTCCCCTTTCATGGCAGGTGTCCTTACACCCCCTGCCATACGCCAATGTGGCGGCTCGCAGGGTATTATGTTGAATGTAGAATGTGGAAAGTACCTCCCCTTTCATGGCAGGTGTCCTTACACCCCCTGCCATACGCCAATGCTCGCAGGGTATTATGTTGAAGTACCTCCCCTTTCATGGCAGGTGTCCTTACACCCCCTGCCATACGCCAATGCTCGCAGGGTATTATGTCGAATGTAGAATGTGGAAAGTACCTCCCCTTTCATGGCAGGTGTCCTTACACCCCCTGCCATACGCCAATGCTCGCAGGGTATTATGTTGAAGTACCTCCCCTTTCATGGCAGGTGTCCTTACACCCCCTGCCATACGCCAATGCTCGCAGGGTATTATGTTGAAGTACCTCCCCTTTCATGGCAGGTGTCCTTACACCCCCTGCCATACGCCAATGCTCGCAGGGTATTATGTTGAAGTACCTCCCCTTTCATGGCAGGTGTCCTTACACCCCCTGCAAAACGCTCCCGCGGCGGATGACAGGGTGGAATATTGATGTAGAAAAGTTCTAGTGTTTCTTCCCGCTACTTCATGTATCTTTAGCACGAAATAATCCTGTAGGATGGTATTTTCGGAAAAGGAAACGTCAATTTTTTTTCTGAGCAGCGTTGAATTCCAAGGTTAAAATTTTCTTGAGGCTGAAATGAAAGTATTATTTTTTTGCTATGGTTCAATTGTATCACACGCTTTTCTTCCTTTTTTTCCTCTTAGTTCATGTTGCTATTCTGTATGTTCAAATTCCTCCTCTCATTTTTTTCCAAGTTTATCAAAGCTCAAAAATATTCAAAAATAATTTCCAAATTCCAAACTTACCTAATTTCTCCCAACAATCATTCAAGTTATATAGTTATTGACCCTGTTTTCTTGAGAACATTTTCTTGCTGAAGTTTCAAATTTATCACAGTCGCCCACAAACCTGTCGTGTACCAACTTAATCATGGTTGCTGTCCGTAGCATTTATGTGAAATCAACCCAAAACACTTCACATCATCTTTGAGTAACTTAAATTGATAGTTCAGCAATGATATCTAGTATCTTTGCATCCTTCTCAAATTGAATCCTAAGATGATAGACGAAAAGTAGTAATCGACATTTTCCGACGAAGATTAGATGCAAGCACACCCCTAAAAGCGATGTAATTTTCCAATACGGAAGGAGGAGGAAGATTATGAGGTTAATGAGATGAGGGGCCTCACAGGCCTTCCCTTTTCAGAGGCATCGTTTGCGAGTCACTGAAGCGAACGAATATCCCTTGGCCTTAATGCCTCTTTTGCGCGGTAATCCATCAGTAGCGCATGCCAAAGTAATCACTCGAGCTCGAGGACACTAGACGTAGAAGGTGCTGCGCGCTAGATGGGAAAGAAAACAAAGCCATTCCAGGATTTTTGGGGCTGCTGATGCGGGAAGTCAATTTGATTATCTGTATAATAAGGAACTTCCTAAATTTAGGCTCAACTATGGTAGAATATAAATGTCACTGATTAACTTACGCTTCCTAGTTCGCAAGACACACTATTTTCTGTTTGAATAACAGCACAGAGTAAAAAATGCATACAATACACATAAAATAGTCTTTACTTTATGGTTACAGAAGAAATCAATAAAATGACAAAAAGTTTCTCAACAACGAAAGTGGAGTACCATTCACAATAGATACTTATGCATAGACAAAAGCAGTAATAAAACTTACGCAGTCATTCTTTGTCTTTCGTTCGGTAATTTTCATATTAGGGAAATATTAAACACATACATACTAGATATATAGAAATGAGAACACAACCTTTTTAAATATAATGATATGCCATTATATGTTTGGTTCAACGAATCTTCTGGCATTGTACAAGTAATGTACACCTGTCATTGGCCAAGGAGATCGATTAAAGCTAATACTTTCATATTTTATATAAAATACAAATGTTCAATTCATGTGATTGCGAGTAAACAAAATACACCCAAATAGTTGGCAAATCGCACAGGAGATGAAATAGCTTCTCAATGGCTATAAAAACTCGAAATCGGAGAGACATCTTATAATGCAGCAAGTAGAGAGTAAAAAAAAAATAAATTCCACAGAAGCATAAATTCATGTCGCCGTCTTGCGTAAAATAGTTTTGAATAACTGCAGAGGTAGGCCGGAAACGATCAATCTCTGCGGAAGCACCGACTTATTTACCGTTTCTCGCTTAGTTACCGTCCCACAACTTAACGTCTTATACAATGAAAATGTGCTTTTTTCCGATACCACTTTGTATTTTTCCCACACTTAAGGCCGGTTGCAGGAAAATTTATTGATGGAATCAATTATTATGAGATCCATGAAGTTACAGATCTCAGAAAATATTCGGGCTGCAGGATCACATCTTTTTGTTACATGACTTATTTACCAATTGTTTATAGCTTTGAATATTTTATCTAATCTTTTACCATCGGATAAAATTTAAGGAATGCTAGCCTATGAATAATTGATAATACACCTAATAATAAGTCATAAAAGTAAACATACTGGTCATATGTCTCAAAACAACTCTTATACCTGGTAATTAAGTTTCCAAACGGTTCATTGCGCATCCGCCATCTTGGCTACTTATGGAACTCATAACTCCATGCCATTGGTTATGAAGCCAATAAATTTATCGAATATTCTGCAACACTTATTGAATGGTTGCCATGGCTGATGGGTCCCATAAGTTTATAGAATACGTGTCGTTCCTGCAACTGGCCATTACTAGATAAAATTTCAGCCTTATTCCGCCTTGCTCATACACAAAATCATGAGCCTGCCGGCTTGTTAAATGTAAGGCAAACTCGCAGTGGATCTATGAAAACGTTTTACTCTCCCAGTTATACTCGTCTCAGACGAGTGCTCAGCCGAACTTCTCCGTCCTCGGGTCAGTAGCCACGCCATTACCCCTCCATTAAAGTAATACGTGGCTAAGTGCGTTGTCCATCCTTCAATCCTCTCAGAGGAGAGAGTCACTCAATTTCGTGCTCGATTCTTTGACTGAGTGATCACGATGATTTCTTGTCGATTTTTCGATGCAAAGTGTGCATTGAATCATTTACGGCAACCCCTAGAAGAGAAGCATGCAATTAAGTTCGTCCACTTGGGGTGTGTGGTTCTTATAACTATTTGTAAAATACACCGTCATGCATCAAGAATTGCTCTCGTTTTAACAGCATGAGCTGCTATCAACAAATTATTTCATAATGTGTTAAGTGACGTTGTCATTTAGACTAAAATGGCGTAAAGAAAACAAAAAGAATATTCACGAGGTTTGTGGTACAAAAATTCAACCTTTTGCTCAGAACCTCGGAAAATATACAATCCTTAGTAAAGATATAAGGAAGAAGAATGATTTACGGAAAGTAGCATTCATTATAGAGGGAAACAAACAAAAGAGTCATTGTATAATGATGTTACCAAAGTCCAACCAGCTGCTAAGGAGTCTAATGTACAGAGCTTATTGCTACACAACGGACATCAAGCGGAGGATAGCCCAAGCTAAGAAGGTGCTCTTGAAAAACTGCTGTACGGGAACTGCTGTGCTCAAAGAAGATAGGATACAAACCAGAAAACAGTATGTGAAAACAATCGTGTGGAGCGTGGCACTCTATGGATCGGAAGCATGGACCATTCGAAAAGGTGACCAGAAAAGAATAGAAACCTTAGAAACCTGGTACTGGAGGAGAATGCTGAAGATAAAATGGACGGACAAAAAAGGAAATGATGAAGTGTACAGAAGAGTAGAAGAGGAAAGGACCATATGGAAAACCATAGAAAAAAGAAAAACCAGATAGATTGATTGCACCCTGAGACACAATGGGTTTGTGAAGAACATAATTGAAGGCAAAATAGCGGGAAAAGTCCACAGAGGAAGACTCAGGAATAAGTTCATGTACCTAATAAAGTGCACAGGAAAAGATACCAGGAGGTAGAGAAACTAGCACTAAAACAGGGTAGGGCAGCGCCCGCGAAGGTTGCTGTATTATTAAATCCATTTTACAATAGGTGGAGCGCGAGTCATTTCAACAAAAGAGTGTTGGCACGCGAGATTCTTAAACAAGCGAGAAACGAAAAGCAATCAACGAAGCAGATCGTTTACGAGTTGCTCGTTCACGTGCATCAGATGCGTATTAGTGAGACATAATATCGCGTGCATCAGAATCATATCAGTGAGGCATAATTTGTGCTAAAGGTAGAATATAATAGAATAGAGTAGAATACAATAGGTTTAATTATGCTCTGGGTTTCCCCATAAGAGCAAAAAAAAGAAAATACATGTAAAATTCTGCTTTGAGCGAAAAATAACACAAAAATATATATATACATCTAATTATTCATCACCTAAGGTACGTAATTTATTTTATTTTGATTTGGTGCAGTGGTCTCTTTGTTTGCTTGTTTGTAAATTCTATTCGATTTTCAAATACGCTACGCTCTTTCCGAAAATTGTATTTTTAAGCTCGATAACTTTAAATTTTTGCGCTACTTCGACAATGGAATATTTTATTTACTTGGAAACCACAGCATAGGCATGAAATAGAAACGTATACCATAATTTGCGCGTTATTCCAATTTAGATAAGAGGAATTCATTGGAATAGGTCCTAAATTTGTTTAGGAACCGATTTTGAACCCAGAAGGAGGCATTGCAACTTTTGCCGGGCACAGTTATTCTAGTATAAGCACGACTATATTGCACGTTATCCGAAGTTTCCCTAGACTTACATGCGGGTACGTCCACTCGAAGGATTTTGTATTGATGATATTTAACATTCTATACAGATGTGAAATGACCGTTTCTTAATGCTGTGATATTCCGTAGTTATGGATTACCATGACTTGTATAGGGGGATCTTAATCATTTAGTACCTAAAGCCGTTACGTATTAATGAAACGAAATGTCAATGTTCTCCTTTCAAAGCATTTTTTTCTTGAACTTGCTTCTTTGTAAGATGCGATCACCGCGACCAAATTTCTGCAGGAAACGCGCTGATTGCTTCAATTGTTTTTGTAACACATCTCTACTACAACGATCAGCACTCAATTTTGTTAGACCCGCTGTGTAATCTATCATTTCACCCTGATAATGTTAACGGGGTGAAAGAGATTACCGCACTATAATCAGGTGAAATAAATATAAAAAAGGCACATCCATTCCCTTGAGATGGCCGGTTTTCATAACAAACCTTACAGTCCCATTATTGTCCCTTGTACGAGCTTTTAGAATTATCATAAATTCGCCGCTTCTTGTTGCTGGACAGTCAAGTGATAAAGGCCGTAGTCCCGTGAGTATCCTTTTGACAAACCTGAGTGAGCGATACAACGCTGGGGAAAATTTTCTTTGCGCCGACAAGGACATGTTGCTGAAGCCTCATAACGCGCTAAGCTGTTTATCCGCTGCCTTTCTGGAATTTTTCGGTGCAGTAATATGCCCGTTTAAAAACACTCATATCGCTCACTTAGCCGTGTTAAATTGACCTGGTTTCTTCCGCAACTTCGACGACGGCGAGAAAATATGCCGTTACTTTGAGAAAATTGTTGAGTCCGAAAGGTGGTCTGAGATGCTCTAAATATTCGAATTTCTATCGCAATAAAATTTCGCATCATTCATGCGAACTTTGGCTCAGCAATAGATTAGTATCATAACTATTGCGTTATTTTCAATAGGTATTTTTCATTTATGACACTATCTCTCAGCCAAACATTTGAAGTTTGCCATGCTCATGATCGATGTTCTCCACTTTCACTCCTTTCACCTCCGTGCGGAGTCAGTTCTCAGACAATCGACTCTTGGATTAAAAGGGGCCTTCTGCGTGGCAGCCACCTTGTTTCGCTACCACTTTATCAGCAGCACAAAACTGCTTTCTTGATTTAGAGAACCGAGTCCGTTGACGAACTTGTCATTCTGTGTTATACTCCATTCCTAGTTTGAGATTATTATTGGTCAGAGGTGACGTGAAAATCGCAAGTCGTCACCCACGCTGGAAGTGTGTTTATCCCTTAGATTAAGAAGGAGCACAGCAAGTAAATGCTTAGGCTGTCTTCTTAAGGCCGCTTTACTCGGTACATTTTACTATACAAACGAATGTATTAAGTCCTTCATAAGGAAAATTGTACCGTGTAAAGCGGATATTGCATGATTGTCTGAACGGCTGAGCGGGAAATAGAACCTGCACTAATTTAATTCATTTTCTCGTACAAAATGTGATACCTTCGTTTGTGCAATAAAATTTACCATGTAAATTGGCCTTTATGCTCAAGATATATAACGTTGGTAGTTTAGGGTGTAATAAAAACAGTATATATGGCTAATAATATTAGGAGAAACTCTTAAATTGAATTATTACTATTGATTTCAACTGTTGACGGCTCTACTTGGTGGAATAACATATCGTGGGAGAATTTAAAACACTTATTAATATTCCACAAAGATTTATTTTCCCAACCGGTTTCAACGCTGACGTGTAATTTTCAAGGATACAATTCTCCAAATTATGGCGGAGATGTAGATTATTCGGAATTGGAGAATGTGATATATAATCACACAAACAAGATAAATATCTATTCTCCAAAGGTGCACAAAAGGTATCTTTCTCAAACTAATCTTCTTCCCAGGAGAATTGTACCCTTGAAAATGACGCGTCAGCATTGAAACCGGTTGGGAAAATAAATCTTTGTGGAACATTACTAAGTGTTTTAAATTCTCCCACATTATTGCTATTTATCGCCACACACATTTGCTCAAGATTTGTGCGTGTTGGTTTACGTAATGTTGAACACCCTTTAAGTCAGAGAGTTTTCATGTATGAGTCTAATTTTGGGGTGATTTGCATATAAGAGAACTGAGAAAAGATATATATTACTTATTTTTTGGCCAAATTCTAACCACTTAATGAATTCTCCTTGCACTGGAAGGGACACTTAAAAGATTTTTTTGTTACGAAATATAGTATTGTCATGGGTCGGTATAATTTCGCCGCTAAAACTAACGGACGCGAGATTTGTTAGTTCCTCTGGGCATCGCAGAAGTTTTATCGAGAAAACCATAGAAGAGTAAACTTTAACCTTTAATGAATGTATTTTATTATGTACAATATGCAAATATAATGTATTTTTAACCTCATCATGTTATTTTCGCTCGTATAATTGATCTGTAGCCAAGTAGGAGATGTAGTATGCTGTTAGACCTCACCGTAATAATATACACCTGTCATGCTACTGCTTAGTGTCTTTTTTATTGTAAAAAGACTTCGCTAGATACAGATTCTCGGTGAGAAGTAGCGATGGGTATGTCTTTCACTTTAGCAGTAAAATCACCGGGCTGTTTATTACAATCCCTCGGAATCAAAACATACTCAATCATTTGTCATACTAAAGCATACATAAATAATTTCATAGATGGTTTTTAATAATGTGGTATTCTGCATTGTTTCCGACAAATGAGAATCAATTTATAGGAATAACTGACTTAAATTATCCGCCAACGATTTGATTTTTGATGCTGGTTCTCGAATGTTCGACAATTTGTTGCTGGCATGATGTCTGCAATGTCGAGCACTTCGAATAGGTGAAGGGAAGATGTCACACGTTCCGCCAGGAAATCAAGAGAGCTTAAATATTAGTCATCTATGGAAATGTTCGGAGGCTAAAACGGTCAAATTCTACTCAAGACGAGTCCAAATCTTTGGAATGTGCAAGTGAAAAGTGCGTCGTAAACGGTATTGAAAACATAAACGCTGCATCTCCATTCTGAATAATTACCTGGTCCACAGGAGTGGTTGGAGGATGTACTATTTCAAATCTTTGCTCGACTAATGCTGCCCCATCCGAATCTCTTGATATCTTACCGCAGAGTTTTTCGTTAGCTTTGCATCCGATGGTATAGGTCGTCGTGTACATGCAGTACATCAATAGAAAGTAGAGAATCTTCTGAACTGGAGTCATAACTCCAAGGAACGGGTAGGTCCAGTAGCCTTGCCAGCAAGCGGCGCCAATTAATCTGTAAAGTAAATTTCAAACAATGACACAATAGAGTATCACAATATAGTAATAGAGCGGCAATTTCTTATTCATCACAAGAGAGATAGTCTATGGAGATAGGGTGGATAATATTTGAAGGAGTAAAAATTTTAAATACGTAGGGAATATTATAGATACAAGTTAAAGTTTCTAGGCTTAACTTTGTGGCAAAGTGATACATGAAGTAAAACTCGCTTTGTACTTTCCACCTTTATTGTTTCAAACACTCGTATAATTGATAGCGATCTTTACACGGCTGGTGATCTAACGAAGAATTAAAAATTTCATTTATTCAGCCACCCGATTTTAAAAAATTCCAGCCCTCTATCTTCAGTGAAAGTACTTTAAATAGCAAAAATTGAAACCACTGCACCGAACCCAATGCTTAGCGGGACCATCTTGAGGGATTTTTAATATAGCCTTTTTTACAAACAGATATATTTCCGATTTCTACGTGCCAAATTTCAGCTCAATCGGACCAGTACTTTTTGCGTGATGGAGCATCAGACACCATTACATTTTTTAATATTAGTAAGGATGTCAAAGTCTGTTAATAAAACAAAAAAATCATTATTTTGATGAAAACACTGGTTGACATGAGTTTCCTTCAAATTTTAAAGCTTATTTTCCCCAGTAATTGCTATGAATAATGGTGTAAAAGTAAGTACTGATTTGAGTCCCCCGCGCGCCGTCTGTTTTCAAAGGTAAGGACGCCCTCCTAGCTTCCCACTCGCCGGGTTCCAATACTCAATACTTGAATTTTTAACATTGGTAATACAATATTCAATATTTTAATTGTAAATATTGGTTTTCCGACCACCAATATCCAATACAGTACATTGGTATTGGTCGTTCAAAAATTGTGATTTTGGAATCTCATACATACATACCCATCACGCCGTTCCCTTCCGGGGTAGGCACAGTCAAAATTTTTCACTAATTAATACATAATTGTACTCCTAACTCTGCTTCAATAATTTCCTCCATACTGACCTATCCTTGCAAACCTCTTTTGCCTCATTTACCCCCATACACTGTTTCATACACGCCCTCCTGTTTTTAAGACTCCTAATATTCCTCCTCCTAAGAATTTCCTCAACCACATTCAACCACAACTTTCTCGGCCTACCTCTACCTCTCACACCATTTATTCTACTCTCATATATCTGTTTCGTTATTCTACTCTCATCCATTCTCTCAACATGTCCGAACCATCGAAGTCTCTCAACATGTCCAAACCACACTCCTTTCATACACGTCCATTACTGGAGCATTTAACCCACATTCATTCATGACCCACTCATTCCTGACCCTATCCATCCTATTTTTTCCACAAATACTCCTCAGATAACTCATACCCACAGCGTTTAGTCTACTCTTATATCTATCATTTTGGAATCTCAATATTAAAAAATATTGATATTGGAACCAATATATTGGAAAACCGCCCATCACTACTCGAGCCAACGCATCGAAAAATGACAAATCGATTATTGTTTGATAACAGTTGTACGGTTGCTCATAAACTCAGGATACTCACACAACATTGTATAGAACCATGACGGCCATTCCGTATAGGTATCGCGTTTTGAGCTTTTCGAATGACCGTGGGAACAAACTCATCTCTGCCCATGGGATGAACACAACGGCCGTGTGGAGGACATGGTTGAACCAGAACGGGATGAAGATGTCAATCGCGGATGGGTAGATGAGTTCCCTGTCGTACGAGAATACCGTCCAGAAGGCCACAAAGACACACTGCAAAGTGAGAGGGAGAGAAAAAATTAATAGACTGTCACGTTTTGAATGTTACCCAAACGTAAAACAGAGCAGGTGGATTCATTCCCATATCTCGGAAGCACCATCACGTGGGACAAAAGAAGTATAACGGAAATCAAGCGGAGAATAGCCCAAGCTAAGAAGGCATTCATGGTAAAAAGACAACTGCTGTGCTCAAAGAAGATAGGACTACAAACCAGGAAACAGTATGTGAAAATATTCGTGTGGAGCGTGTCACTCTATGGATCGGAAGTCTAGACCATAGGAAAAGCAGACCAAAACAGAACAGAAGCCTTCGATACCTGGAGCTATAGGAGGGTGCTGAAGATAAAATGGACAGAAAAAAGAGAAATGATGAAGTGTGCAGAAGAGTAGGAGAGGGCAGGACCATATGGAACACCATGCAGAAAAGAAGAACAAGAGGGACTGGACACACCCTGAGACACAATGGATTTGTGAGGAACTTAATTGAAGGCAAAATAGAAGGATAAGTTCCCAGAGGAAGACCCAGGAATAAGTTCATGTACCAAATAAAGAGAAAGGTACATAGGAAGAGATGCCAGGAGGTAAAGGAACTAGCATTAGATAAGGAAAGGTGGAAGGCTGTAGTCAACCAATCCTAGGATTGAACGACCAATGACCAAACATATAGACCCTCAAAGACGTATCACTAGAGATGCCATGATCTCACAATAAAAGTTGATGTTCACATACACAAAATTTTATTCACCAACTAAGGTTTCGACCTGAGCTATGTCATTATTAATGATAACTCACTCGTCAACTGACCGGTGGATTTATGTTATATACTAAACCAAATCTTTTATTAACATATAGTTAACGAAAAGGCTACATCATTTCAAAGTCTTTATTTACACCTTGAAAATGACTTAGCTTATGTCGAAGCCTTGGTCGGTGAATCAAATTCTACAGAAAGTGGACAACTTTTATTGTAAGATCATAGTATTCGTACTCCATTTCCACAAAATATCGTTTAATACGCTAAACTTAATATATCACCAGAGGTTTGCAGCCCACATGGGTGCACCAGGAATGGGAGACCTATTTTATTCTTCGACAAAACAATACCCATTTTCCCTGGAGTCAATAACGAGCAAATCTCTACTCATATTGTACACGTTCATAATTATTCATTACACAAAGAATATTGTATTACCTACAATTTAACAACAAATTGAGTAAGGAGCATGATTTATCCTTTGCATAGTTATAACTTAGTCTATGTTCAATAATATGATTTGTGAAATTTTAGAAAATGAATTTTGCTTGCTCGTGGCTTCACCATAATCAGAATCGTCTGCAGTCAGTGACGTGACATCTTCATAATGGAGACAGTATTCAAATTTCCAGCAGCCCTTAAAGTATTTTTTTTTTAAATATTTATCGCCAGAAGAATACAATTTATTTGTAGATGAATCTAACTTGAAGAACTGAGCTGAGGAAATTAAGTCTTTAAAAGATTAGGAATGAGTATAGACATCGAAGTGGTCAATTTACCCTCGTTATTAATTTTTGAGAAATCCTTCCAAAGTCAACCCCTTCCTAAGTCAACCCAATCTCTTTTCCATGTTCAAATCCAAATCAGTCTCTGTTCTTAGAACCACTAGAACTGACCCCTCCTACCTCTTACGCTCTATAACTTGGACCAATACATACCTTAAATCATTTCTCATCTATGGTTCTAATCTCTGAAATTCCTTGCCATTATCTACAAAAAATTCTTCCTCGCTGTTTTTTTAAGGAAAAACTTTTTCATTATTACCATAAGCAGCATATGTGCCAATAATAGAAATATGTATCCTAAGTTTGTATATGTTTCCAAAGTGATCGGAGAAATTATTCTTTGTTTGTTACCTCTTTGTGATTGATATTATATTTTCCTTCGTTATATATTAAATTTTCCATTGTTTTTAGTGTTAATTATCTGAAACTATGAAATTTTTTGTTTTTCATCACTGCGAGGTGTTGGCCAGGTATATATAGTTTTGTGTTATTTTTTCGCTCAAAGCAGAATTCCATATGTATTTTCTATTTTTTGCTTTTATGGGGAAACCCAGATCATAATTAAGTTTATTCCATTCTATTCTAAAGGAAAATAAGTTTTCCGGAAACATTTATCTACACCAGGGAAGTTGGACTAGACTAGAGTTTTTGGTCAATTCAGCCAGTATGGCCATATCACAGCGTCTACTCCGCAACCTTAATCTGAAGGTAAGCACAAAAGAACACAAGAAAGACCTATTCGCTCCGGTTCATCTTCCGTCCCTGTGGTCTCACGTAGGCGTCTCACAACCGGAAGTATTAGGCCTGGTGGATCTCAACATAATGACCATCCGAGAAACGGAGTAGGATATAGGAGGGCTATCGGAAGAGTTAAGGTTGGGACGGGGGGACAGCAAGAAACAGTTGCTCAAAACAGCCCCAACATGGCGCCACCATGAGGTCGGGCTTCCAGTGAAACCCCCGGCCGTACTGTTCCAAGAGTAAGTATTACACCGATTTCAATGGATAAATAAAACAGCATCTTTTTTAACTTGGTGGTATGTTTATCCATAGTCATATTTAATGGTTTAGTAAAAGTTACCATTAAATATTAGATGGACAAAGTCTGCGAAAACGACATCTTTGCGTAGAAAAATCTCCAGAAACCCCTGAAAGATAAACTACGATCATGACTATAATAATAAATGCAGGAAAAGGCAGTATCACAGGAATACATTTCCAAAACAAATGTGCCACAACCCCCTCTGCCCCCCGAACGACACCAGCTCTTTGCACTTACGTGGAAGACAATCTATATCCACATAATACCCCGCGAGCCGCCGCATGGGCGCGTGGCAGGGGGTGTCAGGTCACCAGCCGTGTAAAGGTGTAAGTATTTTGAACATGAAACTGTGACATGTATTATAGGAGTGTATTTAGTGGAGCTCAATTTTTATTGTGGTCGCTTATTGTTCGAGGAAAGAACGAGTTTTTATACCTATCTGTTCGGCAGTGTATCTCTCTTATTTTATCGCATCTGTCAGACCTAGGGATGTAGTGAGGAGTCATGATCATTCTCTATGTCGCTCTGAAAAATATCAGTTCTGAATTTCTCAAGCAACCTAAGCCTAGCGTATAGCCTCCGAGGCTCTAGGAGCTCCCACCTTAATCCCTCTAAAAGTTGTGAGACACTATGTACGCTCGTAGCAGTTTTGAACGAAGCGCGCTGCTTTCCTTTGTATTTAATTAATTTTTTTGGTTAAATCTATTTGACCAGGGTCTCAAATGTTCGTGGCGTAGTCGAGGTTTGGCCTAACAGGAGCGAAGTAGTACTTCTCTTTGACTCTTTCATCCGAGGACCTTCCTATTATACGCTTAACAAAACCTAGTTTCTTTAATGCTGCGCCACATATGTTCTGTATGTGTGATCCCCACGATATATCAGAAGTAAAAGTAGTTCCAAGATATTTTACTCTATCTGAAGATTTTATGCTTACTCCAACATTAGTATAGGCATGGCATTTTTGTGATGACTTTCGCAGGAAGTGAACTGTGGTGCATTTGCTGATATTTAATTCTAACCCCCACTCCTGGCACCGCGAATGAACATTGTTATGGTCTGATGACAATAGGCACCAGCGAAGCTAACATATCTGGTAATCAATTATAAGAATACAAAATAGATGGGTGGGATGATGTGATATCAGATTCGGAGGCCTATAAACACTGACATCCATAAAAAGACTCGGAAAGCAGACGGCAATACCCAAAACGAAGAAATGTGGAATATCTCTTATGGAGGTCGATAGTCGTTCATTCATTAAACCAAATGCAGAAATAAATTTGTATGAGCTCCCCAAGTTAATCCCTAAGTTTGCAAAGCAATTAGCATTGAAAATCAACCACTAATAACCTCCCGGCAGTTTCCATCTCCATGTTCCTACTCCGAGATACGAGTGTTAAAGGGGAAGCATGCATCTCATCACCAACCTTCCCTCTCCTCTTCGCCTCTTCAGAGTACATGCATATACACGCTGGGGCTAATCACTTGTACTCTGAAAATGGCAATTATTTTCTAAAACCAAGGTGTGATATTAACTTAAAAGAGGAATAGTACTTAACTATCGGTTTTATTTAAAATTACCTGGTTCCGTAAAGTTTGGCCGAGAATAATCCTTTGGGTAATTTGAGCGAGAAGTCACACACATAAAATTAATTGCACATGTCCTCGTTGTAAATGGATGAATCTTTCGTTTCAAACGATGCCAAAACATTATCAAATGGATTTCACAAATATTTCAAGGTATTTTAGCAAAAAGACAGGTTGCTCTCATTAATTTTTCACTAAGGTACGTCAGCGTTCTCCGGACTCTGTTTAAACAATTGAAGAAGTTCTGGCGCAAAAATGCAGACAGAGGTTTAAAGGTGCGTAGTTTACATGCTCTCTGAACCATTTGAAATATTAAGCTATTACTTATTCAATGTTCTTTAAAAAATCGTGCGTGAATCTTTGGGAGTGAAGATTTTTTTTCGAAGCATGGTTAGAAAGATAGGTCAAGTTTAAACCTCAAACTTACACATATATAATTAAATTCTGAGAATTTTAGCCATAAAAATAATTTCAAAATCTTCGAAAGCGTTACACAATTCACCTCATACTCTTTATGATTAGTTAAATTTTTAATTAACGTTCTAATATATTTTCTATCACTATACGGATGCGAAACATGGACCTTGAAGAAGAGAGTAGAAAAGTACTTGGAAAGTATTGAGATGTGGCTGTGGCAACGAATATAGAGAATTGGGTGGAAAGATAGAGTTGGGAATGATGAGGTGCTGAGGAGGATTGGAGAAGAAAGGAGTATTTTGAGAGAAATTAAAAGGAGGAAGACTAATTGGATTGGGCATATTTTAATGAGGAATAGTGTTCAGAAATTAATTATAGAAGGGAAAATAGATGGGTAGAGAGGAAGAGGAAGAAGGAGGCACGGAATGCTGACAGACATCAAAAAAGGAAGGAGCTATGAAGAGATGAAGAGAGAGGCCGAGGACAGAATGCTGTGGAGGCAGTACAGTTGAAACCTGTCTAAGGACAGAATTACAATGATGATGATGATGACAGATAAATTCTACTCAAACTTCATAATTAGGAATGTTTACTTTTAAAGCAGCCCTCCCTGGATTTAATGGATACCGACTTACGAACGCTCCACAATCCACGAATCTTCGCCGACACACGAGGAATATTCAATATGCGTTTCGAATGCCCACAATTTCCTCTACCATTGCGTTGCTCAATCACGCGCATCATGAATTATTCAAGCGCCTTAAAAGCCGTGTTTGTTTTGTTAGGCTTGCGTTTTTGTTCTACTCGTGTCCGGAGTGAGGTCGACACTGATACATTCTTGTCACGAGATGCTCATTTCGCATTTCCTGAATATTAGCATAGGATGAAAAAATGTCGTACTACGCTGTCAAAATAAGTGTGGCGCCAAAGGTGTCATCAATGTAAAAGACGTCAAAAGGTACACAACGTGGGGACCGTCTGATGAGTATGGCTCTCCATGTGAGGGGCCTCATACGAATGCTTAACTCGATGAAAGATCTGATGTTTTCCCGGGGAATGAGGTTGATAAAATTTTCTCGGATCCCCCACCGAGCCAGGAGGGCTGTTGCTGTCTAAGTTATGATGGCTGCTATCGAAATTTTCTATGTCAGCCCAGAAATTTTCGTCAAATGATAATTTCCACTTAGGCCCGGGCTCTGTGGACACTACGTAGCGAGTACATGTTCAATCCATCCAGAAAAGATGTTCAAAACGCGAAAATGAAATCTCATGAAGGTTTTTTTTACCTATACTAGCGAGTCTTAGCATTAGGTGTGACGCATGGATTGTTCGGAAATGAAGGAAACGTATTATATCTCATCTCAGCGTCAAAGTAAAAACAAGTTTCAGGTAAAAATGTTAAAATTAATCAACAAACAGTATATCTGACACTCTCATTAACTCGCGTCATGATGGCTGCTATCGAAATTTTCGATGTCAGCCGAGAGATTTTCATCAAATTATAATTTCCATATGTGCCCGGGCCCTATGGGTACTACTTACCGAGCTTATGTTTAATTCATTCAAAGGATATATACAGAACGCGAAAATAAAATATGATGAAGGTTTTTTTCCTTTACAAGTCATTCTTTACGTCAGTTGTGACGCATGGATTGCTCGGAAATGATGGAAACGTGTAATATCTCGTCTCAGCGCACAAAATTTGCCATACAATCGACGTATAGTATATCTATTACTTGCATTAACTTCCTTGGTGGAGGCAGCGATTTTTAGCTACGAATCAACACGCGTGAAACTTTGCGATCATTTTTTTTACAGAAATCTCTTGATTTAAGTGAAAAAATTAGGTTTTCAACTTTATCATCCTTTGGGATTGGGTTTTCAATTTATTTCGAACGAAACAATAACGCGATTTATAGGACGAATAGGCACAAGCATTTTAAAGATTGCAACACGATCAATTTTATAATATTACATTGACGCGCGAATTTCCTGCCAATGAAGATGGTCGACATTTTACTTTCCCTCTCAAATTCGCCTTTCCCCATTACTAAGGTGAAAGGTTTGATACGGAAAATTCAAGTGAAAGAATTTTCATTTTTTTCTCCCACCAAACCGTCTGCCATTCATCAACTTTAGGGGAGCAGCGAGTGGAGATAATGTTTTGAATGTTCCCGGCGTAACTCTTGTCACGTTGTAATAGTTACGTTATAGAATAGTTTAGTAGTTTCTGTAGCATATGTAGCATGCCCATAGTGTGGTGAATGTTGGTGAAAGTTAATTTCTTCACTCTATAAGTTCATGTTGGTGATAAGTCACATCCTGCCAAACACACTTGAGGTAGCTTACAGTGTAACATGCAGATGAAGATGTAAATCAATATAAAATCTCACGCGTTAAGTATGTCATGAGGAACGTACCCGGAGGGGGGCATTTGAAACATCGGTCAATTGTTATGGAAAAACCTTACGTACAGAATTAATGGTGGCAATAGAGTAATAGAGATATACACTCAGTGAAACCTGTCTCCGCGGCCACCTCCCTTAAGCGGTCACCTCCCTAATCGGCCGATTATTTTGGAACGAAAATTCCCATGAAAGCAATGTAAATTTTCCCTCCTTTCAGCGGTCACCTCCTTAAGAGGCCATTATTCCATTCCAGTTCACAAGACAAAAATAGCCTTGTGATCAATTGAGTAATACTTTGATTACACGAAATGTGAACGTGTGAAGCCACCTTTACGAAGTTATTCGTTGTTTAGTTGTAAATTTAAAGTTACTGGAGCGTATGGCAAGCGTTTCATTTTGTGATTACTTCGCCCTCTGCCCACGAACATTCCACTTACCATGCTCAGGGGCAGAGTCAGTGACTGGAACATAGTATCCATCGCCCACTCCAGTTTCTCTTTGGCGCCAATCAAAATCTTGCGGGTAGAGCCAATCTGGAGGACGTCATGGACGACGAAGAGAGCAACATTGAAGCCCTGGATAATCTAGGAATAATTAAAAAAAACATTGGCGTTAATAAATATTGCACTCAACAAATTTTCTTTACAGGCAGGTCTTAATACGGCATCTTACAGTATGGCATGGTGCGCGGTAAATTTACTGTGTTGGTTTGTCATATGGACACCCATTGTTTATGCTCCTGCTATGCCAGTACGTGAAGGAATAGTTGTCAACGATTCCCTGAGATCAGCCTCGATCGAGTCATCGGACATTCCTGGCATTCCCGATTGAATTTTTCAACAAAACAAACAATATACCCCACAATTATTCATTTGGCTATTATTTTTTCCCACTAATAGCATTAAAATTGACGGTTTCTGTCTGTCGCCCTCCATTCTTAACTAACACAGTGGAGCACCTACACTGGCATAACAACCCCAAAACTAAACCCAAAATGGTAGACGTGGTTGCAACGGTTATTAAAAAATCAATACGAGCTTTAAATCTTCCTCAGAACAAATATCGGCGCCATTGGAGGATGGCTAAAACGAAACTTCTCCAAGCTCCAACTGGAATCGGAACGGTTCCTTATTAGTTCCTTGGAGCTTTCGTTCAAAATTTTATCGTCCCACTTTCGCTCCAGAACCACTTTCGTTCCAAGACTTTCGTTCCTCTTTCGGTTAGCTTCCGTGAATCGAAACTTCATGTAAGCCCACTGAGAACCGTTCTAAAACTAAGAGTTTAGTTTGGCTCATTGTCCCTTGGATACCTTCGTTAATTATTGAACAAAAGTTTCCATTCTTGACTCTATCAGGTTTTTCTAAAAACGAACCAAATCTAATCGAACTGTTAAAGCACTTCGTTACTCCATTCCATCTGGCACTACTATTTAGATACACCCTCCAAAATATTCCTATAGATTTTCAGCTGAAAATAACAGATTCCGGCGGGATCCCAGCACTCGATATTTTAAGCTTTCCTTCTGTATGTGCCCATGGTGAGGTATTTCGGCTTGTTTGAAGTTTTCGAAAAAATTCAGTGACTCATAAACCCAATCACTAGAATACTGAATACGTTATCTCATATACGACAGTTCACGATCCACACTGCTACGCTTGATAGCATCCTTTGAACTTTTTGTTTCATTCTCTGACAGATCTTTCCATAGTGTCTAATTAAAGGGATTGACTGTATGCCGTTACAAATAGAGATATGGAAGGACAACCCACGCCTGATGGTATTGTTCATTGAAATCTGGATTGTGTAAACTTCTATTTCATTGCGATTTTGTATATGTCTTACTACTATTATTAATTACCTTCATTTACAATCCTGGTGCAGTTTTATGATGTAAGTAGGATCCTTTATCTCGGTCTATGTTTACTTAACATTAACGCTAAGGAGATAGAAAAAAAAGAGACTGGGGAATAGCTAAATGTGGGAATAAAACTAGGACGGCTAACTATGTCGGATTGAATCGTTGATGAGACATAAACATTCAGTGATCCAATTAACTTCAGGTATTGGTAGATACATATCTAAATCAGTGCGGGAAATACGGGATATAGCTGAATGATAAGCAAATTGAAGACAGATTTTCTAAGACAAAGAAAGCGAGGCTGGCAATAACGGAATGTGGGCATAAACTGGAGGAACAATTTGATAGCTTTTGTATTATTGTGCTAGAGAATTGGTATATTATTTGAGCATATAAGTTTGGGAAAATTACGTGGAACCTTATGGATCTGTGGAATGTATATTGAATGCCGCTGATCTAAATCATTTCCGCAAAAAAAAGAGATTGCATCTCCTCAAAGAATCCCATCATAGGCTCAATTCTCGTACCCTTGCTGTTCACTATATATATATATATATATATATATATATATATATATATATATATATATATATATATATTGCAGCTCAAGGTATTATTTAAGTGAACTCCAAGACTTTTCAAATTATTTGTATAATTTATTAGGAGATTCAGTACTCTTACTTTAGGAAGGTCATTCATAGAGATAAAGTGAAGATTGGAAGGACTACCAAGTATTACCAAATTAGTCTCTTTTGGATTCAGCTTAAGCTGATTAGTAGATAACCAGTCACAAATGGATTGAATATATTTATTGATCGCTTTAACGGCATGGTCACGTTCATATGGGTAGCTTTCAAGCTAAATCTGTAAGTAATCCGTGTAAAAATGGTATTTGGAGTGAGATATGAAGCTGGTGAGGTCTTTGATATATATATATATATCTAAAATATATCTATAAATTTCTATGTCTAAAAAATATATCTATAAATATTTATGTGAGTATATATATATATATATATATATATACTCACATAAATATTTATACAGAAAGGTAGAAAGAAAGTGGATAGGAACACATAAAATTTACAAAGACAATGGTGGTGTGAAGATGAAATGATGGCCGATTCCAAGCAGAAAAAATTCGACTGGACCGGGAATCGAACCCCACGGACCTTTGGATGTCGCGTCCACTGCTCAGACCACCGAGCTACCCAGTCTACAAAGAAACCATTGGAATCGGCGGGGGTTTATATGAACAAATTTTATGTGTTCCTATCCACTTTCTTTCTACCTTTCTGTATAAATATTTATGTGAGCATATATATATATATATATACTCACATAAATATTTATAGATATATTTTTTAGACATAGAAATTTATAGATATATTTTAGATATATATATATATCAAAGACCTCACCAGCTTCATATCTCACTCCAAATACCATTTTTACACGGATTACTTACAGATTTAGCTTGAAAGCTACCCATATGAACGTGACCATGCCGTTAAAGCGATCAATAAATATATTCAATCCATTTGTGACTGGTTATCTACTAATCAGCTTAAGCTGAATCCAAAAGAGACTAATTTGGTAATACTTGGTAGTCCTTCCAATCTTCACTTTATCTCTATGAATGACCTTCCTAAAGTAAGAGTACTGAATCTCCTAATAAATTATACAAATAATTTGAAAAGTCTTGGAGTTCACTTAAATAATACCTTGAGCTGGCGGGAGCAAGATAAAGCTATATCTAACAATGTGCATAAGACACTGTAGCAATTGAAGCACTTAAGGCATTGATCCCTATTTCGCTTCGCCAGAAGTTGGTTCAAACTGTTGTATTCCCATATTTTGATTACTGTTCAATTGTTTTCTCAGATGTTAGCACAGAACTCTGCACTAGGTTACAGCATCTTCAAAACTCCTGTTTGAGTTTTATTTCTAACAACCGTTACGATGAACATATCACGCCTTATTATAAAAAATAAAATGGCTGAAATTGTTTAAATGCCGAATAGTCGAAAGGCTTAATGCTTGTTTAAGGTACTAAAGTCCAAAAATGCGTCGTATTTGTATGAAAACTTAATATATAATACAAAAACCGGTAAATGATTAACTCGAATCACTGAGATAATCTATGTTCCTGTTTACCATTCCTTAATATTTGAGCACTCCTTCCTCATTTCCTCCCGCAAGCTGTGGAATTGTTTACCTGAAAATATTAGACCTTCTTCCACAATTTCGATGTTCAAGAGAAATATGATTAATCATTTACGTAACTTAGCCTAATCTTCTTATATCAAATCATGTGATCAATTCTTGAAATGTGATTTCATGTCTGTGCATTGCTATTTTGATTGAGATTCGTCATGTTCTATCGTATTATCATACTGTTTGATGTTGTGTCTATTACTTTATATTAATTTGTGCTCAATGCAAAATGTGTAAGTAATACGAATGGTTATATATTCTGCCTGTTTTAATTTCTCAATCCCTAATGGTTGATTTTAATTTTAATGGTTGTGTACCGTTACCCTGATTTTCACATTCGAAGTTATATCTTATTCAATGATTATTGCTAGTTTATATGCGGTGTTCCTTAATGAAATAAGTATGTCTTGCTGTCACTATTGACCCCATTTGTTGTGGCATGTAATTATGTTTCAAAGTTCAAGGGACTTAAAGTCCCAGAACAATAAAGATTGTTTTCAATCCAGTTCAATATTAAAAATTGGATTTAAGAGCTATAGAGATCAATATATTAGGACATTGTATTGATCATTTAGAAGTTGACACTGACGATTTGCGACCTTGGGAACCCTCGTTGCCAAACAAGGAGGCTACCTTACTTCCCCGTGTAGAGCAGATCGTAGGGAATGAACTCTTCCACTGAAAAGGGCCGTCTGCGGAACTGCCACCACGTTTCGCTCCCAACATACTCATGATCTTACGGATAACTGGAAATATAAATAGACATCGGACGCTGAAAAGTTCTTAAAAATTCCGCAGGTCTCTCTTGGAAACTGTGAGGGTTATTTGGAAATGAAAAGCACTCCAGATACCAGGGTAGAAGATTGTGTGCGACGCTCCGGAGATAGTCCCGTAGGATGGCGGTTTAAGGGAGGTTATTTCTGCTATTTCCAATGCGTCAAAAAAATAATAAATTGAGGGATAACCCGATATTTTCTGCTCTGGCTGGCTGGAAACGCAAATACTCGAGAAACATGTGGCACAAACGCTTCCGAAAGCTAGCGATATTAAAATTGAAATTTTAAAACGGCCCCGCGTCCCCAATGCCTTGCCTGAGTGCAAACACCGAGTTTTAGCAAAATCCGCCTTTAATGGGGAACGAGGAAAACGGTCTTGCCATCGTGGACCGCACATGAATTGTCTTTTAAAATGGCCCATCGGAAATCGATATCTGAATCGCCCATTTTTTGGTGCGTTGGCAAAATTTTCATCCGGACTATGGGACGGGAGAATCCAGAGGCTTTCGAAGACAAAGTGAAAATCCATCAAACGAGAGAGTATCCAACCTAAAAATTGAATAGTTTAGTTTGTGGATTTTTTTCGTAATTGGTCCACCGTCTGAAAAAAAATCCTCTTTTTCATTGCTCATATTATATTCGACTCCAAGATGAGGTCGACAATATGGTGAAAATTTGCTGTAAAATGAATTCGAGGAATTAAAATGGAGGCTTTTTGTGTAAAAATAAAATTTCCTGAAGTAATACCGTCTTAGCTGGCAATAAGATAGCAGTAGGTATATGCATAAAAAGATCTATGAGCCAAATTTAAGGGACTTAACCCTTTCAGTACCAGAGGTACCTCTCGATATTTTTTCTGTGTACCCAAGCCCTTCTTTTGTGTATGAAATAAAAATCAGAGACACTTTCCTGGCACATATACCTAGATATCTAGTTAAAATTGTACTCAAATAGTGCGCTGGTCGCAATTATTTCCATTTCATATTCTGCAGATACTTTTAAAATTTTGGCCGACAAGCAACCATTTTTTTTTAATTGCGGTCATTAGAATTTGAAAATATGTGTTCGCTTTTTCACACATCATTTATTATGCATTAATATTTATTAAAAATAACGAATGCATACCTCACTCTCATTGACATTACATAAAATACACTTCTGTCCATTACTTCAAAATGTGTGTAAAAGTGTATGCGAGTATATCAAATGATTTCCTTGAATATTATCGATGTTACGAGACGTAAGTAGTGACGTGAAACAAATTTCAGTCAGTTATCTTGAAATTAAAATGGGGTGGAGCCGAAAGGGTTAAAACTGAGTGAACGTACCAGTATAGACTCATTGCTCCATTTTTATACCAGAGTTGGCCTTGAAAGCAGATTCAATTTACACAGAGGTGGTTGAGTTTTTACGTTTATTTTGTGCAAAATGGCTGAAATTTTTTTACGGTTTTCTCTACTTTTCGGTGTTAAACCAACGCAAATGTTATGACGTGGATTATTATTTTGCCACCGCAAGAAATCTACGAGAAAAGGAAGAATGGTATTTGTTCCTTAATGTTGCATGTAATTTGAAGCTGAATTTCAACATAATCAACGCCTCGCGTCTGTTTGGTGGACCTAGGTGGCCACTTAAAGATCAGGGGAAAGATTACAAAAAAAATGGAAAAATGGAACAACAGGAAATTGCAGTTGGTGGCTGAAATAGATAAGAGCAACAGTAATGTATGCCCCAAGCGCCAAGATTGCATTCGTTGACTCAGAAATGGAAAATGTTCTCAGCTATGTTCCAACAAATTACAGCGTGTTACACAATCAGTGAAGATCACTCACCGTGGGAAAAATTTACGGAAAATATTTCATCTAACTTTAGAAAAGGTACCAGATATCTAAAACGCTTTACAAATACATGCGAGCCATAATTATAAATTATCAAATTTCAATCAGCTTGTTAAAAAAATATTTTTTATTTCCTTTCATGATAATTTAGGTGAGGTAAAAACGGCCAAGGTTGATAACACACCCTAAACATCAAACTTATGAACAGGTTTGCATTGATACTTCGAAAAAAAATTGGGGTCACCATTCGAAGGAATGGTCTCCTACAACTCCCAAAAACGTTTAACAAAGGTTTTTATAGTACAAGAGAGAGGAAGCAAAAAAGGTCTTTTTACATAAGAGATGTAAGGACTTATTACTGTAAGACCGCACCATTAAATACAATATGTGCTTCATACAATAAATATTGTAAAGAGCTAAATACGAACATGTCAAAGGGAAAGTTTTGCAAGGATATTCTGTCAATGTTATAAAAGTTGTAAAATGGTTCCTACGAAAAAAATTATTACTTTTTACTATCAACTCTATTATTATGTAAACTTATGTAAACTCATGTAAACTTATGTAATATTCAACCAGCTTTGACCGTTGTACTATATTTAAGAAATAAGCTGTGTATGAGTTTACCCTATTATTATGTTTACCATGCTGGGTGAATAATAAACTTATCAAATAAATAAATAAAACCCATTCTCTATTTAGCCACCGTCTTTATTCCTCTAAAATCCTTTAGTTTAGCACTCCTCATTGTTAGCTGGACGTATGGCTCTAGTTTGTCAACATTTCGTTGGGAGGGGAATTTCAAGTTTTAAATTTAGAGATAAAATACATACGTATATTACAATCATGGTGTTCTCTTCAGGGTTTAGCACAGTCAAAAAAGCAGAACTATCGGTGAAGCTGGTCGTTCCAATTTCTTCCATTCTGCTCCATCCTCGCATGCCTTCATCTTCGTTAACGTTTCGAACGCTTCGTAAAATACCTCTACGAGCGATCACATAGTTTCTCACAACTTTTAAAGGGATAGAGGTGAGAGCCCTTAGAGACTCGAAGGCTACACGCTAGACTTAGCTTAGTTGAGATATTCCGGATTGGTTTGTTCCAGAGCGACATAGAGAATATTATCATGATGCCACTACTCCCTCTACTACATATCTAGGTCGGACAGAAGCGATAAAATTAAAGACATACACGGCCAAACAGATAGGTACAAAAATCGTTCTTTCTGCGCACAATAAGTGACCGCAATAAAAGCTGAGCTCCACTTAACACACTCCCATAACACACGTCACCATTTCACCTCCTAAAACCTTATCCCTTACATCTTTACACGGCTGGTGTCCTAACATCCCTGCCACATGCCCATGCGGCGGCTCGCAGGGTAGTATGTGAGATGTAGATATCTCTTCTTTCATATTTAAATGTCTTCAGCGGAATTATTAATTAGAGCAAAAAAGGCCGCGCAAAATTGTGCTCAGGCTTAACTAACCTACATACGAAAATATATAAGAGCAAAAATCCTGTGCAAAAACTATTATAATCACGAATTATAATTTTAAATCCCGTTCAAATCTCTTTTGCAAAACAAACACTGAAATATCCAGTCTTACAACACGTACGCACACTTTCTGCAACTTGATACTGCGTATGTACCTCCTACTTGTTTTCCGTTAACATTCCTACGCGGTTCGTGCCATGCCCAGGTAATATCCCAGTGTTTCCCTCCTCTGCCCATTTCATTAAGCCTCCACCCTTCCTGCACAACATTCAATTGTCTCTTGGTATCTCCCTCATCCACCTTATTCACAAAAAAATCTATGTATTTTCTCTACATTAGGTAACTTCTGGTTTTTCTCTCTGTTCATTGAGTTGGCTTTAAGTTTTCTTTCTCCTCTGGCCCCATTCCAAGTTCCGCCAACCTCCTGGAAAGGTCTTTCCTTAAAGCCGATGATTCGGAACCATATTCCCCGATGTAAAATGAACTAATCTTTTCTCCACATCTTTACTCACAAATTCCTCGTCATTATTTTCCTCCTCTTTGAGAATTATATTCCCGGAACAATTTTTCTACTTTTATCCACAGATAAACGATCTGTCAATTTCATTAAATGATGCCAATCACCCGGGCGACAGGAGGATTGATTTGATGAACTAATTATCGGCTACATCTGATTTTATTCATCATCAATCCGAATTGTTTTCTTGAATATGAATATTTCATTTCGGGGAAAAGATTCGCAGTGGCCAATGACCAAAGCTATATATATAGCTATATAATAATATAGCTATATAATAGCCTTTCACTCATTTCTTTAGCCTACATAACCCATAGAGTCCCGATTTAATAACCAGGTCATGCCTTCATTTTTCTCTGCTTAGATTAAATGCGAGAAATCCACAGTGTGCCACCCTTCCGTATACGCGGTGGGGGAGAAACCCAACTTCCAACGAACCCCAACCCTCCATTTGACCAAAACCCTTCCCCAAGCACGCTATCTGAAATATTTAAAAAATTAATAAAAAGGCAAAAAATTAATGTAATTAGTGCCTTCAAGAACCCTTGTGCTTCATTCCCAAAACCTTTTCCCAACTCATTTCCTTTACTCTGTCCTCTCCCTACTAAAACGCACTCTTTATCTTACACGCGCATCTTGCTCCCACCTTCTCATATCCTTTCCACAGGCGAAGCTGGGCGATTTCTCATTTGCGACCCCAGTCCAGACATTGTCTCCAAAACCGTAAACGAGAAATGGAAAAAGAAAATTCATTGGTGCTTTCAAGGAACTATCCCCAAAGCTTTAGCTAGAAGCGAAAAATAAATTGTATCAAGCAGAATGTAAAAGAGGAGAAAGAAAAGCGTTGATAATATCATAAAACCCTATGCCAATATAAAATAAGTCCTTGTTTCGCGGATAACGTTGTTGTCTCTTTACAGATCAAGATCACGCTCACGTGAACCACGTAGCAACTTGATTCAAGAGAAAGGTCCTATGCCAACGACATACGTAGGGCCGACACTAGAGGCATTAACGTTCTACGGCTTCTTCTTTTAGACCTTCCTCCATGCGAAATTATTTGACCGAAAACACGTCGGGTTTTAATAAACAGCTGGTTATCACGTGCCAAACCTCATGCGATACCCAAAAAATGGACGTCAGAAAAAGGTTTGTCATGTGCAAAGTGTTGAAATATCACAGGAGTCGTCCGACCATGGGCATTCAGGTTATTTTTTTATTCATATCATCAAGGATATTTTGTTTGTCTTTCGCCTAAAAACCTATGACCGAGAAAGAGCGTAATAAATAAAACTCCATGCGCAATGTTATTACATCAGAGTAATTTAGGCCCCTGAAAGTGTGGGATAACTCTTGGGTTTTGCGTGAAAATATTTGTAACAGGAGCAACCGTATTTCAACGCAAGGTGAATCCGGGAAGCAACGGGAATATCACTTGAGGAGGAGCCGTATTTCAACGCAGGGTATATCCGGGAAGTTAGCTGTCAAGGAACACAGCATCCACCTGTGCGGATATCGATAAGGAAATTGTATGTATGATTTTCATTTTTTAGATGTTCTGTGACGTGAAGAAGAAGAAACGTGAAGTGGCTCAAGTGAGAAAAAGTGCATGGCCTGTTCAATATTATGAGCCTGAAGAGAAGTGATACAGTGAAGGGCAAAATATATGTGGTGTATTTTAATGGTATAACATATTTATGGTGATTCGTATTAATTTGTGTAAAGGGCTATTCATTTTATTTCTCGTAATATTTTGTGAATAAAATCCATTGTTCAACTAAGAAGAAGAGTCCGGGCAATTTATAAGTTAAGTGAGGTTTGCTGAAGAGTTCAGAAGGAGAAGACAAAATCAGAGTCGCGCACACGCAAGTGAAAATGTTTAGTTTGTTACATGTTATAATCATATTTCGATGTCAGAAACAGTTTTTCCAGAAATTTATGATATGATAAGACTCAACATTCGGAAAACCTACATCCGCTTCGATGATCATTGGCTTAATTAAGTTTAAATGCTGGAGTAAGATAGAATAGATGGTTATACACTCTTGGTTTCATAATACGCTCAAAATGAAGGATTAGGAATTCTATTCCATCAGATAAGCACATTCACGACATTTCATTGAGATTATTTTTCCATGCATAATTTCATTTCGATTAGGAAAACTCATGTTCGTTTTTGTGAAAATCGCCATCAATTTTCACAAAAAAGCAGCAGTTAACCAAATATCTGAATATTTTCTTCCTGCTGCATTGTTATGGAGACAAAGCATAAAAATTCTTTATGCAAAGAGGGCGTCATTTTTCGAGCGAGGGCCGGGGCACACAAGGTCAACATTTTTTTCAACATAAATATGGAAGGGTGCGCAGGAAGAAATACGCGAAACTTGAGCAATGTATATTTATGTATTTCTCCACTTTACAAAAAATATACCAGAATAGGCTATTAGCCTTCGAAACCTGAGGCACATTGAGTTTGTGAAGAGCATAATTGAAGGCAAAATAGAGAGAAGAGTCCCCAGAGGAAGACCCAGGAATAAGTTCATGGACCAAATAAAGAGGAAAGTACATAGGAAGAGATACTAGGAGATAAGGGAACTAGTATTAGATAGGAAAGGGTGGAGGGCTGCAGTTAACCAATCTTAGGATTGAACAAGTACGTGGATTGAAGGATCAATTATGATGACTTATTTGCATAGCTGCAGCTGCCGCTAAAGCTGATGGTCGAAGGAAGCGGAAAATGCTGCAGCAATGCGGTAAGTCTTGTGGCAGTGGGCAGTTTAACGGCACGGAGGAAGAGGTAAGGATTGTACGTTTAAGGCGACGCATCACACCTGCTCGACAGGTCGAATTTGTGATGATTTCCGACCCCAGATTTTTTGTTAAAGTCTTACGTCATCAACTTGAATAATTTTATAGTATAAATAATAGACCTTTGCCAAGGGAGGCTCGTATCTGAAATATGAAAATTGTATCCTGGAGCATAATTAAACCATCGGGAAAACGGCAAGATGTCGGGTATATTTTTATAAAAACTATTATTATTATTGACATGTCTAAAACTAATGTAGATGTATCAATCCCTCCTCTATCGGAATGCTAAGTAACAACTGTTACGGTTGTAAGATAGAATCTGTAATTGGTATATTTCGACAAGCTACCTGAATGGTTTTCGGCCATAATATGATCGGACGGTGATGCAATTAGTTCAGTCTTCTTTCACAGATCTAATATAAGCGCTGCCTGTACTTACGCGCCGGAGACTTGGCTACAACTTACCGACGACTGTTGCCTCGTGCGAGAGTTATCCTGGAGTAAGAGACTCCTGACGCTAAAACGCCTCGATCGGGTGCGAGTGACGCCATCTTGTGGATTTTCGACAGAACTTTTCCTTACCGAAGGGTATGATGCGTCCTCTTAAGTCTTTGTTTCAGAAAGTCTATTAGAAAGCGCATTTTACGCAAAGTAGGCAAAATGAAAAAATTTAATAACCCTGTCGTGAACGTTTTATTTACGGAAATAAGCTGTTGGACAATGTGTTACAAAAGGCGCTCAAGGAAATTGATTTCTTTATGAACATCCAGCTTTCCGAAACTATATTTACATAGGTCCTTGGGTCGAAAAATGCAACGATCACCCCAAACAATTAAAATCCAATCCAAAAATTATTTCTACAGATTTGTATTTGTTTAATCCTTCACGTTATTTATAATTATTGTGAAGAAGCGTTTTGGTATGGGGCGGTAAAAATCAGAAAATCTCGTAATGGAGAAATGTGAACTCTCCATCAATAGTTTAACTTTCGTCTCAATACCTAACTATGGAACGGACAAGTAATGCGCTATGTTATCAGAAGCCCATAGCTTCAAGAACCCATAAGGGTGAAGAAAATGATTCAGGGAAAGATTAATAGGAGATGAATAACTTGATACAAATAAGGCTATTTTCCCGTGGAATTGGAATATTTTTTCTTGGAGCTAAAAATTTATAGTAAATTAGATTTTCTCTAAAACTGAAAAATTCGATTCGATACTCCTTGGAATTGTATCAATTGTTTTCCTATTAAATGTTCTTAACCTACCATCAAGCTGAGTTTTAACCTTTAACACTCAAAGATCAGAATAATTTTCACTATCCACAAATTTTGGAAGACCAGGACAAATCCATGGAGTGATTTCAAAATGCGAGAAATGTACAGAAGCACCCAGTACCTTCAAAATCTGTCAAATAATACAAAAGAACGGGCATTTTGTGTCGGACAATCATGAAAATTTTGATACTTTAAAGCCCACCATTAGCCACTGAGGAAAAGGATTCCTCAGTAGGTTAACTGGCTAAAGACTCGGCGCAATATTGAGATATCCGGATTAAAGCCCAAGTTAAAGAAAATCATTCTCCTCTGGTGTAATTTTCACAGTTCAGAAAAGTTCAACACATATTTTGGCCGCATCTCGAGAATGCTGCG
The DNA here is from genome assembly GCA_963169105.1 of Ceriagrion tenellum. Lineage (NCBI taxonomy): Eukaryota > Metazoa > Arthropoda > Insecta > Odonata > Coenagrionidae > Ceriagrion > Ceriagrion tenellum. The sequence continues at coordinate 109,275,832 of OY720639.1, forward strand.
AGCGCTTTAGATTTAGTGCAGTTTTACCACGCAAATTTTACCAAATACAGAATGTAAGTTTCGTTAAGAATACTTAATTTGAGAAAGAGTGCGACAAAGCTGAGGGAAAGACACTATTGGGAGCCACTGGGTACTAATATAATCCATTCTTGCCCAGGATAATTTGAAATAATATCCATATAAATTTTAGAGTGATACTGGTATTATTAATATAACCCCACGCTACATCTCGAGACCCGACAGAGGCGATGTAAAATGATAGATACACTGTCTAGCGGTTAAGTGCAAAAAATCCTTCTTTTCAAGCACTGGTAACGACTCTCACAAAAATAGAGCGAGGCATTAAAACATATGTCAAATGATTGATGAATTTTGTTTTCCTCCTCTTCCTATTACTTTTTCATATTCCCTCCTGGCCGTGTCCTAGCATTCCCTCCTACTCGCTCTCAAAAATACTCGCACGGTAGTGTAGACGATGAAGGGTTGAAACTTCTTGTGGAGGCATTCCATCACTCTTATACATACATCATTAATCACACTAAAAAATTATCGCACTCTGAATAAAAAACGACTCGATTCCTTCTCTCATTAGAACGCTGGTCTTGGTCAATTCAATTTGTTCAGTGCATTGAACCCTTTGGGGCTTGCCTTCGGTAGGAGAAGACATTGAACCACCAGCGATCGCTATCGCCACTGCAGCAGCAGCGACAGCGACAGTATCTACGCCAAAATGAAAACAACACAGGGCCACTGGTCCTGTGGGGGCCAAGATCGAGGTGTGGATACCATTTCCGGGAGCCAACGTCTCTCATTGGAAGGAGAACCAATTGATTGCCGGGAAACCAAGACGATAGAGTCATTTTCTTGGATAACATCCGTATCATTATTGACCAATCATGAGGCGTCTACAAAGATTCTTCACCATTTAGGATGCATATACCAGAAAGATATTTCTCAAAAAGCTATACATTTATCAATTTCATTTCAAAATTTAAACAATTTAAATTAGTAAAAAATATATACTTGTATGATTACTATGAAAATGCCTCCTCAACAGAAGATTTTCTTGTCCTTTTTAAATAGTATTATGGCTATTAATAAGTTTTTTTATAAAAATCGATTAATCATAAGCAAAATTTCATATTGATGACGCGTAAGGTTTATCAGAATTTCTTAATATCTTTAATACAGTATTTCTCGCAAGCATTCATCTCTTTATTTGCCATGTGATAATTCGTGAGATGGGGGAAATCTGTCGCCGCTTGAACATGCATTGGAGTGAAAGAGTATTTGATGGGAAATTTGGTCGGTGGCATAGTTATGTGTCCGCAGTAAGCCCAATGTATCGCTCTTCTGAGACAAAGCTCTACATATGAGAGGTCTCTTATGTAGGACATGATTCTGACCCCATTCACCCCGTTCTCCCGCGACCTTGTAAACACACGCCTTTGAAAAACTTCCTTAGACCAGGGGGTCTATTCGGTATATCCTCGGAATTTTCGTGTCTCGACAATGACGAAATTTTGAGATCAGAGCAACGTAAAATTCAAAGGGGAACATTCGAAAGTTGAGATTTTTCGGGGAATTCGACGTCACATCCACGGAGTTACCGAGGTTCGACCGCGTAGGATTCCTTACTGAATAAGGCCTCAGGATGCGAATAAACTTACGGTTCTTCACAAATTCGGCGGACACAAAGGTGTCTTGTTGATAACTCATTTTTTAACGATTAAAAGAAACAATGGGTATTTTTTCTCTGGTTTTTATTTAGTAAAACTAGTTTCAGTGGATAGGCGTCATATTCAGTAACCTGAAGGTGACGTTTATGCGATAATACCCATTGTGCCAAATAAAGACCGGTAGAAAAATACCTAGTTTTTTTTAAATCATTGAACCTTAGGATCAGTTGATCTACGATACTATGCACAGGGAAAGTTATCTCATCGTAATATAACCTTGAATTCCATAATTCGTGGCGTTACTTCTGCGTGGCTTGTGGTTATTTTTAACCGTCAGCTAAACTAAATTGTAAATAGAAGAATAGCACAAAGAAGTGCATAAATTGGCGGACGATAGTACATTTTTTTTAATATTCGACTTATATGACAGACAAAAATTTTTCGTTTAACGTGATATAAAATCCTGTACGCTTTAAATTATTTCTTTAAATGTAAGTATCCATAATCACTGGTAGAACGACAACTCGTTCAAAAAGGTTCATGGCGTATTTACTGAATGATCTGTCCAATCTGAATATGACCAACTACGCATTCTTAATAGCTCTAATATCCACCTCCGTTATTTAATTGTAAGTTGCAACTTTATTTCCTTGAATATTTGCCGTAATTATCAAAACTCAATATTGATTATGCGCAACTAATTATCATGAAACTTCGCAAAGGAGAAAAACCGGGTTGTTAAGGATTCAATCCTATCTCTCTCACACAATTCTAAAGTGATCACGATATTTTGAACATCTTTGAACTGGTACTATTATTAAGTAAAAACAGTCCACATCTGTCTTTCTTGGAATGATGAGACCAAACTTTCTTATCTAAAACACTCAAGGTATCAGTATGTATTTTCTTTCAAATGACAGCTATAATTCAATCTGCATCATTGTGCAACTTCCAAACAACTCAACTATGGCTGTTAAAGAGCTCCACTATCTAGCTCTAAAACTAGAAAATATGTGATGATAAATATTTTATTACCTTATGTTCCACACTAAAAACTTTTATTTCTAAAATACATACTCAGGCATGATGTTGTGGGTGGACTGTTCCATAATAGCAGAAGCAAAACTCATGCAGTTTTCCACTGATGAAATATTTAATACGACTAGTGTTGATATTGCAAAATTATTTTCAACAACTCCAAGATGATTTTATGACATCGGGAATAGCCGCATCAAGTCTTTTACTAGGGGGAAAACTCATGCTTGTTGCTTCTATCAGGGTTTTTTTCTGTTTCAAGACAAAATGTATTGATCTTAGTATCTTGTTCTAGTTTTTCTTCAGCGATGAAAGCGTCTCATTTTTACCAGAAACATTCCGAATGGTATTCTTCACCTCATTATTCCTCAATAGTCCATTCCAAAAACGAATAATAAAGAGTAACCAAATTATTCAGTGAAAAAGATTTTCTCAATGCACCAGTGAAATTACACGGAACGGCATTCTTAGCTCATGTAGAAGAAAAGAAAGATTTTTTTTTCGCTTTGCCGGCGGAAATTGGAGACAAGAGTGTGACAATGGAAGGAGCAAAATGATGAATGATTGACTGCCTGCTGCATATTACTCCCAGAGCCTAGTCAAGGTGGTCTCCGGCGGGAAAGCCTTAGCAAGAGCCCCTCACATTCCATTCAGGGCATGCGATAAATATTTCAGCGCCGTAAGCAAGCTTTACTTAATGAATATCTACTTCAGGAAGGCACTGCTCTATACTTTCCTATTGTACTCTGCTATTGTCCTATTGTACTTTCAGAGGTCGCCTTCCCCAGACGAGGCCTCCGACCTTCCCAATTTCGTTGTCAAGGACAACGATGACATTGGCCTTCATTGTTGAGACATCGATCATTTCATAACGAAATGTGTAGGACACGAAAAGCAAGCAGCAATTTTAAGCCGAGACAAAGGACAGAGTAAATATGATTAAAGTGGACTAAAAAAATAAGGATGAGCCTTGCTTCTCCCAGTATTCCATCAACAGCCATTCAATCCACCAAACGAAATAGAGCTGACAAACAAAACAATAAGCCAGAAGTAGTCCCTTGTCTTAGCATTAGCTTTTCAAAGAACTATTTTTCATCGGTGATATTAAACTGAGATATTAAATTCAATATTAGTAACTTATTGGTATAATTTACATCTGCATTTACAATTGGCACACTAGTTTGGAGAACACTGAATGAGAATGCCAAAAGGCTTACTTACTTATAAAAGTTCTCGCCCATTTTTTTCTAGTTGCATGACTTCTGACAATTTTACACCATAGTTCCCAGATAAATCGTATAAAAATAGTCTTAAAGCAAGTAATTTTCATATTTTTACTTGAGTCTTACAAATAACCCGCGTCTCAGCGAAGTATACTTCTAATTTGAGGACCTTTTACTCGTAAATAATACACTGATCACTTCTAACTATCAGTGATTAATATCGAACCTATTCACGGATTTTTCAAACTCACTTTACCACCCATAAGTAAATGGATCCACTGAATATTTCATATAAATTTTGTCAGAACAAATCACTTTTCTCCCATTCATGCATTGCTAAACAATTAGGATATACTCGGATACCTCTAGTTTCGCATCATTTTAGCAGATACCGTTAACCTATCGATGTCGTAGGGGTAAATATGCTTACTCACATGCGGTTTATTTTTCAACTAATCGTCCAAACACCGCTCTTGCAAAATCACGTACGAAACCTTGACAATGATTATCCCTGTTGACTGAATAATATTATTCTTATGAACAATGTAGAAAGAACTGCTCAAGAAAGAATTTCCATGGGTGGCGATGAAAAAATCTCCAAAAGATAATTTTTTTGCGTTTTTTTCCTCACTGAAATTTATTAATGTATGCAAACGTATTTTGCAAATCTTGCTCACCATTAGCATCCAAACGATAGCGCTAGTTCATCTAACAACGCTCAGTGGGTCTAAATCGGAAAAAACTGGCCAATAATCAGAAGTAGCATTAATGTACTCAAAACGTCAATTCAAAGTAGGTATATTTGATGGACGGAGTTCATTTTTTACATTAGTTAACCGAATCTATAGTATAAATTCTAATATTGTATTCCATTCTTCCATTGAGAAAAGGCTGGAAAAAATGTAGGAAAACGATAAAATATTTACAGCAACAATACAAGTATCCATATCTACTTTATATATAATGTTTAAAGGTAAAAAGACTACTAATTAAGGAAATTATATAGACAATCTAAGTCGCGGAACTAGAATCGCGAAATAGTCAGAATCTGAAAACATGGAAGTTTCCTCCTCCGTTTCGTCTCTTTCAAGCGATGATGAAAGTGACCAAAACTCTGGATAAAAATTTGAAAGCATTTGAATATAAGGGGCCAAGTGTTTAATTATCTTTTTCGGTTCTAATTTTTAAAAAATCTTTGAGTCGATGGAAAACATTTTTCACACTTTATATGTAACTTATATAAAATATGTAATAAAAGCTAATATCCAAAGTTTATGTGTCAAATGAATGAAATATATTTATAAAAATAAAAATTATTGTTTAATTAAAATGTATTTATCTGCGAAAAATACATAAAAATTGTAATCACTCACCCAAAGCTTTAGCCCAATGATACATATTTTAGATGTTTACTGCCATCACCACTGACTGCCCTTTTTCCCCGACTTTTGACTGATTGCCATTGCTTAACAGAGAGAAAAATGAAACCCATTATAGATGTAACGTATAGAAGTTATTATGGAGAACAATTAAACAACTGTATAAAAATTCCAGTTGAAAATTTGATTTTTGGCCAGCTTTTTCGATTTGGGCCCACTCCCGCGTGGTGGCTATCACGAGTAAACCTTGGTTCCATGCATAATTCATCAGTCATAATAACTTTTTTTACGTGTCTAATTGCGTAGGTTGAGAACCTCTGGTTACCTATTAGAGAGTATTGAACTGAAGTGCTTAAAGGTATTGCGAGGGTATTCTGAGAGAAAAACCAGCTAAGACCAACGTACGACGCCCCCTCTTAATTGTTCGTTTCCCGACATTCAACAGAGTTTTCCAAATCACAAACAAATCTTTGGCCCCCTTGGTTCACCAATAAAAATTTTAGGGGACTGTCATGAAGAAGCCAAAAACAATTACATAGTTTGTAAGGAAATCTTCAGGTTCATCGAGGTATTGGTTGTCAACAGGGTGATATACACTTATTCCTAATCAAAATTCATGTGCGGATTAGCACCACCATCAGAGCTACCCAGCTACTTATTACATATTCAATTCGCAGTAATGGCGTAAGGCAGAGTATGTTAGGAAACCAGCCACGTTAAGGGAAGGGGACAAGGTCAGAGGTGGATTGCAATTACCGAACTGTGAAATTGCAAATTCATCATATTAATAATTTTCTCTAATTTTGGGTAATCAAAAAAGAAAACATTTTTGTCCTATGTAGACAAATTGATATAAACTTCAGCTATTTATAAGTTTCAGTTTCAGGCCTTACTTTTTGGAAACGCGATATATGAAATGATTTCTCACGTTTTGTACGTTCCACACTTTTATTTTTACAGACCATAGTTTCGACATACAATGTTTGAAGGTTGAAAATGACATGACGTGATACAATGCCATTTTAAATGTTGAAAATGACCTTGAACGTCGTAACCATGGTCGGCAAAAATAAAAAAAGCATGATAAGTACAAAGTGAGAACATTTTTCTTTGCAATTAAGTAAACCGGAATAACCTATCCTTTATCAAGTTCAATGAAAACCGGTAATGGGTGCATACGTAATTAGCCTTAACGGTGAGTCTTATTTCATGTTCACGTTGTATTAATTACAATCACTAATGGAACGTGGAAAGAATATTTTTTGTACCTGTCAGTTCGGCTTTGTGGCTCTTATTTTGTCACTTCCACAGTCTAGAGATATCGTAATGAGTCAAAATGATATCCTTCGTGTCGCTCTAAAATTGTTCTGAATTTTTAATCAATCTTAGCGTAGCCTTTGAGTCTGCTGTGGCTCTCAACCATATTATTCATCTGGACCAAATTGTATTTAGGCGGAGAAATTAGTGCATTTCGTTTTACTGTGAGCCAAGATATTGATTAAGCTTAGGATAAGAGGTCAATAATCAGACCTCTCAACTAAAGTCGTTACTCTCAAGGCGTGAGCTGAAGCCTAAGTATTTTTGCGTGCAACAAATGGGACAATATACTGTATTCATCGCAGAATATAGGCATTTTTTGCTTGTTATAATCCAATAAAATTGAATTTACAGTTAAAATATATCAATTATAACTTTCTCGGCCAATATAATGCAGATAATAACATATACCCCCCCTCCCACTGGTTTTTAAAAGCTTGCTCACACGACAAGAAAAAGACCTTGAAAATGGTGCCTATTCACCGAAACCATGCTAATAAATTTATTGCTAATAACTTTGTGGAATTAACTAAGTATTTTACTTATCAACTATTATTCATAACAATATTCTTGAGTATTTGGTCATTCATGCATTTCACTCACAGACAACGTTTCGCCAAACATTGGCATCCTCAGAGCTTAGCAACACGAAACGAAAAGACATACAGCCAGGTATTCATACAATTGTTAGAACAAAAGTTGAGAAATCTAAAATATTATGCTTTATCCCTCAACTTTTGTACTAATACTCGTATTTAATGACTGACATACTTGGCTGTATGTCTCTTTGTTTCGTGTTGCATAGCCCTGATGGCGCCAATATATTTGGCTAAACGTTGGCTGTGAGTGAAATACATGAATGATGAAATATTCAAGAATCTTGCTGTTTACATCGATATCAAATGAATTGAAACAAGTTTCACAACCTTATAATAATTGCTGTGCAGTCGAAATCTGGATCGGCAATAAACTTTCAAGTGCGGAAGATACCAAGATATTTGTTAGTCTTTTCGTAATAATACTTAACAATTTTGTTAAAAGAGTATTTAGTCTCAAATCAGCTTTTGCTGCACTGCATCTTCCTCTAGTTACTAAAGAATCAAATTGGGTTATGGAAGAAAACCAGAGGGTACACAATTACATACATTTTTCAAAGCTATACCTATGCAAATTTTTCAAACCTCGCACAAAATGGATATCTAAAAGTGAATGAACATTAATTCTAATTTCAAAAGATTTTAAAAAATTAATCGATCAAAATATCAAATAAAAGTTTTATTTAATGGTTCTATCCTATTTAAAAATGATTTTACCTAGTAGTAAAAACTACAGGCTATGATCCTATTGATATGACGGGGACAATCTCGAAAGTGCTTAAAGTTTCAGCTAAAAACAATATTTTACTGCACTTCATGTTTAATGGTGATATATTTGGAAAAAATAATATAGAGTGATTAATGCAAATGTTCCTCGATGGTACCATTGAGTTAGGAACAGTTTTTATGACGAAGATCAAAAGTACTTGATACGTTACCACGCTTTTCATTTGGTCTGAAGTTGCCGGTTTTTGTGGTTTTCTACAGTACATTTCACTGAAACTGGACAGGTCAGAAAAATGAAAAGTGAGGATAAACACAAATAATTTTTTATCATCTTTAACTATGGTATCCACGTGATTACCTCGACCGCTGTTGATTTTATGCCAATTACTCTTTTTTCTATCAAAAACAGCAAGATAAATTCCTCACTATCGGGCAAAAAAATAATACAACAAGACATTAAGGAGCGAATACCAGTATTATCCCGGTTTTTTTGTCAGAAAGAGATATTAAACACTCCTTCATTACACGTGCTCTGACAGAAAACAAAATGCATGCATCCGTATTTATTTTGATAAGTTTGAAAGTAGTTCAGAAAAAACGCAATTCTTACATTCACATTACTTTTAAACACATTACCATTATCAAACATGGACTTGAGGCTAGCAGATTACCACAGAAAAGTTTCATAAAATGATAAATCCAAATAAATCACACATATTGAGTACTCTCTCCACCTGGAAAAAAATGCCATCCTGAAAGGTAAAAAAAGGTGACCTGCCTCGACTATCCAAAGAAAACCCAATTTTTCCTTCAATTATGTGGCATAAAAACAAATTTTCTCAAAAAGCATGCCGTAACCACGCATGTATGAAAATGAATGAGCATGCCAACCGCTGAATTCAAATATCAATAACCAGAGAAAAAAATATTCGGAAAAACCAACGTGAAAACCCTTCCCTCCGGGCAAAAATTATTTGCATCGACAGTTTAAACAAACTAGATTATACGCGAAACGGCAATACACACCGAAAAAATAAAATGAAAAACTAATTCGACAAAAGAGCTAATGATAACCCCTCACCACGTTCCATACGGTCAAGTACTGCCACCAGCTGTACTTCAGGCTCGGTAAGCTGATATTCATGTTGTCCGGAAGGCTCAGCCTTAACCAGTAGAACGTGACGAACATGTAGTATCCAAAGATAGCAGCATGGAATATCCGGGGAATCATGACGGAAAATTTCTCCATGGCCCTCGCGAGGGGTCGACGCGACGATGCAAAGGCCAGAGTGGATAGTGTAACTTAGGCGTACAGACAGAGATTGGCTTAGTCCAATCCGAAAGAGTCGCGTGTATTTAGCTTGCTGCTTCTGCGGGACTCCGCGTTCATCTGAATGCCGAGCGCAAGAGGCGGGGAAGGCGCCATAAGTCGCGAAGCCTCATAGCTGACGACACGGGCTGGGGACTGTTGGGGCGGTCGGTAAGCGTACGTAATAGAGGGGAGTAGGGCTTTGGGGAGTCACGTGTCGCTGTCGTGGACAAACAGGTAGGTATTCACCAAGGGCGAGGCCAAAGAATAGGTTGCTCCGATCAAGGTTTCGTAATTAAAGTGAAAAATTCGACGGTAGGTTTATATGCCTGGTCCCTGGAATATTAATATCCTTTTTTATTTTGAAGGCGCCATCATAAAAGGGCAACTGTGAGGTTACAATACAGCAGATTTTTTATCCTGAGCAATTTATAAATAAATGATAAATCATCAGATTTACCATTAGAAAGTATGACCGGAAAAGGCTAGAAGCCTACAAAACCTAGTGCTGGAGGAGGATGCTGACGATTAAATGGACGGACAAAATAAGAATTGATGAAGTGTAGAGAAGAGTAGAAGAGGACAGAACCATATGGAACACCATTGAAAAAGAACAAGATCGATTGGACACACCTTGAGACAAATGGGTTTGTGAAGAAAATAACTGAAGGAAAAATAGCGGGGAAATTCCTCAGAAGAAGACCAAGGAATAAATTCATGGACCAAATAAAAAGGAAAGTACATAGTAAGAGATACCTGGAGGTAAGGTAGGAGGGCTGTAGTCAACCAATCTAAGGATTGAATCCCAATGGATGAATGATTGAGGTAACCTGAAAAAATACAAGAAGTTCCTCAATACAAAGGTTGACTCAGATAAAATGTTATATAAAGAAGCGCAAGCTAAATTTCGAAGGAAAATGACAAGGAATGGATGAAGAGTCGAGAGAAACCCGGCGTTGTCATTTATGGACACTGTTTTTGCGAACGAATTCCAAGAAATGATAACAGTCAATCGCCATTTAATGGGACCGGTTTCTTTTTCAATAGTCTGATAGGTATTTTATAATCGCACACCCACCCTACCCCCTTCCTTGACGTAAATATCTTTACTCAAACTTTTAACTCGTTGGCTCATTTGTTGAAAACCTTTTGGCCAACCCCGCTCACCTTCTCCACCCACCCGTTTTTCCCCTTAACCATCCCCTTGGATGGAGTATATATAGCCCTTCATTTCTTTTCATTCCATAGAGGAAAAATATGACCAATCACGAGCAACTTGACCTCAATGAGAGAAAATAAATTTATATGTCATAAAAAAAAACAAGAGATTTAAAATGTCATTCTTTCCACGTATACCATGACGGACCATAATAATTGCGATGAATCACTTCTGGGAAACTTTGACCCTCACCAGGTAAAGTAGGTTTTGCAATTGTGCTAAAAGTCGAAACTTCACTATTAGCTGCTAACCCCGCATGAAATATCCGGCAAGATATAGCTTCTGTATGAATTAGTACCTTGTATTAATCACTTGTATGTACTATTCATCAGTTGCATTCATAATACTAACCAATAGTTATATCTTAAATAATATACTGCATGGTAGAATGTTATTATACGTACACTATCCTAGTTTATGTTCTGAAGGTGTGTTGTCACCCTGACTGCTTTTGGCCTGCGCCTGGTACCCGGGCGAGCGTGCGCGGTCCTGATTTCAAATGGGATGAGCATGCCTGGTGTGGAATCACCCCGTGCCAATCGAGGAAAGTACATAGGAAGATATATCAGGACGAAAGGAAACTAGCATTAGACCGGGATGAGTGGAGGGCTGCAGTCAACCAATCTTAGGATTGAACGACCAATAATGGTGCTTTAGCCTCATTAGCCACGGAAGCGTTAATCTCCCTTCTGCATTTTTTGGCAATTGGTGGTTTGCACGGTTTTTCGTAGACGTAAATGAAAGACAACGTCTTGGTTAAAATATTCACCCTGAGGACGCTGAATAACCTCGCCGTCGAAACGTCGGTGCCACAAATCATCCGGACGGAAAATCCGAGAGCTCGACATTCAGAGGATAAACCATTCACATTGACCGGGACGAGAAACCAGATCTCTTGATATCGTGCCGAGTGCTTTAGCATAGAGACTGGCACTCTATGGATCGGAAGCATGAACCGTTGGTAAAGCTTAACAGAAAAGACTGGAGGCCTTCGAAACCTGGTGCTGGAGGAGAAAGCTGAAGATAAAATGGGCGGACTAAATAAGAAATGACGACGTTTACATGAGAGCAGAAGAGGAAAGGACCACATGGAACACTTTTTTGAATGAATAGAGTAAACTTTGTTTTTCCACAGTGAATTTAATAACTTGCGACCATGGTTTCGACGATTAACGTCATCATCAGGTAATTCTGACGTTAATCGTCGAAACCATGGTCGCAAGTTATTAAATTCATTGTGGAAAAACGAAGTTTACTCTGTTCATTCAAAATGTTTAGTAAATTCCACAAAGTATCGCCAAAAACCACCACCTTCACATGGAACACGATAGAAAAAAGAACAACAAGATGGATCGGACGCACCCTGAGACACAATGGGTATGTGAAGAACCTAATTGAAGGCACTACAGAGGGAGAGGAAGACCCAGGAATATGTTCTTGGATCAATTAAGAGGAAATGCATAGGAAGATATATCAGGAGGAAAGGAAACTAGCATTAGAAAGGGATGAGTAGAGGGCTGCAGTCAACCAATGTTAGTAAACTCCACTTTCTCGGGCGAGATGTTGTAGAACAGCGTATTGAACAATGATACTCAAACGATATCGTACTGTCTACCAAATTTATTTCAAACTCTTACAACACGTGTTTCAACCGTCTAGCAGTCATCTGTCTTACCTGATGATGACTGCTAGACAGTTGAAACACGTGTTGTAAGAGTTTGAAATAAATTTGGTAGACAGTACGATATCGTTTGATTATCATTGTTCAACCAATCTTAGGATTGAACGACCAATAATGGTGCTTTAGCCTCATTAGCCACGGAAGCATTAATCTCCCTTCTGCATTTTTTTGGCAATTGAAGTTACCGATGCTTGTGTTCCGGACAAAGGGAATGATGTTTTCCTCTGTAGAACTTTCGCACATACGAGCTCCTTCGGGTGACACCGTAAAAATAAAACCGTGACAGGTCTCGGTATCCTCAAATTTTGTCGTAGGAGCGAACACCTCACTGAGTTCCATGTTTGGCTTTAACAGCGTGGGCTGAGGCACGAAGCTTACGCTCTGCACCGCTTCTTTAAATTATATACCGCAGTCTCGAACATCTTGCTACTGATTTGACTCATCACCAAGAATAGGCATTAATTTGAAGAAGACAGTCATTTAAATAATTAAAATATTCAATTAAAATTTCACTAAGACTGCTGATGCAAAAACCTATTGGAATATAGCTTTTAATGGCTCTAAATCTTTTATTGACTTGAGCAGGTTCGACATTACTTCTAATGGTTCTCTCTCTATCTTACATTCGCTTTTCGTTTGATTAGATCATGACCTTTAGAGTGTGTTAGGTTTCCCGATTGCATAACGCGAGTTTTAGGAATCATTTATTGTCCAATATAAGCTATTGAAAAGGAACACGACCGTTCGCACTGGACGTAATCGGCATCAAAGGGGGTGACTGAATAATTACCTTGTCTGAGATTGCGTAATGAGAACAATACTGGTGGCTTTCTAGAAACGTTAAGATTAGGCATTCTGCTTTCCCAGCCTCGTTAATGGAAGGGTTACATAAATCATTACTCACACGAAGGTACCATATCGTGATTCCACATTCACTCCATGATAGTCCCTTTGCGTAAGAACCTACCAGCAGTCAGGTTCACTAAAGATTAATCCTCATTTAAAATTCAAAGAATAGTTTCTGACACGCTTCAACTTCTACGGTTTCAAATTACTTTATAGGTTTCGTCTAAGCATCATCATTGTTTTTTTCGATCTTAATGTTGACTGACCTGAACCATCAGTCCTTCGCTATCTTATCATAGTTAGCTCTCTGCTTGGTAGTTCTTCTCACGTACTTTCCTCTTTATCTGGTGTACAAGACATGTTCAAATAACGGCAGGACTGGTCACAGTGCGCAAACCACGCGATAGAATTAATTGGGTAGAGTAGCACCATTTAGTGACATTCTTTAGCATTACATCAATATAAGGTGCGTTGGTCTAAGCCGAGCTGTTCCAACAGCAACCATAGCACTTATCAATGCCTACAGTGGCCAGTGGTACAATTTTATCTCAGCAAAAATGAAAGATTTGTAGGAGCGACGTGTGCGCGTTGAATTTTGTTCCAAGCCTGGAAAAAGTACCAAAGAGATGTTCCTAATGCTCGAACAGCCATTTAAAAGGGAGCCAATGAGCAAATCACAGGGTTTGACCGGTGGAGTCGATTCAAAGCAGCGAGATTTTCGACCTGGAAAGATTCCCGCTGTAGGAAACCTTCTGCGTCGTTCGTTGACGTTCAAGTCAATCCAGCGCGTGATTTGGTACGCACAAATCATCGATTTTCAGTCAGGAAGGAGTTAATTCCAGGAGACAAAAAGTAACAGAATTTTCTGTAGTGATACGGAAGAGGCTAGAACTTTGGTGGGACCAGCGTTGAAGGATGCTCCACGACAACCGGCTGACACCTCTTCTTGTGAGCGAATATTCGTACATAAACAAGATGATGGTGGTCCCTCACCCAACCTACTCTCTTGATATGGTTCCGACAGATTTTTTTCTCGACCCAAAGTTGAAATCGACATTTAGAGGACGTCGACCTAACACAATCGATGACATCGAAAGAAATTGCACCTAGAATTTAGGGAGCATTCCTTAAGAAACGTTCAAAAGTAGAGAGAAAGCATGTAGAGCAGTGTGAGGTCAGCCAAGGAGTGTACTTTGAAGGAGACGAACAAGAAAAAGAAGTACCTATCGGAACGAAGTTGCTTTTAAAACCGTCCGGGATTTTTTAAAACACATATGTATTTATATTTTGCCCTCCCCGTTAGGAATTCTCTCTCCGGTTTTCTTTCTATTTCATTCTTCACTAACCCAATGTGCCTCTGAGTGCCTCAGAGTCATCTAACCTTTCCTTCTCACCTGTATAGCGTTCCACATGGGCCTCATCTCTTTTAATCTTCCGTATGAGTCTCCATTTTTTATTTTATCCGTCCAATTGATCATCATTATCCACCTTGCACACGAAGCTTCTACGGCTCCTAACCTTTTCTGGCCTGAAATTCAATGGTATACCTGTCCGGTCCATAGAATATCTCGCTCCACACGAATGCTTTCAGATATTGTTTCCACATCATTGTCCTATCTTTCTGACGCAGTAATTGCCTTTTCGTCACACTCTTAAATAGCTAGGGCAACAAGCTTAATATTGACTGCATTATTGATAACGAGCGACTCAGTCGAAATTTCGAAGTACATAAGGAAAAAATATTCTCCGCAGTTGTTTTAAGAACGAGTCGATAAATGTATTTTCATTCGAGTTTTTTGTTTACTTTCCTGCTCATAAGAGCTGAAATAATTTGAAATTTGAAGAATCAGGAATTTCATTGCACTTTTAATGATTGATATAACTTTAAAGTTCTGGCAATAGACTTCTTTCGACGACTGGTTTCATCGCGATGCATTTTTAAAATTGAAGAATTTATTTCACTATTTCAAACATCATGAATTTCCAAAAAGTTTAGCTTGAGAATATCGAGTACGGCAGAGACATTTCTTCGTACGACCGTAATTGAAGCCTTCTAAAAAATTCTCGAAAACTTCATCAAATTCATAATCAACTTGCACTCTGATGCATTCAGAAAATACAAAATATATCACACCACCGAAAAAATTTGTCACGAAAGCAATTGCACCGCCATGCAGTTCTCTTAAATCGAGAAAAAACGTTTTATGAGTAAGCTAAGAAGAATTTGAGCTCTTAAGTACTCGGGGTCTTAATGAGGCTTTAATCTCCGCTCCGGTATAGCAAGAAGTATCAAAAGAGCAATTCAGTCGACTACGGCTGATATTAAAGCTAGAGACAATCTGACCAAAATGCAATGAGAGCTTCTCAATCGGAAGTTGAAACTTCACATCGTGATTGGTATCGAGTGACTCGTGTGTTACGAGACACGTGATTTTTTTAGTTAATCCTCGGGCCGAAAGTTGAACAAACTTTAACAGTAATCTACGGCCTACAATTTTCTCTCTCTAGAGGAACTCTAATGCTTTGTAAAGCCTGAGCCAGAGTTAAAGAGAAGAACGTCCGTGTACTAGAGTCGGTAGGTGGGTGAGAAAAGGAGGTGGTGGGTGGGTGTTGGGAAGGAACGCTTGGAAGCCACAGGTTAGTTGAGATCTCTAGGCGAGGGGGAATTGAGTTTGTGAGGGATAAAAGAGGATTCACCTCGAATGCATCGTGAAAACTTTAAAATTACACATCCAACACAGCTTATTCAGCCACCTGAGGAAGGAGTCGAACGTGCTGAGGTCGGAATCACCTCCGTGACTAACGAGGACGCCGTAAACAACATTTACATTCGAGTTTAGACTTTTAATTGGAAATCCTCCGTTCAATGCTGTATTTATTTATGTAATTAATTTTTTTATTTTATCTTAAATACCCGGAATACAGCACCTTGGGCCAATTAATATCAGGTGAATAACTGTAACAACAGACGAACACAAACATCCAAAAAAAAAGACGAACACCCATGCCCTGAGAGGTGGTAATTCCAATCAGGTGGGATTCGAACCCGTGACCTAGAAGTTAGCAGTAGCTTCACCCCATCGCAACCGGGGCCGAAATTTAAAATTAATAAGAATTTTAAACGTGGAGAAGAATTTTGAAACTTTGTAGCGGGGGAAGACTGATCACCATGGTTTGTATTCTCGGTTCTTTCCTGCGATTCATCATTAAGATCGATAGCTGGTTGTAATTTAAGGAGCGAATGATATATTTACTTATATATCGACAAGAACTGAGGGGTCCACAGTTTTTCTGGCCTTTAAATAGACGGAGTACTGCCTGTGACGAACCTTCCTGTGAAAATCAAGAAGAAATCGAGATTTAAAGATCTTTTTTATTCATGGGACCGAAATTGTAAAATCAATTCTCGAATAAAAGATGTAACAAATTGTAAACATTTCCTTAGATTAGTTAAACAATGGTTAATGTCTTGAAAAAATATAGAAATTGAACTTCATTGAGATAAATTGTTTTATTTCCTACCAAAGTCAAAGTTTTTGGTCTTTCTGTTAAAAAAATGTATTTTCTCGTATAAGCTCATGTATCTATTCATATTATATATATCATATTTTTTACGTTTACTTAGTAATGCATGTTAAATAAAACTGACGGTACCCAAAAAACAGGCCTATTGCCTAGTAGGGTGCCTAACTTCCGAATCCGTCAATGAATGTATCAATCTATTTGTTTCTGGAAGAATAAATTATTATTATTATATTACAAAATGACACCATCACAAATCTCCGTTAGAGCCGGGATTTAAAAATTAAAATAGGACCCTTGGTATGACAAACTGCGAATACGAGAAATATATAGGTATAAATCCATATTAATGTCTTGTGAAGGAATTGCATCCTCAGGCTGGTATTATTTTTTCTCAAGAGGTGAAAATAATGTTTCCAATGCCTTGGAAAAAATTTGACAATGACGAGATAGGTCTGTAATTTTGAGCTTTGGTTTTATCACCTTTTATAAATAAGGGGATTACCACAGCTTTTTGAAACAGTTGGGAAATTCGCCATTTGAGAAGCTTTAATTATACACGTGAGCGAGCACGGGAGCGATATTTCCTACATTTTTTTAGCATGGTGCTATTGATCCCATCAATTCCTGGTGCTTTACCAAAAGGTAGTGAATTGGCTCCTCATCCCATTGGTCACCTGTAACTTCTGAAGTTCCTCAGGGAAGTGTCCTCGGACCATATCTTTTTAATCTTTTCATCGATGATTTAGCCTCCCTTATTCCTTCCTCACAAGCTCAAGCCCTTCTTTACGCAGATGATTGTAAGGTATTTAAGCAAATCAACAATGTTTCAGACTGTTGTGACCTCCAGGATGCCTTGCAAATGATTGCTGAATCTGAAGTCTGGAAACTCAAATTAAACTCAAGTAAAAACAATACCATGTCAATATCCCTTAAAAAATTCCCCCAGAACTTCAATTACAGCGTAAACTCCCAGATTATCAATTGTCTCATCCGTGAAAGACCTAGGTGTTTTGATGGACCAAAAACTCAACTACTCCGACCATATTCTGGCAGTTAAAAATAAAGCTATGTCTCTTCTTGGCCTCCTCTACCGCTACACAGAAATTACAGATCCACTTGCGTTACGCTCATACTTTTCAACTATTGTCCTTCCACTCATCAATTATTGCTCCCCTATATGGTCCATCTCGGCTACATCTAATATTTTAACTCTCAAGAGTGTTACTAATTTTTTCTGCAAGATAATAAAATACAGAGTGTCCCATTTTCACAATATGGCAACTGATACCATTTTGTCTACAGTCTCCTTACCTGATATGCCGAAACTAATGCTCAAAACTGACCTTAAGCTCATTCATAGCATTCTCAACTCAACTATAGACTGCCCTGAACTGATCTCTAGCATCAGTTTTCGAATCCCATCTAGACCCACCCACACGCACTCTCTACTCCACCTGCCCATTCCCAGGTTATCCTTGACCAAACACTCCCTCCACTTCCGCCTCTCCTCCCTGATAAATTCTCTTCCTACCAACATTGATCCGTTTTTACTTTCATCCAACACTTTTACACAACGCGCTCTTTCTCATTTCGCTAGCAATACTTAATCGCTTCTCTCCGCTGGGCCCTTAAAAAAATGTTAATAAATTGTTATTGATCTTAGTTTTGTTTGAATTGTATGTGTCTATCTTCTGTGTTTGTTATATTGGGCCACTGTAAATTGGCAAGTATGGTGTATGTGGACAAATTAAGTAAATAAAAAAATAAATTAACTAAACAAATAATTTCTTTTGACTTAACTGGTTCCAAGTACAAAGATTCGAGCAAAGAGTTTTCTACTCAGGGATTACCTAATATTTTATTACGCAAAACGTGATTACTTTTAGCATTTTCGAAAACGCAGAGGAAGTACATATTAAAGTTATCAGCCGAAGACTTAGGTTCTTTGATTACCTGTCCTTCAATATTTAACTCGGTAAAATGCCTGTCCTTGCCTATGTTTCTTTCTCCAGTAATTTATGAATGTATTTCCCATTGCCTTTTCGTGTTTCCATTAACTTTTTCAAATTCTTTCATATAAAAGGAATTTGAGGCATGTTTCAATTGAGATTTCAGGCTGTTTCTACGTTTTACATACGCATTTTTCAGTCTATGATTATTTGGATTCCTACAAACCTTCTTTAACAATTCATTTTTTCTGTCATTTTACGTATTAACGCGTCGGTTAACCATGGTTTCAACCTTGCCCTCTTAGTATTACTCTTGTTGCGAAACTTAGAATTCTCAACACAGAATTTTGTGTGTATCAGCCATTATACTTGCGGCCTTTGATGCATCTTCTTTTTTTAGGACAGGAGTCCAATCAATTTTTTCTACCTCGTCCTTAAAACAATCGTAATTCATTTTCGAAGTAGCTGAGCAATGTCCATCCTTCGTCATGCATGTGGTAGGTTCATTATCTGTTATTAATAATCGAGTCCGTGAATGATCAGTTACATCTAAGTGCAAGACATCGACATTAAATAACAACTTGTAAGAATTACAAAATCTAACAAAAATATGATCTAAACATGATGATGAGTTCTCAGTCACTCTGGTAGGTTGACTTAGTAAGCTACGTAAACCATGTGATGAAAATTTATTCAGATAATGATCCGAGTCGTTGCTGAATATCAAGATTTTGATATTCATATCGCCGACAACAACAAGATTACCAGTAACATTTAACAATAATAGGTTCGATTTCATTAAGAAATTTATCCACAGGAATATATTGGTACATATAAACACATAAAATAATGAAGTCAACTACATTAACTTTTACTCTTAACATTACACAATCAGCTCATAGGATATTAATAAGGTTATGGCTATAATCCAGTTTTTCTTTCACATAAACAATAGCACCTTTTGCACGACTGGAGTCGTCGCATTTAGCTGAGCATTTATATTCTGGAATTATGTAGAATTTTATTTCATTTTTAGTTATCCAAATTTCAGACAATACGATAATAGTGGGTTTTGGATTAATTCCACTCATGTGCGGCAGAAATAAAGAAACATTAGCACGTAGGCCACGTATATTTTGGTGGAGGATGATAACATCCTCTTTCTGAGTTTATATATTATTATCTGGACTCCGCATCATTAATTTCAGGTTTAAAGTTCATTTAATTAATCAACAGAAGTTAGGGCGATTTCCGTTCTTTCTCTGCCTTTCTCAAAAGTATTTTACCATAACGAACCCTCAAAAATTTGTATTGCTTACTATTTTTTGCCTCCCTCGCCGCGTTAAATAACTTTCTCCTGCCAGAACAGAGCGTCTCATTTATGTATAAAAGCTCGTCTGATGGCGGAACGGAGTCCAGGGTCAGATGGCGGGTCGAGAAGTTCCTTTTGACTCTTCTCTTGCGCAATTGTTTCCCTTTGATGGTCTGTCTGAGGAATCTCACCCTTATATATCCTGAAGATCCATTTATCCTCACCTTTGTACGGTGAATATGGTCAATACATTCATCGGTAATATTCACTCCTGCCAATTTTGCCAACAATCAGAGACAGGTTTTCATTTTCACTGAAGGGAATACCATGGATTTCTACATCATTGGACCATAAATTTTGTTCCATGTTGTCACAATTATTACTACATTCAGAAAGCTATTTTTTATGTAGCATTCTCAATATTTAACGTTGATATTTGTTCCATGCACTCCTCCAGCTTTTTTCCCTGGTTCACAATTATCTTCATGAAGTTGTCCAACTTCTCAAATGATTTATTTATGGAGTCACCTAAATTCTTTTCTGTAGTTATGAGACTACTTTTTATATCTTGAACCATAGAATAAAGATCACCAAGGGATACAATTTCACTTCCACTTTCAACACATCCAACACTCGTTTGAGCATGATAGCTTTTACGTCGTGAGCTCTGACAGTGTACACATCTCCACACTTGTTTACTATCTTCAATTCCTTGGATATCTTCTTTGTTTTAAGGGAGCACTGAGGCAGCTGCCATGGAAGGATTTTTTATACTCAGTGCAACTGATGAAGGTAGTGTTCCGGTTGGACTTACGGCACTGGTAGCACGTACTCACCTTCACACATGTGATGAACTGCATAATATTAAGGCTCAATGTAGAGAATAACACAGTTTTTAAACTTATTTGGCACAAGTATAAAGCATAACTCTCTGCTCTCACAACTGAACCACACAGGCGTAACGTTAGAAAAGCATAGCCTTGAGCTCCCAGCGACCAGATTTACACTCCTCGAGACCTGAGCACGGACTGATTAAAATTAATGAACATTCACATCTTGGCCAATCAAATTAGATGATAACTTACGACGCTTGTAAATGTAAAACTAGTTATTGGTCAGTTTCAAGGAGGCAAAGAGGTTCTCGGCTTCCGGACTGAAATCATACAAATAGGGAACGAAAAATAATGCCGTAATATTGTACCGTAATTTCTTACCGAAAATTTCTGCCAATTTAATTTCCTACCGTATTTTTTTCCTACAGTCACCCTCGACTTCGATAGCATGCAGGTATGTAGGGATCGGTATAAGGAGAATTCTCCTCAAAATTATCTGTCTCTGACTACGTGACCGTGACCATTCGCGTCAGAAGCAATAATCGCGGCGTCCAGTTAATCCGACCACCACAACGGCGGCATTCACCGACTCGGATGGGAGAGGTCAGATAAAGCAGAGCAGGTTTATGAGAGAGGGCTTACTTGGCCGAGTATTTGAGGGAGATTAAAAGTAAGTGGCTGATAGCACTGCAGAAACAAATGAATTTACTCCGAAATGGACATCAGTGGTTAGGTGACAATGAAGGCAATCACTCTGTGATGACACAGCCATAACTTTGAGAATTCATCAACAGTATCTAGAACTTAATTGTGATTCTATATTTAGAGCTAAAAGGTTACTTTTTGGCAACCCTCCCAATCCACCATTTCAACTCCCTCCCCGTTTTCCAACCAAATCTCAAATAGATCTACCATGAAAAAAATTAAATAGCTTCCGATGTTTTTCTGATGGTGATACAACATATTGAAACTTAGGGTGTATTTCAAGTTGACTAATTTGGAGAATTTCGTCAAATTTCATCCACTATATGGTATATTAGTATATATATCACATGAACCAAGGTATAAGGTATCATACGACGAGACAGGTTGCTGCAATTGTTTTAAGAAACAATTTTTGTCCCTTATAAATATCTTAATTGATCTTAATTCGGCATCATCACTGTGATGGTACCATGGTCAGAGTCCTGAGTTGCCCATGTCTTAAAGGGTATACACTAGGGCCGAAAGCGCTTCCGCAGATGTCTACGCACTTTTATTTTACGACTATGTTTGGCTACTCGAAGTAAATTTGATTGCGCAGACCTCAGGAGTAAGGCTTAGTATTTACAATAAGTGCCGTCACTTCATGCTTTTTGCTTACTATACGGCTATTTTGACCGCGGATGAAACTTGAATTTGTCGAAAATCAGGTGATCGCCATGACAAGTACGATGCATGTATCTTGAAATCTTCGCAATTATTGTAAATGGGAATCGTTCATCTCTATGGAATATCATCGAAATTTTGAACGTGGGTGGTTTTGACGTCACTGTGAACATTTTCCTGAACCCTGGTGACGCATTTTCCGCAGTGCCATCAGTGGCGCTGTAGTCCGGGGTTGGTCAAGGCCATGGATAGTATGGATTGTTGGTAATGGAGTTGGTAATGTAGGGGAAGGCGAAGATCTCTCCTAGACTGCGGTGGAAGCCAGACCAAAAAGAGTGTTTTTGGCCGAGGATTACAGCCCCTGAAGACACATTTTTTTTTCTGATCACAAAGGAATATTGATTGTGCCAGGGTTGGCCCATAATCCTGCGCCTGGCCATGCCAGATGGAATATTGGCAACCGATGGTGAGTCACACTTTACCGCTGTGTACACACAGAACCACCAGCAGTGACCAAGTCATGGAAACAGTTAAGAGTGGGCGAGGGCTTGGCATATGAAATGGATGTTCAGATTGTATTTGCGATAACCAGCAATAATGGTGAAACCGCGGATTGTTTATTTAACTAGAGTTGATTGATCATTATCATTGTTTTTGCCACCATATATGATGGGAAAATACACATTGATCATCTGTCAGTGAATGCATATTCAGAATAATACAATAAATAGAATATAAAAGGGAGATTTTTATAATCACTAATTGGCTGAATCAATATTTATCACTAACATTTCAAAATGTATTTTTTATGCCATTTTATTTTTCTTTTTTCTCTAATTAGGAATTCATGAAGGCTGAAATGCACACAACTTTGCTTCCAAATAGTTATTAAAATAGACTGTGCTCTGATCCTTACAAGAGCATGGTAATCACAAGCGATTGTATTACATACCAGGAGGTGGCATATACATGTATATACATCATATATATGATTTGATTGTTCAGACAGAAATTTACTGAATACCAGTTCACATGTAATTTCTGCCACCAGATTTGTCATTGTGTGGACAGAACATTATGCAGACCAAATAATTTTCAATAATGGAAGTTAAAGTTCTTCAAAATGCAAAAGGATTTTGCTATAAGACTGCAGGTAATGAGGGTAAGCAGTTTGGGTGAACTGCAGGGTCTCGACATGAATATGGTGTAACCTACAAGGCAACCTGCAAAGAACGAATTGTGATATCCTCCTTGGTTTATCTTGATCACAAATTCTATGAAACCTATTTCCTGAGATATTGTGAAATTCACAGGAAAAAGGATCATAGCACAATGGATATGCCAATTGTTACGTATCACTCATTTTTATTAACAGTATAATTTCTTAGTGTGAAATGAATGGTGTGAGAGGTAGGCCGAGAAAGTTGTGGTTGAATGTGGTTGAGGAAATTCTTAGGAGGAGGGATATTAGGAGTCTTAAAAACAGGAGGGCGTGCATGAAGCAGTGTATGGGGGTACATGAGGCAGAAGAGGTTTGCAAGGATAGGTCAGTATGGAGGAAATTATTGAAGCAGAGTTAGGTGTACAAATATGTATTAATGAGTGAAAATTTTTGACTGTGCCTACCCTGGAAGGGAATGGTGTGATTGGTGTGTATGTATGTATGTATAATTTCTTTCCATATTGATTTCTTTAAATCATGACACTGACACAAATGCATTAAAACCTTGGTCAGTCAATAAAATGATTTGTTCATTATAATAGTTTTAAAACAATGCTTTGTAACAGTACATCTTGTTGAACATTTTTACTTTTTTGTCTTTCTGATTGGGCAAGTATCTATCACTTTTAAAAGTATTAATACTTCCCATTGCTCCATAGTTTTGAACCAAGGGCCAAAAAAAAAGATTCTTCTACATATGCAACTGTATACATGAAAACCACTGCCATCAGCAAACACCTTTTATGACATAGTATATAACTCCCTTGAGCAATGCCCGGTGAGGAATCACGTGGTCTATCAACAAATAGTTTGGTAAATTGTGGTCAATCCAACAGTAGTGTTGTTGCACACTCTTCATTACCCCCCTAAACTTTAAAGCACACTCTGTGGTTTCAGGCATTACTTTATGGAATAGATTCAATGCAGAATGAGAACTTTGTAATGCTACATTATTTTATTTAGATATGACCCAGGTTTTGACATTCAACAACATCTCTAGGATGTCTTGAAGTTATCGTTTTTCCTTCTTAAAACATACTCATAAAAATTGAAAATCTAACTCTTCACGTGGCAATACCAGAGATGACTTTGGTCTTTCTACACTCTTTATATATATATAAAACAATCAGCCATATTTTTTGCACCATGAACCATTTGTAAAGTGTATTTTTCACCAATAAATCTAAAGAAAGAGGTGCATAGTTCTGATACCATGGTTGGTTGGTAGATATAAAAAAACTGTAGACATAACAGTCTTTTGTTGCTCAACACGCTAAACATTTCCACCAAGTGATGCCTGAGGCATCCTCTAATCTGGAACAACTCAAAACATACCCACCTGGTAATCACACAATTTCCTCGACCTTATAGCAGAAGCTTCAAGACAATTACTCCATCAGTAGGTACAAATGCATCAACTGGGCCAAAATTCTGTCAAATTTGAATATGCTTCTGGTAACTCTAAACAGGGTCATTAGCATAGGCATATTCAGCGGTGGCAAGATGTGGCAGTAAAGTAATTTTGAAGGCATCAAATTTCCGTAATATAAAAATCTTGGAAATACAAAGTAAAGAGGCATGCTTTCCATTAGTTTATGTAGCTAGATGAAGTCATAAAATTAAAGTAGTAGTCAAGGAAAATGAAAGGGAAAATAAAGAATAAGAGCAATAATTTTTTGTTGGCGCAAAGGGCTCATAAAAGCAGCAGCATAGCTAGTGGGGGGTGGAAGGGGTGGTCCGCCCCGGGTGCGCACTTTTAAGGGGTCGGCACTGTGGGGTCTGAAGAAGGCTATTAAAATATTAAATTTTTAATTCACTGAAGCATTCTTTTGCTACACTGAGTTTTTTCTTTATGTTTTATTAGACAAAACAGAGTAGAATTTGTGGCATGTCACTTGTATCACAAATCTTGTGATATTAAGCTTCATCAGTCATCACTTGGATCTAATTATTTCATCTTTTATTAACATTCTGTATGAATTGTTCTCTAAAAGACAAGTATTTTATATTTTTAACAGACTATCTCCCTATTTTCAGACGAAGCGAGTTAAAGAAAGTGGTGTTGATATCAGATTAAACTATGAAGCTAGTTTTTGGCCTGATACGTTAAAAGTCAATAATATAGTTCAATTAGTTTTACAAGCCTCCTGCAGCAACTGAGATGGGAGATGCTCTCAGATCGACTGTTCAAATTTAGACTTGATGTTTTATACAAATATCAAGACGATCTATCCGGATGGAGAAGATGATGATATCATTTGGGCGATAAACTATGTTCACGCAATGAAGGAAGCATTCAATGTATGGTTCATATATTATTCAAGCATTCCACTCTGTGTTGAGTGAGACTTGAATGATAATGATGTGACATGGTTTGCGAAACATCTCTGTGTTCCTCTTTTATTACTCGTTTTAATTTTGATGGGCACACTTGGTAACACTGGTACGTGCTGCTAAGGGGACCGCCCCACGAATGACCTTGGCGGCGACTGTCGGGGTGGTTCAAAATCTAGATAATAATTTTGGTGAAGTAATTCGTCAAGATGTGTCAACCAAAGGACAAACTAGAAAACTAACTCGCAAGTGGTTTTTTAAAACTCTGACTAATGGCAAAAAAATACTGAGATCTTGGATGGTGTACTCCCCTTCCAAGGAAGCTCTTTACTGCTTTTGTTGCAAACTGTTTTCAGAAAGAATTAACTCAAAATTTAATTCTGAGGACGAATTCAACACATGGTGGAAAATGAATCCTAGAATTTCCGATTTCCGAAAAATTAGAGAAAGACCATGGGCGTAGCTAGGGGGGTCCCTGGGGGGGCCCGGCCCCCCCCAGAAGGCTCGTGGCCCCCCCAGAAAAATTTGACAAAACGAAATTGTGGTGGCCACGCTTCACACAGCGCTGGCAACCGCGCGCCTGCGGCCGAGCCACAGAACGGCGGTGCGGTCCCTTTGGTTCTATATTTTGGCCGAAGGTAAGCTACAATTTACACTGAAGCAGCCGGGGCAGCACTGCGAAGTTTGAAAATGTGCGCCGCGGACAGGCACTGCTGCTTTGTTCGTCTGCTTCGTCTGGCTCCAGCGGTGTAGCTGAGGTGCTCGGCACTCGTTTCAGAAGAGTTACTATATTACCCTATGTAGGACCTCTAGTCTCTGCCCGACAGCGCGCTTGCCTGGCTGTTTCTTCCCCCCTCCCTTGCCACCTCACCATTCCACCCGCCGCGCCGGCTCGCCCGCCTCAACAAGCATCGACAGGATTGTTGTTGGTTTACATTGACAGACAAGCCGCGCGTCGTACGTCGCGCTGTGCTGGAGTGCTGGCGCCAGCTGGCCAGTTTTTCTTCAACCACTGTGGTGTGGTGTTAAAAGTATGGTTCCCGCGGCGCTCCCAGTGACAGCAAACCGGTACATCTTGCGGATTACGTGATAACGCGCGGAGTGAAAAGGTAAGTTTCCAAATGAAATGACGCCGGTGTCTTGTGACAGGGAATCGGGATGACGTGAGGGTTTCATCCTGCAGATAAAGTTCTTTATTTCTCTCGAAGCAATTTAGTCAAGTCACAAAACACCTCAACTATGATATATGATGCTGCCGTTGCTAATTGCCTCCTGTCTTCACTTGCAGGCTGAGCAGAAATCGCGCCTCGACGGCGCCGTAATAATTTTTCTTAAGATCAACACGTTGCAACTCCCTTCACGATTGAGATAAAGATATGATTTAAGCACTAAAAACAACTTTATACTTTTATTCACATTTCATATGCAGCATTAATGGACCTACAATGTAAAATACGTAAGTTAGCAGGCGGCTACTTTTTACCTTGCAAAAATTCAATTTTTTGTCCTGAAGATATTTACATCAGTATAACAACATTTTAGCTCAATTAACCACAAAAAAACATGAGCACTGTTACGAAGAAAATGGTATGAGGAACCTTTATGTAAAAGTTTTAATCCAGCACGAGGAACGGTTTGCCGACAATCGAGTGAAAAAAAGTGAAAAGAACCGCGTTTGTAGGGGAAGTTTATGGAAATATTTTTTATAAACTTTATCGAAAAACTATTGACACCACTAAATGAAACGTCTCTTTATGCATTATGGCACATTTTTATTCAGTGCATAGTGCAATATTAATTTTTATGCTGCATTTGATAACAGCGCACGCCCGCCCTTATGGAGATTAACATGGGAAACGAATCTACATAAGAGTCCATACTGTCAACTAAATGTGGAAAGCACTATAGTGTTGTGCAGTTGATTATGTTTCGCGCAATCTTGTGATTTTTCCCTTCTATTTTGTTTTTCTTTAGGTGCAAGATGAAGAAAGTTTCAGATATTCGATCATTTTTCAAGAAAACTCTCTCTCCCCCTCCAAAAATTGATCAACGTCAAGATGATGATCCTCCCAGAGACGACCGCACATTCCCCTCCTCTGCACCGTCAACGTCTGAAACTTCAACGAAAGCCGCAGATGAAAAAATGGAAGTAATCGAGGAAAGAGCATCTGAACCGACAGATCTTGGTACTTTGGAAACTGGACCGAAACAACTGAAAATTAATTTCCCGAAAACACTATTTGGTGACAGAAACCGATCATTTTCCGACGCTTACTATGAAAAACACCAGTGGTTGGAGTACAGTGTGGAAAAAGATCGAGCATACTGCTTTGTGTGTAGACTTTTCTTTACCGGGGTTATGCGAGACCAAAACGAAAAGTTTATTAAAACGGGGTTTGGCAAATGGAAAAAATTAAAAGATGCGATCGAAAAACACGAAAAATCAGGATCTCATTTGGATTGTCATCAAAAGTATCTGGGGTACCAAATGGCTAATGCATCTGGTACTGTACACGCGAGAGTCGTAGAGTAAAGAAGAGATTGAAGAGAAAAAACGTTACTTGACAGAAGTAGCTGATATAATTTCCTATCTCAGTTGTCAAGGCATGCCACTGAGAGGACATGATGAGAGCTCTGAATCTCAGAATAGAGGAAACTTTGTTGAATTGTGTAAGCTTTTTGCGAAGTATGATGACTTTTTTGCCAAACATTTTCAGCAGTGCCTTAACTACTGCAGCCCAACGGTTCAGAACGAAATAATAGAAGTTGCAGGCGGTCTAACTCTTCAAGAAATTGTAAAGGAAGTGCGGGAGTGTGGGTTTTATTCATTGATGGTTGATGAAGCCAAATGTTACAAAGAAGAACAGTTGTCAGTAGTTTTGAGGTACGTAAGAGGATTGGAGCCCATCGAAAGGTTTCTCGGTTTCTTAAATTGTTCCACAGCAAGAGATTCCCAGTCGCTAAGCCAAATGATTCAAGATTTTTTAACTAAATACAGCTTGGACAATATACCAATGATTGGACAATCATACGATGGTGCCAGCGTAATGTCAGGAAAGAACGCAGGTCTCCAGGTGAAAATGAAAGACATGGCAATTCACAAACTGGTAATCATGTCATCTTAGCAGAGATCCAAAAGAAGCTAGGCATTAAGGGTGGGAAAGAAATGGGGAGCTTAAGTAGTACAAGATGGTGCTGCCGTTACACAAATTGTAACGTTGTAAAAAATAACTTCAACGCAATCAAGGAAGCCCTTGAGGAGGAAATCAACGCTGCACGAGATGGGGGTATGGTGGAGGCCATCGGTTTGTTGAGATCTATCGTACAACCTGAATTCGTTGTTAATCTTTTCGTAATCCATTCAGTTTTATCGGTGACCAACATGCTGAGTAAGTATTTGCAAGGCCCAGATGCGACGCTCGGGAGAGCAAGTTCAGTTATTGCCAGCATTCAAACTACTTTGGCAGAGAGCAGAAATAATTTTGATGGTTTATGGGCCGAGATAGTAGAATTTGCGAACAATAACGACATTTTGCTTGAGCCTGTGTCTGTCTCAAAGAAAAGAAGGCAGCAGCCGCCCGCAAAAATGAGCGATTACTATGTTGAAACTACCGTAGGAAAAAGCCAGCTGACCGATCTACCATCTGACACCAACCCCAACACTCGAGATTACTGGAAAATCAATGTGTACAACAGGGTTTTGGATAACGTTATTTCACATTTTCAGCACAGGTTTGAGTCCGTTCCCCTGGCAAAGGCAGCGGATGCCTTTACTCAGTTGAACTTGACTGAAGCTGACGATTTCATTAATAATTACAAAGAAATTTTGAATATTGATACCCATTCCTTAAATGCCGAGGCTACAGTATTGAGAAATATATTAAAAAACAAGGAACTAGAGGTCAAACTTAAAAATGTCAGAGCAGAAATAAATGAAGATATCATGCCGAATGTTTACAGACTTCTCCAAGTAGCAATCGGCCTGCCCGTCAGCTCGGGTGGATGTGACAGAAGTTTTTCAGTCATGCGAAGAATCAAGTCATGGATTCGGTCTACAACCGGTCAATCAAGATTTTCAAATCTATCCATTCTTCACATCGAAAAAAACTTGTTAAAGAAAGGGTTCCCAGCACTACCATCATTGAACATTTTCGTCAAAAAAACAGAAAATTCCTTTAAACCAAATATTTTGTTTCTTTTCTTTGTTTTCACTTTAAATTAATATTGAAGTTGCATTTAATTTATAAGCAGATAACCATCCCAAAATTTACTATGATCCCTGTGAAAATGTGTGAATCCTCGTTGAAAATAAAAGCTATTTTATTTTCCAACTCGGTGTGATCATTTTCTAGCCTACAACAATCCCTTTCAGTATTTTACAAAAATGTCATCAGCAATTAGGCTTAATTTCAGTTCTGAGAAGGTTCAATTTCAAACATTTCTGGGGGAGAAACACCCTCTCTTGAAGTGGGGGTACCCCCCGGAAGGTGGGTGGTCCCATGGCCCCCCCAGCCAAATTCCCTGGCTACGCCCATGAGAAAGACAGAATTGATATCCAAAATTGTAGAGGGTAAACATATGATAACGCTGCGGTGATGGCTGGTCTGCATACTGGTGTTCAGAAACGCATCAAGGAAATTAATAAAAAAGCAGAATTTGTCGCTTGTACAAATCACTCGCTGAATTTGGCAGGTGTTCATGCAGCTTCTGTTGGTGTGAATTTTGTTACCTTTTTTGGATGCGTGGAACGTTTGTTTGTATTTTTTTCTTCATCAACACATCGCTGGGAAGTTCTTACTTCAGTCACTGGTCAGAGTGTGCAGCGCATAATAGAAACTCGGTGGAGTGCGAGGGGAGCTGTAAGCTGTAAGTGTTGTAAGGAAACATTACTCAAAAATCTTAAGTGCCCCAGAAATGTTAACTAGTGATGCAGAAGATAAAACTACAAGGGCAGATGCTGGTGTTCTACTTGCAATCATTTTCCTTTTTGTGCTTTCTTGGCCTGTGGGGACCTGTCCTTCTAGAAATTAACGAGACACAGACTTATCTCCAAACCAAAGGATTGAACATACAAAAATGAGATATAAAACTCAGGGCATTAAAAATATTTCTATCTGAAAACAGGGACAAGCTAGTGAATAATGGTCTTAACTACGCCAAAGAAATTTGCAACGATCTAGGAATAGTCATGGAGCGTCAGCTTCGACCCAAAAAGAAGAAACAAATGTTTGGTGAAGGATCACAGGATGCTGAATTACCATATGGCATAGAACTAAGGACAGAAATGTTTTCTTCACTGGACAGAGTGATCCAAGAATTAACTTCCAGATTTCAACAGCTGCATGCACTTACTGAGAAATATGCCTTTCTTACCCTGTCGAATCTTTTGGATGATGAATATAAATGTCAAATAGATCACGATGGCATTGATAAAGAGGAGTTCCTTAATGAGAGAAAAAGACTTCAGCATTTTATTGCTGTTGCTGATGTTAAAGAAGGAATAAAGATGAGGAAAGAAGGCCCCCTTGAACTTCTGCAGTTTATTCAAAAGTATAACTGGGAATTCGGTTCCAAATGTAGAAATATGTAATGCTGCGGATTTTCCTCACAATTGCTGTTAGTGTTGCTACCTGTGAGAGGAGTTTTTCAAAACTAAAACTGATCAAGAATTACCTAAGATCTACTATGAGCACCTAGCGTTAGAGAAATCTTGCCATACCGTCTATAGAGAAACAGTTATGACAGACAAAATAAATTTTGACAGGGCCATTGAAGAATTTGCAAAGAAAAAGGCAAGAAAAATTTCTTTGTAGACATTTGTAGTTTTTATTTTGGAATTAAAGATGATCATCATTTTGTACAACTTTTTACTATTTTCCTCTCAATGCTATTTTTTCTTTTTTGTAAAACACTGTTACTTCTAAAGTGCGAGAATGTTGGGTGTATATTTAAAGCATAATACATTTGAGCATGTGAAAATAACATCATAATTGTACGTAAACTAGTTAATGTATATAAAACTTAAAGAGTGTGTCACTGTACAAAATGTATTTCTTCGCGGGCCAGGGGCGCCAAACTCAAGGGCTGCCCCGGGTGGCACACGCTCTAGCTATGCCACTGCTTAAAAGGCTTTCAAATCTACCAATTATTGCTGACTTTCTACTAATATCTGCCAGTTAAAATCTATGAATTATGCCCATGGGACATATTGATCACAGGAAGCAGTGATCTTGTTACATCATCATCCCTAGTATTCCCCAAAAATCGTACAACTATCTCTGTCTACCACCATGGTATTTTAAAAATTCATATATATTTCCTCAGATTTTTTACTCTTTTTTATCACAGCATTCAACTACCTCTCAATACATTTTCTATCTACTACATATAAGAGTTCTTGACATCTGAGTTGTCTTTTGTTTCCTCTCCCTTTCACCTTCTCTTTCATAAATAAGCCTGATAATAAGGGTTAATATCCTCCATCCAAATCTTCCTATAAAAGGGGAATTTCTGGGCATAAATAGTATGTTAATTACCAAAACAAAAAAGTTCCAAAAAACTTTCAATAGGTAAAGTTAATGCACCAGGGATTCAGAATATAAAATAACCTCCTAAATCAAATTTGATATCCAATCAGCATCAAAATAAATGATACCATGATGTAGTATATGTGCTACACGAGGAAAAAAGAGAGTAAACTACAGTCTTAGTTCACAAAAACTAAGCCTGATGACTGCCCTTAAGATAAAACTAGATGATATAGGAGCAAGATAATGGTGTCTCACATCACCACTGTACTGGAGTGAGAGGGACAAGGTTAAATCTATAGCCATTGTGTGACCTGTACCACAGAGATAGAAATAACTTGTTTTTTATTCATAACCATGGTCAGAACAATTATTTATTTGCTCATTATATCACTCCCTTAGAGAACAATGGCATGAAAGTCAAAGGATAAATGATTCATCACCATTTTATATCCATCACCCAATGCCTTCCCTTCTCTTACCCAACCAAATGTCTCTGTCTTAAATGTATCTCCCTAACCACCCCAACTCCATCATTCAAGCACCCACCCCTTATAACTTGAATATCCAACAGACTGCAATCAGTGATTTGTCACTGATATCCTCCATGGCCCAAAGACTTCTTCTCCCATTGATGGTTGTGCTAATTGGCTGACATATTGATGAAGGAGTCTTCCCACGCTTTGTGAGTTGTCTTAGGATATTTATACCTCCTTCATGGTAGCTTAAGAGGGAGATTGTTGGATAAAATGTTGACCAGGTAGAACTGATATTTGAAGAGAAAGTAGGATGTCAAAGACAGTGGTTAGAACTGAAGGTCATCAAACTATTGGAAATGGAGGAAATGAGCACGGATGAATGACAGAGCAAGAGAAGCTAAGAGTTATGAAGACTTGAAGAGGGATAATATTGGTCTTGCAATGCTATGTGACGGAAATGGTTAGTGGTATTTGAGGAGGTGATGGTGGTAATCATAGGCAGTGATTTAGCAAGAACCTACCTACATCCATATCTTACTGACGTATACCTTTACCCATACTAATGATACTTGTGACCATCATAAATTGTATACATAATGGCCAGGTCTGGTCAAAGCTGTATTATGGGAAAGCTGACAGGGCAGGTACACAGGGTATATGACACCTACATTCACTTCATCAAAACATTTAAACTATTTTGACATTTTCCAAAAGGCATAAGTACTTATACATCCTCTCTCCTTGCCTATATTGAGTGTCCCATTTCATTTTATTCCACTCTGATGGGCTGAAATACAGTCAGACAGCAGTAACTGAAGGGTTAATAGCAGAGTAGGTTCATGTTTTCTGAATTTTTAATTTTATGCCTCGCAATTGAAGATTTTGCAATGTCTAGCCTTTAATGATTTAGGGGCTATTTAAATATTATGTAATTGATCTCCCCCCCTCCCTCTATGTAAGACAAAGTAAGATTTTCCAATCCCTCCCCCTTCCCACTCAGTCTTACGTAAGACGTTAGATATTTGTATCTACTCTTCGTTAAAAGCTCGCTTTCTGTTTTATCTTTCCATGGAAGCCATTGTATAGCTTGGAGCACAGAATACCATCTAATTATGTAGTGTTGGAGTACCATATTCATGAATATGGTACTCCAACATGGTAATGGTAATGGTACCACAACTATGGTAATGCATTAACATTAAGAGTGAAACAGTACCACAACTGATAAAGTTGTGAACAATCACAGAATATTTGGGAAAAAACACAGAATATCAAGACAGACAAAAATCTTATGTAAATGGGTTCCAGACCCCCCGCTATTCATAAGACAAAGTAAGATAATCCCAACTCCCCCCACCCTCATAAACGTCTTACGTAATACTTGAATGCTCCCTTAGGCCATTTCACCATCAAGAGATTCAGAAAAATTAAGACACTGCATTTGATGCTGAAAAGTTGAAATATTGAATATTAATTGCAACCAAGTTGTTCATCTCAATAATTTAATATAACATTATTCAAACTTCTTTAGCCAATTATAGTTAAAAACATAGAAAATATAAATACAAAGAAATAACCTTCAAAATGGTTACACAATATTCTGATTCCAGAAAACATAGAGATGCATAATTTATTCTTTGGTGAGGCTCAAAGTTTTTCAATTCAGCTACCTCCAGCATTGTAACTAAATTCTGACCACTAACAAAGTGGGTACCTACCATTATACTGTTCATGCGTATACTATGATAAAAAATATTCAATTGGTAAATTGAATTATCTTAAAATACATAGCCTTTGTCTTTTTTTACATCAGGCTTGTCAAGGCACCAAAAACACTTGTAATGGCTTTTGTAAAATTACTTTGCATTACTAATATACCTCAGTCTCTAATCATAAATAATGTTCAGAAAATTGATATACCTTCTTACCATTTAGGAATAAAAATTTTAGCTCAGTTCTTACATCATGAATTGTTACAGGAAAACATTTCTCAGATAAAACTTCTGGCGTTGATCACAAAATGACATCAAATTAGAAGAAGTAGGAATATAATAAATTCACTCATTTTTTATCTTGATGGCAAGTACATCAACCAAAGCACTTCCATCAGACTTCCTCTATTCTAACTTTTAGTAATAACATGGCTATTTGAAACAAGTACAATCAATAATCAACAACATCCCCTTAATACCCAGCAATTCAACAAATGAATGTTCATTTCCTTCAGGGCATGAAAAGCACTCCCAAGGTTGGAAAGGAGAATGATGCTTCGTGCAAACCATACATTTCCCAAGCTCAAACCTACTTTCCTTCACTAAATATTTTACGACAGAGTCATTGTATGGCTACATTAGGATTTAGTCAATCATCATTACCTTAGGAAAAGCAAGTTGAGGTATCCTAAACACAAAAATACACATATGATTCATAAAATCGTTTCAGCTAACATTAGTAGCTTCATTTTCAAGTATTCATGTATAGTCTTTGCTAGCATTTGAAATAATGGGGTTGATAAGTTTAGCAATGGTTGTTGAGGAAATAATCCATGCTTGCTAGATCAAATGCAAAATATTTTCTCAGTATGAGTATTTTCATAGTGATGGGAAAACAATCATTAATTAACCATGGAGGATCATTCCTTCATTTTACATTAAGGTGGATAAAAAAAGCAAATGAATATAGATAAATTTCTGTTGTGTCATATTATAAAACAATACTCATTTGCTAAAGTTGGGTCTCACTTTACTAAGGAATTGGTTCTTGATTCATTATGTCCAATTATTCAGCAACATAATTTGTTTGACACCAAAGTATCAATTCGTAGTATGGATTTTCATTTGGCAATTCCCGTTCAATTAATAATGATGTCAGTACATTCAAAACCAACAGCCGGCTCATTTTGTAAACATATCAGTTGTAGCCAGTTATTTACCAATAAAAGGGGAAATATCCTAAAATTCGCCCTCCTTGCCTACATTATTTAAGTAGTTCAAGAAGAGGTACCATTATATGTAACTACAGCAGTCAAACTGCAATAAATTCAATTCATCAAAAGTTGTTTCATATTCCTGTCTTTTACAGCTTTCACTCATTATTGACCACTGTCACTTATTCTCTTCTCAGAGTGGAAAAGATTCATGGATAAGTGCTATGAGCATGGAATCGAGACAGGACAAACATCACACTTTTTCTTGCCCCAGTTTCTGACCAATTTACCTCATCATATTCATTTATCAATCCATTTGATTTCTTAGTGAGAAATTGTACCCTCTTCCCATAATTCTAATACCATTGAAGACAATGATGGTAAAAATCACTCAATATTGCCCACAAAGGCAAAGTATAGGTAGATTTTAATTTGATAATCATCCCTTTCACTGTTTTCATGCAGTGATGAAAACATTGATCAAGCTAAAATAAATAAGCATATTTAAACCATGTCTCTTCCCCTCTCTCTCACTAAATATAATTTTTCAACTGACAGTTTTTGCCAGTTGAGTGACTCGATCAACACCTGTCCAATGGATTGATTCAAGCAATGTGCAGTAGAGAGGAGTCTGGGTATGAAGATGGAAGGAAGTGGTGTGGGTGATGGTGGTGATGGTGCATGAGATGGTGATGCGCTGGTGGGGACAGCCTAGTCTGGTGAATGCCCGATTCTCCTCCGCCCACATGGCCAGTCTGACAATAGTGAGATGACGGATCATCCTGCACTGATGACCACTCACCACTCGGGTGAGAGATCACAGTTTGGCCACTTGCCGCAGGTGGTGTTGAGTTGCTTGATGTGGATGAAGCAGGGGATGATGAAGATGAGGTTGATGACGATCTTTGAAAGCTGAATGGCCATGTCTGGAAAGAATGGCATGTGAAATGAGAATGATGAGATAAATATGAATGAAGATGCGCACAGAAAATATCTGAGTCTCTTTCATTTACTTGAGAGGTGAATTTAATTGAATGACAGAAGAAGAAAATAAATCTCTTATCTCCACTTGGAATATATTGTCACAACCCAGATTTCAACATTCTGTTCACCTCAAGATGACACAAAGTGTCGAAACCTGGGTTGTGATGATAAATTCTAACTAGTGGCATTTTTTGTAGATTAACAAAGATATTTTATACTTCCATGATGAATAACTTCCACAAACTCAAGCCTACATCTGTTTCCTTTGTGAATTGAATGAATTTTCCCCAACTACCTTAAACATGCTTCTTATTTTCTAAATGTAGTGCCTAATATATTATTAGTCCATTATTGTATAATGATATGATCATAAAATAAATGTCTTCATATATATGTTAACTTCATGACTACCGTCTAAATGTTGCATGCAATTCACCTCTGAATTGATCCATATTTTCTTGTTCATCTTGTAAATCTTGTACACCTGTTTTTGTATGTATCTATTACGAAACTATGCAAAAACTTGCTTGCAGTGAATACAGAATTTTTATTATAATTTGATAAACAATTATCTCCCCATAGTAGAGTTTCATGAGTAGGTCTCAGGAGAAAAATTATGCTTAAGCAATTTAGTGTGCAATATAGTGACTGGATTGCAACAGCCTAATCCTCACAATTTATGCAGTAAACATTTTTGAAAGCATGTATTTCCCACAGTTAACTGAAGATTAGGCCTTGACATTTCAACTAATATGAACTAATATCTGCCTCTCTCTTGAGTTCTCTGGAGATATTAACCTTCATTAGTACCTAGACACCCTTCCAAAACTGCAGCCTCAGCCTCCCTATGCTATTTTCCTTCCTCGTATTATAGCTATTGTACCTATTATTCCAGAATTATCTTTAGTGAACGTTTCACGAAAATATTAATTATCCAAATGATGTTTTAATATAACAACACAAAATTGTTTTTGCAGCTTTCCCTTCTCTTGTGATTGCCCTGAAATTCTGCTTTGCTCTCACCTTAAATGAATCAACCAATGTGTTTTTTACCTTTGTCTTTTCTGGACCCTATTTACCATAGTGTGAGTGGTCATTGAATAGAAATGATTTATTTTCTCTGGCCTGATCTTCTATGCATGCATATCCATATTATACAGACCTCTAACTTCATGAACAAATGAATAAAATAGTATACTTGTGGCAGAGTTGTTGGCCGCAGACTTCAGATAGCAAGATAGCATCACATAATTATTGCTGATTGAGGCAAAACATAATTACCAACATCTTGTATGCAAAACACTTAAAATGAAAAACGTCTTAAATTTCGACAATAACGATAGTCATATGAGAACCCCAACTACATTCCATAGATTAAGAGTCATCCTCTTATTTCATTCATTAATAATTCATCCTCCTTAGCAACCATTCCTGTCCGCTTAGGTCTTAAAATTTCTTTTGCACGCTAACTTTGTGTACACTAAATTACGACCTACATGCTTTCATACGAGGCGCAGTAAGTGTGTGAGGCAGGGGACTTCAGTACGTGGGAACACTTGAGATTTATAAAATTACTCAAAATATTTTGCGAAAACAGTAAGTCACCATTCTTTATGGCTACTGACAATGAGTGAAGTTCAATCGAATTAATTACTCCACAATACTTTTCTTTTTCCCTCCTTATGCCTAATTTATCCATGTCATTGTTTCAATAAATGAATGATGATATGACATTTAGGACGACTGGTTCACTGCGGCCTCCATCTGAGAATTGAGTGTTTTTGCCAGTTGTTTGCTAGTGGTGGTGCCTTTTCTCCATCTTTCCGGAATTTTAATTGCATTTTTTTATCATAATGTATTTAATTTTTATAATTTAATTTTAATGAAAATGTGGTGAAGAATGAATAGATAAAATAAAAATAATAGGTTTGCCTCTCATTCATTATTTTCTATATTATTCATTTCAATATTTTTAATTTTATTTCAATATTTTCAAGTATCTCAATACTCTGTGTCATTCAAACAGTCCCGCGCCTACTTCGCCCCCGCCCTCACAAGGTGCTTCCATAGGCGGCGCTTAGCGCCCTCTGTTGGCCACTTGGCCACACTTCAGAATTAAAGTTTCTCGACAAAACGTGCTCTTTTCAAATCTTGGCATTGGCGCAACGGCCTTGAAATAAATTGCATTACGTTTCCACTCGGCACTCCTCAACTGCAACTGGTCACGAAGCGTAGTAATCAATATTTCAAAACGATGAGGTAAATAATTGTTCCTCCTCGACCCGTCGACATAATTTACAGATTGGAATTACTCATGCCCATTAAACAGGTAAATTAGGCGGGCGAGCGGATATACTACCAAGGCGCCGTGGCTTAGTTGGTTAAAGCGCCTGTCTAGTAAACAGGAGATCGGGAGTTCGAATCTCCCCGGTGCCTATTTCTTCAACCCCCGAATATCGTACGTACATTCGAAATGATTCGCTAAGACGTCTGATTAATATTATATCCACAACACTTCAAGACATTTCATAGTATTATATCAAAGTTATTATATGATAAATTTTGCAGATTAGAGATTAATTTGTATGCCAGTCATCCTAAGCCACATGAAAATTAAATAATAACAAAAACAGTAAATCTTAATTCACATTCCTTTAAACGTAAGCACAGCAATACCGTAAGAATCAAATCTTCACCTCATTATTTTATCGAGAAATTTTTTTTCTGAAACAAAGGGGACACAAAATTTACCATAGTTGTTTTATAGTTACGAGATAAATTTGGTTCCGCGTGATGTATGCATGAAAATTCTTGCTTGTCTCAAATTTTAGTCTACTTAAAAACGAATTGATGGATTCGATTCTCAATTTTGTCTCATGGTCAGAGGGGTCAGAGGTAAGCTGGAAGAGTCTGCAATTTTAATCAAAGAAAAACTTTCACTTGCGAAATACGGACTTCTTTTTCAACCACAGTTCACCGCACAAAAACTCGTATAAGGAAGGTACAATTTTCATTGTTCTACTTAAGGGGTGGTAACAGGAATGTGCTAGGTGTGTGCTGAAATAAGCCCGGAGGCATTTTGACAATTCAATTCATAGAAAAGTAAAGTAAAAAAGTTGATTTCTCTCGCCTCAGACACCAAAAACCTACATTGAAAAATTAAAAAAAAAACGAACTTCACTCACATAGCCTCATTTTTCTACAAATGAAACATGATTTTATGGTAAATAATTACATATATTACTTGTATATTGCTTAATATTAGCGATTGAGTGGCCGCATCTCATTGCGCAAGACCATGAATATATATTATGGATTCGGATGTGTGGCATTGTTGCCTAGGCTACGTGTTGCCTTAATTTCCACTTTTAGTTCACCCAGTACTTAGCGCCACTTCGATTAGTATTTTTAGTTGTTATTGTAAATAGACGTAGTTGGTTGTTGCTAACGTGAGACTGTGGTGAATATTCAATAACGATCGAGGAGATATGAATTAATTGATGATTAGAATATATCTTGCTATTTTTTAAATCTATAATTTACTTTTTAAATGCTAGAGAGGAATTATCTATTAAAGGAAATCAGTAAGAGATTATTGAAACGTTCATCGTGTGCCAGCAACGTTGTTCGCCAGAATTCGATTTTAATTTGGAATGCATTAAGCCTGTTTTGCCTAAGTAAAGAATTCAGAATGCCATGTTTGAGCAGAACGTGCTTCGTACCAGGCTGTAAAACAGGGTATGCGTCTACGAGGACCCAAAATAGGAGACTTGGATTGAAAAATAGAAGAGTAAAAAAGAATTTGTTCAATATAAAGAATTTGTTCAAGGCGGCGGTAAGTGCATTCCTTTTCACCTACACTGCAATGATGGCCACGGGAATACTCAAGAAGTCAAGGAGGAAATGACTTACAACGAAGGCTAAATCGATACATTGGCGCAATCCCTTTTCCATAGATGATATTATCGTTTCTTGGTTTTTCAATCTTGTATCCGTCTTCCGATTCATTCCACCTTTTTAACCTCGCATTATTATTAAAATTCCGGATAGCGATATTCACGAAGTACAAATAAGTTAACTATGCATTTGTTTTATTAAAGTGTGTCGAGGAATTAAATATATCTGTATACCGAACGATATTAAACAAGTGTATAATGACGTCCATCGTGTATTACTACATTTTTTATCCACTACATTATGATTACTTGTAAGTAAAAAGGAATGTATATCCATGGCAAAACCGGTAAGACGTGTTTATTTACAATCTGTCGACTGTATTTACATTTGAACTTCAGTCTTTCATTACTAGGCGGAACCACTTTCCAAAAAGTTGTTTGTTTACTGGAATTCTAGACAACGCTTTTTGGCAACGAGATCCCAATCCATAATATATATTCCTGGTTTTAAGGGCGGAATGAAGAAGGGTAGGGCATACGCAGTGACAATGGAGGATTTTCAATTCGAGAGGATTTGTATACATTTCCAGTTAAACCTTCCTTAACCGATAGATTATCTTAATAATTATAATTATCATTTCCACTACATTACGGGATAAAATTCGGTTTTAAACTTGGCTCGTAATGGTTGTGGGTTTATAAGATTCTATCTCCATGGGGGAGAGAAAATATTGCTGAAACATGATACATTATTTAGTAACACCTTATGTCACTTCAATTGACGTTTAGGATATTGGGAGTTCACATCATAACACGGGTATCCCAGCCAAATAATGCCTGAGAAAAGTTCTTTTTAGTCAGGTTTCATTTCAGATGCTTTTATTTCGTTATTTGTTAGTGTTACCCGTTTAGACCAATACCTTTGTAATCAAAATCAAAAATATTAAATCATAAAGCTAAATTTGTGATGATATATGGTTCAAGTGAAAACTGAAAAACTCGGAGAGGCGATAGTAATTAGGAGGTATTCCACGGGTCATTTCAGTTCATGTCTAGGGTTATTTTAAATAAGAATTTGCATCGAAGCGTTTTACGGTGTTTCACCTTCCATGATAAACGCAGATGCCATTTCTAAGATTTCAGATGACGTAGTGGCAGTTAATTTTGTAATTCGCTGGAATTGAACGATCAGATCAATCTATTTCTATTTTACTGTTCCTGGGCGGTCAAAAATTAAAGGCTCTTCAAAGCCATTCCCGCTATTTCTTCGACCGCGACCACCTGGATATCCAACACCTTGTCAAATTCCAAAGCTTTATTTCTTAAGCCATGATCTCACTCGACAGTTTTATGGCCCATCATCCCTCTGCATGAGGTTATATTTTTAACAATGAGCCGTTAAGATCCTGAATTCCCATTTTTTGTCTTGTGCCCAGCGTCCTTGATATTCATCACCACGGAGACGTAGCCTCCGTTAAACGAACGGCTTAATCACTGGCGCCACACGCGCGTCAGCGTTTTTCGGCGATTTTTTTAATGATAGGAGCCAGAGAGGAACACGTTCAGCATTCTAAATTATTTGATTAGAATTTTCATCCTATGACTGAATCATTTTGCTCGCCGCAGGTGTAATGTATGCAAAGACGTCACCGAATCATGTCATACGATCCATGTCCCATTCCAAAACTAGTAGTTGGGTGTAAATGGCCCAGGTCAAGGTTTCGTTTAAACTCAATGCGCAGTTTGAATATGTCAGAGTAATTAATTCGTCAAATTTTAGTCAGCAGCTCATTAAATCACTGATCACAATGAGTAATCCTTTAATGTACCTGCCACCACTATACCACATCGCCACATGTGTACTTAAACATGTTACTGCTAGCAAGGAATAATAATAAAGATCCTAGATCCACTTACAAACCTTGATAATTTGATTATCTGATTAGCTAATCTATATAATTCTCTTCATCGTTGGATATTATAGTTTTATATTTATCTCTTGAGTCTAGACCAGTGTTTTCCAAACTTTTTCGAGCCACCGCCCCCTTTTTTCCACAAACCTTTACGCAGCGCCCCCAACCATAAGCTCAAAAATAATGGACAACATGATCATAGCAAGATGTATATGAAAATAAAGCTAAAACAATTGTGATTAAACGTTTGATTATTTCAAATCCAATGGAGAGATTGTTTACTCATCCCCGGACACTTCTATCCGGTAAGGGCCCAGCCTCCAGGGATGATCCCCCTTAGATGAAAGCACCTCCCTCCAGGGGGCGTTAGCGCCCACTTTGGGAAACACTGGTTTTGGAAACACCTTAAACTCAAGACACGTTCATGGAAATAGCGACCGAAAGCTTCGAAGAAAATATTCTGGCTCGGGATTATGAATCTGTCCTGGGAAATCACGTGCCTCCGTGGGAGGCAGATCATAATGAACAAGTGCGTGGTCCCAAATTATAGCTCTTACTGCCATCAAACCAAAGTTTAATTAGCTCGAGTAACGGCCTGCCTCACGTATGTATAGTAACAGAAG
Organism: Ceriagrion tenellum; assembly: GCA_963169105.1. Taxonomy (NCBI): domain Eukaryota; kingdom Metazoa; phylum Arthropoda; class Insecta; order Odonata; family Coenagrionidae; genus Ceriagrion; species Ceriagrion tenellum. The sequence continues at coordinate 109,318,733 of OY720639.1, forward strand.
GATTAGGTAAGTGCTTCCAAGAAAAGAGCTACATACCACCGATCAAACCTTGCGTTGATGCGAGACACGCAGAAAAATAATTCACAACACAATCTGAAAAGGGGCTCAAAGTATATATTATAGTTTCCACGGACTAAGAGAATAAATTACTGTACATACACTTTATTAAATAACAAGAAAAAATAAGTTCGGTTGTCAGCCATTATAGCAAATACTGGCAAATTCAACAGTTTTAAATTTTAAAATGTATTCCTTACCCCGCGGCCCATATAAAAGGACTAAGCGCTATATTGGCCAAATTGACATTCCGTAGCAAAGACGAAGCGATAAATGGTAAACTTGGCTCGAAGGAAATCGAAAAAGAAGATATCGACAGCATTTATTTGTTTTGTGCATTTAAATTAAAAGTCACTATTTTTCCCCAACTGACCTTCATTGACAAAAGATCTATTGTATCTCAGCAGATGTCCTAAAAATCATATATTTATTTTTTCCATGGTGTTGAGTAGGGTTCTCTTCTCATTTATTTCCGTGAAAACCTCTTCATTACTTGTCTTTTCCGTCCAGCTTATCTTAAGCATCCTCCTTCAAATCCACATCTCTGCTGCTTCTAATTGCTCTACAGGACTCTTCAGAGGACATACCTTCCGGACACCAGCGACAAGTGAGCGGGCTAGTGATACCGAGGCGAGACGAAAGGAAAACAAAAGACACTCGACCGCCGCCGCGGGTACGCACCGTCATAAAAAAATCAATTGGAGGAATGAGTGCGAAACAAAAAAAGAACGATATTCGAGGGCCCTACAGAGACCGAATGAGAAAGGAGGCGGGAAGATGTAGCGGAGGCGGAGGAGGACATGACGGAAGGAGGAGAAATGGTTTGAGAAGGCGGTTTCGGAACAGTGTAAACAAACGCACTAGGAAGCGGGGAGGTGCCTCTCTCTCTCTTTCACAGTAACAGCGAATGGGGATTGGGTTTATTTGTCTTCCTCACCCCTTTGACTCTCGGTTGGATGCGAGGGCTTGGGGACGGGGCAAACATCTACATCTACATAATACCCTGCGAGCCGCCGCATGGGCGTGTGGCTGGGGGTGTTAGGTCACCAGCCGTGTAAAGATGTAAGTTTTCGGGAGATGAAATTGTGACATGTATTATAGGAGTGCATTTAGTGGAGCTCAATTTTTATTGTGGTCGCTTACTGTTCGTGGAAAGAACGAATTTTTGTACCTATCTGTTCGGCAGTGTATTTATCTTATTTTATCGCATCTGTCAGTCCTAGAGATGTAGTGAGGAGTCATAATAATATTCTCTGTGTCGCTCTGAAAAATATTAGTCCTGAATTTCTCAAGCAACCTAAGCCTAGCGTGCAGCCTCCGTGTCGCTAGGGGCTCCCACATTAATACCTGTAAACGTTGTGAGACACTATATGTACGCTCGTAGCAGTTTTTAACGAAGCGCTCTGCTTTCCTTTGTATTTTATTAATTTTTTTGGTTAAAGCTTTATGAGCAGGGTCCCAAATGCTCGCGACGTATTCGAGGTGTGGCCTAACCATAGCGAAGTAGCATCTCTCGTTGACTTTTTCATCCGAGGACCTTCCTATTATACGTTTAACAAAACCTAGTTTATTTAATGATGTTCCACATAGAGGGGATACTATCGAAATCCTTTCCAATAAAGGGATAGGAACATAACCTTGCACCGGGAACATTACCTGGATTACGGCGCCATACGCACGAATGCAAACACTTGCTCTTCGTACTAAGGAAGCGCCCAGGGGTCTACGGTTTAACATTCCAACACACGAACGGAGTGCTGTACTTGAAGTTCCTCTCACTAGGATCAGATTAGGGATAGCGCTTCCTCTGTACCTAGCCAACCACCGCCGGGATCCACACTTGTGCCCTAATGATGAGGGGCCAGTACACTAGTCAGAGCATACACTCGATCCTCTGCTTCCAAAAGCTGGTTTCACTTACTTATTCACGATAATCCAGCTATTTGACCATCTCTCTCCATGTCACTAAATAAAAGCTCGCCCGTCTAATTCCGTAGTGGTCCAAATATACATGCCTAAAAGTAATCACAGTGACGAAGATATGGATGGCGTGTCCGAGCAACAAAAAGAGTGGATCAGTGAAGTATCAGTAAAGTTCCATTAAAAAAACTGACACTGAAGTGTAATTAGAATACAGGTGGAGGAAGGGATGGATGGATATGAAATGAGAAGGTATGAGCTAAGGATAAGAATATCGAGGAGATAAGACAGTTATTGTCTGTGGAAGAAATAATTTGTTATTACAAATACCTGGTTGAAACGTTGTCTCAGGGGTACGCATACATGGAAAATGCCTGGGTCAACAGTGAGATATCAAATTATCAAATTGATTATATCATGGTCAGGCCAAGGCCTTAGAAGCAGTATCAAAACTCGTGCAGCTTTTCGAGGACGGATGCGGACTCACATTTAGATCATAATTTAGTTATCATGAAATTTTTCGAAAGATTTGGTTCAAGTAGGAAAACAAAGAGGTGAACGCGGGGGTATTGTTAGGGACAAAGAGAAGGGAATTCTAGGAGCTAATTAACAGGGGTATAAGCAAAGAAAAAGGAATTAAACGAAAGTAATCAAGGAAAGATGGGAGAGTAGAGAAACAGGACTAGCAGGAGCGTCAGGGAAACAATGGGATCTAAAAAAACGGGAGGAATTATCAAACACTGGGTCATAGTACCAATGATTAGAAAAACAGAGGACATAAGAAAGAGGAAAAACGTCAACATCGACTTATGCAAGAGGAAGTACAAGAAATCAAAGAATGAGCTCCGGCAAGTAACAAACCGAGCGAATGAAAACTAGCGTAAAAGTAACGCGAGGAAACAGAAAGGCTAGAGGAAGAGGGGAGAAGGGCAGGCTATGCACTGAAGTAAAAATGCAAACGAACGGTATGAGAGGGAAAATAGTACCAAGGGTTAAGGTACCTAAAAATAGGGAGGATACTCATCGAACAGGAAGATATCCAGGCACGTGGAAGAGCTATACTACAGCAATAATAGACCTGTGAACTTGATCAAGACAGTGAGAGAAGAGTCGAGAAATACAAACTCGGGCCGAATATATTCGGCAGTGAAATGGAGGGGAATTACCAGAGTTGAAGACCAGGAAATCTGTGGAATTAGGGAACATCCCATAGGAGTAAAGAATTTGGGTATCAGGAAACACGGTCATTTTTTTAAACTTATTCACAGGATTTATGAGAATGGAGTATTACTGGAATAGTAAGTGAAAACACTTTAGGTACCTATCTAGAAGAAGAAAGAATTTGAATGCGAAGAGTATCGGACAATTGGTTTGCATTTCCTCGCGGCAATAGTTTTACAGACTAGAATAATAAATAAAAGGTTACCTCAGAGAAAATTACTAAAGATGCGATGACCAATTTGGTTTCAGGAAGGGAATTCAACTTGGAATGCGATTGAGGTATTGAGAACACTAAAAGAAAGTAACGTAGGGTGTAATTAGGACGTTTTTGCTAATAACTCTGATTTCGGAAAGACGCTTGACAGAGTTAATTGGGGAACACCAATGAAAATACTCATGGTAGTATGAATAGATTGGAGAGGTAGGAGACTAATCTGAAACATACGTACGGCAATCTTGGCACAAGTGTGGGCAACTGACGGAGAATCGGGGTGAGCATTTATGAGCCACGGGACAAGACAAGGCATTTGCTCTTTCGCATTCATGCAGAGGAAATGGTGAAAATGTGAGAATAAAGGTTGGAGGACAGCGTATACTGTCGGTTAGATTCGTGTATTGCCAGGTGTTGTGTGACGGGCTCCTCGACGCATGTCTCCCCAGACTAGCTCCGGGCGGGGTCGACAACGTGAGGCTTACAACTAATCGACAGAATCGAGCTGGAGAATAAATATGGGCGCCAATACAGGTAAAGGGGGGTATAGGGAAGATTCGCCTGTACTCTGATAGAAGAGGAAGGTAGGAGAGAAAGGTAAATCCTAGTCGTAATTCCCTCAGTGGCTTACACTCATAAAAAGTGCCGCGAGTCACGTCTCATCACCGGGAACTACGATAAGGAAGGGGCAGGTATGAGGAAGGATAGTAGGGGAGTAAAATAAAAGGAAATGGCATAAAGCAAACTAACTCGGTACCGTGACCTTCACAGATCCCTAATGGCTGGCTCCCTGCTCGCAACCGAAACTTCGAAAACAAAAAAAAAAATGCCCCGCTTCTAGAGGGACCACCGAATTTATACTTTCGTCGAAACAACCGCTACTCCGCGGCCCGCACGTGAAGCTAACGACCGAACAAAAAAGGGACGGTAAAAACTTGGCGCCAGCATAAATACGTTATGGTTGGTAACTGGATCTTTCAAGGGATTAGTTGGTCATGCTTTGGTTGATGTTTTAGAAAATCAGTGCGGGAAAAATGAGTGATGAAGTAATCAGATTTTCATATGCTAAGAAAGCTAGACTTGTCGTTATAGTAGGAGTGCACAAGGTTCAGCAAGCAGTGCAATTTCTCTGCCTCAGTTGTGCGTTGAAGGGATATAGGCATAGGAGCGAAGACATAAGAAGCGCTAGCGAAAGAAGCGCTCAGCACCAGAAGAGAGCTGATGACTGGAACTCCGCGTAATGGTGTAAAGGAAAGGCTGGCGAGTAGTTCATTATGGATTTTAGCTTTTATGGCGGAGAAACAAGGACTTTGAGTACTAGAAGAGGCTGCCGACGTTTGAGACATGGATGCGGAAGAGAATGGAGAAAGTGAGGTCAACGGAAAGGAAGGTGAAGGAAAGATGAAGTGTGCATGGTGGGCTAGGAAGGACATAAGCTCGAGCAAATTAAGAAAACGTGGAGTAGGTGATTGGGACAGGAGATGTGGGATAAAGGAATGCTGAAGTCCGAGATGCCCCATTCACAGAAATATCGCACGCACGGTGGTCCGTACCACGGTGGACTAAATTCGTAATGTGAATACCCGTTCGTACCAGGTCACACAATAATAATAGCGTTTGTGTTGCAAAATGAAACAGGAAAATCTGAATAACGATAATAACAAATGACAATCATTAAAGTGAGGCAGATTATACTATTTCAATGCATAAGCAAAGAAATATGTCATTTGCTCGAAAAAAAAAATATTTCGAGAGCCTCCAAACGCTACAGGAATGTGGATTTCTTATTTCGTTCGCATATTATTTACTTATTTGACTCTATCCCTTAATGAAGGGGGTGAGGACTGTGTTCCGTTCACACTACATTTGTACGCACTTTGGTTCACAGGATAGCAGTCTGAAGGAGACCAGACAGATGGGAGTATGTTGGGCAAGAGTAAGAAAAAACTACTACTTTTTGGAGTAGATGAAGAGGGTTAGGACGTTTGCTTGGATGAGGAAAGACATCATGTAAGGAAACAGGAGCCTTCACCGATGCAATCCTAGAAGAATTTTACTCTCATCCGTCTGAAGTTCTTTAAGGTAGTTTGAGCGAAATATCATTTTACCTAGAAATCAATGAATTTGGTCTCATTTTAAAGAAAAACATCTCACCCTTCTAATGACACCAAAAATTTAACCCATTATCACATTATTTTCGGAGATGTTTGCCAAAAAATACCAACCCTTTTACACGGAAAATGGTACGTGTATATGCACTCCAGAGAGACATTATTTACAAAATGAGGAATTTCTAACAATTGCATGCCATAAAAAACTAACAGCGTGTAGTTTGTATGTTTAGTCAACTATTTGTGAAAATCAATGACATTGTCACCGCTAAAGGTTCCTGGGTATCACGAAAAAACCTTCCGTTTTGAAGGCGTTTCAAACGCACCGCGCGAAAAAAATGAGTCGTGTTAAAGACTTATTTGGATATTTTCATTTAATTACTTACCATTTCTATCATATAAAACTATGTTATTGCACCCATTAATGCTATATATAATTCATGTGTCCTACAGCTGGTGAAATTAAAACGTATAATTCGATTATGGTCTCTTTTATGACTAGGGAACTATCTCACTCGGACTACCTTAACTGGTAGATTAACCAAATCATCATCAACTCAGTTTAGCTCAAAAAATTCTACTTCCATGGGTCTGATCCCACTGACAATCCTAATTAGCGCGTGACATTTCCAAAGACACGTAGTATACATCGTCATTGTAGGAACATGACCATCTATCTGACAATAGAGAACCTACTTATAAGACACTAAAAACTGCGCCCTTTTCTTTGATAGAAAAAAGCCGAATAGTGTTGCTATCTCTTGAAATTATTGTTAGAACTATATTCTAAAAAACTTCACGAGCTCTCGATGCTCTCATTGCAACTAAAACCTTATTTGGCAGATATTTTCGGGATCTCTTCCACGTTGTTCCATTTTCGCGTGTTACCATTTTTAATTTAGTCCTGCAGAAGGCTTTTGAAATGCCTCCGAAACTGTTATCCACGAAAAATGGAACAGTTTGGATGAAATCCTGAAAAACAAGTAGCTCTAAGGAGCAACGTTATTTTTCTCTCGTGAGACCTCACTTGGGAGTACGACACTAGCAAATGGGACCCTTACGAAGTAGGACCAGTTCAGATATAGATCGAATACAGCGGAAAGCCACTAAATTTGTCAATAAATATTACGATAAACTTAGAAGTGTTCCTGAATTTTTGAAGGAATAAGGGTGGGAACTTCGATCTGATCGAAGAGAAAAATATAGATAAAATCTTTTCCGATAGTTTGATGAAGACTTTTTTTGCCGGACGTTCAACGTATTTTGATACTACCAAACAATTGTGGTAGTAACGATCACAGGCATAAGATTAAGGTAATACACAGAAGAACCGAAAGATTTAGTATATCATTTTTTTCCGCGAACTATAAGGGACCATTGTGGTTGCGATAGATCAGTTCTATGGTACTTTGGCCCTCACTAGATAAAGTAGGTTTTTCACTCGTGCTAAATATCTTTATATCATTATTACCAGCTAACCCCGGATGAAATTTACGGTATGATTTAGCGTTTGCATGATTTCGAACCTAGTAGCACCTGCTATTAAACAGTCACATTAATATTACTAACCAGTAGTTGTATCTTAAATAGTGTACCTCAATGCAGCTTGTTCGTCTACAGAGCAATCCCTATTTTCTTGGGATTTCATTTTTTCCCGAAGAACATTACTGATGAAGTCTTCTCGGGTTATCAGCCGGGTCAGGATGGTATCTTCTCGGGGTATCAGCCGGGTCAGGATGTTCTAGTTTCTAGTCTGACCGCGCATTGTTATCCTGACAGCTTTTGGCCTGCGCCAGGCACCCGGGCGAACGTGCGCGGTTCTGACTTCAGCTGGGATGAGTGCTGCATGTCTGGTGTGGAATCACCCCGTGCCACACAACCTAGTGGTGGTTTGCACGGCATTTCGTAAATTTAGATGTATATGAAAACCATACTTAAAGAATACAATTTTGTAGTTTTCCACAGGATTTGATGTTCGATGGTACGACGCTACCTGGTGATACCGCAAGTCGGTGAAACGCTTCGTACCATCCGAAATGAAATTCTGTGGAAAAGAACACAATTGTATTCTTTAATTATGGATACCGTTAACTTACACTAAAAAATTTCAATATTGTTCCGTCGACAACGATATGCTGGGTACGTGCTTTCCCTGAAGAGTGTTCCGCGGCGCGACCTGTACTTTATTCTTAAGCTACGTTTTCATGGACGCGTCAGACGCGCACGCGCGCGGCGAGACGCGTCATTTATTCGCGCGAACCGTTCACATGCAAGCAAACCTACGCGTAGGCGAACCTACGCGTGGGAGGTACCTACGCCCCATCTACAGCAGAGAAGAAATTGTAAAAAAAGGAATGTATTAGATATTACGTAAAAGATATTACCTCCAATGCATCAACACATGCATGATTTGAGAATCATCGGAAAAAAAAGTTGTTCTTACTTTCCACTCCAATGAATACTCCTATCTCCCTCCACGTCTTCTCCCGTACGTTTCTATTCCTGTATCAGTAGTCCTTATAATTGTATCGGTACGGGTAATTCTCTCGAATTTCGGAGATGATCATTTCATCCATAGAACCTACACTTCGCCGGACAGCCATGTTTGTTCGCCATATTATGCATCATCAGCCATGCTTTCAACGCGTTGAAAGTTGAAAACATTTCAACTCGGGCGACGCGACTCTACGCGAACATACGCGAACTCACGCAAAGAAATCCGGGCTTCTGATTGGCTGAAGGTCTCGCCTTCGCGTCTCTTCGTCTGAAACGCGTTCATGAAAACGTACCTTTACCCTTTCAAGCTTCCAATTCCTCGCGTTCCTATTCCCATCCCTCTCCCATTCCCGCCCCCTTTTCTTCGAGCAAAAGAATCCGCGGCAGCGTGTGCCATAAGTGTAAGAGGATGGGTGTTAGGGGGGGGGGGTGGAGATGGAGGAGGAAGGGAGGGGGTAAAGAAGGAAAGGGGAAGGGGTGAACAGGTGGACGCAGGCCTCCTTAAACCCTTTACTTCCCCCACCCCCTTCTCCTTTCTGTTCGTTTGACTCGCGTTCGGGGTGAGGATGAAGGGGAATGAGTCTTCGAGGGTGTAAAAATGATGGGGGGAGTGGTGAGGCGCCACAATGCATGGCGGGAAGGAAGCGGTGACGCAAAGGGATACACGTACGTCGCGTATATTTCCAGTAATGGATCCAGTAGAAAACTAGAAACATGACCTATGCACGGTAGAAGGCTGAACATGCTGTCAATACAAAGGGTATTTTCCCATCACCTAGTAAAGCAATGGATTGCGAAAGTATGGGCAACTCAGCCAAAACAGACCTAACGAGTGCATAGAGAAGAGAGCGAGCAAATGTACCTCAATCGGAAAATGGTATTTCCAAGCATTTAAGCATGTGAAGTAATTTGGGATATTTTATTGTAATACTACAATGCTTCAATGTAACATATATTCTCCAATTACCTCAGCTGTCAGCATCGGTCGTGGACAAACGTCCGTACTTTTCTAATCAGGAGCTCTCCCATCAAGCGCAGATTAGTGCACATCTAAGCACATAGAAACACAAGAGCGCACATTCTATTCGCGCATTGAAAATACCTTAGCCGGATTGACCACTTAATAGCGGGACTATATTCAGTTTCTGTATATGAATGGTCCAAATGACCCCTTAAAAGATCACCCTCCGAGTTTTTTTCTTCAAGTTATTATCGCAATTACCTCAGGCATTGATATATTCCTGAATCTATGGCCACATATTTACTCTCCATGACATGTTTTGCCTGCTAGCACACACGCTAAACACAGGAAAACCACAGTGAAGGTGTGTTTCAATTTGCTTGGCGTAGATGGCGTCACAAATGACGTTGGGACACGCTCTGCTTTGAACAAATTGAACAGTTTAGCGAAAAAGCGTGATCGTAAAGCATCCAAAAACCAAAGATATCCTAGTCCGAGACTAGGTATCCCAGTGAATTCACAATCACAAGAAAATAGATAGCATACTGAAGATTATTCATTCATACGTTCAGTTTTTGGTGAAGACAATGTTCAAGTCGGTTTTATATTTATATTGTGCTTTGATTGATAAAAAGTCACTCTTTTTGTCACCAAAAAGAGGGCAAGGCCAATTTGAAGCGCACACAGGAGCTGCACTAAAGACATGCAATAGGTTTCGAACTAATTAAGACAAGTAAATAATACATAAATATGAAAGCACAGAAAATAATTTAACAGAGACACAGATACCTGATTGCCTTAATCGTTTAAAACTTCGCCAATGCCTAAATTCTTCGGTTTTTTGTACAATTAAAAGCGTAAGAAACATATTAGAGGAATGAGCAACTGAAAGTATTGTTTCACTGATAGCCAGGTCAATAGCGGTTTTTATTTAATGTCCACTGCACTCCACATTTTACTTTTTTTTCATTCGCCTTGAACGGGATTCGAACCCGGATTTTTTTTCTCTGTGGAAATTCGCACATGTGTGCATTGCGGGTGACTCCGTAAAAGTGGAACTCCGTGGCTAGTCCCGGATAGCTTGAAATTTGTCTCCATTTTACTGTCCAATATCCGATAGCAATTGCAGCGCAAGGGACGATCCTTGCCTTATTTGGGCAAGAATAATGATTTAATAACGATAATACTTTCAGTGACGACCGAAGACTACCTCGTGGAATCACCAAACAAATTATGACACGGATGTGCAACATTAGAATCAAGGAATGTGATTCATAGTGAATGATGTTGTCCGAATAAATATCGCTTTTGGAAAGCATTTTAAATCCCTTAAAAATAGGAAGGAAAAAACTGAAGGTAATTTTCTTTGCCAATTACTTTTCTGCATCAATCGGGGAAATAAATACTTATCTGTGGAAATTTAAGACCTAGTACAAGGGATATAGATATGGAAGGCTCAAGAGTAACAAATCAATGCACAAGACGGCGATGGAGGGCAGTGAGATTCGATCACGGATGTAAAGAGGGAGTAAGCGCTATCTTTACAATCCATTGTTTATGCAGCCAGTAAGGGCCGATTTTTATGACGTCAGCAACGGTCAAGATTCGCAATTTCGTACAGTAGAATCCATTTTTTTCCGGGAAATATCCCGATAAAATCACTCAAGGACGAAAGTAATTGTGATAGTGAAACTAATATAAAATGCTGCCATAATGTACAGTTTTTATTTGCAAATAGATCACCGGAATGACTCCGTCTTACGATCCACTATCGTATTGATTCGGTGGCAGTTTCATGTATTTTGAAGGTCTGCGAACAAAGACAAAAGGGCGTTTTTTGCTTCATTCGGACACCCGTACTAAGTTGCACAAAAAAACGAAAGCGCCTACCATTTAGGAATTAAAAAAGGGACATTTTTCGATCTATATCGACCGACTTTCCGCGTCTGACGTCTCTCGTCTTGTTAAAGCGGCGAGAGAAAAAGAAACAACGCAGCAGAGCGATGTTGAAGGACGGAGGGGTGCGAGATGGCTGCGACATGGAATGACGAAACGAACAGATGACGGCAGGGAAGGAAAGTTGCTATTTTTTTCGCAGCCCAAGTGTTGTATTTTTTGTCGCTGTACGTATGGCGTTTCCTTCCTATTGTGAAGAATCTGAATTTGCCAGTTAGGGACCTAAATTTATCTCCGAAGGGAAGGCGCCATCTCGTAAGGTGTAGCCTTTTGAAATGCCCAAGCCGTAACGCTACCTCAATTTTATTTAGCAGTCTTACGAAAATGAAGGGAAATGCGATTGCTGTGATGTCCTCACGGCGAGGTTCCATCCAATGAGACAATATGGGGAACAATATGGTAATGTCAAATATTTCAAAATCTCAGTTATTCAAACTGTGCAGTACGTTATGTGTGCGACGTAGCATATAATGAGCATATCACACCGTATTACCATGAATTAAAAATGCTTAAAATTGAACATAGAAGAAAATTACAAATGGGTGTATTTATGCACAAGTTACTAAAAACTGAAACTCCTTCCTACATTTTCCAGCCCTCTTTAGATAATTTGGTTAAAAAAATAAGAAATACCATAAACAAAAACAAATAAATTGTACCCTGTCACAGAACCACTCAGTGCCATAAATCTTTGTATGTAAAATCATGTATTGTATGAAATTCGATTCCGCAAGAGTTGAAAAATATCAAGTCAACAGAAAGATTTAAAAAATGTTGCCGTCTTTTTATTTCAATGAAACTTAATATTTTGGTCAACATCTTGAATTAAATTCATGGATATACTGTCTCTTTGATTGCTACAATTTATTGAGCATGAAATTGTAAATATTTGTTATGAACAAGTACCGTGATTTGATAATATTTTTGCAAATATGTGATATGTTTTGAATGTGATTGTTATTATTTTTGTCTGAGGTTTAATTACTTATTCCTGCGCCAAAGAAAATGATTTCTAGAGCCAATAAATGTTATTATTATTACCTACTATTGATCATACGTCGAATTTAAAGAGCCACTTTTCTTTTATCAACAATGTATATGGATTTAAAAAGCATTAGAGCTATATTAGCGAGTAATTTCGGGCGATTGTTAAGATAAACTTTGATAAGCCTGTACATCTCGGAGGTAGGTTTAAAAATGTCCGAGTTCGTCAGTGATCCGTTAAGCAGTCGGTTTTTACCACATGTTGCCGCCGTCAGCGAAAGGAAGCGGTAAATTCATCTATTTGTGGCGCCATCTTGGTGTTCGTCTCCATGAATGAATAAAACTTTTCCTCTTGCTCATATTCTAACGGAAAAACGACATCACAGAATACGTTTACTGCTACAAAAAATATAATAATAAACAAGGAAAACAGGAAACTTGACCCGGATTACAGAATCCGACCTGCCAGAGTGGATTTCGATATTTCATTTTATGAGAATTACCATAAATCGCTAATGTGGTTGTTTTGAAATAATTGTTAGGCATCGAGAAATTTGAGTAACTTTGTTGGACAATGAAGTTTAGTTAATTCCTGATGATCAGGAATTTGGACTTAACTAAAGTTCATTATTTCGTGGCGTGAATAGCTTTGCTGACATATTGGCAGCCTATGATGGCACCAATAGATGAAGACAAACTAAATTGTTGTGTTGAGGAAAAATTGATTAGCAGGGTAAAACAAAATAGCGACGGAAAGCGAAATGGATAGATTATGTTAATACTGCTACTGCGAAATAAGGTTAGTTGGCAATGCAGCATAACGCTGAGTTTAGTTTATGTTAATAATAAATTGTACATTAATTTTCTGAAATTTACACATGGTCAACTAGATAAGGAAAAAAGGATTAAATAACTAAAGAAAAAGAAATCTCTTCATGGAAAAACATAGCAGATTTAAAAATGACAACAATTTCAAGAAAACTATGAAGTGCATATTTTAAACTAGTTTTAATAAGTAGTCGAGGACATCGAATGTTTTAAGAGTGCAAAGACGAACATGTTTTCTTGTGGCGTGACTCATCCCGAAGAATTACTTGAAGCTCAGTTCTCAACCAAAATAGCAGTGGACGAGGACATTCTAGCTGTGGTGTTTGTGGGAAAAAGGCCTCAAGTAAATAATAACAAAAGACCGTCGAAACGCATGGGTTTGAAGTTATACATAAACACTGACGGCTCCATTGTAACACTCGTGAGGCGTTCCTAGAAAATATGGAGCACAGAAGCATAGATTTCCCACGGTGAGGAAGGACTTCAAAAACCGGAAAAGGTTTCGAAATGCACCATAAAATCCGCTAGATAAATATCTATGGGACGCTGTCTATTCCAAGCGTATTGTAAGGCCAAAGATTGGTACACGAAGCAGATTTTATCCTTGGGTTTGATTTGATATTGCTGTCTTACACAGTTTAATAATATTAATAATAATTTTACTCCGTCTTAACTAAATACAAGAGTACGATTAATACAAATACATCCATTTTAAGGGGAAATATAGGTACCCCAGAAGATAACCTCAGTTGGGGTTACCATTACCTAATGTTAGAAAGCAGCGACTGGTGCTAATACATGTAGATTTTTCACCTAGTGCTTAAGGAGCAATTTTCATTATAGTGTGTTCTTAACGGTTAAAAATGTAACAGCAGTGACAAACATTTTCCTCAAACATTGCCTAAACCCCGAAAATATAACCAGTCATAGGGTCACGCAATTGAATTCTACATTGCCAGGACAAAATGAACCTAACCAATATTGACCATTTAGTTTTATGTTGTATCAAGCAATTGTTGATTCACTGATCGTTTGTGGCGGCTGTGACCAATTGGCACTATTTGCTCCGTGAAGGATAGGTTTTCCACAGCAGGGAGACTTATAATTTATCTATGCTGCTATTTCAATCATATATATATGCATACGAGATAAATTTAAGAAGATTGACCCTGTAGTTGCGGACTGGGATTCACAAACTGTCGTGTTTCTAATAAAGACTATTGAGATTTCAACTTGGATTTCTGAAAGGTAGGATGATTGAAAAATTTTCGAAAAGCAAAAAATTATAAATGTCATACCTTTACGGAAAGAGTGAATTATTAAACCTAGTTAATTTCCTCTTATTCTAGTATATACTTATTACTTTCCCCTATTCTAGTAAAAACAGCGATAACTTCCAATGCATGTATTATTTTCGAAGAATAGCCGAGATATTTACTTCAAAAATAATTTTTTAAGGCTCGTACTTACATCTACATATTACCCTGCAAGCTACCTCCAGGGCGTTTGGTAGGGGGTTGACTTACCACTTACATGAAATTAACTTCCATTAACATAGAAATTAACTTCCATTTTAACTAACATTCGCCCTCCTATAGGTATGCCACAAATGCTACAAATACTACTACATTTATCTATAATGAAACTACGTAAACGTGATGCATGAGTCCTGCAGGGAACATGCAAAACATGGTGTTAGATTCAGAAACGTGCATTAAGGACCTCATCAATTAATCAGCTACACTACCTGTCTACAACCCAACTTCAAAGTCTTAATGTAGCCATTACGGTTTCATGTTCTACGGACTATTTCTCTCGTTTTATTGTCATGAACTGATCTGCCGTAATATGTTGGAGTTCGCAAGGTATTAACAACTTTGTTGGAAAATATTTTATTTTTGAATTTACTTACAATATTGAGTTTAATTTCCAATCGACGGTCTGAAAGCGATTCCCATCCAAGTTATTGCAAGAGGTCAGTAACACTAACAAAACGATAATAGCGGCCTTTCACGTATCTTGCTGATCTTCTCTGCATGTGTTTCAACTCAGTTTTTAAGCCTACCTCATGTGGATCCCAAACACTAGCAGCGTATTCCAAGTGGGGTCAAACAAGGGAGAAGTAGCTGATTTGTCTGACTTTGTCATCGCACCTTTCAAGTACTCAATGAATATTTTGTGGAAAACTAAGCACTTCATCATTTTCTTTTGAAGCAATCCCACCAATTTACTGCCAATGCCATTAATTCTTCCAAGTAATCTTTCAACAAGTCCCAATTTACTATTAGCTAGACCAGTTATTCCCCGAATATGTTTGCTCCACAAGAGATCACCAGTTAGTTTAATTCCGAGGTAATAAACAGATTTTACAGTCTCTAATTAAGAATTTTGTACGTAATAACGGCACTGAGGGGTTTTTCTTTGCCAGAAGTTCTCTACAGTACATTTGTTGAAATTTTTTTCAAACTACCACGCATCGCACCACGCTTGAATTGCCTTGAGATCCTTCGTTAGCGCTTCCTTATCATTACTGCTACGGATATCTGTGATCACTACAGCATCGACACAAACTGTCGGATCTTACTGTATACTACTACTTCACCAATATCGTTAATATTATATATTCACCGTACAAAAATCATAGCAGACCAAAATTTCCATCGAATGTTTTTTCAAAATAGTGGCATCATGGTCTAATCACATTGATTAATAAGAGATTTCCTAAAACAGATCACTTTACGCACCCATAGGCCGATTTATTTTACTTTTTGCAAACGTATTCGTTAAAACTACAGCGAAAAAGGGAAGATTTTCTTTGAAAAGTAATTGAATTTTTACATTATCGGTGTTCAATGCTTTCAGCGAAAACCAACACATCGGCAACAATACTGCCCAGCTAAGCTAAGAGACATACGCTGCATCATTTTTGGTTCTGAGTTATTACATGCTAAAGTTTTCACCTTCGAGTCTTCGATTCTTCATCGAGTCCATCTTCGAAAAGATCATAATTTAGTTGATGCTTAGACTGTCAGTACGGAATGAAGATAAATAACAAGGGAACAAAAGCAGTGAGATTCTCTGAGAGAAAGACAGGTAGTTACTGTTATCAGGCCAATAAAAATAAAATTGATACTGTACATACGGTGAAAAATGGACGTGATATCTGGGAAACCGCTACAGATACGGTTTTTTGTTTAGTTTATTTTTAATCCTCAAGATTGAAAAAAAATCAACTCCAATCTCAAAATGTCTCCAAAAAATTTTGCCAGTACCCGTCTTTTGGCTTAGCAGGGCACAAGAGTGGTTGTGATTATCGAAATTTTATTAATCTCAAAATGACTTCAACCGTCATTTCCAACTCCCAATCTGTATTAAAGTGCGAACCCAAGAAGTGAGATGGGGCTGAAACACATGGAAGGCAACGGCTCTGGTTTGTAGCGAAACGAGTAGTGCACTGAAACGAGTGTAAAGCGATCTTTAACGGAGATTTGTCGGGTTATATGTCTGACGTCCAGCGCCTAACGTCACTCGCCTTGTGGACAACTATCTACCATGGAAAATCAAGCCTTTTTTGTGACCTAAGCTTACCGCCCTTTTTCATGGTCTATTGCTTCAACTGTTACCCTTAAGCCCTCCAGCTTCCTATCCGTTTAAACCCTGCCCACCCACAACCCTGAGCCCACCTTCTTTCATCCGGTTCGACTCCATTCCACGACGAGTTTTTTCCTCTTCCCTTTTACATTTTCGCCCTCGTCCTATCTAGAGGATCTTTTTAATGACCCAAATTAGAGCTGTTTGTTTAAGGGGGATTTTGACGGAGATGGAGCAGCGCCACTTGTGAAGTGCCGGCGGCGACGTCTTTTCTTCTTTTGCGCACGGACGCCATGTTGTCTGAAAGCCCGGCGCAATGAAAACACTAAACAAAAAATAGGCCTGAAATTCAGGGAGAGCGAGAGTGAAATACATGAGTGTCATGGCGGTCTTGTGGAAGGCTCGGTGCCGACTCCGTATTTTTTTTAACAAAGATAGAGTCACCGTGCGCCGTGGACGTTAAAATTTTGAGAGAAACAAGGAGAAGGGTTTCGCAACTGCAGATGGAGATCGGATGACATCTCGCAGGCAAGAACTCCGACAAAGTTATCTCCAAATACGATCGAGTGGCTAGACTATGAACGCTCTCCTATTTAGCTGTAAGTATTGAGAGTTTTAACGAGAGGTATTTATCGTTTAATATGCTTAAAATCAGTTCAGGGGTTTCGAGAAACGGCTAAATCTGACAAAAAAGTTACGCTCGAACAAAACAAGTGCGCATCGGAGTTATTGTTGAGCCTGCGATTGCAGATGTCCAGCCTGCTCCTGCAGTCTGCGGCGGTCTCCATAGAAAAGTCAATTTTCTTAGGAAGCATTGAGATAATTTTTGCTCAGTAAGTTTTAGTTTAATATTTATTATATATTTTCAAAGAACGGCGGAACTAGCCACGCGGTAACTTTAACGGAGTCACCCGCTAGTGTAAATACAATCGCGTGAAATTCGCAGAGGAAAAGTCATTCGCCTGGACTGGAAATCGAAACCAGATACCTCGATTTCGCGTCGAGTGCTCTAACCAATTAAGCTACCCAGGCGCTCTTTTAAGGCACTTAATGCTTTTCACTCGAAATCGATTTGGCCAGATTTTGTCAATCTTTCGAAGAACTAGAATCTTCATACGTTTTGTGACTTCTACCACATTAATGTTTATACAGCCTGTTTCAATTGAATGCTTAGTCTGAATTTACTCGAAGTTTTTATTCGCAGACGACCCGTTTCATCGCATACGCGACAGCCTCAAGTCTACCCTATCCACATGACCTGAAGATGTCGCCAGTGAGATGAAACCGGTCATCGGTAAATAAATACATTGCAAAGTTAAATCAAAGATTCAGTCAATGATTCTTCACCAAGTTACGCCTAAAAATATCGATTCCATCATGAATTCTTTGTTTTTGCGTTCATTCCTCTATTAGATCTGTACTAAGAAAGTGTAGAAGAGGAAACAAAAAGCATTTTCCGACCCCCTCTTCCATTACCTGGAAGTATGAAATAATTGTTCTTAGGTGGCTCTGTGATCTCCGGCGAATTTTCTCAGGAAAAGTTGAGATGAATCGCCTTCGGCGTTTTAGCTCATATCTGGTTTAAATGATTGACTAAAATGGTCGAAAGTACGTCAGAGTCAAGTATCGGTAGTGATTGGAAAGCATATTCTATGCGCAGAACTTTAAATGCAATATGACATACTGTCAGAGTGTATTCTGATAATAAGATCTTAATGCAAAGCTCTCGGAATAGGCCAAGAGAGTTTTTTGAGTATCATCTCCTTTATATGATACACAGCACGAGACAATTTTCCAAAAAGTAGTTTCCGAGGCATTCTTGATGAGAGTCATTCCAAACATAAGGACATTGTGACATATAAACTAATACAGTCGAGGACTCGGAGGATACAGCGAGAGAATAAGCAGCAGGCGTTTGAGATATGGATGCGGAAAAAATCGAGAAAGTGCGTTGGACGGAGAGGAAGACGAACTATGAAGTACTCGGCATGGTTAATGAAGGAGGGTTAAAACTTGAGGAAATATGGAAAATGTAGAGTAGGCGCCATTAACTGATGCTGGGGGTTAAGGGATGCTGAAGGCCCTGACAGAGGAGAGAATGTTTAAAATAGATAAGCCGTAGAGGGAAGAAAGAGAATAGGCTTATTGGTTTAAGATGAAGAGGGGAAGAGACATTTTCGGGGATGAAGAAAGAAATTGTAACAGGAGGCATAGAGATTCTACCCGTAAAAGATTACTATCAGAATTCCTATTTCTATTTAATCCTAACTGTCTCGTATATCAACTCCACTAGAAATTAAATCCACGCAGGTTGCTTTGTGGATTCCATAAGTCAGTAGAATTTACGTTCGTTATTGAAATTTAAAAATTCACTGGTAAGGGAGGAAATTTTTATCGCAAAGCCTTATCCTTTATTCACTTATATTAACATGTCATAATATTATCATAACGCATAAGAATGATGGTGGAGGTCATGTTGTTAATAACTCAAGGCGAAGAAACCAATGTTTAAAGTTATTAGGTTAACATGCTAAAGTTGTTTTGCTAACATGTCATCAATTTATCATAAAACCATGAGAATGATGGAGGAGGCCATGTTGTAAATGACTCATGGCGAAGAAACCATCCTCTAAAGTTATAAGATAAGACAAATCCGTGTATATTCATTTTAGTTACCAGCGTGTACGATTAACTATCAACGATTATACTAATTGCCAAAGGATAAAAGAACTAATGGCCAATTAAAACGAATACCTTACTTGGAGAGTTGCAAACCAAAGTGTTCACGCTATCAAATCATTATCATTTCGAAG
The DNA here is from genome assembly GCA_963169105.1 of Ceriagrion tenellum. NCBI lineage: Eukaryota > Metazoa > Arthropoda > Insecta > Odonata > Coenagrionidae > Ceriagrion > Ceriagrion tenellum. Next base: position 109,337,882 of record OY720639.1, read on the forward strand.
TAGATCGAATCAAGATGGTGCTACTATAATTAGAGGAGGAAATTGACTAACATAATCAACTCGCGAACGAGAGAGAAAGTCAAATATATGCCTCTCTCAGTCAAATAAAAAAATGTGAATTTATCGGAAAGGCACTCATGCGTGAAAGTGTTTGTCAGGAGTCAACCCATGACTGACACTGACTTGGCGCCAAATTTCGGACTCAGCGTCTGTCAACCGAACAATTCCTCGAGGACGCGACGCGGACGACACAAGAATGCCAGACAGGAAGAGCGGGGAAGATGAGAACGCACTTAGAAGAACCGGAAGAGTCGAATATTCGGCGGTACAAAGTTGTCGTGTCTGGCCAAAAGTTTTCGGTAGGACGGAGCGTGGAAAAAAGGACTAAAGGCCGATACTACGATGCCACAGAGTACATTGAGAGAGGACAAGAATTGTATATATATTTTCTTCAATTCGCCATGTTCTTAGCTAGTTTCATCTCGGCGAGTCAATACCAATGTACTTTCTATGAATTGTGGTTTAGTTTTTTAAATGCAACTAAAGCAGCTATAAATAATCAAAAAAGAATATGTATCGATCTCCAAATTTATCTAAGGCACCATCACAGCACAAGGTCCTCTTATCAGAATACACTCTGACAGTATGTCATATTGAATTTTAAGTTCCACGCATAGTAAAAGTCCTCCACTCACTACCGATACGTGATTCTGACTTACTTATTATCAATTTAGTAAATCATTTAAACCAGATATGAGCTAAAACTCCGAAGGCGATTGATATAACTTCTCCTGAGAAAATTCACCAGAGACCACAGAGCCACCGATAGAACAAATACTTATTGCTTCCAGATTATGGAAGAGAGGGTAGGAAGATGGTACTCTTCCACACTTTCCCGCCGAATTGACAAAAATTCATCGTTGCAATACATAGTTTAATTCATAGTTGCAAATTTTTGCGTTGCGTTGAAAAGGAGTAAGACAGGAATACACATTTATGTTTTCCTGAGAAATTTGGTCCAAAAAAATCATGACAAAATCATTTGCGTTATCAAGTTCGGCAATCGGACGCATTGGTTATCAATGCATGCTATTTCAAATGCAGTTTTTAGGAGGTGAGGGGCAGAATTTGCTTTAGCCTCCTTGATTGTTTTTTCATTCAAAGTTTACCTGACCTCTTACGTAACCTGAAACCTTATGTTCACCTCCAAAGTGTTAGTTCCACCATCAGCAATTAGAGGAAATGCCATCTTTTATTAGAACCTATTGCTTGGAAATGATATTAAGAGAGATAATCATTAATACCTTTGATGTTTTCAAACCTGGAAGGCACGCAGCCATTCTATTCCGTTTTTCCAACTTCCATAATTTTGGTAAAACGCAAATAAATAATGTTCATATCTCCTTTAACTCACTCAGACGTATTTAACGTTTCCTCAAAAATATTGACTTTCTCAGGGCTTAGACTAAATTCTGAGCGGGTGTGTAATTACTGTGTTACAGTTGTTAATAATAGCCACTATTTCACACACACTATGAGTTAGTCAAATCCTAGAGAAGTCCATAAATTTTGTAAAACGATGGCTACTACGGAAATGTTTTTTCTAAAAAAGTTCACCAGTACTCCAAAAAATACCCTTCAAAAGTCTTTACTCTGAATGTAATCACTCCATTCTTCTCACTATTGCTTTGATTTAAGACTGATTCGAAAATAGTGCTTTTATGACTTAAAAAATAACTCGCATTACCAATTTCCGCCGACTGTAGCCATATGGCTACACCCTGACGTATTGAGTGCATGACACTCTGTATGAGGAACCGCGAACTTTATCACAATCGACTTGTCAAAATACGTCGCTCGAGGTCACGACCACCCAAATATTTTGTATGAGTACTTTAGGTGACCATATGAGTAAAATACCAAAAATTCACCAAAATCCCAAACAAAAATGTTTCTGGGCGGAAATGGGTAAAATTAACTTAACATGGGTTCATACCCTAAGATTTTATCAACATCTCTGAAGGGAATCAAAACATTGACAGTAAGCAGTGAGTCGGGGAAATCACGCGATATTGGGATGAAGAATATTCACACCCTGAAATAAATACAGACGAACCAGCTAGATTGCTCATGAAAAAGCCATGTTGGTTCATACACACGTACATACCAATCACGTCGTTCCCTTCCGGAGTAGGCAGAGTCACCAAGTTTCACTCATATATACATATTTGTACACCTAACTCTGCTTCAATAATTTCCTCCATACTGACCTATCCTCGCAAACCTCTTTTGCCTCATTTACCCCATACACTGCTTCATACACGTCTTCCTGTTTTTAAGACTCCTAATATTCCTCCTCCTAATAATTTCCACAACCGCATTCATCCACAACTTTCTCGGCCTACCTCTAACTCTCGCATCATTCATTTCAATCTTATATATCTGTTTCGTTATTCGACGCTCATCCATTCTCTAAACATGACCAAACCAAAGAAGCACACTCCTTTCATATATGTCCATTACTGGAGTATCTAACCCACATTCATTTATTGCCCACTCATTCCTGACCCTATCCATCCTACTTTTTCCGCAAACTTTCCTCAGATAACTCACACCCACGGCGTTCAGTCTACTCTTATGTCTATCGTGACATACCCATGTTTCACTGCCATTCAACAAAATGGGGAGAAGTACACTATTGTACACGGCGATTTTCGCTTCCTCAGACAGGCACTCATTCCTTGATATGCTACACATGCTACCTACCACTTTCTTTCCAGCACTCGCACGTCTCTTCATCTCCTCATCTATCCGTCCATCATTCGCAAATGTCTTACCTAAGTACACAGAATCATCCACTCGTGCAATTACTTCATCATTCAATTACTTCATAAAAGTTCAATAAGGAGTTAAAATAATTTTTCTATTTTTGTACGGTGAAACAATGCACGAAAATCCATTCAGTAAGTCACGTGATGTTTTTAGAGATAATAAGAACAATTGATTAATCCTAATATTTAATGAATAGTCATTTTTAACTTTCTGAATAGTAGATAGTTTTGCCATGTTGGTAATTTTAAATTTTTCGTAGTTGTAGAGATAAGCTTTCGAGGATTCACGAGGAGTTTCTTCATGCTCCCGAAAAGTGAATTGAGGACGAAGAATCTGTGGAGATGAAAGAGTTGATGGGAGACGACTTAAAGGGTGGATTTCCCAGTCATCAGCGGAGAGGGTGATGCGTGGTTGAGGGGTGGGAGGCAGGCACGGGGAGGGAGCCAAGGGGTTAGGGGTGAGGAAGAGATGAAGTCAGGGAGAGAGGGGAGGGGAAGGAAAGGAGGTTGGAAAGAGAGGGATATTCGGAAGAGAACGCGTGCGAGGAAAGGGGATGGGAGATCGTAGGATTGAATCCACCTGGTCCTCCCGCTTCCTTCCCCCGTCATCCGCCCCATGAAATCTCTTCCACCTCCTTGCAGACCAATAATTGAGAAACCATAACCTTCTTGGCCTTTTAGCCTCATATAATATGAACAAATCCTTCCTCCTACTCGATTTCATGTTGCCTTCTCATATTTTAACCCACGGAACGGCAAGATTTTTCTACGACGGACACTAAATTTCTCGAGGTTAATCACCACACAGGTTCAGACAGTAGCTTCCAATCCCACCTAAACCGTTCATTTCCCTAATACCTGAAGCATATTACAAGTAAACAGTCGACAAGCCTGCAGAAACAGGCTACAATTGGTGAAATAGCCAAAAAGTAAACAATAAAATAAAGACCGCATGAAGAGGAAAGCACATAGAAAGAGCTACCAATAAGTAAGGGAAATAACATTAGATAGGGAAGGGTGGAGGGCTGAAGTCAACCAATCTTAGGATTGAACGACCAATGATGATGAACCTAATAGTAATAAATATAGTAAATAATTAAATTGATTTTTTTTGTGCTTTTTCATTTTTTATGAAAACAACATATATATATATATATATATATAAATAAATAAATAAATAAATATATATATATATATATATATATATATATATATATATATATATATATATATATATATATATATATATATGTTGATATGTTGTATATATATATATGTTGATATGTTGATATATTGTGTATATATATATATATATATATATATATATATATATATATATATATATATACGGTGAAATGTATGTAATATCCAAATGTAAAATATTTCTTTGTATGCAACATTTTTAAGTGAAACAGGCGGAGCTAAATAGTTTCCCTTGTGAGTGTACATATATGTACTTCCTTTGAAAAATGCATATGTCGGCGCCATATGTCAGTTAGGAGAGACCATAAATGGGAGCTTGTTGGCCATTTATTGGCGCACATCTGAATCACAACGCCTAGAAACTGTATCTGCTTAGTCTTTTATGAAGTAGATGAGAAAATAAATACATCAATTCATAAGTCCCCGTCATGGGAAAAAAATGTTGTTTTTCTTAATCAAGACGTGGAGAAATACCACAGTAAAATCTTCCCCAGATATCGTATGCTTTATGAATTCGTGGCCCGAAGAATAATGAAGAGGGTATTTAGAAACAGGAAGTCACGTTTTCCTAAAAATTAAACGCTGTCGACTGCATCCCCTCAATAATGGCACCGGAGTCACATCTCGAGTGCATTTCGAAAAGAAATTCGAACGACTTCCACTTAACGGAGGTTCTCGTTTCAGTAATCATTTATTTTAAGATCTAGGCGCCAGCGCATCGCGAAATACTTGTCAGTAACAAGATACCCGGAAGCCAAAACAATCCTCGATACATTAAAAAAAAACGGTCTTGCCCTTTTGAAAGTCACGTCGGAAATTCCTCGACACCGCAGGAGATCCTTGTTTTAACTGGAAATGCGCGCGACGCGAATATTATTTCCTGCGGGTTGGAAAGTGGTGAGAGTATAAGTGGTGGCTGTGCAGAGAATAGTTGGGGGAGTGAAGATCAGTCAAGTATTTGCTGGAACTCGGAGGGGAAACAAGGAAAATAACGGGAGAGGATGTTTACAGAGAACAGGATGAGATTGTTACTGGAGCAGAGGACGCACTTGGCCGAAGGATCTAACAGGAAATCTGCGTAAAAAAATTATATAGGATGTCTCAGAAGCCCATAAGATTTTATGGTACCTCCAACTATAAATTTTCAGAATCATGCTAATGCCCAAAATGGACGTTAACAAATAAATTCATTCAACAATCGAGTTCAAAAAGTTAAGGATGTTGGAATGTTGATTATCAATCATGAATGATTCCCCAAAAATACTGAAACAACGCCCTTGTCAAAAAAATTTTCTCAGGATATTTTTCTTGCAAGTACATTTGTCATCAATCAGGTTGTTTTGCTTGTAAATTTATATTAATTATAAGGTGCATTAATTCTTATACTTATTTGTTAAGGTAAATATTTCAAAAAATATTTGCAAGTTAACCCTAGTTCTTGCTCCTCCCATAAGTTTTAGCTTCTTATGACAATTTTAAGCTATCCGGGATTAGCCACGGAGTTCCACTTTTACGGAGTCACCCGCAATGCACAAATGTGCGAATTTCCACAGAGAAAAAATCATCCGCCTTGACCGGGATATAGGTCAAGTTAAAAATCCCGGTCAAGGCGGATGATTTTTTCTCTGTGGAAATTCGCACATTTAAATTCTTAAACGGTTGGATTTTCCAAACGAATATTATCTGATCGTTTGGAGATTTTTCACATGGGGCATTATTTCTCAGCATTCGGAAATTTTATCCTATCAGTATTTTGATGACTGAAATGGCAGTGATTAAAAAAACAAATGTGGAAACAAAAATCTACATGATGTGTAATATGATGGATTTAATGACTCATTAAGGTATTTTCAGAAAGTTATCATTTCACACAAAATATAATTAGGCCTCCTTATACGGTAAAAGTTTTAATTTTTTTACTTACAACAAAATATCAACCATCTAAAGCACTAATTTTATAGGTATTTGCCAAAAAAATAACTGGCGATGGCGATTTGGCTCGGCAGCGCCTTCCTGAGACACGATATTAGGAAGTTCTGATCGCGTCAAAAATGTGACAGTCCGCGTGCTTTTCCGGTTGCTTATTAATTTTTAGTCATCGTATTACTCGTTAATAAATTTCAAAAATCTGATTTGAAGGCATTTTCAGCGTACATTGAGAGGCAAAGTCAGTTACAGCCTAAATGTGAATAATTTGTTAATTTACAGAGACATTCAATAATAAAACGAAGTTTTTCCTTCATTAGTTCAATTATATTACTAAGGTCACTTATTGCTTAGTCAAAGTTTTTACATTTAAAGTCGAATATGGCCTCTGATTTGGCAGGAGAGAAATCTCACTCAATATACTGTCACGTCCGTCCCACGTGTTGGTACTTCCGAGACAGTACTATCTTGTGGGACGGAAAAAGTACAACGGGCCTCAAGCGGAGAATAGCCCAAGCTAAGAAGGTGTTAATGGGAAAAAGACAACAGCTGTGCTCAAAGAAGATAGGACTACAAACCAGAAAACAGTATGTGATAACATTCGTGAGGAGCGTAGCACTCTAGGGATCGGAAGTTTGAACCATTGGAAAAGCTGACCAGAAAAGAATAGAAGCCTTCGAAACCTGGTGATGGAGGAGTATGCTGAAGATAAAATGGACGGAAAAAATAAGAAATGATGAAGTGTAAAGAGGAGTAGAAGAGGAAACGACCATATGGAACACCATACAGAAAGAAGAATCAGATGGATCGGACACACCCTGAGACACAATGGATTTATGAAGAACATACTTGAAGGTTATACAGAGAGAAAAGTCCCAAGATGAAGACCCAGGAATCATGCTACGGACCAAATAAAGAAGACTGCATAGGGAAATATACCAGGAGGTAAGGGAACTAGCAGTAGATAGGGAAGGGTGGAGGGCTGCAGTCAACCAATCTTAGGATTAAACGACCAATTATGATACTATCACGAGCGGGGAAGAGGGCCAAAGGACCGTCGAAAGTTCCAAAAAGAGCAAGGGCAATGCATGAAAGAGAGGCGCCCGTTATAGCTCGGGTCAGTCCGTGGAGTGTGTACGGAGGGCCCGTGGAATGCACGCGGAGGCTCGCGGCGGAGAGCGGAGTGCTCGGTGAGAGATTTCGTGACGGCAGCATGCGATACCGGCGAACAAAGGAGGCGAGACCGGGGATAAAATGTCCGGGAAGGGGCAGCGCCGCACTGTACAAAATGCAAAATGTAAAATCAGGAAACATAGCTGCGTTGGCTCTCATTCTTTTAACGATTCCTACCTACCCCTGGAGTCGTAATAATACCTTTAAAAACTCAATGTATTCGTCCCTGCTAAAGAATTCCTTAGAAGCTGTTCTGTAGAACGTAAGGAATTCTACAGAAATTAACTCTTTTTCTTCAAAAGTAGTTCCTTAGTAGTATCTAAGGATCTGTACGGAACATGAGAGCCTGACTCCACAGAACATGTGTTCTATGGACTTTTTTCTGCAAAGGAAAATAACTCCTTACAAACTGTTCTGTAGAATTTCAGCAACTCTACGGAAATACGGAAACTCTGCAGAACGTCGTAAGGAATTCCGTAAAATGGCGTTTCAATACTTTAAGGAATACCTACAGAACTTTTTAAGAAATTCTGTACAAGTATTTATGAGGAAACTATACAGAATTTTTTAGTAGGGGAAACAACGAAGTCGTCATCAACGCTAGATTTACCATTTAAACCTCAACCTCTCTCCTCCTTCAAATAATTGTCATTCTGATGTGAAATATTCTCCTCGTTTTTCGCATAGTTGATGCTTGTTATTAGAGAATTAGAACAGTTATGTCAACTTCAATATACAAAATATTTTATATACGAACACATCACGGGTTTACCCAATCATTGACACTGTATATCTAAGATATTCTTCCATTTCCAAGAAGCAGTTCATAATTTGTTCCACCTCTAATATCGCGTGTCTTACATTAATCCATTCATCTATCGTACGTTCTTACATTATTCTCCCACCTCATTCAAAATCTCATAGCTACATTCCTGAATTGGCCTGTTGCCTTACTGGGGAATTGCAACCCTGCATCGCCATTTACTTTAGGACCACCTTATCCATCGCCGGCTATTCTTTCGCTTGACCACCAATCAAGTCACTTCTCCTTACTTAAAACTTCGTCATCCGTTCTTGCCATGGTACGCAATTCTCGGCATTTCAAATTCCGTCGTCTGCATATTTTTTCATCAATTTAATTACCGGTCTTGTCCAACAGCTGGCAATTGGCATCATAAACTGTCCTACTTAACAATACAAGGGTCAGTACATCTCTGAAATCGTTTCCTTTTCGATAAGTATGATCTTTCAAAAATAATTATTCATTAGACAATTGGAAAAGGCCCGCAGTATCCTCATGTAAACTAAAACTTTTTCTAACTGAAACTATTTCTTCTTGGTTTCTGTTAGGAAAAATATCCATTTCACCGTCAAATGTTTATCCTTCACACAGCTATTTTACTGGTAATCAACTTACGATAACAGCGAAACACTTTTAAGAGGATGATTAATTTTTATCACATTTTCGATGAATTTTAATGAAAATAATGTCCAAGACTATATTTTCTACGCAATAAAAATTGTTTGCATCTTTAAGTGCTTAATGATATCTCGGGGCTAGCTTTACAGCCAGTGACAGTGTCCAGCGGGTTGCGGTTGATGGGTTGACATTAAGACAGAGAGGTTAGCTGCGAGATAAGCGAGTATACTCAAGGAATATAAAGCCGTTGACAAAAAGAGGCGTTATTTAGAGGGTACAGGGAACCATCGTTGGTTTAGATGGTTCAAAAAATTCTCCGTAGGTGCCGTGAATTGGCGATATGGCAGCCGCCAACAAAGAGGTCGAAGAGCATGGGGCAGCAGCCCTGCATTTGATGGAAAGTGGAGACCGTGTGGGTCGGTACAACAATGCTCATCATACATTGAGGTAATAAATCTATCAATCTTCCACGAAAATAAATTTTTCATATTTTAAATATTTCCACAACCATCTAATAATGGTGTATCAACAATGAAACCCGGGTTGGAAGAAAATTTTATTTCTGTGGAACGTTGCAAGTTTTATAACTTCAACACGTATAAATTCCACTCAATGTCGTAAGAATCTTCAGATTTTAGATACTCGTCTTACTCGACTTACTCGACTTACACTCCTGACAATGTAACGTAGTCACCAAAACGCCTGTAGTACGGAGAGATGGAAGGCAAATAGAACCACTACTTTATAATCCTGAGGCAATACAGTACTTCAAGGTTTTCTCCTTAGGCGTGAAATATAAACAAAGAATTGAAGAAACCATGTAACATATCTGACGACTCAACTCACCAGGTTGATGGGATGCAAGGGGTTCGGGGTGATGGGCAGGCGCCCCTTTTCTGGGCTCTCGGACCCCAGCGGGGTCACCGCCCCCTTGCCGGTCTCCGCCCCCGACGGCGCCCTTGCCACCGCCGCCCCCGCGACCGCAGCGTTCTCCCCGTCGCCCCCAGTCGTGAGCATGGCCCTCAGGTGTGCTATGTACGAAGTCGCGAGCCTCAGCGTGTCCAGCTTGGACAGCTTGGTGTCCGGCGGCACCCACGGGAGCGTGGTCTTGAGGCGGCAGAAGGCGCGGCTCAGCACCCGCATGCGGGCCCGCTCCCGAGCGTTGGCCGCGTTCCTTTGTCCCGGGCGCTCCCGGCCGCCGCTCCCGCGGGACCCGCGCCCGCCGCCCTCGCCTCCGCTCGTTCCGTCATCGTCCTCGTCTTCATCATCCTCTTCGTCTTCCTGGTAGCCCTAAGCGATATGAGAGTCCGCTCAATCCCAGATACTTTTGCTAACATTATTCATACACTGCAAACGCTATCTTACGGAGTAGGCACAGAAACAAACCATTTCTTCTTTTTAATGTGTCAACGCGCCATCGAAGAGATGATAACTGTTAATAGATGATTGAGTCGGTAACCCCAAAACGGGAATTCCCAATGGGGTACCTATTTTTCCAGGCATTTTGGTTGTTATTTATGTAATAACCCATGTATAACTTGTTGTCATGGAATAAACTTCTTATTATTATTATTTACATTTATATATTTACCAACACAGATTACTTGAAATCAAAAAAAAATCACCCAAATAATTACCAATTCATCCGCTTAGTTGGCTGTTTCCTCTACAAAAGATTCGCCTATTTATATTTGAAATAAGTCATATTCACATTGGACCTAAACTATACAATATGTTACCACTTACTCTAAAAGGTCATAAAGATGAGTTAACATTCTTAAATAAAACTCACGGAATGGCTACTTTCTCTTGAAAGTGTAGACTTTGTTTGTGGGTGAAAGAATAATAAATAAATAATTGTTTTTTCTCTTTTTTTTCTTCGATTTTGTAAAATAGTTTATATCTTTTTTTAAATTTTTTAGGTTATTCATTGTTTAATTCTTGAATTTGGCATATTCATCAAAAATTTTATGATCAGCCGTACTTTTTACCATTCACACTTGAAATTTACTCATATATACATATTTGTACACCTAACTCTGCTTCAATAATTTCCTCCATACTGACCTATCCTTGCAAACCTCTTTTGCCTCATTTATCCCATACACTGCTTCATACACGCCTTCCTGTTTTTAAGACTCCTAATATTCCTCCTCCTAAGAATTTCCTCAACCGCATTCATCCACAACTTTCTCGGCCTACGTCTACCTCTCGCACCATTCATTTCACTCTTATATATATGTTTCGTTATTCGACTCTCATCCATTCTCTCAACATAGCCAAACCAACGAAGCACACTCCTTTCGTATATGTCCATTACAGGAGCATCTAACCCACATTCATTTATTGCCCACTCATTCCTGACCCTATCCATCCTACTTTTGCCGTAAACACTCCTCAGATAAATTATGAGATGCGAAAATAATATCGCGAATACGATAGTGGAATTCTGCACACCAGCATGCTACCCACCTCTTGCCCACCGCAGTCGTCGTCCTCGTCCATGGGCTCTTCTTCGCCGCCCCCAACGGTCGCCTCCTCATCGTCGCCCCCGGCCGAGCGCCGCGACGACGCCCCCGGTCGTCCCCGCCGCCTCCTTGGCATGGCTCGGCGACGACAACCTCCGGCTACCCCCAGCGACTTCAACACTCTGGCGCGTGCGTTAGTGGGTCCAGTGAAGGGGACGTCCTCAGACTTACAGTGCTCTGTTCCCGCTTTAGTCCGGCCTTGATGAGTGAAATGGCTGAGAAAAAAATGATGCATTGTTTAGTAGCGTTATTGCATTTCATCTACTACTTGAGTTGATTCACTCGAATTCTCTACGACACGACCGATTGATACGCTTTATCTTCACAGAAATGTTTTATCTTAAGGTTTCATGGATTTTTCCATTTATAGTATATGATTTTGAAACTGATGCATCAAAAGGATGAGGAAACTTACATCGTATTTAAAATTTTAAGACTATTAAAAATAGCAAAATAGATCTTGAAATTCTCTTTCCCTCCCTCCTGATCTATTGGAGGTGGCTGACTATTCTTCCCAGGCTTTTAACTGAAAAAATACAGTAAAATAACGTATAGATAGGGCTAACTAATGCCTTTGCGGCAATAGGTTTCAAAAGTGTATAATCATTAAATACAGACGGTGCATTTTACAAATTACTTGACTCAACAAAATAATTATCCACCAGCCTCCCTTTGACACATATAACCCACGTGGATAACAATAATCCAGCTGAAAGAAATTGCCATCAAATCAATCACTGAGCATACAACCAGGCATAATTTATGTTAAGGTAGATCTTTTTTTCACTTTTTTCGAATGTTCATAGGATTCAGGGTGGAAATGTTTCCTTTTGAGGTGTTAGTTAATCATGCCGTATGGCAAACTGGCAATTAGTCATGAGCAAATATCTCACCAAGTAGTAAATATGAAGCTAAAGTATTTAATCGATAACTGAAAAATTATTCCACTCAGTTCCAATCAAATATTTTATTTGTCATAATCGATGTTCAATTATGATAACCCCCACGAAGCATTAGAAATTCAACACACAGTTGCATACATTGCCCATAGTATTTTTTCTTCAACTGATCAACAGCTCTTCAGTTATTAATGAGAAACAAGTACTTTTATGAACTTTACTTTTATAAACTGTAATTATATCAGACTATTTTATTAATCCTATATCCCTTGGCACAAGAGCGTAAAGCGATTAATAAGTAAAGGATAAAGTTTTTCAAGAGGCAGCGTTCTTGACAACTTTATACGTGCAATACTTCATGTATGATTGATCTCTTTGTCCTTCATGAAATCAAATAACATCTTATTAAACTGCCAACATTTATAGTTCCATCTTTCACTTTATCCACCTTATCCACTGTATCCACTTTACACTAAATACGTTTCCAAAGACGCAACTTTTTTGGGTTAATTGGGAACACTGACAACTGAGCAGCGAGGCTCTTATGAGTCCCCCGGCTCAGTTGAGCATTCTAAGATTGCGCTCACTGATAGCAAGATTTTATTTGGTACAGATTGCTAGCATGGTGTACTATCGTCTCAGGAGAGAGAAGAACACCGAAGGAGAGCGAAAGAGGAAGGAAGGGGATAGAAATTCTGGACGAAAAAGGAAGAGGAAGACGATATGAGGAAATTAAGAGGGATCAAACGGCGGACGACGTAAAGGAGAGAAAGCAGAATGATATGCCCGACACTAGGACGCTGGAATAAGTAGTGCCCGAAAACCTGCCAATAGGCTGGTAGAATACTGAAATTAATTAAACTATCATCTCGATAATACTTGAAAGATTTGAGGAAGCGATTTATAATGCAATTAGGGTGGGCTTTTGAGTTGGCATAGTTGGTGTTGTCGGCCATTACTTGGTGGAAACGATTCATTATAATATCAATGAATACACTTGATTTTCCACAATTTTTATTTTTTCTCCACTACCTAGGTTTCGACACTCAGGTCATCTGAGCCCTGAGTAGTCACCTGATGATGACCTGAGTGTCGAAACCTAGGTAATGGAGAAAAAATAAAAATTGTGGAAAATTCAAGTGTATTCATTGATATTATTTTGAGTTAGCAATTAACCGATCGATGACTGGCACCATTAGATTTGAATCTAGTGATCGAATGAAAGCAGAAAGTTGATGAAGAGTCAGTGACAATCCTGTGCAGTGTGTTCACTTATCCGTCGTTTTATTCGATGAATATTGACGATAATATAGTCATAGAATATAATGAAAAGTAAAGAAAACTTTGTAATTCCACATAAATATTTAATGTCCCAGACTGGACCAGATGATGACGTGCCACGTCGAAACCTAGGTCGTACATTAAATATCGATGTGGAATTAAAAGTTTTCTTTACTTCTCATTATGTTAAGTCGATTCCATGAAGTCACGCCCGAGACAACGAATTATAGTCATAGAATCTGTTTGAATAGAAAATAAATCAATTAAAATTTTCTTTTGTTAAAGTTTTTAATGTTTAGATGCACCAAGCAGGCTCATACAGGAGATGAGTTCTGCAAGAATATAAAAACTTGGCTAGACCCATATGGTCGCACAGTCTCTCGAGTTTTTCATCACGTCCCAAATGCCACCAGCAATTGAGGAGCAGCTTTGGAAATATGTCCGGCCAGAATGCTTCAGCTCCACATTTTTACAACTAAACGACGGATAGATGGCTTCATAAAGTGTTTATTTTCCCCCATGTAAATCGGAAAATATAATTATACGCCGCGGCGCCAAATGTAAAAATCGGTCTCAGGATTTTCGTCAGAAAAAGCAGTGGAAATAAACCGTTCAAAAAATCTCGGTTTCTTTCAAAACCTTCCAATCGAAATAGCAATCTGAAATATGCAGTCAAGACAAACCTCTTGACGAAATTGAAGCCATAATCAAAATTAATCATACCAATGAATTTGTCTCCAAGAATTGCATATCCCAGATGAACGAGGGCATTGCAGGCTCAATCAATACTTATTCCCCATCTCACCACACATTTCTCTAAAATAAACGTAGGGATATATCAAACCTCGGAGGAAAGAGAAATTAAATTTCCTGTAGACAGCTACCAATCGATGCCGACCTGCGGTAAAACGCAATCCGATAATCGACACCTCAAACTATTCTGAACAGTAAAACTTCTTCTTCAATCTTCACTTCAAAAAAAATCTTCACCAGCTACTATTTTTTCCATTGATTTTTGACTGCTGAGTAATTCAGTCCCAATTCTTTGTAAACTTCATACCGGAGGTAAACCTATACCTATGAGTGCATTCGGTTTGTCTTATCTTTTCTTATAAATACAATTAATACATATGTTTTTAACATTGGAAAAGAGATAAAAAAATGAAGAACATCAAAGAGAACCTTCGAATCTTAAATGAAGAGAAACGACCGAGCTGTTAACGCTTACAAGCTTGGCATAATGGTCCTTTGGCATTAATCACCGTATTCACGTGAGTACACAGTATCCTTTGGTAAAACACGCAGTGTGCTTTGTATGAAATAAATAACGGAGTAAATGTTGATGCTGAACGATTTTATTGCATTTTAATCGGGAAAGGTTGGTATAACATCTCGACATGAATGTATTTCATTAGGAAGATGTCAGTCTCTTTCCGTACATGATTAGAGACACATTTCCTCTGTTAAGACCCAAACATGAATTTTTTCGACCAATTTTCCGGAACAAACTTGCGCATGGCGAACGCATACATACGGTAATATTTCCCACAACTAATATGAAAGTTAGGTATACCATTTTGTGTACTCGCTCGACGTAAAAAATAAATACTCTTTTTACCCCATTCATTTCTTTCATTTTATTTGACTGGTAAAGCTAGTAAACAAGGTTAACGAGTAGTTTGCCGTGCCGAGAAAATCAATTACAATGCATCCACGATTAAACATAGCTAATATCGTCCGAAGAATTCTCGCTCTTGAAACTCTTTCGGAAATAAATATACGATTTTACTCAATTCGCAAGACAATAATGATATATTTACTCTGCATTATACCTACAAACAGCGATAAATATGGGAAGTGAGTACGGCAATTTACATGAGCGAACAGAGTGAAAGACATGTTGTGACATCTTTCTTTATTTCAACAGACTCAAAAGATCTGTATTCGACAAATGACCTGGCAAGCGTTGAAAATTAAATTCGCAATGGTTTTAGACATCCTGTCACCTTCAGTAAAAATAATAGTTTTAATAAAATGAATTTTCTGACAAACCTTGGCTCATAGGCTGAAAAATGAACCCTACCTTGAAAAAATCACCAAGTTGTAAAATGTATGATAGAACTCAAAATTATTTACAAAGCTGTGAGATTCCTCCCTTTTTCACACATTAGATGAGCCAAAACAGGGTTGATCCCCAACTATGACGCTCTAATCAGGCCCAGGCCGCGCACATTCTTATCATTTTTCCTTCCGATATTACGAAAAGGCTAAGGACTAGGTTAGAGATCTCATTAATTGATTGTTTTAAAACTCTTTCCGTGTGCATCATTTGAATATATTTTACAGGCTATTTTAAAGCATACCATGGAACATTGTTCTGTTTCAAAGACATCATCCCTTAAACAAGCTAGCATGGCAATATTCCGAGTAACTTTAATTTCAATTTTTAAAAACTTTATCCAAACCTCCTAAACTGAAATCATGACTTCTGTGAACTCTCAAGTAAAATGAAGTTCCCTTTCACAATGCACGAAGTTCGTTTCGATTGTAAGAGTGAAATCAAAAATGAAATTTGGTTAAGGTGTTATAACTTTTAGGTTTATTTAGATAGACTCTTGACCTACTTGAGTTTTTAACACACGAAAGACACCATTTACAGCATTAATAATTCGGTTAATTTTAGCGAGAAACATATTGGAATAGGTTAAATGTAGATAGTGGTAAAAATATCTACCAATGTGCACACAAATTTGCAAATAATATCATCGTGAGACCAATAAGCCACATGGAGGAAACCTTCTCGGGTCTTCCACCGGGATACGTATTTTACTGCCGACGTTTCAGAGTCAGACTACTACTCCATTCTCAAGGCAAATGATATCATGATACCATTTGCCTTGAGAATGGAGTAGAAGTCTGACTCCGAAACGTCGGCAGTAAAAAAATTATCCCGGTGGAAGACCCGAGAAGGCTCCCTCTATATTATTCGCCGGGAAAAAACTAAATCATACTTCAATAAGCCACATGATTCTGACTTCTGTCGCGTAAAACTAATTGATTACTCGGCAGTTTTTCCCCAATTGGGAGCTTTCCCTGATTATTGGAATGGGATTGCATTTAAAAGAATTTTTTTCAAGGAAATCTGGCCGGTCTCAGTTCGTTCGTTTCATTAGAGGTAGGTGGCAAGGTAGCTAGGCGGCGCTAAAGCTGTCTGTTTGGATGCAACTCACCTGTCCACAGGGACAGCCCTCTCCTGTCGCAATGGCGGCTCTTGCCGCACCCTCTGCTCCCGCCTCCGGCAGAAGTGCTTCCCCGAACGTTCAGCCGCTGCTCCCTGGACCGCTCCCCACCTCCGGCACCGCCCCCCTCACTCCACCGCCACGCCCAGACACCTTCTCACGATTGTCTTTTATCCCTTCCAGTTCCTCCCTTCAGCACTTCTCTCGGAACCCGACGAGACCCAACTCCGCCTCTCCACTCAAAATGTCCGTCGTACTATTTAGATTTTAAATTTTTGCAATTGATTCCTCGCGAACCTTGGTTTCAAGAGTTACGTCTGCCTTTGAAAATCCTATGATCACTCGTATCACAAAAATAATTCGCGAATCAACCTCGAACCAACCAATGTAATTGCAAATCCAGTTTCCCTCAAGGTTAGTCAATGTTCTCATAAACACCATGCGTCTCACCAGTGTGCCAAACAACATAATATTTTTCTCCTATTTTCTCATCCTTCTACTGCCACATGTAAAGTATAACATCAATCTTCCTTTTCTGCAAATATCGTGTTCGACTTAACTTTTTTAACCATGCACTAGGTCTAATTAATTGAGCTCAGGCTTATCCTCTCCTCCTGGACTTAAACTTCTAACTCAAGTAAATATAGTTTTCGTCTTAGGTGATCACTAAATGGTAGTTCCACTCGACACTTGAAGCTTCTGACCGTTCTAATACAATTTAGACATCAGTATGATTCGTGCGTGGACTCGGTGTGTTCTTCTTCGTCAGAAATCAATCCAGGAATCCCTAATTAAGTTTGTGATCTCGTCTTATATCTTGTTGATGACTTTTTCTGGCACACTCGTTGAACACTTTCTTCTTGAATATCTCCCCTCACAAAATCTCGCTTTGCTTCCCTTAATTCTTACCGCAGGAGCACTCTCGCACCCCCTGCCTTGCACACTTCGGCGGTCCCGATATTCACGTCTCCATCCTGGCACCTCCTCCCCTCTTCCCTACTTCCTTCTCTCCTCTCCCCTTCCCCCACCCTACCTCTCCCCCCCACCGCCTCCTTTAAAAACGGGAGCCAAGAGGCTATCACTCCTGGTCCTGGATATCTTACACCCGGTGCCTCACACCCTTCGTGTGCTCGTCTTGCCCACCCCCACCCTCTTCCTTCCTTCGGCTGCCTCTCCTCTAATGTTTTCCTCTTTCCACTCTTTCCACTTCCTCCTCCCCCTGTCGCACTCTCATTCGCCGTCGGCTCCTCAAAAAAACAAGTGAGGGGGCACGAGCCGAACCTTTGTCTCGGAATTTACGATCTCGGAGATTTTTCTCCGCGATAATTTTTTCCTTTTTTCACCGACGATGACTCTCTTCGACCGCCGAAGGATTTGGTCTGAGCTGACAAATTGCGTCGTTGGCTTAATACCTAACGATTTCCAAGTCGGTAAAATTATTTCAACATGACAAATTATATTTGGACTTTTAATGCCTATATTTTTGACAGTTCGCGAAGGTTTTGCTGTTGAAAATGGGAAGGAAAATATTCAACTCTATGTGTCTTTTATAAATGAAAGTCTTATAAACGATCAGTCGTAAGCTTTCCATACGGAATCTTACTTGTGGCTAAAGGATGATATGCCAGTATGGCTACTTCATCGATTTGATCGAACTGAAAATATATGGCGTCTTACAGGGAATATAAAATCGCGAATATGCGGGAAGTGAATCACTGACATTGGCTCTTAATCGATACCAAATAGTAACTTATATATAAAAAATATTAAGTCTACTTAGATCTTGTTATCGATTTTTTCGATTCGAGTTTTTCGATTTCAACTGACACTTTTGTAATTATTTCACATTCTATGCCAGGGTCGACAACTGCACAAAGTAGGACGACTTGAAGAACACCAAGGAAACTTTGCAAGGCTTAAATTGTTGTAACTCAAGAATATTTCTCGCAATCTCTTATAAAAACGCTTTCCTACTCTCTTGTTTTTGCACCTTCTTAAAGTGTCTCATCTAACTTCACAGCACTTATATGCGTTCCTTCGTTAAATTAGGCGCAATAATCGTTCCGCTATCTTCACAAGCCATAAAAAAGCTAAATATCAGCAACAAATAATTTTATGTGGGTAAATTGCAAGATATTGTAGCACTTTCTGATGATTTTTCATTT
The DNA here is from genome assembly GCA_963169105.1 of Ceriagrion tenellum. Classification (NCBI taxonomy): domain Eukaryota; kingdom Metazoa; phylum Arthropoda; class Insecta; order Odonata; family Coenagrionidae; genus Ceriagrion; species Ceriagrion tenellum. The sequence continues at coordinate 109,356,547 of OY720639.1, forward strand.
ATCCTCACTGTTCTCAATCGCGTATTAATTTTATTTAGCTTATGTTTTGATCAAATCGGAAAATATTCAACTTTCTATAAGTCTATTATAATTAAAGTCTTATAACCGATTAATCGTAAACTTTCCATAAGGAATCCTACTCATCGCCGCAAAGCTGACCGAAAATCATTCTTCAGCTCTAACAGGACGGCAGGCAAGTCCAATACTGAGGAATCCCAATGCACTGTGGAATTAATGGTCTTCCCTGAAGCCTCGCCTTTCACGACCTAATGTATACAGCTACCACGGAGTCATCCGAAAATTTTCGATAACACTGTCGTGAATACGCCAACAATTCGGAGGAGCTGGATATAGTCTGACGGGACGTCAGGCGGAGACCGTGCTTGATGCCGATGGGATGTCCGCCCACTTAGGAGAAGCACTGTACACGTGGAGCTAAGGAGAGACGATCGAACACCAGGCAGCTTCCGTCTTCACTGCCCGCCAACCATCGGACCACTGACACTCGGATGGTCCATCGTCCCGGGGCCTACCCAGCGTCCCACGGACGAAGAGGAACCCTGGGAAAGACACTCAAGTTCCCACCAAAACCGTGGCCCACGATTTTACTCCTTGTGCCTTCCGCTTCCCATCCCCACCCACTTCCCCTCTCCCACGCAACCCTAGGGTAACCGTCCCCTACCCCCCCTCCTCGTCCTTCTCCAAACCCTAAACTACCCCCCCTCCTCCCCCCCCCACCCACCTACTCGACCCTCTTCCCTCCCCCCATATACTGTACACAAACATATTCCGCCCTTGGACACGGTATTTTTTTTACTGCTCGTTAATTTGACTATGCTTCACGAGACGAGCGTTGAACAGCCAGGGAAAATGGTCTACATTGCGGTCTAGCCAATATCCCGGGACGCGAGAGGGATTTTTTTTCAAAGTCTATGTTGAGATGAGCATGTTTGAACGTTCTCGAGGGGACTTGGTCACCGACGTCGAAGCACGTTATGTCCAGTAGATTGGAAATGGTAGCGATCCCAAAGATAAGCTGCTGAAAAATAACTTGCAATATTGAATTAGTAGACGTACTAGCTCATTCAAGTATTTGTGCCTAAATTACATGCAGCGACATACAATTCCACGAAACAGCTGAATAAGATATTCGGCGGCTGCTGTAGAACCCCCGAAGGATCACCATCATTGGTCGTTCAATCCTATGATTGGTTGACTGCAGCCCACCATTCTTCCCAATCCAGTAATTCTAGTTCCCTTACTCCCTACTAGTAGGAGCTCTTCTCATATACTTCCCTCTCTATTTGGTCACGTATTCACTCACGAGTCTTCCTCTCGGGACTTTTCTCTACATTTTCCCTTCAAGTAGATATACTTCTCACAAACCCGCTGTCCCGCAGGTTGTGCCAAATCCATTTGGTTCTTCTTTTCTGTATAGTACTCTATACGATCCTTAGCCCTGACACCCTTCTGTACACTTCTTCGTTTCTTATTTGGTCCGTCCATTTGACCTCAGCCTCCTCCTCCAGCACGAGGTTTTGATGCCTTCATGTCTATCGTGCATCATATATACCGTGGGGATTACACATACATAACATATGTGGCACAGCATTAAAGAAACTAAGTTTTGTTAAACGTATAATAGGAAGGTCCTCGGATGAAAAAATCAAAAATATGCTACTTCGCTCTGGTTAGGCCACATCTCGAATACGCCACGAGCATTTGGGACCCTGGCCATAAAGATTATACCAAATAAATTCATAAAATACAAAGGAAAGCAGCGCGCTTCGTTAAAAACTGCTATAGAGCGTACATGTAGAGTCTCACAGCTTTTTGAGGGATTAAGGTGGGAGCCCCTAGAGACTCGGAGGCTGCACGCTAAGCTTAGGTTGCTTGAGAAATTCAGAACTGATATTTTCAGAGCAACACACAGAATATTGCTGTCTGACAGATGCGATAAAATAAGAGAAATACACTGCCGGACAGATAGGTACAAAAAATCGTTCTTTCCGCGCACAATAAGCGACCACAATAAATATTGAGCTCCACTAAATACACTCCTATAATAATGTCACCATTTCATCTCCCAAAAACTTACATCTTTACACGGCTGGTGACGTAACACCCCCTGCCACACGCCCATGCGGCAGCTCGCAGGGTATTATGTGGATGTAGATGTATCCTAGTAGCATATATATCTGGGACAAAATAAGCATGGAGAAAAGGGGTTGATTAGCAGAAGATTGAATGCACGGAAGATAAATCATTGGGAGACAATGGATGAAGTTTTGCAAAAGTAGATATGTTGGACGAAATGTAAAGGACAAAGCGGATTAATAAGAACAGGTGCAGTGCATGAACAATCTTGACGTCATGTTTCATAAACAATGTATAATGTTTGTCCTCATATTCCAATCATCCACTCTTCTTAACCTGTTATCGAACTCAAACTATGCCCCTAGTATATTTGCCATTAAGTTTAAGCATTTTGATCTCTGAGAATTAAATCACGCCCGTTCTCCCAACCTGAACCTTCATGAAACTAGCGAATAACTCACCCCACATACATCACCAACAGATCACAAAATCAGCAGAAATAGCCACATAGTTTACGTAAAACCGAAATTTAAAAAATTTTAATTATAAATAACACAAGTTCTTTGTTAACTTTGTGGTATTCCATTTTTCATCTACCTGAAGAAGACGCTCAAGCGTTGAAACCCGGGTCGTGTGTGTTTTTTAAGTTGTGGTTTTGTAAATGTTACCATTAAATCATCTGAAAGATAAAATGTTAATTATAGTTTTTAATTAATTCTTCCGACGGCTTTCTAATGTTTAAATCTTTAAATATAAAACGGTCGGATTCCAAAAACGACCGAATCAATTATTTCAAACAATATCAGATGTACAATCATGGTCATGCGATGAAATAAATCAAAATAAAAAGAACTTCGGCATTCTGGGGTATGCTAAGAGTTCATAGCTCCGAAATTTCAGATGCATAATGATATACGTAAGCTACTGCTGAGTAAATTTCATATCACTATTAATTTCCCGCCTGGCCTCAACCAGTACGTGCCTACTTTATGATCGTATTAATAATTATTTTTAAATGCTTGACACCATCCATTCCGGAGACTCTTGATCTGCTTGGATTTCCCAAAAGTCTACAGAAACTATCTCGGAAGTACCATCACCTGGGCCGGAAGAAGTATAACGGACATCAAACGGAGAATAGTCCAAGCTAAGAGGGTGTTTGTGGGGAAAAGACAACTGCTGTGCTCTAAGAAGATAGGACTACAAACCAGGAAACAGTACGTGAAAACCTTCGTGTGGGGCGTAGCACTCTATGGATCGGAAGCACGGACCATTGGAAAAGCTTACCAGAAAAGAATAGAAGCCTTCGAAACCAGGTACTGGAGGAGGATGCTGAAGATAAAATGGGCGGAAAAAGTAAGAAATGATGAAGTTTACAGAAGAGTAGAAGGGGAAATAATGATATAAAACACTATTCATAAAAGTAGAACATGATGGATTGGACACACCCTGAGAGACAATGGATTTGTGAAGAACATAATTGAAGGTCATCGCATTACTCGTTAATAAACACAAAATACTTATTTGAAGACGTTTCCAGCGTACATTGAGAGGCAAAGTAGTTACAGCCTAAATCTGAATATTTTGTTTATTTCCAGAGACATTCAACAATAAAACGAAGTTTTTCCTTCATTAGCTCAATTATATTACTAAGGTCACTTTTGGCTTCTTAAAAGTGTTTACATTGAAAATGAGAAGTCGAATATGGCCTCTGATTTGGCTCGAGAGAAATCTCGCTCAATATACTGTCACGTCCATCCCACGTGTTGGTACTTCCGAGACAGTACCATCACGTGGGACGGAAAATGTACAACGGACATCAAACGGAGAATAGTCCAAGCTAAGAGGGTGTTTGTGGGGAAAAGACAACTGCTGTGCTCTAAGAAGACAGGACTACAAAGCAGGAAACAGTATGTGAATACCTTCGTGTGGAGCCTGGAACTCAATGCTTCGGAAGCATGAACCAATGTAAAAGCTGACCAAAACAGAATAGAAGCCTTAAAAACCTGGTGTTGGAGGAGGATGGTGAAGACAAAATAAGAAATGATGAAGCGTACAGAAGAGTAGAAGAGGATAGGACCATATGGAACATCATACAGAGAAGAAGAATCAGATAGATTGGACTCACTCTGAGACACAATGGATTTGTGAAGAATATACTTGAAGGTAATATGGAGAGAAAAGCCCCTTAGGAAGACCCAAGAATAAGTTCATGGACCAAATACAGAGAACAGTACATAAGGAAAGAGACCAGGAGGTAAGGGAACTAGCATTAGATGAGGAAAGGTGGAGGGCTCCAGTTAACAAATCTTAGAATTGAACGACCAATGATGATGACGTCGTAGTCGTTATTCACTGACAATGATGAATATTTTTAAATGCTTGACGCTATCCGTTCCTATGACTCTTGTTCTGCTAGGATTTTCCGCAATTCTACGGAACCTATTATCGTATTTTGATGCAACTTTTCTAGGATTTCGCTCGCATCGTTGTGTATCGTGCTTCATATACTTTCCCAGGAGAGAGAATGCAGGTTGAATGCTCCAGTTATAGACTTTTGAAAGGAACGTGCTTCTTTGATTTGCCTATGTCGAGAGAAGAGAGTCGAGAGAGAGTTGAATGAAGAAACAGGTACACGATAGTGGAGAGTGGAAGTTGTGTGAGGGGAAGAGGTTGACGGCGGAAGTCATGGGGTGAATGTGGTGGAAGAGATTCTAAAAAGGAGAAATGTTAGTAGTCTTAAGAATAGGCGCGAGTGTAAGAAGCAATGCATGAGTGTAAGAGTAACAAAAGTGGTTTTCACAGATAGAACATTATGGAGGATATTATTGAAACCGGGCCAGTGTTCGAGGGCTAACGGCTATGCAATAACGGAATTCTTTGACTTTGCCTACCCCGAAAGGAAATGACGCGATGGGTATGTAATATGTACCCCCCTCAGGTAAAGTCCAATTATGTCGGCCGCGTTGCATGAGAAATACTCTCCCTTCCCCTATACTCCTTTGCCGATCGCTTCCACGTGCATCTTTCCCTCCACAGGCGCCGAATACAATATTCTTAACTCTAGGATCTTGTTATGGCTGCATAGGTTTTTCTCCTATATTCTAAAACCACCCAAGGGTCCCCTTTGGAGGCTAATAAATAAATCATGGGCCCTATACTATATCTTATACTATAAAACGAGATATTTCTGCAAGTAAGTTTCTATTTTTTCGAAAGCGGCTCCAAAGATTTTGATAAAATGCTGGGATATATTCAATTCGGACGAGTAAATAAGGTTAAATAAGAAGTGATAAACAGGAAAGTAATTTTATGTTTAAAAAAATATTTTTAAAAGTCAACATTTAAAACATGGGCCTTATGGGTAACTAAGGTTACAACAATCAAACAATAAATGTAAACAAATGGCAGATATAACAGCGTACCATGAATATATATTATGGATTTAAATGTTTGGATTCGTTGCCTAGGTCATGTGTTGCCTCAATTTCCACATTTAGTTCAATCAGTCCTTGGCGTCACGTAGAAAAAGTCTTTTCTGTCGAATCGTAAATAGTCGTTGTTGATTGTTGTTAACGTGAGACTGTGGTGAATATTCATTAACGATTGAAGAGATATGAACTACTTGATGCTGTGATAATAGCTGGTTATTTTTGAGACCTAACAGTTCCTTTGTAACTAGAGAGGAAATATCTACTACAGGAAGTGTGTAAGAGGCATCTGAAACTTCCATCGTGAGTCTTTTCTCCGTTGTGTGGATCTTTTACTGTTAATTTACAGCTACATTTTTTTGGTTTATTATCTGTTGAGAGCCTTAGGAATCAGAAGGTATGATCTAGATAGATTGATGTGGATTTTAATGTGTAACCTACTATTCATGTGTGGCCTCGGAGTAGGTTCAACAATCTCCCCTTTATATGTTATTGAAATAATAGTTATTCGCGCAATTTCTCGTCCATAGATGATATTGTCGGATCTTGGTTTTGAAATCCTTACAGAAATCCGTCTTCTAATTCATTCCACTTTTTTCACCTCTTCACCTCACCTTTTCACCTCTCCACCTTTTTCACCGTCTTCTAATTCATTCCACTTTTTTCACCTCGTACTATTATTAAATTGTCGCAGAACGATATTCACGAAGTGCTAAGAAGTCAATTGTGCATTTGTGTAGTTAATTTTGGAGAGGAATTAAATATATCTGTAGACCGAACAATATTAAAAAAGTGTATAGTTACGTCCCGCGTGTAGTACTACATTTATTATCCACTCCATTATGATTACTGGTAAGTAAAACCGGTGAGATGTGATGATTTACGATCTGTAGACTGTATTTACATTTGAACTGCCGTCTTTCATCACTAGACAGCGACTCAATTAAAAATGTTGTTTGTTTACGGAATTCAAGGCACCCGTTTTTGGCGACGAGTCTACAATCCACAATATATATTCATGCAGGGTATATAGAGCAGCGCCAGTTGTTTATTCAAGATCGGAAAGCTACACTAATATGAATATTTATAAAAAGTTGTCATATTGTATTTTGAAGAAATTGCCATGAGAAAAATTTCGGCCTGGACCGGGAATCGAACCACGGACTTTTGGTTTGCCGGACCAATGCGCAGACCACTACGCTATCCAGGCTTCCTAATTTCCATGGCAATTTTATATAATATTTTTAATAATTTATATAATATAATATTTTTAATTTTATAAATAGGAAGCCTAGATAGCGTAGTGGTCTGCGCATCGGTCCGGCAAACCAAAGGTCCGTGGTTCGATTCCCGGTCCAGGCCGAATTTTTCTCATGGCAATTTCTTCAAAATATTCACCCGCCATGTTTGAATTTCATATTGAATTTTGTTTGTAATTCAGCATTCATAATTGTTTCATTTTTGAAATACATATTCTTTTGTCGAGAGGAGCTTAGTCATTTTGTACCATCAAAAATATTAGCACCTATTAATAGTCTATTAATCCTTTCGTGCCGTCAGGAACATAGGTAAAAATTTTGTCAGAATTAGCCCGAGAGATTTGAAATTCTGTAGCGCTCAGACAAACAGCATTTCAATTGCATTGATGCATATAAAGATCATTTAATGAAGTGGGTGAAGAAGGGAAGAATGATAGACAGGGATGGAAGGAGAAAGAATATGGATTCGTGCGGAAAGGGAAATGTAAGGGACATGAATAGTATATAATATATGGGACTTGTTCGGATTCATGACAGGATTGGTTTAGAATGGACCTATGATTCCTATGCTGGATTGTTGGTAAGAACTGCTCAGGATTGTATCTCATTCATCAACATACACCAACTACTCCCCGAGCCGCAATCGCAGCGTGTGACAGTGGGGTGTAAAGGCCGTATTAAGACTTTCTAGATGCTCGCGCAAATGCATTAACGATAGAGAGGGAAATAACCTGTTCTAATTCCGTGCCAGCGTTCTCGCAATTTCTGCGAATCATATCGTGCAATCAAGTGTCTCAAGTGGCTTTAGGAACCAACCAAGATTAATGAAGAGAAAATAGGGAGAATGACGGTACTGCTGGACTATTTGGTGATATTAGTGTCCTGCGTTGCTTCTAATATAGTCGTAAAAATGTTCGCGGGAAGATGGATTTCTTAGAAATACATATTCGCTGGATTGTACACCTCATTAAATTTTCCTCTTGTTTCCTCTGGTCCACAAATGAGATGGAGAGGTAAAATGTTGTACTCCGTAAAAACCTTCAACACTTATGATCCGAATTTATGTAATATCCGAGACTATATTGACTTCCAACACTGATATAGGCAGAACGCCAATGATGAGACGCGCGTCGTCATATCTGACAGGAAAAAATCGTTGTATCTCATTAAAACTGCAGCTCAATGAAGACCGGCGGCCCAATGCACTTATGGGAGGAGCGATTAAGGAGATGGGCGGGACGCGGCCAAGTTCTGCTCATGCGCCGTGAAGAAACTCTCCCATTGGACGACAGAATTGGAAACGGTAAATTTATCATCACTCCCGAGCAACCGACAGTAAACCTTTAAGAGAGGCGTTCGTTTCAATCGCGGACTTCCGAGAATTTCTTTAATTCCGAACTCAAAACTACGAGAACATCGCGCACATACCTAGAGGTTCACCGATCTAAGGGAGTTCGTTATCGCCAGTTAAATTAAAAATAAGTTTGAATTTCAACAGTCGTCAAATGAGTCCATAAATCCTCTCCCGAGCCATAACGACTGAATTCACTCCGAACGCATATTTCTCGGGAAAGAGAGAAATAGTTCATCTTCCATTATAACGAAATAATAATTGTAATTCACAATTATGAAAACGCGATTAACTAAAGGAGGTACAAAAACTCATCCTTTCCGCGCACAATAAGTGACTACACTAAAACTGAGCTCCACTAAATGGCCTCCCATAATACATGTCACCATTTCACCTCCCAAAAAACTTACATCTTTACACGGCTGGTGACCTAACACACCCTGCCACGCGTCCATGCGGCGGCTCGCAGGGTATCATGCAGATGTAGATGTAGAAGGGAGAAATTCTCACGAGAAGATTTTTCCAAAATAATTTGCGCCTAGAAACTTAGTATCCATCACACTCCGCCAGAACGCCAGTGATGAGACGTGCGGCTGGTGACCTAGTACCCCTTGCGGCACAAAGTCAAGGCCTTACGAATTCAAAAATTGATAAAAAAAACATACATACATACAAATCACGTCGTTGCCTTCCGGGGTAGGCACAGTCATAAATATTCACTCATAAATACATATTTGTACACCTATCTATGCTTCAATAATATCCTCCATGGCCTCCTTTCCTTGCAACCTCTTTTGCCTCATTTACCCCCATACACTGTTTCATTCACGCCCTCCTGTTTAAGACTCCTAATATTCCTCCTCCTCAGTATTTCCTCAACCACATTCAACCATAACTTTCTCGGCCTACCTCTACCTCTCGCACCATTTATTTCACTCTTATTTGTCTGTTTCGTTATTCGATTGCCATCAATTCTCTCAACATGGCCAAACCAACGAATCACACTCCTTTCATATATGTCCATCACCAGAGCATCTAACCCACAATCATTTATTACCCACTCATTCCTGACGCTATCCATCCTACTTTTGCCGCAAACACTCCTCAGATAACTCATGCCCACGGCGTTTGTCTACTCTTATGTCTATCCTGACATACCCATGTTTCACTACCATAAAACAAAGTGGGGGAGAAGTGCACTTTTGTACACGGCGATTTTCAGTTTTTTCCTAAATTATTTGTAAAAAGCTTACGTTTTTAAAGACCTACTTTTAACTAATTCGTCAACTGAACGCAACAAAATTCAGCCGCGGCAGTTGTGCACCCACAGACCCCAAACTTCCGGCAGTTCTCCAAACGCCAGCGCATGCCGTTCCATTCTAAGTCGCTCGTGCCCTCTAAATTGCGCTTATGGGCTCCAATATACGTTAAATTCGATGACTTGAATGAAAAAACTCCCCATAACTGAGACGAAAGTCGTTGCAAAACGCTTGAAATCCCACCCCAGAGACCCACAACCCAAGACGCCACCTCGAAATATTTCCATCATCACCCTATTACCTCGGAAATCAAGCGATCGCCACGCTTGAAATAAATATTTTATTGCCTGCATTTAAACATCTCCCAAACGGGCACATTAATCAAAAAGGCCGTGTTCTGCTTGTTTGGGTCCTTCGGCTGCTCGTCTGCGGGAGGCTGTCATCGGAGCTATGAATCGCTGGGAACGCGTGACGAGTCGTAAACCGTTTAGCGCCCCGCCCAACCCTCCTCCCTCCCGTCCGACGCCGAACGTTAATGGGGCTGCGTATTAAACACCATAGGGTCCCATATTCAGCCCACCTCCTCATTCTACAGTGTCAGTCGAGGGCACGTGTCCCCGTCGGGATGGCTCCGATAGCGATAGGCATCGGCTGTTCCCTATCGTCACAGATAAGCCAAGTAGTATTGTACTATCTTCAAAAAAGGATGCGAAACTTGGCGGATGTCGCTGTTACGAAGTGTGATGTCAAGGACGGTAAAGAGCGCCGAAAAGTTTTGGCAAAATAGCTGGCGAGGTAAAAGACTTTGCTACCAACATAACTGCATTTAACTTAAGAGGACGGTAAAACCTCAGCGGCGAGTTTCACAATTTTTTCGGTCTAAAGTGTCATCAAAGCGTCGCATGACAATATTAACGGTTCAAACAGGGCTGCATCTTATATTTGTCGATATTCTTAACAAAACATCGGCAAATCCCATGTAAAAATTGCGATAAAAGCATTCTAGAGCAATTGTATTTCTGTGTATAACATACTACGCATTTCGTAGCTGAAAACGAAGCAATTTCAACATAGATAATGGCTTCGAATTGATCAACCCGTGGACGCCAATTCCTAATAAAAATTGAGCCGGAAAAGGAAAGCGCCAGTTCGGAAACAACCAATCAAAGTCCATTTGAACTTGGCCCTCGGCTAAAATATATTAACCTAGCAAACCCTCCAAAGGAACGGTGTGATTTTCCGTTCATTCGGTTGAGTGGTTTCCTGGGCATACCATTCCTTCGAAACATCATTTTTGAACGACACTGCAACAGTAGAAAACCCAAGATCTCTTCATTCAATATTTTGCCGGAAAAAAGAGAGATTCTTCATGAAAAACGTAAGTTTTTGCCTGAGAAACTCTGGTAGCCATAAGCGGAGACTGTTGTTCTCCCCTGGAAGGAGCTCAACTAGTATTCAGGAAATGGACTCTAGCACTGAAAAGAGTCTTCTACGAATCAATCACTATGTTTCGCAACCTCTGCAACTTCTAGTCTAAATCTTCCCGTAGCACAGGTGAGTGTAGAGCACACATTTTCGCATTCGATGTATCTTTTGAAAATATTATTGTTAACCTGAGTATCAACATTATGCTTATCGTGAAATTAATAGCTTCATACTAATTGGCAGAGGAAACAATGCTTACGTAGTCAGTCACTTACTTAAATAATTTTTATTACGTAAAATCTTGATTTAATATTGGTCGTTACTTTTCTAAAAAAATTCAAGTATGAATGATTGCACAAGTATAAACATGTTAATAAGCTCAAGAACATGGCTGAAATGAAAAAGGCGTGTATTAATGCATTCACGAAACGTTATGAAGGTTCCGCTGGATAGCAATCACCCGGATATATACATACTGGTTGCTCTCTAAGTCATTACTATGCATAACATTGTTTCTAGTTGCTACGAATTGTCATTGCAAGGGCTAGTAAGTTAGATACCGATTGATGAGACGCGTAAGATGTTCGCGATTTAGACATCCGAGAGTCCCACTGTTGCGATAGTAAGAAGCATTCTCTATAGGTTCGTCCTTAGGATGTATTTGATTTACGCCTCGGCTATGACGATACGCGAGTGAGAACCTTCAAGAAGGCTAGCTAGTATAATTCCGCCCCCTTCATACATGACCAGTTGAGTCGCCCTAAGCAAGAGCGAGGAGGAGTCTTGGGTCAAGGGGGCATATTTCTCCTCGAGTATTTACTCGGTCGAGGTGGTCGAATGCTATGGCATATGGCGTGGTACTCGGTACTCGCCTGCGTATTCAATTTGGGTATTCGTATTCAGTGGTATTCTCCCAGGCACCCGAGTCTTCATCGCGGCACTCAGGTACTCGCACATGCAATTCGACTAGGTATTCATTTGAGTATACAAGTATTCTTCCGAATATGCCTGTACTCGCTCAAATAACCAGGTACTCATTTGGGTACTCGATTACCAGTGAGTGAATACATTTGGCCCATCCTTAGTCTATCAGGGAATCATATGAGTTACAGCGAGCAGCGTTTTAACGTATGGATCAGAATACTTATGTTATGAGAATCATAACATCTGGATGATTCGCTCCGCTCAACTGCACCGTGTGTTCCACAAAATAGAATCGTGGCGGCGTTGCAAGCTATGTTTCTATGTAACACCCCATCCTCTCCGTTAAATATACTCGGAAATGGAAATGAGAAGCTAAATTATTCGCGTCTTACATATCTGAAAATGGATGAGATCCAAACGACTTAGAAGACATTTAACAGTGTAATGAATGGCTCGAGAGGAAGGAATAGCCCAAGAAAGTCATGAGTGATTGCGGTGAAAGGTACTCTGAAGAGGAAGAAAATTAAGAGCCCTCGGAATAGGAATCCGTATTTAAAGCAATCCACGAACGTGGCAGAGGGAAAGAAGGTTTGCAAAGGTGGAGGAAGTTAATTGAAATGAACCAGGATTTCTAGGCCTAGGACTATGGATTGAGCTCTTTTGATCCGGAAGGGAACGGCTTGATGCGTATTTATACGTATGCGTATTTATATGTTAGTTAATCGCTCTGGGAGATATTGAAATAAGTGCATTAAATTTATAATGAAAATTTTACCAAAAATAGGGAATGATTTTGCACATCCAATATTTTACTATTGCAACGAATGCATTTCATTCCAATATCACATCTCGTGAATTAGCTAGGCTATTTTTTTAATTCCGATTTTTTATTTTTCAAAAACTTATTAAATCAATTTTATATTGCAGTAATAACAAACCCTAAACCCAAAAAATAGCAACTCCAGACTGCACAGAAAATATAGCACCACAATCAAACACCGACAAGTATAGGATCGTTATTTATATTTAAGGATTTTCTGAAAAAGTGAGAGGAATTTTTTAAAATACTTTTTCAAAATTGTAAAATATCAAATCAAGCACTAAAAATCTGTTAGTTTCTTCAAAATTAAAAAGTAACGTTGTATGTTCCACCTCATCCCAAGAACGTGACAAAGACATACGTAGACTTAACTTCTCAGAATTTAAAGAACAAAATTACAAGACATACATCATCAATCTCCACAAACTCTGGGGCTGTTTTCTTTGGCCAATCATTCACTAACATTCCACCACAATTTTAAATTTGAAGAAGTGAAAACAATACATTGTGAATCAAGCATTCATATAAGAGTAGTCTAAGAAATGGAGCTTATCGTAAAATCTTCCACAGACAATAGAAGTGACATTGAAAAATTAAGCAAAATATATCATTTCATAATAACTTCAAGTTAAATTAATATTATCTATACTATATTATTGGGATTTTCATTATTAAATATTTTAATCATATTTTTTTTAGCTTTTAGGATGTCATTAAAACTCCTATGCTCTTCATTTGTTCATTTAATTTTTATGTCGTTGATTTTTATGTATAGCAACAGTTAAAATTGTCACTACTAAAAGTTTGCTATCCATTTATTACAGTGTTAAGAGTATTAGACTGATATCCATCTCAAGATAAAACATTGTCTTTAAAAATGTTCGAAGTGTGTAAAAAAAGTTGGAAAATTTTAAAGTTTAATAAAAAATTGTTATATTTGATGTATAAAACTCTGAGAATGCGGAAACATATCCGCGAAACGTCAGCAGGAAGAGATGTTTGAAATCATTTACATCAATGAGACCAATCCTCCATAATGACTACTTATATGTATCAAAGTCGCCGAAATCAACTTACATGAAAGATTATTATTTGAGGCAAGTAAAGCGATGGGTAGTAGCTACTTACATGATGAAATCTTGAATCACTCTTCCGTAAAATGTTGTTTCTTTTGTGGCTTCTTTTCTCGTGAAGGAGAGGATTGTTTGTCCAACGTGTGAAATATTTGAGAGGATCTTTGTCAGAGATGGAATGAGAGGAGATGGAAGAGGCTGAGGCGAGAAAGTGATGAGAGTGCGTTGGACCGGAAGGGACATCACCGTGTGTGTTTGGTCGGGGCCGCCATGCAGAGGAAAGATGGAAATGGCGTCCTCTTCCGCTATCAACGTGACGGATCCCAACTGTTCCTCCTGGGGGGAGCTGCTTTGAACTGCATTAAGCCCAATTTATGAGATCCAAGAGTACCTCCACGACCTACCGAACCGAAAGGATAAATATAGGACCCACCTATTATCCACCTAGGCCATTACAATTCAGCCAATTAGTGATGTGTTTCAAAGGAACAGAATATTTCGTTTGTTGTACAAAGTCAGCTTTCCGCTCCGACACAATTTAATCGTGAATTGCAAAAACTAGTGTTTTACTTTCTTTTCACCGGTGCATATTAATGCATAATCATTAATTTGTCTCTTAATGATGTCTTTTTTAAGCCCCACCACTGTTGATTGATTTGCTTTTATTTAAGCGACACTAAGCTCACCTCACTTGGAGTACGCCGCTAGTATAGGTATGGGACCCTTACGGAGTCTAGTTGCAGTTATAGATCGAATACGGATAGCAGCAAGATTTGTGAAAATTTGTTACGATAAGCTTAGTAGTGTCACTGAATTGTAGAGGAATTTAGAATGGGAACCTCTAACTCATCGAAGGAAAATATATAGATTTCATCTTTTACGAAAGCTTGATTTAGACTATTTTTTGCTGGACGTTCAACATATTTTGTTCGAGCCAAACTATTATGGTAGTAATATTCACAGCCATAAGATTAATAGACCGTCCAACCGATAGATTTAAAATGTCATTTTTTTCCACGTACAATTGAGGATCGTAATATTTGCGATAGATCAGTTCTGGGGAAATTTTACCCTCACTGGGTTAAAGAGGTTCTGCACTTGTGCTAAGTTACTGAACATAATTATTCGCTAGTAATCCCGTATGTAATATCCGGCAAGATATAGCTCCTAAATGACTTGGTACTTAGTATTAATATTCATTACTCGCATTAGCAATACTAACCAGTAGTTGTGTTTGCATATTGTGAGGTGACATGTTCGTTTACGTAGCACTATGTTAGTTTATGGTCTGACCACGTATTGCCATACTGGCTGATCTTGGCCCGCGCCAGGCATGCGGCCGAGCGTGCGCGGTTCTGATTTCAGCTGGGATGAGTGTTGTATGCCTGGTGTGGAATCACCCCGTGCCCCACGCCCAAGTGATGGCTTGCACGGTATTTCGTAGATGTTGATGGGAAGCTACATCATTGCTGATTGCATTTGATGGCTGCGATGGATGTGAAAAAATAAGCGAAAAACAGCGATTGCTGTACCAATCAAATAAAAAATAACATCTTTCAATATTAATATTAATGCAATATGCAAATATAAAGATCGACTCTGTGTTGCGTTCAGACGAACAGATGCATACTTGCTTCAATGAACATGAACGTTAAATTTTGAAACTCGCCAAATATTGGCATGGATCATATGTTAAATGTTGGAAAAATTAAATTCATACTGTCCCCATTAGATGTAGCAACTCGTACTGACACCAAATGGCTTCCTCGAAAAGTTAAAATTCTAGATCCAACAATTTCGTGTATCTTTTAATTCTTCCTCCACTTAGATATTCTTGGGATATCTTCCAAAAGTTCTCAAAAATTCACATGTAGTTTTAAGCATCAGAGAAGTAGCTAATGCTGACTAAAATTTTAGGAAGGGGTCACGTGCAAATAATATAATTGTGCGCATTGGACTATCGGAGGATTATGTGGTCCACCAAAGCAGTTCAGAATAAAATGGTGAGTTTTTAGGCAGGGTTAAAGTTATTTTAACTGAAAAAATATAGCAGAGATTTACACATTTGCAAGTATTAGGTTCGTAGAAAATAGGAATGTAATAATAATACCTCTTTAGGTTTATTTAAATTTATAATTAATGTAAATTAAGTGCAAAAATAATAGTTGGAGAAAAATTACCTAAAGAGGAGGGGCGTTTAACGCAAATGTTCAAGAAAAGGTAATATATGTCAAAAATAGTTATAATATTTTATTATTATACATTATTATAAATTGCCTTAATTGCAACTACTCCTCCGCAACGGGATAATATGTTTGAAAAGCGATCAATGAACCACAATGTGAAGTTCTTAAACTAAAGCAAATTGTCAACAAACTTGTTCAATTGGATATAGTACACAAAATCATCCAATTGAACAAGTGGATGATTTTACATACTTAGGTAAGGTGTTTGCGAAAGATGGACGGATAGATGAGGAGATAAAGAGACGTGCGAATGCTGGAAGGAAAGTGGTAGGTTGCATGTGGAGCATATCAAGGAATGAGTGCCTGTCTACGGAAGAGAAAATCCCCGGGTACAAAAGTGTACTTCTCCCCACTTTGTTGTATGGTAGTGAAACATCTGTATGTCAGGATAGATATAACAGTAGACTAAATGCCGTGGGTATGAGTTATCTGAGGAGTGTTTGTGGAAAAAGTAGGATGGATAGGGTCAGGAATGAGTGGGTAATAAATGAATGTGGGTTAGATGCCCCAGTAACGGACATACATGAAAGGAGTGTGCTTCTTTGGTTTGGCCATGTTGAGAGAATGGATGAGAGTCGAATAACGAAACAGATATATAGGAGTGAAATGAATGGTGCGAGAGGAAGAGGTAGGCCGAGAAAATTGTGGTTGAACGTGGTTGAGGAAATGCTAAGGAGAAGGAATATTAGGAGTCTTAAAAACAGGAGACTGTATGAAGCAGTGTGACTGTGCCTACCCCGGAACGGAACGGCGTGAATGGTATGTATGTAGGTATG
This sequence comes from Ceriagrion tenellum, assembly GCA_963169105.1. NCBI lineage: Eukaryota > Metazoa > Arthropoda > Insecta > Odonata > Coenagrionidae > Ceriagrion > Ceriagrion tenellum. The sequence continues at coordinate 109,373,208 of OY720639.1, forward strand.
TCAACATACTTCTCTGTGTAAACGAGGATAAACTTTAAAAATCTAAATCTACTTCTCTGCGTTTATGAAAATAAAAGGCGAAGTGAAACAAAATAAACAGACGTTTGTGGATGATTGGAGAATTTCCTATGCTTCCAAAGTGGAATATGGATTTTTTTCTTCGTTCTTAGCGACTCGCTTCCTTTTTTGGACCCACAAAAAGAATTCTTGCTGTAGGTACAGTAATGAATATAGCTGTCCCATATGACCCTGGTAAATATTCACAATTTCCCTCACAGCAGCGACTTCATCTTATGATTTGATTTCAGTTTTGGGCAAAATGACTCGAAGATTATATAAATTCGTCACTTCCGTTGAAAGTCTGCTTTTTTAGTCTGTGACGACTCTGTCAAAAAGTTGAATATTATAAGATATCCAGAAATATCCCTCACACGACCAAGCGGGGCAGTTTTGACAGCTGATGTAGAGGGAAATTAGTCGCACTATCTTTAAATGACCAGCTAACCTTTCTGCAAATTCCCGTACTTCCTAATTAAGGCTTGGAGGCCTCTTTCCTTCGAGTACGCTTTTAGCGTCTTCTATTGCAACAGCACTCTTTTTTTAAATCTAGAGTTGGTGTTAGTGAGGGAGATGGCTGAGAAACACAGTTACTCCTAAAGTGTCACTAAAACACACTACTGAGAGCGGATATTCTCGGCTTCGGTTAGCTTTTATGATATAAAACGTATCAATTGATAGATACTAACATTGAATCTGTCACCTTCTTATCCTTAGACTAATTCCTTATCTTACACAGCTTTATTAGTAATATCAGAATGATAAGACATTAACTTATGTGAACCACCATCTATTGTAGCACTATATTTTTAGATTATAAGAGACTTATTTGAATTTACATCTATTGTACCTTGTAATTATAAGCCAATATCTATATTATAAAAAATGGTCATCTTCGTTCAGGTGATATTACTCTTTGAATTTGATTAGAATTAAAAGAGGTTTCCACGATGGAATTCCTAGTAATGGCTATATTTTTATTCGATTCATTAAATAGAATACGATGAATTTGATCAAATGTAGATGAAGTGGACACTGGGTTCACTGCATCTTATAATTCATCTTTAACAACATTTGTAGTTTTGACTTATTTATACAAAACAATGCCAAAACTGATTGGAAGATTGTCTTGCAATAGGCAGCTCAAATTATCTCATCAATTGTAATACAATCTTCTTACGAAATAACAAAAATAGAGCTCAAATTATCAATAGAATAGTGCTCATATAACTCAAAAAACCTGAAAATGAACATAATCCGTAGTCTCGGGCGTGACTTCGTAGAATTAGCTTAGCTTTGTAAATGATAACTATAATTTTGCTTTTCCACATAGATTCTGAAAATAATAGATGGATCATTGATAAATAAGTCATCGATAAATCTGAAAATGAACAGTAAACAACAGTAACTAACTAATTCTGATAACGCAGAGGTCGACGAATTAAAGTCACACGAACTATAAATTAGTGAACGATACTCGTGACTTAAGTGGCCCTTATTACACAGCGTTTGTGTCGCTTCGCTATGGCTCTAACTTCAAGCCGTGTAATATTGAGCCACTTAAGTCAGTAGTATCGTAATATACTATTTCTCAACCACTTTTCAAAATAAACCATATTGTCACCGCAGTACCTCATTCATAATCACCTTACGTTATGGAGTTTAAAACGTACCGCGCGAAAAAATGACTCAAAGTAAGGACTTATAGTTAATTTTATATAATTTATTAGAAATACAATCATGTAAATGTATTTTTTTTCAATCATTGCATTTAACAAATGATGTGGTACGAAGTCACTCGCACGGGTGTATACACACCAGGGTTGAAATTCGCCATGAAAAAATCATTTGACTTGACCGGGATGATTCAAACTAGGATTTCCCAATAGCCGGTTAGGCTAAAACACACCTGACCTGCAATTGGGAGATCCGGATTCAAATCCCGGTCAAGTCAAATGATTTTTTCATGGCGAATTTCAACCCTGATGTAAAAGTATATTATTGCACCATTAACAACGCAATATTTATTTCATTTTTTTTCTCGTCTCGTCTAATTCGAATATGGCCTCCATTATGACTAGGGAACTATATCGCTTAAACTACCTTAAGTGAAATGTGGCCCAAGAATTTTTTTTGACTTAGTCAAACAGTTATGAAAATGTGCACTCAATAACCTTACCGCTCACCAATCACCTCAACACTAATGCCAATGCGAGTAGCCACTTCACTGTGATGGACAAGCAACTCGTATGGGAGGAGTAATCTTTGCTTGCTATACTTGTTAGTTGGTGTCATGGCATTCCTGGCGCTTATGCGGGAATGAAAAAAGTAATCTATGAGTACTTAATATATTTTGCTCGCCGTGTAGCCTCTTCGTTTCCAGTCCATATTTTGATGGGCCAACCTTATTCAGCTTCCACCGCCCATCGTGGCTTCGGCTGTCCGAGGCAACATTTTGACGTTTAGCAGTAAATTGTAATAGAATATTCAAGGTTACCAGCCTTTGAAGTACCCGCACCACGTGCAGCTTTCCCTGCTAACGGTTACGGTGCTCCACCGGTCAGTTTTGGCACATTTTCGCCAGTATGCCACAAGAGAAACCAAAGCATAGAAATACCCTAGGCCCACTTTCCCTGTTCTGCTAAAGCTAGGATCCCTTCTGAAAGGACTACCTTGAGAGCCAGCATACTGTTGCCCGCGACCCACCACTGGGAGGTATATGCAGTGTACTGACACACCAATGAGGCAAAAGAGTTTTGCAAGGATAGGTCAGTATGAAGGAAATTATTGAAGCATATTTAAGTATACAATTATGTATTAATGAGTGAAACATTTTGACTGTGCCTACCCCGGAAGGGAACAGCATGATGGGTATGTATGTATGTGTAGCCTCTTATATTTCCTTCTAATGCTGGTTACATTCTCTGTTGTCATGTTAGAAAACTAAAATAGTATCAGCAGCAACGTAATAGAGTACCCTCAAATAAATATTGTTTAAGCTTAATTGCTAATATTTTGTTCGAAATCTTCTAATGCATTAAATTTTTTGGAAATTTCACAAACGTTTTTCCGCGACACAAAAATATCATCTAAGGTTTTGGGGGGTCGTTGGTATCCGGGCCTGCATCAGAGTCCTCTACTTCTCAACATACAGGCAGTTTAGAATTTGTTTGACTAAGTCAAACAGTTCTGAAAATGTTCACCCAATGACTCTACCGCTCACCGCTCAGTACTAACCTTAGCACAAAGCCAATGCGAGCAGCCACTTCACTGAGATGGGAAAGCAACTCGTATGGGAGTAGCAATACAGAAGTCTACATATAGGGCTTAGCTCATCATTACGCTATAAATCCATCTATATATACTCTCCGATATTCTTTGCATGCTACATAGCGTCCACTGTCAATTATCCCTCAATCGATCTATAGTGTATATCAATACATTTATGGGGGATCGGGTTGGTGTGGTGGCTAGAGTACTCGCCTATCACACGGAAGGTCAGGGTTCAAATCCCTGTAGAGGCGGGATGTTTTTCAGAGAAAACCCGATCCCTACTAGAGTGTCTTGTGGAGGGCACTTCTAGTACAGAGCTCCGTCTGTCAGATGAGACGTTAAGCCGTGGTCCCCTTGGCGCCTTTCGTTAAGAGCAGGCTAATGCCGACGCCGGGTTTCTATCCACCCTTTCTCCCTTGTCTATCCCCTATGGCGCAAGTGACCTTAGCCGTCGGTCGCCTACCCAAATATCCAATCCAATCAATACATTTATTCCCATAAAACATAAATATCTTATTTTACAAAGGTCAGATATTGGAATAAGCAGTGATCAATTACTTTCCTGAGTAAATATGCCTAAAAAGATTATGCGCAGGGTTCCAACGACGGGCAGTCGGTAGTTGTTTGGAAAGTAGCATGGTATCCTAGCCTAACGCCTGACGTCACGACTTCACCAGTCCCCAGCCATGGCCGTCTTTATAGAAATCTATGAAGACGGCCGGCTCCGTCTATGAAGACGGCCGTGCCCCAGCGCAAGAGACTGCGTAACGTTCATGCGCGGACTTGCACGTGTTTGTTCGTGCACAGGGGGTGCGTGGACTGCAGGGAGAGGGAGTCAGGGTGGGTCGTGGACCGCCTCTCTCGGGAGAGTTAAGTTCGGGGTGGGGGAGAGAGGGGTGAGGTATAAACGGGCGGCCCTCTCGTGGAGTGAGGGGCGTGTGTGAAAGTAAAGGCTCTTTGACGCATCGTCGTCGGCGTTTTCACGGCTCGGCGGAAGGACAGACCTTCTCTGACCCTCAGAGGGTTCAAACCCCTCCCCCCCTCCACCCCCCGGCCCGCGCTCAGCCGCCCACACGACCCCCGAAAACTAAAGAAGGGAGGAGTGAAGGAAGGAGTCGGTTTACTTGAGAGGGAGCCAGGGGAGGAACTGGAAATAAGAGAGGTGGAGTGAGGGGAGATGGAGCGATGGAAGGGGAGAAAACTTACCGGAAAGAATGAGGCATTCTCACTGGTACAAATCTTGGTAGGCTTGTGCGATGAACGAATTTGCCCATCGAGGGTCGATGATAAAAAATCATCGAGATGATTCGGTTTCGATGATTGTCATCGACGACGATGAGTCGATGAATTCATTGCAGTCGATGAATTCATTGCCGTCGATGAGTCGATGAACTCACCGACCTCGATAGGTCGATTAATTCATTCAACGCCGACGGAAAGGTAGGGATAGGCACGGGCAGCCGACGCAACACAGATAATGATCAAATAATGGGGATGGATTCATTGACTCATCTACATCGATGAATTCATCAACTCATTGATGTCGGTTTATTTATCAACTCATCGACGTCAGTTAATTCATCGACTCATCGACGTCGATGATCGATGACATTCATTGTCATCGACGCGGTTCATCGCAACGCGATGACTAAAATCATCATCGATGAATGCGATGAATCGACTCATCGCACAAGCCTAAATCTTGGTATACGGAACACCATACGGAAAGAAAGGACAAGATGGATTGGACACACCCTGAGACACAAGAAATTTGTGAAGAACATAATTGGAGGCAAAATTGAGGGAAAAGCCCCCATGAGGAAAACCAAGGAATAAGTTCAAGGACCTAATAAAGAGGAAATTACAAAGGAAGAGGTTCCAGGAAGTAAAGGAACTAGCATTTGATTGTAAAGGGTGGAGGGCTGCCGTCAACCAATCCTAGGATTGAACGACCAATGATGAAACAAATGTTGGATGACCAAAGAGACCTAATGGGTAACTCTGAAGCACCTATTCAGATCGGAAATGAAAACGAAAATTGGTCGTTGACGAACCGGCACTCTAAAATTTCCTAAGGAAAAAAGTTAGGCTGGTCGTAAAATTAGGAATGCCAAACTGGATTGTTTGGAACAATTTAATTGATTGGGCAGAAAGTTAGGGGAAAACGGAAATAGTAGCATGGACTTTAAGCATATAATTCCGTCATCGAAAGAGGGGAACAGCAATACGAGTGAGCGGATGACAGGGACCTAGTCATAGCCCCTGTAGTAATAGAGAATATTATTTAGTTCCGGCAACAATGTCAGTAAACTTGGAGCTCGGAGCTCAGTGGCGGTTTAGTGGCCAGCAAGTTAAAGTTCATTTAAAATGGCTACTAAGAAAAGCTATCACTAAAAAGTCTTTCGGAGAATATTATGAGGTATCACTCACCTCCATTTGCAAGAGATGAGAGTTTCTGGAGACGAATATAGCGGCGCTATGAAAAATCATTGCCTGTACTGAGTACGTCTGGAGGATAATATAAATATCTAATAAAAATAAAATCATTTACAGTAGAATAACTCAAACTATACGTGCCAAAATATTGCTGTTTTGAAGCAGTGTAGTTTTCTCTCAACTAAAATAATTAATCTCTGGCGGATATATCATGAAATCCAAGGAAATTTCTTAGTATACCCCTATGGACGGGTTAGCTGTAGTTACTGGTGGTTGGAGAAGCCACCAGCGTCAGCTCCAACTTCAGAGCATAAGGAAATTAACAATAGATGTTGCAAATGTACATTATTAGACTGTGGCCTTGAGTAAGAATATAAAGAAAAGGTAGGCGAAGACTTCGATGTACGGTGCAGCGTAGAATTGTGCAGAAACTGGAATCGGCAGTGAACATAAACCACAAGACAAATAAATTAATGGCATCTTCAAGGAAAAAGAAAGCAAGGCTTTCGTTAAATTTAGTCCACAAACTGGAGCGAGTAGAATGATTTAATTGTTCGGATAACTGGAAAAAATGCAAACTGATAACTGATAACTCGGATAACTGGAAAAAAAGTTATACAGTGGCAAGCAGATTGTAAGGAGAATTACGTTTGCCAAAGAGGAGCGATGATACCTTGTTAGCTTTGAACATACTAAGGGTGAGAAATTTAAGAAAGTATTGCGAAGCACTTTATACGGAGTGTGGTGTTGAATGGTGGATAAGCCTGAACTCAGAAGATGAACGAGAATAGATCGAGTTTTAGATCGGTATCGAGAATCGATCGCCTAAAGTGAATTCCGATTCCATCGATTCCAGATAGATAAATATTCAAATCAAATTTCATTTATCTCATCACATTTGCCTCAGTAAATTTGGGTGTAGGCTATCAATATGTTCTTTTTATCTACCTCAATAAGCTGAGGATATATTTGCTATTTCTTAAAAAATATACTCTTTGAGAGACTTAATTGTCTTTGTTATTTTATTTCAGCCAATACTTGATTTAAATAATAGTCGTACGCTCCTGGTATATCCTAATCCCACCGGTTATTAGGAATAAGAATTGATGGAATCGGAATCGAGAATCGGGAATCGATTTGAAAGAATCGAAATCGGAATCGAAAAATTATAATATGAAAGTTATAATGTGAAAGATGGTAACCCCAAAACAGGTTAACCTATGGGGTACCTATATTCCACCACTGTATTCCCTATGTTTTTATTTATGTTTTTATGCTCTCTAAGGAGTGGAATAAATTATTATTATTATTATTATTTAAAAAAAAGTGGAATCGACTCATCCCTAAATTTGACAATTAGTGGAACCTACTCGTGCGCGGAAAACATACTTCTGTTTCTAGGAAACTGGCCCTTTGGGACACATGTTCCCGAGCCGCCCTCGGGGCAATAATTTCACAAAAAGGGAGGATGCCAACTCACAAAAAAACACCCCGAAAACGTTAAGTTCGCACTCATATGTATTGGACGTCACTTAGCAGAGCACGAAACCAGTGTCTTGAATGGTCGAGGAAATAAGAAGAGTCGAGAGTACGAGGATGCTGTTTCGCACCTCACAAACCATCTTGGAATGGACGAGTCGCTTTGTTTGTACTCCGATATCCGAACAGGCAAGACGACGCTCAGCGGTCAGCGGGACGAGTTATGCCCCCGGTTTGAAGTTCCGCTGGTCCTTGAAGGCACGGTAGTTTACGAGCCCTCGTTCCACAAATGAGCGTTTCAACTGGGTCCAATTAGGGACGGCGTCCACTTGCTAGGAACGAGTATTAAAATACAGAACTACTACTGCGGAACAAGAACTAAAAATGACCTCTGTTCTTTCTAAATGATGTGTAAACATTTTAATTATACCTCCTCAGAACCTAATATTATTCTAGTTTTGGGGAATTGTCATGAATATTTTTAAAAATTATCACTTTATAAGAGCGAAGCATTCTGTTGTATCGTAAAATTTAAATACTATTTCCGTTGAAAAAATGCTATGTGCGATAAATCCAAAGGTACTCCTAGAAATGTTGAAACATGAATTTTTGCCAAGTTTTCCGCTACTAAGAGCTTACCCTAATAGATAAAAATGAACAAATTCATAGCGTTCATATCACAGATTTATCTCCATCTGAGAGTTTGAAAAAATACGGAGAGATATCTAGACATGACTATTTAGACAGTTGATGATCACAACTGTCCCGACTTAATCAAAATTAGAAACATTCTGAGAGCTAAAAAGTTTTAATCATTGAAATGTTGTAACTCTCAAAGCCATGTAAAATTACTGACTTATCACAGAAAGCTCTCTCTAATTACAAGAATATTAAAGCAATTATATGCAAAAAGTATGAGATAGCGTGCAATAATACACTTCCTCTCTGCTTCACAATTCATCGCATCTTAATAAAGTTTAAGATCCATCGAGACGGGTAAGGCTATATTGGCCATGAGTCCTATATTATCTGTGTAGCTAGATTTATGAGGTTTTTATTTAGTGATTTAAAATATAAAATTGATACTTTAAATAACCAAATAAACTATCGAGTAAATACTCAAACCTGAATTGATTTATAAATACAAATACAATGAATAAAGAAATTTGACTCTAAAGCCAAGCCAATGTGATTATGAGAGCTCTAAACATTTATCGCTCACAGGGAATGATATAATTACTGCAATATTTTATGGGTAAAATTTACAATATCGCAAAAGGTGATGTCACCGAAGCGATAAAATCCCGGTCGTGCATTTTTATAATTTTGCGGTTTTGAAAAAGTTGACCATAAAATACTTCTCATTACGGAATACCACCAAGTCACAAAATAAAGTGTTTTAGATGTTATTTTTCCACAGTAATAATGATCAGATAGCCACAGGTAACAATAAACGAGAATGTCGATGGAATGGGAGATCGAAAATACCTGTAGCTGTTTCAGAAACTTCGGAGCTAAACGCAAGATTTTGAACCACTTGGCGTGACTATGGCAGGGAGATGTTATGATTATGTCTCCATGCCTTTAAAAAATCAGCAATAATTAGTTTCATTGAATTCCTCGGAAAGGAATACCACAACTTAAACAAATCTTTGCAAACATTGGGCTGGGCGCCGATGTCTACTTTCCTAGTGGGACGTTTTGGCCGACCAAGGCACCAGTTTGTCCAACACTGTCATTTGGCATTGGGGTGGGTTTAGTGTAACAGATGACTCCTCATTAACGGGCGAGATGCATATTCGAAAGCTAAACTTGCGCACACTAGGTCGTGTGTTTTGCTGGCCGAGAAGGGGGAGACTTTCTTGAGAAGTCCCTCTTTTTCTTTATCTGCTAACGAGGCGGAGACAGATGGATAGGACGTTGGCGTGGACAGAGGTGATGCGACTCGGAACGATAAGAAAAGCCACACGCAAGGAAAGCTTCGACCTCTGAATGCTTTTTTCCCTCTCAGATGTTAATTGCTTCTCCTCCTCTTCCTCCCATCGCCAGACTACTTATTTTTCTTTCTCACCCCGCTTGGGAGGCGATTTTCACCATCAGCAGACATCGATCAGATGATTAGTTGCTTTGTAGCTCCCCTCTCCAAGCAGCTAACGTCTTTAATTTTCGACAGTCCCGCATTCCCGAGCGAATTCCTATGCAATGTAAAGAACAATCATAGTTCCTTTGAGACATGAGCCAGCAAACACTATCATTTCACCAGAAACAGGGACACTCTGATGTGCCTTATTGTCGAGTGTCCAAAATCATTTAACATCGTAAAAACACGTCTATTCAATCGATTGCCACCTCAGGCAAGACATGTGAGTGTATCAAAATTGAAAACTGTTGTACATACCTGGCTTCTAGGAAAGCCCCTTTGCTCGATTATTGAATTCTTTGAGTATGACAAACTTGACTTAATTTTCTGAGGTGTGATGTACTTATTGTCTGTATAGAACTCTGACTCAACCATCTTCTTTTATTGTTTTTCCTTTGTCGTGTATTTTTTACATTTTTGTATTTGACAAGGACTACTGTGTTTAACGTCCAATAAATATGTTTATTATTATTATTATATTGGTTTAAAATGTTAAGGGCTGGTTTACGCAAGGACGTCACTCCCATGGAAGTAGTCTTCGTTGATCGCTAACAATGGCCACTTCGATGAGTAGCCACGGACTTCCAGGGCAGTAGGGATTGACAGTATAAGTTATCGATCGAGGTTCACATTTGCATGGAAAATACACGTGCTTCTATTAATCCTGGAAGTAGCATATTGATTCTGCGCATTTGGTGAAACCTTGGTCACATGACAATTAATGGATATCAAAAATTTAAACAATGGATATCTTAGTTGGAGCTGGGCTCATTGTAGCACATGTACACAAATATCCGTACTTGAAAATATTTTAAATGCTAAAGAACCCCAAAGGAAGGTAAGCTATATAGCTTATCTCCATTTTGTATATTGTATGCTGGACGAATCTGTTGGCCCGTATATCCCTGGAATCCCGATAGGCTGCTAAGCCTGTCATCAGGTTTTCCAGGGATCGGACCAACAGAAATTGACATACATCTATGCCCTGGGTGGTGAAAAACTCACCCAGTCGATCCCGCGACCCTCAGTTTAGCTGGCGAGGACTTTACCCCACCGCCACCGGGGCCGGCCGTAATTGATAACAATAATTAATATCGCTGGATAAATGTTTCTCGGATGTTCCACCGGGTAAAAAGGTCCATAATTCGCGACGTTTCGGAGAACGACTTGCTCTCCATCTTCAGGGATTCAGAACCCCTGAAGATGGAGAAAAAGTCGTTCTCCAAAACGTTGGTTCTTACCCGGTGGAACGCCCGAGAAATATTTATCCAGCAGATACCCCGGGAAAACCTAAGATCTTTCAATTAATATCATTATTCTCATACTTCATACGATGTGATAATGTACAATTAATGTAATTTATGTAAATATATTAAACACGCGAACGCCCATTGGACTCGAACAGCGAGATACGAACACCATTTTTAAGCGAATTTTGAAAGTACCATACTAATCGTTTATTTCCGCCATCCAATTCAATGGGAAAAACCGGAAGTTATGAGTAAGCTGACCGATTGCCAGTAAGTACTTGCCCTGTAAATAGCGAGTGTAGTGATATATGGAATCGTAAGTAGCAATCGCTAAGTAATGATACTCTTCAAGATATCGTTACACTCGCTACTTCTATAGAAGCAAACTTCCACAAGTATAGCCGCCTTTACAAAGCAAACAAATTGGGTTTATATCCTCCGCGACAGTGGTTTCTCATGGACACAAACGTCTCCGTTGCTACACTCTGGACTCAAGATGGGAACATCCCATTTGCATCAACTCAAGCTTATATTCACCTTGAAACAAAAAGGTTAGTTTTTGTAACTGGCTAACACCTGAACGATAGTCCGCAGATTCGGGTTTGAATTTCGATCAATTCCAACGATTCTTTCATAGATAAATTCCTCTTCGGGCTTTGATATGCGTACATATCGAAGCTCCGGGGTCTTCCTCGTTAAATCTTTATTTCTTTCTTTGCCCAAGTCCCTTACATTTCTACTTCCATGTAATTTTCGAGGAAATTTTAAATGCTCGGATAATCATTAACATATTACAAGGACAAGGCATCATACATTATCAACAAAACTGTCTTGTTCTCGTGTTATCCGGTAAGACTGTTCTAATCAAGATATCTTCTGTATTTTTGTTTCCTCACAGTTGATTTAACGTTGAGTTTGGCAAGCGCCTTTCAAGATTAGGTGCTAGGACAATTTTTGAGTGACTTTGTATAAACAGGATACGAAATCACTCAGAAGATATTAATTTCCGAAAAGCTTTTCGCACTCAACGTCCTCATGAAAAATGACTAAAAATTATTATTACATCGTTTCTCATTTTGATTTAATTACTGGAAATGTTAATATCAATCTAACACCTTTAAAATAATTTACAATATCGAAATATGCTTCATTCCTTTCCAGAAAATGTATACTAACCCCTGGCCCCTCAGAGTAGCCGCAGTCAAAAATGTTTAATTCTCGATAAACAAAACAAAGACAGCATTCTATCAGAAGAAAAGCATGCCGACAGCTGTTAAAACCAGCCTGGAAGTACGGAAGTACTTTATTTAAATGTATTTTTTTAATATTACATATGAGGTTGTGAAGTCTGGACAATTATAGATCAACTGTTGTCTAGAAAATTATAGAGCAAGAGAGATTTAAAGAAATGGCGATGAAATGTTGCCGAAGAATGTGGATCATCTTCATTGGATTGGATTTTTGGGAAGGCGACCGACAGCTAAGGTCATTTGCGCCATAGGGGACAGGTAAGGCAGGAAGGATGGATAGAAACCCGGGGTCGGCATTAGCCTGCTCTTAGCGAAAGGCGCCAAGGGGACCATGGTTTAACGTCTCATCCGACAGACGGAGTACTGTACTAGAAGTGCCCTCCACAAGAGACTCAAGTAGGGTTCGGGTTTCTGTGTTTCCGTTTGTCGGATGAGACGTTAAACCGTGGTTCCCTTGGCACCGTTCGTTAAGAGCAGACTAATGCCAACGCCGGGTTTCTATCCACCCTTCCTCCAGTACTTATCCCCTGTGGCGCAAATGACCTTAGCTGTCGGTCGCTGACCCCCCCCCCCCAAAATCCAATCCATGATCTTCATAATCATGAAGATGGACGGAGATAATCACTTCCAAAGTAATCCCCCGAAGAGTTGGGGAGGAGAGAGGAATAACGAAAACTCTGTAAATTGGTGGGACAACCTCATTGGACACATTGTGCGAAACAATTGCGTATTAAAGTAGTTTGAGTGAGATAGTTCCCCAGTCACAATGGAGGCCATATTCGAATTTTACGTTTTAATTTCTGCAGCTATGGAAAGCATGAAGTACTAATTGTAATATCAATGGTGCAATCATATACTTTTACACGAGCGAAATTCTGAATAATTAAATAGAAATATCCATGTAAGTATTTGACTTGACTCATTTTTTCGCGCGGTTCGTTTAAATCTCCTTCACAACGGAAGTTTTTTGTGATTTTGAAAAATATTTTGCGGAAAGTTATTGATTTATTTTTGAAGATAGTTGAATAAACATACAAACTACACATTATTAATTTTTCGACAAGATCTAGGCGCTCTAAAAATTTCATTTTTCAAATAATGGCTTTCTGCTGGGTATATGCGACCATTTCCCATGTAAAATGGCTGGTTGTTTTTGCCAAATATCTCGGGAAGTAGAGCAGTAGGGATCTGATATTCCAGAAACATTTGAAAGGTGACATATATTTATTCCAAATAAGACCAAATGCATTACAGGAGAAATTCTCGCTCAAACTAACTTAAATAAAAGATTGGGAGGAGGAGTTAATGGGAAGAATTGAAGAGAAAGACCAAGAATGGAATGCCTCAGGCAAATTACGAACGACATTTAAGTGATGAATCAGAAAATTAGACTCTCATTTAACCCTCTGCTACTGGAAGATAGAGCAATTGGACATCCTGAAGGCTGGCTGATTTTGTGTGTCACCATTTTGTCATAGTAGGCCGATCAATTTTCTGACGACATCAAAGAAATTTACGAAACCTGCAGTCCTTCAAAATATTCCATCTTTGTGGCGGGGGGTGACCGGTGGGAATTCGCTTCTTTTGTCGTTTGTTTAATGCACGTTTTGGATGCACGAATGCTTGATGGCTAACATACGAAGGTGCAAACTCTGGTAATGGAGGCTTGGAGCTTCTTTCAGCAACCAAGCAGAATCTTGGTCTCTAATGCCAAATGGAAAAACCAGGTTTCTTGGTTTATTACGCGGTCAACCTATTTTTGATCGGGTTTTTGGCGTATTCTATGTCTACCCACCCTTCTCGGGTATCCATCCATTTTTTTGAAAGGACGCCATTACGTTATTTATTTTTTTAAAAAGTAGGGTAAGGTAATGGTGGTAAGCCCCACACACTACCCCTTAGCATTTGGTTCAGAGCCACTCCATCTTTCGCCAATGGCCGATCTCTTGGGATTAGATGGACGCCGTTGGTGTCAAGAGATCCGTCCGATGAATCAATCCTTCCTATTAACTAACTAAAATAGCAAACGAAACTGTTTCAGGCGTTACTTTGTGGAAGTTAGTCATCCTTTCTGTTCTTGTTTATCTACAAATTACTCAGTTTGCAGCAATTGTTCCCATCCTTTTCGCCGCCTTTAAGTTACCTCTACCAGCAATACCTCCGCGTCCCCCCCCCCGTTCTCCTCTCCCCTCCACTTTTACCGTATATATACTTAGCCACTCAAGTCAGTTGTACCTTGAAAATGGCACTCAGTAGCTGAAACCCCGGTCGGTTTTAATAAATTAGTGTGGAATTAACCAAGTGTATCTTTTCATCATGAATAACCAAAATACATCATCTACATCTACGCAATACCCTGCGAGCCACCACGAGGGTGTGTGGCAGGGGGTGAAGATCACCAAACATGCACTATTGCCATGTAAGTAGGATATATAAGGTAGACATGCTAGAAAATAGGGTCACAGTTTATTAGTTACTACAGTAGATTATTAGTTATTACAAGTAATTGCAGTAGTTATTACAATAAAATATTAGTAACTACAGTATAGTACAGGTTAAAATCTACATAATAAGGAAGGGATTATTGGTAGTTATTACATGCATCATGCACTACAGACTATTCTAACTATATTTCACCTACCTATCCCTTTTGCTCCGTTGCCTATTGTTCTCTCTTATGGTACGCGGGAAAAATGACATTTGAAATCTATCGGTACGACAATCTATCTCTCTAATCTTGTGAATATGGTCAAACCTAGCATAATACGCAGGGGTTCTTAATATATATCTAACGTCATCTGTGAACAAATCGGTTTCGAATTTACTTAAAAGGTTTAACCTAAATTTTAACCTGCGTTCTGATAGTAATTCCCATTCTAGTTCTTCTATTAAACTCGTAAAAATAGATTGCATCCAGAGCAAAAAATTAGGGAAACTACGGCAGAACGGGTAGATTTAAATTTTTTCTGCGAAATAAAAGATCCCATTACAGTGCATTAGTATAAATTTGATAGTAACCCCTAACATCACGTCTTTGATTCCTCCAGTATTACTCTAGGTCTATGCGCAATTATTTAGCAGCAAAATATATTTATGCCCATCGTTTCTTTAAAATGTTGTGGCCAACAGTACAGCGCAAGTTAGTGAAAATTCACAACCTTATGGCCGTTTGCAAGAACATTTAGTTATGGATTCAATAGTTACGGGATTCTCGAAGATATAGATTTTAAATTTTCTCCTACCTACTCCATAGAGTAATTTTTGCTACAATATTACTAAAGCATGGAAATTTGGTCGTGATATGATATTGCAGAGTCATTTTCTGTCGGGAAACCTTGAATCCAATAATCAAATAGCCACCGGCTACGTCCTCGTTCATTACGGAGCGTGAAAGGAAAACTACGGCCGTCTATCTTGTGAGCTCTTTAGAAGCAAAATGCCCTTGTTGAAGTGCGTAAGCTCGTATCTTGCACATTGGATGAGGTACATCCATCCATAATTGGAGGCAACAATGGCGATTAGCCGTAATCCCGCGTGGATCTCCACGTCTGATGCGAGTGAGAGAGAAGTATGAACACCTAACGATGTAGAAGCCGACGTTTGAGGAGGCGTAAATTCACTTTTTGCCTTTTGCTGGGGTTTCTTTCTTTTTTTTCATCATTGCCTTTTAAATTCGACCTCCCTACGTCGTCGAACTATGTAACGACACGTGTGGCGGAACATATCTGCCATCTATTTGTCGAGTTTTTTTCTTCTCCCGTCTTTATTATTTTTATGATTTTTTTACCGCCTTTTTTTTCTTCCCCTCAGAAAAATATTCGGGTCGCAGAAACATATCTAATAAAGAATTCAAATGAGATATGGTACTTTTTTCACAGTTTTTTAGATTTCAGGTCGACCGGTTTAAATTATTAAAACTGAAAAAAAAGTACCATATCTCATTTGAATTCTTTAGAATGGATTTTCACAAAGTTAAGCCAGAATTAATCGAGTTCATATCTAATAGTTACATAACTTATTTCACTATAGTTAATAGCTTCAAATATTTGATCTAATCGTTTGCCGCGGGATAAAATTTATGAAAGTTCACCCTATGGATAATTGCTAATGCACAGTCAGCAAGAGTAAAGAAACTGGTCATTCGTCTCACAACAACTCTTTTATCATGTAATTGCGCATCCTCCATCTTGGCTACTTATGGAGCTCATAACTCCATGCCATAAGTTATGAGACCAATAAATTGATCGAATGTTTCTGCAGCACTTATTGAATGGTTGCCATGGCTCATGAGTCCCATAACTTTAGTGAATATATGTGTCGTTCCTGCAACTGGCCATTAGACGTATAAGCAGGTTCTTTCTAATGCATAAAAACTCGCGGTTCTAATAACATTTGGAGAGTGTCGTGTCGAAAAGGTTGGTGAAAACTCATCGTTTTGCCGCACGCACTTGAGGTGGCTTGCAACCCCGCGCCATGTTCTGCGGGGGAGAAATAATTGCGTCTGGCTGAAAGAAGGCGGAGAAATATTATCCTCCACAGAGGATGAGCTGTGGCAGAGCGGCAAATCTCAGGAGACGAAATATTGAGCTCCTTCTCGAAATAACTGATGGATTTTCGAGAAGGGTGGGTATACTAAGAATACGTCGCAAAGACAAAATTTTGGAAAACGCCACCGCTCCTGGGGGAGAGTTGAAATGCATTCTCGAGGCGTGATTTGTCATGTGGTCCATTCTAAGTACAGATGCGATCTGGATGGGAGGAGGCAGAGGGGTTGGTTTTCAAAGGGGGGTTGATGTGGGGTGGGTTTTGGGTGCAAGTGTTCGGGGGTCGAAAAGGGGCGTGGCCCTTCGGCTATGCATCACTCGAGAGCAAATTAGGCGTGGAGGGAAATGTGGGCGAGGGCACAATCGGGCCTCAAACCCCAAAAAGCCCGTGGGCTCTCTGAAGAGTTGACCAGGGCTATTGAGAGCTTAATAGGAGTTAGGAGTTTGGACACTAACGTGCTTTGAACGGAAGGGGAAACCCTGGAGAGGGAGGGAGAGTGTGGAGAGAGGGTTTAAGTCCTGTTTTATGGATTGCTGCCGAGGCGATTCAATAACGTATCTGTGTAACAACCAGACACCTCAAGGGTTTGTGGTAAGGAGTGAGTTCTCACCAAACGTGTCATACTGTACATAAAGTATATCCATGCTTGGTTTTCCTCGCTAGCTGATTTCTCTGTTCCTCGGTAACCTTTCATTTCGACTTCCGTAACTGTTTTCAAGAGGCTGTTATTTCATGGAATACATCGAATTAGTTTTCCTGTTTAAATCAAAATAATTTAGAAAGTTTTCTCCCAAGTTCTTAGTAGGACATTTTCATTGGTGATTATTAATTGTAATCACCACCTATTTGATTCTCATAATTCTACGATGGCTCAACATTTACAATGATTCTGGTCTACTTCGCTGCCCGAGCTTCTTTGCCATGTAAAAGCTTGCTCCAAATATCCTAATCCTCATAAAGTGCTTCCTTACTTCCGAGATTCAATCACTAGCTACTGCTTTGGTGGCTTAAACTCTTGAAAAATCATAACGAAGTATAGAGAGCTAGGTATAATAGCCTCATTGGTGGAGATAAAGTACCGACTTTATAATCTCTGGACTAATATTTTCTCGGAATAAAAATCGAAGTCAATACATTTGCTCATCGAGAACACTCACGTCAACCAAACGAAAGTCGAAGGTAAATAATTAACTTCTATCTCTGCAGAAATTAAGTAAGCAAGAAGAGGCTACATCATCTTACATTTGACGTAAGACAAGTGGTATACAACGAAGCATAGATGTAACAGTAAGAGTTGATTTTTGGGAGCTAAAAATCCCTTCCAGAACAACTAATTATTCATTTCGGAAATTTGAAGAATATTATGAATTACAGTTGGCGGTATCAGGGCAATAGCGAGGAATATCGCTCATTTTTTGAGCATTTAACAGAAATTTCATGGAAATCTATCCGCGGGGTTAGGAGGTCGAGTTTTGTGTGAGGTGGATTCCACTCCTCGGAAAACTCCTGGTAAAATGATTACTTGGTTGGGAATTGTTGAATGGTTATGAGATTTCGATGCCAATAACATCAACTAACAAAAGTATCTTGGGTGACTAGAGATGGGTAAATTACCGCAAATTTCATTTGAGGTAAATTACCATGGAAAATTATGGTCATTTTTTTGAATTACCATAATTTTCCGGAAATTTTTAATTTTCTGCAATTAATACCTGTTAGAGGATTTAATAGGAAAGCCAATAGCAAGGGGTAAAAGGAATTTAAACCATTGCTATTGCTACATTAATGCATTATAAATAAAGAAAATTTAAAAACAAACACGGTAGTCCACACGCAATTCGGCGTTCATTTTTTTGAGCATGAAAAATTTTCGGTCAAATCATTTAAAATTATATCCCTGCAAATATTCCATAAGTCAAAATTTTCCACAAATGAATTGGACGTGCCTTTATTAATAATTAAGATTGTATTAAATGTATATAAACTTGACTTAAAATAATTTTTGTAATACATCGGTATGAAAACCTCTCAGACAGAAGTGAATATTACCGGTCATTTTCAGGAGCTGCGGTAAATTACGTAAAATACCGGGGTAATATTCGATAATTACCACGGTAATTTTCAGAATGGCCCATCTCTCTGGGTGATACCGGGGCATGTCTGAGAACTGAAGGTACCCATGGGGGTAGGTGGAGAGGGCGCTAGCTTTTGTGGCCAAAGCCAAGGTCCTTATACCTAGGTCATGATACGCACTTGTCCAATGTAATCCGCCATCTTGGCGGAGTTCAAATTCTGAATGCAAATCAATGGATGACATGGGGACAAATATCCACATATATTTCCCATTGTAATTGAGATAATACCATGAATTTTTTTGTGCTGACAGGCAATACTAAGCGGCTTTAGGATTCATTTGGACTTTTGGTCTAAAGTCTCCCGTTCGACTCCAGGAAAGTGGTAAACAATGGTTCCGACTCCATAATTCAAACATAGTTATAGGGACAAAGATCCACGTACATTTCCCAGAATAATTTTGATAATTCCATGCAAATGTTTGAGCTTACAGACAATACTAAGCGGCTTTAGGATTCATTTGGACTTTTGGTCTGAAGCCTTCAGTTTGACTCCAGGAAAGTGGTAAACAATGGTTCCGACTCTATAACTCAAACACGGTCATAGGGACAAAGATCCACGTATAATTACCTGAATAATCTAGGCTGTCCTAAGAAACTTTTCAAGCTTACCAAATCCATTCATAATTTAGAGATCAAATTCAATTTCATATTTAAAAGAGAATTCGTAATATTGATCAAGGCTAAACACTTTTGGTTCTCAATGAAGAGTGACAGAGCTACTTAATGTCGAGCTCGATCCAAAATGAAGAAATCAGAGTGCATTATGGGATCGTGTCATGACCTGGGTATAAGGACCTTGGCCAAAGCTAGAATCTATATCGTGGGCGTGGCCTGTCCGCCATACTTGTTAACCCCAATTTTCCTTGAGCGCTTACGAACTTTTTTTAACGAACTAATTTTGCAAATTGCCAATGTTTTCCATCGATAAGTTACTAGAAATCAGCATGCATTCCCTTATGTAAAATGAATTTAGTTTAGCGTATCAGGCGATATTTTGTGGAAATGGAGTACAGATGCCATGATCTCACAATAAAATATGTTGTTCACTTTTCACAGAGTTTTATTCACACCGACCAAGGTTTCGAGATAAGCTCTGCCATTTTCAAGTAATAGGTTCCTTGAAAAAGACATATCTTATGTCGAAACCTTAATTGGTGTGAATAAAACTCAGTGGAAGGTGAACAACATGACCTGAAGGCCAACATCCGGGCAGAAATTGCCAACATACCCGCTGCTATGCTGGTAAGGGTCATAACAAACGCCAGAAATCGGCTTATTCAGTATATGGACAATTGGGGGCGTCACCTTCCTGATATGATTATCAAAACTGGGTAAACAAAACTTTTGATATGTACCTACATTATTAAAAAATCAAACATTTCTGATTTATAAAATGGGTTTTAATGATTTTGAAAAAAAGGAAGTTATAATGCCACACCCTTTATATGCTTCAAGAGTTACTTGCTTTATATTTCAAACAGATAGTGGCTATTCTGGCCATACACCCGATAATTCACCCTTCCGCCGTGCTATCCAAAAGAAAATAAGAACAGAGCAAGGATAACAAACACGGCTATAATTTCATTTGTCAGGCTGCAGTTTGATAACATAATGACTCTCTATATACCTCAATGGTCCAACCAAATCATAAAACCTTTTCACTTCATCGCGAAAAGGGGATTTTGAGGCCATTTGTCCGTTGTTTATAGGTGATGCGATATTGAAAGATCAAACTGAAATTTTTGTCGTTAAAACGACGGGTCAGAAGTCATGCGTGATAGCAATTTCGATACCTTCAGCGTGGTTACACCGAGTGAACGGACATATTGACATGGATCTACCAGTTTGAGTGAACATGAAAGAAAAACAGCACATCCAATGAGTCTATGAAATTTGAAGTTCGTAGTATTTTCTACATTTTATTTATTTCTCATGTCGAGGTAAATTAATGACGTAATTAATATACAAGCTACTGACAATTCCTCAGTATTTTCTGTGATAACGGAATGATATCTTTTCCAATAGGGCTCGCTGAATATTGTAAAAACAATCAATATTCACGTAGTACTGACGTAACGGGAAATTATGCGATTTTAAATTTAATTAGTCGTAAAATATTCTTGGTAAAGACAAACTAGATGAAAAATTCAAAAGTGCATTTAGCAATCTAAGGTTTTGATTTTAAAAAAGTGCGTACATGATAGATTTTTCCATTTTTCACATAGGCATATATAGTTTTAAAAGTAATTTTTCGGAGAATTTGACTTGATTTTCGGTGGACCTTGATTTTGGAATATGTATCATAATTCCAATTACGCTATAAGGTGTCTGAAATTATATCAATATCTTTTATGCGCAGCCAATATGTCCAATCTTACCAAGATATATCGTATAAAAAGAAATTTTTCGGAGGAACTTGATTTCGCAATATGTATTACAATTCCGTTAACGCTTTTTAGGCGTCGGGACTTATTGCAATGTTTTTATACGCGGCCAATATGACCAAGTGTCCAGCCAATATGTCCACATTACCACGGTGAGTTATTTATTTCCCAACAGGGGAGCTTTGGGTCACTGGTTGAGTAAATCACCCTCATTTGCGCTAGGAAAACTTCCCTGAATGGTTGCACTATATCAATCGCTCGTGTTTCCGGAAAGGTGGAGATTTTTTTCCCCTCTCCGTCACGGATAGGTTATAACGGGGGCCGTCCCCACTAATAGCCCGGGACGGAAGTCCACGGCGGCAGGGTCATGGAGAAGGAAGACCTGAAATGGGGCAGTGGCACGTTATCACCCGATGTATATATATACATCCGCTCATGAATCTCTTGGATCGCCTTGGAGGCGGGGAATACGGAAATGGATGACTCCAAGGAGATTAGCGGAAATCTTTTCCCGGAAGCAAAGATGCTCACATGATCTCGGATCACTAAACGCGAGCAGATGGGCATCACAGCGGGACTGGAACTCATATTCGGAGAAGCTGTCGAATGGTATGGCAATCGTCGGCCTGAATTATGTAATGAATACGTTACATTCACTCTGAAGGAAATCATCAGCCTGCACCGGGATTCAAACCCCGTTCCTCTAGTGTCTGCATCAAGTGCTTAAACCAATTGAGCTATCCATTACGTCTTCATCCAGTACAGTCACCCGGTCCTGAAGGAATTCCTTCCCGCGCGTATAGATCACTAGCTTCAGATATAGCCCCATACTTGCAGATAATATTTATAAAATCCATCAAGGAACACGTAGTTTCCCAGTAGGCTTCCGCGGAGATTCTGACTGTGGGCAGCGATTGTTCCGGGTTTCCATCCGCGTGTATCCATTATTTCGGACAATATTTCGCCAACGTTCCAGTTGGCTTCCTCAGGTCCACTGAAGTGACGATGCAGGAATTGGTCCTCTTAATATACACGTAGTTTGGCGCCAAATTTGTGGAGGTGTGCTCTCATTGGTTGGACTCTCTGAAGACCCGTTTCCACGCGCTGGCGAGGGTGTAGCCGTCTTCGCGGTTGAAATTCGCAGGTGTTTTTGCGATTTCAATTGCTTCCCTGATGACTCTTGGGTAATAGCGGCCTTCTTTATTCAATAATGAGGCGTTGTCAAAGTCAATGCTGTGGGTCGGTCCACTCCATTGATGTTCAGCCACCGCTGACTGGCTGAATTGCCTGTTTTTTGCGGCCCTTCGGTGTTCTTGCACTCGGCATTTCAGAGCTCTTGAAGTCTGGCCGATGTAGGAATTGCCGCAACTACATTTTATTTGGTATACTCCTCCATAGATGTCTTTAGGGTGGTGGTCTTTCGAGTTGACGAGGATACTCGCCATCTTGGTAACGCATTTAAATCTGGTCATGACGTTGTGTTTCTGGAGGGCTCTTGCGATTCTTTCCGTGGTCCCGGCGACGTAAGGTAAGATGGCGTGTGCCCTCGCCTTTTCTGTAGTACGGCTCTCTTCATAGGCCCTCTTTGGGGCCATCAGTTGCTGCTTCCGTTCCATCTTGCGGATTATCTTCAGGATGTTTTCTCGCCGGAAGCCGTTCATCTGGAAAGTTTCCATTAGATGTCGTTTCTCTTTTGCGATGGAAGCAGCGTCTGAGAGCGAGCATGCTCGGTGGAATAAAGTTTTAATTACTCCGGCTTTCTGTTGAGGGTGGTGATGGGAGTTCGCATGGAGGTATCGGTCCGTGTGGGTCTTTTTCCGAAAAACGGAGTGTCCTAAAGACCCATTTTTTCTTTTCTCGACGAGGACGTCTAAAAAAGGCAGGCAGTTGTCCGTTTCCGTCTCCATGGTGAATGTGATGGCTGCATTTTGTGCGTTCAGGTGGTGCAAGAACTTCTCGAGTTCATCCGTTCCATGTGGCCATACCACAAATGTGTCGTCCACATACCTCACAAAGAGTTTTGGCTTTTTGTGGAAGGACTGCAAGGCTTTCCGTTCAAAATCTTCCATGAAAAGATTGGCGACCACCGGTGAGAGAGGGGATCCCATTGCAGCTCCATTTGTTTGTTTGTAGAATTTACCGTTCCACGTGAAGTAGGCGTTTCTGAGGCAAAATTCCACCATCCTTGGAATGTCTCCCGGGAGGCCGTCACTTGTGAAAGTCTTGATTATTTCTACTGCTTCACCAATAGGGATATTAGTGAAGAGAGAAACTACGTCGAAGCTCACTAAAATATCGTCCTTGCTGATTTCGGTCTTTTTTAAAATCTCAATGAAGTGAGCGGAGTTTTTCACATGCGTCGGCGTCTGACCGGAGAACGGTAGGAGTTGCTGGGCCAAATATTTGGCGAGTTTATGCGTTGGAGAGTCTATGGCACTCACTATGGGTCGTAGAGGGACCCCTTGTTTATGGATCTTGGGTAGGCCGTATAATCTAGGTGGTTTGGGAGCCGACTCGATGATCCATTTCCTTTCTTCTGGAGGGATCGAAGACTGGTTGATGATATGTTTTATTCCCTTCTGAATCCTTGAGGTGGGATCCGATTTTTCCTCGGAGTAGGTGTTCTCGTTCAGGAGACTGTTGATTTTACTGAAGTAGTCTTCCTTCTTCATCACCACAGTTGCGTTCCCTTTATCCGCCGACGTGATTATAATGCCATCATCCGTCCGGAGTTCCCTCAAAGGTTTTTTCTCCTCTCGGGTGACGTTGGTTTTGGGAGTTTTGGAATGGAGCAGTATACGGCTCACTTCATCACGTAGTTCATCGGCCTCTTCCTTAGGTAGTTTCCGGACGGCGTATTCCACTTCTGTCACTAGTTCTTCCTTAGGTAAGCGGGCAGGAGCAACGGCGAAGTTGAGTCCCTTGGAAAGTACACTGACAGCTGCCTCACTTAGGCGAACGTCAGTCAGGTTAACTACCGTACGGCCCTTATCAGGGCCATGGTTTTCTAGCTCCGGGTGTTGACGGCTATGAAGGCGGTCGAACTTTTTCACCTGCTTCTCTTTCGTTGAGATGAAGGCTGTGGTAGCAGAATTCCACGTAATTCTGTCTAACGTATCCCAATCCGTAATGTTCAGGGATGCACTAAGGGCTAAGTGCACATCATACAGCTCCTCCGTGCATTTTTGGATGTCCCATCTCGTGTGTTGCACTCTTTCCCGTAGCAGGGCTGTGCTGGCTCTTCGGAGAATCCTTTGAGCTTTCTTCGACTGGATATGATGTTTGACCTCGACAAAGGCAGGGATGGTGTTGGAGTCTCTGCATCGCTCGAGAAATGCCAAAGAAGATAGGAGCTTCTCCTTCCTCTTGCGAAGTTTCTCGAACCTTCTGCTGTTCCTGGAAATTTCTTCCCCGTAGAAATTTCTGAAGTTTCCCAGTAGGCTTCCGCGGAGATTCTGACTGTGGGCAGCGATTGTTCCGGGTTTCCATCCGCGTGTATCCATTATTTCGGACAATATTTCGCCAACGTTCCAGTTGGCTTCCTCAGGTCCACTGAAGTGACGATGCAGGAATTGGTCCTCTTAATATACACGTAGTTTGGCGCCAAATTTGTGGAGGTGTGCTCTCATTGGTTGGACTCTCTGAAGACCCGTTTCCACGCGCTGGCGAGGGTGTAGCCGTCTTCGCGGTTGAAATTCGCAGGTGTTTTTGCGATTTCAATTGCTTCCCTGATGACTCTTGGGTAATAGCGGCCTTCTTTATTCAATAATGAGGCGTTGTCAAAGTCAATGCTGTGGGTCGGTCCACTCCATTGATGTTCAGCCACCGCTGACTGGCTGAATTGCCTGTTTTTTGCGGCCCTTCGGTGTTCTTGCACTCGGCATTTCAGAGCTCTTGAAGTCTGGCCGATGTAGGAATTGCCGCAACTACATTTTATTTGGTATACTCCTCCATAGATGTCTTTAGGGTGGTGGTCTTTCGAGTTGACGAGGATACTCGCCATCTTGGTAACGCATTTAAATCTGGTCATGACGTTGTGTTTCTGGAGGGCTCTTGCGATTCTTTCCGTGGTCCCGGCGACGTAAGGTAAGATGGCGTGTGCCCTCGCCTTTTCTGTAGTACGGCTCTCTTCATAGGCCCTCTTTGGGGCCATCAGTTGCTGCTTCCGTTCCATCTTGCGGATTATCTTCAGGATGTTTTCTCGCCGGAAGCCGTTCATCTGGAAAGTTTCCATTAGATGTCGTTTCTCTTTTGCGATGGAAGCAGCGTCTGAGAGCGAGCATGCTCGGTGGAATAAAGTTTTAATTACTCCGGCTTTCTGTTGAGGGTGGTGATGGGAGTTCGCATGGAGGTATCGGTCCGTGTGGGTCTTTTTCCGAAAAACGGAGTGTCCTAAAGACCCATTTTTTCTTTTCTCGACGAGGACGTCTAAAAAAGGCAGGCAGTTGTCCGTTTCCGTCTCCATGGTGAATGTGATGGCTGCATTTTGTGCGTTCAGGTGGTGCAAGAACTTCTCGAGTTCATCCGTTCCATGTGGCCATACCACAAATGTGTCGTCCACATACCTCACAAAGAGTTTTGGCTTTTTGTGGAAGGACTGCAAGGCTTTCCGTTCAAAATCTTCCATGAAAAGATTGGCGACCACCGGTGAGAGAGGGGATCCCATTGCAGCTCCATTTGTTTGTTTGTAGAATTTACCGTTCCACGTGAAGTAGGCGTTTCTGAGGCAAAATTCCACCATCCTTGGAATGTCTCCCGGGAGGCCGTCACTTGTGAAAGTCTTGATTATTTCTACTGCTTCACCAATAGGGATATTAGTGAAGAGAGAAACTACGTCGAAGCTCACTAAAATATCGTCCTTGCTGATTTCGGTCTTTTTTAAAATCTCAATGAAGTGAGCGGAGTTTTTCACATGCGTCGGCGTCTGACCGGAGAACGGTAGGAGTTGCTGGGCCAAATATTTGGCGAGTTTATGCGTTGGAGAGTCTATGGCACTCACTATGGGTCGTAGAGGGACCCCTTGTTTATGGATCTTGGGTAGGCCGTATAATCTAGGTGGTTTGGGAGCCGACTCGATGATCCATTTCCTTTCTTCTGGAGGGATCGAAGACTGGTTGATGATATGTTTTATTCCCTTCTGAATCCTTGAGGTGGGATCCGATTTTTCCTCGGAGTAGGTGTTCTCGTTCAGGAGACTGTTGATTTTACTGAAGTAGTCTTCCTTCTTCATCACCACAGTTGCGTTCCCTTTATCCGCCGACGTGATTATAATGCCATCATCCGTCCGGAGTTCCCTCAAAGCTTTTTTCTCCTCTCGGGTGACGTTGGTTTTGGGAGTTTTGGAATGGAGCAGTATACGGCTCACTTCATCACGTAGTTCATCGGCCTCTTCCTTAGGTAGTTTCCGGACGGCGTATTCCACTTCTGTCACTAGTTCTTCCTTAGGTAAGCGGGCAGGAGCAACGGCGAAGTTGAGTCCCTTGGAAAGTACACTGACAGCTGCCTCACTTAGGCGAACGTCAGTCAGGTTAACTACCGTACGGCCCTTATCAGGGCCATGGTTTTCTAGCTCCGGGTGTTGACGGCTATGAAGGCGGTCGAACTTTTTCACCTGCTTCTCTTTCGTTGAGATGAAGGCTGTGGTAGCAGAATTCCACGTAATTCTGTCTAACGTATCCCAATCCGTAATGTTCAGGGATGCACTAAGGGCTAAGTGCACATCATACAGCTCCTCCGTGCATTTTTGGATGTCCCATCTCGTGTGTTGCACTCTTTCCCGTAGCAGGGCTGTGCTGGCTCTTCGGAGAATCCTTTGAGCTTTCTTCGACTGGATATGATGTTTGACCTCGACAAAGGCAGGGATGGTGTTGGAGTCTCTGCATCGCTCGAGAAATGCCAAAGAAGATAGGAGCTTCTCCTTCCTCTTGCGAAGTTTCTCGAACCTTCTGCTGTTCCTGGAAATTTCTTCCCCGTAGAAATTTCTGAAGTTTCCCAGTAGGCTTCCGCGGAGATTCTGACTGTGGGCAGCGATTGTTCCGGGTTTCCATCCGCGTGTATCCATTATTTCGGACAATATTTCGCCAACGTTCCAGTTGGCTTCCTCAGGTCCACTGAAGTGACGATGCAGGAATTGGTCCTCTTAATATACACGTAGTTTGGCGCCAAATTTGTGGAGGTGTGCTCTCATTGGTTGGACTCTCTGAAGACCCGTTTCCACGCGCTGGCGAGGGTGTAGCCGTCTTCGCGGTTGAAATTCGCAGGTGTTTTTGCGATTTCAATTGCTTCCCTGATGACTCTTGGGTAATAGCGGCCTTCTTTATTCAATAATGAGGCGTTGTCAAAGTCAATGCTGTGGGTCGGTCCACTCCATTGATGTTCAGCCACCGCTGACTGGCTGAATTGCCTGTTTTTTGCGGCCCTTCGGTGTTCTTGCACTCGGCATTTCAGAGCTCTTGAAGTCTTGCCGATGTAGGAATTGCCGCAACTACATTTTATTTGGTATACTCCTCCATAGATGTCTTTAGGGTGGTGGTCTTTCGAGTTGACGAGGATACTCGCCATCTTGGTAACGCATTTAAATCTGGTCATGACGTTGTGTTTCTGGAGGGCTCTTGCGATTCTTTCCTCTCAATTCGCTGCCCACAGTCAGAATCACCGCGGAAGCCTACTGGGAAACTTCAGAAATTTCTACGGGGAAGAAATTTCCAGGAACAGCAGAAGGTTCGAGAAACTTCGCAAGAGGAAGGAGAAGCTCCTATCTTCTTTGGCATTTCTCGAGCGATGCAGAGACTCCAACACCATCCCTGCCTTTGTCGAGGTCAAACATCATATCCAGTCGAAGAAAGCTCAAAGGATTCTCCGAAGAGCCAGCACAGCCCTGCTACGGGAAAGAGTGCAACACACGAGATGGGACATCCAAAAATGCACGGAGGAGCTGTATGATGTGCACTTAGCCCTTAGTGCATCCCTGAACATTACGGATTGGGATACGTTAGACAGAATTACGTGGAATTCTGCTACCACAGCCTTCATCTCAACGAAAGAGAAGCAGGTGAAAAAGTTCGACCGCCTTCATAGCCGTCAACACCCGGAGCTAGAAAACCATGGCCCTGATAAGGGCCGTACGGTAGTTAACCTGACTGACGTTCGCCTAAGTGAGGCAGCTGTCAGTGTACTTTCCAAGGGACTCAACTTCGCCGTTGCTCCTGCCCGCTTACCTAAGGAAGAACTAGTGACAGAAGTGGAATACGCCGTCCGGAAACTACCTAAGGAAGAGGCCGATGAACTACGTGATGAAGTGAGCCGTATACTGCTCCATTCCAAAACTCCCAAAACCAACGTCACCCGAGAGGAGAAAAAACCTTTGAGGGAACTCCGGACGGATGATGGCATTATAATCACGTCGGCGGATAAAGGGAACGCAACTGTGGTGATGAAGAAGGAAGACTACTTCAGTAAAATCAACAGTCTCCTGAACGAGAACACCTACTCCGAGGAAAAATCGGATCCCACCTCAAGGATTCAGAAGGGAATAAAACATATCATCAACCAGTCTTCGATCCCTCCAGAAGAAAGGAAATGGATCATCGAGTCGGCTCCCAAACCACCTAGATTATACGGCCTACCCAAGATCCATAAACAAGGGGTCCCTCTACGACCCATAGTGAGTGCCATAGACTCTCCAACGCATAAACTCGCCAAATATTTGGCCCAGCAACTCCTACCGTTCTCCGGTCAGACGCCGACGCATGTGAAAAACTCCGCTCACTTCATTGAGATTTTAAAAAAGACCGAAATCAGCAAGGACGATATTTTAGTGAGCTTCGACGTAGTTTCTCTCTTCACTAATATCCCTATTGGTGAAGCAGTAGAAATAATCAAGACTTTCACAAGTGACGGCCTCCCGGGAGACATTCCAAGGATGGTGGAATTTTGCCTCAGAAACGCCTACTTCACGTGGAACGGTAAATTCTACAAACAAACAAATGGAGCTGCAATGGGATCCCCTCTCTCACCGGTGGTCGCCAATCTTTTCATGGAAGATTTTGAACGGAAAGCCTTGCAGTCCTTCCACAAAAAGCCAAAACTCTTTGTGAGGTATGTGGACGACACATTTGTGGTATGGCCACATGGAACGGATGAACTCGAGAAGTTCTTGCACCACCTGAACGCACAAAATGCAGCCATCACATTCACCATGGAGACGGAAACGGACAACTGCCTGCCTTTTTTAGACGTCCTCGTCGAGAAAAGAAAAAATGGGTCTTTAGGACACTCCGTTTTTCGGAAAAAGACCCACACGGACCGATACCTCCATGCGAACTCCCATCACCACCCTCAACAGAAAGCCGGAGTAATTAAAACTTTATTCCACCGAGCATGCTCGCTCTCAGACGCTGCTTCCATCGCAAAAGAGAAACGACATCTAATGGAAACTTTCCAGATGAACGGCTTCCGGCGAGAAAACATCCTGAAGATAATCCGCAAGATGGAACGGAAGCAGCAACTGATGGCCCCAAAGAGGGCCTATGAAGAGAGCCGTACTACAGAAAAGGCGAGGGCACACGCCATCTTACCTTACGTCGCCGGGACCACGGAAAGAATCGCAAGAGCCCTCCAGAAACACAACGTCATGACCAGATTTAAATGCGTTACCAAGATGGCGAGTATCCTCGTCAACTCGAAAGACCACCACCCTAAAGACATCTATGGAGGAGTATACCAAATAAAATGTAGTTGCGGCAATTCCTACATCGGCCAGACTTCAAGAGCTCTGAAATGCCGAGTGCAAGAACACCGAAGGGCCGCAAAAAACAGGCAATTCAGCCAGTCAGCGGTGGCTGAACATCAATGGAGTGGACCGACCCACAGCATTGACTTTGACAACGCCTCATTATTGAATAAAGAAGGCCGCTATTACCCAAGAGTCATCAGGGAAGCAATTGAAATCGCAAAAACACCTGCGAATTTCAACCGCGAAGACGGCTACACCCTCGCCAGCGCGTGGAAACGGGTCTTCAGAGAGTCCAACCAATGAGAGCACACCTCCACAAATTTGGCGCCAAACTACGTGTATATTAAGAGGACCAATTCCTGCATCGTCACTTCAGTGGACCTGAGGAAGCCAACTGGAACGTTGGCGAAATATTGTCCGAAATAATGGATACACGCGGATGGAAACCCGGAACAATCGCTGCCCACAGTCAGAATCTCCGCGGAAGCCTACTGGGAAACTTCAGAAATTTCTACGGGGAAGAAATTTCCAGGAACAGCAGAAGGTTCGAGAAACTTCGCAAGAGGAAGGAGAAGCTCCTATCTTCTTTGGCATTTCTCGAGCGATGCAGAGACTCCAACACCATCCCTGCCTTTGTCGAGGTCAAACATCATATCCAGTCGAAGAAAGCTCAAAGGATTCTCCGAAGAGCCAGCACAGCCCTGCTACGGGAAAGAGTGCAACACACGAGATGGGACATCCAAAAATGCACGGAGGAGCTGTATGATGTGCACTTAGCCCTTAGTGCATCCCTGAACATTACGGATTGGGATACGTTAGACAGAATTACGTGGAATTCTGCTACCACAGCCTTCATCTCAACGAAAGAGAAGCAGGTGAAAAAGTTCGACCGCCTTCATAGCCGTCAACACCCGGAGCTAGAAAACCATGGCCCTGATAAGGGCCGTACGGTAGTTAACCTGACTGACGTTCGCCTAAGTGAGGCAGCTGTCAGTGTACTTTCCAAGGGACTCAACTTCGCCGTTGCTCCTGCCCGCTTACCTAAGGAAGAACTAGTGACAGAAGTGGAATACGCCGTCCGGAAACTACCTAAGGAAGAGGCCGATGAACTACGTGATGAAGTGAGCCGTATACTGCTCCATTCCAAAACTCCCAAAACCAACGTCACCCGAGAGGAGAAAAAAGCTTTGAGGGAACTCCGGACGGATGATGGCATTATAATCACGTCGGCGGATAAAGGGAACGCAACTGTGGTGATGAAGAAGGAAGACTACTTCAGTAAAATCAACAGTCTCCTGAACGAGAACACCTACTCCGAGGAAAAATCGGATCCCACCTCAAGGATTCAGAAGGGAATAAAACATATCATCAACCAGTCTTCGATCCCTCCAGAAGAAAGGAAATGGATCATCGAGTCGGCTCCCAAACCACCTAGATTATACGGCCTACCCAAGATCCATAAACAAGGGGTCCCTCTACGACCCATAGTGAGTGCCATAGACTCTCCAACGCATAAACTCGCCAAATATTTGGCCCAGCAACTCCTACCGTTCTCCGGTCAGACGCCGACGCATGTGAAAAACTCCGCTCACTTCATTGAGATTTTAAAAAAGACCGAAATCAGCAAGGACGATATTTTAGTGAGCTTCGACGTAGTTTCTCTCTTCACTAATATCCCTATTGGTGAAGCAGTAGAAATAATCAAGACTTTCACAAGTGACGGCCTCCCGGGAGACATTCCAAGGATGGTGGAATTTTGCCTCAGAAACGCCTACTTCACGTGGAACGGTAAATTCTACAAACAAACAAATGGAGCTGCAATGGGATCCCCTCTCTCACCGGTGGTCGCCAATCTTTTCATGGAAGATTTTGAACGGAAAGCCTTGCAGTCCTTCCACAAAAAGCCAAAACTCTTTGTGAGGTATGTGGACGACACATTTGTGGTATGGCCACATGGAACGGATGAACTCGAGAAGTTCTTGCACCACCTGAACGCACAAAATGCAGCCATCACATTCACCATGGAGACGGAAACGGACAACTGCCTGCCTTTTTTAGACGTCCTCGTCGAGAAAAGAAAAAATGGGTCTTTAGGACACTCCGTTTTTCGGAAAAAGACCCACACGGACCGATACCTCCATGCGAACTCCCATCACCACCCTCAACAGAAAGCCGGAGTAATTAAAACTTTATTCCACCGAGCATGCTCGCTCTCAGACGCTGCTTCCATCGCAAAAGAGAAACGACATCTAATGGAAACTTTCCAGATGAACGGCTTCCGGCGAGAAAACATCCTGAAGATAATCCGCAAGATGGAACGGAAGCAGCAACTGATGGCCCCAAAGAGGGCCTATGAAGAGAGCCGTACTACAGAAAAGGCGAGGGCACACGCCATCTTACCTTACGTCGCCGGGACCACGGAAAGAATCGCAAGAGCCCTCCAGAAACACAACGTCATGACCAGATTTAAATGCGTTACCAAGATGGCGAGTATCCTCGTCAACTCGAAAGACCACCACCCTAAAGACATCTATGGAGGAGTATACCAAATAAAATGTAGTTGCGGCAATTCCTACATCGGCCAGACTTCAAGAGCTCTGAAATGCCGAGTGCAAGAACACCGAAGGGCCGCAAAAAACAGGCAATTCAGCCAGTCAGCGGTGGCTGAACATCAATGGAGTGGACCGACCCACAGCATTGACTTTGACAACGCCTCATTATTGAATAAAGAAGGCCGCTATTACCCAAGAGTCATCAGGGAAGCAATTGAAATCGCAAAAACACCTGCGAATTTCAACCGCGAAGACGGCTACACCCTCGCCAGCGCGTGGAAACGGGTCTTCAGAGAGTCCAACCAATGAGAGCACACCTCCACAAATTTGGCGCCAAACTACGTGTATATTAAGAGGACCAATTCCTGCATCGTCACTTCAGTGGACCTGAGGAAGCCAACTGGAACGTTGGCGAAATATTGTCCGAAATAATGGATACACGCGGATGGAAACCCGGAACAATCGCTGCCCACAGTCAGAATCTCCGCGGAAGCCTACTGGGAAACTTCAGAAATTTCTACGGGGAAGAAATTTCCAGGAACAGCAGAAGGTTCGAGAAACTTCGCAAGAGGAAGGAGAAGCTCCTATCTTCTTTGGCATTTCTCGAGCGATGCAGAGACTCCAACACCATCCCTGCCTTTGTCGAGGTCAAACATCATATCCAGTCGAAGAAAGCTCAAAGGATTCTCCGAAGAGCCAGCACAGCCCTGCTACGGGAAAGAGTGCAACACACGAGATGGGACATCCAAAAATGCACGGAGGAGCTGTATGATGTGCACTTAGCCCTTAGTGCATCCCTGAACATTACGGATTGGGATACGTTAGACAGAATTACGTGGAATTCTGCTACCACAGCCTTCATCTCAACGAAAGAGAAGCAGGTGAAAAAGTTCGACCGCCTTCATAGCCGTCAACACCCGGAGCTAGAAAACCATGGCCCTGATAAGGGCCGTACGGTAGTTAACCTGACTGACGTTCGCCTAAGTGAGGCAGCTGTCAGTGTACTTTCCAAGGGACTCAACTTCGCCGTTGCTCCTGCCCGCTTACCTAAGGAAGAACTAGTGACAGAAGTGGAATACGCCGTCCGGAAACTACCTAAGGAAGAGGCCGATGAACTACGTGATGAAGTGAGCCGTATACTGCTCCATTCCAAAACTCCCAAAACCAACGTCACCCGAGAGGAGAAAAAACCTTTGAGGGAACTCCGGACGGATGATGGCATTATAATCACGTCGGCGGATAAAGGGAACGCAACTGTGGTGATGAAGAAGGAAGACTACTTCAGTAAAATCAACAGTCTCCTGAACGAGAACACCTACTCCGAGGAAAAATCGGATCCCACCTCAAGGATTCAGAAGGGAATAAAACATATCATCAACCAGTCTTCGATCCCTCCAGAAGAAAGGAAATGGATCATCGAGTCGGCTCCCAAACCACCTAGATTATACGGCCTACCCAAGATCCATAAACAAGGGGTCCCTCTACGACCCATAGTGAGTGCCATAGACTCTCCAACGCATAAACTCGCCAAATATTTGGCCCAGCAACTCCTACCGTTCTCCGGTCAGACGCCGACGCATGTGAAAAACTCCGCTCACTTCATTGAGATTTTAAAAAAGACCGAAATCAGCAAGGACGATATTTTAGTGAGCTTCGACGTAGTTTCTCTCTTCACTAATATCCCTATTGGTGAAGCAGTAGAAATAATCAAGACTTTCACAAGTGACGGCCTCCCGGGAGACATTCCAAGGATGGTGGAATTTTGCCTCAGAAACGCCTACTTCACGTGGAACGGTAAATTCTACAAACAAACAAATGGAGCTGCAATGGGATCCCCTCTCTCACCGGTGGTCGCCAATCTTTTCATGGAAGATTTTGAACGGAAAGCCTTGCAGTCCTTCCACAAAAAGCCAAAACTCTTTGTGAGGTATGTGGACGACACATTTGTGGTATGGCCACATGGAACGGATGAACTCGAGAAGTTCTTGCACCACCTGAACGCACAAAATGCAGCCATCACATTCACCATGGAGACGGAAACGGACAACTGCCTGCCTTTTTTAGACGTCCTCGTCGAGAAAAGAAAAAATGGGTCTTTAGGACACTCCGTTTTTCGGAAAAAGACCCACACGGACCGATACCTCCATGCGAACTCCCATCACCACCCTCAACAGAAAGCCGGAGTAATTAAAACTTTATTCCACCGAGCATGCTCGCTCTCAGACGCTGCTTCCATCGCAAAAGAGAAACGACATCTAATGGAAACTTTCCAGATGAACGGCTTCCGGCGAGAAAACATCCTGAAGATAATCCGCAAGATGGAACGGAAGCAGCAACTGATGGCCCCAAAGAGGGCCTATGAAGAGAGCCGTACTACAGAAAAGGCGAGGGCACACGCCATCTTACCTTACGTCGCCGGGACCACGGAAAGAATCGCAAGAGCCCTCCAGAAACACAACGTCATGACCAGATTTAAATGCGTTACCAAGATGGCGAGTATCCTCGTCAACTCGAAAGACCACCACCCTAAAGACATCTATGGAGGAGTATACCAAATAAAATGTAGTTGCGGCAATTCCTACATCGGCCAGACTTCAAGAGCTCTGAAATGCCGAGTGCAAGAACACCGAAGGGCCGCAAAAAACAGGCAATTCAGCCAGTCAGCGGTGGCTGAACATCAATGGAGTGGACCGACCCACAGCATTGACTTTGACAACGCCTCATTATTGAATAAAGAAGGCCGCTATTACCCAAGAGTCATCAGGGAAGCAATTGAAATCGCCGAGTCGAGAGTTGTCCGCGCCGAAGGCGCATAAAAATCCTACCGTACCGGTGAGTACGAGACTCACCCCTACCGGTCCAATTACATGAAGCGCTTAAGTGTCGTGTGAATGTAAAAGTGTCGTGTTGGGAATGATGTTTGCGAGAATAAGAAACTTAAAACTAAAAGTTTTGCGGCGATATAAAGCAGCATTAGTATAATAGATACAGGCAACACATTTAATTGTTGCAATACGGAGAATGAAAACTAATACTAAGACCATGATGATGATTGATCGGCAGTGCTAACTCCAATGGTGACAACCAAGGAGAGAGCGTGGCGATGAATGAGGAAGATGCAAGTACAGGCACTTGCAAAATTCCCGAGTAATGAATTGTTGAACTTAAGTAGTAAAAACGTCAAACTTTTATTTTTTTTTTTTATTTTTTTATTATATATTGTTTTATACTTTATTTTATTATTTTTTTCTAAGGATTATTTTATTTATTTAATTTCCATTAATAGCCATCGAGTATGAGCAATGCATAAGATGTTTACGTTAAGTCCCTGCATGAGGAGGGTCTTTTGCTCCGAGCTGGTACGATAGCAGATCGGCCGCGGGGCGTCAGCGCCATCGTGCCAACACAGAGTGGCATCGCTGACTATGAAATGGAGAAGAACGACCAACAAACAATGAGAATGAATTACTAACTAGAAGAACTTAAGACTAAAAAGACATAGGAACGACTCATAGGAGAGTTACTTGTTGAGGCAGTCTGTAAAGGGAAGGGAGTTGTGGATCATAGTCCCAGATGTGTTTTAATAAAATGTTGGAGGTGCCAGGCAGCCTGCGTTTAAAGTTACGGACAAGCTTTGCTATGAATTCATGGATGGATGGGATGCGATGCGCCCTGCGAACGTCCCGCATTCGGGTAAGTGAACTGATGCCCAGGAGTTGCCGAAGGGATTTGTTTTGGAAGGACTCCAATTGCTTACGGATAGCCGGAGTATTGGCGAAAATTTCGCAACCGTAAAGGAGGATGGGTCTGACGACGGATGCGTACAAACGAACGCGAGTGCCATGGGAGAGCGGGGATGTTGGGGAGGACAGGGCTTGAAGAGCCATCCGCGCTGCTACGGCCTTGGCCATGCAAGCACGGAGGTGGTCTGAGTAGGTGAGCGTCGAATTCAGTATAATTCCAAGGAAGCGGTGTGATGCCACTCTGGGAATGCGCTGATTAGACAGAATGGCTGGGATCTGGGAGCGATATTTATTCCGTTTTGAAAAATGCATGTGGGAGCTCTTCGCGGTATTAATTTTGACCTTCCACGTCAACATCCACCGTTTGATTTGAATAAGGTGTTTATTCAATTTCCGGACATTGGTGTCGCCCATGCGGGAAGTAGCGGAAATGGCGGTGTCATCGGCGTACATGTGGAGTTGCGTGGAAGGAGAGGATGGGAAGTCATTCACGAAGAGAGTGAAGAGGAGGGGACTCAGGAGAGAACCCTGCGGGACGCCGGCGTCCGCGGGTCGGCGAGAAGAAAGGGTACCGCCCTCCGATACGCAGAAGGAACGGCACTGAAGGTATGAGAGTAATAGGCTGACGTCGGGGACCGGAAACCGCAATGACCAAAGTTTGTAAATCAAACCACGGTGCCACACTCTATCGAACGCTCTCGCGACGTCAAGAAATATGACATCCGTGGTCTGTTTGTCTAGGAACCCCCAGGTGATCGTTTCCACCAGTCGAAGGACCTGGTGGATCGCAGAAGACTTTGGACGAAATCCAAGCTGTTCAGGTCGGATGATATTATTGGATATGGCGTGGGATTGAAGGCGGTCGAGGATTAAGCGTTCGAACACTTTGGAGAGGTTAGATAGAAGGGTAATTGGGCGGGAATTGCCGACAAGTCGGGGATCTTTACCAGGTTTCGGGATGAGGATGACTTTACCTTCCTTCCAAGAGGATGGGAAGTGTGAGTGGGAGTAGCAGGAATTGAGCAGGTCGGCGAGGAGAAGGAGGAATTTATTACTCTTGGCGGCAAAGCGGAGAAGGATGTTGGAGATGCCGTCAAGACCGGGAGCTTTGCGGGAGGAGAGTGAAGAGAGGATAGAATGGAGTTGCAAGGGAGAGGTGAGAATAGGGATATCGGACGGGTTGAGAGAGGGAAATTTATTTAAAACGGAGTTGATAGTTCTGTCAAGAGGAGAAGGAGTAGGGTCGATGGCCATGATGGATTGGAGGTGGTCAGCTTGAATTTCAGCCTTCGCCTTGGGGTCGTAGATAATGGAATTGAGGTGATACATCGGAGAAGAAAAGGATTTAGGGCACCTTCTGAGTGAGCGGAGGGTTTTCCAGATGGAAAGGTCGTCGAAGGAGAGGCTGGAAACGTGTGATTCCCAGCAGGATTGGGAGAAAGCATTGATGGCTTTCTTCGCTTCATTTGATAGGGCGTTGTAGGTACGTTTGTCGTCTGGCATGCGAGAGCGTTGCCAGCGACGGCGTGCGGCATTTCTGGCCTTGATGAGGTCAGCAAGAGGCGGAGGAAACTTAGTGGAGGATCGGGGCTTGGGGGGAAGATGTTTAGTGACTTCCTCCTTTGCCGACGAAAGGTAGGAGGTTAGCAGCGACGCACGGCGGTCGATATCGCGAGGAGTGGGAGAGGAGAGGGAGTCGATGGGAGATAGTGAGTTTTCCAGAACTTCCGGAAAACGATTCCAGTCGGTGAAAGGAATGGTGGGTGGTAGGAGAGATTTGGGAGTAAGCGGGAGAGAGAAATGCAAGGGAAGATGGTCAGAGGTGAAGGAGTGGATGACTTCGGGTTCGGGTAGGATGGGTAGGTTATGGCAGAGAGCGAAATCGAGGATGTCGCCGAGGTGGTTGCGACGCCGGGTGGTGTAATGAGTTGGCTCAGAAGGTGAAATGACGGAAATGGGATAATCCTGAATGAACGAGTAAAGGATGCGGCCATCGCGGTTACCCGATAAACATTTCCAAGCGGTGTGCTTGGAATTCCAGTCTCCGACGTATAAGCCTGAATTGTGCGCGGAGAAGAGGTTATGAAGGTCAGAGGGATCGAGAGATTTAGAGCAGGGGTGGTAGACGGAGAATATGTTCAGTGCGCCGTGGGGGGAGTGAACCTTAATACCGATCACTTCCAAAGATGTAAAGACGGGAAGGTTGAGGAGAGAGTGCTGGATGGAGGGTTTGATCAGGATGGCCACGCCCCCTCCTTTGAGCTGTCTGTCGTGTCTGTGTACAGTGTAGTGAGGAGAGAAGAGTGAATTGTTTGCGTTGAGGTGAGTTTCTTGTAGGAGAATGATGTCTATGTGATTGTCAACGGCGTGTCGGAGGAGTTCATGTTTCTTTGTCTGTATGCCGTTGCAATTCCAAGAGATGAGCGATAAGGTGTTGATCGAGTTGCGCGGTGTGCGTTTCATGATTGGAGTTCAATCAGTTGTTGAAGAAGAAAGATCTTCTTTTCGTTCAATGTAGTGAAATTGTTGAGTTGTTTCAAAAGGCCGCCAAACCAGGCGGCCAATTGAGTGTTGTCATTGCTCGCAGGACAGGACGAGGATGAGGAGGCAAAAGGAGGGGATGATCTAAGTGGAGGCGGCGCTGAGGGAAGGCCAGAGCCGGCAACGGACGAATAGGAGCGGGACTGTGGTGGAGGTGGCGGGGCAGGAGTTGGGGGCGGAGGAGGACGGGCGGCGGGAGCGCGGTTAGAGCGAGTGCCCTGTTCGCGCTTCGCCTCCTTGTGGATGGGGCATCCGCGGTAGTTGGCGGGGTGTGTCCCACCGCAGAGGAAGCACTTGCACGGAGTGTCACGCGGTTTAGCGCAAGTGTCGCTCTTGTGAGCGGCACCGCAACGCACACAATTGGGTTTAAGGTGGCAGTAGTTACGTGTATGTCCTATCCGCTGGCAGTTGTGACATTGGGCGGGTTCATTTGGCCGGCGAAATGGAGCAATTTTTACTCGCAGGCCAGCGAGGCGCTCAATCGCCATGAAGGCAGAGATGTCGCAGGACGGCTCGCACACGACGTGACACGTCCTGGTAGGGTATTCCTCAACGGAGGAGTGACCCGCTTGACGTTCCTCTTCAGTGGGGCGGGTGGAAAGGATGCGGCGCACTGAAAGGGCGGGGAAGCCGTATGCTTGCAGTTCGGAGAGGATTTGCCTCTCCGGGACGCTAGGAAAAATGCCGCGGACGGCGAATTCGCGGCGGCGGTTCTCGGGGGGACAGTACGAAACATATTCGACACCCAGATCCGCAAGGATCGTTCGCGTCTGCAGATACGTCTCTGTCGTGAGACACTTGATAATGGCGGTTGAGTCTGATGTTGAGTGGGAGAGGGGAAGGGGAGAGCACCGCCGTTGAAGACGGCGCATGATCTCACCCCATTGAGATACATCCGCAATGCGGAGCGGGGGAATGCGGCCTTTGCGCGGCTGGTCGGCGTCAGGTGACGCCGCAGCGGTGGAGGTGGATGGACCCGAAAAGGACCTTGGAGGGATGGCACTCCCGTTAGTATGAGACGCCGGGACAGTCTCATCGGACTCGTCGGAGTCTGGGGTCAACTCGGCGTATCTGTTGGCGGTCTTGACTGTGGGCGGGGGACATGCAGGGGGAGAGGCAGGGCGCGCACGCTTCCTAGTTTTCACGTCTACGAAACCGTCGACGTCGGTATCATTATCGGATGGCAGGCTGCCTACATGGGGCACAGGCGCATTTGGACCGGTAGGGGGGGCATGGCTCGCACTCACCGTACCCGG
Source organism: Ceriagrion tenellum (assembly GCA_963169105.1). Lineage (NCBI taxonomy): Eukaryota > Metazoa > Arthropoda > Insecta > Odonata > Coenagrionidae > Ceriagrion > Ceriagrion tenellum. The sequence goes on from OY720639.1 coordinate 109,412,983, forward strand.
GGCCGGGGCGGTGGTTGGAGTGGTGGCGGTGTCATCTGCGTTGTGTAGGGTGATGGTATCAGATGAGGAGGAGGGGTGAGGCGAGTTGGCAGGCTCGAGTAGGCAGCTGAGGAATGCCGCCCTCTCTTCCGGGCCCAGAGACGCCAGAAGAGACTGCGTCTCGTGCAGGAGCTTCTGCATCTCCATTGCAGGAGATACGCGCGCACACGCTCGCGTGTAGTAAGCACTCCCGATTACCACCGCAAGGGTTGGTAGTGGGGAAAGGGAGAAGAAAGGGTGTCGGTCCCCTGCTCTGCTCTCATGCAGAGACAAGGGACTAGAGGGCGGGTGGGCGTGTGGTAGGGAAGGTGGTGACTTCTCCTGGCCACCGTTGTGGTAATTTTTTTCTTTATTTGCAATAGCGGCAACGCGACTCCGCAGTCAAACGCAAGAACAAGCAACACTGGATCGGTGGCAACCGTGTCGTCCGTCCGAATTGAAATCGCAAAAACACCTGCGAATTTCAACCGCGAAGACGGCTACACCCTCGCCAGCGCGTGGAAACGGGTCTTCAGAGAGTCCAACCAATGAGAGCACACCTCCACAAATTTGGCGCCAAACTACGTGTATATTAAGAGGACCAATTCCTGCATCGTCACTTCAGTGGACCTGAGGAAGCCAACTGGAACGTTGGCGAAATATTGTCCGAAATAATGGATACACGCGGATGGAAACCCGGAACAATCGCTGCCCACAGTCAGAATCTCCGCGGAAGCCTACTGGGAAACTTCAGAAATTTCTACGGGGAAGAAATTTCCAGGAACAGCAGAAGGTTCGAGAAACTTCGCAAGAGGAAGGAGAAGCTCCTATCTTCTTTGGCATTTCTCGAGCGATGCAGAGACTCCAACACCATCCCTGCCTTTGTCGAGGTCAAACATCATATCCAGTCGAAGAAAGCTCAAAGGATTCTCCGAAGAGCCAGCACAGCCCTGCTACGGGAAAGAGTGCAACACACGAGATGGGACATCCAAAAATGCACGGAGGAGCTGTATGATGTGCACTTAGCCCTTAGTGCATCCCTGAACATTACGGATTGGGATACGTTAGACAGAATTACGTGGAATTCTGCTACCACAGCCTTCATCTCAACGAAAGAGAAGCAGGTGAAAAAGTTCGACCGCCTTCATAGCCGTCAACACCCGGAGCTAGAAAACCATGGCCCTGATAAGGGCCGTACGGTAGTTAACCTGACTGACGTTCGCCTAAGTGAGGCAGCTGTCAGTGTACTTTCCAAGGGACTCAACTTCGCCGTTGCTCCTGCCCGCTTACCTAAGGAAGAACTAGTGACAGAAGTGGAATACGCCGTCCGGAAACTACCTAAGGAAGAGGCCGATGAACTACGTGATGAAGTGAGCCGTATACTGCTCCATTCCAAAACTCCCAAAACCAACGTCACCCGAGAGGAGAAAAAACCTTTGAGGGAACTCCGGACGGATGATGGCATTATAATCACGTCGGCGGATAAAGGGAACGCAACTGTGGTGATGAAGAAGGAAGACTACTTCAGTAAAATCAACAGTCTCCTGAACGAGAACACCTACTCCGAGGAAAAATCGGATCCCACCTCAAGGATTCAGAAGGGAATAAAACATATCATCAACCAGTCTTCGATCCCTCCAGAAGAAAGGAAATGGATCATCGAGTCGGCTCCCAAACCACCTAGATTATACGGCCTACCCAAGATCCATAAACAAGGGGTCCCTCTACGACCCATAGTGAGTGCCATAGACTCTCCAACGCATAAACTCGCCAAATATTTGGCCCAGCAACTCCTACCGTTCTCCGGTCAGACGCCGACGCATGTGAAAAACTCCGCTCACTTCATTGAGATTTTAAAAAAGACCGAAATCAGCAAGGACGATATTTTAGTGAGCTTCGACGTAGTTTCTCTCTTCACTAATATCCCTATTGGTGAAGCAGTAGAAATAATCAAGACTTTCACAAGTGACGGCCTCCCGGGAGACATTCCAAGGATGGTGGAATTTTGCCTCAGAAACGCCTACTTCACGTGGAACGGTAAATTCTACAAACAAACAAATGGAGCTGCAATGGGATCCCCTCTCTCACCGGTGGTCGCCAATCTTTTCATGGAAGATTTTGAACGGAAAGCCTTGCAGTCCTTCCACAAAAAGCCAAAACTCTTTGTGAGGTATGTGGACGACACATTTGTGGTATGGCCACATGGAACGGATGAACTCGAGAAGTTCTTGCACCACCTGAACGCACAAAATGCAGCCATCACATTCACCATGGAGACGGAAACGGACAACTGCCTGCCTTTTTTAGACGTCCTCGTCGAGAAAAGAAAAAATGGGTCTTTAGGACACTCCGTTTTTCGGAAAAAGACCCACACGGACCGATACCTCCATGCGAACTCCCATCACCACCCTCAACAGAAAGCCGGAGTAATTAAAACTTTATTCCACCGAGCATGCTCGCTCTCAGACGCTGCTTCCATCGCAAAAGAGAAACGACATCTAATGGAAACTTTCCAGATGAACGGCTTCCGGCGAGAAAACATCCTGAAGATAATCCGCAAGATGGAACGGAAGCAGCAACTGATGGCCCCAAAGAGGGCCTATGAAGAGAGCCGTACTACAGAAAAGGCGAGGGCACACGCCATCTTACCTTACGTCGCCGGGACCACGGAAAGAATCGCAAGAGCCCTCCAGAAACACAACGTCATGACCAGATTTAAATGCGTTACCAAGATGGCGAGTATCCTCGTCAACTCGAAAGACCACCACCCTAAAGACATCTATGGAGGAGTATACCAAATAAAATGTAGTTGCGGCAATTCCTACATCGGCCAGACTTCAAGAGCTCTGAAATGCCGAGTGCAAGAACACCGAAGGGCCGCAAAAAACAGGCAATTCAGCCAGTCAGCGGTGGCTGAACATCAATGGAGTGGACCGACCCACAGCATTGACTTTGACAACGCCTCATTATTGAATAAAGAAGGCCGCTATTACCCAAGAGTCATCAGGGAAGCAATTGAAATCGCAAAAACACCTGCGAATTTCAACCGCGAAGACGGCTACACCCTCGCCAGCGCGTGGAAACGGGTCTTCAGAGAGTCCAACCAATGAGAGCACACCTCCACAAATTTGGCGCCAAACTACGTGTATATTAAGAGGACCAATTCCTGCATCGTCACTTCAGTGGACCTGAGGAAGCCAACTGGAACGTTGGCGAAATATTGTCCGAAATAATGGATACACGCGGATGGAAACCCGGAACAATCGCTGCCCACAAGGAACACGTAGTACCTACCCAAAGACTGGAAATTGCCAATGTAACGCCGATATTTAAAAGTGGTGGAAAGGAACAGAATCCGAATTACAGACCGATATCCCTAACATATATGTCATGCAAATACCTTAACCATATTTGTAATCTCGGACATGAAACTACTAGATACGCAAAACTTGCTGATGAATGCAGCACACGGATTCAGGAAAGGAAGATCCTACGAAACTCAATTAGCACTGTTTTCCCACCATATTTTAGTCTCCAGTGAAAATAACGTTCCACTAGACGCGATTTTCCTTGACTTTAAAAAAGCGTTTGATACAGTGTCCCACAGAAAATTACAAATTAAACTAAAATCTTAAGGCTTAGACGACGATGTAACTTCCTGGATTAGGGAATTCCTAACCGATTGTGTACAGAGAGTAGTATTAGACGGCGCCATCTCCAATGAGGTTAAAGTTACTTCGGGTGTCCCACAGGGGAGTGTCATTGATCCACTTCAATTTCTTCTGTATATTAACGATGTTGGTGATGTGGTAGACAGTTAACTTCGACTATTTGCAGACGATGTAGTTTCTGTAGCATTTGTAGTATACCGATAGTGTTGTGCTTGTTGGTGAAAGTAAATTTCTTCACTGTGGTACTTGTTGGTTATGAGTCACCCCCAGTGAAGTACCCTTGTGGTGGCTTGCATGGTAATAAGTAGATGTTGACAAATGTACATGTTGTTAACTCTGTGTGGGCGTCTTAACTGTTCAAAGCACCTCTGGTAGAAGTTTGGCGGATTTTGGTTCGTACGTAGCACATGTGTAATATACTTCAGTTCAACATGGATAAGATAATTTCTTACTTACTACCAACCAACTGCTGAAGCAGGGAACACAGTCTATTTGGAGGGAACAAATGATACATTTTAACACTTTAAAATGAAATTGTTCTCGCGTTTATTTATTCCAGCCATTTAGAAGGAAAGAGGTAAATTTTGTGCTCAGTCAATCCGGTCAGTAAATTGAAAATAAGGGGTAATTTTATAGCAAGCGACCGTTTAGGGGAAGGCAAATGCAAAGAATTTAATTGTTGCTGTTAGACCTGGAAAACTGGCTCCCTTTTACTAACTCAGTTATCATGCCCATTTCCGAAATTCATCAGGATAACACTAGTTCCTCCTCAAATCTGTACCAAGTACCAAAATCATCCTCCAGATATGATTTAAATATTCTAAAATATCTTTCCCAATCCCTTTATAATAATCTACCACTGGACCTCAAACAATCCCCATATGCCCTCGGACATTCCATAAACAACTAAAAAATGGCTGTGGCAAAATGCTCTAAACGCATAGTAAAATTAATAACTCCTGTGTTTTAACGTTTGTACTCTTGCTTCCTTTTATCTATTTTTTGTACACATCTCTACTTTTGCATTGTTATTTTCAAAATTGGTTTTTTATAATTGTATTTTCGATGCTATATTTGATTTCCTCATTCACTTATATTTTTGTATCGATCCTATAGCTGATTGAATATAATTAAGTCTATTTCCACAGTGTTTTGGTGTATTATTTTTGAGTGCATTTATTCTGTGTACTAATATGCATTTCCATTGTACTCATTTGTAACCATTCTTGTTTTTATCTTTATATCTATTTTATTGAAATAATGTCTCTGGCAAATAAATTCTTTCTACATAAAGCATTATAAGTCAAATTTACAGTAAAACAATTTTTTTTCCTAGTATTCGACCTGTACTTATAATTTTCTATTCAATATGATTGTTATTATTTTCTATCTTTTATAATACCTTTGTAACTGATTGTCCAGTCCTATCAGAGCCATGGGCTCATCGGACATCCTTCTGAACGCCAATAATAATAAAAGTAATTTCCTTCATACCGTCCTATCCTTGCGCTTCACATACCTTATGCATGGCCTCATACACGCTCTCCTATTCTTAAGACTGCTAATGTTACCCATCTTCAGAGTTTATTCTGTAGAGCTCCCTATATCTAACGCTATTCACTCTACTATCATATATCTGCTTCGTTAATCTACAACTACTCATTACCCAGCGAACCGCCGCATGGGCGTGCGGCAGGGGGAGTTAAGACACTAACCCCGCACCTTCTGCCGCAGAGAAAGGAATTTAATATTGGCACAATATAACTTAGAGGCAGGTAGAAGGACGATAACAGCTATCTTGGGTACAAAAACAAGACAGATGCGCAATGTTGGTTGAACGTGTGAAAATTTTATGCGAATAAATTACAAAACAATTTAAGAAGAGTTTGAAAGGAATTTGGTACTGGTAAAATAGAATTTTGAAAAGCTAACTCCTCGCGGTAGGAGTTAGCAGAGGTAGTGCCGTTCTGCCCAAACCTACTGAGTATTTGGTAGCAATGCCATTTTGGAATGTAAAAGGTCTTCGACACGATTGCGTTTCCAGCATACCCTGAGAGCTTCGGTTTTTTTATCTCGTCGAAAATCAAAAGAAGTCGCCGCCCATTTTTCCAATCGATGCCTGCTTTTCCGCTCAAAGTGAGGCGGATATATCTCTATAGTTATGCCGGGAGAATGTTTGAGGCCATCCGGACTGGCAGAGCACCCCTGCTGTCCTGCGTCACTCGAACTGTCACACAGGGGGGTTGAAAGAAAGGTCAAGGGATAAAGGAGAGGGTCAAAAAATGGAGAGAAGCACGGGAGAAGAATAAATAAAGACCTTTGAGACTTGCTTCCGGTATAAGGGATCTCGCTGCAATAATGGCAAGCTAATCGGTTTAAATTTTGTCCAATGCAAGAATTTGAATGAAATCAAAGAATTGCGGAACCAGCCGCACTGAAACTTTGATGGAGTCATCAAGCTGTGATCACACAATTGGTGAAATTTACAGTGAAAAAATCGTACTTGCTAGACGAAAAAATAAATCACATTATTCTTAAACATCGAGTTATGCTATCAATAAAATAATTTCCCGGTGGAATGTTTTACAAACCACAGAATGTCAAAAAATACTACGTGATCCGAGTCTTCATCCTTAAGCATAATATTCAGGTCATTTATAAACCTCCGACAGCTCTTTTATTCGCAAGGCAGTCACAGGGAGGAGGGAATTGTGTGGGAAAACATTGTGTGGATGAGAAGCAGTAGGAGAAAGATTAGTTAACAACAACCGAGACGATTGGAGTAATGGCGGGAAATAGGCCCACATTAAGGAGATTAATCCCGGAGTCACGATATATTTTCGAATTTTTGAACCGTTCCAAAAGTCGTTTTGTTTAGGAACCTAATTGCGCAATTCGATGCTCAGAAATTTCGAAAGCTTGGGCATGGAATTAGAGCAGGGGCCATTTTCCAATCTATCGTTTACGCATTTTCGTATGCACTCTAGCAAGTCATCGTTAAACACGACAGAATTTTCAATGCACAACCACGCACAAATCAGACTCAACAATAAAGTGCCTCAAGTAAAATGGCATAGAAGCATTTATCTCATGTCGTTCATTGGTAAAATACAATATTTTGACTATAAAATCTCTCTGGCCGTCACGATGTGATTGGAACATCATGAAGTTGCTTGACTTTTTCTTCCCCCAACCTCTTCCTTTTCAGCGAATAAGGGAGCAGTCACACATTTGTAAATCACCTTAAGATACAAAAAGTGAAGCGTCAAGCGGGATGTGGAGGAGTTTGTACGTAATGAAAAGCAGATATAGCAATTTTCCTTGAGGTGAGTAAATTTAATGTGACCGAGGTATGATGTACCACATCATCATTTGGTACATATATAATATTGAACATGTCATATCTACCACGACTTGTCCAAAATTATGTACCTGATATGATGATCTAAAACATTGAAACCTACGCATAGACGCAAGAGTGGCACCAATTGAAACACTTTCTGAGATGCGAAATTAATTCTTAAAAACCTGTCCTAGAAATTGGTTTCCGTAAAAATATGGGCAAATCCGTGCTCGTGTCAAGAAAATATTAGGAAATTTAATACATAGTTACAAGCCACTCGTTATTAATTAAAAATAGGTAAAGATTAATAATTTAGTAATTTATGTTTGGGTCACTGTAAGCAAATCTGGTTCAAGTCAACAGTGCCACTTCTAGAAAAATGAATCTTGAAATTAATGAAAAATGCAGCTTTCTGGGGTGAATAACCTGAAGCTAGACTCATGCCAGTCATACACTAATTACAATACAGATAGAGGAATGCTTCTGTGCCCATAATTCAAATATAGCAAAAACTGTCTTGCACCACTTTTGCTCTAAATGGCCTCTTTAAATATAGCATTGGGAAAAGGATGACATAAGACCTTCGCCACTTCACGAGACTGAGGGATCGCTACCTAGAAACCAAAGGTTGTGTAATCCTTTCAGTTCACGAGTGAGGTAGTCAGTTATTCGATATTTAGCTTCCTAATACTAGGAAGTATGAAACAGATGTGCCAATTAAAACAAGGCCATTTTTGCTATTGAAACTTTCTCAGACACGCCCCAATCTGAAAGCGTAGCCGCAGTGGCTAAAATGATAATTAATCCACTGTCATATAGTCTCAAATGGATGAACCCAAGAGGATATTGGATTACATCTTTTACAGAAATACCAATAACTTATTGCGTTTGATAAAGGCGTTGACTGATGCGATATCAGGATGAAATCGTCCCTCAAACTAAATCATTTCAGTGACAGATTATGCATACTTAGATTTCCTGGAACGGAATAGAAAAAATGCTGAAGGAACGTTATTTCCTACATATATCTAAGTAAGTTAACGAAAAGCTTTGCATATACACGGAAAATTTGTATTGACTTTTCCCATCAAGGATCAAACTGGTCGCTCAATGCATTCACGGGACCAAGAACACAAATGTTTCCCTTAGGTGTACTTCGGCTCAGATTTCTCAGAACACGAAATCTAAGAAAACCATTGGAGTGATTTGTCGCCAGAGATTTCTCACGACCAGAGGAAAATTCCGCAGTTGGACTTTCTGGAAATGCTGTCCACATCCAGAAACAACGAGACACTTCACAACGACGCTGTTTCCTCATTCCACTCACCTCTGCTTTCTCCGTTCCTTCCCCCACCGCTACTTTCGTAACGACTTCTCATGAGTAACACTATTTATTTCAATGTCTCTCACCATTTCTACCCTGTTCACGCATGGAATCTCCCTTCATTTTTCATCAAATCCTTCACCTCTGCCCTTTCTCAACAGATATTCTCACCCACCCAATTCCTTCCTGAAGCTATGTGAACTCGTCCGGCAATATACACAAACTGCCAAGAAATCTTGGTGGACAAAGACAATAAAAACGTTTTTCGTGGACTATATGAATTATTTCTTTTACTCAGTATGGAGAACCGAAAAGTAGCAAAGTATACTTTATAGCATTAAGGGTCGGTAAATTAAAGGTCGGACAAAGGTAATAGCCCTGATAAAATTCCTGTCATAGCACATACATAAATGCTGAAGATCAAATGGATGGACAAAATAAGAAATGATGAAGTGTATAGAAAATTAGAAGAAGAAAGGACCATATGGAATACCATACAGACAAGAAGAGCCAGATGGATTGGACACACCCCAGGGCACAATGGGATTGTGAAGAACACAATTGAAGACACATCAGAGGGAAAAGCCCCCAGAAGAACACCATGGAATAAGTTCATGAACCAAACAAAGAGAAAAGTACATAGAATGAGATATCAGGAGGTGAGAGAACTAGAATCAGATAGGGAAGGGTTTGGGAAGACGAAGGAAACTGGCTTCCTGAATAATTTCCTCCATACTGCCTTGTTCGTGAATACCACCTTTGCCTCCGACACATTCATGCATTGAACGCTCTTTTGTCTTGTGATGATTTGATCGTCCGAAACAAATTACGTCAAAACTCCAGACCAGTCAAAGGATCATATCCCAATTATGATTTTAGCCTTCCCCTCCTATCCTCCCTCCTCACCCCCACCACAACCACCCCCCACTGTGTTTATGTGTAAGATTAGTCGTACCTGATGATGACTACAAGACAGTCGAAACACGTGTAGTAGGAGTTTGTAATATAAGGTAGACAGTACGATATCCTTTGTGTATCATTGAAAAATGCTGTTCTACAATATCTCGCCAGAGGAAGTGGAATTTATTTTATACCCTCCCCCCTTATAGCCACCAAGCCCATAAAACATTCAACATGGGCTCAGGTAGAGCAGATGATGCGGAACCAAAAGCGTAGCCGTGAATAAAATATGGGTCTCTTCATGTTCACCATACTTCGGTCACTGGTGAGGACAATATTCCCGTTTATGCCATATTCCTTGACAGTATCCTCTGATAATGCCCTGCGATTGGTTAATAATAAATCAAATACATTGAGTCCAGACAAGGGCGCCATCAATTGCGTCTGAGTTTGTAAGTGTTAGATACGATGGGTCATTTTGATCGAGTTATTTATAATGAAAGTCATATCGGGTGTTCTGCAGGTATATGTCATGGACCCACTTTTGTTCCTCTTAACGAGTAAATGATAGCTAGAAAGGTCGTTTAGCGTGGGGGAATAGTATCATCATAAAATCTTCCAAGTAGCTGCCAACACCAGCGCTTCGAGAACAGGAATGATTCACCGCTACTTACCGACCATTTTCGACTACATGAGTCACAACGAGACCTCAAGATAAATTCTCCGGTAGTCTTATCGACGTGATATTTTAACCACATCCATTAAGTGGCACTGCCTCGTACTTTGTTCGCAAAGTACGAGTCATTCGGATTGTCCTGCCTCATTCTTTCTCTCCTAATCATTTTTCCCGTCTAACTCGAAAAAATACTAAAATGAGCTCTCAATGACCCAAGGTAACCACATCAGCCACCTTAACGAAGGATCTAAAATACATTTAAGCGAAGTAACTCAAAGAAGCTTGAATTGAAGAGTGGCATTGGGTGTTTGGTAGGTTTCGCCTAATCGAAAATCTCATTCGACAAGGAACGCCTTTTATTGTGGCTCTTGACTTTAGGGTCACTCATTCTAGACATTATGAAAATGGAAGTACCCTTTATATACTGTGATGAGAATACAATAGGATTGCCGGAATAGTTTTCCTGTAATTCAATCATGAAAGTGGAGACTAACATATGCCTTAACGGAAATTGCTCAGATTACAGCAGAAAAACTTCATTTTGAACGAGAAAGCCTATTAAAGCTTTTAATTAAAACTATTTATATGAAGCGAAAAGTTGCGGGAAAATTAATAAAATAAAATGTAGGCATCTCATGACCTATTTTTTAATATTAGCAATTTAAAGGCGTATCTAATTGAAGTCAAAATGCGGTAGTTTAAAACAATGTCGCTGCAGTTGATTCCTATGGCTAGACAAATCCTCTTCTTCTAAGGTGAATCTGTTCTCCGACAGGTTTCAATTGAACTGCTCCCTCCATGCTTGTCTCTCCTGTCCTGCCTCCCTCTGCTCTCGTAACTCCTTCCACTCATAATATCAGTCAACGTATTATCTCGATGATCTCCTTCATTTTTCGGGATCTACCGCGTCTTTTGTTGGATAATGACCACAGTTTCGCTGACACTACTGCCAGCGTCTTCAGGTCGAAGATGCCGATTCATGAGTTTGGCCTACTGTTATCACTACCCAACAAAAGACGTGGTAGATCCCGAAAAATGAAGATCAACGTAGAGCACCGCGAAAGCCTTCGTTCTCACAACATATTATCTCTTCGTCTTCATCTCTTTCCCTCGATCTTTCCTTCTAATACTATGTTCAGCGAGCAATCTTTCCTGTGTCCCATCCAGTTCGCCTTCCTCTTTCTTATTGATCTTATAATATTCGTTTTCTCATTCATCCTTGCTTGAACTGTCTTGTTTCTCACTTTATCATTCTTTATCATACTCCATTTTAATCTTCTCATTCTTCTCCATAGCCACATTTCAAAACTCTCTAGATATTTCTCCTCTTATATCTCCCGACTGACCATGTTTCTGCTGCATAAACCACAACACTACCAATAAAACATTTAGCAACTCTTTTCCTTCAGCCCATGTTTATTTCTTTGGCTGAAGGTAGTTGGTAGACCTTCCTGAAGACTGCCTTTCCCTGTGATATTCTACTCAAAATCATTCTACCTAAAATATTCTAAAATAAATAAAAAAATCAGCATTATTTGTACTTTAATTTTGGCTTTAACTCGTAACCCATTGCATCAGCGAAAGCAGTTTTTTTGAACGGGCTAAATAAAAATGTGTAGCATAGTCGGCTCTAGGTTTGTGCGATGAGTCGAATCATCGAATTCATCGACGATGATTTTAGTCAACGCGTTGCGATGAACCGGGTCGATGACAATGAATTTCATTGATCATCGACGTCCATGAATTCACCGACGTCGATGAGTCGATGAATTCACCGATGTAGATGAGTCAATGAAGCCATCCCCATTAGATGATAATTATTTGTGTTGCGTCGCCCGCCCGTGCCTATCCCTACCTTTCCGTCGGCGATGAATGAATTCATCGACTTATCGTCGTCGATGACAATCATCGAAATCGAATCATCTCGATGATTTTTTTCATCGACCCTCGATGGGCAAATTCCTTCATCGCACAAGGCTCTCATAGTCAAGCAAGAGCCACCTTAACTGAAGAGCAAATCAGCTCGGTGGGAGAAGGCGGGAGAGCGTGGGATGTTGCGCGTGCCTTGTTTACGCTCCCAGCGGGCACTCGTATTTCCCTTGCGTGCCAAAACGACCCTCATTCACTTTTCTCTCCAGGCCATCGGCACCCGACGGACAGGGCCCCCCGCCGGGTGCAAGGGCCCCGCAGAGTGCACCCGCTTCTACTTGCGCGCCCTTTCTCTAACTGCCCCCCCGCTTACACCACGCTCCCATAGATATACCCTTACCAAACCAGCAGGAAGTACGGGAGACGTGTCTTCTCACTTCCCCCTCCCCCCGTCACTTACTTTACTCGTCCCTCTTTTGTTTTCTCTTTCCGTGAGGGCATGAATGGGAAGATGGCTGGTTCTCTTGGAAAGAGTTTCTTCTATCGCATTTCGCCCTCTCCAAATTCCTCTCCCATTCACTGTCGTTGACCAATCAGAATGGGGTCGTCTGCCTTGAAGCGTAAACCCTAATCGCGGCTGGAGCACATCAGTGGGTCACCGAGAGCTTTTTTCTTCCCACTTTCAATATTTTTTATAGTTGCAACAAATCTATGACTGCAATTTCACTTTTGGTAGTTTACGCTAAATATCATTCCACCTAAAAATAAATGAATTTGGTCTAATCCTAAAGAAAAATATCACACCCTTCCAAAGATACCAAAATATCAACCGCCTTTCCACACTACTTTCCGAGATATTTGCCAGAAATATGGAAAATTGTACATCTATGCACTCCAGAGAGACATTAATGATGAAATGTGGAATGCCTATCACCAATATCTCGTCAAAAAATTTACAGTATGAAGTGTGTATGTTTTCGTAGTAATTTTTTAAATTAATCATTTAATCATCGCAGTAATTTTTTTCAGAATCACAAAAAAACTTCCGTCGTGAAGGATATTTAAACGTACCGCGCGAAAAAAATGAGCCAAGTTGAAGGCTTGTAGAGACATTTTTACTTAATTACCTACTGAGAATTTCAGTCGCATAAAAGTTCATTGTGGTACCATTAATATTACACTATCTTCTTAGCGCTTCCTACAGCCACTAAAGTTAAAACGTAAAATTCGAATAGGTAGGTATCTCTCCGTTCTGACTGAGGAAATATCTCGCTCTAACTACTTAAGTGTATCTGTTTAGGCGGTGAAAATCACCATACAGTTTCGGCAGTTCTGTATTAGATTTTCGGAAGAAATTATGCTGAAATGGGTCTTTTAGAAACATATGTCTACGGGTGGTACTTGGAAACTCGTTAACCACAATTATAATAGCAAGAAATGCATTACTTCGCGTAAAGAATAAAATCTATACATACCTACGTCATCGAAATGCCATGTGTCATAAGGATAGTGTTAAAGAAACATTAAATAGTCAAAAAATCTGATCGTTATGATGCGATATTTTTCGCTTTCGCCCATAAATATCTCTAGCTCCAACCTACTTAATGTCATTCACCGAATAAGGGTCGACATTTTCGGGAAAAAATTATTAAATTTCAATAACATCTCTTTTAGTTTTGCGAATAACAGGTTACGCTAGTTACAATGAGGTTTTTCTCCGATCTTATTCTCTCGAAACCTCATGGGTCACGTGCCACACGGGAGATTTCCTTATTTTCAAGACTTCGGAGACCCAATGTAATTCCCGAGATTCTCCTTCCCTCAAGCCCTGGTTACACGATACATTAACCCGTACGAGTTAATGTAAGAATGCATGAACGCGTGAATGAACGCGAAAATTCATCGTGTAACCACACCAACTTGTACGAATGCATGAACGCGTGAACAGGGAAATAGAACCTGTTCTATTTGTTTCATGCATTCGTTCATGTACTTGTACATGAACACGTACGGGTTAATGTATCGTGTAACCAGGCCTTCAGTCATTGCGTTTAGTGGTAAATTTCAGGAAGGCTCAAGAACCATTCCAATGTCCATGGTTGCGTCTTGGAGATATACCCCACAAATTTCTCGAGTTAGATAGGCTCCCTCCCTTATCTTTTCATCGCCTCCAACTGGTCAAACGCGACCGTGCGGAGGAGAACTAGCCGATAATGCAAGGCAACGTCACCGAACGACTGATATCCCAATTCACCTCTTAAACATTACTCAACTAGCCAATGAGACTCACCAAAAGCATGCTGAAGTACAGGTTGCTCCTCCGGAATATTCCAACCAATGAGACGGTATGCACATTAATGTCACATTTCCCTTCTCCAACTAGGATTTCATGAGAAAGAGGAAGAAGAAATTTAAGTGCGACACGATATTTCATCAGTATTGATGTTAAGTATGTGATCCTATCAAGCCCAAAATTCAAATAATGGATCAAGAGGAAGGAGAAAACAATGGAACATTAATACAGATACGTACCTATGTCATATCATTTTCAGCAGTGTTTAAGTGGGACGAACTTCGACGGATAAGGTCATTTTGCACTTACTGTCTGCCATTTGCTGACGGGCAACAGCTCTCGGACGCATACGAGGGCCAGCCCTCCGAATTCGTGCGGAGCATGGTTATATTCGGCCACCGATCAGGAGCCCGTGTTTACTACGAGGAAGGCAGTTGTCTGTTCGATATAATTTATGGAATACTGCCATTGGAATATTTACTAGAACAATTGAGACAGCAAATCCTGATTAGCTCGAACGCTCATTAAAAGTTTTTTCGGCGAATATCGCAGGATTTCCACTAGTATGCTCTCCCATGCTTCTCCAACTGCATTGGGCATCACGTGAAGAAAGTGAAACTGGATGTTTCGTTGACATTCCTAGTGGTGGCGCGCGTTTCCCAAGGGCGTTTCCACCTTCCGAGACAAGTGGGGTAAAACTGGCCAGAAGCTCTAGATTGCAAACTGCGGTGTTGAATGGGACAGTAATCGTGCACGAAAATCCCTTCTGCTCTCTCCTTGGGGATATATTTGCGAGGTTTAATAGTACCAGAGCTTCGAGAGTGACGTAATCTTGACGTCAAACGCTAACAAATTTCTAAGAGGTCATTCATAAGTTGAGTTTCGTTTAAATTTATAGTGTTAGCGCGCCGAGCGTCTCCACCCCTCGAGTCAGTGGTAGGAGGGGTAAGTCTGGCTTAGGCTCTGGATTGCACACTGCAGTGTTGAATGGGAGTTGTCTACCTGTTACAATTATCCTAATGGGTTACAAATATCCTAAGTCTGAAGTCATATACTCGGACTTCCCGAGGTTCTACCGCGTCGAGTCTATACTCTATGAGGCTCCCGCTTAACTGTCTTGTGTCTCGAGATATAAAGGCATAATGTTACCGCGATGAGAAACAATGCGCCGTAATACTTCTCATTGTATATACGAGTCTCTAGCACTGGAGCACTTCTAACAAATGATTGCAAGCATCCTCATTATTAGTGACTCCATTTTCGTTTCGTCGGCAACAGAAAGCTTCGTAATTGAATTTTAATAGCAACTAAATGAGGATTATGGTATCCAAGATACCGCAGAAAGTTTAAAAACACAAAATTATTATAATTCCTGGGAAATTCAGCAAAAAATCATGTTCGATAGACCATGTTATCACTAAAGGCGTTAAATTTCTCGCTTTGCGTTTTTTATTCATCTGTAGTCTTGGCTCTCTCCTCATCTCCCCATGTTACCAATTATCCAAGCATCGCGCAGGTTCACAATCCTTAGCAATCATAAAAACTACATAACATTTCAAGTAGGTACCTATTTTTAATTGTAAGTAATGAATATCCCATTTTGCAATGAAAACACAGCATACTTACTAATTACATAAAATTGGCATGGGTAACAGCCAGGAACTTAAAACATGTCACATGGTGCATTTGAGACACTGAAGCTAATGAAGAAATAGGTTCTATGTAGACAATGCGTCCACTTCATGTAACTTTAACCATTCTTTCACAAAGCACTTTCAATTTAACGAATGTAAGCTTCACGATTCACAACATCAAAACATCTACGGAACTCAAAATCGATGGTTTATTAACTCCAACTTGGCCACTTCAATGCTCAAAGACACTGCCCCTCTCCCTTGAATTTGAGGGAGGGTAAACTAATACCTATATTTTAAAGTCTCCGGACATCTAATTGCGTCTTTAATTACAGGGCTTTCTTCTTCTACATCTACATAATACCCCGCGAGCCGCCGTAAAGCGTGTGGAAGGGGGTGGTAGGTCACCAGCCATGTAAAGATGTAAAAGTTTTGGAGGTGAAATTGTGACATGTCCTATGAGTGTGTTTGGAGGAGCTCAGTTTCTGTTGTGGTCGCTTATTGTGTGCGGAAAGAACAAGTCTTTGTGCCTATCTGTTTGGCAGTCTCTCTCTTATTTTATCGCATCTGTCAAACCTAGAAATGTAGTGAGGCTTCATGATAATATTGTGTGTCACTCTGAAAAATATCAGGTCTGAATTTATCAAGCAGCCTAAGCCTAGCGTGCAGCCTCAGAGTCTCTAGGGGCTCCCACCTTAATCTCTCTAACAGTTGTGAAAAACTATGTTCATTCGTAGCAGTTTTTAACGAAGCGTGCTGCTTTTCTTTGTACTGTGTTAGTTTTTTTGGTAAAATCTTTATGGCCAGGGTCCCAAATGCTCACGGCGTATTCGAGGTGTGGCCTAATTCTTAGTGTTCCTGAAGCTTTATTTAACCCTTTATTTACAATGTCTACATCAAGAAAGTGGTAAATGAATTCAAAGAAAAGGGCTTGTGTACTCATAAATTGAAGCACCATGTCATGTTTTACTGATGTCACAACTGTGGGAGCAGAAACAGATCTTAAGAAGACACTAAGAAATGTCAATAAAGAGATGTGCCCAAACAATATGACTCGCACTGCAGACAAAACTAATGCTATGGTCCATGGATGATTGAATGAATGAACACAGGTACTATATGGGGGATCCACAGCAGGAAGTTGTGCAAGAATTTGCTGATTGGGAGGTAGATTAACCATTGATAGAAGAATCAAAGAACTAATCAGTAGGATGGAAGAGGCAAAGGTTTTAGGTACCCCAAAAGAAAAATCTATATACAAAAGCACTTCATAGGGACATACCTCTAGAGAATCCTTCTCTACAACAGTGAGAAAAGGGCAATAAACACATACAGGAGGAAAATAATGGAACCATTTGAAAAGTGGTATGACAGAAGGAATCATGATGAGTGATGAAATCGTAACAAGAAATATATAAAGGTAAAGAGATTTGCTGATAGAAACAGCCAGTAGAAAGTGCTGTCTAACCAACCCCAGGGTCCATGGTTTGAAATAATAATGACACAGAAGCAAATGAAAGAGGCTTTTGACTTAAAGGAAATAGTAGGTATAAAAGCTCATTCAGAAATGTATTTTACTAATAATGAAACATATTCTTAAGCAAAAACAAAAAATCTTACATGTACTCCCTGAGTGCCATTAGCTTCAAACGACGAAATTTCTTCATAGCTTGATGTAAGGTTTTCAAAGATAAATCTTGTTTCTTCAGAGATAAAGACCTAATATTCCCAGATTTGGGAAATGAGAACACTTAACTCATCAAGTATAATGATTCTTATTCTTTTGGAATGGCCTGACTTATATCAGATGTAACTATGCCTTGGGAACCACTAGAAAAAAATTACTGGGGGACATCCTGAGAAACAAATTTGTATTTATGTATTCCATCTTCTCGGAATGAAAGGAAAAAGACCAGGAAGATTAATACAGATGCATAATCAATTTCACAAAATGAAGGAAGAGCTCCAAAGCTTCATTTAGGCAAGGTGCTAAAAATAGTCCACAAACGGAGCCTAAAATCACCCACTCACTTATGGAAAACCATTTCTTTTTGACAAAGGAAAGCACGTTTCCAGGCTAACTTCTCCTTTCCAATGGCTTATAGGTTTACCAGGCCTATAAAAACCCTGATTATAGAACTATTGCACAGCCATTGATGGGAAAATAATAGGTAGAGTAATGAGGGATGAGTTGGAGCAAAGGAAGAGCTGAAATCCTGCAACCACTACCATGAACAAGTTTTCTGCTCAATCTCACCCTTTAAAGGAGAGATATTGCTAACAAAAGCAATGACCTTATTTCCTTACTGAGGACAAAACTCAGTTTAAGAGGTACATAGTTATTAACAGGATAAATCTCAGGCTCAACTGAGCGGAACTACCACCTAGGTTGGACTCGAATCCTCAACCTCAAGGTTCATCAGGGAGAACTAAACCTCACCGTCACCAAGAATGATGCCCTTTCGTCAATGCTGTCATGAAAATGTCTTGCCGAATAAATATTCATAGTAGTAGTAGAATTATTGTCTAAGGGTGCGTCGACTACTGCGGTCATTTCGCACCACTCTCGTCCATAGGTAATACCAGGTTTGTGTAATTGAAACTAAATCGCTTTAGTCCTAGTGTGGGATAAAATTTGCATAACGTTGTATAATGCGCATATACATATAAAAAATTTATAATTTATTCAAAACGTTGATTTCTTTTAAAAACGCAATTACTCGGGTGAGGCAATCAGGAGAGTCACCTAGGATGTGTCCTAAGGAACCGTTGACCTTGTGCTTATCTTGAGAAGACTGGTATTTATCACACTCAGTCAGGATGTGTCGCACACTGTCGCATGAGGGGAGTCGCTATTATATTATTATGCTAAATATTCATTTGTGATAGAACTGTCAACTATATTAAGTTCAATATAAATTGATTTTGACCACTGTATACATATTAGCAATTGTTCTGAAGGATGTCTCAGTTGAATAAATGAATTCAAACACCTCTTTCCGCCAACACTTCGCATATGTATTTACATCATCAGGGTTCGAGATGGATATCAGACGGATATATTATAAATGGATGGTGACAGCTTTAAAAATGAAACAAATTTGTCAGATGCTTAGCAACAACAGAAAATGCTATCATCCATTTATAAGACAATACTCAGCATGGTATCCATCCCAAGCCCTTAGGCTTTATTAAAGGGAAGAGACTATATTAAATACCATAATACACATCGTCCTTCTTAGGAGAGCAGAGTTGTACCAGCTAGACTTAATATTTTTTTGACACTTGGTTCACTTACCACTGAATATTTTCTAAAAAGATCATATTGGTGGGTTAGTCACACTTTTTGGCTACTAGAAGTGCCACCAAGATGCTTAGCCATAAGTGTCAAGACTGTACACTATTAGACTGTCATTATGCTGGATGGGCAAATATGGTCGTCGCTGTATGAAAAACACAAATTCAATGAAAATGACTTTATTTCCATTTAGTGTTTCTCGGTGAATTTGGCAGGTAGGTGATTACAAATAAGCAAACAGCTAATAGGATCTTTTTTGCACATTGGCAGGATGTGTACCCAACTCATACTATGTTTGATTTCACTGAACATCTTTGGTCAATTTGGGAAAAGTAACTTGTTCTACATATACTTCTTATCTGGGCTCTAAGATCTCAAATTAAGAAGTTCTAGACATCTCTGAATATGTATCCCAAAATTCATAATTGCAGAGGAGTAATCCCTCAAAAATGTATATTACTTTACATATTGTGTACAACTTACAATACCAACCAATGCTTTTATTTAGACTTCCTGATTACAAAGAATTCAAAGCGACCCATGGCACTGCATTTGATGTTCATGGCTCCATAAAATATAAAATGTTCTTCGTTATGAATGTCTGTACAATATAGGAAATAAAAAAGTAAATTCACAGAGTTCTACAAAAATTGGCATGAACAAGTGTGTTCCTTTCATAAGTTCAAGCATAGATATTTATGGATAGAAGAATTATTTAATCTTGCTAGCTTCAGAGGCAGGTTGAAAGATGGCCCATTGCTCCTGAAGTACATGCATAAAATTTGTCTTGACAGCAAATCAGCTCCTTTATCACAAACAGAAAAATCACTTTCAACACAAGCGATTCCCTTGTTAATAAAGCATATACATATTCTCTTTTTTTTCCAGTTTAGAGGTGATTGCACATAAATTCTCATCCATAATGCCCACTTAGGCACTCACTTTAAATACAAGTATTTCGACTCCATACCCGGCTTTAACCACGCATATTAAATAAAAACAATTCAAATAATAAGTCTTGTTCATGGAAAAACTGTCACTTTACAAATGCTCTAAAATAAAAAAAATATATAAAGGACTGAAGGCACAAATTACGCCTTCATAGTATATATTCACATATTTCACAGTTGTATGGCATAAAATTAAAAAATCAAGTCCACTACTTTGAAAAATGGAGCATCAATGTTTTTCCGCATTCAATTTAAATGATCAGAAATGCCCCGTCTTGTCTTTACAGCCTTGAGATTTAGCAACAGAGCACTATATATAGATATATGTATATATAAAAAACAAATAACTGTACTTGTGGACACTCCCCACACAGATAGAAACGTATAGATCACGTTGATGACTAATCATGCCATGACTTTAGAATGCAATATTAAACCTGCGACGATCAAAGAGTACCACTTGGACCTTTCTCGGCATCAACAAACAAAACAACATCATTGTCCAAACAGCCACGCATGCCCTCATCTCGTGAATGAACGAGCATGCCTAGAACCATTCTCCCGTCGCCCCCCACCCCCAAACACCCTTTCACGGTCCTTCCCACCCCCCCTACCATTACTGCCCCAACCGCCTCCTCCCCCTCCCCTGCCTACCCCAAATTTCTCATCCGAGGATCGGTTTAGCGTCCGGAAGTTCCTCGGGGAGGATGGGGATGGTACACCAGCCGCACCCACCACAACTTCCCCAACATTGCCCCCTACTCCAACCAAGTTGGCAGCTGGCCATGCCGTGAGGGCAGCCGCAAGGTTTGCAGCATTGCCAACCACTCCCCGGACACCTGGTGTGCCACCAACGCCTCCACCTGACCTCTGCATGGACCCTCCACCTCTTGCATTGTTCACACCACCTGGAAAAAGGTAATGCATTAATAATTGCACATGGATGGAATCAGCCTTGGCCAAAATAGGCTCTATATGGAGGCAAAGCATTCATTGGCCGTGCTTGGGTGATCTTAAGCAAATTTTCACTCTCCCAAATTCAACCTAAGTCTATAATACTATTAAGCCAGAACCCGAAGCATCTAGCCCCAGTCTAAGCACTCGGTAACCATCCTTAACGTATATATATTCAGACTTGCAGAACAGGCTTACATACTTCCTCTACACCAGGGCTGAGTCAAGCTCATGCATACTTATACCAAGCAGCCTTGGGGATTTGCCCATGGCTGTATTCACATTCAAACGACAGTTCATGGAGGAGACAAATGAACTACTTACACTATCACATGCATGATATACCACTGTGTGTGGCAAAGCCATTGACGTGTCCAAGATTCAAGCATGTCTCTCCCAATTGTCATTCAGCTGGGTGAGCAAGGATCAAGGTAAATTTTCACAAAAATTCAACAAATATCATTTGGTGGTGTAGCTGGCTTACAATCTTGGCCAACAGTTGGAAGTTCCTGGTTTCAATTTTGTCCAAGACAAAAGATTTTTCAGCTTTCCATATTGGCATCATCTCAAATCCTTTCACCACATCACAAATATTGAGTTTCATGAAAGATTACATTAAGTCAGAAATGCATTAATAACTGATGAATATCTGAACATTTAAATGTGTGTGCCAGTAATGGTTGGTTGGTTAATTTTGGAGGTAACCAAGAAATGAGGTCCTTACTGTCACTTGGCACTGTACCTTACTGTACCTGGCACAACAGGTTGGTAACAGAGGGATGGATTATTTGAGGAAAGAAAAAGGACAGAGACACCCAGCTTTGGTATTAGCCAAATCATAACAAAAAGCCAAGCAAAGGGATCAAAGTTTTACATCCCATTCCACACATGGAGCACTGCCTTAAAATATTCTCTCCTCAGAACCATAGTAATGATTGGAATTTCACTTAAAAATAACCACCACAGCCAAGATTCATACCTGGGCCCTCGTTATTGGAACCAATAACTCTAACCACCACACCAAACTGATCCCCCACAGAGATTTATGATTCCCAACAGATACCCTTTGCAACTTCAGTTAATTAATTAATAAGTAACTTCGCAATTAATATTATATCATCTTACAAAATGATTAACATTTACCAGGAGTAAAATTTGTTCTACCAGAAAAACTACATTCACAGTAAAAGGATGATGGAAAATTAATCTGAAAGGCAAAATTTATGTATTACTCTTATTTCTCCTCTTATTTCCTAGCAGAATAGTGGATTTTTCAAGTATAATAGATCTTTTAATAATAAATAACTCTTTCCATGACAACTGGCAGGGAAGAGGTTATTTAAGTTTTCTTCAACTGCTAAGATCACCTCACCAACAAAAATTAAACTAAAAATTTTTCAGCACTAATTTGCAAATTCATTTTTTTCCACTAAACAGAATTTTCTCTAATAAGAGCATCTGTTAATGTACAAGACAATAATAAGGCAATATGGAAAGCTGAAGAATGAAATAAAACTGGTCAAAAGATGTTACAAGGTAATCCTGTACCATTATGCTTAGCAAATGAATGTCAAGTTTATATAATAACAATGTTTTAAAATAAGACCTCAAGCCACGTCATACCAATAATTGAGGTATTACAATTGAGCAACAGAAGAGATCTCATGGCAATTACAAGTGGCAACCATATTTTCCCCCCCATTTCAACAAAACAATAAGCCCAGTCTTCCAGCTCACTAGAATTTATAAACATTCAGCACCATTTCGCTCAATTAAAAAAGTACTCACCAGCTTCCCTTCTATTATACTGGGCTGTTGATGCTGAGAAGAATCTGCCACGATCTGAACTGAAGGCTCGACCCCTACCCCGATTTCTTGTGACCATTAATTCCTAAAATAATAAATACAATCAAATTCAAGGTAATGAAAGCAACATTAAAGTTCAGCACACTTAGGTGTTTTACTATGATAAATATGTCCATGACTTTCTCCAACATTTACTACATATCACTTTTCACCAAAGTCATGGAGAGAGCAAGCTGTCTACCACAATTCAGAAAATTACACAAGACTTTTTTCCTGGTTCTGAAGGCTGGCTTTAACAAAAAAATTGTCACATATGCACAGAAATGTGGTTTAAAACAGAGTTTGGCTAGCCAACAAGAAGATATGAATGCCATGAATAAAAAGCTACATCAGGACAAGTCAATGTACCAATTTTAATGGTTAATGCCAAAAGTAATGAATAAGTCAGTGATGAACATTACTAACTAG
Source organism: Ceriagrion tenellum (assembly GCA_963169105.1). Lineage (NCBI taxonomy): Eukaryota > Metazoa > Arthropoda > Insecta > Odonata > Coenagrionidae > Ceriagrion > Ceriagrion tenellum. Next base: position 109,436,187 of record OY720639.1, read on the forward strand.
CCATATATGATTTATAGTTTGCACTAATAGAATTCCTTGAATGTGAATTTGACTGAAAAATATGCATATGCAAAGAAAAATAAACACCAGCTACTCAAAATTTTCAGTTCCTAAAATATAGCAATATGTACAAAGACACAGAACAGACAAAGAACAGAAATAGCAGAGATGACTTGGTTCACAGCACTGAGATCTCCAAAAACATACATGAGTAAATAATTCAAATAAAAACCACAACAGCTAACTTGATGAATGGGATAACACCCAGCTTAAGCAACACGTAACTTACCTTGGCTGCCCTCATGGAAAGTTTATTGTATCCAGTAGGACCAGTGGGTTGCTGCCCAGTTATTTCTAACGCAACAAAGTCATCCACATGCAACGATGGTGGGCGAGATGTATTTGGTGGTCTAGAACGGAATGGGTCTCCTCTTGCCCCAGCTTGCGGGATCATTGGTCGGTTGAATGTTCCCCTTCCTCTCATTGGAGTGACTATCAAGACAAAATGAAAGCATAGGTTAATATAATTACTCTTGATCCTGAACCAAAGCAACTACAGTGGACCTCTTCTTAATGAAAATAATCCATCCCAAAGGACTCTATAAAATAAATTGTTCTTAAGTGAACTGACCCATTACCTGATGCCACAAAGGGTTTTCCATGAGCAAACGCATGAAGTACAATTTGGGTACAGCTTGGAATACTGAATGATTTCTTACATAAATAACGTGCTTATAGTACTAATATGATGGTAGAATAACATCAACTTATCAAGATCAAATGCATGATATCTTCCTTCTCTCAACCCTAAGGCTTGTCAACCTAGGTCAACCACCTCAACAACGTATAGCACTGCAAAAACATTGTAGTCATTCATTTAGCAAATATCAACAGTCGTATGTGTATATAATAGTCAGATGGTGTTCAGACCACATACAATTAATAGTCAATATTCCATTTCTCCACCACAGGGTACTAGCTAGTTTAAGATGCATATGAAATAAGTCTCTGAAAGCCATACAAATAATTTCTATCCTTAATTGCTGGTCATTTCCAAATAATAACAATAAATGGTCGTACTTAAATGCCAGACAAGCTACCACAACCTAAGTTTCTCACAATCTCAGGGATGGACGGGTAAGCTGACTTCTCAACCTCTTCACTATGAAGAATCACACAATTATGAAGTGCTTTTAGTAGCAGGTAGGTAAGTCCTTCCTGCGAATGAGTCACTATCACCCCCAACAGAATAGATCAGCTGGTTCCTTCTCCTAAATATATTCCCCTAACTTGCACCTTCCCTCAGCTGTTTTCCTCATATCTTCAGTTCCGGTGCTTGACTTGATGACTGCTGCCTTAAGGAAGTAAATTTGATAGCAGCAGAGGGGATAACCTCCTGAGGGAGTCCATCCCTTGAAAATTGTAAGAAAACTTAAGTTTGGGATTTATCAAAGATTTTTCATAAATGGAAACTAACTTTGCAAAAGCATCATGTCAAAAAAAAGGAAAGCTTCCACTAAAAACTCATAACACACACATGATTCTCATGTCATGAAGGAGCATTTGTGACTCCCAACCAAACTCCTATCCAGTTCCAAGACATACATGCTGAGAGCACATGTTCAGTTTCCCAGCCAAAATGAGCCAGCTCAAAGAAATTCCATAGCACTCATTTCATTTATTAGCAAATGCTTCCACATCACCTCACTGGTTCAAAGAGTAATCTCAAAGATTTATAATTTCTGTGTTCATAACTAAAGCTAAAATTAATAATGAATGGTAATATTTACATTACTTTGACATAGACAAAAATGCAGTTTTAACCTCGTGTATTTCTTAACATTCCCATCATGGATATCACTCAATCAGAAGTATGACCCACAGATACCTTACAAAAATTCTCTCCATATTTAATCATAAATAATCAGATTTGGTCTCAAAAGCAAACTGCACAGAAAATACATAATTTATGGTTTATTATTGATGAATGAAGCCTTTTCATAACACATAGTTACAACCAAACTACAAAATTCCCTGAGTAGAGAGATGGTCACAACTTACAAGTAGAATACTTAATAAAAAAGGTGCAAAATAACTACTCACCATCCCATAAAACACAAAGCGATTCCCAGATATAACCCAACCAGGGATTTTCGGGAACCCATATAAATCTCTCAGAATCATCTGCACATCCCTCATCGCTGAAATGAACGGGTTAAGGTACACTAATATCTTGACAGGAGTCATAATTGATAGGTTTTTCAGAGCATACTCTTCTGAGGGATGCACAGGCCCAGCAAGGCTTCAGGGTTGAGCCACTAGCTGAAAATTTCATATTCTAAGGTCATAACATAGACCAAGGGAGGTCAACTGTAGGCCAGGTTTGGCCTATTTCACATTTTGTGAGCTACAACAATGACTAAGAGACAAAAAATATCTGGTATATGGATATAAAATTCCACATTGCATGGAAATCTGCTGGCCATGAGTAGGCTATGAAAAGGCAAATTAAAAAAAAAATCACCCATTAGGGAATAGCATTCCATGACACTCACCAAAAGGTCTCTTGGCCTTCTTTTCCCTCCCAGGGTATTTCCCATCCTCAGCACCGATTCCTCTCTTTTTGACCAGCAGAGCACCTGGTGGTGCCCCAAGACTATCATCAGCTTCAGATCCCATGCCCGCACCCACACCAACTGATGAACCCTCGATCCCCGGAATTTCCCGAGGCCTGAGAATCCGATCCACTTCAGCAGGAAGATGAAAGTCAGCCGATAGGTGACACCTAGCAACTTCAACCAAATCACAACTCACCTAAAAGAGAGAGATATTATTTTTAAACGACAAAGTAATAGACAAAATTCTCTCACAGGGTTCTTTAATAACACTATTACAGCTCATCAGGTGAATAGGATGTTTCACTCCAATCCAACATTTGCCCTTTAATTCATGAAGTCACCATATGGACCAAAAATTGAAAATAGACACGGCTCTTTATGATGAAAAGAAACCTTACCTTCCCAACTAGTTCAACAGACATCCATTTCATTATTTGGATAGTAATTATTATGGTACAATTCTTGTGATCATGATGAACACTGGAAGGTTCCACCAAGTAAAGCCTGAGTTCATAAATAGATTTAAAAAGAAATAAGCTCTTTCCCAGACTTATCCATTCACTCAAAGATTACAGGGTGCATCCCAAAAGTCATGAAATACATTTTTTTGCTGCACCGCAGCTGGTTGCAGTGCGTTCAGACTGGTTGAGTTAGGTGAGAGGGACCCTTATAGCTTCACAGTTCACCCAAGGTCAGTGTGCTCTGTGCATCGATTGTGTCAGGATAGCTGATTTAGTGCACCCCTGATTTGAGACCATGTCACAATGTGCGATGGCAGATACTTTCTAACAATGTTCAGCGATCAAATTCTGCTCAAAACTCTACAAAAAAGCTGCTGAAATTCACAAATGCTTCACGAATGACTGCTTAGAAACCTGTGACAGTAGAAGAAATATACATGACACAGGGGACTATTCATGCTCCTGGGAATTGTGCAGAAGCCAAAAATTAGTGCTTACTTTTCAACAAAGAGAGTTATATCGACTCCAGGTTCTGGAGATGTAATTTAAATTGTCTCCATGATCTCCACATTCCACAGTATTCAAAGGAAATAAAGAGACCCAGAAGCCTATTTCTGTATTCAACTATAACAAATTCATGGGTGGCGTAGATCTCAAGGATCAGTTATTGAATACGTACCTGATCGAAAGGAAACTCCACAAAAAGTGGTATATGAAGTTATTTAGGAGACTATTGAATACAGCAGTCCTAAATTTGCAAGTCATTCACAGGGAAAATACAAATAAAATATTGGACCACTTATCATTTCAAGTGCAGCTGGTCGAGGGAATATTTTTGAAATATGCCACTACATTCAAACAATGTGTACTATGCCGTCACTCATTAGACAATTTAGTGCCACTACTCACTGAGAGACATTTCCTTAAGAGGATTCCTGCAACTGGGAAGAAAGCAAAGCTCCAAAAGAGATGTGCAGGTGTATACTCCTGTCAAAAAAAAACTTATCACCTCGGAGCCGAAAAATTTCTAAGTCCCGAGTTGACGTCGATGTGACAACACCGAACCATGCCCCCTTGCGCGGGAAAGCAATAAACGCATGGGACGGAAAAGAAGCCTTCTTCGGAACGTACTCAACGAGAGGGAACACCCTCCGGCGAAAATTTTTGACCTGCGAGGGATTATTTCTGGCGTGGGGAGAGGGTGGGTTGGGTGTATTGTGTCGGTCCTAACCCGTCAGGGTCAGGAGGTATGGAGAGAAAGGTTGGTCGGAAGGCGAAGTCACAAAATCTTCCTTGTTTTCAGAAGCTACAGGAACAAAGATTAATATCCTTACGGAATGAAAGACAGAACTCAAAGATCCATTTCATGTCTTCATTGCCGCACCGGAAACTTTCTCTGAATTTGATGGGTCTTCCTTGTATTAGGCCTCAGAAAGTCTATTATCGTCGCGATAAGAGGTTGAATCCAGTCAAATCAAATGTAGAAATCATTTTTTACGCTTACTTTTCTGATAACAACAAGTCGTTGTCTAACATATGATAGAGGTTCCATTATCTAGGCATTAATCAGAGATTGTTATCAGTGGGAGGGTTAGAATTGTGTTGAATTGGATGCATAATCATTCTATTACACTTAAAAAGTTTCGATTAGAGTTTAATATTTTATGACACATCGTTGACGCCTGAGACGATTTAAACACATTAACCACACAGTGTGGCCCTCAACGAAATCATTTGACAGTATTTCTTTGTCGTACTGGACAAAGTTTTTCTAAATTAGAATAAAGTAGCATAAAATAGATAAAATTATGAATTCACATTAATTTATCATTCAAGTTCTAATCAGCAAATGAATTTGTCTTGCCGAGTACCATGAATTGCTTCACGTCTACTTATACGCTTCAAGCAGGGAAGTGAGAGGATATTGGTTGTATCCTCCAAGTCATATTCAATATTATATTCCCTCTCGCTGAATTTCAACGGGTACCCTCTGCTGATTAAACATAGAATGAACATGCACGACCACCAGTGGTGGAAAGCCCGCGCTGGTTGTAATCACACATTCACCAACTTAACCATGTGAACTGTAAGGACACCAAAACGAAAGAGAGCCTCTTCATCACCTTCAATCTTCTTCCTAGCGAGGCCTGCATAAGAATTGCAAGGGAAGTAGGCAGCGACATTGTTTTCAGATTGGAGTGGGGGAGAAGGAATGGTCTAGTGGTAGGTCAGGCTCTTTCGCCCAAGGTTTGAGACAGCGAGGGTTCCCTCGGGGGACCGAGGTTAGGGGTTCTCAGTATTGCCTCAGGCGTACCGAAGTGGAATTCTTAGATAAGCAGAGATGAGAAAATATGCTATAGACCCCAATAATAGTCTTCCACGTTCATCATTACCATCTGCATCGCGTGGAGCCTTTGTCGTGTCCTTACCTTTTTCCGAGAGAAACATAACACTTTGCATTTAGTGTTAATATACTATGAGTCACGGTAAAGTCCTAATTAGATGATTTTTATGGGGATATATGTACTTAGAAAAATAGAATACAAAATTTTCAGCTTTATCTATGGAGTTTCCAGCATCAATGGTAAAAAAACAAAGGGCCGCATTAGAAGTCTACCGAAGTTCCCAGCAGGGAACATGAAACGTTGGGGCCAAGTAATTTTTATAATTGTGTCTCCTAAAAACTCAAGCAGCATTGCATAAACGAACCGTGAGAGTTTTATTTATTTGGAAAATTGGACTGGATAAGGATTACGCCAATGTTCAACTTGTAGAGGTAACTTTCAGAGATGTCAACGTTATCCATTTTGAAGAATAGAGTAAACTTTGTTTTTCCACAATGAATTTAATAATTTGCGACCATGATTTCGACAATTAACATCATCATCAGGTACTCTATTCTTCAAAATGTTTAGTAAATTCCATAAAGTATCACCGGAAACCACCAATGTTATCCATATTCAAAGCGCGTTTGTTGGTGCTTTTGGAGGTGTGATGGAGGTCTTTCAGATATCAAAATAAAATGAAATATGCATTACATCAGCTCATAAGTACTTTTTAACGTTTAAGAATACGATGAGAAAATTATCACAGAAAGAAATAAGATGATGGAGACCAGAGATAGCCAACATGGTGTTAGAGAAAGCAGTATTCTATCACCTTTAATGGACATATCCTCTCAGCGCCTTCAAGCTGTTGCGAATGAGGCATCTTGACATTGTCTAACTTAGCAGATCTGCCCCCTTTCTCCTTCACTCTTAAGGAAACAGAAGTCCAAAACAACCAGAGTGATTGGAAACAGCTAAAAAACAACACTTCTCCGATGTGCCCACTCCCAGCTGAGAAAGAAACCGCAGTCCTGTTTAGGTCACTTTCAGAAGAGTGAAGCCTTTTCACAATCCAGGGTTGTGGGAAGGGCTTTCTTTTGTGCGGAATGTTTATTGCTCTCCCAGAAATGTATATATGGGGTCAACAGGATTTTGCCTCAACACAATTGATTTTGGTAATGGAGTGGAGGCTGAACTCACTAATTGAGAGAACTGAAGATAGTATTTACGGCACTTCATAGTCAAAAAAGTGACATCGAGTTATTTTCAACCGTAGGGATTTAATGTAAAGGCTATGTGTTTGGTCGATTTCAAAGATTTTCATGAGAAATAAAATGGAGACATCGTAACATCATTACAAACAAAATTAAACAACGAGAAATCACATGTTATCGGAAAGGTATAAAGATTGAATCCATGACTTGTGTGAATAAAACCAGTAATTATCGAGCTGTGTCTTGCCAACCATTACCATTTGGAAATATTTCCTGTTTATTATTACTTTGAATATGGATGTTCTGTTTCGATAAGAAGCCCAAGTAGTTGGTTTCCATTGCCATACCCTTTTCATAATGATTACGAAAGGAATGTTACCGATATTCAAAGCTGACTGCCAATGATACCAACGTCGGCAGCTATTTCATTTTTACTCATTACCATCTAGACGATATCAGTGTCATTGAATTTAGGGAGGATGTTCATAGAATAATGAAGTTCTTCCGGTGGCATAGTAGAGTTCTGTAAGATGCATTAAATGCAAAGAACAAATGTAAACAACAAACCCAACCCAACGACTGAAACGTTAAGGAGTTGATATTTGAAAGCTAAAAATTTTGAAAATCGTTTTGATCGAGTCCCTACCTCTCGACCAAAGGTTTATTTTAATTATGAAGTAGAAGGTTGCAGTGTAACATACGCCGATGAGACTAAGTTGGACCAAGTGTTAACATTGTGTGGCGAAAAGATGTCTCCGTCCCGCAAACAGCATATTTAATCCCACGAAATTTCTAACGGGAAACAAAAATTGGGTGAATGCAGAATTCTTGGGTACAGAGTTATTTTCATCCAACTTTGAAGTAAATAATGTTTCTAAGAGGAGCTATAAAGCTATTTGTGGGAAAAATATCACGTTAAAATTCAAATATGATACCGGCTACAATAAAAAATTTATTTTTTTACACAAAAATCTAATCATAGTCCAGGAAATCGATTTTTCTCTTTGAGAATATAGTCAATTCAAGTAGTTAATATCATCTTCAGATTCCATTTATGTGTGCATCTGTGTAGCATGTGAGTTTAAATAAACACATAAGTGAACTTCATGAACCTCCATTACACATGACAAAGACGAAGATTGGGCTTTCCACATCTTCTAGCAGTCGTCGTCAACGAGAGGTCTTGGTCTCTTGGAGCGACCGAAACGGGCTATCCCCCTTTCATTCTCGCTCACACATTTAGCAAACAGAAGCCTGGGCTCTCCTCCCACCACTGAGAATTTCCTTTCGCAGGTCAAAATTTTCCCTACGAGCATATTCTCCCTCATCCTCCCTCTCCAACTGTGGGGAGGAAAGTCTTCCTGTTCCATTTGTTTATTGCCTTCCCGTGCAGGGGGCGTGGTTCGACTGTGTTGTCACATCGACATCAACTCGGGACTTAGAAATTTTTCGGCTCCGAGGTGGTAAGTTTCTTTTGGACATGAGTATACCAAGCATGGGAAAAGAAGAGACAGCATGTACTGGTGTGAACCATGTGCAGTGGGTTTGTGCTTGGATTGTTTCGAGCCTCATCACACAAAGCAGAATAACTAAGGTAAAGTCATTCGAATATTCCCATGCAAACATTTTAACCAAATAAACCTGAGTTTCTACATGAAATTACTGGATATTAAAGGATTTTAAATATTTAAGATCGCTATATTTTAACAAAAAAATTGTCACATTCTAAACACTGAAAATTATCTATTTTATTCAGAGACCGAGAAAAAATAAAAATAAATATTAATCCAAAGCATTTTAAAAATTACTGGGTAATAATGCAATATCTTATGCTGGTTCACAAAAAGTTTCAACAATAATGATAAAATATCTTGAAAGTTATAAATTATTGAATGATAGCATGTCAAAAAGGCGAATTCATTTTAAATTCCCCTGGCCGGTGGGATGGGATTTAATTAAATGTCCTCCGCATTTGAGGGGTTAACTGCTTATATCAGTATCAATATGAGACTACCTCTGAAAACAGCTAATGTTCACTGGAAGATATGAAACAGTAAAAACTACCGATGACATTCATGAATGTCATCCGCTCCTAGCCTCCCGCACAGAAGACATTCACGAATATCATAGCCTTGAGTGCACTTCCATTCAACATAACCTTACAATGGGACACCGCTTCGGGTTTTCGGCTTCCTTTCACTTCTCCGCTCTTCAGTATCCTCCTAGCTACGACACAGTGTGCTTTGTATCTAGTTTCGTCGATTTTTTTTCATTTTTAGGCAACTTTCGGAGTTTGTACATTTCTTTTGCAGTAGTCTTCGTGAGTGAAATACTATTTTGCAGTGAACTATTTTTCATTCATGATAAGTGTTTTTTAGTCGACTTCCATTGCCAAGACTGCAGCGTGGTTTTTGTTTCCGTATTTTTTGTGTTTCCTCTAATTTTTTGCGTGTTGTTCATGTATTTTTTATCGCGTGTGATTACTGTGTAGTGCATCTTCAATACTGAGATACGGTGTTGATGGAGTTCTACTTGAACATTCTCTTTCTTCAATTTACATCCTAAGGTAAGTTGATAATATGTTTGCTTTTTGATTATTTTATATTATGGCGTATATTTGTCTTTTTCATTTCATATATTATTTCAACTCCAATTTTTTTACTACTAGGTTTAATGTTCAACATTAAATGATCACTGGTTTTAACGTAAATTTTCAGATCCATGCATATTTATATATCTTCCTGTACAATATTTACTGAAAGGCTTTATTCTTTGTTCCTAAGGATCATATTTTATTTTTACTGTAATGAAGAGAAGATTGGCATCTGCCAGCGTCAACAAGGAGACTCCACCAAGGGCGTTGGAAGCTGGTATGAATAATGTCTTTTTTATATATGTGACGCAATTTGATAGCATATACTGTTTATTTAGGTCTGTTTAATGCATGAAGACACTCTGTTTTTAGGAAGAAGAGAAAAATCTTTTCCAAATGTTTCCCAAGAGGAAGAGGAGATGGCCATATCTAGGATTCCTGGTAAAATTTACTGCGATATTTCTTGCATCAATATGAGACTAATTAGTTCAAATCGATTATAAACTCTAATACTCCTCCCTCCTAACACCCATTCTTCCACCCCTCTCCAACCTCCCCCAAGACCCTTCCAGGTATATATTTGCTTGAATTTTAAAATTTTTTGTACTTGAAAATGACCTCAATGTGTCGAAACATGACATACCAAAAAAATAATTCAGTGGAAGAAAACGAAGTCGTTTTTTCATTTGTAAATATCAACTTCCACATAGTTGAGCCTGATACCATTGAACGTCTAATACTCCTTTTCCTTCAGCTCCGCAGCAAAGGAAAAATCTGCGGAGAAGCCTTCAAGAGGATGAAATTTGCGCATACACATTAATTTATTCTTCAAATGAAGAATTTGCATCCAGCAAAGTCTTTTTTCAGCCTCAACACTGGTTCGGACATTGACCGTGAAACGGATAGCGACGGAGAACATGTTCCACCAGCAAATCTGCCAATGGCTACAACAGCAGCACACCAGGAAGGTACCGTTAATCCCACAGTCACCTGGAATACTGAGCCTCCCCAAAACAAGGCAAATATTCCTTTCCCGGACTGTGAAGGTCAGCCTGGTCTTTGTTTGCGACCTTGTTTTCAGGAATATCACAAAAATATGTAAGTAGTGTAATTTAATTTGTTGTATTATGCGTTCTAACAGCTATTTTTAACATTTTAAAATTTCTTTTAGACAAAAATATTCCTTTTAAATTGAATTATGATATTTAGTATTAATTCACAACAGATGTTTAGGAGATAAACTGTTATTTACCATACATTGATTACCCATTCTAATATTGTATGTAAACAGTCTTTAGTCAAGGTTTTTGGAGTATGATTTTAAAATTTTGAAATAGTTAACCTTAAGTTTTATTTCACGGTTTCCAGTTGTGAGAATTAATGAAAAATCAAAGATATTGTTAATATTAGTCTCGTAAATTTATGTAGTTACAAATGCAAGAGTAGGATCATGTCATAATTTTCTAACATATGATACTAATAAAATAAAAAGTTTTTATAGCAAAAAGGATGGATGTATAATTATTTATACATATTATATATATATTTTATAAAGTATGGATGTAAACATTTTAGGTGAATGTGTAATTGGAGTTCAGAATGTAGTAGGAACCAAAACATGGCCAACATATGCAACTCTTAAGTAAATGTTTAGATAAATAAAAAGGTAACTTGAAAGGTGAGTGACAAAGCAAAGGAGCCATCGAGAATGCGTGGAAAAAGAGGCAGAAAGTGCATTGACACAGAGAGAAAACAGAAGGAAAATCCAAGGTTCTGACAAAAGGAAAGTAACCAGGCGTGGGGGAGAAGGGACGAGTTCCACCGGGAATTCAAAAGGGGTTGAGATATGAGTCCAAAAAGGGCCAGTTGGAGTAGGGGAAGAGTGGAACGAGAAGTGACTGTTGGGAGAAGAGGTTATAGGAAAGACACAGTGAGACAAAAGGGGTGGTAAGGTTTCATTGGAAAGAGGGGTGGGGAGGGAAGGCAACAGTGGGTCACACTCCTAAACATATTTTGACCACATAGGGCTTGGGTGAAACTGCTGGCAGGCAAATGAATTCTGGGAAACGAGCCTTTTGAAACATGCCAACGAGTCTCTAGGACTGTGGAGAGCATGAATGGAAGGGAAAAAAGATCGTAGTGTAAAGAAGAGAGCCAAAAAAACTTAAATGCTTCGATTCGTTAATTACAACAAACAGCGTATTTAATTCTCCTCAAGTTACTTTATCAAATTAGTCACGGGGCTAAGTTCGCCTCTTACCAACTTTGTGGATATCATTCTGTCTAAACCTGAGTATGTCAACACACTCGCCGGCATATGCAGTAGGAGAGATAGCTACAGGTCTCACAAAAGCATTTGGCATTCGGATGGGCCGCAGGAAACATCGTGGAGGGGTTGAATTGTGTGGACGGGGGAGGAAAAAGGGATGAAGGGAAAAGCGAAGATACAGCTGGCATCCTGCCAAGTCCACACGTGCATTTCAGAAACGGGAATTTGTACATCGCGGACATCATAAACGTTGAGGAGCAGGTAGTCAACCCTTATAGTCCCTGTCATCTCTCCCGTGCGCACCAGGGGGTCGTCGGTCATTGGGCGACGATTCCCAACTAGACTATTTATCCTAAAATGCAATAATATTCATTAAACACTTAAGAAATGCAATGCCGATGCATCCTATTCAAGATGCTAGTAAAATTATGATCAATTTGATACCAAACATGACGAAATTCCGGTATTGTTCAGCAACATAGCAAAAGCATAATGGGGGTTGCATAAGTAAGAAAACTTTGTCTCACGTGGATGACATTCATGAATGTCATAAATTTTTTTTGAAAAAAAAAAAAAAAAAAAATGGAAAAAACGCTTGCATATGAAAAAGTCACACCAATTCGCACTAAAAAACATAAAATGAGAAATATGACGTGAAATATCGACTTCCGACACCGGGAGTGATTTCTATAATCCGAGCTGCATTGAATAGGTTAAGAGGTTTAGGAACTTGGTGACAAAGAGACCAATAGAAAATTGTTAGTTATTGCAGGCCAAAAAAATGGAAGCAAACAAGCACATTCATAAAGTTGATCATAATTATTAAAAATTAAAGGATCCATTCGATCTGGTTCTAATTCACTTACTTGGTCCATGTCAGGGTCAGCATCATCTACAGCAGGTGGAGGCAGCCAAAACCCTGATGTTAGCCTCTCTTCGTCATAATTATCACCGCTCGTGGCACTGATAACTTGGACAACAGGACGTGATATGAACTGGGACACTAATGGTTCTGGGGCTGGTAATAACGGTTCTGACATATCTGTAGGACAATTTTAAAGCCACATATTAAAAATTGGCCTTTTTTTTAAAGGCATTTCAGATACCCACATTACAAGGGATATTATATATACACCCGTATTTATATTAGGCTATTTAAAAGAACATACATAACAGAAATTAATTATTTTAAAAAATCTTTTAAGACTGCTCCTGAGAAGCATGGCACCATCATCTTCTGGAATCCAATTAAGCTTGCCTTGTATTTCAGAATACACCTAACTATATGACCATAGTCATTAAGTATAAGAAGATCCTTTAATAGATAGACGCCCTTATTTAAGGTAAGACAGAGACTTTCATAGTCTCCTCTTCCATCTAACACCTGAAGACCAAAGAGAGAAAAATGAAGCAGTACATCTGGTTCCACTTAAAGAAAGTTAAGTTTTATCATCACCTAAAGTTTACATATTGGTGATTTTAGGTTATCAACTCTTAAAACTCAAAACAAAACATCACTAATATATCATATAAACCCATGTACCACATGCACTTTTTTCCCTGAAATAATTGTTGAAACAAAGGGTGCATGTCTTATAGGTGTTCCTTATCTCTCTGACCTTCCTGGAAGTCCATATGGCAGCCGGGCCCCTAGAAACCAGTTGTCAGTTGAAGTCAGGTGAGTCAGTAGGTATTGTATGCTTGCCTAATGTTAAAAGCCATCACTACCACTATACAGGATGATATTTAGAACACCATTTCACTTCATGAATGGCATTCACTTTGTGCATGCAGGTTTTTGTTATAATCTTTTTTCAATTTTGGCATTCTTTTGATCTTTTCAATTGTTTTTACATGGATTTTATGTACAAAAAATTGTGTGTTATATTTAACCATTCCACAAGACTCAATAGCAAGGCTGATTATTCATCAAACTCAATAACTTTGATCAATTTTTACAGAAAAACATCCTGAACAAGTTGAAAGGTGCCTAACCATTAATATACAAACCTCTGAGCTTCACCATGCCAAAGAGAAATGCAGATTTAATTGTATGGGATTATCACAAATGAAAGGCATCAGGACAGGCTGTAAGTACTATAATCCCGAAAACCTCCAATGGGGAGATAAAGAAAGCCACAGATTTTTTTTATTTTGACACTTCGAAGTGGGGTGCACATCTTACTCATGTGTGAGTGGTACATGAGATCATAAGGTATCAGAGTCATGGCACTTTCAAGCGAAAAGCATATATTAAACTATTATTTTGATGAAACAATAAAGATGCGACAACCCTAACACACGAAACTGCTAACAATCATGCTTAATTTCATGCACTGACTACTGGTTCAGAGTTTTGCACAGAAATAAAAGCTTTAACTTTTCAGAATGTTTTATCTGCTGGCTAAATACTGGATACTTTCACTTGGCATTAGGAGAACAAATATGTAGTCCTACTCACTTACAACAATGAAATTATTGTTTCTTTGAGTGCCTGACTTCAAGACAAGTAGCTCCTAATATTTGATTTTGGAAAGGTCAACAAAATCAGTCACCTACAAATATTTTTGTTGGAATCGAGCCTTGATTATGTTTACCTTCTGAACTCCAGAGTGCTATGTTCCCAAGCCCCATAGCAACTTTCAATCTTTCCTTCTCAAGAGTCATGAATCATTTGGTAACAACTAGTGTTACCCTGAAGGATTGGAAATGCCATGACTATGAAAAAACACTTGAAAGAACAGTAACAAAAATATATGACATGATGAAAATCAAATCACGCCACAACTCTTATGCACTCACCTTCAATTTCTCCCATACCCTTGTCCATGCCTTCGACTCTGAGCAGCCTGATCAGTCCTGCGATACTGTCCCTGAGGCTTTCCAGAGCATCATCCCCATCTTCATCGCCACCACTGGCAACACACTCGCCCAACAATCGCTCGAGCTCACACAGGGGGTGTACCCCCCCATTCTCCATAATAGCACCATGGTTCCGAGGCAAAGGTGGAGTCCTTGATAGGGGACGGGATTGATTCACCGGCGACATTATCCCCTCCTCTTTCTCCTCTGCTGCAGGAGATGCTGGCTCCTCCACCTCTCCCTCCTCTTTGTTCAAGACCAACTCAGCGTCACCCATAGTGTCCTCTGAGTTCTCGGCCACAATCGCCTCCCTTTCTTCATCTTCCTCTTTCACCTCCATGGAGACAATCTCTTCAGCATCACCTTTTGATTCAGCATCAGCAACCTCATCGTTGCAATTCACCATTTCCTCCTTGGACTCCATCTGAGGGTCCACGTTTGCATCCACCGCTTCCCACTCCAGCAATCTCGCCAACTTGGGGACAGAAAAACTAAGTGTCCTAGGAAAGGTTGGACCCTCACCCCCGCTACCACTCTCTGTTGAAACCAGAACCCTTAGGAGCTCGAGGGACGAAGAAAGAGTGGACAGGCAGTCAGAATTGTCCTTGGAAAACCCAGCGAGGCACCGAGTGAACAGATTATACAAGGTGTCCGGTGATTTCTCCAAGCAGCTGTAAAAAAAATCAATGCCCAAGTTATATCCCTCATGAAGGCTTCCATTGATGATGCAATGTGGATGTTAATTAGTGATTTTCCAGATATCTTTCGCATGGGTTCATTTTCTGTATGGAAGGCAGTATCACCACCATTTTAATTTCAAGTCAATTCTAATTCGAAAACACTGACAGTATAGCCAGCATAACTTTCATCCTGGCAAAAAGTGAGCCCAAGTGGGAGACATCCTGAAAACCACTGTCTGCCAGCATAACAAAATTTCACAAAGTCCTGGGAAAAATGGCTAGAGTGAGAGAACTTAATTTCCAAAAAGTTTGGTGACAGCAAAATAGGATGCTTGTGATCACAAGCACAGTTTCAATCAAGTTTTTCACTGAAAATAGGAATACTAAAATAATATACTACCATCTCTTTTCTGTATTATAAGATTAGTGTACATTTTTCTCTTCTTAGGGGTAAAAAAATCTATGTTGCAGTTTTCCAAAATAATGGGCTTATTTTTATGACTATTTTTAACATAATCTAAGCCTAAGAGATATCACAGATGAGACACCGCAAAGAACTGATGCTCCTAGCCACTGATGAGATACTGCACAGGAGTGAAGATGTATACTGGGACTTCCAGAGAGACTAATGATTTATTATACTAAACAATCAACCTCCCATTCAAGACCCAATCTGCCATTCTGACTCATCACCCCTTTTGATGCCTAAGGGATTCTCCACTTGTTTAACAGTCCACAGCCCTTGCCATTGAGTGACTGTACCCTCAACTTCCTCCTTCCACCCTCTCCTTCCTCACAATATACTGTGTATGAAATTCTTCAGCTTGCCACATGATAATGACACAACCTCAACACTCTTGGAATAAGCCCATTATTGAGGAAAACTTCAACACCTAACCTTTTACTTCCACCATGGAACAGCTCCACTACTTCAGCCCTGAATCTTTTATTCATATCATTTCTTTCTTACTGAGCTTTACTATTCTCACACCTAACATAATAGCAGGGAAAAAATACTGCCTCATTAATAAGATATTTCTGCATGCTTAAGAGCACAGATATTTTTCTGTACTAATGTTATTCGCCGGGAAAGTGTTAAATCAGATATTTTTCTGTTCACAAAGCCTTATTAAGATTATTTCATCCATCTCACTGACAAAATTAACACATACTGAAGTTCTTTGTAGCCGATAAACAATAAAAGGACTTCTGCATTCCTACTCTTAAAAGATACATGTACTGGTACACTTGAAGACCATGATTTAGAGAGGAAAAAAGATAAGCATCATTAAAATGATATTGCAAACAAACTTCAAAAAATACTTAACCACTGGCTTCCTGATAAATTGATTACATAAAATACCAAAGAAAAAGTACAAATAAAAAGGTAAGATGATGTCTGAATTATTTCAACAATAGCATGTAAAGAACAATTAGTATTTTTCCACAATTTACTGAATTGTAGAAAAACACTTGTTCTTTACAAGTGAAAGTGTTCTTTACATTCTATTGTAAAAATTGTTCAGACATCATGATTAATTTCCACGAAGTCAGGCCTGAACTCACAGAGTTTATCAAAAGGTAAGATAATTTAAGAATTGGGACCCTATCTATTTCTTAGCTAAAAATTATCACACTGTGGCCATCGTTCACCAGTTTTCCACTACTACTACAAGACCCACGCCTATTCCACACCTAGCATGACTTTATTACAAAAGTGTGAGTATGTGCACCAAACTGAGAACACTCAACTGAAGTCATTTGCAAAACTAACATGATTGGCGTGAAATATGGAGTGAGAAAAGTGAAAATCTTGACAAGAAAGAATCTCAGCATCAGCAACATGAATTGGCAAAACACCCAACTGTTTTCACAGAATATACTCAGCCACAAGCATAATGCTTTCTGAACATGTCACCTTAAAAAAGAATTATCTTTGAATTGGTCAAAATTATGCATTACTGCTGTGGGGGAACCCAGAGACCTATTAGCTACATATACCTTTATACATATTATGAGTGTCCAAGCACTTGTCAATAGCCAACTAAAGGATCAAGAGGCATTTAGGCCCAGCTACATGTACTCTTAAAATCTTATGAGGTGAGGAAAACTAAATTCAAATGCATGTAATATAAACAATAAAAAACACCTTTACATATTATTTTGCAAATAAGTTTAAATGAAATGAAGAAACAGGATAAATAAACTTGTTGATGATTTGGAAGAGGTGACAAGTCCCATCAATTAGGAGGATGTAGCTTTAATTTAACGTCATGAACTGGTTAATTTCAATTAGACTGAAATAGGTACCAGCAAACAATTTTATCTTCCTAATCAATCATGAAGAGAGACTTCTCAACACAATAGAACTAACCTCTTAAGATGATAGAATCCATAATCGTGCTCTGTCAACACAAGCAAAGTCCTGACAGCAGGGAGGAGCACTGCAAAGGGCTGATCACTGCCCAAACAGTCACCACCACGGACGTGCTCCACTAGAGCTGATGTGAAAGTCAAGGTCAGATCCTTGGGCGGAAGGCAAGATGCTAAGAAATTCAAAGCAGCCGGAGAGTCCCCGGACAATCCTGGCCTGGGTGGTGGGATCAGGCCAACTTCTGTGTCACACAAGCACTGGAGAACTGAAACGGCACATTCCTGAGCCTGAAGGTGTTGAGGAGCTGGAATGGTGTCTGGAGGGGGAGGCCGGAGAATCGCCACCAGCCATGAGACCAGCGTGGAGTACTGCCATTCATCCCCACCAGCCGTGGATGACACAGCAGAGCTGGAACGTATGAGCTGCAAGGCCACCACTTTTATCGGTCCGTGAGTTGTGAGACAGGCTAGGAAGTTCAGGAGTCTGGCAGTGTGACCTGAGCAGGAGAAAACTCCAGCAGGTGGAGGTGTGCGATGTCCTTCAGAGGACAGACCATACGGATCTTTCTCAGCTACGGGGAGGACTGGAATACGATTGTCACTACCCACCGTCACATCTCGACTGAGGGCAGATAGTAAGGAGTCTAGGAGTGCCCGAGTGATCACAAGGGCAGTTGCTGGGGAGAGGTCTGCTATCTGGATACAAACGCGACGCAATAGTTGCAGCAATGGAGCAAAACTACTCCCACTTAGTGTAGCTACGACTTCAGCAATTGTGGATGCAAGAGGTTGCAGGTGCACACTCCACAAGCGACGGGCGTTCAGAGCATCTGCCGCAAGAGATGACTCATTCTGGTCCTTCCCTATAGGAATTGGGAGAGGAAGAGGTAGGAGTTCGGATAGCAAACGAAGTCCAGGAATGAATGCGTGGGGAACAGACGTTAAATATGTCAAAATTTCTGCAATTGTCCTAGTCCATAAACTGCGGGCTGGGCCATCTGGTTCTGTGGAGGGACCAGATCGTGAATTATAGGAGGAAAGCCCAGTTAAGACCGCAGGCAGAGGAGCAGCTGATGAGGGAGGAGGGGGAGGCTGGGTATAGCCAACGAGTGCTTCAACGATTTCCCTACAACCTCTCTGTGCTTGTGCATAACCGATGGAGGAGGTTGGAAACGACTGCAGCAGAGTGTAAGAACGCAGAAGGATTGAAATAGAAGTCAGGTCGTGGAACTCATGAGCACGGGCTCGTATGAGGCGTTCCAGCATGCGTCTCAAAAGTTGGAGGGCAGGGAGATCAATGGCAGCCACAATTGCTCCTACAGGAGACACAAGACGTGTTGTGTGGAGCCCAGGCTGCTCAAACAAGTCACACACTTGCATCAAGATATTGCACAGAAGTGGAACGCCATCTTCAGAGAAGAGTCCGAGTAATGCGTGGGTATAGCGCAGTTCCAAATGATAGACCTCTGGGTCATCCGACCCACTGAGGCCCTCTCCAAAGCCCACCGCAGGATCGCAAAGTTGAGCAGGCGTGAGGGCCATATGGGCCAGCAGACGAAGAATTGTGACTAGCTCGCCTGGCAAGTTGGAAGCATGCTCTCCATGCACACGGAGACCCTCACAGAGGGAGGCAAGATCTGGGGTTGTCCCAGATTCCACTGGTCTCAACCAAGGACCCACACCTGCCAGACGTGAGTGCTCAACATTGCGTGCCGCTGCAGCTGCTATCTCCTTTCCAAATTTCAAAAGGAATGGGGCAAAATCAGAGTGCCGCACAGCTAATGCCAAGAGGTCTCCAGCATAGCTCCTTCCAGGTGACTTCCTTCTCAGATGTACATCAGGCCCATCCCCAGTGTCGTCAAGTCGGTCACCTTCCAGTTTGAGAAGCAGGGCAATGGCATCATCCAAATGAGTGAGAACATGTGCCACTGCACATTTTCCAGCAGGTGTTGAGGCAATGCTGTAGAGTCCATGGAGAGATTCCAGCACATCTGAATGATCTGGATCATTACCAGGAGTTGTTGCCGCATCCAACAAAGCATCAACTTGCTGAAAAACACGAAGACGATGGGCCATGATGAAACCTAATCTATTTGGATTCAAGTTGAAAGTGACAGAGTCTGTCATATTAGGGCCCGCATCATCAGGGGTGGTGGTCTGCATTAAAACCCTAAGCAGTGCATTTGTTGTTTCCACACGTGAGCAGAGAAATTGCATACCATGCCAAGACTCCAACATTTCAGACAATAGTCTGATGACAGCAGCAGGAGCAGAATTTGAGACAAATGACCCCTGAACTTTGCTGCATGCAAAGCGAGACACAATCACCAAGCAAGCCTCGGCAAGTCTATGCTTTCGGAAGTATGCATACAGAGGTTTGTACAATTCTTCCTGAGTAAAATCTTCGCGGGCTTCAAACTGAGCACGAACAGGAAGGAATCTTTTCGGTTGAGAAATGAGAAACTTTGCATGAGTATATACACGCTGAACCTCTTCTAGACAAGCTGTAGTCATCTCTTCCTCTCCTAGTGAGGAACATTCTTCCTTATCCAAAAATTGCTCCTCTCTTGACTCTCCATTCACAAGTGGTATATTCGTACCATTCACTAAATTCTGCACAGATTGGGAAAGCTGCCATAGTGTCTCATACAAGTGCAACTTCCTCAAAAGGGATGAGAGTGCAAACTTCAAACGAGCCAATCGGTTTGTCTGGATCATGGTGAGCAACATTTGGTAACAAGTCCCTTCCTTGCCTTCTTCATCGCCTCGACCAAGGAATTTTTCCACAGCCAGAGGGCTTAAAAGTGTGGCATCTATTGCTCTGAGTATCATCAACTTAATGGAGAGAGCCATGTATTCACGGTTGTAAAGACTCAGTAGAGTACGGTGAATGTTGGCACCTGTGATGATTCTGTCAATGTAAGCTTCACCACAGCTGCAAAGTGCCTGCACCAACCTTACCCCTGCTTTGATGTGGCGTATTTTGTAACCTGGCTGAGGCTGCAGAAATGCCACCTCAAAATCCAATCCTAGAAGAACCCAGTTGACTAATGTATCCATGATTTCTGTGGAAAATAACAAAGAAAAACATTATCATTTCCCTTGTTAACAATCAAAATAGTTGACTGCATGAGGTTATTCATGTGATAATTCACACAGATATCTGTTTTCATACACAATTGATGAATAAAAATAAAAAATTGGTAACTTTACAAAATAATGGGCTGTACTGTAACTTTAAACTTAGATATTTCCTACAAACTAAAGCAGACAGCATAAAATACGGAATCAAATGCATCATGAATAATCATTTAAAAATCAAAATATTAATTGGTACCTCACTGCCATGGGAATATAGTTCCAGTAAAAATGGGAGATAAAGTGCCTTCCTCAGAAAACTAAAAAAACAATGAATACCTGAAATACTTACTAGCATAATAAGTTAAAATTAAAAAAATTCACAAGACTTATGTACAATTTCATCCAATGAAAAATAAATTCGCTGCATCAACTTTAAAGGATGAAATTAGCCATTAACTGTAAAATATATTCCAATCTAAAATGAAAAGGGATTCAATCTTTTATCATCCAATAAGTCTGAAAAAAATTAAAGTAGACTTGGTTGAACTTGAAAGAAGAATTTCAACATGAATACCTTACTCACCAAAAAGAAAATTTGAAATGAATGAATTGAAACAACTTTAGATAACCTCCAAGAAAATAACTATTGCAATCTTCAAGTTCAGCCCCTGAGTTGATCCTTGCAGCCACCTGAGAGAAAGACACCAGTCCAAAAAGGTAATGTGTCTATTCTTTTTAAAAAAAAATGATGCAGCTTGTATTCGATCATTACATTCTGACACTAAGGGCAAAGAACCCACAAAATAAACCGTGTTTGAGTCCCGTCTTACAGGGCCTGGTCACGATAATGATACAGTATAAGGCAAAGCTCACCTTCATGTATGTACGGAACATGGTACTAATTTTACTGATGGTGGGTGGAGAAACTGTCTTTTAACAAAGCTTTAAAATTTCAGTTTCATAACTAATGGAAGACATGACTGTACATCAGGCTGAAGCCAAATCCATGAAAACTCTGCCTGTCAGTAAAACAACTGATCAGTGTGTTAAACTAATATGTACTGACTGCCACACAATGCTGAAGTTTAAACTTTTCTGTGGAATAAATCATGCCACTAGATTGGAGTGACTCATTGACGTATTCACACAAACTAGAACATAACATTTTTGGGTAAGGGGTTACAAACGTGCAACCTGAAATGAAATGGCAGGTGAGCAAGCAATAGCAGGGATGTTAGTCCCAACATAATTTGTGCACAATCAGTAATACCTTCACTGCAATCAACATAGATTTCAGACATCAGAGAACCATTGATGGCCCCATGAAATTAGCAAGTTTTAACACAGGACACATAAAATACTGCATGACTTGAGCCAAGATGCGCCCAGTAGCCAGACACAATTGAGAAGAATAGTGAAGCTTATAACGAGTCAATAGCATGCATGACATTATGGTTATAAATTTTATTTCATATGAAAAACACATTTAATATGAAAAAACAAAGCAAACTAATGCAAACTCCACAGCCTGCTAAGAATATGTTTGCTTAGCAACATTCATGTTATAGAATCAGACGATCAGGAGGACAAAAAAATTCAAACATAATTCATAGTTTAGTCCTTCCCTAAATAGGAAACAACCACTATTCCAAAATTTACCCCCTCTGTATCACGATAATGCTCATATTACTACAGTATACTAAAGAAACAAGGACTAATTTTCCTTGTAAAATGAAACAATACTGAAAATGTTCACAACCGCTGACATTTAGTCTTCTTTTGTTAGTATTCCAGCAAATGACTTTCAATGTTTCAGGTGCCATTACAGCTCAACAAAAAGATAACGAGGGTTGACCGCCAATCAAATCACATTTACCAACGTTTAATCAAGTTCTCAGATCTTAAATGCATAGATTGAGGCATTTACATTTTGTACATATATACGACCTTTCTTCAAGAGATAAACCACAAAAAAATTCATAATGCTAATTAAACATATTAACCTTCTTCAGCTTCCAACTTTTTCAGCAAGCATTCATCGCAAATATAAGGACTTCATTTCTGCATTAAATGATTGTTTGAGGAGGGGCAAACCTCAAGATGATGTTTGAAGATTGACCAAAGCAATAACCAAAATAACCCTATATAAGGGTAAAGCCTTTTTGGATTTGCCACTGTTTGAATGCTTCAGTAGACGTTTGTTTCAAAAGCAGACTCCTCCATCCTCTGAAGGGCATACACTCAAAACCCTGTAAATGTCTGTGTAGACAGCCATCAAATATCAGCAATGAACCAACAAGGAGGAAAACCTGAAAAGGCTACACCCGCATCAGACTCTCATAGAATATCAAATCCCAAACCTTGATGCAGTAAGTGAAGTTCCTATAATTAGGAAATGGCCTGATGTTTACCTTCCCGAGAAGAGGCATTGGGCAGAGCCAGAGTTAGCAGCCCTGGAATTTGCTCCGCAGCCTCCACCCACTCCTCGGCCATCTGATCCACTACTCTCGGAGTGCCACACGGTCCAGCCTCCTCAGCCAACAAGGACTTGACCGTCATGGCTTGCAAAGAGAATAACTCCTCCAGTTTCCGTAATTCTTCCAGGCCAGGGGTTGCTGTGGACACAGCAACTGTCTCCACTCGCTGAGGACCAGCCACATCCGCTCGAGTGTTGTTTGTTCGACACCCGCGCCTCTGCTGTCGCCACTCCTCAGCCTCACACGCTGTCATGGACGGGTCGGACAAGTACTGCGAGGGAAGGGAGGAATGGGCGTATCTTGAGGGACTGATTGAAGCTTGCACACAACACTACATCCACTCCTCATTTTATCTTCTAAATTAGGGTGATAGGTTAACGTTAACTTTCTTTGGAAGGAATTGTATAGGAAACTGGAGAATGGCAGGGATTGAATTCGATTTAGCAAATGGAATGAGGGTTCCATATTTCAGGGAAAACATAGGGGTAAAAAAGAATAAGCACGAGCTGTGTACAAAATGACAACGCAATTTAAAAAAAAGCACAAAAATTACCTTCACTTCCACCTCTTGTGCTTTCTGAACACCCACTGCAGAATAACCACTGGGGATTTTTTTATCAATATACTATGACTCTGAGGCTGCACCAGGGGATTCTGTTGTAATGAAGAGGCTTCCAATTTTCAAAAGAGAAGATGGCTCAGAAGTCGGATCTTCCTGTGGCTTGGCTGAGTGACTCATGGCTTGTCATTTGTTTCTTGCGAATACTTCTATTACACAGGCACTTACTCTTTTTTAAAAAAAAGTGTAGTGAATGATTTTCTCTAAATATATGCCACACTAAAACTTGGCCCTCAAAAATATAATATTGATGGTAACTTTCTTTGTTTGCTCCATTCTGCCATGTGTAAAACACCTTATCTTCAGGTTGATCTGCCAGTTGAAATCACAGGAACGAAATAGCACCAAAAACTATCACAATTGGAACAATACTTCATGCTAAAAAAATAATAAGCTAAACTTTCTTTAGATACAAAAAAAATTATCTAAAGATTATATCACAAGATATGACTTCCAGGAAACTCGTCATGGGCAAAGTGTGATTCGGCTTCAATTGCAGCAGCACTTCACAATTCACTTCCTGCGGGAAAGCGAAGTTGGCACAGCCTAATTCTTCACATTTATATTCAACAAGGTTGCTGATGACCTATGCACTAACAGTGGAAAAAACCACAGTTGTCAGTCACCAGCACAATCAAAGGATTAGACTTTTCCTTTATAAAGTGTTAGAAAAATAACTTTTGCCCAAGGGATGGAGATCTCATAAACAGTAGTGTGGAATAAAATGCAGTGACTGCAGGCAATTGTATGCAGGATAGGATAAAGCGGGAAGAGGTAACTAAAAATCCTCCGAGGCAATCAATATATCTAAGAATTATGTAACACGTTAAGTAATAGAGGATGATTCACTTTTAGCAACACTGTGATGCTTGTCACCATTCACTCTCCTAAATATTGATAAATTTCATCAGAGGAAATATGAGGGGATGAGGGAACAGCAACTCTTCACTTGAACCAGGCACTTCCCTATATGCTCGGAATACTTTTCAGCAAAGGAAAAAAAACCTCCTCATGTCAAACATTAAAAGACAAATGGACTAGAAACACTCATAATGTTTCAATAAGCCTTTCTGGTGTTCCAAACAGAGTTGAAATTTCATATTTAAGGAAATTCAACTTCACAGAAGGCAATAAATAAATTACCCAGTCATAACAACTATAAAGGACCCCAACATTTATATTTTACTTGGTGTGCAACACCAAACTAAGGGAAGAGAACAATGAGTGCAACTACATTAAATGAAACCCTTGCTCTCAACATTTTCCATAACAAGCAATGCAAGTATTATCTGCACATAAATATCTGCATATTTTCTTCTTGATCAAGAGCACAGAAACACAACAAAATGCATGATGGCTGCTGAAGTGCACACACTACATTGCCATTTGACTCACAGAGGAACTGACGATTTCAGGTACTGATGAATGAAGATGAATCCTTTCTATCTTCTTTGCAGGAACCATCATAACAGGGACCTAACACACTCTTCTGAGGACCACTTTATGCCATCTCTTTCCTGATGCCTACACATGTCCAGTGGGGAAGCACGGATGGTGGGAAAATTTGATCTTCTGAGAATTCACAAATCACTTAGCACCACACAATTGAGCACTTCAACAGACAAAGGCATCAATGCAGAGATAACACTACCATATCAACATATAATAAAACCATATACAATACTTAAATATTTAGGAAACATAAGTATACCAGTAATTCTTACCAACAATGGCTGAAGTTCACAGGAATAAGGATTAAAAGTTTTGCTCAGTTCCTCACAGTAATCCGTCACGTCGAACTCCATGTCCTGATACTGAAAATTTGAAATGAGAAAGAGAAAAAAAAGTCTCACCTTGATTGCACAAAAAACATACCGCAAAAAGAATAGGCTTCCAGGTGAAAGGTTAAGTAAATGTGACAAGTTTTGCTGCAGATTGAACTTTCCACCAGGAAACCATTTAAGACCAATAAAGGGCTACTTTTAGTTGATTTCAAAAAAGATGTTTCAATAAAAACCAAACATCCGAGTGTTAGATGGAGCTAAAAATTATATGCTAAGAGAATTAGCCAATGTAAATATGAACTACCATGAAAAATTTCCCTATGGCAATCTCATCACTTGCACTATAAAAATATCAATTACTTGTAATTCCTCTTCTTTACTTTAGGATGGGGAATACTTTACTCTTTGCAGTTTAACTTTCTAGTGATTATCAAGTGATCACCCCAAACAAAAAACATCTAACACAATTTAACTGCAAAACCAAACTTATTGGAACTTGAATCACCACTATGCCACATCACAGTGAAGGGGGAAAAGCATTATCTTCGCACTGGGAGGGCAAATATTTTGCTTCAATGGTCATAAGCAATAAGTCGTGGAGAGAGGAGGGTAAAATTCCTTCCACTTTCTCTGTTTGGGGAAGTAGGGGTTTGGGGGAATGGCTTGAATTTGGGGAGAAGAATGGGGGGGACAATATTCAGCTCCAGCACCTGAGACTCCCCCTCGTCCATAACCTCCTCGTCGCTGAGGATTGGCTCATACTGCTCCTCTGGTTCATCAGCTGCCAGTGGGACTGGTGAGGGCGTGAGAGAGGCCACGCCTCTGGCAAAGTGCGACACTCGGATGCCTCCTCCAGAGCCAGATGCCGGAGAGGCAACATCTGTTACCAATGTGTTCAGGGTGCCATGGCTGGGGACATCACCATCGAGGGCAGGCGATGCTCGAAGGTGGCTGCCACCATCCACAGCATCCTCCTGGATTCCTCCATCCACCACGTTCCCCCCATCGTCGTCCTCGTTGCAAATGGCCCTCGCAGGCAAGGGCTCCACAGCATGGGCTTCGTCCGAAGGGCCAACGTCCATGGGGGACATGGCTTCATCATGGCCCCCATCGCCCACCAAACTGTGGGCCTTGGGAGCATCTTCATCATCCTCATCCTCTGGAGGGGGCCTGGGGTCCTCGATGGGCCCCTCCTGACCTTCGTCTTCATCTGCCTCCGGGATCTCACCCTCCGAGATGGATTCCACGTCCCCAGGGGAGAGCGATTCAAACAAGGGTTGTGTCACCTCTGCAAATGGACCACCCACTTCACACACTTTCATGCCACAGTGAAAAGGACCGGTGCCCGAGGGGCAAACGGGTACCCTCCCACCGAAAAACCCACATTCACCCCACCCTCAGGCACCTCAAGCACGCACACACATTCGCCAAAGAGACAGTGTGGAGATGGGCACCAACTTCCAAGGGCACGCACCAAATCAGACAACAATTAAGTTAAAAAAGTGATACTTTTTAAGCATAAGAGAATTTAAAAAAAAATGATCCCATGACACGTTTCACTGATTTCCAAGGTGAGATTTCAAGAAAACAATTAGCACTCAAGTTATTGCTTCACACATGAATGACATCTGGAAGCTTAAGGCCAGACTAACACCAGGAACATGAGGTACAGAGAGGAATATTCTGACAAGTCAGGTCAAGAATGATAAGAATTTCACCAAGTCAGACCAACAACAATTAATACCATAGAAAATTTAAAACAGTATTCAAGAATTAAACTAGTCTCCATGCTTAATTAAGGGAGCAATGAAAGGTAAAGCACATCCTCTAATAGAACTTGGTTCACTGAAACTCTTTAGGAACTGAAATCTCATTAAAGAATAAAATACACACCTAACTTCATGGCACAGGCTGAAATATAACGCACAATATGATAAAACTTACTGGCTATTACATAGTACACATGCAACCAAATCAGCAAGAAATGTATACGAAGACAAAGAGAAAAATTGACTGTTGCAAATAAGAGGCCTGAGAATTTCATCACTCACAGCAGGTTGGCACATATTAAAAATTAAACCAGAAAAGATGATTTTTCTCTTGACTCTGCCGTAGCATCATCACTGTTAGTGCCACTTCGTGAACTTTTTGAGATGAAATCAGCTATACTGGAAACTTCAAAACAATAGCACAAGAGCTGAGAAGAACTGACTCTACCAGAGCTCCAATTTACTTGAGGTCACAGGCACCTCCTAGGGGATGCTGGAAAAAGACTAAACAGACACTAAAGTGGCAGGTACCACAGATTTCTGGGGCCATTCCATTCTTAATGAAGCAAATTCATACTCTCTCCTAACTGATGGTCGCGGAAAAAGGAGCCATAATACAGCAAGCACATTCCTCATGTTACCACATCTGAGGGGTTCAACCTCCTGCCTTGGCGAGTGACACACCAAATGCAGGTAACTCTGCGTGGCTTTGAAGAACAACTAGCTCACTCCTCATGGAACCTGGAGATTCGTTGAGGTGGCCAGGTGGCGGGACATTAAGAGAGTATGTCCCCTTCACCTCGTGGGAGGGGACCCGTGTTAAATGGAATGTACCTTTTCTCACTTCTCCCTCACTCCCATGTGGAGATAAGGAAGGTGCTGGAGCCACAGGATGGGTAGGGGGCGTCCTTGGCCTTTTGGGCCCAGAAGCTGTGGCAACCAAGTCCCCTCCGGAGTTGGGTGCTGCGGGCGGCGGCGACCTCGGCCTCTTCCTCGTGTCCTCCCCTCCACTGCTGCCCCTCTCCTGCGACGATCCCCTCCTCTCCCATGATCCGCCACGGCGCACACTCTCAGGAGACGAACCCCTCCTCTGCACCCTCTGCTCTTCATGGTGGTGATGACGGTGATGATGGTGGTGCGGAGGAGGCGGCGGAGTCAGCCCATCCCTCTTCTCCCCCCTCTCCCAACTCCTACCTTCCCGACGGGCGGGCGGTGCAGCACTGTTGGCGGTGGTGCCCGTGCCCGCCCATCCACTTCCTGTCCTTTCGCTCGCGCCCCACTCCCGCTCGCGCGGCACTTCACCGTACTCCTTCCGATCCCTACCCCTGTCCTCCCACTCCCTTTCCGGCACCAAGTCCCTCTCTGCCCCCCTCACTCCCCTTGGCTCGGCATGCCGTGCATTCTCCCCTTCCCTCTCCCCACCACGGTGCCGGTCACGAGACCTAGTGTCCCTCTCACCCTTCCCACGCTCACCCCATTCTTTGTCTTTAGTCCGTTCCCACGGGAGGGGTTCTGTATCGTAATGTGTTGGGTGCTGCTCCAACTCTTTTGTCCCATCATACACATCAGGAGCCTGGAAAAGAATGCATATTCAGTCACATTAAGCTCAAACTTAGGTATGAACAATAGACATGAATGGATCTAATTTATTCTTTCAAAACATTAAAAATGAAGGCATTATATAGCACCATTTACACATTCAAAAATGTTTCTTAGGAATACTTCAGCAAAAATATGATTTAAGCCTTGTTGAGTCCCAGCCAACTTTGTCATAAATTATCACATTTTAAAATTTCTGGCTCAACTTAGAGGCATTTCATAGCAAATAGTTAAGCAGATAATATTTGTCAATTTCAAAGAGAATATTTATTACACAACCAGTTTTGTCTAATGGATGACCTGATGACATTGACTATTCAACAAAATCAGTAGTAGATAAAGATTCACAGTGAAGTTTATGTTTTTCTTCTTAACTACTAGTCGTGAATGATGTTGACTCCTGAGCATGATTAGTCAGCTATCATCCAAGTTCCAAGCATACCTTTAAATGAAGAGATTTCTTAATTCCAACCTTGTCTTGCAGGCTATTAGTAGGCGCACCAACTAGTACAATAATTTTTTTTCAACTAGAAATAACTTGTTAATCTACGGTACCAGGGTGACTTAAACCATTTTTGCTTCTTTAATTTGCAATGACCCTCCATCACACTACATTCAATTCTCTCTGCTGTCTTAACCTATTCCCTTCAAGTCCCACAGAGAATTTGTTGGCTTGATTCTTCCAAGAACAATTATTTAGGTTTTCATCAGCCTTTAAGTTTTTCTTTCCATGTAGTTCAGAATTCTCTCCAAAACTTTCTTTTCTAGCCATAATACATATATAGCCAAGAACCTTTTGTGACTTGCCTTCTGTCTTTCAATGCATGAGTAATCCTGCTCTTTTTTTCCCTTTTATTCATCACTTCCTGTGCAAATACTGAAGAAAAACAGTACACCTGGCACTGGTGCAAATTCCTCAGCTTTAAGAATTAATACCTCCAGAACTAAGCATTACTTAGGCTTCTGGTTTTTTGCATTGGACAAGATTCATCATCCTCTATTACCTTTACTTTTTTTTTTAAATCAGCAAGTTCACCATTACCTCAGTTCTTTTTCATGCATGATAAGCATTAAATTTTCCAAGAGATAGAGAAGGTTATCAGTTCACAAAATGTTACCTTACCCCTAATCAATATTTATAGGTCTTCCTCAGAACCCAGACAGGAGTACAAAAATGCATTGTTATATAATTAAAAGAAACAATTACCAGAAAAAGACATCCTAATATATGCTATAAATGTCACATATAAGGTATTTCAAAGCATAACCTATTCAGTTTTGAGAAGTTCAATGACTTAGGGGAAAAAGAATGTGGGTTTCCTAGGAGAATGAAATTCATCATGCACAACTGTATTTATCATCCTTTTTAACGGCTTTGTCACCATCTCAATCCATTAATTGTGATCTTTAATCCCTCAACATTTGCACTGATTTTTATTGTTCTCTATCAAATTATTATTACCTACCGATTTATTATTTGTTTTATGCGTGTCGCTCCATATTGAATTTAGTAATGCTGTTTGTCTTGTTACCAATTCATTTTTAACTATTTTTGTTCATTTTTTGTTATGGCACGTAATTATTTTTTTTCTATGTTCCAGGAGACTTATAGTCCCAGAACAATAAAGACCATTTTCAATTTCAATTCAAAGAGTAACTTCATGTTTGAGCGTATTACCTACCAACGAAGTGATACAACCTTAATGGATATAGCTGTAACTAGGTAATAAATTGGGCGAATGAAACAATATAAATAATAACTTAACACTACCATGAATGAGAGGGTTGTATTGTGATGTCTAATATGTGTGAATATGCTTCGAAATTAAAGTCCCTTATGACTTCCTTCCATCCACTACCAAGAGATGCAGTGTCGCACTGCCATCTGGGTCGCTGATTGCGCTCTACCGTATTGTCAAGGTCAGTCTTCCAGTGACTTCTATGCGAAGTGACATGGGTGAAGAAGTGCATAGGTCGTACTGTGAATCTCTCTTTTCGAACTGCATTTACTCTTCCAGATTGTAAAAAGTTTGTGGTTTATTGTCAGGAGTTTTTGGTTTATTGCGAGGAGTTTTGGTAGTGACTATGCCCCCCAAAGTGCATCCCAAGCAGAAAATAACAATTAAAACAAAGCAAGAGATTGTGAAAAAATACGATGAGGGTGCTCGGGTTAGCACTTTATCATGTGAGTACGGTTTTTCACAGTCAACCATATCAACGATAATTAAGCAGATAGAGTGCCAGAGAGAAATTTAAAGTGACCGATGAATCCACTTCTTTGCAAAAAGGAAGAGAGTTGATTTCTGAAATAGAAAGACTCCTGTTACTGTGGATCAGAGAGAAGGAACTGAAAGGTGTAACTGTGCCTGGGCAATTTATATGTGAGAAGGCCAAACAAAGAAGTTTTGAAGATCTTCAATGCAAAACACCTTCAACGAGTGCTACACCGTACGAAGAATTTAGAGCGAGCAAAGGCTGGTTCGAACGATTTAAAGGAAGAACGGGCAATAAAAGTGTCGTAAGGCATGGCGAAGCCGCGAGTGCAGATACAGAAGCAGCAGAAAAATATGTAGTGCACTTCAATGAATTTATTGAAAACGAAGGTCAATGCCCACATCAGGTGTTCAACGCCGATGAGACAGGCCTCTTTTGGAATAAAATGCCCAAGAGGACATACATTATGAAGGAAGAGGCTGCCTTGTCTGGACATAAGCCCATGAAAGACAGGCTGACACATTTGCTGGGACTAATACTTAGGGCGACTTTAAACTGCGACCCATGTTCATATACCTCACAGAAAACCCCAGGGTCTTCAAGAAAAACTAAGTGGACAAGCACATTTTGGGTGTCTTTTGGCGTTGCAACAAAAAAGCTTTGGTGACACGCCAACTTTTTAATGAGTGGGTGTTAACTGGTGCGTTCTGCCCTTCAGTAAAAAGCTAGGTACCTTGAGAGTATAGACCTGCCTCTTAAAGCATTGTTGGTGCTGGATAGTGCCCCAGGTCATGACCCGAATCTTGCCGCATCCATTGAAGCAGAATTTGACTTTATAAAAGTGCTATTCCTTCCTCCCAACACCTCTTCTTTGCTACAACCAATGGATCAAAAAGTAATGGCCAGTTTCCAAAAAATATTTAAGAAAGGTGTTTGATAAGTGCTTCGAGGAGACTAGCTGTCCGAATTCCATCTCTATGAAAGATTTTTGGAAGTCACACTTCAACATTTTAGATAATATTCGTTTAATCGTGGACTCATGGCATGAAGTTTCCATCAGATGCCTGAATTCAGATTTGGCCGGAAGTTGCTCACAATTTTCAAGGATTTGATGAAGAGCAAGGAAAGGCAAGGAAATTATTGACCTTGGTCATACATTAGGGCTTGAGGTAGATGAAGATGACATCGAGGAGCTAATCGACGACCATGGAAGAGGGCTGAGCACTGAAGAACTCCAAGAATTGGAGCAAATGGTAGATGAAGAAGGTACCGACGAGGACAACTCCCCAAAACAAGGGAATATGGTGACTTCTGAGGATATTAAAGAATTGCCCGCTGCTTGAGGCACAGTGAGAAGGATTTTAAAAAGAAACATCCTGACGTAGAACAGACTGAACTTTTATCATGCGACTATGAAGATGAAGTCATTAGACACTTCAAAAGACTTCTCTTTTTTTTTTATAACTTTTTTCCTATCAATGTGCTTATATAAACATTGCAAGAAAAGTTACCATTGTTTTGCATTTTTAGTTCGTTTGTTTTTAGTAAAGCCTCCATCAAAATAGTTATGACCCCTTCTTATGCGTTTCGTGTTTCTCACTGCATGGATGCCTCAGTCTCCCAACCCCAAAGAGCCAAGTCAGCTGAAGAGGCCTGCAAGCAGCCACAAAATACGGTCAACCCTCATCAAACACCCATGCTCCCCTGTGCCCGGATAATGTTGACAGCAAACTCTTACAGGATGCTCAGTGCTGGCCAGAGGCGGTACATTCGCATTAGGAAGGCATTTCATTGTTCGTTTTGTTTGAAGATGCCCGACTAACTCTAAACCGATCAGGCCAGTTGGGACGCCTCAGAAATGCTGAATTTTTTAACGAAATTTTTGATTTACGAAAGCAATGCCAAGTAAACTACTTATGGAAAGGTTTCCACTGAAGTAATTGTGATGCACAGCTGATTGCATGGGATCAAAAGAAAGTTGCCAAATTGCCAAACCTAGGTACTTTCTAATTCACATTATCTTCCCATTGCTTCAAAATGCAATCAAAATGAAGTCGCTGAATTTGACTCGTAGGTGGGCGGCACGCCGCCCTCGTCATCGCCGTGGCGATGACAGGGCAGCATCTTGCATTAGTGTTCATGGAGGGAAAACCAATGAGGCAATTTACTGCGTAATTAATGAGAATTTAATGTTAATTTTAAATAACTTTAATCCAAGATATTTCGTATGCATTGGCTCTGTCGCGTACACAGAATGGATTGGTGCTGATTCTCTTTAAACAGATTCCTCATCCGGAAATAATGCAGATTCAACATACGATGGAATTCGCTTTACGATCAGTCCTCCGGAACGGATTAATATAGAAAATCGAGGGTCTACTGTATACAGAGTTTGTTTGCTATTACAAGTGGCTTTTTATGCCAGACTGCGATCACAAGTCTGTTTCTGTGTGATCGTCTTCCAGGTTGCACAAAACTTGGGGGTCATTTGCCGCTTGTGAGACTAAGATAAGCATACAAAAAGATAAATCAAACTTGAACGAACGAACTTCTTAGTTTTGTCGTGGGCTCTCCTGTTTTGTTGTAGCTCCTCCCAGGTTTTCAAGGGGGAGAATTAGGCAAGCGGGGAGTAATAGGAGGGGGGAATAATAAGAGAGGGGTTTCACTGAACGCCATTCCAGCAAAATATGCGGCCAGAGGTGCTTCGCAACAGTCTGTTAGATACGCTTGATCCAGATATTCCTTAAGTTTACAGTTTTTTTATTACGAGTGTCGTCAGTATGGTAAGAGAATGAAGTCTTTGGATTTGGCTGAGAAATTCCAATTTATATAGGTGTGTGAAAGAAAAACGTCAATAAAACGGAAGTCAACCGGAAGCATGGAGTAACTTCGCCGACCTTGTTCAAAATTTTAAAACACATAGACAAAATAATCACAGCCTATAAGCTTGGAAATGCTGCGGGGAGTAGTAAAAAATTGTGAATGGCTGAAAATGTTTCTTTAGAATCAGTGCTGCTTGAATGGTTCACTCAGTAAAGAAGTTTAGGAGTTCCCATCAGTGGACCAATTCTAAAAGCAAAAGCTGAAGACTTTGCTCAACGGATGAACAAAGAAGACTTTAAGGCTACTGTTGGTTGGGTGGCTAAAGTGATTAAGGAAGAAGAAGAATTTCTCTTCACCATAAAAGTGGCGAAAGCACTAATGTAAGTGCTCAAGCCGTGGAGGATTGGATGCCAATTCTAAATTGAATATTGGCTAGGTATGGGGCAAAGGTAATTAATTATTGAGAAAAAATTGGTACAAGCACTGGTGTAAAATTCCCTTATTTTTTAAAATATACTGATGGAACTTGTATACTAATTGTTTCCACTTATTTAGGATGTGTACAATGTAGATGACATGGTCCTATTTTATAATTTAATACCAGAAAAACTTTGGCCGTGAAGGGCGACCTGTACAAAGGTGGAAAACGAAGCAAAGAAAGAGTTACAGTTCTCCTCTGCACAAACACGGATGGAACTTACAAAATGAAGCCTTTTGTAATTGGTAAGTCCACACATCCTCAATCATTTTGTGACCAGTGAAATATTCCCTGCACATAAGAGTAAAATACAAAAGCATGGATGACATCACTGATTTTTACGCAAAGGCTTCGGGCGTTTGACGCAAGAATTGGAGGAAGAAATAGGAAAGTTGTGCTGTTTGTTGATTGCTGTCCTGCTCATCCCAGTATTAAACTGACAAATGTTGAACTAGAGTTCTTGCCCCCGAACTGTACCAGCATGTTACATCCCCTTGACCAAGGCATTATTCGGGTGGTAAAACACCACTTCCGAGCAATGTTCGATAATGCGTTAATGCGGAAGTTAACAACCGGAGATAAAAAAATTTAATGGAGCATATTAGAAGCGATCCATGGACTGGCCATATTGTGGGAAAAAATCACTCCAGAGACCTTAAGTTCATGTTTTCGCCATGCAGGATTCAAGCGAGATATGAGTGAACCACAAGAAGAAGAAGCTGACGGTGCTGAGGTGGTCCCCGACAGCTGGAAGGTTGAATCCAGCATTTTGAACGTCAACTGTTCATTTGATGATTATGTTGTGGTAGACAAAGACATTGCTGTGAATGGTTCACTGACCAACAGTGAGAGCGCTGACAAACAGAATGATGATGAGTGTGTTGAAACACCTAGTGAAATCCCCAGTGGTAAATCTCTCACGCAAGCATTAGTTATACTAAATTCATTCTATGTGGCTGTAAGTGCTTCAGTGAATGACTTCACCGCTTTCAAGCTTGTGGAAGACTTTGTCACAAAACATTGTGCAAAGAACTTGAAACAAACCACAATTGAATTCTTTTTCAGCTAATTGCTATTTTTGTCTCATGCTTAAATGTGCAATAAAGCTTATCTCTGAAAAACATTATATTAGCTATATTCCACAATTTTTTATTTTTGCAGCAGCAGGACATCCATTACCGATGGATTCTCAACTTCCTTCTACTACTGCCTCACCCCTTGACCTTGCACAAAGGAGGAATCCGCTAAGTCCAAGTTCACACAACTATTTCAAGGACGATCGTTCCTGCGATACATGCTATTATACTTCAAACGCTTTACAGGCCTAAACTTTGTGCTGCCCTTTACAGGTATTGCTAGTGTGAAAAGCAAGATGGAGACAGGAAATTCCACTATTAACTCGTTCGCAGGCCATCAGAATTTAAAATAAATCTGATAGATTGCTGGCCGGTGAAAAACTACAGTTTTCATGATTCGATGTAGTAAAGATAGCGCTATGTCACATGCTATTTCAAACGTATGTAATGCTTGCCCTGCTGAGGAGACGTGTATACTAAGCCTATATCAAACATTTTCACCTCATTACTGGGTCAATAGGTGGACTGTATAGTGCTCCATTATACATAACCTGGAATGATCATTTCTCTTTCAATTCATAACTTCTCATGTTAATATTTCGACATAATTAGAATAACCGTGTGAAGCATGAACCAGTCGCCTTTCAAAAAGCAAATGGCTTTGTTCAGTGATTAATTCTTCAACTATGCCAAGATTCCACTAAGCTACTTCGCGAGCCACAAAATTAAATGAAAATAAAAATGTCACCCAAAGAATGCCCGGAAACAAAGGAGTTGTTATACTTGTGAAGTTGACAGATAAGGTGTTACTACTTTGATTTGAATAATTGACGAGCCAAAAACCCTCTCACTCCAGATAGGAATGTTCTATCTTCTGGCTCAAGAATGCTGCGAAATCCATCTGCATCCTCGTGGGTCTCAATCTGCAAGAAAGAGATGTCGTTACCCGAGAGAATCACTTCCACTTATCTTTATCTTCGCCTCATCCACCTTCGACGAGCTAAGCTTCGACCTTAATTGCCTCCAAAAGTAAGGGCAAAAGTAAGGGAAGTGAAAGGCTCTGCGCCAGGGGAGTCTCACAAAATTTGAGTCTAGAGAATTTACTATACCTAATTCAATAAGTTTTTGGAATAGTTTCGAAAGCAAATGACTATCCTCCTTAGTATGAAGGTTTCTGCGGCGGTTCAGCATTAAGAGATCAGCTTTCGGGTTTCCTGCCACGTGATGACTTTTGGTGACATTAAAGAGCGCTGTAAGATTTGCGTGAGAACGACCAACTGGTCATCCTTCCTGCAGACAAAGGAAACGCTACTGTCTTGCTGTCAGTAGAAACATACAAAGAAAAAATAACTCAACTCCTGGAAGAGGGCGCATACAGAGAGTTAAAGGCTGACCCAACAGGAAAAATAGAGCAGCAGACAAAGGAGCTAATGAAGCAGTCGTTCATCCCTATGGACGAAAGACACAGACTCCTTCCATCAGCTGCAGTTCCCCCCAGCCTCTACGGTTTGCCCAAAGTACACAAAGAAGGAGTGCCTCTCCAACCAATAGTTAGCGCGGTCGGCCCTCCAACCTACAGGCTGGCACAATACCTAGCACGGAACCTACTACCTTTTTCTGGATGAACTTCCTCCTATGTGAAGAATTCTGCCCACTTCACAGAGATTCTCAAGTCAACCATGGTGGAAGGAAATGATATGCCCGTAAGCTTTGACGTCACATCTCTTTTCATGAATATCCCCATGAAGGATTCCGTCGCCTGTATTAGACGACTCTGCGAACAAGGCTTGCCCAAAGACTTCCCCAAATTTGAGGAGTTTTGCCTTAGAAACTCTTACTTCCTCAGGAATGGACGATATTATGAACAAACTGATAGCTCGGCCAAGGGATCTCCACTATCTCCGGTAGTGGCAAATATCTTTATGGAGGACTTTGAACAAAAAGTGCTCGCAAGCTGTCCCAAGAAGCCCTCACTATGGCTGAGATACGTAGACGACACGTTTGTCATCTGGCCACATGGACGAGTTCCTGTCACTCCTGAATGCACAGCACCCCAGCATCCAATTCACCATGGAGACCGAGGTGAATGGGAAACTTCCATTCCTGGATGTTTTAGTTAAAAAGAAACAAGAAGGCAGCTTGGGGCACTCAGTGTACAGGAAGAAAACTCATATGGACGGCTACCTGAATGCCTCCTCACACCACCACCCCATGCAGAAGGCCGGATTGGTGAGAACATTAATTCATCGGGCGATCACCATCTCCGATGAGGACTCTCTCAAGAAAGAAAAGCATCACCTGGTGAAGGCTACAAAAATGGCTACCTGATAGACATGGCCCTGAAAAGGACCTTTTGGGAGGAGGACAGTACAGCACACGATACTATGGAGGAAAAGCCAACGGCCTACGCCACTCTTCCTTATGTTTCCGGTACCACGGAGAGAATAACTAGGATTCTCTCCAAGGTGAACATAAAATCGAGATTTACTTGCTGCAAGAAGACGGCCAACTACCTGCCTAAACCTAAGGACAAGCTCCCTGCACACTCTTCGAGGGAGTATATAAACTTCAATGCACCTGTGGAAAGTCTTATGTTGGGCAGACAGGACGATCCATCAGATGCAGAATAAGGGAACATTAACGGGCCACAGAAAAGAAGCAGTTTCGACTCTCCGCCATCGCCGAACGCATATGGTCGGAGCATGGCCATAGCGTAAATTTTGATGAGCCAACAATCACCAACAATGAGAGACGCTATTTTCCCAGAATTATTCGGGAATCCATTGAAATTACAAAAAACCCAAATAATTGCAACCGGGAAGACGGCTACAACCTATCCCATGCTTGGAAGTGAGTTCTCACACAAAAAGTGTTCGCTCCGATCGACCCAAACGGTATATAAGGACGGACAATGAGATGCATCGCCACTTCTACCTGAAGATGCCAGCAGGATGGCTGGAGAAACTGTTGTCACCAAAAGACATCGGCAGGAAACCCGAAAGCTGATCTCCTAAGACTATCCTCCTTCATCAACCATGACATAGAACCCATAGAACATAGAAACGAGCATCATTTTCCGGTTTTCTTCCAGTGAAGCCGGTGCCACATCAATGTAAATTAACATCACCAGGACTATGTTTTACTGCTGTCTGGACATGCATTCACCCTTCGATTTCCACCTACGGTTATGAAGGATTTTCGTCCCCATTATGAACGAGGCGAATTAGGCGTCAAAAGTGTGACGTATCGTATATAACTATTCAGAACATTTTTAATAGTTCTTGTTAGATTACCGCTAGAGGTGCAGTTGTGGCAGATTTCTGTAGTGAACTTGTAATTCCCCATTAACTTGCTGTGATCACCAGTTTTTATAATAGATTTAGCATCACTTACAAGTTCATTGGTTAAATTTTCCTCATGCTATATTCCCCTCCAGTATATTAACCCCTTCTGTGTGGGACCTTTGAACATTATTTACCCTTGATACCACTAACTACAACATGGCTTATTTATCTGGTCATAGTGAATTGGGAATTTCCCCAAAATGTTGCATTGCATGGAACATGCTGAATACAAATAAGTAGGAAACTCGGAAACAATTTTTTCCAGCAAACTTATTAATTTTGTGGGTGTTTTGATGCATTTTTGCAACCATTGCCCCAAATGCATAATAGTTAGGTTTTGCCCACACTTGGTGTAAGGATTCCGGGAATAAGCGATGCAAAAATAGCTGGACGGCTTTAATGAGGGCGCGTTATAACAATCGACTTTTCGAATTCCCTGCGAACTCGCTATAGCAGCCTTCTATGTATATGATGAATGAGAGTACAGTACATTTAGGCATTCGCAGATAAATATCGTGTTCTTGAAAGAACTCTTATACCATACAGACCAAACTTAAGCATATGAAGTAGTTGTTAAAGAAATGGATTAATCATTCTTTAGCAAAGGATGATAGTTTCAGACCTTACTTGGTGGAATTCCTTGATATCAGGGATAGAGAAATAAACACTGTGATTCCATATGGTAAGAAAACAGGAAATGGGATATTGGAAACATGATAGAAGCTAGGCCCTTGAGAAAAGGAGGGCAAGGGATGCAAAGAATAGAATAAATACCATGTGGAAATGCAGTGTTCATTCTTCTATCCCTGACATAAGCAGGGAAGACTCAAGCTCATGTTCAAAGGAAACAGGCAAGAGCTGGTGTATTTAAGGTCCTCAATCCCTCAAGTGCTAGACATTTCTTAACGTTACACAATACTTCAAAATTTATAATCATGTGATTGAAGACAAAAACAATTATCAATCAATGCAAAACCTTAAATGCGACAAAATAAGTGCATAACCCAACCACTTAGCTGACACATTCATCAGAAAAATATAGAGATAACACATCATTTAACAAAGACATCACTTGACATCATTACAGAGACATAATCAGACAAGTCACACTGATTCAAGGCAAAAAATTTCAGCGCATTAAACTAATCTGGCTATACCACATTCCTGACATAAAATTCCTCTTCTAAAAGAAAAATTTTCAGGGGGACTAGACATGAATGCTAAAAATGTTCATTGAGCTAAAAGAATCAACTACACTGAAGTTTCCTGAATTTCTCATAAAAAACTGCACAGTTAAGTGATAGCATTACCAGCTGAAGAGTAATTAGAAAAAGAATTTGACATGGTAAAAACAAAAGCTTACCGGCTGTGGCTGACTCCACTCATCTCTATATGGATGAGAATATTCTGGTTGATGGTATGGCTCAGTGGTATAACTGTTGGTGTAAGGGTCAGGAGCACCACCTGCGATTGCAGTCTCAACCAAATATGCTCTATCTACAGGAGGAGCCAAATCTGCAACCTGAGGAGATAATAATGTAAAAATCAATTGTTAAAAACTATTATAATTAAAATATTGCACTAACCATTATTTTAAACCGATGAATTCAGATCCACTTGCAGTCAGCATATAAGTTTCATTCAACTAAATTGGAGTTAGTAAGAATCAAACCTACTTAAAATCCCAAATCTAGTCTCAAAATAATCTTTCAAACGTATTGAAATTCTAAGGCCTATAATAATGCTCATATATATTCCCCAGGTTGTTTGTTTTCCAGACTTTGGGCCACTCAACAAAGCACGGCACTTACCTGTGCATGCTGCTGCACCCATTCAGCAGTAGCAGCTGTGTTTGGTCCCACCGCTTCTGCAACACGAGGCTCAGGGCGTGGCCCTCCAACAACCGAAGATGATGGTGTTGATGGGGTGGGGGGCTGGGAGGGAGGTTGGCGGGTGGTGATGGGTGGGGCAGGGGCAGGAGGAATGGTTTCCTGCAGTGTTTTGGTGAGCACCCCATAAACTGCCAAGGTTATGGTGGTATACAGCCCACGTAATACCAGTCCATCTGTTGGGATCTGCTGCAGAACAAGAAGAATAATCATCATATTTGGCACCTAGGCATAGTAAGAGTATAGCAAGCAAGGCTAGTAATTATCACTCAATATCACGCACAAATTATCTCTTACATTAATGAAGAGAACAGGCTATGAATATGAATAATACCTTAAGTAGAAAAAAATGATTGGACCAACAAGGCCGATGACCATAGACATACAGTAAAATTACATTAAACACTATACAGAAGCATTTACCACAAAAGCTTGTGTACGATGAGAACCATAATTTCCATGAGGAATATTGCTAACAAAACTTAACACACATATTTAATATGATAAGGGATAATGAGGAATAAGTCTTAACAGTTTCTTTCTGCCATGACCTAGTTTCATTTATTTTGTAGGTCAACTAGGCTCATACAAAAAAAAGTTATCAGCTAAGGCTAGGGTAGCCAATTCCCATATTTTTTTTAAGAGAATTTTTCCACGAATTTTGTTTACATGGCAGATGTCACAAGTCCCTTTTCTCACTCCTCAAGGGTGGTTCAAAAATTCAGACATCTTAAAATTTTCCAAGCTACCCACCACACCAAAGACTAGAGAACACCTCATGCCCAGTGTTATCTCAATACATCAGCAATCAGCCAAGCCCCGCAAGTTTTTATATCAGGCATGGGTGCCCTTTGTGGTTTCTCTGTCAAGTTTCTCATATTTTCTGCATACAGATACAATTATGCTAATCCAGCTTTAAAAGACAGGTAAACTCTCACAGCCAATTTCAATCATTTTTTTAAATAACCATGATGCACAGGCTCTCCATTGAGATAGGAAATTAAGGCATCGACGCAAGTATCCCTGCTATTCAGCGGACAGATCTTGAATCAAGCTGTGAGATACTTTGGACGGAGATTCAAACTAAAAGTAACAACAACTGTGGTCGCAAACTATTTATCGGTTGCTTTTATCGCCCAACCAACAGCACCATATCCGTCCTCGAGGCTTGTTTCAACTCGGTTCTCCATGTCCGCTCGCTAGGTGATGTGATTTTAATTGGGGACTTTAATCTTTCAATTCAGTGGCCATCCCGCACCGAGGGCCACGCCGCCACCCCCGCTGATGATTTTTTCATCCACCATTTTATTAACGGGCTCGACCAGTGCAGCCCCTACCCCACCAGAAATATGGCAACACTCGGCCTGGTTCTTTCCTCATTCCAACTTCCCTCTGTTCCCATCGGGAGAAACATATTCACGTCCGACCACGAGTCGCTCGAGTGCTCCCTTGTACTCCCCCCTCCTCATTCATGCTTTCTCATTCGCCAGTACTACAAGAACCACATCCGTGAAATAACGGAGGGAATTTGTGTCAATCCCAAAAGATTTGGACCCTTATCAATGCCACGAGAAAGTCGCGCAGAATCCCTACCTCTGTTTCCTTTAATGGACTATGTTTTCAAGGTGAAGATCGTCCCTATGTATTCAACGAGTATTTTTGTGCCAACTTCAACACCGCCTCTCCAACCCTCCCCCTCCCTAAGCTACAACCCGTATGCCATCAGTCCCTTTGCTCTATCTCTACCAACCCCCACGAAGTTTTGTCCTATCTAACCGCACTACCCACGTCTAAGGCCACAGGATCCGACAATATTGGTTCTCTCTCGCACCGCTACCTCTCTTTGCGCCCCCATCTCCATCCTCTTCAATAGGTTCTTCTCCATTGGTTCTTATCCTGCACACTGGAAAAACGCTAATGTCACCCGTTTTAAAACATGGCCCCAAAAGTGTCATTGAGAATTATCGCCCAATATCCATTTTACCAGTTCTATCCATAATTTTTGAGTGTATTATACATAGTCATCTTCTTCACTTTACCCTCCCCCACATCTCCCCTCATCAGCATGGTTTCCTTCCTGGTGGATCGTTCCTCTCTAACCTCACTGTATTGCACCACCACATCACACATTCTTTCGAATCACTCTCAACTTGATGTTTGCTATATCGACTTCTCCAAAGCCTTCGACAATCCAAAAAGCCTTCGGCTGCAATATTCTGCTGTACGCGGACGATTGCAAAATTTTCAAGCAGGTTGATCGCCCCTCCAACTCACATTTCCTTAAATCCGCCATCAACTTTGTTTCCGAATGGTGCTCAACTTGGCAGCTGCAAATCAACCCCTCAAAATCAGCTCTTATAACCTTTTAATTAAAAAGCAAACCCCATTCACATTCTAACACTCTCTTAAATAATCCTATCCTCCCTGTGATCTCCCACTGCGACTTTGGAGTCATTCTTGATTCGAAACTCAACTTTAATGGCCACATTAGAATGATTGTGCGGAAGGCGATGGCTATAGTTGGCATGCTTCACCGCCTCACTGACTTTCAAGACCCTACGGCTCTGAAAACTGTCTTTTTCGGTTGTTTTCTCCCCATCTTAGAATACTGTGCACCAATTTGGTCTACCGCCTGCCCCACTACCTTGGATTTGCTCAAACATCCAGTCAACTTCTTTCTCGCCATAGTTCACCATCAAGTCCCCATCTTCAGAAGCTCATCCCGTGACCTCATCCTTTCCTCCCTTGGCATTTCTCATTTAACTCACTGCCGTGTCCTATCAGATATGTTGTTCCTACAAAGAATCTTCAG
The DNA here is from genome assembly GCA_963169105.1 of Ceriagrion tenellum. Lineage (NCBI taxonomy): Eukaryota > Metazoa > Arthropoda > Insecta > Odonata > Coenagrionidae > Ceriagrion > Ceriagrion tenellum. The sequence goes on from OY720639.1 coordinate 109,479,549, forward strand.
CGGCTCTCTAAGGACCAATGAAATACTCCCTCTCTTTAGTATTCATGTTCCTCCCCGTCCATTAAGCAGTAACTGTCTACTGCATACTCCCCGATTCCATCTCCCAGCGCTCTCTCTTCTTCCGAATCCCCTCCTTGTTTGACTCCTTGGCCTCGAAATATCCTTCCTTGGACCTTTCCTCCTCTGCCACCATTTTCATATCCTCCCTGAAACACCACTAAAATGATCCATCCCTCTCCAATCCCTAATTCCTTCTTATGCTTGCCTCATTACTGTTTTATTTAATGAATATTATGTTTTTGTTTGAAATTTTTATTTATTTATTGATTATGTCAGCCAATGTAATAGCCTTTGTGCCGTTTTTGGTGGTAAAATAAATAAATAAAAAATAAATAAAATAAAAAACTCCTTCACACTGTAGCCCTGAAATAGGAAATGCTTTCCCTGTCAAGAGTACAATGAGCATTTCACTCAACTTTTGTGTACAAGACTCTCCCATCATATGGAAGCACACAGGTATAAAATTCACCTAATCAGGGACCAAAATCCTCAAGTGACCTGACCCTTTCCTCCGCCAATGGGCTGGGATATTTTCAACCCTTTGCCAAAGAGCACAGTGTACACCCATATTCAACTATTTGTTTATACAGTGCTATGACTAAAACAATTTATTCTACATGGAAAATATACACTAAGACGTTTATTTCTATGAGTGAGAATTTACATTTTTTTTAAAATAGCTCATCAGAAAATTAACCAAGTTCTAGCTTAAAGGAAACTCGCAACAATTTGGCTAAAAATGACATTACAGTTCAGCTTAAAATATAAATGATCAGTGGAATATACAGGATGTGCAGCATGTATTTGCTGAGTAAGCATTATATAGGTAACTCGTACATCCACAACATAAATGAATGAATAAATGACCAAAGATACAAACAATGAGTAATTCATGTATGCCTAACATTTGGCCAGTTTGGTTCTGATTGGACAGGAAAGGGGATCATAAGTATGGTAGTGATATTGAAATATAAGGAAATGCCAATCAGAAATTGAAAGAACTTGAGCAGGAATATTAAGAAATGGCAGCAAAAGAGATGTATGACTACTAGATGTAGTAAGCTGATACAGATGATAGGGAATTGAGGGAAGAGAGTTTGATGGGCATGGATAGTAAAGGACAAATAGATAGCTTTGAAGTGGTCGAGTTTTTGAGGACCTTTAGGTTGTCAAAATTCTAGCAATGGCTCTACTAATTAATGGTTAATCCTGTAATTAATGAAAGATATAAGTTCTTTTGCATTGTATAATGGAAGGTTAAAAATTGTTTCCCTTAGATTTTTGACCTGTGAATCTCTACATTGACAGGCACTACTGTCATTATTATTGTCACTGTATCAAGTAATACCGAGAGACTACTGTTTAGACATGTTTCACGATTGTCTGTTTGTAATATTTCTGTGGAAGTGAAGGCTACTCGTTTAAAAACCTGTATGTGCATCCTGAATCCTGTAATCAGGATTAAATAAACTGGCATCATCGGTTAAACAATATTTGTGTAAGTTATTTATTGGTGTAAAATGTTCTTTCTATGTCGTGTCTACACTGACCAACTGCAGATTTACATTAACATATATGAGCATACCTCCTTGTACCTCTTGTCCCCCCACTATATCTAGCTAATGGATGGACGCAACCAAGAACATAGTGAGTTCTTCCAATGCCACCGTTGAAGTAAACTGCTATGTGATGAGCAATGATAATTAGTAGTGAGTGAAAATTACTAAGATATGCCATTATTACCCTCTGTTGGAAAAAGATTTACCCATAACTTTCCCTATCTTTTATCTTCCAAACTGATTCCCCAATAGCTTCCAAATATGGCCTTTCATTGTCATCTCCTCTTGACCGCAATGAATCATATTATTATGTTATTATTCCGGCCGTTTCTCAGTATAAACTCGAAAATACAAAGTTTCCCTAATATGAAGTTAAACTATCAGTCCCGACTAAAAGCCTGTACTAAATATATGGCGCTACTCAGGAATATGAAGTGCAAAAAATTCAAAATTTATGTAGGTAATTGTGAACTTTTGTAGGTAATTGTGAACACAAATTGGTACATTTAGAATGCACACCCCTTTGTGGTAGTGTGGAGTTTTGTCAGCATTTTCTTCCAGCATCAACTAGTTTCACCAGCATAGTACAAATTGATGCTTTTGTAGCCCTTCTCATCACATGAACTTTTAAAAGATTGCTCAACTGTTTCCTTTACATCTGACAGTTTTCCTCCAGAATGTCTATTTCCCCAACCCCATGTATAAATTTGAAATACTCAAGCACGCTCATAGGAGCTTTAAATTCAGCATTGCCCCTAAGTATCTAGTTCATTTCAAGAGCTATTTCAAAGAATCAAAGGGCCACTTGCCCTTGGCCATGTTCCTGCATGAACCATACATGTAGGAAGAATTGGATGGTAGGGATTTTAAAAGAGATGAGAGAGAGGTCTTGAATATGAGCAAAGGAATGACCGAAAAAAGGATTGGTAATCGGAAGACACCATAAAGCATCATAAAGTGACACACACACAATGAACTGTTGTATGCAATCTAATGTGGTTCTGCTCTTGACAAGCACTCAGGAGCATCCCGTAATTCACCTGATGACATAATTTACTTCATGAACAGTTCTTCGTGATGAATTAATTTCATATAGTGTGGGCTCACTACAGAGACTATGGGCTTTACAATTTCAATCAATGAGATTCACCAGAGAGAAATACCATTTCAAAGGTATTTCTCTCTGGTGGGTTTTTCACCACCCAGGGCATGGATGTATGTCAAGTTCTGTTGGTCCGGTCCCTGGAAAACCTGATGACAGGCTCAGCAGTCTATCAGGATTCTGGGGATGTATGGGCCAACAGAATCATCCGGCAGAAAAAAAATACTGAGTATTTCCTGGCATATGAGATGCACTTATTCCCTCAAAAATGCAGTCCAAATTCAGCCTCTTTAAAATTCATCCAGGGTCAACCAAAGGTAAGCTTTCATGAAGCAGATTTCGCACTGTCAATGGAGGTGCTCATCTCCCTGATTTGATGGTAGACACAAATAAGACAGCAGGTGCACTTGCCTTCATTCATTTCAGGAATTCTACATGAATAACTTTAACAGTTGCAATTTATGGAAGTTACAAATCCTATACTCTTTTGTTGTAAACATTAATGAATGTAGGTTATAATATTCAACATCATTGGACTTTTAATGCATTGCAATGGACTGCAGCTCATTCCTGTCAAGATCAAGTTCCCTGATTCTTTTTTCATTCCCATGCACTTGCCTCTTTCATGGTCAATTTATTCATCCCCTGGATTTGCAATTATAATTTTACACTTTAAATTATAACCAAAAGATTAGTGCTAGTAAGGGCTGATAAAACCGGTACTTAAATATTTCTGCCAAATATTTTTCTTAAGTTCAGTCTTTATGCCTCAATTGCCTCTTATGAGGGTGGGAAAACCAAGCATAAAATTTAGAGACCAATGGTAACTGAATATTCTGGGAAAAGTGTCCTGTAAAGCAGTAATCAAAAGAGAGGGAACATTACCACTGACAGAATCTGGGGTGTAGGGTGGATTGATGCCTCAGTGGGAATCTCGTGACCAGTTCTTCGCACTTCAAGTGCTGGAGAAATGCATGGACATCCAACAGAAAATGTACCACACATTTGTAGATTTCAAAAAGGCATACGATAGGTTATATAGAAATAAGCTGTGGAAAGTTTTAAGGACTCATAGAGTGAATGAGCAGTTCTCGGATGTTAAGGCAAAATAAGAAAATAGTAATGCAACAGGTCTTAAGGCTGGGATGAGCAATTTCACCTTGGCTGTTCAATATTTACACACAAAATGTGTGAGGTAAGCATATTTGATAGTGGGAAGAATAGCCTGAGAGGAAGAAAAGCACAGACTACGTCATGGGTGAATGTGGTAGAAGGAACTCCAAAAAGCAGAAATATAGGAAAGGAATGAATAGGAAAGCATATATGATGCAACGCTTGAGTTAAGAAAAGCAAAATGGCATGTTATGGATAGGACATTTAGCAGAAATTATAATAAAATGGAGTTATCTAATGCCAATGGAACAATGAGCACAAAAAACAAGAACGATTTCAAGGACTCGGTAATATTGATACTGATAGCAAACAAGCAAGTTTTACAAAGTAAGAACTCAAAAGACTCAAGAATTTAACAAGTAAATATAACATGAGTCCATCAGATCAAGGTTACATTATGCATTAAGTAAGTCTTCACAAATCAAAGTGCATGTATTTATTCAGATGCTCCAATGTAACACATTCCCAAATGGTTTTACAACTATAACCCTATGGTACAGGCTTCATCAGAAGCTTAAGGATGTATACTGGTATAGCAGCTTTTTCCCATGCTGGTTCGTCTAGGTAGACATGTGTCAGCCTAAAAGGAAAAGACTAATAGCCTACCTCCACAAGAGAATAAACAGAGAAGGGACATTTGTTGGTAAATTACAAAATAAGGAACTAACGTTGAAGATGGTACAACTTACCAAAATGCTTGATTCACAGGAAGAAAATTTAAGCTAATACAAATGACAATATTGTGTTACAATTGCAGTACAACAGAACATAAATTGTACAATACCTTTTCTACTGTTGACGGCTCTACTAGGTGGAATAACATATCGTGGGAGAATTTAAAACACTTAGTAATATTCCACAAAAATATTATTTTTTTTGTGGAATATTACTAAGTGTTTTAAATTCTTGTACAATACCTATTACACGAGTCAAATAACCATTAGACAAAGTTACCAAGGCAAACAGCGATAATAATTTAATATAAAATATAAAGTAAATAAAAATTGAAAAGACAGAATCATTTCCACAGACCAAATCATAAGACATTTGCTGAAACAATCACTTCGTATAAATTGAACATGAATAACCCATTACTAAGTAAACTTTCGAGGCATGGTAGGATCCTGCTTATCTCTTCATCCACACTTCTAAAGGCACCTCAAAAGGATTTTTATGTGTCCATCGCAAGACGTTACTCCCAAACAACAAAAATTTTGCAACACTTTAGATTTTGATGTTACATGCACAATTTACAGTGACGCTGATAAATTATGGAAGTTCTTTTGTTCTATTATCTTCCTATTGCAAGAGGTGTTCTTAAAAAGCTGGAAATGTGAGTGAAAATAAGCTTCACTTGGGTCCACACATTTTTATTATTATCCCAGCCATGATTTCGAAGTCTTGGGATCAATGTCATATTCAAGAGTAAGATAATTCTCCTCACAAAACTATAATCAATCCCCTTGAACAAAAAGTTGGAATAAGTTAACCTTTGACACTAATTCCAGCACATTAAAACAATGTTTGGGACAAAAATTACATATCTATGAAATATTGCAGACCTCCTTTTCATTTCACACTTCCTTTAATCTCCCAAAAATAAATTTTTTAGGAGTCCTTAGGGTGCTCTGCAGCATTGCAGAGGATTCAAGAGTGGAAGACCAACCATTGCTGAGAATACATACATAAATGTTTTGGGAGTGCTGCATGAAATCCTTTTTCCTCAGTTGGAGGCACTGTTTCACATTAATAATACATGCTTCAACAGCTAAGAATTTTTGCACAACATATCTCAAAATTGAACAAAATGTATTTGTTAGGCTGACATTATAAAAACCCAAGGCCATGGTAGTCGTATGACTCCTAGTCAGAACTTGAATCAAACATTCCTCTTTTCACCGCCAGCTTGAGTTCAATGTTTATGCACAGGGAAATTAGAAAATAACAGTATAATATTGCTGGCATTCCCTTTGAGCTCATGGAGCCATTGCTTCTACTAGAAACCCAATGATCTTTCGAGCCTGTTTCCAAATCTTCCCTAATATGTACCTAATGAATCATGGCTTTCCTTCCAAGTGGATGGCCACTCAGCATCCAAGCCAGAATATTTTTAAATCAGAATATGCCAGCATGATTTAACTACATTGGATTATAAATAGCAATAGCACAGTTGCGGTATGAACTGATTGAGAGCAACATCAGGATCTCATCTTGGTTTTCCTCCAATTAGATAGATCAATACAATCATGATCACACCATTAACATTATTGTGATTTTTCACTGTCAAGTTCATTTTATGACACTATTTATCAATACCAGATGAAGAAATAACTAGCGAGAGGTTGTTTTCAGCTGCAAGAAATGTTATTGTAAGAAGAGGGTGTTTTCACCGCGAGCAAATCAAGAAACCTGTTTCCTTCCATTACAATTTATAATTTGATTTTCAGCTTTACAGACATTTACAAATGATAGGAAGTTTGTTTCTAATACTAATTTACATTTCACTGATTAATTTTCATTTCTTATTATCTTACAAAGGCTTGTACATTGAATAATTACTTCTGTTTCAGTAAAAGTACACTCTTTGAATGAAGAGTTATAGTGCACAACAAAAATACTGTAGTGGAATTTCTCTTTCGTTAGAGTGCATATTTCATCAAGTTAATATGACCTGGAAGAGTGAAAGTGAGTTTACTTCTTAAAACGATGGCAAATTTATTGGTTTTTTTAGTTACTTTCTCGAATTCAGTCATCGTTTGGACAGGAAGTTTTCTATCAAAATTGAATATTTTGTTACAGTTGTTGAATAGAAGAAAAACATGAAATTAATCTTAAATAAAACATGGCTTTGAGGAATTTTCTTGTCCCTTAAAAACAAAGCATAGATAGCATTGGTACTTAAACTTGATTCAAAACTCAATTTTTAGAGCAACGATCAACTCAAAATCGACTAGAATTAAAAAAACTGTAAATTGCATATCTCTTGCAAGAGCTTAGAGTTCCCCAGTGAATCTGGTGGAAATAGGTCTCCTGGGTATTCCACCGGGTTTGCAGCACATGACAAACGCCTTGTTCATCATCTGCTGCATCAGGGGTTCAGAACCCCCACAGATGAAGAACAACAGGTCATTCTTTAAAATGTAAGGAGACATGGAGCTGCTGGCCACTTGGAATACCAGAGAAACCTTTATCATCCATGTAGCAAATTTCACTGCTATGGAAATACTGAAGGAGTAACACTGAACTCTCCACACCAACGATTGCTCAAAAATTCTATCAATGAAGGCAAGGAATAAAACATGACGGTACATTGGAAGAGTGCACCACTAAAAAAATGTTGCCATTTAAGTAAGAACAATGATTTGGATGGTTCACTGAAGTGTACTTGCTGATTCACAGCCAGAACCAGCAAGACTAGGAGAGCATTCTGGGACAAACTAGCCTAGGTGTACGGTAAAGCTTCATCGGATTGTTTCCTACAGTGGACTCAACAACCACATAGCAATGGTGGCAGTGAAGCTATAACACGGCCATAACTATGGTAAACATTATAAAAACGGGTGTGAAAGTCAAGTAGGGTTCACATGGACCTGGAATGGTTGCCGAATACAGAAATGCATTTCGACTATCATAAGGGGATCGCAGAGAGGCCCCAGGATGCTGTCTGCAGACACCTTTTCAGTAATTGTATGGATTTTAGTTCTACAATTTTTCTGTGGGTTAGATGTCAGAGACCACATGCAGAAAATACTAAGAATCATCAACCATGGGTTCCACAGGGTTAAGCTCCACCCACACTTCTCCATCATCAAACTCCTTGCTTTTGATTGGTAAAGCACATTTCCATGTTCTGCAGTCAAAAACCATTCCATGAGAATCCAGCATTACATTAACAAGTGACATCAACTAAGATTATGCCCTAAGAGCGACTGATTCGTACATATTATGGTTTGCTTAATGCATACATATTATATTTATCATTACTGACACAAAACAAGGAAGAAAGAGTTGAATTATAGGCAATTTTCACGGAAAATATTTTTTTTCCAAAACTGAATAAATTTGTAGTCACATTGTCGAATTGTAGCCAGCCACATTGCAGCAGGGAGAGCTGCTATTCCAAATAATTTTCAAATATCCCAAATCATCAGACAAAAAATAGCAAATCAGAGGCTAAATGGCAATCCAACATTGCAATTAAAATTTTGCTAAATATTTTGCATAGGTATTAACAACTGAAAAAACTTAAGTTGTGCTATGTGGCCATACAAATAATTCCAAGCAGGCCATAACATGTGAACTCCCATTCCAAAAGGCCACACAATTGCTGCAGTGGAAGTATCTTTCATTTACTTAATTTTTAGACCCACTGAAAACTTCTACAATGACCTTTTAATTATTAAGGTCATTTTACAACTAATGAAGGGCAGGCAAACACTAACATTCCCTGAAAGAAGAATAATAAACCCAGGAAGGAATCGAATCCACAAGCACAGGGTTATTGGCCAGGACTTAATATTGCCTCCACAAGGGCCAACATTAACCATTTCATTGCGGTGATGGCTTCTCATTACAGCACACATCATAAGATGTAGACAGTCTTCACATATACTGCCACCAATTCAGTGAAATGAAACAACTAGGCAGATAAAATGCTGAGAATAACACTTGCTTGCCACAGGGATAAAAAGTTCACAATTGCAATAATTCGTTGTAGCTCTCATGAGCCAGTTCTGATACTCATATCTCCAGCAAGGACTAGGAATTTTGACATACTTATCAAGGGCATACTCAAATCGAACTAAAATTATTCAACGTATTTTAATGTATCATTAGAAAACTATAAAAAAGATAAAAATATGGGGCAATAAGTCCAAATTAAACCAATTTATGCAATAAATTCATGTATCAATGATAAAATATCATATATTTTGCTCCTCAGATAGACACAATTATAACAGTAGAAGACGATTTCAGCACATGCCCAAAAATTACAAGGACAACTTCCGCACTACATCACCCATCGAACCTGGGAGTAAGAGTATATCACGCCCACAAGAGCATTTCGCTTACTTAACAACTGCATGACGGTTCTAGCATTTTCTTTTACAAAACGAGAAAACTCATCTATAAAGCCTACGCTGGAATAATTTGTCAACTTTATATTCCCCTTGAGATGCAACGCATAATAAGCATGTAATGGGAGGACTAAAAAGCATGGTACGAGCTTTATTGTAGATAGCTATGCCTGCCGCATAATTTCGGAAAATATGAATAGGGTTGTTGCCTTCCCACTGGTAACACAAGAAAATTGGCTTACCCTTCGATCGCACTCGAGCTGAATGTTAACATTTTGTTTATACTCCAATCCGCCAAGGCTCTCGAATGTGGACGCTCCTGGCTTGCTCAAATCATTCACAAAAAATTCGATTTCAAATTGTGAGGGATTGGTGGCTCTGAAATAATAAAATACATTCACTCAAACTCTGTCATACTGTACATTTTCCAGCGACGAATTAAAAATACAGGAAATTCAACATACCCCAGCCGTACACCACCAGGAAAATCAGCTTGCACCCTCGCTCCAAGAGGTATTATCCTTACCTCACTTATGAAAACAGGCTTCGGGAATTGTACGAGGTCTAGATTTAACTCCTAAAAAATGAGAAGAAACAGTGACGCAATGTATTCATTGAAAGGTTAATAAACTAGCTTAATGTCTCAAATTACGATGAATAACTCCCATCTTCGTTATATACCGACAAAGTACTACCCTGATCCTAAAAACCATGAAACACACAGTGTAATAATAGAAACATCATAGAATGGACGAATAAAGCCCGTATGAAGCGCAAAACCGTTGCTTACCGAAGGCGCCAGGCAAGCACTACCGCTTGCCGTTTTTAATGAGAAATTACGCATCATTAACATAACAACAGAACAAATACATAATAAGTAAACATATATCATCGAATACTACACTCCGATGTCATCAGAATCCCTTACCTCAGAGCTTTCATGAGAAAATGTGTCGAAAAAAAGTAGCTCAATACTTTCCGCCATGACAAGCTCCTTCTCCTCGTTCGCGACATTGACTCCACCTACTATACGCATTAGGGAACTAATGTAAACAAATGACACATGAATTGTACGAGAGCCACAGACTCAGGATGGCTGGATTTACGGAGAATGCTTTATCGAAAAAGTTAGCGGACCTCAATAGTTCCCAGCAAAGTATACAAACTCTATCACTCTGGCTAATTCACCACAGGAAGCATCATGCAGCAATAGTAAGAGTTTGGTATAGGGAGCTTTCGAAAGGTTAGATAATAATGAATCTCCTCAACCATATTACGCAAATCAGTTGTTTACAGCATTTGAAGCTTTATTTTTAAGAAAAATTACCATTACGGATTTATCATTTTTCATTTATAGTGGCAGTGTGCAACAAGTTGTTTTTTATAAGCTATTGCATCTAATACTTGTTCATTGACGTAGCATATTTATCTGCCTGATTATCGTGCATTGTCATGTCGTGGTCATTTTGGCTTCTGTATCGCATATAAGTGTGTACTTCTCATTGATACTCATTTTCTATTGCTCCTCAGCCAAAGAACATCGGAAACTGACGTTTATGTACCTCGCCAATGATGTCATTCAAAATTCCAAAAAGAAAGGTCCTGAGTATGGGAAAGAATTTGGAAATATTCTTAAAAAAGTATTTGAGCATATGTCTTACCTAGATTCGGATGATAAAACAAGGACTGGGCTTCTGAGATTGTTGCAAATATGGGAAGAAAGAGGAGTCTACGATGCCAAGCAGATTAAAGAGTGGAAGTTAGCTTTTGGTGAGAAGGGTATTTTATGGAGTTCTCTAATTTAAAATTGATTTGAAGGCAGCTGCTGTATTCTAATAAATTAATTGTTTTGTACGAATTTCAGAGAAAAGTGGCAATGCTGAGCCTCCAAAAAAGAAGGCCAAAGCAGAAAAAACCTTCGACGATAAGATGTCGAATTCTAAGGAAAAAGCTGCTGTTTTTACCGCGTCTGCTAAAATTAAAGAACACAGTTACCCCGAAGTTCAGAAAATAACTTCTAAAGACATGAGGCAGCATATAGTGAGAGAGCGGAAAAAGTCTGAAACGGAGGTAATTTGAAAGATGCATGTACTGTGGCAAATTAATGCTATTTATTTTGGTTGTTGAACCTTGGAATCGTGGAAGGTAATTGCAGGATTTATCATGGATTTTTACTAATATAATTTTTGCCCTTAAATTCAAAAGAGGCGTCATGAATTCCTGCAGATTTTATATACTGGCAATGCTAATGGATGTTAAGTTACCATTTTCACTCTCTCAAAGCTAACATTAAAGTATTCTTAGAGGATAGTAATTAATTTCGTGGCTAATGTGAATTGTTCTCTAAAAGTTGAAACTGAAATGAATGTCATGATACTAAATACACATGTTTGATTATTCATTGAGAGTAATAGTGCTCCACTGCTTATGGCTCTAGATTTTATTCTCTGGCAACATTGCCATCTTAATTCATCCACAGGTTGAGATTGAAATCGATGGAAGGAAAGAGGTCCACACCACCTTATCCCCTCATCGAGCCATACCAGCGGGTGACCCACCAGAGCCTGAAGAGTTGATAAAGGCGCTCCTGGACCTGGAGAATTCCGCATCGAGTGATGCGGTTGTCCGGGAGCGAATTGCAAGTCTCCCTCCAGAAGTTTCTGAAGTGTCTCTTCTTTCTAAGTTGGAAGGTAATGGCTTATTTCATAAATTTCCAATCATTGCATTGACAAATGATGTGGTACGAAGTCGCTCGCACGGGTGTATATACATCAGGGTTGACATTTGCCATGAAAAAATCATTTGACTTGACCGGGATTCTAACCCGGGTCTCTCCCAATTGCTGGTCAGGTGCGTTAGCCAGTTACTCCACCAAGCCATCTTCCTTCAATGCGAATTTAGAGGGGGGTTTATGCGAATTAGATGTTCACACCTCAAGTCTATATTGTAGCACATGAGACGAAGTCATGCTTACAAAGCCACTGTCACAGCCAAACTCAATGTTGGGTTTATCCACTGCGACAGTGGCTTTGTAAGCACGACTTCGTCTCATGTGCTACAATATAGACTTGAGGTGTGAACATCTAATTCGCATAAACCCCCCTCTAAATTCGCATTGAAGGAAGATGGCTTGGTGGAGTAACTGGCTAACGCACCTGACCAGCAATTGGGAGAGACCCGGGTTCGAATCCCGGTCAAATCAAATGATTTTTTCATGACGAATTTCAACCCTGGCTTCTTCATCATTTTCTTGAAATTGCAGACTGTTGAGTGTGTAACTAGTGGTGGCATGTACATTTTTTGACTTAAATCTAACGGCTAGCTTTCCTGTTATTGGTGTTGAAACTTTGAAGTACTTGAATTGGGGTGCATTTGAGTTAGCTGCATGTAGTCTACTGTTAATATGAGTAATTATCCTTGTCGTTTAGGGTCATTGAGTAAATGATAAAAATAACGTGCAGTCTTCTTGATTTTTCTCATGGGACAAAAATAACGCATTAGAAAATTTAAATTTTTTCCTGGGAGTGATTAGAAACTCAAACAGTGCACCAATAAGTATAAATTTGCCCAATGTACCCTCTTGCAAGTTTTTTGCTCTCTCTCAGAACTTTACTCTTTGACCTTAGTTGGTGGCCAGATCACTAATGAAGGTGATTTAAAGAGCTGTACTTTTGGGTCCATTTTTTTATATTTGAGATGAGATTGATTTAACAGATGAGTTTACAAGAAAACAAATTGTATAATAATTCATTTTCGGTCCATCTAGCAGCTTTGCACATTACACAGTGATTTTGGTTTAGAGTAAACAAGCAAATCATAATCTCATTACGTGGTGATGGTGGCCATTCCTGTAATTCGTGTGTCGATTGCTTATGTTTCACTAATTTGTGGATGTGGCTTGTCTCTATGTTCTTCTACCTGGATTTTGGGATACAAGCCCAACGACAAGCATACATGAGGGTTTTGCCTTTGTGTGGTTGCTGTTAATATAATGGGAAGCAGCATATTGTTATGACCCTCAAAAGGCTAGCAGTTTCTATTTCGTTAGTGAGTTATGGAGTAATTTCTCAAGGTAATGAAACTTTGAAACTTTTGCAGACAAAGGAGCAGCAGACAAACTGTCTGTGCAAGTAAATGAGGCTTTGCAATTACTTATGGACTACAACAGCAGGTTGGCGGAAGAAATGGAAGATAGGAAGAGAGTTTCTGCTATGCTTCGTGATTTTTTGCAAGCTCAAAAGGATCTGTACACACAGGCAGAAGAAAGGCTAGAGGTAAGATGAGTTGGGCTAATTTAAGTTCACATGTTTATGTTACATATTTTGATTCTTTTTTACCTGTCTCTGGCTCATTGAGGAGGAATACAATGAAAATTATCTGGAGTGTATATGTTTCATCAGCTGTAATGATTGTTTACAGTAGTTTTCTTCTTTTTTTTATGAAGGAGTACACAGACAAACTACAAAAGGTGTATTTGGTGAGGCAAGAACTTAAGTCGCACATTCAAAATCTTCCCGATCTCACACAACTGCCAGATGTCACGGGAGGGCTAGCCCCTCTTCCTTCTGCTGGTGACCTTTTTAGTCTGCATTGAAGACAATCATTTGCCATCAGCAGGATAAGCAGAACACCACATCCTTATGGATATAGCGTGAAAATATGGATGAAGTATGCATGTATTCCCCATCTTGGTAACATGACCATTGTGCATTCACCTCGGTTGCCCCTGAAGAGCTTAATGCAGATTGGTCTCCAGGAGCTGTTTCAAGTATCAGAACAGAATCATGCTGCTCTTAAGGCCTCCAGTGATGCAGCATCGCTCTGCTAATGTGTCAAAGTGAAACGTAGCTGTCAGACATCAATACACTACTCTTAGGGAGTGAAGGCTTAGGAATGGGTGATCATTCCTCAAATTATGACCATTTGATTAGAATATTGTTTGATTGCAATTTTTTCAAGCCAATGTTCAGTTATTTTTTTTAGTATCTAATTTAGAAGGCTGAGATTTGGTGTATCAAATATCCAATGTGTCATTTTAGGAATGGTTGGCTTCTTTCTTATACGTAAACTTTGTTTGAGAATACTGGATACATTTGTATGAATCAGTGCACCATTCTTGTGTTTAATTTGATCTGATGCTGTATTTCAGTTCTGTGAACTAAGTGAATTTCAAGGATTACCGTATTGAACAAGAAATTTTGTGAGTGAGTGCACAAAAATTACTGCATAACTCTTATTTTTTAAGACAATTATGTTTTGGAATTGCTATTTGTGTGGTTCCTTGTTGTTTGTGTAAGTATATTGTACCAGGCACTGACGTAGATGGAGCTGCTATTTTGTTTTATGTTCTCAGTGTTCATTCACGCATTAACTACCCACTCATCTGATTTTGTTGTACATTAGTAAAAACATCCCACCATAGCAATGAATTGTTATCAGCAAAATCAATATGTCAGTAATGTGAATTGCATTACTGTGCTTGTGTAAATAAACTCCCATATCCTATTCTGTTTTTCAGTTATTTTATTTGGCATAAGAAAAAGAGAGCATGCATTTCCCGAAAGCTTGTAATTGAATCATCTGTCATAATTTGATGCTAATTTTTAAGTGCTAAGAATTAGAATTTCATAATGATGACCCTTAGTGTAATAGACTGGTCAAAATCAGCCAGTGTGATGTTTTGGCAATTATTTTGTTCGTAACTGGTGAACTTGCAGTTTTTGGTGGACTACCCTTTAGACAAAGGGTGTAACACTGAATTTTTTACTATTTGAATTGGCACGCATGAGTGTTAAAACTCAAGAAAGTTAAAACATCGTTTGAGGAGTGAGGGTCAAATAATTTATTTAGCAATGAGGACAAATATCTGGGAATCCTTAAATCTTGTTAAGAATTAGAATTTCATAATGATGACCGTAGTGTAATAGAGTGGTCAAAATCAGCCAGTGTGATGTATTGGCAATTATTTTGTTCGTAACTTGTTACCACCTATTATGGGGTAAACGCATTCAAAACGTTTGTGGTATTGCATTCAAGACAGTGAGAAAAACCAATCAAATAATAGGAATGACTCAAGGCAAACAAGGAGGCAGATGCACATAATAATAATAATACAATGATTTGGCTGAAGATCACAGTACAAATTGTCTTAGATTTAAGGCACGTCAAAGAAAATACATTGAAGCAGCATAAAATAAAAGTCATTAATACACATCTATAGATCTTTCAAGTCAGTAAACCATAATTCAATTAAAACTTTTTAGATAGAAAATCATTATTAGAATAATATAATTTAGAAAGAAGAAAAGCCTTGACGTGATGCTTAAATTGTCTAATGCTACGTGGATTAGTAACATGACCTGGAAGTTTATTATACAGCTCCATTCTCATCTGTTTAGGTCCCATATCAGATTTGTTGATGCGAACAAAATGTTGATGTAAATGACTATGCTGTCTAGTTACATAGTTATGAGCATCAGAGTTCAAGTTGTAGTCACAGAGAAGAGCTCTAGTGTGGAGGATAGCACACATGATATAGGTAAATGGTAGTGGCAAAATTTACAATTTCTTAAATACGGGTCTGCATGGGGCATGATAATTGGCACACAGCATAAGTCACAGAGCCCTCTTGAATTTTAAATAATATTATGGCATTAGTAGAAGTGCTCCAAAAGAGAATGCTATAAACCAAACGCAAATAAAACAGGCTATTATAAATATTTAGGAGAACATGAATAGACAAGTGGTAGGGAATTTATTGAGGTGGGTAAGATAAAATCAGAAGATGTAATACAAGAAGATGCAAACTACCCAACACATGAAGGGTATAGCATGGGTGACACCAGCCAGCAAGCAGTTTGCATGGGCAATTGGACATGAGCAGGTACATTAACTGATCGCTCGTTTCAGATTATTCGTCCAGTTTGCAAGTGAGCAGGGAATACTTAATGGGCAGTAGTGGACTTCACTTCTTCAGGGGTCAATGTGAGCCTTTCTTCTCACAATGGAATAGAAAATGAAATAAAAGCTCATTAAATGTTATAAAAGCATGCAGGAATTCCCTGTGATATGAAGATAGCTAAATAATTAGATGGGTATTCAAACAAAAGAAATGCATAAACCAACCTTGAACTTTGGAATTTCAAAGGCAAGAATTGTTCACTAAGTTACCGACACTTACAAAATACTCGTGATTGGTGAGATACAGAAGACCATGAATAACATACTTGAACTCAAGCTTACTGGGCTTTCCATAAACGATGTCTTGCTACTTATCAATCATGGATGGTATCACAAGCAATGATGGCTCTCACTAAGGAAGGAGGGGATGGAGGTGGTTTATTCCAGCTGACGGCAGATAAAACTTAGTAATTAGGGAAAAGAATAATGCCACCTTCACATACAAACTAGAACACTTAATTTACTGAGCTCTAACCTGGTTATAGCACTGTGATCTATAATGAAGTACCTAAAATATTTTATGAGATGATGTAATCAATACCTACAAAATATGATCAGTAGCTAAAACTACTCCTATGTTTTTTCTAGACTTACACTTCTGCTCCACACACCTCAAATAAATTGATAGCCAAGCTTTCCCCCTATGTCCCACACTACTTTTCAGACATCTACCTAACCTTATCCGTTCCTATTCTCTTCTAAAGGGCAACATCAGTGACACTCCCCGCCAGACCACCCATGAATATAGTAAGAGCAGCTGCAAAATCTTTCATTCAATCTCACTCCATCCACTGTCCTAACTCAGGGACTCCATTCGTAAAGAAACCACGAGCTTATGTCACACCCCCAACTTGGTGTACCTGCATCCTAAAATTTGGTAATTGCCACTTATTTTGTATTTGCCTTGTATTATCATTGGTAAATGAATAACTTAAGTAAGTCTTAATGTACAGGGTTTGTCCCAAAAGTAATGCGTCGCATTTCTTTTTATGCGACTATATGTCGCAGACCGACCAGACCAGTTGGGGTAGGTGGTGGGGGGTCTAAGCTTTTCAGCGATTTGCATGCCAGTCGCCTCCGAGCTCTTGGAGTGTGTACATGCGTGATTTTGTGAACTCCTGTGGTGTGACCTCGTCGAGGTAAAAAAGGAGCGATCTCTCGATCAACGAGCAGCAATCAAATTTTGTGTTAAACTTAAAAAGACGCTGCTGAAAACTTTTCAAATGCTTCAGCAAGCTTTCGGGGAAGATTGCCTCTCCCGATCCCAGTCGAGCCGATGGCGCAAGATGTTCCTGGACGGCCGAGGGTCGAAGAGACAGAGTTCCGAATGGCAAACGACGTCAACGCCGCGCCCCAAGAAGGCTCGAATGAGCAAATCGAAGGTGAAGATCATGCTCATTGTCTTTTTTGATGCCACAGGGACTGTGCATCATTAGTACCTGTCTCCTGGAGAGACCGTAAACGCTCAGTTTTACAAGTCAGTCCTCGTGAGATTGACCCTCAGAGTGGCCCGCGTCCGACCCAAGATCAGGAATTCGTTGAAACTCCACCATGACAATGCGTCGGCACACACCGCCTTTGTTGTCACCTGACCGGCCAGCGCACTGAAACGTTACCACAGCCGCCATACAGTCCGGACTTGTCACCGCCACACTTCTTTTTGTTTCCCTGCCTCAAAGGGAGTTGAAAGGTGCGCATTTCGACACCATCGACAACATCAAGGCTACCTCGATGAGGCTTCTCAAGAGCATTCCCACCGACGAGTTCCAGGGTGCCTTCCGGGCGTGGAAGAACCGCTGGCAGAGGTGTATCGATGCGGAAGGAGATTATTTTGAAGAATTTTAGGTTGTTGTACGAATTGGATCAATAAATTTAAAAAAAAATGTGATGCATTACTTTTGGGACAAACCCTGTAAGAATGAACAACCAATACAGTACTTGCAACGATTAATCCTCCACCTTACCAGTCACACCCTCACAGGAGAGCACTATCTGAAATTTTGTGACTGTTTGTGTCTATTCTTCACCTACTATCTCTGAAGACCATAGAATTTTTCGGAAACAATGTTGTGAACTGTAAAGTAATCATGAAGAAGTAAACGCAAGGTTATTTCATATTTCTCCATTATGCAGGCAGAGTTTCCTCAGAACATTGTCTTCTTTCCAGGGTTGTTAGTATTTTGCCCAGCCCAAAAAAACCCACGTGGGTTTTTTTAAAAAAACCCACTTAAAAAAACCCAATAAAACCCATAAAGCGCAATTTATTTTTTGAATGAAACAAGGAATTAATTAAATTGGGTTAAGTTTAAATTATTTAGATTACATTGACCTTCAGAAATTTCTTTAAATTACACAATTAAAGAGAATTTACTTTCTTGAATAACTTTTCATCATGGGTCAACAATCCTAAGAATGGTTTGATGCAGCTCTCCACTCAATTCTCCTATCGGCTGGTGTATTCATGTGTACGTAATTCTTTTCCTGTATGTCCTACATCATTCGATGTGCATATATCAAATGAGGCCTTTCTTTGCTGTTCTTCCCATTCACTAATCCTTCGACAATTATCTTCTTCAGTCCATCATGCCTCATGATGTGGCTGATTTAGTTGTCCTGTCTTCTTCTCAGGGTTTTCAGCAACTATGTTTTAATTGGCATTAAATATAAATAAAACGAACATAATCATCTCTGATGATAAATATTACCATATTTAATTAGAAAATTATTCAGAGACTTAGAAAGGTTTAATAAAATAAAATGTTTCTTCATGATATACATAACAAAGTAAGTACAATTATAACTTAATAGACAATGATACAGTCTTTCAACTTTTCATTTAAATCGATAAATATATATTAAAATAATTTCAGTATTAATTCATACTGAAATTTAATCAAAGTATTAGTGTTAATAAAACAAACAAAAGTCAGATCCAAAGACTAAATTAGTTCAAAAGCCATACAAAGATTTAGCAACTTTTCACAAATAAAAAATATTTCTTCATAATACTGGTAGGTACATCGTAAAGTTAGATGGCATCACAACTTCATATAAAAGAATACAGTATTTCTACTATTCCTTTTTTAAATAACAAACATATTAATTGTATTTTCTGTCTTGAATCACAGTGACATTTTAACCAGAGATTAATATTAATATAAGAAATAAAATCACCTCTGATTACAAAATTTAAATCAAAGTAAAAATTGATTTAGGAACATAAAAAAATAAAACGTTTCTTCGCCACTTGTTTATAAAATTAAAAATTCCACCACTTCCTACAAAGTGATATAGTCGTTTCACTCGTCCTTTCGTTGTAAACGTAAATGTCTGTATATCTTGACTAGTTTTTCAGCTTTTTCTTTGCCCAATTGGTTTCTTAGTTTTGACCAAACAAGCCCATATGTAGAAAAAATTCTTTCAATTGTTGCAGAACTTGCAGGACAATTACTTAGACATTGCATAAAAAGGCAAAAGTCTTGTGGTAATTTGTCGTTTTTTGCAGATTTCAAAGCTAGAAGATTCCACCACTTTGATTCACGAAATTGTTCTACCACAGGTTTTTGAAACAATGATGGAGGATAAAAATTTGAATCCTGAATCTTGAAAGCCATCACATAAGTAATCCAACCAGGATTTGTTTCTATAATCCAATTTTCTACTTTAGTTTCTTGCTCCGAAGAAAGTCTCTTGCCTTTGTATTTAGGACTCAACAAATTAGCTAAAAAATGAGTTGGCTGTAGAGCTTGATCCATCCGCTTCTTTATCTCAATTCTATATGGTTCCAAGTCATCACTTTCATAGAGATCTAACCACAATTCTACAGCCTCAGCGATGGTAGTTGTGTCTGCTTGAAAACGGTCTAATTTACAACTAACTGTTTTTAGCTGCCGCAGAAGATGTACAGCATTCTTGTAAATGCTTACATTGTCCAATATTTTGGTAATATTTGGGGGAATATTGCCTCCATGTTCAGTCATTATTTCAACATACTTGGAGTAATTCTCTATGTATGTATTGACACATTCTTCTTGCGAATTCCATCGAGTAGAGTTGGGTATTTGTGGCATACGGCCATCTTTTTCGTTTAACCATCCATGAGGTTGATGACTTCAACTATATTTTTGATAACTGTTTTTGGCGTCACTTCATTTTCCAGTAAATTATTATATTGTGCAGAATAGCCATAAGTAATCAAATCTGGAAAATCTGTCCGAAGTAATTCTCTCATCTTAATCATCTTTCTCTCGTTATCGGTGCAAATGGCAAACACTTTTTTCCCATACTTTTCTTCGACTATTTTTATTGACTTTTTTGCCAATTCTGCACAGTAATTTGAGGTTTTTGATTTTGCTCCACAATCGACTGTGTCCAACAAAAAGGTGCTTTCTCCAGTATGAATACTTGTAGCAACTATTGGGTCACTTTTTATGTTTGACCAACCATCCATCAACAGCGTGACACTGCCATGGTCATTCTGTAATTGAAGTAAAGTTTCACTCTCTACTTCTTCGGCAACTTTATTCAAGAGCTCACCAGCTAATGACAATCGATCAGGACCAGTGAAGCCTGTACGTAGTGCTTGAATCATATCTTTAAAGTGTTTACTTGAAGCTGCGTTGAAAGGTATATTATTTGCATAGAAAAATTTGGCAACTTGTACATCGATGTAATCTTTTTGCTGTTTCGTCGTTTTCACAACATATTCACCAAGTGAAATTTTCTTCCTCTTAACTGCACCTGAATAATTTTGCACTGCAGAGGAACTCATGAAGGCACTTTCAGCAGAAACTGTACAAGTTGATTGAGTTGAATGCTGTTTGAAACACTTTGCCAGGTGAGCCCGTATTCGTTCAATCTTTGAACTTATTTTGATTTTGCAGTGTTTACATGTAACATGACCTGTGTCTTCTTCTCTAATTACTTCTGACCATTCTGCAGCTTCTTTGCGACCAGATCCAAATGGCATTTTGAAATGTAGTCTTAACTATTCTGTAATAAAAAATATTTCTCTATTATGCGTCTAAGTTTTTCTTTTTTGTATTTCATAGAAAATAAGCTTTTACTCTCATACCTACAAATGATAATGTACATCAATCCGGTATCTAGTAATAATTTCACTTGTAATGAACTGGCCGAAAAATTCATTCAATTCATGAATGGTAGAATAAAATAACATATTCCAATTGCCGAGTAATTAAGAAGTCCAGATCCAAAAGAGCAATCAACAGGTAAACATAACATCAACTAATAATCATTTATCTGATTGTCAGCTTTGTACAATTTAAACTACATGCAAATGGTACACCAGGTAAATGGTAAATGGCCTGTAGGACCAACGAGGACTTTATGAGGAAGGGGTTACTTTTTACCTACTTGGGCCCAAAACACTGAAAATTGGTAAAAATGCACGTTCTTACAGCCGTAATTTTTAGTTGACATAATTTGACCAAGGTCAGGGACTCACAAATGGACATTAAATCAACAAGTATAGGATACCAGCTTTCAGGCCCAAGAAACAAATGAGGAATTTGCAACGCTCTCCAGTAGCATCCGATGGACAGATTTACTAGTTTTGTTTTTCGAAGCCATGTTAATCGAAGAACTTCGTTCCAATCGCCGACTTCAATACAGTGGAACCTCGATCTATGGTTTTTGAAGGGGATGGAGGAAAAAAATGATGAATGCGGGAATGTTTGACAAGGTTGCATATGTACTAGGGTAACTGGAAAGCACCCTTAGAATAGTGGCAAAGCGTCAATTGAAGTAATTTTGAATTTCAATGTGAAGTAAGAAATGTTTTCTCCCATTCGAACCCAGTAAAGAAGTATATCATCCAAGAATAATTTATTGCTTGACCCGCTTGAGATTGCCAGCGGACAAATAAATAATCTCCTTGCTTACAACAAGTGCCGGGAGGACATCGCTTCGAAGGATGACTCCTTCTATTTTGTCCCGCAATGGGTGCGCCACATAGTCTTGCTATCCACGTGGCTTGCAAGGTATATTAGTGTATATATCACTACCCAATACTATCAACTACTAAGCGAGTCTCCTTTTGAAAGCACTTCCTCTAACTCCATCCAGTTCTAAATCCATGCTTCGCCACTATCCTGGAAATACATAAATTCACCCACAAATTTTTAATACTTTCATTGCAAGTTTAGAATATGAACTAGTTTTGTTGGTAATACAACCTGTTAACATTTGCATTTGGAAACACACAGTACCACTAATTTATAGTCTGTAGTTTATTTATGGATAGGAATACACATTAGGCAAGTATATTTTTATATCATCATTTTAAAACGCTGGCATAAGCTTTTCTAAACCCAAATAAACCCAAAAAAACCCAAAAACCCAAAAAAAACCCACTGGGTTGTGTTTTTTTAAAAAACCCGGGTTTTTTAACAACCCTGCTTCTTTCAGCAAACATTAACTTGAATTAACAGTACACATTGTTGCAGCTCTCAAACATTTAACAGTAGTGATGAAGCAAGTGTTGCCTTGTTAAACTCTTTTATTGTCTATTGTAGGTAGTCATTACATAACACTCTTGTACTGAGTTGCTTCTCCCGCGTGCACATCCCACCATGTCCTACCAAGAGCAACAGTACAACAAGTACCACCAAGGGTGCTCTTCATAAATACAAATGACCAGTGAAATATTTGTCACTGCTACCAACAAGCATGTGTCCCAAGTCCAAGCTTTCAATAACAGAAATCAAACTGCATTTAGATATTTTTACAGCAATCAGCCATATTATTTGCCTATTTTGAAATTTTTAGTGCTTATTTGAAAGAATGAGGGCAAAATCAAATGGAAAGGGAACAAGGAAAGAATGGGTGAGAACAAGGCCAGTCAAATGAAGAGTGATTTTGAAGGCAATAAAAAGTTATCATGAAAATGGGTGAAAAGGGAAATTTAAGGAAAGATCAGGGGAATGGATGCAATGAAGAACACAAGTGGCAAGATTGTGCTGGATGAAAGCAACATCAGGGACTCTTGGAGTATTTTGAAAAATTATAAAATAGTGATATAGGTAATGATGAGGATATGATGTCGTGTCCCTAGGGCCGCCCCAATAGCCCTTCATACCACCATGCAAGGGGTCACTCTATCTTTTTCGATTTTCAAAGCGACATCATGCCCCTAGCCATTCTTATGGCTAGATGCATGATTGAGCAAGGGATCAAAGAGTATTTTTCCATTACGGACAATGGACAATAGGATTTCTCTTTGTTATTAGAGACAAACCTCTCTTAGTTGTTTATGACAAAACATTGGAGGAGCTAAGCCCGGCTGCATGTAACGCATATGCGTTTCCAATGCCCTAAGCATATGCGAGCTTAGGGCATTGATTTGACATCAGCACTAGGGTGGTGCCTCGAACGGAGTACTATATAAACCTTGGTTAAAACAGCAGCCTTGCTCTTACTCTCTTAGCCTCTCTTAGCTCTCTGACATCTTAGTTGCTGAGTCGACCACTAAGTAGTAGTCACATTCAAGCCTCATCATAGTATCGTTGCACCAATACTCTCACCGAGATGCCCATTACCATCTGATGCCTGAAGGTCACCGCCGACCACGTGGGTCACACTGCTCTGGATGCCGAGGATAAGTAGCCTCAGCTATAGTGCCGCGAGTCTGTTAAGAAGCTGCAGCCAATGTAAGAACGTGCCTATTTACTTCTAATAAATAAAGTAACTAAGGCACTTCAGTTCTAATTGAACTTCACTGATCCTAATGCGACATGTCAGATATTCCTGAGCTATGATCCCCTGTGCCCCCTGATGGGACACCACAATATCTTGTAAATTAGTTGACAAGAATTTCACATGGAAATGGAATTATAGATGAGAATGAGGTGGTTACAGCAGGGGTTTCAGGTCTCCCCACCGGGATAAAAACCTCCCTCTCGGCCTCAAGCTCTCACTTATTACCGAGTATGGGAAGTAGTGGGAAAAGGAAATGAAAGGGAAGGGTTAGCAAAGCACAACCACTGTGAGGCCGACACCATGAGGCGGATTGAGGTCAAAAGGACAACAATGGGCCCACACCTCCCCACAGTCCTCGTAGCTGTTGGGTTCCCCCAACAACATTGGACAAGTCGCCGTCTCGCTTCAGTCTCGCTTACACAAAGACTTACCGCACATCTAATGAAAGCCAGCAAAGCCTATTACCCAAATTATTGGGATAGGGTGTCAGCCGATTCCCTATAACGGTGGACGTAGTGTGGTCTGTCGGAGTACGTCATTGGATCAGGATCCTACCGGACCAATGGATGGTCTATTCGGACCAATTCTGGTCAATTATAAGACCCTTCTCCTCGGTAGTCCCCGCCCACCGATGGTGGTTACAGCAGGTGATTCGGGTCTCCCCTCAAGGTCTAAAAAACTCACGCCAGGTCTGCAAGCCTTCGCTTATACCCTAGTGCGAAAAGGAAATGGGAAGGGAAGGTTAGCGTACCACAACCCCGGTGAGGCCGACACCATGAGGCAGATCACCGTCAAAAGGACGACAATGGGCCTCCGCCTCCCTGCAGTACTCGTATCTGTTGGGTTCCCCCAAAAACGTCAGACGAGTCCCCGTCAGTCTCGGTTTTGCGAAAACTTACCGCACATCTTTTGAGAACCGGATGAGCCCGTTGCCAAAAAATTGGGATTGGGTATCCCCCAACTCCCTTGACGGGTAGACGCCGTGTGGTCTGCCAGAGTATGTTATCGAATCAGGGACCATCGGACCCATGGAGGGTCAATTCGGACCAATTATGGTCAAAGCATGGGTACATCCATCATCTCAAAACTCCTTGTCTACCCTTACGGCAAAGAGACTATTGAAAAATGTGAAGACTGCAGGAATAGATGAGAACTTCAGGGAAATGCTGAAGTGTAGGAGTAAATTAATTATAGGCCACATGTCTTAATTGTATAATTTATGTTTAAAAGCTTCTGTTAATCCAACAGAGAGGAAGAATTCCTTATTTGCTCCATTGTAAAAGGAAAGGGTGGGAGTGTCCAGAGTAAAGATCTTAGATCCAGAGTAAAGATCGTAAAGACTTATTGATCAATTAATTTTTAAAGAATATTCCAGGAAAAGTGGTCAGAAAGATAATATGTCATCAAAAGAGTGAGAAAGATTACTATGGACAGAATCTGGGGTGAACAGTATAAGTTTTTTCCGAGGAGCAGATGTAGTGATTGGCTGCTTGTACTTAAGCAAGTACGACAGAAAAATTTGGATGCCCAAAAGAAGGTATACTATGGATTAGTGGACTTAAACAAGGCATTTGATATTGTAAAAAGATAGCAGCAGTATAAGGGTTTGAAGGACTAAGGGGTGACCACTCCCATGCAAGATAGGGTGAAGGGTCAGAGCCAGTCAAAAGATAGTTTACATGACGGTGTGACAATAAAAACACAGTCAGCATGGTAAAGGGAAGCCCACCCAATGATACTTCTGCCCTGGTCATTAAGATTTAACCAAAAAAATAAATAGAAAACAAAGAAAAGTTGCATGCTTCATTAAATTCTGCTATGAGCGAGCATTTAATGTTTCACAACTTTTGGAGGGATTAAGGTGGGAGCCCATAGAGACTCGGAGGCTACTTGCTAGGCTTAGGTTGCTTGAGAAATTCAGAACTAGTGTGTTTCAGAATGACACATAGAATATTAGCATGACATCTCTAGGTCTGAAAGAAGCAATAAAACAACAGAGATACACTGCCGAACAGATAGGCACAAAAACTTGTTCTTTCCACACACAATAAGCGACCACAATAAAAACTGAGCTCCACTACACACACTCCCATAATAAGCGTCACCATTTCACCTCCAAAAACCTTTCATCTTTACATGGCTGGTGTCCTAACACCCCTTGCCACACGCCCATGTGGCAGCTCACAGGATTAAATCCTGCTAGAATCAGACTTGGTGGTGAGGGAGAAGTCAACCTTGATTCAAGCTGAAACATTATGCTTGAATCAAACTGAAAAATCAAGCTTGATTCAAGCTACACTGTCAAGGTTGCAGAAAGCTTGACCGCTGGAGACTAGCTTGCTTGATTCAAGCTTGAAATAAGCTGAATAGCTTGAATTGTCAAGCTGGATGCAAGCTTGGTAGCTTGTATAGTCATGCTTAAATCAAGCTCAAGCTTGATTTAAGCTTACTTTGCTATCTGGGGAGATGGTTTAGATTTTAATTTGAAAATTGAGTTTTAAAAATTTTCCTCAAAAATCTTCACTTCAATAAAAATATTTGCCTCTCATTGTAAATAACATTACAGTAGGGTCAGGAAAAATATGTCACCATGCTGGGGTTGTACCCGCAAATTCGGTTGTCGGAGGCGAGCACGCTACCAACCGGGCCAAACTTATCTGTAAGCACTGCTTGGAAAACATTATATTAGACCTTGCATTCTGTGTATGGCTGCATAATGTATGTCACCGTCTGCACACATTGCTCAGTAAACATTCCTTGAAGGTAAGATTTGAACTAAAGACAATTATAAATAGTCCATTTCCGACCCGACTTTATGCTCTGGGCATGGATATGGCCCGGGAATTGTAAATTATGATGAATATTTGAACGGAGTACCAAAGTCGCCTGGGATGTTTATGCATCGAAATTAGTCCAAAATGATCTTAATGTGCCCGCAATACAACTGGTACATATCAAGCACTGTAGCTATGATACACAGAAATGTACATATCTTGTGTGCAGGCTAATATATCCAAGTAAACCGTCAAAGTAAATACAAACGACTCCAGATGTCTGCCATTTGTTTCATGTAGAAAGTTGAGCACAACTCAACTTTGCTCGCGCGAATCCACGCGTAAGAGGCATAGCACCTGATTGGCTGAGCGCGAGTGGCTATGCTTAGTTTCGCGTAGAACGTGTGCATGTAAACCCCCCTTTATCCTTCTTTTTTTGCATTTTTCCTATTGTTTCCTCCTCTGCTCTTACTATACATGTTTTCACACTCTACTGATTTTCCTTGATTGCTCCAATTTCATTTTCTTTCCATATTTCCATTCCACTAGCCCCCTGATATTTCCTCCTTTTCATCCCTTCAAAGGTTCCGAGTTCTCTTTATCCTCCAATTTTTACTAAGCCTTTTAAATCCATAATCACATTTTGTCATAACTTAATTATGACCTGTGTCTACCTACTCCTTTGATAGCCTTGAGTTTTTGACAGTTCCTAAATCTATGCTGTACCTTGATGTAGGTAATCACTTTGATATCTCCTTGTGTCTCCTGGCATTTTCCATGTGTGCCTTTGCCTGAGGTGATGTTTAAATCAAGCATTTGTTACTACCAACTTATATCTCCCTCATACTTCAACTGCCTTCCATTGTGGTCATTTCTCACCCATAGCCTTGCATCTTCATATCCATCTCTTCATTCCCCATCTATTGCAATCCTTTGCCTACTACTCTAAAGTTATTTTTGCCCATGGCCTATCTAATTATCTTCTCTAGTTGTTCATACACCCATCCACCTTCACCCTCCTCTGTTAACTTGCAGCCATGTACACCTGGGCCAATACAAAATTGTATAAATTTCTACCAGTATTATCCCATTGCTCACCCTTTCAACGTTTTGTACTCTCATCCTAAATTTTTTGTTCAATAGTACAGGTACTCTAGTACTTATGTATAGTATACTTTTATACTAATACATTGACTCTCATTCTGACCAATATGCTTAGGTTACTGTGATACTATCACTCCAGTAATCACCATTCTCTCATCTCACACAGCTCCAAATCATCTGTGTTTACTTTCTCCATTTCCTGTTTACATTTTCCAGCTTCCCAGCTCTCATCATTGTCCTGATATTCCAAGCTGGTATTTTAACCTTACTCCTCATTTTCTTTTTATCTATTGTAGCCCTCCTTGTATCCTGTGATGATGATGATATATCGGTATGATAAAATAATATTTCGGTATTAAAAATGTGTGAGACGGAAGTGAATATTAGGTACCGAAAATTAAGGTAATTTTCAGAAGCTGCATTAAATCACGTAAA
Source organism: Ceriagrion tenellum (assembly GCA_963169105.1). Classification (NCBI taxonomy): domain Eukaryota; kingdom Metazoa; phylum Arthropoda; class Insecta; order Odonata; family Coenagrionidae; genus Ceriagrion; species Ceriagrion tenellum. The sequence continues at coordinate 109,507,513 of OY720639.1, forward strand.
ATACCACGGTAATATTCGAAAATTACGAAATTACGAGGGTAATTTTCGAATTTTACCAGAATGGCCCATCTCTACAAGAAAGTCTGTACAACTGCCCATTGAAACACCAGCCGGATTACGCCTCTTCCTGATCTCATCAACCACCATGCATTGTCCGTCATAACATCAGGCATTCAAATAAAAATGGGCCGCAGCCACACCTTTCTCCTAAAACCCATTCGTCAAAGAGATTCCAGTCGAATCGATCTTTACCCCCATAAGTGCGTAGTATTTCAATCGAAAAAATCAAATCGTGGCAAAAGGATTCTCTGGTTCTAACCTTTGGAGAATATGCCAATACCAGATATTGGATTGATCCCATAATATGACCGAATTACCGGCCAAATAAATGACTGCATTGCCTTTCCATTTCACCTCAATCATGTGGTTTTTCACAGATATTTCAGCTTCTAAATATCCTTACTTCAGTTAGGGTAATTCATTACAGGACTGCAGAGGGCAGTCTATAGGTCATCAATTTTCCCTCTCTAAACCAAGCACTCCATGTATGATCTCAGGTTTTCCCGGTGTATCAGTTGCAGGAAGGTTTCTCGGGTTTTCCACCGGTTGATATTCTGCATCTCTCCCAAGATGGAGAGATGCAGAATATCAACCGGTGGAAAACCCGAGAAACCTTCCTGCAAGCACTCCATATTTTCATATTTTTTCGATTATTCGAACTTATTTGAGGAATATTTTCCACGACGGAATATTTGTGTGGATATCATTTTCACTAGTTTGAACGAAAATTTCTCATGCCAAAAAAAAAGAATGCCCAATTACGTGTGGGCTTCTGTGTTTATTTTTATATTTTCTTTATTTTAATGCATTTTCGTAGCAATAACAATGGTTTAAATGCCTTTCTATTGCTATTGGCTTTCCTATTGCTATTAGTTGCAGAACATTCAAATTACCGGAAAGTTATGGTAATTTTAAAAACTACCGTAATCAGATAATACGACACAACCGACTACCAGTGGCTAACCCCCTCCCACTCCTCATTCAGTAGCGATATCTCCTGTTCTTCAGAAGAAAGACTCACTTTTACAAGCATATTCCCATGTCTTGTTGAGGGTGTGTATTACGAGCCCGAAAAAAGTACATACCTCCGAAAGAACGGGGACGACCGGGTGCCTAAGACATCACGGTTACGGCAAACACGACTGAACCACAGATATTTTCTGGGTGTACATAAATTAAATGCACACTATATTCAAACATCATTATGAATACGTAAATGTACACGAAATCCGGTATAAATATCCTGGTCTATGACATTGCCGCGTAGACGCTGCCCGTATAAGAAATAGCTTAGGAAGCGCTGTACGTATCACGGAAATGTTACTCATTGTAACTTACTGAAGCATACACCTGCAACCAAAAAATCTTTTCATTTCCATGGCTGCACGCATCGAAACTTGCAACCACTTGAAAAAACTCGTAAAAAATGCTATTTCTGGATACATTAAAGAAAATCTGAGGGTTCGCAGGCAAAAAAATGTTTGTAGGCGATCCTTGCACCTGCCCCGATTTTAAGCATCTGAAATGGTGTAAAATAAGGGTATAAGAGTGAAATCTTCGAAATAGTAAGCTTAAATTCATGTGAAGTTGAGATAAATTCCAGTAAAATATCGAGAAGTATAAAGAAATTTCATTTGTGTAGAACACTACCGACTGGTACCATACGTACGGTACCGCTAATAGGCGACAATGGATTAAAGCATTCCTGTCCTTAAGTCCTGATTCCTATACCAAAAGAGTAGAACACATCTGAATAAGAGAATTATAGAACAAATTCAATTACACTTTCTTTAATTTTGAATACTTCAAAAGTTATACTAATAAATAGCTTGAAAGTAGGGCAAAATCATACTTGGGTGATGGCCAGGTTGGATTTCAAAAAGGGCAACGAATGTGGTAATAAGAACACTTCGAGAAAGAAACACAGAGCATAACCAGGATGTTTTTGCTTGCTTCGTTGCCTTTCAAAAGGTATTTGACAGAATTAATGGGAAAAAGCTAATGCAGACACTGGGGAAAAAGAAGTGAACTGGCAAGATATGAGGCCCACCCGAAACTCATGGCCCCCATGGCACAGGTGAGGGTTGCTGATGGCAAGGTCCATAGGACCATCAGCAACCCTCACCTGTGCCATCATCAGCCAAGGTCACAGGGGACCTTGGCTGATGGTGAATTAGGGTGGAGAATTGTTGTTGTGAGGTGAGGCAGGGCTGCAAATAATCGTCTCTGCTTTTCAACATTTATGCTGAGGAGATGATAAGAGAAGCATGGGAGGAGTTAGATGTAGGAATGAAAGTACGAGAGCAACTGATAAAGCCCGTCAGGTTCACAGACGATCTAGGGCTGGTTAGTAGAGAACTGAAGCGACAGCAAACGTTAGTAGATGTATTATAAACTCCATGAGGGAAATATGGAGAGAAGATAAATCACATAAAGCAAAAATGATGAGATTTTCTAATTCAATAGTTTCACCCTTAACTTTGTAAAACTTTTCCATGTTCAGAAATTAACAAACTTTGTAAGTTTTACTCAGAATATTTATTGCACGACCGGTTTCGTCGAATAGTCGACATCATCAGGTACAAAATACAGGCATCTCAGTCATATACATATTCAAGGTGGTGGGTTGGAGGAGGAAAGGGGAGAGGTAATGATGAATAAGGCGAGGAAGGTGGGGTGGGAACCGAACACATCGCCACAACCCCACCCACCTTCCTCGCCTTATTACCTCTCCCATTCCCTCCCCCAACCCACCACCTTGAATATGTATATGACTGAGATGCCTGTATTTTGTACCTGATGATGTCGACTATTCGACGAAACCGGTCGTGCAATCAATATTCTGAGTAAAACTTACGAAGTTTGTTTATTCCTGAACAATGAGATTTTCTGTTACAAATAAACCGAAGTTGGTGGTAATAGTAGGAAGGCAAAAACTGGAGGAAGTAAAACACTTTGTATACTTGGGTAAAGTGTTAGAAGTAAATGAGCATTACGGTGGAGACATTAGAATGAGTATTACAGTAGTCAAAGAAGCTTTCAATAGGAGGGAGCTGATGACAGGGACGTTGAATAAGTATTTAAAGAAGAGGCAAGTGAAGAGTTTAATATGGGGTGTGGCGTTGCATTGGGAAGAATCGTGTAGTAAAGAAGACAAGAATAGGCGGCAGACTTTCAAGATTAGGTATGGGGAGGAGGAGGATGTAGAATATAAGTTAGAGGCCAGGGAAGACAAACTTGGAAGTGCTTATTATAGCTGGTGAGGAAAGGAAACTTCTGGATGAGATTAGGGGGAAGCAAAGTAGGCGGCTGGGAAAGGTAATGTGGGGCGAAGGGTATCCCAAGTCAGTGATAGAGGGAAGGATGTTGGCTACACGGGGAAGATGAAGAAAGAGATGGGCTTTTATGGATAGATGATGACAGGTCAGCGGCTGATGAAGAGGAAACCGGGGCGGTTGCTCTGGTTGCTCCATCAATCACCGAAATACCTCGTATGATAGCGAAAATGTTGGCTATGAGGTATTCCATACCTCCTGAAGAAGTAGTGTAGTAGTAATGAAGTAGTAATCCCCTCTCTCAAAACAATGACTTTAATCCGTCCCTGAGAAGGATAGGACTTTCACTGAAATTAAGAATATAACATTAAACGTTTATGTAAATGTGGCCCTCCATTAGTAAAATTCCAGAGAATTTAACATACTTCTACTTAAACCTACCCTTAACGTAAGGTTACTTGAGAGTTATAATAGTAGCTTACGAGAGAGGGAACTCTCTAACCCACGAAAAGAATAGCCATATCATAACCACGATTCTTAGTGTAATCAACCATTTTTCTTCATAAACTCCATAGCGCAGACCATATCTCCACTATTAATAGGTATATAAAATATGGAATTACGGAAAAATAAAGTTTACGCTATTCATTTAAAATATGGAAGACTGAGCGCTTCACGGCTGACCATCGTCTTCTGTTTTCATCCGATTCTGCCGCTAACAGAAAAACGGGCTGTAACGCACAATGCAGTGGCAAAACAACGCTAGAGGCCCTATATAGGGAGGCCATATATAGGCCCTATATGGTAATACAGTATGTCTTAAACACGGCTAAACCGGCTGCATGAGAACTCGGCTTTGGGGTCAAGTGCGATGATGCAATGCTCCACTTTGAGGGCAAAAGGGGATGCATGAGCCAGCCTTCAGATAGCAAGGAACCCTTACCTTCTTTCCCCGGAACGATCGGAGTCCATCATTTGAATGCTTCGCGCGTAGGAGTGTTCCGGTCATTCGACGCAGTCCCTTATTATGCGCCTCTCGGGTCTAGCCCACCCGATAGCGCTGTTGTTTCCTCATCGCGGGCACCACTTTTCGGGAATCTCCGACCTCCATCTATGACACTCGAACTCACGAGATTACCCATAGTTTCCGAGCTCATCCTCTTTTTATACCCCGCCGAATATCACGTGACCCTAGCAGGATTGCTGAGCAAATCGGTTGCCGCGCTCATTGAATTCGAATAGGGAACTCGGCGCAACATTAGACCCCTTTTAGAATCGCCCATAAAAATATGCAAACACAATGGCGAAGCCGGAGGAGTGGCAGTTTAAACGTGGAAAAACTAAAGGGGCACTCACACTCGTGTATTCTGAATTTACCGGCATGCAAAAAGCCATGCTTCCTTTAGAAATAGAATAAGATCTCTCTAACTCTCTCTCTCTCTAACTCTGGCTGAAGGTACCAAGATGCAAAGTTAGGTATAGGGGAAAGTGGGGTAAAACCGGGTACCCCTATATCTCCCTAGTAAATACTTCTAACTGGCGGAGATCACTTGAACTACTACAAGGTTTCAAGGACAGATGAGGCAGCTCACTCATGGACACTGGTGCACGTTCGTTGTGTTGTGGTAAATCTTTTCGTATTTTCTTGCAATTATTTCCGATTTCGTTCGGGGTTTCTTAGCTGTAGTGCTTGCACACATATGGTGCATTATTACCGGTAAGTGTTTTCCTGATTCATGTATCTTTAGACACATATTTTAACATATTTGTAGATTTTTACTTAGCACGCATACAGCTGAGATGCCATATTGTTTACAACTTGTCATGGAGGGGTAAAATCGGGTACCCAGGCTTGGGGTAAAACCGGGCACTCCCCGGTTTGCCCCACATTTGTAAAACTGAATGAGTGAGTAGGTACAGTCACATTTTTGCAATGGAAAATAATCCTTATATTTAAACATAAATTACCTACTTGTACGTGCGCACGCATGTGTGTTGTTTTACAAAGATATGAAAAATACTATTCTAATAATACATTGAAGAAAGCCTTATCTACCTACCCAGATCTTCCTTTTACATTCTAATGAAAAGGGTGCTTATTTTTTCATTCTTACTTAACCTTCTTTTTTAAGTAACGCCACGAAAATACCTGAGGAAGACAAACAGGCAGAGCTGGTCTGCAGAAAGCACGGTTAGAGCCCTTCAAAAAGTGTTGAACGGGAGGAAGGGGTACAAAAAAGCTACAAAAACCTTCAGTGTTCCACAGTCTACCTTAGAAGACATAGTTAAGGCGGCTCTTAAAGGAGGTATTTCTGCAGAATTGGCTGGAGAAAAATCTCTTGGGAGGTTCATGACAGTTTTCACAGTAGCTCAAGAAACTGAACTAGTTAACCATATTTTGTTTCTAGAAGAAAGACTTTTTGGGCTTACCTTGCATGACATGAGGAGGCTTGCATTTGAGCCGGCTGAACGTAATAACATCCCGAATAGTTTTAACAAGACAACAAAGATGGCTGGGAAGGACTGGCTCTATGGATTTCTAAAAAGGCATCGCAACATATCATTGAGGGATCCAGAAAAAACATCTATTGCTCGAGCGAAGGGATTTAATCGCGCAGCTGTCAGCAAATTCTTTGATCTGTTGCATTTCACATTTGAAAAACATAATATTTCCCCAAACAACATATAACGTTGATGAGACTGGGATTTTGACGGTGCCTAATAAGACGTCAAAGGTATTAGCCCTTCGAGGGAAAGAAAAAGTGGGCTGTTTGTCCTCAGCTGAAAGAGGAGTTCTCGTTACTTCTAAAATCTGTATGAATGCAGCTGGGAATTTCATGCCACCCATGTTTGTCTTCCCTCGGAAACGTGAAAATCCTATATTGATGGATGACGCTCCTCCTGGATCATTTGCCTACTATCATGAAAATGGATAGATCAACGCTGAATCCTTTCTTCACTGGTTCAGACGCTTCATTGAATATGCTAATCCTTCACTGCAGAGACCTGTCCTCATCTTGGATGGGCATAGATCCCACACCAAGAGCATGGAACTCATTGATATTGCTCGTGAAAATAGTGTTACCCTCTTGTGCTTTCCTCCTCATACTACTCACCGCCTACAGCCTTTAGATGTTTCATTTATGCGCCATTACTCAATGCTTACTATGAACAAGAGGTTAGAAAATGGCTAGTTGCACATCCTGGTCATGCTGTGACCATTTACCAAATAGGAAAACTTTTTAGTGCTGCGTTCACAAGAGCTGCGGTCATGCAAACTGCTATCGCAGGTTTTGTAAAAATGGAAATATACCTGTTTAATCGCGATGTATTTCCAGATCACTTGTTTGCTCCCTCTGAAACCACAGAGAGGACCCAAATGACCACAACTCAAGCATGTCAGTCATTTCAGCTACCTCAAAATGAGCCAGATGTCAACAGAGTCGTACCTACAACTGTATCAGAAAAAACAGTCGAACCTCTTCAGGCAGCTAAGGATTTAGAACCTCAACCATCAACATCCTCATGTGGTTCCACATTCTCCATTTCCCCCATAATGCTGATGAGTCCTCCTCAAGAAGAACACGGTCAAAAAGAAGAATAATCGAAATAAAGGGAAAACCGCTATTCTCACTTCAACGCCATATAAGATGGCATTGGAAATGGAAGAACAGGAGAGACATGAAAAGAATGCCCCTAAAAGAAAATTGTTTAATTCTAATAAAGAAAGGGTTTCAACCACAAGAAAGGAGAAAAAAGATTAAACAAAGTAAAACAGTAGGTACAAAATAAAAAGGAGAAGAAAGTTTTGGAAGAGTCGTCATCAGATGAAGAAGACCACGAAGCCTGCAATTTTTGCAGTGAACTGTACTATCACTACAATCACGGGCAAAAGAGGGGTGGATCCAGTGCTCTCAGTATCGACTGTGGGCTCACGAAGCTTGTTCCAATATCGAAGAAGAAGATGATACTTTCATAAGTGACTTTTGTTCATAAGCTAAAAGTGTTTTTTATTACTAGTAAATTAACAATTTGAAAACTTCAATTTTTGTGCTTATTTTAAAGGTACCCGGTTTTACCCCATGGGTGGGGTAAAACCGGGTAGTTGCACCTTTTTCAAATAAATTTCCTAATCTCAGAGAAAAGAATATTTTTAACCCAAACAAGCATATTTTCGGTTAAAGAAATAATTTGTGTAGCATATAATTGTCTTTTTTGGCATTATCATTGAATCAAAGTGAAACTGTATAGGTTTAAAGTTATGGTACCCGGTTTTACCCCACTTTCCCCTACACAATGCAGAAGCAATGGCACATGAGAAAGAGAATGAGAGTTGAAAGGAGTACGTACTTCAAATGTTGATGAAGTAGAAAGAGCTGAGTACTGTTTTTCACTTAGAATGGAACCAGATCTTGTCTTCCATAAAATATTCTTGTGATGCAGAGCACTAATTTTTTAAGAAATGCAACTTTAACTATGCAGATTCACTAAAAGTCCAATAGTAGAGCTTTCCTGAGATAAAAAAGGGAATTTTACAATTTGATGAAGCTATTTTAAAACTACTACAGCAGGATCGGGTCACTTGATTATGTATTTTGGTAATAAATCGGCCAATCTGTTAGCACATTTAATCAAATCACCCATATGAGATTACAGTAAATTCAATTTAAAAGCCCCATCAAAACTCAAGAAAATGGAGTAATGGACAGAAAGCAAGACTAACAAATTATTTGCCGTGATTGGTGAGGAGAGAAGGCTCCAGCAGGAAATAATGAGACACAATAGATGGAGTTAGAACATCCCCATAAACATCTACGTACATATTACTGCCACCGGAAGTATGTGTGTCAGGGGGATAGGGAATGAGTCATGATGGAGGAGGGGAATTGGGAAAAGGAACTGAAAGAGATGAGGGTAATAATAGGGTAGAGAATCCTGACGACTGCGATAGACATGAACGATTTGTGGGTAGTATGAATTGAGGCAGAGCATACTTCCATATGCTGAGCTCAAGAAATAAATATTATAGGTAATAAGGATGAGAATGTGTAATAGTACGAGGTAAATTTATTGTTAGATGGAAAGACTGAGGGAAAGAGAGGGAGAGGAAGAAAAAGTTATAACAATGACAATGATGGAAATAATGATGGGCAAGGGTTAACAAGAGCTAAGGGAGGCAGCATAGGACAGAACAGCACGGAGGGAGCACCTCAAATAAAACCTGTCAGAGGACACAACCTCCACAGATGAAGAAGTATCAACAAAACTTGAGCAACAAAACAAGAGCTAAAGGAGGCAGCATAGGACAGAACAGCATGATGGGAGCAGCTCAAATAAAACCTGTCAGAGGACACACCCTCCAAAGATGAAGCAGAATCAGCAAAACTTGACCTGAAACCTGAAAAATGCTAATTTTTCTAGTAACCCAGCCAAAGTATATATGTAACCTCTGAATGTCCAAAGGCAGTCCTCAGTCAATTATAGGTACTCTATTTCTTTTCCATACAGACAGTCTTTAACAATAAGTGCGCTTTCCTTTGAGCTTAAGTATTTTAATGAGATACCTGCTGGATTTATTGTTTTGTAAAAACCCACATGCTAGAAGGCTACTGAAATTATTATTATACATCTCACTTTTGCACTTTATATTAAATAAATATTCTTCCAACAATCTACCTGATGATTCTCAATCTCTTAGATTGAGAAGTTCAGATGTTCTGAAGAATGTTTCTTTAAAGATAGAATTCATGTAAACACCCAGGACTTCATATACTACATTCAGATAAACTTAACCCACTTTATTCACATGATGATTCAAAAATTATTTTGTAAGTTGAGTACTTGAGAGAATATTTTAGTTTTAGTTTGTAAAGTACCACATTTCCAGCAAAGAATAAATGTTTCAGATAATTCTGGAGTTTACATTAGGTACTGAAATAAATGGTAAATACCAGGGGGCCCATCATCCTTACCAATGGGACACAAGTCACTGCCACCCAGTCCAATGCTATACATACTTTGCTATCCCATGATCACAGTTTGAAAATTAATGTCAAGATTGATCTTGCGAAGTTATTTTATCAAATCAAAGAATATCACATATATTTGCTTATTCACTTGCCTGGTTTGAGGACATAAGGAAGGAATATCCAAATCTGGGATGAAATATCTTAAGCATTCCTGAGCACAAATTGAACATTGATTAAATGGTTTTGCACAGTTATATAAGTAAGAATCGATGTTTCATTAGCTTACTCCATCATTGTCATCAGGGTTTAGTCTAAAGAGAAATAAAATTACTCAGTCCAGTATAGCCATCATATGACTTGAAAATAGTACATCACCAATGAAGCCCCTGATATACAAAGCCAACCATCTTGTAGTCAAACTTAACCCTGATTAAGATGGCCAAGTTGGCTATTTACATCTGTTCTTGATAACCCAGCCCCTTGTGAATCCTGATAAAATTATCATCCACAATCTGGGCTTTGCATTATCTACCTTTCCCAAAGTTGAGTAAGTTTTGACTGTACAGGAAGCTAAAAATAAGTCAACAATATGGTCTGGAATTTTGCAAGATCTTGTTTGTTGCTATTTTAAAAGTTTGGAGAGGCATGGGCCTCTTTCCAGTCTTGTGGGCCATAACAATGCATTAATGATTTTTTTTACTTTGAATGAAAATAGTTTTCAGAAACTGGCTACTTATCTACTCATGCAGGTACCTCCTCTGGACTTTGGTTTACCTTTTAATAAAGTAATCTTATAATTGCTTTGTAATGTGTAACTATGTCACTCCTTGCTCCATTCCACATAGGCATACGTAATAGCTTTTGACTTGCAATTATGTTGGCATTAAATCTTTCAAAAATATCAAAGGGATTTCCTTTGTCAACTATGCGAGTAATAAAATGGATAGTTCAGCCACACGGTTCAGTGAATCAGACACCACACATGGAAATTTTTCCTGTACATATCTCCAAAGTGTAGGACCAAATGTTTTCAAGTTTTCAACTGGTACATAATTCAACTACATTATATGTCTTGCTTGACCTCTTCAAAATCTGACAATTTTGTTTTTGATAATTCAGCAAGGATTGGTTTCTCGATATGTCTACAACTGTTACACTTTTGTGGTCTTTCTAGTTGAAACAATAGTCTCTAGTTCATGTACTGCACTGGTGTAAGAATTGCGTGGTCAGCAACATGAATATGCAACATAATACTATTGGTATTTTATTTCCAGGCATAATGGACACACTTTACTTCAGTCCATCCATGACAGTATTTAATCAAAGTAATTTGAAATTAACCATATTATTGCCTACTCCATGTTTCTTGAACTACAGTAATTTAAACAAGTGGAATGAAGATAGTGCGTAGTCTTCAGGGGCTATAATTCTGGTTATGTTACAAGATATTAATCCCACTACCTTATCTACTATGTAGCCAAAACAATGCCAATTGTGACTGAACATTTAACAAGTAATAGATTCCAATGATTCATCAGAGCAACTCCAAAATGGCTTGGGACAGCATGATATTCTATGAGCAACAACCAAAGATGCAAAAGTTCTGTTCCAATGGCCTAAGAGAATCTCCAGTCCACCATTCAGGGATTCCATTCTACTTAGCCGATTGAAGGTGCAGTCTACCTTTGAGGAAGCTGCAGTCAGATGGCAGCATGACTAAAGTCTGCCAGCATGAATAATACACTCATTTCTGTGATTCAGTCAATGGATGTAATAAATTTTGTTAATTTGAAATGTATTACACTTGAACAATGTGAAGTCTTAATTCTTCACATATGGATAATTTTTCTAGCCTCCACTCTCCTGATAACTCATTAATAACCAATGTAGACCACATCAGTGTGTCCAAATGAAATCCTTTTTCATGTACACTGGAGGTCTAATACTCCCATTGAAAAAAATAAATGATAGGTACCTGATACATTATCAAATAGGTATGTTGTATTTTTTCATAAATAGTTAAATCTTTTAAAATTGCTCACAAATAAGATGAGAGTTTTTACCTCTGAATGTAGAACAATAAGAAGGAAATCTGCTCATATAAACAAGAATATGTGATAAGTTAAGATGTGACAATAGAAAGCTATAAGCAGTCACTTGATACAGTACCATAACCAACCCCTTTCAAAAAGCATAAGGAGTGTACAACATACTTAGAATATGGACGCCAGTACTTGGTAATGAAATCTCATTACCACAGCACCTAGATTCCATGGTTTGTGCTCTACAGTGAATCCTAAGTACACAATTTGATTCCTTAATGTAGCTCTCACAATATTAGCTTCCTGCATTTGCCTGTGATCCTATTACTTCAATGAGGAATGCTTGTAATACTAGCAATGTGTACCAATCCACCAGTACATGTGTATTAACTCCAGTTTCAGTACTATGATACTTAAGTACTATGCATATTCTACCACTAGAATTACTAACAGCCATTTTGAAATTATAACAGAATAATAACCCCACCTGACTTTTAGTACTTCCAGTACCACTTTTAGGTAAGGGATGAAACTACCAGTTCACGTATGTTAGTGCCCAGAGCTGTAAATAGGTTGTCAGTTAATGACCATCTCTTAAGACTATTAGAACTCAAGGGTTTCAATAGATTCAGTAATCATTGCACATGGATGAAGGAGACCACCTTGAAGGGAAATCCTTATACTAGTGGCCACTTAAGTTCTGATACCAGCATGAGCTCCCTGCTGGACAAGTCCCTGAGCAACAGTTAGAATTTGAAAGAACTGGATGAGGCTGGGGAGGTGAAAAGGAAAAATATATATACCTTAAAATAAAGTGAAAAAGCAAGTGACTACCTACATATTTCAGGAAGTTGGTTTCTCACTCACTACCAATCCAGGGTTAAGAGAAACCCATTCCCTATCACTGCACCAAAGAATATAATGGATGAAAGGCCAATACAAGAACTGAGGACCGTAATGACTTATTATGAAGAAATTTGCTGAATATCATGAATAGTCCTTACAAAATGAAAATAGTTTTCCAGATATGTCAAAACCTGCAGATAAGTAACTCCTTACCAAGAAAAAGCCCTAAGTTAATATATTTTTAACAGAGGAGAGAGTGATGATGACTTCAAGCACTGTTAGGAATTCAATAACTCACTATGCTAATCCCACATAAGTAAAACATTTGACACTTTCCACATTTCATGGAGAAATATGGCTCAGACTGCAATAGAATATATGTTATTATGTATCAAAACCAGTTTCAGACACTTACAGGAACTTATTGACCTAGGGTAGAATAAAATCGATCAAGTTTCATGAGATACCTATGGTTACATGAAGTGATTTAAGTCCAATTATGTTCTTGATAACTTCATAGAAAAATCAGAGGGAACACAGGCAAAATAGGTAAGGTGCAGACAGATTAAAATATTTCTCACCTGATCAATCCTTAATTACCACATAAGCATGAGTCAACTCAAACATCTGGGTAATGTACTTGAAATAGTTCCAAAGAAAATAAATCACTTCCTGTGAATAAATAAACACTAGCTTTTCACAGATACCTTTATTTGACATTTCTTGCAAATCACAGTTGTAGGCAAATGTTAGTTACACACTCCCAAATAAGAATGGCCTTATAGCACCAAGTTTTCATTGAATCATCCATAAAACGTCAATGCTCTTGCTACATCACCTGCAAGAAATAATCACAGTTTCTAAACTTGTCTCCCCACAATGCATATAAAAAAACACCTAAAAAAACTCACACAGGGAAAGCCACCAAACACTTTCTTCTTCTAGTTCTTTTTTGAAATCTCTCTGCTTCTCTCTACACATTCATGTTTTACCCTATTTCTTAGGCCTAAATGTACTTCCTTGAAAAAAGCATCAACCTTTCCAATAATCCAAGTTCACTTCGATGAACTTCTCTTTGGAGCGGAGATAGGTTCCTTTCTTTTAGATAGGAGCAGACAGCAAAAAGCAGCAAAACGATATGCAGTACAATTAGTTGGTTCTGTTATGATGGAAATTCTTGAGTAGGTATATGCACAGCTTTGAAAAGAAACACAGAACGGAAATCACATTTGATAATATGGCACGCAAGTGGAAATGCCTTTACAAACTCAAAGTACATGATGGAAGTATTTTAATGCCATATTATAAAATACTCCGCCAATAAATAAGGGAACATGATTTTTCTGGAGAAAACCAGTAAATATCCTTTGCTGAACAATTCTTTTCTTCAATGTTGATATGTCTTGTAACAGCATTATCCAATACTTTTGAAACTCAAAACAAAACTGCTTTTAACTGCATTCAGTCCATCAGTTTCCCACAATGCATGCATATACAAATACTTCCATGGACATGGCTTCCATTAGAGTTTAGTAGTTAAGCATTTTTTATTGTAGGAATATTATTTGTCGCTGTTCACTTTTTTAAGTGCCTCACACAAAATCAGCACAAAGTTTTTGTTAGGAGTCACTTGAAAACTATAACAAGCCTCTATTTATAGAGATACAACTTCCTTAATATTTTTATTTCATTTAATGAAGTCCAGCATTGATTCATGGATCATTCCACCTTCAATTTTGCTTTTTCTCACAAAAGGCACAATCTATTCATAAAATACTTGTCCATTAGTTCAGTACGTTGCAGCAGAATGGATGAAAGCATTTTGTGAAAGACCAACATTGCACAGTGCATCTGCACCACTATGTATTTAAAACAAATTTAACCCCTCAGTACTCACAGCTGCACTGAACATATGTAATTCATTAAAAAATTTTGCCTGTGATGAGGAAGAATGCTCACAGAAAGCTGAATCAATCATCGGTGCCTTTTTTACTCAAAAATGTAGCTCCACATTCTTCCATAAATTTTGTTTGACATCCATTCAGAGGAACCTTTGCACAAATGAGAAAAGGAAAACTTAGTACGTTTAATGTCAGTTACCTACGTCCGGTAACATTCTACTTATAAAAAGATTAATGCCATTCACAATACTTGTATAAATACACCAATTTTCAGGGATAATGCTTTTAAAAGAACCCCTATTTTCACAAGGTAATGCATATGAAATAATTCAAAGGACAGAAATTGGAAACTATATCCAGTGATGTTGAAAATTATTCAATGAAAACCATAGTTGTATAACTACAAAGGTTGGTAAGTAACCAAAACATGTACAATCATTAAAAAATCTTATATACAGGATAAAATATATTACAGTAAGAAATCTCAATTCACTTGGGTTCATGGAATCTGTTAGAATTGTGGATAATTTTTTTCAGTACTGCACCTCTAAAATTCATTTTGATTTTTTTTAGGGAAAACTGTATCTTGGCAAGTTATGGCACAGTTTATTTGAGAATAAGAGAATTTGCAGAGTCCTTCATCTCAAATAACCACCTCCCACTTGTGTATCAAGTTCAATTATAGATTTAACTCTTAATTTTTAGAGGCATTATTCAATAAAGTGAGCCTCAAAAACAGTCCTTTCCACATTTATATAACACTTTTTAAAACTTTCTAACAGCTCAAATATGCACAATTAACCAAATAACCTGATTTTATTAACCTACGGACAACAGGTGATTATTGAATAAACAAAAATTGACGATCTTTGGTAATTATAATTATGTGAGTCAGCAGGCAATGGGCTGATTATCCTGAGTCCTGACCCTTTTCCACATTTTATGAAAGTATCAAAAATATTAAAGCCTACTCGTATTGTAAAATGTATGACTCCCTTCTTTGTAGCCTTATGCTCGCTCACATTTGTCTGCAACAAGTATTACAATTAACCAGATCAAGAAAAAGAGTAACTGTTGCAGATATCAGGGAGCCCAATCATGGCATTCCATTAAGGTATATCCTCAAGATTACCCAATTAGCGTTGTTAATGAAGACCATCACCTCAGCTATATTTCTTCAACATGCAATCAAGTCTAAAGTGGACAGAGGTGGAACTGTTTATCATTCATGATCTTGAGTATTCAGTGTCCATTACTTTGTATGGAGTACCTACGAGCAGTGCCAGACACTTCACATCAGCCTACCTCTGTGAATCGAATGGCCAAAAACTATAACTATAGGCTCCACTCAATTATTTCCTTCCATCCCAATAAATTCCATAAAATGCCCAGTTGCTCAGACAAACAGATGAACATGAATCTCAATCAAGTCCTCAGTACCAAGATACTACTGGTGAATGAACGTAGTCATGCATTTAAAAAAAATCAATAAAAATCTTCCAATTAATCCATTCCCAATAAGCCTTTCCAATGCATGTGATTATGAGGTATTGGCTTCTTAAACTTTCTTTTACTTTATGGACAGTGATGGAGAATTGTTCTGACTCTTGATTGTTTACACCCTGCTTTCCATTTGCCAGCAGGGAACAAAAGACACATTAGGGTTTAACTAATCTCACTCATTTTATCAACTTTTGCCCAGCTGTTGGTCTTTCTTTGCCTGCAAAGGACCACAGTTGGCAAGAGTATGCATTTGAATGCATGATTATTTTTAGGATCGGGTGGCTGAGTCTACCAAAAAAGTCATTTTCATAAAGTTCACATCAACGCCAGTCTCTCTCAAGATGGAACCTAGCATGAATTATTTAAATCAGTTGCTGCCAAGTGCAACAGGAAACTCAAAAATACAGCTACACTGCCTAGTAGATTTTTCATAGGATAAGCATCATTATGTTCTTCGAATGTGATATCACCAGCCTTCCTTCGCTCTGCATTGAATAAAACAAAGGACTGCACACACACGCTTCCAGACAACATGCATCTACCCCCCCAAACCCATCATTTTAATCGAATTTGTACCCAGGTGCAATTGAGAGCAAGAAAATGGCTCCTTGAGAACATCCTTTTCTTGTTCATTGGGAAAAGTGGAGAATTATTTCCTACAAAAGGGCTTGGATGTAAGGAGGGGACTGATAGGAGTTTGGGGGTGCAAGGGTTTTTATAAAAAAAGTGGGATTGATGAGCAGGTCAGAGTATTCATTTCATACTCCTCGATTACCACAAAATAAAAAACATAGGACCTTCATCCAACAGCATGATCAATAATCTCCAAATACAACTCATGCTACACCCTATTAACTCTCAAGACTTGCGTAGCTTGCAATGGGGGTCTGGGGAAAGCAAAGTACTTTCAAGTGATAAAGGTCTCCACGTCGAATCAACACATTCACACCCAGATGCACTCGAAGCACTATCATTCAATAAATGCAGCTGTTTTCCTGTAGCACTACACGCTGGCCTGAAAACTATCCATGTTTCATAGAGGAGAGGGGCTGACTTTTCCACTGATGTGTCCATTTCAGCTCTCCATGACTCTACTGAAGCACCATGGCTCTTACACTCGGTGAACCACCACTTTGTGCCCAGTCTGCCACCTCTACCCTTCCCCACCCACTCACCTCCCCTCATCCTTGACTTGTTTTAGTCCCCTGGGTGCTCTGGACAAGATCGATTCACCTCAAACCATCGGTCTATACATCTGAAAAGGAAGTAAGAGAAAAACAATCAGAGATACATGAACTCCCTTACAATGAAGAACAACTTTTGAACATTAAACACGATTAAAAAATTTCTCTTAGTAGAATTATTCAGTATTCCTAATAAAAATAAAAATACATTTCTACACTTTATTCTTATTTATAAGACATTTTTCCAGCTTACGGCGACATCCAGTGAAAACTTTTGTACTTAATAATGTCACAATCTGTGAAATTACCCTAAGCTAGGAAAAAAACTGTAGACAATACAAGTATTGTGATTTTAATCACAAACTAAGACTAAATGGTTATAAATGTGATGAAAAATAAACTTCTTTAGCTCATTATTCCATGTTTCCCATTCCCTTGGCAACTCTTTGTAGACAATAGGCTATTTCCCAGTCTCAGAAGCATTTTCAAGTCAAAGACTCCTCCCTGAAAGCTGGAGAAACTCGTATACAGACATCAACCAGTAAGATAAATGAACAAGAAGATGGAGCTATCACAGACACATCATTGAAACCTTCAAAATAGAATAAACATTTATAACCACAATTATGGGAAAAGTCTGAATCATCTTTGTCAGAAGTAATTCATCCATAGACCAGTGTGCTGCAGTTCCCCACTCTGTTCTCTTTTCAGCTAAACGCTAACATGATTTACAGTTTTCACTTTGATACACCTCATAACTTGCTTTATGCATTGCATCCTGGGTCTTCTTCAGTAGATCTTCCCAATCTATGTCCGTGACATAGTTATCAGGATGCTTTTACCTTAAATGTGCCCGATACACGGTTGTCACTTCTAAAACTTGGAGTTTTCACGAAGCACCTTTTTCCTCAACTTTTAGCAGGACTACTCATTGCTGATTCTCTCCATCCATTAGATCATCTTCATTTGTCAATATCACAGCATTTCCATTGCTTACAATCTTTTTAGCTCAACATCTGTTACATCCCAAGCTGCACTCTCAAGGTCATGTTCCAAACATATATTTGGTAGTATCTTGGATGTAGATATTGAGAGTTCTTATTTACAACAAACACAATTTCAATTAGAAACTTAAACATGATTTCAGACTGAAATAGGAGAAAATGTTACACTTCCTTATACTAAGTATACAAAGTACAATATACAGTATACAAAGAAAATTAAACAAATTTCCACATTACTGAACGTTGTTTTTGGGTTTTCCAACCGCGTACTTTGACATTGGTCAACAACGGTAGCCATCCTTCTACCGTCTTCAGGTCGAAGGTGGTGAGAAGCTGTTTGTGGCCGCCTTAAATACCACTAGCCGTCATGGCGACCGACTTCGCCGCGCTGAGCTGTGATTGGTCGGCGTGGATCACTCTCTTCCATGAGTTGCCTAGTGGATAGCCGGTGTCTCTGTTGAAGTTATCTGGGTACTTGCAAATCTCTATTGCTTCTTTGATTGGCTTCTTTGTTTGAAACGCCACGAAAACCTTCGCGAGAAATTTCCACATACTTATCAAAAAGTACCCACAGGTGAAAGTATCTAATTCAGTGTTCCAAATGACTATACAGCCTCTGTTGCTATCTACCCAGGCTGTACCATAAAAGTAAATAAAATAGGTGTGGACAGGTTCTCTGGGGCTGATAATGGTTTCAGGATACTAATTTCAAGATGAATAGAACTACAGCAGCTTAATAAAGATAACCTATGCAACGAAAGGGGCAAAGGCTCCCACCAAAATGAATGGGGTATTCAGAATAGCATTCAAGTGAAGACAAGTAAAATTCAATTGGAATAAGGCTCAGATAAGTAAAGAATTTAACCAAAAGCTCACTGTACTGGAGGGAAATCCAGGCTTGGTAATTGAAATCACCCACACAGATACATAACTTTACTTCTACTTTCCAAGTATCCACTGAAATAATCAAAGCATAATACTTACCCAGTATCTTTTAAAGTTTATTCAATCAGTAATGCATTTATCCTTATAGCAAGAAGATTAGACTAATTCCTAGACAAATTAGAATTGGCCAAGAATTAAAACAATACAATAGTAATATCCTGCAAAAGTTTAGGTCAGTCCGTATAACTTTATACAATTCACACATTCCATTTCAAGAAAAAATACTTTAAGAGTAGAGCCTTCAAAGGTAAATTAAAGAGTATAATGCTAATAACTTGTTACAGAGATGAAATAAAAAAAATATTTGCTTACTACCACAGAAAAATGAAAGAAATTTCCACTACGATTGGAATAAAAATTCAAGCAAGGAATTCTTTTTCGGCAAATAGAATTATCAGGGATGAAAATTAGGTCACATGTCAGTGACATTAAGAGACATGTTCCACTACGGTTAAAGTTAATTGACATGTATTTTCTTCACCAGTAGGGTCATTTTTTGCAAAAAAATATTAACCTGAAGGACTGGGGGAAAAATGCCTACATGGATAAGGAAAAATATTTGAAAAACGATAAATCTTTAATCACAGAAAAATAAAAAAGTAATAAATATTTCCAATGTAAACGAAAGAAAAAATACAATGCAGATATGACATTGTATTCACAAATAATGTGCTGCAAATCTATTTAAAAAATTTGGATTCCAGTATTAATCATCCATCCTATTTTACATGCAGGCAATACATTGTCTTGTCTATTCTCCAAATTTTAAAACTGTTGTAAATCAATGTAAAAATATTATTACAAACATGAGCAATTGGTGCCTTAGCAATCTCCTGAAATTAAATGTTGACAAGTTCCAGATTATTTGTTATAGAAATAAAAATAAACCTTGTGATAAAATTCTGGTACACCTTGAGAGCAAAGCTATCCCACAGGCTACTTGAGTAAAATTATTGGTTATACATCTTGAGACTTCTCTAACCTGGGAGCCTCACATCAATAACCTTGTTACAAAATTGAGTGGTAAATGTTACTTAATTAAATCTATAATGTACACAGTTTCACTCGATGTGTTATTAATGTTGTATTATGGTAAGTTCTACTCTCACTTAAGTTATGACATTTTATTCTGGGGTTCATCTCCTCATGCCAATGCATTTTTAAACTCTAAAAGAGGGCCATTAGATTGATTGCTAATGCACATTACCTTGCTCCAAGTCACCCTTTTTTATAAATACTGGGACTTTTACAAATGCCCAGTATTTATGTTGCATTGCCCTGATTTTGCATGTATTGTTTTACAATGATAAAAATTTATCTTGATTTGACACGAATAACAATTTACATGAACATTTCACCAGAGATTATAATCATTTACACATCGACTCTGTTCGTACTACAGCCTCTTAGCTAAGTCCTAACTCTAAGGGGCCAAGACTCTACAATGCAATTCCTAATGAAATAAAAAGCATAAAAAAATGTATCCCTTTTTAAACAAAATTAAGCAATTCTAATTTAGAAAAATGTATTACAGAGTGGATCAACTTGAGAACGACAAGTGATTTGTAATTGATCCTTATCTATGTATGTGAAATGTCCTATATCATATTACGTAATGGTCTTTGGGCAAAATAAAGTCATAATCAGACTGACATTGGTAAGCTTCAACATTGATATTCTGACTTCCTTCAGTATCTAACCTAAATCTGTCGGGAAGGCATTGGCCCCATCTAGATGATAAGAATGACTCTTTTTGACTCTATGGTATTCATTGAGGTGAATATCAGTTGAAAATATCAGCCAGCATACTGCCACATGGGAACTTCCAAGAGAGTGATCTTATTTGAAACTTACCACATGACAGAATAAATAAATTTTAACAAATTAACCATGATAAAAAAATAAATTATTTTACCAGGGATATATTTTCAAAATAAAAAAGCTAGAAATCTGTATTCAAGTGCATCAACAAAAATAAATTGGAGCATCAATTATCTCATAAAGTAATAATGTATACATAAACTGGAGACAATTTTAGCTGTATAACTAAAAAAAACATCACATGACCCAGTAGTAAGAAATTCTAATAGGGCCAAGAAAACCTAGAGATGAAGAATATCAATAAATTTATTTAATATGATCAAAAAAACTGTCAAATCAGTTTTATGATTTCTGGTTGACATAACTGCAAGATGAGGTAGCCATTCACTTGATGTTAGCTGCGAGTTTGGAGTTCATACATTACACAACAGACTGCGAGCTGTTTTAGAGATTATCAAATTGGGCCTTGTAATATATGAACACCATGAAAAGGTGATGGTAGGTCATTAAATCAGCTGACATACTGTATGGTTGAAGTATTACCATTCCTTGAAGACTTAGTGACTAGGTAAAGAGAAATTACATCATATTCTAACACAATACATTTTCGTTACCCTCAACCGATATGTGATGCTTATAAATTAACAAATACAAACCCTTTGTGATAGATGCAAAGGCAAGGAAGCCTGGCAATTGTATCACCCTGCATGAGGTCTTCCAGGCAAATAACACATTCTCCCTTGTTCTCTCCTAATATATCCTCTGCAAGTTCCAGTAGTGGCAGCACATGAGAATAAAGGAAACAGAAGAAATTGTAATGCGAATTTTTTGCTGCAAACAATGACAAAAAGATTTAGGGTGACAATGGATTCATTATTTAGCCAAGATGGATTTCACTGCTGGGGAAAAAATTGATAAACTCTCCAACACCTTGGATTGCATAATCTCATTACTCTGAATTATTTAATTTAGCTTTCCCAGTTGAGAAGACTAAGGGATGACCACCAAAACTTCATGTGCGATTGACCATAAAGGATAAGTCCTCACTAAACCTTGTTTAACAGCATAGAAAGTATTATCACTGCGATTAATAGGTAATGATATCATTTCACGTTTAAAATATTTGTGCAGAGTACTCTAAATATATGACAAGTAATTTACATACAAAATTAAAAAAAAAAACAAATTGAACCTTGGAAAAAACCATGTGTCTTTTCCATACCATTCCGCAAGAAATGTTTCCATCACATTTTTCACACCACTTATAACAGTCCTATCCGTAGTCACGAAAATTTCATGTCTAACAGAAGATAAGCGAATTAGGAGCAATCGTAATTCGAATAAGTATTTTTATTTGATTTCGTTCATTTTTTGTAACTTGGTTTATTGGTCGCGAGGGGATAGTTGAATAAGGAAAATGATAATTTGCATCAATATCCATGCTGACATATTGTAACTAATTTGACAATATATATTTATTAGAAGTTATCTGACCTAATAATGCGATGGATGATTTCTCTTTACTCCAAATACGCGCGATCACGGTTCTCCATGACGCTTGCGACCGGGTGGTGGTGGTTTTTCCATTGCGCTCATGAGAGCGAAAACATGACCACCATTCTACAACCAGCGTGTATTTCTTCAAGTCATTAGGTTTAATTTATGACGTGCGTTCCCAAGAAGTAACTAAGAATCGCCCTTCCGGAGTGGTTCGCGTTTTGGATTACGACAACGCGAAAGAAGGAACCGTGATCCCACCTGATGAGATATATTGGCGATGGAATTAGATCAGGGATTTGAGAGTAGCAATGAACGCAAAATCATATCCTTCTATATAAAGCGATATAATATTTCACTGGAATTACTCTAGTGCGAGTTAATTTTAAGAACTTGATAATAATGCAATGAGAGTTTTGAAAGGAATATTCTTCGGAATGTAGCGTACTACGATAGTTAGCGAGACTTGATTTCGACGTTCACCAGAGATGGAGAAACACAGACTGCGAGTAGCTTGGCAAAGATGGTATAAAATTCACTCGGGTACATATTCTCAGGAGTATTTAGACACAAAAAGACACGAATGGACCTCGATCTTTCATCTCAGAGAAGCCCGAACAAAGAAGCAGCATATAAGGTTGCAGGAATGCAAAAGTGGTGTTACAAGATAACGAAGGATGATTGACGATGGATAATAAGACTACATAAAATTTAATTATGTACAGGTGGTAAGTGATGTAATTGCAAAATAAAATTTCTTGGGATGTGAATGTGATACACGGTGTCGTGATATAACCGGTATCACGCGCCATCGAGTATCGCGCGATATGCTCTTGATACAGAGGATCGATGCGACGGAAACACTGGCTGTGGGCCACACAGAGGTGAAGGGCCTTTTCGCGGCCAAAGTAAAGGGAAGACCTCAGGTGAACGAACAGAGGGTGGGAGAATTTTCCATGGGAACAGGGGCGGACACAGAAAACACAAAGCCACAAGGTGGGAGGAAGGACCATTCCACCTGACCGCAAACTGGGTCAACAAGCGATGGGTCGTAGTGAAATTGCCTTGAAAGATAAAACCAACAAAATTCCCTTAACCAAGTGCATATGAGTACATCAACGGCCCCGGAATCAACTGGGCCTGGAAATATGGGCGAAGAGTACAGATAAAAGTACGGTGCAGCTTCAATTATTCGACGCAATGTATTCTCAGGGCACCTCGGATGATAAAAAACTCTAATAACACTCAAGGCCAATGTTCGAGCATAAATAGACGAAAATAAGAGATTCCCTTGTTTTGGCGTATTCCGCGACTTGGTTAGGATAGAGCTGTGCTGCGGATCCATTCGTAAGTGAAAATAGAATCCATTGCCAAATTTTGACGTTCATTCGCATAAACAAAGGGGTTAGCTAGGGTTAGCCATTTCATATAGGAATCTGTCCCCTCAGAAAATATAAAACTTCGGTAAATTGGGATTTCGGTAATCGAGATTACCGAAACGTCCAGCTATGTCCAGAGGTACGCCACAACCAGAACGTCCAGCTAATCAGTGTAATATTTTTTGACAATTTTGACAGTTGAATAGTTAAAACAAAACGAGCAAACCTAGAAAATGCTGCAACGGTGTTAGTCACGCATATTGACAATTCTTTTATTCGAATTTCTTGGTAATTTTTGGGGAAGTAATAGTTCAAAGAACACCACAATATAGATAAGTCATGTATTTTTCATGCCATAAAAAATGAACTGGAGTATTAAACAGAAAATGCAATGAGCATTCAAAGCAATGCCCTCAAAGCAGACGTCTGTTTTAAATTTAAAATAACCCGCGTCCAAATTCACTATAATAAAAAATATGGAATACAGAGAAAGAAATTACAGTTCCCATCACCGTATTTTCACCACAGCCCTTAAGCTAAGAAAATGATGATACAACAACTGGGGGATTACTTTATCAGGAAAAGGTTTTGTCTTTGAAGTCTTAAACTGGAGCGAGAATGGAAGTCAATATGCGATCATATTTCGGCCCGATTTACATCAAAGCTTAAAAATAACCATGCTCCAATTTCATTTTCTTCACATGTACCACAAAAAATCCAAGAGCTGGAAGCAATCGATCCACCGCATTTGCGATGACTTACAAAGGAATGAGACCATCATGAAAAGAGGAAAACGCGAAGTATGATGGTTATACGAGAAGTCCGAGAGCCTCGGCCATTCGGTTCACCTCAATGCAATCCAGGTAAGTCCGTGCACTGACAGGCAAAACATTGATCGCTCAGACCGCCAGGCTGGAGAAATGAACTCTTGAGACATTTATGAAACTCAAATATTATTTTCATGAAGTGGATTTCTTATCTTGAATTATATCCTCAATCAGGCGTCACTAAATACAATTCTCCATTTACTAATATTTTACCATCTCCTTCAACCACCACATCCCTTTAGGTGCGATATTTCCAACTCCTACAAGTGGAAGTTAAATATGAAAAAACGTAGCTCCAAATGGTTGGATGGGAATCATGCAGATATCCGATGAAGTTCTTACAATAATTCATAATATTCATGATATGAACTACACCAAGGATATGTAAATGGTCTTTAACCTAACCAATTTTACAGGAGCGCACAAGCAAAGGCCCTTCCAAAATATTCCAACTTACTTGTTACTTAATACTCCAACTTTCGTTCATGAGAAAACTCTTCTTAAAGAGACAACATTAAAAGGCGTAAAACACACTAGCAATGCAACAATTTTCTTAGGATTGCGCGGCTTTCTATGCTAATTCTGAGTTCAAACAATTAACAAATAAAAACCAATTATTTGTCATCACTCTTCATTGACATCATCATGAACACATTTTTCATCATCATTCCACGACAATTGCTAGGCGTTCATGACATTCAGAACGCAAAATATCGTTAACTTGTTTAGCAATTAATGAAATTTCGACTCACATCATGGCGGTGGGATAAGAGAGCGGCTGGGTGGACGTAATCCGCAATTTTACAAAAAATAGCTTCAACTTCCGCGCACGGAGGAGGAGGGCAGAGGACACAAAGAAAGCCGGAGAGAAAAGCAACAACTCCACTCTGGAGCTTTCCCAACTTTCCCGATTGTAATTCAGACAAACTGCTTCCGAGCCGGGGGCACAATCCGACGTCCAGATACTTCAAATAATTTCCGGGCGGCTTCGGGCGGAGTTTCAACGTTAGGAAAGCCCAAGCCACGCCCCCCATCTGACCGGGGCACATCTCTTAAGTAATGAAAGGCTCACTCCGAAGGAAGGGCACGACTTAATATTCCAACTGAACACAAGTGAGAGGGCACACCACAAAACCATATTTACGGACTCGAGCTTTCGGGAACAAAGAAATGTCATTGGTCAATGCGTTATGAGGAGAAAAACAATTTTACATCTACAAATGCTTTATAGGAGTGTATTTAATGGAGCTCAATTTTTATTGTGATCGCTTATCGTGAGGGGGAAGAATGAGTTTTTGTAACTATCTGTTCGGCAGTGCATCTCTCTAGTTTTATCGCATCTGTCAGATCGAGATATGTAGTGAGGCGTCCTGATAATATTCTCTGTGTTACTCTGAAAAACATCAGTTCTGAATTTATCAAGCAACCTAAGCCTAGTGTGTAGCTTTGAGTCGCTAGGGGCTCCCACCTTCATCTCTATAAAAGTTGTGAGAGACTATATGTACGCACGTAGCAGTTTTTTACGAAACGCTCTGCTTCCTTTGTATTTTATTATTTTATTAATCATATTAATTTATATTATTAATAAAGTACGGTATTATAATGCCTGATTAACGTTAGCCTGAAGAAGAATTTTAAGTTAGTAGTTAGCGTTAGATTACATTAGCCTTTACGTTAACATTGTGTAAAATGCGAATTCTGGCAATAAATTACACATAAGTCATTCATTTATTTGGGGTGAGCATTATCGATGGAAGAATGCATTAACTTCGGAGTCCAAATCAAGGAAATATTGTACCAGAGTCTACAAAACTGGGGCAAAAGGCTTGAGGCTTTCCCAGCAAATAGGTTGTAAGTAGATATCATGGATTTTAACTACGGCTGGGTTATGACGTACTAACGTTACACCACCTACCTCCGCCATCAGGGTTAGCCCTTTTAGGGTATACGGTTAAGAGGGGGGACTTCAAAGGCGTCTTGCGTGACAATACCAAGATCCACCCCTCAACACCTTATTGTGTTATAAAATTAAAAGAGCTATGAGTATGATGTTTGGATGATGACAACCAGTCACTATATAACTACTGTATTTGCATGAATCAAGTCCAATGCTGGACTAATGGCAACCCTCAGCAACTACAACGGCTTTCATAAAAAAGTGGTAACTATTCCTCAATAGAACTCTAGGAGCGCCATATTTGGCATTGTAGCTCGGTTACATATTATATAAAATAAAAATCATCCGGAAATATCATTAGTAGCATTGCAACTGAATTTTAAGCCCGGATGGGCGAGGGGCCGCCATCCAATAAAATTTAATATATTTAATTCGTATTTAAGGATTATGATTTAAGGACATTATGTGATTACATGGGCTTAAATTTAACAAAAATTATCCGCTTATTTTCGAGCAAATTCGATAATCAGCAATTAAAAACTTTGAATAGGTACAGCCTCAAACAGAGCACCCAGAGATGAGTGCCCATGCGTAAACTAGAGGGTACAGACGAAAATGAGAACGGTTGGCAGGCTTACCCTGAAATATCCAAGACATTATGTCCACCTCCAGTTCAACTTAATACTGCGTAGAAATCTATGTATGATATGCAAGAAGAATGGGAAAGAAGCACCAGACGTGGTCGATCACTGAGCCAATTAATATAATCATCGATTCGGCAAACCTGCCAGGGGCACGAATAGATGAATGATTGTTCCCACAAGAGCAGTCCTGTGATGTTTACCCAGGCCTTTCGGTGAGTTAGGGCCAACACATGAATTATCACATGAAAAAATGTTTATTTCTTAAATTATCACCGACATATGTAGTGCGAAGTCAGTTCTTTTGGCAAGATTGAAGAATCTAGAAGGGAGATTTAGTTTGGTGCCAAAATAAGAGCAGTGGCATATAGGCGCTGCGAAATTCCGTAGGGGAAATGTTCACCCACGCCCAAAATTGATTAGTTTTACGAGTGTCTTAAACATCGCTAACTCTGGCGCCACACAAAATAATGGGAGATCATCCTGGAATCGTACGCACGGAACCTCATTAGAGCATCTAGTTTGGCTTCGACTGAGATTAAATATATGGGTTACGAAGCTTGGATATTCGGGTAGGCCACGGCTGTTTCCGGAAAAAAGAGAAGTTCGCTCAAGGCTACCTGCACACTGCTGCAGCATGCTTTGAATACACAAAAACAAATTTCAGCCGAGGATACTTTGAAAATACCCAGCTTCAGAAGATGGAAAGCGATTGATATAATATACGCATTGCTTTGTAACGGGACGGGATCTATATGCACAACTTCCCTAGGTAAGTTTAACGGACAAGTGGTCAACATACATCGGAGAAGCTTAAGCATTCAAAGTCAACAGAGGCATGATTGCAAATAAATAAGCTTGTAGCATATGTGATCGGCTTCCGTGACGATTTCATTATTTAAAGGGGCAGAATGATACCACCAAAAATTTCATTCGGGGCCAAGTTTGCAATTTTTCCAACATACCACATATATTTTCAAAGAGGCAGTTCCGTTTAAATTAAGAGCAAATACCAAAATTAAACCAAAATACAGTAAATTCCTGGAATCTTCGAGGATGTAGCGTATGTGATGGAATTCTCGAGGCTTTCGATAAGGGGATAGTCCTCCTGAAAAGTCCAATAAAAATACAAGTATTCAGGCTAGCAGAAGGCCCCTTCATCACCAAGAAATCAATACTAGTATTGACAAGCGTAACAGAAGAAGTAATTTTGAGAAGTGATCCTTACTCAAGGAGTACACTAGTTTAACTCGCAAGTTTCTGTCCTTCGAAGATTTCTCTACTACTGACCTCTTACGAAAGTTGATACCGACGTTCACCTACATAAAGAAGAGCTCAATAAGACGTCTTTCCTCCACAAAAGATATTGGATCGGGATTTCTATGAAACTATCCTTCAAGGCAAGAGCTCTTAGCTTTTCATTTCCTCCTCCTAACTTGGGAGTACCATCACCAACTATTCCCTTCACAGGTAATCTCCAATACGGCAAAAGAAAAGATTTTTCCTTTGAATTGCTGGTAGAAAGATTTTTCCTACACTTAGGAGAATTTGATTTTCTAAACCTTTTCTGAAAACAACGCCATTAATGAAGGCCAACAAACATTTACAGCGAGTATTACGCGTCAGGTATTAATATTACGTAACATCATGCATTAAACTATGTCATAAAAACCCGATGCGAACGACGAAAAATGCCTTTCGACGGATTTTACGGGCCATAAAAAGTGGAACTGAAAGATAGGAGCACGTCCAATCAGTTACCAACGGTGGCAAGAGTAATGAAGCCTGTAACTGGGTATCAGCTACGAATTGTTCTTTACCCCGAGTGATTCACTAATTTATCGAAATGGTCAGAGATTTGAATATCATAAATAAATAGAAGAAGCAAACGACAGACTGAATTTATTTAAACTTGACATAAACGGTAGCAGCGCGACGGATCTGCCGTCACAGAAGATAGGGTTTTGAAGCTTCCGGAGTTTTCTGTGAAAGGGAAATCGGGAATTATTAATGGTGGCAGACGATGGACGATCAAGATAATTTGTACACAATCGAGTCGGGGTCTGTTATTACGAAACCTGGATAGGAAAAAGGTAAAAAAGGAAGAATGGACAGAAGAAATCAGCCTTCGCTCCAACCAAAAGAGGAGAATCAGGAATGAACCACAATTTCGACTTCATGAATTTCACTCACTTCTTCGAGCGAAAATTTCGAGTTTTACCGATGAAAATAACAGCAAGGGCGATTCATCAGAGCGGAAATTTGGACCCAGAAGCTCATCTAGAGCCACCAAAGACAGTTACACTCCAAATAAAGCAGAATCACTTAATAACTTTCGAGACTACACGCTGCTTGATTTCCAAGAAGCCATCCAAGTGGTTACTTTAATATACTCAGAGGGTTGGTCTCCAAGAAAAGAGGAATGTAGATTGGAAGCTACGCTGACGTCGGTGAGGAGAAGGACAAAGAAAGCAGGATGAAGGTAAATATTAATGAAGAAATTACAGACAGAGGGGGAAGGGATATGGAAGCGGAAATTTAAAGACGACGGGCATGAACGCACGAGATTAGCGGTGGAATGAATATCATAATTGCGTAAACAGAGAAGGAAGGATAAAAGGAGAAAAACTGCAAGGAACATAAAAGAATCCAGACGAAACGGTAAGGGTTGGCAAAGACGAAGAGCTATAAGATACCTTGCAATCCGCCGCAGGGGCATGAGGCAAAGGGTGTTAGGGTAAAGCCTTCAACAAGGGAGAAAAAGGGAATATTAATTCCAAGAGAAAAGATTTTAATTGATTTGAAGTAAAACAAAAAGCCATAGGCCGTAATGGAGGGGAAGTAAGAACAAGAGCACTAATAGCTCAAGAAAATATTTTCGCGGAAGTTCCACAATAATTTATTTTAAACATTGGTCACGATTTCAACGTCAAAGCGCACTTTAAAAGAAGTTTTTTATAAAACTGGCCCAGTAACATACACATAGCGATCGGTGGCAGAGACTTCAATTCAACAGTCTGAACATTATTCGTGCTAACCCACAAAAACTCCACTTACAACAAATAGGCGCTTCTTAACTCCTCAACCTGAGGCGAAAATACGTAGAATAATTACCGTACTAGTCTGAAACATGGAAAAGTTCAATAAAATGTTTTCGAGGACTACGAGTTTGCCATTACAAAGTTATGGCGTACTACTAAGTTACGCAAGTGAGCAGTCCAGGAGTGCGAGCTTATAATTTTATTTTGCAAAGCGTTTCAACTTCCACCAAGGGATGGCTATGAGAACCGTAAAAACAGATTCCATCGAGTGGTTTCACCCAAGAGAAGTACAATAATTATTTCTCTCCATAATTTTTCAGTCTTTTGTTACCGTGCGATAGATGCGATAACCGGGAAGATGTATATTACTAAGGTACCACCCGTGAGATTCGAACTTGGACCATCCCAGCACGAGTTATGACCACCAGCTACACATTAAGCTCGACTTCCCCATTCATGTAAGTGCTCCCAAGAGAAATCAGAGAAGAAATCATCCGCTCTCTGAGTAAAAATTGTGAGATTTTATCCATACCCCGCAGAATGCGCAAGCCGATGCGCCTGCTTGAGGTTGAGAAAGCACGACGTTCTAGTCGACTTCCGACGGTCGAAAATTAAGATTAACTGCTCCAGGCTGTGGGAAAGCATTACGTGATAACACTTACGGGTAGTTAACGGGAGGAAAGCGGCGGAAGGGAGACGAGATTTGACGGCGGGGAGAGGGAGCCCATACTCGTGAAGGGAATCCGTGTCTCGTCAAGCGAT
This sequence comes from Ceriagrion tenellum, assembly GCA_963169105.1. Taxonomy (NCBI): domain Eukaryota; kingdom Metazoa; phylum Arthropoda; class Insecta; order Odonata; family Coenagrionidae; genus Ceriagrion; species Ceriagrion tenellum. The sequence continues at coordinate 109,538,107 of OY720639.1, forward strand.
TTCACCACAGAATGAAGCGGTAATAATTAAGATACCAATTTTGATTCGTATTAGGAGTTTGCATGGCTACCAGGAATACTTATAAGGACAAAGAATAATGTCAGTATCGTTGTCAGTAGGGCTTAATTGTCTCTCACCCGAACGAAGTTTCCGCCATCCAAGTCATGGGTGCTCGTGTAGTTCCCGAGTTATTTGTGATCCACCGGTAACCACCACAGACATGCGGTCTCGAATACCGCTTTCATTGAGTTTTTTTTTCCATCTCTGCCTCACTTGAAATTATAACTAAATTTAGAACCCTCAACATAGATAGTATTTACGGAATCCATAACAAAAAAGTTTTACTGTGACTGATTTTCGAGTAAATAAATTTTAAAGCTTTTCCGCCGTCTGTCAAACAGCCTGTGATTACGGAAGTAATTCTGATCGTACTTAAAAACAAAAAATATTCTAAAATATGTACGCTAAAACATATTCAATTTAAATTTCATATTCGTGTACTGAGTAAGATATAAAATGAATATTTTTTTGTAATCATAATATTTCTTTCAAGTTCACATGCGTTAAGTCCACGTTCGGAAGGTGCATAACGTATTTTGAAAATCCATTGCATCGCTATTTCACATATTTCATACGAATGTGGCAATGTGGCAAAAGTGAGGTTAATTTAAACAAATGCGTCAAAGGAATTACCTAAAACATATAATTAACAACATTTTAGGAAATAATAACAACCAGTCTGTAAAACCGCATGTTTGTGTCAACGTTAGAAGAAAGGGTATCTGTGGTTACAGGTTAAGGGATGAGTACTCTTAGGAAAATTCGCAATAAATGTATTAAAAAATTGTATATGAATTCATGAAACAATTGTGATGGAGTTACCAACATTAGGAGTGTAATGGAACATTGAAAGTTAACGTAAAATCTCGAGAGTAATTTATGAAGTTATTAGCGGGCTACCATTGACTACAATAATAAGACAGAGCACATTTTTCCCAGAAAGCAGAAGCTCTTAAATGTAGGCACGGACAAAAAGACATTAGATGAGATTTTAAGGATCAAGGAATAATTTCAGCGACCAAGATCAACGACGATTTTCGTGTTGCCCGAGGAAACCTTCTTTATCATATTACATCTCATAAATCCTACGCAACCACATTATTTATTTTATTTTTATTTATTTTCACTGTCCCGAATACAGCACAAGAGGCCATTTTACGTCGGGTGAACAACAGTAACAACGGACGAGATATAGACGAGATATATCCTGGGCAGACAATATTCTACCCAGGCGGATCTCGAACCCGCGACCCTCGGGTTAGCAGGCGAGGACTTTACCCCGCCGCCACCATGGCCAACATACTACACTTCAGTTACAAGTAATTCAAAGGAATATTGTTCTAAACAGGAAAAGTTTCTGTCATATGGAAAAAAGAAATGTATTTTTGGTAGAAAATACATCGGCAGCAAATTATTCCAGGTAAATTAATACTGACAAACTAACCACACATTCAAAATAAACCAATTTAACAGTTGGCAGTTCCAACTTTTGAAGATAACACAATGCATAAGTCATTAAAATTGGCGCTACTGTTGGCACATAGGACTGAGAAAAGTATTTTAAAAATATATTTTCCAACTTAAATGCTCATTTAGGCTTAATTTTACAATAGCTGGTGTATGTTAATTTTGAATTGACGTCGCTTTCATGAGGAGTTGACTCAAGAGTTATTTTTTTCCATGGTATTTAACATTGAAGGTTACTCGAGCAAAAGTAATCGTTGGGTGATCATGACCGCTAGACCGAGGAACTAGACATAATAAAACGGGACTTACGTCTTAATTTTGCTTTCCCGTAGCAAGGGAAATTCATTAGTGAAATAAGAATTTTCCTACCGAAACGAAAATGCAGGATTTCTCTCTTGTTTTGACTAGCGCAGTAGCGAAAGAACCTCTATAAAAAAGAAACTATGAGGACGCGATATCGGTGCGGGGAAATTAAGACGAAGCCATTCGAAAGCAACCCCGGGGGTGTCAAATGGGTTGAGGGTGAAAGGGGGGAGGGCGGGGGGGTTGAGGGGGCAACTAAACAAACAACCCAAGGAAGGGGCGGGTGGCGAGGGAAGTTTGGAAGTGATGGAAAGAGGGGGGGGGGCGGGCGGGAGAGTATGAAGATGGCCCAAAATAGCTCCGGCGGTGGCAGCTGGGGGCAGATGTCACGCCGGAAGGAGGGCAGCCACAACCGACTTGCACGTCATTGCTGGCACATTGCTTGCCACAATCTTTGGCCGACTTGTCACAACTGTTATGGAACATTCCACATAGGAGAGAGAAAGAGTGAAGACGTCACCTAAATTAACTAGGCAAGAATGTAGCCCAAAATATGATCGATGGAAAAAAATAACATTAACTAGAGCATAAAACCAATGTTATCTCTAAAAATACTAGCGGATATTTTTTCCAAAAATAGGTAAATTACCTGCTATCTCTCTGTTGACAGAAGCAGGGACCAATTATAATTTATAAATAGCTTATTCCATTTTAATTAACTAGAGGTGGAACGATATTGAGTAAAAATTAAGGATGAGAGAATAATATTATTCATCAGTGTAATGTGAAGATACGCCAGGGTTCAAATGCTATGTCACTTACATTTAGCTTTAGATTACTATACTCACATGATTCTGCGGGCAGTTGATTTACACACAATTCGCCTTCTATGAACTCCAGATAGGCCCTAACGAGCTCTTGTGTCAATTACATTTAGATCGTGATAGCGCTAACTGTGATCCATAACCTATCTAGGTTTTGTCGGCATAGCCTACCCATTTTAGAGGTTATTTTTTATTTTAAAGTGCTTATTGCATCCTAATTATGACCCCTAATATTTAAATCAATCCTATTAGGGAATCACAGACTAAATTCCATAAACAGAGTGATGAAGTTACTTACTTATATTAAAATTCCTTTAGATTTCAGGTTTATTCGAAACACAGTCTTCTGAAACAAACGCATCGCATTTTTATTGACCCAGATACAATAAAATTAAGATGCAACACGGAAATAAGACGCTATATCCCACGGAGTTTAACCGAAAGTAACTTTCTTCAGCGAACTACGTAACAGGCAACGATAGCATAGCAAGCTGGTAATTAACTATTCTGATTACGGTTCAAGGACGCCACTAAATTATGTGCAGCCCTTACATCAGACAACAGCACCACCACCTAGGAAAACCAATAATCAAAATAAAGATTAGCGAGGCGAACTCAGCTCACTTTCGTCCGAGGCATGTCAATGACCACGAGCACATTGCGAAAATGAAAACACGCGAAATCAACATTCACTCTGGAGAGCATAAGCAAGATATTTCGCTTTCACAGTTACGCGGCGTCATGTGGAATGTTCTCATTTCCGTCAGTGAGCAGTGAGAGCGGCAATAACTAGCGGGGTTGCGGGAAGGAATAATATTAAACTCTAGGGCTCTAAAAGCGCGAGTAATGTCCAGGAAGCGGCAGAGCCAAGGTGCAGGTGTGGAGAGAACGAAGTGGGAAACCGAAAGTCGTTTGGAGGGGAAAAGTGAGAGGAAAAAAGCATCACATCGGATATGCAGACGGATACGCGCTAATGGAGGAAGGTTAGGCGGGCGGCGAAAAAGGCTCGTGCGAAATTAAGAAAGGAACACGGCCTCGCTTGGCTTTCCTCTCACACGGAAGGAAAATCGAGCCTTCGATAAACATCGACAAAGCGGAAAAACGCGGGAATACGCAACGATTATGCAAGCAGCAAGTCGTTAAACCGAGTTGCGAAACTGTCTTCGCACGTGGGTGCGGAAGTAATTCGTTTAAGGTGACTTGAGCGGTATTTTTCACGAGATATATTAAAAACCAAATCAGAATTATTCTTGAACATTTTAAAAAATATCTTAAACGTGATGCCGCAAAAACTTTTTTCCAAGGCTGAACTTTTAAGTAATGAATTAAATATCAAATTTCACAGGTTTCACTTGACTTATGGATCACAAAAAATTGCCGGCGATACGCATCAATATCATTTTCACACTGATACGACCTTCTCATGCAATACCCGAAGTTCAAGGCACCATTTCTTTAGTATGGGATCAGGAAGTAAGTATTTTCTTAAGCAAGTATAACTATCTTCCTTTGAACCTGGAAGCTTTTTTGAGCACTTAGACGCACGTCATAGCGAAAATCATTTCTGCGCCAGCGATTTGACCGCAGACTCAGGATTTGACATATAAATCAACCGTGCTTTGAAAGGTCGTTCACTTGAAATAAAGATGATTACGTCTAGAAATAGGACTCAAGCCGAGAACTCAACCATGATTTCGCTTACGAATGGCGAGGAGCCAATTCTGTGGGCCGGAGCAGTTTGATTACCCATGCGTGATCCGCCAACATATGCCGGTCCAACAGCCTCCAGTCGACCGACAGTGAAAGGCTAGGCAAAATTCGAACGTCATTAACCCTCAAGCAATCGCTCTTAAACATTGACTCCCCAAGATAATAACTATTTACCGGCCCGCCACGCCAGTGGCTTGGTTATCACTGCAGTAGAAATTTATAGGTCCAAACTCACATTGAACATTCTCCCTTGAAATAGTAAATATGCAACCAGCAAGATTTAATTACTACTAACAATAAGTATAATAGCTAAAACTCTTTAGCCTTCTGAGTAACGTGCTTCGATTCGCCAATTCAGGACCAAAATAGCAACTCAAATCATTTCAAAGGCTGAAATATTCACCGTGGATGCACCAGAAATTTTGTGCACATATTTGAAGGAAGCAGTCTTAATGCCACCTGGGATAAAGGCTGCCCGATAGCGTAACAACCCATCATTTCATCGTAGTATCTCGATTTCAACATTTAAAAAATGGTCTCTTTCAACGAATACAGTTTCAATATTGCCATAGGGAAGGGAGTTCATCCGCAGCATATCATGTAATTAACCCCCTCGCTGTACAATGACTACGGTGGCATGAGCCGGAATCCTCCAGACTCCTCCGCACATAAATAAACTCGAGTTAATTTTCAGGGTTACGACCGGTCGCAGGTTACATCTTTAGAATCATTTTAAGAGCCTCGGGAGAAACTCGTGTGAATATATTCGGGTTTATCTGTGTCTTAACTTATGTTCTCCCTTCATAGTTGCGAAAAGTTGACTCAAAGCAGTTATTATTATTCTTGTCTATTTAGCCTGTGTTAGATGAGACGGAACCGTCCCCTCTTCCCCTAACCCAGAAAATACACAAATATCCATGTTCTGGACAGATAATATTCTACCCAGGCGGGACTCGAACCCGCGACCCTCGTGTTAGCAGGCGAGGACTTTACCCCGCCACCACCGGGGCCGACTAATGTCATTAGCCGGCAGTGTCCATTTACTTGCAATGCAGCGGAAAAAATTGCATTAAATAATCAATTTAATGATACGTTACAGACAAGAAACAGTTGTATTTGCATACGTCACTTTTTATTTGACAGATACACAAAAACATGTTCAGTATCAGCTTAACTACGGGTATTTTCAAATATGGAAGATGGGGCATGTGCAGTTTTTGCAATTACCTGCATTCGCATGCAATCACAAAAAATGTTCAAAATTCAGTCTTCCTATTACCTTGCTAATGCATAAGAACTGAAACAAACGAAATGTATCACCTCATGAACCGATCAATTTGAAAAGGACCATCCAAAGTTTCAACTTCCCGTTAGAAAAAAAGACCCTCTGTACTCAGGCCACCGTATTTCGATACACTTCGAAGTCCACTATGCGACGCTGCGCTTCTCTAAACCATTCCTTCATTCCGCATCAGAACATCCCTACAAACCCGGTCCTTAATGGCGCAGAGTACCCAAATAAAATCGATAAAACAAGAGATAGAAGCAATTTTGGGGCTATCTCGGTTGTCGGGACACTGTTTGGAGGCGTCATGGCCTCTCCATCTACTTCAATGATTGTAATGACATTCAATTGAGGCCTTTCCCTTCATACTGGCAGGAGACGGCGAGACACCAATGATAATAGGAAAACGGCAATGGAATTTTTACGGGGAGTGGGGTATATCATTGCAAAGAGGGGGGAGAATTGGTCAAGGAAAAAGTTGTCATAATGAAACCAGGAGACTCTTTCTCACTCCCGCTTCGTCACAAATATGAATGGACATGGGGATCCCTTCGTTGTGACACAGCAGCAAGGCCCCGAAAGACAAAGAAAAAATAAGCAATACGTTGAAAGTGACGATGTTGTCGCGCGATCAGTTTGAAGTTGAAAAAAATAAGTCACTGTTTTTGTCGTAAAATAAATATTTTTATTCAAAGTATTCAGGTTTGCCATAGGGTGCTGAAATTTATATTTTGCTGCTAAAGACTTGTAAGAGTCGTTTGACAAAGCAAAAAAGTAGGTACTATGGCATCAATGCTAGTCACTGAGAAAGAACTAATTTCCTCGAGTGAACACAGGAAAAGGTGATATGGCCACTCATTGGGACTCGTGAGATAAGACGCGCTAAATCTATCTACAAAGTCGCTAGCTCGGCTATAAGTAAAAAGTTGGAAGTAGGCAAAAATCTAACAGATTTATCGAAGTGTGGGCGATATCTGCAAATTATAATTTTTTCTTCTTGTCATTGTACACCCTACATTACATCCTGTGCATAAACCATCCCCTCCCTTCCCCGGTCGCCCAACATCCTCCCCTATATCACATTCTTATGCAGCCCTTAACCAGTACCGGCCATCTACTTCGCCCCTTCCAAATCTTATCCAGAAGCTTTTTTCTTCACCCACCACACCAAGTACTTTCTCGTTGGCCCCCCTCTTCCTGTTAGTCCATCGTGCCTTCTCCATCCTTCGGCAAACTCTGATATCTCGAATTCCCTAGAGCTCATTCTCGTTTTCTTCCTCTGACTCCATGTTTCTTCCCCATACAACGCTAAGCTTCCCACAAACTCTGCACCAGTTTTTCATTTGTATACTTACCAATTGTTGTAAGTGTATTTTTAATGTGAGTTTTTTTGGTTGGATTTTTTGTTTTCCCTGTACCATTTCTTCTCAAGTCTTTTCCGATTAGTACAAGGTGGTCGCCATCAATATCCGAGTCTTTATATGTCCACGTACGAGAAAACAATTAGGTCATCATTCAGCAAAATCTATGAGGTTTTCTTCCATAGCTGTTCAAAGTCTCTATTGTTTCCAATTACATCATTGATTGAAGGATTCCCTGCCTTTCCATTTAGGTCTCCGCCGTTCGCTGAGTAATCTCTTTTTGATTCTTCCTGTCGATGACTTCAGTGCCCGCTTTTGTTTCCTCCAAGCGACCTTCTTTCAGGGCATAGGGACATAAAATACTTGGATATCCTCTAATAATTTAAACCATACTATGTTCGTTCTTTCATCTATCCAGTTGAGGCGATTCGTTGTGCTCACTTTTCGTTTATGAGGAGTGCTACACCCGCCGACGCTCTGATGTGTTGCTTCAATCCTGAGCATCTCATCCAGAACGAGGATTTTGATATACTAGGGGCAACGTCAGGCGAGCTAGAACAAAGCCTAAAGAGGACGAGTAGGTGGGAGGTCCCACGGTAAACGCAGACAGACGGGAGAGCGCGAGGCCCGACGCACCGCCCAGGGTGGATGGCTACCCCTCCCCCGGTGGTACGAGGAGAAAAAAAATGAGGGGACTGGGCGAGAGATGTATTAATACGACGTGATGCGGAAAGGGAGCGAATGCGAGATGCTTGGAGTGGGGTGCGGAGGCAGGAAACGTGCTCCACGGGAGAAGATTGAGGCGTTTGCGAGGGGGCGCGTGGCGGAAATGAATTCTGGTATCATTTAATAAGGACAAGCGGGGGAAGGGCGAATTGTACTTGTGGGGGGGATAGACGTGGGACAGGAAAGGCAGAGAGATCGAGGGATTAAACAACTACATTAAAGAACAATACGCAAAATACTAGGAGGGATAAAAATACCTAACAATTGGTTTCGCAGACTATGGCATACACAGGTAAACAAGCGTAATAGTTAAACGTTTTGGAAATTTGTGGCGTAGCTTTTTGGGATTCACTCGCAGGAATGAAGTAATTAACTTTGATTTCCAAATTGGTTTTATTTGCTAAGATCCCAGTTCATTCGGGTCGTGACATCTTCAGGTGAAGATATCCAACTGAAGATGTCGTGACGCGACGAAACCCGGGTGGTAGAAAATATAACCCATCAGGAAAAAAGTTAATTACATATTTATTGCAGTGGATAACAAACTTAGGTACACATGCGTCAGACTGAATCATAGGCGGAGTGGTACCACTAAGTAGCGTCTAATAGCGCTGATTACACTAAAAGACTCCATTTTACCTTCAAGTGTTTCATCAATATAGGTAGGCTGTAGGACACTCGCAACATTTTCCAGACATTTCGCAGAACAATGATTTTGAACGTTTATTTCGTCATTATCACGAAGCAATGGATCATCAATGATGGTACTAGTTCACCAATGTCGGCCTATCAGTCACACCAGTTTTAGGAACTCGGATAAAAGAGGACATGGAAATTTGGCAGAAATATAGTTTGCGACCCACAAATCGAGAATACTGCGAATTACAATTAAAAGGTATTTTTTACCCAACATTTGCTGATAATTACTCCAATAAGAAAATCATGGAATTCGATGCTGGATTTTAAGAAAAGCGATAAAGTAACGACCAACTAATTCATCCGCAAGGTTGTCCTTAAAACAAGACGTATATTGTCATACATAAGACCAATTTAATAGCGATATAATAATATATATGTGCAAACCATTAAACTTTTTTATATTACAAATTAATGATTGTAACCACAATCCAAACTACAAATATCAGGCACTAAATATATTTACAGGGACTGCTGGATAACATTACGGATTTAAGACTTACTATATGCAAAGGTAATCGATAGTTTATTCTTGCTCCAATGCATGAGAGCTCGTCATATTTCAATCCTATACATGCTCAGAAGGTTTCGGATAATCTCTCAATGAGTGTTCATACAATTACGTGCTGGAACTTTTTAAGTACTGAAGTACGGGACATGGCATCGGGACTTAATTTGTACTCCAAGCGCAACCAATACGAACTGTAGCGGAAAACAAGTATGGAAAAATAATTTCAAAAGCCACTCAATTCATTGAGTATATTTTTGTTCCCTTGATTAATAATAATTAACAGATGGCTAGCAACATTTTACTCTAAGAGCCATAAAATTCATTCAATCTGAACACAAAAACAAGGGCAAAAAAGTAGACTCAGCCGCCATTAAAGCTAAGCTGTTATAATTTGGTAACGCTGGGACTCACTATAGGGCTAAGGTTGATATTTGGTGAATAATTTTCTCACCACTTGGACTGACCATTGCTACTTCCGAGTCTGTAATACAACGTGAGGAAACCAGGCCAATGAGTAATAGGCATAATTTTCAAGTAATGAGATACTCGCAAAACAACGTTAAATAAACACCATGGGAAAAAGACTGGTCTGGGCGTGGCTAATCTACGCAAAGCAACCTTACTTTTACAGCCTAGTATAGATTCTTTTTACGACAATAGGCACGCATACATTATGGACTAAGTTTTTTGCAAAAGCTACTCAGTAATATGAATTTCAGTTTTAATGTAGATAAACAAGAGCATTAATTTTGTTAAGAATTTCATCCACCAACTAGGATGAGAAAACTCATCCTAATAAACTTCTTGAAAGGAAACACCCATATTATTTTCGCCTACAGGTGACCTTGTTCAGAGAGATTGGGATTCTACATGAATAGAATGGCCTGCAAACGACACTAAGAATGAACTGAGGAGTAGATGCTTGCTAAACATTAACAAATGTGCGTTCCAGAGTATAATCATCCAAAAAAATATTAGATTTTCACGATTTTCACCATTATCGGACCAAGTTATACACTCCTTTATTTAGAGTAACAGAAAAAGATCAAGGACTTTAACACACATAAAAGCTGCATATTATAAATTCTTTAAGAGTTAGACGGTTTGCCTACAAAACCACACCTCAGGATATTGCGTCAAACGCTCTGGTAATCGCAAGCACACGAGCGAGGATATAGCACATCTTACACAAAAGAATAACCTAACCCTTATTGGTCATAAGAGGTTAAATAAACCCCAACCACTTTTTATATTTAATTATTATAATAAAACGTATTTTGCATTTTATTTTCATGTTATAATTTGATTACTACTCATTTTCTTTTAATTATTCGCGCAAAATTAAGGCCTTTTATTTTTGACATTTTTTCAATCTTAAAAATAAATATCTTTTTTTTAGGCGAAAAATATTGAAATTTTTTTACAAAAATATAATATTTCAGGAATAGATTCACAGTTTTGAGCTCAAAATCAATTCTTAAAAAAAATTTTCCGTAAAAAAAACACGATTTTTCATTGTCTAAATTTGGCGATGAGTTTAACAATACTTTAACAAGTAATTTTGTTTGGAAAACTGTGACACCTTTTTCTGCGATCCTTAAACAATACCTAAACATTATTTTTAGATTTTAGAACTTATCATTGAAGCAGGAATTCACTTTTTCGGACTGGGTGGTATTTAACCCAATGTGACCGTTGTGCAAATCTACTGAAATGTAGGGCTAACAGCCAACACCACACTATTTGAATGAGAGAATATTTCAGGATACTTCATCTACACCTACATCCACGAAATACCGTGCAAGCCACCACAACGGTGTGTGGCACGGGGTGATTCCACACCAGGCATAGAGCACTATGACGATGGTAAGATATTTAGCTTAAGTGAAAAAGAGAGTAAAGGTATCCTAGAACTGATCTGTCGTAACTTTTATGGTCCTTCAAGGTACATGGAAAAAATTATACAAATCAATCAATTCTGCTGTATCTTTACATAATCTCATGCCTGTGATCGTTTCTACCATAATCGCTTGGCTCAAGCAAAATATTTTGAACGTACGGAACAAATTCAGTTCCAATCCCTGTAACTTCCCTCTCAAATCTAGGGACCCTCACCTCATCCATCAACTATAAAAAAATATTTAACGATGGTACAGAAAGACGTCATTGAAGCCCTCAGAAGAATGTTTCCAGAAATATTTTAATGAAGAGCAAATTACGGAGTTTAAACCAATTTACATGACTGTATCGTATGAAGATACTTTTGCGACAGTAGAGCAGCTCGAATAAATATTCTAGGTCTAGGAAGGACATCGACCGCTTATCGTCTATTTCCATCGAAAGTCGGCCCCCAGGAATAATGGTTCGATGTGTTTTGTTCGCCTAAGTCCAAGGTCGCAAGGACGGCAGGAGGAAGGATACCAAATTTATGTATCAGACAGAAAAACAGGGCTATTTACTAAGACAAAAGGCAATTATTATCTATTTTATTGGTTCGCAACCCTGAAAGTTGAAAAGAACATTTTGATAAAATGTAATGTAAATATTTTGGCTGCAAGACATAAAATACACCATTCAGAAGAATAAGTCCAATAAAACCTCGAATCATCCATTAAGTACTGTTGAAATTATAAATACACATCAAACAAATACTCTACAAGGTAAGGATTTATTCCATTATTAAAAAAACATTCAAGGCAAAACCTTTGATTAGGCTAGCATATTACTCTTCTTGTACCTGAAATTATACTATAGACGTATTTCAAACCGATATAAATAAAATTTCATTGGAATCAGTTTAATTAAAATAGATATTAGTCATAAAAAGTTCTACATTTACCAAATGTTATTGAGGATCTATTTTTCGAACACAGAAATTTTTAGTTATTAAAATTTAATAATTGACTAGCAGTTTTACAAGCAGGACTGAGCGCCTTCTAATTTAAAATGCGCAAATATAACCAATTATCAGAATTTTATAAATCGAACCTCGTAACAAGTTTACAAAACAGCCACAGGCAACAGTTTCGAGGCCACACCCTCCGACTGACAAGAATTCCATGCTTCATACTTGGTCGAAGACGTATCAAAATCGCGAGTCAAAGTAACGAGTTGAAGGAAATCACTGAATCAATATTAATTTAAAATAAAAAGATAAATTTATTAGCTTCACCAAAAAATATGTAATTCACGAGGGTCGGCAGTAAGAGCCTTCGGTATAAATGGATACATCACTTGACCAAACTGTTAATAAAATTCTATACTAGCATCAATTCTTTTGAAATACTATTTGAGTAAGGCATCCGCAAAAATATTATTCAAGAAGCTCACAGGAGAAAACTAACAGTAAGTAATAATATATAACAAAACATCTAAAAAGACCGCTCTGAGACCGACAGGGGTATTTCAGGAAATGGTTCCAGCGTAATAGGTACAAAGCCACTAAAATTTACTATGTTGTAAAATTCATGAAAAACTTATACGAACGATACAGTTCAATACTGATCACCGTAGATCAGTGAGTAAGAGTTGACTAAATAAGAACTTTGAAGTCTCTATGGAGTTAACACTGCCGCAGAAATCAAGCTCTCTTTCCTTGGCACGACGTAAAAATATATCAGACGAATTACACATCAAATGCATAATAGTGCATGAATGGGCTTTCAAGAGCCTAAGGAATCGCGCGTACCTTTGCAAACCAAATTTTAATGCGCCGCCTTATTAATGACTGCCATGAATATTGAGCTCCATTTGCCGACGGGACTTGAGCGAGGGCGCTAAAGATGAAAGGAATGCAAATGCATGCTAAGGACGTAGGAAGCAAAAGCCCTGACGATTCTAAAAGGGGAGCGTTACAGGTGGAAACATAAAGGAAACCGGAGAGTTTCAGATATTAAGTGTGTGTGTGTCGGTGGCTTGTTATCGTCATGAATAGAGCATTTTCATCTGATGCAGAATTTCCCTGGTTCAAACCTCTGTATGGATTTCTTGAATGCAAACATCTTAAATTACAGAGCGACTCCACGACATTTCCTACGCGGCAGACAGGTCGGCATGGGTCCCTCCTCTAAGCACTGTTGGAAGAGCAGGACATTAACTTCAGCAATGCCACTTCATCTCGCGATGTCAGAATGTGTGTCAAATTATCACTATGAAAAACATCGCGAAAAGTAATTTACTCTACGCTCTACATACACTCTAATAACCCGTCGCTTTAATGTTTAACTACAGTCTTCAAGAATCAATTCTACAGTATTTATGAACTCCGCGCTACCTTATCCAAATACACAATGTCCTCTAAAAATAGAAGCCCAAAACGGACAAGATGAGGGTAATAAACCAAAAGAGAAGAGGAGAGCAGACAGGATGAAGCACAGGAAGAACATGGAGTGGAAATGAAGAAGATTGTTCCAGACGGGGAAGTTGTGGGAGAGATATCGACTGATGCCGGACTTCTCTCGGACGCTGGACCAGCAGATAAGGGGAAAGGGGGTGGGAGGCTGGGGATAGGAGGTGAGGCTAAGCGAACGCCTAGGTTGACATTTGAGTGACGCCAGAGAAAAGATAGAGCTTTAGCCATTCCCCAAGAGGGAGTGGTCTTACGGGTCAGCGGCCATAGACTTAGGGCAAACATTCTTTCTACGAGTGCACACTCGCATTAACACGTGATGGACACTGACTGCGGGGCACGTCTGATTCCGAGCCGTGTTAGCGTCTCCAGAGGTGACTACTACAATGTGAGTGTTACATGGAGGAAAAAAGAACGAGGAAGAAATTTCAGACACTTCGTTAGAGCATACGAAACCCGTTCATAGAGAACTGTAAACAGTGTCAAACCTCAAGCAAGGCAGTTCGTGGGATATCATGGGCGCATCACTCAGTTCTCCATATCGTGTGCGCTCAATTTATCGTTACTTTTCAATAGACATCATAAGAGGGAAACCTTGATCGTCACCATCAAATTTTTTTAGGGCTTTAAATAACGAGTTTCAATCAATCGAAGGCGTTTCCAGGACAGTCACAGTGAACATTGCCCTTCTAGGGCGTTCTATAGTTTGCATTTATGTTAACCATAACGACAAGGCGATGAAGTAACCATGACCCCACCAGTGTAATTAAAAAATTGTTTACAGTACACATGCATACTACAAATTTACTACAACAGTATATACCAATTTATGACGTTTAAAAGGTTTTGAAAATCTAATTTCGACTTAAGTAATCATAGTACATGTCTATATAAAAACATTCAGCCCCAAGAATCGACTACGATATAGCAAAAACAATCTGGTCTTAAAAAGAAGATACTTGAGCTATTTATATAAACTGTAGCTGACAAATAGATATTTTTCAGAAAAATTAATAATGACCAACTTTTTGTGAAAGTCCCGCATTCACCTCAGCTTTTAGAAATGCAACAACTTCGAATAAACTAACATTTTCAACACAGCAACAATTGAGACGATGTTTTTTGGATTTTTATCAGTTAAATTACTTCTACTGTTCACAGTAGGAATAATATTGGCAGCTTAGTTTCTCCGTAATTGTGAAATATATGACACGTTACCACGGGTGAAAATTCAAGTACTTCGAATGGAATAAATATCAGCAAAATAGAGTAATTTTTATCAGACCAACCCAGGATTTGCAACGCAATAGACTTCATCAGTAATCAAAGCGACGGAATAAATACTAATTCCATGCTTTAATAGATATTTTTCCACTGTGTTCAGCCTTATACCTAACTACCTGAAAATAGCCAAAGTCCCTTACACCGAATAGCAATGTCAACATGGGTTAACGAAAGCAATACATGTAAAAGGTCGAGCTCTTTGTGTCCAAGGCAGGAATAGACCTTAGAAGACGAAAACAGTAGGATACAAAAGAAATGCAATAAAAGAGGAAGAAAGTCATCGACTAGAATTTTTTGAGCAAACTTTTAGCAAGAAGCCTTCAAACAGAGAAGATATTTTGGCGCGAACTCAAAAACAATTGGCCTTTTGGCCGAGCGAAGATCCTTGCCAAAAGTCTAAGCTGGATGGGCTGAATTTCGCATGAGCAAAATTATAGAAAGCAGTGTTTCTTACACGAATAAAAAAAGTGAGCGTAACTGCCGTATCGTATGAAATGACCAAAAAGTAACTCATGCTCGGGAGGAAACTAGGAGAACAGAAACTTAGGAATTAAAGTTATTTAAATTACATGAACGCAGGGGAATTGATGGCGATTCTCTCTTGTGTAGTAGAAGTCTACTTTCAGGTTTCATCAAATGTATCCCATTTTCCTAAATTCAGATTCAAAACTGCTGAAGACTTTAATTATAAATTTGGAATAAGAGATAGGATTGCCATTTATTCCAGTAATCCTCATAAACAATCCAATAAAACAATCTGAATCAAACAAGGCAAAATAAACACTACTAAAAAGGTTAACTGATGACAAAAATTTAACAACAGCGGCAGCAACAATGTGACGATTTGGAAAATCTAAAATTGCTTTTGCTGAAAAAGAAATAATTAGTACTTAATCAGCGAACTTCCGTATCGAGAAACGACAATTCTCCAAACATTATATGAAAGGACTTATATAATTGTACATTATGCAAAGAAATCGAATGTGAAAGTTGTTCCAATTTTCCGCGATAAAGAAAGAACAACCTCGACAATTTCATGTAAAACGAACAAATACCTTTTCCTCTTCCAAACCATAAAATATTAAAAAGAGAGTCAAAAGGAGGAACGATAAACCAAACAGAGCCTGCCAACGAAGGGCATCTACGCAAAGGTGGAGAAAAAATGCAAAGAGGTAGTCTTTAAGCTGCCTCCCCGAGTTCCGTTATTTTAACTCGCGGAACTAACTCCGCGTTGAAAAACGACGGGTTCAATTCCCTTGAACATTCCATCTGAGGCGGGTGTATTTATCATTCAGAGTGCTTCGATGTTTTCGCAGCTATTTTCAAAGGGCGTATGAGGAATTTGGAGCGCAGACTTTGGAGCAACCGAGGAACCTTTCACCTCGTGGAGGCAAGAAACTAAAGGCGATATCTCACGAGGCAAGAGGCCAAGCCCGGTAAAAAAAAACATTACGCGTCCTAATCGAACGCGTCGGCAGAACTGTGATGGCGACAAAAAAATTAGAGCTTCATGAACACGAAAAAAGACACCTCTTTTGAAGCCCTCAACATGAATACTTTTGTTTGTTCGACAAGGGGTAAGATAATGATCACGATTTAGGCGATAAAGACCCGCATCACAATGAAGTCTTAACGAGAGAGTCTTCGGCAACATAATTTCTTTGAACAGAAGAGGAATAAAAGTCATTATAATTACCACCAAAACTAAGTTACTTTAAATTACAATTGATGCACGCATATAATTATATTTTAATAATAAAATATTCCATGCTATCCTTTTTCAATATAATATGATAATAACATTGCGAAATAAAAGGGATGAACTTGGGCGTATTTTTAGCCACAACAAGAAACCGTAATGATATACCTAAAGGTACAATAGATGAGATTAATAATAGCAGAAGCTAGTTTGAGAATATTGGCAAAAAAAAGGAATTGAGGGAAAACAGATTAGAATGGAGACCTGATACACCAATCTTCGTAAAAAGATCAAATCAGCTAGTGAAGAGACGATAATCATTACCTGAAGAAATAAAAGAGCAAAAGTCTCGAATTTTTTAAAGTTGTTTTTACAAATAATGAAATATGGACTGAAATTAAACATTCATATTAGTTTACACTGCTGGCACAGTGAAGTATCTTCATTTCTTCACGATTGTATGTATTATAGGAACCAACGAGTGATTAGATAGTAGATTTGTATTATTACTAACTAACAAAACTACATCACAGGGCGAAAAATACAAGTTAGACAAACATTTAGAAACTTTTCGGATACGCAATAATCAAAAGAAACTTATGTATCAAGCCTCGGCTTGAAAATGGCCAAATCCTTATTCAGGTGCTCGGGAATAATTTAAACACGGCTACAGATCGGTTTCAAAAATGGTATTGGAGTAGAGGAGCACGTGAAACAATTATCAGATCGAGAGCAGCAGCAACGACACAAGAGCGGGGCGGAATGAAACAGAATAATGTGACGACGGCAGAACCGCCAGGGCATCGCTAATTGCTAAGGCACATAGAGAGGGGCGGTAATAGTACCCTCGCAGGCACACATCCCACTCAGCACGTAGCACACGAGGCGGTTAACGTGAGTGTGGTTCACTAGAGGTCAACAACGCATTAGGGCCAACGTCATATCCAGCACTAACGACAGGAAGGGCTTCCGCATGATCTGATATTCCGAAAATGAACCACCTCGCCCGACCTTCCCACCTCCTCCCAGAAAGCTCCATGCTGAAACTTCCTAGAAGAGTCCTTTGTGAGACGTTCCTCATAAAAGTAACTAATTGCAGCAGTAGTGCATAATTCCTACTGGTTTTTATTTTCAGGAATTCTGACAATGAGTCACCTCACTCCTAGTCCTTTGCAGAAACTTCCTTTGAAAGGAATATTCCCAATCGAAAACCTAGATTAGAATGACCGCTAGAGAGCAGTACTCAAGACTGAAGAGCATTTCAGGTTCTCCAGGAAGACTATCAGATTTTTCCAAATAGTACCTTGCATAGCGGGTTTTCATTTTAGCTTTCGGGAATCACTTTGCCGCCCTGAAGTATCCAGGGTACGGAGCTCTAATTTAATGCAAAGTGACAAAGAGCATTTCAATAGAGAGGACTATCATTCGACATCTATGAAAATAAGTTTTCTATTTTCAACAGCAATAAAAAATCTAACTTTATGAGCAAAAAAAACTCACGTTACTCAAAGAGGTTTAAGCGAATTGCGGAGCAAATTTCTGAGATACTCTGATCATTTTATCTCTTATTCTACCGCCTCCAAATATTACGGGAATGTGTTCAACTCGCAAATCAGCCGAAGAGACATTGAGACGGTATTCAAACCGGAGAGAATATGCTGAGTAATTCTATACTCCATTTGATTTTAAGTCAGTCTACGATAACCCTGGTATGATAGCGATGCCTAAAGTTGAGGAACATAAGATTGTCTCAATATGGATGGCATTGGGAGGTTTCAATCAACTAGACGACCAAGATACTCGGATTTAGTTCTGATCTATATTTTTAGTATTTAGATGAAGTATTAATTAAAGGTTGAAAAAACAATGTGGATTGGATGAAATAAAGTTTGTACAAGTTGAGGAGAAACGGTATGATTTCTCGGTCACTTCGGTCCAGGGTAGTTTTACCAAGAATTTACTAACCTGCTCTGCCATTAAAACATACAATAACAAAATCCGGGAACATTATGGGAGATTTTTCTGAAATAGGTCAGAACATCTGGAAAGTTCCAGGGACGAATAGTTGGGAAGAATAGAGGAGGTGGTAAAAGGTTGTGTTAATACTCAAAAGAAAAGTTGAAATTGCAACATATCAAGGAATGCGTATTGTCCTAAAGGAAGCAAAAGTCGTAGTATAAGGACCAGAGCATTTTTCTCCCCACTTAATTGCATTTGTGGCGAAGCTTGGGCATGCTTGAATAACGACGACTCAGGGGAGAATGGGGAGCCTGAGAAATGTTTGTAACTAAAGTAGGAGGGTCAGGGTAAGAAATGAGTGGACCGCGAACGGTGGCTAACCGCGTGTGGAGAACCGCGACTGAATGACTGTGGACTGGATGCTTTGGTAATAATTTAGAATATATGAGAGGAGCGTCATTCATTCGTTTGATCATTCTGAATGGATGAGAGTCGAATTCTGAAAAAGATTTTTGATGAAGGATTAATTGATATGATGGTAACGAGTAAACAGAAAGTCAGGGGTGAATATGTTGGAACAAACACAGTCACGGAGATACAAATAGTCTTATTCACTTGAATTTGCAATAGCCTCAAGTATGCACAAACGTTTATTATAAGCGCTGCCCTTTAATTCACTTTTGTTCAGAGTGATATGAAATTTATCCCACCGCATATTTAAACACGTGGGTTCAACTACCGCAGTATGAAGAGAATTTTTAAACCAATTTTTCCACAGAATACTTATAAAATAGAGTATTATATTAAAAAACAGCAGTAAGTTCGGAAAAACTGGATTACGATGAGGAATAATAGGAGTATCGAGGGAATGAGAGCGGGTACGAAACTACGCATGGATGTAGCTGAGGAAAGCCAAAGAAAGAAATCACAGAGTGAGATAGGAGCCTGCACCTGTCAAATATCACAGGATTTTCACACTATTACAGTTAAAACCTAACATAATAGATAAAACCTAACATAATAGATAAAACCACCATGATAGAACAATTGAAAACTGAATATTGCACAGCCATGCTGTAGAACAGACCCTTCCCCGGCGAAAACCAAAGGGCACGGGTGTCGTAGAGGATATGTGAGCAACTGAGTCCTCGGAATAAGCGCGCGCACGGCCTCTGTCCAACGTGATGCTACCACCCCTCTCCACTTTGTAACACTCCCTCCCCACCTCCACTCCAACCCGCACTCCCCATCTGTAGCGGCCCGGTTGCCATGGTAACGGACAAACGGGAGGGCCCCTGTCCCGCACTAAAGAGAGATTGGGACGTGGATCTCGCTCGGGGGAAAAGTGGCACCGCAAGAGGACCGAGGGTGCGGGAGAAAAGGGTTTGGAGTAGAAACAGAAACAACTCTCATTGTTCTCGGAGAAATTCCCTAGGAACACGGATGGAAAACGAACAGGCCTCCACGGTTGATACGCACCATAACAAAGGCAAAACATTTGAAACGAATCGTCCATCAAATTAACAAAGATACCCTCTACAGCAAAATTATCTAACTCGAATTATCAGGTTACACTTCAAGTTAAGCATAATTAGAGTAAATCGATATCCTAGGCAAATATAATGACCTGCAAGTGTCTGAAACCACAAAAAGACAGCGTAATGTGATTCCATGACGTTACATTAAACTGCACGAAGGACCAGATTAAAAACCAAATTGTTTTCAACTAATATACAATAAAATTGTCAAGGAATGGATAAAATATCCTTTGTAGTTAGACCTAGGTGTAAAATCTGAAATGAAATTGGTTATAGATGTTAGGGACTATAATTTTTATTGATTCATCGCAAAAAATAAATTTAAGGTGATCGGTACTTAGAAGTCAACACAACAAACACCTTTTACCTAGCAATTGTTAGGACCAATAACAGTGTTGTTTATAACTCCCAGGAAATGGAGAATAATCCTTGACGTTAATTTAATGAGCACGTATTTAAAATTTCATAGGAATTACATGAGAACATATGTGCTGGATTAGATACTGAAACCATTAGTGATTTTCTATAAGGACCAAATTTAAATCCGGGCGGCATACCAGCATCGGAAATCCTAATCCGTACGACATATTACATTTCCTGCATATTACTATTCATTTTTCATTGCAAAATCGCTTCATAGTTCGTAGATTTTATACGTGCACGAAAACATTGAATAATGCAGAAACTGTAAGGTTGTTGTGGGATTAGATAAAACGAGTGGAAACAAGAGGGGTACGGCAGGGCAGTTCGCAAAGGGGTTCATCCGAGGGAGAAAGGGTCGAAGGGACAATCCCGGAAGGAATTTGGATGGGCGGCAGGGTTCGAGGGCTTGGATGTATGTGTGCGCGCGCGGGGGAACGTGTCCCGTAACGGTCTCGGCTCATATTTTATGAACACGACCCCTTCGATGTCGCCCGGGGCCTGACAAGATCACCGACGCATCTCGCCTCGGATACGCGTGTCGACACGTCCGCGACATCTCCGAGCCACACCATGGAAATTGGACCACGGACTACATCTCGCAGGATATATACACAGAAAAAAATTACGCGGAAATACGGAAAGATCAGTCCTAGGAATATCTTGGGAGAAGGCCGGAAAAAAACTACCTTTCTAGGATTCTACTGTTCATCATATAAAATTACAGGAAAACAAGACTTAATAATAAACCATATGCATGAGGGAATACTAGATTAAAGTGGGTGAAAAAATACTCAAATCACTTCTCACACTAAAAAATAATTTAACGGAATAATTGACAGCCAATTCGTCTGAATTCAATATAATGCCCAAGTAACGGGAAAGGAATACACTGATTACGACGCAGAAAAGAAGAGCCCGTGGGATGGGGCAAGCCCAGGGGCACAATGGGTTTGTAAATCAAACTACTGCACGGAAAATGGAGGAAAAAACCGAAAGAGGAAGGGCAATGAATTAATAAACAGGATAAATGAAGAAAAACCACCAGGGAGTAATGGAACTAGCATTAGATGGGAAAGGGGGATAAAGGGCTGCGGCCCACAAATCTTAGAAATGAAAGACCAATGATAATGAAATTTCAACCTAGCATATTAGGTAAGAATGTACACATTGACAGCTGCAAAGTGATACAAGTGGACATGGCAAATGACAAAAGGGAAGAATGGCGGATATTTATGCGCTTCATCCGGAGGCCTTTAATCGGTTATTAATGAAGCTGACGGACGATTATGGAAACATACACAGGACGTAGAAATCCGAAAACATCCTACGCCACCTCAGAAAAACTATTAGTGCCAAATGACAATCGCATTGCAAGGAGTCAATCAAGGGTTGCTGGAGTATTTTTTATCATAAAACAACTAATTTGGAAGAACCCAGGGGTTTCCTTCCCCGAGAACGGATCGTTATTCCACGCTAATCCCTAATTGGCAAAATTATTCATCAAGCTAACATGTGTCTTCTCAAAACATTTTACAATTCTCCTATAAGAAAATCGATGCTACTGATTTCAAAATGGTATAACCAAAGCAAATACCTAATTAATATCACCGTTCAAACGTTAAGGAACAAATACAAAGGATATTAAGGGTGATCGATTAACACTTGAGCTCAAAAAAAAGCAAACAGAAATGCCAACTTCCAAGACACAGCAAATAATTCTCCGACAATTACATTTCAAAGCAAGTGAATTCGTTAAGAATGAACCGAATACATTTGGTGCAAATATGTCGGTGCAACACAGGATAATGCAATATTGCACAGCCATCAACACGAGGTAACAAAGGAGATGTTTGGGGGGCTATTAGAATTTCCCTCAATCCTCAGACCTCCCTGCGGCCCCCTTAACACATGCATTCAATGCTGCACCGGGGAACTGCGGGTTGCATAACATGCATAAAAGGCCATCATACTGCTGCTGGGGAAGTGGGTAACATATATGAGACAACTTTATTACGTGGTTTACAGCAGATAAAGAACGTATTGGGGACATTATTTAAAATCTAAAAAAAAACACTGTATTAAAATGTCTGCAACAAATCAATATCGCTCTCCCGTAACTATTCCATCCGGTCGTATTTCCTAAGAAAAAAACATTAGATGTTGGCGGAATAATAATCTTGACAAATTAGAATAGACGTTAGTACAGACTGTTTCATCACCGCAAAAAATCAGGGATCTTTCCAACGAAACACCTGACTTTCCACACTGCACCTATCATTTGAGGAAAAATTTTACCATCAAGAATCCCAAATAGCGACAAGATTTTCTCCGGCAAGGGAAAACTTTCTTGGCTTCTCCAATTAATATTCAAAGCATACACCTCGAGGCCGCAGACATAAGCAAAATAGCATTAGGGCTCGTCTGAGAGGTTACCGGAATCCTCTCTTCCGGGCTCATCAGACAATTGAGCACATTAATTTCGGTACGGTGACCTTTAAGGGAACGAAGCTACGTAGGAGGAGGTCGCGTGTGGGGCGGATGAGAGAGCAGAGGGCCCGGAGGCAGTTTCCGGGCGTGAATTCCCCCTCACATTCCATCCCGTCAGTTCCCAACAACTTTCAATGACTTCCCGTTCACGAATTCAGAGGAAAGCAGGAAGGGAAAGAGTAAAAATCGATAATTAAACTCAACAATAACATTACATATTGTAAACACTTAAAAGAAAAAAAACATCAAAACCTGAGCAAAAATGATAATTCTGATCACAAACGAAGTGATCCCGCTCTTGCATCCTAGGTGTGTGATAATAATTATGAACTTTCCGCCGACCTCTATCTTGTAACCTCTGACAAGTCATACTTATTCTGCGTCAAAATGTTGCAGTAGAATATCCACCCCCACGTCAAGACTGCACCCTATCAATGTGCCAACGTTGCCACAACCTAAGTTCGCCATAAAGAGGCCTAACAAGTTCTTTTATGCATAGAAATTGTAAAATATCATTTGTGAGAATCGAGCTTATTTGCATGGGATTTTTCTCAAGTCATAAAAGAAAACCATACCAATTTTATTAAAGTAGTCTACCGGTTAAGGTAGATTTTCTCCTCCCGGTCCTCTACCCATTCAGAGGCCCATCCCACTCTACCTTTTTCGCCTCTGCATACGTTCTACCCTTCTTCATCCCGTCAATAACACCTATTCTCTTTCTCCCCCTTCCCCGCTTGCCCAAAATCCTTCCCTCAATCACACACTTGAGCAACCCATCACCCTTTATTACATCCTTCAGCCATCTACCCTGCCTATCCGGGATTTCATTCAGGAGTTTCCTTTCCTCGCCCACCATCTATAGCACTTCTTCGTTAGTCTTCCTGTCAGTTTACCTAACCTCCTTCATCCTTCTCGACACCCACATCTCAAATGCCTGCAGCCTACTCTCGTCCTCCTTCCTGAGGGTCCACGTTTCTGCCCCATACAACGCTACGCTCCAAACCAAGCTCTTCATCATCATTTTCTTCACATCCTTTCCGTATGTACCCGTCATTAGCGTTTGTAAATCCAAGCAGTCGTAAAAAGCAAGAAGAAAATACACATATTTTAGTGGCAAAAAATCAGTTTTTAATACTGAACTTAACATTAATTATCTAAGTAGTGATATCAGAGGCTTTAACCCTACTTATCGGTACCATGTCGAACGCTGATAACGCTTTAATAATGGAACGTTAATTAAGAAGTAGCACAGTATTTTTTCATAATTGAGACAAAATTTCTATATACTTTCACTTTAACTATAAAATCTATGAGTTTCTTTCTGGTGCGCAAACGAGTATCATATCCCCTAGAAAAGTTTAAAAGATTCAGAAAATATCTTGAAAAGCAGTTAAACTGTTCCTGACTGTTAATGTCATTTCGGTATCATAAGGAAGACAAGACCTTTCTCTCTAATTATGTTTTGTCTTTTGACTCCCTCTCCTTCACATAGGAAAATATCTACCAAATGTTGATCTTGAATTTACATGCTCGCATCCTCGTAATGCAAGTTAATCAATTTAACTACCCTAATCACAGGCTCAAGGCTCACTGGGACACCCGACATACAAACAGATAAACATTATGCAGTTTATGTTAGGAAGAATGAACTTCAATTATTATTAAATGCGACTCCTAAGTTTCGACTACCAAATGTTTCGGCAATTAGAAGACTCTCCCTGGCAGTGAACCGAGCTGACAGAGAACGTGAACGACGGAAGATTTGAGAGTGGAAGCAACAAACAATGGGATGACTAGGACGGAACCAATGGAGAGAATTCTGGGAAGAGAAGATGAAGAAATGCTCCTGGGACGAGACGGCCCAGAGGAGAAGGGTGGGAGAATGCTAAGAGCAGGAAAGATGAGGGATGAATTAATGAAGCGGTTGGTCGGAGAGCCTGGGCCATCATGACGCTACGTGGGAGAGAGTGAGGAAGTGGAAGGGGACAGAGAAGGGAATTGTGGGAAGGGCTTTGGATAGGGGTAGGCGATATAAACTCGATGTTACTCGGTGAAGCAGAATAGTGACGCTTCAATGATCACAACAGAAAAACCGAGGAGATTAGTAATATTTGGAATGTAGCATTGTAAAGAAATGATTAGGATTAATTGCACACACAGAATCATTAAATTAGAATTCCGGCAAGGAGCTAGGGAGATAAGTACGCTCCATGAACTCTGGATGAGTGGAATAGACACACTTAGTGCACAAACAAAGCAGCTTTCTGAAAACAGTGAATGTAGGAACAATAAAAGGGAAGAAGTATTGAGGAAAACCACGATAAGAGACCTCGTGTTAACACACAGAACGATGCAATACCGACTTAAAGGGAAATAAACCTAGCCAAAAATAAAATTATCTTTACACATACTTCAGGAAATCCATAAGCCTAGCCTCGTAAAATTAAGTGTATATTAAAGACGAAAAAAACCGGGAAAAATTAGGAGAGTGGGTATGATAGTATTAATGGAATAATCAATACGAACAAACAAACAAAAATGGAAGATGAATATGGTTATAGTAGTAGGGACATAAAGCTAAGAAAGACAAACTGGCCGAGGAGCCATTCATGAAGAGAAAAGAATTGATACAGTGAATACTAAGAGAAGCATAATGAAGGGTCTATTTTCTAGCTGGTACTAAAATATCAGCAATTCTTTCATTCGACGCATAAATGTATCAATTTTGTTCCGTTGATTTTACGTTTTCGTCTCGTCAGTCTTTTAATACGTAAGAATAAGCAACATCGATAACTTCCATTAAATTCCACATGCCTGCACAGTACATCATCGTATCGACAGAGTTCCGATACATTAATACAGTCATATTGATAAATTTGATCGTTCCTCCCTAAGGCATGCGACTGGCTTGGAAAATAAGGAGTGGCGTTGGAGGACAGGGGTGTGGCAAAATTGAAAGGGCATGGAAGGAAGAGAGCCCCGGGGGACTGGAAGAATAAATTAACGACAGGAGCACAAAAGGACACGTGCTGCGCCGGGCGCCATTTCCCACCGATCGTATCCCCAGTTCGAGGAAATAATGCGGGCGCATCAACAGACAAAGAGGAATCCAAACGACTCCGAGGACGAAGAATTAATCGCAAGTCTCAGGATTCTCCCTCTTGCCTTTTCTCACAGAAAACTCATCAATGCACAATAACATCTCACATTTCAAATACTGCGAAGGAACCGGGAAAATATCTATTCCGCTGAGAAGCCTCACCTTCGTTTAATGCCGTATGAAACCAGTTGAGAATACCTGACTGAGTCGTATCCATCGACAGATACACTTAACGCATTATTCTAATGAATTCGACTACTGAAAATAAATCTTTTATTTAAATTTGACTTAATATTTACGAAACGGGAACCGAAGACCCGAACATTCGAGAAGAACCGAACACCCGATGAATTAATCCTGAGTCTCAGGATTTTCACCATTTTCCATCTTCCATTTTTCGCCATTTTCACTATTTCACCATTTTCCTGCACTCGTACAATGCTTATCTTTGTACAATTAGATCTTTTACATACGATGCGGTGAAGATAATGGAATAAGATATACGATTGGGCGCCATTGACAATCCAATAAATCCACAAAATGGAGAATGCAGGATTAAAAGACTAATCAGAAAACTCCCCTACATTGTGTCCTAAGATACCCAACGAAATCACATCCAGCCTTATTTCATTTTGTGAACACGACGAATAAGGCCGGACGTATCAACCATGGAAGAGCGGGCAGTAAATTTGTTAATCCTTAACTTATGTGAGGTAAAAAGCAGTCACTTTTATAAAAAAAGCTGCATCTTGCTAAATTTCCGGATTCAACCAACGGATCCGCTGAATTTTCTTAAATCATCTGATGTTTTCTAATACTGTGATCATGAACTGTGAAACTCTGCGTAATATTAGTTGGAAGATAAAGAGTATAATGAGACCACTTATCTATATTTCTTTCCGACAGCGTGGACTGTAAAAAGTTGATACTACAAGACACGATTGAGTGTCCTAATTTCACCTGTACTGCCAAGGCACGTACGTGACTTTACGAAATCCACAGCACCAGGTATATCAGTGGATATGCTTTCATAAAGAAATAATCGTTCGTGTGCACGAGTCTTTCAAGAGATAGACCTTCAACCACAGGGCTAAAGTTAATGTTTTTGTGATTTAAATTGTCGCCGACCGAAATAAGTTACGGCAGTTTCTTCACATTCCGAATGTTCTGTACGAGAAATATTTAAACAAATACATTAGCGACCGGAGCGGAAAATGCAGATAGTACTAGTGAATGTCCAGCCTCTCAGAGATGACAGTTAGTGCTTCCTGAAGCATTGGAAGAGGTAAAGCCATTATTTTCGCATTATTTCGACATAAATCCGAATTTTAAACGAAAGGCCCAACGAACCACAACGGACCTCAGTTAATCACATTTTCTTATACCGTCTTTTTTATCGCCGGAATTTTTCCCAAGAAGTTTCATCAAAAATTTAATAAGAATATCTCGGGTTAGGATAATAATGTCTCGGGGGAGACTACATAGGGCTCAACGTCGTATCCTGACCCGACATTTCATGACTGACATCACGTAATTGGCTTAAAATATAAGGATGATGAAGGGACGCGACATCCCATGGATATCCTTCTCACATGTCGTCGACGTCTTCCACATAACATCAAACTGATTCAAAAAATCATAGGAAGATGAAAAAAGGTTTAACGTAATCTAATAGCTACCAAAAACGGCTATCTCATAATCAAATGTAATCTACAACAAATTGAACATTTTCATTAGGACGTTGGAGGGTGATAGAATATGGTAATATAAAACCTGTTTTTGCCAACCCAACTTAAGACGGAGGCTTTTCATGCTAAAAATAATAATAGGATTATTACACAAAGTATTTCAGAAATCAAAAAAAACTTCATAAAGAATAAAAACAGAGAAAGTGAAACATTAAATATAATTGCGATGAAATTATATCGGACTGTGAATACATACAAATGCAACTTTACTTTATCAATTCCTATTTTGGGAGGTTTTCACATTATCACTATATGAATTATTATTATTATATATAATTATAATTCTTAAATACTAAATTCAAGCCAAAATAGATGGCAGGGCTTGATGACTGCAAATATTTAACGTCGCTATGTGCAGTGAAAACACTGGCTCGGTAATGAAATAAAAATTATATGAGACTAAGTCAACGTTAGCAATATTGGTTTTTTCATATAATTGGTCCCCTATCTAAGGACTGCACCTAATTAATGACAATAAATCGAATTTAGTAACTCACAAAATTTAACCGGTTAAGTTAAAAAGCTTGCCTTATTCTCATACCACCTTCCACCACTTTAAAGCTCCAATATTTGATTCTAAATTATTTTTTAGGAAGTGGAACAATTTTGACATTTCATATACTTAAATCGCCATTAAAATGAACCGGAACACTCTTGAAAAGCCAAGGTATCTCAGACAGGATTATATCCAGTTCGTGTATCATCCGTTTACACAAGCAGGGTACGAGACGTCGGATGCGATGAAGCCCATTCTCGGGGACGTGATATCCCCCGCTTCCTTCACGAGCGCGCACACATACTGCACCCCTCATGTCGGCCCGGACAAGCAGGGGACGAGTGACAATGACCCCGCGGCTGTGACACAAATAATAACGGCGCAGGAAGGGGTACGAGAACGCGAAGGCAGACAATGGCCAGGGATCGCGTCACTGCCTGAGGGGCCAAGAGGGGAGGGCGTGACCGGATGGGGGAAGTTAGGCGAACGCTGAGCTAGGGAATACGATCCGACTTAGAGGAGAGGACGCTGGTGGTGACAATAGAAAGGAAGGCAAAGGCGATCTCTGGCTTCAGGGCATGACAACTGCTCCCCAACATAATACTTGGTGTTACCTTCGGCAGAGCGAACCCGATAGAATATTCCTCCGAATTTCCTGAACCCCATCTAATACTCTGTGGAGAGTTTGATGAAGTAATAGTTAATCAATGAAATCCTACTCGATGTTTCTCTCGTAAGATATGCAGCGTTTCATTTACAGCGTTTTCTAAACTCCAACACGACTGTCCCCAACTCCATTTCTTGAAAATGAACTCTATGATAATATTTTTCTACGTTTCCGAATTACTTTATTTACTGTTTTTTCCCTCGTAATCCGAGCGAATCAACCGAAGGGCCATTAAGTTCAAAATATGGTACAAGGTTGCATTAGCAAGACCATGTTGTGGCATACTATTACGAATACCGACTGGGATTCATCACCTTATTTCTGAATTTAGAGGAGCTAAAGTGGTTAAATTCCGTATGACGGCCAAGATTTTACGCATCACTCATGCCCAAAAAATATTTTGCAAAAACTCGAAAAGAGTTCGAAACCCGTGAAGAGTCCATCATTAAAATACTGCGCGATGCCTCTTTCAGAGTAAAATACATGCAAAACCATCACGCTAACTTTCATCGCTTTCAACCAACAAGATCCTAGTCTGATCGTGAAAGTGGAAAATATAGCGTCCATTGACCTTTTTGATGACCATTCCAGGAAATATTCAGCCACGACAATGGTAATTCGTTTGGGTGTGATGAAGAAGCGATCAAACTTGGCTTCCACTGAAGTTCAAAAGCATATTCCACTGAGAATTAAGCAGGCGCCAATGTCCAATTATTTTCAAGAAGAAGGGAATTTGCGCTGATATTTGACCTGATGGAACCAGTATTCTCCACATGTTACGACGTCAACAGCTCGTCCGCTTACTGCTGGGTCTTCATGCAACCAAGATTTTACATGGGCTACGCAAAATATGTGTTATTTTAATGCGCGCCCATTCCCTCGGATCCATAATCGCGATTTGAGTAACCTAACCGTGTTCCGCACAGAAAAAATTTGTTCGCAATATTGATGAGTTTGTGATGGTCACCTGAAATACTCAAAAATTGGGTGATCGTGAACTTGAAGGACGCAGAGTTGACAAGTTAATTGCGATAAAGTTCGCGGTTCCTCCTACAGAGCGTCATGCACTCGGTGCGTCATACACCGTAGCTATATGGCTACGGCGGGCGAAAATAGGTTAACACCGACAGACCAATTTTACAACAGGGATCCAAAAGGTGGTGTCAAAGGAGGAAAGTCGCGAGTTCCGAGCGAATCAACCGAAGGGCTATTCAATTCAAAATATGGTACACGGTTGCATTAGCAAGACCATGTTGTGGTATACTATTCCGAGTATCGACAAAAAATATTTTACAAATCTCGAAAATGCACTCGGGGACGACAGGAAAATATATGGGGAACAGAACGAAAAATACACCGGCAGTTGCCGAAAAACACGCAACTCTCGAGGGTTTGATTATTCAATTAACCAATGCCTGAAAAAGTTAAATCCAAAGAGGCTGAAAATGTAACAAAATATGTCGACAAATAACCAGCGAGAAAATTCATATTTGTTTAGTTTTGCGGAAAACGCCTAATCAGACGGTGGCAAATAATATTATATATTCATGGCCGTTGGCGTGTACCGGTATCTAGCCTTGAGTGGGCTTTCCTGATGAATATGCATAACACCTTGCGAACTACCGTCACAAAGAACGAACGCACAAGGACGATGATGCGGGAGGGGAGGCGAAGGAGGGGAGGCGAAGGAGGGGAGGTGAAGGAGGGGATGCTGTGAATTGCACTCAAGATTGGGAAATAATGCTAAATTTTTTAAATGCAATCATTGCCTCTATAACTAGCTCCCGAGGCGGGGCAAAATTGTCATTACAACGGAATAATTAATGGATAACAAAAAAAAAAAAAGATTTCCGTCCGCTCCGAAGCGGTTTTAGTCACACAATTAAAGAGTAGATGGGAGTTAGAAAGTTAGCCACGATTTAGTATTTGAACCAACCTTCAGTTTACCTACTTAACCACGACCTGATCGAACTGTGGTGGAATTAAAAGAACGCATGCGTGCACAAATTTTCGAGGGTTTATATTTAAAACAAAATTCTTAAACCTTCGAAGGCTATGAAGAAAACTTTCCAAGTGTATTTTTCCATTGTACCATACTGACATCACCTATCCATAGATGCCAAGGGAGTTATAATCCATCTCTGGGAGAATAAAATCCTTATTAAATATAATCCGTCTCTGGGAATACCTGGAATTGTGAAAAAAAAAGTCCCAGATTAAGTTCATTTCATCCTAATGGAGTATAATTGGCAATTTAATTATTTCTTCAAAATAACGCCATTCAATATGCCTAGTTAGACTTTTTTGATGGATTAATATACTTATAACTCTAGATTTTCCAGATATAATAATGCCTCCACAACTCTAATTATTAATACCAGGTCAAGAAATTATCCAGCAATTACGTGCGTGATGAGCATAAAAAAGTATCTATGTTCTATCCACTGTTCAAGTAATTTTGTTTATTTAGAGTATCTGTAAGCCACGACAAAGTAAACTCGCCCACCTCACGAGGTAAGTGTTAGATGATATCCAGATATTATGCGATATAATAATAGTTTTTCGAGTCAAATATAAACATAATATAGTCAACATACAACTAGAAAAGTAAAATAAAGTTTAAACAGACTCTGAACCCCGTATTAAATTGACCAAGGAGTACCTACGCATTTGATTCAAGATGTTTTCACAGGATAGGTCATTAAAAATGATCACCAATTAAATAGTCTATCATGCCAGTAGCTACTACGTTTCACCTCATAAGAGAAAAAAATTCTTTATACGCTCCAAATGTTTTTGACCTGTACCGGTAAAACATTAAAAATTTCCTGAAAGAAAATTATTCTTTTCAAATGGAAGAAATAATCAGACCATCAGCAATTTCTCCCTTATTCTATACTCCCTATACTTCGCCCATACGGCCTCTCCACTTGCAGACGTAGTTAACTACGCAGGTCTACCGTGCTCCAGCTATGCAATGAGATTGGATAATGTTTCGTACGTAGACGCATCAGAGGTGGCTAAAGGCAGATTACGAGTCAACGCGTCAGAAACTAATCCTAGACCCGTTTTCGTTCCAATTTCGCACTTTTCCCACGAGAGCGAGATTTAAGATCAGCTCGCGCGATCAACTTTCCTTTTTTTTTATCTTGAGGCGTCTCCTCCCGATAGAAGGTGCGTTTGCATCACTTCCTTGAGGCGTCAGCAGTAAACCAGAGTGCTCTCCATCATTCTCAAGATTTAAACGATTCACTCGAGTAGATATAATCATTTATTCGCGCTGAAAACTTAAAAGTTTTCACGGGTCGGAGTCCTGAATAAAATCTCGTCGTTCTCAAAACAATTAAAGAGGAGATGGCATTTATGGAAATGCAGGAATCAGGTTAAGCACGAGGACCACTTGCACCAGAAATGGCACTCCTGCAATTTCACGGAAATAACGAAGTCATTCCAAGCGTCTTACGTAAGTTACGACGACTCCACTCACTCTATATTTAAATCATGACCGACAGACCTCCATATTTCGCAGCATACAATTTTTTTCAGAGGTAGGGAAACTAAAAATGACTTTCTTTCTCCTGCCACTGCAAATGTGACCCAAATGCCTCATTCGAGGCAGCCCTCTTATTCGTCGCAAGAAAACTTGGGAGCGTTCTCGGCCTTCTCTCTCACTCAACTGCTTAAGTTACGGCACTGTAACGAGTTATCGACGGTAGCCGATATCAACGATAATGCGCATTGTCGGTTTCTCGACGATTACCGGCACTAGAATCAGAGTGCCTCAAGAGTCATACGCTGCGTTGGCATATGCCGACGGTTCTCAAATTTTAAAAGCGCAACGGCATTAAATTAAACATTTCCAAACATCACACCTCTTAGATCTTAAAAATTTTAATTACTACAGTTTTACTAACGATAATAACCTTATTCCGTCACCATTAAGTATTCTTCGCGTACCTTTATAACCACGTACCCGTTGGGGTCCGTGTTCTATAACTTGGGGACGGCTCTCTACCGATAAACGCGATTAATTTCGAGCAAATTTCCAGGTATAATTCATTTGCCAGTTGTTTCGAAGACCACAGGGAAAACAATATGAACTTGAAAATGGTTTTGTATCGCTGTAGATGGACGTGAAATGGGCGGAATGCGGTCGTTCCAGAAATATTCCACCAAAAAAATTCCTGAATTTACACCAAAAATAAAATTGAGCATTACCTCTTAAATGTAAAAAATTGTGAAACTAGCCACTTTCGAGCTAATTCAGGGTATCCAGAATCCGTCATCATGAGGCATAAAAACGTGAGGAGGTGGGAGCAGAGAAATCATCATAAAAACATTACACAGCCAGTCTAAGCGTGCATCGTGAACCGGTTACCTAACATCATAAGTCAAAGTATCGTTTCTTCAAGTTCGAATCTCACCAATACCAACTTCAAACATCTGCCCTAGAATGTCTTTGCGTGTCCTCTGTGTCCTTTACACTCCCCTTCAACCCCGTTCAACCTTCTTCCCCTCTACTCTCCATCCTGAAAGTACGCAAGCACAGGAGCCACTTAAAACCTGGTATCGATCAATCCCCCTCATCCTAATGACACACACATCATTTTCCCATTAAGGACCCACTGAGGTGGCAGAGTAAATCTTAACGCCAGTTATTAGACCTCCATCACGAGGGCCATAAATACGGGCTCTTAGAGAAGAAAAAATAAAGTAGCTCCGTCGCCGATGTATAAGAGAAAAAAAGAGAATGAGAGCTACATATGTGGATGATACAGAGGCCGGAAAATTAATAACTGCGACGCAATATTTAAAAAGATAAAAAAGATGAAATGGGAAATATGGAAACTACGTCTCATTCTCAAGGTGTTGCGTCGGCACTGACGCACCTGCTCGTTCTAGATAGAAAGGGGACGCTGAAGGAGGCCTTTAGGAAGGAGCCGCAATGGTTGAATGGCCCTACCTACCCTCCCCGCCCTCCATGTTTCCCATTCGATACTAACACCGGGGAAAAGCGCCCACCCCATTCGACCGCGGAAGCCAGCAAAGGCGGCCGAACTCCAGCCCATATAATGTTGGCGGGAAAGAGGGGAACGGGAGAAAGATGGCGCACATGTTTATGGGCAAACTCTGTTGGAACGTGTGTTTGCGATTACGGCCCAACCACCGACCCCACCCATTACAACCCACGCCGCATCATAGCGAGGGGCAACGTCGCAGACAGCCCTGGCAGGGTCCCCGGTCAAGAGAGAAAAAGTAATCCCATCTGCTGGTATTACTGAAGAGCCGAAACGAAATGAACCACATAAAAGAGGGGCACGACCACAGTAAATAATTTTAATGTTACGCATTAGGTTACACTTTCAAATTTGTGCCGCTTACAGCTAGAATTGGTAAGGGTGAATGTCACTTTCATGGAAAATGGGGCTTGTATTAAAATGTAGAGGTAAATCCTATGTAGTATTTTCTATCTGATAAATTGTTAATAGACACCAGATTTGACATAGCCAGTATACACATCCTTCCGGAACTCTCCCAGAACAGACTTAATAAAACGAAAATGAATGTGGAGCCTGAAGGGGAAAATTAAAAATCAGAATCTGTTTTTATCGTTCACAGGAGGCGAAAACCTAGGTATCCTTCTGATTTTCCGCTCTCGCTAAAGCAAATGGGTTTTCCCACCTCACGACTTAATAGTGGGGACCGGGAGCTATGCGCTGCATTATCTTCTATTTGTACATATCCATGCTTTTAAAAGCATTAACTTATGATTGTAAATATTCATCTTTTTAAAACAATTTTTATCTAATCGATAAGAAACATGGTAATTTGGTAATATTAACCTCTCTTTCAAGTCACTAGAAACTTCAATTATCTATTTTTTACCTAGATAGAAATCAAGAAACAAGATTACAATAACTACAAACTACAAAACTATAAATTAATTCGGGGTGGATCAATAAACCTCAGTTAAAAATATTCCATAGAAGATAAATAAATTTGATCTCAAGCATACGCACTCTGCATATAGGAAAGCCAGCAAACTCTTAATATAATTTCTCCAATGATAATGTAAATAACGTGAGAGCATTAGAAATAATGGTTGGAAATATCTTACCCCGACCCCTTCACATATATTTTCCCCATCCCCAACCGCAGCCAGTCTTCCGGTTTCTCCCTGACGTCAACAGGATGACGCCCATCCCTTGATTTAGCGCGAAAGAGGGAAGCGTCGAAGTGGAGGAAGAGAAAAAGCGAAGAAGCGGGGTGAAGAAGGTGAAAAAAAACGTTAGCGGATCAATCGAAGCCCTGCGGAAAGTGAACGGTTTCGGGAAACACATTGATCGGGCGGATACCATTATAGTGCCACCTCCCGGACCTCATGCACTTCACATCTTAGGTACGGCGTTCCTTTCGGGGCCACCCCGTTAAGCTTGGCCTAGGGAAGAGCTCTGGCCTAAAGCCACCTGGAGACCTATGGCTTACCACGATGAGGAAGGGTTATCTTGGGAGTGCTCAACATCCCACTTGATTCCTAGGAGTGAAGAAACGCTTCTCACTACGAATTTTTGAACTCCGAGTGTTTGAATGCCGCTGCATAGGATCAAGAAAGAGCACGAGCATCCCGTTGAGAAATATAAACAGAGACTTTATTGACAACACCAATTATCTTTTCATGGCTGCGGAAATCTTTGCTGGTGGAACTGTTTAAATGCAGCTTCACTTTTTTGCAGAGCGTCGAGTCCAAACACAGTTTTTTCCCCTTTGATCTCCATTTACTAGTAGATCGTCATTTTTACGCTCGTATAATGCTACAATTAATTTTACCATTTTGCGCGACAAGTGAAAGAGAATGACGTGAGCATTGACAAAACCACTTAAAGAACCAACAAACGAATGAGTAACTTATCCCGGATTTCCAGTCAAAGATGTACCAAGGAGGTGTATTCCTTACACTTAAAAACAAATGATGTGCCGCAGAAAACGTTTCCAATGAAGTGTACTCGGTAATAATCAAGCAATTAATGCAGGAATTAAGCAAATAATAGCGAATAATCGTGGAAGTTCACGACTACTGATATGAAATTTAATAAAGCACTCAAGCTTAGGCGGTCTGATACCAATCATAACCTGAGAAATTACTGAAAAACTACTCAAATAAAACGGACGATTTTACTGCTAATCAACTAGAGGAGAAATTTACGAATCAGATCTACCTGGTCTTATCGTGCAAGGTATGGGTTGACTGCGGAGAGACAGAAAGAGTAAACTGCGCCAATATGTTGGCTTGGCTCACAACAAGAAAATGCGCTTAGCAGTAGGAGTAATTCACCACAGGCCAAAGAGAGTCATGTTCCAAAAATCATTTCAATTTTTTCGTTTTTTACTCGGACCGACTCAAAGTCAAATCCTATTTCATCGGTCACGGTATTTTATTTTACCGGACCATTTCCGACCTGCTTCCCGTTCACCTCCAAACGTCCCTTGCCTCTCACTTAAGCCACACCTTACGTCCCCTCACTTTCAAAGAAGTCTTCAACTTCGCGAGGAAAAAAACCTCAGAGGAATAAAAAGAGGAGACACTTTTACATGTTGCCGTCACAGAGCTTCCAGACACGTCCACGGGAAAGGGGATTGGCGCGACGAGTTCCCTCGCTCCCTGCAGCCGACACAAGAACCTTCCCTGCCGCTCCGAAATCCCCCCTTCTCTACCCCCGCTTGCATATACATATAACCAGGAAATATATTTACACGAAGTCCTTAGCGACGCGGAGGGCGGGGACAGAAACGTCCCGAAAATCTTCCTCAGCCCTTGGGGAGGCGAATGTACTTTTCCAGGCAGCAGTTGAAGAGGAGAAAAGGGCTGGATACTTAATAACACTGAGCGTAAGAACATGACGTAACTTAAACTCGGGGTGAATCGCACGCGTCTTCAAATCAACCCATGATAACTCCCTAACATGCTTCGAGGTGGTTCCATCTCCAGGTCAAGAACAAGTGACTTGATTCTCACTGGCTATCAACTGAAAAATGTGAGCTCTTTTTGATTGTATCAACAAATTTACACCTTCAATTTTTTTCGTCATTCAAACTTGTAATCTATGGCAAGAATTGGCAAATCATAGGATAAACTAGTACTTAACTTTCGAGCGCTAAAGTTACGGTTGACAGTACTCGATAGGAAGGCCGTGCTCTAGTCCCTAAACCACGCCGATCACCAACGATATCAATCGCGAGATAGTTCCTGAAAGATTACTCTTTCGTCTATAATTAAACAATGATATAACGTTATTATAAGCCAAGTTAAGAAATATTTATACCGAGAAAACAATTTTTACGGCTAAACCTCTCAGCTATTAACCCATAGTGCATGCCTAAGGCTAAAACGCAACTTAATTGCTACTTTTCAAACGCCTTCTTAAAGGTAGATTTTGTAATAACTACATAAAAAATAGCATTACAGTGAGCACTAAGTATTTTTGATAATGAAGAAAACCCACCAACTTCATAACGTTACATTTATCATGCTCTCCGGGGAACAGAACTTCAGTTATTTTTGCTAAATAAATCCTCTTTGCAAATTCCTCTTCCTTGGTGTACAGCCGCACGGTTACGGAATGTCTAGTAATTAACTATAATATTGGTGCCACTGGAAAGAAGAGATTTTTTCCTTTACCACTAAGGTCGAAATGATTTAATTGGATTTGTAACTTAAGCCTTAACTTCGTGTAAATTTCGAATGTTTATGAAAAATTATTAACTGCGAACTATTTCCGCAGTAAAATTCATGCCTCAAAAAAAAATTATCGTTTATAATCGTGTGTCATGTTCATTTAATTGCACACGCAGGTTCCGATTTCTCGCAAAAAACGTCCGTTAATTTAAGTTTTTAGACTACGCGCAATGATAACCGGCGTTCACGGATGAGAAGTCACAGGCTCCGGGGGTAAGAGAGGGGCACTCCGGGGGAAATGGGAATTGAGACGGCAGTAAGAGGGGCAAGGGAGCTTGGAGGAGAAGGGAGATATAAAGTACGAGTGTGTGGGAATGGAAGGCTTTTTGGCGGCGGGCCAACGAAGGGCCTCCCGCCCGCCCACTCCACACTGGTGGCGGCAGAGCCATGCAGGCGAGGCGAGGCAAAGGGTCTCTCCCCCTCCTTCGCTTCTTTTGCTTCGATCGCATTACCCCGCGCGCAGTCTGCACAGTGAAAGTGTCCTCCACACTGTTCCGCCTTTTGTAGAGAGAGAGAGACGACCCAAAAGAATCCTCGCCCGACGACCCCTTTGGAGAGGAAGAGGCGAAAGTGACTTAGAGCCATCACGTGGGTGCGAGTGAAGTAGGGAGAGGGAAGATTCTTAAATCCATTTGGGGCTCTATCCAATAAAGGAGACGGGCGCATATTTATAATTTCTCCCATCTCCCCCACCAATCTCCTTCCTCTGACACTGAGGCTTGCGCAAGTCTGAGTATCACAGGGCTGCAGTGCACCTAGAGACAGCGCATTACAAATTTGAGCGTACAACGACAAAAAGGAATAAAAATACGAGATGTTGATCAAGAGAAAGACTTCAAAAGTAGTGGGTTGTACGAGAGCTAACGGGTGCGAAGGAACGGGTCCTCGGATTGCATCGAAGGACCGAGGACCGACTTCAACGGAACGACCGGTCCCTCGTCCCTTTCGGTCCTCGGAGGGAAAAGGAGTTAATGTCTTTACCCTCTAAATTCGATAAAATTTATTATTAAAATATTTATATACGTTTAGAGTTTGCACACAGATCCTGAAGTTAAAAAATACGAAAAACAACATAATTTAAAAATGTTGTAAAAATGTTAAGAATAAAAATGTTGTAAAAATGTTAAGAATAAAAATTTGGCAATATTTGTATGCAAACACTTATTTTAGTAACGTTCAGGCATTAACAAAGTTTTACGTGGAATATTTGCTGGACTGTTCAATTCTATGTAAAACTTACAAAGCTTAAGTTAATTCCTGGACGTTATGGAGAAGTTTAAAAAAAATAATGCTGAAACTATTGAACTTTTTTTAGCTCCCAAAACTATAGCAAACTAGTCAATTATTTATATTGCTAATTTTTTGTACTCACACAGGGCCTAAAGTACTCCAGATATCCTTTGATTCAATAGTTTTTGATTTATGAAAACATCATTATTATTTTGATGTAAAGTAAGGCGCTGGTAACTGCGTTATAAATACTAGTGAACGAACGATTCTTGATACCATATTGAAAATCTATTCCACATCAATTGAGAAATATTTATAATTCGTTTGTGAGCAAAATTTGCTTCGACTTAGTATTATTTTTCCTCTTTTTTATCGTGTATTTAAATTACTTCCCTGCATTAAAATAAAAAGTTAGAGGAAATTATTTATTTGAACAGTTCCTCGTTTTCCTCCCTGGTTCCTGGGTTGTCGCAAATACACACATTATAGAATGCTTCTCATCCTATGTCACAAGGGCAAACAATTATTTTTTCAATTGTTATAGAGTAACCAAGAATTGAATTTATGAGGGTATCACATTTAATGACTAAACTTCCTCTGGGATAGGTAACAGCAACAAAAGCAGTCTGGCTACTGATCACTCAAGTCGCATATGGCATATTGTTTCAGTTTCAAAATTTCCTCTTTAGCTTAAGTTTGGCAATCAACATTCCATCTTATTTTCCATTTTTCCCCAATATAACCATGATATATTTTGTTACTTAATACTGTGTTTCTCCTCGGACCTTCGCTTCAGAAATAAATCCCTCATGGTGCATCAATAAACCTTTTGATTTATTATTGTAGAACGAGATTATTACAGCACACGAATTACTTCAAGTTTCTTAATTTATTAAAACAAATGCAAAGTACATGGTGAAAATAATAATAAATTATCGTAAAAAAATAAGAACGGTGAACGAGTAAAAAGGAACGGTCCCAAAAAATACCGGTCCACAGTGAACGAATTTCCAAAAATGAACGAGTTTGCCATCTCTATTCACAAGATGGTAGGCGAAATGAATTTATTTGCAAAATCGTTAACTTAGGTGAAGAACCAATCACTTTCCAACTTGTTCCACACAAACAGAGCGGAATATTATAAAGCAACACATTCTCTAACAATTAGAGATTATTTTCCCTGTAGCTCCCTGGATAATTATTTGCCAGTACTTATAATATTTGAAAGGAATGGGGTTGCGTATATAATGTCCATATGCGGCTGCCATTTCGTACTAGTTGGTTGGAAGTAAGGGTCATTGTGGACGACCCTGATTTCATTTCGCAAATTTCATAGAGATGACCCGAGAGAAGTGAGGAGAGTTAAAATACTGCTTTCGCTAATTCAAGAAAACCCCATCCGCTTTATATACCAGTGATTTTTTTTCACTACCATTACTCAGAGCCAAAGCGAAGGGCATTGAAAGAGAGAACTCAGAAGCATTGCTCAATAAATTGAAGGCGATTCTCATAGACCTGAAGACGAATGGCCAGCATCTCGAGTTTGAGGACTGGCAAGAATTGAGAAGTAGAAAGTGCATTCAAGTAATATGGTACTGATTTGAAAATTATAACAATATAAAAATAGATTAATAAACAAAGACGGAAAAAATCATTATCAGCCTTCCTTTAACAGTCCTCGTTAATATTTTCTCAGTTTCAGCGATTTTCAAACAGTCATCTTGCTTCAAGTCAACCGATTACAGACAGAGGGATTTTGACGCGAAAAGTCGAAGAATCGGTACGAGTGGCGAGTATCCATGGCTGGGGGCGAAGCACCCAATTCTCAAACGTGCTAACCATTCCTTCATAACTCGGACATTGCAAGAGACACCCAAACGGAACGTGAGACAGTCGAAATAGGAAGTTTGGACAAGTAAAAAACATGGTCACTTACAGTTTAAAGGAAGACGGCCGCAAAATATGGGCATAATATGGGCACGCGTCACAGACCAATGGTACAATTGGAACAGATAAATGTTAAATCATGCAAGGGGCTTTGAAGAACAGTGAGAATGATGCGCAATCGAATCCATATACACTGAGAAAGGTAACACACTGACATAAAAAGGTATTAGATTACTAAAACCGGGCCAGGAGAAGGGAAAAAAAACTAGGACATAGCATTGGCTTCGTGCTGGAAAACAGCGTGCAATGAACTCAGGACATCCGAGTACCCCCTGGCGACACTACGGCGCGATAAAATAGAGGAAGAATCAACATCCTGTCGTTGAGTCCTATCCTATCCGAGTTGAGATGGCTCGCAGCCATACACTCGGAAAGTTCCATTAAGAACTAGCAGTCTTACCATTATCCTCTGATTTGAACACCAAACTGTCTCTGATTAAGCGGTGGTAATCCAGACATCATAACTCCGCAGAATCTACGTTAGAAAATGTCTTGATTTTCGAGCCGAAAATCTAACGGAATTTCTTTGCAAGGTCCTTCATTATACACCATTGAATACAATGTGGAAAAGTAACATGACATCACAAATTAGAAGAACAAATAGAAGATGGTAATCGCTGGAATGAAATTCGAGCCAGATCTATGTTGAAGCCTAATTTTCTAGTTCATTTTTAATTTGGACACCATAATCTACTACCGAATATCTTAGGACAGGGTTTGGCTGCTCTACACTCTTGATCTTTCATCCCTCAACACATTCAGGCATTAAAAAATTCAATAACAGGGTTTTAAGCAAAGCATGATTTAAGTAAAAACAAGAATGAATCGGTCCACTATTCTATTTTTTGCACATGAAAAAAATAAAGGGCTTATTATAATGAGCACATCCGTCATTTGTATTATTTATTCTTTAAATTAGTTTTTCGTTTATTATGACGGTTGACAGAATTAGCCTCACGTGATAAACCATTAAAACCAATTCGTTCGCCACATTCTCAACCAAGATTGAAATCTAAAGATGAGATTCGTGATAAGAATATCTCCATTCACATTCCATGAAATCGATAGAAATATTCTTTGCATTAAAAAGTGAAAATAAATTAAATGACAGAACATCCACATCAAATGTAACATTTCCGGCATATTATGAGCCCAGGAATTTGACCAATGTAACACGGCCTGAGTTTTTACTAACCAAAGACATGTAAATAAGTAAATCGGTATGATTTTTGAATCAATAGGGAAGATATTTGGAGGAAAGACGGACGGCAATCTGAAAAAAGGGCTCATAGAAGTAAAATCCCGACCCAAATGTAAGAATATTGACTGAGGGAATACCTGAAGTAGAAAAACGTACACATTGACTTCAATGCGTAAAATACACAAGCCTGGTTAAGGATTAAATAACGTGAGACTTAGTTCACCAACCGACAAGCGCTGCCCGACAGAATGCTTTTTCAAATTCCTCCTGATGAAGGACATAAGAGCCCTGTAAAAAGACAGGATCACCTGCGCAATATCTCTCTTGGCCAAGTCTGCGTTAGCACGGAGTAGAGGGCTAGGTAGACTTATTGAAATCTGTCCGGATAATTTGTGTAAAAGCTGACCACTCACAGATATTCTCTGTAGCCTCTCTCTCTCGTCCATGCTAATCCCTTGGAGGGAAAGATCAGAGAATGTATAACGAAAACGGATAGAAGCATGAGACAACTTAAGATTAAGATTGAAAGAAATATCATTTCACCTAGAAATCGATGGAATTTAGCTTCATTTTTAAGAAAAATATCCCACCCTCCCAAAGATAGCAAATTATTAGCCTCTCACCACTCGACTATCCGAGATGTTTGCCAAAAAATACCAGCCCTTTTATGGGAAATGGTAAGTATATGTACTCATAAGAGACCTTATTTAAAAAAATGAGAAACTTATAGCACCCAGATCTCGTCTAAAAACTAAAAGAGCGTAGTTTGTATGTTAACCCAACTATTTTTGAAAATAAATCATATTGTCACCGCAGCTATTTTTTAGGATCACATAAAAACCATCCGTTGTAGTGAAGTTTGAAAACGTACCGCGCGAAAAAAATGCGTCAAGTCCAAGGCTTATATTGAAATTTTTATTTAATTATTTAGACTTCCATTCATATAAAATCTAATTGTTTCACCATTCATTCATTACTTGATTCATGCATTCTACAGCTCTTGAAATTAAAACGTATAATTCGTATATGGTTTCCATTATGACTAGGGAACCATCTCGCTCAAACTACCTTAAGGTAGTATCCGTGCATAATATTGGACAGGAATAACTCGTATAATATACAGATGCAATCATCAAATAAACAAAAAATATAAATCTGATAAAAAAGAAAAAAAATTCATAGCAAAGACCGATTAACTTTATCGGGCACAAAATTATATATCCGTCCACCACCTCTGCGACAACGATCTACAAAAAACTAAGGCGCCAACTGCGCAGTAAGTCGCTCCATACAACCAATGTTAGCAAAGAGTATAGGACCATCCAGGATTCCGCACAGGACAGGGAGAGGAAAAGATGATATATCTTATCCAACCACCGCTTTTTCCCCAATTATTCCTCTTGGAAGACAGGAGAAATATACATGCTAAACTGAAAAAAACCAGGCCGGTAAAAACCCTGACAAAAGTGAATTTTCCACCTAATAGTCGACATGAAAATCTGACTGAATATGTCAAGGGAAGAATTATCTGGCTACGGAGGAATTACGTTACAGATCTGTCACTGATAGGACAGTATTCATTTCTTTAGCTGCGAGACGGAGAGAAAAACCAATAAGACTTACGCACAGAAATCCGACGAGAGACTAGGAAAAGTGGGGGGAAAATTAATTCCTAAGATATTCCATTTAACCACCTTCCTATGTCCACACACTCCGGGAACTCGTGACACATTAAGTAGTACAAATCAATAGAAAAAAGGAAGCAAACAAATACAGATGGGAGACGAATAGTGACCTTGTCGTCGAATAAGATATCAAGTTGAGTTATCAATTAGGTAGACGAGGGAATGTATCGTGTCAACTAGTTCAAAAGAAAGAAAAAACGCACTAAAATGATAAGAAAAACTTATAACACATTTCTAATCCAAAGACTGATGATCGTTCTCGCACAGAATACTCATGTTTCTCATCTTTCTGGAGCGAGACACTGGACCAGAACAAAAAAATACCCGGTCACCTACGCAATAAGTCTCCTCGTAAAACCAACCCAGAAGAGCGGGAAGCAGCCGACTAACGCACCTAAATCCGACATGGGAGAAGGGGTGGGAAGGAAAAAAGACGACCCCTGTCGGATACTCCACCCAACCAACCTCTCCTCCCCAAACCTCCACTCTAACTGTTCTCACCCCTCCCTCGGAGGAGGAGACACGGAAAAAGTCACCTCT
Organism: Ceriagrion tenellum; assembly: GCA_963169105.1. Classification (NCBI taxonomy): domain Eukaryota; kingdom Metazoa; phylum Arthropoda; class Insecta; order Odonata; family Coenagrionidae; genus Ceriagrion; species Ceriagrion tenellum. Next base: position 109,582,136 of record OY720639.1, read on the forward strand.
CAGGCGCACTAATCCAATCAGCCAACCACCCACACCAGCACACGTCCGAACAGACGGAACTCGGGGACGACAGTGTCGGACGATGATCATAAATTCCCCAGCTGACTCGTATGCGGATTTCAGTCGCCGGGGCAGAGGGCGGTGGGCGGGCGGATGCTCAGTCGTAAATCCGTTTAGCACACTTGAGGCGAGGGGGAGGGTGGGTGGAAGACAGGGATACGGGCAGAGGTAGAGAGTGGCACTGCACGTAGATGAGACCACTCGAAAAAACGAGAAACGATCTCTCCCTCCACCCGATCGCCGATGGTTTGATTCCGGGAGCGGATACGAGGCATTGGCCCGGGATGTGTCCGAGGTGGACCTGGCAGGGAGCCCGACGTTTCGGGGAAAAAAATTCGTCCATATAAAAGTGACCCGTCCGGCGAAAATACGTACGATCCTTCGTCAGGCAGATTGCCACTTCAGCCATGGACGAGAGGGTGCTTCCATTGTCCCACTCCTTTGAGGCATTAACGGGATCCGTAAGTTTTTTCAAAGGGCTGTAAAATGAAGTGGTGCCCACCCCATGACTTTTGGTCGTGGAATTCAGCTGCTCAAACAGTGAGAGCCATATCGACCCTCCCCATGAATTTCCGAAGAGTAGAAGGAAATATTATGAGAACCCACATCGAGTTGAGATGCTTCTCCAAAAAAACTGACATCGACATAATCACCCAAGAGTTCCGAAAAATACTTCATCGCAGTCAGGTACTGACATTGACCGCATAATTTAATATAAATTGAATCGCATTTCAATGCTGTTAAAGTTCGTCAAAGCTACCCGAGTGGAACACGGGGAAGGGGGTATTTTTTGTAAGTTTAATTTAGCTACTAATACCCTTAGCCATGACTGAGGGTTATATCAGGATTACATAGCGACCGATTTTTTCCTACATAGAAAATGTTAACAACCCTCTAACTATTTAAACAAACTATTCCAAGACGAATGAAAACAATGTTTCAGCCTTGATGAATGGAATCACAACCAGGTGATAAATTTTAATAACAAGAGCGCGAGTGGATTCCCTCAACACATAGGCATTTTTAACGTTAAATATATTAAATATTCATACAGAAATTGCACCCATTCGCTGCTGATGAAACTCAAAGATCAAGCGAACTTCGGTGAAGAGGGGACGAGAAAACATGAAAAGCATTAAATATTGGGCCATGCTATTCAACATATATCACCGGAAGAATGACCACGAAATTATAATTACTAATCATTGGTGAAAAGGATGGGGTCTTTAGGAACAACCATTGAGACGTAGGGTATTAAAGCTTTTAATACAATGGCCGAATACCAGATATGGCTTGCTTGCCTCCCATGCAAGTTTCAGCACAAGCGTTGCAAGTAGCAATCAGAGCGCAGCTTAAGTCCCGAAAATGAACCTCGCCATAAGAGAGGTCTAGACAAACCGCTCTCTTTCCCCAAGCGGGAGAGCCTTCTTGCTTTTGAAACCTCAAGCCTGTTTTCTATTTAAAAGTTAATTTACTCACTCCAGGAAATAGAATTAAATACGAGGATTATTATGTAAAACAGGCTCGCTAATCGGTCCAAATCCCCACCCTCCCACAACGGATGAAGGCAGCATCAGAGGGATAGGAAAATGATTCGAGGGCACGTTGGGATCTCGCAAACGGGTTGACAGGCAAGGGAAAAAATTATAACTAAATCGGACGGGAACAAAAATTAAGGCTTGACACGTCAATCGTGTTGGCCTCCCCATATGGGCGCCCCCGGATCTAGGGCCCGTTGACGAAGGGAGAAGGAGGGACGGACAAAATTGAACATGTGACCCTTGAAACCTGGACGATGGAACGCGCGGTGCGGAAGAGGGGATGATGGGAAGAGGTCGGTCGAAGGCTAACTCGTGAAGAACGGCGAGGCAGCGTCCGGCGCCAAAATGAATGATAGGTCCAGAGTTGAGAATAAATGAAGGCAGCCGGGGGAAGAGAGAGGGCGCATACATTTGCCAGAGCCTCTCAAACGAAATTAATCCGCCGGGCTTCCTCGCACGAACAATTTCGGAACAGGGATATGGCACCGTGCGCACACAACCGGGGGGGAAAGTTACGTTTCTCCAAAAGTGGGAGAGAATCGACGGATGAGGGAACGTGAAAAAAAACAAGTACTAAAAAAAAACCTAGCTCATCACCCTGCTATCCGCCATTCTTTCCTCAAATGTACTCGGGTCTGCGAACGTGTCGTTCCTCAATTAACGCGTTCTTCAGTTTGGCGAGGATTGCATCTCGTTTCTTTCTCTTTTAACAATCCAAACCATTGGCTGGTTTCAAGAACACGGTTAAATACACGAATGGAATTATTGAACAGGAAAGTACTCACTTAAGCCTCTTCCGCGCTTCCAAATGCTTCAATAATTGCATTGCAACAAGGATTTTAATACTCATTATTCAAGGATGTTAAAAATTAGCTGCACGAGTAAAACCATTGGCCAAATACGAATCATTCCACAATTTAGGATGCAGCCACTCAAGGCCGACGAGATCATCAGGCAGGAATTATGAGTAACATCTGTTGTCAAGGGGTACATGACATTTTTATATTTTTTTGGCACCCAAAACATTTGCCAATAACAAAAAGCACACTCAAATGTATACGGAGAGTTATATTAATTTAAGTTTACTCAAATTTGAATTAATAAACGAGGTACTAGTAAAGGGTTATAACTGGCCTTCGCCCTCGGCCAATCACTTGGCTTCGTTTGACCTTCCAAATGTTTTGATAAGTTACTGCGACCTATGGAAGTTCTTCATTCTCATACTTCAGTATTTATCCAATAATAGCGGAACTACCTAAGCCTAATGTTGGATTAAGCCGTATTTTACCTCAAAAAATGCATTCAATCAGAGCTGGAAATTTCGCCGACGCCTATTGTACTACTAGACAAAGAAAATATTCAAACGAAAACATCCATTGTTGAGTTTTAAACATATTGATAAAGATTTGAGGGAAGAAATTTGTTTAAAACTCACGAATTACTGTGGAAAATACCTAGATGGGGCTATATACATGTTTTAAAAAGTCCCCAAGGCCGTTTGGAAGTAGACGCTTCAGAAATAACTAAAAAACTAAAAATTCGCCCACGAAACATTTTTTTCAGATCATTATTTCTGTAACCTCAAATACCTTACAATGGGCGAACACCTCTTATTCTACTCATCTCCTCTTAATGCGTTAAGGGAATATTTTGTCAATTGTTATGAAACTGAAAAAAAAAATTTGGACTCAAAGCAATCGGTTACATACATAAGCAAAATGGGTGACTGGAAATAATTTTAACTATTCAGAAAAATAAAAGGAATTCAAGGGATATGTTCAATTTCATTAATTCCAGGATAAGAATGCCACCAAAGCATATTGGATCCTTTACGATATGGTAATCGGTCAAACAATATTAGAGTAAACGGCGAGGCCAATGAATAAGAATGATGGGCAACACACGATTAACAAGAGTACAAGCACTTTAAAACTGTAAAGCTACCTACCAAGGGTTATCGCAAATTTCATTGGTTACTGGATGAAAACTGCGGTAACTGTATTAAGTAATATTCAGAATGTACGGGAGATTTCAAGACACCATTTAGGAAATGTCATAGCAATATAGTTCCAATAGTTGCTCATTTAGTGAGATTTTTATGGTTCTGGCCTAGTCATGGCATAAAATATATTTTTTACAAAGCAGTACCTAATTACGAGCAAACAGGCACATGCCTAAGTACATCCACCAGAACTTAAAAGGGAAAAAATGACCTATTTTGAAATGGATTTGTACAAGTTATGGTGGTCAAGGGGATTACCAAATATGTACTTGCATAGCAAACTGGAGAAGGTTTTCACGCTCCCAAATAAGTATAAATACAGTGTAAAAATTGTGATGCGTAGACTGAAGGATGTTACTTAAAATATACAAAATAAAGAGACCATAAATCTTTTTATAATACCAAAAGGTCATTTTAGAACAGGTAATGGAAAATATCCATAAAAATCTTAAACCAACTTGACAGTGGAGAATTAGCTGCATTTCACTGACGTAGGGGTTTCAAAACCAGATTGCTGCTTAATCTCATCCTCAGTGATATCGTGAAGTTCTTTTCATAAACGTGGAAGCTAATTGCGTGAGCGATAAATTTCACGTAGAAAAAATGCTTCAGTACCATTTTCCATCAAATACGTAATAAATCACGATTCCCACGATAAAACATCTTTGAAAGGTTTAATGATAACAAATTAAGAAACACCTCTCCACCAAGAGCTCATTTCAAAAATCATCATCCCATCAGTCGAGAGGAGAGGGACGTGGAGGTAGAAACATTTTCGCCCGAAGCATGGAGAGAATTGGGAAAATCATCCAGAAAACACGATCTAATTAACGAGTGAAATTCACGGCTCCACGAGGCGAACAAAAACTGCTTCATTTCGCTGGCACGCGCTACCCCGAGGCAGATAAAAGCCTCTTCAGCTTAAAATAAAACCTTTATCTCCCTACAATCTTTCGGATTGATTTCATCGAAACGCCTACTATACAGTGATATCCCATTCGTTTCAACTCCCGAGTGTCCTCCAGTCGTGGATCTGACGAAGGTTATATCAGTATCGCACCCTTGGACGAAAGTCAATTTTTTTTTCAATATCGCCACAGAGTCATTGCCAAAAATCAAAATGGAAGAGCGGAGCGAAGTCCTTCGAAGCGAACAGGAAAAATAGGAGAGGAAATTGGATTCGTCCTCTGAAAAATACACTTGATGGCCGTCGAAGGTGATCGCATTTTATTCAGGCTCCTACACACTCTCGCCCAGTGAGACCTCAGTTGAGGGCAGTTGACGGAAACTAAATAAATTACGGACGATTCACGCTGAATACTATGACGTAAGATTGTAACTCAGAGTCGCTTCATCTGGAACGCTTATGCCAAATGGGTGGAAGATCCATTATTTTATTGACGACGATTACTGAGAAATCCTTCTGCTAATACCATGCTAAACCAATTTTTAAAAATGAACTTAGTCCATAAATGGCGATTATCTGACGAATAAATTTTATTGCTAGGCCCTTGTATAGCCATATGGGCCTAACACAATAACTGCTTTATTAAACAAACATTTTAAGTGAAAAATTTCCATTGATTTGCTTGAAAAAATAAAATCGAAGACCAATAGGTGTTTTCAGATGATTGCTATACCATTTCATGAGGTAATCGATTTCTTATTTAAGTTTTTAGAAAAATCACATTCGTTCTGAGGATACATGAATGTTTGTAAAAAAAAACATGGTTCACCTTTCACGTCGCTATGCCCACGTGACTTCAGTTTACTTTTGTAAAACTAAATACTGCGGAAAATTAAGGGTGGTCGACGATATCATATGGACGATGCCGCCTAGCAAAAATAAAACTTGTATGAATAAAACTTTCACAACGTCATAAGGTGGTTTCCCTACAAAATTACTTCAAAGCCATTTGGTTCATATTCAGGCTGCTTGTAGAAAAACGCCTACTCTGTTTTAAACGAACAACTTGAAAAAATCATTCACTCACGCTATCGCTTTGGACAGTCGAATTTGAAACTACATGACGGTGAATTCTATTGTCTCCTCCTCCACATTCACCCATTACTTGCCTAGTCTACTCCTTCCTCTCCCACCATACTCACAAACATCATTTCTCTCTGGTATTTCGTTTTTTCTAATACCATCCACACACTCACAGACAAAACCAATGAAGCACGATCCTTTCAATCATATGCAATACCTGAAATTCTTTCGAGACCCACTATTTCTTTAGCCTGTTCCATCCACTGGTGACTACGAGTCAGAACGGGGATATTAGTGTTCTTAAGAAGAGAAATGTTACGAGTCTGAAGACGAGTTGAGCTTGAATATGGCAATAAATTAATGTATCCGAAGGAAAAGAGGTATGCAAGACAAGGCATCAAGCAGAAAATTATTACGATATATTTAGTTTTTTAACAGTAATAACCAAGTCGACTCTAATGCAGGAAGGAGGTATCCATCCTAGAGGTAAAAATGAAGCACTGCGAACAGAAAATTACGCAGCATTTGTTCCACAATTTTTGCGCAGGATAGCCCTACCGCACCTAATATAAAAGATACAGATACTAAATATGTTACAAGTAGTTTCTGATATTGAGTGGAATAAGGGGGTTATTCCGCATCTCCACGACTCCTCCATTCTGACTGCCAATTTGTTCATCCAATTGAACGATAAGAGAATCGCTTTCATCTTGCAAACAGTTTTGCTGAAACTTTAAACGCTGAAAATTAATTACAAAAATGAAAAAAAAATCAAGGCAACAAAATGAAAACGAAAATTTTGCAAAAGCAACCATACAAATAGTATTGAAATTTGTAAATATTCTGGATCACTGCGACTCACAAAGAAAAAAAATACGATTGGTGTGCATAAGAAAAAAAAAGACTTCAGAGCTACTTTTTAGAAGACGTGGTCCGTTGCAATCTTAGCTGAAATTACATTATGTTCTCACGCTCAATGTGATAGGGCCTTGACGCCAAATCTGAGAAATCTGCTTCGCGTGGTTCAAATCGAATTGCTTATCGACTTGAGATGACAGGGTGGGGGTGAGGTAAAAGACGCGGAATCGCTTCAAGCAAGGGTTTCAGGAAACAATCAATAACAAGGTCATTGGGACAAAAATCGGTACACACAAGGTCCCAGGCCATATCATCCGACCTTCTACTGACATTGACGCGATGCAAAGGATATACAGCCCATGAAGGCAATGCGCTACGGGAGAGAGACCCCGAAATAGCAGTCATATCTCGGAATTCTTCCCACCAAGGACGTATTCGTAAAAACCCGTGATCGGACATAAAAAAACACCTCGTGAGCGGTATCTCAACCAATTGACCACAAAAAGGCCACGAAAACTCACGCCCGATAGGCAAAACCATATCCTAGCGAAACCGGCGGAGGTGCCGCAACAATTTGCTCCGAGTTAAACGCCCAGGACTCAATTAACACGCGGAGGAAAAAGAAATATTGATTGCTGCGGCATGGAAGAATAAAAATGCCACCAATACAAAAACGATCGAATCAGTCAAGTTCTCAAGGTCTAAGAATGACATTGATTAGTGAGGTAATTAAAACGCGAATATCTCCCTAACTAGGTCAATCATGACGATGATGAGGGACGGGAAATGAGTGCAATCGACGCCTTGATGCGATGTGATCGAAAAAAAGGGCTATTTATCACGCGGAGGCGTCGAGATATTAATCGTACCGTGCCTTAATACGACAGAATTAACTCGCTAAAGAGGGGCCTCAGTTCTCTAAAGATTAGATTCATTGGCCAAAAAAAGTACAATGTTTAATTAACTTCAGAGATTTTAGTGGCAATTTATCAAGCAATGCAACTAAACGAGGCAGTGCCTGAAGTAAATTCACGGAAACCTTTCATCACTTTCAAAATATTCATTACGATCAAGATAGTACAACTATACTCCCTAAGATATGCAAAGGACTTGATGCAACAATGCACACTAATAGCATTAAGTATAAATCGGCAAACAAATAGAGACACACATAACGCAATTTTTTACGCAGGAAATTAATAGAGTGAAATGTATGTCATTCCCATAACTTCGTATTTTTATCGTAAAATATCACACATGAAAATGCGTTTCCTCGATTCACGTTAAATCTGCCACAATAACCACGGTCGAAAAAAGATCTCACTAATGGCATACAGTGGTTACCATTGTAAAAACGTATTCCTTTATCGGCGAGATGAATGTTAAACAAGATTAGCAACAATTCAGCAAAAAACCGAGACACCACGTATTGCACCCAATGCTCTGCCGTATAGAACTTGTTCCGCCAGAAACGGAATCAATATCGCATACATGCATTGGTAATTCGCTTCCGCACCCTCAATCGCCTTTCCGTGTCTGACCTTCGACTTCCTCCACTTTCGAATCGGCCCAAATCAGATACCCAAATCACCACAAGTAAAACTTCCCTCTTGCCTCCACTCGTAGGTTTGGACATTCAATAATGCCTCCAGGAGGAAGAAATGGCTCCTCCAGGAGGAAGACATGGCACGATACAACTGTTACAGCAATGATTAGAACGGTTTGAGCAATTGCCTGAATGGTTACAGTTATGATGTCAGAGTAGTTTAGGCGAAATATCATTTTACTTAGAAATCAATGAATTTCGTCTCATTTTAAAGAAAAATATCACACCCTTCTAATGACACCAAAAATTTAACCCCTTACCTCATTACTTTCGGAGATATTTGCCAAAAAAACACCCAGCCCTTTTACATGGGAAATGGTACGTGCATGCATTCCAGAGAGACATTATATTAAAAATGAGGTATTTCTATCACTTAAAATGTCGTAAAAAAATTAAGTGTGTAGTTTTTATGTTTTCTCTACTATATTTGAAAATTGATCATATTGTCACCGCAGTAGGTTCTTGGGTATCACAAAAAACCTTCCGTTTTGAAGGAGTTTCAAACGCACCACGCGACAAAAATGAGTCAAGTTAAAGACTTCTTTAGATATTTTCATTTAATTACTTACAATTTCTCTCATATAAAACTACATTATTGCACCATTAGTAATTCAATATTTGATTGATGTGTCCTAAGCTGGTGAAATTAAAACGAACAATTCGAATATGGTCTCTATTATGACTAGGGAACTATCTCGCTCGGACTACCTTAAGGCAATCACTTGCATCTCAACTTCTACACACTGCCCTCAGTTTAGCCGCAGGGGCGTGCGGTGTGCTAGAACACCAGTCATTGAAAAGTGAAAAAAAAGGCTAGGGAAAAAATACTAGGCAAAGAAAAAAAAGACTAGGCAAAGAAAAAAAAGACTATGGAAAATGAAGCGGAGGAGTAAGACGTCGTAAGCAAATTGCGCGTCAAATTTGAGCCTCAGAGCTTTGCTTTCGTTGTGGTCATCAATGGTTCATGGAAAGACGCAATTTTAGTACGTATAAGCTCGGCATTGTACGTCTCTTATTTCATTACTTCTAGAGATATATTGCGGGGCTGATGGTAACATCACCCCGGCCAGTCGGAATGTTGGAAATGATTGGAAAATTTCTTGAAACATGAATCGTCGACCCAAACCAAACTATAAAGGAGTCGTGAAATTGACGCTGCTGATTCTGTGAAGACTCGTCCGAATCAGGCTAAAGCGCGTCTTACTTTTACCTTTACAATGTACTCCACCGTGACTGAAGTAAATATTCACCATACATAGCCCTCACCATTCATTCTACATTCTACGTTATTGCCACTACGAACCCCGTATAATGGATGTTTGCGCAAGAATTTTTACTTATAATTACTTCCCCTGACATTTAACTCCTATCAGGCCTAACTTAAAATAATCAGAAAATAATTCGGAATAATTGGTTTGTTTACCTTAGCAAAAGGTTACTTTCTTCCAGTTGAAAAATGGAGGAAAGGAGGGAATGTGGAATCAGTCAACACGCGCTGCAGCGAAGGAAAGAATAGTCCCTCGCGTCCCATTTTCACCGCGGGGACGGGCGAGTGAAAAGACCGTAAAAAGACAAGAGGAGACGGCAGTCCTTCCGCCCCAGTCGACGAGGCTTGGAATGGGCACCTCCTCTCACCCCTCCCCCTTTACCTACTCCCCACCCCGCCCCCAGTGGCTGCGGCTTCCCGTTTCACTCTCTACCTCCAAGGGAGACTAGGAAAAGTCAGACGTGGAAAAGCCCGGATATTCCAGACACGCGAGGAGTCGCTCATTAGGTCATACATTACGAACGCGCCCCGTCGGCGAGTCTAGCCGGACACTCGCGTACACTGGGGCGCGCAACGGCCGAAAGAGTTTCGAAGAAACACGGCGCTAGAGCCAACTAAAAACTTCCTCTTACGCATTACATCATACACGCTAGGCTTAGGTTGCTTGAGAAACTAGGAACTGATATTAAATATAAGGTAAATGATCAATTATTAACATAAATCATCAATTGTTACTGTTCTTAAGAAAATATGCATCTACGCACTGCTATGAAGGTAGCCTCAACTCATTTTTTATTCTTAGGGGCTACCCAAAGCTTCCTGAAAATGTATGTATGAAATCTGTTTTTTTTGTATGTGAAAGTTGCTTGGGAAGTAATAAAACTTATTTTCATTATTATATTTTTCAGAGCGACTTAGAAAATATTATCATGATTCCTCACTACATCTCTAGGTCTGACAGATGCGTTAAAATAAGAGAGATACACAGCCGAACAGATAGGTACAAAAACTTGTTCTTTCCGCGAACAAGCGACCACAATAAAAATTGAGCTCCACTAAATACACTCCTATCATACATGCCACCATTTCATCTCCAAAAAACTTACACCTTTACACGGCTGGCGACCTAACACCCCCTGCCGCACGCCTATGCGGCGGCTCGCAGTGTATTATGTAGATGTAGACGAGTGCAACTCCATCGCCATCTACAAGCACCCAATTGACTTGAGATTCTCCATACGCCGAAGAGAGTTATTGGTGAAACAATAAGCTCACGGTTTTGTTTCGTACTTCCTGTATATTAGCAGTAGATTGAAAAGTTAACCATAATAGCAGCTTATTGTTTAACGAGTTCTGAGATAAAAATGAACACGTGAGTTGAGCGAAATTTTTGAGCGTACTGAAACTATGAGAAATTTTTACCAGGATACGGGAAAAAACTACTATTAACCAACGAAAGGCGAAATTAGACGTAAAAAATAATAAAAACGTCAACCAATTATACGAAAGAGGTTAACTCCAAATATCGCGGTAAGACAAAATAATCTCTTCTAAAACTATACCAAACTGTTGTTAATGCACCAAAGGAAACTTAAATATGTGTAATATAACGCGGAGATAAAATACTACCAAGGGAAATATAGCGAAACGCAGCGAGTTTCGTAACAATGCAGTACGAACATAAAATGGCCACAAGGATACTACCATTAAGAGATAATACGAAATGAACTTCCTGCATATACTAAACTAACCGCAGATAATTATACCCAAAACTATAACAAACTAGCATCAACCATAAACTCGTATAACTAAACACTAAAATTAAAAGGCAGCTATTTTGTTTCTTACATCCCGTAAAATAGCAGTACTTAAAAAAGTGTGCTTATTTCCTGTCTATTGGAAATCAGCAGAATCGTAAATATCGCAGGATTAATCAAAAGGTTATACGATAGTATCAATTATTCCGCTTATGAAAAAGATTTCTCCTTTACTTTCCTTCCTTTCTATCAGAAAGATTTTCTTTCCTTTCCTTCTTGCTTTCATAGAAAATAATAAAAGTTAGCATTTCGACTAGTTATAAGTCACGGCCAGGTATAACTATTGAGAAACTGCGCCGAGAAGCCGCGATGACAACAAACCCAAACCAAATATGAAGATAAAGAGTCTAGCACACAGAAAATATAAGGCAAAAAACAAAGCAGGTTGGGCAGAGCAAACGTATAATTAGGAAGAAGGACGCTCTTCAGTAAATGACGTTAAATGGTTGGTTGCCACTAATTTTCAGTTTTTATTGCTGACTCACACACGATTAGCTTCACACCGAGTATAACGTGGAGCTTCTAACAGTTAGCCATTCGATTCGAACATATTCTTACCCCGGGTTCCGATCAACTATATCCAGAGATACTATTTTTTGCTAAATAGAGATGCCATTTGAAAGATTATGTATTCTCACTATCCAAAGCCACAGCAAAAAAAAATTTCACCACACTACAATTCGGTAGAAATTGAGTTTCCGCTTAAAAATATAATTAATTTCACAACTCTATTTCCAACTTGGTCGCCACAACGGCAACTGTTCTGAAGGGCCCAGAAATTGTAATTAACGGCGATTAAAATCAAAGGTAACTAATAATCATTTTTTCATTACCAACAGCTAACATGGCCCCCCGGGATCAGATGGAGACTAGTCCCTGTTCAATAGTGGGTGAAGAATTGTCCATATAAATGGGTTTAGGGTAATCAACTAAAGAGGCCAGCATAAATGACTGTTGCTATTCGAAAAAAGCAGTACCTATACACCAATAAATAATGCAAAAAGATCTTTAAAAACTCCGAATTCTGATAGCGCGATTTCATAACGATTGGCACATCGAGCAACCAAATCGCAATACAAGTACTAGATTAAACAAAACTAGAGTAACTAGTTAAATATTCTCAATAATTCGTTACATTTATGAAGACTTGAAGAGGATTTCACTTTTAAGTGATAAAAAACTACACTTAAATTAATATTTATTGCATTTCAAGTAAATACTTCGTCACTTACCGTTGTAACTGAGCCTGGGTTTCGTCAGGCACATCACTAGATGACACTCGATGTCGTCTGGTAGGACAAACTTGGAGCAAACCGGACATTTTATCCCTACAAAAGAGAAAAAAAACACATTAGACAAAAGGAAAATTAAAATCAAATTGACATTTTTATAAGATAAATTTTAACATTTCTCTCATTAATTAACTTCAGCACATAACGGGATAATGACATTGGGTATCACCAAATTAAGTAACTGCACATTTTTAAATATTGCAAGGCATTTTCAAGTGTTAAATACCAAGGTGTTGAGATAGTTGACTTTATAAACAACAAAAAGGCTGCTCTGATACTTAAAATTTAAATGCTTAAATCATTATCACAGCATAATCAATTGAGTGAACACCACCACCTTCTAAAATGTAGATATTCCTAAGAAGTGTTCAGCTAGAAACAAAGGAGTGATAAAAAAATACTACTTTGTGAATCAAGTACTTTTACTGAACAGTTAAGAAGACCAAACTTTTATCATCATTGACATATGACAATAGCTTGTGTTACCATGCAACGTGAAAAACTCACCGCTAAAAAACCACAAACGTCACCTTAATCAGGAAATTGAGTAACTGGAGTAAAGGACAAGAAAATATAGAACAACAGAATTGTTTGATCTTCTACGGTGAAAGTAGTAGGGGTGACCTACTTTCGAGGATAGAAGATATTTTCAAATATAATTGGCGGTACTGGGCAGTGATTAAAAATTTCGTTGAAATAGCAGCGGCTCACGGTGATTAAAAGCCCTCTATTTAGAGAACGAGGTGAAGTGATGAAGCTGAGGCATCCACACGCTTGCTTCCGTATGCGCAAAGGGTGCATTAGATTAGAATGGCAGTCGATGGGAGTGCAGAGGATGAAGTAGCCTACGAATTCAACTAATATATGCATTATGCATAGCCAAAGCCTACTCAAGCACATATGAGTGTGAGATGATAGCAGAGGTCAACAAAAGTTGCTTTGAGAAATAAACACAGAGGCCGAAAAGGCATTTTTCTAAGCTGTCAATAAAGAAGCGAATACTTACGTTCATTCGCCGAACCTCGACACAAGAAAAACAAAATTATAGTCACAAAGTTTATAAAAATAAGTAGATAAACAAATGAGGGAAAAAGGAAATCCAATCGCATTACGCGAGATTAAAATGTTAGCAAGAAAAATATTTCATTAAAGAGAAAGTGAAAAGAAGAGATATGAAGATAAAAACAATAAAATAAATATAAAATTGAGATTAAAAATATCCCAATGGGTTTAACATAAAAATATTTCATTACGATTACACACACAATACGCCATCCTCATCTACTACGACGCATTCAGCACAATAAGGTAGTTTGAGCGAAATATCATTTTACTTAGAAATCGATGAATTTGGTCTCATGTTAAAGAAAAATATCTCACCCTTTAATGACGCCAAAAATTCAACCCCTTATCACATTACTTTCTGAGGTATTTGCTCAAAATACCAACCCTTTTACATGAGAAATGGTACGTGTATGCACTCCGAGGAGAAATTATTACAAAATGAGGTATTTCTAACACTTAGATGTCGTCAAAAAACTAACAGCGTCTAGCAAGTACATTTTCTCAAATATATTTTTAAATTAATCAGATTGTCACCACAGTAGGTTCTTGGGAATCACAAAAAAGCTTCCGTTTTGAAGGAGTTTCAAACCCACCGTGCGAAAAAAATGTGTCAAGTTAAATACTTATTTAGATATTTTCATTTAATTACTTACGATTTGTCATAAAACTATATTATGGCACCATTAATAATGCAACATTTAATTTTGGTGTCCTACAGCTGGTGAAATTAAAACGTATAATTCGAATACAGTCTATATTGTGACCAGGGAACTATCTCGATCGGACTACCTTAAGGTAGTTTGAACCAGAAACTTTCCTAGTCAAAATGGAGATTATATTCGAACTTCACGTTTTCAGATCAGCAGCTGTAGGAAGCATGAAGTAAGTACTGCAACATTAATGAAGCTATAGTTTTTACATGACTGAAATCCTTAATAATGGAATAAGAATATTGGTACAAGTCTAAAATTCGAATAATTTTTTTTCGCGCGGGAAGTTCAAATCTCCTTTATATATTTTTTGTACCGATTCTGAAAAAAATTGCTCCGGTGTCTATAAGATTTATTTTTAAATATAGCTAAGGAAGCATACAGACCACACACGGATAGTTTCTTGACGAGATCTAAGAGTTAGAAACTGCTCATTTTTTTAAAAATAATGCGTCTCCGGAGTGCCTACACGTACCATTTCCCTCTAAAATGGCTGGCACTTGTCAAAAATCTCGGAAAGTGATTCGGTAAGGGGCTGGTATTTTGCTATCTTTGGAAGAGTAAAATATTTTTCTTTCAACTAAGACAAATAATAGATTTCTCGGTGAAATGATATTTCGCACAAACTACCTGAAGTGCATACAGTAATATTATACACTATTTCAAAGTATAAGTTCACTTCACACAATATTCTTTCCATTGGACTGGTAACATCCTTTATAAATGATTCTTGATGCTCCGATCACTGCATTTGGTTACCTCTTGTAATTATTTGGGCTTACTCCTCGGTGAAAATACGCCCAAAGAAGAGCACTTCATTCAAATAACTTTGTAAAAGAAGTTGTGGCTAAAACTAGCTGGGTATTTCTAAAACTTTCTCACTTTCGAACTAGAATTTACGAAACTATACACTGTAACCCGCTATTTTTTCACAGAATGCAATACGGCCGTTCCAGATAAAGACGATATTTTCGAGATAGTTATTAAAAGGGGATTTAGAAATTACCACATAAATCATCTAAGCAATGTTCATGAAAAAGATAAAGTGAGCATATCGTAGACGTTTTAAATGAAGACGTACAACCATTACTGCAAATCATTAGAAATAAACTAGCAAAAATAACGAAATTCTAAAGAAGCCTTCCAGTCCAAAGAATCTGCAGGAACGCCATCATTGCAAATAATCTAAATACCCGGAATTAAAAGAAAAAAAAACAACAAAGATTGATTTGCAGGACTGTCCCTAGGTCATTTGCTAAGCCTTCATACCACGTAACATGTAAAAAGGGTACCTAGTAAATGTCTCATACGACGCACTACACACAAAAAAGTCTCAAAGACAACGTCTCTCGCACGTATTTAGTCCCTCTGCGAGGTGTGCCTCAGTAAAAATAGAGCGAAGTCGCTCAGAGACTGCACTTACCTCTAACAGTTTATTTCGACATTTTTGAATTTCCTAATGCTGTTGGTATCGATTGATTCACACTAATTTCACGTTGTTGAATCATAAGTAGTGGTCGAAATAATTGAAAAACAATGTTGTTCACTTGGACAACAAAAAAGAAGGAAACGTTGTACAGAATATCAATTAATACCCAACATGGTTCCAACGTTTACGTTTGCAGCATGAAAGAATAAAGTCCGAATTATCCGAAGGAACAATTACGAGACTGCATTAGGATAACATGATTAAAACGAAGCCCCATGCATACTCTCACTCCCGTTTCGTATTATATCCCAGCTCTAATCCAAAAAAAAAATACAATGTAGACGAAAACACTTAAGCGGAAAAAGAGAATTTTCAGACAGATTTCTGCTGATTCAAACTAAAAAATGGCATGTAATTTAATGGTATATTCTTGCATATAAATAACTCGCACGAGTAAACCCAACCAAGAAGCACAGAACATATTCTGTATTAACGAACTGAGATGGACGGCGCAAAAGACGTATCTTATGCAGCAAATAATCACAGAGGATGAAGTCGAAACCAGTACATCTTTGCTAGTTACTAAGGTGCGGCGACAGAAAATAAGGTAATAAAAGATTTAGGGTTTTCCCGGCAAATAATATTTGTAGAGCCTTCTTGGCCCGTGAGGAGTTGCAAGTCTCCCATCGGGCGCCTCCCCAGGTGGCGGATAGTGGAATGCCCACCAGATATGGAGGGTACTGGGGAAATAAAATACCCAGGGTGGACCAAAACTAGCACCTGCTGCCTTGCAGTTAGTAGCTGGATCTACAAAGGCTAAAGGAAGACAACCATGATAAAAAATTCCCTGGTCCTCCAGGTTGGGGATTGGGCGTAGGGCTGACAACCCGATTCTGGAAAAATAACAAAACGTCATGGAACCAAAACAAAAGCCTCGGATAATGGATGGAAATTATGGAAGACGACCGACACGGAATGACGATTTATTGGTTGCAACATGGAACGAACGGACTTTATTAAGACCTGGTAAAATGAATGAAGTAGCAAATGAAATAGTAAAATTCAAACTTGATGTGGTAGCACATCAAGAAATAAGATGGCAAGGGAAAGGAAGAATAGACAAGTCGGAATACACATTGTTTTATAGTGGCCCAGAGAGAAGATCTGGTATATATGGAGTAGGGTTCATAATAACTAGAAGAATAAGGAAAAGTGTGATGAAATTTGAGGCAATAAGTGAAAGGATATGTAGAATAAGATTGAGAGGAAGATTTTGGAATATGACCATTGTGACGGCCCATGCACCAACAGAAGAGAAAGAGATGAGAGAGAAAGAAGTTTTATTGCAAGCTAGAGCGAGTATGTGGTAAGATACAGAAGTATGATGCGTTAATGGTAATAGGAGATTTTAATGCTCAGGAGGGAAAGGAGGAATATCAGAGTGGTTGCAGGTAGATATACTCTACATGAGGACACAAATGAAAACGGAAATCTTCTCAGTCAGTTTGCAGAAAGTAACAACATGATAATAAAAAGTACATGTTTTGACCATAAAAGAATACACTTAGGCACATGGAAAGCTCCTAATGGAACGATTAACCAGATTGACCATGTATTGGTTATGGCACGTTATGCATCATCAGTCATGGATATAAGAGCCTGCAGGGGACCGAATTGTGATAGCAACCATTACCTAGTGGAAGCTGTAATAAGGGAAAAACGAATAAGTGTACTAGGTGAGAGGAACACCAAGAGAAAGAAGTGGAATGTAACTACAATGAAATATGAAGAAACAGAGGAAGAATAGCGCTCCAGTATACAGAACAAACTGAAAGAAAAAAAATTAAAAGGCAGAGAAGTATTGATGAAGAGTGTGAAATGATAGAAGACGTGATAAAAGAGGCAGCACAAGAAATGTTTGGAGAAGAGAAGATGGAAAGAAACCAAGAGTGGTTTGATGAAGAATGCAGGGAAGCTTTTAAAGAGAAAAACAGAGCTAGAGAGAAAATGCGGCAGAGAGAAACCCAAAGCAATACCGAGAAGTATAAACAATTAAGAAAGAAGACACACAAAAGATATGTAAAAAAAGAAAACAATGTACAATAAGAAAATACAAGAAATAGAGGAATTGCATCGAAAAAGTAAAATAAGAAAATTTTACCGAGCAAGAGATAAAATGAGAAAAGGGTTTGAACCAAGAGTAGAAGGATGTAAGGATAAGAGTGGGGAAGTAATCACGGAGGAAAAGCTAGTACTGAGTAGGTGGGCAGAGCATTTGAAGAGATATTGAACAAATAGGACGAGGAAGATTGGCGGGGTAATGTGCCTGAAGAAGAAAATAACGAGGGAGAGGCATGGGTAACGGAACCTACGGTAGAAGAGGTTGAATCAGTAATTAAAAAGATGAGCAACAATAAAGCACCCGGGGAAGATGGCGTTATCATAGAATTGACCAAGGCGGGTGGTAAATATCTCATAACAACAATACAGACTTATTACAAGGATATGGAAAACTGAAACCATGCCACACAAATGGAAATTTGGAATAATATGCCTATTATACAAGCAGGGGGATAAACTAGTATGTGGTAACTATAGAGGTTTTACACTTCTTTGTGTAGTATATAAGATCTTGTCTGGACTGATCTATGAAAGAGTTAAATATTATGCAGAGGAAATCCTTGGAGACTTGGAGAGAAATCCAGTGTGGACTACGGCCGGGCAGAAGCACTACTGATCAGATATTTGTTATGAGACAAATAATGGAAAGGTTTTATGAATATGACGTAGATTTTCACGTCTTATTCGTAGACTTCGTAGGCAAGCCTTAAACAGTGTCAGCCAGAATGGACTGCACAGAGCTCTAGGAGAATATACCATGCCACAAAAAATTATAAGATTAAGAAAAATGACTATGAAAGACACCAAGGCAAAAGTAATAGTAAAAAAACAGGCCGAGTGAAGAATTTGAATTAACACAGGAGTAAAGCAAGGAGATGGGCTCTCAGCCATTTTATTTGATCTGGCTCTGCACAAGGTGATAAATGTGATTGATCAGAAGGGTACAATATTCGGGAAATTGAGCCATATGTGCGTACGCAGATGATATTGCAATCATAACCAGGACAACGCACAGCCTTAAACAAATCCATGAACGAATGGAAAAAGCAGAAAAAATTGGACTTACGGTTAATGAAAAGAAGACTAAGTATATGATAATGTCCAAACAGGAGGATAGGAGAGTGGCAGAGGATCTGGCAATAGGGGAAAAGAAGTTTGAAGGAGTTTCTTGCTTCAGATATCTAGGGGTAATGGTATATAATGATAATGAGATAAGGAGAGAAATTAAGGACAAAATACAAGGGGGAAATCGAGCCTATTTTGCAAACAAACAATTGTTCAGGGACCAACTCATAACAAGAAATATAAAGATGAAAATATATAAGACGTTGGTCCGACCAGTAGTCACCTACTGTTCAGAGACATGGACCATGAAGAGATCAGATGAAAATGCCCTAAGCGTATTTGAGCGACAAATACGAAGGAAGATATATGGACCTGTAAAGGAAAATGATGAATGGAGAATAAGGTATAATGCAGAGCTGGATCAATTAATTGAAGGCCAAGACATAGTTAGATACGTGAAAGCTCGGAGAATGGAGTGGCTGGTTCATATAGAGAGAATGACGGAAGAAAGGATGCCCAAAAGAAAAATGACGGAAAAGTTCTACCACACCAGAAGGAAAGGCAGCAAAGAATCATATGGATTGATGATGTTACTTCAAACCTGCAGATAATGAACATAAAGGGATGGAGGAGTAAGGTAAAGGATAAGAAAGATTGGAGGCAAATTGTGGAGGAGACCAAGGCCCACAAAGGGCTGTAGCGCCATAGAGAGAGAATCTTCTCGGATCAGGTCATTAAAAGCCTTACCCGGTGCCAGATCCGAGAAGATTTTAAATTTGAGAATAAGGTAGTTCGCGCATACTGGTCAGTGAGTTAGCTGGTAGGGAAAGGATCCTTAGAGTTATGGAGAAATGGCAAGAGAGAAATTTTGCGCCAGTATTCTAGTCAGATCTTAAGGTGGCTGGGGCGCCATATTTTATTTTTCAATCGGCAAGTCATTGAGCGCCCAATTACTTTACCAGTACGTTGTAAAGAAAATCCTAGGACGACATCTAAGTACATCTGTTTAGACGGCGGAAATAACCATGCAAATTAGTAATATAAGTATTGTAAACAATTATATTTTAATATTTTCGTACGCCTTAAAGCATTGTAAAACTTCGGTTAAGGGAGCGGAATTCGTCATACAAACAAAAATCACATGTATTTACGCGTTTTGTACTCGATATGATGCCTTGATAGTTGAAATCCAACATTACAATAACATGAAATGAAGTATTTCACGTTGATAGGAAAATATGTCCACATCGAAACGAATTATTTCGAATGGCATTATATTGCCATTAAACTGAATACGTCACCCACACACTTTATTGATACATATTGCAAATAAGTACAAAGTCTCACGCAAAAGTTTTATACGAACGACATTCGCACCAACCACCTTCACCAAAATCAGCCTGGAGACCAAAGTTTAACGATCCATCCGACGGACGGAGCATTAAACGTGATATACTCTCCCCAAATCTCACTAGTAGCTATCGAGATTTCACAAAAAAATCTTTCGGGTCCGACGTTCATATCCAGGGACTTTGGATGGGAGGACAGGGCTCCAAAAAGTTCAACTCGGTACCCACAGTATATCAACCGGAGGTAAAATAATTCATACGAAATTATCAACTTCTGCGCGACCACGGCGGACACGTATTGCGCAACGACTACCACCGAAGCATCTTCCCACTACAGGGAAGGTACGCATAGGGTGTGCGAGGGGATTAACCTTACGGTGCACGTAAAATTAAGCACCGGGGGACCGCTTCGGGGCATGAGATAGGGGGATACGGGATACGGTTTCGGGAATCCCCGAGGACGGCGGCGCCTGGCTAAATGGGGGGAGGAGTGTATTTTAGAAGATCAAGGGAGGAAGGGAGACACGAAATGAATGGGGCTGAAACCGCAGCAGAGGAGAAAAAAAAGTTGCACTTCAATTTTTAGAGCCAAGTCCGCAGGCGAGTCTATAACTGCCCTCAGGACGCCATCAAGGCGGGGAGAGGGGAGAGGCAGGCAAAAGATTCAAGGGGCGGTGGGAGACGGGGCCGGGACGACCCACGCACAGTCCCTCATTCAACCACGAAGCCCTAGTCCAGACTATATAACGGAGGCCAACCCGCTAAACACATCTCGGCTTAAGCCTGTATCACAGGATCTTTGATCCAGTATAATATGTAGATTGCTAGTTGGTACTTGTGACAGAGAACGGTGTTAAGCCAAATTTATACCACCTAGATAGTTTCACACTATCACTGGACGATTTACTCGCAACTAAGCAGAAATTTCACAAATTTATACGCAAAAGACACACTGTGCCACGTACAAAACGTATGTGGCACAGCATTAAAGAAACTAGGTTTTGTTAAACGTATAATAGGAAGGTCCTCAGATGAAAAAGTCAAAGATAGATGCTACTTCGCTCTGGTTAGGCCACACCTCGAATAAGCCGCGAGCATTTGGGACCCTGGTCATAAAGATTTAACACAAAAAATTAATTAAATACAAAGGAAAGCAGCGCACTTCGTTAAAAACTGCTACGAGCGAACATGTAGAGTTTCACAACTTTTAGAGGGATTAAGGTGGGAGCCCCTAGAGACTCGGAGGCTACACGCTAGGCTTAGGTTGATTGATAAACTCAGAACTGATAATTTTCAGAGCCACACAGAATATTATAATGACTTCTCTCTAGATCTCAAGGTCTGACAGATGCGATTAAATAAGAGAGATACACTGCCGAACATATAGGTACAAAAACTCGTTCTTTCCGCGCATAATAAGTGACCACAAAAATTGAGCTCGATTAAATACACTCCTATAATATATGTCACCACTTCATCTCCCAAAAACTTACATCTTTACACGGCTCGTGACCTAACACCCCCTGCCACGCCCATGCGGCGGCTCGCAGGGTATTATGTAGATGTAGAAAAAGTCAGCAATCCGTTGATCCCGACAACCAGCAGCTCGTGGGGATATTTATGGTAGCTTGCGATCGACGATAAATGAATCCAAGGAAAGTATCAATACCACTTTCATTCTAACTTTGGTAGCTCGGCGCACGTTCTCTTATTTGGAGAGTAATTCTTCGGATCGCGGAGTATGCTAGCCCATGTCGTTGGGCATCTCTACTGTAACTAAAAATTGGACAACCTATGACCCAAAGAGAAATAAAATACTGTCCGGATATTTTCAACTATTGCGGATTTCGCGGCCAGAAAGTATTGCTGATTAAGTTTGAATCGCAGAGGAAATGTAAATTCTAATAGTATTTGTCGATAGAAACTGGATACTGGAAATCAATTGCATACTATGAATCAACATCACACTCATGGAGGATTAAGTACTATGTGAATCGGGCTTTAAACGTACATTCGGATTCCAACTGGTCGAACTTTCGACATTAAATTACACCTTCTAAAACATACATTAGAGATTATAGGGAATACGACTTATCATATCAGAGGTATTACTGAAGACAATGGCCCGCGTATTGGGCCAGGATAAATGTATCAGGTATTAAGTTTAGTCGCCGAAAAATGAGGGATAAGTGGTAGAACCGCCATTGCACAAGAATAAATTATATAAACGTACACATGGAGGACATTTTACAAAATATACACCACTATCTCATTGCATACTTCGTTTGGTAGCAATGTTCATTAGATCACTTTTCCATTTACTACGATGCTACACTTTAGCGCGACGTAACCCTATTCTCTCCTTCAATCTAGTCACTGCATACACGTCCGTGACAGGGTAGGTACTCACTATCTTTGGGTAACCAGGCCACTGAGCAACAAAGGCCCCAAGGGCACCAAGACAACAGCTAAAACACAAAATAAACACTGAAGAATAAAAAAACAAAGATTCTTACGAATTTGAGTGGAATCTGAACTAATTGAAATGATAAAACGTGAAAATTTCAACAAAAATTCTGTTTCATTTTTATGGAAAATTACACATTATATCATTATTTATTATTTCAAGAACACCAAATAGTAATCGATCCAATCTTTTTGGACGAAAAGAAAAACATTTTGGAACGCCAATATCTTAGGGAAGACCGTAATTGACATAAGCAAACTAGGCACTAAGTTTAAAGCTTTAATAACACACATTTAAGAGCAAAGAAAATGATAGACATGTCTATCACCCGGATTGAATGGATTACTCGTTATGTAGTCTTTTACACCTCCGGAGGAAATTTAAATATCACACTGACCACTATTAGCAGCTCATCTCACTCGCCAGTTTTGCATTTCAAAATGAAAGTAAGGTATGCTGAACTCACAGGCTCATTTTACCCATAAGCAAGCTGCCATAAGCACGGAAATTTACGTAATATACAAAGAAGTAAAGTTCAGATCATATTGACATGAGAAAAGATCCTTGATAAGTGAAAAAATCGAAACAAGTTTTGTTCACAAAGATTTTCAAAGACAGCCTCATGTAGCAATTAATTATTATGTAGAATCTCAAAAAGTTCTAAAGAATTCCAAAAACATCAAATGGATGAAGTATACTCGCCCATTAAGTTTTACATTTCTATTGAATTTTAGAAATTTAAAACATACAACCTCACGAAAATCATTTTCCATTCGATTATGGCACTGAAGCACCAATCTTGGACAAGGAGCACTTTCAGAGATAAATTGACGCCAGTCTAAAATACATTTAAGGTACATCAATGAAAACAGCTTGTCAGCATTATGTATAGAATTAGACAAGTAGGTGTTGGACAAGCATTGAGCAAATCGTTACAGACATTAAAACAATTAATTATTTATGAAAGAAGCGGTTAGTTGACAGGAAAATGGAGAGCTGCTTCAAACCAATCTTCTGACCGCTGATGATTAATGTAAGTAACCTAGAATTCCAGAGCCAACTGTGACATCAACAAAAACATCAAGCGTGTTGCGCGTGCGCCAAACGCGATCGCATAGGATTGGATGGTTCAAGAGACGGTACGTAGACTTGGCACCGAGACCGGGTTCAGTATCGAGTATTCAGATTTCAGTAACTGAAATAAGACTCGTGTTAAACGGCCTTCGGCCATTCCAGAATTTTTCATAGTGCATATTCGCCGGCAGAGGGAAGTATACTTAGCAGTCGCCGTGGGCGTGAAACGGGAAAGAAATCTTTTGCAGGGCGGCCAAAATGCCTTCGAGCCAAATGTTCGTTTCTCAGGTGGAAGAGCGGGGTTTAACGGCAGTGTAAATCGTTCGTGCTCCCGAAGGAGAAAATCCAATTAGAAGGCAGGGAGCATTTAACTTAGGGGCAGCAAAATAATCGTCTGAGTGCTTGCTGCGAGTGGAGACACTAAGAGAAGCATTTGCTATGGCATTGGATATTTTTTCCTCCTTGGTAAAACGAATGAAACGACCTCAAAGTCCTCGGCAAATGGGATCCATAACTATTTTCAGCCTCGCTAGGGCCAAAGAAGTTTACACGATTACACAGTGAAAGTTGAAACTACCTTCTCTTTATCAAAATCTTCCGTTTTCAGATGTTCTATTCGAATATAGCAAAATTTTCCACTCTGTTAAAACCCTTGTACGTTGAACTGTTTCTGTGGAGATTTGACCTTTACTTAAGAAGATGGAACGAGAGGACCGCATGTATGAGCAAAAAAGCACCTATTTTTACTATACATGACTTATTAAAATATTCACTTGTCCTTTACAAGATTATGAGGCATTCGAGAATAAATAAGTAATAACACTATACAATAGAACCTGCGACCACGCTAGCAACATGACTGAGTAGTATCTGCTCGCGTTCAACATAACGGAGCAGTGCGCCCAGTGAATTTCCAATTTCTATTTTATTCATTCCTCGAAGATTGAGTGGTGAAGTTTCTCCAAGAATACGTCATGAAAATTGCAAAAAGTACAGCGCAAAGTGCAAAAAGTAAAGTTTTATTTGGGCAACGACTGAACTTAACATTTCGAACAGAAAACATTGCCTATAATAAGGATGCATATCCTGAGAAATTGCAGAACAACATTCCCTTTAATAAGAATATACCAACAAGACTCCGGTGAGCACCATCCCGAAGACCAATGACAAATTCCACACGCCATCACATTACACACATGCAACGAAAACTTCGTTTGAAAGTTATGCATTGTATTTTTCAAGTTCTAACAGAGCAGAGGCATTTAATGAAACATAAGTGGGCGCAATAATAATTCCCACAGTCGCAACTCTAAGAGGGATCTGGATTTCCATTTGAAGGAGTCCGCAGATACAAATTCTGAAGACTGCGGCGACATTTTGTGGAACCGAAACATAACAGACAAACCACAAAATCATCTGGTTATGATGCTGTAATAAGCTAAAGTGATTATGCTGTAAAAATGTGAGGAGGAGGTGGTAAGCATCAGGTGATGATGCTGTAATAAGCAAAACCTATGTCGCAATAAATTTGTACTTGTGGAATTTGCTCGTTTTGTGATTTGTCAATTGAGTCCGCAGATGTTGATCAGATAACTGAGATAAGAACCGATAATTTTCGGAGATATTTACACCTTGCAGATACGCCTTGTAGACTTCTACAGTCCAGCTTTCAATAGACGTCTTCCTAAGGAAAGGCTAGTAAGAAACTGCAGCTAAAGATTATGACTTTTAATTAAACGGAGTCTCGAATTTACAAGCTCTACTTTGGATATCTACATGCGATAGATTTAATTTTTAACATCCGCGCACAGAAAAAATGGACGACAATGATTTGGACTTGAACTAGTTTGGGAGGAGAGACAAAGTAAAAAAATTACATTTTTCTAAGGATGGGCGGGGGAGCGAGGCGAAAATATTCGCGCATGAGGCTAAGGGGCCAAAACAAATGACGGAAGTGACCTAATTCACAGTGTGCCCGGCCCAAAATTCATCAATGTGGGGCACCAAACTGTCAACACAACGCCAAGGAGGAAATGCGCTTGCAGACTCCTAATTTTGGCCAAACAATAATATGGATGGCTATGCTTAATGTGGCCAGTAATCAGCCATAAAGGCAAATTACTCATAAATTTGCATTTAGCAAAAGGACTACTCTCGCAGAACAACAATTATGCTTATGCTTGTTTAGGCTGAATCTTCAATGAAAAACATTTCTCCGTAAACAAAAGTACAGCAGAGGAAAATACCAATAAACTTAAACAATTTTATATTTTTCGTACTTTACCCATTATTACACTTGAATTAACACAGGAATAGATTGTAAAAAGTTAAACTTTAAATATCATATCATCATCCTGTTTCTGAATACACTTGTCATCTCCATCACTATCCCGTTTATAACAGTATCAATAACGCTGTTGGTCAATAAAACCTCAATATTCACACATTAAAGATTGTCTATTCAACAGACATGGACGACAATATGAACTTCAACTAGAAAACAAGTCTTGCAGCAGAAAAGTCTCGGCAATTAATGTCATGTAATTTTCATGATTTCGCGCAAAATCGAGTGGACGCCAAGCATTACTCAGGTATTTTCAAGAATTTCCTCAGAAATACTTCTCCAGTGTTCTTTCGACTTAAGGTACATTTGGATAAGCCAATTCTAGGCATTTTAAATACAATATAGAATCGCCCATTTCTAAAGCTCGCATTCAAATGTTCACTAACTGCCCCTACATTCCCCATGATTTACACGCAGAGCAGTGTTCTAACGACTAAATATGAGCTTCGTCGGCCGTAGCATATTCTCAAAATCTTTAATTTGTCTTTCGAGGCAAAATGACGGCAAAGTTGACTCCAGAACAAATCCTGGAGGTGTATGCTGGGTTAGACACATTAGAGTCCATATATGAGGGAAAATAGGAACAATTTACCGCCGGAGTGGCTACTGAAGGAGGAGAAACTTATAAGCAATAGTCATTTCGATGTATCATGTCTCACACAATCAAACGAGGAGAAGGAGAGGCAAAACAGATGTCATGTATACAAGTGTTTTTTTCTTCTGAAGATACTCTGTATTTAAGAGAGCTAAATTAACTGCATGTTTATTTACGCGATTGTGCACAGATAAAAACATCACAAAAAATTAATGGGACAGGATTATGATGGAATAATGCGATACTCCCATCTGCGTAAGTCTTTCATCGACGGATGATGGCGTGAAATTGAATGCAGTCGGTTATAAATGAAAAAAAGAAAACATGCCTACGAGAGCAATGCCATTAAAATGTCTGTTGTGGTCCTCCAAAGGTTTGGATATTTGGGGAGGCGACCGACGGCTAAGGTCATTTGCGCCATAGAGGATAGGTAAGGGAGGAAGGGTGGATAGAAACCCGGCGTCAACATTAGCCTTCTCCTAACGAAAGGCGCCAAGGGGACTACGGTTTAACGTCTCATCCGACAGACGGAGCACTCTACTTGAGGTGCCCTCCACAAGACACTCAAGTGGGGTACTCAACTCAAGTACTGTACTTGATGCGCTCTCCAAAAGAGTGCTTAAGTAGGAAGTACTTAAGTAGTAAGAAAAACATCTTCCTCTGAAAAATATCTTCCTCTGATAGTCCTCCAAACTATAGACGGTAAATCTAGGGAACGAAGAATAGAAAAAAACCTGTCTGCAAGAAGCATATTTTAAGCAAAGGAAAACTAACCTATAACATCCATTTCCGCACTGCTGACGCCTCGAGTTAAATAGCTACTCCAATTTAATAGTTACTCGGGAAGAAAATCGAAGATTAACCATTATCGCCATTTATAAGAGGTTGGTAGGATGGTAAAAGGACACTGGAGGAGTGATGGAAGAACTGAGACATGTCGGGTTACGAAGTTGTGAGTACCTACTTAGTGTTTGTCAATAATAAAGTAAAGGATAACTCAAAAATCAAACGACTGTATCTTTTGAAACCATAGGATAGTAATAGTATTTGAAGGTTTAAGGAAATATCAATTTAAATATTTCCACACATTCTCGATAAACAAAAGCGCCTGAGGGTTAATAATTCAACGTCCTCTTTCACTGACGGAGTACCGAAAAAAAGAACACGGAACCACAAAAACGATAAGTTTTCCAATGAAAAATCTCTGCCCCTAGCAGAACTCGATACAACAGCTCTCGATATGGGCAGTTGGTTATCTAGTAAGCACAACCACCTTAACTCCCCATCACGTAGATATTGACGTAACGCGGATGTAGAAGGGATTTTGATGAGTCCTAAGAGACATCCCGCGCAAACATGGCTATAGCCATTTATTAATGGGAATTTTAGCTAAAGCAAGTTTCATTTACCAATAGAAGCAGTTATGGCGAATCCGGTCCGTCATTCAAAAGAAATAGAGCAGAGGTAATTAGGAGAAAAATACTCGAACAATCGGATATAAGAGCCGGTCGTCGAATTCGAAAGCTAGTGCACTACTCAGATCACCCATGCGAGCAGTAGTTATTCTGGGAGGCTACCAACAGCAGTGGTCATTACCCCAAATGTAACAAAACCCGGACAATGGCCACTCTAAACGTAACTTTGTCTCAAACGGAAAGAGTACTGAACTCCGTCGGCAATATTCCAGAGAGAGAATAGAGACGCTTCCGGGATATGAATCTCCACGTGAAGTGGAACCAGTAATTCAGCCAATAGCTATATCTCATTAAAGAGTAAAACCCCATACAGCGCAAGAAAAATACTTGATGCTCTGCATTCTTGTGATATCATTAATTCGTACACGGGCTCTTTGATCGCTCGTCTAATTGGGAATGCAAAACACTAACCCTATTACCAATACGAGCAAGAAATTTAGGGGAGAGACTTATGCTGCCGTAGATATGATATAATAGGAAAATGGTGAGATAAAATGGCAAGCAGAGAAGAGGAAATTTGGATCGAACCCCGACGCTTCTAAACCATAAACGTGGGTCAACAATTGTTGTACATGCCTATTTTACGTGTTCACTACCCGGTACATGAGTGGAGAAATAAACTTCAGTAAAACCACCGAAACAGCTAGTACGAGAGTCTGATCCCTCGGAATGGGAAACCAGCATTCCGGCAACCAAATCGACCCGAGACCCTACCACAAACCAGAAACTGACAAATTTTTATTGGTAGTTACGCACACGGATAGGCTTCGAAACGTTACCATTTTCCGACTCCTCCTTGAGGAGTTTGGCCCACCGCTTGATGTCCGCCGGCTTCTTGCCGTCGGGCACCGGGGGTACGACTACTGTTCGGGGGCACGGTCGTGCAGTGGGCCGCACGAAGGCCGTGGGGGCCGCGGGACGAGGCACTGCCCGCGGGATGTGCACAGACACGGGCCGACTGATGGCCACGTGGACCCGCGGGGGGATCGCGTACGAAGACTGCAGCTGGATCCTCGACGTGGTGTAGTGGCGGAAGGTCGTGGACGGCGTGGTGTGAGAACTCAAGAAGGTGGACGTCGTGGATACGACCGTCTTCCGGGAACCCATCATGAAGCACGTGTACAGCGCACGCAGTAAAAGAAAACTTTCCTCGCGGGAGGTTTATTTAAAAAGGTTAAGGCCAGGAATGGGACCCTGCGGGACACGCACTCGGCGACGGCTAGGACTCCGGGATCACTACACGCGGTCAACGGTGCAAAAACTTGAGCGAAATGATGTTGAAGCGAGTCCAACTCGTTTGTGGCGCTCCCCCCCTCTCTTGCTCTCCCTCCCGCAGCACACCCCTTCCACAGCTCCCTTCCCCTATCTTCGTCCCAACGCACTTCTTCCCTGCGGGAGAGTCGACCGGGATCCCCTCTGTCGGGAAAAATCGATAGCTTTAAAACTTCCCAAGGTTTTCGCCGCTCCGAAACAGGGTCTAACCCCTCTCTCTCTCTCACTCTACCCCTTCTTTCTACCTCCTCTCCACCCACGGAGGAGACCACACGTGTTCTCCTCCCACAAACCAGGCCATCGTCCATTCCCCCCTTCCATCCCCCAAGGAATTGGTGGATGGCACTACGTCAGTGGCTTGAGCTGTTGAGAGCTTCGGATATATCAGGAGGGCTAGAACGGGAGTAAACATGGGGAGTGGGTAAAAAGGGAAATTGTCAGGGAAGTAAAAAAAACAAACAGGATCCAGTCTAAAGGGACGAGTAGGGGGGTGAAACGAATTAGTCCGTGACTGAGACAGTGAAAAAAAGATACGGTGACGTTTAGGTGAGCATAATGACCCATTGGGCATATATTTATTTAGGTCACAAAGCGGGGGAACGACGGCAACTGACGAAATACAAGCGTCACACTTATGTTCCTCACTGGAGGAAATTAAGACGGCCATTAGGGTTACCTTCCACTAGATGATGAGGGCACAATTTCCGACGGAGTACCTACGAGACATTTAACGCGTTAGCCGACAAAATTTCGCAGTTTTATGATGAAAAGACCCTGATGAAAATTACATGAGCGTTAGAGACGTCAGGCAGGTAAAAAAAAGATGCTAAAGAAAACCCCTTACGCCATAATCTAGTTTCGAAGAGTGGCTGGATGTAACAGTATTGGAACACGTTCAAAAAATTAGCGCATTTGACAGAATTGTAAGCACGTCTAATACAGTTTGGGGGATAAAAATTACATGACTGAAGAGTCCAGGATGGTATTAATCAAACGATCGCTTAGATAGTTTACTTTTCTTTCTCTCTAAGCCAAATCGGTAGATTTCAATTGCGCTATTATTATAGACGCACACCAGTCGAACACAGAGTTTCCGAAAGCCATCTCTTTCGCTCATGTATAACTTGGAAAATAACATGTTTCCATTCATAAATATTTGCACGCAAATCCTAATTAAACCAAAAGGAGCTCTAGAGAGGTCGCCCCATTGTAATTAAAGGAGCTCGCTCCATTGCAATCCAAGGTTAAATATATGTACTTAATTTCCTTCACGTTATAATCTAAATTTCATGAGCGGTAAACTTTGGGTGAAATTCAAAAAAGAGATGAAAACCGAGCAAAAAATATTATAATTATTCAAGGATTAAGAGAGAAGCAGTGGCCATTAGGTAGATAAGTATATACAGCTAAATTTTACTATGTCATTGTAACCAAGATAAAAAATATAAGATAAAAGATTTATACTTAAACAGTTCAATCAGGTTGATTCTCTTTGGTGGGAACAAGACCGTAAACGAATCACATATTCTAGCCGGTAGAAAAGTCATAATACATACCGCAATTGTTATAATGTTCTTGGCGGCATGAAGGCCAAGTGATTGTTGAGAGGCTTCCGCGTTCAAATCCGGACGAGTTTTCTAATATCACTGCATAAAAATTGATATGATATCCTAGTAACCTGTACAACGAGGAAAACTACAGATTAAAAGTAGACTAAATTAACTCTTAAACGTTCAACCGACATATGGGTATTCACTGGCATCAGACAATATTGAGAATTGTCCTAACATTAACATCGGAACAGAGCACCAGTGATGCAATTCACATTGCTAAGGCCACGGAAGGGTACAGGGTAAGAAGGTTGAGAACGGTCAAGTCAAGGCAATGTCATGCAACCCACAAAACTGGAAGGGATCAGAGAGCCGGCTTCCGGCAGTGAGGGTTTGGTATCGAATTCCGCTGGTTGGAAATGATGGTAATCTCAATATCTAATAGGGTGGCATATTTGACTGTTAGAGGCCTAATTTTATTATTAGGATGCCAGATTTTTCTCCACCCTTCTTCCAATTGCCCAAATAATCCGTCATTTAGTAATCATTTTTGTTTGTCTTATAGCGAAGGATTATTTGATGTCTATTTATGTTTATACACCTCTGCTTGCGATTTCGCCACAGCAGACGTTGGGCCGCATTGACACGGGAAACATGATCAACTGCTTTCACTATATTCTGTTAAATACTAAAGTTCCATAAGTGGCCGAGACAGTCTAGTAATATACTGTCGGGAAAGCCATTGTTAATTTCCATACGCTAAGTTGCAGCTGACGCTGAGAGCGCCTCTATCAACCACCAAGTAAAACTAACCCTCACAGAAAATTTATTGGATTTAGTAAGATACGTATCTGTCCGAGATAACTCATGTTCATTGCGTAAGAACTGTACTGCTTCAAAACAACATTACCAGAGTACCTATTTTATGAGATTTTCTGCAGCAATTGGTTTTATTTGTCCAAGATATATGATTAATACCAATGCAATATCCAACTTCAGAAACTCTCATCTCTTGCGAAATGGAGGTAAAACGATACCTCTTAATATCCTCGGAAAGATTTATTATTTAGTAGTTCTTTCCAGTAAATATTAAAAAAGGCTTTTACTTGCCGCCGCACGGTGCCACTTAGCTCCGAGCAGCAAGTTTACTACAATTTTTGTCGCGACTGTGGCAGAGATATATCTTCCTTTAACTCTACCCTACAAGAATACCCTGACTAATACACGCACCAATCCTTTTCCATAGGGAGACCAGCCCCGTCAGACGTTCCCGGTTTTCTTCAGAATACGGAAGCATGACGCACAGGTGAATGCAAAACACAACTCTCGTAAAGACTGACGGCAGACGGATTTTCATAACGCGCTACGTAAAGGAGGGAGATAGCAGCGGAAGAAGCAGTGAGAAGGACGAAGGTAATCTTTGAAAGTCTGATTCACCATCAAATGACAAAGATAGGCGCATCAGACGTATGGCAGTCCAATGTAAGAAGAGACGTACGGATTCTGCCCACAAATCCGTAGAAACTGTTTTTGTTAGAGCAAATAAACCATTCCAGTCCCAAAATCGTCCATGTATCAGACATAAGCTCTTGCGAGAACTACCACAGTAAATCTAACAATGATTGTGTAAAGACAGAGGAATGATAGACATGAAAAAACAAGAATAAATCCAGCTCCGTTTATCGTCCCCTGCATTTATAGCTGGGAGAATTATAAATACTGAAAAACAGCGCCTTAAAGTCGTTGGAAAGCCTTAAGAATACGCTTAACAAAATTCTATGCTTAATCACTCTACCAGAAAATGATAAAGCCCAGCAACGGGGAGGCATTTTCATTATGAAGAACCCACCCACTGAAGGTAATGAAAATACTCAAGTACACTTCAGCACCTCAAAAAAATGCCAAAAATATCTTTAAAAAATTCTGACAACGCGACACAGTCACCGCCAACAGAGAGCTCTTACTGCAGCCTTTAAACGTTTAAACAATCTCTTTCCGTATTTTAGCTCGCACGCAGCAGGCGATTAGAGGTAACTAAAATATGTGCACGATTTATGTTTAAAGGTACATAAAAATGAAACTAACTACTTGGAATTCGCAACAGCAGTCATTGGTCGTATTGATACCAAAAAAGAAAGACAAGAAGAACTACCAGTCAGCTTGTTGTAAAGGAGATAAAAACTTATGACACGGGAATAATAGGGCATTGTGTAAAAAATGAACCTAAAATGATATTTACAATAAATTTCTCAGGATACTTAAAGAGGAGGCTTTGAAAAAATGAGTAGA
Organism: Ceriagrion tenellum; assembly: GCA_963169105.1. Lineage (NCBI taxonomy): Eukaryota > Metazoa > Arthropoda > Insecta > Odonata > Coenagrionidae > Ceriagrion > Ceriagrion tenellum. The sequence continues at coordinate 109,615,374 of OY720639.1, forward strand.
GTGCATGAAGAAACTAACTCTCCATTACTCACAAAATAATATTAAATTCGTCAAAACTATTATGATTTACCAGAAATAGTTTTTATTATCAAAAAGAAATCATCACTCATATCTGACGTGACACCTGGAATTCGGATTATACAAATTCCGCACTAGGACATGAGCAAGAATTCGGTAACGGAAGGTTTTTTGAGTATGCTTGAGTTATATGATAATAAGTCCAACAAAATATTAGATGCCGCCGAGAATGGACTGATAAAATGTGTAAAGTCATTTTAGTCCTGAACGAAGACATAATTGCTTTTAAAGAATTCTGAGATATTTCCGTACACTCCATCGGTACAAAGCTATAGCAGTGATTCTCGCGTGGACGTCGGAAAATCTTTCCGTTTCAGAACGCGTAGCCTGCTTAAAACTTTTTGAATAAACCGAAGTTGCTGAGGCCGAGGGGGAATTACGGAGAGGCGGATGAATTCTTCCGAGAAAGGTAAGCCAAGAAATGGGGGAGCGAGAATTTTAAAGACTGCGAACAACCTCTTCGTAGTTTTGAAACGGAGTTGCAGTTATCACGTTCTGATTGCTCAAGGCGCCAATGAGACCGAAGCGGCGCGCAAAATCTCGGATTATGGCACGGCAAGCAACTTCCCGCAACAGTTGAAACGAGAAAGGATTGCAGAAAGGCAATGAAGCGCCAGGAAGTAAAAAAGAATGTTCGAAAATTAAAAAAATATCCGCGCAATGGCGCACTTTTCCGAAGGTTATTAGCAGCAAGGAGGGAGGAATGAATTTGCAGTACTTGCGCGGCACATATACGTAGAAATGTTTTGAGAAAAAGAAGTTATTTGAAACTTTATGACTCGATTTGGAACACAAACTTGGATAAACTAACAGTAGGCCAAGCGTCTCAGCTAATTAAAACGCCAGGCACAGCTGGATGAAACACCGTGACGCCAATCCGGAGAACCGAGTTCTAATCCCAGTCAACTAAGTGGCCGTTTTCCACGAAGAAACGCGACTAATTAGCGCATTATTTCACGCGAGAGAGCGTGACTGCGCACAATTATCTGCCAAGGTATTTGCCTCGGAATTATCGTCTCAAAATTACCACGTGAGTCCGAAATGACTCCTGACAAGGCTGAGGAGAATGAAATGAAATCGATAGGAATATGATACGCACTGAATTAAGCTAATTAAGACCAAGAGAAATTAAAAAAAGACTATAATTGAAATGATAACAGTTTAGAGATTCAGCTAAATCTAAAAGAAAACCAGGGTTTTTTCCCGCAAGATCAAAAAATAATTTTCTTCGAGCCTTTATTTTATGGTAGTGCGAGCGAGTTAGTTCCCAATCATAATAATCAATCATCAATCAATTAATCATAATAGAGACCATATTCGAATTATACCTTTCAATGTCACCAGCTGCGACACACACGAATTAAATATTGCATTATTAATGGTGCAATAATATCCTTTTATATGAGTTAAATTGTAAGTAATCAATTGAAAATATCTAAATAAACAATCATATGATATGTAATATTACATTATCAATGATGCAATAATATCCTTTTATGTGACTAAAATTTTAAGTAATCAAATGAAAATATCTAAATAAATCTTTAACTTGACTAATTTTTTTCACTCGGTACGTTTGAAACTCCTTCAAAAAAGAAGGTTTATTGTGATAGCCGAGAACCTATTGCGGTGACGATACGATTAATTTTCAAAATAGTTGAGAAAACACACAATCTACACACTGTTAATTTTTTGACGAGATCTAAGTGTAGGAAATGCCTCATATAAGGTCTCTCTGGAGTGCATACACGTACCATTTCCCATGTAAAATGGCTGGTATTATATGGCAAATATCTCGGAAAGTAATATGGTAAGGGGTTAAATATTTCGTGTCAATGGAAGAGTGATATATTTGTCTTGAAAATGAGAGCGAATTCATTGATTTCTAAAAATGATATTTCGCTCATACTACCTTTAAGTATTTCTTTATTCAAATCTTTGAGTAGTGGGACGAAATCCCTCACAGTAAATTTTCTAGAGTCGTCAAATATTATGGATTCCCCGGACATTAGATTTATAAGTGATTGCTTTACAAATACCTCACCCATTTTACAAATCCCTCACTAAATTTTCTACAGTCATCGCATATTACGGATTTTCCGGACATTAGATTAAGAAGTAATTGTTTTACAGATGCCTCATCATTTCCCACTATTACTCGTCTGTCACGAATGCATATTAGAGCCAGCAGGGATACGAGCCATTTTGATGCATACATTATCCACACGCTAATCTACACTAGAAGGTTTTCATGAGGAAGCGATACTTTCATCATTTAGTAGAACATCATTTCAAAACACCAGGGTTGAAATTCGCTATGAAAAAATCATTTGACTTGACCGGGATTCGAACCCGGATCTCCCAATTGCCGGTCAGGTGTGTTAGCCAGTTACACCACCAAGCCATCTTCCTTCAAGGCGAATTTCGAGGGAGGTTTATGCACCCGTGCGAGTGACTTCGTACCATATCATTTGTTACATGCAATGTTTGGAAATCATTTCAAAAGCTGAGATTCAACTACCACTCGCACACCTGACTCTATCGGATCAAGAATATGCAAAGACCAAAACTAAATTATCAACTCCATATTAGGTTTCCAAACATTGCATGTAACAAATGATATGGCACGAAGTCACGGTGCATATACACCAGGGTTGAAATTCGCTATGAAAAAATCATTTGACTTGACCGGAATTCGAACCCGGATATCCCAATTGCCGGTCAGGTGTGTTAGCCAGTTACACTGGCTAACTCGGTAACACACCTGACCGGCAATTGGAAGATCCGGGTTCGAATCCCGGTCAAATCAAATGATTTTTTTCATAGCGAATTTCAACCCTGGTCCATATTAGGTGTTTAGCGAGGAGATTCAGAGAGATACAACGACATTATGGTATGCATTACATGCACACCCAAGAATCACAGTAAAGCATATAGCATGGCCAGTAGTCGTGCAGCATTAAACTCTGCAAAAAAATCGGGAAATAATGAAATCAGCTCGTAACAAATAATCAATAGCAAAACACCAAAATGGACGTGAACATTCTAATGATAAGAAAGGACAAAATTTATGAAGTTAAATCTATTTGGGGATGACCTTCAAAACTGTGGTTTCATGATGCCAAAACAATCTGAGTTAACCGGTTGGGCTAGAAAATGGCATTATACATTGATGCAAACCAAACGAAATCGATGATAAATTTATCCAATCACTTCACTTTGACAGTGAAAGAAAAACGTTCAATTTTTCAAAGCCACCGAGAAGAAAGATAATCGTAGGGACGAAAAGAAATGAGAAAGGCTTAAGGCAGTGCGAGCGAGATAGTTCCCTTATCATAATATTGACCATATTCGATATATACGTTTTAATTTCACCAACTGTGAGACACGCGAATTAAATATTGCATTATTAATGGTGCAATAAAATAGTTTTACATGACAGAAATTGTAAGTAATCAAATGAAAATATCTACATTAATCTTTAACTTGACTCATTATTTCACGCGGTACGTCTGAAAATCCATCAAAATGGAAGGTTTTTGTGATCCCGAAGAATTTACTGCGGTGACAATATGATTAATTTGAAAAAATATTGGAAAAAAACACACAAACTACACACTTGATTTTTTGACGAGATCTAAGTGTAGGGAATGTCTACTTTTTAATATAAGGTCTCTCTGGAGTGCATACACGTACCATTTCCCATATAAAAGGGCTGGTATTTCCTGGTAAATATCTCGGAAATGGATGTGGTCAATAGAAGGGTGATATGTTTTTCTTTAAAATGAGACTAAATTCATTGATTTCTAGGTAAAATGATATTTCGCTACCTTAATAGGGATAACAGAACTCGAATAAAAATAGCCTCAAGTCGACAGGCAAGAGGAGTACCATAACATCCGACCGAAACAAAGGCTGTTCAGTGTGACATAAAAAAACTTAGCGGCAAATGAAGCGCCGACGACCTTGGCAGATGGTGCTGAGTATGAAACACGGCACGGAAGAGAAGCGTCCCTTGGGAGAGATGGAAGGGGGGGAGGTGACGAGACTCAAGCGTCCACGCACGAAAGGGCTACGGAAGCGCAATCTGACGTCGAAACTAGGAAGTACTGGGAGGGAATGGAAGAGGAGTGGAAGGAAGGAGGAGACGGACGGGAGAGTGTAAAAATGAAAAAAATCACGAAAGCAACGATATTCCGTCTCCAAACAGAGAATTACAAAATTTTAGAGAAGTAGCATAGCAAAATCGAATCAAATGAATCTTGCAGAAGTGTTCAGAGAGAACAACAGAAATCTTCGCGCATTTTCGCTCATTCAAAATGTGATAATGGCAGCAAAAATAAGTTCAACGTTTCCACTCGATTTTTGGAAAGATCAGTTTCATTGGCGGTCTTGAAAATTACCCCTAATTAAAATCTTTTTATTTTAAATAGTCAAAAAAAGGACCACTGGACAAGCAGGTAGAAAAAAATTAGAAGCATTCGCAACTAGGTGAAGGAGGTAGACGCTAAAGGTGAAATTGACGGGTAAAATAAGAAATAAAGAAGTATACACAAGGCAAGAAGAGGAGAGCACCATGTGGGACACCATTCAGAAAAAAAGAAACCGATGCCTTTGGCACACTCTGAGGAGAATTGGTCAAGTGAGGCGTATTATTGAAGGAAAAATTGAGAGAAATGTCTCAAGGGGAAGGCCAACAGGTTAAATACATAGCACAAATAAAGTACATGAAAAAACTACCAGGGAGTAAAGGAATTATTGTTTGATTGGAAAGGAACGAAGGCTGAAGTAATTCAACCTTAGAATTGAGCAACCAGTGAATGTAAAAAAATGAATCTTTTCAAATACTTCTCTCACTAACATAATAAATACATCTTCATGATAAACTTACGTTTTTCTTAAAAACTTTCCTCAAAAACTTGTTTTTCAAATTACGCAATTTCAAATTACGCAATTTCAAATTTTGTTTCAGTTGAAAACTTACAATATTTCCTTTGAGCGTTTCCTAGTTTCTTCGAAATGTTCCAATTTTGTTAATACATAAACGACTCGAGATATACTACATTGGAGAAGCTTTTCGGATCCGGAATCGTTTTAGAGGTATTTCAGGATTCATCCCACCTTAAGAAACAAAACTTCCATCTTCCAACGGCGTCTTGTTCCTCAGTCGGTCAGGAAAAGAGTACGTGAACACAGGAGTACTTAAATCTACTCTTACGCGCAAAAGACCATACGAACGAGGATAAGTTATTGTAATAAAAATACCCCACGTATTAGTAGAGGAGCTCCTGTAACCATGATGATTTAGCTTGATCCAGGTGAATTCGAAATATTTCACACAGATCAAAGCGATTAACATAATGCCAATACAAACGATTCATATAGCCGAAATGAACTAATTTCGAGTGATATTTGGTTAGGTAGTATTTCGCAGAACTGCCAATCGGCCAGTACAAAAATTTCTACACCTACATACAGCCCTGCGAACCATGCATAAGCATGTGGCAGGGTGTGTTTAGACACTAAACATATAAGCCGAGGGATTAGAAAGAAGTTGGAGGTGAATTATACAATTATTATTAAGTATAACTACCTCTGAAAAAAGTCTTTGACGCTAGGAACATATTGCAAAATAAAAAAACGCACACAAGCACTCGTATCCTGGAAGGTCAAAAAACACCCATGAAAGACTTGAACTCGTGACCTTAGTGCTAGCAGGCGACTCTACCCCGCTCCAACCGAGGAAGGAAAATATCCCAAACAAAGAACTTTCTATCTATCAACCATTTAGGGTCTTCTTCTCACGCCAACGGACCCACCCCTTCACTGGATACGTTCGTTTCAGAAATAGCCAATTAGTTCTATTATCACTTCTGAAGTGGCTATCCAACAAAAGACATGAATGTTCATTTAGACGACATCGGACAGAATAGTCGTCCGCACTGCGACCAAGTCGTCGGTCGACATCGCAAAAGGTCTGACGACCGATTTCGATTCCATCCTGACCGCCGCCAAACTGGAAAAACTCAAAGACTCTCGGTAAGGCATAGGGGACCCTGAAACGAAGGCCCGGGGGGGGAAATGAAGACAGACCGCTTCTGCTGCTCCCAAATGCCGAACGGACGCCACTTCCTATAAATAATTCATCGCGGTAGAGGAGCTGATCTAATCATCGGGAATGGTCGGGAGGGTAGGAAAGGTGGGGAGAGACGACAAGAGGTGCAGGGGACAAGAGAGAAGTGGATGCTAAATTACTCGAATCCTCAAATGGACGCAAAGGAATTAATTCACTCCCCAACTTGGTGGATTCTCGGATCAACTTATTTTTTTTTACCGGGGACAAAATGACTGCTGGAAGGGCACAAATTGGTCTCCTCGCACGGATTAATAAAAAAAGAGCCATCCGCTTACCCGGTCTGCGTTAAAATATGACGCCCGCCAAAGGGTCGCCGCCCCTGACGCCTCACCCTCCGCCGAAATCCGACGTGGATTCGAAAAATGCAATCAGGGAGGCAAGGGAGCGTTTAATATTGGAAATATATTAACGGCCCAAGCGTAAAGCAAAGGTTATTGGAGAGAACGATACGCAATTAAAGAGAGTTAAAAATCTATTACGCAAGCATAAAAAAACGGCACTAAAAGGAACATATTTTCAATGTCATATTCCCTTGCAAAGATGCCGCTACAGTTGCTTATAGGCTGAAATGAATCAAAATGTAATTTATTAAAATAATAAATTTCGAACAAAGCTGTACTACTCATCCTAAATTACACTAAGGGAATATATTTGTCAAAATAAGTCGACCACCATTGAATATAGAAAACATTGGCTTCCTAACATACATATTGATATTTCAACAAGGAAATGTTAAATGCATTTCATCAAAAGATACATGTACATGAAATATTAAAATAATAAATTTCACTCGTTTTCACTCCAAATTGCTCCACAGCAAGGAAGCAGCAAAACGCGAATGAAATACGTTAGGAGTAACAATTCGTAATGTGCAAATGAAAAAAATGACATAAAAAAGTCAAAATGAAAATTCTTCATGGCATGAAATTACGGTGACTCTACTCAATCCCCATTTATCACAGAAAATTAATGCACACGAGGTGGAGTAAGGCTTCTACTAAGCGGTGGAACCCCACTTATAAGAGGGCTCACATTCCGCCGCTGGAATGGACTTTTGGTCGCATGGTAATGATCTTAGGGCATCAGGAGTCCATCCTAGAACAAAACGCGATGCTTTCAGGGAACAGGCACTTAATCCTCAGACATTTTAATGAGGATTCTTTCGCTGATGGAATAACAAACTCCCCTGAATTTTCCCAGATCAATAGATCACGTCGGCAACAGAATATTGCGAGCAATCCCATTAGCATTATCCTGAGTTCAGAAAACTCGTCTTTAACCCATTGCCCTGAGAAGAGTGTCATTAGGGCTGAGAAGTAAATTATTTTCCAGTCCTTCCCAAGCAAAATCTTTCTTGAGATTATTTCTCAAATGAGCGATGATCATACTAAGAGGCACCTAAGAGTGAGCGTTAATTAGGTAGAATTTAAACGTATTTTTCACGGGTTTTAGGGTCCGAATGATAAAACTCCCATACCTGTGGTTAATGAAAAAAATCCCATGTATTTCCGAAAATTCATTTATGACCGCTTTAAAGTTCCCTTGGACTCGCCTCAACACCACATTCCTATAAATCTACATCTACGTAATACCTTACAGGCCGCCGCATGGGCGTGTGTTAGGTCACCAGCCGTGTAAAGATGTAAGTTTTTGGGAGATGAAATGGTGACATGTATTATAGGAGTGTATTTAGTGGAGCTCAATTTCATTGTGGCCGCTTATTATGCGCGGAAAGAACGAGTTTTTGTACCTATATGTTCGGCAGTGCATCTCTCTTATTTTATCGCATCTGTCAGACCTAGAGATCTAGAGAGAAGTCATTATAATATTCTCTGTCTCGCTCTGAAAATTATCAGTTCTGATTTTATCAATCAACCTAAGCCTCGCGTGTAGCCTCCGAGTCTCTAGGGGCTCCCACCTTAATCCCTCTAAAAGTTGTGAAACACTACATGTTCGCTCGTAGCAGTTTTTAACGAAGTGCGCTGCTTCCCTTTGTATTTTATTATTTTTTTTTGTTTTTAATCTTTATGACCAGGGTCCCAAATGCTCGCGGCTTATTCGAGGTGTGGCCTAACCAGAGCGAAGTAGCATCTATCTTTGACTTTTTCATCTGAGGACCTTCCTATTATACGTTCAACAAAACCTAGTTTCTTTAATGCTGTGTCACATATGTTTTGTATGCGTAATCCCCACGATATATCAGAAGTTATGAGCTCACCCACCAAAACTTTAATTGAAAATTCCATGTTAATAATCAAATGATAACCGAAATAACAGCCACCACAGGCCAGCCACAATGTAGAAGTAATACCTAGTCGATATTAATGATAAAATGCACTTTCTGACATGATAATGTTTAACTAATAAATCCACAGAAATCATTGCATCTACTAAATAATTTTTGGAGGAGCTTTAACCAAAACACCCCAAAGTAGAGTTTAAAAGAAGCTCGACCACAATGCACGTTTCTTTCTTTTACAAACCTCTATCAGTGTTGATGATCAGAAATTTGAGATAAAAAGACTGGATATGGGTTAAAATTCATCACAATCAGGGCTGATTATTATGGATTAAGGATGAAATGGATGGATATCATTTTACATTGTTCCTGTAATACCACTAGCAGTCCAATATTTTCCGAAAAATAGATGAAATCCAGCATTATTTCGAAAACTTTAAAAGATATACTCTGACTTGAGCACCATCATATAATTCTAGAAGCCACAACCAAAGCTGAAGAGTAATAAAATTTGTTAATGCACGGATATTGTTTATTGTATTTTCACCTTACGAGAATATATTCTGAGAGAAAGAGCAGGGTCAGAGGAATTAATTCAGCTGCAAAAATTACACTGGGGTAACCCATCCCAATTGCTTTGGGATGAACGACCCGTTTTCACTCGCAGACCCAATTAAGTTCTCGAAAACCGGAGGTGAACTGTCACAATTCACCTCTATGCAAGGCCTTCCTCTGAAGGAGCAGATGCGAACCAGTTTACGGGAGAAAAAAATAATAACCTCGTTCCTGAAAAAAAAAGAATAAATTTTACACGGCGGAAAATAATGCCAGCCGGCCGTAAATTTGCACTAACCCTTTTTTGTTATTCCAACAATTGAATAAAAAAGGGAACGGACAACAAGACGAGGACGAAGGGGTTGCGCGAGTAACAAAAACCCAAGGGGCTGAGGGGTGGGGGGGAGGGAGAGGGGGAATTGGCCGTAAATTGTGTCGTAATAAAAGCAAACCGGGCGAAAACATTGCCTCGTTTCATTCCTGACCTCCCCCAACTGGCCCTAGTTCGGGGAAAGAATTGTTAATTGGACCTCGTAGACCTTTCAATTTCCAGAGGGGTTCCGCGCCTAGTTCGCGGAGGCGAATGAAGGGGGCGGAGGAAGCGGCGGAGAAAACGGCGAGAAAAGAACTAAAGATGAGATACTCGACACATCCATGTCTGTGTGGGGAAACTAGATTCCTCGATTGCAGGGATGGGACACTCGATGCCAACACTCGATTCAGGAATAGGACATCAGATACATCAATACCCAAGGTTGTTGATGAATTGATTATCAAACTAAGTACTCATCACACTTATACTAGCCTACAATCACTCGTAAAAATAGAGGTAATTATTTTATATATTACAGATGATAATTCAAATCAAATATATGTGCGATAATTTTCTACTGCTATTAAAGTTTTATAGCCCAGAATTAAGACTTGGAAAATTTACTCGGTCAATTCCAGTCGGATGAGGATACAAATAATTATACTATAAAAATGATTATCACGACATCTTTGGAGTGATTGAGGTATCCAGGAGAAAATAAGGGTATTGGCTCTGAAAACAGGCGGGTACGGATTTAGAGTACTGTCGCGTAAATAAATGCTCAATTGTGTGGATATGAGGATCGACTGAGTGACGAAAATCTCATTGTTTATGTTAGTATGGTTATCGTGCTTCAACTTGCAATCGATACTGAAATGAAATACTTCACAAAATTAATTTTTTCCCAGCCAAACGGGTCATTCTGACCACACCGGTCGCATATCTTGTTGACAGAATTTTACTTCAGAGAAGGATCCTTGGCCGTTGACAACTATTTCGCATACACGGCGGCAACTATGGAATGTACATTTTCACCACCAAGGAATCTGACTCCAATATTACGAGGGAAATCATGCCTTACATTATATCACAGCACAACTATTTTCATTTACCTTTTACAGTCAACCAATAATATCCTAGAGCATGGTATTCTTATTCTAACGCAATTGAATACGCTGCGGAGATATTAAACATGAGGAAAGAAGATACGTTTACATATATAACAGACAATAATGCAGATAATGGAAAGAAGTTAAAACATTAGACTTATTGTAGAAACAGGGCTGCCTCAATATGGAAATTTATGAATCGAAATTTTTTTCAGCATAAAGTTTAGACGATCTAACGTAAAAGTAAGCAGAAAGACGACAAAATCAGGGCCTAAAGAGCATTGAAGTGGTTCAGAGCTTAAGTGGTCATATGGGGATAGAGTTTGGATAACATTGGAATAAATAGTGGGCGACGCTATTTAATGGAATTCACTCATAATGAAGATATACATATTTCACTTCCACAGTTATTTCTTTTTCCCAGGGAAGATACTAATGTGATGTTAGTACCAAGTCCCTTTAATTATGATGTAAAACATCAAAAACGGCCGAGTAAAAATAATGTAATACTGTGGACAACTACTAAATACTCTTTATCCTCGTCGAAGATGACAATATTTTAAGTGAGGCAGTATTTAGTCGCCATAAATTATATACGGGGCTTAATTCGTGGCTTACCTAAATTACCTACCTCAGCGTTTAATATATGTTACCTAAAGTAGCGATATCAAGGGGAAATTCCAATTTATCATTCAAATCTATTATTTTCGTCTCTTAAGGTTAGAATTCCATGAAAGTTATCCGGTTTTCAATTACTTCAAAGACGGAAAACAAATTGAGAAAATAAAAAGCGTGGAGTATGCTCACTAGTATCAGATGTGGTATCAAAGATAGAGTGTTTTCCATCAATAAGCCTTGCGAACTTATTACTCGTACAGAGGGGATGTTGTGTGCGATCCATGGCAGTATAAGATCCACGGAAGGCGTGAATCACGCCGCCGCTCTGCCCATCTAATCTACATCTGATCGAATATTTCGAGCCCTAATCGCGGAGGGCGAAATGAGGCCGGAGGTTTACGCCGGAACTTCAAGGTGGATCATCTTGCTAGGCAAACGAATGCGGTCAGCACCCGCAACCAATAGCTATTCACGAGAGTAAATGTGGCGCAGACAAGATTTCCGGGCGCACACGGACCTCTGCTAAAACTACCCAGATATTGGGGTTTCATTATCCCAGTTTCCGGAAGCTGAACAGCTCAAAACTCAAATTTTCTCAATTTTGTCGGCAATCAGCCTTCTAGAGGCACAATTACTCCTATAAATAGTTTACATATTCTATCGCATCAACCAAAAAAAATCGGTTTGTGCCGAACGACCGCAGAAAAAAAGTATTCTCATATGCTTTAAAGTATTCTGGCTACTTTGGTGATGATTTTCGAACTATTTTCGCGAATAAGTTTACATTTGTTTTTTTTCTAATCGTTTAGAGCAGTGTTTTCCAAACTTATTCCAGCCACCGCCCCAAATCGTACTTCAAAATCAACCGCCAAAACTTTTTCCCGCAGTTCTTTACCCAGCGCCCCCAACCGTAAGCGTTACAGTCATGGACTACATGACCACAGCAAAATATTTATAAAAATAAAGCTTAAACAATTATCATTAAACTATTGCTTATTTCAAATCAGCCTCTAGCGTCCCCTTGCAGCCTCCTTAGATGAAAGGACTGCCCTCCTGGGGGCGGTGGCGCCCACTTTGGGAACCACTGGTTTAGAGCTTCGTAACAGTTAACAGAGGCGGTTAACAGTTTGCGACATGCGTTGATGGTCAATGACTTGCAGTATCAATTACCTAGATTTATGACCAGTTGCAAGAACATTTGGTCATGGAATTAATAGTCATGAGATCCATAAAGTTATTGATCTCATAAAAATATTCGGGTTGCAGGAACACATCTGCTGGTAACATAACTTATTTACCAATAGTTAATAGCTTCGAATATTTGATCCAATCTTCTACCACCGGATAAAATTTATGAAAGTTTAGCCTATAATTGGTAATGAACATAATAATTAGTCAGTAAGAGTAAAAAAAACGGTCACTTGTCTCAAAACAACTCATTTATATAGTAATTAAGTCTCCAAGCGGTTCATTGTGCATCTGCCATCTTGGCTACTTATGGAACTCATAGCCCCATGCCATACGTTATGAAACCAATACATTTATCGATTGTGTCTGCAAACCTCATTGAGTGGTTGTCATGGCTTATGGGTCCCATAACTTTATAGAATACATATGTGTCGTTCCTACAACTGGCGGAAAATTAGTTCACTTTTACAAGGCCAATTTAGGAAAATAATAATACCATTCATACGCTTGGCTGAAAAGAGCGAGACCTTGAAGGAAAATCCACGAGTCAATTTACTGGATATCACTAAAGGAAGTGGAAAATCCGGAAATTATTCCAACAGGAAGTTTATTGCTACAGGGTTTATCTATGACTGCCTTATCAATGGAGGGAGAGAAGTGAAAGGGATCGCCAGGAAAATAGAGCACCGAATCAACACAAATAACATTGCGACAAATATAAAGAGCATGGAGTAGTAAAACCAGCAGAAAAGAGAACCATTTAAGCGATTTGGCCGAGTAAGATAGTTAAATATCGAATATTTCCTTCGTCAGGAACTTTAGGACACAGACAAGAGAAAACAAAGAAGCAAATTGATCAATTACGCCACAAATGTTCGAAAAATGTTGGCATATAAATTGCTGGCCACAGTGAAAGGCACAACTATAATGGGATGCCATAAGGGAAAACAAAATTTTCACCCCTTCGGAGAGAAGATTACGCTATTTGGAGGTAGCAATCTGAACATTGAACAATAACGCACACGAAAATAGCGTTCTGTGAAGAAACTGCGGCTCAGTGAAATTAAGAGTCACTGTAATGAGTAATAAGATTATGGCAGCGGACAAAAAAACATTAAATGGAAGCCAGGTGAGACAGTGAATTAACTATGATGAAAAAAAATATTATTGCAAATCATAGGAACCAACATATAGGAAACTAGGAGAGCTTGTGCAGTCTCAAACTTAGAATCGCCAATTTAACTGTTCAGCTCAGCCATCGACTCACCTCTCATGCCGACTGGTCTATAAAATGTCCACTATTCCATTCACTATTTCATGTGCCAATTCCCACATCATCCTTAGTAATCACTCATTGCGTTTCCTAACCTTGCCAATTGACAGGCTAACATATTTTAAAATATAGTCCACGAATTGATTGCTCCAGATTCTCAAATTTTCTGACCATGTGTTTTTAGTAACCTATTTTATAACCCTATATATATTATATAACCACTGTTAATCAATCTGTACGTCTCTAAGTCAATTTTCATATTAGTTTCTAATTTTTCACTGGGTTGTTAAACATTTAATTGCAAAAGTTTGATCAAGTTTTGTTTTTTGCTATTCCTTTTGCATGGAGTATCTGACAGAAACCAAAATACAGGCTCACTCTTAGGGGTTGTCTATCTTGTACTATCTTGTAGTACCCCAAATGAATTTAAATTATTATTATTATTTCTCCTCACTACTTTCCCGCCTTTGCAGAAGTTATTCGAACTGTCTCGCGGAAAAGCTAAGAAAAATAAAATAAAAGAAAGTCAATGGTGGATAAGAGAAATGTAAAGGATGATATGTAAATGGAGGGCTCATGCTTTAGGAGCAAATATGGAAGACTTATGGAAGTCACCCATTTATATCAGGAATGAAAAAAATTATGAATGAGCCTCCAGTTTTCAGAAATCAAAGGGAGTACATTCAGAAGGGGGACGGTCAAGGAAAAGAAAACGGAATAAACAGGTCCTCGTTAACTATGAACGAGCAGCATTTGACCCGAGTGCAGTCACACGAACGACGTCGATAAAAAATATAAAGGTCACAACGGATGGTGGAAATCCAATTTTTCATATATTCCTGAAGAAAATAAAGACTTTGAAGGTCATAACTTTTATCGACGGCATGAAAGCAATTTTGCTGGGAGGGACGCGAAACGCCACGTATAACTCGGGATAAATTTAAGACCTCACTTCTATTTTAATTCAGGAAACGATAAATTTTTAATTACAGGACTCGAAGAAAAACTGACGGAGGATCATCCGTAGGGGAACATATTTAAACAACAAACGCTGATACCTTTAAGAATAAACTACGCGTTGGAAAGATAGCAAAACAGTTCCAAAACTTCCGAGATATCCGAGAAAGATAAAAACTCTTGAGACGTAAAAATATCAATTGATCTCAAACTTTTTCAATAAATAGAACCATTTTTGTATCGGACATGGCATTGGGAAAGGAATCGATCCTTAGAAAAAAATCTTATGACAGTTTATACGAATTAGATATGGGATAAAAATTTTTTTCTTGAATGATATAAAAAGAAAACGTACGAGCGTTTGTCTTCTCAGATATGACCACGAAATGTTCCACACTTGTGAAAAATTTCCCCTTATTTAATCTAATAATCTAATTTAGTACATATCTTACACGTTCAACAAAGAATTTCCATACGGGTATCTGCGGTAAGATGGCACCAGTACTGTTATAAAAAAAATAATGAACAGCTTTATTCCGAAGAAGGCCGAAAACATGTAGTAGTATCAAGTACGAGAAATAAAGATGGCTCCAGAAAATAACACGTTTTTTATACCTACAGTCACGGCAACAATATTTAAGGAGTAAAGAATTGCTTTATTAAGACGAATTTTGAGCATATGGCGTAGCTTTGTACGTTGCTCCTGCCAAGAAAATCCAACGAAATAATAAGAAAAGAAAAATGGAGCTACGCTTTCAGAGCGAAGAGCGAAAAGAAGACGCGTTTCTTTAACTTTAAGGCAGTATACACTGACCGGAGAGTCATCAGAAACATTCCCCATTTCAAAATTTCATGATGAATGCAACTGAGATAAAGCGATCACAAGATCTCAAGTCTCCATTCACCTGCATTTATAGCAGCGGAAAGCTAAGTCCCTTTTTCTTACGTGCACAGCTTGAATTTTTCTAGCTTTGAAAAATGGAGAAAATCCTCCAAAAGAGGCTAACCGTTTCATTGGTGAAATTTCTATCCGAGAAATTTATTTTTCACATCAATTGATACTATTTTCAAGGTAAAAGTAAGCAGATATTAGCAGTAGATATCGACAGAGAGAAGGATGAATAAAAATGAGAATGGGGTAGTGATAAGGATGAAAAAAAATCAGCATATTTATAATTCAGGCGCAAGAAGTACTAGGCTAACTGAACTGCGGAAACAGCAGAGAAGGATATTATAATGAGAAAGAAATAAATTTAGTTTAGAGACTGAGGAACATAGCCGGAGGTAAAGGAAAATCAAAAACGATGTTATGGTGGCCTTGGGCATCAACAAGGTGAGATAAGGCCCAGGCGAGGCAAAAGGAAGCGAGTTCGAATGGAAATGGAGTCACGACTTACTATATGATAGATCGCAATCACCACGGAGCAGGTGACAAAACTTTGACTGATTACAAATCTAACTACCTTACTTTTACTTCACTTGACCCATTATTTCCCCCTTTTTTGACAATCTAGGAAACTAAATCGAGTCAGCTCATATCACGCGAAGAAATCGGTAGCCTGCAAAATGTTGTAGGTGCTCTAGATTTGTTTTTCAATGACACCTTAGCAAACGCGGGTGGAACTCTACAAAGTAGGCATACCTAGCATTACTTTTATCTTTGGGTCACGCATGAAACTCGAAAAAGATCTCATTGGCTATTCATATCGGCAGGTTTTGATTATTGAAAAGACCTGGCCGAAGGTCTCGCTCTCCCACATCTTACAAACTTCAAGGATAGGAAATCGCCACTGCGGAAATCTCGATGCTGAATACATTACTCTCTTTTTCCTTAAAATTTAACAAACGATCGGAGTTTAATCACACGTGGGTTAAATACTGGCTTTAAAGACGTTCCGCAGAACTGATTCTAATGATAACGATCCCAAGAACGAGTATCCAATATAATTGATGATACTGAATGACATTAGCATATTTCAAGATCATCAATTGCCCTACCACACCTTTTGAATGACAAGGGTGGGACTTTTCGAATTCAGATAATGAATTCGAAAAGTCCCACCAATTTTATATTTACCGATTCGTTTTTGTAGCTTAAATGAAGAATTTTCCAGCTTGCGCCAAGGAACTTCATTCCATTCATACCTAACTTTTTGTTGGCTCATAACATATTCACTACTATTCACAACTTAACCTTCCAAATTAGTGTCTACGTCGGCGTATCCTAAGAATTACCTTAGGCATTAGCTTCTTACACAATCCTTCCAACATACATGCTTACGGCTGGCTACCTGCTTACCCTATAAGGTCAAGAGCATAACGGAAGAACCTTTATTTTCATTTCATTATTTACTATAATTATATTTAACAATTTCATAGGACTATTTCCTAATATTTTCACTAGATCAAGCCACTTATCCTTTACCTTACCCCTAGCATTACCTTTATGGTTAAGATTTATAATTTATGGGTGAATTAATCATACCCAACATATATTTGCACATCTTGTCCCACAAGGAACACCACCAGTTCTTATACCATTTATAGTTCTAATTGAAACAATTAGAAATATGATTCGACCAGGAACATTAGCCGTACGACTAGCAGCAAATATAATTGCAGGCCATTTACTTATGACCTTATTAGGAAATACAGGACCCTCAATTATATACTCAATTACATCTATTCTATTAATTACACGAGTAGCATTACTCATACTAGAATCAGCAGTTGCCATTATTCAATCATATGTATTTGCAGTGCTTAGAACTCTTTATTCTAGAGAAGTAAATTAATGTCAACACACCAAAACCACCCTTACCACTTTGTAGATCAAAGCCCACGACCGATAGGAAAATGTACTCCAAACCCACGGTTTCAATATTCGTGCGAAAACTGGAAAAACTGTCCAGATAAGCGTTAATGGAAATCAGATTTCTTGAACGATTGACGATTTTAACATTTGATAGAGGATGAAAACAAAGACCTGATGTTTGAAATATCTAAAATATTTGAGAGTTTAGACGAATACAGCAATTGAATGAACTCCTACCAATAGTTTGAAAATACGTAACTGAATCATAACAACTTCCATTTTCCAAGAACTTAAAGAAACATTTAAAATTTCAATCTTCGACCATTGTGATTCATAAGATAATTTCTCAATAATTTCGAATGTTCTTATGCTATTTCCACAAATTCAAGATAGGAAAATGTACTCCAAACTCACGGTTTCAAAATTCGTGCGAAAACTGGAAAAACTGTCCAGATAAACGTTAATGGAAATTAATCAAACGATCCTCGAAGATCCACAAGCTACCCACGGTAACACTTAAAAATAAAACGGCATGCCGTTTCCTAACTCCAAGGACGAAAATGTAGAGCAGAAATTTGCAAACCTCATTCCGGCGATATGAAAAGAATAAAATTCCATCACAATGCACCACGTGCAACGCTCGAGGTAGCCGAATGGATTAAGGGAATTTTTATCTGCGCATTTTTGCATAATGTGCGTCATCAGCGAACGGGGAAGCGAAGTTTATCGATTTATCGGAGCAATTGTGACAAAACGGGTCGTTCCAACGGTTTCTCCGAGTGCCTCGGCCGCCGCGGCACACGACTCACTCCACAATCTTGAAGGCAAAGAGAGATATAAGAGAGAAAGAGACACGAATCAATCGATTTCTCGTTCGATAAGACGTGATGGCCTGAGTGCTAGCTTCCCATTCCGAGGAACCAGGTTTGAGTCCTGGCTGCAGCAGACTGTTACTGGAATCGGCGGGGGGTCTATATGAACGAACACTCCCCAAGACATGACCCACGAGAGCGGCCAATAGATGGCACCAGGGCTGCTGTTCACCCACCGGCAGAGAGAGAATGAAACACACAGAAGGCGAAATGAAAGAATAACTCAAACACACAGACAGTGGTGAAAGACATAGAACGAGCGTTTCGGGGTACCCTAACCCAAGTAGGGAATGAGCCGTTCAGGCCATACAATCGTTCGTTCATTCACTCAGACCGCTCAGCGGCAATTGTGTCGGTTAATTTTATGTGTTCCTATCCACTTTCTTTCTACCTTTCTGTAAAAACATTTATATGTGTGTATTTGCAGCTGAGCGGTCTGCGTGAATGAACGAACGATTATGTGTGTGTGTGTATATGTGTTTGTATATATATATATATATATATATATATATATATATATATATATATATATATATATATATATATATATATAATCGTTCACTCATTCACTCAGACCGCACAGCGGCAAATACTCACATAAATATTTATACAGAAAGGTAGAAAGAAAGTGGATAGGAACACATAAAATTTACAAACACAATGGTGGTGTGAAGATGAAATGATGGCCGATTCCAAGCAGAATTTTTTCTGCTTGGAATCGGCCATCATTTCATCTTCACACCACCATTGTGTTTGTAAATTTTATGCGTTCCTATCCACTTTCTTTCTACCTTTCTGTATAAATATTTATGTGTGTGTATATATATATATATATATATATATATATATATATATATATATATATATATATATATACATACATATATATATATAACTATAAATATCCGTTTTAATTTCTGACTTTCGACTGAATTGACTTAATTCTTTAATTCTTTACTTTTCCCTTGTATTCTTGGGACCTACTATTAACATATTTTTATTGTGGATATAATCAAAGATCAAAAAAAGAGTCCAAGATAAATAAACAAAATTATGATTACCATCTCAAAACCCTATGAGGTTCTCGGAGCGCTCTCGCTATGTTATGTGCAAATATTGGTTTAATGACTCTCTGATCCCATCACTTAACGAATATCACGGGCTACATGTGTAAAGAGAGTGTAAATACACAGTAAGCATTCAAAGCTGAAGTAAAGGAACTGCTTCATAATGAAGGTAAAAACTGATTTAGCAGTTATCCCGGAGTAATTAGACTATTTCAGGACAAGTTTCTACGTGTTACATCATTATCAAGAACTAGCCCGAAAATTATTCCCGAAATTATTTTGTTACTCGTTAAAAACTGTAAAATCTGTTTTCTACCAAAACAAGGAGTGTTTCCTTCAACTCCATTTAAAAAAAGCTAATCATAAACAACATGTGGTCTTTATATAAGTCAAATTCTCCAACGTCGTTTTCTCAAAGCTATGCTTTTCGAAATTTAACACAGCGAACACAGCCATAATACCTACCCCATTTTTGTGATAGTACGTTTATTCTTACCTTAATTTCGACCTACAAATACATATTTTATGCATCACGAAGTAGTTTACATGTATATAATTAGTAATATCCGTAGTAATTTCTGACTAACGACTAAATTAACTTAATTCTTTTCTTTTCCCAGGCCTATCATGGCCTTTTGTTATCGATCTCTGCTATTTACATGTTTTTATTGTGTTTGTTCTAGGTTGATATAATCTAGGAGCAAAAAATAATCCAAGATAAGTAATCACAATTATGATCACTGTATCAAAATGGGCTGTTCCAATGAGATTCTACGAGCGCTTCCGTTCCACAGTCCTGAGGCAAAGAGATAAAATGTGTGAAGGGTTGAAGGGAGGAAAGAGTCAAACCCTTTTCTCCATTTATAATTCGCGAAAAGCAACGGCTGCGGCAAAACCGCGACTTGCGACTCGACACGAAATATGCAATCGCATGAGAGTAAATGTTTCACGGCCATTCTCGGGCGGACTATTCTCGCGCGTGGAGTCTTCTATCGATTTCGACTCGCGAAATTCCCCCCACCTCCACCCCTATGCATAATATAAACAGCGCACCTACCAACTAGGGAGGAATTAATTAACAACCATTGCCCCGGAATCGAATAGAAACGGAAGCAACGTGCAAGAGAAGAAGAAGAAGCGGGTTGTCTCGACGCGAGACCTCTTAATCCTAGGAAAACTCGAGACAGCTGTAGTTGAGACGTAAACACCTTCGGTAGGTACACGTTTATCATCAGCCACCGTTCGGGCAAATCGATGGGATATCGGAAAATTTCAGGACGACTCCCACACTCAATAATGTGCATAATTTAAAGGAGTTTTCATAGTTCAGTTAAGAATAAACAAAAACGTGTAATCGACTTGAAAATGCTCGTATGAGTAATTTACATGAAGCGAGGAAATGTACATTTACACGCTAAATAAGAGAGCTTAATAAACAAATATGAAAGCGTTAAGTGACGATAAATAGAGATTTTTGAGGACTATTTCACTCAAGTAACCAGATAATTTTACGCAGATTATTTGATGATAAACTAATAGCTAATTTCACACTCTCAACAAAGGCTGACTTCTGGAAACGAAATTTCAAGTGAAAATATCAAATTTAGGTGGCAATACATTCAATTAAATTCACTCTTTAAATTAAGAGTAAGGTATTTGACGTGAGACCTTTTAATTCAAGCAAAATCTAAACGGCCACAGTTATTACGAGAAAGCTAATCGAAAAGTTAATTTCACTAATCAAGAATACTCTACGCTTAACGCTATAACCTCCGGGATTAGTTTGGTGTGGTGGCTAGACTACTGGCTAACCACACGGGAGGCCAGGGTTCAAAACCCTGCAGAGGAGGATGCTTTTCAGGGGAAACCCGATCCCTACTTGAGTGTCCAATGGAGGGCACTTCAAGTACAGTACTCCTTCTGTCGGAAGCGACGTTAAGCCGTGGCCCCCTTGGCGCCTTTCGTTAAGAACAGGCTAAGGCCGACGCCGGGTTTCTATCCACCCTTCCTCCCTTACCTATCCCCTATGGCGCAAATGCCCAAAGCTGTCGGTCGCCTCCCCAAAATCCAATCCAATCGATATAACCCCTAGATTGACATGATTAAATTTCAAAATCTACGCGATTATTACGATTCAGGTTAATCGAGACATATTAGCGACATCCAGAGGAAATATTCAACACACTGCTCAATTTAAATTATGTAGTCTTTAGTTTGAATCAACATCTAACGCTCAGTCCGCTATTCACGAAAAGGTTTATACACTTTTTACAAAATTTTTAAGCAAACATTATGTAAAGCAAAGAAAAAATAATTAAAGATAGACAGCACGATTCATGAGATTTGTGAGATTTGACGATTCATGAAATTCGTGACCCAGTTCCTCCACAGACATACTAAGGCGAAAGAAGACACAAAAAAAGGCGCGGTTCCTAAATGCATGAGAGACCAGAATATACATATTATAGTGATATATTCTCCAAAAGACCTTATCCACTCAAAACCAATGTAAAGGCACCAGCGGGATCCGCAAATCACACTTAAGTTCCTGACTATTGTACTGTATATTGTGACGGGGAAGTTTAATTGTAGGACTACGACGGATAAGCGAGAAAGTTGGAATACGTTGAGCGAAAGACAAATTAAACTGGAACGACTGGCCGCGGAGAGATGCCAGGTTTTCAATGCTCCCTTACCCTCGAGATTCTGAAATAATTGGAATCTACGGAACCGATGCGGGCAAAGAGACAATATTCCCGCGGTTGTCACCGACCCAACTGTACTCTCATTCGCATTTCATTTATAATAATATCATATGGGAATAGGGCGAAACGCGGTGTATTGACGTAATCAGGAAAATGTCAGCTGCTTTTGATAACCCCGTGAGGATATGAACAAACATCATGCTTCAAACTCAAGGAAAACATGGAATTGCAGTGGAAAATCTAATTATAGGACGGCTACTACAGAACTGTAAGTTGGAGTGTTCTCATTGCCGCAATAATAGACAGAAACAACGTTTTCAACAAAAACGAAGAAATAACTCTTATTCAGCAGAATTCAAAGCCACAAATGATAGTAAAAACATCCACAGCCACATCAAAAATATGGTTGTTTAGCGAAAAACGATCAATGACACTTCCCTCATCAATTGGCGAGGCTGATTCGAACAAAACATGAGTTTGACAAGGGAAAAATTGAGTTTTTTATTCATTTAATCCAGATGAAGAGTGTTACCTAGCAAAGGAAGAATATTTGCAATGTACCACTTTCCTCATCAACCAATGCAGCCAGTAGGGTTTAAGAATGCTAAAAACGCATAAATGGACCCTGATCGTATTTCTATGGGTGTTCCCATGCATTAAATGTTAGCATACGTTTTATTTACAGGGGAAACATCGTAAGTAAGTCAAATACGCTTTAGTATGATGTAAATAGCAATATTTAAAGCGAAATTAAATTTAACATAAAAAACTAAATCATACTGCAAATTGAAATGCGTTTCAATTCCCTCACAATGCCATAGGCTTCCATGAGAGCTGTTTTTCGGTACTAATGTTATAATGTTGATGTGCTGTTTTACATGCGGGCCAGGAACAACGACCGAATTAACAATGTTTAAAACACTGGAAGCCAATCACTTTCTTAGAAAACTCTATTTATGCGATCAATTTATTTCTATTAACCGCAATCACATTTGCAAGAGCGCGTTACTCTGGAACACCACTGTAGAGGAAAGGAGCACTCAGGCAAGAACATCGTTTGTAACCGCCATTTGGTTGGTTTCGTAGTTTTCCTTAAGTGTGCATTATTCGTTTTGTTGGATGATGCGCGTCAAGAATGGATTCACAGTTCGCAGTGTAATGGTAACTCCACGAAAGAGGCGGTGAATTGTACTTGAGGGTTGCTATTTTTACCCACGGACTTTCTTCTTCAAGAATAGTAGCAGCAAAAACTATCTAAGTAACGATCACATTAAAGAAACACGCTGATATATATATATTAGTATATACATTTGGAAATAAAAAATGCCTCGTAAAAACTAAGGCGGATGGATGATAATTGATGGAATTAGGCGGATCAAATTGGCTGGAGTACTGGCTTCCCATCTTAAGCCGAAATAAAATTATTTCCAGTGGAACCTCGATTGCTCCTCGTGAGAAGATAAATTCATAATCATATTTAATGGTAACTTTTACTACACCACATAATTATAAACACAAAAACACGACCCGGGTTTCAATACATCAGTGTCATCATCAGGCCCTGATAGTGTATCTGTGGTGTAGTAAAAGTTACCATTAAATATGACTATGGAAATTCAAGAGAAGTACCCCGTCCGTTGGATGGGAAGTTGAACTTGGCGCGTTGGATGGGAAGTTGAATTTGGCGCATTTCATTGAAATTAGACTGGCGCTGACACCATGTTTTTCTCCACTCTTCCTCCACGTCTAATAAAATCCCGTTCTCACCAACTACCCACTCATACTTCATGGAGGAGAAAATGACCTAAACTGTCGGTTGCCTCCAACAAATAACCAACTGACCGAAAAGAATTAAATTTTAGGTAAAATCATCGAACATTTGTTGTATGTAATAGGCCGTTCAAGAATTACGTAAGACGATTTATGCCATATTTGACCTCCCCCTCCACCTATGTAAGACAATGTAAGATTTTCCCAGCCCCTCTTCCCTCTCATTCTTACGTGAGACGTTAGATATTTGTATCTACTCTTCGTTAAATGCTCGCTTTCTGCTGTTTCAACTTTACCTAGAAGCCATCGTACAGCTTTGAGCACTGGATTTGGATTGGATTTTTGGGGAGGCGACCGACGGCTAAGGTCATTTGCGCCATAGGGGAGAGGTAAGGGAGGAAGGGTGGATAGAAACCCGGCGTCGGCATTAGCCTGCTCTTAACGAAAGGCGCCAAGGGGACCACGGCTTAACGTCTCATCCGACAGACGGAGTACTGTACTTGAAGTGCCCTCCACAAGACACTCAAGTAGGGATCGGGTTCCTCTGAAAAACATCCGCCACTGCAGGGATTTGAACCCTGGCCGCCCGTGTGGTAGGCGAGTACTCTAACCACCACACCAACCCGATCCCCCTTGAGCACTGGATATCGCTTAAGTATGCAGAGTTGAAGTACCACATTGTTCAACATTAAGAGCGAAACGGTACCACAGGAGATAAAGTTGAGAACAATCACAGGATACAAGGAAATAAATACAGGATATTAGGAAACGATACGATGTTTCAAGACGGACAAAAATCTTACGTAAATTGGTACCAGACCCCCTGCTCCCCTCTTCATAAAACCAAATTAGATGATCCAAATTCCCCCACCCACAAAAAAGTCTTACTTAATACTTGAATGGCCCCAAAAGAGGAAAGGATGAACAATTTCCAATGGGGATACAGTAGAGAGTACGAAGAGGAGATTACGTTCAAATTACTGCTACCTGGAGCATGCCTTCCGGATTTATCTCTTCGATTATTAACCGGGCCAGGATTGACAGGAGAAGTTGACAGCAAAGTGAAATAAAAGGCCCGGCACATGGGTAGTCGATACTGACTCCCTGGAATACTCAAAGCTTATGTCTCTGACATGTGGCTCGCATCCACAAGCTACGAGACGAGCCGTTTCAAACCGCTCCTCAATGATCTGCTGATCCACGCTTGATCCCTGTCGTCGATCCGAGTTCAATGGGCGAGGCCTTCGCCAACCTTTGAGCTCGCACGTCGCAGGACACGACGTTAGTCCCGGGGACGACTGACTCCCGCGTCCCACACGAAGAGCTGAGTCAAAAGGATCGAGGGACGGCCATCCATGGAGCCTCTCGCAGTTCGCTGACGGGGAGAAAGCGTGGAATGAATGGAAAGGCGAAATGAGACATTCATTCATTAGTGCTCTAACCCCAAGATTGTTTGACCCCGCTTCACTCCATTCTTCCCCAACCAAGATTGATTCTCCGACGCATGGGTCTCCTTCCTCATATTCCTCCTCACTTGACCCACATCGACCGCGGTTCTTTCTAAGTGGATCTCTCCCGTTCATTTCTCTCATCTATTTTAAGGATCAATTCACGTGTCCGAGGGCAGCCACATTCATCTCGTTCTTTTTTACATTCAACATTCCCCATATTCACAAGGGAAACAGTTGTGCGCTTTACTAGGGGGATGATTACCATCACGGAAGAATTTTAACAACTTTATTAGCTCCGTTTAATTTGATTCCAAATAAAAGCAGCGCGTCTCGTTAAGAAAAGCAACGAGCGAATATTAAGTGTCTCACAACTTTAAGAGAGATTAAGGTGGGAGCCCCTAGAGACTCCGAGGCTACACGCTAGGCTTAGGTTGCATGAGATATTCAGAACTGGTGTGTTCAAGCCCGACCCTGGCCCAAGCGACACAAAGAATGTTACATCATGACGCCTCACTACATACTTACGTCTGACAGAAGCGATAAAATAAGAGAGATACATTGCCGAACAGATAGGTACAAAAACTCATTCTTTCCGCGCACAATAAGCGGCCACAATAAAAACTGAGCTCCACTAAATGCACTTCCATAATACACGTTACCATTTCACCTCCAAAAACCTTATATCATTACAATACTCTGTCCGTTCAAAGGAACGTTAATCAGTCCTCCTTGCGGCACTTTACATTCCAAAAGTACGATAATGCCGACGCCAGGTTACTCTCCACCTAGAATCCATTCCCATGCTATTCCACTTCCTGTATCTACTTGGTCTGAATGGAGCAAATACCTCAGTCGCTAATTAATAAAGAAACGAGCGATTGACATGTAAATTAAAGACTGATCTGGATTGTCAGTAGAAGCAAGGTAAATTAGACTCCAAAGAATGCATACCAGTAATCCAGATGAATATCAAAGGGGACCTTGCCACACAAACTCTTGACTTTAAAGCCTTAGGCAACATACACGTATGAACGAGTTCCCAAAATTCCTGTAGACGGTCAGCTCGATGACCGTAATGCATGCATAGAGGAACCTAGTATTTTTTGTTTCTACTGACAATTCGGATAATTCTCTAACTTTACCTCAAATGCAGGTCACCTCCGAACGACCAACCTACCCTCCGTCACATGACCTCCGAACGTAACAACGAAGATGTAGACGGGAGTTAGCATTGAATGGGAGGTTACGCACGCCTATCTCTGGAATGAAAGAGTGCAAAAAATTTCTCTTCCTCAAACGATGGCGACAAAAAACTCACAACGCAAAATAAATACGAAAAAACATCTAAAAAAATAGAAACACGAAAGTAACACATGAGCAAAAAATGACGCTACTACGTCATCGCCCAAAAAATTCGTATTTCGGAAAGATTCGCAGGTTTGTAGACGATGAAAGCCAATCGGAAAATATGCGCGAGGAATTGGGAGCGAAAATATTTCACGCCTCACGGCAGGGTTGGGCGTGGACCCGTTTTATACCCGTCGAGTATTTTACGACTTGACGTAAAGGAGCGATCTCTTCTTTCGGCGAGAGTGAAATATACGAGATCGCGGCGATGAACACGACGAGAGGCCGACGAAAAAATTCCGCGAGGAAGAGCCTGGCGTTCCTCGCTCCGCCCGCCCGTTCCGACTCCCACGGCGGAAAAATGCCGAGCCGTCCCACCGCGTTCCCAGCTCTCCCTGAGACTCGAAATCTCCCCTCATCTTTCACGTCCGCTTTAAAGGGGCCAGCGCCAAGCCGAGCTACCCGCCTTTACCGATATTCCTTCTGCCTACATCAGGAAAACTTACGTGGCCAGCAGAAAAATAAACAATAGCGCACACAGCATAGCAACGCATACGAAGTCGAGGAAATTATGGACAAAAATAAAGGGTGCTGCTTTCCATCCGTTTCCGAGCGTTGCACACTTCAAATAAATCTCATTCCCGGCGTTTTTGATGCGAATACGAAATTTTGACGAATGCCGAAGACCACCTACTGGGAAACGTGGACGGTAAATTTCCAAGCCCATTTTATATTCAAACCATATTTATTGCGGGAAATAAATTGATTGATTCGTTGATTCGATTCATAAAATAGAATCACTGGCGGACAAGACTTAATTAGCGTTTAATTGTGAAAAACTGCCACACTTCGCTTTTTCTGGACAATTAAAACCAGAATATAAAAACGTCACTACGAAAAATAGCTTAAAATCACAACTTTTCCAATGCGCGAGCGATATTCATCAGTTTGTCTCGTAATTTGCGCACTCCAGCGTATGGACATCTAAGTAGGTTACCAAGTTGACGTAACATGTACTATTTTTCTTAGGTGCTACTACTACGCATTTGAAGGATAGCGCACGCGACCTATATTGCATACATCTACGTAAAGTGTACTGGAAAACAAAAGAACTTTGATAATTCATCACGCGATTGTTGTGTTCGTGTCGATTTTTAGGAAAGGCGTCACACAAATCTCAGTGAGCAGTATGAACCTCATCCTCGTAAATTTTTACCATCAAAAACTTAACATTGTTATTGCAAAAAGCTTACATTTTCTCAGATATTTAGCTTGAATGAATACGTAACTTACGTATGAAATACAGAGCCATGAATATGGCGTACCTACTGAATGCTAACCAATGTTACGTTTCCTAACGTTTAGCCTGTGCATATCGTTTCATTTATCGCCCTTCGTCAGCACTGAAATGTGTTTATGTGTTCCGATCTCCACTGACTTAAACATTATAAATGGAAAGCTCCCATTCGTTTATTTGACTACTCTACCAGTTAAGGTCGATTTCTACTGATGTCAGCAAAAATCATTTATATTTTTACTTGAGCACGAACCTATCTATAGACAATATTTGTTCATTCTTGTCAGCGTGCGTCCTAACATTCTTCATCCCATCCCTAAAACATATTATTGTTGTACTACTTCCCCGCTTTTCCAGCTAACTCACCCCAATCACGGTCTTAAACAAACCTTTACCCCCATCACCTTTTCCAACCACCTACTTGGACTCCTAATTACACAGAGAAGTTTTATTTTCCTGCCAACCATAGCAAGCAAGGTAACAAAAGCTCCTCGATCACCTTCCGCCAACTTACCAAGTTTTATGATGAAATTAAATGAAAGCGAGAGAGAGATTTTATATTGCATCAGTAAGGCCCCAATTTTGACCGTCAGCTTTCGCAGCGACGCAAGTTTTCTGGAAGATCTTACGCGTTCTGCTGTGTTTTCGCTGTTTGATCACGAGCTTTCCCAACCATTTCAGGCATCAACATCATCATGAATAATAACTTGATTAATAATATCAGAGTACACACCAGAGATTTTTTCCTTTTCCATTCATATTTCATCCCTTGAGGATGGAGACTGACCCACCGCGACGCAGGCGCCCGAGGGAAAAGAGGAAACAAGCATAAATTTCCACTAGAATTGTAAATCGAGTTATTATTGCTAATGATGCTGCATGAAATGGGAGCGAAAGCTCGAGATCACTAAACAAAAAAGCTGCAAAACCGAAAAGCTCTTTCAGAAAATATTTCAAGACCCCACTTTGAATAAGCAGCCTGGATTTTGAGCCCCTTGGAGGAAGAAAGCATTGAGCAAAGAATTAAGAAATCATCAAAGAACCGCCAGATTTGCGAAAACATCTTAGTGTCACTGAGCTAAGTGTAATCTAAGAACTATGATTAAAATTCCTCCACGCACGAAAAAAGAACGCGTGATTAAGACATCAAGAAAGGTATTAAGGTTCCAAGAACGCTCCCAACACCGCCGAAATTATCAAAGTCCCTAAGCGGTAGATTTGATCACATCGATAAAATAAGGAAGGTAAATGTTTAAAATAGAAAGGATTTAAGAACAAATTTTTCTGACGCACGAGATCACAGAAAACTATGGAAAAGTATGAATGCATTGAGTATAAATTTATTAAATGTCTCCAAAAATTTCCTCACAGTAATTAAAATAAATGATTGGTTTCCTATGTTCGCCGATCAACAAAGCTCTAACACGCTCAGAAGTGTGTGCCAGACAGAAGGAGAAAAAATACGGAAATGAATAGTAATCGCAAAGAACAAAGTAAACAATGATAGAAAAGTTTGTTTTCAAATGCGTACACCTCAATAAGCGCCACGAAGAGAAGAAGATTTGTAAAATACAGGCCATGTAATGAAACTAAAATGGCTCCGAAAAATACATATTCCACCAATTTCGCTCTGGTAACACTCTGGACGAGAAGACCATTAAATCAAAATTTGTATCAGCATTCATAAAAAAAGTTTTGTCGACTAGATATTATGGAAGATCATTGAACATGCGGACTACAGCACGATCCAAAACTTAAATTTAATTTTCTGCGCTGAGTATTAATATTAAATATTATTGGTCATTAAAGCTGGATACCTAGAGTGCTGAATGTACCTGATCACGAAATAAGAAGGACTATTTATGATAATCACTTGGAGGAGATAGTTGTTTATTGCATACGCCGATAAATGAAGAATGGATAATTTCCCTACATGATAAAGAATTTTATCCTCATTCGGTTATACGGCTAAAAGAGAGCAGTTTTATTTTTATTTTTCGGAATCTATTTCTGAAATAATGTAAAAAGAAACCTATGGAGCTCATGGTATACGATATGGTTACCGTCGTAATATTACAGAAAATTAATCATGAGTAAAAGTAATAATTCTTCAAAAATACCTCAAAGTATACGACCACATGCACACATGCCAGATAAAACAACAATGCGCGGTCATTAGCTACGACAATAAGTATTTGACATGATCGGGACATTCCTGGGAAATTCCCTTAGCATATACAAGGGCTTCAGGCAGAACTAAAAAATATGTCGAACCGGCAATTAAGAAATCCGAATTCGAAGTTATATCATGTCAAATGATATTTTCATAAGAATTCCCAAGCATTGGTCTTTTAATAATTGATTTCGTTGATATTCTATCAGAACTGTCTTCACGATGGCAGATGAAACGGTGACATAAAAGACCTGATTTTTCCTGTAAACGTGATACAATCTATTGACTTTTTATGCCTTTCGTATTGGGTATGTAAAAAAGCCACATCCCCGCGGTAAAACATGTTTTTAATTCCCTTTCACTTTTATTACTCAAGAAATTTCATGGAACATGGATTATACCTACTTAACATTCGAAAAAAAGAGAGCAAAACGGCAAAGCAACACCTTATAAAATAAACGCAGGGTGCCACTGGATCTCTATAACGGGGTTTTCGCCCTTCCGAGGATAACCAGGGCAAAGCCCTCTCAGCCGACAGTCAATTGCTATCACCACCTGGCCGTGCCAGACTCACACTTCAATCAATTCCCTTCTATTTACACCAGCTGGCTTTTATTTCTCTTCCAAAGAAAATAGTGGAGTCGGGCGATGGAAGGAATAGTGGAAGGGATTAAGAGGGAGGCAGGCAGAGAATGGTGAAAGGACGCCGCAGCCACAACCTACTCCGGCGCTTATCACCAGGTTATAGTGGTGGCGAAACATGGTGGCAAAGTCATTACCTTCGTTGACAACTTCAAAAATAGCCTACTTGTCATCAATAACAACCTTCTACCTCCCCATATCTCTAAATCCAATAGTTTAGACTGGTCTATACGGTTGGTTGCGATGAATATCCCCGTAATATTCTCCAGCTTTTCTAGGAGCGTTAATACTATCGTGATATGAGCTCCTGAACTCGGCAGTTGGATTCAGTAACGTACGCAGCGTTGCCTCCTTTTCCTCCTAAACCGAAACCTCCGCGCAGGCGACTTTCGCCATATTTCGCGACCACTATACCCCCATATTTCGTTAAAAAAGTCCACAAAATGACACAGTGCTACAACAATAAGCCAAGTACACACGATGCTTTTATTCCTTAGCGTCTTACTTGAGCAGTAATTAGCTCCCAATCGTCCTCATTTTTCCAGAAAAATCACCATTCAACATTAACTATCCAGGGGCAGTTGGCCTATGTATGAATTTAAAGTATTCAAAAGTGTAAATCTCTTTACAACGGAACTGGAAATGGTCGCGACGGGCGTGGCAATCGTAATGCGAAGGAACTGTCACGCTGTCCCTTGGATCACGGATTCGAGTTCCGTGTCAGGCAAGGATAATATTGCGTTCTTATTATGATTAAGGACTTCTACTGGGAGTCAATAAAACGTTGAGAAATTCTTGAATGAATACAGAGACAAAAAAGGATACACACCCTTGGGTTACTCGGCCTATGTAACTTTAGTTGTCAGGTTACTTTAAAATAGAAAGCTGCATCTGCTTGGAAACCAATAGTCCATGCAGTATATGCACACGGCCGGGAACTGATATTCCATGGCATTTTAGGGATAGACGCTCTAAGAGTATTCACATTTTATGACTCAAATGATTACTGAAACATTTCCAGTGGAAAATATTTCGCATCTTAATCACGCGAGGAGTTTGATTCCTTAAATGGCTAAGCCTTGTCAAGCCAAAACAAATTTTCAATTTTAAAGACAAGGTCATTATTTATTTGCATTATAAACATCAGGAAATTTCGTGTCATCGAAGTCAAAATTCAGTCATCATCGCGGTTTGGCACTATATTCTTCCTACATAAGGACTGATGGATACTCTGGGTCCTCACTACCTGGAAATGGCAATTTAAGCTGATTGTTCTTATATACCTTAACATTACTAACTAATGAGGATAGGATGTTTATCTTTCATAACGTACTCCAAGTTCCCTGTCTCGGCAAATTGTCTTTGAGGTCCAAAATTACCAGACCAACAATCAGGTTCCACATTAAAGTAACATTGGTAACGCGTGAAGAACTCCACTGTAATAGTTCAATCGCGAAATACTGTACTATTTTCTAACAGTTCACAAACCGCTGTCTATAACGACCTAGTGTATTCACCCGACAGGAGAATCAAGTAGTTGTCGAAGCAACACTCAGTTGCGGGTGAGTTAGCAAGTTCCGGGTAAATCGATATCATCTCCGTGACTGGCTGAGAAGTCAAAATAGTTTTCCACACCGAATCACGCAGTCAAACTATTTAAAAAAAACATCGTGATACTGAGCTCCATTCATTTCGAAATGGTACAAACTAACACAGCGAAAAGTTACAAAAAAGCTAAAACATACACCACCAATTGGAGCATATTCGACAAAAAAATGCTGTATTAAAGCGCATTTGAAGTCAACGAGTCATCTTTATGAAACAACAAAGTCATTTCTCTAAAGATGACTCGCAGAACCAATACACATCGACATATTAAGAACTCCGAGCAGGCACAAAACCCCTCGGAAATCATTACTGAAAGAAAACGGTTGAGTAAATAACCTGGCTAAAATGTCTGACTGGAAACGGTGAGATCTGAGTTCACACTCCGGTTAAGGCACAATTTCCAAACCTAGGTGTTCGATTGGTATTGACACGAGTATCACATTGCCGGTTATAAATGGCTAACTTGAGCACAGCTTAATTCCACTGAAATGGATAATGAACAGGAGGATAAAAAACGCCATAATTACATAATTTATTATTAAAATGTTAGAATTTCGGTCCACTTATAACGAATGAATCGTCCAAGAGAACCAGCAATATTATTTTCTTAACATAACCCAGACAGTTAAAACGTCTTCATAAAGCATTTTCTAAACACGGAAATCTTACGAATTTCTTGTTATAAATTCTAGAAACGTAAAAGTACTCCTTCATACACAACATACCAGAGTATTTAAATAATTTTAAGTATATTTCGCTCACTTTTCTCAAGTATGGACTTGATGGGCGCGTCGAGCTTTGAAATCGCCACATACACTCCGAAGTATGTTTCCATGTGTTTCCGTTAAGAAAATAATTCTACCATCTGTGATAATGATCAAAGCTGTGTAGAAAAACAAAATATTTGAGTGAATTTCTGCCCCTTCATAAACAGACAAAAACTTGGGGAATTCATTTAAGTTCACTCGAAAGATTCAACTCAACGCCAGATCCTCATTACACATCACTAAATGGTTCTCAATGTCACATTGCGGAAATTTTCCCTCTATCTCCATATAAATAAGTACAGCAAGTTTAATCAGTAATAATGAAAAGTCGAAAATAAACATTTTCCTTTTTATTAAATAAACTATTAAATAAACATATTAACAGAGAAAAATGGTGATATCTTGCCACGACCTTTCAATAATACTCGCGACGCATCATTATACCTATACTTAGGCGGTATATGCTCACCCCTAAAGTTAATTCTTCGAAACGAGCTTAATCAAGCCGAGGCTTACCTTCTTCCTCCTCAAATATAACACTAGTGATTTACGAAAATCATGAAATGGTCACTTTTGAGCTAAAATAAAATTCCCTCTGGCGTACAATTCCGTACCGGATAACCTGTTTAACAATATGACTTTTGGTAGTTAATCACTCATGGAATAGGTTTCAAATTTCAATACATCTACACATTTCTAGGGCACCT
Organism: Ceriagrion tenellum; assembly: GCA_963169105.1. Classification (NCBI taxonomy): domain Eukaryota; kingdom Metazoa; phylum Arthropoda; class Insecta; order Odonata; family Coenagrionidae; genus Ceriagrion; species Ceriagrion tenellum. The sequence goes on from OY720639.1 coordinate 109,649,061, forward strand.
TAAGCTCAAACATTCCAGCTTTAATTACTTCAATTCCCCTAAACGCCTAAGAACACCACACTTCACGACGTTCATAACTGAATTCCTGTACATATAAATTAGGAAGAAAAGATTACTGGCTATATACCCCAATGATAGCTAAACCTGTAATAGGGCACATGAATAAAATATGGGCTCCATCGAGGAGCTGAACGATGAGATGGAATTATTAACGCCCAAACCACGAACTATCACATTTAGATTTTGATTCAAGAATAATTTCTCTGATACGATCAAACCCTTTGATGGTAAATATAAACATATACCCCCTCATTATCCAGACAAAAAGCTTCCAGCTGACACGAAGAATCGCTAAAGACAAATTAGGCAACGCCTACCATGATCAAAAGTCGTGAACCAATAATACTTCAAAATGTAACCACAAATAGTGTTTAAGGGACTCTTAACGAGCACACCAAGTCCAAAACTGATATTTAATCTCTCAGGCGACGGGAATTACTTCAAAAAAGAGCCGTACATTTTTATGCCACGAAGGTGCTACCTTAAGGAAAAGAATTATAAGCGTACCTCCCTTGATATAGCACGTTCAAAATTTTTCTTGTTCAAATTGTTTCTTAACTAAACCCTTCAAAGATTCTTCAAAGTGCGTACTAGTCCCTTCAACATCACGAAATCGAGGATAACAGAGCCGCAATTATTAGAACTACTAGTGTGAAATCTGTTACTTCCTCGAGCTCATGCAGGAAGATAGAGAAATACAGTAAACCGCTAAAAAGTAATTCATCGAAGAGCGTGTAACGGGAAATGATCACACTCGATGCAAAGTAAGAACAATCGGTTTCCAGGTGGTGAGGATACAACAGCCGCGTACAACGCACATCTTTCCTTTAAAAGGGTGAGATCGATCCGTGGCAGAGGAATGGGGGGAGCTGTGTGCGCAGCTGATGAGGCTGCGATCCCTCCCTGAGAAGACGCGATGGGCTCACTGCATCAACAATTTAATCAACGCGGAGAAAACACTAAGTGATTCTTTTTGCACTATACTCTTTAGGAAGCCTAAGTAATAGACTCTCAGAGACGATCATCTGCAAAGGATTTCGCTCCGATTATGTAGCAAGCAATCGAGGGCCTTAATGGGTAATTATCAATGATATATAGAGCTTACACTGTGCACTAATTTACTAATTAAGGTAGTGCAAGCGAGATAGTTCCCTAATCATAATAGAGACCATTTTCGATGCATACGTTTTAATTTCACCAACCTTGAGACACACGAATTAAATATTACATTATTAATGGTGCAATTATATAGTTTTACATGACAGAAATTGTAAGTAATCAAATGAAAATATCTAAATGAGTCTTTAACTTGACTCATTTTTTCACGCGGTACGTTTGAAACTCCATGAAAACGGGAGGTTTATTGTGATGCCAAAGAATTTACTGCGGCGACAATACGATTAATTTTCAAAAATAGTTGAGAAAACACACAAAAAACACACTGTTGATATTTTGACGAGATGTAAGTGTAGGGAATGCCTTATATGCTGAATAAGGTCTCCCTGGAGAGCATACGTACCATTTCCCATTTAAAAGAGCTGGTATTTTCTGGCAAATATCTCGGAAAGTAATGAGGTAAGGGGTTGAATTTTTGATGTCAATGGAAGGATGATATATTTTTCTTTAAAATGAGACCAAATTCATTTATTCCTAGGTAAAATGAGATTTTGCTCAAACTACCTTAATGCCCGCTACAATACCTCTACGCCATCGCTAAGTGTAATCATCGCTAAAAGAAGAGAATACATCTGATGGTAAGTAAACGTGGCTCGTTTATAAGGGTAAAAATATGAAAGTAAGGAAACTGATATCCTCACTTATCAAGTATTGCTCCGCAGTCACAAAAACTAATGAGTTAAGTCCAATGATAGTTACATGTTTCTCTCGTTTCCAGATATAACATTCTGAATTTTACATTTTGGCGTCGAATTTCAGCGGACATGAAGTTTCGAAGCGGGATCTCAGAGAACAAGGGGCTTAATCGTTTATTTCAAAGCTTAACGATAGAAAACTGGAATACTTTCGTCGGGCATAGAAAATAATGACCTTACTGGCCCAGAGCTCGACTTCGTGATTAGACGCTGACAATGCGGATGGTACAGAAATTTATTGGGTCGACCATTACAAAGCCAATCATTTCAAGACGACTTAATGTGTTAATGACACTTTGGGCATGTGTATGGTCAATGCGCTGCAAATGTGTATTAGTAAAACCCGATTTATCAACCGAAGTACCCACGTTACAACGACAACTTTTTCTTATCCACACAATGCCAAATATTTCGAGGGGTTTTGTCACAAATAATCTAAGAATATCTAAATAATACTGTACAGTCCGTCTTCGCTAAATAGATCAGTATTTTGACCGGCTACTGATTTCCAATGCCTATTTATCAGTCCAATTGCTAGCCGAGCGACAGGATCCATCAAACAACACGCTCCTCTCCTCGGAGACTAAAAAAAGCGCTCGAGCGCAGAGCATCTCCGATAGCCGACGACACTCGTGTCAATACCAATCTCCAGCGGCTCTCTAAACAGTCGACAGCTTCCACGCCCACTGAACTTTCACGAGCGCACTCGAAAAAAAGAAGACTACATCAAACACAGTCGCTCAATCTGAGTCGACCAAATATACGTATTTGATGGACTAAGAACTCACTTATGTCTTCATACTGATAGCGATAGATAACTTTGTATAGTCCAGTGTGTTATCGGCCCCACCGACACAGATTTCTAGAAAGCCCCAGTAAAGTTATACATTTGGGAGGGCGTAACCAATAGGGTTTTGAACAATTCAATGCTACCAGCATCACATAGTAGAAGCAGCCTATGATGGTGAGTGAATAAAATAGCACTTAAGAACTGTACACTACCCAAAAATACGCCTTAACTTTTCCACCGAAAAAATCGGACTGGCAATTTTACAGTCGGATACTTCATGTTTTCACGCATAAATTTTAGAAAATGGAGGTTAACCCATTTAATTACAAAAAAACAGTTATTTGAACTCACCGAAACTAAGTTAATACATGTTCAATACCTATTACGTATTACTAAAACTTGATAGGAAAGCTTATTAAATAATAATTCACTATAACTGCTCCGTCAAACTGTTTTCCAAAAAGGCATAATGCCTTTTTGCTTTCACGTGTTGTGCATCGAAGTTTTATTTTTCCATTGGAATAGTGCTATTTCATTCACTTATTAAACAAAGTATCACCCTTAATCTATAACATTGACTCAGCTTCATAGGCGACGATGGTGATGTAGATCCTTTGGTCGGCGTGAACAATGAAATCGTGGACTATACAGAGTTATCTTTTACAATCAACAAAGAGACGAAAACATTTCGAACGTTGGTTGGCAGGAGACCATCCTTCCTTCCATCCTTCTCGTCACAACAAACCCAGCAGCGCTCACCGTAGAGGACCCTTCGGAACCTGGGCGCCGGGACAGCGACGGTGGCGCCGGGCGCGGCGACGGTCGTCACCTGCACTAAGCCGGGCAATACGAGGTGCGGGAGGTTGGCGGCGGCGGCGGACGCATTGGCGGCAGCGGGGGTCTGCGGGTGCACGTGGGGTCGGTGGTGCTGGTGGTGAATCTGGTGGCCGTGGTGGTGATGGTGATGGTGGTGGTGATGGTGCATATACTGGTGGGGTGGGGGGACTTGGTGGTGCTGTTGGTGCTGCAGGTGGGGATTGTAGGCCACTCCGGGCGGCGACGGGGGCGGCGGGGCCAGCACCAGCCCCTCCCGCCCCACGGCCCCCGGGGCGCTGAGGAACCCACCCATACCCCTTGCGGTGACCACACCGACTCCTACACCGCCTCCTCCTCCACCGATCACAGCCTCTTCCTCCTCCTCCTCCGCCTCGCCGTCCTCCTCGCCGTAGCCGGCCGACGGCGGCGTCGCGACGCTGCTCTGCTGCAGGCCGTACTGGTGATGGTGCGGGTGGCTTTCTTCCGACGGCACGCAGGAACCAATGATTATCCCCATGGCAGACGACAACCATCCTCCTCCGGAACCAGCCCCCGGCCTTCCGCTCCGCCCCCCGCCGCCCCCCTCCGCCGCGCCCTCCTCCGGCACCCGCCTTCTGCGCCTCGTGGCGGACCCCCGACGCTGCGACTGCACTTGCTGTTGTTGTTGCCTCTGAGGCGGCTGCTGTCCGCCGGTCAGAGGCCTCACGACTCCGGGTGCGGTCAGGGCGGTGCCGCGCCCGGACGGCTGTTGCTGATGTGGCTGCAGGTGGTGCGGCCCTCCGACGCCTACTCCTCCGGGGGCCGCCGACGCCGCTGTTACCGCCGCCTCTCCGCCCCTCCGACCGCCTGCACCGCCCCCAGCGCACCAGCACAACCAGCAGCGTGGCGCCAAAATTATTGTTGTTTGTTTGTTATTGAAGGACCGACTGGCATCCCCCTCCCTAAGCCGACTAGGAGAGTTATGCCGTGCGACCCTTCTTTACGAAGAAACCTTTTCCACACCCCACTGCCTTTCCCTTACTTCAACTCTGACCGTACTTCGCCCCTGAATCAGTCGAACCGATACTCTTCCAGTTGGGAAAGTTAATCGGCTCCCCAAAACCTTGAGAAACACAGGGAAGCCTTCGCGCCCTCCTAAACGCCCACCAACCACGATAACACGACTACGTGACCATAAGGGAAGATTTGGTCACGCGGGTGGGGGGAAACTTTTGCAAGACCGGAGAAATATTAGAAAAAATCGCGAAGAATATTGAACCTTCACCGTTTAGTCTCTCTGAATACGCGTTTTACAAGTCTCGGAGGAAACGAATTTAACGCTCGTAAGAGAGCCAGGCAGATGTACACCCCGCTACGTCACCATGGCCCACTGATTCAGGGACCCAACAATGGGTTCCAGAGGTGGCAAAAACCCCTGACACCCTTACGAGGGGCCACCTCCTGCATCCAAAATGAGCGGAGATCAACCAACGAGAGATTTCTAGAAGGGGAAGATGAGGAAAAACACCAAACTTTATGTGACCATGCGGAGATGTGACCTAGATATGAGGTGTAGATAGGATGAACAAAAAAAGGATACGTGCCTTTGAAATTACGGGACGCGAAACGATCGCTGAAATGCTAAGTTCAGATACCGCCGGTAAAGGTATCACAGTCTCCCCGAGCGCCTTTGTTTACGCCCGTCGCCGGTAGCGCGACCCTCCCACGACAGCCACGGCGTCACTCAGCAACGTCTGAGAACGCCGCGTCTCCAAGACGACTTTTTCAAGCACCCGCCGAAAGAGCATCGATCAACTAACTCCCGACGGAACAAAAGTACGCTCTTGAGTCCCACCGGAGGAGAGAATAATGCCCCGGAAACTCACTTCCGGATTAGTACCCTTTTGAAAAGTAATAACAGGAATATACGAAAGGCGAGAAACCACACCCACTTCTACCTCGTCTCCAACGAAGGCCGATGCACTGTAAAGACGGACTTCGGAAAAGCAAAGGGACGCCAAATTCGAGGCGATATTGGAAGATGAGAAACAATTGTGATACACTATTTTCTTAAAATTATCTCCTCTTCTGTTTTGTTACTAAGCTCCAAAGCAAAATTATACCACAAGTTCAGAGAGATGCCAAGGGTTTGGAAGGCTTTTGCGACCATAGTCTAAGAGCAAGTCATCAGGAAGGGCGCCAAATTGGATACGAGCTCGGAAGGAAGAGGATGATGAAGATGCACTATCCAAGGAGGGTTCAATCCTCTTCTATTTCGTTACGTAACACCAGTGCAGAGTTTCATCACAAGTTCAGGGCGATGTGAAAAGTTAATGCGCTTTGGCGTCCGAAGCTTGGAGTGCGTCTGGCACAGCCCCAGGTCCTGACGGACAGAGCGAGACGCCGCACCCGTGAGCTCGCAGGACGTCGGGGTGCCGCTCCCTCCACACCCACCAGCTGTCCCGATTCCCGCGGAACGAGTCACCCCCCTCTGCACCCTTTCTGCCGCTCCGCCACCCACAACGCCCGCCCGAAGTTCGGTCGTACCGTCACCGCGGAAGCACTGGAGAGTCCTGCATTCGCTCTAGCAAGGCACAGGACTTGAAAACTGAGCCCAGTCCCGCTTCGACAGAATGTAAACAAAACATTCACGCCCACCTAAGACCCACGGTAGAAACTTGTATTGCGACTTAACTTCCCCAACGAGCCGAAACACATTCACACGTCATTACAACGTCACAAAGCACTCGGCTAGGTTTACCGAGACGATTAAGGGGAGAATTTCTGACGGAGGTAGCTTTGACGAGCGGGTATCTTATTAATGTTTCAATAAACACACACACACGGTGGATGGAATGAATTTTAAGGGAATGGTATATTGGTTTGCCTCACGCTAGAGGTCCTCGGGGGTGGGGGGGTAGCGAATCCGACGGAAACCCTGGGGGCAACTTTGTCGGAAAGCGAGTCAGGCGTTTGAAGGGACATCACAAGGTGGAGGTCGAAAGGTGTGCGGCAGGTGGTGTGCGAGGTCACGTAACCTCCTCGAAAGGCGAGGACCAGGACCAAAACAACCCCTCAAATCGGCCAGTCCATCTCCTTTATGCCTCTCCGCTCCCCTCTCTCCGCCTCCTCCGCCCCCGAACGCCACACTGCCTCCACTCTCCTGCCCAAGACACAACACTCCCGGGCCCCACGCTCGCACTCACTGGCCAGAGCGGGTCCGCAGGCAGCCGCCGCCTGGGTGTCGTCCCCCACCCTGCCCCCTCCTTTCAAAGCCGCCCCTTCACAGCCGTTCGACTACGCGCGCGCATGGAACCGAGGTAGGGAGGAAGGAGCGGGAGACGCGGGGGGCGGGAGGGCGCTTCCTTCGCCCCCGCCCCCCTCCTTCCGCGTTGCCACCGCCCCCGCCCCCAACCCTCCCGGTCCTCTCCAGCGACTCTTCTCCAGCTCCGTTCGCTTCTCTTCTCTCCAAAGCACGCGGGCCGCGGAGAGGGATGCCGCCGTTCAAGCGACGCTTCGTCCGTTCGTCCAGCTTAGGTGGCTGGAGCGATAATCGTGAGTCATAGAGGTAGTTTGAGCGAAATGTCATTTCACCTAGAAATCTACGAAGTTGGTCTCGTTTGAAAGAAAAATACATCAACCATGCGAAGATATCAAAATATCCTCTTACCGCACTACTTTCCGAGATATTTGACGAACAATACAAGCCCATTAACAAGGGAAATGGTACGTGAATGCACTCCAGAGAGACATTATTTAAAAAATAAGTTTTTTCTAACACCTAGATCTCGTCAATAAACTAACAGTGCGTAGCTAACATGTTTTCTCAACTATTTTTGAAAATTAATCATATTGTCACCGCCGTAATGTCTTCAGGATCACAAGAAACCTTCCGTTGCGTGGGAGTTTCAAACGTACCGGACGAAAAAAATGAGTCAAGTTACAGACTCTTGTGGTTATTTTTATTTAATTACTTAGAATTTAGTCATATTAAAGTATATCATTGCGCTATTAATAATTGAATAGTTTATTCATGCTTCCGACAGCTTCAGAAATTAAAATGTATGATTCTTAGGTATCTCCATTATGATTAGGGATCTATTTCGCTGTGACTACCTTGAGAGCACAATATAATAACTTTTCATGTAAGTTGATAAAATTCTTGGACCACATTTCACTTCCATAAATGTATTTATTTGGTGGTATTCAACAGACATGTAGTAATATAAATGATGAAAGAGCCATATTTTAATTATTTGCATTGAGGTATTTAGAGCGAAATATCATTTCACCAGAAATTAATGAATTTGGTCTCATTTTAAAGAAAAATATCTCACACCTCCAAAGATTCCAAAATATTAGCCCCAGAACAGCTATCCGAGATTTTCAACGAAAAATACTTGCCCTTTTACATGAGGAATGGTACGTTTATGTACTACAGGGAGACCTTATTTTAAAATGAGGAATTTCTGACACCTAAATCTAGTCAAAAATTAACAGTGCGTATTTTCATGTTTTCTCCTACCTTTTAAAAATAAATCATACTGTGACCGTATTAGTTATTTTTTCCGTAGTTATTTTTTCAGAATCGCAGAAAAACTTTCATGGTAAAGGAGTTCTCAACACAATAAGTGTAAAAAATGAGTCAAATTAAAGACATATGTAAGTTTTTTAATGAATTACTTAAATTTTCGGTCATATAAAAGTATATTATTACAACATCGATAGTACAATCTTTAATTCATGCTTCCCAAAGCTGCAGAAATTAAAACATATAATTCGAATATAGTCTCCATTATGATTAGGGAACTATCTCGCTCAAACTACCTAAAATCATTGTTATTCGTGACCTCGGTATACGGCGCGTAATTTGAAACGTAAGCGAAAATCATATGATGATGTTTTGATGGTGTTATCTACTCGGCATGATACCTTGATATTTGTAAGCAACAATTATAATGACAAGAAACGAATGATTCCGTGTTTGAGAGAAAATTTGCACATACATAATCTAATTATTTCGAAGTATGCGTCAAATGCCATAAGACTGCTATAAAATAATGGCATTAATATTCCAAGAAACCAAATAGGTAACACGTTATTTTTCACTTTTATCTACACATATTTATAATACGTAAACGTATGAAACGTTTCTCGTATATCTATGCGTGAATAACAATCGCTCCAACCACCTAAAGCCAAGGTAGCCAAAAATCCCGAGTCAAGCGTTAGAATCCCGGATTTTGACAGAGTCCCGTACGGTGCTGTCCTGAATACGTAGAATTTCTTACGTCCCACATTTTCATCAGCAATCACGCTAGACAATTCTTCTGCGAATTGAGAACATCAGCCCTCTCTCATAATTATAAATGTGACGGCAGTTATAATTAAAATTCAACATCAAGTACCCTCATGAAAAAACTTATTCTTGCAGGAAGATAATTTGTTTAAAACACTATTTACCACTAACCATGGTGCAATCTCTGACGTCAGTCAGTCGTGATGTAAATGTGGAAGGAAACCGTAAGGTAAAAATAATAGAAAAAAATAGCCCAATTTTCTATTGATTTTTTAACCATGCAACCAGCAAATTTGGGATACAAAACAATAAACCATAGATTAGTACAGGAATTATGAAATACTTTATTCAAAATCGACATCAATATGAATATGTTCACTATAAAAAGTATTTGAAAAGTTTTGTTCCCTCAGTTTTGTCTCGCAGACGCAAGTATCGTAGGGCACAGCTCGAATTTGGAGGAATGGCCCACCTATTCGTCCGAGTGCGTTTTCCTCTGTCCGGAGTGGTAGACAGTAGATATGTGTGACAGTTAGCCATAGAAACACGCCAAATTAAAATACTACTACTACCTGACTCTCACTCCAATGTAAAGCCCCCACGACGATTTGATCACAAATTGAAACTTAGAAAAGTATAGCAATATGGTTCATCGCTTAAGACAAAAAATCCAATTGCAGTATTAACCTTAAATTCTGAAAATTGACGGCAAATGAAGAAATTTTACGGTCAAGACTCATTTGATAAATGAATTACGGATGAAAGCCCTCCATTAATGGAGAGCGGTTTAAGTCTCATTTTTCCAGCGAACTCTGGGTCAATCGCTGAAAACACCATTAGTCCACCCGTCACTAAGAGTAACTTATATTCAGCGAGTAACTAGTCGAAGTTCCATATGACATCGTTTAACACCAATATCGGAACTAAAAACACACTGAATAAACGGCAGAGTCGAAATGAGAAAGAGATCACTAGTTTTCAAACAGCTTCGTTCATCCATCCGGAAAGAGATATGGTCTGTTGCTTCCAAGGCGTTTTCAATACTACGCGTATCATTTAGGGATGTTGTTTAAAATGTATGGTGCTAGTATATGACAGGTGTACGCAATGCATTGCATCCCTAACATTTCTTACATGTTGAAGCGATCTTATGCGTTTCTATCAATACTTTCACAGTATTTCGCCAGGGCCGTGAGGTAGAAAAAACGGAAGAATCTATTACACAGCTCAAAAAGCACAGTTAACTATTAGAAAAGAAGCCATAGAACAACAGGGTAAGTTTAGTCAGACCAAGAAAGTTGATTTGCGATGGTAGAGCATTTTATTATGCAAAATAGGAATCTCAAAGAAAATGATAGCACTTCAACAAATTATAATGGATGATCAAGTGGCGGAGGACGTCGGGTAGAAATTGATATAAGCTACATCTCGACCAAAAATCGAGTACATTTCAAAGAGCAACCCATAAGAGGAGGATGCAGGCAGGTCTTTGTTAAACGGAAGTTAAAATTTATCGACCTTTGGCATGGTCAATTATGACCACGACATGGTCGCCGCCAGGCTTAATATTAGTATGTGCTCAATGATATCTGCTCCCTCAACAATTTAAACAGACCTGCTTGGCGTTATTTTTTGGTTAATTTTCTCGCGTCTCAGAGGACTTGAAACCACATGATGAAATTCATGAAACTACAAAGACTACTCCTGTTTAGTAGTCTCCGCTGGTTGACAGATTTCCGGCTCGAGCAAAATACAGGCGATCTCATCCTTCGAGCACACATTTTGGTCGAAGAGGCGGTCCCCACTTAAACTGGATTGGTGTTTATGAAACCGGAAATTCCTTGGAATCGCGAGGCAAAAATTTCTGTCATGATGGATCGAGCAGCATGAGGAAAGAGATAGTGTTCGAAGCGAAGCATGAAGTCGGTTAGGGGGTGGGATCTGGAGGCGTGGATAGGATACGGGCAGGGAAGCGGGGAAATGCATGGGGGCGGATGGCGTGTGGGTTTTGTGGGCGGTTCCCCGAGTTACCGTGAATGAAACGCAGAATCGCTGGATGGCTTAGGAAATGGAAAACGCATAGGTTTTAATAGACAGTGTTACCGGACGGATATGAATTCATGCCTAATCCATCGAACTTTCACGATTTCCTATACCTACCAATTACCAATAAACGGTGGTCAGAAAATCGAAAAAAAAAGCTCATTACACCAATGGTGTATTGATCGCTCGGTATCTGCTGAGGGATACTCCTTTAAGTAGCAGAGAGAATGTAAAGGTTTGGTTATACGATACAATTTGATGAATTTAGAATCATCTAAATGAAACGGCGATCTTCTTTCTCGTATTGCACGAGGAACTATTCCTGCTGCTTGTTCTTCCTCTTCCAGTTCCTCAAGAACTTGAATTCTTAAATAAGCGAACGCCATGTTTGTTGTTTGTTTACTCGTCCGTGGGACGGAGTTCTCACCGGGTTTGAGGGAGTGAGTAAGTTCTCGTACGTACGAGTCGTCTCCCCCGACTCGGGCATACCAAATTCACTCACCGTACGAGAATGATCACTTGAGTCCTTGGTTACCACTCCCTCGCATGCGAGTGAAAACTCAGGCATAGCCCCCCTGCTGAGGGATACTCCTTCAAGTGGCAGAGAGAATGTGAATGATGACAAGTCAGAAGTTCCTAAAAAGAGGCCGACTAAAACTCCTTGATAAGTGTATCATTTGCCCAGGACACTAAAAAGGGGTCACTTCGGCTTCAATAAACTGCGTCATTTAGTATCTATTTGCGTCACATTTGAGGATTTATAATAACATCGCTACACTATTTCGTTGAACTAGCGGAAGGTACTCGTTGAAATTCAATGGGTGTGAAAAAGATTGAACATATTTTATACTATCGATAGCTATCGAAATATATCGATATATATATCGCGAACAAGGTATTTCTTATGGTTTATATGGACCATATATCCATATGAGCCTCGGCATCAACAATGCTATCGGTCGTCAAGGGGACATCGTACCAAAAACGCTTAATTTTCAGAAATTTTAATATTGTTTTTTTTCAAAATTTAAAGTAAAATAATTAGAAAACAAAAACTGATTGCAAGAATAAGAATGTTTATTCATTTTTCTTTCCAATGGTCTTTGTCGCGACTTTGTATGACCATCATTTCTAATTTAAATATGCATTTAAAAAAAGGTCTGCATGCCAGAAAAACGAACTTTACATGCATTTCTCAAGAAAACTCTTAAGGCTGGGACACAATCAACGTGTACGTGTAACGTTTGCCGTTAACGGGAATGCGCGAAAAGATGGCTGACGCGAGGGTATAGCGAACGAACACAATCAACGTGTACAGGGAGTACGTGTACGCGAGAGATGGGCAACTTTCATCTCTTCCCGTGTCCCGTACACGGAAAACCAATCAGAATAGCCCTGAGAATCCGGGAATGGGAGCCATCTGTCGGAAGATACATCCAACTGTTGAAGATTGCTCTCGGTGAAGACAACTTATTTACTTCCACACTTGTTTACACCTGATCTCTTAGCTGCGCCTGCGTTAGTCAATTGTTACTCCGGGCCTCGTTAACGTCGATTGTGACCGCTGACTTGCGTTCCCCGTCTCCCGTTAACGTCTCGCGTCACACGTACACGTTGATTGTGTCCCTGCCTTTACGGTTTATATGGACTATATATCCATATGAGGCTCGGCTTCAACAATACTATCGGTCGTCAAGGGGACATCGTACCAAAAACGCTTAATTTTCAGAAATTTTAATATTGTTTTTCCAAAATTTAAAGTAAATTAATTAGAAAACAAAAATTGATTGCAAGAATAAGAATGTTTATTCATTTTTCTTTCCAATGGTCTTTGTCGCGACTTTGTATGACCATCATTTCTAATTTAAATATGCATTTAAAAAAAGGTCTGCATGCCAGAAAAACGAACTTTACATGTATTTCTCATGAAAACTCTTAATGCTGGGACACAATCAACGTGTACGTGTGACGTGAGACGTTAAGGGGACAACGGGAGACGGGAAACGCAAGTAAGCGGTCACAATCGACGTTAACACGGCCCGGAGTAACAATTGACTAACGCAGGCGCAGCTAAGAGATCAGGTATAAACAAGGGTGGAAGTAAATAAGTTGTCTTCGCCAAGAGCAATCTTCAACAGTTGGATGTATCTGCCGACAGATGGCTCCCATTCCCGGATTCTCAGGGCTATTCTGATTGGTTTTCCGTGTACGGGACACGGGAAGAGATGAAAGTTGCCCATCTCTCGCGTACACGTACTCCCCGTACACGTTGATTGTGTCCGTTCGCTATACTTTCCCGTCAGCCATCTTTTCGCGTATTACCCTAAACGGCTCACGTTACACGTACACGTTGATTGTGTCCCAGCCTTTACTCGTCTGGAGTCAAACCGGAGACCATTAGGTAAATGAAAAGTAACCAAAAACCTTCCGAGTGACATAAGGAATCAGGTTACAAAGTTTTACGTCATTCCGTTTAGTGGTTTGGTAGTTATAAGTGACCGCACATTAACACTTTCTTTTTTATATTTAAGATATACGCGATTTAACAAATTTCGAACACGATATAACGAGCTTCCTATACAACAGAAATTATGACAAAATTACGCTGTTTAGCGGAGGCATAGGTCTATTTTATATTCTGGTCAAAAGATGTATTAATAATGAATTTCTAGTAGACATGTCACTTAGGATCAACCGATTCGTTACGCTCCAGTTTGCATCAGTCGTTTATTGGAGCATCTTCGGCCCTCTGCTTTACTATGATCGCCAAAAACACACGTAATCCGGACTTCGTCCTTTTCAAGCATTGCTGAAAAATAAAAGTTACAGTTGCCATAACTTTTCTTATCGTGAAAACACACTATTTAAAATGATGATTTCGTGAATTCTCGAGAATTCATAGGAAACGCGATTTCCCGGCCTCGAGTCCCATGGGTTCCAAACTGATGGGACTTAGGAAACCCTAGGGTACTGTGGGTGGCCTTTGGCGTTTCTCTGGTTTAGCGTAAATGAATCATCGGCCCGCAGTGGAGCCTAGGAAATGGCAAAGGCAAGCGGTGAATACGGGAACGGGAGGGGAACTGCGGTAAATGCGAGGATACGGAGTAAACATCCACATTAAGGGAGAGCCATCAAGGGGGACCTTTTCTCATTCTTTTAAAACTCGAGAGCATCAAGCTCACTTACAAAGGGGAAAACCATTTCGAGAATGGACATTACACTCTTCAGAGCGTCTGTTAAATAACCCTGTCGTGCGACCGAGAGCAGTGGTTCGGCTAATAAAGCACGGAACATTTTATTCGAAACATGAGGATAGTAGAGGATAAAACTGATATCCAAATATTAAAGTAATTTAATTCACTAGGGAAAAAATTATAATCAGACGTTGCAGCAGCTAAAAACATAGTCTACCACATTCCTCGTTGCAAAATTCATGCGTGATTCGAATAATTTTAGTCACGAAAAAGCGATGCGGTACTCGGTGTAGCATCACAAATAGCGTCCCATAAGCATTCAATGCATGAGCGATTTCAATAAGGAAATTGTGTTCAAATTTAGTAGGAATATTAATTTTAACTTGATCACAAAAGAAAATGATCAAAAATAGCTGTGAAAGAATGGTTTGCGAGAGCAGGAAAACCGGACAGAGCATTAGATAAAATGAATTCGACATGAAAGTTGGATTAAAAAACAGCTTCCAATGCGCAATGCCGATAATTCCAGTATTGCAAATATTCCAAATTCTAAACATCAACATTACGTGACTGCAGAACAATATGTCGAATAAAGGGAGAGCTTTTATATCTGTATAGATTTCGTAATTTAGTCATTTAAATCCCCGATATTGATTCACAGATTCCCTATAACACTTCATGAGAAGTAGCGCTGTATCGAAGGTGAATGAGAAGGTATAAGATTAGCCTTGAGAATTAAAAAAAGCGATGAGTATAATGAACAAGGAGGATGAGGTAATCATCAAACTGCACAGTCATAAATGTCGTTGGCTAATAAAAGAAGGTCCTTCCGGTTACATTGTGAAGTCCTATGCTCGCTTAAATCTGCCAAAATCATCTTAGAACTACGATAAATCATTAATCTTTAACTCATTGCTAACAGCCATGTCTGTAGTCAAGACTTGGAATCCATTATCAACTTATTATATCGTTAATACAAATAAATGATTTCGAAGAAAATATTGATCGGCTGCCAGGCTTTTACCAAATGTTCAATAGAGCTCATTGCGCGAAAATACACGAGTATAACCAATATCAGAAAACGAAGTTAATATCTAAAATGCGAAAAATTAACGTACAACAAACACTTACGTAAATAAATCATACAGAGCAATTGCAGCAAACTCTGTGGCTTCAAAAAAGGTTCTAATGACGAGATGGTATTTACTGTTATTACCTAACTTCTTCTGGAGTGGTAGGTCAAGCGAAATACCATGCGGTATCACGCGGTGATACTTCGCTTGGCCATTAGGCTTTATAGTCAATTAGAAAACACGTCCTTTTTGTTTTAACTGAAATAAAATGCCTTTATCAAGGCTTAGAATCCATTAGCAAATTATTATACCGTTATAAGAAGAAAATGGTTTTGAATGAATTAGAAAATATTCATCGGCAGCCAGGGTTTTACCAAATGTTCATTGAAGATCATTGCGCAAAACTACATTAGTATCCTCGTTTATAGAATACATGTTGACAGTCAAGCACACACGGACCATTTATTTCAAGCATAGCTCCCTCATTAATAGCAGAAATATACTGCCCTTAATGGGAGAAAGAAATTTAGAAAAATGAAATAGGTTATGATAACAAGACAACGATAGTGGTGGGAAGTAAATGTAATAGTAGAATCACTTTTTAAAGGTAGGTGCAAAAATTATTGGCATAATGGATTTCAAGTTTGCCTAAGTATGAGTTAATATTGTCGCAGCACTGTCGCAAAACGTTACATTAGCATAAGTTTGGCGTTAACCGAAAAAGTATACATATAGCGTAGAGAGAAGTGTGTCTTAAAGAATTTTCAGATTCACAGTAATTCCAGCAAAATATCGTACTAATCCTGAGGAACTCTTTAAATCACTGTAGTTAAATTTGCTGAGGAAGATACCATAGGGTTTTTGTGATGCTCAAATCCTACTCTTCAAATATACGTTACGCAATATTTCCCAAGCCAGAGTAAGAGTAATTTCTCCTCTTTCACAGCAACTTTAGATCAAGAAGATACGAGACCATCTCACATAACTCAAGCGTTAGGAATAGCTCATTGGTGATATTTAGACAAAAACAAACGGGTTTAGTTCACCGTAAAGCACAAGTAAATAAATGTATCAACCAAGCTGAAAATAAACTATGCAATACAATGACGGCCTCAAAAGTATCGTCAACATTAAGGCACCGTTATTCAGACACGTGACAAAATGGTGTGTATGAAAAATATATCGGTGAAACATCTACCATGAAGCGTAAAATAATGGCCATCATTTAAAATTCCACTAACCTTTGAAATAAATACAAAAGTCAATTCGCAAGCGCTATTGATTAGCGATTAAGCACGGAAAGCGTACTTCAGCCCTCGAGCAGCCCATTGATCGATCCATCAACGACGATCCATACCCGACGTCAATTTCCACATTTCCCATGAAGCGCGGGACTTCACGCACGGCTCTCCTCGAAGGAGCGAAGATGAGGAAATGGCAAAGAATGAAGTGCAAGATCGGAGCCAGGCGGGAGGTGTGTTGTGAATACGGGAGGACACAAGGGAAAGGGTATCCAACGTGTGACCTCCTACGTGACTTTCGACGGGCACACATGAAAAAAGCTGAGGAGGGGAAATCTAGGAGGCAGGGAGACTGCAAATGCGAAGACGGCCGTCGATTCAGCTGGGTTTCACGAAAGGGGGGCCCGCTTCCTCAAATCCACAATTTGAGCAGCAAGCCCTTACCTGCCTGCTTACGCGGAAAATTCTGATAGGGTACGATTGGCAAAAAAATCGCACACACCATTCTCTTTTGACCTTCCAAAATTTTCACGCTAACCTATTAAAAATTACCCGAATAAGTAGCAATTATATAGTAGAGGCTACGTTAGCCGACTTTTGGCTTCAAGACGTAGCTGTGAGATGGATCGGTGATGCTTAAATTTGAACAGGCAGCTAAGTCATAGGCTGTAAATGAAGTTTTTCAAGCAACTCTCACCCTTGCTGTTGCAACTTGCAGATAATGAGACAATCTTCACAGTGGACTATCTCCAAGACCTGATGAAGACGTTTCGCTGGATGGACCGCATCAAAATAATACATTGGAATCATACAGATACACTATGGACGAGCTCACTTCCGCAGCAAAATATTTTGATGCTCATTTCATATGACGTAAACAAGAAAGGTTAACTTCGTAATTTCGCAACCACTTCATTTTAAACGGCCAAGTTCCTGAATGTGAAGCATTGTTAGGAGCCACATCTCCTCACTTTTAAATCGCGAGGGATGAAAGAAAAAAATCGGAGATGGCGTGCAACTCAGCTTCGTTGCTGATACGTTATGAATGACATTAACGGCAGCTTGACACTCATGAAACTTAAAAAGAGGTAAAGCTTAGATTAACAAGCCATAATAGCTGTTTCCATTGGTCACTCCTCAATTTGTGTCGCAAATTAACTATCTCCGAGTTGATAATGATTACTTGAGCTATTGATTCCTTGAATATTACTTCATAACTTTTTTATTGTTTCGTCATGCCACGCAAAACTTAAACATACCATAACACCAAAATTGAAGCATTAACAAAAATTGATGACGTAGGTACACCAACTCTCTTACATTCCTGTGTTTTGACTAATTACCCGAGAAGAGTGATTGAGAAGATAATTTTAAACGCTTATATCGAAATGTAACATCTCCAGCGCGCTTCATCGACAGAGAGACTGATGAGAAACATGCTTTTCACCCACGTAAACGTTTGAAGGATCAATGTGGACATTGATATAAATCGATATAAATCGTTATCTAATCGGCTGATCTCGACTGGTTATATTTAAGCGTTTGAATGAGCTAAACGAAAGTCGCCGGTGAGGCTACACGAAATTTAAGAGAGGAAGCGAATTGTTTCGACATTCAAGCGCAATAAACGCTATCCAACGCCACATGCGGATCAGAGATACCACCCAAATTCAAAATCGACAAATCGGAATGGGCGAGACGAACTAAAGAAGGGTCCCATGTATACTTAAATATTTGAATATAGTTATTTCTCCGACCGTTTTAGCGAAACACAACAAAATGGGAGAAAAAATTGGATCACACACGCTTGAAGAGGCGCTCAGGCTTTTAGGAGAATGCGCGTGGAAATCGCCTGGCCGGGCACTCGGGAAACAAAAAAAGAATAGCAGAAATCCACCAGAAATTGTCTTGCTAGAGGTTAGACAAAAGATGCGGGAGGATAAATGCAAAGCTCTATCACAGACAGAACCGCATTTACGTTATATTAGGGCTCTTTTGAGGATTAGTATCCAGGGTTAATCTCCATACGGCTTGAATAGAATAGAATATTTTTGATTGTTCTGGGGTCATGGGCCCTCAAGAACAAAAAATGTATGAATAGTAATGAGAGTGAACAAAATAAAAAGTACAAATGACAAAGACGAATGGCGGAGGGCTGTATGAAACATTAATTTTTTACATAGAAACTACTATGTAAATAGTAAATTTTGCAAGTATGCAAGGTAAAGTGCTAAGTAATGCATGTAATAAAGTTAGAAATTCAGCAAACAAGTAATGATATAAAGATACAAATACAACATTAAGAAGCAGATGGAGACACATTATAATATTCCATTTTAAATATTAACTATTTTATTGCATGTTTTGGTAGATTATTCCACATATGACAAAATAGAAATTATACAATGCAAGAAACTACGAAGTTTACTTTACATACTTGTTGACTGTTGTTACTTGTAAGTTTTGTGCAAGGTAAACTGCTAGAGGTGTGAAGTTGACGTAGTGCTTTGCAGTACAGTAACTTCACATTTAGGAGTCCTTCAGAATTCCAATAGTATTCTCTATGAGAAACTAACTTAAACGCGGTGTTAGAGATGGTAGCCTCAATGGCCTAGAGGTGAGCACGCGGAGTGCAAGTTTGGCAACAGTGCTTCCCCATAACGCCCATACAGTGTACGAAATGTGTGACGCTCTATATAAGGGTCGAAATAGCATTAGAGGAGTGAGTGCAGGCTGAGGGAATATCAACGATGCGTACGAAGGACTAAAACAGGGGAGATAGACGCAAGGTAGCACGAGGGAAAGAAGTACGGGGGACCCACTCTGCCTCGAAACATCTCATTCCGCGAATATTTTACGTCATCATTTCCCCGCAAGGGGGACGGAATACGAGGAGGAAGGGACGTTCTCATGTTAGCATTTTTGGAAAAGACCCGAGTAATTTATCCAGAAATTCGGATGTTTTCCACCGAGCTCGAAATGAGAAAATGGCTTCATTCCGGTTTTTTTAATGTATCTTTCGTGCGTGAGGAATTATAGTTTTTGTTACGGGCTTTTTCGTGGAACTAAGCGCATACGATAAAACATCCACACAAAATGCGAGGTCCTTGTTGGGTACACACTTAAAAGTGCAGTTTTACCAGAATCATACTAAAAAAGTCACGAAAGACAGCATACGTTTTATAAAACAATTATGGCACAAGATACAACTTGATCCAAAGTGTGAGAGGAGCGGTTTTCCTGGTATTAATCTAGGCTGGCTATTTCACATGGTACCCTAACCAAAGCAGTCCAACAGAAAAAATAAGACCCGCTAACAAATGACAATTTATGCACCAAATAATTAGAAATCAATTTTACATCTTAAGATTCAAAATCGAGAGACTTAACAACCATAAACGACAAAAGACGATTAAGTAATAACGATAAATGCAGCTGTTTATATGTACAAACCTACGACTTGATGGGTACTTTCCATAAATTGCTCGTCCGAAAGTTGAGAATGAAAGTCTACCAAAATTATGCAGCTATTTAATAAACAGTAGTCAACATTCATAATGACAACCAGTTTCAATACTTAGGACGGTTGAAAAAAATAGAATAAATGGAGTGAAGTATAGCAGCAACGAATAACGTTGAAGGGTTGTCACGATTTTCATTCTGAAGTTTGAAGATTCAGCAAAACAAATTTAACCGGCAACTAATGTAATAATTTTTTACACAGTTACAATACATTTTGCTGTAGTAGTTTGGTTTGATAATCTTATCAAGGCTCATTGAGGGATACTTCATCTTTTCGAAAACATACATTTTTTACTTGATCAGCTCTAGAGGTAAAATATAGGGGTAAAATTATCTCAAGTAGTATGGGGTAGAATCTCTGTGTCACCTCAAAACTCATATGATCATAAATTTAGCAATATTTCTAGACATATCAAGAGAAATTTCAACATGATTTGCCCAAATCTGACACTTTGATATTTAAAGTAAGTCTCCTTTCGCATTAAAGGGAGTCCGATTTCATTAGCCATAAACGTTTTCTTGGATCATCCATTATGATAACAGGCGAATAGAAAAAAGAGTTCATCGTTTAGCACGAAACTTCTGGGTTCATTATTACTATGTACTTCTTCTTTGCTTCAAGCTCGTATATTACGTGGAAAATCAGAGTGCATGGCGCACACGTACCAAAAAGGATTGAAAATATGATTGAAGGGGGAAAATGACTAGGCTGAAAATTTCCAACCACTTTTTGCAGAATTTGTCACTAGTTTATATGGAGGTCAACATTTTTCAGTAATTACATTCGATCGCAATAAATACCAATAAGATTCAACGTTACATCTTAGAGAAATTCTGGCGCTTTTCACGGCTAACGGAGCGTGACTAATTTCATAAGAACAGCGTGCCCATATTGTTCAACCTTAAGTACATTTGAGTATTACATATCTCTACGTAGTCCCCCAAATGCTCAGTTAAACGCAAAATGCATAAGTTTTTCCACAACTCCGCTATGGTTTTTCTTTATTTCGCGCACCGTTTACCGCCAAGTACGTACCCTATAAGGCACGCGCATCCTGGATCGGCAACTGCTGATTCAGAAACAATACGTACTTTTCCATCTACAATGATTTACGTGGTTAAATACGTTTCAACATTTACCACACCATAATTAAATACCAGATGATTACGATGTCCAATGTAAGATTCCAGAATTTCAAGTGCGCAGCTGACTTCGTAACGCAACTGCGCAATTGCTAGTCATTCATGTTGAATAAAGATAAATGGTAATCTTTAACATATTTACCAAGTGTTTTTATTCAACATGAATATAGACAACTTCCACCAACTACGGCCTGATACAGTTCAATTTATTTACTAGTCATTCGTTTGCGACTATGCGAACTTTGAAACATAATTGCATTTCCGGTGAGTGATTGAGTAAGATAGATGAAGAGGAATCGAACTTCCGCATTCGCAACAACGATTTTTGAATTTCATTAAAGGCGTCAAAAATAGAAAATGCAAATTCTTTAATTAATCTCGGGAAAATATCTTTCATTGAAGGAGAGTACTTTGAACGAATATGGAATATGAGCAAAAAAACGACAATGACCATTGTTCACCCACAAAATCATCCCTTTCGACAAGTTAACGGTCGATTCGCCTTCTCCTAATCACAGCGTTGACGTCGTGACGAAGTGGTCTTCACCGTTGTTGGCGAGCGAAACGACGTTGAAAAGCGCAAACGTGTCTCGATCTGCGCCAGTTTCACCACCTTGAATGGAAGGCACCTCCCTTAAGTACATTGTACCCGATAGTAATGGCTTACTTCATAAGTATTCGCCACTCTTCCTCCTCACCACTCAAATAAAAAAAATAATCAAGACGTCGCGGAAGGCCACCGAAAAATTCCTCCCTGAGACCTCCGCGCTTTTACCGGCGAGTAGAGAAGTGTGGGGAGAGCGGGGGGAGAAGGTAGGGGAGTGGTAGGGCGGGAGGAGGGGAGTAGAAAGATAGGGAGGCATTGGTGGGCTGGCACGAATAACTCGGGGGCGCAGGGAAATGATACTTCTTCCCACCCCCGAAAGGAGGAGGAGGCAGCGGGGGCGGGAGACGTAGTACGGTGCAGGAGGAGGCAGGGAGAGACGGGTACGGCCTGCGGCAAGAGCGGGGTCGGACTGCCTCCCGGAGGAGAGGCGGGAATGCGGGGGATAAAGGGAGGGGAGATTTGAGGGGCGCGGGCGAAATTGTGTCCGAAAGGAGGATAGATAAGGCCGGGGCGGGACAGAAGGAAAAAGGGTCGGAGGGTATGGGTGGGGACGGCGCTAGAATCGCAGAGCCGCGAGCGATACTCGATTTTTCCAACCAATTGTTGGCACAGGTTTCATTGTGACTGCCTCGTGAAAAATAGAAAAGAAACCCTTTATTTTTCTCATTAAATTCTGAAATTTTAATCATTTTTGGTTGGAATTGGCAGAGGCATCCGAGAACTGAGGTTATTTCCATCATTGAGGGTAGTTGAGAAGAATGAGAATAAGAATATGTTCTTATTGTCGCGGGCGACCTAAAATTGGGCATAACAATTTGGTGAAGGAAGAAAGATACTTTACATGAAAAATACTTTTTATAAACAATATTTTAAACAGACACGCCAATTGTCAGCAAGTAAAAACCTAATCATACATTACCTAATATACATCGTATATTACGCAACTTGGGAGTAGATACTGGATTTATTTTTTTAATAAGTGTTGAAAAAAGTTTCATAAACTATAATCATTAATGACTTTTAAAATATAACTATGCTAATTGTGTTGACTACCTGGTTTTCCTGGTTACAAGTAATCTGAAATATTTTAGCAACCGAACCAAAATGTCGGATTTCTCCAATCTTCATCGCCATCTTTAGAACCTTCCAATTACCTCATCATTAAACCCAGTTCACATTATTAATAATTCTAATCTGATTTTACAATTTATATTTTTCAATATGGCAACACTTTCAGTAGTGTAAATTAGTCGTCACTACGATAATCAAACACGTTGTAACGTGAATACAACTAGGAGCAAAAGCTGTCACTTTCCTCCCTCAACACAGGGAGGAAACTTTACAAACAACAACACGTTTTTACACAACAAAAACGAACTTTTCGTTTAGTTGTGTAAAAAAAAAGTTTAAGTAAATAACAATTACGAACAACTATGAATTGTTTGCATGCCTCGCAGATATACTTTAGTCGTTTCTACGATTGGTGTATTTTCGTAGGGATTTTTGCCTCCGCTAGGAAGTTAATTAGTGTAGGCAGGGTCATTTACATCACAGGTTAGTTCTATACACATCGCGACAACGTGGACAGAAATTTTTATAAACCGCGCAACTATAAAATCACGTACTTCTATCAAATGTGTGAAAATACAATACGCTCTAATTTAGAGAAATTAATACCCTGTAGACCGTAAACGTTATTTTATCCTCATTGATTTCAGCGGCAGATCGCATAAGGCATGAAAAAGAGGAAATAAATAACATTTTATAGGAAAAAGGGCAAAGAGAGAGACGGCGTTAGTGTAACAAGAATCAAAGTTGAAGTTGAAGAGTACTAAGGAGGAATTGTTCTCCATGAAGCACCAAAGATGAGATATAGAATCGGCATAAATATCACTGTCTCATCCGGAATTCGAACCCATACCTATAGGATGGAAATCCAGGACATTAAGACGATAACCTTATTTATTTGAATGCACACAGCGAGATTACAGCCTGGTTAACAATAGCGAACTTTAGCCTCCAAAATTATCCATAACGTAATAGCAAGCTACAAATGATGAAGATTAATCGACACTCATACGGTTTATTAATTACCCGAGATAAATGACGTATATAACCTCCATTCCTTAAAAAATAACATTATTTGAGAAAAATGACCCAATTTTGCGCCTTCAATGGCCTTAAATTTTTAAACCATTTTTCACAAAAATTACATGGCGGATGGAATGTGGAAATGCTCTTTCTCCCATTACACTCGTTCAATGCATTCCAAAGGCGTACGCAATATGACGTCCAAGCAGCGGGAAAAGTAGGGTGGGATAGGTAAAATGATGCGAGAATGTATATGTGGGACACACATTTTTCCAAGACGCGATGCCGTCAGTGGCGCATTCCGGTCGCGCTGCATAAGACCTGCGCACTTGGGTCGTCCAGGAAAATATATATCGGGATAAGCACCATGAAAGAGAACGCTAACATATTAATATATAAAATATGCTAATCGGTATCCAAGCCAACGCCTTTCTCACGCATAACCAGATAAGACATGGTTATTCTATAGTAACAACAAAATCCCAGTGAGACGGGAAGTAGTGAAA
The DNA here is from genome assembly GCA_963169105.1 of Ceriagrion tenellum. Taxonomy (NCBI): domain Eukaryota; kingdom Metazoa; phylum Arthropoda; class Insecta; order Odonata; family Coenagrionidae; genus Ceriagrion; species Ceriagrion tenellum. The sequence goes on from OY720639.1 coordinate 109,673,296, forward strand.
CTCTACAGCAAAAATATTACTCTCTGGGTTGGAAAGCTGTGTTCTGACGTGATGAATTGTACTACCCGACTTGGACCAATGACGTGGTAATTCACTCCAAGTCCATATCGGTGCATCGCATGATCGCTTGAGGACAAACTCATCCGTTGCAGTCCGAAAATTAGGACTAAGCAATATTTAGATTCCGCTGTCGCTTTGAGTTGTAAACTTTATGCCAAAAAACGCGACATTCTCGCATGGCGCATTATTCATTTATCGCCACATTTAGGCGCATTCGTACCAAGTTAGACTCGTTAGAGCATCTCACAGACACTGTAATGTTGAATAAATTTGAAAATCGGTTCGCTTTGTGGCTGGTGTGCTCCAATTTCAAGCACGGAATTATCTAAAATGATCCAAATTGGATGCAGGATGAATGGATTGGAAACTACGTCATCAAACGAGTGATGTAAGTAAGGAGCATTGTCATTGCATCCTATTAAAGCACGAACGACTGAATCTTTATATTCGTCATAAATCCCTTATTAGGAAACTCGCGGGGAATTACTCTTATTGAGTAAACAAAATGACCCAGTTATTATCCAAGATTGTTAAGATAAATTGCAAATGTCAGTTCACTAATTACACACATTGAGTAACATGTATAACCTGAAAATATTAGAAGAGAAAACAAAAACATTCTTAGGAAACAATCCGATTAGTGAAATAAATTGTCACAGAAGATCAAGCTCTACAACAGGTGTCTCATTTCCGGTATTTGGGATGCGATATAAAATACGACGAGAACAAATGCATCGCAAATAAAATTAAAAATTTCCAGAGGAATTATGGGCTTGATACAAGGACCTTTAAGGGGCAAAAACCAGGAGAGAAACCCAGATTAAATTACATACAGTAATGGCAGTTCCTACTGTGTTGCATGGCTCAGAATGTTGGTTAGCAAAACAATGAGAAATAAGGTAAATAGAGTCACCAGAAATGAGATTTCTCCGAGCTGTAAAAGGGTGAAAAATGCAAGTCAAAATTAGAAATACATCCATAAGAGAAGAACTACGTGTACAGTCTGTAACAGATAGGTTAGTAAAGAAGAAAAATAGATGGAGAGATCATGTACTTTGAATGCCTAAAGAAAGATATTCAAAGCAGGCTTTGGAGTGTGTGCTCGCGGGAAAAATAATTGTAAGATGACCAAGGATGAGAGGGTAAAGTGAATCCGGAACAGGGTTAAAGCCTGAACCAGGAATGAAGAAGAAGAATATGCATATTGTCTGCCTCATAATATCCAGGGCCACATTACATTCAATAGAACTATATAATACGAAATGGAGTAGGTATCGCAGGATAAGCTAACATAATATCGAACGAGTCCTGAATTTCAATAAATGTCACATCTCGTGCATCGCAATATCGCAAGGTACAAAGAAGAGGCAAATTTGGGTGAGACTCACGGGAGTTCAGAGGGAAAGGGGCGTTGAGGAAGAAGAAAAACTTGGAAGTGGGAGTACAGTCAACTGTGGAGGGCGAATCTGAAGGAGTAGGAAGAGGATCGCTGCCGTCTACAACTCGTTTCCCGAAGAGGAGAGGTAGGGAAGACGGCTGAATTCGAGATTTTCGGGACACAGGAGTAATAAGACAGGCTTATGCACAGAGCACAAGGGGCAGACAACTTTTTCTATCAAACATACCTATGCTCTACCCCGAGATGGATGACTATCGGCAATAAAAAAAGATTATCCATAAAGAGAGTATTGGTGATTCCTGAAAAAGATTCTTTTTTTCCTTCGATTTCAATGCGAGAGAGCTCGAAGGTCTTTTTTATTGGAGCACAAGGAGTCCTTCGGTATTTCAATTCGGGACGACCCGTGCTCTGGCCTGCCACTACATGGGCCGGGGAGATGAGATCGAAGTCCTTAACTATTGAAGATACACCACGACGCTCCTCCCATCCGACGAAATCAAAACTTTTGAGCAGGAAAATGTCAGGAGTCGGATGGTATTTGAGAATATCTCAAGTGAACCTCTAAATTTTAGAGAAAATAAGTTCGTCGGTAACTGTAAGTCCTCGCTGAAATCGTAAGCCTCCGTAAAAAGAGCTCAATTATTCCTGAAAACCAGTGGGTTTTCAAACACGAATTCAAATGTATACAGGAGACAATTTGCACACCATTCAAGTTCAAGAAAAAATATAACCCTGTCCTGTTCCGGAAACGGGGAGAGGAAAGACATGTAACCAAGTCGATAAACGGTTGCTCCACTAATTATGGACAAATTATACTAAATGAAACGTAAAATAAGTCAATTAAATTTGTTAAAGTTCCCATTCATTTTAATAGCAAACAGAATAATAACCTACATAAAAGTTATATTACCTTATTTAAAACCAATCAGTGTAGGTCTCAAGGACTCATACTGCCAAAATACGTATCATATACACAATATACTCACCCTAATTCGCTCAAGGACTGTCATGACACCCACTGGTCAGATCTAGGTCCTTCTTCGTAGATACCCTCTCCATTGAAATATTCACAAATAAAAGGTTTAAAAGGGAACTGACGCAAGAACCTAAACGGAATGACTAATGACTTCGGGCTGAGATAATATCTACTGATTTAATAAACAAGACTATTTCTTTGCCCATTGATTGTCAATAAAATGATTTCCTCTCGTCACTTGTAGAACGCCATGACCAAGTTCCAAGAGAAACATACTAGATACAGATATTGACTAGTCCTTTGAAGAAAAATGGACCATTCTACAAATTTTTTCTCCGTGGGTCAGGGCTAGTAGTTCTGTTATTCGGCAGATAGGGTACTTTGGTGAGACACATTACTAAAAAGAATGACATAAGTTGAAAACTCGAACAATATTTGTATCATTAGTCAGGTAAACCACACGTCTGTACTGCCAACTTTAATTAATAGATCAATGAAGGGGAATGTAATCAAGCACGTGCACCAAACGGATATGGGTCAATGCGTGTAAAATAAAATAATTGCAGTCTGTAAATATTCATTAGAGACGCGAGATGACAGAATTAAAATTTACCTCATTGCAACAGATGATGGCAATCTTAACAATAAAACGAAAACCCCAAAAATCAAACGCAGAGCGGAAATGAGATATGCGTGGATGACATGATGTCGGAAGAGAAAAATAATGGGGCTTGACACTCATCAAATTGAAAAGTAGTTAACTATTATAACGATGATAGTAAGTCAATCGACCACTGAAACCAGTTTCACATAAATGTCACAAAGGGGGTCACCTGAGAAATTAATATGGTCTGCTTTGTACTTGAGACACTAGCAAACAATACCCATCAAGAGTCTTTTAAGAATACGATTTGACACAAAAAAGTCTGAGCATGTCATAAAATAAGCTGGATTGTCAATTATTAAATGAATCTATTTCTACCAACAAAAATCCAAATTATAATTTTAGAATAAGCTCCAACTTTAATTACATATTGAACCCATTTGAAGACGAAAATGAAAGCAACAAAAGCAATGTTTTATTTGAAAATGAATTATACTATTGCCCAACATCTGTCATAAAAACAATAAAAGTGCAAAAAAATTTCCAACCTATATTTTTCGCTACAATGCACCGTCCGCAATTTCAATTTTCAAAGCTTTTCGACTATTTCAAGCGACTGTGCATCGATTTAATTCCACCCGTCGGGAGGGCTGAGGTCGAGAAAATGGACCCCGCTTCAAGGGCATAAGGGAGGCACCTCTACCTTTGACACACTCGACCTAGAAAAGTATTCGGCCTTTCAAGGACGCGCCTAGGGCGGCGAGCGGGCCACGATTTGAGACCGGGATCACCTATTCAACAGACACGACAGTTTTGGGAAGACAAGCGTATCTAATGAAGGCGGGGAAGAAGGGACCTTTGGTCGCTTTTGGAGCCAAAAGAGGTTTCGGGTGCACCTCAAAGCTTCACTTCTCTCTCTTACCAAAAAATGCATTAGGAAGACATAGGAGGCGCCACTATGCCTCGTATTAACCAAGGTCTTGGCCTTTTGGTTATTCAACTGCTGTGATGGAATTGTACCGCCTCATCTAAGACCTCAATATTTAAAAAAACGAAACACTCATACCCCAGGCTAGGTTATGAACACACGATCTTTGGATTTCAACCAGTCCAGGATTTTAACCAGGAGTCCAATATACTAATGTAGGCGACAGATACGATGCGGAGTTCGCGCTGTAACCGAGTGGACCGACGGAGAATTATGCCTGAATAAATAACTATAGATGTCTGTGATAATAAAAAATTGAGTTCACAACTCATTAACCATGTAAAAACAACTTCAAAAACTTCGAAGAATGGATAAATCTTAAACAAACAAAGGCCAACAAGTCAGTACAATCCTGTATAGATTGGTACGCGGAATAAGAGAACAATGAAAGGTATCCAAGAGGTAAAAATGTGAGCAGAAAATGGGAAAGGAAATATGCTCACGAATTAGGGAAAAATTAATGCCGAAATTTTGTTGCGTGCAATCCTCCCATTTGATGTTGCTGTAGCTTTATATTGAAAATTACAGATTGTTACGAAAACTCACCGCAAGCTAATTCCAACACATGGGTCGCAAAAATGCTATAAGAGTTAAAATATTTTTTTGGAAATAAATAAACACTAATGAATTACGTATAACGACGGGCCACCAATCAGAGGGCTGAAAACGAAAAAAACCTGTTTGAACCATGATAAGGCCTGAGAAGTTTTAATGGAACTTAAATAGGAACGCGATTATGGTATGCCCCGTCGCAAGTTCGGAATGCATTATTGTGTTGGGCTCCGGAGCCTGGGGTAGCATTTACAGGTCTGGAGTTCTTGAATCCAAAAGGATATATCTACGTATTACGCAGCAAGCCGCCACTTGGGCGTGTGACAGTAAGAGTTAGGAAGGACACCAGCCACTAAGGAGAGGGAATGGTGGAAAGGATTTGAAATAGGGAAACGACGAGTAGAAATAAAATGCTAATAGATTGTCTAAGAGTATTCCACGGATTATTTTTCGGTCACTATTGGTGCTTGGAAATTAGGAATTTTGGAACCTACTGGTTAAAATATCTTTAAGCGCAGAGTTTCAAGTGGCCCATATCCCCTTCCTTCAGTTGCGTAATTCATCCTCAATTCGCTCGTCTTTTAACAGTGCGCAGCTTTTCTTTGAAATTTCACCTCAGCACATTAAGTATCGGTACATACAGCTGATGTATTCCAACTAATCTTATCCCTAAGCATGACGCTCGCAAAGATGAATTTCGTCCTCTGAGTGAGTCAGGACACGCGAAAAAATATGAATCATGGTGAAATAAAACAAGAATGTTATCAAACGTACCTGAGTACTACTGTTGTGGTAACAATACAGGGGAAGCGGCAGCCCCAAGGGGGAGGAGAATCAAAAATGACAAGGGAGCTGCTGATCTAAGGAATGGGGGATATATTGAGTCCATAGTGTGGGACGAGGAGAGTATATTCAACCCAAGGGAGAACACATAAGCGAGAGAAAAGACGATGTAGATGAATGACTGCGGCAATTGAGCGGAAGGAGTAATGGAAGTGATGACATCGAGGTTTTAATGGGGCGTAATTAGTCAACGCTCTTAGCAAAATGGGATGGCAGCAGAAGGGTGGAAGGAAGGGGTGGGGGAGAGAGGAGGAACAATGGGCCGCCCCCCCACAGTAGACTCGCGCACTTCGCGGAGCGCTGGATGTGGAAGGACCCCGGGGTCGCGGAAGTGTGTTCAGTCCTCTCCCCCGTAATATTTCATGAATGCTAACGCTCCACCTAAACCTTTGGCAGAGGAATCAAAGGGCTTAGAAGATGAGGATCCATGGAGTGTGCATCTGAAGCGAATATCCGCCATTTGGTGCGCTCTCGGCGAAACCTGACGGCAGCGATTAAAAAAATTAGGGCTGCGGGTGATGAATATTCTCGTCGTCGATAGTCGAATGGATTATTTTACACGCAAAGCCTTCACAAAACGAATTATTTTCACGTTACAAATATTTTTCACTTTTTTATTACCGTGCAATGACTAAATTAATACATAGCACAATCAATACGTTGAATCGATGTTATTCTTCGGTAGCTAAGTACGTACATCAGTTAGAGTCATTGCGTACTGTGAATGTACACGACAAGAATTTCAAATTAAGCGAAACTAACCCCCAAAGTATTTCAAACAAAATCAATAAGGGAGGTAAAAAGATGATTATGATAGTCAAAGCACACGGACTACAATCCCGAGCCAGGAGGACCTTTTTTCTTGAGGAGTGACTTTCTACCACAGTGGGTGGTTAACGTTCTCGCTCTTCACTGATTTTACCGACCCTATTCCGCGAATCAGACGCCTTAATGAGCCAGGAAATAAAGGCTCCATTAGCAGAAGACGTAGGGAAATTCTAGATTTTTTTTCTTTCATCTTGCTGCATAAATAAAACCTCGTCGAGTCCATGACGATTCTGCACAATGTAATCACTCATTCATTCCGATGATTCATTGAAAATAACTATTTTCAGGCCGAAAATGCTTTATTGTGGGAGACTCCCAAGAAAGAGCAAATGTAATAAGAACTTCCACATTTAAAAGCTTCAAAAACAGTCATTCATTACCGTTACGATCCGATTTATAAAGATACAAAAATAAAATCCGCTGCGAAGGAATACGAGGAGTATCAATACGGAGAGCACTGGATATGCACACATCACGCTACGCATTTACCAATCTATTTAAGCAGAAATGAAAAGAGAGTACACATTCTCGAAACTGAACATATCAACGAATAAATATGACGGACGCCGTAATAGCATGGTCAAGTGCGGCGGCGCGGCCCTCGAAAACGATCTAATGGGGCCCCCGCCTGATGGGAGGGAACACAACCGAGCGAGTGGGCGGCGGATCTCGGACAACGAGGGAGGGACACGGAGGAATATTGGATTCGGTGTTTGCGGAACCGAACGCTTGCTTATCGGGACATCGAGTCAATATCTTGAATGGAGATGCGTAGCTCCGGATTGGCTATTGACTCTGGATGCTGGGACTTTCAAAACAGGGATGAGGCGCGCTTAACGAACGAACACGATTTAATATTGGAAAAAGTTTAAGTTTACTCGTTGCGAGGAAGATCTTCATTCACCACACATTGAAAAGCACAAATGATTTAGCAAATAAATGACTCAACTGGAAAGTGGCACGGTAAAGAGAATTTATTCCACTCGAGTTCCTAATGGGTTTTATTTCCTATGGGACATGGAACTTACAAAGAGAATGGGAAGCTATAAAACTGCATCCTATACGAAAACTGAATAAAGTAGTGTTTCAACAACATACTGCCAACTAAGATCCCGATATGAGGTACGACAAAGGGACTTATGGCACTAGTCAATAACGAGAGATGAATGAAGAAAAGTTTTGAGGACGGCATATGATAAAATGGAAGATACGAACAAATAGAGAGCATTTTCTTTCTGCTAGTATTTTGGTTGAGTAAGATGCGAAAAAAGTTCTTTCACATCAACACTTTGCGGCTTTTGTGAGACGTACCATATAGTGAGAAATTATGGCAATATCCATACCCATAGGACGCCTCGGTAGCTTAACTGACTAAAGAGCTCGGCCGAAAATCGAGGGATTCGGTTTAGAGTCCCGGTCAAGGGGGATGATTTTCCCTCCTTGGAATTACGCACAAATGCGTACTGCGGGTGACTCCGTAAAATTAATCCGTGGACAGTCCTTCGTGACTACAGGTATACTCAAAATTGGTCCTATGAATACCGTAAACTGACAACAAATTACTCGAGTTTACAGGTTGCTCAATACTGTATTCGACCCTCAAAGTATCAAGTGGTTCCTATAAAACACCTTTCTACTTACACCAGCGAAACTCTTTTCGATCGTACTAGTTTTATTATGGAATAATTAATTGTATCTTCGCAATTTAAGCATCAGATAACGTCGTAAGACAAAGGAAACTGCTTGATTAAGAGCGAATGTCCTCATCGCAACGTAAGGCGCAGATGTATTTCGCAAAAGCAGACATTTTTACAACTTCAAAATTCAACTTTCAATTCAAGCGCTATAAGTGAGTGGTAAAGATAGCACTCATTAATCTTGAAATGAAAGCGTTACTAAAACATTAAATGTAATGAGAAACTACTCAGATCAGACGTTTTCCATCACCTTACCAAATAATTTCAATCGCTCGTCAGGGTTCAGAGCCTGGGAGGGACTTTTTTTTTCATCATTGGAGCAATTGTCTTTGGGGTGCTTCTTAACGGTACGTGCTCAGGGTGCTACACTTTCGGGCCGAAAAATGATTCAGCTTGCGTGGCTGAGCAGTGTGAAAATATTCAGCTCCATAAATGATTTAGTACTTCCCCGGCGAATGTTAAAATTCAGTTTAAAATTCAGTGTGAAATTCTCTCGGGATTCACACCAGGTTAAATTTTTGGCTAGTGCCAACGTTTCGATAGATAACACTTCCATCGTCATCAGGGTAAAAAGAAGCATCATTACCCTGATGACGATGAAAGTGATAACCATCGGAACGTTGGCAGCAGCCAAAAATTTAACCCGGTGTGAATCCCGAGCGAATTTTAGCTCCAAGTTCACCACGTTATGATTAACCTCTCTTCTATCTATCTTCTCTTCACTTATCACGATATATCACATTATTATATTTTCAAACCTTTGCCAGTGCTTCAGGAGCAAAGTTTGATTTAACATAACACTTTATCTATGAAAATTGACAAAAAATCAAATTAACTTACGTGATTTTGAATGGCTATGCAACGGATGGATAGTCCACCGATTATTTTCGTGAACTGCCAGACTAAGGCATAGTCAACATCATATCCACAAACCAAAGGGATTCTGTAGCTGTATTCGATTCTAAACCAAATATGAAAGACTACATTATGATAAATATTTCTATAAGTTACGTAGGCAATGACGTCCAATTCTCATCAATTTTAATACAGTAAGGACATTTAAAGGAATTACAAAAAATATCTTCTACCATCACGAAAGAAGTGAGTGAGAGAATAAAGATTATAACGCCAGATAAAATTATAATTAAATTATAAATAGAATGCCTCGACAGAAACCCCCGTATTATGAACAAATGGAAGGAACCTAAGGCAGCAATTATATTTTCTGTAACCAAAATAAATAGAAAAGAGTATTACTAGCCAGTCGTAAAGTTTGACATTCTATGTCCAAAGCCTTCACATCAAAGCCACCTAAAAGTTTTTTCATGAATCGAAATGGTGAAACAGAAATCAGTAGAAACGCCACAACCTGCTTGAAATCGTTCCGCGCTCCAGAGCATACTCGGCGAAAAAGTAATCATACACGAGCTGGAAATGATTCTGAGGCTCGCCGTATTTTGCGACAAAAAATGCAGGAGCGTCAAAAAGTTTTCACCTCTCCAAATATGGATTGCAAAAACCACCCACATCCAACAAAAACAGGCTCGACTGAAAACCATGTAGATAACCGACCACACCGACAAGTGAGTCAAAAGAGTCGATGCTGCCTTGAATTCCCTATTTCCAAAGCCCAAATTGCATCCTCGGCGATGGGAAGAGTGGGGTTAAGATAAAAAAAAAACAAGAAAGCAGTTACAACTTACGAAAATAATTACTACCCCGTACATCGTTTATGGTAAGTTTTGAGAGGTTTCTTTTAGTTATAATGGAGTTTAAAATCAAATTGTATTGAACAATTTAAGTATTGCGAGAAATATGCTGTAAAAACAGTTATAATAGCAGCGCAACAATTGTAATAGAGGCTAAAATTCTCAATAACTATCTTTACAAGAATATTTCAGCCATAACATGTATCATGTCGCACACTGAAAATCCTCCAACCAAAATGCCAAAGGAATCCAACTATCATCTGGCTGATTTTCTCCACTTAACTGCACCGTTAGATTTACAGAGAGAATTTATAGAGGCGTCAAGAAGGACGAAAATGTTACGAAAAATCACTCGAACTACGGAATTCTTCGCACTACTCTAGAAATAAATAGATAACATTGATGACGACATTTGGAGTAAAAATTTGGTAATTGATATGTTTTTAAAATATCTACAGTGCTTTTAAAATGCTTACGGGCTTCTGTCGTTCCAGTGGAATAGAAGAATGCAATCATCGTTCCATTGAATAAAGGGAAGGAAGGAAAGAACGAATATAATGATTATCGGGCCATTAGTTTATTGAGCGTTCCGGGAAAAGTGTTCAGCTAACTTTTAATCGAAAGAGTGAGGAATATTACTTCTGACAGAATATGGGTTGTTCAGAGTGGGTTTATGCCTGGGAGAGGATGTAGTGACCAGCTTTCCGCGCTTCAGCAAGTGATAGAAAAATGCATGGGCGTCCGAAAGAAAGTGTATGTGCATTTGTTGATTTAGAGAAGGCATATGGCAGGGTGAATAGAAAGAAGCTGTGAAAGGTTTTGAAGGACTTTGGTGTGAATGGACAGTTATTGAATGCTATGATGGCGATGCATGATAATTGTAAGGCAAGTGTGAGAGTTAACGGGGTTCTGAGTTATTGGTTTGTAATAAAACAGGGTGTAAAGCAAGTATGCGTAGTGTCACCATGGCTGTTTAATGTATTTTTGGATAAATGTGTTAAAGATGCATGTAGTGAAAACGACGGTGTTTTGATTGGAAATGTAAACGTGCGAGTTCTACTATATGCGGATGATGCTGTTTTGATCTCAGAGAGCCAACACAGGAATTACAGAAGCTCCTAGATAAGTTTTGTGAATCAACAGAGAGAATGGAATTGAGAGTAAAGGCGTGCAAAACTAAAGTAGTAGTTTTTGATTAGGAGAATGGGGAGAATAACTGTATGATGAGGGAGAATGGTGAAGTAATTGAACAAGGGATGATTTTGTGTACTCAGGTAAGATGTTTGCGAAAGATGGACGGATAGATGAGGAAAAAAGAGACGTGCGAATGGTGGAAGGAAAGTGGTAGGTAGCATGTGGAGCATAACATGGGATGAGTCCCTGTCTAAGGAAGCGAAAATCGCCGTGTACAAGAGTGTACTTCTCCCCACTTTGTTGAATGGTAGTGAAACGGGTTTGTCACGATAGACATGAGTAGACTGAATGCCGAGGGTATGAGTTTTCCGAGGAGTGCCTGTGGCAAAAGTAGGATGGATAGGGTCAGGAATGAGTGGGTAATAAATGAATGTGGGTTAGATGCTCCAGTAATGGACACACATGAAAAGAGTGTGTTTCGTTGGTTTGGCTATGTTGGATGAGAATCGAATAACGAAACAGATATATACGAATGAAATGAATGGTGCCACAAGTAGAGGTAGGCCAAGAAAGTTGTGCTTGAATGTGGTTGAGGAAATTCTTATGAGGAGGAATATTAGGAGTCTTAAAAACAGGAAGGCGGGTATGAATCAGTGTATGGAGGTAAATGAGGCAAAAGTGGTTTTCCAGGATAGGCCCGTGTGGAGGAAATTTTTGAAGCAGAGTTGGGTGTACAAATATGTATTTATGAGCGAAACATCGTGCCTGCGCCTACCCCGGAAGGGAATGGCGTGATTGGTATTAATGTTTAAAATATTCAACTATTTTATACGAATACAATCTATTCCAAATGATGGCGCATACATCGTCGTCCTTTACGTTCTTATGAACACTCGGAACATTTATGCTAAGTGTCCCCATTCTAAGGAATTTATTCCTCCAGAAGTGCAAGTATGTGTAGAGGCGATGAAATGGACTGGGGCACAATCCGGCAGTGAGTGCACATTGTCTGGAAAGCGAGCCTCCCCACCCTACACCCCGAGGAAGGTACTCGAACCCAGAAACCGCACCGCTGCAGGGCAAGCGGGGAAGGGAGGTCAGAGCGCGGTCACGCAACCCACAGCTCGCCGCTACACTCACTACCAAGGCCAGGAGATAATGGCCGCGAGTGGTGGACGCGGGAAGCAGCGAGGAGTACGTGAGATGGGGGCAGGAGGGGAGGAAGCGACGCAAAACGGCTTAGGGAAGGAGTGAGGGGGATAACAGTGTATAAGGCGAGTCAAAGGTGGCCGGCGTGGGAGTGCATTAAACGGTCAAATGGCCTATTTTTTGGACGTGATCAAGGGGAGGCTCTTCGAATAGGACGGTAGAATGTGAGAGAAGTAGGACTGTGAAGATAGGAATGGATGGAAGAGGAGAGGAAGGGAAGAGGATGAGAACGGCGAGGAGCAAGGTTGCCACCTCAAACACGCTCTGAAGCGGGTTCACCTTGACTGAAAACTTCCGACCTCGATATTTACATCGTTACGACAGGAAAAGGGATTCCTCGTTTTTTTTCTTTTTTTTCAAATTGACAAAAAACTCTCAACGAAAACCCAATTGTTCCGAAACACGAACATAAACATAATACATAACTATCCGAACTTTATCAAAAACAGATACCAAAGAATAAAAATTCACATCTCTAATTTCGAAATGCATAAAAAAGATGATCCGAGAAAGTAAAACAATCATCGCATTTCCATATGATAAGTGGTATCGAATGAATAAAAAATTTTATACGATTGAACACAACAATAAGTGAATGAATACTTCAAATACTACTTAGAAAATAAGGAAGACGTTAAAAATCGATTTATTGCATGGACTCTATGATGAAAATGATTTGGAAAAATTGAATAATGTCCCTCCGCACGCTATCTTGACACGCTATTGTCAATTATGAACTTGATGCGAGAAGAAGACAAAACACTGTAATCGGTAACACGAACGTAAAATACCAAATAAGAGAATGTAGAAGTAATACTTTAAAGCCTCCAAATTACAATTTTCCGAGCTGTTGCATTTACGCGACTCGTACGGATTTTAAAACGCGTTCATCTACCTACAATCTATCTACAATCGAACTTCATCCTTCAAAAGTGACGATGATACGCATTTTAAACACAGGCCAAGGCACGCATGAGGGCAGATATCCCTAAATGTCGCTTCAAGATGCTACTCTATTTCTCTCACCGCCAATAGAAATCTATGGATTTTTTTCTTTTGTTGGTCAAACAAAAAGTTTATATTTTATCGATATCATTAACAAACAGCAAGTTTATCGCGCAAGCAGTTTCATCTCACAATGGTCGGGCCATCAACAGGAGAAAGGTAGTGATCAACATGTTTGCTTAAAGATTACCTTAAAATTTCATCCATCTCACTTCTTTCTATCGAAGGCACACGATAAATTTACTTAAATGAACGGTTATCAACGTTGAAGAGGCATTATCGTTGAGACAATGAAACCTCTTTGAAAAAATAAGAACAATACGCTGTCCTCTGATTATCACCAAAATCCTTTTACGAGCTCAATAGAGTACCAACCACTAATTTTCAGTGAAGTTTTTCCCCGCCTAAAATTTAAATAACTGTTCATTTCAGACACGAGACGATAGTATTTTCATTATGGGGTCGATAAGAGTGCAATAAAGATGACTACAAAAACGAAATAAATAGGATCATTACGCACCATGATGCAAGAAAAACCTGTTCAATTTTTCGAGCGTGCACTATTGTGTAAGAGGGGAATCGTGCATAATAACGCAAGACGTTTCCCCGCAATGTGGCCTGCAATAGAAAGTGCGCAACTAAATTAATCATGAGGAACTAAGGGGCAGCTTCAAGGGGGGAAGGAGCAGCAGGAAGAATGACGGGAAAGGGATATTATGAAAGTAACGTTGAATCGGGTTCCTCAAGTCACGCGGGAGGAGGAGCCATGGGAAGGAACAGGTCGAAGCTGGTACATACGGGAGTTAAAGTGCGCCGCTCACGTGAGGTAAATGTGGAGGATTGCGGGAAGAAAAGGTGGCTCGGACGGTGAGGCGTCGGAGGCCGGGAGTTCGCTAAGCCAATGCCGGTCGAATGGAGGATGAGGAAGAAATCAGGCACGGACACTCGCACTCGGCCGGCGTCAGGGAAATCCGATCGAAAGTAGAGCGAAAAGAAAAGGAGAGCCTATAAGCCACAATACAATTGAATATCGCCACCCACAGCCGCTCCTAGAGCTGGAGATTAGGTGCATAACAAATGGCCGTGGACAAAGCATGCCGCATTTTCAGATGGGCTTGCGATAATATCGGCCGGAACACAATCAATTGCTAGCGTAGCTAAAACATTGATTCCCCAAATCCACCTCGTTCAAAGGGACAATCCGGCGGATGTATTTAACATATAAGAGGCAAAATGTTTCTGATAGAAAGCAGGGGTCGTCGAGAGAAATCAGATGAAGCGTCGTTACTGAACAGAAAATCATTCGGGCTAATATTTGAAAGAACCTAGAGAGGGAAACTAAATATTATTGTGAAGGATAAGAATTCACAAGCTGTTCCTACCACCAAATTTGCTTAATCTCCAAGACGGAAGAGTTAAGGAGCTTGTTTATCATTTGAAAAAAAAAACGATCTATACAAAAAAGTATTTTAAACTTCAAGGACATTAAGGTGAAACTCAATTTAATTTGGAGAAAGCCAAATTCCGTACGAGACATTACTTCTACAATCATCTAGAAAAATCAAAGAAAAATGTACTGCCGGAACTGTACAATTTTAGGTAATATTCTTCGATCAACACTTTTATTTGGCTAAGCAACAAATGGTAAGTCTTTTCTCATGTCATATTTTCGAACTACAAATCTACAAACTCTACCAACAAATCACAATTGTAATCAAATGCCGGTACTAGACAGTAATGGCACGCCAATGAGTAAAATTTACGAGGATTTAAAATAATAAACCTTTCGCTGGAGTTATGTTTTACGAGAAAGCTATTTTCATAAAAAATATCTGTCCCACTAATAAAAAAGATAGTTATTTACTCCACTGATAAAAACACAATAATCAAAGTTACCCATTTCTAACACGCTGCAACGGCATTTCTAATACGCTGCAAAACCATCCATTTCTAATACGCTGCAACGGTTCCTTGGCAAATTACATGGCTCAACAGTACTCATCAGCCAAAATAATTTTTTTTATTTGCACCATTACAGGGGTTTCAGAAATCATGCATTTACTTTATCTGGAGTTGGAGCTTTCACGGAAAAAAACAAGGCCGGACAAGCAATACGGAGAACGGCATAGCAATGCACTTCTTCGAATTACTTGTCACAATTTCAACATTTCTTTAAGGATCTCCCTTAAAGATTAATTAAAAAATATAAAAATATATAAAAAAAAGAAAAAGAAAAAGAAAAAAAAAGATTATGAAACAGCTACCACAATAATATCTATACTAAAAAAAATCCACGAAAATTGAGAGAAATTCAAGTATTAATTCTCAATTATTATCACCTTCACGAACAAAAGGTTACTCGGTGATTGGAGACTTATTGAGTCCCAGGCCAATCACAAATTTCGTGTTCCTGGCAATCCAAGAGGTCGACCGCAGTTAATGGAACATGCCATGAATTTATTTCCATCAGGCACGTCCTATTCTCTGAGCAACAGTGAGCATTCGCGGACACCACAGAACGAGAGTGAAGTCCGGCATGAGCCATGAAACGGTGTCGCGGCGTCCTCTTCCTCCTTGCGGTAGCCAATGGGAGAATTCGGATCGCTCACGAGGCTGCGCTACCCAAAGGGCTTGCTTGGAAGCGAATCGACAACTATTTACACGGCTTTGGCAACCGACCAAGGCGCCTCTCTTGGCGCCAGGTTGAACGTGAAAAGTATGCCAACCAAATTAGACACTTCATTAGCGGAGCCATTTACACAGTTAAGTCCTGCTGTAATTAACAGCCAGACTGCATAACGATGGGAGACGAGTTATAGGTAAAATCATGAGAGAGGTTGTCAGTGATCAGTTAATGTACATTGTCATGGCATGAAAGTTAAACAATTTTTTCTCACGATCAGTAGACATTAAACGTAAGATTTTTCCATCTCTTAAGTTTACTCTCTTTTCACCTAACTTCATCACGAGTCATGGGTAAAATCATGAGAGAGGTTGTCAATGATCAGTTAATGCACATTGTTAAGGCATGAAAATTAAACAATTATTTCTCACAATCAGTAGACTAAAGATTTTTCCATCTCTTAAGTTCACTCTTTTCAGCTAACTCCATCATTTACTTGCAATTACTTTATCTCACATCCTCCATACGTGACTCAATTTATTCCATCATCGGTCTCCATCCATTATTAATACCATTATTCGGGTTTTCCATGATTTTTCTCAGTAGGTGTCCATTAAGATGGTCACTTTTTCACCTCTCTTCTATAACATCAAAGTTTCATGACCACTTATCCTCTCGTCTCTATTGCTATGACTATCCAAGCTATAATGGCACTCGTACGCTCCATACGTTAGCTCTGACGTAGAGCTGCGTTTTTAATTAACTTATTACGAATAATAAGCTTATTTCAAAAGTTCCGAAGAAAACTAGATTTGAAGAAACCAAACTGTGAAAATAATAGTAATAAGACGAACTTTGAGTCTTGATAAAAATAATACCTCTCACGGGTATGAGTAGAAACGCAAAAATTTTGATGGCGTCACGCTAGTTCAAACAAAGGAAGAAAATGAAAAGCAGACACCGATCAAATTTACGGACACACAAGCGGCAGTACACAATCATGCACGTTTACTTACACGAGATGTTACAATGCATCAGAATTGAGGTATATGTCAAGAACAAGGGACTTCCTACGTTATTCTTCAACGGGAAGATAAACGTGGAACTTCCCCGTAATTAAAAAACAAGAGCAAGAGCCGGGGATATCCACCTCATTTCCATTAACGTATTCCTACCAGACAACAGGGAAAAATTAGCGGAAGGATGAAGCCTGATTCACAAAAAACAATTCTTAGCTTCTTTCGCAACAGCAACTTAATGAATGTCGAAGATAGTAACGCACAATGCTCAAAAATTTATTTGAAAATAAATAAAATGCAGTTAGTTGTGGAAGCAAATTTTCCATTTTTTCATGAGACATTGCGTATGTTTGTCCAGAAAATGTTCAAACAAATGCCAGCAACCTTTGGCATTTGGGAGAAAAATTATCAACTACAATTCCCGTAGGCTAAAGTTTGGGCGTACAAGTGGAGTCACAAGAGGGATAAAGAAGAAAATAGGGAAGAGATAAAGAAAATCAATTCTCAAATGAGTGGAGCTTAGAGATATCTTCATAATGGCTAATGCATGTAGACAAAAGATTAAACTTTGTAACAAAAGCAGCCGCGTCTACTCCTTTGAATCCAGAGAACGAAAACAAGATATGGTAATACTCTTAGGGACCCAGCAAACACGGCACCCATGCAGAGGGCAAACAAAAGATACCCTTTGCCTCAACAGAAGTCGATTAAAAAGGGCCCACCGACATCCTCCGGTTAGGTCAATAGCTTTCCTTGCTTCCGGGAGGCGAAGACTTGAATCGATGGCATAACAAAGATTTTCCCAAATAAATAATGCCAAATAAAGCAATAAGGAGCTATTTAATGCGAGATACAGATAGGGCTGACCTTGTGGACGAATGGCGCAGTTTCATGATATTTACCTTGGGTTTGATTTATGGACAGTTACTTTCTGCCTCGAAAATATATCATAAATTACATCAGACGATATGCAAAGATGGTTTTCATACCTTCACATAAAAATGTAAACGTACATTTACAAAATATTGGCTAATGTAAATATTCATAGCTTTGGCTAATTTTGTGAGCTAACAGTCAATTATGCAATAGGGGGTTAAAATGCGGGCATTTCACACATTTTAGCATTGCGTTGCATTCCAGACTTCATGAGTTCTCCATCTTAAGGCGGATATTTATAATTTTTGGGATTTTCCACAGAAATAGTTTTCATGGTCGCCATATTGTTCCAAAATGGCGGGAGTTCAAAAAACAAAAGAACGCAGAGGAAACCGATGCTGACACAGACTGACAATTGTTAGCCCACTATAGCGTGACTCAGTTCAGCAGCATAATTCAAGCTGCTGCCAAACGCTCCACCATTTAATCGAACTACTTCATATCGATTATTTTTTAATTCGACAACTAACTGTACATCGTATGATCTCTTCCTAGGGGAAGAGATGGTACCCACGGAAACGTTAAAAAACTAAAAATACCCTAGTCGAGAACAAAGCAAAAAGTCGACTTAAAGCATTCAGAGTTTCCGCATTTTGGCAATAAAGACATATACCGCCAAAATTAACACTTAAAAATGGTCAAAATCCAATCACTGGAATAATTTTTACTTCGTCTGATTGTTGTTTTAGTTGCACCACGGAAATTTTATGCGCAGCGTTCATGGAGGACATTTGAAATATTGATAATTTACATTGCAGGATAACACTCAAATTTCGAATACTAGCTCACGTAATCGCTCTTGAAATCTGCAGTTGGATTAAGAAAAGACAAATAGATGAAGAAACTAAGCATACGCGCTTGATACTACTAAAAATGTGATGCAGGACCCATCAAAACTAGCCTTATTCAAGCAAACAAGTGCCATGATCTTGTGTATGCCCACTGCAAGTTAACACATGCATAATATTTCTCAATAAATGAACCCCTTTCGCTTTAAGTAGCGTGAAAATGTTCGCCAGCAGTCAGAATAGGCGCGAGGTGCCACGGACCACAGCTTATGTGGAAGCCAAAAATAAATTCTAATACATCTGTGAGAAAATTTAAAAAACTCTAAGAATTCAAATACGAAAAGGAACTAATATACAGATTAACGAAACGATAGCAGATCCGGTGATACCTGCTCCACGGGAGCGAAACATGACTCTCGAAGAGAGACAGAAAAGTTGGCATAAAAGTACTCGAAGGTTGTAAGTACAACCAAGAATATTAGGTTGTACATTGCAAGATATGAACAGGTTGGGATAACAAGGTGAACAGGTTGCAAGATATGAACAATATTAGGTTGTACATTGCAAGATACTCGAAGGTTGTAAGTACAACCAAGAGTATTAGGTTGTACATTGCAAGATATGATAAAAAGTGAAATTGTCATACAAAATTCAATCATCTTAATCGAAGAAGAAAAATAAAATTACAGCTAAGCTCGAGCAACCACTTAGGAAGAATGCAGCAGATCTGTCTCTCTAGAAACGTTTTAGAATATAAGACAAGAGGTCATCGCCAAGTTGATCGACCAGTATATACAAATTACAAAATAGGTTCATGAATAAGCTACGCGGCCTAATCTATGACGCGAAGATAAAGGCAATTTTCCACGCATACCTTAGAATAGAGACCGTGGGTTCCGTAATAGCCGATACAAAACCACGCAGGTCAAACCGTAATATCCTTCACCTAACAGTTAAATCCATTCCGCTATAACATCCACACATCCCCGTACCACGGAAACGCAGCAGCGGGGACGGTTGAAACTCTTGAAATTCGTAACACCAGCATGAGGGGGAGAGTGGTTAGGCGTTGCAGTGAATGGTTAAAGTTGAAACAAAAAAACGAAACCATCTTTTGTGACTCGTGGCGCTGGATGGGCATTGAGAATGGAGCCAACTCTGAAGCCATGGGAGAGGGAGAGTGACGAAGGGGAGGGGGGAAAGGCACAGAGACTGTAGAGGGAGGAATGCAAATGAAGACGGTGAAGAGGGTAGGGAGACACATCAACGCGGAATGCAGGGGGACAAATTTGTTTGCCGAAGCGGAGTCTGCTGCCTTCCACTCCGGGCTGGTTTTCTCAGGGAATGAGAGAGACAAAAAGATCGCATGGGGAGGAGAGGGCGTGATTAACGCATTGCAAAGCCCCGTGGAGACGCCCCACGCCCACCCGCGAACTCCACCCTCGGTTCACGGTCACGTGAGTGCGCCAAAAAGAAACTTGTATTCATTAGACGGGTCGTAGGTGAACGTAATGCACACGAAAAGCCAAACTTCGAATTAAGGTCATATTATTAAGGCCACAACTGTGGTCTGTTCCTCAAAACTACGACTAAATTAAGACGCCATTGTAATTTTACACCACTCTACAGTCGAATAAAGCATTAAAAACTGTACATTTCACTTTTCTGCCATCCGCAGGACGTTATTTAGGTCCAATATCGGGATGTCTATTTAAAAATTATCACTGTATGACATAACTGGTAAGAATATGCCATCCAGTTGAAAACACTAACGTCAATTAGCAGGCCATCAGATGCTCTTCACATAAATAAAACTCTCAAATAATGAAAACAACGCCAAGGCTACATTATATATCGCTTAAGGCAAACCAGAATTATAAAACCAGGTCTTAATGTTGTATCCGCTTCATTCATTTTAGAAGGTCTTGAATACGACTTCCCTATCATGCTATACAGTAATCGAACGGAATTTTTTGGAGGGAGGATAATCACATAATTTGTTCTAATTCCGCTAATTTCAAACCTCGAAAAAGTAATTTAATTTGACCGGATTAAAAGATAAACTACTACCATTGTCCCTCACATCCATAACATTACGGTTGTTGGTGTGTAAAGCACACCATACATATGAACTCAAGATACAGACTCAAGCAACCGAAAAATATTGCGCGCTCTCTCACGATCACAACTGTTCCTATGAATATAGATAAAGGAAAACGGTTGAAAACTAAAAAAACAAAACAATTTTTTTTAAAAGAGCACATCGTAACTTAACAACTATGTAATGAACAAACTGATGGTATTAACACTTTGGCGACACCCGTCAAAGAGAGGCAATCTCACCAGCTAAAATATTCGCACACAAAGGGCAAAAAAAAGCCCGTTTTTCAAGACGTATTAATGTTTGAAGGAAAACAGATTTAAAATCAGTTGCATTTTTACCTTCATACAAAAACTATCATAGAATGAGTAATCGATAGATTGCCCTAAAAAAATCAAAAGGAAGCGTGACTTGGATCATTAAGAAGATAAAATCAGAAACTTATCAATATGGAACAACCATAGAAAAAAACATAGAATTAGGTTTAGAATGCTCTTTTTAAGGTTGACTACGCACTAAACCTATTTTTATATTTACCAATCAGCGTAGAGTGAGTGAGATTTTAAGATTCAAATGTTCAATCATAACTAGCTCAAAAATTTTCCATTGGATTCAGAAAATATTGTAGCGAATCATCGATAATGAAAAAATAAATGATGAATATTCCCACTTATACCGAAATAATAATGCGGTAGTTAGGGATATTGTTGATTGGTGAGAAAACGAGAATATAAAGGTTGGAGTGGATAGTGTTTGTGGCAGAATTAAGAGTTTTAATAATTTATTTTGAGTTACCCAAACCCGTAACAATATTATAACGAGTTCCACTCAAATGAATTTAGGGGAAAGCAATTATTACAGCTATATAGCTCATGTCCTACAGAGAGACAACTGAAATTGCTGTTACATAGGGCTCCACTCCACAGAGAACCTCATTCCTTTAAAAAAAAGATATAAGATGAAAATGAGTCCACATGAAAATTAAAATTGAATAACACATCCGCTAATGCCTCTTATATATTAAGGTCCATCCAAATCTCGTGGCCTCTTTAATGTTTCCTTGAGGGTGAAAGAGCCTCTTGAAAACCACGGTTTATGGCATAGCCACCCAGTTTCTAAATTCGACCCGCCCCCCACGCAGAGAATTCTGAAACCAAGCAGACTACATCGTCGAGACATCGTGTCGTCTAGAGTCATTGAATGGCGGAGTTTAATCGAGTGCGACGCACAGAGACAGGAGACTCGGAGAAAAACTTCATTGCCAAGAGATTTGATCTCAGCTCGCGAGGAAGCAGGACAAAATAAAGAGAAGGCTCTAGTGCCGCCAGAAACATTCTCAATGCGTTGCAATCTTATCCAAGCGGATGAGGGGTAACCTAACACGCCATTACTATTAAAGAAAGTCAACCAATTAAGGTAAATTTGGATAGATAATTGAGACATAAATAATTTAGCCTATTTTAGGTTAAAAATTATTTATCTAAGCGGTTCCCAAATGTTTTTGATAGGCGTACTTGCTCAAAGCCTCATTAAGTTTTTAATTGTAATCTGAACGGATAGAATATCCACGTAGTTTGCATTTTTCTGTGTAATTTGGACTTATTTCCACCCTAATTTTTATTGCGTACAATTTAGCCAAAAAATTCATCCCTGCTTATAGTTCCCCACTCTGAATACAGCTAATTCATCATAAAAGAGCAATAAATACAAATCAACATATGTAGTAAAAGTTATATAAATATTAGTGGAACGTAATGATCATTTCAACGTATTATTGCCCAAGACCCAATGACTAAAGGATATACATAGCCATTGAACTACCAGACGTTCATAGAGGATCCAAAAGGGCGCCAAGCGCAAAAATGGCTTCTCGTCAATATGCTTCGTAGTAAGTCGCTGAAACTTTTGACTAAAAATTCATTTAGATGAAAGCCTGTAATGGAGAATAAAAAACAGAGTTTATTCAGCCCACATTCGTTTTCAATACAAAGTACCTCTTCACCACTGCAAGTGAAAAAATCAGAGTCACCATAAAAATGATTAAATGTGAAATAATAAAAATTAAATCTTACAACTGAAAGGAATTCAGACCGTGGCAATTACGCCGGAAATAATGATCCCTCATTAAGATTACTAATTTTAAAATTTTCTTTTACCATAACCCTTGCACGATGTCAAGAGTCAGATACAAGATTCATCACAAAAGGGACGATTAGAGCACATGAAAAAGAATGCCTCAGGATTTTTTTTAAAGGTTTCGCATATGGAAAAAATTACGAATGTGAAGCAGTACTAAATCGGAAAAAGTCGTGATAAAGAATGGAGAAATACAAGGCTAAATCTCAATAGGAACCAAGGATCGTTGACTTTAAATCCTCACCTTAGGCACTAACTTGATATTTAATTTAGGCATGAACACTGTTCCCTTACACGAGTGAATGGGTTAAAGGGTATTGAGAGAAATGAGTGAGTAGTCCAAAATTTCAATGTAATTGTACTCTCTGCAAAAGATGGGCAGTTTTAAGAATCAAACATCGAGTCACAGTCTACTTTCACTGATATAATGAGCAAAGAACTGGGAGGATGATATCTATGTTGAAAATTATATGGGAGCAATAAATCTAAGCAAAAGGAGCGAATTTCGTCTAAACTGAGGTAAGAGAACTCAGGCGACCGAGACGTTTCTGCGATGAAAAACAACTTACTCACCCATTATCCTCCATTAGAAAAATCACATTATTCGGATATTAACATTATAGAGAATGCACAATATTCTCGAGATAGATTGGCACTAGATGTATAATTAAAAGGTGTCACTTCGGTAGAAGTTGTACAGAGTTTTTCGCTGGAGATGGGTTCAAGAATAATTTTAAAAATCTATATAAAACCTTCATTATCTCCCTTAGTGGCAATTAATGCCACCCAGTGCACCCAGTAGAATCACGCAGAGTATGCTATCTAATCACTTCGAGGGTCTTGGTTCATATCTAAGCAATCATAGCTCTCCATTTCCCAGCGAATGCAATTAGCTAATAGGGACAGTCTCTGTAATTTTGACCTCAGATGACCGTCCTTAGCATAGAGTGGCTTAAACCAGACCTACCACATCCTAATAAAAAAAATATTTTCATCTTGATTTCTAAGTACCTGAGTTTTAAATTTTATCGAACCATCATAAAGCGATTATTCTTTTAAAAGTATCACTATATATAGTATGAAATTCACGGCAATTATAAACGTTAATAATACTTACTTGGCCCCCTAACGAAGAAAATATACGATTCTACTTTCACCATTATGAAAAATATTGAAATACCGTAGGTAAATTTTCACTGAAGATTAATATAGGGAAAATTATACAGCTCTCTAGCACAAATATCTCCAACTGAATCCTGAGCAAGCTCGTAGTTATTAAATAACTCCGCGGAGATTAATCAAAGAAAAAAGAGAAAATGGACAGGCTAAAAATTAATTATGCCAGCTCAAAGGTTGACGAACTGGGAATATCGGGAGGTTCCGTGGATCAATTCCCGTCTGGATAATTAATTTAAAATTCCAATAACTCCATGAATACAGGCGTTCGCCGCAGGCCTTAATTAAAATCGCAGGTTCCTCAGGTGGAAACCAACTCCATCTTCTGAGCTGACTGTACGGATCTAAAGTGCGAAAGCACTAGGTGTCCTAGGGCGTTCAATGTAATCTTCTTCCCGATGCATGGACTCACCTGGTGCAGAAAGAGTGGGGCCCGTGAAGGGTTGCAGTCAACTAGAATCGTAGTACGTAAAAAATTCTAACGTAAACAAAAACGACAACATATCGCAGTTCATATCATATCACAAATATTGCATGGCACACGTCGATATATCCCACAACATGTATTCCAATCAACATAGACCGCAAGATATCTACACAGCAAGAAAATGTTAGTCCCAGGGTTGGGATAGGTCTGCCATTAAATGAACTTAAGTTACGGCATCACTTGAAACGCGATGTCTCAGCTAAAACTCAAAATAGAACATTTATACATTTTATGCATTGTAGGAGGTTTGTGTAACCCTGAATGTGAAAAATTAATTCAAATAAGTTATTTTCAGCACAAGAAAATATCTGACAATTTGGAAGCAATAAGCATCCATGAAACAGGATAAGAAAGGTGAAAACCTTAATGGTGCTATGCTTAAAGGACTGACAGTGATCCAGTTGACACAAAAAAAACCTAGAATTTGCTGTGTTACTAATTTACCTTGCATTCCTATTAAAAATACACAGGTCTACATGTTTACGCTGCCATAACTTCATAAATTAAGAATTAAGACTAGATTTTCAAAGGGAATAAATGAAAAAAAAATCACCTGAAATATTTTAACTTCTACGTGAATCACCCTATATTTTGAATGAGTAATAATGAAAATCCTGCAACATTAATGAAAATAAATGGCCAAGTAACTACAAGCAGCTACTTTTCCAACAGTGCTCAAAGGCAAAGCAAATAGGAGAGAAGATGGAGTAAAAGCCTTATACCGACATCAAACGAAGTATCTACCAGAGATCATGGGCTCGAACTAGGGGATGAGAAAAAGAGCCTTGCGCACCATCGAATGCTTTACGTTTCTGCTGTACGACGGAAACATTTTTAAGTCCCTGGTTGACTAGTTATCAAGGGAGACAACAGACAACTAACGTCACTAGTGTCGTTAGGGATAGATGGGTAGATTGTTCCCGGAAGAATTACAGGATAAATAAGCAAACGTTAAAAAGAACCTGGAAAGAGACTCCAGACAAGGAGCTAGAAAGGGAAAGTTAATACGAAAAAATATGACAACCATGTACGGAAATCTCCATCTCCTTTTCCCGCAGATAACTTTTCTTCTTACAGTTATTCACACACATGAACTCAACGAAACCATTGAGGATTCATGGACGTTCGATTGAGGGCCGATGAAAACTGCCTCACACCTCAAACACAGAATGGAGCACACTTCAGCATTTTTGTCTTGAAAAGTTCCCTAAACAACCCAAAGGACACCGTAACCAAAAGGAGAGGAAGGAAACCGTGGTCTCATTAACGGAGAAGAGAAGATAGACCTGCTTCATATCTACAGGTGACATCACATCAGTCACACCAGTACCATGACGGGAACAGAATGAATAGGAAGTGAGCTTTTGTGGCTTCTAATTCGGCCAGCACAGTCCTAGAATGACTTTAATTAGCCCATGACTGGCGAAATAATAGCTATGCCACTTCCAAATGATGCTTTTGGGCCAGAATCAGATGATAATTCTGTGCTGAGTGCATGCTCATGTAGCGCTCTCGTTTGAATTCATTGGTATTATTTGGTTATCAAAAAATTCCAACCGATACCTCATTAATTTTTACAGCCGCTATGTCGCGCAGATCTTTGCGTTTATATAATGAAGAGATGTGCTGGATCATGATCACGATGAGACAGAAGTAAAATTATCACAAAGGTAATGTTTGTAGACTTGACTTGGTTCAAGTTATCCACCACGAAAGGATTAATCTAACTTTGTCAACTCCACTTTTGCGATTTTATTCACGACGATACACGACCCGGGTTTCGACAACTGAAGATGACATCAAGTGTCGAAACCCGGGTCGTGTAAATAAAATCACAGAAATGGAGTTAACACAGTTATTTTAATTCATTCGCGAAAAATTATCAAAGCTAGGCCCATTTTTATAAGCCCTTTACGTTCTTCCATCAATAACGCACTTGCCAGCAAACCGACAGCATTATTTAATACACAGCATCCACATTCTCGGGTAATATCAAGTCGTCAACGCAAAAACTGTCATTTTTCGGTAACGGTTAAACAGCAATTTCATAATTAGGCATTAGTGCACAAAACTGCTGAAATTTACAAGGACAGTTTTACCAAATACCTTTCCATTAAAATAACTTCGTGATCAATAGCAAAGTTCCTTCAGTACGCTTCGCCTTTTTCGCATCCTTACAAAAGTACTCCAATCTCATCTTCTTCTTCCTCAATCACCATCGATTAATCATGCCTTCATCTCTCTGTACGCCCTCTAATAGAAACTACATACATATTATTACCATCAGGAATAAATACGTCTAAGGAAGCCAAAAGGAATAAGTTTAGAAACTACGCAGACACCGAAAAGATTCTAAAACGTATGAGAAACGGGGAATTTTAGCGCCCCCATGAAGAAAACGTCGTCATTTCACAACTCGGGAGATTTCTAACACGCACCCCACCAACTGTTTTTGCCGACAAAGTCGCCGCCGGCGCCATTGTGTGTACCCTCCACTGCGAAATCTCCGGACGGCGATAGGAAGCCTTTTAGCGACTAATGTCTCGCGTCGAGGAAGGAAAAAAAAAAAACATTCGGGCAGCTGCGACTCGCGTAAACTTCCCCGAAAGGTGAGACGTCGAGAGGATGGGATGAGAGAGAGAGAGATGTTTTAACTGCCGCCAAGGGTTTGGAATGGAGAGAGCTGGGAGGTAGGGGTACAAGGGGACGCAGGGAGGAGGATGATACCGGAGTGAGGGGAAGATGCAGAGAGGGAGGGTGAGGAGGGGAATGGTACACACGCGTGCAAAGAGGGGGTGGCAGCGACTCCACCCCCACTCCTCTGATACCCCACGTTTCCCTGCCCGCCCTTGGCTGCAGCCCAGCATCCCTCCCTTCGCCCGCAGATCGATTGGAGCACGTGGTACTGGAGGAGAGAGAGAAAGAGGAGGGGGGGAGGAGAGGAGGTGGACGAAAGAGGTGGAGGAGGCTGCGGGGGAGCAAGAGAAGCAAAGGATGGAATGGATGAGGGAGAAAAGGTGAGGATTATGGAAAGAAGGACTTCGGAAAGGGAAACACAGACGAAGAGGCGAAGCGACTGGATTCCCCAAGAAGGGACCGATATTGAGGACACTTTCATAACGGTAGACAAGCAGCAATACTGAGAAATACACCCCGACTCACATATTCCTCATCTTTCGTGCATTATTTTCCCGGATATTTGATATTAAAAGTGCTGTCATCGAGTATTCAATCTTTTTCTTAAAATCTAGTAGTAGGTAGTTACTGAGGGCGGAAACCAAGAAGGGAGCTTTTTCACGTCAGTATGGAGAGGTGAGAAGATGTGTGCACAGAATGAATATTATTAAAATGTATAAAACACAGAATTTTTAAAGCGCTATTTTCTACAAGGCTTTTACCGACAGTGTAATCAAAACAATACTTTAATTCCGACTGCCCTTTTGATTTAGTATAATATTGCTATTAGATACGACAATAAGTAAGGCGTGAAATATTTTTATGGATTATCAATTAAAGCACTCGGAAACAGTAGTTGCTAAGTAACATTCAAAGCCCCCTCACTTAACAACTTCTTTATCTGAATGCTTCAATTCATTAAGTCATTTGCATATTAGCACAAGCTTCAATTTAAAAACAAAAATCATTCAATCATGACTATTTTACAATACAATAGCCAAACGATCATTATTTTAAGATATTAATTTGAGCAATGTCCCTTCAGTAAGCGAGATGATCGAAGTAAATGATGCGGCATGGGCTGGAGTATTTTCCAGCCAAGAGTTACGCTGTGATGGGAACTGCAGGAATTTCATACAACAATCCGAGTCTTTTCTGCGCCAATACGTGTTTCCCAAACAAAAAAATAGGCGTATGCCTCCATGGCGAAGAAAAACCCCTATTCAGTGCCGCAGGAGGAAATCACAACTGTAATCGTAAGCCAGAACAAAAAAATTACGCATTAAAATTAACAAATCTCAACGAATTCTTGGCAAGCAGAGAGATATGTTAGGATCAACTACACTCTGAGAACCGATTTGGACAAGTGCTCTCGTGAAAGGATCAGAACCTACGAAACAAAATCAAACTAGTCTTAGCAAATCTAATATATAAAGCAGAATGTGTGTGTGTGTATATATGTATGTTCGCTATCTCCTCGAGAACCAAATGTAGTACAATATTGCTCTTTTCAGGTATTCTCGTCGCGTGTTTAGTTTTTCTGACAACAGTTTCTCCCCTCTTCCTGGGGGCGTCTTCAGGTCCGTTGGACATTTTGTAATTATTACAAAATAATTACAAAATGTCCAACGGACCTGAAGACGTCCCCAGGAAGAGGGGAGAAACTGTTGTCAGAAAAACTTAACACGCGACGAGAATACCTGAAAAGAGCAATATTAACAAGTATATGAGTCGCGGAAGCCTTCAAAGAAATGCAGTACAACTTTTAAATTTTTAGGACTATTTAATGTCTTTCCTGCACAGATAATAGGCTACTTTTCATGTGACTAATAATCTCTGGTTCGAACCCAGACGAGTCAATGCGTTTAGAAGAAAGAAATACATGTACAGTTCATTTTTATCTTGTGAAATCTTTTGGTATCTGCGATGATTTTTTTCTCGCCGGCAGAATAGCACGGCGAAACTGTTGCTCTTAAAAAAGAATCATCGCAGATACCAAAAGATTTCACAAGATTAAATCATGAGCTGCGAACATTTACGAAAAAAGTTCATTCTTATTGCCTGAAAAACATTTTTCTTTTGCATATTTAAATTAGAAATAATGGTCGCACAAATAGCAACAAAAACCATGGGAAAGATAATTGAGTAAAAAGTTTTATTTCGACAATGAATTTTTATTTTCCAACTGATTTACTGTAAATTTTGAAAAATCATTCATAAACTGCTGAAAATTCAGCGTTTTTGGTTCCCTGTCTCCTTGACGACCGAGAGGCGACTCTCATATGGACACATGGTGTAAAAATCCATAACGTACCAATAGAAATGTAGTTTTAATACTATTGATCGGATGGGTTGGATATTTGGGGAGGTGACCGACAAC
Organism: Ceriagrion tenellum; assembly: GCA_963169105.1. NCBI lineage: Eukaryota > Metazoa > Arthropoda > Insecta > Odonata > Coenagrionidae > Ceriagrion > Ceriagrion tenellum. The sequence goes on from OY720639.1 coordinate 109,702,622, forward strand.
TAAGATCAGTTACACCATAGGGGACAGGCAAGGGAGGAACCCGGCGTCGGCATTAGCCATCTCTTAGCGAAATGCGCCAAGAGGACCACTGGTTAACGTTCTGAGAGGCTTTATCCTTTGCAGTCATCCATTCACGTTTTAATGTCGATGCAGTCACCGATAAATTACAAATGAGAAGTAAGACTCCTATCTGTATACACCGAACTGCCATGTATATTATTTCTTTCTCTTATCCCTCCCGTTGAGAATCAATGGGCATTACGGCTAGTACTTTATAAACCTTTCTGTATTCCAGCATCCCATCAGGATCCTGTTCGGGAAATTGCGTATAAGGAAGATGGAATAGCTAAGCAAGACGAGGGGACCAATTGCACAATAATATGGAAAGAAGTACTTGGCATTTGTACAGAAATAGCCAGAAAATAAATAAAGTCAGTGAGAATCATAAGATAAAACCATGGAGATAAATCTGGGATAGAGGATACGTGAGCCATGAAACGCTTTATAGGTGACAGAGACTCAACGAGCGATAAAAATAGGGAAATGGGAAAGGGAAGTAATACTTTCAGCCAGTTTCCAGGTTTTGCTCCATGGACTGTGTTCCTGATTTACTCAACAAGAGCGAGTCGATGGGCTGTTCACAAATTGCAAACGATAGATAGAATTCTGAGCTTATAAACATCAAAGGATTTGTACTCCTTACCATATAAACCTACCCATAAGTTAACTCATTAAAAGAATAAACAATGATACAAAATTTACCGCACATATCCAAGATAAAAATGCGAGCACAGGTTATCTTAAGTCTGGCGTTGGTTGGATTTCTAAAATTATTAAATATCTGCACGCTGATTATTTCGATTATTTGCTTAGCATATATTTCGATAATACATTCATTTCCATTACGACATTCTTATTCGCGGTAGGCACTGTCTAAGACGTAATCAGTTATAGGTTTAAAGCCTAGGAAAGACTTCTATATGACCCAAATATACCTCCGATTTATACCGCAACTCTTTACCAATTAACTTATTTCCACCACATTTAACGCTCACAATGCTTATCCTGGCTTGCCCAACCTAAACCGTCATTAGCACTACGGTGTTTCAATATGTCGTATACGCCTCCTATTGGTCGGTCAACGGTACGCCGGCTCTCATGGAAGTCTTTCCAGGGGGGATACTTACTCGGGTAGATTAGTGAAAGTAAGCGTGCTGTAGTTGTAGAATTTGGTTTCTCATGCGGCACAAGAGCGAAAATGTGCCCAAACTGACAGGTAGAGCGCCGTAACCGCTGGCAGGTAAAGCTGCCAACGGGCGTGGCGCGTGGTAACAGCTATAGTGGCGCAGACACTGCTAATGTTGGTAAACTAGCATGCTATAATTTACGTTACTACAAAACAGCTGGAACCCTCAGCACTTGGGACGCAGTGTATGGAGTACGTTTATTCTGGGGCAGAATGTTTAATTGGCTACCCTAACAACGTTGCCATTTTTTTCAATATTACCATAGAACGGAAATAAGCCTTTTCCTCGCTTTCAATTTTAAATATCAGTCTAATATGATTGACAGATCGCCCTTAAAAATAAATATCATAATTTGATGTTTTATCGGTAACATATACGTTCCTGAGAGGGATTTTTGAGGAAAAATTTGGGAAATAATCCTATAAAGTGAAAGAGGTAACCAGTCAGCCGTGAGAGCAATTCGAGTCTCCAAAGTTACTCGTTTCATGTCTTTTCATTCGCGCTAAATGTCCGATTACCCCCTATTGATATTATTTTTAAAAAATATATTGATCAGGGAATGTTATTCTACGATACATTTAAAAACCTGGGCGTGTAATGGGAGATCCTAGTGATATCACTAGGTGATAGTTCTACTACAACAACGACAGCTGCAAGAAGAGAGCTCTACTTCTCGCGATGCACCCACGAAAATGATCGAACGAGAAATCGACTTATGCACCTACAGTCGGAGAAAACGAGAGGGAAGCCGACCGGGAGAAAAAGAGAATAAGAACGGCTTAATAAAAATACGGGGGGGAATTTGAATTAGGTGAACTACCCACGACCATAAGGTCCCATCTCACACGACCGGGGAGGGATACGAGATGGGCAAGAAACCGTCCTCCTGCCGAAATTCCCGAGCAGAGTATAACCGCGGGAGGGAGAGGAGCAGGAGGAATCGAAACGCGGGAGGCTTTAAAGGGGGGAGGAGATAAAAGCAGGGGTTATAAGGGGAAGGGAGGAGAGGAGGAGAAAATAAAGCAGTCCCTGGGAACCCAGGGAGCAAGCGATAGAATGGGAGATAAATGGAATTATAGGAGCAGATAAGTGTGCGAGAGGAATTGGGAAAAAGGGGGCAGGAGAAAAAAACGCGGTGGGAAAGAGAGTTTGAAGGGGAGGACCGCGGAGAGGAGGCAGCAGTGAAAATTGCGAACGTCGTAAGCATGGGAGGGGACAATAAAAATCGGAATGGGGGTCTAGGGGAGGGAGAGAAAAAGGGGTTTTAAAAGGGAAGGAGAGGAGGGAGGAATGGGGGGGAGCAAGGGTGCGGAAATATAGGGCTCCGGAATACGAATCCGGGAGGAAATGGGAAGGGGGAAATTTTTAATGGCGGGAAAAGGGCCCCGGAGAAGAAAGTTATACGCGAGGAAACGAACGTGGAGATTGAGAGCCTTTTTGGGTGGGAGGGGCGGGTTGGGGAGGCGTTGGGGGAGGATAGCACGGAGAATGCATGGAACTAATTAAATCCGATTATGAGGGAGGGGATCTCGGAGAGGCAAGAGACGGAAATGAGCGATTTAAAGAGGAGGACGAAATGAGAAATCAACCAAAATAAGATCGGATTTCACTCGGCATTACGACCGCCGAAGAGCGAATCTGAACGGGAGACAGATACATTATTGTTTTAAGACCAACTGCCTTCCCTAAATGAATTTTAATGAATAAAGACCCATCGAACTTCAAATGGGTAGATAACACGCAAAATAAATCAAAACAAGACCGGATTTATCACAGAGTCACCAATGTCGAAGGGAAAATTTGGAGAGGAGATAGCTACATTATCGTTGCAGGGCAACTGTCTTCCCGATTTGAATAGAGCAGGCACAGGAAAAGGGCACAATATACGAGTAGATAACACGCTAAATCATTTCAAATAAGATGGGATTCTTCACAGTTATCCCGAAAGCCTGGACCGGAGATAGTTATATCAGTTTTTGCGGCCAAAATGTGTTCTACTTACACTAAATAAACTAGGAATAATACAGTTATACCATACATTATAATAGCAATAATGCGTCTTAATTGGGGTGAGATTGAGACTGGCAGAGTCTCTTCTTCCATAAGTCCCTTATAAGGCATGAGTTACAGGCCAAGTCAGGACGGGAATCAAGACAGACCCTATCATCGATGTGATGCAATCAATGCATCGTTCACAGATAAAAATTCAATGGTTACGGCTCATTCAAATGACCTAGGTCGAATTGTAATCGACGAAAATGAGCAGGTATTGATTTTATATATCTAGTCGTACTCCTACTTCGATTCAATAACCTACTGTATTGAACAGGCCAATTTATTAAGCTCCCACTAGCTAAAAGAGAGGTCATGATAGCAGTAGCATCATTAATTTGTAAAACGTATGATTCATTTTAGCAAGTATAAGCTATGGTTAGAAGATACTATAGTTAGAATGGTTCAGGAGAGCAGCGACTTTAACAACACGTCAATTAATAACTTAAGTAGGGTAAAAACTGGTTCAAGATATGATTATGAACTATCATGGTATTTAATAGGCTATTAAGGATAACGCAGGTTTTTAGTTAACACATATTAGCCACCTTCATTTTTTAACATTGAAAAAGTCATTGACAAAAGCCAGTCGACAAATCACTAAAAAGATTAACTTTTTTCTATTGTCCACTCAATTCCTTTCCCTCCTTACTGAATAGTTATAAAAAATTCTTCCACAAATCTAGAGAACTAGTAGGATATTTTCAGAACATTTCGGCGAAGCAGTCACGCGCTGGCTAGACGAGTAATCGGCTACGCTGCGCCGACGCAATGATTGACATAAAAACCGGAATGAATGTTTAAACTCTGCCTTAAACACAAGAAGAATTCCGAGAACGAAACTCTTCAAACTTGAAGGGCTAATGCAATGTTTACGATGGGGAGGTGGTATTAAACTTGCCGGGTTAAAACGAAATGTCCCAGCGTCGATCCAAGAGACACGACGGTCTCTCCGTGCCAGGTGTCGGCTACGATGAGGAGCAACTGTGAGTGAAAAGTTCATCCCTGTCGTTAAGCCCGCTGCGTAATTTTTAAAGCCGAAGGCGAGAAATGCTCGGGAAGATGATGGAAATGGAAAGAATGGAAGAGACGCTCCTGTAGCATGGCTAGGCAAAGACGCTGTCAGGAGATCCCAAGGCCAAGCGAGGAAGAGATAAGGGTTTACGAAAAAGAGGGGAAACGAGTAGCAGGGCCTGCAACGACTGTAAACGCAAGATCTTTGAGCTCATCAGCGCACACGACTAACTAACTTCTTACGCTCTGCAGTATGAAGTTCTTCCACACTAACGGTGGCACGCTCCCCTCGTGAAGAATATCGGGGAAATATCTTCTCCGCTTTCTGCAACGTAGAGTGGGTATGCCCTCATTTTCTTTGCCCTAATTAAGGAATCTCCTAGCTTCCGTGCCTGAGAAAGTTCCGAGCTTCTGTGGTTCTGCGACGAGGGAGGGGAGATGCCTGTTTTGCAGTCACACTGCTCGAGCAATTAAGGAGCACAGCACCGGGATAATGTAGTGCTGAGCATGATAGAGTGGCCCAAGGCACTCCTTTGGACCATACGATTGCAATATTGTAGGCAATTTCAAGGTATGCGAAACACCTGAAGAAATGAAATCTTTCTCATTATTCCTATCCAGCGTACTCACCGAGTAGCCAAATTATCTCATTCAAACCCCTAATTAGTAATCCACTCGGGCTAAAAAGGCCAAAAATATGAATTCCTTGCTATTCGGAGCGCAGCGCTCTTATACGGTGTTTCGAATCGTGAATATACCGCTTCCTGCGGACTACCATAATGCAACACACCACTCTTATCTCCTCCATATTTGTTATAGAGTTAAAGAAAATATGGACTGCCGCTGTATCAGATAAAAAAACAGCTCTTACTCTATTACCCTGTGAGATTAAATTCGTCGGAATAAAGGAAAAAATCTATAACAGGTACTGATTATACGCTTTTTGGCTCTCCCCAACGGGCATTCACGTACGATGTAAGACGGTTTATGGGGAAGGGTGTCGGACTCTTCATGTAATGTCCTACATAGGGAGGCCTGGGGGTCCAACATCATCTTATGTTCCATTTTATCTTCTCTCGAGAGGGTATTTGCATAACTTTTTTATAATGAATGTACGAAAAAATGTAGCTATTTTCATAGAAAGTACTGAAAAGAGACTAAAACAGCGGTTTTTGTTGGCTAAGCTAATCAATAGCTTAATACTAGCTAGCCGAATGAAGAATTGGATGACTAATCTCGCAATCGGTTACAAATTCCAATCTAGTATTCTATAAACGCCGGGCAATAAATAGCTTCTGATCGCCTCCAGTTCGTTTTAAAACCATCAACAAGACGAAACTCTTCGATCGCCAGGAGCATTAGTGCATCTGCGCACTCCCGGTCGCCTAATAGCTAAATTTCAAAATACGTCAAAAAATTGGTTTCATCGCCACACCTTCAAAATATCGCGCTCAGAATTCCTACATTACTCAAAAAATCGTTCACCGAAAAGTAAATCTACGCGCAAGCTTTCAAAAATCTGTGATAACCTAGATTATATTGAGAAGGAATGGAGGATTCAAGAAATCTTACGCAGCCTTAAATGGGTGCCGAAAAGGCGTCAAATTTCGTCGCAAGCAGTACGTGTTCCTGTTCCTTTTATCACAAGTAATTCACAACGGAATCACGAAATCAACCCACGCTCGATGGAATTCGAGAAAAGACATTTCTGCATCCACATCACTCCCCGCCAAATATTCCTCAATCGTCAATCAATTCGTCTCAAAAAGATTACGCGAACATTTAAGCATTTAGGCTAGGACAAAAAGGGAAACTTCAAATGCAACGCAATGGGGATAAAAAGGAAACAAGACACAAAAGAAAGACTGGAATTGGAAGCGACAAAGGCAGCAATACGGTGGAAAGAGAGGGGTTGCGGGTCTTTAAAAAAATTTCATGGCATGAGAGAGGCCCTGGCGCGCCCGGAATGATGAAACAGGAAATGAATAACAAAGCAGGAAGAGACATGATGAAAAGGTATCACGCGAAATGATAAAAAAATGAGAAGCGAAATACGAACGCGAGGAAGCGAACACGAAAGATTAACGCCGGGGCAGGGAAAGAGTCCAAGTAGGCAGGAAACTAATATGATGGGGCCGAATCCCTGAAAATAAAGTATGAAGTGGAAGGAATGGAGAGTGAAGGGTAGGGGGAGGGGGCACGAGAGGATTAGATGGGCGAATGGAGTGAGGGGCTGTAACGTTGAGGATGTACTCGAAACAATAGCGGGTCGGATGGTAGGTAAAAAATTCAAATATATTAAGGGGCGAGCGGAATGAAAATGAGGGGATTACTAGCGAGAGATGAGAGAAATAAATTAACACGAAACAAGGGATGGCCTGTGTAAGGATGTTGGTGGGCGGCGGTGATGTATTATTGGCTGGGTTTCAAGAGGGAAAGGGTCAGGGTTTAGACTGGTTGGAAAAGGGACGAGGAAATATATAATACTTCTGCCTGTATCCATAAAAGGACGAGATGGAGAAAAGGAGGGAGAGCGCAGTCCACTGGGACATCTTTGCTCAGACCGTACAAGCCAAGGTCTGAAACAGTGGAAATGCGATGAATTCATACAGCACACGTTCTAGTGCTGCCAGTTGCCAAAAACACATTCTTGCCCAACACAATTAATTTATTTTGGTGATCCTTCCATTGACCTCGGTTACTAAATAATTATTATTAGCTCAACGTATATTTTTATGTACCTATGTACAGCCACCATTATTATGGCTACTGCAATTCAAATATACTTGTATTAAGAGCGATGAATATGAGAAATTGTGGCATTTTCATTGCGTGAGGCCAGAAAAATATGAGCCCTTTGGAATTAATTTGTAAATGTCTTTTTCCGAGGTAAATGATGCGAGGATATATGATAAACAGTGATATATTATTGGTATTGAAATGGATAACATCAAGAATGACCTTAACGTCCAGTATGTTAACATTCTAGCCAGGAAGATGAAATAACATATACTCCGAAACTTCGTTAAGGCAAACAAACGTAATATATTTGAACTTAATCCTCGAAATAAGCTGTTAATTATTACATAATTCATTTAGTTACAAGTAGACATGGTTTTCATTTGTATTCATAAAAGGACGATATGGAGATAAAGGAGGGAAGGCGCAGTCCACTAAGACACCTTTGCTCAGACCGTACAAGCCAAGGTTTGAAACAGTGGAAATTCGATGAATATACTTCGCAAATACTCGGGAGAACATGATCTCTAGCAACTAAATTCATAACGCACAATCAAACCTAAAAAAATAGGTGAAAAAAAGGGAAGATTTTTTTACTGCTCCACATAATTAGGGAAGAACAAGCAAGAGGAAAGTAAGAAAAGACGTGAGAAATCCGAATTAAACACAAGGAAGAATGATAATACAGCGTAGAATTCCGGTGAAAAGGGGCTTCATTGAATTATACTTAATTCCTAATTACAGTAGTTGAAAATCGGTACGTCTAGCCAGCACAACTATATAGGTCCTTTACAACTTGTCCGTATTTTTCATAAAAGGCACAATAAATACGATGGATGATTGAATTAACTGAATAAATTGATCAATAATGATGTTTTACTCTCGCTAACTTTGTGACAAGGCAGGTTCACTCATGAATTGTGTATACAATTGAATTTCGTAGGCAATATAAATGAATGTGACCAACTGACAAAGAGACAGCTTGTGACATTAAAAAATTATATAATAACGATAATAAAAAAACAAGAATTCCATGGGAAAAATATCCACACCAGTTACTCACGCTAATCACTCAGCAATGCATGGAAACTCGTATTAATCAAAATACATCAAAAAGGACTTAAGTCCAACAGCAAAATACATCAAAAAGGACTTAAGTCCAACAGCACAGAAGACATTTCGGGCCTATCCATCCGCGTCAACCAATCACTTAGCACGTGCCTAGGCGGGAATTATTTCCAAAGTCAAAGCTTTAATCTACGCAGATATCTGACTTTACACTCAAATGTTCAGATGCCGAAGCCCAAGTCGGAAATCGTCGGCCTGCATGGTAACACTGCCCTGGTGGAACACGCGAAAGGAACTTCAGTACCAAACACGCAGGGAAGGCACCATACGTTATCTCATCCACGCAAGACATGTTTGAAGACGGTACTTCTCGAAGCACTCTCACGATATTATGGGAGAATAAAATAACATTTTTCAATTCCAAAGAATACAGTTTCTAGAGTTTCAAATTGTTTAGCTAAACTGTAGCAACGTTTTCTTATCCAAAAGATTTAGCTGAGTTCTGAAGTTGGTTGAAATAACAAAATATTATGTACAGCGGAAACGCAGAGTTCTTATATAAGGTTCCATTAATGTATACGAACTACTTTGGGTCCTATTCTTTTATCTTCTTTAGAATATGGCTTGATTTGAATTTCGTTGTACCTTTGCATTCATCCGAACCACACACCTTGGCGATTCAAGGCAGGGAAGTTGCCACCTTGTAGGTTACTTGGCAATGCAGAGGGAGGGAAAGAGTTAGGAGAAGAAAGGGGAATTAGGTTATAATTAAGAAATGTAGGAAGAATGATTGACTGAATAGAGAGATTCAGCGAGTCGTTACTTCGATCATAGAGTGAGCAGGAATTATCCGTCAACATCTAACCTATCAGGTAGGACAAGGCACAATGACGCACAAGACAAGCGGTACGCAGTTATGTGCCGAAATGCTCGACGATAATTTCACATGTACACCAATGAAATACACATTACCCAGAATGCCGCGCTCGCTCTCAGGAGTGGGACGATTTCTCCCAGGGCAGATAATTATGTCTCATGAAAAATGACGCCTGTTTCTTCTCATTCTTTGATATGACAGTTAAGAATTGGTTGAAAATAAGTAGTCTTTCAGTATTACTTAATAGTCTTAACAATATAGCTAAAATGTACAGCGTTCAGCACCATCATTTGACTACATTCCATACATTTAATAATTATTAGCAATAACTTCGATAGGTGATTATTGAAAAAAAGGGGAAAATCAATTTTTACCCACCAACTTTAGAGGAAGTCAATTCATTGAACCACACAGCCTTTTTATGATGAAAATGAATCCTCAAGAAGTACCTCTAACGTAGAGTAGGGGTCGCTGAACGTTTTCTTGAAAATTCCTGAACGAATAATTTTTTCAATACTAAAATAAACAGAGAATCCGAGAGATGTGTGGAAAAAAATAAGATTTCAGCCTGGTCTAGGAGATGTTATCCCATCTGCACAGAATATAGTCCCAAGAGACATGATCATAAAGACTTTTTGAGAAGGACCATAGTAATTACACCAGGATTACAATTTATATTTTAGATAAGGTTCTGAAAGCTCAGAGCGCAACTGAAGGTCGCCATAGACTAACACTATCCAAGATGTACAAGCAAAAGCTCCTTGCCTCAAAACGTATTATCCGTAAGGGTGATCTTTTTTGGAACTCGAAACTATGAGCACATTTGTATTAGTTTATGAAATCCAATCTAAAATTCCGCCTGTGATGAGGCTAATTTTGGATAGTAGAGACTTATTCACGCTATTATGCGAGGAATGACGGAAAATAGATATTAAATCCTTGGCATTTTTAAAATTTACCACAGAAACCCTTCCCGTCCCGTTTTGCTTCAAGACGGAACCAAGTCCTCCAGTGGCAGATGATAACCTCTATTTCGGCTTGTCTCTAGAACTAATGAAATTTACATCAATCAATCTGTCCACCTTCCGAGAGAGACTGGGATTTGGTGAGCTGGGGAGAAAGGAAGACGGATAAGCAAACGACTCGCGGAAGAGCGGCCTCAGAAATGATACGGATTAAAGGAATACCGGAGAAATCCTGAAGAGGACAAGAAATGGAAACCAAGAATGTGCGATATTCAAATTTGAATATCTCACTGAAACATTAAGGCGGATTCACAGATGGAAGTAACTTCTACAGTGGTAGCCTTACAGTCCACGTGCAAGGTGTTGGTAAATTATGAAAGTAATTTTCTAGGTCACATATAAATATCGCACTGCATCTTGAAGGTGGATTCAGAGATGGAGGTTAATTCTTAAGCAGTACACACACAGGCCGCGCAAGTAGAGGGTAATTTTATGGGTAATCATGGACTTTAATAGCGGTAGTAGCCAGCAAACCATCGACCACAATTCGCCCTTTCTCGGAAAATAGACTGGCTTCTATGTTTCCGCCAGTAGGATTTCAATTCTGAGATGAAATTGCACAGCATTATGAGAAATCCTGACATGACTGCAACAAGAGATTCAAAACGAATACAGCACATATGTTTTCAGAGAATGCCAAATTGTTAAATAGGTAAATACTTATTTGTATCCAGAACTATTGTTTACAGTACGAGGTAATGTTAACGCGAGATTTCAGACTGCTCTCTTGTTGAATCTTGAGAAATAAATGTTGATAGTAGCTAATACTCTTCATAAAAGGGCATGTATGTCTAATGGAATTTATAGAACTATCTGCAATCCAATCCTGATTATATATGCCTTAGGAAAGCTACTAAATTGATGCATATACACCTTGGTTGCCGAAATTAGGCGATTTTTTAAGTTTCCACATTCATTTGTATCTTCCGTCATTCATTTTCAAATTAAATCGGAAAGAATGTGCAAGAAGAACTATGCCTAGTATGTAGCGATACACATACGAGACATCGCTACACTGGATACTACCTTACAAATCAACTTCCATGAGTAAAGCTTACTGAAGTTCTGTATCGAAAATGATGGTTAATAATCGGAGGTGGATAAACTCAATTCTCTTTTTAGCTGACCGTTTCATTTCCTCAAAAATGCGTATAACAATATCCCACGAAATATCATATTCCGTCCGACATATTCCATTCTTGTCCTTTCCTCATAATAATCACCATGCATTATTCATTCCGAGATCGTTTTAAGAAGAACGCTACGTTTCAGAATGCGTCTGAGTAGATACTATTTTGTAACTCGCAGTTAAGATTACAAATATTTGATCCTTAGCTCCTCGCCAAAAATTCCACACTGGCAATGCTCTACGCAAACTCACAATCATTCCTATTGAAATTAAAATCTCGATTCCATTCAATCGCCTCTGGCCTGCTGAGCTATAACCACAACATCACAGTTGTTCGGGAGCAAACATACTTGGAAATCGTACGGTATTTCATATCACACGGAAAGAAATTGCATTATCCAAAGGATAAACACTGCAGTACCGTAGTTCCAGCAAACCACATATCGCCGTTGATGCATCGATACATACGCGCAGACCTAACAAGTGAAGGCGAGGCAATAGGAGACAACGTGGCTATATCATTCTCTTCGGATGGAGTCTTACCCCTAGCGAAGTGGCATCTTTTTTAATTTAGTCTCATTCCATCGGTCTCCCACCCTCCTTCCTCCCCACCTTCTCCGCCTGGCACATCCCAATCCTCTCCGGATACCACTCTCACCGCAGGAACTGCCCGACACTAGGGCGGAAAGGATTGCGGGCCGAGATGAGTTCTTCGCTGTGGAAAGAGGCGTTAAGGAGGCGGAGAGAGCGGTAAGAGGCGGCTGTCTGGTCGGGGGAAAAGAATGAGACGGTAACCTTCGTGAGGAGCAAAACTCGGGCATCCAAGGAATCCTTAAACGCCTAAAAACTAACACACAAGCAAACGCCTCCCCAATCTGCTATTTCGAATGAACCAATAAATGCACACTCCCCTCGCATGATACAATAAATTTGACCCCAGTCCTTAAGTACAACATAATCACAGGTTTGAAGAGCATTAAACAAGGAAAACAAGAAGAAAAGAGGATTATAACTAACCATTACATAATGATTATTTAGTTAATTATTGCTCGCTTTTCAAGAACATAACATAATTTAAAATAGCTTTGAAAAATTTCGACATACGAGGAACTACATGTAATTGTTCAGAAAAAGAAAAATAAAATGAAAGGAAAGAAAAAATTAATTTACATGACGTTTTGACAGCATGTATTCCAGCTAATTTTGGGCATAATAGATGAACTAATATAATAGATCTATAATCAGATAGATAGGAATGAAACAAAATTTCAAAATTACTCAAATCCACATAGGAAAAAATGTTTACAACACTATTAATATTTACGTCTATCCAAATCAAATAAACTCGGACAAGGAACTGGTTGAACTTTAAAGTTGACGATTGCCTTTAATGGTTGAACCTTTCCGCGATAGTAAACTCCTCCAAGAAATCCAAATCATTGAACTTATCGTAGAAGTTCACCATGATGGCAATCATAAACCGGCCTTCAACGTTTTTTGCTACAGTTTCCGTGATATGTGAGTAAAGAAAGGTTTTCAACCGAGAAATGAAGACGTTTTTGAGGCCAATTAATAAGATAATTTCTAAAAGCATGAGTTGAGATAATTTCTTTCGTGAATTCAGGAATCCGGACACAGCTAATGAAATGAAGAGATAGGTTTCCGGTGGGTAAGATGTTTGGAGAAGAAAATAGTCGAGAGCCTCAGCGACTTAAGATGGAATTAAGAAGCGTTGTAAGAGGAACAGAGGTGGGGCCAAGGAAGACGAGTGGCCGGGAGGAGGTGCAGGAGAAGGGGAAGAGAACTCCGGACTAATGAGCCAGCCCAGCCTCCCACTTTCTCACCCACCCACCGCCCTCCAGCCCCATGCCACCTCCCTACCGCGTGGGTTAATGTTGTCGAGGCTATTTAATTAATTCTCGCGCGTTATCTCCATCTCCATTACACGAGCAAGGATACTCACTACTAAAGAGGGGTAGACCGAGGTGGTCCCACGGAAAGAATGGGATGGGAGGCCATGGACATGAATAGCAGGCACCAATGTTTCATGCGAGGGGAGTTGTTCGGAATTTTACGAATCAGGCAGCTAAGTTCAGTAGAACAGTTAGAAACAAATTATGTCGGAATAAAAGAAAATATTTGGAAATTCGGGCTAAAAACAGATTTTTTCATCCCTTTGAGCAAAGAGTTGCATAGGAAATATAAAGTCCGGAACGCGGAAACCCGTGACAAGAATGTCTCTGATTGAAAGATTTTGGTTCGAGAGCTATCCGAAGAGGATAATGTTTTCTTTGATAAATTCTTAATTTGCTGCTATGTTATTTAATAATTTCTTAACATTTTGCCATTCTCGGAGGCGTATTCATTTGAAGTAGATACCGCTGAATTTTCTGCGTAACTTCATATTTTGTACAATGGCCTCTTTGGTCATAAATAAAGTGTCTGGCGAAGAGTAAGATGCTAGTTGGGAATTAAAAAGTGAATTTAATGGTAACTCGGTGCGCTACCAGTGGTGCGCTTTAAGGGATACCTGCTACTCCACAATGCCACATATGTGGTCTCTCACAATCTTTCAAATGCCGCACAACTTCCACTCATACAATACGAAACACAAATCTACTTGTTCCAGAATATTCTCATCTACCCACCCGTTTTATATACCTTACTAACAAATGTAATACAAAATAAAGGAGAGGGGAGGTGAGAATGGAATTTAACGGGGTGAATCACACGTAAAGTTACCCAATAATTGACAATTATTAGCACTGAATAATTTTTACTCAGCCCCTAACACCAGAATCCTTTCGAGTGAGATCACTGCATTCGTACCAAAATGAACACAACCTCAAAAGGATGATGTAGTATATCTGCCAGGAGATTGGTCACTAGTAAATGTGTCACATTAGCCTTCGGAACGCCAGGACCATTTGAATTACCGAGAAACGCCACGATCGGATCATATTTGACCCACAAACATTTTTCGTTTGGAATAGCTTTTGCAAAGAACAGAAGCCACGCATAACGATATTTTTACTTTCCTTTGCTAAGAAAAGAAGGGATTTCCTTTGCCGAGTAAAGAAGGTATTAAATTAATCTAAATTAAGAGTCTATATCTTTTGTCAAAAGTGGTATGTTGTAGTAACGCTCCATGGCTGTAGCTCGATTTTTTTCCCAATTTCTGAACTTTTTAATGTATCTACGCGCGTCACCTTATTTTTCAAAAGACTTCTTAACATCTACAGGAAATATATACGGAATTTCACCCGTGTGCGTAACAGTAAATTTAAAAAAATGAAATTTCGACAGTATGAGTCATTTTGACCCTATCTTTGTGCTTCAAAGGTGTAAACCTAAATTTCATCTCATTTATCGTCGTTCATTTACCCCGTGTATTTCATTCAGACGTAACTAGATGTCTCGCACGTCTTCCGAATACACATTCTCGTTCCATTCGCTCAGAGGGTTTAATTTCGCAAAACGTCTTAATTCCTCAGCGAGTCTCAACCCTGCTTCGTTTTATAATTCTGATGGACTGGCCGGTCCACCCAGGCGGCAATTAACACGAGTTGATGGTCTCCCTTCTCGAGAGGCGAGGAAAGAAAAGGGTCTGCGGTGAGACTTGATGAGATGCGAATTGAAAAGTATTTGAGCATCAAAGAACCTTCCAGGAGGACGGCTTGGAAGTGGGGAACGGTAGCGGGAGGATCTCTGCGTTCCTTTTCATCCAATATAATCTTTTTTCCTTTCCTGTTTTTTTTTGGAGCAGGAGAGCGATTCTTCAAAATTAACTCGATCAAAAAATTTTTCCCTTCTATTTTTTTTCATTCATCGCGCCATGATTTTCTCTTCTTTCATTGATAAACTCGAACGTTATTTCAATAGGGTTTAGCCTGGTGCCTGCAATCGATGGACACTTAAGGAGGCGACAGATATGTCGGGTCGTTTTCATCGATGAGAAAAGCTGAGTCGGACAATAGGAAAAGAATTCTTATTAGAGATAAGTAAATGATGAAGATAAAGACACCCGACGCCAGCATTAGCCTCCTCTTTTCGAAAGGTTGACAAGGGGTCGATTTATCCCACCCAACGCGATGGATGGGACAGTTAATCTGCTGCTGGGAAGTATCAAGTAAAGCCTGAATCACACGATACTTGACCGAGGATGCTAGCGAGTACTGGATTTCTAGTACGAAACCTAGCATGCTTGAAATCTTCCTAGGAGCTATCACACGGTACTTGAACTTGCACAAGGTCTGTTTAGTAGATCTTTGATCTAGTACAGTCACGGAAGGAGTTTGACGAACGAAATGGATGATTTCGAACGAAGACGACGGCTTTTAGCCGCTGCAGCTCCTCCAACTCCATTGCCTCAGGTACCCAAGCCATTGTGTCTTGTTGTGAGGTTTGAGTAGTTTATTTGATCGCGGTAAATTGTAATTGTCACGAAGGACTATGGAAGTGCTCATCATCGAATGACATCAAAAATTGACGACCACATTGCATAGAGCAAAGGTGATTGGTCGACGGCTACTAGGTCCTACTAGGAGCAAGTATCGAACTAGTACCGCAACAATTACGAAAACAAGGATACCAGCTTGTATGCAAGCGATCATGCAGGATTTCCATTATGCTTGGTCTGTATCACACGATACTTGACCTTGCACCAGTCTTAATATGCTAGCTAGCATCCTCGGACTTGTACAAGGTCAATTATCACGTGATTCAGGCTTCAGTCGAATAAGTAAAACATCCAAAGAATCTCAAAATATCCTTTCGATGGATGCGCCAATAGATTTAGACGGAGACAGAAACGAAGTTGACCTGAAGAAAGAGTAACTTTGAACAGAATTTATTGGCGTATTTTCATATTGAGTCCAGTAACATTGATTTTTTAAATATCCGATTAATAAAGAATTTAATGAATGGAAGTTTAAAAAATCAGATTCCCGTCCTAAAATATACATAACATTGTTCTTTTATCGAGATCTCAAACCAATAACTGAAGCGGAATCACGTGCACGTTTAAATCGATATTGTTTACCAATTTTTAAGCAAAAAGCAGAAACAAAAAAAGCCATCTTATAATAGATGCCAATTTAAGTTGGCTAAACAATCAATTGGAGAAGGAAAGTATTTTATAGTTTCCCCCACTTTGTTTTGGAGAGGCTCCTAATTGGTCAGCATAAAAAAACGGAGAAATACATTTAGGCAAGCTTTTATCTATTTCCGCAGGATATGCAACGAAGCACTTCTCCACATAGCACCCATAAATATATAGAGAAAATCTGCAAAACTGCCTGGATTCAAACCTTTAAAAAAATCCAGGACTCGAATCAGGACACGAACTCGACCTTACTTAAAATATTAGAAAACTACGACAGGGTTAACGGTTTCGAAGAGACCGGGCGAAGGAGAGGAGACGAGATGGAAGCGGGTGAAAGTAGCGTCTCGCCAGTACATGAAACAAAGGGAAGGCAGCGCATACCATAATTTGCTATAACGATCTAAAAACGTAGCTAATGATTTCAGCCGTCAGCAAGCAAAGGGAATGAGCGGAAATTGAGCCCACAACGCAAACAATTCCCCTTTAATTGCCATGCTTAACACAGTTAAGCGAAAAGACTATTACCTGGTAGTTTATTATTGAGGATATATGTCGACACTGTAAACAATTTAATTTCTAATGGTATCAAGGAAACACAAAACAGAAGCTTGAAGCAATTTCCAGGCAATATAACCAAGTGCACAAACATAACTAGGCAAATATTGTGCAACAAGCAAGGGAAGTAACTTTTAAGGGGAAAAGACGCTTAACGTGAGTAAACACAGTAGTTATAGCAATATAATGAAAGAATCAACGCCCATAAAGAATAAATGTAGTTAGCACAATAAAAATTTACATCAGTCAGTCCATAATTTTCTGAGACTTTTCCAAAGGTTTTGGTATTTTTTCAACAACAAAAATGAAAGAATAACTGAAGCGTTATTATTTTAAAAAAAGGATTCTTCAAATGTTATCAAAAGCTTGTGCACCAAAATATCAAAGTTGAAAGAGACCTGTTTATACACCAGAATAAATCATAAGAACAGGTTAAAAAACAAACTTTGAACCATACATGTTATTAAAAGTGAAAGAAAAACTATCTTAGCAGTAATCACGAGAGATAAAAAACTGGGATCCGATGATGCTTCGCCATTTCGAATAGTTACATACGATAGGGTGAAAAAATTAAAAGTTTAGTAGAATGAAGTTTGGCATTACCGTTTGACCCAATTAAAAAACTGGTGGTAATATTAGATTTAAGTTTTTACGGGAGGATCATGCCAGCAGTTTTCAGGTTTATAAAGTGCTCTTGAATCTAATTAAGAGCTTTCCTCCGTAATCGGCCAATTTTATTTCGAAAAATTCTGTTTTTCTACGATTGGCACAATTACGACATAAAAGAATAAAAAACTAAAAAAATATGCATTTATGTACGATAATAATTAGTCGAAGCACATAAAAAAGGACAGTAGAGGATATAATTCAGAGAAGTAATAAGCTAAAAAGATGCATCACTGAAGTACATTAACAGCCTCGAAAGTTTGAAATGCACAAAGAGGAGTAGGTAACGATTCATGATGAAGGTAAAAAATAGTAAAAATATATTTTAACATGATTGCTGATATGATGAAATACCTTTTTACTGCGCCTTTATCAATGAGTCCACTAATTAATCCTGTATCCAGTACTCAGCTCACAAGGTTCTCAAGTATCACTCACGTTCGAGAGCCAATGTTAAGAGGGGACTAAAAATTTCCATGTCAAGCAGATGTACTTTCTAGGTCGTTCAAAATGCAAAGCAAAAATGAGATGCTCGAGGAATACCGTCAAAGAAATCAACCGGAAAATTGAATTCAGGGCCATTGGAATGGAATCGCGGGGAACAAAGCCATCGAATCGTGATGGAAAACGTGAGCATCCGCACACAAAATAAGTAGAGAGGGAAATGAAACGCCATCAGTCGCTCATAGAATGAGTTGATGAGCTCACAAGCGCTCGTTCAAACCGTCGTATCCAGAGTAGGGGAGGCGACGCGACGAAGCATCCCGGGACGCGAAATTAAACGCTGAAAATGTTCGCGCTGTTTTTGTGATTCGCGTACACGACGATTCCAATTCAAACGATCAAATCGATTAATGTGAGAGCACTACTTAATTCCGCCGACGGGCCCACATGCTTCAAGATCACCCGCACCAAATAGGTACTCATGGCGGGCCTTGTAACACGGACTTAATACACATTAGGGAAGATGGGCTCTCTAAAAAATCTGATAGTATCCGATACAAAATCCAAAACCATTAATATTAACACTACTGGAATTGATCATTTATTTACGATCAGTGGCTACGATAATGTACAGCGTTACGGTACGACTCGAGATGATGATTTTTAGCAGTTGTGATGAACGCAATGTGATATCGTTTCAGCTAGTGAGGATTCGAATACAACCTAGACATAAGTTTGGCTGCATTCAAGTAACGCCCTTTCATACCGCACTTCACATATACCGCTCCAAAAGTATTTTCATCTGCGACACAGGCTTTTATGATACATGTCTATATTAATTACAAATTAATTGGACGCAATCGGAGAATATTCTTTTCGCTGGAGTTGGATAACCAAAAGTATGCTTCAGCACGCGGAGTCACAGATGAATATACGATGGCATGCACTATAGCGTACAGGAACCAGAGCCTGGACAGGTTTCCGTTGGGTCGATAATGAAATCACTTCAAGGATTTTAACAGAGCCATTTTAGATTTTGGAATATTCATTTCATTGTTTGGTGATCGGTTAACCCAGTTCCGACCTCCGTTCGTAAACCACCTCATATTGATTGAAACACAGGGACCACTGCATTTAACATTAGACTTTATTTAGCTTTCATCAATGGTATGGATTTCATAGACACAAATTCATTATTGAACAATATTCGCTCCATTATTTGCGATCTCCATCAATACGCTACAAAATGCCATATTCCTAATTCATTAATGCGGTACAATGCACGAACTAGAATTCATATGGATAAATCCTTCATTTATGAATCCCCGTTTGTACATAAGATGTATAAGATTGCAGCCAGCCAGTACGGCCACTAAGGGCGGATTACCAGGCCCAGGGCATTAGTAGCATTCGAGAAGAGCTCGTACATTTCTCAATTCTTAAGTAGCATTGCTTAATAGCATTTCTCATAAGCGTAAAAGATTGAATCGCAGCCAGGAGTTCGTATTCCACATTTTGGTTACTACTTTGAACGACACATAGGTTCTTCTATGCAGCCATTTTGCGCAGATTCCTGCCTTAAATACAGGGATGTTATTACGACTAATCTGATGCTATGAGTTGCTGATACTAACCGCCAGATTTCCGACTGAAAAATTAAATGCAAGCATTACAAATCTAGGACAACCAAGAGATGATTAAATATGTACTCTGTGAAGATATTAATATAAAAACGTAAGTAGGTAGACACCGGTAATTTCCATTCCCTTAATAATGTAGGCTATTTACATTCCCTCAAAACGTCCATTACGGCTCAAGTTGAACAAACTCTGATATAAAAAAACTAGCCACATTCCACTTACTTGTAACAAGGAAGATACAAAACAAGGAAATGGCAATAAAAACGAATTGCTGTGGAAAATAAGGAACCTTGGTACTATATCACCAGTAGAGGACCGCTCTTCACGGTACCCCCAATACACCTCACTGTACTGAAAAACTTGTTTTGCTTACATTCATCGTACCAATGTCATAACTAACTGTTTAGCTCTAGGCATATAAGCTGGGGGGTTTGATAGGAAAAATAATTGATGAGGTATTTGGGACTTAAGGGGGTAGACAGTATTACTCCGAGAAAACAGAAATTAAAAAAAAATGAAAGTGAATATTACAAGAAAATGACAATGATTGAAAACTATCCCACGTTACACAATACGCATAACGAAATTGCTATGAGGAACTGACTAGCATTCTGATATTTATTGACATATCAATCGCTGTTACTGAGGTTGATATTAAAAAAGCAATACTTTGCTTGATGCAATCAACCTATCTCAGCGGAAGTTTGCCGAATAATATATGTACATAAAACGCAAAAACGACATTAAAAAAAAAACAATAATGCTTTTAGTCATAATAGTTAATGAGTTACCCGGGACATTGACTCATATAACCGAAAGGATGATTCCAATAACAATACAGGGGTTGAGTTAAAAAATTTCACAAATAATGTTAACTCTTACGCAATTCCTTTAGCAATGTTTCTAATAAATATCAAAATGATATCAACAATGACACTAAATGCACGAGAAAAAATTAACACGTTATTCTTACGAAAGAACTCCAGTAATTTTGCTAAAATAACTAACCACGACATGAAAAACGCGTAGATGGAGTACATTTCTTCAAAGAACATGCATTCAGAAAGATTACCAAAAATCATATGATACTCTACTGCCCCTCGTAGGCTCATCTAAAAATTAGCTATACTTCTTTTTAACCACAAAGGGTTTCAGCTGATGATAAATGAAGACTGGGAAACCCTATTTTCGAGATATCAATGGTAAAGTTATGCATAAATAAGAAATATCACAAAAGAATAATTTTTTATCTAAAGAGATCGTTTAGCGATCTATTACTGTTGGACAGAATGAAAAAGGCAGACGGTGGCTGAAAGAGAATTTAATTTGCCAAAAGAGCCACATGATAAAGCTAAATAAGATCAAAAAAGACATAATTGGGAATTGGCATCAAAAGAGAAAGCAAACAAAATGTATCATTGCGTAAATGATTATACAAAGCAACCTCCACAAATTGGTGGCTATGGAAAAGGCTTTTCATTTTACTTCAGGGAATTCAAAAGCGATTTTTGATTGAAAAAGGCAAGTCAAAGGTAAGGTGGATGGGAAGAGTGCAAATGCATTAAAAGCAAGGTTACGACGCAGAAAAGTTATACTTTCAAACTGAAACAAAACAAAAAATAATGTCATCTCTTCACAATGATAAGGAAAATATTAATTTTGGAATTACTGAGAAAATCAGCGACACGAATACTAAGAGGATTTTGCTTCAAAAATATTTTACCGCAACATTATATTATGTACATTTTCTTCCCCATCAATTTCCCTCGTTTCTTAGATGATCATTACAGCAGAATGGCATGAAAGAGCAAGATGAGTAGCATCAAGATAGTGTAACGATATACTGCTTTACATAGTTCTCCAGCAAACTGAAATAAGAACCTTCACGAGGCGGCAGGAGAGAGCTGATTATAATCATGGGACCAGTCTCCAATTAAGACGATCCGTGGATAGTTAGCGAGAAAAAGTTTTCATTTAAATTATCGAACAAGATAAGACAAACATTACAGGTACAAATTCACAGATAGAGAGTGAAGATGGAGTGAGTTAATTTAAGTAATGAATCGATAACCTAAAGTGGAGAGGAGATTTAAAATAAATTGGTCAGGCGACTAAGAATATCGAAGGGAATCGAACTCCATTGGCCAAAATAAGTTCCAGCATCATACAGTCGGTCAGACAAACGCCAGTAACGTCAGTACAGACTAACGCCAGAAACGAAAATATTCGCGATTATAGTGTCTAGGCCCAGTGGTTGATCAAAGGCAAGGAATTAGTTTTACAGTTAAAAAAAAAGTTTCGTGAATATTTTAGCATTTAGTGTGTGGTAGTTCTGCCGAGTGGTGCCCAAACTTTTTACGGCCATTGAAGTGTCTATCTTTGGTTTCCCACATAAGAGGCCACTGAGCTCATCTTTCCCATGAATTGAGTCATAGGACTGATTAAAAGCTGATTTTTAGGGGAAACCCAGAAAATTCCAAAAACGGGTTCTCTAAAACCTAGCCCTAGCTGGAGACCAAAAGTGTTGGAGGAACTTGAATGCTGGCACACATATATTCACGCGGTAAAACAGGGAGGAGGGACGAAAACTGTCCATTTTATACAGAAACGTCGCGGGATGGGAATTGAGACGTTAATTTTTTAACCGAGAATCCGCGACGGAGCAAAATCCCGAGCGCCCTTCATCCATCATTAAACGCGAGGGGTCGGGAGGGTTTTGGGGAATAAGATAGGCATCGTGCCTCTCCTCCTCGCGTTGGAATTCATGACGCGAAGCCGTGCGATAGAGCCACTAGAGAGGGAGGAATATAAAGCTAGCTTCCACGTCAAGGAGGACAAAAGGACCGATAAAATAAAGAATTGGCCGCGGATAAATTCCATGGGCCCGGAGGAGGGCCACCGGATGCCGCACGAAGACACAATTCACCCCGGCCAGCCCCAAATCATATCGCGCTCACAATAGAGCCTATAAAACGTGGTTATGGCGTCCGAAAGGGTACAAACGAGGCGGGGGGTGCAGGCAACGTCCACAAAGCGCAACTAGGGACGGAAGAATGCTTGTTTACGAAAGTTCAACAGGATTCCATGATGCCGGACTTTCATTTCATGACACGGGCACCAACAATCGTCTCTATGACTTCGATTTTTATCTTCGAGGCTCCTTAGCAGGCATGACCTCAGGCAGCCCTCGCGAGGACGAATAAACCTTCATTTTTCTCAAAGCCGGCGCCAAACAAGAGCGAGATGAATATGGCGGATGCTACAAATGCACAACAGGACGTGGGCATAATTTCAGAACTCTAGTGAGGAGAACATATCAATTACTATAAGTGAAAACGATAACACAAAGCTAGATTTTAAGATTGGGTAGATATACAAAAGAAGAACGAAAGGGGTACTAATACTACAGTAGACTACGTCAACATTGCTTGATCTACTAACTCTATCAAATAAAAGGAAGAGGCATAATTAATGCTCCCAAAAACGTAAATTTTAAGAGTAAATGTATAAATAATCCCCTTTAGTGTACATGAACATTTAAATACTCCATATGCTAGAATGATCCATTGAAAAGAAGTTCGAAATAAATCCAAAAACTTGAAAGAGAATCTTCCTTGTATTGAGAATAGCCGTCATTTCACGTGAGCAATCACAGGAGTAAAACAGAGGAAATTGAGCTCTACGGCCTCTCAAGATAGCAATAATTTAAAGATTCTCCAATGGTTGTAAAAGAACGGCCATTGGAGAATCTTTTAATTTTTGCAGTCACAGGAGTGACTGCAAAAATTCTTCGATTTACACGTTTGAAATAGATATCTCAGAGGAAAAAAGACACTGTAATTTTTTTCGGATTAATTAGGATGATGTAATAGTATCTCTACCGAGTATGTGCTCCCAAACTTCTCGATAGAGGATCAAAATGAGGAATTCTAAATAATTCAAGCATAAGGTGTCAAATCACGCGAGAAAAAGAATTGTTTTACTACATTACTCCAATAATTTGAAAATTTCCAGGTCTTATAACTTAAAATTTTTTTTTCAAGAATACAATTTGAATTTGCTAAAGTTCTTGCAACATCTCCATTTTTCAGACTTAACATATCCTTAACTTATTTTCCTCGTATCAGAAAAACACCCAAACGAAATTCACGCACATATACAAGGATTTTTTTATATCAAAACTGAAAAAATGGAATATTTAGCCACTTTTTTTGCTTAATGAAGTCGTATTTTTGATGATGAAGAATTTAAAACTTGCGTGATGAAGCGCGGGCTCCTATGGCATGGCAGAAATCTTATTGCACGAGGAAGAATGTAAAAATATATACATTTATGTCATCCCAATGGAATAGCCAAGTTTTCCTCCCAACAGCCTATTCTCCCTTCGCAAGACAGTGATAAATAATCTCCACTTCGGTGAAACTCTTATGCACACCAGAGATAATAGAACAGGACACTTTCACTTTTCATCGGAAGAACGTGTCACTTAAAATCGTGATCCTTTAACGTTCGGAGGCAACTGATGCATGAATGATTACGTAGAGCATTCAATTCAAACTTTCTCCCCGAAAACAAAAAGGAATAGATGAAACGGAAAATGGATTACGGCGCAACTCTGCCGTCAAATGTCGTCCACTCCGAAGTTTCACCAGAAGGAGACAATTTGTTAATAAACATGACGCCCAGCGATGAAGAGTAAAGAAATAACTACACCAAGGGATAGGGAGGGCAAAAAAATGTTACAGCAATTTATTTGAGTGTGTTCCGGGATGAGGAGCACAAACCTTTCGGGTCACTCGAAAATGTTCAAAGCTTTCCTCCATTTCGCTCTCTAGTAACTCGGCCATATTTCATGTGGAAATGAAGAGCGGTGGGAAAATAGGAAGATGGCTCCGTGCGAACACCGCGGGCTCCTCTTGAAGCATTAAAGTCGTCACAGCCTCATAATAAATCTTAATATCTCTTTTCTCTCTCTTGCTTCCCCCTCGAAAACCCGATGGCAGAAACGAAAGGAGGAAATGGCGATGAGAAGAGTCAAATGGGGCAGTATTCCCGGACGCTGGGGTTCTGCCCCCTTGTACTCCGACTCTGGGATTGGTGGGGTGAGCTGTGAAGCATGGGGGCAAGAGAATGTCGCCGCGCGGCCGCGAAGAGGACGGGGGGAGGTAAGACAGTGAGGGTCACGGGATTTAGTCATCCGAGCTGGACCCTGGGACTTGTGAGAGAGGAAAGGGTTTGGGAGGACAGGAGAAGCCGCAGTGCGTGAGTCTCTATCGTACATTATTCCACTCCACAACCAGCGTAGCCGCTTAAGAGCCAACCACGCTTATTCCCAACGCTCTTGCTCACGTGCCACGCGCTTTAGAATAGGAAACATTTTCATAATTGATTTCTCATGTTTAAATATTAACGGTACGACAGAAAACATCGTCCACAACAGAAATATATCTATAAGCGTCAACCGCATACCAAAAATGATTGTCTTTCTAAAGGGCCTAAATATTTGAAAATTCACGTGGTCCAAAGCGTTGCCTCAGTGGTTTGACATCAACGCGCGGTATTGCTTCTTGGCTTTATGTGTATTTTAAAGAGAAGGGTCCTTACAGAATACCTAGTCCAAACATTTCCATAATGGAAAAGAAAACCACAATTTCCTCAAAACAAAAAAAGCCCAATAGGGAAATACGCGGTGTAGCTGAAAGCGATTCTTTTCCTTGTCGTCATCCCCCAGTTTCCCTGCGTTGTGATTCCTAACTGCCAAGCAAGCGCAATTTTTAATACGATATGATTTCACCATTCAACATTTTTGCCAATTAGATATATGACCTATGCATTAAAGAATAGGAACTTCAAATACAAATAGTTAAGATATAATGCTAATTCCCCATTATATCAAATGGTCAATCACGATTGCAATGCTTACTAAAATTCTACCGTGAAATTAGGCACTCACTTCATGAGCCATTTTGTGTTTGTTATCTTCCTCACCATTACCAGAGATAATTGGATACCCAATCACTTCATTTTAGATCATTTATACTAATTTTCCCGCATCACGACCGTTTTATCACCTTCTGCCAAGTCAAACGACACATAAATAGGCCGTAATTCCTCCCAAATAATGATTCTGAAGCATGAAGACAGTAAATACTTTAAACATAACCCCCAAGTGGGGACGTAATTAAGGCACACTAAAAAAGTATATTCCGTTGATACATTTTTAAATGAAATATTAAAATATTGAACTCAATGGGTCAACCCTTAGAGATCAGATGTTATATACAACGAAAACCGTTGTTTATACTAGATACTCAGACAAAATTTGTAACCCTGGAAATGAAAAACCTAGTTTTACATTCAGTAGAGGGCACGATATGTCCTATATTTTACCGCTCTCCTAGAAGGTTGTTTAAAAATAGGAAGGGATAGCGTTATTTTGGACTATCCAAACGGCAACATTGTTGGTAGGTGGCTCTCACGCACTCCTCCAAATCCCCGCTCGGGTTCTTCGTTCTCCTTACGCGGTTCTGCTCTAACGCAGGTCATCAAATTTTCAAAGCGCCACGTCCACGCAGTTTTCCCCAATCACCCCCAAACTCCCCTCTTCCCTCTGCCCCCGATTCAGGACCCGTGGAAAAAGAAGTTGGAGGAGAATAAGAGAGCGAAGGAAAGACAGGGACCGGAACAGGAGGAGATGGGTTCAGGATTAGGAGGGGGCGGTTTGGAAGATCGCAGGCGAGGAAGAAAAGTGAAGCGGAAGAGCAAGCTATTATTCGTGATTTTATAGCCTATGGGACGGAAGAAAAGAAATAGAAAACTAGGGATTTTAAAAGAGAGTAATTGGGGATACGGGGATTAGAGGATAAGCGAATGATGCTAAAATGAAGAACAGAACTATAACTATACATATCAAAATAATCTGCTACCGTTTCAAGATTATTCCACTCTATAATAAACATAAAATATGAAAAGGCTAAAAGGTGACGAGTTGTATAAAACTGCTACGTCTGCCATAATGATGATATGTCCCGTAAATTTTACTACTATGAGGAATTCCTCATCATACAAGCTATCAATTTCACCCCAAGTGTTATATGCTAAAAACATCATGTATACATATAATTTAGGAATATTTGGGACGTTCCCTTTGGGTAATGGCAATTTGTAGTAACTCTTAAGAGATAACAGCCTCTCTTAATCCCTGGCAAAGCTCAAGGGAACCCTTGAGAGATAAAGGGCAAGTGAAAAATGAGAACTATGGAGAGTATTAGAGGGTAGTCAGAAGAGAGTTGGTGGAGAAAACAGAAATGTGGCAAGGAGGGAGATGACGAGAGTTTCAATGAACCGAGGGGAAGAGGAAAGGGGATTGTTGAGAAAATGGGACTTCAAAGAGCAGAGGTGAGATTACAGGATGGATCAAAGGCTGATTCAACGGAAGATCGGCAAACGTTGTAATATCTATTTAAATCTGCATATAAAAAGTCGCTTTTCAACCTGAGATTCTTTGGCAAAAATCAGGAGAGAAAGTCTCCTCCATGTCCGACAGATTTGTTTTTTTTTTTACTGGGAGAAGATGCGAGATAGCACTAAAGCATTTTCCAAACAGGCGAGAGGCACAGCTAGGGTTTCCAAAATTTCAATATACCAATAATACGAAAATACCCATATCACAGAATCTTTGGGACTTCAGACTGGGAAATCGTAATTGCAACGAATTCTCGAAATATTTCTATTTCGAGAATATAACTTTCGTGGGTTATAATATAAGGGATCAGTCCACGGCGTGTCTTTCGCGCCATCGTCCGGGAGGTCGATGTCAAACCGGTCGCGGTAAAGGCGATAGATATTTCCTCTGTAGATTTCCGCACTTAGGTACACTTGAGAAGTACTCTTGAAAGGCATTACCTACCGTGGAGAGTCCCGGTCTTGCCAGAAAACATCCATTCTATTTTACCGAACCACATATCTTGGGACACGGGAGGGAAAATGTTTTAAAACACCCAGTGGGATCGGGCGGGAAAGAATTCTCGTCCGCATACATTCCCCGAGAACTTCGAGTTCCTTTTTGAGACAAGGAAAGCGAACGAAAGACAAGAGACCAGGATCTGGTGTAGAAGAAGGTGGTCTGAGGGAGGACGTCGGCGAGGGGAAATAACAGAAGCAGAAGAGGAAGGGAACGAGACGATGCGTGATTTAATGAAGCATGGAACGGAGAAAAAGAAATGGAAGAAATAGGGATTTCAAAGGAAAGCACGAGAGAAGGGTTAGGGGAGGAAGAAGGAGGAGGCTAGACCAAAAGGATTTGTGCGTGTCCTCTCACCCTATTCCCTCCCGCACCACCCCAAGGGATCTAGTGCAATGGGTGGGGCGGAGGGCAGCGAGAGTGAGAGGGAGGGGGTGGGTCAGAGGGGTGAAAAGGTCATTTCCCTCGGAGGAAGGTCAAGTGGGGATTGAGAGTGGGGGAAGGAAAGGGGAGGTGGCGGAATCACGTCGACTTTTAGGGAGACTCGTTGGTCCAATGCAGAGATCTTAAATAAATAGAGAGAAAGAGACGGAGAGAGAGAAGGCAGGGTGGATACAGAAAACGTCTCCTGATGAAATAATAAGCTAGCCTTCTCCTCCTCTCTCCATATGACCTTTCCGAGCATTCGAAAGTGAATTCGAGGAACCAATGAGAGCCCGAATCAGAGTAAAAAGGAACTTACGATTCCTCTCCAGAATATCAACCCAGAAACGATCTCACGCGGCCAAAAGACGAAGTTCTGGGAATGACCCGTGAGGAGCGAGACCACTGACCAAAGTTAATGACCTGAATTTTGCCCAAGAAATTCAAAGCGAGATTATACGTTTACATGGACTAATGAATTTATACGTTAACAGTTGGCCGAATGGGACGCTGAAGTTTAGAGAATCGTTTAAACACGGATAAAACCAGAAAAGAAAAAAATAAATCAATCTACACACAGGAAAAAGAGGAAACTACTTGATTTCTTTCCCGATCGACCTAAATAATCCATGCAGCTTGGAACGGCACTCGTTACCCTACTACCTATCTATTAATATTCGGTCCGTCCATTATATTTGCCCCCTATACCTTTCTTCCTCCCACTCTTTGAACGGTAAAAATAAATTATTTCATCAACAGGCGGAGTTGCCAGTGAATGGATGCGAATATTTAATAAACGAATTTAAAAATTATTTGCCAATCCTTGAACACCATTAAAAGTGACACCAAACGTGGAGCTAGCTAGTGTAGATATCGAAAGCCGGCCTTTCGAACTAACCTATGGATAGTAAAATACCTATAAATGAATTCGCAAGGGAAAAATTTAACTTTGTACTCTTAATCAAATTTGAATTACCTTCCTTTATGCCGAATTAACACAACCTCGGATTCTAAGTCAATTAATAGAAATTTAAAGAAAGAACACACCAATTTCATAAATGGAATATGAACTAACTACTTAACATCAATGTCTACGTAATTGGCATCTTCAAAAATAACAAGGATAAAAAAATAACAACCCTCATGGCCACTTGAGAAGAATTGAGAGATAAAATGAAGAAATAATGGAAAGCACATTCGAGTCCTATAGTATCCGTTGAAATAATCATCGTTACACATGTCTGTCCTAAATGACGCAGAACTAACAAATGTATCAGTAAAAGGCACACGGATTCACCTCAAAAAGGTTATAGATAACTACGATCACTCAATTCATGTGAGTTTACCAGTCAAAATATTAGCCTGAAACTTCAAAAACAAATAATGGCACCCATTTATCTCCTGAACTACTGAGAAGGAAAACTTGGGAAACTTGAAATGGAGACGAAGATAATATATCCGACGGGCCAGTATAAAACCCAGAGTTATTCATACGTATCTCTCACCACGGCGTAAGCCGTAAACAAGTCCAAGGAATATTCAGTGGGATCGATGTGATGGTTTGGATCATTAGACACGTCGGCCATTCCTCATGGGCAGCAAGTCATATACCCAGCATATGATCCGGAAATCTCCATAGCATCTCCACCACGGGGAATATAATCCTCCGCTTCCGTGCGCATCCTAAAATCTAGTATCTATGGCACGATGCACCATTCGATTACAGCATGACTTATCGACAGATAAGTCATTCCGCCCGTGTTTGTATTAATCTCGCCATTTGTGTGATACACAAAAAAAGTATCACATATCCCTCCAAATAATGACTAGAACATATTCATAGCACTCTCAGACTTTTAGTAATGTTATCACAACGATGAGTTTTATAATACCTGGTTTACTCTAGCCACAAGCTAAATTTTTACACTTTAATAACATCTGTTAAAATTAAATTTTATCTCTTTTAAAATTAAAAGATTTAGCCACAAGCTAAATTTTTAAATTTTAACAGAGAAGTTGCGTTTGGTATATAGACTATAATTCAACAGCAGTAATTTCGTATATTTCTGAGAATCATATTAATGAGAGAACGTAATAGCATCGTTTTCATTCACAGAGAATATTTGAACATTGATCATTAAGCCAGCCCATGTTGAGATATGCTGGTAAACGCAGATTAAAACTTAAGATGGAAAAGAATAAAATTTTTTATCACTATCGCTGGAGCAGACTCCTATTTCCTAAAACGATTTCATTATTTTCCACGGCATGCGTTCGAGTTCCCTTTTTCAAGTCCATGAAGCCTTTTCTTTTCAGCATGTATCTATACAATGATTATGTGATGATGGCAAAAATTATTAATTAGAACTGCTCTAAAATAGCTGAATATTCATGCAGATTATAATAATTTACCAAGCAACTGACAAAATTTATAAGAAAAGAAGAGCAAAATTGATGCACGGACTTGCTTGCTCATTTTTTTCACATATGCGATTAAGAAGGCAACTAAACTAGCCTAGAAGAAAAATAGGCCCTGCAACACAAAGTACCAGAGAGCATAATACTTGGCGTCGAATATATTTGATTTTGAAAAATAAGTTTGTCCGGCTGCCAACCAAGTAGCAGACACTTCACCAGAACATTGATCAAAAATTTAAGACGCATTTCAAAGGACTCATTCGCCTCCGGGATCGGACGTGTAAATCAATGCAAGTGTAGATACAGAATATCGATTTAGAAAGATATACGTTGCGCAAGGGAAATTTCCCACGGAAACGGTAGTAAAAAACAAAACTTAAACCTCATTGGTGAACTATAAAAAATAATTTTCCTCAAAAACATGACTTAAAATTTTGTTCAATAAGCTGTTTATGAGAAACGTTATTACGTCTAACTCCTGAATGACAAACAATTTATTTTTGTATATTGGAAGCTTATATTTCCTTCGACTCTATCTTACGAAACGCGAACTGTGAAAGACTAAAAAAAGTCGTAAGATCAACGCGTGTACAAACAATCAAAAATTTATAAATAAAGAAAAATTAAAACAAAATCTAAGCAGGCTAATAATAGCGGGATCCTCATTAAAGAGTTTTCGTCAGCTTAGAAATTAAAAATATCAGCAGAACCGGAGAAAAAAGTTTAAAATAAACCAATGGGATGGCGGAACTTGGGAGGATTTCCAGGCTAGAAACCTTAATTCAGTGATATTTTCACCCCACAAGTGTTCGAGGGTAGTCAAACATTGGCTGGATAATAAAAAAATCTACTGGAAAATAAGACAAATAAATACAAAATATATATAAGGGTCTTGGACCTGGCATAATTTTTTTAAACCGATTATGTCCTAAGTCGGAAAAGTTCTTTCAAAACTCGCAAAGAGACTAGGGACATTTAGTGGGATCCGAGGGCCAAAAAGTCAAAAAGCCGGAGACCTTTCAAGTAAGATGGCGGTCAGTGGAAGACTTTGGAAGATATATAAATATTTTTAGCGCAATATTTAATGGCATTTTTCAATTTATTCTTTGCCAAAATGACGGTATAACTTAGCAGAAGAATGAGAAAATGTGCAAAAACCCAGCCACTTTTTAGGAGGAGTAAATAACAGCAAGAGAAGACTCAACATTAATGATTTCACTTTATGAATAATAAAAAATATTTTGTACTGTAAACATGAGAGCTATTGATGCAGAGAGTTTGTTCACTTAAAATGTTTGAGGTTGCAGAATTTCGGACAAATTTTCCCCGTATTTTCGACATCCGCTTTCTTGACATTCTTCTCCCTCCTACGCCTCCCGTTTCAAAAGTATTTAGCACCCATATTGTAAGGCAGCCTCACCCAATTAATTGGATGGCTCCCTATAATTTATCTAATTTGGATACCAGGAGAAAAATCTTCGCGTCTCATCATCCAAAAAATTTATTCCGTGTATTTTGATCTTTCCCGGGTTGAAAGGGCTGCAGTGGCATAAAGTGCTCTGGCCGAGAACTTAAGTTAAGAATTACAAGGGCATTCGGGATTTTATTTTTCTTTAACGCGGCCGCAGACGTGAAGTCTCCAAGGACACAAAAACATAACGCAATGAAAGAATTGGACGCCACGCAGTCGGGGATCGGACAACGCAACCCCCCTCCTCCCCAGATACACGCACACGACAGAAGCCCATCGCATAACGCACACGCCGTGGCAACACGGGCAACGGCCGGGCGATGCCATTCCGAAGCGCCGTAATCCCTTGATTTATCGACGGATGCGGGCCGAACAGAGAGCGGCGCTCGTTGCTAACGTCCAACCCTGCACTTCCCACCTTCCCCGGGGTCGTGATTTAGAGTGGGGAAGGGGCAGCGGGGGCTCCAACCTCTGTCCAGCCAACCCCACGCCCCCATAGCCTCATCCCCATCCATGCTTGTCACAACTATGGATAGGAGAGAGATGGTGCAGTGACCACTCGTGGCGTCGTGTAACAATTGAATTTCACAGTCGCATTGTAATAGCCATCTCTACACCACCAAGCAAGCCGACGCATGGGCAACTAGCAGGTAATTTTGAGACACCAACGATGAACAGTGGGGGGAGAAGGAACAGGAAAAAGAAGAAAGCGTGCATTCAAAGTGGGTCTTACCAATTTAATACAATAGCAAATGATAAGTATATTTAGATTAAAGATAATCCCAAATTTTCAATAAAGGCAATCAACAAGTACATTGAGTTTTAGGTTAACCCAAATTGTCATTATAAGCGAGGGAATTCTGACTCTTATGAATGCGTGCAGGTTATCGAAGAGACCATTCACAGAGATAATCGATGTATTTGCTTTTATCGACTATTTTTGATTAATTATTAATTTAAAAGATGGTATTCAGGCCTCGTATGCGTTTTGTCTCTGCCAAAAATGTTACAAGAAAAAACGGACTGTTTGTACCCATCATTTCGGCAGGCTATCACTCCAATACAGTCGCTTCTATCGCCTTGGGATATATAGGTGGTACTGGGTCCAATCCTCCGCTTCGGACTGAAACTCCGAAATGTTTCGAAAACTCTTAGCCTAATGGGTAGTACCGAAACACTAGCGGCTTCAAGCCAGGTCCTTCCATGAGCAGTATAAAAGGAATCCCTAATTAAAATGACTAAAATGGCTCAACCCTAACAATTGAAGCTAACAAGTCAATACGAAGGACTGATAGTAGACCACAATATAACATATCGCATTTTTGTTTCATAAAAACCCGCCCCACCGCCGCTCAAATGTGTGTTTTACGGTAATGTTTATATGACCTCTCTCGTGATATTAGTAATAATGGTTAGCAACAAAAACAGAATAAGCAAATTTAACATCTGCGGTAGATAGTTTTCAGATCACAACCGATTCGTATACCTCCGAGAAAAAAAACAAGAAATGCATGACGTTAATGTAGAAATGTGAGACAAACTTTGTCTTCATAATTTCGTAGATATTAAGCTTTCAAATAATAGAAATTAACACAGATTTTCCACATTATGGTCAAACTTCAACATTAAATTGTAACTCTCTCCCCAAGTGTCACGGAATCTTCTCATATTAATGACCAAAATTTAAAAAATGACTCGAGCAAAGAAATGACATTTACGAGCGAGTGACATTTTCCCTCTAATAATTCCATGTTATGCTAAAGTGTAGACTTTTCAGTGCACTCACGAACGCGACAAATACGAGTGTTGTATAATAAGAGTAGCATTCAGACCAATGGGTATAATATTACATTTAATATGAAGTCCCAAGCTCCTATCATTTCACTCCTGCAGTACGCATTAAGTAGCGAGTCGCATACTCCATAAGCAGCGAGTCGCATACTCCATAAGTAGCGAGTCGCATACTCCACACGTAACAAGTCTTTAAATTTTGATTGTTTCGTTGCTCGTCCGTTCAATTCGATAATACACAGTGCTCATGAAATTTACGTTATAAAATGCCATGTGATGAGAAAGAGGGCAAATTTCACTATCATCCCCTTCCATTCCAAAAACAAAAACCTACAAATCTGATTGCGAATTACATCGCTTTTACATAATTCTTTTCCGTTCTCATTGAGGACTCAAAAGGCCCTATGAAAATGATCTCAATAATTTTATGCAGCATGACCACGCAAGTTCATACATGTCAATGATAAGTTCTTCAGCATGCATCAAAACTCGAGAATGCAATTGCATCCAAGGGAACAAAAAGTATCGATTAGTTTGCACGTAATCTCATAGTCCACAGGGTACATATTTCCATTTGATACTTATTAAGTATCCCATAAACCAGAATATCGCCATATCATGCCGTTTTAACAACTCACCGCGAACAAAACTTCCTTCTTTCCTATACCATATTCGAAAGCGAGTTACCCTATCGCACAGTAAATGGACCGTCAACACAAATGCACCAAACGCACGAAATGGGGCTTGGAAATAATAATGATAAAATATATGGAGAAGGGGCCGACCTCGTCGATTTGGGACGAGCTGTATAGTAGACAGGCCACCCAACGGCTAACACACGCTCCCTCGCCGGAGCAGAGCATAAATATTTATCCGGTCACCCATACCGTGCGCGGGCAGGCTAAGGCAGGGCGGATCCTCGGGGGTTTTGAGAGGAAGACGGCCATACCAAAACATCCGGTTCCATGGTATATTTTCTCCAAGCTCCACTCGGTCATAGTCTTGCATACAATTAATTCGAAGAGAAATAGCTCGGAATTGCTATTCATCTATTAATATGCTACTGGCCAGCAAACTCACGAGCGACGTTCATAGTGTCAGTAATCATTTCTCTAGGATAAGGTTTCCTGCGCTATCAGGCTAAAACTTCATTTCAACATTTTTCTTCGCCCAGACCCTCTTCATAGTTTACTTGAGGTGTTTCAGTTCATACTCAATCGAGTCACAAAAATGTGACTACAATAAAGTTTCCTCAATTTCTTCTAAGAGTATTTTTTCCTGATAAAGTATATATAGACTTCTTATTTTCTCTAACTTATCGCGAGACTTCTTGATTCCTGATTAGCTCCGTCATTTCTACTTGCTTTACACAAGCATTTTATCGAGCAAATACGTTTCCAGTGTAGAACTAGCATATGCTTTATGCATTGCAATTTCCGTCGATGTCTAAAAGTTCTATTCGGGAAGTCCACCAGAGAAGAGAATCCGTCGTTGCCGACGTTTCGATGGCCAGTCGTCCACATCGTCTTCAGTGGGAAGGCCCCTCTGCCCAGAAGATGATGGACGACTCGGTCATCAAAACGTCGGTAAGGATGGAATCTTTCACCCAGTGGACTTATCGAATAGAACTACTAAACATCACACGCCTGGGAAGCTCAGAACTTGCTTCAATATTCTCTCAAATTCTCATATCTAGGTTCCAAGAATATTTAAAAATGTTTGTTTTTTACATCTTCGTGCAATATTAATGACTTTAGGAGCCAAGCAGAAAAGGCTTAGACTGTGAAAATCAATAATGACTTACGCAAAGACTAAAACATATATAATTTCACACGTAGTGCCCAGGAAGACAAATCATAAGCGTCAAATGCTAGGTTTTACAGCAACTTCGCATGGAAGTAGTTTGATTTTGGTTACACAATTTCAAACAAAGTTACACAATCTCAACTAATTAGTTTACAGATAAGCCAATGAACACCAAACATTTTCTACTCATAAAGAAAAAGATTAATTAAACCCAACTATGATTGCCGGTAAGGAATGTTCAATATAAATTTATTCACAATCGCTCAGTTTGTAAAAAATTTCCCGAAGCTTTCTAAATCGAAAAAAATAACGAGAGATACATTTTTGACCGAAGCATCAGGTATGCAACCGACAGGGTTTCGTCAAAATTCGGCCAGAGGCAACGCAGGTGTACCTAAAAATAAAACCGACGCTAACGAGGGGACGAAAAAAATCTGAATAACGCATCTTATAAAAAAAACCGGCGAGGCACGAGGGGATGAGAGAGGATGTGCGAGAGTGGGGAATAATCCGCGCCACTTATCAAAAAGCAATCTAAACCATTAACGGCATGGGATGAGACGGGGAATGGGGGGGGGCAGTGGAAAGAGAGCAAGCGAGTGGATGAAGAGTAAATACCAGTGGGGGATTGAGAGAGGGCGAAGCGACCCCCTCAACGTGATAAACTACCCAAAGGGAGAAATAGATTCGTAATAAATTGTGCCCATTATTGATACAAGTGGGGAGGAAGGGAAAGGAATGTACATATATCAAGGCGGAATGTTCCAGAGGCCGTCCGCAAACCCTCCTCCAGCGTTTCCCTCCCTCTTGCCTTCCCACAATTCCCCCTCCCTTCTTCCAGCACCGAGTTCACCCACGCAGCGAAGGCGCTCGACGACTGGGTCGAGCGAATGTGGGAAGCAAGGAGAGAAAAAAAAAAAAGACCTCGCGGTTCCCAAAAATGTGGACGATACATCACGCGGGGTGCCTTGTGAGAAGGGGTGTTCATGGAGGTGGGGACGGGTCCAGAGAGGGGTTGGGATGGGTGGGTGATCGTAGGACGCAGAATGACGTGGGCGGTCGTAGGTTAGCGGGGTGAAAAAAAAATTCCCCAAGGGATCCTCGGGGGAGGAAAAGAGCAAGACTGGTTGGGAGAAAAAAGAGAAAGGGCTCTGGGAGCAGGGAGAGGAGAATATATTTAATCATAAGAGGCAGGAGAATGATGCAGCTCGCACAACGGGGTAGAAGCGTGCGACACAGACGCCTGAAAATCAGTCGCCCAGTGAAGGGGTTTTTGAGGCGATTGACGTAGAGGAACTGATGCTGCGCCGAGGATCCGGATTTTGATCTACAAAAAGGCAGTTAAATGGCCTTAACGCTTTCCAAGGAGGGCTGAACACAAGATCATTTAAGTACATCTACTTATTACCATGTAAGCCACCGCAAGGAGTGAGCTATCACCTATATACACTACAATGTACCCTGGTAAAGTTAACGAAATTGAGACTATTAATGGATCAGATAAAGCCAGCAAATACTTTTCAAAAGGTGAACGTTGAACAACATACACTACTCAATAGGCATTTTAAAAATGTTACAGAAACTAGTGTTGTAGTCATGTATTTTGTGACTAGTTGTAGTCATGTATTTTGTAAATATAAAAACGCCAAGAGATACAAGAATCATTCAGAAAGCAAGCGAAATTTGACGTTAGCAATAAACTGCAGACCAAGAAACAAGCATTACGGAACAATTCAATCAATAACCAGCACTACCTATCGAGTAACTGAGTTTAAAGTCTCATTGAAATGCCATATCATAATTAAATCTATCATCGATAGAGATCATAATTAGATGGGATGAGGGAAGCAATTATGTATTGAGCTAAGTATTAGGTACATAAGAGAGGGGCTTGAGCATTAGCAACAGCAGAACAAAAGGTTAAAATTAAACTCATAAACTATCAAATGCTCGACGAAGAGTAACCAGTGAAAATTCCATCACAAAGCGCATTATTCCCGCGTCCTTTCTTAATCCAACTGCTTTTATTAAGTTAAGAGTATTCGGCGATATTTTGTGGAAATGCACTACAGATATCATGATCTCAAAAATTTAAAGGTTTTTGTTCACTTTCCACAGAAATATTTTTATTTTCCAACCTGGTTTCGTCATAGATATGTCCTACCTTGAAAATGACATAGCTAATGTCGGAACCAGATCGGAATATAAAAATATTTCTGTGGAAAGTGAACAAAAACTTTTTAATTTTTGAGATCATGATAGCCAACTGCTTTTCTTCTATAATATTCTCTTAAAAAATCAATCCATTGTATAGGGCAACATGAAGACACGAAGGAGACACTGTTTCCAACACATACATGGCTGGGCTCCGCTCGAATACGATGGGTTAGTCCCCTATTAGACCAAGTTTAGCTGCCTCAGCTTACATGGTGCAGAGAGTAGGTGCAAAATGACCTCAGGCTTCGAGGCACGTTAAATTGAAGTACTATGGTATAACTATAGTCTTCGTACCCACCTTTTACAATACTTTCTGCGCCTATTACAGATAGCATAGCTACCATTAGTGTTAAATGTTTGCAATGTACAATGAATATATATTTTTAGTTTTAGCAGAAAATTCACAGAATAATTTACCACCTTTAACACTTAATCAGCCATGCCAATTCTCTGCGTCAACATTAATGAGCCTGCCTGGCAAATACACTACTTTGACAGCATCTTATAGGCAATAAATTCTTCAATATAATCTAAACCTCTACGCTTAGTGACACGGTGACGGTGACAACTCGTGTTGGATAACAGTCGGTGTTCATAGCCTTGATATGCACATGAAAATGAGAAAATTCGCTAGGTTGGCTCATTTTCCATGGCGTACCGCATGCAAGTCCACGATGCTGAGGTGAAAAGCAGCATCAATGCGGGCTCACTCGACTGCTCATTTGTACACTACAACGCTCGCCACGAGTTGCACTTGATGGATAGTACAGTGACACAGCCTGATACTTGCGCCAAGGAATAAACTTAGGCGCCTCGCTTACTCGGAAGTGGACACGGAGACATGATGGGCTCTCATCGGCACCCAATACCGAGAGAGTTCTCAGCATAACAAACAACCGAACAGCGAATTTCGGTGCATGTACCTTGAAAGCTACCGATTCCCATACTTCGTATTACCCCTATAGTGCGACCACTATTATTTTCTAAAAAAATAATAAAAATAGAAAGGACAGTTTAATATCCTCACTAAATGAAGATAATTCATAACTTTGTTTTTCCTCATGATTTTACTCGGAACGACCCGGGTTTCGACGTTCAACGCTATCTTAAGGTTTCGTCGAACGTCGTGAACGTCGAAATCCGGGTTGTTCCAAATAAAAACACATGGAAAAACAAAATTATAATCATTATGTTAACAAATTCCACAAAGTTACACGTAAAACCACGTTATTTAATATTGATACCTTTTTAATTATTACAGGAAGATTTTCACTAGTATCTTCACAACGAAGAATCGTGATTAACGTTATTCCGCAAATCTTACTTAAAGCATTCATGATGAAAAAAAACAAATGATAAAACTGAAAAAAATTACGATTATCTATGAGTAAACCGAACCTGAAGGTATTCATGTGAAGTGTTGCGTATATGGCTCCGAGGTAAGCCTCATAGGAAAGCTGGAACAGAAGAGAAGAGAGGCTTTCGAAACTTGGTGCTGGAGACGGACGCCGAAGATCAATTAGAGAGATAGAAGTAGGAAAGAAAAGGTGTATATAATAATGAGAAAAATCATATCGTCCGCGAACAAAAAGTCCAGGTACGGATACATAGTCCACACTCAAAGACACAGAGGCTCTACAAAGGAACATTAGAGGGGAAATCCCCACGAAGATATCTGAGGTATACATTCAAAGACTCCCGAATGATATTAAACGGAAAAGCTTCAATGACATAAAAGGGGAAACTTCAGAGTTTCAGTGAACCAACCTTAGGATTGAATGACTTATGGTGACGAAGGAAAACGGTGGGAATTACGAAGATACAAAACTTCATTTAATCCACGATAGACGAGTCACCACCGAATGATGAAATCGAATGATGAATTCGGAGTGAAGTACCTACAACAACTATCCTCCCAGTCATCATATCTACCTATTTCATCGAGTCTTATAGAGAACACAGGCCGAATTTAGCATCCGGGCGTTAACTTCTGAGCCCACTAGGATGCAACTTCAGTTATCGCGCCATATATAAAGAGGTTACTATGGGGAATAATAACCAAGCTAAGAAGGCGTTCATGGGAAGAAGACATCTACTGTGCTTAGTGAAGAAAGGCCGATAAACCAGGAAACAGTATGTGTAAACATTCATGTGGAGCGAGGTGCTCTATGGATCGGAAGCACGGACCATTGGAAAAGCTGACCAGAGAAGACTAGAAGCCTTCGAAACCTGGTGCTGGGGGAGGATGTTGAAGATAAAATGAACGGATAAAATAAGAAATGATGAAGTGTACGTGCGTGTAGAAGATGAAAGGACCATGTGGAACACCATAGAGAAAAGAATAAGCTGGATTGGACACACCCTGAGACACAATGGGTTGTGAAGAACATAGTTGAAGGTAAAATAGAGGGAAAAGTCCCCAGAGGAAGACCAAGGAATAAGTCCATCGGCCAAATAAAGAGGACAGTACACAGGGAAAGATACAATGAGGTAGGGGGAACTAGCATTAGATAGGGAAGGGGAGAGGACTGCAGTCAACCAATCTCAGGATCGAGCGACCAATGAGGATGGGGAATAATATTTGGATAAAAAAACTCCTAAGTATTCAGTTAATATATCGCAAAGCACTATATGAAATTTCCTACAGCTATTAGCAACATCGCACCTCTGGTCTAATTGTGATTAATGCAGGAAATAAAATTGCCAAAATGGCCCACCTTGTCCACTTAATGTTGAAACCATAGATGGAAGGAATGCGATGAGAGATGGAAAAATTGTGTGAATGCCGATACAGAAGATGAGGAGGCTGATGGTACCTCCAGCGTCGGGGGAAGATCAACAGGGAAAACTTTCATCACTGCGAAACGATGAAAGGCGATACGGAGATAAAGGGCGGACGGGAGGGCAGAGGAGGGAACTCGTCACACAATCCACACACACATACAGTTTTCCCCGCACACGAAAACCCTCGCGTGGTAAAAGTTACAAAATGGAATGTTACTTTTTGTGGATGAGGGAGGAGAAATCTCGAAAAAATTACATTAGGGCGCGGACTGAAAAAAAGAGGGGAGGGGAGTGAGTTATAGGACGCAGTGGGGGAAGAGTAGAAGAAGGGAGATGGGAGCAGGATCAGGGATTGTTGGACGAGTCGAGGAAAGAAGGGAAAGGGAAGGAAAAAATCGTTGCGCTCTCGGAGTCGAGCAATGAAGTTCTAGCTGAGGACGTAATAAAAGTGGTCGAGGGGAGATTCCTGGGAAGTGCTGATCTGGAGGGAAAAATTACCAAGCTTCCACGCCGCCGGATCAAGAAACTCGGTGCATGGTGGAGGTGGAAAGAAAGAGGGAATAGCGAGCACATTGCCCGTGCCGCGATCCAATGAATGGGGCTGAACGGTGGAGAGAAAAGTGATAATAGATGAGATGATTACGTATCGCCACGTCATTCATTTGTGCCATTACTGCGAGGGCTCATTTTAAGAGGCCATTTTCCTGTTGCTCCGCGGCAAAAGATTCTCGGAAAAAAACGCGATCGAAGGCTGCTGTTGAAGGCTTCCGTCTCCCTGACCTAAATGGTGTTAACCTCTCGTTCAAACTGCTCTAGTCATTAGGCTTAAATGGATTACGATCGGCCAGAAGATAAGAATGCAGGGAAAGAAAAGAGGTAATGGATTTAATAATCGTTATACTAACATTCCAGGGCCTATCGCTTCACACCTCAAGCACGACTAATGCAAGAACTGCCGCGGCTATAAAATGCTGTAAGATAGAAATTAAAACCCAAGCACATATTCCGAGAAGGTTGGATAGAAAGATAAAAGGACACAAAGCAATTAAAAAAACAGTAATCTGAACTGACACCACAGCATGTTTTATGCGAGCTCTGTATTGTAGATTTATTGCAACGTGCCATAAAGGAATAATTAATGCAAAAGCGATGGTTCATTTTCTGCCTTCAGTGAGGCAAACGAATTAATTACGATTCGTGTGCATTTCATCGCTAAAATATGTGTAAACTGCCTTTCTGCTGAATCAATATGTCAGACAAGTCACTCCACGGTTAGAGTTCTTAACGTAGATACAAT
Source organism: Ceriagrion tenellum (assembly GCA_963169105.1). Lineage (NCBI taxonomy): Eukaryota > Metazoa > Arthropoda > Insecta > Odonata > Coenagrionidae > Ceriagrion > Ceriagrion tenellum. The sequence continues at coordinate 109,744,352 of OY720639.1, forward strand.
AAGGCATGCCAATAATAGTGTTTGACCCAAAATGTTTACTCATTGTACATAAAATGCGTCTGTAGATGAATACGAATCCACTTAACATAACCTTACCCTAAAATCAAAACCTAAAACAATGAAATGTATTGTGAACAGTGAATAAGCATATGACGCAGGAAGAATAAACTCTTCGAACAAAAATGTATTTCTCCTTCATCCGACTATAAAGGCCCAAAAATGATACGTGCAGTTAATCTTAAACATCAGTATACAGAAAAGGTAAGGACATCAAGGAAGTCAACCAACTTCAAAGGGCTGAACTGGGACTGATTCCAAAATAAAATACGACATTTTGAGGGAGTTAAAATACTGCATGAAAACTTAAAGTGCACCATAACGTTTTCAGGCACTCAGAGCCATTTCAATAACTATCGAATCATTTACATGGGAATGAATCCAAAGCAAAGGACTACATAGGAGGTGACATTTGGGTAGGAATGAGAAGTAAAAGTTACGGCATATTTTACATTATTCGGCTATTCCAAAGATGAGTCGAGAATATGGAGGTCCCGAGGGGGCAACTGCTCAACTCTGTCGAGACATAACCATAAATGTCAAGGCCCACACATCGACGTAAGCTGAGGCTATTCGTCCCGAACCTAAGCACCCATGACGCAGGAGACTATACTAAGGCACCCGAAACTGCGGCGTCCGCGACTTCGGACCAACACTTGGGCTGAGATCCGAGCACCGAAGCCATGATGGAAATCTTGATCACAGAAGCTGGGCGTGGAAGTGTGAGTGGGCAGGGACACCAGGAGTGAGGTAGTTCTGGATGGAGACGCTCGAGAGACCCAGATTATGTACGGATTATGCGGACTGGGGACCGAGCGGAGAGATTAGCGAATGCATAAAGGGATCGGTAGGGGTTAGGGGAAACGCATGAGCAGGGTTTAAGGAGGGAGGGTCTCAGTCACGCAGCTTGAGAGAGGCACTCCGTTCCAGCATATTGAAGACCACAGAAAAGAAGGACTGAAGGAAAAGAGGACTGCGACCCTCGCACAGCATACACATACCCATCAAGCCATTCTCTTTTTGGGTACGATAGGTCAAAGAACATAGGTCTAGCAGTTGGGCCTAGAAAACTGTCTCACGTTATATAATTCCTTACGTAATGCCACTTGTACACCTCTTCCTCTTGTTTGATACTCATGCATTACTCCTTACACGCTCTCCTAATATTCCTCTTCTTTGGAGGCTCTTCCCCACAGACACCCATGAATCCCGCCATCAACCCCTTAATTCACACCATTCACTCATGTATGAAATATCTGTTTTGTTATTCGCCTCTCTCCCATTCTCTCTCTCCAGGCCAAATCAACAAAGAACACCTCTTTCACGTCTGTTGAATACTGGAGAATCCAATCCAGATATATTTATTACCCACCAATTCCTCATCCTACTCATCTATTGTTTGACGTTAGCACTATCAAGTGCCCCATTCCCACTGAATTTTTATGATTTTAACCTACTCCATCGCTTATCTTGACGTACCCAAAATTCGTCACGAACATAACGTCTGGAGCTCTCGAAGCCTAAATATAAACTCGCAAGATGTCTTTAGTTTACCTTGAAAGCATATTCGCAGAGAAGAGATCTTATTTTGAGGAAATTGACCTATTTGACCTTTAATTCTCAGAGATTGCTACGCCTATATTCGTATGAATTAACACCTCATTTTAAAAGTATCAAAGCCTAAAATGAAAATGATTTTCCGTACATTCTGTAAATATTTTTTTTCTATTTGGCTACCCTCCTCAAAACCTGTGACCGTAAGAACTGTAAGAAAATCTAAATACGAGCGACGGTAGAAGTAGGTACCTTACGTCCTAAAAGATAGCTCCTGATCCTGAGATAGATCCTGAGGAGGGTAGCCAAATAGAAAAAAAATATTTACAGAATGTACGGAAAATCATTTTAATTTTAGGCTTTGATACTTTTAAAATGAGGTGTTGATTCATACATATATAGGCGTAGCAATCTCTGAGAATTAAATGTGAATACGAAAAAAGAAGCACGCAAAAATTAAGTAAGAAGAGCAACTTGCAGCTCTCTGGTGTACGCAGCGGAAGAAGCACTGGAGTAAGTGCAATACACCGCTAAAAAGGACGCTGTTCCGCGCGGATGAAAAGACAGGTTGGTGCGGTGAGGGGCGTTTGGGTCGATATGAAGGTCGGGAAGGGGGGGCACTGAGGAGCTGAGGGCCGCGGGAAGAGGTCGCGGATAGTGATCGACATAAGAAATACGCGCCGCTGACATCCACTCCCACACCTTCTGGCGCCGTAAATCATGAGACACTGTGGAAGGTGGACAGGTAGTAGGCGCGTACAGCTGACAGCCTCGGCTCCGTTCGGCGTAGAAAAGAACGGAGACGGATGCTTCGGCCGAGACTCACTCGACCCAGGGCTGTTCGGCGGACTATTCTCCAGCCGTGAGAGACGCGCAAATGCCGCAGATGTACCACGTTGAATCGGAAGTCAAATCTGTGACGCGGCGGTTGGACTGAGTTTAAATCCGAAATGGAAAGTGTGAAAAGTTAAAGCATTCTTACGGAACACAGGAAATAATGATCGAGTTCAATTTTCAAATGACAGCCTCTACTTCTCAACAGTTTGAATGACAATGAAATTAACAAACAGGAGAGACACCCCAATCCAAACCGTACTATCTAGTTATCCCTACGCTTTGAGGTATTATAAATTCGACTAGAAACCAAATGGACAAATGGTTAGGCTAACTGGTAGGGTAAATGCTCACTCCAATATATTTACGATAGGTAAAAAAATATTTTCCTAGGAAAAAGTTGAACAATAAATATATTTTAATCACTGTTCTGTATGCGCATGGTTATAGAAAAATCTGAAAGTACAATCATAAACAGAGGCAACTGAGCTCTGCAAGCAAAAAATACGTTTCAATGACAATGATTTAAACTCACGCAACCCCTACGAAAATGTGACATTTAAAATGTAAATTCTGCTCAACTAAATGTGAAAGACTGATCACATTCTAGCAAAGGATTAAATATAATTTTCAAGTATTCATTTTTTGCTTCCTTACTCAGCCAAAATTGATCGAAAGGAGAAACTGTTCAATTGAAAAATTCAGATAATAGACCATTAACACCTTATCCACGACAAAGTTTTTTTGCGGTTGAACAACGGAGCACCCGAGAGCCTACATGAAGTGATGAATTGCATTCCGTAGTTGTATTCCGAGTTTTATCTAAAGGAAAGAATACTATCAGTCGTTCTGTAGCTGAACATGTCACGAAGTTTTCAAATTTATTATAGCTATTATTTAAAAGCTGTTTCCACCATGCTCCGGCATATTCTGTATAATATATTGCTTCTGACAAAGAGAGAATTAAAATAATAAGATGCACGTACTGATCGTCAATAGTAGGAGAGTCCTGGGCGAAGCCACTGAGTCAGCATAATATTCCACGCCAGAGTTCGGTTAAGTCGAGGATTATAAAAGACAGTGTGCGAATACAACCCTCATAATGCAATGAATATTATATTTTGCTCCTATCATATGATAGTATTTAATTGAGCTCTCACTCGACCATTAATTTTTTTTCAGTTATAAACACAATACGAATTAGAACGATTATGACGGAAAACAAAAGCGGGAAAATATAATAAAAGTCCTAACTCCAATTGAAGGATAAAGATCGACTACTACTCTGAACAACGTCTCACAATAAATGTAGGCAAATAAATCTAAACTTAATTATATGATCGTCAGACTCACCAAATGGAAATGTTGTGAGTAGTAATTAATTTAAGAGTACGTGACAGCATTTCTCTGCGTGAGAGTGCAAATGAAAGCGGGCACACAAAACGCCAGATTCAACAACGACAAATACTTCCTCTCCGTCCAAAAATAATGCACCGAGGATGTTGAATCGCCCGAAAACATAATTTGGAGACTGGTTAACAGGCCCCAGAAAACGAGGCCACAGCCGTAGCCACAGCGAGGAGCTGTACTTCACGTCTTGTCTAAGGCGACGATACCTACGTGACTCGAAGAAAGGTCGAGGGCGGGATCTTTCAGTGACACCTCACCAGTCATCTCATTCGTGTCACACGATCTTCGAGAAGTGGGCGAAGGGAAAATCTATATTCACCTTTAACTCAGATCAAGTTGCGCATTTGATCATGACAGCGTTAAAAAATAAATCTATAAAGATTTCCATCTGCTTTCAAACACACGAGAGACGTATGCAATTGGCATATAAAATAAATCTAAGAGTTTTGCTTAATATATCAACGATAATTAAATTATTTTCTAATGAGTTAAAAATATAATTTTAAAACGATGATTCGTTTTAACAAAGACGAAGACATCTTGTAAGGGGTCTCTTTAATAGATAAATAACTAGGCAATCGTCTTCCACTAAACGAAACTCGAGTCACTACTTACGTCCACTAAGTACAGAGGAAATATAAGTGTAAAATGCACTTACGGAGAACTTTCAAATGCAAGGACATTTTAACGCTAGGTTGGGTATGCTTTAACGTGACAAAGAGGTTACATCCACCTTAAAAGTTAATTAATTCTGCCATAAAAAAATAAGTGAGCATACGTTATCAACTACATCAAAAAATACCACAATGATTCAACTTTTATGGCTTCGATTAAGCAAGACTAAGGAATCAAGCTATCTCACCAACTCTGAGTTCCTGTTAGATCATTTAGTGGTCACATATTTCTACGCGTTCAATGCATTACCTACTAAAATTCTATGCAAAACATTTTGTAGGAATTATCAAATTATATTGGTACTGTCTCGGTACTGTCAGTGAAACTAAGTGAGCGATCCTGGTAACCACGCTTAGTCTACCGATTGTGTATGAATAGGGTAACCTTAATAGTAAAAATGATTACTGTACAAACGTATTTAGTTCATCGAGAAATAAACACCTTACCATACAGATATAAGAAAAGAAGTACTTAAAAAAATAGTCAAATTAAAGACCATAATTGACTGAAACTGAAAAAAGAGAGCATATAAGAAGAGAGCTAATGAACAAATATCTGCGTTACATACAGCACTAATCAAATCCTGGATACGCGTTGGATTGCTTTGCACTCTCAGAGCTAGTATATAACACAGTTTTATGTAAGATTTATCACTCAGACACGGAAGATAGCAGCAAATAATGCATGAAAATTAATAAACTTATAATAATTATTGCCAGTAGAGAGCATGGGGGATGGCATCGTTAATGGTCAAAGCATTAGAAATGAGAGTCTTAACTAAGAGACTTGAAATATTCTACCATGCAACACACACGGCACACACGTAATAATGGTTGCAGCCGTTTAAGGGGCCACCGCGTTCTCGTTAGGCGTTCGTGATATATGTTAGCCGTTCAGCCGCTTCAGTACGAACAATTGTCACTTTCTAGAGCCTGTACGAACTGAAATACTAAGCTATATATATTACCCAATAACTAAACTATATGTACTACGCAAACAATATGTAGAAGCAGAAGGATAAGATGGCTTGGTCATATCAGAAGAAGAGAAGAGGATACAGCCATACGAAGAGTGTGGAGGGGACACCCAGAAGGAAGGCGCCCACCAGGAAGGCCAAGAGTGAGATGGGATGACGAAGAGGCCAATGTGTAAAAAATGGGTGGTGACATTGAGATGGCGGAAAACAAAGAAGTCTGGAGGAAACTTGTAGGCGAGGCCAAAAATCAGCTTGGATTTGAGTGGCCCCTGGAGTAAGAGTAAGTAATGTATTACGCAAAACATTATGCAATAACATTTCTGATTTTTGAGGAATATGAACAGTATTTTATTAAGAGGAAATAAACCTTGGAGAATGTTTGGCTTCCTTTGGGCACATTTAGAATTAGCACCGACAGTTTAATAAAAATAGCATTATAAATATTCTAAGGATGGAGGTATCAAAACAATCGATAAAACATCAGCAAATAAAATGTGGAAATTTGTGTGTACTTCTGAAAAGACTAGAGCAGAATTGAGCGACTAATGCCAAAAGTTATTATCAGAACAATGACAAGAGTATCATGAGCCCATATTAAGAAGAATAAAAAAGAGAATATATATAAAAGCATTCTCATCACAAAAGACCGATGACAAGTAATGACTTTAATAAATTGAATACGTTGTACGAAATACTTATACGATAGCTTCATTTAAAATATTTTCAATACTAGACCGTAAACGAAAAATTATTTAACAGTTTTCAACTTGAATGCTTAAATAATACATCCTTTGTGGCAACATTTTGATAACAGAAGTCAATTCGAACCTTTCCAAGCGAAGTAACTTGGTTTAATGGGCCAAAGCTTGCAATAGATTTGCAGAGCGCACGGTTATGGTCGAATTTTTTACGGTGGCAACGCTAGCGCTGAACAAAGCAGATCTCCTCTCTGGAGCGGATGAGAACACTCCCATGGCGACCGGGTCCTCATTATGGACCATTTTTCTCGCACGGCATCAGTCGCGATTCAACTCCCCACTTAATCAAAGGCGAAGTGCGGAAGTAAAAGGAAAACCGCCCACCGTTCCATCTTCATGTGCAGCGACTCGCGTGGAGAGGCAGGAAGGAGCACTGCCATCCAAAAGGGTTACGAGCGAAAACGTAGGCGAGAGAGGCGAAATGCGAGACACCCACCACTGTACGCCCCGAAACATAACTCTCGGAACAAAGAATCCTCCGACGCTCCTCCACCAATCCGTCTGTCTGCCTGCGCTTCACTTTTCACACGGCACCATCTCCATTTTCAGCGCTTTGTCTCGTCTCTTTACCGGAGTTGGCACTTTTATTTCAAGGGGTAAACCGTAAAATTCACAAAACCGTAAGCCTACGGCGCAAAACGTTTTTCCGCAAAAGAGACCATTAGAGAAGCAATTTCGGTCAAATTTTGACCCCTTTCTCTATCCCCGTGTAAGATAAGGGGAGTTTTCCATTCGCTCAACTAAGCTTCTCACGTCGTATTAAACAGCTCATATGCCTTCATTCATTGTAGACGCTTTAAAATAAGCATTTAGGTATAATTCGATGGATATACACAAAAAATTCAACCTTGATGGAAGTGTACTCAAAGATTCCACCAAACGGCAAGTTACCAAGCATTTCGCCAGTGGACATCGTTTCAGTAATAGTCTCTCGCATGTGCTGAAGAGAGCTAAAATGTTTCCATCTGCGTTAACGTCCGCACCTAGGAAGGAAACCTGTCCAAGTACAGATTTTTTTAGATCCCTCGTTCCCTTCTTAATCGTCCGTGAAACGTCACAATTTTTGAGCGTATGTTCATAATTTACTAGGGTTGCCCAAAAAGTAATGCCCCATATTTTTTTCTCAAAATTTATGTATTCCTTAAAAATGAAATCTACACAAATGAAAGAATGATGACTAACTCTATTTCACACACAATCTCCTGCAAGTTTTATTGCCTTCCCCCAGCTATTCACTAAGATGTGTATGCTCTAACGGAACCAATCCTCGGTACCTCGCTCTGATTATGGAGCCAGGTTTTCACTGAGCTTATCACCCCTTCCTTGTCCAAAGTAGTTATGTGGAAAAGTAATTAGAGTATTTATTAAAAATGGATTAGAAAATGCGAGAAATTACGAAACAATTTACATTCTTTCACGTCTTCAGTTAGTGTCAGACTGGTACTTGCGAGCCACATCTTATAGCCTGTCCTCAACAGAGTCCACAAAATTGGTCAGAGCACTCAGATGTAAGATACGATAGCGTCGTGAAAACCTGATAAGGCTTGGCTACCAATCGAAATGCGTCTCTCGTTTACCGTTTCAAAGCACTGATTTCTGAATTAGGGAGTTTTTTAAATGTGGAATATTACTTTTTTGGCGACCTCCGTGTTTTACGTTAACTATATGTTATGCGAATGTTTGGGTGAACATATGAGACAATATGGGACAGGGAGCACAAGATATTAAAGGATGTAACAACAGATATCCACCAATGGACGGAAGTTTGGCGCCTGTCGACCTGTAAAATGTAATGCTTGCCACAATGAGCGGTTGCAAAGATAAAATCCTCACCCAAAACATTTTCGCAGGACGAAATTTTGTGCAGTGAAACAGAACATATTCCATGATCAATCAAGTGAGACAAGTAGAGCAGATGAGTTGCTCCTTGTTGCAGGTCATCAGGTACGAGACGACCGTGACCTATCCTCCGCACCGTCAAACGAACTCCACTCCCCGACTTTATGGGGAAAAAGTTCCTTCATATTTTACCCTGGTTTCCAGACTCAAGGTTGTCCATTTATTTAAAAGAGAAAAAACTCAAATTCACGAAAAGTCATTTCTCCATACATATCTCGGCCGCACACATTACCGTGCACTCCACCGCCAATCTTTCCAGAGCGCTGAGGTTTTCAGTTCCAATCGGGCGGAATGGACTTTCGCGCGCTCGTGGATCTGCGGTCCGAGGGGGCGCCGGAGTTTTGAGTGCAGCGGAAAGGAAAAGGGGTCGCGGGGGGAAGGAGGGATGAGAAAAAGGACACGAGGGATGAAAAGAGGGATACGAGGGATGCGAGTGGGGTGGAGGGAGATGGAAGGGAAGAAGGAGAGAAGAGCCATACGAGGGGCAGGCACTCCTATTTGGACAAGATACGAAGGGCGGTCAAGTGTGCGAACTGGACGGACAAGTAAACGAGAATCACCTTTTTTCGTAATCAACCATTCACCCAATACACTCCAAATTTCGCAAAATTCACATTTCTTAAAACTGGCCAGTGAATAAAGATATAAATAGGCATATAAGATTTATCTATCAATCTATCCTATAAGTCGTCACTAAATAAAAAACTGGCCCAAAAGAGAAACCACGATATCCTCAAAAACACCCATTACGGGTAAGGCGTAGCTGATCGCCATAGCTACGTGTATTTATACTTTAGTAAATTCATGTTTGCTCACAAATTGATCCAACAATAAAAATATGTATACTTTTAAAAGCAGCAGACTTAATAGAAAAAATTGGATTATTAAGACAATTCGTTGACTACGAAAAGCCGCATCTATCTAACCGCATAAAATCATATAACTATAACTGACTTCCCTTGCGATTCATGTCTTCACCTCATTGATGATTAGATGCACAAGAGAGCAAGAAAGAGAAAGAGCGGCCCCATGCGACAAATTATCGTCTCAAGAGCAGTACATTTTCAAATAAAATGGAATGAAGCAGAGTATTTCACTGAACAATAAAATAGCAACCAACTACCTAGTTTCAGATTTCTTAAGAAATGTCCATAAATGCATCAGTGGATAAGGGTTGGCAGGATTAACATGAGCTTGAGAAGGATTTATTCACATGTAAAACGCCCGCTCAGCGGCTCCCAACCATGCACTCACAAAAACGGGGAACTTTGCATAGCCCACCTTCGACCTCAAAGGGGATTCAACCAAAACTGGCGTCGCGTCGGGTCGACAAAAGAGCGCAAGAGGTCGACCATCCTCTGCGTGCGTGGCTTCCGACGTTAATTTTTCCGACGCCCGTGGCATCCATCGCCCACCTCCTCCTCGAGACAACACCCACGGGGGGAAGGGCACGTGGATGAGCAGCGGATAAACTGGGCTAGCCGGCAAAGCCCCAGTGATGCATGAGGTCCATGCAAAAGTCCCCCGCGGGAGACATCAACGGAGGAACATCTGGCGCCCGCATGGAACGAAACAATTTCCCCCACACCTGATGGTGCGGCGAAGGAAAAACGGAAGCCGGTCTTATATTCAGGGCGCTATAAATCGTGAGCGGAGGCTGGCCGCTTCCCAAACGGATTAAAAAGAATACTTTGGCCGAGAAAAAAATGGTGCTCGGATCATAATATGAGAACTAGGCGGCGTACTACTTACACCTACCACAAAAAGGATACAATCGGAATACTGTTCTAATTATTTAATGACAAGACTTATTTATGACGCACTAAATTATGTTAATAAACATTACCACCTACCAGGCAGCAATATTTCACAAATAAAGTTTTTAATATAATGTAATCAATTCCTCAATAAATCTGTGAACTATTAAGAACGAGCAAAAATAGTCACTACCGTGGATTAGCTGATTCTTTTGGCAACTTAGTGAGAGCTTAAACGAGATGGGGGTTTGTAACAACTAATTGAATCATAAATCTTCCAAAATGAATATTAAACCAGAAAAATCTGTAGCCCTGTAATTATATTAGCTAAGAAAAAAAACGAAAATAATTACAGGAGTGAGGTTATCATAAGTTCTAGTGATAAGAAAACTGATCACCCCAACTCTTGAGTCAAAATGTACAACAAGATCTCCCTACCATTTTCAAACGAACTATCTAGTCGAAATAAAGTTTTAAAGCTACATATTACGGTGTTTAAATGCACAGCGCTTTGAAAAGACCATTCATATATCACGAGAGAAAAGGCTGAGAGAGAAATTTATGGAAATAAATGACCCTAATGAAAAAAACATTCCCTCAGAAGCAATAAATGAACGACACATGTCCAAAATTCGATAAGGTCGTATTTCCACATTAACATACAAACAGCAAGGCCCACGATCCAAAAATAAGTAGTACGATGCGAAAAATTCACCTAAAATTGGACAATAATGCAAATTCCATTGAAGTTTGGTCATAAAAAGTTATTTCGTTCGTCTTCACTCGCCTACAAAACGACTGATATCTCCATCGACTCCGCCGTAGGCCGAAGTAGAAAACGGTCATAAACTACTCAGCTACAAGTAATACAACTTCTAGCCCCAGGCAAATGCATTAATTTCTAAGAGCCCGCTATCAATTGATTTGGAAAGATCTTATTTTTCTTAATGGACTTTTGGACTGAATGGACTTAATGGACTTCACTGAATATGCCACGTGAGAAACTCATATGAAAAAAGAGAAGAGTTGATGAAATTTTATACTCGCATACAAAAAGCATTCTAGTTTCCATACATTGTAAAGGTGGAATGCCTAATACAACATATTGAATTGCCACCATTCAACAGCATAAGTGTGCTTTAAAGAATGAAAAAAATCCCCACGAGGGATGAGCCGGTTTTTATTTCCCGTGCGTAGAAATGGAAATGCCCAAACTCAAAAGCACCAGACGACCATTCACTGAAAGCCGTAACGCAGACGCCCGCCTCTCCGCAGAACAGCTAGAAACGAGGAATGCCTGATACATTTTGATCGGTGGCTCAATTTCCGGGTCGCAAGAGAGAGATCCAGGGTCCATAAATCTCACAGGATATCCTAAACGCGTTGATTGGAGGGTTTCCGAGGGGAAACGTCCAATGGGGACGCGAGGAACCCATGGCGGTGCACCAATGCTCGCAGGAAAGGGCCACACGAGTAGAATTGCCTGTGGGAAAACAATAGTCCGACTTCATTTATTTCGCCGCAAAAGAGTTTCACCTACCGTCGGCATTCTAGCCAACAAAACAGTCGTACACGAGTGCCTACGGCTATGAGGAGCAGCGGTTGAAAACCAAAATGATGACCCTTGCGACTACTGGCTGAGTTCAAGCGAACGAAAATCTGCTTTATTTCATGCTAGTAACACACATGGCCATGAGCCACTCCCTACGCTACCCTCCACTCCAAATGATTTCACCAAAAATTGCGCGCCCATTTCTGGGTTGTTCTAATTTACAACGGTTCCTTCGCATGCCTCTCAAGCTTTATGGATTAAAAAGTTCCTAGCGTGAAAAGAAAGACAGTACTATAGTACATATAATAAAGAGTAGAGCATATCGTCACGAATAACTGATGGACGAAACTACCTGGCTATCATTCCAAATTTCCAGGCAACAGAAGAAAAAAAAGAAACTTACCATTATCGAATACAAAAATTATAGTATTGGTTAGAGATTAGGTTTGTGAAATGGACATGGTAGATACAGACTAACAATAAAAGACGGATCAAAATCCGGTAGAAGACATTCTCAATATCTAATAGGGTATTATTGAGATCATCTAGTGTAGTACTCCGTCCGTCAGGTGGGACGTTTAACCATTAACCCCTTGGTGATTTTCGCAAAGAGTGATCTAATTTTGACACTGGGATTCACTCAGCCATTCCAAAAACGTTTTTCCTTAATCGAAATGCCCACCTGATCCCGATAGCACCAGTGATTTCCAACATTCTTTCCTCCGTGAGTATTCCACCAAACCTGCCATTATAATCCTCGTGTTACGATTGAAAATAAAAATTCGGTTGCAACTATTACGGCATAAGTGACATAACTGAACAAAATTGACGCAAAAAATAAAACGACAATGTAAAAAGGCTGTATCGACAGCACACATATTTCGCAACGCCATCTTGGAATTATACCGCGTTTCTAACATGATAACGGTTTTTACAAATTAAAACGTGAATAAAAGAGTGCCAAAATAACTCAAACAATATTTATCTAGAAAAATACGTGTTTATAAATTAAAGTCTGTAAATGAGGTAAACATATTTAAAAAGGGGTGTTGTCCGTCAACATTGCGAGCGGTACGCAAAAACAAATACAAGATGACATTAATAAGGGGGCCAAATATAAAATTAACGACGCACAAAACCACATAACATGTTGTTGGATTCTAGATAACATTTCATTCGCAGCATAACTCTTATCACAAAAGGAATACCGTGGAAGGAAAATTGGAAATACCTAAAACCGCAGCGCGCAAATAAATTGTGGCACCCTGAGCCACGGCAAGGAGGCGGAATGCAGGATGAGCATGAAGAGCGGAGCAAAAGGATGAACGATGGCCTCGAGAGGCAGAAAAACGTCCCGTGTTATTAAAATTCAGGCGGCAAATGTGCCGCGTGCTATCAGAGTGCACGGCTCGCACGGCCCTTTCTGACATTTCTGGGGCATGGGTGCCAGGAAAAGCTTGTAATGTGATAGGGATTTAAAGGGAGAACGGAGGGGGAATATCATGGGGCAGAAATGAGCAAAACCTACAATTAGAGGTAGCGGAATAAAGCTGCCGGGAAGAATGTGGGGGAACCTTGTGCACAAAAGTAGAATAAATTAACGAAAAACTTTAAGCACTTAACAAACGTTTTTCATTATTTTTTGAACAACTTATTATTAATCGGCGTACCATTATGGCGAGCAAAATGGAAAAAGAATACATTTCTAAGGGCACAAAATACAATAAAACTGCCAACGAAGTCTGCGGGTGGATGATACAATTCGGTTGATGTACCATTAAAAATGAGTTAATATCGGCAGCATTCCTCAAATAAGTACAAAAAGGATTAATCTAACGGTGCACCTAACTTTATCGTTCAAAATGTGTAACGAAAAAGATGCCCTCTCAAGAATCAATGGAACGACAATATAGCGACATCCCACATCACGAAAAAAACAATTATTGGAGCTAAAAGGTACGCAAAAACTGGGTAAACGGTATCGCTAAATACAAAACTGAATCACGCAGAAGCGTAAAGCAACACGAAAGGACAAACTAGGCATACATTTCCAAACAAATCATTAATTTTGCCTAATTTTACGAGAGCGAAAAAATCGACAGCGATTTTAAGCGAAATACATGCTTAATAAACTATAACCACTGATTCAAAATAATTCGAAGAGATTCAAAGTATCTACACAGAAATACATAGACGGTACTTGAGGTCTTCATAAGAGCATGTTTCCGTACGATTAAGAAAGTTCATGAAGAAAGTATATACGAAATATTTACTCCATATTATACATCTCGTGAGTAATTAATGGAAAATATTTGGTACATAAACGGCAAAGCAATTCCAGAGAATAAAAATTGATCGGCGCTAGAGCTTATACGAACAATCCAATATATAAGATATCCCGACGCATTTTAAATCGGAAAACTCAGGCTTTCATCGAAATGAAATGCATCCAGAATTTCGCCCGACCTCCCATGACGTGATCCAAATCCATTCATAGATATACTTCTTGCACTCAGCCAGCGCAACAAAAATTACTTCTCACTGGTCACCCCTAAACTAAACATTACTGCCGCCACTCCATCGCCTTCACATACTTCACCTTAAGCATTGATTTCCGATTCCATACGAGAAGTAAAAAATGTATATGATCGTCTGCAAAAACGAATTAAAAAATCGACGGCTTGGAAACCATCGATTTTGAGTAAAAAATTTGATTTACTCTTTACACCGAGATACCGGAAGATAATAACAGTAGGAGCGTCGCTCCCGTCGAGTAAGAGTCGCTCGTTTGATTTCCACGGGGGCTTAATAAAAGAATCGAAAAACCAAAAATTGGAAAAAGAGAGAACCGAGGAAAAAGGAGAGAAATTTCCTTTTCCATGGTACCGATTTATTCTCGTTCCCTTCATGTAGAAAGTAACTCTCTCCCGTCATACGCACGACCAATAGGAATCGACGAAAGGGAGAGGATTTTGGGGGAGTTTAGAGGGTGGTGAGTCAGGGAGAGGTTGGGGTGGGAATATCGGTTGCGTGTGCGGGAAGGCAGACACCAACAACGGAGGGCGGAGAGGGCGGAAGCTGGGCGGTTCCCGAAACGATTGGAATGCAGGTGTAGTGGTATGGATCGAGAACTGGGTTGAAGAAAGCATGGATGCTGAACGGAGAATCGAAAAGAAATATCCAGCGGCTACCGAAAACATATATGATAGAGGATTCGAAATTATTAAATAAAACAAGGAACTATAAAACTGATCTAACTATAACCAGATCTGATAACATGCAGTACTCATCATTGGTCATTGCCGTGAGAAAGAATCTACCTCGGCTTTAAATGAATTGAATCACAAACTCACAAGGTCTACGCGCAGGGAATTATGCGACCAAGGATTCATTAAGCGTAGTGGCCTAGTGTAGGGCCTAGCAAGTCATATTACTGGCTCGACTGCCAGTAATATGAATTTTCTTCATGGGAAAATTTACTTAATTTACAGTCATTATTCGTAATAAGTGACAAATCACATTATCTACACAAAATTACCCCGTGAATTTATACTTTCTATAACCAATTATTTTTATATCCGGCACCTATTATGACAACCAGTGTCATCATCAAGGAGTCAACCATCTGGCTAATATGAAGGGAAGAAAGGTCCCTGCCGAATAAAGACTGGAAATGATAAAAGCAGCAGGAGAGGTAGGGATGCACTTGCTATATCGCATGATGAGGATATTGTGGGAAGAGACAACAACCCCAGATGACTGGAGGAAACTACAAGGAAATCATACTGATGTGCCACTGAGCCAAATTAAATTTTTAAAATCCTCGGGAGAAGAATCCAAAATATAGTCGAAAATGGACTGAGGGAAGAACAACAGGGCTTCACAACAGGGAGGTCAACAGTGGATCTTGTGTTAGCAGCAAGGCAACTACAAGAAAAGCAATACGATTATGAAAAGGATGTAGTGTTGGCTTTCCTGGACGTCGAAAAAGTCTATGCAAGTGTTAGCAGAAGCAAAGTATGGGAGGCTCTCGCTAATAAGGGACTCAAGAAATACTTAGTGGATAGGGTAAAGGAAATGTAACAATAAAGTGTGAGATCTGTCAAAATTGGAATCGAATGAACGGGCTGGATAGAGCAGAAAATGATATGAAACACTGAAGTGCAATTTAACCCTTACTCTTTGTTGTTGTAATGGAAGATACGGTGAGGGTGGTGGCAGAAAGAATAGGGGAAGAGAGGATTAGAGTGATGGCCTTTGCAGATGACCTGGGAATTTTGGGTAATACGGAGGACTCCGTCCACGCATCTAAATCTACCCGTGAAGCGCAGGTAGATTTAGATTCGCGAGGTACAGGGAAGTAGCCTGGAATGTATGGAATGAAGTTTAATGGAAAGAAGAGCGAGTTCATGATCACAACAAGGAAAAACGTAGGAAAACCACTAGACTCAAAATTGCAGGCGAGCCACAAGAGAAGAGAGAAAGTTTCAAATACCTTGGGGGTTAAGTGGAAGAAAATGGAGGAATTGATAGAAAAACAAATGAAAGGGGTAGGCAGGCAGAAGTATTTCTGAGAAGTGTCAGGAGATAGCTATGGAGCAAATATGTTCCACAAAAGAGCAAAGGGATTATCTACAGGACATACTATATCCCATCCTGACGAATGCTTCGGAAACATGGACAATGAAGAGCAAGCAGGTGAGTAGATTGCATGCATTTGATATGAAATTTCACAGACCAAGAGTATGAAAATCCAAAATGAACAGGCGAAGGAATAAAAGAATAATGGAATTGTCCAGGAGGAACCGCTTCAGAAAAGGAGGATGAAGATAGAGACATCTTGAGTGGAATGGTTTGGGCATATTAAGAGGATGAACTGAAAGAATGCGAAGGAAAATACACAAAATGGAAATTCATGGGAAACGGCCTCCAGGAAGACCACGGGGTATATGGTTGAAAGGCGTGGACGAGAGCGTAGAGAAAAGAAAGGAGGATTGGAAAGCATTGAGAATATAAATGGTGAGAGGATAGAAAAAAGTGGCAATGCTTTTATACAAAACAGATCCGGCCAATGGAAGGAAACTGAAATAGATAATGATGATGATGAAGGAGTTAACTTCATAAGAGAAGCATATGCTCCAGTGGAACACCATATTGGATTGATTACAACAATATCGAAATATACAGTGAAATTGTGTCACCCAAATATAATTGTAACCGATTGTATAGAGCGACTGCGTGATATTCAATGCTGGAAAAACAATTCCAACCCACATATCCCCAATTCACGCCGGGTGCTATAACAAATTAAACCACCAAGGCGTTCCCTTCTACTGCGTATTTCATAGCTTAAGCATAGAATTATTGCTTCGCCATCCATTCTACACAGTTGTGTTTCCTCTGAGGAATGATTCCCACAGCAGTTAAACTTCCGTGACAAAAATGTTCTGATTTAAGGTATGGCAGCAGAGTTCAGGGTGAAGTTGACGTTAGGAGTGAATAAAATAATCCTCATAGAGATCGGGAATGGGAGGATGGCAGCAAACAATAGAGAAAACCGGGGAGGACGAATCCTCATCAACGAGGAAATGTCCCAATTTGGACCGTAGCGCCATTGGATGGAAATGGAAAAATATATAAAGTTGGGAGGAAAAAATTATAAAAGATACAAAATCGGACATTTTATTCTCGTTACAGAACTTCCCTTTTATATTCGAGAGGAGCCACCGATACACTAGGGAAAGAGCGGTTTTGGGTCCGCTGCCTAAGTGCGACGGACCCCCGAAGCTATTATTAATATTAAGTGGTCGGCATGCGCTTCTTTCGTTTCCGCGGCATTCGATGGTTCGAGCTTAATGGATTTTTGGGGAAAACAACCGACAAAAGGAGTGCCGATTACAAAAAATAAATAAAGGACGACAGACGAAGGGCCATTTCATTACTTCCCCACGGCCATTACATCCCCAAGCTATTTGTCCAGGAGAGCGCTCTTTAAATTATTAACGGTGAACTTTTCCGGCACGCTGAATATTCAAAAACGACTAATCCTGACGTAAGCAGACACCGAAACCGCTGTGCTCCTAAAATTCGAGAGAATACTAATTTCTCCAAATTGATAAGGATTAGCGTCTTAATTATGTATTTTGAGGGGAAAAATACTACGATCTGAAGCATAAATAAAACGTCATTACTCTCTAACGCTTTACTGACTGGGGCGAATTTATAAAATGCATACTAAAACATATTAGAAGAAAAAATAGTATCATAATATCATTCATCTTCACCTAAGGCTCCACAAATTAGATACATTACTCGCAGGCTAATGGAAACTCCGTTACCAACTTCCATAATTAGAAAACTAGAGAGTTATCATTCTGATGCATATCAATTACTTTAACACAAGCCAACAACTTCCCTCGTGATATACTCGAGTAATTTTCCATAGATAAGGATTTGGTGAAGGTGCGAAAATAAATCTATTCCATTTTTCACGGTAACTTTTGGTTCCCCCACACAGGTATTTATCTTTGGGGTAATCTAACGCTTCCATCTATTGTTTAAAATATGTTTAAAAATACTGTACTTCAGGGAAGCAATAAATTATTATTATTTTAGAAAATTCCACCATTAATCGATAGAGATTATCGTCACCTACAAATGTCAACAAAAATAAGAAATGCGCAATTTTCTTATTTCGGAATTCGAAACTGCTGGTTATCAGATTCATTTTCAATTATACCTCACCGACGACTCCACCGAAAAATCGAGGCACGATTTATGGTACTGTGGCTGTATCAAATTTTTTCTTCTCCTTTAAAGCACTTTAAACTAAAAAAAGTCAGTCGATTCCAAAAATACTCACACCATGCAAACCGAGAAGGATTTTTATTTCGAAAAAAGCAACCTGGAGGAAAAATTCCTCCACTGGAATCCGTAATCCCTAGTTTCTTGATATATCTATCTCAGTAATCAAACCGTTTACCGGAAATCCTGAGGGAGGCATTCTCTAAAACCCTGATCGTTCTTACCCATGAGGCACTTCGAGATCCCCCCAAGTGGAATATCTATGGCTGAAATACTACGCCCGAAGTTCCCCCAGCGGTGCCATTCCCTTCACATATCCATGCACTGAGACCAAACGTCTCCTAGAATACTCCTAGAAGCAAGGAGACGAAGCACCTTCAAAGAAGATACTTTGAGGAAGGTTACATTCGAACGGTGAGATATTAGGCAGCATTAAGGAAAATACGATCTCGCACTGAGCTAAATAAGATCGTACTTCCTTTTTTATAAATTGTAATTCGTCTTCAAGTGGTAAAAGATCACCAACGTGCCAAAAATACAGTGACTCTGGAATTGCTACGCGGTTACTTTTTCAAATGTTATCTACACCATGAAGCTACTCGTCATTTTCATTTCACGCAATATCCATGCGAGTTCTGCATGATTACGCAGAACATTGATGTAAAAATAGAAGTTTAGTCTAATGGGGAATGAAAGAGAGCAAACGTAACCATCTGATCGGTGGTCGGCAGGAAGCCTATTATTTCGACAAATCTTGGTTTTGTTACACGTTTCTCAAGAATACCGACGAGAGCCAATCAAATGAAAATATGTAGTTTAATATTTAGGCAACCATAATTGCCACAGTTAGAAAACTTATCAGGCCGTCATATCGGAGGTATTTGCGCCCAAACGACCTTGTCATTATAAGGGAACATTAGAAACCCATAACAATTCCGGATTCGTACGTATCTTGGGATTGAAAAACCTTCTGTGAACTTCCCACCTATAGTTTTTCTCCGGAGCTAGAAACCACAATAGATTCAGGTTAATATTCCACCAAAATTTTAAGATTAAATATCGCCAAAATTAACATGATACACAGGAAGCTTTTTTTTGCAAAAGTGTAGCTCATTTTGCTTAAGGTTCAGTTTATTAAGTGAGTAAATATATTCCAAAAACTAACTTTCTTTCACAGCCTGGCATATGATGACCTTCCGCGGTCTTCCAACGAATTGCAACGAGGTTCTTGAGCCTTAAAAAATACCAGAGGTGTCAACGCGTAGCTGCGACCAAAGTTGGAAATTACAGCGCTCCGCGATAAGCCTGAATATTTCAACACCTAGATGGCGAGTGAATACATCAAAGTAATGAACACTAAGTGGCACCCGCGACGGGAAAAATGAAGTCGCCGCGCGAGATAAAATTATTAGCGCGCCCTCCAACTCTCCGGCTTCCTCGTCGCATCAATCTCGCGCGGGAGAGATTTAAAATTTCTCGGCCATTCTGTCCCACCCCGCGCAGGCGAAAGACTACCCCCGCCCTCCCACGTCCCCTTAGGCCATTCCTCAACGGCTTGGATGCCTCGCGACTTTCAAGGGACGACTCCGGCAACGCCTGGTGGAGGCTTTCTATTAAGCTTTTGATAAAAGTGAAGAGGCAACGGGAAGCTGAAAAAATATGTCTCAGCGCGGGCCTACATAATGGAATTACAGTCAATTTAATTACAAACTGGCTAAAAAGATATATCTCGATGAAATTCTTCCGTATAATCAGGACTTGGGCGAGATCGAATCCATACATTCTAAATCACGCTACGGTGATAACAATGGGGTAACAAATATTAAAGAAACTCAATTGAAATATTGACATGATGATGGGACTGAACCTTACAAGACGTTATTCTGTTTGAGCACAGTTAACTTGATCAACAAATGGAATTTTTCCCAAAAATGACTTCATGAAATGCTATAAAAATGACGTCTACCTAATACGTTTCATACAAAGAACAAGAGTTTCATAAAATTAAGCTCCATGCTACCTTCAGAACTTGAGTTTTTTCGCAGTAAAAAAAAGGTATTCACAACGATTATGACCATTAGAGAGGGTTACTAGGTTTCTCCATATATTGCTAGATAATTTACGCTAAGGTTTTGAGATGTAAAAAAATTAATACCGCTAATTACCCCTCGAAGACTTTGTTGCCCTGAGAACAGAGAATAATTGAGATATAAGTGGATTAAAAAAATACTTGCACACGAAAGTATCCTCCGATTTCACACTCGACAAAAACTGCGGCTCTTAGGGTTGTAACTGGTGATGAAAGGTAGTTAAGATGGAGCAAATGCGATGCAATATATGAAAAAACGCTTGATTTTTCTATTGGAATACCAAACAACGTCCTGGATAATGCATGATTAAAAGTCAATGAGACGACGAAATTATAAATAAAAGAAATGTTTATGAAGGTTTCACTAAAAAAATAATTCGAAGGACATTAATTTATGATTGGATTCGGTTTGATATACACTAAGCTCGTTCAATAAAACGATAAACGGAAATCAGGACAGCAAATAGTAGCGATGATCACAATGTATCAGAAGAGTACGAATGCAAAATTCATTTAAATGTTTAACAAGAGAGAACACAATCCAGACGCAGTAACGAATTTTTGGAGTGTTTTCAACCAACCAATAATTACATGCCTAATGGGAGTAAGAGGAAAAACCGAGAGTTCATGTGATCGCCAATAGCTAAAAGCCATTGGCATAGCATTATCTGATTACTTCCGCAGCTAGTTCGGCCGATCTTTCAGCTAAGGCTGGCATTGGAGCCACAGGGTTGATGATCATTGTCTGCAGTCCTCCGCAAATTAAGATAACTTCATTGTCATGGGAGCTCGCATGCATTACGCCGTATTCGATTACGCAGCGGTTGGGCCACAGTGAGCTACGACGGTGGCGGGAGCAAATGCGGCTAGATCGCACGTTGGCGACGCGCTGCAAATGATGTACCCACGATCCTTTTGACATATGGAATTCCACTAGCCAATGGATTGCCTGGAGGTTTTCGGTCGAATTCGTTAAGTTCAAAATCAGGGTTATGAGGAATTAATAAGTCCTGATTTATGGAGAATAGTGGCTAATATTCAACTACGCTACGAATATAAACTTGACCTCCCGAGTACAGCTGCCCGGAATGACTTCATTCAGCGCCAAACGAGCAGTATAAATTCTTCATTAATAGAAGCGCCGGGTTAAATCCCTTCCACCTGTCTTGGACATGGTGAAACAAAATTATGAATGCAGCCGTTTAAGTTCCAAAATTGCACAACCATACAGAAAATTAACCATAGCAGAGATACCTGCGGAGATGTCTCTGTATGAAGCACAACGAAACTCGAAATTTGTTATTAATTGGGCATTGCTAAAAACCTATTCCAGGCGAGTCATCATCTTATAAAGAAAACATCACAGATTCGCGTATTTTATTTATTCGAGATTACTTCAAAAGGAAGAGGTTGGATAGATACATGATAACATTGTCATTAATCCACCTTTTAAACGAAGAAAAATTCTTTAATATTCGTAAGAATAAAATACTATCTTCGTAAACTTTGTGTCCCTCCATGACAAATATTTATTTTCGGGATGAAACTTTTACAAATTCCGCAGGATGAAAAACACACTCCACCACGCACCGGGTTTCGATATCTAAGCATCGTCATCGGTGACCTTGATCGAAACCCTGGTAGAAATGGAGTGTGTTTTAAATTCAGTGGTTTTTGATAAACTATCATCATGTTAATAAATTTGTATCTTTATTTTCATCAATATATTCTCGACTACTTAAAGAATTATATCCATAGTTATGGAAAAGGCAAATTCTTGAGGCAAGCAAGGGTTGATTCATTTATCTGAGAATTTGGATAAGATAGGGAAGCCATAAACCGGGACCCAGTGAGGATAGTCTTGTTGGAATGAACTTCTTAAATTAAATGGAGTTCCATGTGTAATAACGAGCGGAATGATACATGTCCGATCGTTTACTGAATTGTTCGTCCGCCTTGGACGTCTAATTGTGACGGACTATTTGTTCTCTGTTCATGTACATATACCTCTACTTGATATATCGCAAAAGCAGACGGTCCGCACTAATACATGGAACGCGTGATCAAGCGCTTTCTCTATATTCCGTCAAATATACCAGTTCCCATCAATGGCTATGTTCTATCTTCATTGAACGCGACGATTCGAGCATTTACTCTGTTGTCTAACTAGATCAGAATAGCATGGACTACCCTGAACACATTTGAATAACGCTAATATGCGAACTACGCCACAACAAAGATCCACAAAGCAACGTGAAGCAGAGTCATATGGGATCGTTTCGTTGAAGCGGCCAAGTACTGAATAACTACTTGCATGGGCCCGGGATCGTTCTAATTTCGGCAGGTTTTCACGAGAATTCCGATTCTTACTTGGTGCTATGAGGAGAACACTCGGAGAGCAGTCGAATGAAACGTAAAACTGTAGAACTCTTTGCTTCTCACTTAGCGATCAAGCTTATACTGACACTGGCCTTCTCTCGACTCTTAATCAATGCCTCCAATTAATCCTTCCACTACCAATTCAGCGAATGGCCTCAGCTGTCAGTCGCCTTCCTAAAAAACTTATGCGCCCACTATTTCAAAAGAAATATACATTGATTTACAAAATAAAAACGAAAGAAAAATGAGACTAGCGGTGTTTCTGTAAGCTTTTTACAAGACGAAAACGAAAAATACTTCGCAGTTACATTAAAACGACGAATTAATATAGATCGAGGAAATAGTCAGAAGCTTTTTCAGACGGGAAGATAAGGATTACATCTTGGCCTCATTCAATCGATCAACATGGCGGCCACCTCAATATTGGCTCACACTCTCTTCAAGGTAAGGATTCCAATAAAAAGTGGTACAACGAAGACGGTGGTTGGAGAGGAAAGGGTGGTTTAGGCGAGGGGACCGTTGAAGGGGCCCACTCGAGGGGAGGCGTGGGAGTCGACGGAGGTCGCGAAACGACGTCGAGGGCTCCACAGTGCCACCCTCACAGTTTCCATCCACAGGCAAAATCCACCCCCGTGCATTGTAATCTCGAGAACTCCCCACAATCCGAGCACCGGAAGGGCTGTGGGAAAGGTGGAAAAGAAAGGAGAAAAAAACCATGACGATTATATCGAGTGAAAGGGAAAGTATCGTTCACTTTTTGCAATCTTGGTTAAACCTGCAAACTTGGGCTACAAAAAAACTCGACATGGAAACAGTAATAGAAATAAAAAACAACACGAATGCATATCCGAATACAGATGATTTAATTTACATGTTGTCTGTGGTCGCAAAAAGCGTCAATCTGACCACTGTCCGATGCGGGATGCAGCCACGGTAACAATGTTGCACATCCTTTCTTTGCACTTTCAACTTTTCTGGAGAACCGAAATTTGATTCTCTAGTCACGATTGCAACGTTTCCTACACATTGCAGAAATTTCCAACATTACAAAGGAAATTACAAACTTTGATTTACTAAAATTAGATTTCCGTCCACGCGAAATACCACTTTTGTGCAAAGAACGAAAACGAGCGGAATTTAGACCGGTTTTCTTCTTCCTGGGCAACTATGAACAATACCACGCAATAATCTCCGTATTTCAGATCAGAATTAAGATAAAAATGCGCTCAGGCACAATTATTTGCCAATGCTCTGGGTAGGTATGATCCATAGTGTGTTGGCAAAATACCACACTACTCCAGTCTCATTTACGGTGCAGAGAATAAATCACAAAAAAATACACTAAGGTATGCTGCTGGATTAAGTGATATTAGTCGCTGTATTCCACACATTTTGACCCTCTTTATTCATTAATACAAATCAATTAAAAAAATTATTCCCTTAAACGCAAAAACACCCAAAAAAAATTATTTAGCTTTAAATCACTAAGATGTAAAACAAACAAGTAACTATAAATTCTCCTAGGTTGAATTCTGACTGAACTACAACGATACTTATATTTATTGAGGATAATACTTATATGAATGCATGAAAATAAGGCTGGTTATATTTTAATTATGTTTAAATGTATATATGTAGAGATGTAAGTTGATGCTATTGGATACGATAATCCTGGAACCTGCTGATAAGAATAATACCCAAGATATAACAAAAAAAAACAAAAAAAAAAACAAAAAAAATAATAAAAACAATAAAAAACAATAAAAACAATAAAAAAATACATATCAATGGCTGCATCATCCTGAAAGTAATTTGAACAGTTTAACGTGCTATATTTAGTTTCAGCAAGTATTCCATTACCATGGACCAGATGACGTGAAACCGTGTTTTCAGCACTAGCTAATATTATCAATAACAGTCCAGGAGAGTGGTTACTGAGGTTCACCGGGGAATTTGAACGAAAAGTGGCGAACCATTACCCGCAGAAACGCAAACCGATAAAGGAAGAATTCCACGGCGCTAGATATAATCATCATTTTCTCTTTCGACATCCCTGTAACATCCTTATCACCGCATCGATCTCTTTACCTCTCCCCACCGCATTCTCCCACCCCTCCCCCCAAGTCAAAAATTAAAGAAAAGGAGTAACTACAATGCTCGCCAATGAAAAGAACACGCTACTCGCCCACGAAAAGCAAGAGTGTGTCCATTCATGTCGAACCGCGGCGCGGCTGGGCAATGCCCGTAGAGATGAGCTGCGTAGGAAAGATGATGAGGCCGGGGCTGGCAGGATTGAAAATGAAAACGCTGACGGGAGGCAAAGGGGAAAGTGGAGAAATGACGAGGGAGGCGGAGAACGAGATGGAGATTCGGAGGAGGAATGGGAGAGAAACGGAAGAACAGGGATTTTTTCACTCGAGAAAAAGGGAAGAAGGGCAAGAGTCCGGACCACTTCATAATATAAAAAAATCGGGCCGGGCGAGGGGAATTTCCCCGTGAAATGGGAAATGAGAAGGAATGAGAGGCGGTGTGAGGATTGGACAAGAAGGGAGCGGGTACGCTGATGAGAAATGGCGAACATTGCAATATCGGGACGGGGAGCCGGGAAGATTCCGTGGAGGAAATATGAAAAGCAGGGATGGGTGAGGGAAAGAGTTACAAGGGTACGGAGAAAAGGGATGAATGGGAAAGGATTGCATTGTTGCCATTTCATCAAACGTTGGCGGAGTGATTGCCTCCTACATCATCATTCAACAAAGCGAAAGCGTTCTCTATTACAGAGTGGCGTATTTGTACAAGAGTATTATTGCTGATCAATAAATAACTACGCATACAACAAAATATGAACCCAAGCGAGAACGCAGAATTCTAGTCAGCGCACACCGACCAGCTGGCAGGATAAAATTTGAAGAAACATTTTGCAAGCATAAATCAACCAACGTATGATCGTTCACTCATCACGCAAACATGCCTTAATATCCCTAAAGGATAGAGGGGATATCATTTAATGAAAGATGCTGGAAAGAAAAGCTTACGTAAGCTTTCGTTGATTCTCAAAACAGGAAGAAATTCATTAAAAGCTATTCACAATGATCAGAAGTCACACTGCTTTAACACCCGACGGGACATTAGGATAGACCATAGCATAAGCTTTACTCTGTGAGTATGCTGTGTCTTCCCATGGTACCACGATGGTACATACCATGGTACATATAATATTATATATTCCTCCCTATATAACCACACTAATATCTTCAATACTAGGAAGACTAAGGTAATGGCAATTTTCGTGGCAATTCTCGTACCTGGAAAGTACGAATGAGATAGTAAAGTGACTGCAAATCATATGATACTGAAGATAACAACGCAAGATGGCCGCCAGTTCCAGTACGTACAGCATAATTTTTACTTTTTATCATTTTTACACTTCTTTATCAACGAAGCTACGAGCCCCACATTTTTAATACTTGCTCCTGAATTCGCATATTTCTTAAAAACACTAAAAACTTCTCTAGAAACAATACCCAGAATAAATTTCAAACCGAGCGTTGATTAAGTCACTTTCAGCGGAAATTTCAATTTTTTCCGCAAGAAGTTTCTAATAACAAACTTAATATAAAAAAGAATTTAGACAGGGCTGGATCACATTCATCAGGTGCTGCGTTCATCCAAATCATTCGCAAAGCTAAAAAGACTCAGCGGGAGCGGCAGGACTGTGACGAGGCAACGGGTCGAATAGAGAATGACCAGAGATAAATGTTAAAATGCAGATACATTAACTACAAAGAACGAGACGTAGATGGCACGACCCCCTTTAAAGTAAAAGAATCAATGAGCCGTAATAACTGAATTTCCAAACATCAAATGCGAACTTGACAATGTTCATGTTTTGATGGCCAATTCCTTAACACTTAACATTTTAACTATTTACATGAATGCGTTGCGGTAAGGGGGGCATCAGTTAGTCACCAGTTGTGGCGGAAACAAAAGGAGTCTTTTAGGAACTCCAAAATGAATTTTTAAAATAACAATGTGTCAATTATGTAACTTAGCATGTTTCACAGGAACTAAGATGTACGCTAATTCACGAGTAAAGAACCGAAATACATAACACACAATGCACTTAATCCTCTCCTTAATGAAACCACCGTCCATATTAATTGTTTCAAAACCGGGAAGAAAAGAGCAGTCACTAGACGAAAGTACCAAAAAAAAGGAGCAAATGAAAAATTAGTCGGATTCTTAACAAACGAGTTTTAAAAAATTGGCCTCGAGTTTGATAAGATGTAGGACGGTCGTCAACGGGAATTAAAAGGGGTCAAATGGGAAACGCGCTAGTTATGCGGCACCCGCTTGGCCCCATCTGACGCGCGCACCTCCAGACAGTCCCATTAAAAAAGACGAGAAAAGAGAAGTTGTTCCGGGCAGTTTCTCCCAATTCAGCGTTGTCCGGGCACGAGAGGGAAGAAATTGCGACCCGAGAGGGAATGAAGTCCTGGGGAACTTAAGGGGAGTGGATGGTCGGCTGGCGGGAAAGAGGGAATGACGGCAAGAGAAGGGAGAGGGGTGTGCCGTGAGGTCAAACGGGGGAGCGTGGAAGGAGGGAGAGTGGGGAATTGTCTAATTTCGCCTTAATTGAGGCATTACGGCGGAGAGGGAAAGGGTAGAACGCTGACGGAGGGGTGTACGGTAACGCAGAACGAAAAGAGAAAGGCTTTTTGATCCGCTCCCTTCCACTGGACAGCGGCACGAGGCATGCAGCTCGCGCCAAATTTTTTGACATTTGAGCGGTGAACTTTGGGGTTATAAATGTTTAACTTATAATAAAATTGCCACTACGAATGGTAATGCATAGCGGTACATAAACCATAATGGCTATATATCACCAAGCTCGTAGTGGTATTCTGGCAATGAAATAGCTGTCGAGTGAAGTCCCGATCTCAACTTTGGTATCACGTGTAAGCTCAAATTATTACGAAGAAGAGAGCATTAAACTCCTTGACACAAATTATTTAGTGGCAGCAAAACATGGTGGCAGCGGCAGTCGGTGAATATCTACCAACACTTTCATAGATTAGATCTGTTCCCTACGAACTGACTCATCACTGGGGAATCAGGCAGTATCTTCTCTCTCTTCTCTTAGCGATTCCACATCCACCCCGCCCTTCCCACTCCATAGCCACGAGGCCACCTGACCTACCGACCTGAGTAAACTGGTCAAGGCGAACTTAGAACTCTCTCTGCTTACATTCCCCCAATTCTTTCCGCTAAATAAAACTAGCGCCAAGGACTTCCATTTATGAAATTGTACATAATAATGGCGTGATACAGTCGAAAATGGTCATCTCAAGAAAAATAAAACTGAGGTGAATACTAAGCTACGTTCAAGCTCAAGGCCTGGAGATGTGAAAAAATAACAACTAACGCTTCCTAAAAATTGTGAAAATGCCAAATCACGTGCACAAATCTGAGATACACCACTCAACAATGTTTCCTTCAGTGTCTACTTATCATCGAGAAGCCTGCCATTTTTCTAATATTATATTAGCACCTGCCTCATTTCCACTTCATCCGAACTCGGTACTTATAGATCGTGGTATCGCTAGAGAATAAGTAAAAGCAATTCCAGAAAGTTCTAGGTTTCCATACGGACATATCTCTTATTCAATCAATGCCACACGATAAGAAAACGAAATAAATAACTTCAAGTGATACCAAAACCAAGGTCGACGGGAAATTCCTTAGAATACGCGATACCTTAGATATATGAGGACCCCAGAAGTCAAGGGGTCTAAGTAACAAAACCATTGTTTAGAGAAAACTTAAGTCAAAGTTGAAAATGTTTGGTACAACCCACTAAGTAGTTGAGAGGCATTAACCTAGATAGCAGCACCTGTCACGAAAATCACTTGGATCCCTTTACCACCTAAAAGATTAATATTTTTACATCCCATTCCTGTACCTAACTTATTTTTTTCAAAAATGTCACTTAGATCCCTTGACTTCTGGGGTCCACATATCTGATTTGAAACACTTCCCATCATCACAATTACAAAACAGACTTGACTAAAAAATGGACACGTACCATATTCCTCACGAAAAATAAAAAAGCCTGTTCATAAAGGGCTAACCAGAAATAACATATGCAAGTGAAACCATCTTCAAAACAACTAACACAATGGGATTAGATAAATTACTCAAGACAGAAACGAGAATAGTCAGAACTTGCATACATAAAAAAATACCAAAAAAACGGGCAAGGGAGGTTAGCATCAAATGAAAGTCTACAAAGAAATAGAACCTGTAGCGAGAACGATGAGAAAGACACGAATTTCATTCTTTGGACACCTAATCAGAACACCGGAAAATAGTATAAGCAGAAAAATTATAGAAAAACTATGGAACAGTAAGACCAGCATAATATGAATGGCAGAAATTAAGGAAGATATGATTGAATAACACATTACAATAGAATATTTGAAAGAAGAGACAGGCACAATCATGAAAACTCAAGGGCATACAGACCAGACTACAAACCAAGATTAACAAACAGGGAATAGGAAGGGTGTTCTCAGATGAAGAAAAAAAATTACGATCCAAGCGAATGAAGAAATACTGGGCTAACAGAAAACATAATATTAAAACAGAAACAACAATCGCATGGTATTTACACATGGTATTTTAATGCTTACGACACGTTTCAACTCACAGAGCTATCATCGGGTACAAGACATATTTGCTAGAGAGCACATCACATTTATACATTTTATAAGTTTTTTATAAATTTTACAATAAATGTGATTTGCTCTCTACCAAATATGTCTTGTACCTGATGATGGCTCTGTGAGCTGAAACGTGTCGTACGCATTAAAATACCATGTGGAATAGTGAAGTTGTTGTTTCTGTTTTAATATGACGAACTTCCACGATATCTCGCCTGAATCTGTTGAAATTATTCAAAAACAGAAGAATTCCAAAAGATGACTGAAGTGTTCCGATGAAGGCCATTAAATAAAATAAATTAAGGTCTAAACCTCCCCCCCCCCCTTACGCAACCAAAACACAGACTCGCGATTTTTACTGAAGGTTTCAAGCACTGATCTCAGGACCACATTCATGATTCAATCGACATCGGAATGTTTTTAATTTCTAATCACGAGTCCCACATTTCAAGCATCTTCTCCCTGTACCGTTCGCATATTCCTCCTATATGGACTCATTCCGCAAATGGAATTCTGAGAGGGAGTACGAAATCTCAGCGATTTTCAAATTTTCATCCCTATGTTCCGAATTACAGTGGAAAATTTCCGCCGCCACAGGTGTGTGTGCAAAACGACGATTTCTTTTTTATCTCAGAGAGGGCACTTTTTTGCTCACCGACATACTGGGAAAAATGGATTTCGATTCACTTTCGGGCAGAGGAAATTTTTTTTAATGAGAGGTTTTAAGACATTAAATGAAGCATTTCCCTTGATAAAGAATTTTAAGAATGAAAAAGGATTATTTAAATAAAATATCAAGATCCTCAAATGTTATTAATCGAGCGATTCATCATGATCTGGACATCAAAGAAATATGAGTTTCATTGCAATTGCCTTATGCTTCATAAAGGCAATCTTTAATTCTTCTCACAAGGATACATCGTAGATATGTTAATTTAAAGCGTAATTTTAAGTTTCACGTTTATAGCAAAACGAAAGGCCATTATACACACCATACGGCTAATTAACACTTTATGTTACATACGAAAACATGTAATTTGTACATAATAAATATATAAATAATAGACGTATATATCAGACATACTGCTCTATGACGAAAGTTTTACTAATATATTCCGCAAAAGAAATAATAGTTTCTCAGAAGAAACTCATTCAATTTTTCAACATAACAATGAATATACCCGCTAGATCACCAATGGACAACCCCGAGTCATAATCTCTGAGCAAATCCACAGCTAAGTCAAAAAACGTATGCCAACGATCCGGCAGCCATCCAAACATGTAATGCAGATATGTTAAAAACCTTATTTACTTTTTCCGCGTTAAACTGTATAATACAATCTAAACGCCACACAATTGCCCTTACAGCCACACAAATGCCCTTACAGGGACCTGAGACTCGATAGTTCCAGATTCGCGGATTCAGCGAAAGGGTACATTTATCATCTATGGCCAAAAGACCATAGAAAAATACCACCACATTATAAAATGCTAAAGCAAATATACACTTATATTGATTAAAAAATTCTAAAAAAAAAAGAACTTCGGAAGAGTAATTATACCTTACAACAAATTAATCGAGTTTTATTAATATTTTGACCTTAAAAGAAAATTTCGATCTTCCTAAAAAATATGACATCAATACGAAAGTTTTTATCAATATGTATGACTTACTTCATTCTGAAGTAGGCTCTTGTATGTACCATACTATGCACATACTGACTAAAGAAAATAATACGTTCCATAGTTTGAGGATCAACAATGTGGACGTTGAACTTAACAAATGAAAAAGTAACTTTCTTTTCTTCCACAGATTTATTTTCTGGGTACAACATGTATCGACACAGCGGTGTCATAATCAGGTACAAACTCCTATTAAAGGAAGAAAAAGGAAAGAAATTAAACCTGTGGAAGAAAACAAAGTTACTTTTCCATTTGTGAAAGAAAATAATTTTAAATTTATAACACCATCATTATTATCTTTGAATTCAAGTTACAACCATATCTGTCGAATGGAAAACATACTTCCGAGCGTAGTTTCAATCTTTTTTATTTGATATTATTCTTATCCTTCTTCATCATTAAATGCCACGACGTTGAAATTTCTTGAGAATTTAGAATTACTAAGTGCACGGAATTGTAAGCCCAAAGCAAAGCATACATTCAAATTTAAGTACTTACACCTCGGATAACGATAAGCTATAGAGAATGGGAGGTTGTTAATAAAGAATACTCTTTCCTTCATCTATACATACGACTAGATACAAAAAAGATATCCCATCGTTTCTTTGCCGAATATTAACTCTTTGGACGCGATAATTTCAACCGACACATGCATTTCATCACACTTAAATCTATTTCCTGAATGAGCAATTGACTTCACAAATGCCCCAAGAATCCATGGAGATATTAACGGCTGATAATACGCCTTATCTTAAATGACATTA
Organism: Ceriagrion tenellum; assembly: GCA_963169105.1. Lineage (NCBI taxonomy): Eukaryota > Metazoa > Arthropoda > Insecta > Odonata > Coenagrionidae > Ceriagrion > Ceriagrion tenellum. The sequence continues at coordinate 109,776,265 of OY720639.1, forward strand.
TTGTTCCGAAAACTAAGCATTTTAAGTAACATTGAACTTGTCAATCTCCCATCTAAAACAGGAGACATTCCTCGTGATATGTAACTTATAGGCGAACATGAGTCAAATCCCACCCACAAAATGAGTACTAAGAATTTATTGGGCCAGTCTATCAGTTTGCTTATCATCAATACAAATGGATAATTCTCCCAGGAATGTAACCTCGAAAGTACACCAATCTAGCCAGCAAACACCAATGAACCATTCTAGTTTCAAAACGTACGTCGAAAATCACCCTATATCTTCGGTAGCCTCCGTGGATTCAGGCAAACAGCCTGCAACTCTGAATCAAGCGGAATAATTTAAACGCGGAGACAGCGAGAGGGCCAGACAGACAAATCGAGACCGTAAGCTTTATCAAATAGGCAAACACGTCGGAAAAACAGGAGCCCCGGCGGGTGATAGGCGCACCAGACGAATAAGGAAAACCGCCCCCGATTCTCACAGTCACAGCAGTGAATGATGAAAGAGGCAGTTAATTAGTATAAAGGGTGTTATTCATGGTCCTTATCTCAGTATTTCCCGGTAATTACGATTAAGGGCCTACGCTAACTATGGCGGGGAATATTACGATGGAAGAATTCTCGGGACATCGCTTCAATATGCAGTACGGAGTCTCGAATACTGCAACCCCCGACGGATAGTCTACAAATACACTTCGGAAAGCACAGGAAGAAAAAAAGCACACTTTCAAAACTTATTAATTACATCGAGGCGGGAGACAACATACAGGAACGGATTCTCACGAAATTTATTCATTTCCGTACACGACCTTTGAAATTCAACATAAAACATCACATGCACACAGTCTGGCTAAGAGATTTTGCGAATGGACCCGTAGCACAGTGGTCGGAAATCGAAAAATGCCGGACAAAAGTCCAAAATGGCCAGTTTTAAGTAAAGGCTTGAAACTTGGGACATTTAATAAAAAAATATCGTTGATTATGGAATGGTAAGTCATTTGCCTTAGTCCTCAGCCGTTACTTTAACATGAACTAATTTCCAAGGAAGCGCCTGTTTTAATTTTTCTTCGAAAATCTTAAACGTTACACAGATGGAGATTTAGTGGAGGGATTTTAAAAAACTAAAAAACATTACTGTTTGTCAACATGGTTCTTTTCCTGTACTCTGCATAAGTTTTAGAGATTTTTGTCGATATTTGTGAGCTATTACGGCACAAAATGGCGGACGCTTTTTTCTGGTAAAATTTATTTATAAAGCAGTCATTATCTTTGGTTTAAGAAATATGCACACCGAGATATTTCATCAGGGAGATAAATAAACATATTTTAACATAATTCTGTAAACATTTTAGAAAAAAATTTGCGACAGCGAAAGTAAACAAGATATTTCGATCGCGCTTCGCGGCCCGGCTGCGCGCAGCGGAGCCTGGAAATACTGGTTCCGATGGATTGTTGAAGTTGTGTGCACCAAAACTCCACGAATTCGTCGTTTTCAAACTATACATAATGTCACGGATTACCAAAGGTCCTATTGAAGACATTGCGAGGATATTATAGGCTATTACGTCACAAAATGGCGGATGTTTTCTCACGCAAAATTTACGTAAAGCAGTCATCATCTTTGGTTTGATACATATACGTACCGACATATTTCATCAGGGTTTTTTCGATTGCGCGTCGCGGCCCGGCTCCGTGCCGGGACTTCTACTGACTCCGGGACGAGATAATGACCCCGTTGTGTTGCTGAAGTTGTGAGAACCTTAACTCGTTGAATTACCCATTTTTAACCTGAACAAGTTGTCATCTATGCCAAAGGCTCTTAATGGAAGATGGGGATATTGAATCCAGCATACACGCATTACTGTGGTAAATCTGTTTTTCTTCAGATACTTAACGAAATGGTGCCGCAAATTATGAGTCTTTCATTGCTTTCTGAAAGACAAGTAGCGGAGGAATGTTCTTGGAAGGTACGGGAAATTACAAAAAAAAAACATGAGCAATCTACAAGGTATAAGAAAGGACTTTGTAACCTTCACCGCTGCCGGGTTCCCTGCCGTTGTCCCGTACTCCTGAGGAGTCTTGGGGCGAAGAATGACGTCTCGTGGCGTCCGCTCAGGTCTACGACAGGTGAGAGAAGGTTGAAAGAGAGGATTGCCGGGGTCGGTGAGAGAAAGAGGGGAAGAGGGAGGTCAGTCTTCACCAAAATCGGGAGAAGCTCGCGAAGGAATCGACTCATTTAATTGGGGAGAATGATGAGTAAACTGTGGTGGGAGTCGCTTACTCCAAGGAACATACCGACCCGTGTGGCGGGGGGTGACCCGAGGAAACGAGCTTCTTTCGCTGTACGTACGAGGAGGGTGTAAGTGCCTGCTGGCGAATGTACTCTTACGAAGACACAGACTACGGCGGATGGGGCTCGGAACTGCTTTCACTTATAAAGCGGACTCAGGGCCTCGATTGCCAAAAAGTAAAAACCAGGTTTCATGGTTCAATACGCGGTCAACCTAATATTGACCGGGTTTTGGACTGTCCCTACCAAGACCCTTCCTAGTACCCCTTCCTACCCTTTTCTTAACTGGTTCGAAGCCATTCCCTTCCTTTACCAATGGCTTATCTCACTGGATTAAACGCTCTGCTTAGGTGCCCGGGGATTCATCTGGTAATTTCCTTTTCCCAACAACGAACAGTCTTCACCAAAACATCAACTGAGGAAATACCCATCTAAAACCGTTGAAGGGTTCGCGGTGTCATAAAACGTACCTTTTCGCGCGACACACCTTTTGGAGTAGCTGGAGTGGGAGTAGGGGGGCATATAAGGGGTGGGAAGGGAAAAAAACCAAACATGATACCATTTCTGGAAACCATGCATAAGGTGCTGAAAACTCTCATACTTACTCAAGAGTTGAAGGCATTCATACTTTGCCACAGTAACGGTAGCGAAAATTCATAATTGTTTTCTATAAATGATCAACGCACATGAAATTAAGAAAACCACTCACTGTCCGAGATTGAAACTTCATAATTAACTTTTACCATGATAATGATCAATGATCCTCAAAAGATATCGTACTTTCCACCAATTTATTACAAACTCTTACAACACGTGTTTCAACTGTCTTGCAGTCAGTGTGACGCAGGTCTGGTGTTTGACTAATCTGTTTTGGACGAACAAAGGATCATATCCCAATTATGATTTTAGCCTTCCCCTCCTATTCTTCCTCCTTATCCCCACCACAACCACCCCCCCCCCCATTACTGTGTTTTGGCCAATCAAACTCCCAATATACATGCTCATGTCTGGTTATGCTAAGATTAGTCTTACCTGATGATGACTGCAAGACAGTTGAAACAGGTGTTGTAAGAGTTTGTAATAAATTGGTAGACAGTACGATATCTTTTGAGTATCATTGGAAAAATGCTGTTCTACAATATCTCGCCGGAGAAAGTGGACTTTATGTTAATGATCAGCTATGAAGTCATTTTACCTTTTCCTGCACTTGAAACTAAAGGATCATAGAACATATCCGTTAACTTCAGCATTAAAGTCAAACCCGTGGCACAAGATATGACGTTATTCATCTAGAACCTCAAAGAGCAGAGATATAACGAAGATCTTCGATTCATTCTAGCCTTCAAAAATAAAATACAAATTGATGGCAGAAAATATACATTTTGACGAACTTAATGTTAAATATAAGTTTGTTCAAATTGGATCGAACACATTTATAGATTGAAAACTCGCTGTGAAATATTTATGAACCTCATAATCGCTATCAAACGGACGAATGTATGAAAGATAAATCTAAGAAACACATAACATCAATTTTTCCTCCATTGAATTTAGATCTTCACTGCTTAACCCTGAATTAGAATAATCAAGGAGAAAGGTGTCGTCTTTATTTATTTCTGAACAATATTAGGGCTGTCAAGCCCTCTCTTACATTTAACTCATTACACAAACACCCATGTCCTGAGCAGATACTTTTCTACCCAGGCGAGACTCGAACCCGCGACCTCCGGGTTAGCAGGCGCGGACTTTACCCCGCCGCCACCGGGGCCGACCGTTGAGCATGTTAATACGTATAATACCCATGCAATAATTATTGATACATAAGGCATTTACGGCAAATTTCACTTAACCTGAAAGTAAAAGGTGGACCACTTGAATCCCAAGAATAATAATAGTTGCGTTTATCTATTGCAACTATATTTAGCTAAAAATTGTTACGAGCCATCTTGTTTCTCATCACTCCTACGTCTGAGTTTGATGACATTATCGCACGAGTATGCCTTAAAAACAATAAATGCAGACACAATCAATATATTTACAAATAGATGAGATACATAAAAAGGATAAGCTCACAAACACTGATGTTCCAAGAATAGATCACACATCTAAAATTCTATTTCAAGCCACCCAGCTAGTATGAGATCAAATATTTTACGCCGCCTTGGTAATTACACGGTAATATGGGCGCTTAAAAGCTGAATTAATTTCAAATAAGGAATATTACCGTCACTTATTCAGTTATAATTTCAAATTGGTACCACTGAAGCGAATGAACCCACGTCATCAGACGCGTTCGCTAAATTTCACACCTACATTACCTGCACCACTGGTAAAGGAGCGGGTAAATTTTATCACGAAGAGGTATTATAACGCATATGAAATAGCCGCAGAAATTCTCAATTTGGATTCCACAATTATCGTGGTTGATAATCGACTAGATTCTATTTCAGCACCCGCTAACAACCAAAATGTGCAGCCGATGACTCGTATTTCCGACAAAGAATCGAGGAGGGATAGGTTTCGCCAGGCTCTTCATTTTCACTTCAACCTATTCAATAAGAAATTTCATCCAAGGTACGACTAAGGGCACAATAGACGCGTCAGGTGAAATATACATGGCCTCTTTTTCAATCATAGAGGTTTACACCCTCTGAACGTAGCGCGTCTCCGCTCAGTGTGAACGCATGGCGCCAACGTATTTATTGCTCGCTACAGAGGGAATGATATTGACGCATCGGCACAAGATGCGCGAATTCTTAAATGCTTTGAAGAGTCGACGCGCAGAATACAAAAGTGTTCGCGACATGGAGTTGCGTCATTCAAACGTCAGTATCGCAAGGCGACATGAATTTTGATTAAAAAAGGCTCCATGTACGGCATGAGTGATATCACACATTACAGTGTATCGCATAGGGATATCACACACATCCCGGTAGCATACTATCGAGGGAGACTTCTCATGAATATCGAGAATCGATTTCAATACATCACATAAGCTCACAGTTCAAGGAGTGATATAGAATGGGTGAAGTTTGCTAGCCACATCGAAGTAACATACAAGCCTAATAAGTCGCTTGCAAACAACATTTGGATGCTAAGAACTGACGTCTATGGTAGTAGGGGACCATACAAGTAATAGGTAAACTCTTGGCCACCAGTAACACCTCAGCGGCATATTGAGAGGCTTCTCTATGCAAGAAATTCCATTTTAATTCTGCGATAATGTCGCACATCACCTGACAAACACTGATCACATGATTGCAAGCCGGAATAACATACCTAAAAAAACAATCCTATACGCCCGAGGAGAAATTTATATAGAGACGTAAGCATTTACAATTATTTAGGTGTGTTTATTGCCATTAATGATCGCTTTAAAATGAATTGAGACTGCTAGTGTCTTGAATAATGAAGATAAAAATATTTCTCAAAATTAATGCGGTTTGTACATGCACTTTTTATGATTCATTTAATTGATAAAAAATTATGAATTCCTTGAATACATGGGCAACTCCAGGGTAGTGGTACAAAAACGCATTGACTTTAGTAATTCGGCCACTTTCAACATTGCCATATTCAATGCTTACATCCGTCATCCCTTATTTCTGTTTAAAACTCGAAAGTAACACTGAGCGGAACGAAACCTTGCAAGAAGCGATACACGTCGGGCATTCGGTACACTCGCCTCTTCCATAGAAGTCAAATTCCATGTGTGAAGCCATTTTAAGGATTCAGGGAGGTCGAGGTACGGGGTGAGGCGTTCGAATTGGTGGGAGGAGCCGGGGGGGAAGGAGGCTGGGGGGAAAGAGAGGTAGGTGAAGGTGGGAGGGTGAGTGGGAGTTCCCTGTCACGGGGTCGTACGGGCGGTATCGGACTCATTCTATCCGCAGGATGGTGACCCGATTACTCCAGCGATCCCCCCACCTATCCCCTATTCTATTGCTCCTCCCTCCACGGCGCTTCCTTGTTCCTCCTGCTCGGGTTCGTCTACCCGAGCCGGCACGTACGCTGCATATAGGGCCGCGCTCTATGTATTTTGGCACCGCGGGCGGCAAAGGCCTTTGTGTGCCAGCGAAGGAATTAAATGATACCCATTCTTTTTGGTCGGCAACCGTTTTCGAGCCCCAAAAACTGTAGCATCAAACTGAAATGTAACTGGGGCACACATTACCTCATCATCGCAGTCATAGTGGGCGGATGGTATTTGGTTTTATGAGGTGTTTCGGAGGTAAGAGGTCGTTATGCACCATAACCATAACCAATGGAAGCGATCGCGACGTGACACTTCACATTGGTGGAGATTCGGGTCGAGGACAGCACAGTAACAAATATGGCTTGGATATTTTGAGCTCTTTATAGACTTGTTTCATTCCAAACTGTAAAACACGGAAATAATACAACTGAAAACACATTAATTTAATTCAAATGAGAGATTATATATAAACGGGAGATATATATCCATTTTATTCAACAGCCGCATGAAACATCACAGATTAAACACTACTAACGTTGAGAAATGACAGCATTTAGGCCGGTATTCATAGACGGGATAAATAATCAATGATTGCTGAATCAACGATTATTCGTCAATCATTGATTATTTGATTTATGTATTCATAGATAGAAAACAATCTTCAATTCATGAATCACTGATTCATGAATCTATAATTATTTGGGATAATCTGTAATTGGTGAATTACAGATTGGATGTATGTTTATTTTTGAGTGGTATGAGAAATTGAAGAGGCAAAACATTTTGTGGGTATCGTTAAATTTTTATTCAAGTTGAGTATATAGTTTTATTAATTGCATATTGAAAAAGAAAATAAAAAATGGATTGGCAATGTTTTTTTGATAAAAATGAATTAGCCGTGCCTACATTACAATTATTTCTTATGATTATTCGACGTTAATGAAGGCGTTGCTAGGGAAAATCAACAAACAGTAATCTCGTATTCCGGCAAGTGTTGATGATGTAGCGTGTGCTGTTTAACGTCAGGAATTGTCCGACCATAAGAGTGGTCTCCTCTTTTTTCTATTCTCACAAAGCGACACCCGAGGCACCTATTCGTCGCCTGATCATTATAAGAAACAGGCGGTCTGATGGTGTCAACTATTTGGACGACCAAAAGACTAGTTATATGTTTCACAGTTCTGGACACCGTTGGCTGCGAAACAGAACTAGCAATCCCTACATATGTACGTAAAACACCAAAGAAGACGAAGAGTAGCAGTAGCAGTATTTATAACTGATCATTACCGATAAAAAAAATTTGATATGTAATTAGTAGCAATTGATGATGGCTTACGAGTAAAACATTCATGGCAATTTCGGCCGATGTTAAATTCAGCATGAAAATTTTGTAAAATACTGCGTGATTAAAAACCGCTGTGATATATTTTTTTAAATTTGTAATATGATTTCAACAATTCAATATTGATGCCTAAGCGTAAAATCTCAAAGCAATGAGCCACAGTAGCACAAGAGGAACTGTCAGTCCTCGCGGAAAGTGTCGATATATGAACATTAGTTCTAAGAAGAATATACTCGATCACTACGGGTTTTGAGAATCGGTACCCTCTATTAAACTCTTCGTCTGTCAACACTCATGTCTATTGTTACAGCAAGTTAGATAACGGATTTTAAACAAAGATTGACGTATATCATAAGCGGTCCATCACCAGACCCCAGTGAGGCCATTGACATTAAAGATTCACCCTGGAGTACGAATTTTGTGGAAAGTATCACGATAAAAAAGGCGAAGTGAAGTCCTATGATATGACACGTAACTCGGAGGAAAAATTTCTCTCTGGTTGTGAATATAGAGATGGAAAAAAAATTGTCCGCCGGGGGTCCGCCGGGGACCTTCACGTACGAATCCACGGCGCTAACCACTACACCAAACAAACCGTTATAAAACTTGAGCGATAATAAAAATTATAAGCAAAGTGGCTTTGAGGGTGATTGAGACGTGATGTGAGGCTCTGGAACAAGTTAGCGAGAATAAATTTTCCCAGCTTTTTTATACTAAGGGCGGATATTTCTGATTATAAACTGATTAATTACAGTACAACTAGGATATTTTGACGAAGTATAAGGCGAACTAGCCTTTGACCTCGTGCACGACATAGTAAATACGGCATTCAGATCGGCGAGTCAGGGTAAGTAGTCTCCACATGTGAGTAATTTGGATTTGTTGGATCCCTAATGTGTGTTTTTCGCAGTCTTTAGTGATACGCTGGTACATCGTCATCGGCAATCACATACACCAATATATTCGAACGAATTTCCATTGCACGAAAATCCTAATCAATTCAAGGTAATCAATAATCCTAATCAATTCAAGACGTTCATATAGAGTATTCTATGCCTTTAGCACCGTATAAAACTGTACAGTTGGGACGTAAAGACACGAATATATCGTAAACAATCACAGAACTACCGATGTCCAACAAAGAAAAACTCTAATTAATTACAGTCGAGAGCTTAATTCACGAATCAATGATTATTTGGCCAAATAATTACAGTTTGCTTGAATATGAATACTAGAACTATAAACAATGATTATTTGACGACTATGAATACATAATAATCCGAGATTGATGAATCTCTGATTCAAGAATCATCGATTGACGAATCACTGATTCTTTGACGACTATGAATAAGAAACAGTAATTAATTAGAGATATAATCATAGATTGAAACGAATCTGTAATTATTGAGGACTATGAATACCGGCCTTAATATTCAATCGCAAAAAGGATATGAACTTTTACGTAAAGGAATTAATTTTCTACCGTAGTATTTAAGGCATCCTTAGGCGTTTATTGAAACAGATTCAACAATCTCGAGCTGCGCACTTATCACTTTAGGATAATGCTTAATACTGGCGTGAGTAGCGGCTTCAGCGAGGCACTACTAAAGTGCGAATATTATTTCAACCTTGCCTTCAGAATTACAAATCCTGTTCATCGCAATGTTCTATGCTATCTGAAAAGTCGAAGGACCTAATTTCCAATTCTCTGAAAGTACACCCTTCCCCAAAAGAATTTTCAACACATACTTTTCCACAGATATCGTCAGCTAAAAATACACTGCACCACGTACCGTTTACACGACGCAGTGTTTTATAGGCACCGTGAAACGAATTACCAACTTAAATTGAAAAATGTATATCTTTGAGGCTTTAACGAAAGTGATTGAAATCACCATGGTATGGAGTAATTTATCAATAAAAAAATTGATTCCAGCTCTATATTCGTCAACTCCAATTTCTTAAGCCATTATTTTCTAGCTCCGACAGCAGAAAGGTGTGAGACCCAGCGGTGCGATTGGGGTGAAAACAAGACTATTACCAAACCTCTAGCACTTCAGATTCACTCCCTGCGACAATTAATGCCACCGCATATCGTAAATGCATTTGAAAGGACGGCTTTCAAAGGGATGCTAATGAATCTCGGTGCCCTCCAGATACGTTTTCTCACTAAAGAAAGTCTTTACCTCAAAGAAAATCAAGTGTCTCAAGGTTCTTTGAGCTTGCAATTAAAACTGTGTGTTTCATTGGCATGACTAAGCACGAATTATTCTTCTTCACATAAATTGCAGATCATCGAGGCAGAAATTAGTACTCAAGGTATAGGCGCGATTTACGCAAAGGCCAATGCTAAATGAAAACTAACGCACATGAGATTAGAGTGATGAATGTCAAAATGAATAATGATATTCGTTCCTCTATTATTTGAACGCTGAAGACCTAACTTGAAAACAAAGTGGGTATCATAGCCTCGCAGAATAAACCAATCTTGGCCTCTAAAAAAGGTAACCAATTCGCGTTACGTAAATAAGATTTCACAAAAATCAAATTGAAATTTTCGTTATTAATTAAGCTCAATGCAACCCCATATAATTAATCACTTATCTACTATTTGAATAACTGCTCAGTGCGGTTTCTAATAAAAAAAACTACCCTCTAATTTGGGAAGTTACCATACTGATAATGATGAAGGAAGAAATTATAAAAGTGATGTATTATAGAATGAGTTAAACAACTCAAAGTTTGGGCAACGATAAACATTCCCGCAAAGTAAGGCCTGAATTAAGCAGCTATGCAAATAAAGGTACTCGGAGGTTGCTAAGCTATGCTGGAGGTAAATTTGCAATAGAGAGTTTGGTGGAAAGTAACAGAAGAAATGAAAGCTGAAAGATAAGCTTTCCAACAACAATTATGATAGATTTACGTAAAAATAATTGGGAATATTACCTCTCTAAATATCGGCATCGACCACAGTTCTGGATCGGTTAATCGATGTTTTAATAACAATGCATCAATGAAAATCAATCCCTGGACTAAGAGGCACAAAGCTTCTCCGCGTTTATTCCGTACGTTAGAGGACGGTGCCTATAAATTGTCTTCCAGCTACTACAATCGTATTCAATTTTGCATTTCGCATTCATAAACATTTCATTTTGCAGATGGTTCACATTCAGACCAGACTATTAGCTGTAGTGACAAGATTTATCCGTCGTTTTTGTAGCATGATTTCGCAGCACAAGCCCGGGAGGAGCAAGAAATTTTGATTTCTGTAATACTCGGTCAACATAGGTTATCTTACGGAGAGTTAGTGACTTTACAATGTGAAGGAACTACTATGCCCACCATCTCTGGGGAAAATAAAGCTATTATTGTCAGCTAAATTCTGAAATACACCATGGAGTTTTTTTAGCAGAAAGAAATTGCAACGCAAGATTTTAGCGAGGCGTTCGTTATTTTTTTGGTAGTCATCAAAATACAGGAAAACAAAAATTCAGGAGAGCATATTTGGAGAGGTTGATGCGACTTTATTTTAATTAGAAAAGATATAAAGTGGATTTGGCATATCCATACTATTTTATTCACCAATAAATATAACAGGATATTTATATTGCTCTAACTAAAATAAAGCGAAAAAGCATCATTTAAGCACACAAGAGCAGATGATTAAGCCAACAATGGCGTCATCTTATAACGAGCATTTCATCCTTTCCGGTAGCACACATTACAGTTGCTTATTTTAGTTTACACGAACTAATCCCCTTAGGACTGACTACGTAAGGAGATGAGAATTTAGTTTTTCATCCCCACAATCGAAAGTGTGACGGAGAAAGCCGATTCTGTTCCAACAAACAATACGGTAGCTCTGTCATCCTAAAAGAGCAATTATCACGAGACGCAAAAAATATAACTAAACCACGAGGGACAGGTAAAAAAAATGGCATCACACTCAATTACACGCAAGCTTCAGACTACCAGAACGAAGGAGAACTCTTTGCCGCGAGAAATGCGACCGACGAGGGAGAGAGAATATTACGACGGAAATGGGCCTTTATCAATTAGAGCCGTACCACTAGTCGTGCCGAGGGGACCCAGAGCTGCTAGGGGCCATATCTCGACTCATCCGCGGCCGAGGGAAATGCCGCCACCTTTCATCTAAACACATCGGCTCGGAAAACGAACGGCCGTAAATTTCGGCCGCCGGGGATGACGCGTCCTCCCAGCGTTAAGTGAGACCCGAGAGGGCGCGCGACCTTCGACGAAAATGCACGGATGGATACCCGAGTGCCGCGGTCAATTATAAATACAATTGAGATGGGGTCCCAAATCCGACGAAGAGTTACAGAGGCCGCGCGGCATCCGCCGAAACGTTCCCGGTACCACCAAATCCGTCCACTACGCACAAGTTGTCCCGACTGAAGAGGCCAGTAGCCTGAAGGTCAAACCAGTACTAATTCAATCCCGGAGAACGGTATTAGTAAATTCTACCCGGGTAACACGCCTGGTCAACGTTTTCATGATTGCCCGCGTTTCGCCAAGCGCCTTGTTTGCCATCTTGAAGGCTGTGAGGGGTTAGTGAGACGCTTGTCGAAACGGAAAATGTGGAAAATCAACACAACGTGTTACCCGAGAAGAATTTGCTTAAGACCAAAGGTAATTTGAGTGCGAAATCTAAAATTCTAACTCCTAGACAAATTTTAACACAATTTGGCTCGAATTATCTTGATAGCCTAGACGGATTATGACGCTTTAATAGTAATGCACAAGGGCACCAGGGGTTTCTACCTGAACTCTTCTTTACGAAACTTCTATCACTATAAGAAAAGAAATGGATTCAGGAAAAGTTCCTTTATCTCCGTATTCTAAATACTTGCATTTACGATTACGGATTGGAGTTACAAGAATGGTTGACTGAAAATAAAATATCTACTCAGTTATTGCACTCAATTTCCTTATGCGCTTTGGTATTTCCCATATCTTGGGAACTAGGTCCCAAAGACGTAAATTTCTGCACTAAGTCCACAATAGATGTATTTCTTTACTTAGAAAGGGCAGCATAGATTATGAATGGGAATCCGTAATCTCTCATGTTCAGTGACCAGTATTAGAGAATTAAGGTGATATTTAAGTTGGGATATTTTTGCCTTTCTCCTTTAAATTTTTGGTGGATGATGCAACCATTTTGATGATCCATAATGCAACCATTTTAACGTCACATTGAAAGGATTATTTTAATACTCTGAAAGAGCTTTATTTTACTTTATTTCAGATTTCTACGGGAGACAGATTCTGCTTACTAATGGAGTTCAGAGAATTTTGATTCGTAAAGACGAAGATCTCTGATAGTGATGACACCAACGCACTAGCCACTTACTGACTTCTTATTCGAGATATTTGCTTACAGATAGGAGCCGATATCCATATGACTAGGTACGACAGTTCACCTCTGAGGCATAAAATTAAAAATTGGTGTAAGTTCTGTCGTATGAGCGTCACGCCCCTGACATGTGCATCTGAGACGTTATAACAAAAATATTTAAAGTAGTCTGAGCGAAATATCATTTTACCGAGAAATCAATGAATTTGTTCTCATTTAAAGAAAAATATCTCACCCTTCCATTGACATAAAAATCCAATCCCTTATCACATTACTTACCCTTTTATATGGAAAATTGTTCGTGTATGCACTCCAGAGAGACCTCATTTAAAAAAATGAGGTTTTTTTCCTACACTTCGATCACGACAAAAAATCAACCGAGTGTAGTTTGTGTGATTTCTCAACTATTTTTGAAAATTAATCATTTTGTCACGGCAGTAAATTCTTCGGGATCAGAAAAAACCTTCCGTTTTCATGGAGTTTCAAACGTATCGCATGAAAAAAATGAGTCAAGTTAGTGGGAGGGAGGTAACACTGGTTATTAGGGAGGGGAATGGCTGGGGGTGTGATTTATTTAAATATTTTCATTTGATTACTTACGATTTCTGTCATGTAAAAATAATTTATTGCACCGTTAACAATGCAATATTTATTTCGCGTGTCTCACTGTTGGTGAAATTAAAACGTATATATCGAATATGGTCTCTATTATGATTAGGAAACTCTCGCTCTCACTACCTTAGGTCCTGCACGTTTAAAAATATATATATTTCACCTACAAGCAGCTTTAAAAGTTATTCATGCTCAACATTTGTGAATATAACTACACTATGAATCCGAAACACTTGCATAATGACCTTCCCGAACCGTGGCACAGCCCAAACAGCCTTGGTGGCAAAAATCACAGAAATTCGACCGTCTCTGCCTCGTACCTTCATGCGCTCACAACCCCTGCTATTCCCCTCCCTAATAACCAGTGTTACCTCCCCCCCACTTCCGTCCGGCGTGGACCCTCTGGGCGTTTCGTGCCCTGACGTGACCCCTTTCGGAAAAGGTCATGCGGCCCTGGTCGAGGGGAAGGTGGAGGGGGATGTGAGGACAACCGCGTAAAACGAAGGGAATAAAGGGGATTGAGAGCAGGATGCAGAGGTCAAGAGTTTGAAAACGGAGTTCCCCATGTGGTCGTGTGCAAGGCTCATTGTTCTGGGGCCTTGTGCGTGTACGTACTAGCGCGTCTTCATACAGAGGTAGAAGAGTACTAATACCTTACAAATAAAATAAAAATTTGAATATGGCCGAGAAATAAATCCCCTTTTGTTAAAATCCTGAATGAGCGGATCGCGACGGGGAAATATAGAAAAGAACTATGTAATGATTGATCAAAAACGCATATCTCAGAAAATTTCAATACGCGGAGAATTACCCAAGCCGCCCGCAGTTTTTCAGTATTTAACATGTTGGAATAAAAACAAGTAGACATTTTTACAAGAGAAACATGAAAGAAAAAAATCTCTGTCATATTCATATAGTTTAACTACTTGGAAATCAGACGAAATGAAGGTTTCAAATTTTCTCCCCTGGGGTAGCCCACTAGACTGGCAGATTTCCGCTAATATTCCACAGTTAATACGGAAACTAAATGTCAGAAAAAAAGATATATAAAAAACATTCAGTGCGAGGTAAAAATAATTTACATGATAATACTACTGAGCATAAAATATCACATGGGAAGAGACGTCCAAAATACGATTAAATACAAAAAGCCTTATTCGTGAGAGATGCGTGAAAATAGCCCAAGAATGGATGCCTGAATCACTCACTGCCTCAGTATGAAAAATTGGATGCATCAAACAGCAATGAGGAAAATAATATGGGTTGTATGTTATACAAGAGTAGACAAAGCGAAGTATTAACCAATGGCAGGTTTTCATACAACATAGATTTCATGCTCATTCAAAAAAATCATTTTAAAGTGCTTAAAAAAATAAATAAAGTGTTTTAAATAATATAATATAATCGTTTTCTCAGGAGTTATGGTGGATCTCAAACAATTAAAAGAATAACCTGAATTATATTGTAATTATTACTTGTTATCAATTTAGTCAGATAAATACTTTACCTCATATGCTCTTTCACATAAATAAGTTTCCACATAGTTCTAAAATGTTATGGAATTCTGGATTAAAACACAAGAATGAATTATAGTAATTATATAAAACACCGATCAAAACATTGAAACACTATACATATTAATTAATGTCGGTCGTAAATAAATTGGGGTAAGCTTTCATAAGCGGGGCATCACTTTTCGCACTTCCTCAGTCAATGATTCAAAACACTAAGTGTGTTACTATACAACTTTAAAATTTTCTAGTATTTTGTCTGTAAAATGACTTTTCAAAATTTGAGCCGTGGTTAACAATGTCGTCTCCCGCAGAAGTGCGGTAAACGCGAACCAATTTAAATCTCGAAGGATTACAAATGAAACTGAAAATATAAAAAGTCCAAGCTGAAATTTTAAAACTACACTGACATATAATTGAGTTTCATAACCTGAATGAAACAGGAAACGGCGGAATTGTAAAAAATGAGTGGAAAAGATTTGGGAATAAGAAGGGGGGGCGAGGAGGTCACGAGGGAAAATATTTCGTGCCACGGGCCTCCGGGGATTTGGAAACGAAAGGAAACAAAGGGAAGAAGCGGAAGTGAGAGAGAAAGGGAATGTAAGAAATGAAAGAGCACGAACACACAAGGATAGGGTTGAAAAAAATAACCCGCGGGAGATAACGATGAGGGTCCGAGGACAAGTCGGAGAATGTGTTACTAGTTTTATTGATGGAGGGAAACCGGGATCCCCGGAAAAATAACGCAAAAAAATGCATCGCAGCTTAACTTTGAATACCTCGGAGTGATTTATATTCACTGGCCCTTGCCAGGGAGGGAGAGGGAGAAAGAGGCGTGGAACATGAAAATGCGGCGGTGAGATGGAATCCGTTGTTACGGGGGCGAATTGTTCCTCTCCGCTAGGAAATATACAATTCTTCGGTTCCGCGGTTAAAGCATTAGAATAGCTTCCATTAATTAAATAGATCCAGAATAGTTCACGCCTCTTGGGATTAGAATTTTTCCGCAGCAGACGAGCTCCATTAACGAAAAGTAGCAATTTTACTGTAGAGTAAAATTAATATCTTAAGAGTTTTGTCGGCTGGGAAACAGAATAAGTTTTTTCTCTAATTACTGCGTGAGAATAACTAATTCAGAGGATCTTATATTTTCCGAAGAAAAAGGGTCATAGAGCGTTAGGGTTTTCATTTTAGTTTAATATTGGCCCATGAATGGGCTACTTGTCAAGAATATCATCAGCAACTACTCTGATATGGTCCTCGTAGGAAAGAAGGCAAGTTGGCTCATCATTGAAACTTGGTTGGTAAGTCAGGAGTAGTGAGAACGATCGAATTTTAGTTTCTTGACGAGAAAAACAGCTTCAGACAGGTATCTCAATCATCTGTTCCTTTAGTTTTATTTGTGCTACCCTAAGCTGTCTTTTGAAGCATTTAATAACGGAAAAATAAATCTAAATGATCTGGGGACGTAAATGGCCAAAGAGAGTACCACTACATGAGCAAATCTTTCACATATTTGCTGCCACATCACTTCGTGTTTCGATAAAAGCAGGTGACCACCTTGGCACTATTGGCATACCTAAAAACAGTATTCAAGTATCTACGAAAGTATAATGGGTGAAAATCATTGAAGTATTTTGTGAATTAAATTTATACTGGTATTTAATAACTGTTGCTATATCTGCTGTTCAGTAGTTACCAAAAAATGTATTTTTGCATTCTCGTCGTTCTTGTCTTTGGAAGAGGACGCTTCTGCTACTTCGAATATTAAACTTCGTCACTCTGTTTAAAGGATAAAGATTAGTCGAGTGTTATTGAAATACCATAAGAAAAGTAAGAGGGCCTAGAAAAAAGAACCTTGTAGTCGTTAAGTCTAAAATACGACCTTGATTCGTACCCTTCGCTCTATGTCAGAATTATTCATTTAAGTGGAGCCAATCAGTCTCTGTACCAAAGGTGATCATTCCACCAAACACGGCATAGAACGAATGACATAATCCTAACTCCTTCAATGGCAAGGTAATTAACAAATACAGAAAAGTAATAAATTCATATGCAATCATGGATAACACTGGGAAGTCACCTGACGTACACGAATAATAGCGGGAACAGCGCTCTGAACTGGGCGCCATGTGAGATTACCAATGACGCAAGTGGTAACACGCGGTAACTTGTTCGTTTTTCGGTACATTACTTTGGTGTGTTGGCTTACGTACCAGCTTCCTTTCCCTACTATCTGGGTTAGGGTGGATATTTCTCAAAGGAAACCCGATCCCCCCTCGCGCGTCATGTGGTAAGCACTTCAAGTTTAGTGCGCTATCCGTCGGTTAGGGCGTATAACTTATTCCCTAGGCGCCTTTTTTTCAAAATAGCCAAAGGGCCTAATTGCTGACATCAAGTTCTAGCCTAAACAATTCCTTCTCAACCTGCTCAACGATCATAAATGGCGCGACTGGCCACAGTAGACGGTCGCATCTCCTAATGCCTAATAGAGCTACTATAGCCTGATGTCCATAAGCCGAGAATTATCTAGTTTATAAGAGACAAAAACTGGGGCACAACCGAGACATAATCAAAGTTAAGCTACAGGATTTTATAAAAATTAAATTTGGACAGCAATTAAAAAACAATTAAATTACTCTCAGCAACAGCAGCAGAATGTTCTAATGCCGAACTCAGACGTTCATGCTTCGAGTCTCGTTTTTACACAGGTGGCTCAACCCTTCTTGTATCCCGCTTCGTAATTATTCTGGATTATATGGATGGATTAATACGTCACCTTGTGGAAATTCACAAGGTTAAGTAGTAAGTCAGTAATGAAATAATTCGGACAATCACGTTCTTTCTAATCAGCCCTAATTAATTTATAAAAGTTGAAACTGTATTATGTCTTTCATTAATAATGGTTAATTATTTATAATAAAGGGAGTTCGCCGGGAAGGGTTTTGAGGAAGAATAATGCGTTTAGATGTTGCAATGATGCATGCATGACATGTTTTCCGCTTACGAATTTCTCGCCATGCAGTGGACAGGGGACCGATATGAAGACAGGCCCATTCAAGTATCAGCCGGAACGAATTTGCTCATCGGGAGGGACACCGCAATAGACCTTACAAAGCGGGACTTTCCCAGTCCAACCGGGACGTACGGAATTCTGCCTAATGTCCAAACAACCAAGTAACGACACTCGGAATGAAGGCGGCAAGCTAGGGGAGGGGAGAGAGAAGCGAGATGCAGCAGACAAAGACGAAAGGCGAGCAGTCAGAACCGAAACAAAAGGTGGAGTGAGAGTGAGAGTCGGGTGGGGAACGCCTGCTCCGTCTTGCCTCGTCTCAAAAAAATCCGCATTTCGCTCTCGCAGTCTCCCCCACTCGACCCGAAAGACAAGTTCCTTGTCCCTCTCAACAACCCTCGAAGGAGGAGAGCCCCGAATATGCGCCCGTGATACTCCGTCGCGAGCAACCTCAAGCCCGAACGCGTCCACGAGCACTCCACTCCTTTCTATTCACCACGAATCATCCCCATCTGTCACGCGCCAGCCAATACCACCGAGGGGGCGGATGGGAGGGGGGTATATAACTTGCCCCCAAAGTGCAACTGTCGTCGGCGACGATTTCTGGATGAGGGGACACTGGTGGAAGAGGAGGAAAAGCGAAGTGCTGAAGTTGCGTCGGAGAAAAAAAAATAACATGCGGATTCTTTTATTCTCATTTCGCTCGCAGAAAATGGATTTTTTTGGCGCGCAAGAACTTTTTGGGACCCTTGCCGTGCGCGACTCCTCCCCGGGGGATCTTCCTCGGCTCGCTCCAACTTTTGGAAGGGGACCAAAACGGTTGAATTTGGAGAAACAGAATGCCATTAAAGACTAATATGCATTCTCGCGGGAGTACAGGATCCGAAATCCTCTTTTTTAATCAAACGGTGTCCGCAATTTTTACGCGGCGTCCATACCAACTACGACAGCAGTCCGTTTTGGACGAAGTTATCTGATTTATCATAAGCTTAGGGAGTCCCGACGTTAAGTGTACTGGGGAAAAATAAACAACGCAAACGGGAGAGCAAATGAGAAGTTACGTTCTTTAGGCTACAAACTCGATACTAATAGCGATGAACTTCGTTATACTAATATCTGTGAAGAGTCGATATTGATGAAACTATGTTGAACTTATTACGGAAGACATTGCAAAAAACCTAGAGAAGAAAGTTTCCAACCCCTAGGGCGGGGAAATACCAAAATGAACAGAAACAAAAAATTCAATTTCCAATTTCAGGAATCTTATACCTGGTTGATTCAAAAAGCTAACTGCTCGATTCGGTTAATAGCCATGAGTATTATATCTACTTGGTCTAAAAATACAGCAATTTACTCAGGAAGCAAGAATGATGTGTAACCCCACAGCAAACCAATACTTTACGAATAGGTCACTATTAACTACCTACTACTGAAACAACAAAAAAAAGTCAAAAGGTGTACCATTAGCTTATGGAAAGAACAGGGAAACATGAGACAAACCCAGGAAGAAGACTTTGATGTGCCATAAAATATTTTAAGGAGACATTTATTTGTATAATTGACCAACCAAGAGATTATCCCTTACATTTCTACCTAAATATTAAAGCAATGATACGAAAGCAAATATTATACCAAAACGTAAACATATAATAGCAATCAATGATCAGCCTCTCATAATATCTTCCGGGAAAAGCCTGAAGGATGTTCATATATTGATTAAGGAACAGAAATAACGCAACAATTCTTCAATTCGGACTTGAAGACATAATCGCAACATCTTCGCTATCATCCCTTCAACTCCAACACTAAGGCCGATCTAATAAGGTTTATGTTTAAAAATAAGAATAAAAATCACAATTCATTCATATGCTATCCCCTGGGCACTTCTGAGGAGGTTCGAACAATATAATCCCGTACAAATTAACATATTAATACGACTCCTTCCTCAGTTATCAAAACTGATAAACAGAGTAAACGACAACAACAATTCACATTCCAACAGTAATAATGGTAACAGCCAGTGATCACAACATTTACCATCTATTTCCTATACAAATGATATATTTTACATAACCGTAGTGTAAAATTTATTTTGCATCCATAGAAATTGTACAAATTGTTCCGTTTCACATTGTGAGGATTAACATCGTAAATCTGAGAACCCATACACAGAAAAGACTTAAAAATTGTTTGCTTAACAAGATGTACCGTCAAAGAGATATATGAGTGCTATTGCATAAGACACTATCTGGTTTATTATTTTTTACGATAATTACCGATGTGGATACCTTTCCTCGTCTAAGACGTTCACATAAACAAAACAAGTCTAATTATTTAACTACGCTGTAAGTCTCCGCTGAAATTACATCAACGCTCCGGCTAAACTACCTCATGGCTACTAACTGATGTTGAAAAACTGAATATTAATAGTACGACACAAGCATTTTAACACCGCAGTCTTCACTTTAAGAAATTGCCGAGAGCAATGAAGCAAACAATCGAGCCTCGCACCTTCTCCACAAACGGGATGCACGCCTGAACAATTTCATCTCGATATGACATTTTCGGCAGACGGGTGAAAAAAACAGGTCGCGTAAAAGGCCGGAGACTCGTGTCATTCACCGAGGAAGGAGAAAGGGTTCCCGGCCCGTTCACAATTCGCAGAAGAGAAGAGAAAGGAGTAGGGATGGAGCGTGGAGAGATCTTTTGATCACACCCGGGGTAGAGAAAAGCGAAGAAATGCAAAAGGGAGCGAAGTGGAAGAGGGGAAAGAGATATGAGTCCCTTTTTGAAAGAGGGCGTTAGAAGGGAAAGAGGTTCGCCTGCACGATTTCGACGCGCGGGTTGAATCCGAGATAAAACCGGCAAAAGAGACAGTGGCACGAGGTTTTCTGGCATGTTCCAACTGCAGTAGCCATATCGCTCTTGTCTTGAATCACATGTGCGCAGAGAGATGAGAAGCCAAGTCTCTCGCATTGCTTCCTTCTTTCAAACCGACACGCCGACCAGATGAAGATTCCTCATAATATTTCATTCCATTTATTTCAGCAAGTTTCGTCGAAAAATAAAAGATAATTTCACAAAATGATTTTTTGACCATGTTCTTAAGAGTAAGTACGGAGGCAAGGGAGTCTAAGGAATCAAAATAGAAGCGGAAGAGATGAGGATAAAGTAGGACATAATTCAAAGTATAATTACATTTAAAAGGTATACACAGTGCTTCAAGGGTTTCCGAGAGAAAGAAAAGAGAAAGTTACTGCTACACATAACAGAGGAGGAGACAATAAATCAAAAGAATCGAGAACTTGTAAGGAGCAATGAGAGAAGGGAAGCAATAACAATGATTTGATGCGCTGAGTAGTTCTAAGAGGCCCTCAACCGGCCTAAAACGAGAAAAGATGAAGATAACTCCATTTTGTCTAGAAAAATCAAATGATTTGGAGTGAAAGGAGGGCACCTACCAGAAGATGACGCATTGATGTTGAAACACGTTGTACAATAAATTATTCAGGACACATAAATGAGTTTTACTATCCCAGTTTCTTTCAGTTCGAAACGCTCTCCCGTCACATCTTGACAGTTATCTAAATGTATCAGTCGTAACGAGTAAATACTCCCAAAAATCAAGTTGTAATACAAAGACTGCTCTAACCTATATAAACTTTCGAACTGTAACAATGTAACAGCAATTACTGAAGTTAAAAAGCATTGGTGCCACTGATATTGCTCTAATGCGGTCAGCTCCCTGGATACTACAATTAATCAATTATAAATATATTCGTCAAATGATCGGAAACAATAGGTTTCTTACGGTACTTAATTCCTTAAGTCGAAGGTATTTCATCAGGGAGAGATCCTTTTTCTGTTAAAAAAACAGAAAAATAAAAGATATGAGATATCTCATTTACTTCAAGTGGTAAGGGGGCCTTCTAAGCACATCACTTCGCTGCGAAATATGCTTCCGACATTGCGCTACCTTGGAATCCTATGCACAGAGACAAAGAGTCTCGCCTAGCTAGTAAATCTTTCCGAATTGAACAACCTACCGACCGATTCGGGTACTCCCTTGAGAAATACCTCGATCCATTCATTTCAAAAAGAACCTGGCTATAGGAATTAACAGCCATAAATAGAAACTGTTTGCCCAAATACCATCTGATGTACCCATATTTCAGCATAAAACAGGACGGAATATAGAGTCCTGGAAAAAGACTAACACACAATGAAACATCCCCTTCAAAATTCCCCCTTCGGGAAGTTGGGAACAACTGTCGAGGCTTGCTACAGCTTCTCCGAATTGCAACAAAAAGTACAAATAAAAAAGTAATTACCAATCTTGCTTACCCTTCGTCCGGGTACGCGGGTGGTAGTTTAACGCATCATTCATAAAAGCGCGCGCAACTGTTGCATGGTGGTATGTAGGAGGTTGAGAGGGACATGTATTCTCTAACAACACATTATGATACTAGATACCAAAATACTCCTAGCTTGACTCGGCCTGTATTTCGTCTCAGTAATCGTCAAACGTTCTAAACGTCTAGTGCTAACCTTTTCGCATGTTTACTAAGTTTATTCATCAAGTTGAACCTAACGATAATGATTTACGATGAAGAATTGAACAATAA
This sequence comes from Ceriagrion tenellum, assembly GCA_963169105.1. Lineage (NCBI taxonomy): Eukaryota > Metazoa > Arthropoda > Insecta > Odonata > Coenagrionidae > Ceriagrion > Ceriagrion tenellum. The sequence continues at coordinate 109,799,007 of OY720639.1, forward strand.
AGACCGAAAAACAAAAGGCGGTAAATTACCGCCGCACGCCCCCGGGCGCTACGAAAGAGGCTAGCCCGGATGAAGGTTAAGAAAAAATCCATAACATTACAAGGAAACTTCTACCAAATTCATTATAATAAAGACTAATTTATAGGTTTTCATGAGAAAAAAATACAAATTTATTTTGAACACGTCACAGTTACGGGAAATGAGAAGAAAATCTACGAGGAGTGGTCTCCATTTAGAACATTTTCCACTTAACAGGCCGCAGAAGTTAAGATGCATCGGGAACTTTAACAAAACATGACATCGCAAGAAAATAAAAATTGATATATTATTATTATTATATAATATTGAAAATAAAAATAATGAATATCTTCTTTTAATGATCCTTTAATGAATATCTAATATATAAGAAAAAGCTTGATTCTTTAATGAATATCAGCGAAAAAACAATAAACCAATCATCACTGCATAAACCAAAGTATTACAAATAAGAAAAAGGAAAGAGCTAAACGGAAAAATAATAAAGGCCTTATGCCGATCTGAGATTAGGTATTCCACGACAAAAATTTAACAATAACAACTGGAAAAGGAAAAATAACAATTTTCAAGTTAAACTGCGAACGCGTGTTTCAAGCAATGAAATCGTAATTTTCCTGATTCTCTTTTATAAGCATTACTAAATCTATAAAGTGATTTTAGGGAGAAATAAAAACACTACACTGGAGGGGATAAACTGCGTAGCAGAAAATTAGACTAAGTGGCAGGCACGAAAATACCATTGGATGAGTGAAAATGTTCGATTTGATGCCTACATGATAAATGGAAACTGAAATTACTAGTTATTCATTACTTTTAATCACTGCACCTAATTAAAATACATCACATTATAAATCATCGGTGATTTCTATGAAGCTGTAATTAATTTGGAAAATCCAAGAGCAGCTTTCAAAATTGATACAGCTCATCTATCGGTTAATCAATATACCTAGTTACAAAAACTATATAATGGCAAAATGCCATTACTTTTAATGAATCACGAAACCTTCCGTTAGAAACGAAATTACATTTTATTAACGCTGTGGGTTTCGATGGAAAGCCCTTACTATAGCAATGCATATCAAACGACTCGCTTCCAATTAACTTTTTGAATCGTTTGAACAACTATATGACCTAATTCACATGAATTCCAAAAATTCCATCGGAGTGAGGTAAAAGTAACATGAAAACCCATAATATCTTTCGGGACTATTAATCTACACTACAATGCCCTATTATATATTGGAACGCATAACTGAGGCGAAAGGAGGGACATTATAAAGCAGTATAAAGTATATATATTAAAGTATTAAAAGTATAAAAAAGAAGAGTATAGAAATAAAACTTTTTTTTAAATTTTAAACTTTAAAATTTTAAAAACTAAACTAGGAAATAAATTGTCTTCGGTCTTAAATAAAAAAAGTAGTATTGGTCCGATCCAACCCATTTTGAGAACTGTGCCATCTGTGGAATACTAGAGGCTTATGACCTAACTTTCATTCAACCTAGACATAGCCACATGGACACGTACGGTGATGAAGAAATTGTCATGAGAAAAATTCGGCCTGGAACGGGAATCGAACCAATAACCTTTGGTTTGCCGGATCAATGCGCAGACCACTACGCTATCCAGCCTTCCTAATTCCCATGGCAATTTTGGTGGATACAAGGCAACTAGATCTTCCCGGTCCAGGCCGAATTTTTCCCATGGCAATTTCTTCAAAAAATTCATCCGTCATGTTTGAATTACGTAAGGTGATGTTGATCATTTCTATATGTATGAACTTTTCCATACCTGCCACGCTTCCTTCAATGCGTTACATTTCTGCTGTGACAAAATCGATATACCCAACCCACGTAGTGCTGTAGGGTATCATAATGGTCCTTCAAACATAGACAATTTAGAACTTGAGTCTCCAAATAAGTCCCCCAATACCTACACCGTGGGTGGAGAAAACATAAAATCTTCAAATACAGTCAAATATCTTGGGATTACTTTAACTTCAGATATATCGTGGGGAACACACATACAAAACATATGCGGCACAGCATTAACGAAACTAGATTTTGTAAAGCTTACAATAGGAAGGTCCCCGTATGAAAAAGTAAAAGAGAGATACTACTTAACTATGGTTAGGCCACACCTCGAATACACCGCGAGTATTTGGGACCCTGGTTATAAAGATTTAACCAAAAGAATTAACAAATACAATGAAAAGCAGCACGCTTCGTCAAAAACTGCTACGAACGAACATATAGTGTTACACAACTGTTAGAGGGATTAAGATAGGAGCCCCTAGAGACTCGGAGGCAGCACGCTAGGCTTAGGTTGCTTGAGATATTCAGAACTGGTGTTTCAGAGCGATGTAGAGACTATTATCGTGACGCCTCACTTCATTTCTAGGTCTGACAGATGCGATAAAATAAGAGAGATACTCTGCTGAACAGATAGGAACAAAACCTCATTCTTTCCGCGCACAATAAGCGACCACAATAAAAACTGAGCTCCTCCACCCTCATAGGACAAGACACCATTTCACCTCCAAAAGTTTTACATCTTTACACGGCTGGTGACCTACCACCCCCTGCCACACGCCCATGCGGCGGCTCGCGGGTAGTATGTAGATGCAGATGTAGATAAGCAAGTCGCCTTCAGTTCTAGGTAAAATTAAAATACCGATGAATTTTGAAGCACTTCTTGAAATTAATTCGTAAATTTTTGTCACACAATTTAAAGAGGAATAATGAATAATATACTATATCTCAATGCTCAGGAAAGAAGATGCATACTGTATTGTGTCATACATTTTTTAACGCTCTGACTATACAAAAGGTATACTTGTTCCAACGAAAGATGATCACCAGGGGATCGGGTTGGTGTGGTGGCTACAATACTGGCTAACCACACGGGAGGCCAGGGTTCAAATCCCAGCGGAGAAGGGTATTTTTCAGAGGAAACCCTACTTGAGTGTCTTGTGGAAGGCACTTCAAGTACAGTACTCCGTCTATCGGATGAGACGTTAAACCGTGGTCCCCTTGGCCCCTTTCGTTAATAGCAGGCTAATGCCGACATCCACCCTTCCACCGTTATTTGTACCCTACGGCGCAAATAGCCTTAGCTGTCGCGTCCTCAAATCCAATCCAATCCACGATGATCACCATGAAAACCAGTTTTTCAAGATCATACACACAGAAGCCCGATTTCTCCAATCGGGATTCCACAGAACGTCCCCGCCATGGCCGGGATTTGAATCCGGGACCTCGACGCGGGGAGGAAGTACTCTCGCCACGACACCAACCCGATATCCGCATACTCGACTACGTGTCCACCTAAATATTTTCTTTCAAGGCCTCCATGCGTACATCCTCGGGTCGTATGCTCGAGGAGGTCCCCATCCGGTCGTAAAGAGCCGCCGCATGTATCTCGGTGAGAAAATATAAACGCTGAGGGAAAAGGAAAGGAGTTTGCCGTAAATCGTGTCTGAGGGGAGTTGTGGGAGAATAAGGGACGGACAGGCCGCGCCGGGAGGTACCAAGCGAATCGATGCTTTCGCCTTCATCTATATTCATCTACGCAGTCGCCACAAGGACATGCGGCAGTCATCGTTTCTAGTAGGCCACTAGCCAATTTGCTGATATTGATCCATTCTGTTCATTGCCGGTCTGAGACGAAATTCATATTATAAAAATGAAGTGAATCTTAACAGATTTCCGTTTTTGAGAAGTAAAGACTCTCCAGAATATTGGTATAAACTCATAAGACGATGGAAACGACGAAAATATGCCCGGTTTTATAATAACGTCATAAATGTTTTCTTGCTAAGAAATAACGAAGTTAATACGCTCTTCCATCGATAACGCTCAATTCAACTGACCACCGGTCAGATGTAATGAACTAACCACAGCTCTAATTTGTATTCTCGATATACTTTTCATGATAAACTACATTTTAAAGTATTTGGAGAGAGCGACTGGAAAACAAAGAAAGGGAAGAAAGTGAAAGGCAAGGTTGGACAAGAATGGAATTTCTTGGGGACGATCGAAAAAGACAAAAAAATAAAGCATTACAAATAGGTGGCTGGATCCGAAGAAGTCAATGACGTAGGGGAGAACGTAAGGCATGTACGGAATTAGGGAAGAGGAATTGAAAAATATACTACCAGAAGCGACGTAATGATTAGAAATGACGTCGAGGGAAATAGTGGCGGTGGAATAAATGTATGTCAGCTTCGTAGCCATCGATTTCTTAGATTTACCGGGTGAAATCCAGTTTTTAAAAAATATTATACGAGACATGCTTTGCTCAATTCTTCATATGCATTTCATTTCCTATTTCATGTATTATTCAACTACTCTTCTGCAATAACAGCAGTCATCAATATGCATAACAACCGTGAATCTTCCTCTTTGAATAAGGAGCAAACCCACATTAAGAAAATCAGGTTGCCGCTTCTATCCAAAGTGACTGAGTTGTTTCCCATGAAATTAGATTGGGATTCAGTGTTCTGAGGTTCGGTGAATATTAAACATTTCTCTGAAATACATCGTAGTTTACCAAAGTTTTAGAAACAGCGGAGAACATTCTAGCTTTCCGTATAAGCGATGCCACTGCATAAAGTTTCGTGACAACTTCGTCGCTGCGGCTAAGTAACTAGCTTCTCATACCTAGAACCGCAGCTCAGGACACGATAACGGTGGAGATAATAAGGATGTTTTCCCCGCTACTGTGCCAGTCAAAACCATTGAGGTAGATGCAGAGGGCACTTCCTATGATGCCCAATGCTAGAAGCTGAAGCCAGTCCGCCATCTTCGTTAACCCTCATTTTCCTACAGCGATTGCGGTTTTACGCACAAATTTTGCAATTTTACAATGTTTTCCATTAATAACTTATTATAAACCAGCAAGCACTTACTTTTTTAATATGGATATATTGTTTAATCTTGTGAAATCTTTTGGTATCTGCGATGATTTTTTTAAGAGCAACAGTTTCGCCGTGCTATTCTTCCGGCTTCGTCAGGCTTATTGTTTCTTTACCGTTGGTGGTTGAGCATTTATAGGTCCGAACAACAATGGTGTTCTTTAAAATTTGAAATTTCGGCTGTTAATTTTGTAAGGGCTCAACTTGACCGTTTTTCCTTTTCCAAAAGTCTCTTCCACGTAATGGAAGTTTATACCCATCATCTTTGTTCAGGTTATTAGGTCTTTTTTCTATTTCAATAGCTTCTCTGATGAGCCGTGGAAAATAGCTGCTTTCTTTTGATGTAATTTTCGCGACTTGATGTCTATGGTATGACCCTCTTCCATGCATGTATGTTCAGCTACGGCAGAGTGATACCAGTCCTCCTTAGATATTCCAACCACCAACGGCAAAGAAACAATAAGCCTGACGAAGCCGGCAGAAAAGCACGGCAAAATTGTTGCTCTTAAAAAAATAATCGCAGATACCAAAAGATTTCACAAGATTAAATAATGAGCTTCGAAAATTCACGAAAAAATTGATATATAGTTTTTTGCATATATTGCGATATTGCGATACATATATTGCCTTGCATTTATTGTCTATTTATTTAAATTAATAAAAATCTTCATTCCCGGTTAAACCTATGGTAAAATCGAGTAGAATACATAGCACTAAGTAACAAATGCATGTTTCATGAGTTACTTGCCTTCAATTTAAAGCAGATGGTTGATATTGTTGCTTTACATCTGCTAATTCGTCCATTTCCATAAGAAAGTGCGGAAAAGGAGGGTTAAACAATATGGCTACTATTTTGTCTGTACGACTTCAGTTTGATGATGCAGTGCCCTCTCCATACAGCTCAATGGTCAAAACAAATACTCAATTCAAACTTAAGAATAAATAGTTACAAGAATTCTGCTTTCCATATTGGAATACGTAAGCTATCGAAAGCGAAAATTAAGGCACAAAAATAACAGTAAACCCACGAACATATGTTTACTGATCCCTTTTTTATAGCCATTGACGCCGACTGAAGCGCCATTTCTACAGAATTACACAACAATGTGACTTCAATTTTTGCCGTAATTAGGTAATAACTCAAAAATAAGACGGTAAGATGCATATATTTTAGTTTCAGTCAATAAACCGGAACTAATAGCTTCCCGAAAACAGTTTTCTATTAAAATGATAATTATAATATGCAGAAAAATGCAATTTTTCCACGTGTTTTTCCCAATTCCCCATCGAACACTCTTATTTCAAGTTATATTTGCGAGACAAATATAACGGAAAGTTGTTAGTTTTAGGCGTAACTTTATGGAATGTGTTAACATACTAATGATAACTTGTAGCTTGATCATTCCGCATATTCTTATTTGAAACGACCCGGGTGTCCACGTTCAAACGTCGAAACCCAAGGTCGTTTCAAATATAAATATGTGGAATAACAAAGTTACATATTATAATAACTATAGTACGGAAAGGTAAAATTCTCTCCTTTATGTTCAATATTGGGCATATTTTTCTAAAAGATTATATAATTTGAAAACAATTACATTTATGTTCTTTCTCGGTGAAACCACTTACAAGTGAAGGCGCCGTACCTACAAGGGTACAATAACGAAAGAACCTCCACTGAATTACTCCGTACGTTGGGGTGAATGCATAACAGAGGACTCAGCAGCATCGTTTGTTAAGATTGGCCAACGCCGACGCCAGATTTTTCTATAATCATCAATCGCACCGACAGAAAAAACGTAATTTCCTACATACTCCACATTTATTTGCAACACAGAACAAGCAGCTCATATTTTACATTCCTCAGCAACTCCTGTATCTCTGGATGAATGCAATTCGTTTTTATCATATAGATAGCAAATGATGTACCGCAAGCAGGTGAAAACTCACCTCCTGACAATTATTCGAACGTTTTTGCTAATGCATCAGTATACTCGAAGTACATTTTCAGGATAGCGTAGAGCACGCTACTGAAAGTCCACCAAATCGCACAGACCCTAGGAGGTGACTCGCAGTGTACTCTTGTAGATGAAGATGAAATATTCGAGGAATTGATCAAAAAATACCCGACGGCACGGATATGGTACCACTTGGAAGACTTAAATCCCGACACCGAATCACATGAGAGTAGCCCTTTCGCATCATATTAACGTGTCCCTCTCAGCGTGGAAGGGAATGGAGGTGGAGGGTGGAAAAAAGCGGAGAGGAGACGGTAAGATTTTCGTTCGGAGACGAGGGGGTTCCCGGGACGGCCCCCATGGGACTCTGAACGACGCGCAGAATACGCTCTCCGCCCCCGCAAGTCCCCGGGGTCCTGAGAGAGGGGGCATTGGGGGCGGTGACTGGAGGGAGATGGTTTGCGAGGAGTCAAGCCTGTCAGCCATTTCCCCTTCCATCCCTTCGAAGTTCGATACTGCAACCGCTGTACGATGTTGCGTTGCATCGACTGAAATAAGCAACATTCCGGGAATATCGCATAGCTAAATAAATAATCCTGCCTATTCAGTACATTGGATTGAGGGTAAATACGCTACAAAGCAGTACATAATATTCTATTGAAAACATTATTTCATAACATTAAGTATGGAATTATGTTTTGAATTGAATAATCATCTGGATATTACAAATGTTTAAGTCACATTATTTTTTTGGGCTCGAGTCCCTTTTGGGCGATAAGCTATATGGGCTACCGACAGATGGTACTGGTTTTGCCTTTATTAAACGAGGAGTTGTAATGCTCATTGCGATAACTTTCTCACATTTTTCGATGCCAAATTAAAATCGCAATGCCATGATGATATGCGAACATCGCAAGGCCCAAAACGCTTCACGACGAGGGAGAGAGGGGAACGAGAAGACTGCGATAAGAAGGGACTCGGAGCTTCCCTTCGAGCGTGAATCGGGGAACAGCCTAGAACGTCCAATACATCAAAATGGTCCGCCATCCCTCCTCATGGTCCCTCCAAACACACGCACTCCGGCACCCTTCTTCTTAGGCGGAGAAAGTCCAAGGACCGCCTGGAGTGCAGTGCCGAGTTTTATGGCCCGAGGAAGTAAGCGTCGGGAGTAGTATCTGGCTTCGCGGAAGGGTTCAAGCAGAGGCGAGGTCGGGATTAGAATAGGAGGAGTGTAGAGGGGCAGGCGCCTTGCAGGGAGATGCGAAAGGGGGGTGGGTGGGCAGGGAACGCTATAAAGTAAGGGGTCAAAAGTGAAAGGAGGGAAATCTTACGACGTAACCAGTGACGGGCTGAGGAAGAGATTCAACCTCTAAACCTTGAAAAGCGATTTTTATTGGGCAACGAATTTTTATCGATGCGGACACGGATGTAATTAAGTCCAAGACACAGAACAAGAGTTATTGCACGAAGGAGATAGAAAATGAGGAGACGAATCTTTTATGATATGAAATTGTAACATCAACTATGCATTTTAATGCAGTCGAGTTCATTGTATATTCTAACGTTAATTTCACCAAGAAATATATAAATCATTAGAGAAAATAATTAATAAAGAAGATTAGGCGTATTTATTATTCACTATTTGATAAGTGCCTCGCAATTCCAATAGTTCAATCTTCATTTTACTCCACGCGCCGAGAGCACACGCCTACCATCAATCATAGTAGACCATCATTGCCAAGCAATTAAACTGACGAAAAATGAGGCGCTAACATTGATCGTCACCGCTCACGGTAATGGTTACACGATGATCAAACTCTACATCTAACAATGATCAGTCGTAAACGGCCATGAGAATTATTCCGCATTGCTTAAGGCCACGCGTCGGAACGAAATACGATAACGGACCCCATTATAAATACCCCATGCCGCTCGCTAAAAGGCCACAGTACGCCCACGAGCCATCCGATGCAAAATCTCGGATTTACAAGCGGCATTCACGCCCCGACAACTAGAATCAAGATCAACGCTTCGGCCGCGAAGATACGGCGTACGCAGGCTCGCCATATGCGGGGGCGCGACCCGCCATAAACACAGCAACAAGACAACAACCGCCGGCAAAGCAGCGCGGGAGACCAAACACACAGCACGACCCTCCGTCGAAGCCCATTACTCGTCCACCTTGCCTAGAGGGCTCATCGATCGAAAGGGGATGAAGGCGGTCGACGGAGCATTAGCACGGAACCACAAACTACTTGGATAAAATTGGACAAACATGATCATTCTGCGAGCTAATCGAATGACCCCGACGCACCTCCCACTCACGGGCCGGCGCGGGATGTCTAGCGCGTCTGGAAGGTCGTCCTAATCGTGGAAGAATAAGGCTCGGAGAGGCAAGTTGGGTTGCAATCAGTAGGCGAGACTGACGAGCAGACGTTGTCGTGTCTCATCATCATCGCTATTCAATCACATTAATTGCATGGTTCTCGACAGCCCTACCAATAATATTAGCTAGTGGAATTCACCTACAAACAAAAATCCCAGCATCAAATCATTTAAATATTTGGCCTTTCTGTCTCACTTCAGTCCATTAAGACTTAGTAAAATGTGGCCACTCAACGTTCTCCCCTCAATAGACTTCTTCCAAACATGGTGAGCACTCAGCACTTCTTTCATCTTCCATTAGAATATCCTGTTATGTCATTCGAAACTCTCCCATCAGCCTACTTTACTCACATGCAATGTTTAGCACATCATATATTAAAAGACATGGCAAAAGTATGCCATTTAATTCTAAATTTGAAAAGCTGATCGGCAGGCATCTAGTAGGCGGAAATGAGTAAAATCGTAATATCAACTAAAATCGATAGTACTTCCAAACTCCCTGGCAAATGTTTACAATGTCTACAAAATTTTAAACATCTATCAGACAGAGGAACGTAAATTTAATGACCGGTACTCATAATTAAAAACAAATTATTTTAAATCTAAGAGAATGTCATGGGTCTCGACAAACCCAAAATTCGGTTTGAGCTTTGGACCATTATAAGCATCAGGAAAATCCCTTCGTCCTATATTTTAAGCCACAATTCTTTGTTTAACTCACTAATGGCGATTACTTAGCTGCCACCGTGGACGCGCAATGCTATCAAATTATGAAACGGACAAGGATTACAGCAACACACATCAGACAACGAATTTTTTCAAAGAGAATTAGTCTTTTTCAAAGAGGATTTCAAGAGAGTTTCAGATTTCACAGTTTTGCGAGTAAAATGTCAATCTCAGCCATTTGACATATATATGTATCAGTGAAATCACTCATATTGCTTCCCTAAGAAGCCTGATTCATGAGCTTCCTATTTTGTAGCTAAGTATCTGTTCTTGTTGGAGGGAAATGTCATTATACTTCGGCTCTTTCAAATGCTGCTCTCCAAAAAATTTTCTGAGCATAGAAGTGGCTTCATATAATGGCATTTATCTCAGAGCTTTTCTTTGGGTTGCCCAGAGTGCTCTTCGAAGTTACTCAACTTCCAATCCGCACGCTTCATCGAACCGCTCTTCATTTATTTCCTTAACAACTCGCATACACCACCAATTTTTTTTGAGCACTTAATCCGTACACCTACCTAAGGAATCTCACCACTCAAACTATAAACACATTTCTTACACGGGACAGAATCAAGGGATTTTAGAAAATGGGTTGATTTATAATTATTTGGAACTCTTTTTCCACCCAGTAAGGAATGGAAAGTACTGAAATAACTGCACGAGAAAAAAAATGTTGGTAAATTTATGAACGGGAAATCACTATTTACTTTTCTTTTTAGTATTTGAACGATGTAAGCTATTGCATCGATGATCCAATAAAAGAAAACGGAAATGAACTTATGCACACGAAATTAAATACAGTTATACATACACTTAGACTCCTGAGAGGGTGGGTACTTAAAAGTTCATCGTGCCAGAATGGTTATTACTTAAGCATATAAAACGAGGCCACCGTCTAGTCACTTCGATTTCCGAACTGGCAATGAACGAATTCAGCGGGAATAATAAGCAACGACCCGAGGAGGGGCCTTACACACCAACACGGGAAGCTTTAAAGTTCCTGCACTGAATTTTTTCCATCGCAATATTAATCAAAGCATAATTGGATCATAAGATTTAAAGGCGCAATATTATCTGCAACGAGGAAAATACTGAGCACTAATTAAAATAGTTATGAGGAAATTAATAATAAATAATTGAGTAATTGAACAAGTGGATGATTTTGTGTACTTAGGTAAGATGTTTACGAAAGATGGACGGATAGATGAGGAGATAAAGAGACGTGCGAATGCTGGAAGGAAAGTGGTAGGTGGCATGTGGAGCATATCAAGGAATGAGTGCCTGTCTAAAAATGCGAAAATCGCCGTATACAAAAGTGTACTTCTCCCCACTTTGTTCTATGAAGTGAAACATGGGTATGTCAGGACATACATAAGAGTAGACTAAACGCCGTGGGTATGAGTTATCTGAGTAGTGTTTGGGGCAAAAGTAGGATGGATAGGGTCAGGAATGAGCGGGTAATATATGAATGTGGCTTAGATGCTCCAGTGATGGACATATATGAAATTTGTGGAGCATATCGAGGAATGAGTGCCTGTCTAGGGAAGCGAAAATTGTCAACAAAAGTGTACTTCTCCCCACTTTGTTTTATGGTAGTGAAGCATGGGCATATCAGGATAGACAAAAGAGTAGACTAAAAGCCGTGCGTATATAAGAGTAGACTAAAAACCGTGGGTATGAGTTATCTGAGGAAAGTTTGCGGCAAAGGTAGGAGTGAAAGGGTCAGGAATGAATGGGTACTACATGAATGTGGGTTAGGTGCTCCAGTAATGGACATATGTGAAAGGAGTGAGCTTCGTTGGTTTGGCCATGTTGAGAGAATGGATGAGAGTCTTATAACGAAACAGATATATAAGAGTGAAATGAATGGGGCGAGAGGTAGAGATAGGCCGAGAAATTTGTGGTTGATTGTGTGAGTGATTGATGTGAGGAAATTCTTAGGAGGAGGAATATTAGGAGTCTTAAAAACAGGAGGGCGTGTATGAAGCAGTGTATGGGGGTAAGTGAAGCAAAAGAGGTTTGCAAGGATAGGTCAGTGTGGAGGAAATTATTGAAGCAGAGTTAGGTGTACACTTATGTATTTATGAGTAAAACCTGGTGAGTCTGCCTACCCCGGAAGGGAACGGCGTGACTGGTATGTATGTATGTATGAGTAAATTTCCACATTCACGGGACATGAACACAGAGACATTACAAGAAGAGAGGGGTGGGTGCAGATGAAGTCCTTTATTGCCGATTCAGGGGCAGTGGATGTGATTTGTTGACCACCAACGCATTGACCGCTATTACAGCACAAATGTTCATTCTGATTTTTCCGTCACTGGGCCGCCAGACTACCAGCTAAGACTGGCTATCCCGGACCGACAGGGCATACGGAGGCCAAAAAACTTCTTTAAGGGTTTTAAAATTTGCCCTTCATGCTCATATAAATCATAATGGATAAGGAAAACGAGGATAAATATGAACGTATCAAAAACGCCATTACCAGAAAAATACCGCGTAGTTAAGAAAAGTATACTTCACTGAGGATACATTAGGCCATCAGCTCCAAAGAAAAGGGATTGGATTGAAATAAATAAGCTAAAATTGTTAAGGATAAAGTACCTTTTCACTCCAGGAACAAATGACAGCAATGGGAAATGAATAAAAAAGACTAAAAAATATGGGTTTCGCAAACAAATTACGATGAGTCTATTCGTACAACTTCGTTGGAAATCGAATCGACAAATAGGAGTGATGTATTACGACGCATTAACCATTCGAATTCCAATTGTCTCGCATATGAACGTACAAGCTGATGCTGAGAGAAACATTAATTATTCTAAAGCTTTCCTCACAATTACTGCGGCTCTTCTGGATGCATAATGATCAATCAAGGATATGCATGGCTTTACTTGCAATTAAAACTTCGATTCCCTCGTGGCATACTCAAAGTGGATGGCACGGGAAATTCCCACGTTTTATTATTCAGCGCTGGCGGAAAAAGAAAACGCAATTTGAGGAGAAATTAAAATAGTTCATCTATAAAAAAACGCTTCTCTAATAAAATATGATTCAGTGACAATTACAGGGAAAAATATTGCCGCACATATCTAATACTGCTACTTTAAAATTTTTATACTTAAAATATCGCAGTCGAAGAACTTATTTCATATATAGCAGCTTCCCAAAACAATAATTACGCCCCTCGACCACACAACAGTCGAAACGAGGTGTTTTTCGTTCGTTTCGGCAGATTTACACCATAAAGGAGTCCAGCAACATAATTAGTGTTTACTACGGCATGACAGGCGAGAAAGATCACAGAAATTATTGCGCAATTTTCTTTACTACATAAGTAATGCTGGTCACTTGCAAATCATCAGGAAATTTAGATAAAATTCCTAAGAGAATTACAAACAAATATCAATATGTGCGAATTTCCACAGAGAAAAAATCATTCGCCTTGACCGGGATCTCTACATAGTCGGAAAAAAATCCCGGTCAAGGCGAATGATTTTTTCTCTGTGGAAATTCGCACATTTGTGCATTGCGGGTGACTCCGTAAAAGTGAAACTCCGTGGCTAGTCCCGGATAGCTTAAAATTTGTCAAATATCAATATATCGCGGCGACGGTTTCCAATCAAATAATCCCTCTCACACATGTTCTAGAACAGTAAAAGGTAAGAGAAACGTAAAGTGTTAGGTCCGCCACACACCCAATGCGATGCTAAGCGCGCCATCAGTTTCTACCACGTGTCTTAAAATCCCTCATTCCGGTTTCCCACTGTACATCCACACATATACGAGAGGCGAATCTATTCGAACGTCCATAGCGCCACGTCGCTGCTAATTGCTGGGCCGGCTGTTTTCACTTCGCTTAGCTTACATGACGCATGCGCCGTTCCAATTGATACCTCCACTCTCACTCCGCAAGGCGAACAAGAGAGCGTAGAAAAACAATCGTATCGATAAAAGACGACAAGAGGAGTATAAAATTATTTCTCCAATCCGATTCGATCAGAGAGAGAACAAAACTTACAGTAAATGCTTTATTTTGATATGTTTTCACACAATTTAAATTTCATTTTGATTTTTTGGAACACCCCAAATTTACAACATGACAACAAGCCATTAATATTAACGAAATAAACCATGTATAATTAAAATTTACAACTAACTCTCTCACAGGTAATGTAAAAAAAGTTTTATAAATACTTTTTTACATTCCGCCGACTTGTTCCAACGTATGGTAACTTATGCTGCGCTTGGCGGAAGTCGGCGGAGAGGAAAGTTGTTCCGCATAACATCGCACTCGGTGTCAGATGGCCTTTCCGCGCTTGGGTCAAGTACGCGAAAAAGTCATATTGACGGACGCATCGCAAAAATATTCAGCGTATTCGAGAAGAAGTAGAGGCACTTTTCTCGTAGCTAAGTTATGCTGAAAGGTCCTTGATCGAGGAAAGATTATCGATCATATGCGCGTGTCCTGGACACTCCCTGATCTACGTTCTTCTTGTAGAAAGGTCTTGCGAATGATATTCTCGAAGTCAAGGATGGGGAACACGAACACAATATGCGAAAAGTGGTGGATAAGATCCGACGATTTTTATTACAATTTATTTATTAATAAATTATCCATAACTACCCCGGCGAGTTTAGGAACATGCCCATGTTGTCTATTAGCTCCAGGAAAAGTGAATTAAGGTGGTTGGAGCGATTTCCGACTATGTAGAGATTTTTAAACATATATTTCAGAAGGGTTCGATTCTTTATGAATATATTTTAGCCTAAAAGCGAAATAATTAGTTATGTATAATTATAATGACTGCATACGTATATCGAAGTAGCACACTGACGATTGTTGCTTAAATTTTGGATTCCGGGACGTAAACCCAAATCATAACATTGCTTAATTTTAGATGAAAATTTTACGACATAATTCTTGCAGAATTTCTTTCACTACATGAACGGCTATTTTCAGCTCAAAAACAGATGTAATTACGTGCAGTGTGCCCAAAGAAGTTCTTTTCGAGCTGGTTGAAAAGTTATCAAATGTGACCTCAATGACTAAAGCCACCTTCAGAAAAAGGAAGACTGGGGACGCGGTCGGGGCTCCATGCAACGTACCTGAGATTACTTTACCCATTACTAGATAACGCGACAGTTGGCGATACCAAGCTAACGGTTCTTCAAGTTTTGCGCCATTAGTCTTTCCGGATTCTAGAGCAGGCTGCAAGAACTACAATCGCAAAAAAACGCACCACGGGCGAATTTCCTGGGTTAAGGACCTCGAAGGCCAAGACATTGAGAAAAGATCCGTTATTGCCACCGGAGATGAAGTACTAGCAAACGGTTTAGATTGAAGAATGGTGCAAACAGAAGGAAGTAAACGGTTTCCCTCTGTGGCGGTGTTAGTAACACACTAGAGAGGTCGTTGCACGTCTGAGATTCGTCTCTTAACAGCCGCCATTTACACCAGACATTCCCGAATTAAACTCGGAGGCCTTCAATATCGAGCCAAACAAAAAGGCCCAGCCAACAAAGTGTCATTTCAATCATGAATCAACTGATGATAAGTTCTCTAAGTAAAATAACTACGCAAATTTTCATACTGAGAAAGCGATAAATGAAAGATGTTTTAAAGAGGAATAAAGGAATTTGATATAGATTGAAACTAAAATAGGACAAGGGAGAGTACAAGTAAACGTAAGAAGAATAGGTACTGGCTGATCAATTTTTGATATGGGTTTAAAATCGACGGCAGGTTCTGATGATCATCAGTTATCGATCCTAAGACCTGTTTGGACCAGCTCTCCATTCCACTCTCCTATCAACTAACCACTTCTTTCCGACAGAGTTCTTCAATTCGACTTCTTCCATTATTCGCCTGACGTATTCCATTCTTGGTCAACAACTATAATTCTTCCTGTTTAAATCTCAATTGTTTCCAATATGCTCTTGTGTAGAAAAATGAGTCCAATAAGTCGGCCTCATCTTCTCATAATTTCCATGACATATATTTTCTCTCCAACTCTTCGTATGTTTCATATACTATTACTAAATGTGAAAAGAGCACAAAAATTTACCATCAATCAAGAAAAACAACCTCCAAAAGAATTCGAATTCGTGACCTCAACAAGCGACGACTGTGTTCCACTGCAAACGAGGCTAACAGTAATTCCGAGCATAAAAACTTCCCCATTTTACGTATGGAACAAACGCAGCAGGATTATGGATAATGATGAACATATACCTCCACGCGTAATATTCGGGTTTAATTCCAACAGTGAATCCAGAGACTTAATCGAAAAGAAATTAGATCATCAACGTACTTTGCACATGCAGATGAGTTAATCGAATACCTCCTGGTCGAGAAAATAAAATCGTTTGCACGGAAGGGAATCGTTATCATCGCAGAATAGAAATGAAATTTCTTCACGTGGAATATTCAGCACGCACGTAGAAGCTTTTATCAAATGCAATTATCCATCAGCTGAGGTAATTAGTTTGCTAAGAGCCTGCGACGAAACTCAATTTCAATATTTGAACACGGATGGAATATTTCATTCATCGACCGATTTGCCGAGCTCAAGAGGCTCAAGTCCACCGAAACGGCTTGAAAAAATTTAACAACCTAAAGTAATGTCATTGCAAATGGAACTGATTGGAACAAATGAAACGGATTAACTGACATTTCCACCAATCCAACAAATAAATACGACAATGGTGATGGAGCTTACAGTTTTCCAATCCCACAATCAAAGAGATATGACAAAGGAGATCCTTACCCTCTAGTTCGCAATATAAACAAATAGAGCATATTCGAATAAAAAAAATAGAGCGGTGCTTTGTCAAAGATCAATAAAATGCTTCAATAAGTTATCGGAAATAAACTATCCATCAAAGAGATGGGCGTAAATTTTTTTTGCATAGTACGATGCATCGGGTGCATTTATTTTTAGAGGAATAAAAAGCAACAAGTTTGCAATACCCAGGTTGGATAAATAGGCCACGTGAAGCGTAAAAGAGATGATACGTATGTCGGATCAGAACTTCATGAAGTTTTTTGAGAGCAATAAACATAGCAGCGAAAGATTACTTTGAAAAAGCATGCTTTGGGCCTAAATCACTCGCCAAGCTTAATGCTGAATTTTTTAAAACATATTTTTTTTATAAATTCAGAGAAGCATCTTTGTTTTGACGTATGGAGAAGCTTCATCCGATTTAGGACTTGTAAAATAGCAGTGCAATGTAGAGATATTTGCTCAGTAAAAGCATTTTTGCACCAGGAAAAGATATGCATAAGAATGCATGAAGACAAAATGTATTAGCGAACCAACCTTAATCAGATAACAAAACAATACGAACAAAACTAAATGAAAATATATCAGATCATTTGCTAGCATGGCTAGAGAATTACCGAAATCAATGAATTACGTTTAATTTTTCTAAGTTATAAAATTGGCATTTCTTCCTTTGAGCAACTTGTAGTAAGATTCATGATCAGGACGAAAAACGAAGGAAACGACTTCAGGAATGGATCTTAACCGAAGTGTAAGGCTCTAAACACTCGAAACATTTCAATAAACCAGTACATCCTTTTTGGCATAAGCTCATCGATTGATAACTGTGAAATTAAAATTAACTAACGGCTATTTAACATTTATCGATGTGTTTCTTCTGGATCATCGATTCGGAAAACCAGCTACAGATAAACGAATTCTGGAGTGTCCAGTCGATTCATACGTTACAGTAAGACAAGAGGGAATAAACAAGTAATGAAACGAGCAAGCCAAAGGTAAGTTCTCAGACTCAGCTTGTCCTATGTAAAAATTTTCATTTTTTTTCAATTTTTCATATATGAAACCGCGAAGGAAGATGTCCTTCGCGTATATGTGAGATGAAAACTTCCTAAGATACCATTCTGATTTTAATCCAAAACGTGCGTAATAAAGGCTACCTGAAGGAGGTAGAACTAAATGCTAACGACGAATTGTGTGACCAGAACACTTGAATTGATGTATCACAATGAAGCTCAAATTATGGACCACACGAGCTCAAGCACCTGTCAAAAAGTAAGAGTATGAGAAATTCGTTCGGGATCAAGATTGTTTTTACACTGTGGTAAATCCTTAGCTATTCTCTCGAATTTTTAAGGCCATGATTAAGATCAGTAATTCTTATGCACCATAAGACGGAGTTTGACTAAAGGAACCCTAGGAACATGACGAACAAATTGACCGCGCGATGTAGCAGACATAGAAGAAAGAGAGGTTGGAATGAAAATTACCCTGGGGTATTTATATGGGAATGAGAATTAATATGGACAAATAAAGTCTCTGGTTAAATCATCAAAATTGATTTTACTACGTAGGCATAACTTACTCGGGCATTGGCTCCCATTTAAAGCCTATGCTACGGTTTCTAAGAAAATAAAATTTCTACTGCCGATGCAGTGTTAATATTTATAATTTTGGAGATGAATACACAAAATTTTAAGTAAGAACGAAGCGTATACGAAAAAAATGTCCTTTCAGTCATCCGAAATTAAAATGTCCAAGCCTAAATGATTAGAGAAAGTAATTTAAAAAGGCAAAAAATATATACTTGCGCATGAAATTTAATACTTTCTGTATGGAAGTAAAATAGGTTAAATAGGTTCACGTAAGAGCCATTGGGTCTCCAAATGTCGGAGGATAGTCCGTCAGGGGTTTACACAATGTACATATCGTGAAAAAACGAAATTTCGGTTTTTCAGATAGAGATTGTTCACTCAAGATGACCGATGAGAAGTTACCGAAACTTATGCAAGTTCTGAGGGAGTTTTTGATGTTATGAGAATCACCGCTTCGTTTATTAATGGCGAACATTTTAAAAACCAAGAGCAGGGTTTAAGGTAATTTGAGCGAAATATCAACTTACCTAGAAATCAATGAATTTGGTTTCATTTTAAAGAAAAATATATCACCCTTCCATTGACAAAAAAATTCTACCCCTTACCTCATTACTTCCCAAATTATTTGCCAAAAAATACCAGCCCTTTTACTAGGGAATTGGTAATTGTATGCACTCCAGAGAGACCTTATATTAAAAATGAGATATTTCCTACACTTAGATTTCGTCAAAAAATCAACAGTAGGTAGTTCGTGTGTTTTCTCATCTATATTTGAAAATTAATCACATTGCCACCGCAGTAAATTCTTCGATATCATAATAAACCTTCCGTATTGATAGAGTTTTAAACACACCGCGTGAAAAAAATGAGTCAAGTTAAAGACTTAATTAGATATTTTCATTTGATTACTTACCTACAATTTGTCATGTAAAACTATTTTACTGCACCATTAATAATGCAATATTTAATTCGTGTGTCTCGCAGTTAGTGAAATAAAAACGTATATATCGAATATGGTATCTATTATGATAGAGAACTATCTCGCTCAAACTACTTTAAGGAAACACACATAGCTCGACACGGCGTCGTCACTGGTGCACCAGAAATTCGCCGCCACTGAAGTCGATGTTCATCAAGGAGGAGCGTATCGGTATCGAGAGGGTTCTTGGGGCGTATCACCCCTATTGAAAGTCGCCGATGCAGGCGAAGGAAATATCCAACACGGCCCTCCCCATATTGCAATCTCACCGAACGTCAAGTGTGTGAAAAAATTCCCCCGGGAGGGCCCGACCGACTGCGCGCAGACTGGCCCTCAGGGACCACGGCGACACCTTGGGAGCGTCTCTCGCCTCGGGAGACCCTCGACGACAATCAGGCAGGCCGACGTTCTTGCTTTGGCTAAAAAATTGCGAAGGCGGTGATACGCGGCAAGTATACGCGGAGTAAGAGGTTTTTTTCACTATGGGAGGATGAGGGCAATCGAAAAAAATCAAGAGGAAATGATTCCATATCAGTAGACTTAGATAGATAGTGCCGAGGCTCGAACAGAGGGACTGTTCGGAAAGGTTGAGTGAAGAGAATAACGTTTTACCCAGAAACATTAATATATTATTTTACGATTAGTTTACGTAGTTTTCAAGTAAACTAAAAGTGGCCAGTAAAACGTTAAGCGGGGGCTCGGGTTGGTGCGGTGGCTAGAGTACTGGCTAACTATACGGACGGCCAGGGTTCAAATCCCTGCAGAGGATGATGTTTTTCAGAGGAAACCCGATCCCTACTTGAGTGTCTTGTGGAGGGCACTTCAGTACTTCGTCTGTCGGATGAAATGCTAAACCGTGGTCCCCTTGGCGCCTTTCCTTAAGAGAAGGCTAATGCCGACACTGGGTTTCCTACCACCATTCCTTCCTTACCTATCCCCTATGGCTCAAATGACCTTAGCCGACGCCTCCCCAAATATCCGATCCAATCCAAGTTTCGATTCGATATGTCATTATTCACCACTAGTCATCAGAAGATTCGATTTTAAAATTCTGAGATTACAGAGATAACATCTAACCGAAGATCTGCAATTAAAAATATACATTATATTTACGCTCGAGGCGAGATTAGAAATGCGCGACATACGTTTTGCAGAGCCTGCGCTTTACGAACGATTCCAGGGGAGGTACGAAAAATCTGATACTATAAGCGTCTGAGTAACTACCTATTATACTAAAATATAACATTTTGCCACCAAAATTCTCAACGAGCAATAGAGTGTAATTATAAATTAATGAAATCATCCATCAACGAGAAATAGAAAGGGTAAAATAGAGGCATGAATAATTAATTGCAATCGTGTGAAATCATTTTATTTTAGCTATTAAGTATGTAATATCTCTATAAACAGAGTAAAAACTGCAATACAACACACGTAGATATAATGTACTCATTTTTAGCCATTTTTGAAATGTGGAGACTTAATCGAAAATACAGATGAGAGCTATCCCAAACCAAACTTTGAAGGGCAGCTGATAACTAGAATCGCCGAGTTACTTCTCACTAATTGCGAAACCACCACTATGGAAGGAAATAATTACAAAAGCATGTAGATGGAAATATCGCTTTATTAGCTGTGCCAATATTTGAGAATATTGCGTCCTAAAATTTAACAGGGCTACGGCGAGTTTAAATCAGGTTATCGTAGGATTTATAGCCATTCCAACATGCAGCCTATGAAACTTAATCAAAAGGAGAAAATTTATCAGGGTGCATAACATAACAGAATACCTTATCAAATATCACAAAAACTCTCGCATCAATGGCTACAGAGAGGCATCAAATTAATGAGCTGAATGCAAATAATGAGGAAATACGAGCATGATGAAGACTGAATAATAAAAGTAAATGACCTACATTACAGCGAAGAATAATTCAAAGGCGTTGCTTAAATTCAAAGACATAAAAACACAGAAAAAGGACGCCTACCGGACTGACAGGCGGACCCATGAAAAAATCCGCTTGCTTTGAAAAATGCGCCTTCCTTCGTCGTACGATGTCATTATCACGTCTCAACACTTCTACTGTTGTTTTTACACTCGCCATTTTATTATGCAATTTTACACTCTGTTAATAGTAACACTTTCATCCATTACCAAGAAGTCTGTCAAAGTGTACTATAGCACCTTTTCTTCGAGGCTTACGCAGGAATAGCAGCAGGAGTTAACGTATTACAAGGCTTTGGGGGGTTTACAGTATCCATAGTCTAGTTAATGATACGGTTGGGACGAAAAGTTGCCATACGGTTGGGACGAAAAGTTTCCATATGGTTGCGACACCAGTTTAGACGCTTAGTTAAACTAATAGGCAATAGGGATTGGATTGGATTTTGGGGAAGCGACCGACAGCTAAGGTCATTTGCGCCATAGGGGATAGGAAAGGGAGGAATGGTGGATAGAAACCCGGCGTCGGCATTAGCCTGCTCTTAACAAAAGGCGCCGAAAGGACCACGGTTTAACGCCCCATCCGACAGAAGGAGTACTGTACTTGAAGTGCCCAACTCAAGACACTCAAGTAAGAATCGGGTTTCCTCTGAAAAAACATCCTCCTCAGCAGGGATTTGAATCCTGGCCGTCCGTATGGTTAGCCAGTACTCTAGACACCACACCAACCCGATCCCCTAATTGGCAATAGGATTCACCTTTCTATGACAAACTCCATTGTGCGTAAAAACTCGCTAAGATTCGCTAACCTGATGATAAAATTGGCGCAACTTGCGCAGACAATCCTTATACCTGGTTCAAAATACAAACAGCCGGGGTTAGGGAACCGGGGATTGATGTTATATTTCCTCATTCTTGAATCATCAAGATTTAACAATAGGGATTTTGAATTATGTGAACTTCAAAAAATTATATAAATCTAGTTATTCATCTACGATCTTTAACTTTTAAAGTTCTGATAAATAAAAACTCCAGTTCTTCATTAAAAAACAAACCTTGCAGCCAGAAGCTGCACAAACACGAAACGAATGCTGCGTATCCGAACAAAGGTGGAGACAAATTCTAGAAGATCGGGTGAACAGCTTTTAAAAAATCATGCGCTCAGCCTTTACGGGCCTTGAGTTCAAAGGTGTGCAACATGATTCCCACGCCTTAGGCTGTGCTTTCGCGGAAAGGCTTAGGAAAATAACGAAGGGGTTTACACCACGCGGCGATCTCAAATTACGATTTAATGAGAGGCATGAGCGAAAGTGAAGGGAAGCAAAGCTTTCATGCGGGTGGGTAATAGAAGACGCATTCTCAAACGGAGGGTTAACGAAGGCTATGGGTCGCGAATGCAGAAAGGGGGTTTTCCACTTCCCAGTCACTCTCGACACTTTGGGAATAATTATTACCTGAAACAGTAAGATGAAGGATACTCTTCAGGTATCCCCATCATATCCTTAGGGAAACATATAATTCCACTGGTATACGGAAAAATTAACTCTCTTGAAACCGACAATTAATGAATAACAACTCAACTAATGACTTAATTTGCTGGCATAAGAAGTAGACACCAACTGAACATCCCACGACTAAAGGCTAAATTAAGACTCAAGAAAATGATTAACGCAATAAAAATAAATCACTTTACTTCAGTGCCATCCTAAATTAATTAATTATCAAATTATTTCAAGATGTACCATGTTTGAGATGTGAGGGAAAATTACAATAAAATGTGATTTTTCCAAAGCAGCTCACGCTAGACTAAAATTCCCAGTTAAAATAAGCCGCACTAATGTAAATAAAAAACATTAACTGTTCACAGGAACCTTTTACGTCGCCAAATTTACAGGTATTCATAACTATCCATTTTCCGAGCACTTAATTCATTTTAACCACAAATGACTTAAGTTTCATTCACGGAAATTGCAATATTTCATGCCAAGGGTTAAGAATCGGGGAGAAAAAGAGCATTGAAGAAATGATGCAACAAGCAACTAACAGCAAGACCACGTCTATGTGTTAAATTACCAGTCCAGAGACCATATTTCTATCACCAGGGATAAACGAAGGTAGCTAAGCATAAAATTATTCACAGGATTATCGATTACATAAAAACTTGGAAGCACGAACCAATTTATTAAAACTGGATCTTCACAGTAACTGAGCGAGGAAAGATTTTAAGAGTGCTATGGAATAGGCATCCTGATTTGTCGAATGACCTCAGTCACAACATACCATTGCATACACAAAACATTCGACCCCGGTTCTATCCTTCGGTTACTGTCAAACAAAACTGAAAACTTAAATCCTGCCAATAACTTAAAAAAACACCAAAACGGAAAACCATCCTTTTACGGCCAATAAACGCCAAGGTGTCATTCGGATGTCAATTTCACTTCGCTCCACCGCAAGTTATTATGGTACACTCCATATTCCAGTTTGGCGAGAGAAAACGACAGATACGCCGCATGAAGAAAAAGAAGTCGACCAACACATAAAAATTTATGAATATTTTTACATGTTACCTCTCAGGTTTCAGGGATGGAAGGAAAATTATTTCAGTTCCTGCGAAAATTCCACTCAAAACGGTGCTAATTGAGGCGTTAATTCACCGAAGGAGATCAAGTCTCCGGATTTGCCACAAATGAAACGCTAAAAACGAATTTGTGACACCGTAACCGCGGTTAAGACGTCGCCTTTCGGCAGGAACTTCTACTCGAAAAAAATAATAATAAAATGACGAAAACGTAAAGGATAAGGATTTGAGGCAAAAATCTCAAGTGAAACCGGCAAACGGGAATACCGAGCGAACGCTAAAAAAATACGACGCGGGAAAGATGAAAACACGAGAGAAAAAGGGGGAATGTGAAAGAATTTTTCATAAGAGACTTCCCGAGGAGGCATTTCCGCCACTTCCTCGTCTTAAAAACTTAGAGGCTTGCCAGCAGCCTTAAATTAAACCCTCCGGAAGAGTAGGCGTTCTTATTAAAATGTCTTATTTTTTAAACCACGAGCGAAGGAACATTGGAGCTGTATTTTTCCGCTTGAAAAAACTCCAAGGAATAAACGAATGTCGTAACGAAGGAGCTAGTAGTGAATGTTTCACCGCAGTTTGGTACAGGAGTGTGTTGGTTAAGATTCGCCACGACCAAGCTCGAACCCAGTTACCGACCGGTGCTATATTTAGCGCCCGGATGAGCGACCCAGAAAAAGGACACTAACGTTTACTTCGCAAAATTCTTCATTACATTAGCACCATGGAGTGGGAATTCATCACTAACTCGAGGGCGATATAGTCGTCGTTTCAGCCATCAACGAAATACATCAGTCATTAGTCATCGAGGAAAGGTGTGAACTCGAATGCAGTAAAAATAGGCCGTGTTCCAATCCTAGTACAACCCTGAGTACGTACCATGTACTACGGGCCAGTTATGTTTGGAGTGTACCAGAAACCCACAACTCAGGGACTGGAAACCTCAGCTCCACTTTTGATCTGTGGGCCACGGGATATCTACAGCGGAACCAATGAACGTCGTGCATTGTGAATGAAGCGGGGCACAAATAATTGTAAACATTGCTTAGTAACAACGTAATCTCTACTTTCATCCGAGAGTTAATCATCATTAAAATATTAATTATATTGAACATAATAAATTAATTAACTTAATAATTTAATGGGCATTATTCAACAAAATATTCGGTTAAGTTAACCGCCTAGAGCGGTCCATCCAACATGGTTTCTAGTTTCTGAATTGAGGGTCTCTAGGGTACTCTAACGAATTGGAACGGACAGCTAGCGCTCGCACTTGGATTCGGTCGCCGCAGAAGTAGGAACAAAAATATATCGGTGTGTATTCAAAAGTGATATTGACAAAGGTACGCAGGGAAACTGAAATTGAGGATGAAAAATGTTCCAGAAAATTAAAACCCCTACTAAATAAATTTAAAAAAGGGCTGAACCGCTATCAACATGATAGAATAAGGCCAGGATAAGAAAGAATTTCCCACAAATAATCAAAGCATGGTAGAGTTTTGAATTTACCGGTCGATACAGGACTCAAAAAGAAGTCTTCAATGCGATATTGGTGACTTCGGTATGCATGATATTGAATCACAAAAATTGGAGAATTAATGCACATTAAGTCGATGTAGATATAATTTTTTAAATCAACTAAAATGTTTAGTGCGGCTCCGTGAGGACGCCGTGATATATTAGTACGGCTGGTACCCTCGGTGAATATTTCTTGCATCGTACTAGCCCGGATCAGCCGTTTAGAATACGTGTCAAGTTGGTCCTAAGGTTAAAAACGTGACCTCACTTCCTGAATAAGGGAAAATTTAGTACGGCCAATACGCCTCGATGTGGACTGCAACACGACCATACTAGCAAGGCGGAATTGGCTGAACACCGCAAAGAATCTGGGAATATTTCGGGGTTTAGTGCCACGAAACAAATTATGCCATCATCAATAAACTTCACTGTAATTACCATCGATTCTTAGATGATTAGACGGATAGAATTCATAATTACAATGATGCCTCAAGCAGGCGAAACGCATTGTGCAATTATAATACAAAACTATACGGAAGTAATAAGTTTCCATTTAAATTATGATAGACTTAGACATCACTGACACAAAGAACATAATGAATAAATTACGTAGACTAAGAATTTTAGGTGCCACTCAACGGACTATCGTTAAAAGTAATAAAAATACACAAGAAATTAGTGTGCGAGAGCAAAAAAAAACATTATCGGTGATAAGCGTTATTAGAATCACTTTTGGGATCAAGCCCAATGAAACATCCGTAGATGGAAACATCCGTAGATGGAAACATCCGTATTAATTATAACGTTAGGACTAGCAGTGATAAACATAAGGGCGCTTTTAAAAGGAAAAAAATCATCGGAGGAGAACGTGGGGATAGTCACGAATCTTATAATAGAAAATATACATAATGTTATTGGAGCAGGTACGATAACGTCATGTAAATGTTTTCATTTACGACCGAAAATAAAATGGCGCTCTTTCTGTGGTATAGCTTTAGATAAATATGCTACGTAGATATATATTACAGTCACTCTTTAGAGATTTTCAACGCCAATCGCGGGAGATGAAGCAACGGATCACAATTTATGATTTTTTAATTCAACTTTTCGGAGTAAAATTGTGCTCATAAATTATTTATCCTTGGCCCAAAAAATAGGCACAAGCAAAAAGCCTAGCAATCAATGAAAAGTGGGGGTGTATGGTTCAAAATTTGCTGTGCCAAGCAAAGCCACTCACAGACAGCTAAAATGTGGCTTTAAATGAAACTAAGAAAAATAGAATGCGGACACTTACCGTTGTTCTCCCCGAATCTTCTGCATAGCCCGCATTTACCAAAAAGATGTCCGAAACAAGGCATAGGGGCGAGGGGAGTCCCGTATAAATGGCTCTTTTCTGCACATGCTACCACAAAACATGCCGTCCGCTTTGGAGACAAAATATGCAAAACAAAAGTTTACCTTCTTAATAGCGGTTACTAGGTCATTGTTGACTTAGCAACTGAAAGGTTTAATCTCAAGAAGAGCGATATCACCAAATTTCTATAGAATAACAGGTAAAAATTTAATAAGTTTGTACTCTGACCTTGTGCATTTGACTCTGTGAAAATTTCTGGGTAATAGTGAAATTATTCCATACACCATTCCATTTTCAATGTCAAAACATGAGTTGTTTATAAGGAAATAAACATTATAAAACTATACGAAATCAAAATAAACTATTACTGCACTTCGAGAGAAAACATTTTTAACCTTTCAAATAAATTTTCCGTGAATCACACAGTTTTTAGCCTATTTTCCGCATTATGAGTGCCACAGTATCATATCCTACCATGCCAAGGTTTTGCAACATTTGGTACTGATTTGCTCGGGATTCATCGCTTTAAAGTCAAAGTTGGATATTACGAGCACAAGAAACTGGCTACTAAATTAAAAAGAATACACACATTACATTTGAACGGAGAATAAACGGTAGAAGAGCTAATTTAGGCGAGGAAAATGAAAAGGAGGACCTACAGATGCTTTCCGGACTATATAAAGGACGATAGATATATAGTATTAAGTCATTAAAGGAAAAATAGATGTGAGCTGAAGACGAAAGAGGTATGAATTTTTCCATTTATGTTTTTATACGAACTTTATTCCATTGATGATTTCCATGATTCGGACAGCTTAGCTGTCCAGTCTTAACATAAAAAGTTAACGATTGGGTACAGCCAACTGATAATTCTCGCACATAGTTAATACTGCGCGGATTCAAGTATTGATTATATCATCGTGTTATAGAATTCATCAATGTATGTACGTTGCCCTTATGGCAATTTGGAAACTATTTTTTATTGAATCTCGCAACTAAAAACCCATCTCTTAAATTGTTAACTGATTTTGAGGGCAACTATAATTGAAGTCGATGAAATTAAGCAGAAACAAGCATATATATAAGAAGTAATGATCCTTTAGAATGTTTTCTTCGACCACAACGGGCTCGGGTGAAACATTTAACCTCAATGTAGTCGCAATGAAGGCGATGGTAAGAGAAGTTAAGACTCTCACTAGACTCGTTTCCGCGAACATTCACCATAATGCTCGCAGAATGCAGCAAACCATGCCATACCATGCAGAGAGATGAGGAGTAAATGCAGTTGTAACTCCAGAAACAAGCCAGAGTGAAAATAGGATCTATCTTCTCTCAACCTCCAGCACCCGGTTGGTAGAAAGAAAAAAGAACGAACGAGGCTCGCCAATCACACATGGCCACTTGGACGCTGAGCGGAAGGATCAGAAAATGGGACGGACAAACCTGACGCGGTGGGATAATGTTCAGCGAAGTGTTTCCCAACTCATGAGTCAGACGACGAAGGAAAATAAAAACGGGCAGGAGACATATTTACTCCCAGGAGCCACAAAATCTGGTCCAATTTCACGATTGCGGTCAACATGATCGTAGCGTGGTTTAAGATTGGCGTCCGCGATAACCGTAAATTTTCGATAGGCTCACGAATTCGTTTTGCTACTATCTGACAACTGGAATTCGCATCGGCAGTCGTTTTCTTCATTTTTGGCAGCAGAGCCTCATGTTAAGTATACGTGTAAATAATTTAAGCATAAGGACGATTTACTTATTGCTCACGGATTACCTTACTACAAGATATGGCATACATAGTAACAGCATACAGGAAGAAACTGATGGGAGTTCCTTGACTCGATTTTATTACAAAATCAGTCAGTTACTAACCGCGTATAGCAGTGGAAACACGAGACATGCACAAGAGAAGGCGAAAAAATGAATAACTATATTCAAGGCGCCAACTATTCATTTGCCGAAGCCAAATGTGAACCGAAAACGTGACAGTGAGACTGGTTGAATTATGAAGTACTTTGATAACGCTTTTACGGGATCGTTAACACCTCCTCCGCAACCGTTAAACAATGTCCGGATGAAGATCATGTTGACACCAAACGTCAACCGGCCTCAAAGATGTCAACGTAAACGATTGATAATCAACAACCACTAGCATTGTATGGAATAAAAAGAAATGACCACTGAAAAAAATCAGTGACACCTGCAGTCTAATAGTACAACATTCATGACAATCGCAATAGAAAAACGCACTACGGAGTCACAGTTATCGCAAAACTCCGAGGAGGAAATAAAAGAAGAATTTCTGCGCCAGCAAGGAGAAACACCTTAATAAAAGGGTGGCAAATAAGCACACAATGGAAAAATAGGAGAAATACGTCATTTAGATTAAGTAAAACCGCATTTAAAACGAGAAGCTACTTTTTTATATCCTTTTGAGGATAGGTCGATGAAAAAATTTGATACAGTTAAAATATAATCAATCTTTGAAAACAAACTCTGTTTTCATCCAATGAAAATATACAGCTAATATACTCTTTTTAAAGTTTACAGTCCCACACAAGAAACCATAGAAACAATCTGAATACATATCTTTTATAATAGTCTCAATACATACTGACTAAAGGCAAGAGAACAACGTAATGCCCAGACCACTGTTTTTCACAAAAATAGTTTTTAGGGTTAAAAAAAAACTTATATTAATTTTTCATTATTAAATAATAAACTTATATGCTTAAAAAAGAAATAATAAGGATAAAAAATAGCACCAAAGCTCTGAGTAACATTTAACTGAATAACATTCTCATTGTACTCGGGCATGTAGGTATACCTATATAACTCATTAAGTATGCCTTCCATGATACGAGAAATAAGTCCCAAAAGAAAAGATACAGCATACTAAAAGTAAAAAATGAATGATTACAGCAGACGAACCCTCGAAAGATCGTTTATTATGCCTAAATGATTAACAAATATAATTTAAACATATTTTTATGGTCAGAGCATGCTTTGATCGTTACGGTCCTTTTCCATTTTCTGACACATAAATTACCCCGTTAAAGTGATAGAAAGTTTATTAAAAAAATGACGTGTAGTGAGATGTTTCACCCATTCCCGTACGGCAAAAGGCGCCCACGTCAGGAAAAACTTCAAACTTTTGACAGGATACTATTTTGCTTTCAGCATGGACCTCTTCCACCGTCACGCCAGATACTCGGTGTCTATGCAAATACTCTCGTTGATACCCGACGCATATGCTCGGATTTCGAAAACCTCTAGAGCGCAGGAGACAACACAGAAAAACTGCGGTCAGAACCCACTACTTCAAGAGAAGGAAGCTGCCAGAGGCATCAACATGCAGAATGTAGGTCACCCAAAAATTGCACACCCGCGGCCACAATATCCTTTATGACTCCTAAAACAAAAAATCTTGCTTCCCAGAAACTCCTTCCATAGTCCTAACAAAACATAAGGAACTGAATTTTAAAATACAACCAAATGAAGTATTCCCATGCGATCCTAAGACGAGGGAAAAAACCAAAACACGGAAAGATTACCAAACTGCTGGAAGTGTGGTGCACTAGTAAAAAGCTAGGTGATAAAACACACCGATTGAATGAAAGTAAATGATTGAAAAAGAGTTACATGCGAAGGCATAAAGAATAATTGGTGATAGGCCAGATGTTTTTGGGGGGGTTATTTTAGAAAAATGTGGAGAAGCTATACAAATATGGACACAGATATAGGAGAAGACCAAATACAGAATGAGGTGATATCAAAAAGCATTGGACCAATACATGGGTCTACTGTAATATCATGAAGTAGGATCAAGATACAATAGGACGTAGTAAACGAAAGCCTGCTTTCGAAACTATAACGACAAGTAGTAAAAGCAATGAACCTTTCGTGGAACCTAGGACTCGGATATTTCAATATGAGGAAATTTACTTTAAAAGTAACATGGGTGGAAAAAGGATACAGCTGTTCTCCGCTCGAATGCAGACCAGTACATTTAATATAGAACGATGGACGGCGTCGAATATTACGCGGTACATTGCTTATGCATGAAGAAGCTTTCCCTGTTCTCTCCAATGCATCCAAATGCGTTAGTTTTCTCGACGCTCTGATTCAAAGAATATAGATTCATGTCTCAATAAATGCCTTCTATAGATCTAAAAAGGTACAACAATCTACAAAACAAGGATCTACAGTAATTTACAATATTGGAAATCGACCCAAAATGGGTTCAATAAATATAACGGGTTTGTAGAATAACTTTGGCACGGCATTAACGTGCGACAAGAAAATATTTAGCGCAAAAATATTACAATAATAATATTTCAAAATTAGTAAGGTAAAATTGTAAAATTTCAAAATTAGAGTGTTAGCTTGAAAGCGCTATAGTGAAATGAGGGTCTGCGAAAATGGCGGAATGGCTTCAGTTTCTAGCATTGGCCAGCGTAGCAAGTGCCATCTCCATCTACCTCAATCAGAAAATGAGAAATTGGTTGAGAAAAAAATATTGTCATTGTATATATTGGCACTTTAATATTATGTATTTTTGTTTTGAATTCTGGGACGGTGGCGTCCCTACAGGTTTGAGACCCATTGAGACTGTGACGTTGCTTACGGGTCCTACTCTCAATTAATTTAGTGTTACAGCTGCAAATCACTATCATACTGCTTACCGCTCCAATTTATAATTATTTGAATGTGTGGAGTGATAAAAATATTATTATTTTAAAATTTCCGCGCTAACAATTTTTCTGACGAACGTAAATGCTGAGCAAAATTTTGTCTATTCGACGCCGTCCATCGGTCTATATTAAATTGACGGGTCTGAATTCGATAACTTACTAGAAATCAGAAATCATTCACTTTCTTAGCATGCAAATTCCTTGCAAACATTGTTTATTTATTTAAATTAATACAAACATGCATTCCTGTGAAAATCGATGGGAAAATAGAGTTGAATCTGTAGCAATAAGTAACCAATGCATGTCTCAATAGTTGCTTGTCTTATATTTCAAACAGTGGATATTCTGGCTTTACGTGCGCTAATTTGTCCATTCCGTAGTGCTAACCATAAGAAAAAAAAGAGCAGGGCTAAACAATATAGTTGTTATTTTGTTTGTCAGACTTCAGTTTGATGAGGTAGTTACTTCTCCATATACCTCAATGGTACGATATATTCGCCCTATATCTAAAAATCTGGGTATAGTTAGGGAAAACATTATAGCAGGATTATAGAGCCCAGCCCTCCGCGGCACACGTCAAGCGCGAAAGTGACCTTAGCCGTCGGAGAAAGTTAAAACTAAAAGCAAATAGACGATGTATCGTAGTCTGCAGAACGTCTCGGCCAGGAGCGAAAACTCTGCACTACGTCTCCCAAGATGGGGTCGTCATCTTAAATGATCATCCCCGGCATAAAGAGAGGAGACGAGTAGAGATCGGCAGGGTGAGAAAAATCCCCTTTTCGTCCATTAACAGCTGACAAAGAAAAGAGCCACCTGGGATCAGGAAATGGGCCGAACGGGACTGGAAGGGGGATGGGCGGGCATAACTTCTTAACCTTCATCCTTTATTTTTCCTCCCAGGAGAAGATGAAAGAGAGTTCGACCGGGAGCCTGGTATTATTGGAAAAGGATTCTCGTAATGGCCAAGTTTCGGGACACACAGAATGGACGGAAGGGATGGGAGCAGAAGGTTTTTAAGCCGCCGGAATCCCAAAGTTTATGGAGTCGGGCCGCACTGTAAAAGTGGGTCAACGGTTTAGAGGGGGTGGTTTTTTTTTATCCCGGGAGGGAACCTACCGGATGAGCGCTGGACTGGCACTCGAAGGACTCTGATCAAAAAGCACACCGCTCCCGAACTCTATGTCCACTTTAAGGAAATGCTGAGCGGCGTGAAAAGACTCCGGGGCGAGAGCGAAAACAGCAGGGGTCCCGTGAGGCATGGCATTAAGGTGGCCCTGCCCGGTCGTCACGGATTCCCTAGCCGTTTACATTTGCATTCGGAAAAGCAATTTTAAAGTAATAGCTTTATCCTAATCAGTGCTATCATACCTAAAATGATACTGAACTTGAAAATAGTTTCAAATTTAAAACATCATATTATGGACATTGACCAAAGTGGTTTTGAATCCAGGTAAGGGACAATGATAATAACATGATGGCTCCATTAAGACAATCCTTGTACTTGTACACAAATATTTATTACTGTACTACGCGTTTCGCAGCTTGCTGCATCTTCAGGTACAATTGTTCACATGTTATTTATTGATATATGTGATATATGTGATATGTGACATTAGTGATATTGATATTTATTGATAAATATTTGTGAAAAAGTACAAGGATTGTTTTAATATGGATTCAAATATAAAATACTTTCACGAAGTGACGCTTGAGGGTGCTAAGTTTAAACATGGCTTTTTAAATGAATGGTACTTAAACTTTCCGGAGCTTAATATGCTGCAGCATCACATTGGTGCTGAGAAATTATTAATTATAATTTGAGAAGTGGTAACATGCCCCATGTAAGTAACATGTTTTGCGGGAAATGTGGCAAAAAATAAGTATTGGATCAGTCTTGTATTCTTAGCATACTTGACTAGACATAAATTCTGATATTTAGAACTTACTAAAATTTTGAGCTAGCCCTTAACCGTTTTTATAGCCCTTTAATAAAAATGGTTTAAACGGAAGTAAGCACGCGGAAACGACCTTCAACGAGATGTATCAAAACGAATAAGGAATACGACGAAATTTTAGTTATAGGACACATTTAAAAGGTTCAAATGTTGAAAATAAAATTCAGGCATCATCAAGAATGGTTGACGCACATACTCTTCTAAAGATATTACAAGTCAAGATTAATTTATAAATGAACAGTTTTTTTTAAATTTAATACACAGTTTTAATAAACATTCTCATTGAGTTTACATATTTACATTCAAACGAGCGTATTACCATCCTAAGCTGAGCGTGGCCGATTAGCGGCCAGGTTAAAAAGATCTATTTGTACGATACATAAGGCAAAAGTTGCTGGGAAAGCCGATATTTTAATCATTGCACCAGATATAACGTACAAAATATGATGCTATGCAGCGATCTTCATATTTTTTTATGTAACAAGACCCGATGTCAGAGTCACTTCAATGGGAACTTTCCAGAAAACGTTGCCGGCGTCGGACGAAATAAAAGGAAATGACAATCGCAAGGCGAACTTGAGAGAATGGAGGTGGCTGGTGCTTTGGTCTTTCGGGAGAGAATCGAAAAACTTTGGGGATGACCTGAATGCATAATTCGGATCACCATGGAGATAGAAAATAATATTAACGGAGAAGGAAAAACTCCCTACGGGCGCTCGAGATGTGGACACACTAACCATTTTACGTGTCGCGGAAATAGATGGGAACTTAAGGCAATTTACAGAACAGAATTTTTTCAGAAATTCGTCCATCTCCACCAGATTCCTATAATATTTTTTCCATCTTTGATTAATGTAATTAAATTCACATTCCGCTTCGTATATACATGCTATCTACGGCCCATTTCCGGGGGAAAATTCAGGAAGGCAATGGCATGGAAGGTTTGATAGGACGAAATGCATACAGATACACAATCAACCATCTACTTTCCTTTAAAACGTTTTTCTCAAAGAACCACGGAACTAGCTGCGCAGTAACTTAAACGAAGTCATCTGCTAGTTTTCACACAATGGTGTGCAATTAATGGAAGGAAACTCATTCGCCTGGACTGGATTCGAACCAAGATCCCTCGATTTGCACCGAATGCTCTCACCAATGCGAAATCGAGGGATCTGGGTTCGATACCCAGTCCAGGCGAATGATTTTTCCACTGTGAATTTCACATAATTGCAATTTCCGTGATATCAAGCATACCTTATATAATCCATTGCACTACAGGGTGATCTCCATAGTCAATTGAATCATTTCGCGCGTTTTAACCAAAAAGGCAATCGACTAGTGAAACATTTTTCGATTAAATTAAATTATGATCTAGGACAATGTTCGATTCCGCGATCATACATGGCATGAAGCAAAGGAAAACAAATAAATACAGAATCTGAAACATGAAAATATGATGGGAGATATTAAACTGAAACGGCAAAGGGTTAGGAATTCATAAACAAATTACTCATATAGTAAAATGTGACACCAGAAGAAACATAATTCGACTTTCGCTGCTGATTCAAACTTTTTATGACGGGTGTGAGCATAATTTTTCTTCGGGCCATTCGAGCGAACATAAGCACTTCACGCGCAAATCACGGCGTATGAGTGTTCCCCTGAATTTCAGCAGTCGGCAGCAATTGAAAACACACCCCCCGGAGGCCGTCGTACTCGCTCTCAGAAACAAAAGCCAAACGCATTTCTTCACGGCCTTTGCCATGGGGAGGGATGCACGTAAACAAAACGAAAGACGAACCGATGAAGTCAAAAGAACGGAGATCGAGCGAAAACCCGCTCTGCCACGAAATATATTGCGACCGAGAGACGGGCAGGGGGAAACAAACGGACGGAGTGTTAAGGCTGGGAATAAGGCGCGGGGATCCTCCGAGGATTCGGGTGCGCTAACGTGTCTTCACATGCCAGCGGCCGGAAGCCAAACAGAACCAAGCGAGGCGGGTCGGTTAGAGGCACAGAAGTTACAATATTACACTCCAGGATACTACATCTGCTTCTGCTATGAACTTAACTGCGAGCCGCCACAAGAGGATAAGGCAGGACACCAGCCACAGAAGGAAAGTAGTAGGAAAAAAGAATTGCAAAGAAAATCGATGATCAATGAGACGACACTTGCTAGAATAAGCGATCCCATCTTCATTTACGGTAGCTTTTAATAAGTAAGTACGCTCAGCCTTAACATCACACCACGGGAAGTATTCCCACTGAATATAGTTGTAAAATG
Organism: Ceriagrion tenellum; assembly: GCA_963169105.1. NCBI lineage: Eukaryota > Metazoa > Arthropoda > Insecta > Odonata > Coenagrionidae > Ceriagrion > Ceriagrion tenellum. Next base: position 109,834,712 of record OY720639.1, read on the forward strand.
GCCAGCTTTGTCACTTAGAAAAATTATCGAGATTCCACGCTAGTGTGCCACTAATAAGAGACAAACTATAATAATTTTGAGCAAAGATGTGTGATTATTTCCGTCCACTGTGCTGCGTGCACCTGCATTGTAATGCATGAAAATAAGTTCATTGCCTAAATTGTTCATATTCATAGCTATGTTTACTCGAGACTGTACAGCCGAAAATGGACGACGGTAGCCGAATGCAAATCGAAGTTGACGGCCAATAGTAAAAAAATTGTGAACGTGACTCTGATTTACATAGACGCCTACTAGACGTCCGTGGACTACTTTTCATCTGTTGATGAATATATATACCTATTTTTGCGATTACACCACACGAGCCTCATTGATGCGATGCTATTTATCTCTCGTGAGACCTAATATGGAGTACGCCGATAGCATATGGGACCCTTACGAAATAGGTCTAGTCTCAGATATAGATCGAATACAGCGGAGAGCAGCAATATTTTTGAAAAATTGTTACGATAATCTTTGTAGTGTTACTGAATTGTTGAGGGATTTAAGGATGGGATCCTCTATCAGATCGAAGGGAAAAATAAAGATTAAATCTTTTACGGAGGTTTGATGTACACTATTTTTTGCCGGACGTTCAACATATTCTGCTAGAGCCAAACTATTATGGTAGAAATGATCACAGGCATAAAATCAAGGAAATAGACAGTAGAATAGATTTAAAATGTTATTTTTTCCACGTACAGTAAGGGATCATAATAGTTGCGATAGATCGGTTCTGGGAAGTTTTGACCCTCACAAGGTAAAGTAGCACGTGTGCTAAATGTCGGAACGTCATAATTAGCTTCTAAATCCGCATGAAATATCCGGCTAGATGTAACTCCTCCATGATTTTGTACCTTGTACTACTATTATCAGTCGCACTAATAATATAGTGTCAGTCGTACTAATAATACTATCAGTAGCTGTATCTTAATAAGCATACTTCATGGTAGCATGTTCATTTACGCAGCACTATCTTAGTTTATGGTCTGACGGCGTATTGCCATCCTGACTGCTCTTGGCCTGCGCCTGGCATCCGGGCGAGCGTGCGCGGTCCTGATTTCAGCTGGGATGATTGTTGCATGCTTGGTGTGGAATTACCCCGTGCCACGCACCCTAGAGGTGGCTTGCACGGAATTTCGTATATGTAGATATACAAAACGTTAAATCACGTTATTTCATTACCCTCTGCTAATTAATAGTTCCCAGAAAAAGCCAACGAGCTCTTCCTTATTTTAATCGATTCTCAAGAACGAGCCTTCTCTTAACAAGTTGGAAACAAAGAGGTGAGTAAAGTCCTTCCAGGGAAACCATATACTGATTGAGAGAGAGACATTTTATTCTGTAGAGTTCAGTACTCGCTACTTTTTATTTTAAATGAGCTGCTCTCGATGCTTGGGTACACTTTTATCAGAATAAAATATTTCCCATCATTCAGCAAGAAAAAAGTATAGCCAATCGCAACCTTAGGGGCATATGACAGGAGAGTACAAGAGAGGTCTGGGAGGAGACGGCAGAAGTAAAATAGGTCACGAGGTCCGGAGAGGAGGAACATTAAGCCTCGGAATTAGGAGGGAATGTATAAAGCAAATAATTAATGTGTTCCTTCCATAAAATACCTACATACTGCAGGTAATTGTGCGCTAGGAATGAAATTAGAATACAGCAAATTTTTTTAGCCCGAAAGCACTAATTGGCTATATGTCAGTGCCTCTGGGCCTCGAGCAGTAATCAAGGGACATCTATTTTATGATGGGTTTTTCAACTCGGTGACACGTATTTGGAGTAGCGATGCATCCCAATCACTCCGTTTTTACTCCGTTATCAAGCGCAAAAATGAAGAGTAAAATATTCTGAAAAAATATCGATCATATGGTCATTTGAATTTCCAAACATTTCCCATTCATACAAAAAAATTGAAAACCAATGCTTTGAGAATCCATATAAAATAAGTTTGATAACTCGATGACCTACATACAAATGTCCCGAAGATGATGGCTACTGTGCGGGGCATATTTAACAAAAACAAGCCACGAAGAAGCTCCAATAGTTTACATTCACATGTAAGAGTTTAATTATATACAAATAATGAAGCAGCCGAGGCTAGCTCGTTTACCTGGGTTACACTCTAGTCTGCCTGAGTCTGATATTTCCCCCTAGGTTTTCTCATCGACTGCATATTTCCTCTTACAATTTACATCGCATTCAAGGCAGTACATTTCTCAAAAATATCGCCAAGGTAGGGCACCAAGACTGACTCACAGCAATTATAACATGAAGCCCTTAGGTATAATAATGATGTATCAACAGCATTCGATGGTCAAGAAGCGACTAACGACTATTCATTGGAAAATTAATGATAGAGAATACTCGGTATTCCCTATCTATCTCAGCGTCCCTAGTTAATTCCTGTTCGAGAAATCGTCTCCCCTTCCTTTTCTTCACGACCACCAGGTCAAGTGTTAATACCAACAGTATTTCCACCTTAATGTCGCATGCAAGATTTAGCTGGACAGGCTCCTCGTCAAATTTACGCCCCTTTACTGCAGCTGATTTCATGGATATGTTGTAGAGCTCTGTGCAAACTAATGCAACAAGAATTGCTAGTAATTCTTGGGCATAATGATAGAGGTTGCATTTAAGGGTTTTCACCGCGTTGCTGTATTTGGTGACCACAGTAAGGTACCGACTGCAAGAACACGGGCGGGCGATGAAGAACAAACAATTCCACCTCTCCTCCGTGGCGGAACACGCCCATTCCGAACCGGGACACTCCGGCAAATTGGAGGCCACCGTGATCGCCAGAGAACCTCGATACTTCCCGAGGATTATGTGGGAGGCTATCGATATTTCTAAACACCCTTTGACTTCCAACCGGGAGGACGGATATCACCTCCACAGCTCATGAAAGAGTCAGTTCAAAAAAACAGACCAATCACGACAACGGGAAATAAAATTGGCGCCAAAAGTGAAAGGTCGCCAGGCCTATATTAAACCGTCCAGTCTCCGGCATCATGACTTGACGCCTGAAGGCCTGAAGACGCCTGCTGGAACGCAGGTGAAACTATTGTCACCAAAAATAACGCGGTGAAAACTCCAAAATGCAGCCTATATCATCGGAGCACCGCGGAAGCCTTCGCACCGACTGGGAGATTAATTTTGGTAATTAAATGCACAGTACTTAATTTCAAGATAGGTATTGAAGAGCAACAAAACGCAAATTGATACGTAATAATTCGATCAAAATTAATATCATTTCCCAAAAATTTCCTCTTAAGACATCTCACATTCATTTCTACCTTTCAAAACACTAAAGTATTTTCTTTCTTTTTTACTCTTTTTCCTCCTTCTCAGCCTAAAGATCTATTTGAAGTATTTATGTCTAAATATTTCCACGTAAAACATAAAAAATTTTAAAAGAAGCCTGATAAGGATGAAGCAAATCTATTGATGATGTTGTATATCCTATGAAAGTAAAGCCCTAAAGTAAAAGTGACCAATAGAGTATTTAATTATCTAGAGATGACGAGTGGTTCAACATGAGGAAAGACCTAGCAGCAAAGAAATAGCATTTGTCGATTTAGTAGATATACGTGGAGAAGGGAGGGTGGCAGACTGATAATGCAATTATGTAACTCCACAACACTGAAACGTCACAAGAAATTAACTCTATTAAATTTCAAGTTGTAGTTCACCTAGTGTCATTTAATTTACACCTATTCAATTAAGGCCGTTGAAACTCACAAAACGCTAATTAACAAGTGGTAATACACCCACCCTGCTTACCGTACGTTGTTATATTTTGCGTATATGATGCGCCGAATGCGAGTACAGCAAAATGTTCACAAATATCAGATTTTCTAGATAAATGACAAGTAGTTAATTTTAGAGTTATTTTTCTTAGTAAACTCACTAGCAAAAAAATCGTGGCTCTTTCCCCCACGGTGAAATAAATACTTTCCTCATTCCGTAACAACAATAAATAAGACCAATGAAACCACGCACAGCGTTGAAAAACCGGCCCGCAGCCCCGGACAATACAAACAAAGCAACGCAGCGAAATGAAAATGTCGAAAATCAAGTTGAAACGAGGAAAATGTCAAGATTCGTGATCTAATTTTACGATGATGATATTTTTACAAAGGGAATTCACCGCTAAATAGCGCTAATTACGGGAAAATTAAGACATTTGGCGGCGGATACAAATCGAATTTTCACACCGAAACAGATCAAGTGGGTCATATACAGTACTCAACCGTCAGACGTTTTCACTGTTTATTGTCGAAGTTTTTCTTTTCCCAACACACTTGCCTGGAAAAATGTTGTTCTCGAACTTACCTTTAGAATGGTCAAAGTTTTTTTCTGAGCAAAAGACGTTCTGAAGAAACTCTGCGGAATAAGGGCATGAGATTTGAGTACTCACCTGAAACGGAAAAGAAACATAATTACGAATTGAACGGTGAATTCAGGGTGTAAAAATGCACACAAAATTATAATCCACATGTATATGAAAAATATACAAGTAAATAAAAATATAAACCACAAAAAATATATTAACATACGCATATTAATTAAGGCTACTTTTTCATTATAATACACTTATAAATGACTACGTGAGAACAAATTTCCAATCGCTGAATGACATTAACAAATGACATGGAACGAAGTCACTCGCACGGGTGTATACATACACCATAAATTTCAATTCTAGGTGTATATGCAAAGTCAAATGATTTTTTTCACGGTGAATTTCAACCCTTGGTGTACGTTAGAACAGTCTACGCAAAGATATATAAACCATAATCACTAAATCATAATTGAAATTCATAATTGAACTTTACTTCAAGGCGAAACATTATGGAATATTTTTCATCACAAACGAAGAAAAAATTAGGAATTCTATAAATAAACCTCTATATGTAAATAAACCTAAATACCTCTTCTGGCCCACAAGAGCCAACCACACCACATTTTACACAACGGATTTCTTTTAATTTCATGAGCTGCATTAATTTGCTGGCACTCGAAATATATGATAGATCGGTACTTTCATCGCATTGAAATTAAATTTCATGGAAGGCTTCGTGGTTCATTTTTTTTAGCGAAAGTGACACGCGATCCAAACTTCAAATCATTACTTATTTTGCGTTTCACATTTTCGCCTTCACAGGCCCGTCAAATAACACGCTTCATTTTGAAAATTAAAGATTTTTCAGACGCTAACACATTTCAAGTTACAGACATGGACAGAGAACGGTTCTGGGACTGGTAAGGTTTATAATCTAAACTTCGGTGACTGGGGGTTAACAATGTGTGTTTTCGTGTAGCTATGACTACTCGGGAGTACGAACCTTCCCACCTGTCTCTCCCTTTTACCCTAATACGTCACTTTTCTAGTTCCCTCAGAGACGTACTGCGAATCCGTCCGCAACCAATTTCGGCGAGAATTAATTAGAATGGTTTAAGGTAGTTTGAGCGAGATAGAACCCTAATCGTAATGGAGGCCATATTCGAATTATACGTTTAAATCTGCAGCTGTAGGAAGTATGAATAAAATATTGAATTATAAATGGCTCAATAACATACTCTATTATGACTGAAATGCTAAGTAATTCAAAAAAATAACCGCATTAGTCTTTAACTTGACTCATTTTTATCGCGAGGTACGTTTGAAACTCCTTCTCAACGGAAGTTTTTTTGTGATCCTGAAAAAATACGGCGGTGACAAGATAATTTATTTTAAAAAATAGTTGACAAAACATATAAACCACACACTATTAGTTTTTTGACGATATCTAGGAGTTATAAATTCCTTATTTTTTAAATAATGTATCTCTGTAGGGCATACATGTACCATTTCCCATGTAAAAGGTCTAGTATTTTTCCTCAAAAATGTCGGAAAGAAGAGCGGTAAGGGGCTTATATTTGATATCTCCAGAAGGGTGAAGTATTTTCCTTTAAAACGAGACCAAATTTATTGGTTTCTAGGTGAAATGATATTTCACTCGAATACCTTGTGGAAAGAGCATGAAAAAAATTAAAATATATCAGGTGAGTGCCGTAAAAGAAGAAAGCTGACTTAAGAGGAGAAACATTAAGTCTTACGGACAAGAGGGCGTCCATGAAGCAATGTAGCAGGATGAATGAAGCAAAAAAGATATGCTAGGACAGAGAAAAATGGAGTAAATCATTAAAGCAGGGTCTGATTTACAGGCCTACCATAGAGAATTAAACTTGTTTGACTGTGCCTACCAATAAAGGGAACAGCGTGATGGTCGGTATTTCATTTTATTACAATTTTACAAAATATGGATGGATTTAATTTTAACTCATGTTCACAGGATAAAACTGAATAGAGTTGAGAATTGAAAATGAATAGAGTAAAAGTGGAGCCAAAGCGGCTTCTGGGAGTTCTCTGCGTCAAAACATCTGTTTGCGAAAAAGTTTCTCCAGCCAACCTGACGAGACGGACTTCTCACCTGAAGACTACAAAGCATGGATGGCCCGAGACTATTTTCGTCGTATGCCGACATCTTGACACGAAGAACACCCGGAAGTCGTGACGAGTCCACTTGAACGTTCCAAACTTTGACCCCAAGAGTGGAAATGGGGGCCGAGTCTCGAGGAGCGGCGCGACGGGCCGCTTGTGGACCGCGCGTCTTCTGACGAGGCGGTCTCTGCTGCATTGGCCCCCCCTGCGGCGACCTTCCCGTCCACTCAAATATCCTCTCCCTCACTCTGAAGAGCGAGAGAGGAAGAATAAGGGGATAAACAGGGCCACAGAGCCAGCTCACTCTTTGCCTCTGTATGTACCCAAAAGCACTATCTTTAAAATACGATTGATTTATTAACCCTATTCTTCCCTGCTTTGCAAACCTTTCATTTATTTATGGTAATTACCTTGGAATTTCGTCAACCGATTCTGAGTACACCGGGACTAGCCACGGTCCCCCGCAATGCACAAATGAGCAAATTTCCACAGAGGAAAAATCATCCGCCTCGTAAGGAACTCGAACCCGGATCCCTCGATTTCCGGGCGAGTCCTTTAGCAAGTTAGGCTTCCGAGGCGTCCTCTTCCACACAGGAGATGGCGGACGATTTTTCCTCTGTGGAATTTCGCACATTTGAAATTTCGTGAAAATAATGACTTTAAATAAATGTAGTCGGATGAACTATGTAAGAATGACCCAATTTTGACAAATAATATTTAAATACTACTCATTTTGATGTTCCGACGACATTTATACACGGAATTTTCACACGTAAAATAAGACATATCGTGCTGTTTTGACTAATGAAGCGCGGCCGCCTCAATCCAAATACGTTCCAGCTTCCACTTGATCACCGATTGCTTTTACGCCATTGAACGAGGCGGGATGTATGAAGGCCGTCTAGATAGTAACATATTTTGTATTGCCACTGACCACCACTCCACCTAAGAAAAAATATAATCTCTTAAAAGACTTTTCGTTTTTCAATTATGACCTAGTTATTTGACTTCCCGTCCACTCCGATATTCTCGCCCGTGTGACGAGCGAGGGAGGAAGTATTCGTGGATGTACACTACCCCAGAGCCAGCCCACTCTACTCCCACCTTGGTATATACTCTCTCGACTTGACTTGCCAGTCTCCTTCGAAAAGCGAAGGCCTCCCCCGGCCGAGTCACCGGACCGCGAAGGAGGAGACGGTACGGCAAGGAAGCAGAACCACTTTCTCCGCTAGCACAGACCCCCGGAATATAATTATTGACCCCTCTTTATACATCATACATGGCCCATACCGTAAATACTCTCATTGTGGCCAACAGACTAAGTATCAGTACGCTATCTTGGTTTGTTACATTACCATCCCAATCCATAGCGATCACCACGGAAAGTGATCGGTCACCATTTATAGCTCGTGAGACCACAACGGAATCTTCATGAACGGAGATATCCCTTCGCATGTACTTCAATGAATTTGGCGCCATTAATAAGAAAAATATCTCATACTCTCTCCATTTTTGTTTTTGGTCGTAATGTATGAAGTGATGAAGCAAATAAAAAGTGAAAAGAATAGAGATTTCAATGCTCTGGCATTTGCAGATGATGTGGCACTTTGGAGATGTAATGAAACTAAAGTCCAGGAAAATTTGAACCGATGGTACTAAAATTTCAAAACTTACACCTGAAAGTCAGTAAAAGTAAGACAGTGATACTGACTATTGGCAAAGTAAAGAATAATATAACTTTAAAACTCGAGAATGAAATATTGCAAAGAGAGCAACAGTTCCCTTACCTAGATAGTGTAATTTCACAGGATGAGTTAGATTCCTGGGAAATTACTGACAGGTTAAATAATGCGTCAAGTTTTTACCACCAAGTAAGGAGTCTTCTTTGGGACAAAAAAATACCAAGAGCTGCAAAAATGATCATGTATAAGTCTTACTTCGTACCTATCATATCATATGAGGACCCCCGAAGTCAAGGGGTCTAAGTAACAAAACCATTGTTTGTAGAAAACTTAAGTCAAAGTTGAAAATGTTTGGTATAAATCACTAAGTAGTTAAGAGGCATTACCCTAGATAGCAGCACATGTCAAGAAAATCACTTGGATCCCTTTACCACCTAAAAGATTAATATTTTCATACCCCATTCCTGTACATAACTTATTTTTTTCAAAAATGTCACTTAGATCCCTTGACTTCTGGGGTCCACATATAGCCTTGAAACTTGTAAACTATCATAAGTAACTTGTAAACTTAACAATGTATGTATCACTACATACATTGTAAAGTAGAGACATCGGCAGAATACAAGCCATCGAAATTAAATTCCTAAGGACGATGGTAAAAAGACAAGACTTGACAGGCAAAAAAATGAAGACATTTGAAAACAGGTTGGATGCAAAATATCATTAATTGAAAACGTCAAGAGATCCAGACTGAGATGGTATGGTCATGTGATGAGGATGGAACAGAGCAGAGCAGCTAAGGTATGGCTGTAAAAGGAAATACCAGGAAAGAGAAGAGTGGGCAGACCAAGAAGGAAGTGGATCGACCAACTGAAACAAGACATCCTACTGAGAGGGAGCTCTTGGGAGGAAGTTCAAAATCAACAAACATACCAAGATAAGAGAAGATGGAAGAGGCTGATAGACAACACCCGGGAAACTGGAGTTGCTACTTGATGATGATGATGATCTCATACTCCTCGTGTTATCAAAAAATCAGCCATCTACCACATTAATTTTTGGGTATTTTCCAAAAAATAGTCGACAATTTTCCATTGGATATATTACAGCTGCGCACTCCAGGGAAACATAAATAAGGTATTGAATGCGTCCTCTAGCAAGCATGAACAAATGTACAAGCAAAAATGTACAGAAGATTAATTCGTATGTTTTTAAAAATTCAATTAAAAGTAGCAAATTAAAAGCAATTCAATTAAAAGTAGAAAGATCTAAGGCTTTCCCGGCGTATTGTGATGATGAAGGTAACTCGGGTTTCCCACCGGATCAACTTCACCATCTCGGCCGACGCACAGTGGCCGGAAATCGAAAAACGCCGGACAAAAGTCTAAAATGGCTTTTTTAGGTAAAGACTTGAAATTAGGCACATATACTAAAAATGATTGCTAAATACGGAATAATAAGCCATTTGCCTTGGACCTAAGTCGTTACTTAGATACCAAGGCTTAAACATGACCTTATATCCGAGGAGACGCCCATTTTCATATTTCTTCGAAAATCTTCAAAGCTACACAGATGGTGATGTAGTGGAGGGATTTTAATGAAATAAAAAACATTACCATGTGTCCACATGGTTTTTTACCTGTACTATGATTAAGTTTTAGAGACTTTTTGTCGATATCTGTACGCCATTACGTCACAAAATGGCGGACGGTTTTTTCAGGTAAACTTTTTCATAAAGCAATCATTAACTTTGTCTTAAGAAATATGTTCATCGAGATATTCACAAACCTCACACCTTTCGTAGCACTGTGATATTTGATATTGTTAGTATCGAACTTCAACGTGAAATTTATATGCTAATACACACGATGCATTGTATTTTGAATGAAACTGGAAGTCGCATGTTATCTCATGAAGCATAAAATCACTCAGAAATGCACACGGCTTGAAGTCGCATATTGTATGATATTGCACGATACCGAATAAAATTTTAGTTTCATAGAATGAAATCAAGTATGTCGCGAAACCAAGCATAGTTTATAAGCTGAAGCGTATTCAACCACCCGCATCGAACTGAAGAATGAAACAATGATAAATATGTAAAATAAAAATCCTGAATTTCTAATCTGAAAACCTATCTGGACCTTAGGCTAATATTTTTCCACCCTGAGCAAGGTATTTTAGCAGTGAGTGAAGAATGCCCTTTAAATTACCCCACTTAGAAAAAAATTTTCAACAGCATAAGTTGAGAGGCAAATTATTTGTGACCACAATGCACTCTTCGCATCATGTTATAGAATTCTCCCTAGTTTCCAGTTGCCAAGATGGAAAATATGCCTATGAGCCGAGCGTATTCATCTACCGTCATGATATACCAAGATCCATAATGCTGCCCATAATGTTACGCAATGATATATCATATGTTGCGCTGACCTCACTAAGTCTTTTACCAGTCAATATACTTGAATCAAATTTCCAAACATTGCATGTAACAAATGATATGGTACGAAGTCACTCGCACGGGTGCATATACACCAGGTGTGTTAGCCAGTAACACCTGACCGGCAATTGGGAGATCCGGGTTCGAATCCCGGTCAAGTCAAATAATTTTTTCATAACTAATTACAACCCTGGTGTATACTTGAATCATGTAATAGGAATAGCAATAGCATGGCAGGAGAAAAATATTTGGGCAAGAAAGAGGAAAACCGTCAGCTAAGAAGGAAAAAAGAACTGGAATCAATCCAAAGCTGGCACAATATTTCTGTGTAATTACTTTCGTCTATAGTATATTTATACATGACTTGTACTTAAATACATACAAACGAATAGTCATATATGAAGTCATAAATTTACAAAATAAATGGAGCACCAAAATATACCATATGTTTCGTAGGCACACAATGCTGTATTTTTATCACCATGACACATTCCGTCCCATTCATCTGACCAAAAAAAATCCCATGCAACGTTGGCATCACGTTCATGACGGGAAAAAATAATGTCCTGTGCAATATAGTGTGATCCCTCGCCAAAACACCTCACAACTGGAATGATTTACAACCATTCGAATACAACTTTGCTGCTTGGCTCCATAGGAGAACCGGAGTCGAAGATGATTTAACTGCCCAAACGTATTGCCACCGTACTAAGCTCCGACGGCCGTAACACATTCCGATGAACTCATGTGACCCAAGACCCATATCTTCGACGGAGTGTCCCTCTCTTGCAGGAAGCGTGGCCGGAGGCGTCGATGTAGCCGACTGAGCAATATCTCAGCTCTTTGAGTGATTTGACCGCACGCCAGGTTCCTGCGCTGCCATCGCTCATGCACGAGGGCACTGCTCCCGATGTAAGGCACGGAGGGAAGGAGCAGGGATGCAGGATGGATGGGTTTAGGTGAGGCTACAAAGAGTGTGTTTGATTAGGCAGCATGGTAACAGCCAGGGATGACCGTGCATAACCTAGATACCAAGAGAATGGGAGGAAAATCAGCGAAGGGTTTGAGATTAGCCATTCAGAACGAGTATAAAAATGCAAATCTTAAGAATTATAAATATGGCTCGGCAAAGTACCAGGGGGGAAGCGGAGTAAGGTACATTCTTTCAAAGATCATGGCACGCGTTCATTACGATGAGACTGCCAGACTTATTTTCATCTTTCCCCACGTTAATAAAGACAAGTACATAACATATGTTCGGATAAATTAAATCATCGCTGCTCACGGAGAGAAAAATAGAAAATTACCTCACTGAAAGTTTAGATATTTGTACAAGTTGAGAGCAATGATATATTCTGATCAACAACGACCGCATACTAATCGGTTTCTTAAGCCGTGAGTGGATTCTAAAACGGAGTAGGAACTAAACAAATAACTAATGTAAAATATAATTTTCCATTAAATTGAACCTTCAAAATCTTGTTTATACAAAAAATATTAATAAAAATTTGCCAAATTAATTTATGAGTGAAATCAGTAAACTTCTACAAATTTGGCAGTCACATGGGAATCACTTCGTTCAACGAGGATTGGTAATCACATTGTGTATTAGATGCTTTCTTGTTAAACACAAATATACCACAAATGCTTAATTAAGCAGCATCAAAATAAAAAGAGCTTCAATCAAAAACGGATTTAAAAAATTAGGATTAAATATAGAAGGGTCAATTATATGAGTAATTGTACAGATAGTATTTTAAAAAATAGGGTGAAGAACCAAGTGTAAGCAACAGGGGAACGAGACGGAAGTGAGAAATGGGCTTTCTTGAACAAAATCCATTAAAAAGAAGGAGACTAGGAAAAAGTAGCCGCCCTCTTCTGTCGCCGCCGCCGAGAGCGAGACGGAAAAAGTCCCTCGTTCGGCTCTAAATCCGCAGTTTTCCATCCCAGATTCGCTAACCCCCGCAATGCCTCCTCCTTTCCCTTCGACGCGACGACTGAGAGAGAACGAGAGGCTCAGGAAGGAGGGGAGGAGGAAGGGGGGGGGCAGCGGGCGGGATCCCGCCCCCTTCAGAGTCAATATTGTTGGTGGGAAAACAAGAAGGGGGAGTTGGGTGGGACGGGAGGAGAGTCCTATCCGGCTTTCGCAAAGACTCTGGGCCAGTCAATGAATGCCGGGAAGTAGAACTCGGATAGGGGAGGGAGAAAAAAAGCGGCCAATGGGGCGCGGGAAGATGACGGCTTATGGGGAGATACGGGAGGAAGACGTGGTAGGTCCAGAGAAGGGATGCTATGCGTGAGAGGAGACGATGAGGCGACGGAGAGACGTTTTTAGGTCCTTTGCAGTCTACTCTGTCCAATAAGGTCCTAAATTTTCTTCCCGCTTTCCCTTGCTTGAAAGTAATCAACCCTATGACAACCCTATCCCAGGGCAAAACGAATACAAACACCAATATCGATTATGTATCGGAATTAATCCTCTCGTAATAATACATAATATAAAACAGAGAGCCTGATCTATAGAATTACTAAATTAATTAGTCGAGTTCCTTAAATGAGTGAAGTACCATTTTAAGATTAAAATGACAAAATACTAACTAATACTATGATTTTGAATTCCGCTTATCTCGGCATGTTGAGATGGACGGTAGACGCATTTCCATTGCAAGGATCTATTTCTTAAGAAGAATTCATTCTTCACTACCATTTCTTTACTAAGTAACTCACTTATTTACACCTTGAATTTTAATTTTACTTTGGGTTATACCGTTTACTGAAGCCAGAGAAGAGATAGTTGTCAAGACAAACATCTAGTGTATGTAAACCATTTATTCACACCACGAGTACAGCCGAAGAGGGGGTTTCAAGTATCTTTGGGGTATTTTAGGCCGAATCCTTCAAGAAGAACGGTTTCAGAGAAGGTGAAGAGGTAATAAAAATATGTACAATAAATATATTGTAAAAGAGAATAAGTTGACGTAATTTTTCGAAGTGTCCCGAACAAGCTCCCTAAGGCGGACAGAGAAGAGTCGAGAATATAGCCAAATTCACCACAATGAGCATCCCCGAATAGAATAAATCATGGAATCGAATGCCTCATAGCCAAAATATACAGTGGACAAAAGAATCTTAATGCTCTACGAAAAAAATTCAAAGATTACTAGAAATACATGAATACAATAAAGTTCTAAATACTTATAACTTTCTCCTCTTCACTGAAAGCCATAAGCTCCTCAGAACCGTTATTAGCTGTATTTATTCAACAAATGTAAGATAAAAAAATAAAACTGACCAGAAAAGGTTTATCGAGCATCAATCCTTTTATGATAAAAACATCACTGCAAAAAAGCAATCCTGATATTCGTAAATGGATTGTAGAAACAGTTATAAAAAGCCATTTTGAAAAAATCTAGTCAGCAGCACAAAGACGCTTGGGAGAGGAAATGAGCTTTGTTTGCGGTCTTATCGATTAGCAATGATGCTGAGAAGAGCAATACGAGGGGCAATATAAACGGCCATTGCGACCGCGTACTAAGATACTTACGAACTGCGGGCCACTGAAAATTTAGCCACGGGCCATGAAATCCTCTCAGCTCCCAGACCACTGAAGCGTCTCGTGAACTTTCTTGTTTTTTCCAGGCAATCAATCTCACAAGCGGTATCTTTACGATAAATATAATTCCACCGGCAAGCGTATCCCCGTTGAAGCATGACGGAATGTTTTACTTAATTTACAGAAATATACATATCATTTCGTAATATATGTACTACATAATGCCCACCATTTGAAATTTCCGTTATTTGTGATTATTTGGCAATAATGATTTAGCGCGGAAAAATATTAAAGTCCATTAAGTAGAAATCGCTTTTATGATATTTAAGCCGTCAATTCGGAAATAATGCTATAAATCGAATTTTCCACCGCTCGTACGTTACGTTGAAAAACTAACGACTAGACTTTCCTATGATTCAGTTAAGTGGAGTCGTTCATAATTTGAAAGTGTGCTTTCCTACAAAACGCCACAGCCTAACAGCTTGATTTATACCCTTTTATTCAACGAAATCATATCACTACATCTAAGAAGCGAATATTCTCATAAATGTTTCTCATACGATAAAAGCTACGTAACGTTCCCAATTGAGTCGTTATGGGCCTTTATTTGCCCTGTATATTCACAAAAACCACGGATTCAACAGCACTACATCTACATCTACGTAATACCCTGTGAGCCACCACGAGGGTAGGTGGCAGGGGGTGAAGATCACCAAACATGCACTATTGACATGCAACTAGGATATTTAATGGAGACATGCTAAATAATAGCGTCACATGCAGCTAGATGGTTAGTATCTACATAATAAGAAATGGATTATTGGTTGTTAATACATGCATCATACACTACAGACTACTCATACTAAATTCACCTACCTATCCCTTTGCTACGCTGCCTATTGTTCTCTCTTATGGTACGCGGGAAAAATGACATTTTTAGTCTATCGGTACGACAATCTATCTCTCTAATCTTGTTAATCTGATCAAACCTAGCATAATACGCAGGCGATCTCAATATATATCTAATGTCATCTGTGAACAAATCGGTTTCGAATTTACTTAAAAGGTTTAACCTAAATTGTAACCTGCGTTCTGATAGTAATTCCCATTCTAGTTCTTCCATTAAACTCGTAACACTTGTACAATTATCATAACGGTCTTTAAGAAATCTAGCGGATATCCTTTGCACACGCTCTAATTCTTTTATCAAACCTTCCTCCTACGGATCCCATATACTAGCGGCATATTCTAAATGACGCCTGACAAGTGTAAACTAGCTTCTTTCTCGTACTCTCTCATCGCATTTGCCTAGAACCCTTTTTACGAATCCTAATCTACTATTTGCTACACTAGTTATTTCCCCGATGTGCTTCCCCCATGACATGTCTTGCGTGATGGTGACGCCTAAGTATTTAATAGATTCTCTACACTAAAGGTCGTCAAAGGTATGGTTCACCACGGATGCGTATCATGATAATAATTGGTTGTTCAATCCTAAGATTAGTTCACTGCAGCCCACAACCCTTCCCTATCCAATGCTAATTCCCTTACCTCCTGGTATCTTTCCCTATGTACTTTCTTCTTTATTTGGTCCATGAACTTAGTCCTGGGTCTTCCTCTGGGAACTTTTCCCTCTATTTCACCTTCAATTATGTTCTTCACAATTCCATTGTGTATCAGGGTGTGTCCAATCCATATTGTTTTTCATTTTTCTATGGTGTTCCATATGGTCCTCTCCTCTTCTACTATTCTGTACAATTTATCATTTCTTATTTTATCCGTCCATTTTATCTTCAGCATCCTCCACCAGCACTAGGTTTCGAAGGCTTCTAGTCTTTTCTGGTCAGCTTTTCCAATGGTCCATGCTTCCGATTCATAGAGTGCTACGCTCCACTCGAATTTTTTCACATACAAAGACACGCAATTATGAGCAAATCAACGAAAGTTTTTTTTTCCCAGATTTCTCGAATTCAAAAAGAAAACAAAATTCGCATGGAAAAATAAGAATCTTTACTCTATTTTCTTTCGTATGGCGTTTGTATCGACTAAGTAGAACCAATACTTCAAATTTAAATGAGCGAATGAGAAGAAAAATTAAAGCGAATAAAATAAACTAATTACATACATATTAAGAACTAAGTACTTAAGGGAATAGATGTACGCACAGAGAGACATACCTAGACAGAAAAACTTTTCAATATTAATAATTTGATAATCATCACAATACTAACCCTTAACAACACATCGATTTATATGTAAATAACAGCTTTATGACCTTTAAAATTCTGAACAATATATTTCTGTGGTCTTTAAAAACTTATTCCAGGGACCACAGGGCATTTTCAATATACGATGTTCAAGTGCGCTTCTCAAAATATGGTTTATCAGAGGAGTAATGAAATTTGCCAAATCCCTTCAACAGCAATGACATGCCGAAGTTAATACTCGTCATTCATTCCCCAAAGATGAGTGTTCGTATTTGATCACCTAATCCTCAATGCGAATCGCAACTTTACTGAAAGGAGATGTGCGGAGAAAGGCGTTCAAGAAATACAATACCAGGATATCTTAGAGATATACATAATGCTAACTTCATACACATAGAACAAGCAATTCGTCATTCTATGAGTATTGTATATCGTAATGCAATGCCATATTACAAATTACACGGCAGACATACTGATATCAAAAACTTAAAGGACTTATTGAACATCGGCTGTTTCGTCCTTTAGTGTCACAAGGCCTTCTATTTCCGGAAAGATTTAAGCAACTTTAATCTACTTCCTTTTACATATTAAGCCATTAAAACACAATCCTTCAACAGTTTTCTGATATCTCGAGCACATGGAAGGGGACAGAGCTTACACTAGTGAACGAAGAGAGGATGAAAAATTTTATCTGAATCCTCTGGCTAGTGGCAAGATGAGTACTTAAGAAAAGTATCAAACAAAGAAGAATTAACCAGTTTTCAGTGGATACGGAGAAATCACAAAGAAAACTACTATTGACGAACACTTCCCACAAGACGTAGGCATGAAGTGATAAAAAAATGCAGGAAAGTTCAACAATGGACAACCAACATCTCTAGGAGTATACGTATTTAGGTGATCGAGTCAACAATAAGACACAGAAATGAGAACACAACATACTACTCCCGAATAAACTGTTCTAGTACAAACCTGTAGCGAAAGATTAATACTCATAACGAGTTTCCGCTAGTGAGACATCCACGGATGAGAGTTGGGACAAAAATGGGTGGCGACAGAAGAGCCAGTGGAGAGATAAAAAATGAAGAGACGCAAATCAGGAATTAGAAGTTGATCTCTCCTATAATCTCCAACGGGTCAGAAATTTCATCGCTGACGTCTCTTTTATTGTCGACCCGACCGATTTTCATTATGACCCAATGCCGTGCGAGTTGAACCACATTTGGGCGTTCCTGATACAATACGTTCACTGGACGTGCCAAAGGTGGATGTCTAACCATTCAGAAGACTGCGAGACACCCCGACCAGTCAATTCACGCAAGATAATGCGCTTACACCCGCGTAATCTTAAAGTCCTGCGTGATTCAATTAGGTAGGAATATACTCCCTGGGGTAAAAGTATCCTAATTGGTAAATCTTCTACCCGCATTTTCATCTATTCTCTTTTATGCTTTTTAGAATTGATTTCCAAGCACTGCATCTTCCTTTTACAGTCGGTTCCAAAAATGTTTTAATTTGGAAAGAACTTTGCGTAACCCCTCTTCCTGTCTGGTCCAGATGACTGTTGTACTCAGTCACTGGAGAATTTAAAGCTTTCCGTTCTTGTCCTCTTTCTAAAATGAAATATTACCATCGCCAAAGTTTAACATGTTACAAAAATAATCTCAGCTTCACAACGCATGTTTTCATACGGAAATGAACGGAAAGCTCACAATCTGAGACCATTCCAAACATTTCTCACAACAATATCTATTCGAAAATGTACGTTTTCGTTTACTTAAATAGACCTGCGTTACGTTATAATCCCTAAAATGTTGAATGACATCCTGCTCTTCTATGTAGGGCAAATAGGCCCGGAGACAACACCAAAATCATGAGATCGTATTTGCATAAATCAACACAATTACGTTATGCTGTAACTTAGCAACGGTTGGGAATTTTTAAAAACTATTTTATCCCATAACTTAGGTTGGGAATTAAAAAAAACTATTTTATCCCATAACTTAGGTCGTGAAGTCCAGCAGTTTTAGTAAGTTTGAAAAATCGGAGAGATTGAGAGCACATTTCATTTTTATCGGGTGTTTTGACATGGAGTAACCCATATTAATAGCGGAGCAAGGTACCCCAGGTGTCGGTCGCTTTCACAAACAACCAACCTGAAAGCCTTCCACGCCACCAAAGTAGGGATCCGAAATCCAACTGAAAAAATGATCCACGGGTCCACCAGGGCTCGGACACTGGCCCTGAGATAGGGTAGGCAGCACAATATCCAACACACCAACTTGACTCTTAAAAACTCGAAGTAGAACACGTTCGATCTGAACCAATGTCTACTAATACGCCATAAAATAAAAATTTTAAAGGGATTCCCTTCCCTCCAAAATGGACCAAACAAACAATGGGCTATGAGAAAGATACCAGGATGTAATAGAGCTGGCAATGAATAAGGAAAAATGGCTGGAATGCATCTCAGCCAATTAAAGTTTGAAATAATGATTATAACCTCTAACAGAGACGCATTAACAGAGAATTTAACTATAACCTCCAACAGAGACGCTTCTGGCATTTACGCCCCAAGTCATGGGATGAAATAGTTTTCCAAAATTCCCAAACATTGTTAAGTTACAGCATGACGTCATTTTGTCGATTTATGCTTACACGTGGTCGTGATTTTGGTGTTACCACCTTGCCCTATTTGCCCTACATGATCAAGCAACATGTCATTTTCAAAGTTTTAAGGAATTTTACGTTGCTTAGGTTCATTTAAATAAACGAAAACGTACATTATTGAATAGACAATATTGTGAGAAATGTTTGAAATGGTCCCTGACTGTGACGTCCTCCGTTCATTTTCATGTGAGAACATTCTACATCTACATAATACCCCGCGAGCCGCCACATGGGTGTGTGGCAGGTGGTGTTAGGCCACCAGCTGTGTAAAGATGGAAGTTCTTGGGAGGTGAAATGGTGACATGTATTATAGGAGTGTATTTATAGGAGCTCAATTTTTATTGTGATCGTTTATTGTGCGCGGAAAGAACGAGTTTTTGTACCTACCTGTTCGGCAGTGAATCTCTCTTATTTCATCGAATCTGTCAGATTCGCTGTAATGCTCTGATTATTTTTAGAAACTTATAAATTTAAGATTGAAATAATGCCCTTACCTCCAACAGAGACGCATGGAGTCCAAGCCCCATGTGCAGGTTTCGAAGTGCATACGTGCGGTAAAAGAGCATATGTGCACGGTAAGACGGGGTAGAGTGGGACGGGAACGGGGGGACGGGGACACGTTGGGGGAGGCGGCAAGGAGTGGCGGCTTTCAACCCCGTTCCCATCGATATACTCTCCACAATCCTTCCGCCGCCACGGCCTCCCGCACACAAACGCCTTCTCCAAATCGATACGGAAACTCGCGCGACAAAACTGCACACATTGCTCGCCATTTGCCAGGCTGTCCCAGTCGGATTGGTGCGGAGGCCAACACCCCAAAGAGCCGTAGCCCCGGTGACCTGCCTAGGTTAAGTCTCCAAAGGCACACGTGTATCCCGGCCTAGACACGGCTGGTGCTTGCATTTAAAGCGGCACATGTAGGGCTTTGCCTCGTGCATAGCGAAATCTACAGGTGAGCGACGAGATGACACAGATGCGAGAAGAAAAAGCGGCCACGGTTTTGTTCCAGGTAAACGGTATTCAAAGTTTTTCGGTCCAAGTAATTCTTCACTATAGGATTCCCAGAAGAACACCCCAGCATACACGATATGCTGATGATTTGAATTGTTCCGCATATTCTCAATTTAATTCCTCATAATTCGCGTACACAGGTTAGGGAGCACTTCTACGTGATAAATATCTGCTTTTCTTGCTATTGTAAAAGTCAAAAGTTTCTATTTCAATTTTTGTCTAGTCGCATAACTTGACAACAAAAAAGGATTCCCAATTCAATCTTCAAAATCAGGAAGAGTATATTCAGAAATGTAAAATAATTTCTTAATCCTCAAATAAATAAAAAATATTTCCCAACATTTCAGTTGCACCTCGAATTTCAGGAGACTGTTGGTCGTCTATACAAATAAGACCAATTTTCCCGATATGACGCCGATAGTATTCCCGTCATTCATACTACAATATTGTTGGTCTACTGCTCTTGATGCTCGCTCTGGCTTGGCCACACCTCGAATACGCCGCAAGCATTCGGGACCTAGGTAATAAATATTTAACCACACAAAAAATCAATAAAATAAAAATAAAAGCTGTACACTTCGTAAAAAACTGCTACGAGCGAACATATAGTGTCTCACAACCTCTAGAGGGATTAAGGTTGGAGCCCCTAGAGACTCGGAGGCTACTTGCTAGGCTTAGGTTACTAGAGAAATTCAGAACTGATGTGTTCGCTCTGGTTTGGCCACACTTCGAATCCGCCGCAAGCATTTGGGACCCAGGTCATACATATTTAACCAAAAAAATCAATAAAATACAAATAAAAGCTGCACGCTTTGTTAAAAACTGCTACGAGCGAGCATATAGTGTTTCATATCTTTTAGAGGGATTAAGGTGGGAGCCCGAAGAGACTCGGTAGCTACACTCTAGGCTTAGCTTGCTTAAGAACTGGTGTGTTACAGAGTGACGCAGAGAATTATGCCATGACGCCTCACCACATCTCTAGGTCTGACAGAAGCGATAAAATACGAAATATGCTTTTCCAAACGGATAGGTACCAAACTCGTTCTTTCCGCGCACATTAAGCAACCACAATATAAACTGAGCTCCAATAAATGCACTCCCATGATACACGTCACCATTTCACCTCTCAAAACCTTATCCCTTTCATCTTAACACGGCAGGTGTCCTAACACCCCCACCACACGCCCATGCGACGGCTCGCAGGGTAGTATATAGATGTAGATGTATTTTTCAATCTATTTATAATCAATGAAAGACAAAAGAGAAAACTTAATATATACTTAGTCCAATAAAAGGAAATGTATAAATCATTTTTATGATACTATACAGTAAGAGGAAAAAAATAAATGCACTCCGAATTTTATTTATCATTTCTCACTTTCATAATTAAAAATATATGAAAAAACTGATGGCACACATAATGGATAGTCTCTAAAATTATGCTTCGAGGCGTCATCACCCATCTTCAGACAGATGGCTGTCCAGTAAATACGCTAACCGCGTTCCATCACGCTGGAGTATTAATTCTTCCTTCCCCTTTTCAATTCCATAGCAATCCCACAGAGCTTAAACCGTATGACGGAGGATTTAGCGGTCCTCATCCTTGTGCTGACAGCCTGCGGCTAAAATACGTAGCCTCGAGGAAATAACGCATGGATATTAGTAAAAAAATTTCGCACAAATGTTGATGCACAGTGCACTGAATCAAATCAACGCAGAAAAGGGATGACAGCACTAAGCTTTCATCTCACCACAGTCAATTCAATACATTAAAAGCCATTGCGATACTCTCATGTACTCTAAGGTCATGCTTTGGAATAAAAGGCAACTGGGGAACAGCACGGAAATGAAAAGAGATACTGACACGGTTTGAGTTAAATTCTGACAGGCATAACTACGACAAAATCGGTACTGACCCAGTTAACGTTAACGGTAAGTTTCCCGCTTCTCTTCGGAAGGTTGTAGCTTTGAATGCTGAGCCGGGCGAGGACATAGCAATGCAGCCCACAGGATCATTCCGCGAAGTGCTTCTGGTGCAATATTACTAATTACCGCGGTGAGCTCAAACCTAAATAACTATCCATTCCATAGGCCTCACCTAAGCATGCAAACTAGGAGAGTTTACAAAAATAACCACGTAGATAAAAGTACCGCTTACATGGAGAAAGCAACTCAAAAGGTCATTTGGTCAACTCAAAGACATTCTATCGAACACAGAAATGTTACACGCAGTATAGATTACAATTGTCTCACGTCGCTGCCCCCTAAAACATTCCATTTAAACCCAATAATTCGGTTTACCCGAAATAGCATACTTTTTCATCACTTCATTATTACAATCTCCTTTCGAGCGAACATGAATGCTCTTAACTTTCCCATATTATCACTGGTCATACATTACAGAATCCAAATATAACACCACCGAAATTTACCAACCCAAACTACCCAGACAGTGCTATCATGTAAAATTACACCGTTCTTTATGCTTGTTCGAGGCTGAAATTTAAAATTTCACCCACCGCCATCCAGAGTGTAATTTTAATCCGTGTAATTGTTTTTTTTTAATCCTTGATAGATAATCTGTAGGTTTGAGAACTTAAGTGAACACACAGCATTGTGAATGTACAAACATTGTTCAACCTGTGCGCAAGATTTTTCCAATCATTATGTTCTTGTGGATAAATGTTTCTCGGATGTTCCACCGAGTAAGCAGGTCTATAAGTCCCAATGTTTCGTAGAACGACTTGCTCTCCCTCTTCAGGGGTTCTGAATCAGACTTTCAGAACCACACACGATGGAGAGCATGTCGTTCTCCGAAACGTCGGGACTTATGGAACTTCTTACCCGTTGGAACACCCGAGAAACATTTATCCAGCAGATATGCCGGGAAAACCTAAGATCTTTCACTGCGCTCTTGCATGCCTCAGCCTATACTTTTCCCTACTTTTCTCCCACTCCCACTCCTTTGTGCCTTACTGCGTCCAAATCATCTATTTCTTGCCTATTAAGTTGAAACGAAATCTTATATTGCCCGGTACTCCCACTTCTATCCACCGTCAGTCATCGATTTGTCAATCCAACGATCGGTTGGCTGGCAACTTGCGGGGCAAGAAAATATTCCTCACGCTCTCTCTCCGGCAGTGCATCCCTCAATTTTTTCCTCTTTTGTATGCTTTATAAACAGGGGTGCTTGCAACCTTTCCTTCAAAATTTGCTTAAATTACAAACTAGGAAACTTTATTCACTATAGTTTAGCTAACTGCATAGATATGGTTTTCCATTTAAAATTGATTTTTAGAAATTCATTCTTTTAATTTTGATGAAAAAAGTAGTAACTTTTTAAATATTTGTCATATCAACTGGCATTTTCTCAGTCACTTATATTATTTTTGTGATTAGGCGTCCTGTAAAATAATGGCTACCTAAATACAGGCTGTGCACATTAGGGTAGCTAAAACTCAAGGATCTCATGATTATGTGAGTTTTATGAAATCCAATTCACGACTTTCGTAATTTTGAGATGAAATTGTTTTACGGTTTAAATTATGCAACGTTCATTCTTAATGCATCAAATTGGGGGACTAAATGCTCATTTATTAGTTCATTCAAAATGAAATATGAGTTATTTTAAATTTATACGCAATATGTTCTAACCTTTACCGTTAGCTTTAGCGTTACCTTATAACCTATTGTAGCACTCATCCCTCTCTCCCTGTTTACCGAGTTAGAATATCTGATCGTTTCAAGCAGTCACAGCAAAATACGCGAATTCCCTTCGTATTTTTTTGAGTTTCTGGCCATTTCTTTGTCGGCTCCAAAATTCCTTGGCGTCTTACTGAGTCCAAATCATCAGTCTCTTGCCTATTAAGTTGAAAGAAAGTCTTATCATGCGCTAAGCCGGATTCCTGAGAATTCTTCCAGCCTGACCCAACCCACGCTCTACCGTATACAATTCTTCCCCTCCTCCACGCGACGTAAATGGACACGTGTGCACGGCCCATCAAGGCGCGGCCTCCATTTACACACACGCGGGTCTTCCATCGAATCCGGTCATCTTTATGTCCTTCCCCAGAGCTGGGCGTCGTAAAAATAAGAGAGAGATCAGCTGCGCGCAATATCCGCCGAGCAAAGCAAACACAACCGTCGTTTCCCTAGAGACAGGGCGCCGCGCGATCAAACGTGATCCTATGCCGATCTCCGAGGGATGTTTCAACACCGACGTCGACACATGAAACGGCAACCCGAGGACGAAGTAAAGTGCGAGATGACCTACAACTCCTACGCGATATGGACGGGGCTAAAACAAAATCGAACCGAGGAAAATGAAACATGAAACTGCCCTAAATAACGAGTTCCCCTTTACGCCAAGGACGAAGCAATTTCAGGGGGACCTAGAGGTAATCGTCATCATCCACCTTATGATTATCTGAGCGCAAAATACAATGCATAACGCCCTCGTATCTTACTCATAGGTGTTAATAAGCAGGTATTAATGATTAAAGCATAATGCACCAAAAAACACAGACTACCTCAATACCTCCAAGAATTAGTGGTGTAACTACGGTGACTTCTTTCGCGTTGCCGTTACCCTTATCCAAAACGCAAACTTATCCATACCGGTAATGCCCACACGTACTGTCATAAGAACGCATATCATAAATTTAAAAAAGTCATTAAAAGCACCTCAAAAAAACTCGAGCAAGTAACTTAGGTAGAACGCTGGAGGAAAACGGACATAGTAGCAAAGACTTACGGAGGAGAATAGCGCCAGCTAAGGAGACGTTTAGTAATAGAAGGCAGCTGATGACGGGGACCTTGGGAAAATATGCGAAGAAGAGGCTGGCGAAGAGCTTGAAATGGAGCGTAGCGTTGTATGGGGCAGAAACTTGGACCCTCAGAAAGGAGGTGGACGGAGAGGAAGAAGAACGAGGAAGTGCTTGACATGGTGGGCGAGGAAAGGAAACTTCTGAATGACATTCGAGAGTGGCGGAGAAGGTGGCTGGAGGATGTATTTAGGGGCGAAGGATTGCTGAAGAATGTGGTAGAGGGAATGATATAGGGCAAGCGGGGAAGAGGAAGAAAGAGGATAGGTTTCATGGACGGGATGAAGAGGGATAGATCGTATGCTGAGGTGAAAAAGGATATACTAGAGCGAGATAGGCCCCTGAAAAAGTAGAAAATGGGAGGAGATTCTCTGACATTCTATAAAACCTACCTTGAACGGAAGAACACTAAAAAAATCCCAATTAAAAACTGCTGATAAGTGGAGCACATGCGAAATGAAGAACCGAGATGACGCCCGGATAACATTTGTTACCATCGGCAATTTCAACCAGAAGAGCATCGTGGTCTCCATGTCACTTTGATTGAGAAAGAGAAAATAAAATACAAGACAATATAGCGGGAGCATTTGGAGCCATTTAAACTGGAAATGCTAAACACTCTCATCTCAAGTGAAGGAAGTGATTTGATTTCTCACAGACAATTTAAATATCTGCTCAATTAAAAATCATTTACGCGAAAGCTCACATTCTTGTAAAGCGAGGCTCGAAGAGTCCGACGAGAAATAGTTCAACAAACCCTCTCAGGAGGAATCCTTGCGCTCACCAAGAAGGTTAAGAACAGACGCACCGATCAATATTTGCAAGTAAATAGAAATATAATCACATAACAAGAAATTGGAATGATCGTAAGAAAGCGTTTCAGGCGTACCTTGTGGAAATATTGCATCACACACATTATATAATATGTGGTGGTGCGAATAATGTAACACACTAGTGATTTCTTCAAAGTATTCAAATTGATACAAATGAAAGTATCGATACAATAATACAAGTTAATGCTAATGCAGAAATATCATAAATACAGTATAAGTCCTCCTGAGCCTCTGGCTCGTCAGGAGGTGCTTGTGTTGGCCAAAAATATACAGAGCATTGGTGGAGTTAATTTCCATCATTGTCTTACATCAGTATAATTATTGGTGAAATTATATACCTAAGTTAATCAAGTACAATTAATTATAATACTTTATTATATATAAAATAAACTATAGATTTTTTATCACTTATACATGTATTCAGGGAAATGACAATGCATTTCATTATGTTATCATTGATTTTCTAACAAGTTCTTACAATTCCTTTTTAATTCTGAAATGGTGGTTATGTTAGGTATACTAACATTTACAAAATTGAGCAATTTAGGTATAATTACTCTAAGGATTTAGTTCCCATTATTTGTACATTTCTTTAGAATATCACACAATTCCGTATGTCTTAACTGCATTGCACATTTTCTCTTTTTTTAACTCTATATTTATCATTGTAATAATTTGCAGCTTAAGTACACTTTGAAAGAGCTTTTCCACGTAAAGTACACATTTGTCATAACATACCAAATTAATATCAAGTATCTCCAAATCACCCCCTAAATGGTACTTACATCTATGGATTGTTTTTGGTATTCGAATCCACACTCTTCTTAATAAAAACCGACCATGTTTCTGGCACGTTGTGTCAATATCTTGAAAATAATACAACGTGTAGAAAACAATGCCGGTTTTTACTAGCAAGAGTGCGTAAATTATCACTGAGTTCTTTAATTCGCACCATCATGGAAATCGGATTGATCATAGCAAACCTCGCCTTCGTTCCTGGGCTCATGGCACATTTCTGCTGCGATTCCATATACGTAATTCGTGTAAAATGCGCTGCTGTTGGCAGCAATAAAAAGGCGCTGCAAACCATACACAAACAAATACTATGCCTCCAAATTTCTTTACTCCTTTGAGGCGAGTTATTCAAAGAAATAACTGGATCATAACCCCTCCAGGAATACATCTCGTCCTCATCCTTAAAACGGGAAACGCAGCGCAAGAAAAACACCCTTAGGAGTATTCATTGGAGCGTTACAGTCTTTTATCTGGGAAAAAGGGATGAGAAGCGACGAGCTCTTTCCTCTTCGTTAAAGAACAAAGCTCAAGAATGGGTTCTCAAACTGCTTATTCCTGTTCCATAGAAATGGTGCTTTTTTAAGCGAAAAAAACTAGAAAATGAAAAATTCAAAGTACGCTTCCGAGGTGGATAAGAACTATACCGGTCGCTGGAAGCGAAAATGATATGCTCCAAAACATGAAATTTTTAAAAAACTTTTCTCTTCCTTAGGCAATGAGTCGACAGAATATATTTGTGGGCAGGATTCACTAGAAAGAAACTAACATGCAGCTAACAATTTTACATTAGCCAAATTTATAAAGAGCAAGAAACACCAAATATTACGAACAATGTAAAGAATACATTTTTCGTAGCTACACGAGACTACACCAAAGTTGATATCCAAACAAAATTGGACTATTTTTTGCGATCTTAAAAATAATAAACTCAATGACATTTTTATCCATAACAATCACACAAGAGAAATTTCATTAAAATAAGTTCTTCCCATAACAGCGATTATTTTAAATGTAAATTTATAATTATGCTCAGTGCATCATGCATAAAATACTACACTGCGGAAAAGCAAACGTGATTTCATTTTTACCACGCGCCTTAAGAGGGGATATCACATGAAGATTGATCATTTTAAAAATCAACAAGAAAATACAGCATTATTTTCATACTAGTACTAAACTTACTCTGAAGATAAAGGCCACAGAAAGTTAAATTGCACTAGAAAGGAACAATAAAATTCACATTTGAAAATTACAGATAAGTAAGTGGTTTAACAGATACAATGAATAAAATCCTAATGTCTCAATAAACTATTTAAAAAATTCACTCTACATGGGTCATAAGGCCCCACGATATGCTACAGAAATAAGTAAATATATTCTCTCAAAATAAGTGCAATTTTAAGAAAAGATATCTTTGACCCAATTTAAGAGTCAACTGTATCTAACGCAAAAACAAGCGTGGCAACATATTATCAGATTCTTACAGTCCAAGTGTTTTCCAAAAATATATTAATGTGGTTCACAAAATATTACAGGAAAGTTTACATATCTCCGCAGTATAGAAAGCAATGTTGATATTGTCATTTCACTGGATGAAGCAGTCATTCACAGCATAAGCAGTCATAGTCGAAAAAATGAGAAAGAAACAACATTTTTACGGTGATTCCGCCAATATCGCCATGATACACTAGAATAGAAGAGGGTGGAGATGAGTGGCGTTTCCCTGCGATTATATTGACACTGGCATACATGGACCTCTAAACAGGAAACCGCCACTTTCAAAAACAGCGAGCCATTTTCATGACTAAAATGAGATGCCAGCGGGAATGTGACCGGATAAAAAAATACATAAAAATGCCCATACAAAAAAATAAAAATAAAACAAAGTCTTTAGAGCACCGCCAGAAATCGCGCTAACGATCGCTTTGCACGCAGTTTCTCGGCGAAAAAAGAAAATAAATCCTCCTTCACCATATTCCGTCGGCGGCTCTTCTTCAAGCCCATGCCAAAAAGATAAAAAAGGTGTCCCTCTTTTTGTCTACAGGGAAGAGCACAAGACAAAGAAAACTTATGTTGGTAGAAGGGAATGCAAAGGAAGGCTTAAGCAGAGGCAGATAATTAAGTGGGACAGGTGAACGATTTCTCAGTCCCCTCAACCCTCGATAAAGGCCCTCATAGGCATTCATGGATTAATTAACGCAAAATATCGTAATGGCAGAAGAAAGCGAGTTTACAGAGTACTATCGGGAACGGCGGCATTAAAAGGACAAGTAATCGTAAAATCAGCGTAAAATTGCGTAGAATAGTAGCGTATAACTTGGCGGAATTTAGATAACTAAGCAGTTCACTAATGATCGCAGTATAGAAGACGATTTTTCAGACGCATCTGGCCAATCGTTTTATTTCAAGGGCAAACAGAGAGCGCAGAGTTAGGACTAAGTTTCCTCCATGACACGGTCACGTTAATTTTCACGTAGAGGGTAAAAATAAATTTAGTTTAACTTTCCTATATAACCCGGCGATGAAAAAGAAAAAAATATATACATTGATAACACCTTCGCAAACTAAAATTGGGTTTTTTCCCCCATCATACCTCAGTTTCAGTTAATAGGAATCTATTATGGCAGCATTACGAAAAGGTTCGCCTTAACGCCGCAGCCCCAATACCTTCCAAAGAAGCGTCGATTCTTTCCTTTCCCGCAACCTTTCACTGCCTTTAACGTTCATGAGCGAACTGAGTGAGATTATTCCGGTCGTTATTTAAAAGGAAAACGCTCGAATAAGGAGTTTACCCAGTAGAGTACGAATGATTTTACTAAAAAAGAGCAAGACATTGAATGGAAAGTACGAGGTAGCTTATCACAATGTTTTCCCATAAGCTTTCCCTCCGTGAACCGTAACATCGGAATAAATGAGTACACTTAAATAATCAAAATAATCAATAAATTCATAGCGTCACTAAACGGATTTATCATGTATTACGCAACGTTGCAATATTTACTATATCGTTTCCCATCTCTCTGATCCTAACGTAGCCTGAACCCCTACTATTGCCAAAATCCAATATGCACCCACAAACCGCAAAAAGAACATAATAATTAGCAAAATGACTCGGAAAACTCCGTCTTCGATCAAAAAAAGGGAAAAGTAAAATACCAACTGACTCGATTACCATGATCACCTACACTGGAGAAATCCAAGGTCCAATGGTGTAATGATCATCTGATCCATATCAATGTAACTTAATGAATCTAATTAAGACTCACGTAAAGAGACACTCGTTATGTGCAAAACAAGTACAGCAAATAGTTCAAATGTGCTTCAGAGTTCCCTTAAGGTAGTACGAGCGAGATAATTCACTAGTAATAATAGAGACCATATTCGAATTACACGTTTTAATATCACCAGCTGTGAGACACACGAATTAAATTTTGCATTATAATTAGTGCAATAATATAGTTTTACATGACAGAAACTGTAAGAAATCAAATGAAAATATCTAAATAAGTAATTAACTTGACTCATTAATTCCAAACGGTACGTGTGAAACACCATAAAAACGGAAGGTTTTTTTGTGACCCCGAAGAATTTACTGCAATGACAATATGATTAATTTTCAAAAATAGTTGAGATGACACACAAATTACTCACTTGATTTTTTGACGAGATCTAAGTGTAGGGTATGCCTCATAGTTAATATAAGGTCTCTCTGGAGCGCATGCACGTAGAGGAACTTCGGGTATTATGGAATAGTCGGGCAATATGGAACACCGTGATTTCTCATTCGTCAATTGGCGCAAAAAAGCGGGAGATGCATGAACTACTTCAATATGTTCCCATAATGCTCTGTAGCAAGTCCAGTTCGTCTCGAGGCACCGCGTGAGTTACGGCGCAGAAAAATTGTTTTCGTAGTTTCACAACATTTTTGCTGGTAAGTTTTCGAAAATATGTAATAATTATTGAAAATGTACACTAGTGATTAAAACTAAGCGATTTATTAAGTTAAAGAGTTGTAGATTGTTAGGTATTGCTCGGTTTTTGGCTATGGCTACAATTGGTTTTGTTGTGATGTTTTGAAATCCAAGATGGAGTGTCGGGCATTTTGGAATACTAGGTATTCCATATTGCCCGACACAAAACGGTAAGCAACAGCACATTAATAAAAAAGGAAAGAAGATAAGCAACAACAGTGGTCCTGGTAACTCAGATAAAAGGCAAAAACAAGAGAGCTTCTAGCCACGGAGAAAAAACTTTGCCAGAAATTAAGAGTTTGTTTCTAAGGACGCTTCCAGTGGCAGTGACGAACCTTTTCACTCAGAGGTTTCATCACAATTGGACTTTATACAACCATCTTCTGTACCAATAGATGATGATGCAGAATGTTTGTTCTGTGAAGGACAGTTTTCAGACGATAGAAGAGGAGAATTTTGGGTTAGATGCGTTGTTTGTAAAATGTGGGCCCACCTTGACTGTACAGGTGCTTAGGAGGAGGATTATATTTGTGACTTGTGCAAATAGATAAATGTATTATTCTAATACTAAAAAGTAATTCTTTTGAGATTTCAAGTGAAAGCAATCCTATAAATGTGTTTTGTATGCAATAATTTTTTTTTCAAACTTACATGATTATCTACATTTTTACCACCCTATTCCATATTTCCCGACTATCCCATATAAGTGCAACTTTTAATTTAAACTTTTTCTCAGTGGCAAATGTTTTAAATTTTACAGAGATAAACACAAATACTTAATACTAAATAGTTGAAGCTTATGATAAAATGTGAAAGAGCTAAGAATAAGTTAAATTTGGATATACAACTACAAAAGTAAACGGTATTCCATAATACCCGAAGTTCCCATGTAAACCATTTCCCATGTAAAAGGGCTGGTATTTTTTGGCAAATATCTCGGAAAGTAATGCGGTAAGGGATTGAATTTTTAGTGTCAATGGAGGGGTAATACATTTTTCTCTAAAATGAGACCAAATTCCTTGATTTCTAGGAGAAAGGATATTTCGATCAAACTACCTTAAACGGGAGAATCGAAGTACTCGTAGAAAAAAGGAAAGATCAACTGAATTTCAACGAAGGATATTCAACACCAAGTACACAGCTAGAGAATCCAAACTGTAACAGCAGGCACGAACATCAAGGCAAGGTGAGAAAATTTGGTTCTTCCTTAAAAAAGCGTCTAGCTCTATCATGGCGTGGACGACTCAGGACTGAAGTAAGTTGCTTTGTGTGGCATTTACAATCCGACAGAAATCAAAGGATACGTGCCAAACGAAGGTGTAAAATTAAGTGGAAAAATACCTCGCCTCAGGGCGACATAAGTTAACTTCCAAATTTTTGTGATACACTCAAATCTGATGATCAACCTCCTTTTCAATGGAAATTTAAAACTCCACTGGTAAATGATAATTAGAGCCTATTCAATTCAAAAAGAAACGTTTGGAAATGAATGCTCGAGGCTATAAAAATTGTATTAAAATTCGATTCAATCAACATAAAAACATTCTGAGGTAATTCCTCTAGCTTATCATTCTCGTTGTATCTGATGCACACAGCCTATTTGATAAACGCAATATTTATAAACAGAAGTGAGAAAATGCCAGGAGTATTGCAGTGAAATGAGACATGAACTAGACACTGAAATAGTGAAAAAATAAATACACGATATGAAAATTTTCGTAAATCCAGCGCGTAATGTTTCCCAACACAAGGATAGTTATCGCATGTGAATACTACAGATTATTGTATGATTATCCATGTGTCGCAGGCTACACACCCAATAAATTTTTACGATGCTACGATATGCGCGCTTCGTTAACAAACTGCTACGAATGAACATATTTCTCAGCTTATAACGGGATTACGACGGAAGCCGCTAGAGACTCGGAGACTGCACGCTAGGCTTAGTTTTCTGGATAAATTCAGAACAGGTGTGTTTCAAAGCGACAGAGAGAATATCATTTTGACGCCACACCACATTTATAGGCTCGACAGAAGCGATAAAATAAGAGAGATACGTTGCCGAACAGACGGGTGCAAAACTTCGTTCTTTCCACGCACAATGTGCGACCATAATAAAAACTGAGCTCCATTCAATACACTCACAAAATACACTTAACTTTCTCACCTCTCCACAACCTTCTCCTTCACACCTTTATTCGGCTGGTGTTCTAACACCCCCTGCCACACCGCCCTTTGGCGAATCGTGGGGTAGTATGTAGATGTAGGATAATCGAATGAGGACGGAAACTCAATTGATTAGGGTCGCATGCTATCGAGCATGAATGTCGGCGTAACCCTAAGTGCAAGAGGCAGCAATCCCCGCCGTACATATTCCTCAACATCCCATTGAGATTAAACTTAACAAGCAATACCTACAAACATACATGCGGTATTGAAGTGGAAAACTTTGTTTGCTCAGAATCTAATGTCTACTTAGGGTAGTTCTTCGGGATTATGCCCGTTGATTTTCCCTACCCTACTTCAGCGAACAGACGAGTTTCCCTGTCGGCCTAGTTACCACAGGCTATTTTCTAAACTGGCCTCTCGTATTTTTCAAACTTCTACAGCTAACAGGTACAGAGTAAACGCGGAACATTAAAAATTTAAGAGCAAGACGCAAAACGGCTACTGAACAACTAGGCTGCGTTTGATGAATGAAATTTAAGTGCTAAACCGATGGGTATCACACAGTTACATAGAGTTTTCCGCTTGAATGTGCTAGGCAGACATATATCCACGGCAATAAACAAAGCCATTTGACAAAGCATTAATTTGCAGTACCAATTCCCTGTTTGCATTCCAAACACAAAAGGTACGAAGCAATATCATGCTGCGTTTGGCGCATAAATAAACCTGTCCCGTTTATAAAAACAAGAGGTAAAAACAGTACGGTGAGGTTCTTCAGGTAGTTCCTTTTTCATAGCGCCGTCAAATTTTTCTCGACTATAAGGTCGTTTTACGACTTGAGGAAACGAGGTCCAATTTCCATGAGGATCGTCCTTTGAGGATGATAAGCAATTACGCACCATACAACCAATGAGACAGAAGTGGAAGCGAGTCACAAATCAATAGACTTAAATATATAGAATGTAGGTTATAGAATTATGTTTAAGGATATCAGAAATCAAGACACATTTTTTTAAATGTGGCTTATCGAGAGGATCGGCTAATAAAGTAAAAGGCAGGAGTAAACCTAAGGACTAATTTGAAGAGCGCAGTCTTTCACCGAGTTTGAGCCTTAATTCAAGCGGAGAAGGTGAATATGAAGCAAACTTACCCTGACATGAATGCAAGTTTCAAATGCCAAAAAATGTATATAAAAAACTAAAGAAACTGAAAGAGAGCTCATTAGCGGTTCATAACCAGACCCTGCTCCAATATACAACCAAAAACTAGCATGTCTGAACTTTCTCTGCTCTTTTTCTGTTTGCATGATAATTAGTTCCAACGCTGCTACTTTCCATTGACCTACACTCTCTAACGGCTTTCTAATTTCCTTCAATAGCTTCCTCTCCAAATAATCTCGGCAAACCTTAGGTACTTACTGAGTATTAATTTCCTCCTGTTTGTGTACGTGCCATTCGCCAAAGATATTGTCCTTCTCAGAACTTTTCCACACCGGCCCTCTACGCCGAAAAAGTAGAACTTCTCAAACAATATAGCATCTAATTTCTGGCGTATAACTTTGGCATTTAAGAGGTCTTTTTTCGTGACAGTTTGACTTCAATTGTACTGTGCTCCGATTCATTCAGCCTTCATTAAGCGAGGCTGAATTTTGATACATCGGAATCGATTGACAGGTTAGATGAACAGCGCTTCATCTAACACAGGGGTGGCCAACCCGCGGCCCGGGGGCCGCATGCGGACCGCCTTGAACATTTTTCCTGCCCGCGAGATTCATCAAATTTTAATATAATAACTTTGACACAATAATAATAACTCATTATGTTTCAATTTTTCACTCCAAGAAAATGTCTATAGTGGATCTAAATCTAATATGGGGATATGTAATTTTATATGCGGCCCGCGGAGTTTC
The DNA here is from genome assembly GCA_963169105.1 of Ceriagrion tenellum. Classification (NCBI taxonomy): domain Eukaryota; kingdom Metazoa; phylum Arthropoda; class Insecta; order Odonata; family Coenagrionidae; genus Ceriagrion; species Ceriagrion tenellum. Next base: position 109,869,304 of record OY720639.1, read on the forward strand.
CAAAGTGGCCCGCAGGATCATTTTAGTTGGCCACCCCTGATCTGACATATAAAATGAATGCCTGTTTGTTCGCCTTCTATGCGTTCCAATACTATTCATCAGATTGCGATGACAGTTTGGTGAGTTGTTGTGCGCGCGCCCGCGAAGGTTTCTGAATTATTACATTCATTGTGCAAATGATGGAGCGCGAGTAGTTTCAACAAGAGTGTTGGCATGCGATCTTCTCAAACAAGGAACGACAAGCAAGCAACGAAGCAGATCTTTTACGAGTTGCTCAATCACGTGCATGAGAATCATATCAGTGAGACATAATGTGAGTTGAAAGGTACGAAATTTATTTGAACGTAGAATAACATTTAGAGCAGTGGTCTCTTTGTTTGCTTTTTTTTTTAAATTCATGCATTCGAATTTTGTATACGCTTCGCTTTTTCCTAAAATTGGATTTTTAAGCTTGAAAATCTTAAATTTTTTCACTACTTAAAGGAATATTTTATTTCCTTGGAAACAGTACAAGCAGCACATACAAGCAATGGTAACTCATGCCATCATTTGGGCGTTACAAATTCCTCTATAAGTACGAGGAATTAATTAGACTAGGTCTCAAATTTGTTTGTGCTTGCTTCGTATATGTGTGGCAACTTAATAAGAAAACGAGGTATTGAAACGCATGCCGGACACAGCTAGTTAAAAATTAATGAAACAAGAAACCAATCAACTCTTCGACTTTCGGATCTGAGATTCTACTAAATATAACCAACGAGAAAATGAATCCGAAAAAATAGCAAATGATAGGCTAATGCATTTCACCCAACGGGGTCAACTAACATTCATCAACTTCAGTTTGAGGTTCAAAGTAAGCAATTATTTTTGCATTGAGCCGTCGATGTTTGAGCAAGTATTGTCACAGCCATAATTTTCCACATTTTTTTGAACGTGACCTTTGAACAGGAAGGATACGACATTTCCATCAAAACATCGAGGCAATTCGAATTGAGTTCACCTCTTTGATAGAGCATGAGCCTCGAAAACTTTCCTCAGGGACGTTCAAAACGGGGCGGGGCTTCGTGTTTCCACGTTGTATCAAACAATCCCTACCTCATCGCCTCAACTACTCGCTCCACTCTTAACCGATAAAAAACTCCGCTCCATGCGTCGACACTCACCCGCCCTCCCCCAACGACAGCTCAAAACCTTTCTACCCTTCCCTTTCTCTCCCACTCTCTCACCCTTAAATGGAAAGGGCCGCCCCTGTGTGTCTCCGTGGAAGAGCCCTTCCCTCCAAACGCCCCTTGACATTTCGGCTCCCACCCATCGACCATTTCTTTCTTTCATCCCATCTCTTCCCGCCTTTCTTCCTTTCTCTCTCTCTCTCTCCTCACCCCTTCCGACTGTTCCCTCCTTACCCTTTTCACTCCCCACGATTCTCTCCACTTCCCCCACCCTCCCGGGCACATCTCTAATTTCCCCACCACTTAAACACCCCTCACCCCTCGGTTCCCCATTCCCCTCAACAGACCCACCACCAATCAACTTCGACCTGGCGGCCCGCGACGAAACGGTGGGAGAAGAGTCACTCACTACCAAAAGGAAACGCGTCAAGATACTTAGTATGAATCGGAGTATTACCGCCGTTAAATCGGAGTCCACTTGGCACAGAATCGGCATAGAAATATCTACTTAGTGGCGTAACATCAGCGCGTTATTAGCGCGACATTGGCGTATCAATGGCGCACCATCGGTGTAGTACTGCTGCAGTATTGGCGAGGCGTTTCCTCATCAGTGGTGTGGCATTTGCGAGACCTAGATATAATCGACCTCAGCGTCGATATTAAATATGGTTCCCCATTACGCTGCGCTGATGATATAATACGGGCGAACAGAAAGTGTAACATTAATGGCTGAATGACCTGGTGTGTAGCCGATAGAGGCTTAGATTACACAGTCTAAGCTAATATTAATTCAGAGAATACAGATCATTCTAGTTCGAGGCAAACATGGAGGATACAATTCCTTATCAATTGCTGAAGATAAAATGGACGGACAAAATAAGAAATGATGAAGTGTACAGAAGAGAATAAGAGGAGAGGATCACATAGGATGGAACACCATAGAAAAAAGAAGAAACAGATGGATTAGACACACCCTGAGACACAATGGGCTTTTGAAGAACATAACTGAAGTCAAAATAGATGGAAAAGTCCCCAGAGGAAGACCCAGGAATAAGTTCATGGACCAAATAAAGGGGAAAGCACATAGGAAGAGACACCAGAGGTAAGGAAACTAGCATTAGAAAGGGACGGGCAGAGGGCTGCAGTCACCCAATCTTAGGATTTAACTACCACTGAAGACTATATCAATGGAAACTGATAGATAATAATGGCTCCATCATTGGTAAAAGCTTCCACAGATTACAGCCAACGTAATTTACACTTAGATGATAAAAAAACTGCTTCCCTCGATTTATCAGTACCATTGTTCGAGCCCGCAACCTCTGGTTAGACAGAGAAGGGGTTTACTTCACAACCACTGAGGGCGGCTAAAAGTAAACGGTATATCGCCGAGCTGATAGGCACAAAACTCCTTTCCACTCACCATAATAACAACTATGAATGCCCCTATAAACAGTACATTTTATTGTACAAACCAATACACGAACTCATTCATGAGGAAAATTGCACTGTGTTAAGCGGCAAATTATATGATAGTATGTATGACTGAAAGGGAAACAGAGCCTGCTGTTATATCATTCATTTTCTTGCACATTCTATTATATATTCGTTTGTACAGTTAAATGTACCATGTAAAGCGACATCACATTAACATTCACAGAGCAACACACAAAGACATGAAACTCACTATCATGACATCACTCTTCGGAATGCTGCTTTTTTACCCATCTCCCCCATATCTCGGTGTCCTAGTCTCTCTGCAACACGCCCCTTGCGGCGTGGTAATACGTACAATTTACATGTAGAAAAATCCACAAAGCCCTTTGGAGACCTTCACCGCAAATGCTCGAGCAATGTTTTCGTCCGAAACCGAGTTAACGCTTATGTAGATTTTTAATTTTGTGCCTTGCCGCCAGGTGTCGGTTAATGCGACTCTTTATATGTACTATTACTTTCAAAAATATCGTTACAACCATCGTGCGGTTTGAGGGACTGGCGAAATTATTACGCGGCTATTTCGCCAGTCCCTCAAATCTTAAAAACGGTAGTTTCTACAGTGAAAATACAGCGAACTGAAAAGTCAAGGCGAAGCCCGATAGAAAACCCAGCGATCGGTTCCGATGCGTGGACGTGAGTTTCTTGAAGGCATACCTTCCGCTGGGGCGTTCACTCCGGAGTATATTTGACTGCAGTTTCGCTAGCCCTGCTGTTCCTCGCCCTTCCTCGTCGTCTATCGGCGACGTAAAGCTATCCCAGCTGATGCGACCCTGTGTGCGATCCCTATAAGATTTTTTCTAACCTGGCTCTATTCAATCAGGCTCGTAAAATGGGGCTGGTGGGTATAACGATATTTTTGACAGTAATAGTACATACTCTGGTGAGAGACTGGGGCACTCTAGCAGACTATTGAAGATGAATTCTGCCGCAGACAACATCACAACTACCCGGGCCCCAAACAGTAGCAATGTAGACTACAATCTGCCGTTGAGTGAGCTCTTCCTTCCTGTCTCCCTTCCCGCCTTATCCTACGCCCAATATCTCGTCATTTTTTTCTCTATTCGTTTCACGTCAAACCCATTCCGACTTTATTTTCTCCGAATGGAATGAGTACCGTGATCGAACTATTAGTATTACTCCTTAAGAGGTTACTAAACGATCTACTACTGGCAATGGGTTTCTGTAATTGATTCCTATTGGTGATTGAGACGATGGACTCTAATCTCCTCCGAAGATTTATACAAACCATGGGCAAGTGGTGAAGTGGAATAAAGAGAATAGGTATATGGACGCGAAGAAAACGAGTAGTTCGAATGCTGAAGCGAAAAATGAAAATATTACAGGGTAGATAGAGCCCAGACAGAGTAAAAAATCGGGAGGAGTTTGTCTGACTTTCAACAAAATCTAACTTAAAGAGGTAGACTACTTAAAGGAATGAATACGTAATCAAAGCCCAAACGCAAAATCATCGCGAATTATGGGTTGCAGTTGTTATTTCCATTACGAATACGATATCCTTTTTTCACTTTTTTACCCATTTCAATCCCCATTTCTCCCCCAACATTCCCTTCTGAACCCAAATTCTAATTAAATTAAAATAATATTCACCGGGAGAAGCTCGGAGGTACCTCATCTGCCAATAAGTTTACTGCTCGACTAACTTATAAAATATACCAAATGAATTAGGAGCACACAAGTAAAAGTTAATCGCACAATACATTTTACTGACATCTCTAATTTTATCACCATTTTCAACAATCCCATTTTTTTACAACTTCCTCTTCTTCGATCATCAGAAAACTCCATGGTTAAACGGTGAAAAACGAGCCACTCACCGCAGAGGGAAATGAATTCACTCCTCATCATACAAGAAAGGCAACAGCAGGGCATCAGCGAGACTTCGGCGGGGCAACTGCTCAGTATCAGTGACTATTCGTACCTATCTGTTCGGCAGTGTATCTCTCTTATTTTATCGCATCTGTTAGACCTAGAGATATAGTGAGGAATCATGATAATATTCTCTATGTTGCTCTGAAAAAACATCAGTTCTGAATTTCTCCAGCAACCTAAGCCTAGCGAGTAGTCTCCAAGTCTCTAGGGGCTCCCACCTTAATCCCTCTAAAAGTTGTGAGACACTATGTGTACCCTCGTAGCAGTTTTTAACGAAGCGCGATGCTTTCCTTTGTATTTCATTAATTTTTTCGGTTAAATCTTTATGATAAGGGTCCCAAATGCTCGCGGCGTATTCGAGGCGTGGCCTAAACAGGTGTTTCGGCTCACGCCGCAGGATTACAACTTCCGCCCCGGTCTGCAAGCTTTCGCTTTTACCCGGGGACAAGGAAGGGGTGGGAGGAAAGGATGGGAAGGGAAGGTTAGCAAAATCACAGCCCCTTCGAGGCCGACACCAATGAGGCGGATTGAGGTCAAAAGGACCTCAATTGGGCCTCCGCCTCCCCGAAGTGCTCGATTTAGTTTGGTTACCTCAAACAACTGAGACGAGTGACCGTCGGTTTTGCTTTCGCAAAAACCTACCGCACATCTTTGCGAACCGAGAGAGCCCGTTGCCCAAATATTTGGGATTAGGTGTTTCTCTGACTCACTTTATGGGTTGACGTCGTGCGGTCTGCCGAAGTACGTCCTCGAGTCGGGGATCACCGGACCCATGGAGGGCCAATTCGGACCAATTCTGGTCAAAGCGTGAGTACGTCCCTTCTCTCAGTAGTTCCCGTCAACCTAGCGTGGCCTAAACAGAGCGAAGTAGCATCTCTCTTTCACCTTTTCATCCGAGGACTTTCCTATTATGCGCTTAACGCATCCTAGTTTCTTTTATGCTGTGCCGCATGCGTCTTTTATGTGTAATACCCATGATATTTCATAAGTTTAGGTAATTCAAAGATAAAAGATACTGCATGATAAACGTTACCGCCAGTTGATAGATACTATTTCTAGACCAGGACACATAAAAATTTGTTTCTGGTGAATTTTTATCATTTAGCAGCTATTATTTTGAACGAGAATGCTTACAGAGGAACGATTCGACCGCATGCAAATCATGGTCGCTTGTTTCCAATAGCTTATTCCTTTAATAGCTGAGCCCTAACCGGCAGACAGGGAGACCAATATTCGGACGAATAAGGGACTCGCCCTTAGAAATTGAGCTGCGGACGACGCGACGTTACTTCGGCGTTTTCATCGTGGCAAGTCGTTGCCTATGCGCTAAAAATTATCAATAAATCTCAAAAAGGCAAGTTATGTCTATGGTCCGCATGACCTTACAACATAAACTAGATAAATCCGTGCGAGGTGGATAATTGGCAAGATATTTTTAAATCTCTAATTCACTGAAAACGTATTCGGGAAAGCAATGAAAGCGCAGGGGAAAATTATTTGAGCTGACACTAAACTATCAATTCTGACTGGTTGTGACAGAGCATCCGGCATGGGTGGACATGGAAATATTTATAGTAATTTTTTACAGCGTATACCGCAGTGAAAGGATATCCTCGGCAAAATTATTTCATGGAAAAATTCCTCAGGAAATGGGAGACTTTCTCTTTCTATGCGTTGGATTGCAGAGGACGAATAATGAGGGTTTTCATCGATTCGGAAAGCAGTCACGGAAAGCGCCAGATTCAGAGATCCAAATAATTAAGTGGACAAAAATTAAATAAAGGTGACACAGATGAGTTAATCACAATTCAATTAATGGAACGAGACTTTTGGAAAACAGCATTAGACAAAAAGATATTTTAGAGGATTAGCCGTTGGCGATAAAATAAAAAGGAGCTGAAAGATATATGCTGAAGTAAGAGCATGACCAGCGACATTACAGCATTAGAACAAAAGAATTATCGTCACCAAGTATTACAATCACTTCTATTAGCAAATAGCTAATTACTTGTTACTACTTCATTAACCCGTTTTAAACAGCGATTTTCCTATACATTAAGAATAAATAGTTTAGTATAGCACTAGTACAGCGATTTTAATAGAACTAAAAGCAGTACTGGGTTTAGAGTGTATTCAATAAAAGGAGGTCATATAAACCACGAACAAAATATGCTATAGAAGAGGTCGTTATAATTAATACATATATATGATTAAAATGTTCATAATTAACATAATTTAAACTGAATTGATAACGAAAACCTGCCAGGTTGTGAAACAAAATCCGGAAAGAAAAAGTGCGAAACTGTCATGAAAATTCAACAAGTTTAAAAAGACAAGTTTAAAAAAATAAACTATCCATCACGAAGCCATACACGGTCGTCGCCAAGAATGTATTACAGATCTCCACAGTTCTCTAGAATTCCGCGCACTTCCCAGAAATGGCCACATCCTATCCGAAGGAGACAGTGATCTTAATAGTTAAACACAGCCTTAACTAGTATCTTCAGTCATACTAAGAGATTATGCAGCGAAAGAGAAAGAAGACTGTTTTATTTCCAGACCTGAAAAGTAAAAATTGAATTTCCACTCCTGAAAGCTATCTCCTTTGCTAAATTAACACCGCTAAAAGGGGTTTCTACAATTGACCACCAGCCACAATTATTCCAATGGCAACAATGTTTGACCCAGACTTGCTCAAATCGCTGAGGTTTGCATCGACTGGTCCACGGAATTCAGAATAAAAGACATTTAGCTTACCCAATCTCCGAAATGTAAAATGAAACAAAGGATGCGGCAACTCACCTGAAAAAAATAATTACAATTCTTAATATAGGTATTTCAGAAAGTGATGACTAATCTAATAACGTTACATCGATAAATATTAATGAGCTTCATAAAATGCAATTGTTACAAATTTATAACTGTGGCAAACTTCAAATCTGTAGAAAGGTTTTTAAAATCATTGACCACTTGAAGGCCACCACTTGCTTTCGATTACAAAAATATAGCATCAAATACCCTATTAAAGAATAAAAATTGGACAAAAAATTACATCCTTTTAATGAGGCAAAAATATTTTCACAATTGGACTGCAATACGCGAGTATATGCTTCAAAGTTTCAAAGGGTCGCATGATGTCCGTCACCTGATACCTAACAAGGGACGTTCAAATTACGCACTAACTAATCACAGTGCGCCGCGGCCAAAGTCGATCTTACAATCGATCAATGAGACCTATCGATAGCATGCGTCCAGAAAGTTACAGCCGGTTCCCCCCAAACAGGTCAGTTGAGGTGAAGAATCAAGAGTAATTAGTGCTTTGATCTATAGATGAATTAAAATAGGTTTGCTGCACAAGTTAGGGTTCTATGGTCAAAAACTACATTAACTTTTCATTATCGGTCCTAAGGACACGCTTAGCTTATTGCTTACACAAAGGACCAAGAGCGTTAGGATCTCCCAGACGGAAGACATTTAGCAATTAAACTAAAATAGAAGTAGTGGCCAGGAGTGATTCAATGTTTTCAGGGCCACACTCTTTGGCCGCTCATTGAAGGCGAGCGAGAAGCCACTCGTACAAATCCATAGTTGAGGAAAACCGCATCGGTTGACCCAAACACCGTATCCACCGACAAAATATCAAAGCTAGGTAGGCATCGGCTCCTTTCCGTATGATCTTACAAACACAAAATTTCCCAGAATCCTTTTTCTCTCTTTGGCCATGTTTTAGAAAGTCTGCTTAAATCACTCATCAACAAATACCGAAGGCGGCGTCCCTGTCAACTTCTTGTATATTATGCGAAAAGTGCAAAATTTTTAACTAATCACAGTGTACCACGGCCAAAGTCGATCTTACAACCGATCGATAAAACCTATCGATAGCATTTGTTCAGAGAGTTGTAGCCAGATCCTCCCAAACAGTTCAATTGAGGCATATAATTAACAGTAAATAGTTCGTTGATATACAGATGAATTAAAATAGGTCTTCTGTTCATGTGAAGGTTCTTCGTTCACTAACTAAATCAACTTCTCCGTACCCATTTTCGATTAAACGTACCCGCAGGTGACTTCACTAATACACCACGATTTCAACATGACTGTTCGAGCAGATACCAAGCGTAGCAATCGATTGCTGCACGGTTATTGATAGGGAGGCAAGCGATGCTGCTGGCTGGAATTACGAGAAAGTTGGGCTCAGTTCAACTCCAGACTACGCCATGTCGAGTAACGCCACTTGTGTCGTATTGAACTGGCAGAAGCTGACAGGTTTTAAGGGCTAATCTCCGGCAGTACGACGAGTTGAGTCATTGCGCACGTGACTTTACACGGACACTCGCTTTCACTACAGCTATGATATGATTAAACTTTGTTTCCAGCTACGCCATCTTAACCATAAGTTCTTTCCTTAAGTCTAGTATAATAAGCTTCTCACGGTTCTCGAGTGTCTGCATTTTCATATTATCCGTAGAAAGAGGAAGTTTCCTAACGCATTTTTCATTATTAACTATTTAGTCTTATCCAGTCTTTAGTTCTATCCTTCTCACTTCTATGCGAAGTGTGTAAAGAAGAGAGAAGGATAGGATCAGTGCTTTTGAGATGTGGGTGTGGAGGAGGATAGAGAGTGTGAAATGGCTGGATAGAGTAAGAAATGAGGAGGTGCTGGGAAGAGTAAGGAAGGAAAGTACGTAACTTAAAACAATACAGAAAAGAAAGAGAAACTGGATCGGACATATTTTACGAGGGAAGGGATTTTAAATACAGCAGTCGATGGAACAGTTAAGAAAGAAAAGAGAAGAGGAAGAAGAAGGCTGAAAATGACAGACGAAGAGAAGATAAAAAGAAGTTACAAGGAAACCCAGGAAGAGGCCCAGGACAGGAAGAATTGGAGACAGCTTTGGTGTTTGGAACCTGCCAGTAGGCAGAATACCGGTTGATGATGAGTCTTCAATCATTAATATATTTTATATTAGTAACTGCGGCTTTTATACAGATTTTTAATGTTCCATACTATGTTTCAAAATCCTTGCAAGTAAACAGGCCACGGAAAGCTATCTAGTTCAAATTCTACATCAATACACACTTATTTTGTCAATAGTATGGCCTTTCATTATCCAAAGACCGGGAAGTAGTTACATTAGCATGCCACTGCGCGTTTTCATTACACATTATTGGGAAAAGAATGAAAACAAGCTATAATTTTGGATTAGACAAGCATCGTTTTATGGAAAGCGAGCTCTCATACCTCCACAAAGGGTCACTATGTCAACTCAGAATGTTCCTAGAGATTACATAGCACCAATGCAAGCGAGAAAATATCGGGAATGCCTCATGAAAGCTCAGCTAATCTACGTCATTGAAGAATGACAACAACACTGAGAGCAGTTGAAGTCCCAAAAGGAATTCAGACCGGTCATCCAATAAATAAACCAGGAATTCAGTGTTGATTTGCAAGCAGAGTTTCCCGATTGGCGTCATCGTGTAGCAATTCTGTGGAAATGTGAACGACTAAGGGACGCTCTGCACAAAAAACGATCATGCAAATGACGTTCACGCACCGCGTAGTACGGAGATTACAGCGAATAAAAAATCAATCGCACGATCAATCGATCTAAATTAGAGCATGTTCTATTTTGGATCGCACGATCCCGTGAACTATCGCATGATCCGAACACATGACATCCATATTGGTTGCTTCGGTAAAGTGAACCACCGCCATTAAATGGGTGTGAGATCGTTTTGCAAAAAGATGAGAAAAATCCGTTTCATTTCGTGGAATTGATGTATGCATTTTGATTTATGTCAATTACTCGTCCTTTCAAATCATTCCAAATATTTTCAAAATTGACGTTTTCAAATGATATGCCAACGGAATGCAAATGGCGGGTCAATTAGAATGTTTTGAATACTACAATAAATAGTATTATGCGTTATACACCACAACAGAACGAGAATTGGTACGTATTATTATCATTAAAAATATTTGCAACTGCTATTTTCCTTTTGCTCTTCCGTCATAACAACCACCTTGTTATTGGAAATGTTAAGATTGACAAACATCAAACCGTAAAATAATCCGCTTTCATATTCCGATGGATATATGACTGACTTCGTGAATAATTACGCAGGTGGTGCTCTCTTGAATTCTAGTGCGTCAGGTTTAATTTACCATAATCATACCAGGTCAGAAGTAGGACTACTCCTCCGTCATTCTTAAATAGGGTAGGAGTCCTTTATCAGAAGCTCATCTTGAATCTGGCTTAGTACCTCTTGACCTCTCTTCCCCCTCTCTGTCCCGGGTCTCATCCAGACATGCCGTCTCATAGCTGTCTGCTGCAGGGTTGTGATAGCCACAACGGGGATCGGGTTGGTGTGGTGGCTAGAGTACTGGCTAACCATATGGACGGCCGGGGTTCAAATCCCAACAGAGGAAGATGTTTTTTAAAGGAAACACTACTAAAGCTTCTTGTGAAGGGCACTTCAAGTACAGTACTCCGTCTGTCGGATGACGTTAAACCATGGTCCCCTTGGCACCTTTCGTTAAGAGCCGACGACGGGTTTCTATCCACCCTTCCTCCCTTACCTATCCCCTATGGCGCAAATGATCTTAGCTGTCGGTCGCCTCCCCAAATTCCAATCCAATCCGACAACCACAATATTAATGGAAATTGCGACAGCGGTCACTATAATTACATCATTGCGGTCCATCACCAGCAACTAGACTTCCCTCGGACATAGGTGTATATACTACGCTAAAAACTTAGTTCTCGCAAAGATGCAAAACCGTACTGCGAAATATGATGTAAACAAATCGCTCCTAGCATCCTAAACCTACCGTCGATGATCGATATCAATGAACCAAAGTTATTAGAGCTATCTGTCAGAACCTTGCCGATGAACTATGGTGAAACAGCTGCAGCGTTCGGAAATTCTCCGTGAATTAGTACACATAAAATATCTGGAGGCAGTTTACTGCGCATCCACTTCAGCGCAGAAAATTCACCGACTTTAATTCACCATGCACAAAACGCCCTTTTCCAGGCCATCACTGTAATTCATTCGCGAGTCAATGCTGGATGATTTACACAGTGAATGATCATTAGCATGGTAATTCACCGCTTAAAGCGGCCTAAAAAAATTATTCACGCCGAAATGTATTTAATGAATCATAAATGTTTATAAATTTGAAAGAGAGGAAGCATAATACGGACACGAAGGAAACTAGTTTTACTTCCTATGCAATGCGCAGCGAGATACCAACTCTACACCCAATTTCCGGGATTTAAACTTCGGCGCCTAAGAAGAATAATTTCAAAATAAATAACAAATTGTATTTTTACTTTATATTTAATGACTGGTGAATTCAATGTAGCAATACACCATTGCCAATGCATCAGATTTTTAAAAAATTGGGATGATACGAGTTAAGTCCATTTTTGAAAATACCATTTTCATAAGAAAACACAAAAGTAGTGCGGTATGTGGTGATTGGAATATAAGAATGCGAAAATGACAAAAATGCGTCCCAACATTCAAAAAGAATATATTCCATAATATAATGCTAACAGCAGTACAATGTGTGTTTCTCAATATCGCCAGGAAATTAAAATATATTTAAGAATCATCCAATCTTCGAAATTCCGCACTATCTTCCAAGCTTCACCCGGGAACAATAGACCCCAAGCGAGAAATATCTCACGGCTACATTCGCGACTCCAAGCATGCGCTAAAGATACAAAACAGCTCCCCAAGCTCTCGATTCGACAGCGGAGAAGAATGGAGCGATGATCCATCACCTTTAAAGGATAGACCTTATGGAAAAGGAGAGGCGAGAGGGAGGAGAAGAGGAAGATAGAGGGGGAACGGAGACGAAAAGGTCATTTGCCCTTCCTAAAAAAATCATTATCCCGGGAAAACGCCCGGTGCAGCACTTAAAATTGGGTTTCCTCATAAACCAACTCCGCAGCTTCCGAGAACATCAGTCATCTTTACCAAAAAATTAACTACGTGCATCTTCCACGGACAGAGATATATCTCAAAACGTAGGATCACGATTTCATTTCTCATCAGTTTAAGAACACATTCGATGTAATTAACGAGGAGCAATGCACATGATCAGTAAACATGCAGCCGATTTTTTCTCAACACCAACAAAAATTACCGATGAGTTAATTAGAAATACAATGAATAGTTCTAAACTTTGGGAAAACAACAACATAAAAATATAATCATAGTCATACCGCTTAGGAAACAAAAAACTAAATAGTTAATTTTACGACAACCAACAACTTGAAAGAAGCTTTCCTCCATTTAACAAAAGATAAAGACTATATGCCTGAACTTAAGACCAAGAAGAAAAATGGAAACGACACAGTAAGGATCTAAATGAAAGTATGGTAAGGCTGCTTTTAATTAACTTTGACTTTCCTTGATACCGGCATCAACGAACATGATAATGGATTCAGAGAGCCACCAATACCTTAAGGTTGATGGACAAATACTTTAACACAAGCCACCCCTTTTTTATGGGTAAAAAATAAATTACGACAGCGGGTAGATGGAATGCGATAATTAATATGAAAGGCAAGGATATTAAAGAGCAGTTTTAATTCCTACGAATGAAGGCACACAAAAAACTACATCGCCATCATCAGCTTTATCAGCCAATCATTTATATAATTGTCTTATCGTCTAGTTTAATGGCAGTTGCCTAGAAGCCAGGCTATGAAACAGAGAATAACTTTTATTTTCATAAAAGCTGCATAAAAAGTAAAAAAGGGAGATAGGAACGTTTCCTGTTTGACATCGGACTCTTCCATTGCGTTTCGCGCCAATTAAGTTCTCCCATTCGCACCTTAATTTAAACAGTGCTCGCAATTTCGGATGTTATTGTCAACAAGGCAATGCCTAGCAACGCAACGAGGCCTGCAAAAGAGATTACCCAACGTCCATGACGATTCTCTCACGCTCAACTCATTTCCCGCTTCTCTCGGTGACAATTCACTTTCACCTATCCTTTCACTTTCAGCTCCGCAATTAGTCACTGCTTAAAGAGCGTCGGGAAACGGGAACGGAAGGGGTCGCACTTCGCAGGTGGGTGCCTAAAGCGCTAAACGAAACAAAAATATCGTAAAAATATTGAAATGATATAAGTTTAGAATGAGATTATTTAAAGTTTGAAATACGAGAAATTTTGATTTCAGAATGAGATTTTGAAATACGCATGCTAATAAGGTTAAGATGAAGAAAGTGCAAAACCTCTGAATTTTTATTTGTCATGATAATTAAAGCATATGGGTTCAAAATGGTATTACCTAGTGCTATGGAGCACAGTAAATAATGAGAACTATCGACAGAATACCTACTTTGCTGGAAACTCAAGATGTGGATATTCCTCGAAAATTGTCCACAACGCTGCTAATAAATCAGGAATTCTTTCATTCAGAAAAATCTAGATAAAACTTACTTTTTTTTTCTTCGTTTTAATCTTCCCGGTTTCGTTTTATTATCTATAGCTATTTTCATCCTAGTTCAGCATTATAATAGGATATTTACTCTAACCAGGGCCACTAGGTCATCAGTAGACTTTATCATGCTGATAGTATCTCCGTTCCCGGGGATTACTTTCCATTATTTTCTTTTTTTCATTCAGTTATACATCCACATATGCATAAAAACCAAAAACAAATGAGCTGGAAACAGTTCCTGCGATAGTAATTTTGAATTTATAGTAGTTAATATCAATAAAGTCTCCATTTTTGCGGGCTAAGACGTCAGGTCGGGACTTATTTAATGACGTGGAATGAAGATAAGCATTAAGAAATACGCGAGCTTCAATAGTATATGAATAAGAGACAGTAGGTAATGTAAGAGAAATCTGCAAATTTCTACGAATAACAGTGACACTAACCAAACGTCGAACATTGATAATAAAAAAAAAATATTGTTACCGTATTCTTTTCTGATGCAGCATCTCGGCTATGGCACAAACGCTGTTGTTTAAATTTGCATTTACTTCCTCCATCAGCATCGACGAAATAATATATCACTTCGGTCATAAAAAACGCGGCCATAAAAAATAAAAACGACAGCTCGTTTAGGAGATGTGGTAAGGCCATCCAAAATGTTGCATTCTTCATAGAGTACATTTATTTCGGAGGAATTTCTCCTTCGCTCAACAAACACCAAACTTTTACATTATATATTATACTACATCTAGATTACAACGTACAAAATGAAGCACAAATGATAATGTTTGGTACATTAAAAATGGAAAATAATGCGCACAATATTTAAAGTAGAAAACCAACGAGTATTTAACTCATAAAAACGTCTAACGCGAAAAATGAAATCAGGTTTACATTTCGGTATCTCCTTTAAATTCAAAAAATAATGAGACACAAATCGTCAAATATGCAAACGGGAAATTTCGCGAAGCTTTGGGCATCTAGTAGTTGGATTCGCAGGCGCACGAAATTGATCGAGCTATGTCCACCCGAGGTAGGAACTCCATTGCGCGACTGGCGGCCAAGACTGGTCCGGCGGGCAGACGACGCGAGCGTCCTTGAACTCAAGGAGGAAAGAAAAGCCACATGCACTCACGACATGGGACAATGCACCGAATGCACTCCTCCAAGAATGAACTGCCGAGGACCGCGAGGAAATGCAACGCTGCCGATGTTAAAAGGCGAGGAAAAACCGGACGCTGGAAATAAATCTCCAGAGTAAATAAAACAGATGGGAACTTATCGCAATGAACCACCACGGAGCGCTCATAAAGAAATACAGAAATCATACTCGGCGACTAGAGCAGAAATTATTCGCCAACAAATTTTAATGTCCGAGCACAGAAAAAAACATCATCAACAACCGCACGGTACGCTAAAGCATAGCCATAAAGATTAATACCCATTACGAGGGGGCATAACCAGAGAAGAAAATCAAGCAATGCAACATAAAACCCAAATAAAGACGTCAAATATTATTTTATGGATAGTGCAACCACTGGATAACGATCTTTTTATGAGCTCAGGATATTAGGAGTAATTCTAAAAGACTAGTAAATCAATCTGTGCAGCCAAAATTTAACAAAGAAGTAAAATGACAGGACAATGAAACAATTCAACCACACGGAGAGACAAATACGATTTTACAGAAGGTATGCACATTGTACACCACGAATAACTAGCTCCATACTTGTTTAAGATGAAACAGGATATTTTCAACGTATTAGAAGGACTAGCCAACACATGAGTGCATCAAAAAATTAACCAAACTTATTTTTCAACATTTGAAATGCACATGCTGACCGGTCGCTCGGTGAACTTGTGATGCACCACTGAGAGCACGCACTTTTGTGGAAAAGAACTGGTGTTAGAGCATATTGGTCAAGAGACTGGGAAAAATCCATGATTGTATTGCTCAACAAATATAAACGAACTACCAAAATTGTGCAAGCGTTATGCACAGCACTGCAAATTTTTCAGGCCGGAGCGACGGCAAACAGATTCTGACAAACAAATTTATTCTGCACCCAACGGAAACATCTTTGCTGCTACCCATTGCTGTGAGAATAAGAATTTTCCCGTCTACTCAATGTGCATGAAATTCCGGGCGTTATCGGATGTCTGAGGATGCGTCGGCCGAGTCGCGCGGAAGAGAAATGGACCTTGAAGCAATGGCGGGCAATTTGGCTTGCGTATTACTTAACTTTTCCCCATTCGACCCGCTATCGCCTGCCTTTCTAAAATCTAGAATTGCGAGGGCTCATAAAAACATTGCGGATGGTAATGCGCGGTGTGAATCTAAATTGTCCTTCGTCTTTATAATAAAGCATTCATGGCTTCGCGGTTTATAGTGCCACCTGCGTGTAATTTATGATGTTTTATCGTTTGAAATGAGCCTGTGTTGAATTTACACAAATGAAAAGTGTCAATAATTATTTATTTATAAATTAATTGTTTCACACAACTTCAAAGGTGATATGCTTGGTGGTGTCTTTAGATTTATGCTGTTCTGATCTTACAAGTAAAACTAGCGTTTTACAGTGAGGCGCAGCCCTTTTAGCTTCCCAGCCACTTCTGGTGATATCTTAATTTACAGAGTGTGGAAACAAACATCTCCAAGGCTTTCCTACAGCGAAGTTCTCAAGCCATTAAAACATCTTTTTCTTTTATCATTCGGGTGTCTACTCGCCGTCTTTCTATTATGGAGAAAGATATCAAACCACAAGGGTGATAGGAACGAAATGAAATTACGTCAATACTTGCAGTTAACACTTTGCAGAAACCGAAAATACGTTTCACAGTTTCATCGCATCGCGAAATTTACTTTTCCCTTCCATTCCCAGCTAACTAAAAAGTCTCCGGAAGCCCACCTGCCTTGCTTAGCAAGTCTCGTTAAGCATCGGCTTCCTGGCAGCAATCAAGGAGCCGTTAAAAAACGCGACGGAATATGTTTTGGAGATAACAGGACACATACCGCAGCACGTTTGAAAGCTATCTCAAACCATTAGCATGCGGTATATAAATGTCACTAGCGTAAAACATACAAATGAGCACCTGACCTACTTCAACATAGGTTTTTTTAAGAATACTCTATTTTGAATAAAGAATATATCACATTTTGATTTATTACCATGTACTATGATTTATTACCCGTCAATGGTTAACAAGACACAGTGCGATTGTAGACAGCAACGTATAATGGTCATGGTGAAGGACCATGGATTACAAAACTCACTACCCAAACTTCACCTCATTTAATTTAAGTGGCAATAAAGATTTAAGTAGTTAAATTTGTCTCTTTTTTGGATGCGAATGTTTAACTCAATTATTCTTCAGTTTTAAAAAAAGCATAAAAACATGTCACAAGTTTAAAAAAAGAAAACTTTTTCGTTTGTATTATTTTAGAAGTTTGCACAGCGATAATCTTAAAAATTAAAACGTTACACTGCAATCGGCTTTCTCTTTTCATTTGCTAAGCACACGAATTTGCAACTAATTTTTAAAATCCTTCCTCCCCCAAACATGGACCATTACTGGAAAATAAATCCTGACTACGTCATTGTTATAGAGTAGGTACATGGAATTGTCACTAAAATAAAACGAACACATGACCATATTGTTCGTAATAAACAAACACGAACGGGGTAGGCGTAGTTGTTAAAATGCTACCATTCCACCTTAATGGCCCAAACTCAAATCTTGGTAGTGACGTTAAGTAAAAGAACACGTTTAACTGTGGACCCGACGGCACTTTTGATTTCGCATAGGCGATATATGAGAAACAGTAGAGATTTCTCTCCACTTTTTCTCCGTTCCCAATATAATTCCACCAATTCCAGCTTCCATAAAGCAAATGGTCTTAGTTGTTGGGCATCTCTCTTGATGTCTACGGCTGAAAAACAGAAGTACAAAACACCGAATTAACGCGATGCCTTCAAAATTCGAAAATGTTCAGGAATGGCGCTCAAGATTAAAACAAAACCAGAAAATCAAATCATTAATCAGCGACGATCGAAGCAACTAAATTCAAAGCTAAATTGGCTCGTTAATGTCAAACGCTACTTGGCAGCGTGCAGCATAAACAATCTGTGTCACCGAATCGAACGTCATTAATACATTATTCAAAACTGATAGCGAGTTTAGTGTAGCAAATTTGCGAACACATAAACGTCTCCTTATTTAACAGGCTATTTCAAGTGCAATCCAACCCTGATATTGGTGGCATAAGGAATGTTTTCCTTTACGGAGCTGACAGTACAACTAAGTCAATTACTTAGATTGAGATATTACTTTTTAGTATGATTAACAGAGAACTTAATCACGGAAAACGAATGAATAGCAAGTATTACAAGTGGAACCTGTTAATTATATTTCTCTCAAATAAAAGTAGCGTGCATACTGCGCATATTTAAGTAGTGTGCAAAAACTCTTATAAGGTTACATCAATCGTAGATAATAATAATTGCCTTTTAAAAGTACATTAATATTTGAAAACGTCACAACACTCAAAAGGGCCTTTTGGAACCTTGACGTCACCGTACCATGTCGATTCGCTACTATGCATAAACTTCTACAGAAACGATAAAACCATACTTGTTGATTGCAATTCGCAAAGAAAACTAAAAAGATACTTTCGTCAAATAACGAAAAACGACCTGGACTTAAAAAAGAAATCATTTCTACTGCCGTTAGTGATACCGTTCCATGACGTCCACCCCATGTTCCCGAAAACACGGTTCTTTCACGTCACCAAGGCAATTATCCCATTCTACAACATAAGATTCCGATAAAACTCCTGCCCGGTACGTGAAGAATACACATTTCAAATTCTAGCACTTTTTAAAAATAATGCAAACTCCCCATGGACGATAAAAAATGTTGCATATGAATGAGATACCAGCAGGCGACCTAAAAGTCACTGAAAGAACACTTTTTTATGGAATGGATGATTGAAAACGAGGGTAGTAAAGACATCTGGAAGGAATGAAGACTTAGCCGCGTCGAAGGCTTAAAAAGATTTAGTGAAGAAACTCGGCTTGGCCTCTGAAAGGCGTTTTAAGATTCAATGAAAATCAGTACGCTGGCTTAAATTCAGACGGCCGTATCTCAAAGACTTGCACGTGATGGCCCTCCCGAAGAGTTTTAAGAAACGCGAAAGCCTTTGATCACGCCATAACAGTAAATCATTCCCATACGATAGAGGAATTTATATACGGCTCGATGTGGAGGAAAAAATGAGCTCTATGGTCCTTTTCAATCGATTTACACATTTTAATCCATTTATACCTCACGGCACGCATTGAGCTGAATGCAATATACCATGTTCTATCTTATAAAACACAGAAGGGATGCGTCCCACGTCGTTCCATCTTACGAATTTTTCGTCAAATGAGAATATTCTTTTCAGCATTAACCGGCTCATTCTAAGTGCAGATAAGTCTCTTTAAATCATTTTTTCTTTCATCAAAATTTATGCTACACGGAATATAATTCATGCCACATTGAAAATCTCTATTCCCAGACCTTAGATTTCCACCACATTTTATTTCTCTCTCATTATAGCGTATGGGAGACCGTAAAACTCGTTCATCATAAGTAGAGAGTAAAGTAAAAAAACTTTTTTGACGGGAATGTTTAGTAAATTCAACAAATATTACCTACCGTATACCAAGAAATTGAGCCCCAAAGTAATTTAATCAATTTCTACAAACAGAATATCAGGTAAATACGACAGAACAACTGATGGAACAGCAGAGTATTTATTTTGAAAACCAAACTTTCCCAAATTTTCGCGAGATAACTACACCTAAGGCAATTACAAATAAAAAAGTGTAGTATTAATACAAAATCAGGCTATGCCTTTCGCATTCCGAGTATTAATCTACCTATAGAACACCTGTGTCGTAAAAAATTCAAAATTGATCGTTACAAAACAAAAAATCACAAGATTCGAGAATAAAACTCATTAATTAATCCTAGGCAGTAAAACAAATCTTTTCATTTAAGGTTAAAGTGACTTGCAATAAAAGCAAAAATGGCACGCGTGTTTAAGAAATTATGAAAAACGCGAAAAAATTAAATATTCTTGGATTTAGAAATAACTTTTAAACTATGGCAAAGGAATACAACAATTGCATTCAAATAAAACAAAAAACTGTAGCTTCCATAATACTTTACAAATGCTTACAACATATTCAATCAAATTTTAAGGAAATAGTGCAAAGGTTAGCGCTTCCAGATACCCAATTTCATGGCCGTTAGGCATAGCATATTCTGATACATCAAAAACACCCCGAGAAAGATTTTTCCGGGACGTCGACATTAAAAGAAAAATATATTTATTTAACACCTAACCCTGAGACATATACTGAGAAGAAAGTTCGATAAGGGAAACAAAATCAATAAAATGAAATAGCACAATCCAAAATACCTTTTTCTAAGGACACTGAATAAAATGAAGGTGAATCGATTGCAAGATGAGCAAGGAAAGAAAGATACAAATAGGCTTAGCCCGGCCTTGAAAAAAATCTCTCTCCAATATTTCCCCGGAAATCGACCTTCGATTGACCAATAGAATAGACTTGCGATACCGGCTCAAAAAATCGGCTCGCCAGATCCGATGGAATCTCCCGATGACAAAGTCGACAATGAAGAGAAAGATAGGGCAGGTACCGCAATGTCAAAATAATAATATCACTACGGACGGGGTAAAATCCTGGAGAAGGCCATCGATTGAATTCTAAAAGGAATTTGGAAGATATTATACGGAACTTGAAAGAAAGGTTGGGCCATTACGGCAGACCAGTCTCGCGTGTCTGGAGTCCGCTCTAACCTGCGATGCAAGCCCAGGCGGCGACGTGATTAGCATTTTCGTGATATCTTGAAAGGGAAGGCGCGGAGGCCGGCAAGCGGCGGGTTGTGGTATATTTCTCGCGCACTAATGTGTTAGCGGGACACGGAGAAAAGGCGAGCGGGAAGAGAAGCAGGGAGAGACAGCCGATAACGACGGAGAATCACGAAGCCAAGGTCACGGGCAAACCGTGGAAAATGGACCGGCAAACAGAGTGGCGGATTGAATATGGTTTAACCGGTTGATGCACCTTTGCTCCGGTCTCTCGTAGAACAAATTTCCCAAAACAAACGGCGTTTAATCGAATGAAAAACTATTGATGACAACAAGGGACACGAATTTTCAAAAAGTACAACTTCTACATTAGGACTGATATTAAAATAATTTTAAAAATGACCCGAAAAGGATTAAAAGTTAACGCAAGAAAAAGGTTACAAATAAAACTGTACTTATTAATTGCAGGCCTAAATATCATGACTGGATCAGAATGCTGGGCCAACAAGATGAAAGAATAGCGATAAAATGATACGTCAGAATTGAACTTATACGGTCACTAAAAAGGATGTTCACAAGTGTAGATGAAGGAATGGCGATATAGAAGAAAATCTACGTATATAGCACATTACTCATAAAATGGGAGAATACAAATCATAATAGAACCAACATGTAAATGGCAAGAGGCAAAGAATACCAAGAAAATCTAAGGAGTACAAGGATTCAGTAAAGAGAAATGTTGGAATACTGAAGATTAGATGCTGAAAGTGAAGTAGGAACAGGCTTGGGGCCTTGTCATGGAGTCATAAAGAAGATTAGCAAAGCTTTCATCATGGCACACCAAAAAGGAGCTCGCTGTCCGTTTATTCTGGCACAAGAGAATGTTCCTTCGCTGATGATTTACAAAACCTGGGCGTCGCGTGACCCATGACATTGTCGTTGAACCAAACCACTGAGGAAGTTCGATCGCAACAGCGTTGAGTAGGAAGAACTAGACATTCCACACAATCATTCGCGTACTTTAAAAGACACTACTTACACAGATGGCCCTTCCTTTTACCATGAGAAGAGCTAAAAAAAGTGCTAAGTATGAAAACAAACTGTTTGATGAAACCTTGCTAGAGGAAGGAAACACGAACTTACAGGACACAATTTGAGACTCAAAAACCACTTGAAAAGAGAACTGGACTGGGAATTGAACGAGAAAATTACCGAGGGAGAATTGTGAAAAAATAACCGTTTCCTAGAGGACGGTAAAAAGGAAATTCAGAGCGGACGAATAGGATTACTGACTACTGATAGTGACATTGTGAAAAGTCATATCTACTGAGAATTTGCAAATTGTAGATTAGTGGAGGAATAGATTTTCAATGAAAATTTCCACAGCAAAAAGGAGCGACTGCAGTGCTATAATGAAGGTACTATAAAACTTATTAATGGCAGAGAGATACGTGCGAGTTCGGATTTATATGAAATACAGGTTTGAACAAGAGGGTAGACGGCGAACTGATTAGCAAGAGAGACGAACGAGTAAGTATCGAGTATGTTTAGTGAGTAAAAAAACTTCTGGCGGCGATACGGAGAAAGATGTGACGCACGCGCTGAGAATTGAGAATATGAAACAGAGCGAATGAGGAGATAACACTGAGCAAGTAAGGTAGAGGACATTAGGAACAGGATAGGAATTCGGGACAAATAACGGAGAGGCAGAGGGCATGAGGTACATGATGGTGGGCAGTTTATGTCTAAGAAGGCGAAAAGATAAACCCGATGGGGATGAGTGGGGTAAGTTTCATCCAAAACATACTAATCAGCTAGTGGAACACTCGCGCAATTCTTAAATTTGTTTTTATGAAATATACATTCCCATAAGTAAGAAAAAAAATATTTCCGTTGTTAGCCCATTTGTACCTTCGAGCTCACGTGGTTGCGAGATTAATCCGTGAAGATAATGGTGCAGTAGGGTGCGACTGTAGAGGAAATACTTCCATAAGTAACTTGAGCATAATATTTACTTCGTTTCCGTTAGAATCTCCTGAAGAGAAGGAGCAGGTGGGGGGGGGGGGGTTCCAGAGTTTCCGTCTTACCTTGACCGATTGAAGGTCCGCTGGCCGTATTAGAGGGGAGGGTTTGCAGGGAACACAGTGAATAAGAATCAGTTTTTCAAGGCTCCTAGTCGATGACTCCGATCGCGTGTCCCCGCAGTGATATTACCTATCCAAGGCTATTTTAGAACCCGTCGAATTCAAATCACCTCCGCATAAATTCTATTTCCAATAGCAGAGGAACTAAAAGTCAGCTGATCAGATTGCCTCCGCACTACCGCTTCCGAGGAAAGAATTTTACTTCTATTCCTTCAAGCTTCTCCTCACAGTAACGATTTTGGCCTCAACGGGAGGGCTTTCGAGCAAACTCATGAGTAGTAATAGTAACTGAATTAAACGCTTATCCATTGCTAAGGTAATTCAATACTAACAGTCTGGCGCTTACAAACAGCAGCAAGAATATTTGCGAGAATAAGCGCTGTCAAGAATATTTGTGATGATCAATTCCAGTTAAAGGGTGAAACAGTGTCCAACCTCGTCGTTGCCCATGATAATATTATAATTTTATTTTCTTATTTAGGAAACAAAGACCTTACGGCAGGCAAGTCGGAAGTGAACTTTTACCAAGTACAATCATTCGTAGTCTGACATACATCAACATTCTGCAGCCTATGATTTCCAATCGTTGTATCGCTGGACTACCCGAAGACATATTAGATCTAAACAACTGATTTGCATGCACAGCTATCGGATAAGACGCGCTTGGTTCTTCCAGCAGCTGCATGTAGGAAAACCTAAAATCTCCGGATTCGAGCTCACTAGGCATGTCACAATCAATTATATTTAGCGAAGGTGATACTCGGCGGATCGTAAAAAGCAGATAAAACAAATTTTAGCAATGAATTGTTACACTACTAGACAAATTGCTATACATAATACAAAACGAGGCAAAAATGTGAAAGGGTGATAATTAATTTATTAATGAATGTGGGCATAATAATGGAATAATGGACATGATGAGCCATAAATACCAACCATAAATTAATATGTTGTAAATACGTTTCAAGAAGTGAATAAGAATAAGTAGATAATCTGACATGGGACCTACCTATGTATTTTATATGTTGTGGTTCCATGTATATAAAACTATGTCATCCATATTTTCCTTAAACTTCTTTGATGGGCACGTTTCAAAATGTTTACATTAAGCAAACAATCATAAAAGGCCAAATGGTTGGTAATATTCACATTCTTGTAGTATTTGAGCCAAGAAAACTGAGTCACACACATTGCTGTCATTTATAAGGGTCTATTACATTTTCGTACGTACACGAAGAATACCTGCACAGTTAATTTACCGACGATAAAATTTGACTTAAAGGAGAGGTTAAACATTCAGGTAGCAGTTAAATAGATACACAATCACGGCTCATTATGTGTCTACAAGTTCATCTTGAGTCTTTAGCAGAGTTTTAACGAAGCATCTTATCCTCCAAATAATTTGTAGACCTTCTTCGGCGCTGATTCTCTGTGTACATTTACCTTCATCACTCTTTAATAAAACGACATTCCGATTAATTCCGACCTCCTCAGTAGAGTTAATGTTATGGACCATTCTAGCCTGATGAGGGCTAATTTGTGAACTTCAATGGATGTCGACCTTTATTCGAAGCTTGGAATTAGCATGAGGTAATAATTTTAAAGATGAATCAAAATACAGGATTCAATCCGTGACGAACCTTTATCCTTTTTTAATACAAACATACACACAAAATTTCAGGATTCTCCTCAGTTTGAGCTAAATCACATGCAAACAACAGAAAAGTTTTCGGCACAGCAAGAAACTATGTACCTGCACACATTTTAAGCTTTTATTCCAGACATCATCTGAGTGATTCAACACTACTGAGGACACTACGACACAAAAAATATTAGGCAATACATCCTCTAGCTAATATGAATAAAAATATTAATATAATTGATCATTTTCAGTGAATGGGAAAACTAAATGCAGCCACTATTTTTTTTTAAGATTAAGAAAGGATTAGCACTCAAGGCTAACCTCATTCAGGCAAATGAAAGTATGAAAATTAAGCAAACGACACAAATAAATAATTCCAAAAAAATAATAAGATTAGAAGATCAATACTCAATAAGCTGCATGAGCTTCAATTAAGGTGAAACTTAATCAAATTAATAAAGAGTCATGACCACAGATATTATTTGCTTAGAAAAGTTATTAACAGCAGAACTTAGAGCGAATATGCGGAAGAATTAGTCAGTTTAAATAATACGATCACGGAAAGGAAGTTATCACCGTAAAATTAACGTTATCCATCGTGGTAATTAAATAATCTCCAGCCGCTTTGCCATCGTCGGCAATCAGCACATTTAAAAATGTTAACGGGAAAAACTTGTGTAATAATTCACATGATCCTAGCGACAAGACAAATCAGTTAATTGCATAACAGGTAGAATTTGGAGGATAAATGAGTGGATTAAGGACACACCCGACCCTCTCAGATTACACGAAATCAGATTACAAGCTAAGCCTTAATAAAATACCCAACGTCCAACGGAATTTCCCAACCAACTCCAACAGCCGCCTATCACGACAGATCCGACCGATAAATGCAAGGTTAATTTATGCTATGTCTTTACTAGGGCGCTGGGTACCACTGATATCAACTTTCGCGTTCGGCGACGAGATTCGAGAGTTATGAGGCGTAGAAATCTCTAATTTCAAAAGTTTTACTATGAAATACATCCATATCAAAACGCTAAGAGCCATAATAAAAGAGGTATTTGGGCACGATTTCTTCAGAATACAATGCTCCTTAGGATTGCCTTCCAGGCCCCTTCACTCTGAAGAAGTAAAAAAAGATTTGGTTAGTCCGATATGCTGGCGTTGTGTTCTGAGTAGGTGCTGGCATCCCATCTTGTGAGCCCAAGTTAAAATGTATCACTTGGAGGATATATTTAACAGAAGATCCGATTCCTACTCGTTGATTATCGGAGATCAGTCATAGATAGCATTCCGATAATATTTAAATACAGCTTTGTAAATTAACTCTGGAGCAAGACTGAATTTAACTTCGCTTAGATAACCTGACTGATTCATGTTCATGAAACTACCAAACTCGAAGGGTATGGATCCTAGAATGCCCTATTTAGAGTGCCCATAAAGAGAAAAAATTTGTCGCTAAGGGTGTAAGACGAGGTTCCTACAGAGAAGGCTCGATTATCCGAAGCAATATGGACTGAGCCTCCATATAATACAGAAGGTTTATATGCGACAATAAATTGCGAAGAGTGGATACTTTTAAGACTTGATGTACATTTTTTACGTGGTAGGGATAAAATAATTTAGCGAACTGCCTTTCAAACGGAGATGAAATTCAATATCCAACTCGAAATTCGTTCCCAAGAGCTAAGCTGGCCTGGTACAAGAACAACAAAAAGTACCTCGGATAATAGAGAATCTCATTAAATCGGGACAAGGCTAATGAAAATTTTACCTTATCCTGAAAATGAGGTACACAAAAGAGACGGTACGAGTGAGAAATCAAGGTAAATCAACCGGGGGAAATAATCAGTTTGCTGAGCAAAAGAAACCATTTCCATCAAGGACCCAGCGCAAAGATGAGAAACAAAATATCTAGAATACAATGAAGTAGAAAAACTAATATTTTTTTGGCCATGGCAATCGCAAGGGGAAATTCCCAGACACCCCCGGGTCTAGTCGCCAAATGCTTGGGAAACATATTGGCTGTCTCGCCGAATTTTTATTTCCGAATTCACTTCACTGCGGAAGGCATTTAAAGCAAGGCCATTCACAGTCGCTCTTGAAAAAGCCACGCGGGCGTCATTGGCTTTATCGAAAGCTTCGACAAAAGATTGCCTTGAAATTCGACGACGTCAACTTCAACCGTCTTTTGTTATCAGCTATAAAAAACATAAAACTGAAGGCCATCAAAGCGTAAAGAGTAAAAAGAATATTTGCATTAAAAATTTTTCATATAGTTTTCAAAAAAAGGCGCTGATCATTTTTTAAATTAATGATCGATCTAAACTTCAAAATTTCGGAGAAATATCAAGAAAACAGCGGAGAAAATAGTCGAGGTATAAACGTCTATCTATATATTTATATAAATACTACGTAAACCTATAAGTTGTTTCATTTGATTCCTACACTATAAGCATGGCCATTTGAAAGCAACAATTAAAGCACGATTCGGCTTTAACCAAGTTAGGGTGGAGATCACCTCATGATATTAAGGACAGAAGTATAATTTTCACGTATTAAAATTTAGTATGAGTCGATTTCCTGCCAGCTATAGCGTTTATATTTCATAAAGATTAATTAATTTAACAACACCTTCACCATCACCACCTAATTGAGACCGAAAGCTTGAACATACGGATCCAAAGTTAATAGCGAACGTTTCCCAACAAAGAAAATATAAAAATGCCAGCGAAAATATTGAAGTCAAGCTGGAAACATTCCCAGAATCAGAAAAGTTAGGGGTTTTCGGCATACTTTCCAGATATACGCACCTGCACCAACTAGGTTGCTGTCAGTCAACCATCGCTTAAAACGACCTGGTTTTGGGAGTTTTTAAATCCGCTTTACGCGGTAAATTTTATGGTGGAAACGAATGCATGAACTCTTTCATGGGGAAAATAATACCGTGTAAAGCGTCAAATTGTAGAAATGTCTGAATGACAGAAAAAGAAATAGAACCTCGTCTAATTTCGTTCATTTTCTTGTACATTACATCATACATTTGCTTGAACAGTTACATGTATCGTTTAAAGCAGTCTTAAGAGCAACTATTCAAATTCCTCCCTAAAAACAGAGGACGCCACAGCATTCACAAATCTGTTTTCCTTGTCAACGAATATTTTCCCTTGACAGAATAGTACGTAGTTGGGCAATATACCAATACGAGAGGAACTCCGAAAATTAGACGATAGATTAGGCAAGATCTTTTAAGTTAAGTCTTATGATATTTGCAATAATACCACTATTAATATCACTTAACCCTGACGGGCAGACAAGGGCGTAAGAAAATTGAAATGCAGATAGCAAAAACTCAGGGTCATTGTGGTGACAGTATTGAGCTACGAGAACTGATACGGAAACACCTCATGGCGAATAAGTCAGCACATTAATCATCTAAAATACACCCCTTGGTAATCTATGATTAAATGAGATATAACCGTCAATCCCTCGTCACTTCTTATCGTTACTCGTCACCAAATTATGTGTACCTTAACCGATAAGAAATTGATGTGTCAACTGTCCGTCAATTTTCTATTGTATTGACATTCATGATATAATTTGTAATATTATGGAAACGATTCCATAACTTAAAAATCATTCAATATACCTTGTCCAGCGGTGAGGACTATTTAATTACTCTATCACATTCAACACCTCTTTCATTCTGTACCAAATTTTCCAAAAAAATTCTCTTCCTTTCTTCAAATTTATGCATTTCACTAAAAAAAAAGGAGGATCGTTTTCATATTGCGTTCTCCGCTTTCTGAAAACACACGACCATTTCCAGACTGCAATCTAATAACCAACCCTTAAACACCACGCTATGACTCGCCGCAATAATAAATAATAACAATAAGATTCTTGAATACTTGGTCATAACATATTTAACACACAGCCAAGTTTTCTCATCGTTCTGTGTTACAAAGCTCAGAAGATGCCAAGATATTTGGCTGCGAGTAACATATATTTATGACAATATATTCAAAAATCATATTATTATCTATATATTTATTGATCGAGAAAGTTATAATTGAATGATAAATAATAGCTAATGATAATAAATAATAGTAATGGAGGATACGATAACGACCCAGCTACCATATAAATTAATCGGGAAGTGATCCGAGAAATAAATACCGTACTACTTGTTCACAACTTGGACGTATAATACAATCCATTTTAGTAATCATTTACAAAAATAAGGTAGGTATACAGTAACTTTAGATATAACAAGAAAATTATATTTCTCCAAACAAATCGTAAGCAAATAAACAGCTGCACCCTCGAACGCAGACATCTCTGACCAATTGAACATGGAAGCAAGACACCAAGTACCATAGCATGCTCTGGTCGCCGAATGCACGAAAGGGAACAGACAAGATGGAAGGAGTTGATGCAAGAGATAAGCACGAACATAAGGTTCGCTTTGCTGGCCCCTAAGATGAGAGCGAGGTTGCGGGTATTTATAATGACATCACGCCTTCCCTTCAATTAAAGTGAGCTCGAGAAATGCCTCGACGACAATGATTCCTTGGATTTTCACGCCGAGGCTGCGCGATGTTTGAAGATGGGCTGAGGCTTTGAATGCTTGGGAGCCAAGGTAAGTCATGAATTGGGATTTCATCTAACTCTTGCATGAAGAATTTGAATGAAAATTCGCCACAGAATTGGAGAATAATGCAGGTGCGTTTGGACAGTAATGAATGCATTTTTACTGGCTTAGCTATAGCTATGTAGGCCAATATTTTTCAATTGATATTTTAAACAGAGCGGCATACTCCCTACTGTCCGTTTCAAAATTGTGTAACCCGTGTCTGAAGCGAGATAACATGAAAACCGTATAAGGTATTTCTGTTCCATTCCCATCATATTGAAGGGTATTCTTTTCTCCGTCGGTTGATAGCAACTACTTATGTTCAATGTTGAACAGGTTTGGCACTAGTACGGTAAGAATGGAAAAATGGCCCATTTTTCGAGGTCATAACCGAATACATCGAGTTTGGTGTTTCATTATGACGGAAAGAGGATCAGATTTTCTGCATGCACTTCGCGGATAAATCATTGAACGTACTCTTATGAAATCATACACCACTAACATGATCCTTTTAACTATAAATAAAAAACTACGAATCTCCTCAACCACGCCCCCGCTAAATTCGCAGATTGCGCCATTTTCATGGTATTAACTTCAATATTAAAAACTAACATTGGTCTTAAGACTGGGATAATTAGAATATTGCTATGTTTAACATTTATTTCGGAAAAAATGCTCATTAAAGAGACTGAAATACGCAAAAAGGAAAAAGTGAATCGAGCGCTCTGTGGCCTAGTCAGAAGATCGTCCGCAGTACGCGCGAAGGATTACTTGAAGCGCTAGGGGCATACATCTCTCATCAGACAGTAAATCTCAATGCGTGCATTCCAAAAAAAATTAAAATAAAAGAACACCATAAATTTCTTTCCGTCCAACAAAAGAATTCACCACCTTCCAATAAAATCCTCGCAGGCGATATGAAAAATTATGACAAGTTATTTGGAACCGTCTCGTCAATGTATAAAATTTTCTAGTCTCGCCACCACATCGTATATCAGTAAGAACACATACCTTATTCCCGCAAACAGAAAGACATCCGATTATAATAGGCTTTTCCATCACCGATTCCCGACTTTTTTAGCAAATTTTTCATTTGACCCTTAGATAACTCAAGCAGTTGAATATACTTGGACGTCGATGAAATAATAATGAAGTGGGCAAATTCGAATTTTTCGCGTTCTTCCCGCATAGCAGAATTCGGACCTGATCGTAGCGAATGAAATTCCAGCAATACGGTCGCCCACAAAATTTCTGCAACGCGGAAAGATCAAAAAAATTCAAATTTGCAAGAAAGCCGCGGAAGCCTTCGTAACAATAATGAATAATAATTTACTTTAACCCAAAGTAGGAACACAAGGTATCAAAAGTAAAAATATCTTATAATGGACGCTTGTGGTACGTCCAAATCCATACCATTATTGGAGCCACGATAAAAAATTAACGCTCGTTTATTTTCGAGTAGTACGCAGTCCTGGGTTAGATACTAGCTGTCGATAACCAGTATTTTTTCACTCTTGGAATAGCATTGTCGCACAATTTAAAAAACATAAACATATCTAAATGTTAGCATTCTAAGACATCCGAATGATTGACATGTATGCACCAAAGTCTTTCTTCGCAATTGCTATTATTATTTTCAACCTTACTTATTTCAACCTTATAATTACTTATGTGTACAGTGATACAGAAACTGAATTTGTGAAGAAACTACCAATTGCCTAAATATGAAATGTTATAATTCTAAATTTTACTTACTCCTGTGACTGTAATCAACGGATATGTAATAACACCTCAATATGTCATTTTGGAACCTGCTGATAAGCATTAGCTTAGCAGGACCAGACTGAAAATTTATCATTTTTAAGGTTAGAAATAATTTTTTTGTTTTATTGAAGAAATTCTTGCTCGTGAAGCATATTTGTCCTGTATATAAAAAAGTATTTTTATGTTTAAAGGTAAATGTATAAATTCAATTGTGATTATTATATGAATTGTAAATTATATGAATGATTAATGACCAGAAAAAGAAGTATAAATATTCCTTTGTTAGTTGTAATTTCTTGTAACCCATCCAAAAGGGAAATTACAGCATGTAAACAATTTTTGTAGAATAATAAATTATTATTATATTTTTAAAAAACCAATGTCAATGCAGATTTAAGGGCGTTCAGGTAAGTATTTTCCATCGAATAATGCCATAAATAAGCTTGGAAAGAACAAAAGAATGGCATATTTTTCATTAAGTGGACATTTTTTGAGAAAACAAGAAGTAGATAAGTTGCTCCAAATGTACAGTGGCGGAAGAAATTAACGCAAAATTTTTCGCGCGCCAGAATGCGGCATTTTTGGGAACTTCTAGGAGCAGTACATACTCGAAAGACTGGCAACACTGAGGAAAACATCGTCTACCGCAATTATTTGAAATCCGCAATGGAACTCACATTTGCTGGAGCGTAAAACTTAGTCATCAATCGCCTCATTTTTTAGCTTTCTTCTCATATTGTTCGCACATTCAGTCGCGGTGCATCGCTGTGTTTGTTTCAGCATGGTTCTTCCGTCGAATGATGATATTTATACAGAAAGACTGATTATAAAAAATATTCACTATCCCACCCAATTCAGTATACTATATTCTAAAATCTACGTCTTCTACCACCAAGGGATATTTATTAAGGTCGACTTTCCGAGGATCTTTTTGAATGACGCGTACTGCGCCTGTTTCACCGAAATGATATAAATTGAGATTTATCTGCACCAAATGTCGATACAAAAAGATTTAATTGAAATAAGTATAGTCTACGTGATGTAATTTTTCACGATTTTCAAATTTGTAGATTGACGAAGTTCCTTTAACGGATATTTATTAAATTCAAAACGGATATTTATGAATGAATCGTTCTTGACCCAATGTAAATCCGTCTTTAGTTCGTCAGAATGGGATTAAACTATGGAAACATACGTTAATGTATATAATTTCACGAAATAAAAATAAATGTGCATGCATCGATACCGAATAATCTAGGCATATTTTCCCGATATTACTTTCATCTTATCACAGAAAGCTTGGTGATGAGCTGTCCACTGTTACGCTTTATCTAGTAAATGCAGGATATACGAATAAACATTCAGAAAAGTTTACCCAAATTAGGTGTAGTTATGGATAACATATGGATGATTGCATAATATCTTATATGCTTAGCTATAAATTCGCCGCACATATGAAAGTAACAAAAAGCCTTTTTAAAGACTTCAGTTTGGAGTAGAATATCATTAATGAATTAAATAAATAGGTAACGTTAATGTCGTAGCTGTCAGATGTATTTGGCTAACTAAGAGTTGGCTTTTGGCTAAGAGTGGTCCGTGTTCGATTTTTAATGAACGCAAATGAGTTTTTATATAAATTTCCTCATATTGGCGACAATGACTGGCTGATATTATGAATTTTTTTAAATACAAAAGAGATAAAATTTGCCGAATAAAACTTATTTTACTTGACCAGAAATTGAATGAAAAACTCAAAAGTGTCTCGACCAGGGGTGGGATCACGGTTCTTTTCTTCTTATGGTCATTATTGTCATCCAAAAGGTAAGCCGCATTGGTAGGGCAATGCACAAGGTCCTGGGAGCGCACTCCACTGCTATGTAGCACCCGATCTTTCTTGATGAAGATCACGTTTTCAATCATGAGCGTACTCGAACAATGTTATCATGGAGAACCATGATTGCGATTCAGGTTTGCAGCCCAGTACCATTTACTGAGCTTTCTTATGTCAAGGCGGATTTATGATGATGTTTCGTATCCTTTCGGTGAATTTATTTGCGTCCGTATGCGTTGCTGTGGACTAAGTTACTTTTAAAATGAGTGGTGGTATTGTCTACGAACGTTTTAAATAACTAAAGGTTAGGAAAAAGCATACTACTCTCCCGGGAATACAAACAGAAAGATGTAGTTCTCAGATTTCACCTCATCAGCCCAGACCATTCCAATCAAATGCCATTAGTTCCCATCATGCATGGGTTTGGAGGCCACCCACCTTTAGTCTGAGTTAAAGCAACGAGCAATCTTGGAGAACTCTTGAGTATTTCCCCGTGTCGATTCAAGCTCCACCAATACTAATCCATTCAAAATCGGAATGTATGAAGGACGTATTATATTGATTTGGGAAATAGTATGCCTTTAATGAGAGCTTACTTTCCCCTTGTGTTGCGGGCGATACCTTTTCTGCCATAGACAATGTTTCGGACGTCAGGCGTTTAACTCACAGGAAAGAAGTGGTATTTGACTCCTCTTACGCCCTTAAAAGTATTCGACGGGGGCTTCCGATTTTTTCGAAGCGCAACGAACCTTTTCTTTCTGGTGTAGCAAGTATTTGAAACCTGTGCGTACGGCAAACAAACAACAAACCACCCCGACCATCACCACCCGGAACTTGTCCAAGGTTTACTGATGACTACTTCATTGAGACGAGCGTCGATAGACGAACAAGCAGAGCGGACAGCGCAAGCCGAGATACTGTTCAAAGTTTTAGCGGCCTCTCCCAAAATTCTTGGAGGAAAAAAAGATCTTATTAGCCTTTAAGTATGCCTCATTTTTCTCCCAGGCGGAGGAATCGAATGGTATGTTTGTAAAAGGCAAAAACATCTGTCGAAAAATTACCCGAAGGTGTTGCGCCTTCGACTTTCACCCACTGAACTTTTGTTTGGTGTTTAAAAGTAAAAAAACCTATTTCTCACTACTATCAAACGAAAAGCATTAAATTCATGTCCGTTATAATAAGAACTATGCTTAATCAAATGTATATCAACATTCATTTTTCGCCCGCAACTAGGAATACTTACGAGTTCAAAAATGCCAAAATTCTAGGAGATGGTTCAAAACAAATCATGTAACATAGATGGAGCGGGCTGCACAGAGCGCAGCGTTCAATATGAGAAAAATGCGAGAAACAAACGTTTTTCGACCCCCTCAAACGAAACAACCCCAAATTAAGATGCAACGAGGAAAATCGTGGAGGAAGAATGGGAAATGAAGCCAGTAAGAGGATACCAAAATGTGGACAACTCCATGTCACAGAGACTTGGTCAGGAAATCGAGAATGGAGGGGGATGGATTGATTATAAGGCTAATAAACATCCACATTCTTTATGTAAATACCAGCATATTTCTCGATGATCAATTGCTGTGATCATGTGCACACATAACTCAAATTGCGAGAATTACGCATACATTTCAACCTTTTCCACTCGTTCCAAATAAAGCATTATAGTGTCCCTCTTCAACATCCGTTAAAATACATTACCACTAAGAGATGAAATTTATGACCCTGTAAAAAGTCTGTTAATATCTTCATGTGGGGCCACTCACAACTTTAACTTCCATTGAAGCAATAATATTACGACACATTTGAAGAGGAATAGATTCTTTAGGAACGTAGCAATCGTATAATCTTTGATGGTGCACATTCATAATTTGCACTCCATTGACTACTCTGCGGATTTATGAGTATACAACTGACCATAGGGAAAATATCTAATCACTGCTTAGTCGCTACATGAAAAAGATGATTTTTAGTATTTTATCACTTTCACAGGGGAAGATACGCGATGCATTTTTGTCTGAGTATTACTTACGCATGGGTATAAAATGCTCCTCATAAAATTTAACTGCGTAATTTTAGCCAAACATTTATCACTGCGAATATGTCAAAAGATATTTAAGTGATTCAATAATTTACCTTATCCTTTAAGTATTATTCTCCATCTTATAAGTTGAACATTTGAACTACACGGTTAATGTATTGCTCATAGCAAACCTGGAAAACAATGCTGGGAAAGCTTCAAATACTGTTCAGATATTTTGAATATAATTCAACCCTTGTTTGGTCTCTCACTCAGATAAGTAATCGGTATTTACAAGTTCGGCAGATAGAACCAAACTCTAATTCCTAATAAAAATAACTGCCCTCTTTACTAAATTATTTCAAAGTGATTTAAAGGTGAATGTAGCATCAGGTAAGTTCACTAAATCGAGTAACTGACACAATCAGAGATCCGGTCTATTCCATCCTTCATGAATAGCTTTTCATTGAGTGGTGAATTGGCGAATGAATGGATTTGAGCATCATACGACAGACAGGACGTAGAAATCAAGTGGGGCCGAGTACCCGAGGATAGGAAGTAAACATCTCATTCGACGACCAAGGAGACCGCTCTGTTTCTTTTACAAAGCCTGAATATGTGTAAAACTCACACACTCATGGTTGAGGTCAATGTCCATTCCCTGGGTCTTCTGCGGATTCCTGCGAAGTTTTGGCTGCAATAAAGTCACATCGCGAAGATAATTTTTAAGGCACTAAAAGAGGCCACGCCAGGATTTGAACCCCAGGCATTCTTGGCCGCAGACAAACGCTCTCCCTCTAGGCTACTTCATCGATGAAGGGGAATCGGCGTCCAGTGGTTCTTACTACAAAACGAAAAAAGGGAATTCTAATGTTTCCTTTAAAAACTGGTCCAAATAAAATGTTCTGGATTTTTAAAAGTAGTTTTCAGAAATTAAATAATATTACGTTTGGAGAAATTTAGAAATTCAAATGTTTGAGACGACCTGTGTGCACGAGGGCGGAAACTTACGTAGGGTTTTAAGGTATTGGAAATACTTTTAAAGAATAATTTTCTCCACATGGAAACCATTCAAGTCAACCAGATTTCCCATACTTTAACTTGAAATTCACAGGAAATTACGCCAAAATGTTAATTGTAATGCATCATATTTCTCGGAAGCGGTTTGAGGTCTATAAAAACGATGTTCATCCACAGCTATTCCCAGCACGCGGAAATACGTTTTATTGTAAGTGAATTTGATCTGGAGAATAAAAAATTTTTATGTCCCAACAAATAATGCTTTCATCGTATTGTTTCTTAAGTTTCAATCAAGAAAATCTTTTTAAACGGTCCAAAGCTCTAAAAAAATATGGTAAGCATCTCTACATAATCAACTACGACTTCGGAACCTCGACTGAGTGCGGGTCGAAGCAAGCTCATCACGTTTATAACTCCTAGACGATCTCGCGAACGTAAACCTTATTAGTATGGCTATTTACATGACGCATAAAATCGATATCCATTCATAGAGAGTTTGAATATTCCCGGTTTCCATATGCTGTCTCATTGTTGTCAAGTTGTCGAAGGAAAAACGATTTCAATTAGTTCCCGTGTACGCCGCATACAGACGCCGATGAGTTTTGCGTTAATTTTTTCCACCACTGTACAATCACGGAAATTCCAAATAAATAAGGAAGAACTACATAAAATCGAGTAGAATAAAAATTCGATCAAAAAATAAGATTCGACCTATATCCAACAGTTCGATCCTAGGTTGCACCACCCAGGACATAAACAAGATAAAATGCCAATGGGAAAGATTTTACCGAATTATTTGTTTATTTTTATTTATCTTCACTATCCCGAATACAACACAATGGGCCAATTTACTTCGGGAGAATACAGTAACAACGGACGAGACACAAACACCCATGTCCTGGGCAGATAATATTCTACCCAGGCGGAACTCGAACCCGCAACCCTCGGGTTAGCAGGCGAGGACTTCACCCCGCCGACAGCGGGGCCGACAAATGCGTGATAAATACATTGCTTTAGCTCGAGTAAACACTGGAATCCCTTGATGAATTTGGCGCTGGCTCCCTGCAAACAAAGAGTCCGAACTCAAATCATTTGCCCGAGGAAAGGCGTGACAAATCGACCTGACGTGACTGCATCGTGATTACCTCGCCGGCTGAGGAACCGGGAGCACGCGTGACTCGCCCGAGAGATTTTAGCGTTCGACAACTGCGCGGCACGTGACGCGAATTTCCGGGTCAGGCCGCCTTTTTGCTATGACCAAGGAAAGGCACCCTCCACGAATCTCAGACCTTGGATCTCGGGTCTACGGCGCCCTTAAAGCCGCGGGCGGTGGACTCCCAGCTGGGACTGGAGGCATTCCCAGCCGGCCAACCATAGCGTCCACCTCGTGGCGCGTGCCGCCATGCCGGAAATGCCTCATTCATTAACGTTGCTCTGATATAAAAAAATGTATGATACTAACAATAATGAAAGCAAGAGGAGCACAGCAAAATTTGGGATAAAAAATAATCAAATTCATTTACACCGAGCTCCGCCTGTCCCCATTTCACCTCTAGCGAGTCAATGGATAAAAATCTCATCCTAAAAAATAAGAAATAAATGAAGAGACCACAGTCACTAAGAGATCTTATCCATCTGATTATAATTTTTGTTGTGATTGCATTGATTATATTTTGTTGATACATACACGGAAACGTGACATTGCTACAGGACCGGGTTGCTATTTTTCTCCTATGTTATTGGTAAAATTGCCCTAATTGAAGAAACGTTACCTGCATACGGTCTTTACATCGTAACTAGATCCATCATGTAAGCCTTGAGAATAGTAATGGCAAGTTTTGACAGGAAATGATAATTTAAGGACGTCCAATTCACAGAGAACTTTAAAAATTTCAACTCGCGCTTATAATACGACGCATCATGTAGGCGGGTTGTAGCAAATTTGTAAGTTAAGAACATAATAATTAGAGCCATTACTTTGTAAGAGATATTTCTAAACATCCATTGACGACTTGAGCGAAATAGGAAGTGTAAACAACGTTTCGCAGCGTAACTGAACAAATTTCTGCACAGCAGAGGTCACTAAAAAAACGTCTGAAGAAACCCCTTAGCGGTTACAGGTTAAGTCAACCGGGATAATTAATTCACAAAACAATGAGCCGAGCAATTTAGAGAAAACGTCACCTCCTGTAACTGATGAAAAAATCATAATAATGTACAGGAATCCACTTGCATGTACGCAAAAAGTAATCAAATCTAATAAGAATCAAAACGGACCCTTCTCTTACAAATATGGAATATTGACTATTACTAGTAAGTGGGGCAAGACATAATTCAGGGCTTCTGATAAGAATGTGAAGGACGGATAAGGCAAGAGCGGAATTAAATTGTGAGTTGATAAAATTACAAATTAGAAACTATGCAATCCATTCAATAGGATATTGATTCTGCTGGCTACGTTACATTGTAGCATCTTCAGGAAATAACCCGATCGGATTTACGCATCTTCATGTTATTTTCTGAAAACACTGTAGTGAAGTGATACTAGCGGAAGCAATAATTACCTCATCAAGTGGAACGCCAAGTTCTTTTCTTAAACTTTACAGATTTCCTTCAGATGAGAGATGTTTTTCCGCTCCCTGTCGTAATTGAAATCCTTCTCAGATGCTTAAAAAAGAAATAAAAGAATAGGACGATAATACCTCTGGTGCAACCCACTTTACATGCCAATCAATGAGGTAAAAAAATTGCAATTTATAAAAAAACATTCGTAGACTTGCGTAAAACGTAAAAAAGACATTTAAAAAATATATTGCGATAGGATTATACCTGAAGAGAAATAAAGTTCTATTCATAATTAAAATTTTTAGTTTTAATGCCAAAGCTCTATGAAGGAAGTTTGCCTACGCTGTAGTTCAAAATGCTTAAAGCGCGTGCACATAATACGAAGAGAGAAGAACGGTGGGTTGGAGTGGCGAAGGAAGGTTTTGTATCGGAAATGGCAAAATGGTAATCATTTGGGTCCCCGTGCGTGTTGCAAGGCTACGAAAGTGAGGCCCGGAAATCGAAGCGCACCGCGGGAGATATTTCCATCCCAAGGCGAGAAGACTGTTTCCTTTTTATTTTATTATTTCTCACCGCGATGGAGATAACATCGGATGCCTAAGGAAGGACGCCCGCGAGCTCAAGCCGGGATTTTAATAAAAGTGTCAAACTGGATAATCCACTCGGTGACGAGATTCCGCGCTATATGAATTTTGGAATACGGAGGTAGATTTTGGAGTTTGGGATCATTTTTCAACAAAATATCACATTAACATTGGGTTTCACCAAAGATGACAGCCTCACATCACTACGAAACATAGGCATTTTTGCGTCAAAAATCATGAGATCGTCATTGAAGCACAATCTTAAATATACAACATTCTGTTTGTCGTTGTAATGTCAATGTACCAAAAGTTACATAGCCAACTTATTGATCACAAACTTCAAAAAATGGAGTTTCAGAAAAGTAAACACTTAAAAACATTTAAGCTGAAAACTCCAATCCAGTTCAAACTATCGAGCATACACCATTTATTCATATCCGTCTCCAACATTAGATAATACAAGGCACAAGCTTTTCTCTACCTTAAGTGGTCAATCAACTTCCATTTCTTTCTTGAAAATTTACAGGATCTGCAATTAACTTTAACCTTAGCCTGGCGGCACGACTTTTTCTCTGATTCACGACGTCGTTCAACTACTTCATCCCCTTTCCTGGAAACTTGCTGCCTTTTTCTGGTCAACGTGAATCATAGCCTTAAGCGAATTGCTAAAATATAATTGACGAAAAATGTAAAAATAAATTAAATACTAAAATATTATGGATAGTCTTCTTCATCTTCTAAGGAGAATCTGTTCTCAGACAGGTTTCAACTGAACTGCTCCCACCACGCCTGTCTATCCTGTGCTGCCTCCCTCGGCTAATCGTAACTCCCTCCATTCATAATATCAGTCAACATACTATTTCTTCGTTTACTCTTTCTCGCTTTCCTTCTAATATTCTTTTCAGTAGTTAATATTCCCTCAGGACGAGTCCCATCCAGTTTGCCTTCCTCTTTCTCATTGCTATCAAAATATTCCTTTTCCCATTCATACTTGCTAGTACGTCCTCGTCTCTCACTTTATCCACTCCATTTCAATCTTTCAATATTTGTCTATGGACTTGAAAATCAATGAGGATATTGTAGAGCCTATCACTCAAAATGTCCATTCGATGGGCCAAAATAACGGCACAACTCAGCGCAACAACAGATTTTCCCTACTGCCTGCGAAGGATCCTACATTATTTGAAGGTAAGACGCATTACCTTGCGTGTGGAAGTTATGCGAGGTCTCAAGCGTAATTTGGTGGAACATACTGACACTTAAAATGAAACCTGGCGTTAAAAAGTAACGGCTGCTCATCCGAGGGTCGCGGGTTGGAGTCCCGCCTGGTTAACCATAAAGGGCATGATTATTTGCGTCCATCTGTCGTAGTTGCTCATTAGCTCGATGTAAAAGGAAAACAGTAGTTTTTAAAATGCGGATGAAAATAAACATTCATACCCTGAGGAATCACCATGTTCAAATGCAAGGGTGGAAGGTCTGACAATGGAAAGAACCTTACATCGACCACAACCGGTATATTCCGCAGTCTCTTTGACAGCTTGCCACCGCGTTTTCTAGTGAAGGAAATCTCACGTGACAACCAATCCCGCAAAACCACGGATTGCTCGCACGAGACTCTTATCAACAAAGAGGTCTCGCATGAGGGTGGGGAGGTATGTCAACGTGGTAAGACCCTTAGAGCTCCACGCCTCAATCCACTTGACCTTTCTTGCTCCTTACGAGTCCTAAAAAGGGTCAATGAACTCACAAATACTTGAAAGAACGATCTTCTACGAAAAAATTCCTCGTTTGCAAAGGAACTGGCAGTATACGAAGATTACGCTAAAATTCAGGTGAAAGCTGCCAGTGAGAATGCTGCATCATGAGCTGAAGATAAATAAGCATCGGTGCTCAGAATCGGAAGAAAAGATGGGACATGTGCTGACAGGGCAGTGAAAAAACGGCATTTTCCACAGCCATCGTAAATGACCGACCGACAAAAAATGATTCTTATGAAGGTGAATAATTGATGGAGGCAATAAGTTCTGGCGCCATAAGCGCTTTTATGTAACTTTTTAGAACATGCTAGATACATCAGTCCCCTTTTTTCTTAAAGGCATGTCAGTGAAAATCGCTCTTCCGTAAGTCTTATATTAGTTTTTCATCGGCTAATTTGCGAGCAGGAGGAGACTGACGTGGAATCGAAGCATAAAAATACCACAGAAAAGGCTAAGAAGCTTTCATAACATGGACTAACCACGAGGCTAACTGCAAGCCAGAGCACAGAAGAAATACTGCATCTCATTTTGTTATATTCGGCTAGAGCCCTCATAAATGGTGAAAAATTATTCATAGATGAAATACGCTTTCATGTGCGTAGGCTAGTAGGCTGTAGACTCGTTACACATTACGATTTTCGTTTCAGATAGTGAAGCGGAGAGTGCCTTTCTACAAACGAGAGTAAAACAGGCCAAACTTAAGGTAGTACGAGCGAGATAGGTCCCTAGTCATAGTAGAGACCATATTCGAATTATACGTTTTAATTTCACCAGCTATGAGATACTCGATATAAATTTTGCATTATTAATGGTGACATAATATAGTTTTACATGACAGAAATTGTGAGTGATCAAATGAAAATATATAAATAAGTCTTTAACTTGACTCATTATTTTCACGCGGTAGGTTTGAAACTCCATCAAAACGGAAGGTTTTTTGCGATCCCGACGAATTTACTGCGGTGACAATATGATTAATTTTTAAAACATAATTGATAAAACACACAAACTACACACTGTTGATTATATGACGAGATCTAAGTGTAGGGATTGCCTCATTTTTAATATAAGGTCTCTCTGGAGTGCATACACTTAGATACCAATCTCCTATATTATTTCTACTGAGTAGATACCTTTTTCTCAACTTATACGCAACCAAACTCTACAAATGAGGTACCAAAATGCACAGAATTTATCAGAGAACATGCGACGGCATATCTTACTTCCTAAATATTGCTATTGTTTCCAAAAATTGGTTTAAAAAAATGGCCCTTGATATTTCTCTTAGGGGATGAGGCGATCCGCCATCTTGACGTCACGCACTTGCTCCATGGTGCAGAGCAAACCTTTATTTCAGGATATTTAATTGATACCAATTTAGTTTCAGATACATATTATTATATTTTTTGCAATATAACGCGCTTTCAACATATTATTTCAAGTTAACACAGAAAGGTCTTGGACTCAACACGTACTCAGTCTATGGCGAACCATTTTCTGTCTCTCTTTCTCTGGCACCCTCTTTTCTTTGTTTTCGTGTCTTGGTTATGGTGGAATGTTCGAGAGGTAAACCGGTAAATATTCCTGACGTTAACGGCGCACAAACTGATACATTTTTTCATTTGCAACAATATCTCGCATTCTTTAAATAACTTTTATCAAAATGCGGCTGATTCCACATTTAAGTCTCCTGTTGATACGTAAGTATGAGTCATCATGTG
Source organism: Ceriagrion tenellum (assembly GCA_963169105.1). Lineage (NCBI taxonomy): Eukaryota > Metazoa > Arthropoda > Insecta > Odonata > Coenagrionidae > Ceriagrion > Ceriagrion tenellum. The sequence goes on from OY720639.1 coordinate 109,911,900, forward strand.
CGTCTAACCTTGGTGTTTACAAGTATTAACAGAGGATAGTGTAATTACTTCCAATGTTGTGTTTAAAGAGGTCCTCTGACCTCAATTTGTACATGAACATTCCAATTAAATTTGTACATAAGACCCTGTCTTTTTTTTCTACATTTTAAAATTAGAAACGCGCCTATCCCTCTGTGGACCTGCATTGAAAAGAGCGGGGGAAGCCCGCTGGGAGCGGGCGCATCACGCTCGTTCCTATGTAAATGGGCTGGTATTTTCTGGCAAATATCTCGGAAAGTAATTTGGTAAGGGGTTGAATTGTTGGCGTCGATGGACGGGTGATATACTTTTCTTTAAAATGAGACCAATTTCATTGATTTCTAGGTAAAATGACATTTCGCTCAAACTACCTTAATCGATCACTTCGAAGCAACAAAAAACACTATAAATTAAGCCCCCCAAGCTTAAATCAATAAACAAATTGAGTTTTCTGAAACGGAACCAGCAATAATCTCGTAGTTCTTAACCTTTATGCGTAATGAGCAGCTTCTGGTCGATAAGGACAGAACATTTAGCATGAACCAGAAATTCTCAAGTAATAATAAAATAAAGGAACTTTGAAGGCTAAGGAAATCGCGCAGGAGCGCTAACGCAACCGCTTAAGATTTATATTTTCTCCAATATTTTTATTAAAATAGATTTTCCCAAAAAATATCCTGGATTAAAAACACCCAGAGCCTACGTAGCTTTAGCACCAATCTGGTTAAACGTGTCAGGACACTTCTGACCGCAAACGCAATACGATTTAATCTTACCTCAGAAAATAGTACAAACTGCTATTATTGGATAGTCATTTGGGGAGATGACCACCCTCTCTAGTCATGTGTGTCAATATTATGAAGGTAGATTACTTAACTGATTTTTACGGTATTTCTATTGGTAGCCTCACAATGACGTATTTGAGACTCAACCTTTTATACACGACGTAATTTGAACTCCATCAAATCGCTTTAAAGAATTTTACCATCACAATTTAGCATATAATACAAGCAGACAACCATAAAGACATCGTCACAAGAGCATATAACCCAGCCTAAGATAATGTACGTGAGTCGATACGCGCCTGATTGCACAGACAAAATTGAAACTGACGGTAAAGAAAATATTTCCAATTAACTACACCTAGCCCCGTACGTTTCCCGATAGAGGAAATAGCCGCATAACCTCCGCTTTTCCCGATTGCTAGGCAGCCTGTATTACTATACTATCCTTTAAAACCGGGTGCAAGAATAAGCTCGATGCATTCATCAAGAGAATTTATGCTATGAAAGCAACTAAGCTGCAAGGTTACGATACAGGTTCGGGAGGTCTTAGTTCATAGCTAAGTCTCGCAGGCGAAGGTAGCGCCGCAGAGGTAAGGTACTTCTCTTCTGCCCGCAAATGAATGCATGGGTTTTAGATGCTCTTTACCTTCGCTTCTCCCAAATATACTAAAGCCGGGCCCCATTTGGCGGTCTCGCAAAGCTCTCCCCAACCATTCCTTGGCGCTTAAGGATTTTACCTGTCGGACGCGGCACTTGCCCGAGCAAATTCCCCAGGGTACCAAATGCGTGGAGCGGTCGCTAACCGCTTCTACTTTAAGAGGCGCGAGCGGCAGATGGCTAAATCTCGTTTTCCAACCGAGCTACCGAGACTGGATACCACCAAAAAGCTACTAAAGAAGTTTCAGCGAAATTGTCCCCTCGTCGAGATAGAAACCATATTCATAAACTTTACTTTTTGACTGTAGCAACTGTAAGATATATTTAATATTGTAACCTGATATACACAAAAATTTAGTAATAAATAACTGAAATTATCAGTAGTTTACTAAACATACATTATGATTGTACTTTTACCTACAAACTGCGTTAACTTGACTATTTTTTTCACGCCGCACCACTTAAAAGGCCTCAACAACTGAAGACTTACCAGGGATTCGGTAAAAGTCATAGCGATGAGCAAGTCATTTCTTAAAAAAATACCTAGACGTGAAATATAACATTAAATACATACATTCCAATAAGGCCGTTCCCTTCCGGGGTAGGCACAGTCACGAAGTTTCACTTATAAATACATATTTGTACACCTAACTCTGCTCCAATAATTTCCTCCATACTGTCCAATCCTTGCAAACCTCTTTTGCCTCATTTATCCCCATACACTGCTTCATACACGCCCTCCTGTTCTTAAGACTCCTAACATTCCTCCTAATAATTTCCTCAACCACATTCAACCACAACTTTCTCGGCTTACCCTTACCTCTCGCACCATTCATTACACTCCAATATATCTTTTTCGTTATTCGACTCTCATCTATTCTCTCCACATGGCCAAACCAACGAAGCACACTCCTTTCATATATGTCCATTACTGTAGCATCTAACCCACATTCATTTATTACCCACTCATTCATGTAGTGAAAACGACGGTGTTTTGATTGGAAATGTAAACGTGCAAGTTCTAATATATGTGGATGATCCTGTTTTGATCTCAGAGAGCCAACAAGGATTACAGAAGCTCCTAGATAAGTTTCGTGAATCAACAGAGAATGGAATTGAGGGTGAATGCGTGCAAGACTAAAGTAGCAGTTTTTGATAAGGAGAATGGGGAGAATAACAGTGTGATGAGGGCGAATGGTGAAGTAATTGAACAACTGGATGATTTTGTGTACTAAGGTAAGATGTTTGCGAAAGATGGACGGATAGATGAGAAAAAAAAGAGACGAGCGAATGCTGGAAGGAAAGTGGTAGGCAGCATGTGGAGCATATCAAGGAATGAGTGACTGTCGAAGGAAGCGAAAATCGCCGTGTACTAAAGCGTACTTCTCCCCACTTTGTTGTATGGTAGTGAAACATGGGTATGTAAAGATAGATATACTAAGAGTAGACTAAACGCCGCGAGTATGAGTTACCAGATGAGTGTTTGCGGCAAAAGTAGGATGGATAGGGCCAGGAATGAAACATTACAAACAACGCAATATTAAATTTATGACGAGATCAATGCGCTAGAAATTCATCAGTTTTTCATATGCAGTCTCTCTGGAGAATATACCCTTGCCGTTTCCCATGGAAATTGCTGGGATTTTTGGCCAATATTTCCAAAATTTTAAGTTTTCCATGAAATGATGAAATCTTTTTCTTTATGATGAGGCCGAATTTATTACATCTTATGTGAAGTGGTATATCGTCCATTCCACCTCAAGCAGCAAAGACTTCACCGGCGCTGGTGACCAAGTAAAATCGGTATATGGGTTAGTTTATCTGAATTTCGGGCAGATTATAGCAAAGGCATGGCATACCCTGACGAGACAGATAAAGAGTCATTTTCGGAAAAACTTGCGAGACAACCAACAGGGATAGGAACGCACGGAAATAGCGGTCTTCAAGGAATTCCCAACCCGTACGGTTGAATTCTATTACACCACCAAAGCCGTGATTATCTGCGTAAAGTGATTATCTTCAAGCCGCCAAAAATACAGCGGTGAAATAAGCGAAAATTGCTTCGAAAAAAATAACGCAATAGCTGCCAAAGGTAGGTCGGAATATTCTATGAATAATGAGAGCGGACAAAGAGGAAGGAAAGTCATCTCCTTGATGGAACATCATTCTCTCAGCAAAAAATGAGGCCCCTTCACGCTTATAGCGAAGGATGGAATAAGCACAGAGCGAGGAAGAAGAAAGAGGCATGAAGGATAGGGATGAGGGTACCTGTGAATTGTTGAGAAGTTCTCGCCGAAGAGGAAATGGGTGTGGGTGGGGAAAGAGAGGAATGCCGAGACGGAAGTGGAAAGCGGAGGAAAGGGTCAAAATTCGATATGTAAAAGGAATTCCTAACCCACTAAAGGTAGCGATACATGTAGGCGATTGCTCAGAGGACTCTTCCAGTAGAATAGCCAGTTTCCTACAAGCGAGCTCCGAACGAATAAGTAGGGTTGTCACCGCATTCACGATAGCTAATTTTGGCAGTTCGTGCCCCAGAGTTATACAAGGTCGCAAACCTTCACTGCCAACAATCATATGCAAACACGTTATTCAGACCTATCTTGCTCTCTATGGACGCTAATCTGCCTTCTTATATGGGAGCCGAATAGTGCAAGTATACTCACGGATTGCTTCGTTTTAGGTCGTAAACATTTGCGAGAAACGCACACCCGATACTTTCCCGCCCTGTCATGATAAATTTAGTGATGTTGGCGGCATTGCTTACTTTGAACTATTCTCTCCCCTTTGTCCCTTAACCGACCCCTTCCATAGGTGTCTTAAAGTCACGCTGGGCGCAGACAAATGCCACCCAGTTTCTCTTCCTCTACACTCAGTTACCTTCCTTCTACTTTAAGCACACTCTGGCATCTTTCCTACATCACGAAAGATAACCCGCGAGTGGGGAGCTTAGATCATGTCAGGCTTGCAAATATGTTTGAAGAGGGTGAGACAAAGACATTTTGAAATGTCACCTACACATATAAACATTCCGCATCTCGACTTTCTCACATACTGGTCTTATTTACCAGAGTCACCTCAAATATACACCAAAGGGATGGAAGTCGCCATAAAAAAAATCAATTGTCTTAACCGGGACTAGAACTCATGATCGACTGAGGTTTTTCATGTTGAATGTCATCCGCTTTACACCCTTGCGCTCTACTGAATGCCGAAATATTTGCGCATTTTTCTCAGTGAAATTATTTTCACTCACATATATAATTATTGACAATCGATTGGGCTGAAACTGAAATTAATATTAGCGATTAATTTCACCTCATTAACAAAACATTATTCCGCATATATAATATTAAAAATATTTGCCACTAATACAAAATTTAATATTATTAATGTATTGATCAGAAAAAAAACGACTTCACGAGCATAAGTCAAACATACCGGTATAATAGATGTAATCGTAACACAGGGATGTTCAAGCTATATTTTCGTGGTATATTAAATTTCAAGAGATTTTCAGCGGAAAATACCTAACCCTTCTACACGGGATATTCAGCCATCACTCTAAAACTTATTTTATGGATTAACCTTATTCTTGGCAAAGCTCCAAGCCCGGTGGCATGGAATTGAATGGCTGATATTCGCTGTAATCAACTCGTGTAGACTTAAATTACTGCCCTCAATAATCCTAGGTCACATTTCACACTTAGATATACAGTTTGCATAACTTTAGCGGGAATTTGCTCTCATACTCTCTTCTTTCATGAAAGTTAGTGCACGTAATTCTATTCGCACAAGTTCGACAAACACAAATGCCGAATCCAATAAATCGCAGTCCAAATCGCTCGTTTAACTATTATAACAGAAACAACAATAGCATTTTCCCACAGGATGCTATAATGAGTAAAACGTGTTTCAGCTCACAGAGCCATCATCAGAGTCTAGTACCTAATGGCTTGGCTCTGTGAGCTGAAACGCGTTCTACTCATTAAAATGTGGAAAAGAGCAATTGTTGTTTCTGTTATAACATGACGAACTTCCACGATATCTCGCCTGAATCTGTTGAAATCACTCATTTAACAGTTGAAACACCATAAATACAAGCGAAATGTGACTAAAAACTAATAATAAGGCACCCCATTACGATAATATAAACTTTAGATACTAATTTTTACACACAAAATTTGACATTAAACTGAAAGGTACTTATTTACGAGACTATAACAACAATCGATAGCGAATGCTGTTACATTTAGGAAAATTAACAGTACAGAATGATGCTTCATTGACCACAACTATGCGATTAAAATAAGACAACAATTTCCCATTAAGTCGTAGAAAAACAAAGACCCGTAAGTACATGAAAATTAAGTAGTTAAAGTGTAGCACTAATGACCCAAATAGAAAGCAAGAACATAAATGGCCGTCGACGGGGAATGATAATGCGTCGGCAGTTTAAATTCTGAGCTTCGCTCGAATACGACGACGGAAGAAAATCCCTCATTACCCCTGTTTATCTACTTCGCGATAAGTCTCGAACGCGTTAAGAGAATTTTCTTCCCGAAAACATCTTATCCACCATTAGGGTCTCAAGATAGTGGCGTCATGAATCGTCTCTTTTCCGCCCGCCCGAAGAGAAAAGTTAATCCACTGAATTGAATACATTCCAAGGGCGCAAAAAAGCGAGGGTCGCATTACCACGATCGCCAAAAAAAAGACGTAACGATAGCATTGAAACATTGATTATGGCTAAATAAGTAACACGCTACAAAAACAAAAAATTAGAGTGATTAGTCAAATAATTTAAGGCCCGATGACGATAAGACCACGTCCGACCCAGGAAATTTGGCAAAATAGTACAATTTCTACATCACTTAAATCTCCCTTTAGACGAATAAAGAGGGAATTTAATGGAGTGCGTGAAAATTAACATGGACAAGGAGAGGTTAAACAAAAAATAGGCACATATAAAATGGGCAAAGAGAAATAACCGTCCTGTCAACGCGAGCTGCGATATCAAACGTCTAAGAAACTTTAAATATACAGGGCATGCTAGAGAAACTAAAGGATAAATTTCACTGTAATTTTGGCAACAAAGTATATGTTAATAAAACTGCTTTTATATTACAAGTGGTACGATTATGTAGAATAAAATTCTAGACTACATATTTACAATGATGAAGTAAACAATAAAATATTCTAAGGTAGAAACGTCCTGATGATAAAACGAGCGTAATCCAGTATAAATTGAAGCATGTATAAAAAATTTTAGGCTATTCACCACTGGAAATTAGGCAAGCTCGCGTTGCGTGAACAATACTTGCTGGTCACCTCTTTAAGCAAAAGTAACATATTCCCTCGAAGGAATCACGAGGGAAATTTATTATCTCTATCATCTCAGGCTTAACTTTGTGGAAGTTCATTTCGTATGAAAATGAAAATCTTTGTAATATTCCACCAATTCCACCAATTTATTTTATGGTACAACTAGTTTCGTCGCAGCGGCTGCGGTACCTGAAGATGTCGCCGCTGCGACGAAACTAGTTGTACCATAAAATAAATTGGTGGAATATTACAAAGTTTTTCATTTTCATAAGGAAAATTTATATTAATGCATAATAAGAATTTTCCCATGCAATAATATTACACTGCAATTTGATACCGAATGAAAACATAAATTACAATGAAAAACTCCACTAACTTGAATATGAAAGAACATTATAAAGTAAAACCTGAATTAAGCGGCAACCACCGGACCCATTAGATTATGGCCATTTTAGGAGGTGACCGCTGAAGGGAGGGAAAATTTACATTGCTATTATCATACTCCAATGTAAAGGAAATTCACTCAATTCCCGAATAAATCTGCCGTATGGAAGGTGACTGCTTAAGGGAGGAGGCCATGGAGGCAGGTTTCTCTGTATTAAAATGGATCGCATACTTTCAGCATGTACCAGCAAGGAACGGACTGCAGTACCGATATATATAAAATGTCATTTTTTCCGCGTACAATAAGAGACCATTATATTTGTGAATCATCAGTTTTAAGATACCGTCTACGTTAAATAGGTTTATTCAGTAGTGATCTATCCAGTAAATATCTTAACATGATTATTAGCCACTAACCTCGCATGCAATCTCCGGCATGATATACTCTTGTATGATTTAGTTCTCTGTAGAGCTATTTATCAGTCGATTAATAATACTAACCAGAAGTTTTATCTTGAGTTCTGTACTGCATGGTAGCACGTTTTCCTACGTATAACTCTCCTATTCTCTGGTCTGACTGCGCACTGTTTTCCTGACTGCTTTTGGCCTGCGGCATCCGGGTAACGTGCGCGGTTCTGATTTAAACTGGGATGAGTGCTGCATGCCTGGTGTGGAATAACCCCGTGCCACACACCTTAGTGGTGGCTTGCAAGGTATTTCGCAGATGTAGATACATATATAATGAAACACTGAGACTATGGACTTTGGCAAACGTTATTCAACAACGCAAAAATTGACGCTGGGGATACCCGACACTGTATTCCCCAAGCCTGAGAGAGCTTCAACGAATAATAGGAGGAACGAAATACAGGAAGGAGAAGACGTAGAGAAGCAGGGAATGCAAGGAGAGGACTTAGAGGTCCACGAACAGGATGGATGACGGGGTGGAAAAGAGAGAGCCGCACTCCGGTCGACTCGAAAAGCGACGGAAGTCCAGACGTAATACCGCTTCCATCCCTCTCCCCACTTTCCGGGAGCCGGGATGCTGTGGGTCCAACGAGTGAAGCGCTGGGACGAAGACGAAGACGAGAGAGAGAGGATGGCGGCGAGAGAGCGTGGGAAGGGGTCCAGATATCTCTGTTTTGGCGGGAAAGAGAGGAGAGATTTCTAGTGCGGGAGAGGAGCCGACTCCAGGGGAGGAATGATAGGAGAGATATTTGGGTCACGTGACATCGGGCGAGGGAGGATGTTTTCGGAGGGGAAGCAAGGGGAGGGGTAAGAGGGGAGGGGTCGGAGGTGGGGGTAGGATGGTTCCATGGAGTCGTTTGGCTGAGCGATATTGGGTTGCATCGACAGCGATATACCTAAGGTATCGCACTGTCAGTTAAGGCCAAGCGATACCACGCACTGGGATGTAAACTGAAACCATTCCATTAGCATATGAGTCAAAGCAATGCGATATAACAGTATAACTGATTTGGACGATACATAACGATTTTATACGATGCAAATCGATGTTTTGCGAATCTTTAAGTTACGCTGGGTCATAATATAAGAGAAATGTGGGTCATAATATATGCGAAAAGTCGTCAATGCAATATGAGATTCGAAGGTAAATAGTGCCATATTCGGTGTAACACGATGTACAAAGACTTCTCGACGCAGTCGCATTGAGAAGCAAATCGACAAGAGATGTAATAGTATGCAATGCCATATTATACCACAAAATATATCTTAATAAGAATTACAATATATTCTACGATGGCCAACGAGTGATGCAAAGCGATATAATGCGACATCTCCCAATACCCAAAACAAAGTGTCTTTCTGCGATGCAAAATGTGCATCGACGTTATATACATAAACTAGAAAATAAGCCGTATCAGGATTCGTCGGAAGAGAGGGGGCCACGGAAAAAAAACTTTTCTTATTTTTATTCCCATTATTTCTTTTTCTGGCGGAGAGGAATTCGCAAACTGGGGACGGGACTGGGAAATAACGTGAGAGGCCCCCCATACGGGAGCGGGTGATCTTCCGGGAGGGAGAGAGAAGTTTACGTAACCGAGAGAGGGCGTCTCGCTTGCTCGCCACGAGATAAAATTCCAACCCGGAATGAAAGAAATAGAATCAACACAACCACCATGGCCATCGGGGGCGATTCGTTTTATTCGCCGCGTGCATGAAGACGGCGCATTTAAATGATAACGTTATGCATTAATCATGGGCGAGGAGAGGAACGAAATTTGCGCAGCAGAGGAATTCGTCCTGAGGGCTTGGTGGGCATCATGGATATTTCACCGTGACTGATCGAATCAATCCAAATACTTAATACAAAAAGGGTTGAAATTCGCCATGAAGAAATCATTTGAATTGACCAGGATTCGAACCCGGATATCCCAATTGCCGGTCAGGTGTGTCAGCCAGTTACACAACCACTTCACTTTCTTCAGAGCGAAATTTCGAAGGGGGTTCATACGACCTAGTTGTTCACGCCTCAAGTCTACATTGTAGCACATAAAACGATAGTCGTGCTTACACTTAGACCACTGTAACCGTGGATAAACCCAACATTGTCGTTTATATAACGACGAAAAATTGACGAATTTTCAAATATTGCGTTTACAAATGATATGGTACGAAGTGACTCGCAGCGGTGCATTTACACCAATGGTTGAAATTCGCCATGAAAAAATCATTTGACTCGACCGGGATTCGAACCTGGACTTTGTACCATATCATTTGTAAATACAATGATTGGAAATTCGTCAAGTACTTAATCCCAACTTTCTTATTTGGCATAAGATCCTGATCCCACATACATCATGCACTACCTATTCAAAACCGAAATGTAAGTACCATACATCAGATTGTTTCACGAAGATATTTTTAATGGAGACTTTTTCCCGCCAATGGAACCGACTGCAGCGCCGTTTCTATCGAATTACCTTGCTTTGACTTCAACCACCGCGGTGATTGGCTAATAACTCAAGAAATAAGGCGGTAAAATGTCTATATTTTATTTGTAAAAAATTATCGGTAGATTTTACATCCCGTCAACAGTTTTCTGCGGCGACGGAATGAGCTAATAACTCAATGACGTAAAAAGCTAATAACTCAAGAAATAAGGCGGTAAAATGTCTACATTTTATTTGTAATAAATTTATCTGTAGATTTTGCATCCCGTAAACAGTTTTCTGCGGCGAAGTAATTTATATTATATGAAAAAATACAGTTTTTCTTGGTATTTCTCCCGTTCTCCCAAAGAGCACCATGTCTTTCTACGTTCAATTAACATAGAAAGGTAACATTTTTTTGGCTGATATAAGATGGAGGATACATTTTTTCTACAAGCAGCCAGGATTTGATTGAAATGACATTTAAATCATTTCATGGTGGAATCATCTCACGTGCATTCCGGGTCGCCGCGACGCGAGGGACGTTCCCAGTGTGCGGGGGGCGCCGAATGAAACGCCGCTCTTGCCCCGCTTACATAATTCATGCCCGTCGCATCATTTTTATGCCGTACTACTACATCATCCCACTTGCCCACGGAGAGAGGCACCACTCGAGAGGCCTCAGCTGGAAGCTACGCAAACACCACTTCAAGCACTATTTCGGCGGTTGGACGGATGGCGTAGAAAACTTATACTCTTTGGCTCCAATTAGTCCGCTGATTAAGGGCGCGATTTCGATCAACGTTCCATGGCGTGACAGAAACGGACATTGGCGTTCGCTAAGTTGGTTTATTGCTGTTTAATGGAACCAATTACGATGAAAGGACAATGACGGAACCATCCACGAACGATAAGAGAACCTAACCTTTCCGTCACATTACGTCAACGTCGGACAATCAGGGTAGACCTCAATATATACTTTTTAACATTACAACGGAACAACTGACCTTCTTGAATCGGCAATCGGAATAGCGCAGCGGGTGAATCAAGCAATCATAGACTTGTATTTCACTTTGTTCAAAGCAATTCCTTAAATGGCCATGACTTATTGCAAAGCCTTATCTCAATCCCAATCCTCGCTATTGGTATATTCCTCCGCATAATAAAAAAATTCGAAGAGAACCACTTATCACATCACATCCTGTGTAATCCGAAACCCACAATAACCATAGAACAAGCTTCCTCAAAAATATTTCTCTTGATCCACACAATGGCAGAAAAACACGCTAATCTCTCCATCCAAACGTAACAGAATCAGTTAATGCGTCCACCTAAGTATTATTATTTAACGAGGAGGGAACATACTTCCACAAGTACCCATCCTTAAAATTAATACCATGTAAACTGATCCAATAATCCATACAAACTTCACGAAATCTAAGGTCGGCCCTCAATTCTCGTCCCGATTTTTCAATTAAATATAAGCAAAATTAAATTTGCAATCAGTTTCACAAGATAATGATGTGCGAAATTATTTTTCCCCAAATGCAGCAAGGTTTTGCAACAATGTCTTTCATAAACATCGATTTTGCCAAAAACGGCCAATAAATTAATAATTGATTAGCTCGACCGTACCTAAGGGTAGAGAACAAAGGTGAAGGGGAATAAATACCGCCAATTAAGGATGGTAGGTGAGAAATTCTACCCAAAGAAGCAACCACAATGGGTGTAACGGGCGAAATTTTCACAAAAAATTCATTCCCACGATGAAAGAAAATCTGTCGTCAATTTCTCAAGTAAGATGAGGATAATGGTTTGATTCGTTTCGACGAAAAGAGGTCAACTAAATGCTCAATGGAACACAATAGAGTCCCAAAATGAGGAGAAACATTCTATGTCCTTATATTCATTATGAAAGCTAAAACAAATGTTACCACTTTTTATTTCACATTTCCTAAGGATACCGAGAGCGAGTCTAGTCGTTACGTTTACGGAGCCACTCGTAAGTGCAACAGTGTCTGATTATACCGCACAGTAAATAAATCATTCACTAAAACGTGGTCTCGAACTCCAATTTTTATATATCAAACCTATTTTTTCACCAAGTTTGGCTACTGAGGGGTCTTTTTGTGAGGCACTCGGCGCGGTATCGAGGACCCCTGTCCGAGTTCCGGTCAAAGTGGATACTTTTCTTCATCCACATAATATTCGCACTTCTGCAAGTGTGACTCCGCAAAACAAGAAAACGTCGGAAGTTCGGGGTGCCCTCAAAACTTCTCAGGAGATTTTTGTTAAGGACGTCTCGCAAGCATGACCGAATGAAGGGCGACATTGAAAGGTCCGGGTTCAAAAATTCCGATCAAGGTAAATGATTTTTCCCCCTGAGAAATTTTCACGTTCCCACTTAAAATAAGGAAGGAATACAATCTATCCACACATTATTTCAAGAGCAAACAGAAACAATTTCAATGTAAAAAAAAATATGCATGAGTTTCCAATTACGTAGGATCCGTGTCCGAACCCAGATCAAGGAGGATAATTTTTCCTCAATTTCAGTTCCGAGTTACTACTTTTTATCCAGAATCGAACCCAATCTGTCATCGATTTCGTATCTCACTCATCATCGATATTTGTTTTGGAAATGCCATCATCGTTGGTTGTTCAATCCTAAGATTGGTTGACTGTAGCCCTCCACCCTTCCCTAACTAATGCTAGTTCCCTTACCTCCTGGTATCTCTTCCTATGTACTCCCCTCTATATTAGGTCCATGAACCTATTCCTGGGTCTACCTCTGGGGACTTTACCCTCGATTTTGCCTTCCAATATGTTCTTCACAAACCCATTGTGTCTCAGGGTGTGTCCAATCTATCATATTCTTTTCTCTACGGTGTTCCCTTTGGTCCTTTCCTCTTCCACTCGTCTGTACACTTCATCATTTCTTATTTTGTGCGTCCATTTTATCTTCAGCATCCTCGTCCAGCACCAGGTTCCGAGGGCTTGCAGTCTTTGGAAATGTATAACTCATAAAATCATATCGAATGGTTTGGGTTGAGATTCTGGGAAGACACAAAAGATGTTTTTACTGAGTGGAAATCCCGATTACATTTTTTGCTACGGATCGCACCCAATCTGTTCACCCTGGCGAATGTAACCGAGAAGCGACGATTTCACTGGCAAGAAATCACATTGGAATCCGCAAGAATACTACCTTGATGACTGGAAAAAACTTGACGCCGGTCACAACGGAAGATCGATTCGGCTGCACCACCCAATTATTCCCCGTCAGCGAGTGTCGCCGAGTGCGGCGGCGGAGAAGAAGGCACAATCGTCGCGAAGACATCCAGGCCGCAGACGGATCACATACCTCCATTTGGAATTCCGAATGAATGGAGGATGTGGAGAGGTTTTCGGGGACTCTTCTAGTGTAATTCACCCCGTGGGCCTGGCGGCCGAACGGAGAGTGTCTTACTTTGTCCGCTCTCCGTCTCAAAAAACGAACAGTGCCTCGCGCGCGGCCTGAGAGAGGGAGCAGAGCATCACAGGCGACGGGGCATCGCGGTGCATAGAGCTCCGCGGACGTGGGGGACGACCCAATTACGAATGCGCGGGGAACGACCGCGGGAGAGTAGGATGTCCCTCCGGCTCGAGGGAGGGAAGGGACGGAGGAAGGAAAGAGAGCAAATGCGTGGGAGAGAGAAAAAGGGGAAAACAAGGAGTGGTTGACGGAAAGAAGTTTCATATCACGGAAGGTGTGGAGAAATGTTAACAAAAATATATCAGTTTAACATAATGTAATTTAGGAATCCATTTGTTTTAAAAAGGCTTTAACTTTGTGGACTATGACGCCATGTGCACAAATTCGAGTCAAGCCGCCGCATGGGCATGTGGCAGGGGGTGTTATGAAACCAGCCGTGTAAAGATGAAAGACAATAGGTTTTGGGAGGTGAAATGGTGACGTGAATCATGGAAGAGAATTTAGTGGAGCTCAGTTTGTCATTGTGGTCGCTTATTGTGCGTGGAAAGAACGAATTTTTGCACATATCTGTTAGGCAATGTATCTCTCTAATTTTATCGCTTCTGTCAGACCTAGAGATGTAGTGAGGCGTCGTGAAGGTATTCTATGAGTCGCTCTGAAACACACCAGTTCTGAATTTCTCAAGCCCGAAAGAATTTATTAGAGTAACATCATGTGATGAAAGAATCCATTTGTTTGAAAAAAGCTTTAACTTTGTAGACTATGACAAGATGCGCACAAATTCGACTACTTCGGTGCGTCATGCGCACTACATAGCGGCAAAGAAACATGGTGACACTTCGTGAAGCATAGCGACATTCTGAACGAGTGCTGATAACCTCCGATGCCACTTATTCCGCGGAGCTCACGAGCGATTTTCCATAGTCTTGAAGCACAATTTTCCCATATTCTTCTCTATCGCGAGTCCTTGAACGCTACATGCAATCGGCAAACATAATTTCGTTCTCAAAACTGTCAGTATAGGCGATTCATGTCCGCTAATTAGCTATATTAAAACGCACAATTTGATGTGGATTTCGAGAACGTAGAGGACTTTTCGTCAAGGGAAAAGTAAAGGAAAGTTCTCGCTAAGAAAAGTAAGATTCGATCAAGTTCAGAATAGCAAAATGGCAAAATTTGGATCATGACCGAACAAATATTTAAGTTTCACAGTGTCAAAATATCTATAATTCATAGACGAACATTAGATTCCAGAGAAAAATAAGCCGAAAAATCGATAATGAAAGGTTCACATAATAACGATTAAGCTGCCACCGTCACAACTAATAGCCGAGAATCTTGAAACAACGTTCACTGTGGGGCTGAATTCATTCGGAAAATCTCCTCGCATAAAAAATTCAAATCGGAGCACTCATATATCTCCACAGGAGACGGTCCACACCCTCTCAAATTCGTTGACCGAGAGTAAGGCAGAGAACGGTTCGCCAAGAATATATTTGCGGAAGAGTAGAATTAAAAAAAGATGGCTTCCTAATCTAAAGATCTCTCCGTTCCCTGATCAATGGGGACGGGGCCAGCGGAAAACCAACAAGAATAAAAAGAAAGAGTAAATTAGCCGTCACATGCAATTCATTCCGAGCGAGAGAACCAGGTCATACACCGAGAGCACACACACAAAAACTAATGGTTCAATAATCACAGAAAGCTTAAGTTTTCAAGGGAGCCGTTGATAAAGGCGACTGTTTGATTAGCGCCGACGTCCGGCTCAATGGATCGGGAATAATTCACGATTACAAATAGGCTAATTTGCTTCCTCTTCTCGTGAGTCACTCAATGAGGCTCGGCGCAATGAAGACGGGAGTACTCATTCCTATAGATTGCATCACCAGAGACCGTCGTCGTGGCATCTGCTTTTCTGGTAAAAGATTCAAATACGACAAAGAATGACAAGAATTTCATGGCTAACATAGATAACGGAAATATTTTTAGTGAAGTAATAGACAATCTGTTCACAAGTTCATAAATAAAAAAACGTACCCTTTAACATCTTATACTCCATAAATGAAGACATACTATAAGTCTATTTCTTGACTAATTTTTGGTTTCTACTGGTTGATTTCTTCTTTGCATTTCAAGCTTCAATAAAGGTTAAATATTTTAAGATTCACACGCACAAATCTTAATTGAATTAGATGCGGCTATCAAACCCAAAATTAAGCGAGTGATGTAATAACGCGTAAAAACTTGCAAGAAGGACCCTTTCAAACCAGTTGTGTCATAATTTACGTAGACAAGGCAGAGCTCTTAAGAAATGACGAAACAATCGGAACAGCAAACCAAGTAGCTAAAATCATGGATAATTATACAGTTGAAGTAGGTTATTCCTTAGGCAAAAAGATGGAGTCTTGATACTGGTCATTGCGTTGAAATGCAAGCTGCAATGAAATAGCAAACAAGAATTATGCAAGCAACATGACGCTTTATTTCTATTTACAAAGGAGTACAATGACAAGAGAACTAAAAAAATCATTGCCTAAGTTGGTCACTTTAATTAACCAATAACCGTGGCACATGAACAAGTTTTTTCCCCTTAACTTCAATTATCTGACTTTGAATGAGAGGCCTACACATTATGAAACAATATACTAAGGCGTTTGATCGTAACACAGCTCGGCGCGGTTGGAGTCGTTTTTGTGCTAGAGGCTTTCGGACAGATGAGGTCATTGTTCCCCCTACAATATGCCCAAAGCAAAAAAATTACACAGCCGAACGGTGATTTTGGCCGAGTATCAGCTGTCTCCCAGACTGCACAATTGCCAAATAAGCGGAGAGTTAAAACACGATCGACAGTCGAGCAACGCCATCCCCCAGCAAAAAAGAAAGCAAAAGGAGATGTAAAAACTAGAGCGAAAAAACAATTAAACTCGTGTTATCCGAAAACGAGACTGCTCTGAGATATTCTACAGCACAGGAAACACCAGACTTGAAAAAAGTCACCGAAGAATCACGATGTTACGAAACTATGAAATGCATACCATGCAGCCGCCAAAAATCAATGACTCTACTTCACTCTCCCCTATGAGGCATCAAAATCGACGAAATGCCTTCCTAGCTACCGAAAAGACGGAAAGCAAGAGATGCAATAGTACTGTGGTAGAAAAACATGGTGGCAGCTGCACACATGATCCTATAAGACAGTCCACTGACCATATACAAGCTTCGCACGGGTAAGTAGGACACTATTTTTGTTTGACCATAAGGGACTCAAAGGTCTCAAAACTTCGTCGCCAGCTTCAAAATGCCCCATCTGCGGTTCACATCATGAGGGACAGATACGGGTCATTTTTTAAGGGGTAGTGGGGGAGTACTTTCCTGGGGCCTTCGGATATAAAATATCTTATGATTACCATTTGGTATATTTCCCAGGAATTACTGGGGGCGACCGCCCCCTCACTGCAATTCCCCTAAATCCATCCCCGACATCAATTGAAACGGTCTCCATGGATCACGATCACACTGCTTATAGGGACTTCTTCGAAAGGTAACAAACCTTATAAGCGTATTAAAAATGGAATTTTGTCTGCAATTACTTTGTTCCCAGTAAAATAATTCACAATAGGCGCGAAGACTAGTTTTCTGCAGCTCTTCACTCTACTTTCCTCTTTTAGAACGCTTTATTTCTTTCATGTAAGTCTTCTTTCATGAAAGTCCTCATTATGAAGTCCTTCATAACTGACCTAATATATTTGATTATATGTCTACCTTTGTAACCCTTCCCATTTATTTATCCTTCTATAACTGATTGCAATTATCTTTTTGTGTAATAAAATTGTTCAATAAGTCTGTCTCTTCTTCTAATCAGTTTTATATGATTCTGTTCCCTTCAACTCTTCGTCGGATCTCTTCAATGATGATTCTCTCCTTCCATGTAGTTTTTATTACCTATCGATACAATCATATTTCAACTCTGACTCATAAGTATTTTGCTCTACCTTTATCACTGTTTAGGCTTCACTGCCGTATAAGACGAAGCACCAAAATTATGTTTAAATAAAGTTGTTTCTTACTTCCGGGCTTATGTCACTAGCTGTTAGCAGACTCTTACGATTTTATGCAAATTTTTCGTTAAAATTTTCAGCGAAACGCGCTCATAACACAATCTCATCTTGTCATTTTGAACGCAATAATATTGACAGTACTGCCTACGATATACAATCAACTCCTCTGCGCTAGGTCTCCATCGCCTACTCCCTTTCACGGCACCCTTCCCGTAGGGCCCATCAGGTTTTGCTAACATTATAAATAAAATAAGAGAATGATATAGATCATTAAAAAGACTAATTAAAGAGGCACAGATCCAAGCTATTATATACATCAATAGTACAAGAGTCATTATAATACTGATTTTCACCCATTCCTGAGAGGATGAATTACTTCCGCGCACCTATTCTTCTATTTCCAGAAAGACAGGAGGTCCGATCGTTGACTTCGTAAAATTAAAAGTGCATACACGTCACAAATGGAAGATATTAAAAACGTTGGATAAGAGTAGATTAATTAGTCCAAAGGGACAGAGACGAAAATCACGATTAAAAATCTGGAGAGACATCTATGTGGCGTAATAATAAATAAATATAATATCGTCAACATAAAATTTAGCTGTTGACTTTAAATTCAATCTTCCTGGCTAGTTATGGCATCATCAAGTACGTGAATCAACCGACCTGACTTTACTGCACCCAAGGCGTGGGCAACCTAAGCGAAAGCCTGCGAAAGATAAGTTCAAATGGCTGCCGTTTGAACTTATCCATTTCTGTGAAACAAGGAGGGAGATTATATAGTCGGATAATGTTATTAACTTCCTGAAAGTATTTCCATAAAAAATTATCTTTTATAAGACACCGTTAAAGTGACTGGATCTCAAAACAAACTTCCACAAAGATCACAACGAACCTACGGGCTAACAAATCCTCCATTAGAATACTTGTCACCAACCCATTGAAAGGCGCTGAGGCAGAAATTGTACAAACACGGTTGAAGCTGAACCCACCGAAGAGAAGAAAGTATACTACTGCACATAAGCACTTTTCTTAATCAAACTTGATGCTAGGAGGAAACAAGTAGATTAAAAATCGAGTTCCTGCGGGGAAGGAAAGCTACATCTGTCAGTGTTATTTCTGAAATCCCTAAAATTAACATCGGTTCAAAAAATTGTAATCAGCAAACAAACGATTGATAGGAGCAGCCAAAAAAAAGGTCGCCGAAATACATTAGGCCGACACTGATTGTAGGACCCGATAATTTAGAACCACTCCAAACAAGACTTCCGTGTTTTATGCATGTGTTTATAAATCGTTACATCATCATATTTTTATCACATCATAAATACATGCATACCTATCTCGCATTAACACCTCAATATTGGCTAAATAGTAAGACAAAGTTGCTGTGCGTAATTGAGGAAAAATAATAAAGATAATTGAGATGTTTATGGTTTTTACTTTCAAGTAAAGGAGATCGAGAAATGAACGGTAGGGCATCATAGATGAATCAAGATCGTCCAAATTAATTCATATGGATGAGTTTCCGACCAAGGTGGAGACGATTAAGTAAAACTAAGATTTAAAGACAATAGAGTAATTTAGCGACCCGATTAGGTTTTTCCTGTGAGTATAGAAAAAATACATCGAAATCTGAATGCTAGTAGGTGAGGCGTCCATTTTGTTTGGGCTAAGATATTGATCTTTAAATATCTGCAACCAATCGTGAAAATTGGCGTTAACAACATCACATATCCTTCAATTCTTTCTTTGACAGAAAGCAATCAGCTGGTGAGTGAGTGAGAGAGTCGGATTTGAACTAAATCGATTCAATTTCATCTAAAACGACGACGCCCACATTACGCCCAAACGGACCCAATTCCAAACATAAATACCGCAGTGGATAAAAAACATCGATCACTCAAAATCATTCGAGCACCAAGTCGATCATTAATACGTCGATTTTTGCGGGTATTTTCATGCCATTTCTAGCCATAAATGTAAAAGCATATACTCATTGTTAAAGCAAGCTGCGCAGGCTTTTTACAGCTTAAGAGTTCAGCGCTGACTGCCTGACGGTGTGCACCGTTAGACAGAAATCACCGAAGAAAATAAATGGAGGCCACCTTTAGAGATTAACCCAACTAATTACGCATATATTTTGCCGAATAAAATTTTTTAAAGACAACAAGAAATTTAAAAGACTAGAAAGACATAGATTAGAAAAAATTAAAAAATATTAGTTAAACTATGCTTCATACGAGGATAATTACAAGTGAGGTCATAAGGATATTCCTAAAACATTTTTTTCATTCACCCACAAAGTGTTTTAACTCGCAATTGAAATAACACCAGCATCATCACATGGAGTCATATCGATTGGCTGTTTCATTTAAAAAATTAATAAATAACCACTAAAAATATTACAATTAATCATGTACCATATATTTACGCTGGTGATTGTTGAACATCAAGTCTCTTCAAAGAGACTGCTCAAAGAAATGCGACGTACGGCATTTGAGGAGGAAGACAGAGACGATATCATTATCCTTGGGGGCGAAAATATCATCACATTACTTCAAGTGTGTCATGCAAAATGGAATACAAGGGCTCGCATGAAGCAAGCTTTGAAATATATTTCTTAACGCTTGGACAAAATCCTACTGTCATGAATATGAAAAAATACGTGAAAAGCGAATCGTAAAAAGGACTGTACGTCATTAGTATAGAGCCAACGACCAAAGTGATCCAAAACTTTCTATAAAATTAGAGAGGATGTAATGGGAATTTTGTAAAAATAAAAAATCGAAACTCTTGCGTCCACTTATCGTTGCGTTATTATAACAATTACATTTAAATCTCGATACTTATTTCCCTTTTTGAGAAGATCTTTCTACATTGACCACTTCATAACGTCTACCACTACTGAATTCCACTGAGTACAACACTAGTCAAAAATATTTTGAGAATTCTAGCCGGATATACGTCACACCGATTACGAGTCATTAACAGAAAGGTATATATGATTTTACATAAGAAATTTCATGTCACTAAATCTCAATGCCATTTTCTTCTCCAGTCTTCACATCCACCTTCCCGATTCTCTATTTCTGGCAAAAAATCTTGGTCCTATTTTACCGTGGGATAGAAAGGAGAAAGACCGCTTAGGATCTCGTCCATCAATATTTAACTGTTTCAGAAATATAAGCGGAGTCTATTCCAATCTATTAAAGCCCTTGGGCCTGTTTTTTTTAACTCTCGAAAATTTAAATATGTACACGTTATGGAAAATATGAATATACATATTGGCATCAGATATTTTCCATTGCACAGCCGAAATTTGAGAATGTAATTTGTCGTTATTTATCTCATGGTATTACCCAAGACTGGTTTGCAGCAAATTAGGCTGTGATCAGTGGATGAAAAGGAATGTTCTACGAAAAAATGGATCAATTATCTTTCAAAGAGCTCAAAATCATACTACGCGATGGCAATCTCAAACAATAAAAATTATTTTTCAACCTACTTGCATGTAATTGTACACAAGCTACTGAATATACAATCCATAGTATTTTCGGGTACCTCTTAATTATTTACCCTAAATTAAGACTTTTGCACTTTCGGCCACAGATTTTCAACGTCATTAGGCACTGAAAAACATTTCAGGCAACGAAATCTGAATGATATTCAAATCCGCAGAAATTTATAAAACATTGAGAGCAGACAAAAAATATGAAAAAAGGCAAAAAATTACAAAAAACCGCCATTTTCCCGTGGAATATAAATTCCGAAGCTCAGCGAGCTGGCAGGTGTAATCATTTTTCGATTAAAGCCCTGAATAACGCAGGTCTGACGGATTTTCACCACCGTCATTCAAATAGTTTGGGCAATTCGAACGCCTGAATCCGTAAACGTGGGGAAAGAAAACTTACAATCCCGCATAAGGAGACGGACAACAGACCAAACCTGGAAGACGAGGGAACCCCCGCAACGGCTCAGCCCACGAAATAATAACACTCCCGGCAACCACCTCACTGGAACATTCGGCCGGAGCTCAAAAAGTTCGGAGCCCTTTTCCCAACACGGACAAGATTCCCGACCGTAATCGAATTTCTACTCCGCTCTGGCAGACAGAATGAAAGGGGAAAGAGAGAGGGTATTAGAAAGCGATTCGGGGCACGGGTGAACTGAAACGGAATGTTCTTCGAATCGTAGGAGAGCGCTGAAAGGGGGCAAATAAAAATACACACACACACACACACACATATATATATATTCAATATAAAACTTCGTCACAGGGTGACACTAAATATACAACACATAAAAAACAAACTAACGATTTTAAATATTTCGGTAGGTCGCATCAGTGATAGAAAAAAAATATATATATATATATCTTTGTATACATTTTTTTTCTTCTACTTCTCTTGATATATATATATATATATCAAGAGAAAGGAAATCACGCCAAAAAGGAAAACTCTTTAAGAAATGGTCGAAGCAAGTGTGGAGTGCGGAAAAACCTGGATGATTGATTGGAGCTCTTTGCAAAAACCCACTCCCTTCACGTCGCGATAATGGTGAGTCTCCCCGACCGGGTGCAAATGCGACAACGAAAAAGTTGGTGCGAATGGGGCGGACGGAGTAGTGACGGGTGTTCTCCGGGTGGTTTGAAAAATGGCCTCAGATAAACACGGGTTCGCAAGGGGTAGAGAACGGGTCAGACTGTCGGCGATGTCGGTCGACATACATTTCATATCCATGTCTGAGGGCGGGCCTGAAAATTGCGAATGGTTTCCAAGAGGTGACAGGGCGGCATAAAAGAGGAAGGCGGTGCTACCCACCGGTCACCACAAAAAATGAATAAATCTGAAATATTGGAAAGGAGCCGGAGGATCTCACGATACTGGGTGATTCACGTGGAACCTGCAATACTCCATGAGGAGGTAGGGCAAATGATTCTTAGAGTATTAGGTCCTATGACGATGGGCTTGCAACTCCGTACTTACAGGTCTATCGTAACGCAAACATTCAATAAAGACGTCAAAAAGCAGAGGATTGATACAATAGTTATAAAGTAAAACAAGTCTAAGCTGTACTTAACAATTATGTCTTCCGATTTTCCAGATTTTTTTAAATCTGTGGAAGAAAATCAAGATATTTTTTCATCCAGTCTGTCTTCCATTTCAATACTCGATTGTCAGCTTTAACAATTCTTGTAACCAAAAATACTACATACATATAATAGTCCTTACTTGCAGCAAAGGCCTTTTTCTAGATAATATAACAGAGCAATGGAATGTAATTAAAAACATGAGTTCATCAACACAGAAATTACAGTCATTTTTCATCAGTTCAAGAATCTGACTCAACTCATTTTCCCGTCCAATCTTAACTAATCAATTGCATAACTAACTCCTGAGAGATATCAAGGGGAAGGAAAACTATCGACTGGGGCGAGGACCGATCATTTTTATTCACATGAAATCTAATTGTTTTCTCCATTGACCGAATTTTATTCCATCTCAACCCTGACTGACGCAGTCCAGCATCCAGTAGTGCCAAGACTTGAGCAGCACTTAACAAGTTAAGACTTATGAAACATTTTTCTCTCATGTTTTTGGGCTTAATAATTTGACCCTAATAAGCGCCACCTTTCTTCGAAAAAATTACAATCACCGGATACTATTTTTGGCATTTTCTACATTACGAGTGATCTTTCGTGTAGCAGGGAACAAGAACTCTACTTCAGACTATTTTACGACAACGATTTGAGAGTGTGACGATACGGACGGCTGCCATGTAATGGGTTGACATACCTCTGTTGGTCTGTTGCTCCTCTATTATTAAAACTAAAAATCATGGTACAGGTCCGCACGTACTGATTTCATGGAAGAGAGACTGATATATTTTTTTAAAAAATTTCTCTTCTACAGGTCTAAGCCGCTGTCACCCATGTGCTACAAACAGTTTTTTTGCGAGCATGAAAAATTAGGGAGACAGCGGTAAAGTACAAAATAATCACATGGGTCTCATAAGGTCAATTATTTCAAGACTCACGGGCACGGGGAATATATTATAAATTATACTTATTGAAGTCCCACAGGTACATATCTTGGGTAGTGGTAACTTGAAAAGTTCACTTTTTGTAACATTAAAGAAAGGAGTACATGCATGAAGTAATCGATAAAAATAAGTAATGAACAAATATCAAGTTGCAGCAATGCTTAGCATTTAAGGAAGCCTTGGAAGATCATAAAATGTGAAACAGTACTGTTTAAAAAAAGTTCTATAATCCGGGGATCTCGACTGCCCACAGTAAAAAATCACAATGAGGTTTAATCAATAAAATACACGGGAATAAATATTACATAAACGAAGGAGGCGTCTGCAAAAGTTTTTAGAGAAAACTCAATTAGCAGTAAGGGTCCTGAATTACAATATTTCAAAATCATTTCTTTCGCGGAAGGATTAACTTCAACAGATTCACGCGAGATATCGTGGAAGTTCGTTATACCATAATAGAACAATAATTGCACTTTTCCCCAGGATATATTAATGCTTATGACTTGTAATCTCTCAGCTCACAGAGCTGAGAGAGTACAAGTCTTGTACCTGGTGCTCTGTGACGCGTCGTACGCATTAAAATATAATGTGGAAAAGTGTAATTATTGTTTCTGACATAATGTCGAAGGATTAACATCGGTGATTACTGCATGACAGAGAAAAGTTGACTGAAAAGTCAGTGCAATGAATTTTAAAATATGTTGCACTGAATACCCACATAAAAATATCATCAAACAGGCTTTTAAAAATTAAATTAAAAACATTATTGTCCTTAAAAAGAAAGAAATAAGTGAAACTAATGATTAAACTAGGCTTCACTCAATTTTGGATATTCCTCAGTAGTCGGCTCAAGTTTGCTCAGCTCCAATTGAATATTCATATGACCGAAAGGGCATATTAGGTCTAACGGCCTCAACTAATTAGCAATACTTTTGGAGGGTATTCCTTCCAATATTTGCAGGATTAAACGATGGCATTCCAAACTAATTGGCCACACGTAGGTAACTCAGCCCCTTAAATCGCGATAGGCCCAGAGCTCGAACATTAACTGTGCATGCGAGGTCGAAGTGTAATTACGACAGATTAGAGTCCACGTTTGATTGAAAGCTCATTTAATCACGGAAATGCGCATCGGAGATCGGAATACCAGAGCTTGACTCGTAATATCGATCATATAAAGGCAACAATATGAAAAGATAACCGAGGGATAATCAGATACTGGCTCGTTGTTGCTTAGTTGAAGCCCTAGGTTGAAATAAACACATAATAGTTAGTACAATCTTAAGCGAGAAAAACGATACAATCCGTAAGAAAAAAATTATTGAGCATTAGATCACTGACGGTTTTAATGGGCTTTACATTCCAAAAAGCCACGATTTTTCCACGAATATTTTCTAAATCGCAACTAAAAACATGCCAAACCAGAATAAGGAAAAAGTAAAAACTATCATAAAAAAACAAAAGTGCAGCTATTGGGCAAACTCTAACATGATTCCGGTATGAGACATGGAAACGATTTAAAGCCCGTCAAATGCACATCAATCATGTAAAATAGAAATGAAAGAAACACGATCATTCGTCTTCACAAGATGTCTTTCTTTGAGGCATGATTTGCAAGAGGTTACTCTTTAAGAAGCATTAATTTTATTCTAAAATGACTATACTCTGACTGGATATTAAAAAACACACGATATGAGGAGATATAAATATGCAAGAGACAAATTAAGATTATAGACAAAAGTTACAAAACAGACACGCAAAAGGAAAAAAATCATTATTATACCTGAAAATAGACCACCGACAACGATAAATATATTTATACAAAATAAGAATAAGAAATAAAGCACCGTAAGGGAAAAAACGTAGGATTGAATGAAGACGCAATCTGCTGTAATCTTAAGGTCCTTTAAATGAATAAGATAGGGAGATTTGGAAAAACAAAGGAGCAGTTAGAGCGAGCGGATTCCTTCACCTACCTAGGAAGCACCGTCACATGGGATGGAAGAAGTACAAGAAGTACAATTGTACGTAGGAACCTTGAAAATGACATTGTATTGTCAAAACTTAGGTCGAAGAGTGATAGTACAAAAGAAAAATGAATTGTGTGGAAATGTAACAAAGTTCAGTAATTTTGAGATTATGATACCTGGAAGGAGTACTAACGACATCAAGGAAAAATTGGTATGACGAAATGGCAACCACTGTTCTTAAAGTAGAAAGGACTACAAACGAGGAAACAGTTGGTGAAAACATTCGTGCAGGTCGTGGAACTCTGGATGAGAAACAAAGACCAATGGAAAAGCGCGCCAGAAGTGAATACGAGCTTCCAAAACCTGTAAACGGTGGAGGGTACGAAAGACCGAATGGACGGATAAAATGAGAAAATAAATGCAGTGAAGCCTGCTTCGGAGGCAACCTCCCTAGAGCGGTCACCTATGCAAGAGATCGATTTTTCATGTGTGAATTACCCAAACAACCCATGTAAATTTAACCTCCATCCAGCGGTCGCCTCCTTAATTCGGTCGCCGTTATTTCAAAGAGGGAAAGAGCCATCCATCTAGGGCAATAGACGGAAAAGGCCAAATGGGTAGGGCACACCATCAGGCACAATCTGTTGGTGAAGAATGTATTTTCAGGAAAATAGAGGTGAAATCCCTAGAGGAAGACAAAGGGATGAATATACCGGCTAAATAAAGAGGAGAGTATAGAAAGGGATTAGTTTTATTACGGGGAGGGGAAGAATGGAGGACTGAAGTCAATCAATACTCGGATATAACAACCCATGAATGGGTAAATTCAATTTAATTAAATTTTCTTGCATCCCTAACGAACTTACACCGAGCGAGGCTGTCACGAAATCCAAGAGGAAACCAAACCCAGGATATCTGGAACCGTTGACCGAACCCACTTATATCGGGTCTCGACGTCCCACCCACAGGGACTATAAACCAACCCCCAAATGATTACTGCCGACTGGGCATGAAAAAGGACGTCCCCTATGTCTGAACCAGGGACTTCTCTGGCCATCGGCCGAACACCTTTCCCCTGTTAACTCATCAAATAGCCAGAAGAGACAGAAAAAAAGAGGTCTACTGGACTTGGCTGGCTGGAGAGAAGTACTCCCTAGAGTCCCATGCATTTGCCATGGCACTGATGTCGGCGGCCGGCATCCAGTGGGAAGGGATCCAACGCACGGAAGCTGGGGAATAGGGTTCGCGCTGGGCGGTTGAGCATCTATCGGTCCGCCAGGAATAAAATTTCTCCCACGAAGGGAAGGAGGAGAGAAAGGAAAGGAGATAGAAAAGTCTTCGTATGGATGTTGCATGTGCATCAATGCTGCACGCGAGAGACAATGTAATAGTATTTTTTTTTAAATAAGGCATATGGTTGGTACAACATCATTCAAAAACAGATACGCCTTAAACTGCAACGTTCTTATGCAACGGTTAGTTTTTTCAAAGAATATAATCAGAAAAAACTTTCAACCTTTGAATACTAGTAAGTTTCGCCATTACAACAAACTGTAACGCTAGAAATGTAATATATATTTTGCCCACCTGAAGGCGTAGGTTTGACTCCAGATCACCCACATAAACTACCATAAGAAATTATAGTTAATTTTTTATCGCCTGCAAACTTGATATTTAAAAAATAAATACGAAATAGCAGCCCTTAAAAATCGTAAATATGGCTGTATGAAATAAAATTATATGCAGATTCCAATAAATAATAAGTATCTTAGCCATTTTATAGTATGAAAGAATGTGAAAATATGTCCACACAAGGGAAATTTGGGATAACGGCTGTGCAAATGCCTATCAATCCGCTGGTTATATACCCAACGGTGATGGAATTGTATAACCCTCGAGTGGTGACGCTAAAATTTTTGAAGACAGCGTCGCTTGGATGATTAACATCATACACTACATCGTCAACTTCCATAATTATATTTTTTAATATCATGCACGTCAAAACATCATTAAATGATGAACTTTATTCAGTACTAGGAAAGAGTGTTCTCAAGATTTTAGCGAAGAAGACGCGCGCGAGGACGCACAAGTTACGCCCAATTACGGTGATATGAACGTACATTACGGCAGCCACCTAAATCGACATATACAGCCAGTAAATCGGAAAAGACATGACTATATTTCAGAAATCATATTGTGATTTCGACGCAATGCCATTGAGTTGGATGAACCTAGACGATTAGGAAACCTGTAATTGGTATGTAAATGATGGAGCATCCTGCTGAAAGATTGTTGTTGAGAACATCATCCCAAAGTAGGAAAGGAGTGGCGTGTACAGACTTAAGTGCGAATGCTCAGCAGGCTACATTGGGCAGACTGGTCGGGAGTTCAAGGAGAGACTGAAAGAACACATTATTTGTTATAAACATGGCCATTTAAATTCTAACTTCGCAAAACACCAGTTGGACAAAGGTCACGGAAGTGATTTCTCCTTATAATTATTACATTTTGAAAGTAAAGGCCCCCGGCTAGACGCTCTCGAGCAAGGTGAAATTTTGAAATCTGTGAATGCTAATTGAGACATTGTAAATGATCTATTGCATACTTCCCGCTCTCCCCTCCTCAACCTCTCCCTTCTCCATGAACCCCCCCTACCTTCGCACACCCTCTGCTCACCCTCTTGGGAAGCCCCCACCCAACCCTACTCAACCACTCCCTTCCTCCCCCACACCTCTACAGTCCCCTCCCCACTCTCTCTAGTAAATAAGTTGTTGCACCAAATGTATCTTCACCTGATGATGACATTAATCGTCGAAACCATGGTGGTAAGTTATTAAATTCACAGTGGAAAAACAAAGTTTACCCAATTCATTCAAACTGCTGAAAGATTTTACAGCGAACAGGTGATTTTTGCCAGGAGAGAAATAACGATTAGTGCCTTAAGGACGAAGGCATTATAACAATCGACTGGCTACTTAATCGACGGAAAGAGATGGATGTAAAACTGAAGCGCACATTTGGGTGATTTGCGATAAAACCACCCCTAGTACCATCTTCAACGTTCCATTCCATCGTTCTTCAACTCGTCCTCCTTTCACTACCTCGGCCTCCTCCGAACTTCCGCCACCAGCTTCCTCTCCTCTACCATCATACCCAATACCTCCTCATTCGTCCTTCTCACCACCCAGCTCACCCTCTCCATCCTTCTCCACGCCTACATCTCAAAAGCCTCAAGCCTCCGTACATCCTCGCTTCGAAATGACCAAGTCTCCGACCCATACAGAACCACCCTCCATATTAGTTTTCACTAGCCTATTCTTTACGTCTCTCCTCGGACTCCCCCTCATCAATTCCCTCCTCTTTGTAAATAGTTCTTCGTAATGGATAAAAAAGTGTCTTGCAAAGAATTGAACGAACAATGTCGACGACAATAATCAGATAGCGTCCGGAAATGGAAGCTCAAAGTTTAAAGTTAGTGTTAAAAAGAAGCATTTGGGGCCAACCGAGAGTCAACGAAAACTGTAGAACAAAAACAAGATACCTAGTAAAAGTAATTTGGACAAACACAAATAGAGGCAGTAATAAACTAGGAAAAACCACCACCAATAACATTAGTATGTATGTCAAGGAGCGGTTTGAAAACTGAAGATAGGATAAAGCCAATCAAAAACGATGGAAGAGGGTTGGGCATTCAAATTTATCATTAAGTAAGAGAATATAGGCGAAATC
Source organism: Ceriagrion tenellum (assembly GCA_963169105.1). Taxonomy (NCBI): domain Eukaryota; kingdom Metazoa; phylum Arthropoda; class Insecta; order Odonata; family Coenagrionidae; genus Ceriagrion; species Ceriagrion tenellum. The sequence continues at coordinate 109,941,243 of OY720639.1, forward strand.
AGTCGAGTGCGGAGGACGAGGGTTACAATACTGCAATCGAGTAGGTGCAACACTGCGATAATCGACTTAAATTCGTGACATTCACTCAAAAATGCAATCCAATTCAGCCATTACGAAATGCGAAAATATTTTATATGCACTGCAAATGTCCTCCCATACGATGCGTGAGACATATGAAGCGATACGAGTGCGAAAACATGAGACTCGTGGCAAGAACTACGAAGTGATCCATAGAGATTGTAATGACGATGCATTACAATGCATGCGATTACCCTGTAAAGAGAAACAAAAATAATCACGCTCAGTTCTTATTACCAGAAGAGACCGGGTGGAACGGTCAAAAGTACATGCGATGAAAATTTAAAAGCGGAACACATTTCTGAATTTTAATGACGCACCGCCATTATGCAACTATTTCGCCCGTATGGAGCGGTCAAATAATATCCCGACACAAATTCGATACAACGACATTCCAGAAATGAGCACATTAAATCGAAACAGACTACTCGATTCAAATTACCGCACGGACTATATTCCATTTTTTTAGTCCTGCTGGAACGACAATGTAATACGAAATCCTCAAACGACCGCATCACAGCTCATCATGCCTTGTGAATGCGACACCGTATCATACTTGAAGAATATTCTGAGCGCGGAAATGTTAATGCAAAATTTCATGACTATCATCGATTAAAAAACCTGACACACGAAAAAAAGCCAGTTTCATCGCAAAAAGCGATCCATCCAACATGGCCATCGCGCGCAATCAGTCCATACGGTCAACAAATAACGCATCTTTTTTTTGTGTCCTCTTCTTATTTTTCTAGGTTATAAGTCCACGGCAATCCCTTCACTCATAATTACCTTTCAGACGCATAAATTACGCTGACTAATCCATTTCCTGTATCCGATCGCACATTCGTATGGTTTCAATTCACCCTGTGCCGTTTTTTTTCCATCTATACTTTTCTTTAATCCACGAGAACAACCCACTGTGCCGATATCCCAGCACCGCACGGCGGTAATCCCAACCCGGAGTCCAACCAATCGGAAGTACTCGGATGCATACCAAAGTGCGTTCCACGCGCGTCGCTTAGGGTGTGGTGCACGGTACTCCGGGGCGCCATCGATCGAACACACAAAAGTGCATGGCGGCCGAGCGCCAGTCCGTCCGTTCGACACACTATACGGCAACACGGAAAGGGACTGGGGGGAGGGTGCGGTGGGAGGCGGAGGAGGGGGCGGGGGGACGGCGGCAGCACCAAGTCGCGAGCGGACTCGCCCGCTTGTGGGTCCGTGCCGAAGCAAGTTAATGACCCGGAGGTCACGAGGGCACGAGAGGGAGAGAAAGATATGCACAGCAAGGCAAACGGGAAGGAAGGAATGACGCTGCATCCGACAATGGTCCACGGAAACAGGGAAACGCAAGAGATAGGGGCGGTTGAAGAAAGACGCATGCAGAAATCCTCACGGACCACTCGAGCAGTACTACGGCCAGACCTACGAAATCCGATATCGCCACAAAACCGGACGAAATCCGATATCTTTGTAGCTGGCTACTTTCCGGAATACGTTCATCTTAACGTGTATATGAATAAACGATCGCAAAAACAATAATGAAAATAGATTTTAGTATCGAAATAGTCAATATTTCATTTTTTACGGGGAAAATACGGGACCATAAAACGATCCAAATTACGATAAATATTTTTTATGAAATTGCTACTCCTTCTCGGGATCCTTATGTTCTCCAGCATTACATTATTACTGACACCTAATCTCGCATGACTTTATTATTTGCATGAGTTATTATCTCTTATCCAGAAATCAGTAGTATTAGTTATACTAATCAGTTTAAGTACTTTAACCCTTTGAGTGCGGCATGACGTGATTTCACGTCATGGTTGTCTTTACGCTGGTGCTGATGAGGTGATATCACGTCAAGGGTATAGTCAGTGATCCAGCTTTCACTTTGAAACTTTCACTACGCCATCTAGTGAAAGCTGGAACACTCGCGGTACCCATGACGTGATATCACGTCATCAGCACCAGCGTAAAGACAACCATGACGTGATATCACGTCAGACCGCACTCAAAGGGTTAAACCATCTACTGCACGTCAGCGGCTCACCAACTTAGTACTCTCTTAGTTTCTGTTTTAGCCGAGAATTTATCTCCTGACTGCTCATTGCTACGCACCCAGCGGACAGGAGAGAGTACATGGGTGCGTAGCAATGAGCAGTCAGGAGAGCGTATAGGGTTTGAGCTTGATCTACGACGTGTATCACATGCTTCGTGTGCAATATGCCAGAGCCACAACCACAGGTGGGGACGGTACATCGTAGCTGTAGTTATAGAAACGTGTAATGCAAATGTATGTAACAATATACCTCATCTATTGACTTTTGATTTAAGTGAAGACATGATTCAAAGATATACTTGTCATTCGTGCAGGGAAAATGGCACATAGCGTGGGTGTCTCCCGTATGCTAAATGGTTTATGTAGTGGGTTTGTTTCATTTCTGCAAAGGTGCAGAAATAGTTCACATGTCCAATAACTGCAAAGGTGCAGTAATGAAACAAACCCACGCTCAATTTTATCTAACTTACCTCTGTATATTGGTATTTATTCAAGACCTACCGAACCGTTTCTCATGAGTGTCGGTATTTAAGATATGAAGAGTACGAGAAATTCGTAGAAGCAAAGGTCGAAGGGTTGCAAGGGCATCAGGTCCCCGAAAATGGGCCCATAATTTACTCTCATGATAAATGTATTGAAATCAGCGCACAGGTTTCTTTTTGCGCTTTTCCAAATTACTTACTATCACGATAAAAGGCTCAAAGTTTCACTTACGGGTGGCAGAAAGAGAGACATTCTTGCAATAAAGTTTGTTACGCAGCTCGCTTTCGTTTTAAAATTACTTTTTCAGAGAAAAAAAAACAATTATTTTTCATTATTCAGCAAAAGCATTTTTCCTATGGAAACTGGATATAAAAGGGAAATTTACCCGAGTGTTTTACGGCTTCTCTTATCTTATTAAATGAGTAATATTTACATAAACGCATGCATTTATATATATTTATAAATTCCACGAACTAATTATAAATAAAGTGAGTTCAGCTCGTACGGTAGAGTTGCGCATAGCGCTACTTGGGCGGCAGATCACACAGTCCGTTCGCGCACATAACGCCGACCGCGTGCGCTATTAGCAACAATATTGCACACGTTAAAGAAACTAATTTTTATTGAGTTCTATTATTTTAACTAATTAACTCATCTAACAGGCACAAATTAATATAAAAGAGATTTAATTTACATCAAAAACAAGTCTTGTTGGTGTCTGTTTTAAGTAAGAATTCCGAGTGTCATATAAACAAACTTTCCCTCCATGACAACTCAATTGTTTACATTTTCTTGATTTAAATTAACGTTTTGATAATTGATTTAATACTTCAACAAGATTACACGATTATTCTGGATACTTTTCTTTTAAGTCCGGTGTTTACATAAGAACGCGCTCGAAAATATCAGTTTGTCATTTTGCCCACCTGGTTTACAAATATTTTCTATTCTATTTCTCTAAAAAAATGGAAAAACATAGCGAAGATCATTCCGTCAGTCGACGCCAATTCTAATGCATTCTGTGCTTTTTCATAGATACGCGCTCGCGGGTTTCTGAGTCCAAAACGCTTTCGCGCGAAATCTGGCGATCCTGTCTTAAGAGTACGGGAGAAGCTTTAAGATTCGAAAGTGATATACACGCAAGGCTGAGAATGATAGATTGATTCAGTCCACACGAGATTCACTTTGATATAAAGGACATACATGATCGCAAATTACATTGGTTGAACTGGGAAAAGCTAATGAGAGCTACAAAACGAGGATTCCTCTTTCCCGCGTAATATTCAAGAGAGTCGATGATTAAGTAGGTAGTTGTAGGAGTTTCTAATTATGATTGAATAAGGGGGGATTCACTCCGGAACAGCGGAGAGTAAATACTGAATCTCCAGGAATGCGATGCATTTTATACGAGGCAAGCAGTCCTATAAAGCCATAATTTTGCGCCTTATAACAAAAATATTTACCTCATGCTTCCAAGAGCAGGTGAAATTAAAAAATAAAATTCGAATATAATCTCTAAAATGATTATGGAAAAATCTCGATATAACTACCTTCAAGCTTAAAACTCAAGAACTCGTAAGAATATCCACCCCGCCTAAAGATCTCGTACGGTAATTACAGAATTACAGGGACTATCAGTACTGCGGAAATGGCTTTAACTTTTGTTCGTTATGCCCCCTGCCTAACTGTATACTCTGAGGAGAGCACGACAATCTGCATGCTGAGTGTCTTAGTGCTCTACTAGCTATCGCTTTAGCGACCAACGCTGGGTGGGATGAAGAAAGTATAGTACGCGTTGGTCATGAAGACCATTTCTCTAGACGCTTCTTTACGTTTCAGAGTAACAGCTCGGGAATTAACAAATGTTTTCGCAACGGAAACATCGCACAAATTAACACACCTTCCCACCTTTCTCTTTGATTAAATAAATTCCTGAATGTGCTTAAAATATTTATGCCCGGTTTTGTCACTTCTAGAAAAACATTTCCTCGATAAGAAGGCAGATGATAAACTAGGGTAGTTCAGGCGTGACTACAATCGTACAACTAGTTTGGACGCAAAGACGTCATCCTCAGATACTAATGCTAGTATCTGAGGTACTAAAGTTGGTACCTGAGGATGTCGACTTTGCATCTAAACTAGTAGTACGATTGAAAATAAACTGTGGAAAAATACACTGCGTACTTTACTTCAAAGCAGGTGATATTAGCCTCCTCTAAATGATGCTAACGTCAAATAACCGACAGTTATTATACAAGGCCAGTCGTTTTATAGGAAGCCAAAAGTACCTATGAGCTTTGAGTCAACGAAAAGGCTACGTCGCCTAGCAATAAACGCAACCAAACATAATTCCAACGAGTCTAATACCTTTTTAATGGTGCATCATCTTCGAAATGATAGTATCGGATAAAAAAAGTTCGGTGAACATCATATATTCGTTACACACTGCTAATCAAAATGAATTGTCACCGAGGGATGGCCAAATCCAACAATAAATTCGGTTATCGGTGAAATAATAGTTTTCTTTTAGAGCAATTCGTTTAGTACAGGGGAACCCTGTTTCAGGAATGTTCGTGAGGCACGGCATACTTCAGGCTGGGCTCGTAAGTGTCGGAAATGTATACGCATACCTACGGGAGCTTCATACACAAATACTTCCGAGTTCCGACCGTCTTGGGTACAGGTCGTTGCGGCTGAGCGATTAACCCCTAGATCCATCCATAACACCCGAGGGAAGGAAATGAATAGCGGGGAGCGATATGTGCACCATCCGCGTACCTCGGTGATGGCGCCATCGCGTGGCTCGCATTTGCCATGTGTTCCATCGCCGTCCGTCGTTCGCGGACCCCATCACGCGTTTACGCGAGGAAGCGGGGTCGATGAAAATGGCCCGAAACGCAATTACGCATCAGTCTCACGGAACTGCAAGTGCACAGCGGTGCCACGCGAGCACCACCGTTCGGGGAATAGTATCAGCTGGCGTCGTAACTCGAGCTGTTAAGGGAGAAGGGGCACTTAATAGAGAGAGGTCTTCCCGCTAGGACAATATAGAGACGCTCCTGTTGTAAAAGCGAGCGAATTCGAATGAATGACGGCAATTTTTAACGACCAACTTTTACTCCCCCGTTGCTGTGCATAAATTACACCGATCTACTATACAAACATATTTCCTCTCAGTAAAAAATATTAAATCTAACCCATAAATCCTTTTTTTGGGTATAAATAAAAAGTGCGTTCGGATTTTACCACTCGGAAGTGGTAATATTGTAACACAACTTTTGAGCCTAAATAATAACCTACTCACTGACATCAGAATATTAAATAAGTACACCAAACTTGGACGTTACTGAAGGCACACTGAGCAGAAACGACGCTTTGAATACTTGTTAGACCGACTTTTGCTCTTAGTATAATTAACAAAAGTAAAATTTTTCTGTTTTTCAAATTCATTAGCGAAAATGTAAATTTTACATACACGTACTTACTTAAATGACAATTTTCGCAAAACCCGATTTTGTTAATCATTACATGAGATAAAAGCTAAATATTTTACCGTAAAAATGTTTGAACAAATATTAATAGAAGTTTAAGGAATCAGCTTTTTATCACTCACAATTTAACCCTGTAAAAAAAATTGAATCAGTTCAAACAAAATTAATAACAGCTGCATAATTATAAATATACTTTTCTTAAAGGGGTTTTTGTACTATTTTTGTAAGCTTTTAATGTAAAGGGTTACTGTGATGTGGAAGGCTACGTGGAAACCACCACATTAGTCTCCCTAGAAATGCAGCCCTGCATTCTAAATATATATGGAATAATGGCATCCCCCCTAGTAAAATATTCCGGAGGTAAAATAGTCCCCCAATCGGATCTCCGGGTGGGGACTACTGGGAGGGGCACGTCAGTCACAAAGGAAAAATGCAATGTTAAATGTGCGTCAGAACTTGGAATTATTGAAAATCCTGACCTGCTAAAAAGTTAGATCAGAACACAGACAGATCTACTCCTCAGTTAAGGCCAGCGAGGTTGGCCGCGTCACTTCCTTTCCCATCATCAAACTCAGTTATACATTTCAACAGCAGTGGGAGTACTTTTCCATTATTTACATGAGCGCTCAGATGACCGAGGTCACCGCAACATAAACATTCAGAGCAGGAAAGTTACAACAACACGAAAACGCAATATTAATTGCAAGTGTGGCAAACTAATGAAATTTGAGTGGGCCAGAGAACTCGTTAACAAATACACAAATAGGGTTTGTCCAACCAACAGTTATTTTGCTCTCTCGTGACAACGCAAAGCAACCAGCGTTAACACACGGAATCCTGGACCATAGACCTAAATTAAATATGAATTGAAAGCACTACAAACTGCTTGGTAATGCAGCATCCACTTAAACACCTCTCACATAGCAATAAGCAAACGGATCGCATCAACCACCGCCCAGGGGTTGGGCATAGTACTTGATTACATTTATGACTGCATTGACACTTCTCCATTATTCGCCATGCTCAGTGAAATAGAGAACGGTAAAGGTATTTCACGTCACACACCGAAACTTTAATTAAAACGACCTAAAAGTTTATGGTCGAGAAGTTCAACGAAATAAAAATAAATCGAATAAAACAATATTTTCACGAGCTACGTCACATTAATTATAAGTTTAGACTTACCTCATCCATCAATAGGTTTTTGACTACTTCATATTCATTCACACTAACGTAACCACGGATATAAACAATTTTACTGAGCCTGAACATGACGTTATATTACCTTAAATACCAAATTGAATGCGACAAAGGACAATACACGAGCAGCATCATCCGTAGCACATAAGCCGCGATAATCATACGCCAATATCGAACAGCTATGTATCCCTTCGTAGAATCTATATTCAGCTTATTTGTCACGAGCCCGCCTTAAATTGTCTACAACTATTTTTTCACGAAACTACTTACCAAAAAAGGACTCCACTTGCAAGCAAAAACACTTCTGAAATCGAGTGGTCGCGAAAACAATTACGTTTTCTCTTAGCACCTACCTCTCATAGAGCAAGATATTCTTTTAACCTGCTAATAATTTCCCCATGGAAATGAAATATTATTTAACAAGGTTGAGTCTTCCCTTCTCCATCACAAATTTACTTCGTCTCGATTATTAATCCCACTTATACGCTTTAACAAAGTTTAACAAATTCTTAAGAAGCAAAAATCCCCATTATTCCACAATACAAGGATAGGCCGAAAAGAAATCGGCACTTCATTCAAAATTAAGATTATCTGGACATCCTCGATCATAGGATTAGCAATAGCCACGCATACCGTAAGCCCAAAATCCTTATTAAGCCTCTAAACCAGAAAGAAGAATCAACAATCACACACGGAAAGCTAGGCCAAAGGGCCAAAGGTAGGCATGCATTTAATTACGTGGGTTACTGCAGTAATGAATTCACTATAAGAGGAAATTACCTCACAAAAGCCAGGACAGTTATAGCAATGATAGTAAGGCTTTACCACGAAAGAGAAAACTATTCCTCAATGTCGTCGTGGAAAGGTTTTAACTACATAGAATCGCTTTCCAAAAATGTAAATTTACCAAGCAGCTTCTATCCTGGACACAACTGCATATTCAGTAGGTGGACTACTACCGCACCGCGATGGCTAAAACCCTGAAGTGAAATATTAAGCGGCGGTTTCATACCATTCCTGAAATCCGCACAGGCCATGAGAACCAATCAGATATCAGATGAGACTTCCATTGTGCGAGACAAGTTTCACCTTTACTGATTATCTGACTATCAAGCTGATAATTCACATAACGGCGACAACCTACACGAAAGTCGCCAAAGGCAAGACATTTTACCATAACATCTACCTATTAAAAGCTTTACGCCGTGCGGGGAAAATTACTTCTCTGCGGCTTTGTTAATCTCTACAAAATTTAAACGCACGGAATTCCAAATGATCATTAAGGGATACAGGAATTTTGTAAACCCTGAGACATTTTCAATACACATAAAAACAACTAAAAGAACTTGTGCAAAAGCGTACGGACCCAACGAATTGAAAGTCTATTTTTACCGAGCAAGTCTATGATTACAAATTGCCACAGCATGGTGGATTTGAGAGTAACATCACGGAAGGGTCGTTCGATTCGATACATCCGTATCTCCGTTCCATTAGATATATGCGAATCTCAATCAATATGGATATTCACAACTATTTTCACCACAGTATCCCCATTAAAATGCTCATTGAGTACTTACTGCCATGGCACACCTAGAGGTATCTGCGAATATGTGGCATAAGTCTTCATTTAGAATGCCCTTCCAAATCCACAAAAATGTTGAACAACCAATGCCATGCCCATGGAGAATACACCAATATAAACATCAAGGCGGGCTTTTCACATTGCGAATACCAGTGCCGAGAGAAGATAAAATACGATATTCAACGTTCTTGACAACACGGTCCTTTCGGGACATTGGTGGGTGACTTAACAGTATCCATCCTCCCATCCACTCCCAGCCATTCTGCGAACATAGGGGTCATACATAAGCTTTCTCATAAGCAAACGGAGGCGCAGGAAGCCTAGCAACACTCGTGAGGGTCAAAGGTGAATAGAAGCTGGTGTAGCTACTGAGAAAAATTCAAATACATGGACTTTAGAGACAGTTATCAAATACTACTGTTTAAATAAAGAAGGTGCTCACCTTATTTCGATAACTGAAGCTACTGAGTGGCATCGGCTCTCGTTCAGTCCTGTGCATTTGTTCGTCAGAACAAAGTGACGCAACAATTACACGTCTGGTTTTCTGTGCATTAAACCCAAATAGGGATCGTTTTTCCAAAAAGAATCCTCAAACCCAGCCGGGATGGAAACAGTGACGTTGGCACAGATAAAGCCGGCTCTAAATACCCACCCTTCTAATGGGGGAACATAATACATATGAAACCTATTTACACACTTTAGTTTACGACAAAATGGCCCAGTTGTTTTTTTCTCGGTCTTTAAGAAAAACAAATAAAAAAACAGAAGTTCTAGGAAACGTTGAAGATAAAATAAGCACGATGGAAACACCATAAAAAACTGATAGATTTATTGGACACATATTGCGACACATTAGCCTATTCTAATCATTTTTGGAAAGAAATGAAGGGGAAGAGATTCAGAGGAAGGCCAAGAATGGAATACATCAAATCATGATGGAAGTCAAAATAAAGAAACACGTAAGAATGAAGGTGTTGTAACTGAGGAGAGTGAAGTGGAATATTGCCAGAAACCAATCTTCGATTGATAAAGAGTTAAAATAATTTTTCTATTTTGTACTGTGAAACAATGCATGAAAATCCACTTAGTAAGTCACGTGATTTTTAGAGATAAAAAGAACGATTGATAAATCCTAATAAGTAATTAATAGTAATTTTTAACTCTCTGAATAGTAGATAGTTTTGCCCTATTTATTATTAGAAGAGCTTTAAATATTTCGTACCAGATATTTCGCCCCGAAAAAAAGCTGAACCCCGGGCGGATCGCTCTCATCGATTTCCTCAATTTACGCAGCTGATTCGAACACGGGCATTTAGAGACAAAACAACACACACATCCTCTTCGATCTGACCCTCTCTTAACTACATCCCCCGACACCTACCGATTCTAAGAGCAAATGACCTCATTTGCTACTCGCCTTAATCGGGGCCACTGATTAAATACATACAAACCAACGAAGGAAACCATTCCACAACGCGAGAACGACTACGACAGTAGGTTTTGAGTAATGGCCGAGAGATATTGTGAAGGAGGGAGTTGAAACGGGGTCTAGGAACCGAAAGCACATCCACACCGGCCACCACCACCATCCACCGCCTAAGCCACCCCTAAAAAGCGGTTTAACCGTGAAGTGAAGTGTGGAGAAGGGAAAGGGAAAACTTGGTTTTGTTTCCTCAACCGAACCCTTTTCTTCATTAGACCCTTTAGTATCCTTCCTGCACGCCAATAAAGACGCGTCGGATCACGTACACGCAAAAAGGGGACCTATTATTCGGGGAAAGACACCGCAGGTCGACTCCCATTTTGATGGGATTGGGACTGCATTCCCTAACCCATTCGCAGACATGTTTTTGACCAGTTCACTTCCAATGCTAGAGCGTAACTAGCATAAACTACATCAGTCCTAATAAAACTAATTTCAATTTTTCACTAGCATCCTGAGCAGCACTTAGAGAAAACTTTCTATAAAACTTTATCTTCGTTAACTTAGTGGTATCTCTACTCCTTCTCTGATCGACTCCCATATATACACTCCATCACAAATTTATTAACTTTAAACTTTTATAGACCACAGAATATTTCAAACTTCAACCTTCCCGAAATCATAATTTTTTGTTTCATACAAGTCACCCAATACTCTAAAAAATCTGTTAATTTATTGAATAGATACGGTGGACATTTTGTGCAGAAGAGGTATTTATGAACTCTCGAGAGACGATTGTGAGACGGTCTGCAGGGGACAGACTTTCGAGAAACTTACGGACAAGGACAAAAAATCACCTCAGTGCTTCCAAGAACAATCATGACGGAGAGAGCAACCTTGCCAAACATCTTCTAACATGTAACCACAGTAGTGACTTTAAAGTGAATTTGCTGCATTTAACAGATAATCGACGTGAGTGAAATGCTTTAAGAACAGCTCGAAATTTTAAAAGTGTGTGGCGACCCAGATGCTTATCTTGTAAATGCTTCCTCACATTCCCATATCCTATCAGCCGTTGTATAATCTTCCCCTTCTCCCAAATTTGTCCTCTCAAACAAATGTTCCCCTCCTCCCCATTTCTCTCTATTGGTAGTATATGTAAGGGAATGAGATACTTGTATAATCACCTGAAGACGATGCTTAGCCATCAAAACCCGGGACGTGTTGAAGTGGGATCAGGTTGGTGTGGTGGCTAGAGTACCGGTTATCCACGCGGACGGCCAGGGTTCAAATTCCTGCGGAGGAGGATGTTTTTCAGAGGAAACACGATTCCTACTTGAATGTCTTATGGAGGGCACTTCAAGTATAGTACTCCGTCTGTCGGATAATACGTTAAGACGTAATCCCCTTGGCGCCTTTCGTTAAGAGCAGGCTAATGCCGACGCCGGGTTCCTATCCACCCTTCCTCCCTTCCCTATCCCAATTGCGCAAATGACCTTAGCTGTCGGTCGCCTCCCCAAAATCCAATCCAATCCAATCGTGTTGAAGTTAGAAATATTCAGTGGTCTGTAAAAGTTTCATGTAAATTGAAAAAACTTTCTATATTAAACAAATACAATTACCTATTAGAGCCGACTAAACAGTTGATTGCATTAAAATGTAATCAAACGATTTGAAAGACGAAGAGAATTACCACAGAGTCACTGTATTATAATTTATCAGTGATTACCACATAACCTGTTTAAACAAAAAAAATGGATTGGCATGAGTCATCGACTAACTTGCCAATTTTGTATTTAAGGCTTTACTGGGAGCATCATTAGGAGAATAAAGACGCTTAAAGTGTGAGGAGACAACGCTTAGAAAAAAATATCGAAAGCAGCAATACCTGAAACCTCTAATGGTAACCTAATTTTCTACATTAGATATCATTGCGACATTTTGCATTTGGTAACACGAGATATCATTATAATAATCAAACGCAAACTGAGCTATACATATATGAAAATGAAAGTTTCTGAAGCGTCACAGTTTCCTTCCAACAGATAATAGTTTTTTAAAGTCATGCCCACACGCATTACACTTCTGTACCGAATTTAATGATTCACAAATACCTCTGAGATACAAATTACACATTTAAACGATTTAACCTCATATGAAGGAATAAGAGCGAATGCAAACCAAAAATAAAGGGCAAATATGGCTCCATTAACATGCACGTCAATCAGCTACTCAGTTCCATCAAGACCTGGCAATAAAAGCATGCGGTTTCAACCGACGTTTCGTGGGTAATTTGAATCATAATGTTCGTGGAAACGACGCGGAAGAGAGGAAATTAGAGCAGCACAAGCAATGCTTGCGGCCCGGAGGTAGACGCAACCTTCAAGCAGAAAGTTTCAAATGAGAAAACGTAGGTCTTACACAGGGCCATGGGTTACATTTGCCACCCCTCACTAATTACTCTGCTCCAATAATGATTTTCGGCACACCAACTGATACGTGCAATATTCTACAAGAGAAGTTCAAGGTTCTCAGGCGGTTAAAATTGGAATTGTGTAACTCATTACCACCTCACGGAATGAAAGAATATAGCAGTTAAAAGAGGCCTCATAACTAGGAGCTGGAGTTCGAAGCGGGTTTGAATTCGTGAATACGTAAATTAGCGCAAGAGTCAACTTCTGGATAAAATAAACTCTCTACTAAACAAAATACACAAAGAATTTTCAACAGCAACCGAAAGAGAGCCATCCAAATATATATCCCGATATTATCTTCATGAATAATTTCTCAACCATTATAAAGGAAAATATATTAATAATTAAATGCAATGAATTTTACGTGACCTCAATTTGTGAAGGGATTAAAATCGAATTGTATGGCATTCATAGCTAGATTAAAAACATACCTTTAGCAAGTAGAAGGATGGTAAAGTGAGTTATGAAAATACTCTCCCATAATGCAGGAGCGTCAGAGCGAAGAAAATTTCGGTTATATGGAACGAATAAATATTGGACCAACCGAAAGGATTACAAAGGGAGGTGCTTTTAATTAAAACATTCCTAAACGTAGATGGTTAATAATCCACTATTTCCTCCCGGGTGCGACAAGGTTAACAATATTCCGACAAAGCAGGTTCTCACACGTAGATTCCTCTTTCGTTTTTCACTGCGTTTTGCCTTGCCTTCTACCTAAGGATTCAGATTACGTTTCACAGCGGGAAAATATTGGGGTATTCCTCGCTGAAACCGGTACTAAGATTCTCCTCCGCCGGAGGAGCGTGATCCTGTCAGGAATCCCATATTCTTTTGCCGATATTTGGGCATTCCACACAGAATTTGGCATAAGAAATAGTCTATATCAAACCTTTACGAAAGTTTCATGTTCACTATTTTGTAGCCGGACGTTCAACATATTTTGCTGGAGCCAAACTATTATGGTAGAAACGATCAGAGGCATAAGATTAAGGAAATAGACAGCAGAACCGATAGATTTAAAATGTCATTTTTTTCCACGCACAATAAGGGACCATAATAGTTACGATAAATTAGCTCTAGGATAATTTGACCTTGGCTAGGTAACGTAGGTTTTTGCACTCGAGCTAAGCATCTTAACATCTTAATTAGCTATTAACCTCGCATGCAATTTTCCAGCATGATTTAGTACCTTGTAGAACATATTTATCTGTCGCAATAATTATAACCAGTAGTCATACTTTAAGTAGTGCACCGCATGGTAGCATGTTCGTCCACGTAGCACTCTCCTCGTTTCTGGTCTGACCGCGGACTGTTATCTTGACTACTTTTTGCCTGCACCTGGCATTCCGGGGGAACGTGCACGGTTCGGATTTCTTCTGGGATGGGGGCTTCATGCCTGGAGTGGAATCACCCCGTGCCACACACCCTAGCGGTGGCTTGCACGGTATTTCTTAGATGTACTTGTAGATAAAAGCAACATACTAGTGCAAGGGATTCAAATGAAAAAGACTCATTTTCATTAACTTGAGAAAGTACAGAGGAAGGTGGCGGCGGCACTTATTCTTAGTTCGTGAGTTGGCGTAATTCTATGTATTTTTAAAGTGTCCACAGGAAATGAGATTAAGGAATATCCAAGGTTGACGTAGAAAAGATAAAGCATTTTACTCCACTTGAAGTTCTAAGGACGTCATGTTGTGGGCTGATATAATAATGAAAAAAATAAGAAGAAAATTACCTAAAACCGTGAAACATATACTGCCGTGATTTACAATTATACATACAGACTATACATTCAGAAATGTACATACATATGTATAATATTAATATACAAAAGACATAATTGCAAAACTATTTTACGACTTTAAAATGTATAAAAAATACGCTTTCAACCATAAGACTTGGACTTACATATGAATCAAAGATTAAATTTCCATTTTCTTGCCTACTATATGAATTTTATTTTTAATTTAAAATTACGATCAGCAGTTTGCATTTAGTTTTATTTTCTCTTTTGCACATTTATTACTACGGCAGAAACAATTATTAGCGTCCAATATAGGAGTGAATTATAATAATAATTTCATACGATAGATAGTTTTATACACCATTACTGCTTTCAATATCTTTTAGGGAATTAGTTGAACAAATGACATACACATTGACTAATTGAAAGCTTCTGGTAGTTACATACAAAAATACAAAGTTATCCCGCCTTCCCTGTTCGAGGAAGACTAAGTTAAAAAATTTAGCATTCCTATTCACCCTAGAAAACTGGCTCTCTTTAAATAATTTCCGCAAAAATCCATATTCCAATAAACCACTTATGCCTCTCATATACTCACGCACTACTTCATACACTCTCTCCAATTTTTAACACATCTAATATTCCTTCACTCATACGCACCACATTCACCAACGTCTTTCGTGATCTACTTATTCCTCTCGTACCATTCACACGACTCAATGCTCAATGTCAAAGAATAGATTATGGGAGTTAATCAGAGTAAATTTCGCATAGTTTAGTGTTGTGTGCGCGTCACGTAATGATATTACACTTGTATGGAGGTCTTTCGCAAGGTGCCGAGATGAGCAGCATAGAGACCTATAGGTAGACTTTACTGGTATTTATCCTTCAATTCGGTCAGTTACAAACATAAAGACACACAAAATGTACGGAAAACGTTTCCACTACTGTAGTCTGCGGGGAGTAAGAGTTTAACGGGAGAGAGAATCCCTCTACGCTAGGGCTACATAGAAAACAGGAGAAAACAGAATGGGAGGGAGTTAGAAGGGAGGGGAAGGAGAATTCGGAGCACGTCTATGGACAAATATAATGTACCATTTCTCTCTCTCACCTAATTCCCTGCTCACAACACTAGGCTGGAATTACGCCATCATTTACTTTGATTGCAAAGTGCAAGCACTTTTTACGAGATGCGATAAATATCAATCTCTTTTTTTAAAGATATTTGACTTTAAATTCCAAAACAAACACATTAGACCGCTAATACCACATGCTCCAAATATTCTATGCCCACCAAATACTACGGGTGCGAATACTATCTATGAGCACACGTTGTTACAAGAAGAAACTGACTTACCAGGAATCCCACACCAGGCTTCAGACGGCAGGTATGAACCGCATGGGGAAAGATAATAATGTCTCAGCAATGTCCCAAAGGCGCATGAGGCCGCAGAGAAACGCGTAAAGAAATATCAGTTAACTATGACGCATCATGATACCACCCCTTGTCTTATTAATACTATAGGTATGACGATGAAATATTACGCAGATATGGGATTATCCACTAGAAAAGCCTTCAAAACCTGATGCTGGAGTAGAATGCTGAAGATAAAATGGACGGACAAAATAAAAAAATGACAAGGAGTAGAAGAGGAAAGAGACCACACTGAACACCATACAGAAAAAAAGAACAGCATGTATTGGACACACCCTGAGACACAATGGGTTTGTGAGGAACATAATTGAAGGTAAAATAGAGGGAAAAGTCCCCAGAGAAAGACGCAGGAATAAGTCATGGTTCAAATAAAGAAGAAAGTACATTGGGAAAGATACCAGGAGGTAAGAGAACTAGCATTGTATAAGGAAGGGCAGAGAGCTGCAGTAAACGAATCTTAGGATTGAACGACCGATGAATGAATTGGAATATGCAGATATGAAACCTACGCTCAAATACGAGTAGAGAAAATGCTATCAATGGATTAAAGTTGCGTTAAAAACACTCAGCTACCCTCCAGATGATTTTATCTTCTCTAGTTACAACAAAGCAAATGAAGGACACGACCAGAAGCTACCCGAGTATAAAAGGTACACTGATATTTACCTCGCAGGAATCGGAGCTGATTCCTTTAGGGTGTGAAGCTGGGGAACACATATGCAGGCCAATTCGACAAAAAAAATTAAACTCGTAATCTTATTTAAATTATAAGGTCACGTAGAATCTCACGAAGCTACATAAGCTTATTCATAATACAAAGCAATAAATATTATTCAATATAATGTAAACAATGAACGTGGAAAAACACGATTTTTTTCGCCAGCTAGCTATTTACATATTCACGTTAAGGCAAGAGTGAAATATAAGGAAAACGAAAGAATTACAACAAACTGACGCCACCGATGTACATATTTGGGTCAAAAAGAGTGACTTATTTACCATTTCCCCAACCAGCCAACGAAAGAAATGTTATGGCGGGGCTTTGTAGAGATCTTCCGACTCAATTCCGACCAAAGGGCACATTTTACCAATAATAAAACAGTAAAATGCTGAATAAATTGAGTAATAACTAAAAAAAATCTGTGAAAAAATTATAATGACCGCAATTTAATTCTGCTGAACGAACAAAGCCTGACCCCAGAGGATATATCTAAAGGGTAGCCATTCAGTCCATGTCATGCGATGAAATTGCAATTCGAGCATGAAACTCACGCAAGGTGAAAATTTTTAAATCTCAAAGCGTGATAGATATCATGGTCGATGAAATATTTTAACAAGTTTAACAAGTGGAAAACAGTAATGAAGGATAAAACGAAAATATAATTTCCACTATTAACATACGCCATCACTGTAAGGTCGAATACGAAACAACATTAGGCATTTGGAACAAATGAAATGCTTAAGGTTATAATTTGAGGACGCTAAGCCGTAATAGTATCTTACAGTTCGAACGTAATTGAACCAATAGTGACAATCATGCTATACATAGAAAGAATACATGCATACAAAGAATACGTGCATACAAAGAAAGCATTAAATTCTAAGCAAATATAGCGATAAATAAAGTAAATTCTTTTCGGGTATCCAAATTGGTTAAATTCCTGGATGAAGACGGACCCAAGTTATTCTGAAGTCCCACAGTACCAAGTAGCCAGTTGAAACGACGGTACTTATAAAAAATTTAACCAGGTGGAATACCCAGGAAGAATTTACTAAAAGCACTCGTCGGGAAAGCATTATATCTTATTTCAAATATAACTGTGGCGCGTTTTTTAACTCCTCAAAACTTGTTTTCTATTGAAGCAGAACACATTAGAATAGGGAAGTTCGCCAGAATTGAATGTCTTAAATATTCTTATATTCCCTTCCGGTTTCTCAAATCAAGTGTGCCGCTGCAACTATCCTACGCCTCTTCCCTGTATATCTTGTGGCACTATAGCGCACTTTCTGCTTCTTCCTCGGCCTCTCGCACGCGTTTCCTGTTCCATTTAGTTCGATAGCCCACCGAAAAATCAGTCGCCTTCCCATTACCTACGTGAAACTGAGAGAAAGAGAAGCCAAGATTTCGGACAGTCAAGATTGCGTTCATGAAGATTATTAATAAATGAGGGAGTATATGATACCTTAATACAGTCCATTTAATAACTTTACCCCATAATGCAGTCAGGGGTTGGTAAGAAATTCACAGGTTCAAAAAAAAGCGGAAAAATATCTAAGTAACTAAGTCGTATAATAAATAAATAAGATGTCTGAAAAATTGTTTTCGGGAGAAATCAAGGAGACCAAGTCATCATTGCATTCGAACTGCAGAAACGAGAACAAGAGGAAGACGGTCGCAAACTGGGACATAGTATCACCAGAGATGGAAAATGTATTATAGCATCGCCAGAGATAAAAAAATGTATTTATGATTGAATCCCTAGCAATGAAGGCATTCCTGATGAAAACTATAATTAAAATAACTAGCAACACAAGCTTGGAAATGAGGTAGCACCCAATTTAACATAGGTTTGCGGCATGCCCTTACATGGCAGTGAACTCTGCCTAGTCACAGCAGAAAAAAATAAGAAAATTGGAGACAAGTAAATTGATACATTCGAAGAATGATGATCATAAAGGCGGAGACAAACAACTATTAAAGTTCTATGAAAAGAAGATGAGAGAAAAAGTTAAAGATGGTTAATGGCTACACTGCAAAGTGGAAGAATCTATCTCGTCTAGTACAAACTGATCCTCCTCAAATAAATTCTAAAAATACAACGGCACGGAAAATCACTCGATATGCGAATAGTATACGCGTAGAAAGATATAAGAATAATAAAACTCTTAAGTGGGACTCATTTGCATTCAACAGAACAATATTCACAAAGCCACGTATGAGCATATGTCAATTTCTTTTACTGATAGAACATCCAACTCGTCGTATCCAACGCCGCACAGTATCGGAAATCGAAAAATGCCGGACAATACTCCAAAATGGCTATTTTTGAGGTAAAGATTTCAAACTTGGCACATATACTCACAAAAATTGCCGACAATGGAATGGTAAGCCATTTGCCTTAGGCCTTAGCCGTTACTATGATATGGAGGATTATATTTGAACTGATTTCCGAGGAAACGCCCGTTTTCACTATTCTCCGAAAATCTTAAAAGTTACACAGATGGTGATACAGTGGAGGTACTTTCATGAAATAAAAAACATTAACGCCTCTCAACATGGTTTTTTCCCAGTACTATGCATACGTTTTCGAGGTTTTAGTCGATATTTGTGAGCTATAACCTCACCAAATGGCGGACGCTTTTTTTCAGGTAAAATTTTGAATAAATCAGTCATTGCCTATGTTTGCGACGGCGAAAGTAAACGTTATGCTTCAATAGCGCGTCGCTGCCCGGCTCCGTGCCGGGACCGGGAAATACAGACTCCTTTGGGTTTCTGAAATTGTGTGGACCTTAACTCTTCGAATTCGCCGTTTTCAAGCTGTACATGTCGTCATTGATTGCCAAAGACTCTAAAAAAAGCTATTTTGGACTTTTGTCCGGTATTTTTTACTTTTCGACCACTATGCGTCGCGACAATCTCGGGCTCCTCACGGGTCTTCACGGCTTAAATACGTCGGTATTCTGGGGGTCTATTCTGTACATCCTCGGAATTTCCGAGTCTCGACAGTGACGAAATTTTGACGTCAGAGCCACGTAAAATTCAAAGGGGAACATTCGAAAGTTTTTTTCGAGAAAGATTTTTCGGGGAATTCGACGTCACATCCACGGATTTTCCGAGGTTCGACCGCGTCGATTCCTTACTGAATAAGGCCCCAGAATAGCACAATTTACAAATAAGCTCGAAAAACGACATTCCCAAATTAAGCCGAAGTTACTCAGAATTCTGATTTGAGGATGAGGCGACATTTTAAATATATATTCATGATTTCGAGGGATACGAAGAAGATTGGCATCCCTTCTACAACGCAGCCAGTTTCCCATATCCATTTTCGCCAACAACCTTTAGGAAGCCACAACCCCTGAAACGAATCAATCATTCGAGCCCATGCCCTGCGCAAATGGACAGTAGAAATGCCGAGCATGACATAAAAATGGGACGTAAAAGCAAGACGGCTAGGGTAATAATTCCAATCATACGGCCGGTAAATAGTACGCTTTGTGAATTGGGTCACGCCGGAACCATTCAAAGCTGTCCTTTTCGTGCACTAACTCTATCCATACTTCCAGGCCGGTCCTCTGGAAAAAGCGGAGACCCTTCCACCGAAATTAGACCCAGATGACATTTTCGCGAGGATTTCATTCAAACGGAATGGCACTTCGAAGGCGTCCCATTTCGCTAAGCTACGATGACAAAATATGTCCGTGCCTTCTGCCTAAGTTTTACGACTCGAACAAACCATTTGAAGCGAGCTTAAATGCAAAAGACCCGGGAGAGGCCGAGACAAGGGAATGATCTATCAATTCCGCCGACGATAACTCATAAGTCCTTACACGTGCCTGCTCAATGACGTTCTTTCAAGAATTCCACCAACATTAAAAAAGATCTTTCCAGCACTGTAAAGAGCAAAAGGATGAAGAATATTAGTTTAAAAATAAATTTAATATCAAAACTGAAGTTCAAGTAAAAGGTGATAGAGATTAAATTTAGGGAAGTTTAAATTTAAACGAAAGTAACTCTCGGCATTGCACAGCTCACTTGAGTCCGCGAAAAGAGATAGACAAAAGAGACAATGTATTGAGGAAATAATCCTGAAAATGGGATAGGAAAGAAATAATAAGTTAAGAGATAATGTTTTTCCCTCAAACGTAAGATCCTACAATACAATGGCATGCATGGACACACACCAAATTTTATACATTCTAACACGTTTTAATATTTTTAGTGTTCTGCGAAGGCCAAACTAATTTGATAAGAAAACAATGAATACTTTCACAAAGTTACTTTTAATAACACAATCCGGCATTATTACTACCACGTGATGCTGTCACCGTTACGAGAAAACCTGCCGAACACGAAAAATCATTGCGTTTGTTAACGTAGTCCTCTGAAAAGTTGATATCGAGTTTCTTAGGAAGTGAAGGCAGAAGCCACTATAATCAAATCAAATCTCCTTGTACAATAGGTAGCACCTAATACAAATGATCTCCAGATGAATAAGCATAAATAGTCTCCAGATGAATAAGCATGAAACTACGGAGGATATGGAACGACTTAGTGGGATGAAAGAATGTATCATCCACGACCTTTCCGAGCGATTTAATTTTCCAAATAACCATTTTAAAACAACTTCTTAATTTTAATTCCCAAATGAAACAACATGGGTGGAATAAATTGAGATAAATTATAAAACAAAATGGGAAGAAAAACATTTACCTATTTCTGATTTATTTAAATACATGTAACCTCCCATTTAACGATAGCAGACACCCTCAGAGTTATCCTTAAACCAATGGTAAGATAAATGACAGCCGTACACTTTGCATCACAAAAGCAAAACGCGATATGAAATGCACAGAAAATTCAAGTTGTGGCTATTTTCGTGAGCACGCAAACTGAAATCAAATTGAAACGAAAATTTAATAAACGTCACTGCAAAGAGGACAATGTGCACCTGATTCAGTTGGCTGCATACAAAATAGCGGTTTAACTCCAACTCAGAGAGACAAAAACGCCGACGTGCCTAAAAATAGCAATACTCAACGGCTATTCCGTCCAGCTTTCACCGTTAAACGCACGGGACACAACTTTATGATACCTGTAACATGCAAATCACATGCAGTACGTTGCCGTTGATTTGAAACGCTAGGACTGAAAGAACCATCAATGAAGGAGGAAAGAGTGAAGTGCCGAGCGAGGGTAATGTGAAAGAAAAGACAATGAGTGCGCACCATCGTCCTGTTAGCATGACAATATAGGAAGGATGCTGGTATTACGATATTCTGATAAAAATTAATGCCAATACAAATGGAAGAAAATAATGAGAATAATTATTTGTGGAAGAATATAAGAGGCATGAAAATTAAACTCGGCCTCTTACAACGAGGAAGAAGGATATAATTTTTCTGGCGTCATACGACCACAAGGGAAGAAATATGCTACAAAGATGGAGCTAATGGAGGCATAAAAGGTTAAGAAGTACAATTTCAAAACCTAGATAAACTAGAATATGGGAGGGATTTTCCTTAGAATGCACATTTGGAAATAATTACACATGGCCATTGGGCATGCACACAAATCTGGAGAGGAAGTAATTGGGAGAGGAAGTAATGGGATATATCAAAATAAGGCATTCCAGAACGTATATTAAGATATAAGTAATGGCTGATCGATTCCAAGACGCAGAATATCGTGTATAAAGAGAAAAAGGTAACACGTTAAAAGCTTCAATTACAGATAATTCAACCACATCCATCACAATTCCTTTCTTCGCAAATAATATAAACGGTGATGGAGATGCTACAGAGCTAAAATAAAGGTCATGCGGACAGAATTTTATGGATATGGAAAGACAAAAAGGCTCGTAATTTAAAAAGAGAATATGAAAGATGCACCCTAATAAACCTTTCGTGAGGTAACTTCAGTCCAAAATTTGTAAGTATCTTAGAAAAAAGGAATTATGAAGATCTGAAAATATTGAATGATACACAATAGGCAAAATGTAGTTAAATCCTTTTGGAACAATGGCTTTTTCACACTAAGTTAATCTCTTCCAGTAGGAATTTCTAACAGCAAGTCATGAAGCTACCTATCTCTGAATAATTTCGACAACTTACTGCAGTTTTTTTCATCAACCGAGAAAAGAATCTATATCGGTGGTTTTAATTTGAGGTCTGTAGAATGAACTATAGGACTCATGTCCACTCCCAATAAGAAATCAGGTCATTAATCAAGGAGTACACTTAGCCCATTTCTAATTACATATAATACCGCATATATAACTCCTATCAAAATCTAGTTTTAAAAAAATACGCCAATTTTTAGAGAAAAAATATCCCTTGGTAAATTGAATACGAAAATTATGCACCAAAAACTTCTTCAGGGAAAGAGACTGAAATCATCGAAGTCGACCAAATAGAAGCCAACGTAAATACTCACGATAATCCAGGAAAACGGGGGACAATGGGGCAGTAGGCTAGCCGCCAAGTCAGAAAAATGAAAATGACTCACCTGAAAGAAAAATATATCATTTAGTACATGAATTATAATTAGTCAATAAAGTATTACATGCATAAATGCAATTAATTGTAAAATAAATAAATGATAACGCATTATAGTGTTTGCAGAACCGTGTGTTTGAATAAAACACACGGTTCATAAAAATAAGACCTAGGGGAAGAAAATGGGCTTCGAATTTTCATTGAGCTGAATTATTTCAGCATTTTTAATATAGCAGTCGTTGCCTTTGGTTTAAGAAATATGTGCACCGAGGTATTTAATCAGGGTATCAAGAGAGCATTTTTTAACGCTACTTAGCAAAAATATAGGAAAAAAGTTTGTGACACCGAAAGTAAACAAGATATTTCGACAGCCCGTCGCGGTCTGGCTCCGCGCCGGGACCGGGAAATGCAGACTCCATTGGGTTGTTGAAGATGTGTGGACCTTAACTTCTTGAATTCGCCGTTTTCAAGCATCTCTGATTTTTCAATAGAAACATCAACGTAAATATTTTGATAAAAGTTTCGTTTTTCTCACCAAGGTTGGTTATCCTCGACTGTTTAAGGAAAAAATACTATCATTTTCAAAGCCCCAAGCACTCTCCCTTTCTCTTCAAAAACTTCCACATAAACTTCCACACACTTCATATAAAATTAAAAAGTACAAATATATTCCCCTAAACCTGAAAGAAGACCTTAAAACACTTCTATATCCTACAGATGTTTTTATATTTTTTCAAATAACTGTTCAACTGACCATGATGGACAAAAATAAAATAAATATTACATACTGCAATGCTTTAAAATTAACTTTCGTTCCCACTATTATAAATTAGTCATACGATAGTCAATGGATGATCAAAACGAAAAAAGAGTTTCATAACTGAAGTACTACTTTTAAAGATGATAACACTAAAGATGTTCATTGAAGAGCAAAAATAAGTCAAACCACAAATACTATCGTTACTCAAGAACCTGCATCAAAGAGCGACAGTTTACAAAAATAGATGAAATAAAATAGAACTTATAGAATGGTGAGAAAGAAACAAAGAAATTAGTAACCTATTTATGCCTTAAGCACAAATTGCCACGAGGAGGAAGAACGAGAAGAAAAAACACTTTTATTTATACACGATACCAACATTAATTCTTTTTCAAGGTTAAGAACAAATTTTCAGCATACGCGGTGAAACAAATAAGTTAAAATCAACAATGAGAAGTATTAGTGAACGTTAATTCATAAGAAAATTTGCTCCATTGATATTAGTATACTTACAACATGGTTTTCATGAATGAGAACTAAAATTTACCTTTTTTTTAAATTAGTATACGGTTCATCTCATGGTTTATGATAAATTCCGCTTAAACTAGGATAAAATAGACGGGTTTAGATCGGATCTTTCGCCACTATAACGACGCTTCTCAATCCGTAATTATCCGCATCGGTGGTTAGATAGGAGGCATGGGTCCTGAATCAAGCTATAGAGCAGTGCAGCCAGCTCGGGAATGGGGGGAAGCACAGAATCGACCGGTCACAATGCCACCGACGCCGACCGATAAAAGAAGGGGGTGGGGAGGGGTGTGGCACTGGAGGAAGGAGGACTCGCACTACAGCGCCGAGTGAACGCCAACCGATCCCCCCTCGACTCCTCCTCCCACGCGCCAAACCAAACGGCACCGAAAGATGCAGCGGATAGGGATTCTCTTTGGTGCGTATAGAAATGCGGGCAACACACACGAGAATACTTGTTATTTAGCAAAATATGGTGCTTATGTTTGGCCTGTGCACTGGTAGCACCTTTTACGGATTCGATTAGTATTGTGTGCGGCATCATGGCTAATATTTACGCATCTGACTTCTTGTGATACGAGCATTCTAACTGGATATACGCTGAAAGTCATAGAAGGGAGCAGAAAACGAATAAATGCGTTAATTAAAAAAATTACACCAAACAACCGATCAATCAACTACCTGTGAGTTCCTATGTGAATGTTTCACTACTCTAGTATTCTAAATTACACTATTGCCAACAAAGTCAAATAATGCACTAGCCACACAGTGCTCCAATTCCACATAAACTCGCAGCAATCACTCCACGTAATGGTATCAGATGATCCACTGTCAATCAGCAACATCAAGGATTGGAAAACTTGTAAAAGGAAATTAAGAATGGACTTTAAGCACCGCTGCCGCATAGAGCACTACCGATATTTTCACTTCAATAGAAAAAAAGAGACAGAGTAGAAAACTTGTCTTCCAATTTAAAAGAATCAAGAAAAGGGAATCAAACCAACATCAACAATCATTATTCTTGGAAAAACATTTTTTTAACAAGCATTTGAGCTTCATAGCCAGCGAATTAACTAATACAGGAGATGGACGGATTTTATTTCCAAATCCAACCGTCGACATTGTTAGCGTCTTCCGGATAACGCAATGATAAATGTGGCTAGCGTTCAAGGGGATTTTCACCGATTCGAATCCTTTTAAATCACCAGCTTATCAATCAGGATCCGGTGGGCTTTTTAAAAAAGAATTGACAGTTAAAATAATTGGCAGACTGATGTCAAGTCATACACCGGGAAACCGAGTTGTATCGAGGAAAAAAGCCTGTGAATGAGTAAATTGGTTGAACTGAACTTTCCCGTGCCACTTGCAATGAATCCTACAAGATTAAGCCACAAATCAAAAGAAGCAAGGACTATTAATCGCACATCTACGATCCACAAAATTTTAAGATACAAAACTTTCACTCCTTAGAGAAAATGGATATCAGAAGATGAGAACACATCAGAAGAAGCATGTAACAGCAATATTTAGGGTTCACCTGAAGGTGCGATGAGAATTCAAAAATATTTATCTTCTGAGCTGATTCTAAAAACAGGATTATTTTTAACTATTAAAACTACCGCGTACCATTTTCGTATCATAGTTCTTTTCGAATTACCCAAGTCAGGATGGAAAAAAAGATTCTCCCCAAAACCAATAATGAGCTTCCATTCACCGTGATGATGTCTTCGGCAAGGATAGGAAAACTTTGGTTGGGAAACCCCTGTCCCTGGTAATCCCAAAAGAACCGTACGTTACAAAAATCATATTGTGCAATACAAGGGGTTTACTAAGCAATACAAATCATTCTGATAGTTTAACTTTTAGGTATATACATAAATAAATTGACATCAAATTATATTATTAATTAGCTACAGCTCTAGAGCAAGCACAGATATGCTGCCATAGTCAAGCATACAAAATTTACTCGTTTTGCATGAATGCTAACTAATCACTAAAATTTCACAATGCGACTGCACTGGGGAGGGGTGAACTTGATTTTCCTGGCTTTTCTGAAAATGGTAACCGCAGTGAGGACTAATTTGACGAATTTAATAAATAAATTTCGTATCGAAACTGGGTAAATTAGACAATATTAACTAAAATACAAACAGCGATTCTTTATCAAAGAAACACTTTCTTACGTCTAGAAGCAATCCACCTACCTAGGTCCATGCTTTCAGTAACGGGTATCCATTCATCCACTTCTACGGGTATAGGACAACTCTGCTACGTCCCGTGTTGAAGAGCTACAAAATACTCGACATGAACCCAAACTACCAGGAGTTGTGGAGGAACTCGAGAGCACTTTCAGCTACTCCACGAACCTTCGCAACTGCTAGTCGAAAATTTGGGACCGAATCAGGAGAACTCCATTCTCAACACATCAACACTTAACAACACAGCACGCACAAACAAAACCGCGCCAAGTAAACCACCAAATTAAAGACACCTACATTCTCGACTGTTGCTCCCACAACGCTGTAGATATCCACAAAAGCACGCTGTGTGATTCACTCACTGCTAACCTATGGCAGAAGCAATACGTCGCCTAGCAGACAGTCACACGGAAAATATTCTCGGGAAATGAACCGCCAGTGTTAAGTTCTGCGTACGCACATTGCAACGCCGCTACTCTGTCCCACCCCTTCTGCTCCCCTTCCACCTACCCACAAGCCTCCATTCTGTAAGACTCATGTGGATTTGTCCGACTTCGGGAGATAAGACGGAGGTTGGATATCATAAACCTTCGCCGAAAGGCCCCCACCTCCAGCAGAGAGGCAATGTGGTGACGCCTGAAAGACGGGCCTTGACCGAAGGAATTCCTCTTGGAATGAAGGGGGATGAATTCTCTCCCAGATAGACCTTTGCTCGATAAGAATGTTATCTACGTCTGCATTAATACAAATGGAGCCGTGAGACAGGGGGTGATTAGCATTCTATATCTCAACAGTTTCATGAAAATAATGCAGAGTAAGAGAGACAAGCTTACTGGGCATATTCTAAGGCAAAGCAACTCAAGCAAAATGTAAAAGTAGGAATAGGAAACGGAGAGATTCACCATGAATACGAATAACAAGACTAACGAACAAATAATAATAACGAACAAGAATAGAGTAGGTCGATAAAATCATTACGGGGTTGTGGTAGATGCATATGAAGAAATAAAACTGTTAAGTCATAGAAGAGTGGTGTGGAGAACCGCAGTAAAACAATCACTGGACTAATGACTGCGCAAGGATATGATTACAATGTATTCCTCGAACTGAAGCATGGTAAATGACAGTACTTTTCAAACATACTCAAATATGTCATCCAAATGTATACATGTAAACTGTGGATAAATAGCAATGGCCTCTATAACGTGTCATGTTACTACAGTAGCAACCAACCGGTCAATGTAAGCTTCAATAGAAGAGAGAAAAAATCCTCTTATAGTTAAACATGTGTAGACCGATATTATCAAAGATACATGATTCATTTCTCTATCATATAATCCACCCTGCCACTCTATATTCTGTCCGACTGTCACTCTATATTCTTAAAGCTCATTCCCATTCTTCCTCATCCGTCCTTTCTTCATCCTTCGCCCTTCATCACAACTTCAAGGCCCCTTCTCGGCCTCCTGCTAATCTTTGCCTAAATCGTTCCCCCTCACCCAACCAGCACTTCCTCGCTCGTCTTCCTTCGCGCCAATCGCAGCTTCTTCATTCCACCTTACACCGACAACTTGAGCGCCTGCACCCGATTTCCATCCTCTTTCCTCACTCTTCACGTTTCAGACCCATGAAATGCTACACTCCAACTTAAAATCTTCCCTATTTTCTCCTTTGCATTCTTTTCACAAGGTCCCCATCATCAACTCTCTCATACTGTACAACGCCTTCATCAGTAGCGCAATTCTCCCTCTAACGTGCCAGCTACCCATACACTCATTTATCCCCACGTGTCATTCCCATACAACCATAATTCACATAAAAATTGCAGGAAGTCACAAGATCCACAGACTTTTGGAGCGACCAGAGACCCTTGGAACGTAATGCACTTAACATTTGCAACTGCCGACAAGCCGCAAAGTGCGGCTCAGCGGGATCAAAAACGATTAATGTTTTTTTGTGAGACCATGAGCTACCCTCAATGTTTATCCATTAAATACATAACTGTTAAATAAAATAAGGCATTTTTAATCAAATAATTATATTCTATATAAAAATAAATGTATTTAACGTACATAGTACGTATATAGTACTATTCTGTACTATGAAACTGAAAGACGGGAAGAAAGACGTATATATGTTTAATTAATATAACGTAAATTGATAATATGTGACATCCATGTGATGCAGTAAGCATTCTTTTTATGTTTATTGAAACAATCAAGAACCTTTATTTAATTAAAAAGTGGCAAATGCAGTTATACCAATGAGTAGACCAGTAACATACAATATTAATTTAATATATTTGTCCGTCTCGGTAATGGTATGTTGAAATTGTATTCATACTGTGCAATGTACCAATGTATGTATTAAAACAAGGAAAATCCCGTTAATAAATGATGAATGAATGAATAACAAAAACATTGACTTCAGAAAGATCTCGATTGTCACAAAAAACAAGGGAACATCTCAATGAATAGACATCGCAGCACGGTATCGCTACTCAGGTACGAGAGTAAATCACCAGGAAAGACCAAATCACGCAAAATCACTGTCTTTCGTACAGGAAATGAAAACAATTGGGCTTAATATATTAAGATAAAAAGATTACGTTCAAGTGGAAACACGAGGTATATCCAGCAAAAATACCATTCTGCGAACTAATCCTCTCGGTAACACAGAGCTTTAACGCCGCATAACGCGCGCAGGTATAAACAATGATTACTTGCACAAAACACATAGTTTGTTGACAAACATTTTATTCTCTACATTAACAAGCAACAAACTCACGAGTGAATACGAGTTCTCAAAATTGATACATGCTCCCCATTGTTAAGGCTCATAGGTGATTCAAAACTATCTACATCCTTCGAAAAACAATACAACCGGAAGTTCTCTTAAGGACTTCATTTTTCAAGCTTCAGAGAAATACGGTTACATATTAGAAAATTAAAAAAGGCATAAAATGTTATACTTCAGAAAACTTGAGAGGAAAAGTAATTGTTTGGTAAAAATAGTAAAAAGCGCGGAATAAAGAATAAATAAAAAGCAATGAATAGTATGAAATATATATGTGTCGAAATCGTTGTTCCGTTTTCTAAAACTGAAAAGTCGTATTATTGCGAAGGACAGAGAGCTAGCATGATTTGGTCTTTCCTGGTGATTTACTCACGTACCGGAGCAGCGATACCGAGCCATGGCGTCAATTCATTTAGATCACAACTTTAATGCAGTGCACTCAACACCAGGGAGCGTAATTTCCCCACTCCCAAGGCCATGAGGATTACATTTACACCATAAAAACCTGAGACTCAAAGCGAAAAATTGAGACATTAAGTGACTACTTTCACGCGATTCTTTTCCAGCTAATGCGCATCTATCCTATCTCATTTCCATTATTTAAGGGTTGAGTCACGCAACTCATATCACCATGGGGGAGTAAGATGTTTTGGTGTAAAGAATGCGAGCACTTATCTCTCCAATGAACACTCTCCTCGCCTTCGAATGTATTCTTTTGTTTAAGTCTAAGGACTTCTGTGTTTGCATTATCGGGTTCCCTGGAAATTCATCCTCCTCCGACTGAGTAAGCAGTGGAAAAATATTCGACCTATTCTCAAACAGAGATGAAGCATGCAAAGAAAATCTGTGCGGAATGCCACCAGTGCACTGATCGTTGATATGTTTCAGCCATACATGATTCAAAGTAGGATCTGGTGCTTTCCAATTGTACGAGTTTCTCAAATTTTTCTCGGGCTTACTTCCCGAGTGAGAGGGTCCACGTTGGCCGACGTTTCATTCATTCACCACTGGCCTGAGGACAAAGTTCAAGTCGAGCATCAAAACGTTGGCCAACATGGACCCACTCACCCGGACGGAAGCCCGAGGAAACTTCAAGAAACATTCATGATTCGAGTCAGAAATCAGTAATTTATATCAATCGTACGGCAGAGTCACACTTACTGTCCCACGTGATCACAGCCGGTGGATAATGACTCGCCATTTTCACTCTAACCTATGTTATTCAGAGCTGTCAACAAGGGTTCAAGATTTTGCAGTGGACACGTAACATTGAACCCCGATAATTGCAACAGGTATTTCCAAATCAAATCATTCAGAAAACATGAATTTGCACTCGAACATTTAAATTTTTGATTAAATAATGGCTATACATACATATACAATGAGAATATATTACTTATCATCAAAAAGTAGACATTTTTAGCGAGAAAATTAAAGTTTCTCTAGGAAGTTACATTGTTACATAAATTATTTTCAATTAGCAATTTTTAATATTTTACTAAAACGCCAAACTCGTAGCACGTAGCCTGATAACGTCAAATGTACAAATGCATTATGTATTCCCACTCCCGCTGGGTAACTAGAACGACAAAGTAAGTTTTCCGGTAAAAAATGCTAGTAAAAACGATTTCTAGGTGAAGGGCTAAGGGCAGTTCATCCGTTACGAAACCGAAAGGTTAAAATCGTTTTTTACACCATATCCGACTATGGCAGATCAACGAAAAATTGCTCATGTTTTCGTATAAATCAATACGTACGATAACCTGTAGTAAACCCTTCAGCCTAATTGATGTTTAAAATATTTATACATGGATGAAAATGAATGTAATTGAATTTTTTCTGTGAGGAGACACTGGCTGTAAGAGTAAAGCAGTTGACTTCGGTATGAATCGCTACTGACATCAACTTTATCACGCATCTTCGTACATCACCTCAGCAACCAAAAAGAAGCTCTAAAATCAATGGTTGGCGAATTCACTTTGTGGAAATTTCGATTCATGTTAAGAATGTAACCAACTTAGTTTTTTCCACCAATATATTTAAATATATAAGCTCTAAGAAGTGGTAAAAAGTTAGCCATTTGGCTTTTATATTTTTCGTTCCCTAAAAAATTCAGAAAACCATGAATATTACCAGAGAAGATTTTTAAAAAATCGAATGACAAAGAAAGAATTTTTTCGGGCCTAAAAAGGGCTTAAAGAACATTAATTTATTACTGTAACAGTGAAGAAATTTTACGACACGACATTTGATTTTTACAATTGCGTATAGCCAAAATCTGTGAAAAACTAATGAACATATCCAGGCAGTATCATCTTATCGCTGGGAAAAAAAGACTTTCCTAGGACATGTGGTCGGTGTTCCACGAAAAATCGTGAAATTTTTATAAATAGAGGGAAAAATAAAATGATTGAATCGACTGCGTAGATAAAAAGCTTGAAAATGGCTGCCCATTTTAAAGGATTAATGCTGGAATTAAAGGGATTGCGTACGGAGGAAAGAAATAGGCAATTACCCAAGAGATCAATGGTGGAAACAAATGGTGGAACAGGGGATAAGAATAGTCGGAACGCATACCCGGACCAGGTGGAAAAATTAAGCGACCAATGAGAGAAGCCATTAGGACTCGTCCCACTTTCAGAGGATTGGACCGATGAAAACAAATCGGGGTCGCCAAGTGGACATTTCGCTTTACTTTTTCGCTTTGCAAAGCAACGAAATCACGCACGAGAGGCTGAGGTCTCCCACCGTTTTAAAAACACCATCTCCAGCGGGATGGCTAAAAAAACTTTATGGACGCGGTCGTGCGTACTTCTTTTTGGTCTTTTTCAACTCTTCTAAGTGTGGTCTGCTTTCTACACAAAACCAGCTATTACGAATTGTCCTGGATACCCAACCTTCTGCTTGCATTACGTTTCACACTAGAAAAGTGAAAAATTATCACACATTCATCTTCTGTTCGGATTATAGCGATGCTTTTCAAATAGTTCCATGTTTGCACAGCTTAGTTTGAAATCTGGACAAAATGTTTCACTACCATAACACATTTTTTCTAATTCCCTAAATCTTCCGTAATTACTGGTCCTTATTTGAGCTTCAATATTATATACTATAACCTACAAAGTGAAGCAACCGGCCGGCCAAAACGAAGCCAAATAACATTTACATCTACATACTACCCTGTGAGCCGCCGCATGGGCGTGTGGCACGGAGTGCTAGGGCACCAGTCGTGTAAATGTGTAATAGTTTTGGAGGTGCAATGGTGCAGTGTATTACGGGAGTGTTTTGATTGGAGGTCAGTCTTTATTATGGTCACTTACTGTGCGAGAAGATAACTAATTTTTGCACCCATTTGTTTGGCTATAATCTCTCATACTTTATCGCTTCTGTCGGACCTAGAAATGTAGTGTGGCGTCAAAATGGTATTCTCTGCGTCGCCCTGAAACAGATCCATTCTGAATTTCTCATGCAAAATAAGCCTGGCGTGTAGCCTCCGAGTCTCCAGCGGCTCCCAACGTAATCCCTCCAAAATCTGGAAAATGTTCGCTCGTATCAGTTTTTAACGAAGCAAGCAGCTTTCCTTTGTATTCTATTTCTTTTTTTGATTAAATCTTTCTGTCCAGGGTCCCAAATACTCGCGGCGTGTACGAGGTTTGGACTAACGTGAGCGAAGCAGCACCCATCTTTTACTTTTTCATCCGAGGACCTTCCTAATATGAGCTTCATAAATCTTAGTTTCTGTAATGCTGTGCCGCATATGTTTCGTACGAATTTCCCACGAAAACGTCTAGAATTAAAGCCAGTCCTAGTTCCCATACGTATATTTGCAAGGAAATATTCAGGGGAGATTTTTAGAAATAACTCTACTTGAACTTTTATTTGAGGCGTGCAGAACAGAAGCGGTGTAAGTCTAAAGACACGGTTAGGTATAAACAGGATAGGAGGAGGAAAAACGGAGGGAAAGTAAGGAAAGCTGTAGGAAAGAGCTGCACCCTTAAAGGAATAGAGAGAACTATTGACCTCCTCAACTTTTTCTCTGAAAAAAGACCTCATGATGTGAACAGACATGTCATTATCTCAAAAGTATCAATAATAGACCCACACCATTTCTACTCAGGCACGACTCCATTGTAATTACTCTGAACTATTATTAACTAGGAGTGTTCGCTGCAATTCAACGGAGAGAACAACGAAAGTGACGAAAAGGGTTGAAAGAATCCTTCCAATTTGATCAAAGTAAATGGGAATGTAGAGACTTGACTTCACCGATCACCGGAGTCGTTTTGGGGATACGGTTCGTTAAAAAACACTAAAATTTTGCTAACAATCGATACATTTTATTAAAATTTTCTCTATTTCGATTTAAAAAAACAATGGGTTACAAAAAAAGCGCTATTCTTTCGATCGGAACCACGCCCGATTTCGTACCAATATCATTTTTCATTAAAGTTTCCAAAAGAAAAAAAGGTGTGCAACGAAACAAAAATCCACGTTACGCGTATATTATACGGGAGCTCGTAAGCAGCACCCCAATCAGCGTAAGAGAAAACATATCTAGGTAATTATTACGTTGGATTACTTCTTCAGATGTGGCTCTTTAAAGTAATTAAGAATATGACTGCAGATACGCATTAAATTTGGTATTTCTTGAGCCAAAAAGCACCACCTTTGAGCTCCTCAAGACGGCAAAAAAATAAAATATCCGGATTTCGACCAAAAAAACAATACGGCATTCAAAGGCGATTCAAATAGTAAGATAAAAAACAATTTTAAATAATCAAGTAATAGAATAGGTAACAGATTTTTCCTTTCTCGGGACCTCTTTATGACATTGTTATGAAATAGACATCCACAAGAAAATTGCCAGCTTCCACTACGTCAATAGTACTAAAAAACGAACTTAAAAAAATTAAGGAAAAACAATTTAATGAAATTTTATACAACAAAGTCAATATGCAGTACATGTTAGTGAGAAATGGAGACTCACAAAAGCAAATGCTCAAGGATTACAAAAATCAGAAATGAAATTCTTAAAAAAACACCCGGCTATCCAAGAACGGATACAAAACGAGAAACAGATTTAAAGAAAGAATTCGGCGTGATATGTTTCAACGAAACGAAACAAGATTACAGAAACAGATGGAGAGAACACCTACATGGAAAGAATCAATGTAGAGAAAATACTTGAGCAAATTTGGAAATAAAAGGCGAGAGGGAGAATATCCCAGGGAACGTCCGCTCAAGAGATTAAAATACCAGGACTAGAGAAGGTAGGAAAAGGCTTAAAGTCTGTGACGTGCAGAAAGAAGACGAAGATATTTTGTGATGGTTGAGCTGAAATTATTTCGATAAAATAAATGCTTGTCATACAAATTAATTGATTTATCACATTTGAATTTACTTGAGTGCTTCATTAAGTTTTTTAAGCAGACGTAGTATGCAAATTTCTCAGGTTTATAGATATGAGGGATCACGTATGAAATAAATATGAAGTACACCCAGAAAATAAGTTCCATTTGTCTTTTTTACTACCGTAGCACTGCGATCGCAGTTTCGCGCATGCGCGGTACTTCCTCTAACCTACTGAGGAGTTGACATTATGAGTTAGCTGACTGATGTGTACGCCTCGTGGTGCTTGTTTGATATAGTGAATAAATTAGAAAATTGCCGCCGATGGATGCTCGCCAGCGGTATTGTTTTGATTCATGACAATGCCCGCCCTCACACTACGCATGTGACACAGCAACTATAAAAGAACTTTGGTAGGGAACAATTCAACCTCCCTCCATGCACCCCGGACCTCGCCCTATGTGACTTCCGTCTTTTTTTGCACCTGATAACCAGCATTGGTGGCAAGAGGTTCAACAATTATGACGAGATCAAAGAACATGTTGTTACTAAGTTTACATCATGAGCAGCACCTTTTTATGAAGAGGGAATACAAAAGCAGGTGCTGCGGTATGACAAGCACCGACAAAATATTGGAAGTTGTGTAGAAAGAGTCTAAGGAGATTTTTCCAAAATATTGTTTTTCCTAATTTATACTTGTTTTCTTTGACCTTCCAAATAGAACTTACTTTCTGGATGTACCTCGTTGAACAGGTGGGTTAGAACTCCAAACGTCACGAAACACGGATCACGAGTGTGAAATTTTTTTATCTTCAGTCCTGACGACGAGCATAAGCAACAGAAACATAGAAAGACTAAATGGTGTTGATGGTAAATAGAGATGTAGTGAAACTAAATTTATAATTCCAGCCATCACCAGATACACTTCCGACAGTTCAAATTTTATACTAAAGTCGTTCAAAGTTGAGTCGAACAGTGGGCACTTCATGCAGGTATCGTCGAACTATACCACGCTTGCTTTCGTTTGTAGGATATATTGTATCACACTTTCGTTCTACGTTAGGCTATCAAAACGTTACTAAAATTAAAATGACAACTTTGCAATTATAAGTGATAAAATTGTGATGACAGCTGATAAAAAGCCCACCCAGAAGTGTTACACATTAATTAAACAGAGATCGACAATCAAGATGAAACGTCTACATCAACTTTATTTTCATCCGATTAAATAAGAACAATCAAAATGGTGATACAATTTTTACTGAAAAATTCACCCAAATTCGGAGCCCTAATAGAAAAAGCTATAGTAAAAGAAGTTGACTGCCGCAAGTTTTTACCAAGAGCTCAGGGCATATAAATTCAGCGGTTGAGCCTTTCGGACTCCCGAAAAATTACCCTGAGACTAACTTTTAATTGGCAGATTTCTTCTCGGCATCTGCGTTTTCTTATGAATAAAAATTGCGTCAGAACAAACCAAGCCAAATTGGCCACAAACTAGAAAAAAAACAATAATTAATTCGAATTCAGGGTGGTATAAATGTAGTTGCCATGAAAATAGTTCACTCAGCCTTGCCATGGTTTAAGCAATAATTTAATCAAAACAAAGCCTCAGAGGACAATACATCACCACGTACTTTTCAAGCAAGGGTACAGAGAAAAGATGAATTACCATAAAATCGGCCATAAGATGATCTGCCTCCCTGTTGTGCACAGAATATGCAAACCTATACCCCAACCTTAAACTCTCTAACGGAAGATTAGGCTATAATTTAATGTAGTACATACAATAAAACCTTACGTCTCACGATAAATACCAGTTCTATTCACCAAGAGATATCCGCAATTTAAAGGGACATTAGGTAACTACAGTGTGAACTAATGTAAATTTATGCATAGGTATTCATTTGATAAGGCTGGCAACAAGATATTGCGGCTGAACAATACCCTCAAAGCAAAAGTCGTAGGTGCCCCCTCACTTGCCACACCAATAATAGGCCATCGACATCAGAACCTATCCAACACCTAAATACTGAATCAGCCAGCCCGCCTAGACTAACCTTCGCTGGCTTCCTTCCCTCCCCTTCCACTCCTCCAACTTGAAAATAATAACAAACAAACCCTTCTCCTAACAACCAATCACAAAATAACCCCCTTTAACTTTAAATCAAGTATGTTAATCCTTAGAAAGGCATCATGTCGAGCTGACGAAGAGCTCTAAACCCGAACCCTTACGAACAGCGTATGTCTACTGATTAACCCACATACCTCAACACCTAGTTGCTAACATGTATTTGTTAATTTATTTCCATTGATTATCACAATATAATTCCTTAAGAGAATTTGGGAAACAAATGTAAGCTACAAAGAGCTTTCAGTTTCGAGCAACATTTGTCAAAAATAACTGGGAAGTAGCAATTGACAATGACAGGATTGAGATTACGGCAAAAATGTTTCAAATCAAAAAGTGAGATAAAAAATGAGGAAACAAAAGGTAATACTTTCCCGTCTCAATATGCTTTCTCATAAAATTGTCCTCACCATTTTCACAGAAATCTTGCCATCAATGTACTGATTTAAGAAACGCATTGAAACATTGTGCGCACTGCACACAGTCGAAAGCAAGGCTCCTTTAATTTCGATGTCACAAATAACACCAAAGAATAAAAGTTAATGAAAATTTCATGTTTTACTCATCGTAACATATCGATAGAGTAAGGAAAGAGTTACCGTTCGCATTGATTTATATTTTCACGCTCGGGGAAATTGAATGGGGAAGAAAATAAACAATTATCACTTACGCCAAAATAAAGAAATACGCAGTGCACATTCTGTATTTGGAGGCACGAAGGATTACTCAGATCCTTCCACTATGAATAGCCTACCCAGCAATGATCCGGTGAATAATACCTTCCCATAATCCAACGGATGGAATACTAGAAAGGACTCAGTTTCCACCAATCCAAGTCGAACCTGGCGATGGGGTATTGCTTCTTCAGCCTCCATAGATAATTGAAACAGTGAATAACCATTACACGGTCTAAATAATGATGATAGTAAACTCAATGAAGAAAATACTAAATCTCCCCTACAGAATGAGCAAACTTCAGAGAACTAATTTACGAATCAATACCGCCAATGCGCCTGGTATTTAAATGAACGATAAGGCATTTCATTGACGCGAAAGACTACGAATTGAAAACATAGACAACGACGCAACTGAATAGCAGATGGACCGGTAAGCCCTTCACTCACCAATCTCGCATCAAACACGGCTTTGCCCCAACAGGCGGATTGAGGCCATCATTTCATTACTACGAGAGGACTGAACCTTTATCGGTTCAATCCAAACCGGAAACAAAATTAACTCGATACAGTGTCTCAATCCCCGATTCACTCAAGTTACCCTATTATGGAGAGAAACACGTTCTTCGGTAGCTAAGGGAAGGAAAGGAAGAATGGGAAAAAACAAGAGGACATGATGCTGAAAATAAAAGTGTCGTACATGAGGATTGGATATGTTAGGTGACTAGAGTACTGGTTTTCAGTCAAGTTTGGCGAGAAGAGTAGAAATAGGTGAAAGAAGAAACGAATATGGAAAGGGAATAGAGGGGCGAAGAGGAGGGGCGAAGGGCGGAGAGGCAAAACTCTGAAACATCTACACACGGACTGAGGAAGAAGGGAAGCACAGAAGAATTAACACCAGGGGAATGTTTAATCGACCCATCGACAATCCCCACTCAAACCCCATTGGATCCCGTCTGAATGATCCCGTTAAGCCCCCAGTCAACCATCCGCCTAAAGGAAAGCGCTTGCACAAACTCCTGGTGCTTTAAGGAGGGGTGGAGCGGTAGCTAAGATGGGAAGATAACATCCTCTTTTGAGTTCTTAAAGCTCCGTCTGACAAATGAAACAGCTGAGACTCAGATAAGGTGCAGTATGGGATTAGGAAGGTGGGATGAACGAATTTGGAAGATAAAACGAGATACATAAGATGAGGACAAAACAAAAGAGAGAAGGACGAAGAGAGAATGAGATAATGTCCAAGAAAAGAAAGGAGGAAGAGCAGATTAAATTGAGGAAGAGATAATGAACAAGGCAGCCGCAATATGATAACGTATAAAGACTCGATAAAAGCCCGCCCACATTCGCTATGGCGGTCCAACGGGTAAAACCTCGTAACATAAGATGGTCCTCTTTTCTCTAAACGGCAAAGTATTATAATCACATTGGCTGGAAAGCAACGTCATCAGGAATTAAAATAAGGAACACAAACACAGTTGACCCCAAATCATGACTGAAAATGTCAAAGAGAAAAGGTTGTAAAATATAAAAAGATTTTTCACATAGCCAAAACCATTAAAGGCGTTCATTTTATGCAATAGGCTTCTCATTCCTATACTTCTCTATCTAACCCTTTCTTCTAAAGATCACAGGCAAGCATTCACAAAAAGCACGTTTTGTGATACCGCGGGACAGTTTATGTGGCCCGTGAGGGTTGTTGTTAGAATACTCCTCAGATTAGAAATGCAAGTGGGAATTCAGTTGAAAATCGCTAGAGAAGGAAATTGGACGTTTTCTTGAGGTTTTTTTGGAAATATCTTCTACGTTTTTTATCACTCCGGAATACTCTTTTTTCCATAGCAAGAATTTCTGAAGAACACCCAGTAGGAACAACTGTCCCAGCAGATTTTACTCACAGCGAATGTAATCAGAACAAAGGAGGAATTTTACAGAAAGTATTCGATATAAAAGTCGTAAATAGTGATAAAACATACTTCATAAACATTCTTTTATATTTTAATCAATTGAACTGATACACATTTAAATTGTAATTAGATATTGCACGCCGTAAAATTTTTTTAATAAAAAATAAGTCATGAAGTTTTTTAAACATTCATAAATAATCAACAGAAATTACAGCATAAATCAGTTTTAACAGATTTATTATGAAATCTCTACTATAATTTTTTACGTTCACGACGAAAATATGCACTGTAAGCAATAAAATATAAGTATATTAATGAACAAATATATTACGGGAGACAGAGTTTTCCCAACTTCATCGGAAACTACAAACGTAAGGTAATACATAAGGTAGATACATTAGTCACAGTGCATTTGAAGTTCATACTAAACAGAAACGATACACTGTTTACAAATAATTTACCAGTTTCTTTATATTTCTGGATCTTAAACGACTAGAACGCAGTAAATGCAAGAAAATGTAATTTACAAGGGTGAAAATTAAATATCCGTTAGATATGGACTGGATAAGCATTGGATCACAGCCAAAGTTTCCTCTCTTAGTCCTTTCATCAGCCCAGTCGAGACTCGATGCCTCACACCTCGACGGAATAATCCCCTTCAAAAGTCGCAGCACAAATACGCTAGTCGGAAATTGATGTTCCGAGAAACGGAAGAGTGAACGGAAGTCTTCGCCATCCGTTTCACTGTACGCACCCCGTCTCTACACAATCTTCCTCCCACAGCCGAAAAACTTTCTCTCACGACATCACCTTGAGCGAAAAACAGTGCTGGAAAAAACTTGTGGCAGAATCGTAAATGGACAATCTCGGTCATGGAAGGGTTAGCTACTGCTCTCCGTTCTGTGCAGGACAATAAGTAGCGGTAGGGAGCTATTCTCAACTTTTGAATAGAAAAATGATTCCTTATCACTATTAAATCAGGTCGAATAGTACTTTTTCTTTTGGCGAATCCATGAAGAAATCACTTGAGCAGAGAAAATAAATATTTGGAAAGTATTTAAAAAATTAACGTAGTCGCAAGCCAGCTTATAGCTAAATTCTCGTGCTACGGTATGAGTCATCCTTTTTCGTAAATAAAATAACAACTGTAACCATGGTGTTAAATGGCAACAAAAACAGAAAAATAGAGTTTCATATATTACTATCTTGACTCGGACAACACAAGACGAAAGTTTAAAATGTCTTGCATTATGTAATTAAAGTTTCACCGTATTGATAGCATTTCATAACATTTCAAAGTGTTAAATTTCCCTACATAGTAGATAGCACTGATTCCCATTTGTCTCATTACATGGCTCGGAAAAATTTGTTCTGTACTCCAAATCGATCCCTCAACTACTTTTGTCGACAAACATAACCATACAAAGGGATTTTACGTACCTGAAATCTTATATAGACGATATCTCATCGAAGTATTTCAAGCCCATTTCGAGAGGAATGTTATAATATTACAAACAAGTGTTACTTGTTTATGAGCATTAGATGGGCAATTTGATAAAAATTGATGAAGTTGTTAATACTATGATTACAAAAACGACAGGAATTTGTTTTCAACACGCGGTGAAATTAATGAATAGGCGAGGATAGGAGAATAAGATGAGGACTAAGTAATTTTTGGGTATCAAGTGAAGACTACACTAGGTACAACCTTCCGTAACTTAAATATAAATAATGCCGAGAAATTAAACCTATAAGTGCTTTCATACACGTTTTTTACGGCAATATGATAAGAAATGTGATAGGCTTTCTGATGGAGAGGAACTTCTCAGTCGGTAAATCCAGGAGAAAATGTGGTTTACTATTCAGTACAATCCTCGGTGCCCATGAATTATTTTTCTCTCATTCACTACCCGAATTAAATTTGCTACGACATAAGTTTTAAAAAAGGAAATAATGCACATCATCAAATGCATTTTTAAATGATTTCCCACACGCCGCTTCCAACTATCCCTTGCGCTATCCAACTAACCCTCCTTGATGTAATGACTCAACTATCTCTCTGCCGGAAGCTTTTGCGTGAGTTTAGTATAAAAAATTACCCACATTAACGGAAATTTCACTAAAACCTCTCCGGTATAGCACCCTTGTTTTTATTTTGGACGGAAAAATATAATCCTGCCGGTGGAGTATCATGAAAATGAAATGTGATAAAAAGACAACAGAAGCACATCAACTATTTCGAGCAAACATGTTCTGTTAAACGATTCATGAAGTGATCGGATATGCATAAAAAAAGAAATCTCACCGCTACTGGAGAGAAGACTGACGTCGTTGGCCAGTACTCCAACACCGTTCCCATACTTCTCATGACTTGACTCGGAACATTTGTTCTGGACTCTAATTCGGTCCCTCAACTAGTTTTTCCGAAGATCAGACCAATCCAAATGGATTTTACGTAACTGAAATCTTGTATATACGATATCTTATCGAAACAGTTCAAGCCCATGAGCATTACATAGTTAATTGATAAAAAATTGATAAATTTGTTAATATTGCGACTGCAAAACAGCAGGATTTGTTTTCAATATGCAGTGAAATTAATGAATAGGCGGGGTTAGGAGAATCGGATGAGGAATATGTAATTGTAATATATAATCGTATTTACGTCCCTTCCAACTGCCCCTTACGTCCTTATACCGTATCTTTAAATTTAATTTAAAACGTGTATTCTGTTGGCATATCTTCATCAGAAGAGCTGTATCACAATAAAATGTATCAACTGCGTTATCGTAAAATCGCACATACCACAAAATCACGACTCAGTAGAATAACAATTCCGTGCTCTTTGAAATTCAAACAACTCTTTACTGCGTCCACTTTAGTGACCCTACCATGTCCATCTTTTCTTTGGCCCTCTGGCCCTCTTCGTTAGATTACCGTAATGTAATTACTTTTTAATACAGAACCTTCGTCCGTCCCTTCGAAAACCACGTGAAAAGGATAAATACAAGAATATTCAGTTTACCAATTGCTCAAGTGCATTGAATATTTTAGCTTTATTTATTTCAGTGCTTTATTTTCTTTGTTCATTTATATTACTTTTCATTTAATTTATTTAGTTACTATTTTTATATAGCATATATGTATTTATATATAATATATTTTATAAGTATAGTTATATATTTTTACTTTCTTCTTATTGACTTATTTTTATTTTACTATAACGTATTTACTTATTTTTAATTTTGCAGTTATGTATAAATTACCCTTTTATTATTATTATCATTTCATGTGTATTTCATGCGGTTTTTTTTGTTGGCATTACATAAGATTTATCTGTCTGTAGATTTCCGCAGGTTATTCACACTCCCCTTCATGTGTGGGCGTATTCCTGCAGTGGGTTTTTTCGTCAAGGATGTCACATTGTCACCTTACTTCCTAACGTTTTTGCCACAAATGTATATATTTTTCTTCACACTTATTTCATATATTTTTTTCTGACGAGGGATTAGATGGAAGAGGGAACAGCCTTAGTATTAATCTCGCCCCAGTAAAGTTGCCTTATAATTATTGAAAAAATTCCACTACGCGATGCCGAACATAAGCGCACTACTTCTAAAGAACCTGGTTCGTTTCACTTTCTGAGGAGAGCGTCCTATGAAAAAAGTGTCTAGTCCTCCTCTTTTCACGACGAGCCAAAACGGAGACCCGGACTCATCAGATCAGAACAGATGAGTCTCATCTCCACACGTTTCCAACATGGATAACAGAAATCCTCCTCGACCATTCAGGTTGCATTAATAAAAATCTAATTATTTCTCTGCACGAAATTCTCAAGCGGAACTTAGAGAGATTCGTTTCCATACGGCTGAACGTGACCTCCGGCTCTTCATTTCACGCTGGGCCCGTGAGGATTCGGAATCAAATTTTTTATTTCTCAGCAGGGACGAAGAAACGCTCGCTACCGAACAAATTAATGCAAATTTCGGCTTGAAAATTTCTCATTCCTGGCGAAAAAAATCACCGCCATGCTCTCCCTATGAATTCCTCAAAATGTTTACAAACTCACGTACACGAAGCGGAAGCCAAGTGCTGAAGCAACCAAAGCGAAATTATCCGTACCTTCATTTGAAATTAACATTCAGGGGTGCTATCAAAGCCACCAGCTACTAAGAAAGTAAGGAAACACTAAATTAAAACATATATATATATATATCTAGCATGCTCTAGCTCAGCGGTTCCCGAATGGTGTTTCGCGGAA
Organism: Ceriagrion tenellum; assembly: GCA_963169105.1. Taxonomy (NCBI): domain Eukaryota; kingdom Metazoa; phylum Arthropoda; class Insecta; order Odonata; family Coenagrionidae; genus Ceriagrion; species Ceriagrion tenellum. The sequence continues at coordinate 109,985,031 of OY720639.1, forward strand.
CCCTGGGGTTCCGTGAAAGGGTCACAGGGGTTCCGCGAATAAGGCCCTACTGTCTTAGAATACAGGTATTTACACGCATTTTTCATTTTCTAAATTTAAAAGATTTCAATCCAAAACTCCATTACTTACATACACCATGTACCTACCGCACCTTAAAATAACATTATAGCCGAGTCAATTAGCAACTCTCGAGAAAGGGTTCCGCCAATAATACGTGGATCAATAAGTGTTCCATAGGCAAAAATCATTGGGAACCGCTGCTCTAGCTAAGCAGAGAATCCTGGACAATAACGTCGACAGCAGAAAAGATTGACCGGAAGAAATGGAATAAATATCAAAGAATGGTGGAGTGGAGAATAAATATCAGAATGAAGGAAAAACCACAGATGAAGAACTTATATAAAGAGTTTAATGGAAAAGATGTAGATAATAAAAATTCTAAGAAAATACAACGGACTAACCTATAGGACACACACGGACGCAACATTCTATTAGCAACAACCAGAGAATAAGAGATAAATGGGAAAAACAATCGAATAGTATAAGGGAAGAATTCCACTATTAACAAGCGTAAAATGCATGCGGCAAATTATGAAGGACGTCAGTGCTTAGAAATATGAAGGATTAAAGCAGTTAGCTACGAGAAGAGCGGAGTGTATAGCTGCAACAAAGGAAGATTTGGATTCACTTATGATTTTGAGAGCTAACGATAATAACCACGAGCTACTCTGACCGTAACAATCTTTCTACTATATTCAATTCATACATATATAGACATCCCCTTAATTTTGTCTGGCTATTAGGCCAACTGTAGTTAGCATCCCAGATAAATTCTAAGCTTCCTCGGATAGCCACAGCAGTCCACTTGGGTTTTTCGCAATAGAGATATAATAAAAAAATTATTTTTTAAATTTAATTTATTTCTTTCGTAGGTAAAGAATAAAGGATGGGGATTCTAAATCGATAGAAAAATTTCCAAAATCCATAAATTTATGTAAAAAAGCCACAAACCTGAATGAAATTAGCGACATAGGACCCAGAGAATGTTGATGCCTAGCCAATCATCCACATTTTCACACACACATCACACACACATAGCACACACACACAGCACACATCCACACACAGCGAAGATATTTTCAGCCACAAGACTTTTATTCAAAACGTGTATTAAGCAGAAGACAGTAAGGAGAATATCACCGTCGGGTGGATTATACGTGAAGGACCTGAGGCGCTGGAGAACACTAATTCTTGTGTGATGTAAAGACTTACGTCGAAAATGAGTAAAAATGAGTTATCATCTTTGGCAGGTTAGAAAGTGATGAGCAAATGGATGGTACAGAACTCTCTGTACCATCCAGTTGCCCGTTGCCCGTTTTGGACATAACAGCCTTTACACAGCTGACGATGAGTTGACAGATCCCTCGTACATTTAGGTGTATCGCTGGTATCGTTCTAACCCAAGACAAATGAAGTTAATTCAGAGAACACAACGCCCGATATCGTTATATTTAACGATTAGACGCCACATCATGGGCTAAGCATTCTCCTGGCTAATGTCGATTCAAGAAATTTCAATTTGATTCCCATAAATCAGAAGAATTTTTCTTCAAAACGAACAGTTGGAGTCAATGAGGAAATCAATGGGTAAGAGAAATGAGTAAGAAGAGTACCGGCTGGAAGAGGTAATTTATAATCAATTCAGCATGACTTTTCGTTTAAATAACTAAAAACCTTCAACGACGCAATGGAGGTCAAAGTCGAACTTTATATTATAATTTCAGGTGCTGTGGAAAGAATGAAGTAAATATTGTAGCATTCCTTTCCGCAATAATTTAGTATTTTATTTAGGCTGTAATTCTCAGCAATTAAGTAAATGTATGTCTTCAGCTTGGCTCATTTTTTTCACATGGTAGGTTCAAAACTCCCCAACGGAAGACATTTTGTGCTTCCGAAAAAAATACTGCGAAGACTACATGATTTAATTTTTAAAATAGTTGAGGAAACGTACACAAAACACTTCAATTTCTGATGAGATCTAGAATTTATAATTCCTCATTTTTTAAGTAAAACTCTCTCGAGGGCACACACGTACTATTTCCTATTTAAAATGGCTGGTATTCGTTGGTAAATATGTACCACGATAACTAGCCAGGAAAAAGGCAGATATTTTGGAATATTTGGAGAGGTGGAAGATTTTTCTTTCAAATTAGACCAAATTCAATAATTTTCATACGAAATGATACATTATAATTCCTCAATTGTGACACATGACCAATCGAATATTATTGTCTCAACGTTTTTGTTTTATCTCATTCCAAGGAATATAACTCGTTTTACCTTTTCCTTTGACCATATATCCATCCAATGTACCACTAAAATTATTTAGTTGTTGCAACACCTTTATTGTTGACGGTTGCAAACTTTTACAGCAAATATTAAGGTGAATAATTTCCACGTGCCTAACGGGTCAAAATCTCCATAATGGCCAACGATAGAACATGAGACCACCCAATCAGCTACCGGCTATACACACCTATCACGTGCATCCCTGAAGACGATAGGAAAGTCTCCGGTCTAAACATCACTATCATGAAGTCACTAACTCGTTGAGAAGACCGAAAAAGAGTTCAATTCATATTTGTCCCGACTCCAAAAATCAGCAGGAATCAATAGCATATTAAAGAATAACCGGAATTTCTAGAGTGATTTTAGAATTAAGGAGTTAGTTGTGTCGTTCCGGGGGCAGGTACTGAACAATATTTCTGTTTTCCAACTAAATTCTCTTCTCATCAGCCTCCAACACCTAAATCCTCCAGTCCCCCACTCGCCCTTGTCCTCAACCACACTCCTCGGAAATTCCCTGAAAGAATTTTCCGAACCCTTCCATCTCTACGCTCTCCTCCTCAGCTCCTATGACTCAAATTATAACCTTCCCTCCCTTCTAGCAGCCCACCACCCACATTGTCATTTCCGTGATTAGTTTCTCATTTCATCTTTTTTCCACAAAATGAGTTTGTTCCTCATCGACTGAAATTCTGTCTAATTAGAAATAATTTTACCGGAAGGCGAATTAAGATTTTTGTAGCTTTATTTTGTGATTTACAAACCTATTTTCTCTACTTCCGGCCATTCTAATAAGAGAGCCATTCCCATTCTTTTACCATAAAAGTCATTCTCTGTGGGAGACAATCCACGGCTACGGCAAAATTAAGAGATTTATCCCTACCAACGCTGTTCCAGGGCTTTTCTCAAACAAGTTTTGGTCGGATTTCATTCTTTTCCACAGAAACGTTCCTCATGGCCTCTTGAGTTCTCGCTCAAGGGAAAAAAATTAAGTCGCCAAACCGCTGAATGGATCTCAGTTAGGCCTGGGACACCAGGGGGGCGATTAATACCATTAATGAAATTAAGGGACTGAAATTGGGATGTCAATAAAAGCTTTCAAGACTCAATGGAAAATATTTGGAGCTAACTTAAGCAGATGGATAGGTCCTGAAAGCGGAAAGGCAAAAAGCAATTATCACGCACTCACATGCAAAAACGCACTATCTATTTACAGGAGCGAAATATGAGCTACTCACGTTCTAATATATCAAACGTTCCATAATTAACTCGACAGTGTTGACCACCTAATAATGTATTTTCGAATTTTAGTTTTGAATTTTTTGCATTTGAACCTCCTAATTGTAGGCTCAGATATCAATATCACAAATGATACGGCTCTAGCGTACCACTAGTTTCACACGTAGGACCATTGGTCTAGAAAAACGTACTATACACAAACGAGGCGGAATGGGAAACTCCCACCATTAATGAGCGAGCAGAGTAAATGTCAAATCAGCAAACAATTTCAAATGCTCCGAAGGTATACAATCAGATTCTTGGAAAAGTCGCAACTGACATAAAAAGGGGAAGATCTCAAGTGAAGAAGGATTTATACCATGTCAACTGGTCTAGCTTATGATAAGTGCCCCGCTCGATCATCGAGGATTTGGATGAAATTGTTCATCGAGTATCACTAGTCACAAACGATATAAGGTACATTTATAGGCCTCAGGTGGAATAATTTAGTAGATATAGTTGTTTGTGTGACCGTATGACATGACCACGAGCAGGACATCGGTGGGATTATGGAAACATTGAGACAAAATATCTCCGCAGATTTCACTAGAAAGCAAATGATACTTGGATGTCATGTGCAACATTTTGCGTTATATTTATCCCGCGAGTTCCACCAGAGTTTTGCGCACTGAGTTGCCTATTCAAGGTCATGCTCGCATTGCATTTTCTTTAGAGATGGTAAATCATTTTTATAAGTATCGAAGTCGATGAAGCCGGAATGTATTACCCTTCGAACCTCATGTCGCCGTCTCCGCTCTGATACCACATTGCCCACCTGATTTTAAAGACGCATCCAGGGCAAGAGGAAGATATTCTTTTTACTCGTTGAAGGAAGGTGGAAGTGAGGAGAGAAGATTAAGAGACTGTGAGAAGAAAGAGGCAGGCTACGCGCAAGATGAGAGAAAGGGATGCAGAGCACCACCTACCAGAGAGGGAGAGCAGGCAGGCTTCCTCCCTCCCCTATCTCCCCCTCTCCACTCACTCCCACACGACGGGGGTAGTCGCGGGGACGGAAGTGGGGGAGAGGGAGGAAAGAGGAAGGGGTGCATGCAGTCAGGGGCGCGGGAAACAAAAAGAGAATGTAAAAAAAGGGGTTCTCCTCCAGCACCCGAGAGCCCCTCGTTGGCGTGGAGCCAAAACTCATCCCCGTGTATCAACTCACCAACTTTTCCACCTCTTCAGTTCACCACGTCAGAACGCACACCTTAATCCAGAGAATCCTCGTCTTCATTTTTTTATTATTTCCTTTTCCTTTTTTTCAAGGGAAACAGGCAAAAGAGGAAAAGAGAAAGAGGGGCGGAGAGAAACCGATCGAATAATTCCCTCCATTTCTCTCCTGATAGCGATATAAGTTTCGCAAAGAAAATCACGCGATTCCTGGGAAATCACAAGGTATCTCAAGGTGTTGGGTATTACGTGATCACAAGATGTCATTGCAAGGTATTGACTTTCATCACACCGCATTGTACCGCAAGGTTTCAAATATCGCTATATGTAACATATAGCAAGAGAACACAAAACAATGCATCTCGCAATATATCGCACTTCTAAATTCAAATATCAACCAGTTTTCATGATATATCGCCCGACATAACGCTGCATGATACAAAAAGATATCACAAAGTATCGTAAGGTATCATTACAAAGTATAGATTTCATATACCGCAAGCTATAAAAATCACTTTATGTAACATTTAGCATGATACGGGCCAAAGTTGCATTCACAATTTTAGGCATTATCGTTCTTGCAATGCATCGCAGTACTAATACGAATGCCGAAGTCCACAAGATAGTACCCTTGATAGACCGAATAGAATATTCTCCACATACATCGAACAGCCTTAAGGATAAATATCGAAATGCATTGTTTACGATACAATGCGTATCGCACAGCTCTTCCCCCTCTGATTTCTTCCTTCCCGTCTTCAGGTGAGACATTTTCACTTAACTCCATGGATGAGATAGAAGAAAGCAGACGAAGACGTATTTGTGGAGACGAAGGAAAAACCAACTTCCGTTACCCATCTCTCTAACGTTTCGATGGCGGATAATCTTCGTGGGCACCACTCAATTACCGAAATCACAGACTCCCTCCATCCCAGGATCGGCAAGCCGTGTTTCTGGGGCAGCTCGAAGTACTGACACTTGGATTAAGGACTGAGGAAAATAGGAATCAGGATGTCGCTAGAGGATCTCAGATTAAAACTGACCCCCTTGAGCGCCCAAGCCGTTTCAATTATCTCCCGTTCTCATGATCCCGATAGCGTTGATCAGAAAAGGACGGATTGAATTATTTGCACCCTGGGATTCTCTCCAAACAATCTAAAGCACATGGAGGCCTGGACTGAATTAGATCGTCCAAAATCGAGCTACTCGGGCGATAGTGGGTCCATACTTACATTATGAGGGAAATGAAGTTGATAGATCTACTCATGGGCCAGTTGTAGGTATATGATTAAAACTTGTTCAACCTAAATTAAGCTTTGGTCTGCGTAATTAAAATTTGAAGTTTCTGATGACATAGGCTTGTAGGAGGCACAGCATTCAAGGAGATATCGCACAATCTAGCTTATTACTTTAACTCCAACAATAGCAGATGAAAAGCAACCACATTTGTTAGCAAAACCATTCCGGGAATATTATGATTTGGAATGATCTGGTAGTAGTGGTGGCTAGAGCACGGACTTCCCATCCAGAAAGCCCGGGTTCTACTCCCAGCAGTGGTGGAGATGTTTCACTATAACTGCGTTTCACATTGGGTCTCAGTAGAGACGTAAAGAAAGGCTGGTGAAAACACTTTTATGGAGCGTGGATCCGTATGGGTTAGAGTATTTGGCCATTGCGAATGGAGGATGTACACAGGCTTGATGCATTTGAGAGGTGGGTGAGGAGAAGGATGGAGAGGGTGAGCTGGATGGCGAGAAGGACGAACGAAGAGGTATTGGATATGGTTGGAGAGGAAGCCGGTGGCAGAGGTTCAGAGAAGGCAGAGGATATAGATAGAGGACATTTTGAAAAGAGAGGAAATATCAAACGGGGATAAAGGGGAGAACACTGGGGAAGCGCGGAAGAGGAAGGAGGAATTCTGGATGAAATAAGAAGAGGAAGGCGATATGAGTAACTTTAAGTGAGATCTCAGGCGGATCGCGTATAGGAGGCAAAAGGAAACGATATGCCAGAAATATGCCAGGAGGTAAGAATAAGTACTGTCCAAAAACCTACCAATCAACTTGTAGAGTACTCAAAAAATGAACTTGGATGCCATAGGAAGAGCACTTCCATCATCAGTACTACGACCCGTTAAACTGTGGACGCCTTTCGCTAGGAGCTATTTCGTGTCGACACGAAAAATCTCTCCATCATTCCTCCTATTCCTCATTCCCTACAAAACCACAGGGCGCAAATGACCATTGCTGTCGGGAGCCTCTCAAACAATTAACCAACCAGGTTGACTCGATTTAAAATATAAAATCTCAATCATTAAATCTATACCGTAATTCTCGGTAGTATGAGACAGGTTTAACTGCTTCGAAATATTACTAATATTATGAGAAAAAATATTTTTTATTACGCAATAAGTCGTTTTTTAAAAACCACAATCAATTTTTTTTCGTTTACCATCGGTTCTAAACATTACTCAGCTGGTTTCCCTCGGATGTCCTTTTGACAGCTTGGTACAGTGCCATAAATAAATGCATATGTTTACCATAAATACACCATAATTAAACCGTTCCCAAAACCAAAAACATCTATGAACGCATTTCTTAGGGGACGAGCAATCCTGAGCGATGGGAACCGATGGTTTTCATGATCATATGCAGTTAGAAAATCTCTAGTCCCCTCAATAAATAAATAATATGCGAAAAAAAGATGAAAATGTTTCCTTTTATGATTAAGTAACACAATTTCTCATCAGAAATAACATCACAAGATGATATTTAAAAAAAAAGGAACTGCCTGAAACTTGTAAAAGAAACTTTTAACTTTCTGGCCCGTGGGGATTGGACGCGGCTTACGTCCAAGGCCAGTGGTAAATGAGAAGTAAGAGCGTTGAAGAAGCGCTTGTTTTTTTGCTTTTGGCGGAGAAACTGGGAATCGATCTCCCGGATGAGGTCATGATGGATGACGCAGCAGGTGTAAAAGTTCTTCCGGGGCAAATCCCAGCGATATCCCGAGCTTTAATCAATCAAGCGTGGATGGATCCACGCCGATATAGTGCCTGTGTAAGGCTTCGCTTTATTACCCCGTAAAAAAATGACATCCGGATTTAGGGATGAGAGAGCCGCATACCCTTGACGCAATGAAAGAAACCCAAAGAGAGCATATATAGCCGTTAAATAACAAACAAGGAAAGGACGGAAACCGTAAGATGATTTTTTTTCATCCCTAAGAATATTAAAAGAAATAAGGTGATAAGCAGAAACGCCATAGCCACGCAATATGGGAAATACGCTTTGCAATCACAATAACTATTCGAAGTATACAATTTTCTTCGAAACATAATATATGAAAAGCATTAATAAAAGTACGATAATTTAGCTTATTCTGTTTCAAGCCTATAACACACAATTATTTGCGAGGCGATGAAAGAACATAAGGATTTAATGACAGAAAAACCTAAGGAGCGTATAGAAAATAAAAGACAAAATGACAAAAACTGTCGGAGCAATCCTACCTACCGACCAATCAGTTCCATATTGCGTAAATAAGTTTAGTTACCGATTACCACGCAAAATAATGTGGGAACCAACCAAAATTAAACGTTAAATTTTTCAATTATCCCTCACGTTAAGAATAGAATGGGTAAAAACAATTAAAGGCAGTGACTGCTTAATAGAAACAATGTGCAAATATCGACGAGGATTTGGTGATGTTATGACGATGATGACGTTCAAATGCAAGAAATACGCTCAAGAGAGGATCGAGTGGGTTGATTGGCCAGAGGATTGGCCTCCCATCCCAAGGGTCCACGCTTTAGACCCCCGGTGGAAGCAAAAAATTTAATTCGTGTACTCCGATCCTTGCTTGGATGACATTTGGAAAGATGCTTATGACGCAAAGACGCAAATCCGCATGGCGTGTTTCACTGGCTGACATAAACTACGGGTTACTTCTGTTTTTCATTCTTGTCAAAATCTCAATAATTCCAACTTTCCACAATTTACGCAAGTGACTTCAGCCGCAGTTTATGATACTGGTAAAAGTTCATGATCAGCTATTTTAAACAAATTTCCATTTGCACCTCAAGCCGATCATCTTAAGGTATTGGAGCAAAGCTTGGAGCCATTAATGCAGAAAATCTTCCGAAAATCCCAAAATTAGTCCATTTTAAAGTAAAAAAAATGAACCAGGAGGATAAAGGCAGCGATCTCATAAGCCATGAATTCCACTGAGTAGAACTTTCGGGCCCTAACATTCATCGGCATCAAGGAGGAGATGAATTCACGAAAACAACAGAAAAGGTCTCGCAGGTTACGGAGAATATCCAAATGACGAATTGAAGTCAGCACTTTTCGCAGAATGCAGCTCCAAAGAATACCATCGGCATTTCGCCAATGACCGTTCAATCGCTTCGTTTGCAAAATGGATTCAGGGCGTGCTTACATACCTCCTATCCTTCCATCTGAATGACCTACTTTTCGCTGTTGAAATTGGAGAGCCAGAGAGAATATCTAACTCCGGGAGGAGAGGGGGGGAGTATTTCAGTCTTTAAAAGCGATGATTCCCGCTCGCTGGACGATGAAAAATCCTTCAAGTAGGAAGGCAATTACTTAAGGACAAAAATTCATTCTTTTGAGACAGGAAAAAATTTATATCCTCGGAGCAAAATCTACGAGCGGACCACAGAGAACCGAAAATAACTGAGCAATCACCGTAAGAGTGCGGATAAAGATACTTACTTTGCTAATTCTCAACTCCAACAAGTAGATATTATAACTGCAATTACCAATGGGAATGATTCTCTTAGAACGAGGATATTCCAGTTATTTAGAGTCGTCGCATTCGAGCCTTAGTAGAGAAATGGGATTCAGTCGTAGGCCTAAAATTCACTTATATCCGAAGAAATAAAAATTATATGATGATCAAGGGGTTAAAAACAACGAATAAAAATAACACGAGGGCCCAGAAGACGACGGAAAAGTTTTTCATCGAGACGTTGGCGGAGATTAAGAACCTACCTAACTTGGAAGCCCGAGAAGAGTTCACTTCAATTATTCGCCGAGTAAGCAACAAATCCTATCACGCATTAATTTTTTCATCAACACCTTTCTCTGCTCTAGCTTAAATACCATTTAGCAGTGTTTACACATCAAGAAACAAAAATTAAGAATGATTTCGATATTTAAGATAATTTCGTAATTGATAACAATAAAACAACCATTAGGTATGATTCATGTCCATTGTCATCTAGTGCATGGATTACTGTCCTATCCATACAAGCTTCGTTCATCATTCAAGTTCGGATGGTACAAGACTCGCCACTCAAAAAGTGCAGCAGGACTTAATCGTGAATTTTACATCTTATGTTAGGAATTTGGACAGGAAATAGAGTTATAACAATGCAACAAAAGTACTGAAAATGGCTTTTCTTGACGATTGTAATAAAAAATAAAGCCAGAAATGAACGATCATCGACCGATATTTAATCGATGATCGTACACCTCTGGTATTCGTAAAACAATCATGTTCAGAACGAAGATTTCAATAGTATACGCATGAGTCGAAAATAATTATATTTTAATAACTTTCAGGGTTTTTAAGCATACTTATGCAGCGAGCTTAATGTATTCCATACGTGACTACTTCCAATAGCCTGATTTTGCCAGCATCGATTCATTATTTCGGCCATTAGGATGCACGGGATGACACTCCAAATATAATGCAAGAACCTGGTCTAAATACATAACGAAGCTCAAATTTGGTAAAAAATAAATGCCAACAAATTAGTGTTGAGGGAATATAAAAAATTGACTATTCCAAAATACGGTAACGTTTGTTCATATATTGAAATGCCGAAGAGCCATAGGTCTTAATGGCGAACGTCATTCTTACTCAGTGATCGAAAATTAACTTCCAATAAATGGATTCTTGAACTGTAACCGAATCTCACCCGGAGAAGTTTTTATGAAAAGCAGGCTCAAGAAATGCTCTCTAGAAACCCTTGAAAATATATCAGGTATAAGTTGAAGCAGGTAACATCAGTTTTACATTACTGTGATAATTCCTCAGTGTACTCACGGTGCAATTTCGACAGTTCTAGTTAATTTTTGGCCATCGATAAACGATAAAAATGTTCTATGTCATGAGGTTTAGTGCAAAGGTTTTGAGCTCACTATTAAGTAAAAGTCTAAGGTTGTACTGGAGGAACTTTTCTTAACCATGAAATTTCAATAGTTAATGAATAAGACCTCTTTAACTTTTCCCGGAACCTCTTTGAAACCATTATTCCGCAGATAGCGGTCTGCGTTTCCGGTAATTGTAACTTGCTAGTTTTTTTTAATATGATGAACATTTCTGTAAGAATGGGCTCGCCGTAGGCATGAGACAAAACTGTTAGTCGGCAAAATGTTTATTTCCCAAGCGAAACTTTCAGGAAATGAAACAGTTCCCCTACAAGCTGAAGTAAAATCAAGTTTTGGTTTATTCCGGCTGGCATCCTCTGGCTCTATTGAATTCCTCTGAGTAACAGAATGTCAACAACACAACCTGTGGCATTAGCGTCGGCCAATCCTACTATTCAGCCATAATTGTATGTTCAAGATGACCACATAGGGATGAAGGCATTGGGACGCCCCCGGGGTTAGCCTGCGAAAGTGCCAACTCTAGGCTCCCGTGTTCCCATGGAACACCTATAGGCGTCCCGTGCCGTCGCCTCGTCGCTGAGTAATCATTGAGGATTCTCGCCCAAGGCAAACCAACGAGAATTAATTATTGGTTCAACTGCTCGTCCCGGGCGTTCCGCCATTGTCAATCTGAAATCGCTTATTCACCATTATGCCTCCATCCTCACCCGGAGGCAGTTGGAGACATTACGCTGCAAAAGATGTTTCTATCCGATACGCCTATATCATAACATCTTACCGGGTGCATTGACATCAAGATTTATCTATTTTACAAAGTAATTATGCATTCACGACTTCTGGTCTCGTCATAGGAAGAAAGACAAGTCTTAATTTTTCATTTCATTTATATAAAAAAACCTCTTCAATACGTTTACTACAGCAAACATCACCTTTTTCCACTCAATACGCCAAAATTCTTCAAATTCAAGAATCTTCAAATTAGATGAAATTTAGGGCAAGAATGGAAGAGACAGGACAAAAACTATTTTAATTTACCACCATCAAGAGCCGTTGTCGTTTTGGAAAAATGATCACGTAAAACACAGTGGAGAGCATATGTCGTTTCCATAAACAATGAAAATTCCAATATCATAGGTTTCCTAATTACAGAGAACAAAACTCAAGTACAATAGAGTGGATCAAAACGGAGACGCTCATCTATTTTTTTCCATAAACCCATTTTTAAGAACGACAAAATGGCAGGTTACAATTAAATATCTTAAATGTCATTTAGGCCTCCAAAAATATCTATTAGAAGATACAAACAAATATTTTGTTTTGAGAAAAAATAAGAAAGTGACAACACAGGCATATGTCCCCACTTCCGACTACTAGTCAGGTAACATAGGTTCCCAATAAATCACCATATTACAATAATGTTTGTACATAAATATAAACATGAACAACATGAAATACTATTTTCACGTTTTCAAATACGCAACTCAAATTTAAGAATAGATATGAAAATTGCCTTGCTCAAGGTTTTTTTTACATTTGTAGTGCCAGAAACCTCACAAACAAAATGTTCATCCTCTTCTTCTGTATTTGTACAGGTACATATACAAACTCATTACATTCGGAGCAAAAAAATCCATCCTTCTGTGCGTTGAGAATTGAATGACAGCTTGTAACAAAATATATGGTCAAAGTCATTATCAACATCGGACAATGAGGATATTTCTTCTTCCGTTTGGTAACATATTTTCTATAATTTTTAAGTGCTAAGATATTGAGGCATTTCAAATAGAATATAAAAGATAAATTCAGAAGAAAATTGGCCTAGAACCTACTAATACTAATGTATTTAGTTTGTTAGTAGAACCTACTAATACTAAAAATGTAGTTAGAAGGACTGTTTTACTTAAAAAAGAGAACATCTTGGTCAACGAAAATTATTTTTCACTACCAATATGTTAATAGAATAGCACCTGATAATAAAATAAATGTGTTGGCATTAAAATAGTGCAGTCACCCATTATTTATATGAAGCACAAAAATGAGAAGTACCCATTTTGTGCAACACTGTATGTCATCGTTTCTCCCGCAAGTGTCAGTCACAAAAAATAGAGTTGCTGCAGAGACTGCTAAAAGGTAGTAAATCTAAAAATTATCAAACAGTAAAAAATTGCGTAAAACATATAGAATAAAGTGGATTTATGACGAACTTTTGTTCTGTATAAAGTAAAGAATATGATTTAATTACACACATCAAATATAGCAAGACTAAGAAGTAAAATCTTGGAGGATTTTTTTGCGAATCACTCAGCTCTTCATGCCACAGACCATCTCAAAATGCTGTAATGACAGGCTGGATGAGTTACAAGTCGCTCAGAGCATAATTGAATTAACGGAGTTTAATGGTTAAATTAACTTAATTCGGATTTAAGACAACTTCGCCTACACAAATAACGTTGTTTTAAGAGAATATATCTAGTTGGAACTTATACGCACTTGGTAGCGACAAAACACTACACAATCGACAATTTGGAGAAGGTCGCTAAGAAAGTGAACCACAAATTTTCATGTGATTTTCAGCAGCTTCTTTGTTAATTGCCCCATCACACAGCAATTCATTGAAATATTGAATATAATAATTGAAACGTATGAGATAGGTAATTAGCTTTTTTTAAAATTCCTTTAAAAAATACAATATCTAAGATACAGTGTGAGTAAAAATCCGTATATTTTACCAACATTTATAAATCCGTAGTATTCCTTATGACTCATTAAACATAAACACCGTCAAGCTAGAATGTCTAAAAAGGCAAAAATAAGTTTTTCCAGATGATACGGATTTCGTCTTCTTTTATAAGTGAAGACACGTTCCTGAAAAGTGTGACAAAAATGCGTCAAGCATTAGTATAAAAATATCTTCCCCAACAGAACCATTTCTAACAATATTAGGCTAAATATATAGCATTTCTCGACGCACGAAGAGTCGAAAGGGTATTACTCAATTCTTTGGTTTTCCTTCATGGTATCGCTGTTAGATAACTCATTAACACTTGCTGGAAGTCATACTTGCCTTTTGAAATAATTTTTTTTTATAACAATTAACCTGCATTTTAGGAATACTTCCAGTTCGTGGTCTGAGGTGGTTCCAAGCCTTCAGTATTATGCCTCATTCCTGAAGGATGCCTATTAAAATATACGAAAGTTGATATCGCGAGGGCATCGCAAGCGTCTAAGAAACAGCAAAGAAGTATTTATCACGCCATCTCAACAAAATAAAATTAAAATGAAGAAATTTTTATAATGCAAGGAATGCCCAGAAGATGCATCTTAACTAAAAGAAGGATTGCACTTGGAAGTCGCTAGATACGTAAGGGTTACATGCAGGGTATAGGACACTACAAGAGTTCATATCCAAATAATATCAGGAATACAGGAAGTAAAGAAATTTAACCCCACAAAGGGACGATAACCGACAAAGCGACGATATACGGTACGTAGAGCTTGTGTGAAAGTTCCTCACCACTTAATGTGCAGTGCGATAACTACCGCAGGAGAGGTAAACCTGATAGAGGAAGAACAAGGTCAGTCCTTAGGGGGAGGTCATGTCAAGGTTTTGGCTAGATAGCTAATAGCATGGGAAATCGTTTCACTTAAACTTATTATTTAGGTGGTAAGATAAGATAATAGGCAATCTCTGACCTTTTTACAAATAATATATTAACTCTTTGTTTCCGTAATGTCACTCAGTTAATTATTATAAGTTTTTGGCCCAATGAACAAAGACGACCTTTTCGACGTAACTGATTTAAAAGTCATGAAAATGGAGAAGAACGATTTAGGGATGAACAAATACACACCTCCACCACACGAAAGAATAAAAGGGGCAATTTTATTCAATTCAGATATATTCGCATGGAGAACAAAGCTTTTAGGTGGACATCTATGGCCTGGACAGCGCATGCGAAAAATTATACACAAATCTGTCGAGAGTAAAGCAGGAATTATAATTTACAAAGAGAAAATGGCAACAGAAGTATCGTCACTTGATTCGAAATTAATGTACTAATGAATCTGACCGCCAATCTGAAAAACAAAATACAGATTGAAGCGAAACTAAAGCTGTAGACGCGTGGGAAAACATAAAAGATATAAAAGTCAATTATATTTGCAATGACCACTTTAAGAGGAAAAGTTTTAATTCAAATGTCCTTCATTCAGGCTACCGCCGCAAAGTCTTAATGCATTCCATTAATCATGAATTAGGTCCTCAGAATACGTCACGTGTCTACAGCAATGAAAGCTTAATAGTCCTCAAAACTCCACTTCCTGCGAAGTTCACAGTGATCCCTTAATATTCGAAAAGAAAGGACCAAGGACAAAGTTGTACCTCCCGTGCAAATTTAACAACTTGACCTTTTTGCTTTTATAAAACGCATGGGAATAAAAGTTCACAGATAAGTCCCTTCGTGAAGTCGGAGCGTCGACATCGTCGGCATGGCCAAGGCCGAAATCCCCGAAAGCGCGAATGACAAGCCTGTCCATGAAGATAGTGGGTTACATAATGGGACATCATGCGATAAGCCCTCGTAATCCACATGTGTTAACGTACCCAAGGCTAACGTATCCATCGATATACTTTTTTATTTTTTCTTTTCGAAATTAATACACTGGGTAATAGAATATTTCATATATAATTCATACCTGCGAAAACTTATTAGATTTGTCGGCAGGTTCAGTTGAGCCATCACTACTCATTAATTGGCCCCACACATAAAAACATATCTATGCAGCAAATAGAGAAGTAGTTACCGTCATATAGCGGACGGATATACTTAGCAAATATATATTCATAAAAAAATTTACATCATATAGTGTAACAAATAAGACAAGTTAGAGCCTCCAACATTCATTGGTAATTAGCAATTTACCAAAAAGTTTAGCAATGTAAAACAAACTTTTGGAGAATAATATATTACACCATATTTACAAATTCACTTCAATGTTTACTAATATGTTTTATCAACTTCAATACCTTTAACATAATGAACATTACAGTTTGTCTAACTGAAGACAAACGGAAGTTCTCGTTTTAACCATCTTCACGGTTTTGTATTTTCGTGACCATGGAAAGTATGGTTTCTCAGGTGACAAAGCAGTCAAATAATAACGCCTAGCTATAAGATGGCTGAGTTCATTACGTTAAGAGCTACGCTTGATTTCTCGGCGGCAATATTTCTTTTAAAACAAACGTTTAAGTGGTAACAACTGAATGCATCCTGCATAATTTAGTTCGTAGAAGAGAGAGAGGATCGATAGCAAAGCCACCTGACTAATTCTTCCAGAAGCTCTATAAAATTCATTTCCACATTCTAGTACGGCGTGGTTACTCCATTTTTACTTATTCAAATATAAAATGATTGTCATTTAACAAACTCAAAATTAAATTTTTGGCGAAAAAGGAGGCAATTAAATTAAATTGGTGGCCTTTCATTAACAATTATGTCATTCCCTAACGTAATAATTTCGGCAAATTGTTTTTAAAAGACTTTGTTCCACGAAAGGCCGTTCGCGAGTGGGTAGCTAATTGAGTGCGTTTGCTGCCGCCACATCCGCGCCACCTACCGGTAGAAAATGAATTCGTGTTCGCTCGAGTAAAGTGACTCGACCACGTGAGTCGCCGGCAAGAGAAGTTGCCTGAAAACTTCACCCCCGGTCACGCAAGACGGGAAAAAGCCTTCACTATGGTCAAGGACTCGGCACGTAACGTTCGAAGATTAGCGGGGAGAAGAAGCTGACGCACCCCACAACGATGAATGCGGCCCAATGGCGATAAGCCCGGACTTCACGACTGGAGAAATGAAACCACACAATTTGGAACGTCCATTACGACTCTGAAATAGCATTCACTTCTTCCGGACCGCGTTTAACAAATTGCTAGGTCGAGGAAATATTTTCTTCCCAAAGGGTCTCCAGGAGAGCGATTCAAATTTACTTTTTTTCCATTTACCCGGAAGGAGAGACCTGATTCAGATTATGATTCTCACTATGAAGGTTTCAGGTACGAAAAAAAACGCATGTAATCACAGGAAGTATTTATTTCATTACAGTTAAAGAGGGGAATACATCGCTTATGTGGATCTGGACGAGTAGTTTTTAAAAACCGCCATTCTAAGTTATTGCATTCGAATATTACAAAGACGTCAACAGACTGCACAGAAGTGACCACAGGTCAATCAAGTAATTCATCACAAGTTTCAGCCTCAGATGTGTTTAATGAAAAAGTATTAACAATAAAAATAATAACAAAAATAGGATAAGTGCACCCTAAACAGATTTTATATATATTATATATATATTATATATATATATATATATATATATATATATATATATATATATATATATATATATATATATATATATATATATATATATATATATATATATATATATATATATATATATACATATATATATATATATAAGCTAGCAACAAGGCGTTGAGGTTGGGGATGGATATCACCCGAAAGCTTCCGAGAGCAGTGGACACCGGCGTCGCCATGGATCGCCTTTCTGTGAGTGTCCACTGATATACCTATCTATCCATCCCCAACCTCAACGCCTTGTTGCTAGCTTATATTTCTAAATTTATTTCCTTTTTCTGTTATATATATATATATATATATATATATATATATATATATATAAGATATTTGAAACTGGTCCACTTATCGCCATAACCAGGACCATGACTAGTCCAGCTATACTGAAAAAAAACTAAAAATTTGTACCCGATCCTTCGGACGAATGTTACAAACAAAAACAATACCAAGTCATGATGCTTACAATACATAGAAAAGGGTATTAGCCTCACTCAATGTACCAAATTCACATGCGATAACCGAAGAGATTAATGATCTAATTAACGTCGACAATAATGATAATATTATAGTTCAAAGGCGATGATTCTTTTATTTTCAAAAGCTTAAGAGCATCTAAATGTAGACGGTTTCTTGTTTGAATAGCCCCGATCAAAATACATACCGAGTGTTCCAAGGATAAAATTAATTTGATAATACACCCCAAATCATCCATGAAATAAAGGCAATATTACCAACACTGGATACAAGATGAGCTTTCAAACTTAATTAGCTGATAAAACCAAACTTAAGCATCGCCATGGGGCTATCTAGCCAAGAAAGTAATATAAACAATACTAAAACATGTAGTATGTTGTATGTAAGAAATGTATCCGTTCGTCACAAAGTGATATTCTGCGTAATAGTGTCTTATTTCTATCTTTTGGTACTCTGAAAGCAATCCAAAGACTAGATTGAATAAAATTACACTTTTCGTTAAAATTATTCTTCGCCGTTTTCTGAAGTTTACTAATTACTTTCTCATTCAAATTTACTCGCAGAATTCAAAATTAGAGTGAGTTATTGGGCGTAAAATCCACAAAGGCCGATGAGTACTCGGTAACTCATAACAAGGAAGCAGGATTGGTCCTAATTTTCCTTTACGTTCCTTATTCCGTCAATTCAAACAAATTAACGTGAGAGTTACAAGCAAAGGAAGTTTGCTGTAGATGAGGTCACCAACCGAGAAATAAGCAAAAATCAGAGAGACTTCAATTGTATATTAACAACGCTAATTCGTGATCTTCCCTAGGGGACACGTCCTAAGTCATAAAGAGTTAAACGCAATGCACTAAAGGGAAAATTAATCACGGTTGAGTAAGCGACATTCATGGAGTGGAAAGAGTGGGTGTAAAGGTAGCGGAAGAAGTCAATTACCAGGTCCTCGTATTCACCACTGATATGGAGTGGGGACAGCGCATTCGAACCGTTTACGACGCCGACTTAGCATTTGAGGAGAAATTAGCAAGAAAGCGGCTGGAAGATTCCCAAATGAAAAGCGCGTTATGTCCTTTTTTACTTTACGTGGAAAGGTAGGAAAGCAGGAAAAAAATTCAGCCAGTAATTTTTTTGGATTACATAGAGGTTTATTTTACTCCCATGCTACGAGACATTAATCAAGTAAGGTAAGCACGCAAACGGACATTAATGCCTAACGGTGTTGTGCGGAGACAACGCCCGTTGGAAGGCGACGACGCGCGCGGACACACGGTACACTTCATAAGTGTGGGTTCTTGCCCTCGGTGTCGAGGATCGAATGTGGCCGTAATGCCATCTATCCGTGGCTTTACCCGCAACTTCTCTCCTTCCCTAGACATGGTAATGTTCATGTTTGGCTATTTGAGACACACATTTGGTTCATTTAATTATTCAGTCAAATACTTGATATAAATAAATAAACTCTCATTTCCCTGTCAGAACCTCTTTGTGATAATTCGATCCCCGACACCAAGGGCAAGAACCCACTCTTTCAAAGTGTACGGCGTGTCCGCGTGCGTTGTAATCTTCCAACGGGCGTCGCCTATGCGTGGCACGCACAACAATTTTGGAGGCAGCCGTGGGATTATTTTCCGCCAATCAGTAGACTTCTTCCGGTAGAATGCCATCAAGTAAGGGCTACGCTGCCTTATTATTTCAACTTCTTCCATTACTTACGTGCACCTCTACTACACAAATAGCAAAATTATTCCACCTCAATTAATATTTATTACTTAAGGCTTATGGTAACTATCAGCAGAATTGGGCAACGGTACCAAATCAGAGCGGAAAACCAAACAAATGACGTCGTAATTCACATAATACTATAGGCTCCTATCCACTCTCAAATTCAATTTCTTTTTCCCGACAATTTTAGGGGCCTGGTGTCTTAAAAACTCTTACAAAACTTAAAGAGGCACGAAGCTTAGGTAAGCAACTTAATGAGCCCTAGAACGAATTATTGCTGTAAATATGACCCTCTCCAAAACATTTTATATTACAATATATATCATACTCGAGTAGATAATGTCAAATTCCTAGTATTTTTGCGCCCTTCTCGTATATCCACGATCTAAAAAAAACAAGCCTCTCGGTTGTCAAACGTTTCCTCCCACTAAAAATTCCACTGAGAAGGACTCCTGGGCGATGAAAGAGGAGCTTGACGATAACGAAACACGACTTGAAAAGAAAAAAATAAACGACTACGACAGAGGAAAAACAATATAAAACCTTTAACGCAGTGGAGAAAAAGACACTTTTTTTGCGAGTCGTCTTGCAGTAAAATGCCTTTATGTTCAGGCGAGGGAAGCAGTAGGCAGAGACCGGGGCGGAAGCTTAGTGGGGAATGGAAGAGGAAAAGGCTTGGGTGGAGATCGGGTGGAATGAGAATAATAAAATCGAACGTTAACCGTGACCAAGTCACGAACATATGGGTCTGTGGGT
The DNA here is from genome assembly GCA_963169105.1 of Ceriagrion tenellum. Classification (NCBI taxonomy): domain Eukaryota; kingdom Metazoa; phylum Arthropoda; class Insecta; order Odonata; family Coenagrionidae; genus Ceriagrion; species Ceriagrion tenellum. The sequence goes on from OY720639.1 coordinate 110,005,291, forward strand.
TTCCTATTCTTCGACGTTCAAGGTCCCTTTCCAACCGACCGATCGAACGAGAGGAGAGGAAGGGGTCGAAGGGCGAGCCGAAAGGGGCAGGGTGCCTTTACCCCTAACCCTTACACGCGGGTTGCTTCCTGCCCCGGTCCTCAAAGTCCCATTCCACTTTCTCCCGAACCCCTTTCCCATTTCCACAAATTGGTATCCAAGTCCTACGCAATCTTCAGATTCGACATAATTAACATTGTATACCGCCTAGTGTTAAAATAATACATTACATATACACTCGAAATCCAAAAATCTCGTAATTAAAAGTCGGGGGGAAAGTAGAGACAATTAAATCGAGAGCTATATGTTTATTATGCCTTCTCAACCGTACCACAAGCATCACAAATACTCCGATTTCGCCGTCCTACTTCTCATCAGTTGTTCCTCTATTACTCACTTATTGCTGCCTAATGTAGTACATTAAGTCGACTGCAACAAAATTTACCACCCTTAACACAATCACAACTTCATTGCAGTAATAGCGAATATAGTTTTCCAAATTTCTACAAAGAGTCAACGAAAGATATACAATCTTCATTTTCCATTTGCAATATCTTCCATCGTAGACATAAATTCAACTTAAACTCATTTACAACACCATTAATTCTTTCACTCATAGTCCCACTATTATTCATCAACATCAGAGTGCCGTTGTATCCAACCATAACTCATTACTTCACGTGCCCACACCCATTTTATAACTAATTAAGCGTTCATTTTTCTGCCATATCACCTCCCAAGTACATTCCTACTGACATTTATCCATTTTCTCTGTCGCCTAAAACCTCACCATTTTGGCCACAACACACCTTTCCGAAAATAAACAACGAATCTACAGTAATAAATAACGATGAGAAGCAATATGTCATCAGTCTTTTCAGTTTTTATGTTTTATTGCCGTTGTTATTTTATTTGCCCATTTTGTTATTTAACAAGAGCGCTTTAAATTGGCAACGTAGCTCTACCGGGACTATTTTCTTCAAAATAAAATAAACATCAGAGTATTCAATTATTTCGAAAACTTTACACACGATAATTTTTCTCCCGAGCGGAAAATTTAAAAAAATAAAAGGAGAGTTTGTGATTGTGATCGAGAAACATCGGAAGTATGCATCAGTTGAAGACTTATAAAACATGGATTTTGGCACGAATAAAGAATACATCCAAAGCTTATGAGCCAGGAAAGAATTCGTGGAGAGTATGTTTGAGCTGGCAGTGAAAAAACAATCATTAAAGGTAGTGGGATGTTGAAGGTAACGAAAGAAGCAATGAGTTCGTATACGAAGCGGTAAGTGAAGAATAGTACCATCATCATAAACTGGATATAATGTAGTGATACAGACATGTATATATATTTGAACTGAGCGAATACACAAAAACCTCATACGATGCAAATATCCACCTCGACCGTACCCACCGAATTGAGGCACGGTCGCTAGTAAATTTGGGTCAAGTATCACCATTAAGTACGCTTAATCCATTTTTTCAAGCTTGCGTGAAAGCAATGTAAACATAACAAGTTTACTCACCCACCTATTTCCATTTCCAATCCAGGTGGGATTTTTATTGCGATTTGTGCAGAGGATTTACTGTTTATTTCCGCAATCCACAGACAAAAATGACTGAAAACCTGGTGTTTACAATTCAGAATTATGATTCTCATAATTACACACTCCTCATTATTCACAGCGTCATCCCTTATTTCGAAGCCATCAAAAGTCCATTACCTGACAACAAATCCTCAATCCATACTTTGCGCGTCATGTCATTAGGATATCCATAGCGGACTCGTATTCTTCTACCACCACCTCAAACATACCAAGTATCCTTAAATCTCTTCCATTAGCTTACATGAGATGCTTATTTATTTACTCAATTGCTAAGATCCGAAACCACACCCCATTACACTTAACTGTCTATAAGAATAAGAATTCATTACTGTGCCATTTAAACTTTCTGTGCGTCCTGGTAAGTCATATTTCTATGTGATGATGCCCTTATCTAAATTTTCACCAATATTACGCCATTATTCTGCTATCTATTTACTGGCACATAACTGCCACAAAAAAATGAATACTAAGATAAGGCCACGGATCATTAAATCTAGTAATCATTTCTCAGCCTTCAACTTCATAGAAATTTCCTATTTCTTAATAACGTCATGATGTAATAAGAGTAAATAAAATTTAGCCTCCATCAAAACGAATGAACATGCTTGAAAGTTTGACAATCTGGTAATGGTTCTGACGCGAAAAACTAAGTGGAAATCAAAAACTTCGTCTTATTCACTAAAACTGCTCCAAGGACATAGTCACGAAAATAGCATGAAGCTACTGTCCCCAAAAATTGCCCAAAAATTTAAAAAAATCCTAAAATGCTTTACGCCTCAGGGTCAATCCATTTCAAATCACCCAGGTAATGTTGCTCAACATTTTTTATTTTCCTGATTTTTTAATCATGAATTCCCTATGGGTAGACAGTAGAATGGTAGCGTTTTTACTGAAATTCACTGCTCTATTACTCTTAATGTAGTTGAGTCTCAGTCATAATTTTATTGTAATATAGTTCTATGTGAATGAAGAAAATTCTGTAAAATTTTCACTTGCTTTCATTCAGTCCCTTTTTAGATATTGACCTGAGAAAACTGACGTTAAAAGGCTTTCGGCCATTCTTGAAAAACTCTAGAAAAAAAGGAGTGCATTCTCAGGACTAAAACTTATACTGTAGGTAGTTATGTAAGTATTCAGCACAGAAATAAAATACTATTAGTGAGTCTTGTTTCTTTCATGAAAATTTATGGTCTTCAAAAGTAACGATTGATAATTTTTTCCGAGTTTTTACAGAAAGTTTGACGAACTTTCTTGCATGATAGAAAATTTTTTAAAATGTGTACCTAAAGTAAACTTTATGCTGAACACACTGGTTTTTAAACTATTCTGACATCTTTAAAAATAGCTTGGCAATTACACTTTCCGTAAACCACGTTTTACATTAAAATTTGCCCAACCGCCATTTTAAAAATGACTGCCAGAAAAAAACTATGGCTTATGAAATTTTTTCAAAATAGTGTTTTGTAACTGTCTACCTAAAGGGAATTCATGATAAAAAAATCAGGAAAATGAAAAATGTTAAGCAACAAATTTTATTCATATTAGGTGATTTGAAATGGATTGACCCTTCACGGATCCTACAGAAGAAAAGCAGTTTATTGTTATCTTCTTTGAACCACGAAAACGCTAACGCTTGTAGTTACATTATTTACAACACGCAGCTTGAAGTAATAACATCACGTATTGACAATTAAAATTAATGATTATCCCAAAATATTTCACAAATAGATATTTTCGGATACTGTCATAAATGCACCCATTTTTTCATAACGACGGAACGTTTAAGAAACTTCTTTAAAGGGCGCATGAGAGGTAGATCGCCCTTCAATTCGTTTACTTCCATTTCAAAATACCAGTGACACGAATATGTCGCTTTTAACGAAAATAATCCGTTCATTTCTGACGTGTAATGCGCATAAAAAGTAATTTTAAGAATTTACTTAAAGAATGCACAACACGCAGCAATGCAAGATAAAATCCGCAAGCGACGACCTACTCGAAGCCATCGAACGAATAAAAAAGAAACACGAACATTAACTCGCACGTGATAGCACACGAACCACAACACTCACACCAAGGGCTCATCACCACCGCCAGGGTCGAAATAAATTTAAAAAAGGAAAAGAACAACGCCAAATCTCTCACACTTCCTCGCCACTGCAATATTACGCACGCAACTCCACCTTCCTTCGCCGGGAATGGGGAACGGTGGTGTGAGGAGATGATTGCCCCGCAGGAGAATGGAACGATATTTCTGTGAAGTGGACAGGCAATGTTTTACAGGCGGAGGAAGGGAAAGGGACCCAGGCACGAAGATGCGCACGCGGGATTTTCTCCGACGAAAATATGATTCCTATCATAATGAAATGGGAACGCGGATGAGAATTTATACTAAGGGACGTCGTCGATCAGTGAGCTTAGAGTCGCACGCCTGAGATAAACTTGAAAGGGCATTTAAAGAGTATTGGAAACTTAATGTCCCATATGAAATAAAACGCAATAGAAATACTGGTAGCATGACGACTTTAAGGAGTCCAATAATCGCGTTTTATGCAATTAAGCGAGCAGGTATTATTTCCTTTCTTCTTCCGGGATCCAGCCGCGTCGTTGTTTTTCTGACAACGTTTCTCCTCCTCTCCTCGAGCCGTCTTCAGGTCGAAGATGCGAGCGCTTCTTTTGCTTTGAAAAGAGTGCTATCACAAATATGAGGGAGAAATATTAAAATGGCGCCGGAGTGGGAGCCAATCAAAAGCGATCAACCCCACCGTCTCTACTATATACAACCCGGCCAAAAGAAGCGCTCGCATATTTCACCTGAAGACGCCTCCAGGAGAGGAGTAGAAACGTTGTCAGAAACACAACGATGGGGCCAAATCCCGGAAGAAGAAATGGAAAGAATATCTGCTCGCCGCGAAAACCTTAATCACAGCATTTGAGGCATATCAGGCAAATAATCAAGAACTTCAAAATGAAACATACTGAAATGAATCGGTCGGCTGGTGCGAAAGCGGACTGGAGACCTGCAGATAAACCAACGTTCTGAGTGATGTATGCTAATGATGATAATGCTCCACTATGTCTTTGATAATTTCTTATCGGGACCTTACATTCAATTGGTGCATGGTAGCATTCTGATGCCTGGCACTGAAAGCCGCAATCTTGGGTTGTTTCACTTTGAGGTTACAATACCTATTCAAAACCAGCGCACACATCTACATCCACTAATTACCATACAGGCCACCACAAGGGTGTTTGGCAGGGGGTAACTTATCACCAACATGAACTAGTGAAAACTAGTAGATCCCCACTAGTCACCCCCGCAACAGCCTCTGTTGAGTAGCAACAATTTTCAATGAAGCAGATGCTAACATTAGGACATTAAATATTTTTTCGATAAATCACAAGATAGCGAAATGCAACCTGAAAAAAACGAGAGATGACAGATACGCCGGCCATTTAAGCAATGATGCCAATACGGTCATTATTACATTACCTAGTATTCTACCGCCATGCTCAAAATCGAACCAAAGGAAGCAGGCTTTCCCCCACTCCTCGTAAACCTGTCCTTCGGCATAATCTTCCTTGCCGGTCTCTTCTTTCGCCGACATTTCCCAATAAAGCTTCGACGCAATTTTCTACTTTCACTTTTTTCCGAGTATCCCCATAGCCAAATCCATCTTCCACATTCTTCTCCGGAATCTGACTTCCATGAGCTCTACGCCCTCCGGGAATGTTTACGTCAAAAGTTCATCTCAATTGAATTACAAGGAGCATTAACTGCTTACGACAGGTAAACAGAAGACGAGCAGTAGAACGCTCACATTATGTCTTTTTTGCGAAGATAAAAAACACAAGCGCAACTTTCGAAATCATATACGACTCTGAATAAAAAAAGCGCAAATATTGACGAGCAGGAACCATCGTAAATAATTGCGATGCCTGCGGAAAATAGAGAGTAAAATACGGAAAATAGAGAGTAAAATACGGAAAATAAAGACTAAAATTCCACAAATATTCCACTCGTGCCTAATGATTTTAAAACATCCAACAGCATTGGGTACTTCAAAAATGTAGTGTTGTCTCTGAAATTAACTAACCTTAATCAGTAATATTCCCAGTATTTTCACATATTTTCCTTTTAAGACATACAGCTTTGTCAGAATGTTTCTTCGTTTCCTTCAAGCGCGGCGAGTTACGGAGGTTTAATGATCTTTCCTCTCAGAAACTGAGGCAATTAAGTACACTTGTAGGTGATTCCGTCGAGTTAATACCACGACTATTCCCGTTATAAAAACTTACCAGATTATTAACTTCAATAAACATTCATTGTTACATGCATTAACTTTGATAATAACTAATTTCATTGAAATATCTTTCTCGGGATTCGCACCGGGTAATGTTTTCATAATCCGCCGACGTTTCGGAAAACGACTTGTTTTCCATTTTCAAGGTACGTGTTACTTCCGCCGTTAACACTGTTATAGTGGTCATATTCCGCCGTTAACACTGTTATAGTGGTCACGGCGGAAATAACACGTGCCTTGAAAATGGAAAACAAGTCGTTTTCCGAAACGTCGGCGGATTATGAAAACATTACCCGGTGCGAAGCCCGAGAAAGATATTTAAATATAATACACCGGGAAAATCTTAAATCATTTAAAACTAATTTCATCTTTTATTAACTTTGATAAACACCACAGCCTTCCAACAGCAAATCACTTAAGAACATCTTTAGATTCAGATACATGGTAATAATTTAACTTGTATTTCGGCCTAAATTAGGACTTTGAAGTCCTGTCTTACATTTAACTCATGAGTAACATATATATCCACGCCCTGAGAAGTGCAACACCCAACCAGGCAAGTATCGAGACCGAGATCTAAGGATTGACTGCCGAGAACACCGCCACAGAGGCCGACGGTGTAAAGCCCTTCCCTGCATCTCCAAATGCTCGAGAATAATCCTCCATGGATGACAGAAGTTGGTTCCATGACTAAAAATAAGATATACCGAGGTTAGCGAGTACATGCTCATAAAATCTTCACGCGATCCCTGGCACTGGTATTTCAAAAGCATTCAACAGGACAACACGATACGAAGGCGGGCGTTTTATTTCATCGCCAACCCCCTCTCCCCCCCCTCCCCACGAAGGATGTGACGTGAATGGCTAGCGAGAGCTGGAGCAGTGCAGCGTTCTTCTTCCAACCGCCAGTGCGGTCGCGGCAAACCCTCTCTCGTCACTTTAGGACGCTGGAAGGGCGCAAGCAATCAACGCCGACCGTGCCGTTTTTACGCCCTCAAAGGGAAAGCGTGAGCGGGTCACGTACAACACACGGGTATGACTTGCTATGCCACTCTTCTTTCAACTTCCCTCTTTGCCGATCGCCGCGGAAAGACCAAAGAGGGAAACAGCGTGCACGGAAAAGTCCAGGGGTCCAGCGACCGCGCCTCGGAGTATTATTTGATTTTAGAACACTCAGCGAAAAAAATAGCATTTGTAAAGAAACTCAGGAATGGATATATTTACATCAAACCCGGAAAAAATCTTAAAACCTCTGATGTTTTCATATAGGAAGAGAAAGGTATATAGCAAAAATGCAAAAAAGTTAGCTTAAACATGGCACATGTGCAAAAAATCCAGAGAGGAAAATTACTGGTCTGGACCAGGACACGAACCTGGATCCCTATTCGCAAAGACGCGGGCTTTATGCATCGGGGCACTCGGAAAGATGTAAAGGGATCCACATTCGAGTCCCAATAAAAGGGAATGCCTTATCCCCTGTGGAATTGGAGCACGTATATTCCATATAAGCTCTCCAAAGTTCGAAGCTGGTCATCGAGCATTCTCTCCTCCTAATTGCCTTCATCACCTAACTACATACATATATTTTCCTTCTAATAGGACCTCTACCTCCCATTTAATAATAAATTACCATAAACGGTAGCGTACTAAACTTCATTTTGTTGAAATAGCATTCCCGTGGGCTTTCATGTTCGGTTGTCCAGCATCAAACCACAAATACAAACAACTTTTACTCTTAGACTCAATTCTGAGAAAAAAAAGATTTTGTGAGTGAGTTACGGAGAGGTTTACAATATACTGGTTTCGAATATTTTCTAATTCATGGGCAAACTTTCAAACGATTTAGTGGACTTCCATTGCTGCGACAGCTGAACAACTTCCCCTTTGTAAATTTACGAATTTATTAATTTAATTGCCCTGAGGTGCATTGTGACACGCAATATTGGCAAAATACATAGCTGTACCCATTTGAAATGAATTCATTAATATCGCTACCGGTTCATCAAGTGAGATACCGGGGGCCTGCCATATCGAGGCCTGGCAATCAAAAACTATCCTTTAGGCAATATACATACACTTCCTCTCTACTATCAGCGAAAAATGCTACCCGTTGAGTACCCTACTCAAATATAGCTTTTTTTATGCAGGCATAAAAATTATTAGGCTGAGATCAGGGGCCAAAACCAATCAAAATTTACATTGAAAGAATTTGCTGTCCAATGATATGCAGTTTTCTTTGAGTGATTCTTATTTAAGTGTATCAAACCGCCACTTCATCAATAACACTAATAAAATTGGCCAAAAAAGTGTAGAATTAATACTATCAATGCGATAATAGTGATAATGGAGTTCAGTGATAACACGCCATACAATACCTCAGAGACATACATACCTATGTGATGAGCGTTTATATTCTTCGAAAATAAACAAGCAAACTCGCAAAATAAATCATTCCAAACTATAAGTGTTTCAGATGATTTATAAATGGGAAAATAAATATGAATATCTCTAATTTCGACTTTCAAGAGCGATGGCTTTTGCCAAGCAAGTACAGTAAGTACGGTAAAACAAAAGAATACAATAACCAGTGAAAAATTCCCTTTACATTCACGAGCTTTGTACCCATCCTGACGCTGCCATACGTAACATTTCGGACCTTCTTCAACGATTCCGAGGGGTTATTAAAGATACTACTCTAATTTTTTTAAAGAATACATTTCATTCATCAAAAATATATCAATTCGAAATTTCAATTGACACACAATGTCTAAAAGAGAACAAAAATTGGTTTCTAATAAAAACGCCACTAAATCGGAGAATTCAGAAGGAAAAAACAGATAGAAAGAAGATAGAAGTAGAAGTAAAGAGGAAGAAAGGAGAGTACAGAAAATGGAGTGAAAGAAAGATACAAAACCAAGAAAGAGGACGGACGCACAAAAAGAAGAATTTATATCCACGGAACATTCTGCTTCACCCGCTCCTTTCACGCGTTCGAGGAAACGCTATCGAGAGGAGGCCTACATAACCCACCAACGCGTAACTTCCTCCTGCCACTCCCCTCAATACATATATTGATTTATTAATATATATATGTCTAGGGAAGTATCACAAGTCGCGATACACAGAAAATAAAATCCACTAGCAGTGGCGGTTGACAGGAAAACACAACAAAAGGAAAACTCACAAGAGAAATTTTAGAATGTTTGACTACTTTTGTCTACTTCAGACGGTGGAAGTGGTCCGAGTCATCTCGTCTGATTACAATATATTACTCAGATGAAAGCGGTTGTGTGCCGCTGAAATACAAACCAAATTCAGTTGTTCTCTTTTTTGTTTATACGCTTGTGCCCCTCACGCATGTGACGTCTTTTTTACACCATTGCTTTCACCACGCTTGATCTTCATCGTTCTGATATTAAATATAATATACAAAAATATAACTAGAACACTTAAAACACATAGAGACGCGTAACAAAAGACAAACATTAAAGATAGCTCTATGGTTCGACGATCTAGTCGTCTTCTTCGGCGGAAGTCATATTTTTGTTGTGGGTCGTCGAGGGGGCTCAAGTTTAGGTATATGACGATTAGAGGTTAAAGGTAGCCATTATATATAAACGTAGTAGAACACAATGAAAAACCGACCTCTTTCTCACGTCCCTCCACCCGGGAAAAATACCTTTCAAAGCTAGAGTATTTCCGGTATGGATGACTCCACGGTCGAATTCCGGGCGAAATGGAAGTCAGCAGGAGAAAGGGAGGAAGGAGAACTGTGATGTGCGTGGAAGGGTGGAATGGATGGCGGGAGGTGGTAGAAGCTCCGGACTTGTTCGATGGGGTCAAGCATGAAGCATTGTGGCGAAGGAAGGAGGGAAGAGCGAGCATGGTCTTGATCTGGCGGTCAGTGGGTCCAGGAGATCCCATTTCGTGCAGTCCACACACGGCGATGAATACGAGAACTTGAGTCTTCGAACCACCTCGACCTGATATAATCGCCCAAGCCTCACTTACTGGAGGAAGGGAAGGACGCTGGCCTACCGATAGTAAGAACATCTACAACTACGTACCACTCTGCGGGAGAGGGTGTTTGGACACCACCCATGACATTGGAGTGAATAAGGAAAGGAATAGAAAAGAGGATAGACGTGAGTTGCATTTGCAAGGTGTGTTAATTATTAAAATTATTGTTAGTATCACGCAGTCTTGATTATAATCACTAATGAAGTGAGGAAAGAGATAATTTCAGCATCCTTTATTGCAGTAGTATCATAGAGTAAATATAATACTTCATTACTCTATGGTAGTATATATCTTATTCTGAAATACCGGAACCTTTGGCTGAAAAACTTGTACTGAAGCTGAATAGAAGCACTCGTTTAAAGTACAACACTGCAAGAAATTATAAAATTAGAAGGCCAATTCGGGCGATTGGAGCGTCCCACATTTTTAGCGAGTATTTAGGTCCAAAGCATCAAAGAATTATGTTAGTTATCTTAATCCATACTTTGTTTCACAAAAGCATCTCTACATAATGAAAGTATTACTTTTTGTTTCATAGTTTAATGCATAATATATATTGTTAATATAACGCTTCGATAGATATCGAAATGATTTGGAACTAATCTTATCCTTATAAAGAAAATTTTTCCAAAATAAATAAGCCGCGAAGACAAAAAAAAATTTTGCTCTTTTTTGATATTCGAACGCAACAAGATTGAAACCCGAGTCAAAAGATAATGTACATATAGGAAAACTGCACGATTTTTAATTCATCAAGTTTATATTACACTCGATTTCCCGTGAATCTGCACAAATGATCTGCTCAGACGTAGGGATAAAGGCTCATCATGCACACGAACCTATACCCATATTAGAATAAAATAAAATAGAACAAAGCACGTGGTGATAGAAAAGGACCCGGACCGCACCCTCAAGAGAAAGATACACTACCATTATCGTACTCAACATCGATAGAGTAGGAGGGAGAATAAATTGAAACAAAAATTAAAAATTGAGAAAATGAGAGCAGGAGACGAAATTAGACGAGGCGAGTGAAGTAATTCAGGATATTAGATAGATCTCCTTGTAGAGCTAATACCAATGTTTTAAACAATTCCACAATTACTTATGGACAAATTTTTTCGTGGTAAGGGAAAGTGGCCTCATTAAAAGAATTATTGCATTATTTTTAGCCTTTTGTGAAAAATATATCTGACTAAAGCCGGATTCAAATAAGAATCACGCAGCTGAAGAACAGCTCCTTTAAATGATTTTGTATTAAAGTCTAGATAGTATAAAATTCGCTAGAAACAACTTCGTTCCAATAATTGGAGATTTGAATAGTTTTTCTACTTTTTTCTTCATACTTCCACCGATAATTAATCAAAATCAGAATACCTCATTAAAATTTCTTTGCGATTATTTTGCGCCAATTTATCGCAAAAAAAACTTTTATTTCATCGCTCCTTGATCCATGGGTTCCAAATACCGATCAATATAAGTCATCCATGATAATTTTCACCAGCACCGTTGAGTTCACGTTTTTCGAGAAATTAATTGTTGCACAAGTAAAAGTTCGCGCTGACTTCAGTAATAATCTGATAACAACCTGAAGACTTTTCTGGCCTCATTGATGGTGCTTATTGTCAGCTACCGACACCTACCATACGCAACGACAGGCTGATACACACTAATTAGGTCGTACAAAATTTCCTTATCGGATTTAAGTCGAGCATCACGAACAAAAGAGCATGTAAAACGCAATTCCACCACGTTTTAAACAGATGCTACGCGGGATAGAACAAATATCTAGCGAAAAATGGGTCAACGGTTTACCTAGCGAAATTCCATTTCAGCAGCTTTTCACGGGGATGAAGGTGCAACGCAATGGTATTGGAGAACCTGGCACTTCATTTCCGTAGAAAACTCGGGTATACAATTTAGATAATAGCGGAATACGACACAAAGAGAGATTAAATGAATGCTAGGAAGCTTAAATTTCACATTCCATGCTAGTTACGTCCATTCGCAGGAAATTCAACCGTTGTATTAATTGGTGAAAGGAACATCAGCTAAAAAGGAACATATCCGGTGGGGAAAAATGCAACGGAAAACAGGAAAAGGGGATCTAAAACAAAGGGACAATGAGGGAACCATTACCGAGGATAATGGAAAGCAGTAATGCACTACATTGAGGTCAAATTATTTCAATCCACGTAAGAAATGCACGTATTTTTACGCACTAGACACATAAAAATGTAGGCACAAAATGTCTGTGATTGATGTGTCTGACAGCTGGTGAAATTAAAACGTATAATTCGAATATGGTCTCTATTATGACTAGGGTACAATCTCGCTCGGACTACCTTAAAGTGGCTTTGGCCTCGGAATCACTTATTCCAGGTATTCTGAAAATTTTGTTATATAGAGACTTTTAAGTGCGTTTTATAAACTGAAATGAAATAAAATACGACTCCATGTTTAGTTTTAGAGTTATCAATCTTAAAAAAGGAGATTTTAACAAGGTATCTTATGGAGATTGCTCATATTAGAGCAGAAAAACATCAATTTGAACAAGAAAGTATACTCAAGCTTTTCATTAAAACTGTTTATTAGAGGTGAAAAGTCCAAGGAAATTTAATAAAAATAAAACATAGGCATCGTATCACCTATTTTTGAAGAAGTCCGTATTTTCCGTAATTGAAGTCAAAATACAGTAGTTCCACGCAAACGGCGCTGCAGTCGGCTGCAGCTGGACAAATGTGGTTATTAAATATATATTCGTGGAATAATCTGTATATTTCGTGCCTTGTGTTTTTCAAAAGGTAACCCATGTCATTATAGAAAGCAGGACTAAACCGAATAAATAAAAATGTGTATCTTAGTATTTGTCTAGACTCTCATAGTTAGGACCAAGCCACCCAATATCAATTCACGGGCGAACGACCGGTAGTCACAAAATGACACTTTTAGGACAAAGTAATTAACTGTGAATGTACTGGAGAGTAAGAGGGAGTCGGAGCTTCGTGCTTTGCAAGGCGCACCAGAGTAAGTATTACACGAAAACCAACAAGTGCGCAGGGGTCACAGACGCCGAATCCGCCGCCTCCGGAGGCATGGCCTACTGCTGGGCCCTCTCAGACCGTGGCTGCCGAGTGGCCACAGAGGTGAACCGTCAAAAGACTCACTACATCACTGGATCAAGGACCAAAGTCTTCCTTGCATTGGGGAGAGCCCGCGGGAGACGAAGAGAGGCAGGTGATGGTGCACTCTGTCGGCTAAATTGGTCGCGAGATGCCCATTCCTACTTTCTCCGAGAACCTGCCCTACTCTTCAGGTAAACACTCCAGAGAGCACACTAACTCCGATACTGCATTCAGCGAGATTGCATAAAATATTAATTTCGGAGGTACGCTGCAAATGCATGCCAGATGCAAACACGTAGTCTATGGCACCGCTCCCTCGAGGGCGTAAGACTGCTCGATACTCAAAACTTCAATTTCGTAATGAGACATTTTTGACACCGCGACCCAGCATGGTAAGGCAATATTTCGCGACGAAAATGATTGAGGAAGCTTGCCGCTCTAAAAACCAGCAATATAGGCTTATTATCTCACAAAAATGCTTATATGATCGGACTTCAGACAAAACGGGAAAACATATAGCTCGCATTACCCTCGAAACCCGAGGTTCGCCATACCGACTTGGTGGTGTAGCATACTAATACATATTTTCTCGGGAATTGGGAGATTCATGTTGGAATATCGATCCGGTAAAATCGTTTTTTCACAGCAAAATTCGTACACATGTATTTAAATAGACTGGCATGGAGATTTTTCTCGCGACAGCACGGATTGACGAGAACGACAAAGTCACTTCCCTCCCTCCGGTAACTATCTCCACTGAAGAAGCCAGAAACAGCGAGCCTGATCTTCTCATTTCGTAAAATTGGTAATGAATTTTTCTTTTGTCTTAAAACTTTGCTAAAGTTTACGTTCCATCTGCGTTTTATCATCATCTCCTGTATGACAAGATGTAAGGTAGAATAGAGGACTCCAAGGCCCGGTTTAATAATGCCGGGTTATAATAGAGCGTATTCGCAAAAATTTAGTGGAACCTATTGATTTTTGTCATTGCATTTCCATCATCGCCTTTATACTGATAGTTTGCTATGGTATCTATATTTTTTTGTTCTTTATTGCATTCGTTTCTTGATAGCTTTTCAATTGTTTCCTAGTTCTAGATGTGGTTGTAGCATTATCATTTTAAACATGCAATTATTCATGTAATGGAGGGACTCAACTCCATTGTGTTCATTTAGTGATCCCTCACAATAATTAAGTGTGTATAGTGTTGTTTTCACGATTTATGCATTATGTTATTTGTTTTATGATCTTACAGGACATCACGTCCTAGATCAATAAATTCTTTTTCATTCATAAGACTAAATGTAGCGAATGAAATCGAATATCGCAGGATGACGCATATAAAACGACGTTGGGCATCAAATTACATCGCAAATCGCGAGACGCGTTATATCGAAAATTCGGAACGATCAATATAGCAATCTCCGGTATATCGCACAACCTCCGCAGTATCGCCCAGCTTCACCACAGCCGGCCGATGGAGTGATAAAAGGGACTGCGCCGAGCCCGACCGACAGGGGCGACACACATAGGCGACGTGGAGAATGAATAGGGTTCCCAAGCGAGAGAGCCAGCCAGCACCAGGTACTTTCCTCCGGCGAGAGGGGAAACGCAGAGCCACCGCACAAAAGGGCAAGCGAGCGAAGCACAGCTGCCTCCATTCCGGCCGGCCAAATCAAATGTCCGACTGACAGCGACAAACCCAAAAACGAGGTTACGATTCTTCTGTGGGAAAAATACGCAGCTCCCAAACACGTGAAAGGTCAGATGTTATCGCAAATTCCTGGCGAGAATTCGTCTAAAGGCATAAAAAGCCTGATATGGAGGTACTACGCATAAAGGCACTATCTTCCCAATTCACGGGAATAATGACTGAAATTTTACCACATTTAAAGAAAATAGTCCACGTACAACAACATTGCCAATTTTAAGTGCACCAGTATAATGTACAAGTATAATTTATAAGTGTAAAAAGAGACGCATAAACAACAAAAATAACAAGAAGATATGGAGAGGTCAATTAATGTTTGTTACTCACTATATTTTTACGTTTAAATGAAAGAATCAACGGCGCAAACGAAGGTCACGTTGAGCGCCCAAAGCCGAAAAGTCAATCGGAACTATCCGAAGTTCCATCCATCGTTTTTCGCTAAAATTTCACGGTCATCATCATTGCGATCCACAAAATGATTGGTCCGATTGACAGCCCAGTCCAAAATATCCATGGCCACGGGGATTTTTATCATTCCAATACTTCAGAGAAATACCTCATTTGTACCGCTAACATTGTTTACACAAAGAGCTGAAATACAAACATGGCGGGTGAAATTTTTCTGAAGAAATTGCCATGAGAAAAAATCGGCCTGGACCGGGAATCGAACCACGGACCTTTGTCACCAAATTCACCCGCCATGTTTGTATTTCACCTGGCTTAGCACGGCATATGTGCTGGTGAAGGATACTGACTCTTGGTTGTGGCTTCTTTGAAGTCCTCTTCTCCCTTGCGTTGCCATCTTTGATGGACCGCAAGGGCCTAAGATCTAGTTACCTTGTATCCACCAAAAAAAAAAAAATTGCTATGGGAATTAGGAAGCCTGGATAGCGTAGTGGTCTGCGCATTGGTCCGGCAAACCAAAGGTCCGTGGTTCGATTCCCGGTCCAGGCCGATTTTTTCTCATGGCAATTTCTTCACAAAGAGCTGAATTCACTTAGCGTTTTTATTACATGTTGATAATAAAAATTAAGGTCCACAAAGGAAAAGGAAAACGTGTCATCATACTGCAGTTTTATGGTTAATTTTTCTACTACGCCTTCGTAAAAAAATTCAATGGGTTCAATAAAGCTATACAATGTTTACGCTGGCGGAGAAGTTTCACTATTGTTATTTTAGTTTAATAAAGCAACAATAAAGATGGCGATAATATAAATTAAGTAAAATTATGAGAAATTTAAATACTACAGACCATAGAAGTAAGAGTATATGTACGACTCAACAGAGAGCAGCACCAACTTGGGCGGAATTACTCGATATGAGGATTGAAGCATCTCTAATTACACAAAATTTCCGTGAAGAAAATATGATGGTCATAAAATTAGAGCTGAGTACCAACAAAATCAGTGATGCAATTGCTGGATAAAAATGAGCTCCACTCCATTTCATTACGGCTTAATTCATCTTTGCATTGTTAATCGCTGAGAGACAGGCCAATAGTTTCGTCCGAAATACAGAAATCCTTCTCACAAAGTGTAATAACAGACCTGAAAGACCACTTAAGTGTACACTCCACAGTGCCGCATTTCCTGATTAGTCATTCCATTGTCCCAACAGAAGAGAGTTAGGTTCCGATTGGAATGGGAACAGTGTGGATCAGACTGATTCCGTATCCCTTACACTGAAAACACTACCAACGAAGAGTTCTATGGACCATCAAACGCAAGTATGCTCTATTAAAAAACTACGCACCATTTCCATTAATTTATTTACAGAACATTTTTCAAAAAAGTAATACGATGAGTACGCATAAAAGCCACAGACAAAAGCAATAAGGACCACATAAGCCATTAGGGTATCCGATTGCAGCAACAAACTTAATTGTATGCCTGTACGGTAGGTCTGAATATCAAAATGCAATTAAACTCAAATGCTGTGGGTTTAAAAAAAAGAACAATAACAGCATTTCTGGGAATTGTTCGTAATGAGAGCGAAAATGCAAAGCTATTAATTTTTAAATATATTATTTTCATTTTCATGAGCTAAAATAATTAATTATAATTGCAATATTAGGGCTAAAATACGATACGCGACCATAAATTCTAACTGCCCAATAAGGCAATAATATATTGCATTCAAAATTTAAATTCCCTAGTTGCCCCAAGTTGTGAGTGCTAAAATGTAATATGATATACTTAATCGACTGCCGTTCTCTACTACGGAAACGGCTATTGACGAGCGTTGCCCTATCAGTCTAGCTCCGGAAGCCTACCTTCTCACCACATTTTTATCCTTTTTCCTCTCCGCGGAGTCCGTTGAGGGATGCAGATCCGTAATTATTCTATTAATTTTATACTACGTAAGCAAATAAGGTTAGCATGCAGGTTAATGTGACGTCCTTTTTTAATTTATTACTGATTCCTTACCAAATGTAACAAAATTTAATAATTTTTTCCGCTTCACTGCACATGAATGCTTTAGAATCATTAATTTGGAGTCCATTTTACAAATCTCAAATATGAGTGACTTTGACTTATGTAAATGCATAAATTGACATCAGTTATAATATATTAAGTCCAGACTCAGGACAAAATTAAGACACCTAAGTATGATTGGCAGTGAGAACAATTATATTTTACCAATTTGGTGGGGCGTCCCCCAAATACATTGCATTAAATTGTAAACCAGATCAAAGTAGAAATAATGAGTGGGCAATATAAAATTTGAAAATTGGAAATCAAAGATTTAAAATAAAAGATGGATATCTACGATCCTTCGATAATGTTTCCCCAGCGAATTCCAATTTGGCTTTCCTTTCCTGGCTGTGTGGTCAAAGTTGTCACGGCCGACTCTCGGATGTCACGATGCTACAGTGCCCCATACGATGACTGCCAGGCAATAATATTCACTAATCACACAAGACTTTCGAATATACCACGGAGCAGCTTAACTCAGAGTCTGTCCCCGTCAAAAGATTAGCTGTCCTCCAATACGTATCTACTTCCACTTCCATTTAAACCCACCCCCCCACACTCGCATTGTTAGAACATCGTTCCCCAAACTTCTCCCCCTTCCCCAGGCGTGGCTTATATTGTTTTCCCCGCGTCAGAGCCTTACTGCACGTGATCAATAATAGTCAGCTTTGCTTATGTTATGGTATTAAAAATATTGTTGTCTGCTGCCCGTTGAAGGTTAATTCCCGGTTATAGAATTTTGCCAATCAAAATTACGAACACCAACACTGACATATAAAAACTAAGAACAAGTACTAGCAGTCAATACATTACAATATTTACAAAACTTAATACTTTCTACTCATCTATAATAAATAAGCTCATTTCGCAGAAAATAAATACAAAAATCACGGTATTTTTAAACTAAAACTTTTGAATGCAGATTTCACAATACTACGTAAAAAAATCCCATATCTCTACCAATATCATTTAAGATGTGGTCAATCTGACTCGATCCCAAGCAAAAAAGCAAGGGTACGCTTAAAGAAAAACAAAATATTTAAAAAGAGTCTCACCAACTCGATTCTCCAGAGAAGAATTTTATCACAAGGTGCTTACCTGAAAAGAAAAAAAATCATTAATAAAATTTCATTTATTTTTGGGTAATAAACCATTTAAAAAACACAATGGAAGGAGCAGCAATTATTAACTTTACATTTTTTATGATGATTACATTCGCTTAGTGACTAGGGTAAAAATAATTTCCTAAAACTGAAATTGCGACATGCAATTTAAAAGAGTATCTCAGCGTAATATCAGTCAAATTAAAAAGCTCATACCAGGAACTCAATGTAAATCAAATTTCGAAAAGAAAATGTTTCAGATTGCACGGCATTAGCAAGTATGTGATTAAACATTTTATGATAGCAAAATAATAGCAATAGCGTTATGAACCCAGACTTCTTTATTCCACCAACAATAAATTTCTCAAGGCAGAGGTTCTTTCAACGACGCCAGTATGATCAGCTTATTTAGGCCTGACCTTCATCACAATTAGAACTATCTTCAGAAATGATTTCATCTCAATTATGCAGGCCAAGATGCAAGCTCCTTTGCTTCTTCCATGGATTCCTTTCCAACATCTCCTATCCATCACTAGATTACCCATTAAACAATCCACTTCTTCACCTCTCCGCAAATGTTCGTCTGTCATTATATCCCGTTATCACCTCTTGCAAATTACTCATGCTATCCCATAAATTTTCATTTATTTACAGCCTTCATCCATTTATTCTTTCCAACAAGAGTAACATAAGCTGTTAGTGCAAAGTAAGAGTGCAAATTAAACCATAGGAAATATTTCAATTTCTACAAAAATATTTCTTTCTATTTTCCAGGAAAACTAACTAACTACGCACTAATTTACGACATATATCAGTTCTTTCGTTAAATTAACAATAGAAAGAGAAATGAAAGAGTAGCTAATTCTATGTTTGGAGATGAGTACTGAAAATTAATCGTAATAAACTGGGACGCTGCGCAAAAAATAACAAAATTTGCGCATTAGTTACCACTGACTCGTTCCGAATACCCTAGTCAATTGTAATAAAAATGAACACAGAACTAAACACTCAGCGTGCTTCGACCTAATTGGAGCTATTAGCGAGAGAAATGAAGCACTAAAATGTGGAGCACAACCACGAGGGAACCGTGTTTCTAGAACTCATCCGCCTCCATTTCTCACGACCCTAGCGCCGGGCACGTGGGACACTTGAATAGCACGGCGAATGTCATTCAATCGACAACGGTCTAGAGCGTCCCAGATTTAGCCACCGGTGTGGAAACGCTCAAAATGGGGAGAATACGGATTGAGTGATATTGAATACTTCCGCATTTGAGGAACGCCGGCACAATATGGGAAAGAAGAGCGGTCCCAGACGGCGTCCCTGCGGAACACACAACTCGAGCGCGCGCGAGGACTCTGCTCGGCCTAAAACCCTGCGGCATCGAGATTCGCACTTCACTCCAAAGTCCGCCCATCCCACGCTCTGCGCACACAAAAAGGGAAGGAGGGAAGGAATCCACTTTCCTACTCCCAACCCGGGAGTCGTTCGCCACGATTTTCCCTCCAAAGCACGCGGAGGTCGGGAAATGTATTTAGCGATTTGATAAGAGGTTACGCACGCAAGCAAGCACTCCGAGGAGCAAATACCATTCGCGACGGGTGGATGCCTATCATTTGCGATGGGATTCGCTGTAGCTTAATCGGAATGAGAAGTTCCGCCCATGTACCCACGAAGCGCCGAGAATATGAATACAAAAAAACCGGTCGCGAGTGTATCAGTTGTAGCTGTACATGTGCTACCACTAGACACGTCATCATTTAACGTAAACAGCTGCCGCAGAGGTTGGTGTCGGGCGGCATCAGTGCATTAGCCATGAAAAATGGAGGGGAAAAGAAAAGGAATGGAAGACTGAAATGGCGCAAGTGAATTGAATGCCAAGGAATGCAGTCTCAGTTTTTTATCAGTTTTCCTTAGTCATTGATGGCGCAAGGAAAGATACCTACTTTATAATAGATAATACTTTACCTAACAGATCTGTATTTCTCTCATTTTAATACTTAAAGACACCATAATACGAAGAATAAGATGCAAACACTAGAATAATTCACAGAAAACCTATCTTTCACGAAAAAGCTAATGAATTCTCACTATCAATTGCATTACTCTGGTGAATATTAATTTCCTTGAGACTATAAACGCTCATATTCATAAAATTATTCAAAACTGATTATAATGCAATTCAGCCTGCTAATGTAGAATGATATCTCTAATTCCATAACCAAGAGGTGAATAAAACCGACATGAAAATACAGATAGTACACAGTGTAATGGTGGTTCATACCCACGAAAACGCCTTAGCATCATTCAAGTCCACCATAAGAGGGGCCTACATACGACGTCGTGGTAGTTTTGTTCAAAGAAAAACATTTTTTTCCTCCCTACAACCACAAAACTAAGTTTCATTGCATGAGGCAAGCAGATGATACGTAACATTTCTCTGCACTTGTTTCATTCCAGAGTAGTAAAAAGGAGCCATAAAGAGATGTTATGGGACTAGGACACCATATCAACGTACACTTAAGGGCAGAAGAAGAACGTAACGGGGAAATTTGCAGCGTTATCAAAAGAGTACATTACTCCAGCCTTTATCACAAAAACTCACATCTGCTGAGTGTCGTCCTTGCATCGGAATAGACTACTATAAACGATGAATTTAAATAACATGTATTTATGTAGTTTAACGTCAATCTGAGCATAAATTATTTTCAGTATCCTCTGAGTCTCCTTCTTAATTCCTCTTCTAATCTCACTTTGTCGCACCTACGCGGAATGCTTTTAGTAACGTTTCCATAACGTTTAGTTACATCAAAATACGATGAATCACTAACCCAATCGTTACTTGAGCTTAACAATTGTTAAAAACAAGTGAATGCGGCGTTTGACTGCCCAGAAACTACGTGTTCACGAAAATCGGGAGAACATCCTCTTCCGAGAGGTAGTGATGCAGAAGAGTGGACGAAATAAGAGCAAGGGCAAAGGCATTGAGGAGTATTCCATAGTAACAACTGCATAATGCACTGCAAGCCGTCCGCGACGCAGCAGCGTGTGGCAAAGGGTGTGAGACACCACCCATGAAATTGGATGAAACACGGAAAAGGAGAGGGCAAAGGACAGATGTGAACTTCATGTCATTAGCGAGTCAGTATCACACTATTTCTGTTATTATCACTAACAGTGTGCATGAGAATTATGGAAGGGGAAAAATTTAATTAAGGTGCATAAAATATAATGGCGCAGTAGACAAAAATATAGCCCTTAGTAAACACGTCAAATGCCGATTGGGGCAGGGAATCACGCGACCGAAGAAAGAAAAGATGGTGGCCTACGTTTAAATCTTACAATCGTGAAAAAAAACGTTTAGGTCCATTCCTGTTTAAGCCATGTAAGTACACTTCAACTGTGCTTTTAGGTACCTTAGACAGTATACAAAGGATGAAATTAACAGGAGGCTTGAATGGTTGACATATTGAGAGTTAGTTGGGTGTTTAATTAACTGACTGAGTGGAGAATCCTGGGAAGGAGAGTTAGGTGGAATGGTTGGTAATGGATGGATTTCTCTGAGAACGGATAAATGTTGAAGGACATCTGGCGTCGGCCTAAGCCTGCTCTTAACTTAAGGGTCGAATTAGACCGCATTTTAGCATTCCAGCCGACGATCGCAGAACTGAGCATGAAATGTCCTCCACAAAAACCTCCGCAGAAACAGGGATTCCATTGAAAAACCCTTGCTACTGCTAGGAACCCGAGGGATCTTTCCAAAGGGATTATTCCCATCCCATTCTCAAAGGATTGAACCCGATCCCTTGGGAATGAGAAGCCAGCACTCTGGCAGGCACAAAAACCTGATTCCTTAGGTAAGAGGGAAAATGGAGGATGAGACGAAGGAATTTAGATGTCATAGCTGACGAATTGAAGTACTAACGGGAGATTGAACACAAGACCAACAAAGGGCAAGCCTATAAAAATTTCCAAAGTACTATTAAATACATAAGGGAGTGAGAAAAATGGTTCCGCTTACCGACCTTTATTTGAGGACAACTGGCCAACTGACCTAAATCATGAAACGAACGGCTGGATGATACAAATACCAATTACTCTATATCAGTCATGCCTTTTTCTCCACTCATCGACTGGTCACTAATGTGTTTCAACTAATTAAAGGTCCTGTGTTTGTATATAGCACTGACAAAAACAGCACCCATAGCCATATAACATTAAGCATCAAAAACGGAATTCGAAAACCATGCATTTGGCAGAGAAGCCACCGCATAACCAGACTGGAAACCGATGCCAGCATTTTCCCTAACAAACCCGGGTTTTTTCACGTTACTCGACCACTTTTAAATCTCACTTGCCATAACAGAAACTTTATCATGAAATACGAGTATTAAACAGAAATCATTGAGGGAAACAAATTTAAAAAGAGATAAAATTATAACTCGGGCATAAAAATTCAATTAATTTAGAGGGAAGGGATCTTTACAACGATAACATCGGTAATTTTTTCCCCAACTTTATCTTCTGCGCGCCCAAAATTAGAGATCAAAATTAGGCCGGTCTGCCGTATTTCACACGCGCACTAATTATGTAGGCATCCTCAATTTTAACTTTTAGCCGTCAGGAAGAGCACCAGAGGAATAACTCCCTTGATCAATGCATATAGTTCGACCGAAAGTGGACGAGGTTCATTAAGTTTAAAAAGGTAATTCCACTGCAAAGATCCCTCGGATAGACGGGCGCCAGGCACTTTTCAACTTCAACCCCGATCCGGTGAGGAGTTCCTCATGCCACTTTTTCAGTTTTTCACGGTGAGAGCCATAGCACTTTTACGTGGGACATATACAGTTTTGCCCTTGGCGGCTCCACTAGAGCCGCAAAAGATATTTAACGAGGAGTGCAGCCCCTAGGCCTTCGTGCTTTGAAGTCCTGAAACGTTATTTCAGTTGGGAGCTGCAGGAACTACTACTCAGATAAAATTATCGAAGCACTGAAAAGATTAAAAACTATTAACTTATAGAAAGATAAAAACCAGAAAGAAAATTCTAATTTATCAGTACTGGTACGAAAAATCATTGGGATATAAACCAACAGTTTACGTATTATAGAAGCACCTCACACGTGGATTAAGTCAATAAGAAACATAGTAAGCAAAATGCTGATAGTGAAGCATGAGATTGGTTGAGGTTACAATCCTAATTACATGATTGACGAACTGTGTAGGAGACCACAGAGGGGAATTCCCATGCATACTGCTATGGACTGTAGTCGGACCGAAGGAAATACCTTTTTACCGCAGAAGCCTTAGAACAAAGTTAAAGCTATCAATTGGTATCGTTCGGTAACGTTTAGATGGTGATAACAAAAAAGCAAAACTTTGATATTTAAACAAATCATTACGAACATGGAAAAAAGCATAATGGGCGATAACTGGTACGAAAATAGATTTAACTGACAAGCGTTAAATGATTTCTAATCAAGTAGCTAAACTGATAATTGCTTCCTCTGAGTAAGAAGTAGAGATTCACATTTCATATGCATTGCCCTCAATCATCCTAGGTAGACGAATGTATATCTAGCAAAAAAATAAAATGTCCCACGGTCGATAAAAAGCCTACGGTAGCAGATTATAAATAATCTCAAATATTTACGAAGGAATATTTTCACGAAGGTTTATCATGTTCCTTATCCTTTTGGCAAAATAATATCGACTGCTTTACGCCTAATCCCATAATAAACATCAATATAGCACCTTTTACCGAGATAAGTAACGCCGGGACTCAAACAGCACACCTGTACATTAACTTTGACACTAAAAGCATGAACAGCTAATTGCTGGCCACAATACGAGAGCGAATGATTGATTCAATGAACTTTACTACAAAGATGGCAGCCCATAATAATAAGAGGGTTTGCTCGATGACGCAATATCATGCCATATCTTCATTTCACAGATTCTGTAGATGCTTCATAATCTACCCTCTCAACATATGAAAAAGCATCATAAATTTAAAAAACGTGCCAAGAAAATTTTGAAGCAAACCAGAGATACATATTCACCTGAGTACGAGGAAACCAAATCATAGTTTGAACAACTGATTCGGTACATCCACAACGTATACAAAAAAACGGTCTCAAAATAGCGAAATGAACTAAAAAACTGTGCCACAGTGGTAGGAAATATGCTGCCAAGAAAAAAGAAATACCATCTCATTACGGTAGCACCTTACCAGATGAATTTGAAAACATCGACGGTTTCCCTTAAAGGAGAGGGCTCGAAAGGGTCTGGACTGGCTTCTGTGACGCATTTGGGTCGCAGAGGAGAGAGAACAGATAACGGAAGTTGGCGATATTTCGGAATTTATGGAATTGAAATGCGATTCAATTTTCGGATGGAGTTACACGCCCCCAAAAATATCAAGGGGAGATGACGCCGGGAAGATGCTCGTTTGGTTTCGACAAGTAATGAAATTCTGTCCCCGTTTCCTAATGGAATAAGGAAGGGGAGCTAGATGGAGGAGAAAAAAGTGTGAAAACATTGAGCGGAAATGGAGCTGAGAAAATTGACGAAGCTGCTACTGCTCTTCAGTCTTTTGGCCGTGGCGCACATCTACATAAGGACGGCAGAATTTTACGCAAATAAATAATTGAAAATAGGTATGCTGCAATAATACAACATCGACTGTCAATATTCTTAAAGTTTCCTTTGTGATTTAAAATGCCTAGAAGATGTCATGCATATCAAAATTCTGCATCTTGTATGGCAAATCTTTTCTAATATTCAAAGTTTGTTTTAAACATAAACAAAAAAAGTCTATTCTAGGTATTTTAATTAGTAGTCCGAAGAGATATGGAATTCACATTGAATCTAAAACATTGCAAACTTCTAGCCAATTCAGTGCTTCTGTTACAATCGATTGATAGGCATGCCATAATCACTTAAAATTATGGTGATGAGAGCAAAGGTACAATCATGAATATATAATATGGATTGGGATCTCGTTGGCAAAAACTGTTGTCTAGAATTCCGTAAACAAACAACTTTTTGGAAAATGGTGCCACCTCGTGATGAAAGACGGAAGTTTAAATGTAAATACAGTCGACAGATTGTAACTAAACACGTCTTACCGGTTTTGCCATGAATATACATTGGTTTTTACTTACAAGTAATCATAGTGTAGAGGATAAAAAATTTAGTAATACACGCGGGACATAATTATACACTTTTTTTAATATCGTCCGGTCAACAAATTTAATTACACAAATGCACAATTAATCTCTCGGCACTTAGTGAATATCGCTATACGGAAATTGAATAATAATGCGAGGTGACTTCATGAGTATTTCCAATGGCCATCATTGCAGTGTAGGTAAAAAGGAATGCACTTACCGCCGCCTTGAACAGATTCTTATTTTTCAATCCAAGTCTCCCATTTTGTGTCCTCGTAGACGCATACCCTGTTTTATAGCCTGGTACGAAGCAAGTACTGTTCAAACAAGGCATTCTGAATTCTTTATTTAGGCAAAACAGGGTTAATGCATTCCAATTATAATCGGATTCTGGCAAACAACGTAGTCGGCACACGATGAACGTTTCATTAACCTCTTACCGATTACCTGTAATAGACATTTCCTCTCCAGCATTTACAAAGTAACTTTTAGATCTCAAAAATAGCAAGATTTTATTCAAAGCATCAAGTAATTCATATCACCTCGATCGTTATTGAATATTTACCACAGTCTCACGTTAGCAACAATTAATTACGTCTATTTACAATAACAACAGAAAAGACTCTAATCGAAGTGGCGCCAAGGACTGGGTGAAATAACAGTGGAAATTTAGGCAACACATAGCCTAGGCAACAATGTCAAACATCCGAATCCATAATATATATTCATGGGTACAATAATCACATTACTCTACAATCGTCACATGTGTTTGAGCAAACTATAAGCTTGGAGACAAAGTGGTAAATTAACCTTTATCTCTCCCTCTCGGTAACAACAACATAAAGTACGAAAAATAACATTTCAACGATGGTTATAAAAATAAATAAATACAAAGCATTCCTCTGAAAGATATTCCGGAGATAAACTCGTTCTCGAAAAAGAGCGTCGGGGATGAATTATTACATGTACCGATCAGTTTGTAGAACCAAAGACAAACGTCTGGAATAAGAATGAAGCAAACAGATATTGAGACTTTCTGTAGCCACTCGTCCGCTTTAAACAACGGAGTAACTCATCAAAGTAATTTTCCCCGAATTCTTGCTCACTACTCCAAAATGTTTCACTCTAATGCGATAGACAGTTACGAACTCGATCTCCTCAGCTTCTCAGCTCCATCAGACGAATCGAGCAAAAAAAAAACAAATAATTTATGCATGTATTTTTAAATTTATTGAAAATTAGAACAACATAAAAGTGGCGTTAAGACATCTTAAGTGGGAAGGAGCAAAAGCATCGACTTTATGACTATTTAGAAAACCAGCGCCTCCATGTGGAACATACGATGGGTGCGCAGAGAAAACATTCAGCACGAAATCAATATGACACCACGTCACGTACATGCCTCATGAAGTCAATCGGGGAGCCACATCAGCTTTGAACTGGGGAAAACAATTGCCTCAAACGATGCGAAGGGATTCTCGAGGAAGAAGGAAAGCCCTTTAAGGACTAATTGGACGGGCGTGATGACAACCGAATCGATTTGAGAGCGAACGATAGAAAGGCAGCAACACACACGAATCGACCGGAAGAGTCGACTTAAAGCACGCCACATCGAGTCTCCCTCCAGGGAGAAAAGAGGCCCAACATTTCCTTTTTTCTGATGGGATGTTACACGCCCCCAGCACCGCAATCACACGCCTCTTAGATCAATACGTTCACGGGGGGTCGAAATCAGCGGCGACGCGCGGACCGGCGAGGGGGAACTTTGTCCAAGCGGGGGGGCAAAGACTCCCGCCCCTCTTCAAGCACTCATCATTGGCCTCAGAACTCACGCAGCAAGCCCAAAACCCTTTGCAGTTTACCATTGTGTTTAACACATTGCCTACCCTGAGGTCAGTTTGGTGCGGTAACTAGAGTACTGACTTCCCACTCTAAACGCTCATGTACAACTCCCAGATGTTTTACGGGAACTCCCGTTCCACACTTGAAAGCTGAATGAAAGGAACTTAAAGCGAAATATTCTTCTTTCTGACAGGACGCCACAGTTTAATATTTAAGGGTTGACTAATGAAGAAACTCCATTTCTCTAAACCCTTCTTCCATTTCCCAAACAACGCCTCCCTCATCAAGCTACCCTTATATCCTAGATGTCGAAAATGACCCCAGTAATCAGTCGCCTTCCTATATAACCAAACACCCGGCGAGAAGGCATTGCTTAAAAAAGTCGATCACTTCGAGCATAAAATAATTTTCCTAAAAGATTTGCCAACAATTGTGTATTGAAACTCAATGCAAAGTTTTATATGCCCACAATTAATGCTAGATGAATAGCATATTTGCAATCAGAGATGGAAACAAATTTATATCAGCAGAGGGTATGACTAATGTATCATTTAACGAGTAGTAAAGATACTTTCATTTCATTGAACTTACATATTTAACTACCAGTATATGCGAATTAATACAAAAATACGCATGGAATACAGTTGTCTTACTTTTGCGCGGTTAACAGTGGTAGAACTATTAACCGATAAGTTTGAAACTGATGACGTTTGGAACGGTATACAAAGTAATAAAGAAATAAATAGATCTGTCGTTTCATGGACAGTAAAAACTTTGCCCACTAGAGACATTATCCCTATGGTAAAACCAATATGGCCCAGGGCTATCTCCGCCTCTAAATGAATTTTCATAGGGTTGAAGCAAAAGCACACTAATTACTAATTAAACAGTGAGCTTAACCAATTTAAACTCTTTAATGCATGGGAATCTATCATTTGCAATCAAAAACTTCGCGCATAATCAAAGTTATACCATGTCTCGCTAACAAATCCACAAGAAATATACAGCCAAAATTGGGTTTCAAAACCGTTAAAGGCAACAGAAGTAACACAAAATCTGACTGTCGCAACATGTTTTTTTTTAATATTTCGCATGGCATAACTAAATTTTTTCTTCAAAAACTATGGCAAAATATTTCCTTGGAAAGGTGAAAATCAAGAAAATTAATATGAAAAATAACTGAGTAGACCACATATGAAACGTTAATCGCTAATCACGCTGTACGCTGTAACTACGCCGTACGCTGTACACAACTTTAGGGGGATTTGCGTCAAACGACTTTTAGTTCAGATTTTATTTTTGAAACTATTTTTATAGCCAACGTATGACTTTGATCGTTTAATTTGCCGATACCGAAGTGGTGATACGAGTCGTTAACACCGCTTTCTGCAATAAAGACGGCTTCAGAGAGGAAATGGTGGACTCATTGTGAAAGGCAATGGACCGATAACTCATAAAAATACCGTACCCTATAAAAAAAAGAAAACGGAATGTAACTCAACCAAAGCCGGGAAGCAGGATCGCGATCGGTTGCATTCCCGCACAAACACAAACGCGATGCATCGCCTGTTATAGCGTCCATCGGAACTCCGCCATGAACGCATCATTTTCGCCCCCCCTCCGCACGCAGCCTCTAGGTTTGGTACGCAGCAGAGAAACGGCAAAAGACAATAAAGAGCACCAGTATACATCAACCCATTTCCGCGAGACACGAAAATGATATCAGAGCAAGTATAAATAAGCAAGTTCTTCCGCTCCGCTCAGTGAATAAAACAATATACCAACCGAAACGAAGGTTCCGATAATCGGCAACCGGGACCGTAGACGGCGGAGGTGGAAGGGGAAGCTGGGGACGGGAGGAACGAAACAAGAGAGATAAATGATTCGGAGAAACAGACTGGACCGAGATGTGGGTGGCTTACTGCACCTTAGAGTAGGTACCTACATCGTTCAATAGAGGCGACACACAGAGGGTTGAAATGAAAAAAAAATTCCAAATATGCTTTTTTCACTCCAGAAGTTGAAACATTGCATTGAAACAATTGCCTGTTGCATGTGATATCACATTTGCTTAGTTTTCACTTTGAAACAACTAGCAACGGCTCAAAGTTCAACACTTTTTGTGAAAAACGCCCCTCTTAGTTATCCTCCAAAAAACTATTACAGAGTGTCCAAATTATTACAGTACCACTTGAAAATAACGGATGGAATCACCATCTGCGGTGTTCTATTACAAAAACTAATTATTTTTCTTAAAATGTAACTTGGTAGTAATTAGCCTTGTACAGGGATTTTTCTATAATACAAAAAGGCGGAAGAATGTCTTTCACCTATTTTTTTTAAATGTAAGTAAAATAGTTTAGTTATACACCGACATTCGCCGATTCACTCATACAGCGTATTCTTCAAATCTTTCAGAATGAGAATCCACGCGGCATGACGAGCTTCACGTAAAGCCATTTCCGCCATATTAAGAGAATACTGTGATTGGCGTTGGAACGTGAGAGAGGACGCATTTTACAACATAGAGTTCGTGGGATTCCCGAGTTGAAGTGAAATATTAGAGACACCTAAAAACTTTATTAAAGATTAAATGAACAATGTTTTGAAAATGTCAGTGCGGGCAATAATTAGGAAAAAAATTCTAATTTCATGGACGCGGCCTTAGCTGTTTATAAAAATAATACTGAAGTTTTTATGTTAGTGAGATAATATTTCCTAGTCACATTCGGAATTCCGAACGTGTAGATAAATATGTCTTGGCCTATTACGCCCACTGCAAATCACACTGAGTAAGGCAGAAGCGACTTCCCTTTTGCTTAATATCGATAATTCGCAGCGTCATCTCAGGTACTTACATAACTCTAGGAATGTTACTCCAGGGGCAGAGAATGGGATAAGGATATATCCAGCAGTCTGCTACCGGACCACACGATAATGCAATTGAATCAAGCCCCTCGTAGTTTTGTGGCGTCTTGATGCTGGATTGATCCTGGCATTTGCGGTTTTAAACACTTAAACGCCAACGTAAAATTTATTCCCGGGATAAAGCCCAGTGAATATCCACTAGAATGGGTCATAACATAAAATTTGATAATACAGTTTTGATCCATTCTTTATTTTTGTGTTCATGAGTTTATGCCGAAAAATATCGTGTACTACTGATGAAAATCAGTACCCACATTTAAAACGGTGACTCAAGAAGACAAAACATTTGATAGGTTCCTTGAAGATGGGCTGAAAATAAAATCACGTAGCCAAGTTAAAGTTGACTGTGACGTCGCATTGTAGAACACATTGCAACCTCGTATTTAAAAATCTATACTGACATATAAACGCGATTCTACCTCGAGAAGAATTAAACTACTTGTGAGGGGCACGAATAGATATAGGCAAGAACGAAATTTTGGACGGATAAGCCATTATTTTCTGACGAACGAAATGTTTCATGGAATTTAAAAAACTGTATCACTAAGCTATTAAAGACTAAAAATCAATTATCTGCCATTCTCCTGATATTTCCTGCGATTTACAGATTCACAATCCTATTGATTGCAAGCTTCAACACATATAGATTATAATAGAAAAAAAGGCTAGTAATAGAAAAGAGGTATTGATTGAGTAACGCAAAGTAACTATTGTGAACCCAAAGATAGTTTAATTAACTGACAATGAATCACAAATAAAACTAAATTTGTTTGATTTGGAAAAATCTAACAGCAAAAACGAGAGGATTTACAAGAAAAGTAGAAGAATGATCCACCCTATGATTCTTAACAGCTTATTAGTCATTAAATAAATTTTACCTGGCCAAGACAAGCAAAGAACAACCAGCAGTAGCTTCGATACGGACATGAGTTCTTTCTACAAGTCGAATGAAAATCATTCAAGCTAAATGAGAAAATTTGATAGAGCTAAATATAAAATAATAAATACTTCCGTCCACTTTCAAGGAAACGATCGAGATTTCGGAAACCGCATGTTTATCGACTGGCGATTGATTGCGACCTTGACGGGGACTCCAAGCGACAGTATTCTCAAGGAAGTAACCTTGTCGAACTCAATATCACCGAAAATCTATGTTCAAAAAATTTCAAAAATGTAAATATATAAGGAGGAACACTCACAAGGTTAAACAAAATTATATTCACCCTCCATCCGCCTCTGCCCTTGTGATTCTCAAATTGATTTCTCACATTCAATAGGGGTCTAAGGCACGAAAAATCAACCCTACGGAAATACAATCAATGACAGCCGACTGGATAAGCCTGGTTAATCAATCGCAGATGAATCATACATTTGCATCCAACCAAGGGCATCCTCCTTTATTTGCATTGAAATCATGTAAGCATTGATGCCATTTTTATAATAAACACCCTAATAATGAAGCGCGATGTCATACAGGGGAAGGTTCACGTGGCAGGGGTTGGTCAACGAGGGGAGAGCACATGCCCGGCAATTCTTAAGAATTTATTGCACTTCAAGGTCATTGGAGCGATATTTATTTATACACAGATTAGTGTGAAAATTTGGTAAACAGTGTCATTAGTCATATGCATGGGGAAAAATGAAAAATGTTTGCCGCAGATTAGGTTTCTTGAAAATGAATTGCTGATTAAAAACTTAGCCTTATGGCGACTGAAATATATTTCCAAGTAATTCGATATCATACACACATGGGCAACTTTTACCTCTTCCCGTCATACGTGACCGGAAAGGCAATCAGAACCACGTTACGAATACGGGAATGGGAACCACTGGCCAGCAGCCGCAGAAGATAATTCTTAGCTAAACCATGTAGCTGGTACTCAACGAAGATGGCAGTTATGTGTGTTACTTGATATAGCACATTAGGGCATTAACATATAGGTCCTCAGAGTATACTCCTCTACACTTTTGATTGCTAACACTATTGCCCGAATTCCTTGTTTGCGCATCCGATAGTCATTTGTTACTTGGTAGTGCGTAAACGTGGACTGTACCCGCGGAATAAGAGCTACAGTCTTACGTTTTTAAATTAGAGGCTCCCAACTTACGCCTGCTTCGATTGCGTCCCAGCTTGTTCTCAGAGTCACTTCGCCCAACATCATATCAATACTCAAGTCGAGAAATATTGAGAATAGTCTCTATTGACAAATATTCACTTGGAAAAGAAATATCAACTCAATATCTACCAGAAATCACTATGTTGACATTCATTTCGCCTAGCACAGAAATCCTCACCTCAATAAATTTTTTATAGTGACAACTGCTAGAATATGGAACTCATTACCATTAGACAAGAGAAACTCACTATCAATATGTGCATTCAAATCAAAAGTATACAAGTTACTTCTAAATGATTCATGACAGTTCCCTGCATAACTGATAACGCTGCTCTATTAACTTACGTAAAGTGGGAAAGAATGTGTATATATATATATATATATATATATATATATATATATATATATATATATACACACACACACACAATGTGAAACTGAAAACCCGTGAATTGACATTTAATGGGATTGAAATGTGTAAATTTTTTGTTGTACTTATTATTTCATTTCTTCTCTTTTTTCTTTATTTATTTTCATACTTTTCTTACTTTTGTAATAATCATGTAAAATATCGCATGGGCCAGAAAGGCTCACGATAATAAATAAATTGTATTGAATCAAGAATGAATTCACTCAAAACATAATCCAATACATAAGTACTATAACAATCATACATTGGATTGCACTTTCTTTGGTACAGAGTCAACAATAATTTTAACTCAACGTTGCTAAGTCTTGCATCCGCCATGGTGAATGGGCTGAATAATACCAATAGCTAAAAATTCCACCGTCACGAAAAATAAGATTAGTATCAGTAAAAAATAGTGCTTCGAATAGCTGCACTATTTACAAGCATATTTCTCGGAAAGAGATGTAATCTCACAACAACGTAACTGTCCACTTGCATGAATATTTATTCACGAGTATAAATCTTTAAAAAAACGTGAACTTCCCTACCTTGCAGGCGAAAAATCAACTGCGTACCCATGCAAGGAATTTATTCTGCAGTTCATTACAGGAAAATCACTCTAAGGAATGGAATCTTAGTTCTTAGTGTGCACCGGCATACACTTAGATATCGCGCTAATTAGCCCGTAATATGTCGTGTACTTTTGAACCTTGATTACATCTCACACACTGTTTCTATTTGAACCCAGTAAAGACTATCCTGCAATGATTTTAGGCTAGCGCATAAATCGGTAGGCTACAGCATTGGCTCTGATATCGATTTTCCGAGAACCCACCCCGATCATTGTACCGCATCAACCCGATTCCCACCAACCATCCGCCTCCTTCGCTTCGTCCGAGAAACGGTCACAATCGACCGTGAAGAGAAAAAACGCAGTTTCGGGCCCCGTCACTTCTCTAAATGAGAAGGGTTGAGTGAAAGGAGAAAGGACCCCTCCAATTTAGCCCACAACACTCTCCATCTACGGATCTCTCCATATATATTATATATATATATATATATATATATATATATCTTCTCATCGGGAACTCCTTTCAATTCGAGAACATCCCCCTTAGAAAGCCATTTCCCTTCCTTATACACCTCCTTCCAACTCTCTCCAGCCAACCCTTTCAGATTCACGTCAATTGAACTCATGAGGATAACTTCAAGTAGCCTGAGCTAAATTCTACAATTGTCCAAATAGACATTATAATTAATATTAGAGAAAACATACGAAGCGTTTGTAATAGGCATGTTATGAAAATGGTTACGTAAAGGATGCACAAACCTTGCATTGTGATTGAATTTCTCCGTCATTAACAATATCTGCATGTTTGGAACTTTTACTTGACCAATTTCTTAACCGATTTCATACCATCTTTTCAGGGCATAATGTACTGGAAGCAACAAATTTACCATTATAACAACAGAAAAACCATATTAACTCTATACAATGTTGCATTTCTGACGAGAATTCAGTGCAATTCCCTGTTTAATGGAGAGTACAGTCGTACCATACCCCATGGAAAACGGCTTCTCCTCATTTAAAAAATAATGTTGAAAATCATAACCGCATGTGGCGCACACCGAATCCAAATGCGGATCTCCCAATTGTGAATCACGTATGTTGGCCAGTTACATTAGCCTAACCTTTACTATCCGCAGTGATGTTTTTAAATTTTAATCAATTAGAGCCAGCGCCAGTCTTGATATTGAGGTCTCCAACCCTCTCCCTTCCAATTCCTTAATACAACGTTTTCCTCCTTTCCCTTCACCACACGCACAAAATCCCTCCTCCATACATTTACAATTTCAGGCCAGGCATTGGCGCAGCAGTCCACTAAGACGAAATTCTAAGGGATGGTCGACTCTAAACTCCCTCGGCTCATATGAAAAGAAAGAAGTAAATGTTGAAATCAACATGAAAGATCAACAGTCAAAAGTCATTAGAGGGACCAGCAACCTAAGTTATAAGCTTGATTCAAACCATCAAACCAATTACAAACCAGGTCATTCCCGCTTTGTATTTCACCTGATGAAACGTCCTTCCTTAGTTTACATCCCAATTAACAGCCTTCGAGCCATTACAAGGAAGCGTGGCATGGGGTGAACGTTTTATTAGGACACCTCATTGCGGTGAACGTGGGTTTTTGGGTAAATATGCACACGCGCGTACATGCTTAAGAATTTTATTCCATAAAAAATCAGACATTGGAAACGTATAGGCAGAAATGATTATTTCAAAAAAGAAATGGCTTATAAACACCCTGGCTGAGCTCCCCAACAAACAATCCTGGAGTCTATCCGAGAATCATTACCATATCTCATTACTCTGGGAAAATTATTTCTAACATAAAGGGACGGAAATCAAAGCTGGTATGGTGTCTACGATCTAATCAACCAAATCACAAAAGTACCATTACGAGGTAAGAAATGCCATCAACGCGGATACTCTTAATTTTTACGTTTTGAAAATAAAAGCGAGGCTTTACTTAGAAGTGATACTATTATGAATTACACCATTCTGATTATAATATCATAATGAATTCCGCTGATGTAGAGTTCACATCAAATGGGAAATGGTAAATCGACCCATCCATTAACTCCTGACTTCTCTCTTCCTCATACAAATGATTTCCAGCGCTTAAAGTTAATTTCCAGGCCATTAACTAAGAAAAAACTCTTCCTAGCAAACAAGGAGCATTGCAAATATTCAATGACTTTTGCTAAGAGAGCGATATCACCAGCGAAATCTCTACATCTTTTACAACTTTTCCATCCACTCTAACTCATGCATCGCAAAGCGTGGTGAAGATGGTACATATACGAAAATATCGAATCTGGAAGGAATTGGTGGACTATCGCAAGAGGGTGGTAGACGACGGTGGTTGTTATATGTATCGGACACTAGTTGGCAGTTCCAGAAAGTGCTTCAACTAAGATTCCGAGCTTCACCTCCACTTGGTTACACTGTCCATGTCTTCAATTTTATCACGTTATCACTAACAAAATTTCCAAACTTCAGTTGTTGTGCCGTCTTGGTTAATAATACGGCCGAAAAATATTTTTCCTGGCAAAAGAAATTATTTGAGTCAAATAATCGGTTGAGAAAACATAAATATATGATTTACAATTAATTTTCTTCCTGAAAATGTCCAAAAAGTGCAGTTAGCGGGTTGAATATGGTACATCGAAATTTTATGTTTATGGCATGTTTATGTCGTTCCAGTTAATTTTTTCCTCGACACTTTGGACTTACCAAAGAAAATACAGTTCAACATATCAGAGTATACCTAGTGGAAATGAAATACTGATAACATTTTCACAAAATGAAAGTCTTTCTAAATATTTCCACAGAGATATATGTATAATACCGATCTGGACTTCGACAAACTTATACCATTATCAAGGTATATACATGAGCTCACTTTTCCGAGCTTTTTATAAATTAAAACATTCAACGTTTTGCTTAAAATATATAAGCTTGCAAGAATGGATCTTTTTACCTTCAGAAGGTTAGTCGAAACTTAGGCCGGTGTAAAAAACTGTGAGGAAATCGACAAATTATCATTCATTTTTCATAATACTTTTACCGAAGTAAATTTGGAAACGAGAAAACCTTATGGAGGCGATCAGGGTAATTGCCACCATTGCAAAGATGTATGAAGAGTTAAACGGTTTTGAGAAGCGGTTAACTCTCAGGTATGGAAAACAAATACGCACAGATGGTTGATAAATCGTTTCCCAAGGGCACAAAGTCTATGGAAGGAGTTAGAACATTAAACTAATGGGGTAAAGTTGAAATATACAGCAAATTACAAGGAAATCGTTGGAGTACCATCTTCACCTCACATACTGGGGTGAAAGTAGTATTAAGTTACTTCTTTCCACGCATCATTAGTGATTATTACAAAAGAGCGAGACACAAAAACACAACTTTAACACACGGTTCACATTTGCCTTTATCCTCTTACAAATTAGTTTCCCTTTTTACCAGCCGTTTTCATGGATGGCGCCAAAACACCCCACACCACGCGCCCCTACGGAGACATGAAGGTAATATGCAAATGTATTTGGTACCTTTTCGTTCGCGACTCTCGTTGCTCCTTCAAACAAATACATGGTATATCATAATATCATCAGAAACCTAACGTACTGAATTTTATTTTTAAGCTTGTACAGCTGCAGCAGTACTATAGGAACGAGATACATCCATTGTTACTAGGAAGGCACAACACAAGGGAACAGCCTGCGTCGTGTTTCATCAGCACGAAACTGTAAGAGCTACACGGGGCAAAGATGTTCAATTAGCGCACGCGAATCCTCAACATGCAGCACGCAGTCCCAGGAGTGAGCAGACACTATGGTCTGCTGTGCCGGTATCCATGTTCCGCATTAATCTCTGTCTCTCCACCAAGGTTCAAGACGCGGTCAAATTAGTAGTGGATGATACGCAAGTGGCCCAAAGTTCCGGTCTGAATCGAAGTGAAGCCACGATTTATCATGGCTTTAGCAGCATAAAATGTCAAGTGAGAATAGTAGGCCACACTTTGGACACGGCTCCGTGGAAATCCACAATTTGAGTGAAATATGCAGCCCTGGAAAATAATTTGAGCTCATAATAAATCAGAAATTCTTTAAAGTATCTCTAATAGCTGTAGCCATCAAATCTCAGTAAGGTACCTACAGAAAAAGGCGATTGCCTCTCCTTTTTTTTACTCGAGCATTTTGTTTTCTATACGCAAAAACCTCATTTGATCCCAAGAAATAAACAGCAGTTCATAAAGCCTTACACGCTCGCCTTGTCGTTTAACTTACTGTGTAAGACGAAAGAAAGTTTTCAACGATGTCAGGTTTATGGTTCAATAATAAATAAAAATAAAAGTGGAGGAAGAAACATGAAAAAACGCATTTAATTCTTAGAAAATGAAATTCTGCTGCGAAGGCAAATAAAATGTGCCATGATGAAAAAGCAGGTGTGCGCAACATAACATGTATTTACTACACTTGGCGCATGCACCAGGATCAAAAGACGACAGTTAATACTTCAGTATAGGAATTTTTCCTTCATTTCCTAAATCATGCAAAATGGAAATCATCCGTTACCAAATAAAAACATAAAGAAGCAATGTATCATCAGCATATTAAATCGAAACCGATAAATCCAGACGTATTGATATCCATAATAAAATTTTTCAATTCACCGAGGGCATCACTGAGCACGTCAATAGTAGCACTACCCATGCAATCGTCGTTAGAGGGCTTGACGATACTTGCAGGATATCCGTAATGTAATTCCGCATTTTGCAATGCATTGCTCTACTCATGATGGAGAAATTTACAGTATTAGTTATGCTACATGGAAGTAAGCGACATGGAAGTACATGTAAGTACATGGAAATAAGCTCCAATAGCGTCCACAATAGTTGATTTAAGTTTACGAGGTACTTCACTAACAGAGGCAATCATTACAAAATTTTTTATTAAAAGAGCCATAAATACCATTCTAGCAGGAGTGTATCCGGTTCCGCTGAATTAACAGACAGAGCGAAGCGATGAAAATTCAAATAAATCTGAAATGCCGAATGTAGTGTAGACTTTTTGAAATCAAAATGGAGGGAGGAAAATAAAAAGGCTCCTTGGAACTTACATTCTAAAATCCTCACGTTTATACTAGCAACCGACAGTTAAATATTTAAAATGTTCGAAATTGAACAAATTGCACACGCCAGCATAAAAGGAGGCAGAATCAATCATCGACTGATGTCCAGCGCGGTTTCACACCCACCTGCAGGAAGGACTATTCACGAAACCTGGAAGTATTTTCCAACACGAGGCAAACACAAGAGGTGAGCTGTCCTTTACGAAACCCGACGCTCCAGGAGAGCGGAAAGTGCGATAAAGCACGTGTAGAGAGCCCCCACGCAGTTTTTTGTCGTCATTAGAAACGCATCAAGTCCAGGGCGGCTGTGGCCCCTGAAAACGATACATGGCGCCTACACGGAGAAAGAGATAGCGGAAGCCTGGACTTGAGACACGAGTACGTGATGTTTTCACTCAAAAAGAGTGAGCATGCCCAAAAATACGGTCCATTCCGCGAAAATGATCCTTTAAAAGAGACAAAAATACAGCTCGCTGGGCGTTTTCGACCTGCCCATAAGAGAGCAATTCTAAATCGTTACACAAAAAGTGATATAAAAAAGGGTTAAAAAAACGCATACGTTAAGCTCAACTTGTTCCAAGCAACGTTCACATGGAACCATGATAACGGTTAACCTGAAGGCCATTCTTTTCAGATTTCCAATTCGCCACTAAAAGATAAAATTCTGAGGTTGAACTAGATTATATTGAGAAAGAATACACTAACACCATGCCTGTGGGGAAAAGCCAAGGAAAAAAAAGATTCTCATCTCAATAAGGCCTTTAAACGTAAAATATACATTCCAGACATTCTACCTAATACTCAACCTTCCATTTACAGTATAAAAGCTGCCTCTTTCAAACGCCGGATTTTTAAAATAAAAATGCTATGGAATTTTCAATAGTGAAATTATCAATACACAATAAAAATCTGAGGTGATCGAAGTGTTTAAAGCATATAAAAGATCAAAAGGAGGAAACTTTCTTGACCTAAGCATTACTAAAGAGCGTCATTTGCCATGGTACCAATTGAGATAAGAAAGAGTGCTGAGGAGAAATCGAAATCTTTTATTCTAGGAGTAAATAGGAAACACATAGTGATTTGTAAAACATTTCTAATTTCAATTCGTTTTAAATACTCTAGAAGTTCTTGCAATGCATTACCTCTGTTTGGGGACATTGATGAACCCGAATAGGGATTCCACTTAACTACAGCTATAGACTACCTTAGAACACTTGGACGGAAATTGAGATAACTGCCTGAAACGATGAAATTCGCTAAGAAAAATATGTCACTCAGCCGAGGTATGTACCGGGATCTCCCAACTGTCCTTCCACTTTGATAGTCATTAACACCACCAATCCATCTTAGTTTCACAAGAATTTGTGGGGGAGGAAGTACAATGCGAACTAGATTTTCTCGTCTCCGGTCTACCCGGTAGCACTGGAAGCATTGTCACGCTATCTAACCCACGGTCGCACAGGATTAAACGAGTATTGTCTCTTAATACGTACACTTCTTCATCCAATATTCACTGAGGAATACATAAATGTATTGATACACCCTTGCAAGTGATTGCGAGCCAAATTATTTTCACATTTCGCAGTGTATATTAGTTTATTTTGAGATAAGATATCAGACAGGTGTTGTTAGCCGAAACTCACAGAGAACCCAGCAGGCTTTTTCGTTCTTCAACTCGGCGTACGTTCTATCTCTCACCATCATATCCTTAAAGCCTCTTTCTTCCCCTTCTCCACCTACCCAACTTCTTTCACTTTATCACACATTTCAGTCATTTCTTCCCTCATATCTTATAACCTCTTCCAGCCACCTTCTTCACCTCCTCTTTAACCCCTCCATATGTTGTGAACCGGAACTTAGGCGATACAAAGGGCAAGCGTGCTGGACCACTACTTCCCTCTGGCTAATTCATCATCATCCGGTGGCGCCACAGCCCGGGATGGGCCTTGGCCTGCTGCGCCGTCGCTCTCCAGGCGACCCAATCGGCGGCCCTGGCTCGCCATCCTCCCACCCCCATCCTCTCCAGGTCGCTTAGCACCTGGTCCAACCATCTAATCTTTGGGCACCCCTGCCTTCTTCGGTTGAACAGCCTTCCCCTCATCATCCGTTTTGGGATTTCTTCTTCACCCATTCTTTTCACGTGTCCCAACCAGTGGACTCTCTGGGACTTTATAAACCTTACTACTTTTTTTCCTTCGATCTGGCTCTCTATTTTCTCGTTATATCATATCCTCCACTCTCCTTGATCATACATTGGACCGTATATTCTTCAGAAGATCCGTCTCTCAAAGGTGCAGAGTGCTTTCTCGTCTGCTGGTTTAATTGTCCAGGTTTCAGCGTTATATGTCACACTGGTCGCACTAACGTCAGGAATAACCATAATTTCAGGGCTCTACTACAAGTCTACTCTTACATAGTTTGAGGTTGGCATACTAGGCCCTGTTTCCGGCCTCGACTCATTCCTGAATGTATTTCTTGACATCGTTGTACCTAGTGAGTAATGTTCCAAGGTGATTGAAGTTATTCACATCTTGAAAGGAGTCTCCATCAATATTTATGTCGCGGGGTTCTCATCGGTCTTTCGCCGCCGACATAACCATGTATATGGTTTTTCTCACATTAATTTTCAGGCCTATATTGGCAGACTCCCTTTCCAAAAGTATTTAATTTTTCTCAAGGACTGCCAGCCTCCTTGCAGCAATTTCAATGTCGTCGGCGTACGCGCATATCTGAGTAGACTTTTCAAACAGCGCTCCCTTTAAGTCTGTGGTTCTATGGTTTAAGTCTATGGTTCCCTTTAAACCTCTGGCTTATGGCAAATAATTATCACTCTCTTTATATAGGCCGATCTCGAGGCCCAGTAGAAACCTCGAGTACTTATTTTCCAGTTGTTCAGCCATGACTTGGGTTAAGGGAGAGATTTTCCATGATAAAGAGACAAATATGTCGAAAAAAACTTCTTTTTAGGTGAAGAAGGAAGGAAAAGAATATGTTCTGGAAATACGCAATGGGGAAAAGATTTTCTGGTTGTGAAATATTACTATTAGTATTCCTACTCACATATAAACCTATTTTAACCGGTCGATCACATGCAGTCATAATAAATCGGGTGCTTAGATTCTCGGAATATCCGGAAAGAAGTGGAATAACTTCCCCGCCACAAGGTTTGGCAGAAGCGTAAAATATACGGTGCCATCAAAACAGAAATGACAACAGGGACGACCGTACACTCGGCAGTTAAAAAAATAATCCAACGGAGACATTAAAGAAAACAATGCATCCGCCAACGTCAGGGCAGTTAACTTCAGACATTCCATCCCATCGCAGACCGCTGTTGGCGTCCAATGCCACTCCAATGAATGGGGCCTCAGACGAGGATTTAAGGGCACCCTTAGCTGCCGCTCACATCCAAGACAAGTAATCTCAACGTTACCAGTAATGAGGTGGATGAAATAAGGCGCCGTGTTAATAGCGTGAGCGCACGCGACATCATCGTAATAGTCGAGGCATGGCATAGCGTGCCAGAAATTGTAAAGAAGCCCTCAGCCATATCAATTCGTAGAAAACCCCCACTTTTGCCACACATAAATAATTTAAGATTTACAAGTACATGAGGACTCTGGACGCATTTCCCACACCTTAGTCTCTGCGGAAGATTTAAGGGTGATTAAAAATATCTCGAGTCAAACTATGAGTAATGGACGTCCTTTTCTCGACTAGTAATTACAGCTTACCGCTTGAAAATATTCGTCCATGAACTCATAATCATTCACCTACCAGTAGGTTATATTTATCCAAGTTAGATCCCTACTCAACGTCTATCATGTATTGACAAGTCACGTATGTCACCCACATTCTATTCAGTATCCTTACAGACTTCGATAATCCCTGGCAGCATATAGATATCCTCTAACAACCCAAAAAAATTAGTCAACACTTAATCTTCCCTTACACCACCCAACGTATCTTATAAACCTTTAACTCTGCCATAAATGAACCCTATAGAACAACATATGTCTAGAAATGTTGATTCATTAAGTCATTAAAAGGTTGTAAAATAAAACACATCCAGCTTTCTGGAAAATAATTCACTATTCGTTTTATTTTTTCGAACAAGAACTTAAGCGTACGCACTCATGACACACTCTTCCTCAAATGTGCGGTTGCTTCAACTGCAAGAATGAAGTTCTTTAAATCCACTAGCGTAACTCAACCGATGGCCACGCAACAGCTTAAGCATAAAAGAAAACTCGGATAGGCTATTTTTGTCCAAGAATGAAAGTTAGGAGAGACGGAAGGATAAAGATATAACGTGAAAAAAGTACAGCTTGATCTTGTTGCATTAACTATTGCAAGTTGGTCTACAATACATATTGGTTCAATTTACCCTTTAAATGTATTAACTGTAAGTAAAAGTTGGCAAGAGGTGATTAAATGGACTATTTCAAGACCAACACTCCATAAAAACTGTGTGTGTGTAAAAGTGGCCAAAATCTGCTCGCATTAATGTGAAAACTACGCAAATACAAATGAAAAACAAACAGATAAGATTGCCAAATTAGCGTTGGCCTCCTTCAAGACTGGATAATGAATGACATTCTCTCGACTCATTAGTGTTCACAATATAGCATTAGCGGACATGTTGAGTTGATTAATAAGGTAAGAACATTTAAATAACAAAGGCAGGGAGGTACTCTATCACAAAGAATCTATATACAGCCATTCAGACGTCCAGTGGCCGTTACATCTTTCACATAACTTCAGTGGCGATGTGTCTGCTTTCTTAGATTCATTTGTAAGAGACTCTCAATGTTGAAAAGTTAATCTTACACTGAACTATCGAAAAATAAGCCGAATCAATCGAAAATTCATCGCATGTTCAACACCGTAACTCTAAGGCTTAAACAAAAGGTCGAATCAGATGTCACTACTTTCAAGACTTTCTAATTTGACTATAAATTTAAGTTTGAATAGGTTGCCTGGTAAATCTAACTAAGCGACAGACACAATAGGTCAGTAGCGCCATTGATGGCACGCGGCTACGTTGTTAGAGAGGGAACTTATGGGGAATGGAGCAAGGATCAGGGCAAACCGGCATCGACATTAGCCTACCCCCATGGGACCACAGTTTAACGTCCGACGGAAGGAGAACTGACTTTGAAATGCCCTAGCAGCGGCATCCTAGTAGAGATTGGGGTTACCTTATCAAATCTTTGCACTGTAGAGACTCGCAATCGAGACCTAAAGTGGCAAGGTTGTACTCTATCACACCAACCTTTCATATTCTTTCAAAATTCGAGCTAAAATGATTACAAATTCACAATCATTGCATTTAACAAATGATGTGGTACGAAGTCACTCGCACGGGTGCAAAAATGGTGTAAAATGATTACAATGAATCATTTTAGCAAGATTATATTGAATCATTTTAGCACGAATCGAATGGTTCACATAATTTGCTCATTTCTCCATGATGGATAGGATCAGAAACGTGGAAAGTCAAAAGAGAATAAAAGATTAAAAACCACACGGAGAAATTTCATCCAGTAGAGTGAATAGGTAGGAAATAGTAGGATAGAGGATATAGGTAGGAAATAGTAGGATAGAGCAGGTAGAAAGTAGTAGTAGAATAAATAGGAAAGCCCCACGAAGAAGGCTGATGGGAAGATACAGAGGCCAACTTAGACGGAATATGAAGTATAAAAGCTACTAGGATATAAAGAAATAATCAGAGGACAGGGTAGAATGGAGGGCGACACTCAGGCCATCTTTGGATTGAATGGCTAATGATGGCAATTCTCTACCGCTCTTCCTCCTCCGCAACTTCTAAAATAAGAATTAAAAATCGGGTTGCGGCGCGGCGTCACCCATGACTTAGCATTACGAATGTATATTCTGAGCAATA
Organism: Ceriagrion tenellum; assembly: GCA_963169105.1. Taxonomy (NCBI): domain Eukaryota; kingdom Metazoa; phylum Arthropoda; class Insecta; order Odonata; family Coenagrionidae; genus Ceriagrion; species Ceriagrion tenellum. The sequence continues at coordinate 110,049,752 of OY720639.1, forward strand.
GAGAAACATAAGGCATTTCGTATAATATATTAATTTTTTCACATTACCTGAGCGTAAATGTAAATAGGTACGGTTGCCGGGTCAATTTCATTCCCATTTACTTTCTAAATAAGTAAAATGCCCCATTGGAATTAAAATTCTCCAATGAATAATCCGTAAACCTGCATTGAGACGACCTCCAATGAGAGCATTATCAATGGAAGAGCAGAAGGTCTAGGAGTGGGGAGTTGGAGTACAAAAATTCATTAACAACGCTTTCATTTTTACGAACACTTTTAAAGATTTCCAACTGTTTCAACCCATCCAGTTTGTCCTTTGTTTTCCACATGAACGAATTACAGTTCAAAGTCACTCTCACGATTATGTACTGAAACATGCTTTGCAATGAGTGAAGCCATATTTTTATTCTTTACACACACCTCATGTTTCTTCACCCGTTCCTTGAACTTGCGTCCCGTCTGTACGATGTACAATGCAGAGCACTCACACTTCAGCTTATACACTCCACATTTTTCGTCGATAAGAATATTGTCCTTGACCCGTGATAAAATTTTATGCAGGTTGTGTGTATTATAACAGGCAATTTGCATTGTTTCCTTGGAAATTTTACAGCTTACCTTCGTGGATATGCTTCCTAGACATAGAGCCCCGCCGCCATTTGGTGGTAGGTTCCTTTGACAGTTGAGAGAAATGTTGTTGGTGGCTATTCTCCTTAATTTCCTCTGGTACAGTTTTTCAATCAACTCTTCTGTATAGCAATTGCTCATGGTTATCCTGTATGCTGTCCACATATCCTATATGATGGCTCTCCTATAATCCGTTATTTCTTATGGAAATTCCAGAAGAAATTCTACTAGCTGATATTCGCTCTTGTCTCATAAACGTAACAGAATGACGGACCTAAATAAAAAAAATCCAGTAGTTTTTTTAAGCTGCTCAAGCCGAAAATAATATCGAAAAACAATTCTTTGAAAAAATAGTTTTTCTTCGATTGTAGCGGTTTACTACTCTGAAAATTCATGAGGAATAGGCACAACAAAACAGTCGAGATCAGCTTTAGAAAGATCTAATCTTAATTGGAGAGAAGAAATCTTAATGAAGAAATGAGAGTGATTTTAAGGTGATGAGGTTACTTCAGTGTCCTAGATATGAAACCTTGATATTGTATACAAATCGGAACACCCACGTTACGAAACGTGGGTAAATCTACCTCAAAAGATCTCTGTAGGGGTAGCTATAACTTACCATTAAAGAAATTGGGACGCAAGTCTTTATTTGTAGCAACATTTACGTCACAAATGACGCACCCCATTATTTCCCTGACCTGAATAAGACCAATGCAGATGTCTCATCGTCCGTCGCTCAATCAATCGCAGGTCTATAATAGTGACTGCTCATAGTTTTCACTGCAGGGATCCCTATAAACAACGAAGCGATTGAGATTAGGAGAGCTATTCACGTCTCCAACACAAGTCACCGATTTGTGGGAAGAATCGTGGCTCATAACTGCGCGGCGAATCACAAGGGATTCGTCATCTTGGAGAGTGCAGTCGAGTGGCCATTGATTCGCACAAACAACGTAGCTCACTACCACTTTATAACAGCACTCGAAATAGGCTCTCTGAGGGTTAGTAAAAGATTAACATAAATACGAGATATAAATAAATAACATGAGGTATAAATAAATTCGCAAAATAATTATTTATGTTTTACAAATAAAAAATAATATCACAAACTGTGGCACGAAAAAGAGCAACAATTCACTTAAGTTCCAAAACAGTCATCTTACATAAGATTTAAGTACAATTGAATCGATATTTCACGTGATCCCAAAAATAGGCCGTAATCCAACTCCCATGAGGAAGCCTAAGGACACTTTTTACCCAAAAAATTCAATGCCTTCACGGCAAATACACAAATAAAAGGAAGGGAAAAAGAATGGTAGACCTCAGGGTAAATCAAAGGTACAGAAATATAGCACTGCTAATATTTTGTAGCCGACGTTAACATTTTGAAATAAAAAATTAGACACCAAATAAATCATGAAAAAAGGGATCAGATATGAACAAGAAAAAATTAGAATAAACTTTCAAAATAAGGCTAATGAAAGGCACGATTACGAAAAAAAAACCCGAGGACAATGACTTTGGGATACTTCATAATGCCCACATAATGCTTACATAATGCTTACACAATGAATGGTTTAAAAGTAGACTCAATGCGTTCACGTTGAGTATGTTACACTTGGTATTCCTACAATTTGGAAAACCAATTGGTACGCCACACTGTTGGAATAACTCATTTCCCTTTATTTCAGTGACCGGAAGTAATTATTTATTTGCGCAATGCGCGAAAAGGTTTTGGTTGAACTAGCGAGCTCAGGTGATTAAGTCGGAATTATGAAGGTCTGTCGAGATTATGTAGGAATAGCTTAAAATACCGAAACACTGTTCAATCGAATCAATAAACCAAGCGATGTGAATCGGGGAAATATAATAAATTCTAGGTCAAATGTCATGACAGCTCTCCGTAGCGCAAAGACGGATGCTCTAGAGTTTTCATCGGATGACACGAGGGTCAGCGCCTTAGCGAATTCGATTAGTTTAAATAAAGCATGAACTGAACGACTTAAAAAGTAACCCTCCATACAAAACCATAAGTTTATACAGGCCACAAGACAAAAAATACATAAAAATCCTACATTGCTCTGGGTTCCAGCAACATCATAGTGCAAATTTTATCGTATCAGGTTGACGTATCAGGCGATACCTTGTGGAAATGAAGCATTGAATACATTATCACAAATTGAAAGATACTCGATACATTTCCACAAAGTTTTAACACACCGACCTAGGATTTGACAAACAATGCAATTTACCTCAAAAATGGAATATGTTTGTCGAAACCTAGGTCGGTGCGATAAAACTTTTTGAATTTACCGAGCACCTAGCACTGAACGAGTACCTTTTATCTTGTGATATGTTATCAACACGATAGTAATTCTTAAGAAACCGAAGTACAGTCAGAAATCGCGTTGAAGGATGGTTAGTTATATACTACGATAATTATTACTAAGAAAATGCTACCATTTGGGTACATGCATAATGGTAGCCAAAGTGAACCTTTCTCATCGCAAGGCTGGAGTGAGTAAAATGACTATCAAAAAACTGATCATTTTAAAAATCCATTCATCTTTGCACCTTTTACTTAACCTATTGACAATACTCGGCAAGGGCACAAGTAGTCCAGCGACGGTTTTGTTCTACTCCGCAATTGTTCCATTAAAGAAAGAAATTGTGTTTAAGGATTTATCCTCAGGGACTGACATTTCCCCTTGAGTTCAAGACCATTTTCTTCCCATGTGATTCGGGGTTTTCACTTCCTTTCTCTGTTCTCTCTATGCTTTTTCTCACCTTCGCACAAGGGTAAATCCATAAGCTCAGCTTTTTTTCTCCAATTTTTCAACGAAATCCATCTTAGGGTTGATGTTTGTCGTAAATTTTAGGCCACACCGATTATCCTCCATTATTAACCCTTTAACGTCAGTTGTGCCGAATTGGGCACATACCTCCAGAATCGCCGTGCCTCAGAAACCATGTAAGTTATTCCACTATAGCCCATTTGGGACGTTGTCGGCACGCTCGTACCTAAATTATAGGCTATTTTGAGAAAAATGTTATAAAAATGGATGAGCGTGCTTTAAATTATCTTCCTTGATTGGAATTTGGAAGGAAAATATTTTTTTCTCAAGTAGAAAAATTGTTGTCCATAAAAGGTTAATATTTTAAAAATTCAGAAAGTTTTGTCATGGGCCACAGCACATCTCTCACTCGAACGCGCGCTGGTCATTCGACGCCAATACGCGCGAGCGAAACCGCTTCGGCCACTTGAACACGAATCCCAAACGCCTTCTATCGTGTTCGATAAAAACGACATTTCCAGGCGATAAACCCTTCCCTTCCTCACTTCGCTGCGTTCGAGAGACGGTGACAAATATGGTTGCGGAATATCAAGAGCTGAATTTCCGCTCCGTACAATTCCCTTGTTTGCAGACGGGCATTACGCCTTCACGAGTGCGAGCTTCTGGCTGGATTCCGAACAATATACATAGATACAAGTATCCACCGGATCTAGATCTATTCTCCCCACATCCTATCCTTCCCTAGATGCTCCACAACAAAGGGGAGGATGCGGGCAATGCGTCTGTTCCTGGGCTCTAAGCCGCCACAAGCGAGAAATACCACCGTTGCTTCCGAGGTATTCAGCGAGGATATATAGCACATGTTATCAATTTCGTCTCTTCCTCCAGGATCAAACTTAAGCATGAAAAAATCCTATTTCAATAAACAATTGATGAACGTGTGTGCTTAAAATGCCTACGAGGAATTCGCTCCTATGAATGAGAAAAACGGTCGAAGATTTATGAATACTATAAGCTCAGCTTAGTTCAGCTCAGCATCTTATGGTTGTGTGCCTAAACTGCGCACCTTATTTCAACGGATGCCTTGATGAGAGGGGATAAGATGGCATAGAAGAATGTACTTGCCTTCAATTCTAAAGAATAAAATTTGTATACATAAGTATTAAAAAGGCCTCTAATTAATTTACCAAAAAGTTCAGCACGTATAAGTTGCATTTTTCAGCTGCGCATCCAATCGCAAATTCATTGTAACGGCGGAAATAAGAGACAGGGAGCTGACCGGAGAAAACTAGAGTAAAGACATCAATAAAAGAGGTTAAAACTCAACTGATCAGAGAAGTCAGTATGGTTCTAACACTTGGTCACTAAGGAAGAAAAATGGACGAGGAGAAGGATGGAGAGTGTATTGCTGGACGACAGAGAACAACATATGAAGGTGTTAAAATATGAAAGAATAGATAAGGAGACCAATAAACACAGAAAAAGGTAAGAGAACGTTATTTTAGGACTTTAGGAGTGATTGTGGAACTCATGAGAAAAAACGTAATACATTGTTTCTAAATACCTGTGACGTAACAACACCGAGAGAAAATTTGGTTAAAAATGATACTTCCAATATTAGAAGTAAAAACATTTAGATACAGAGGTAAAACATGTTTTACACTGATAAATATATTATGCGGCCAGCTTCGAAGGTGTACATCAATTATGAGAATGATTGGAAATATCGAAACAGGTAACATAAATACATTTATCAGTTGACACCTAGTGTGGAAGCATGAAAAGGGTTCTTCATTCGAAATGTACAAACTACACCACATCAGTACGGAGACTGCGTTAATAAAATCATGTGACTACTGCACGAAAGGCATATTCTAAGTTTAGAGGGATATAAATGATTAAGCTGAATTCGATATCAAGTTTGTAGGGCAAAATAATCTAAAAACACTTATCACCACTGGCGTTCAACTTGCCGCAATCCGATCGTTCAATCAGGGAGTAACATGAAACACCAATCAAGAGGCATCAGCGGCCAAAACACGTATTAAAACAGAGCTATCAAAAATGCACGAAAAATTGAAGCGCAAATTTTGGCCCAAAGAATGGGGGAGGTTCACCACGTAAAAATCCCGGTACGGCGGGAATAATCAGCGATAATTCCAGCGGGGAAACGCGACCCGAATGGCCAACGAATTTTCACGAAAACCACAGACGAGGACACTCGCGAGACGCACCGATTCCGGCCTACTTGAGGCTCCTCCATAATAATGGATTAATGCGAATCGGATTCCGCAAAGGAGACGGGGACGCCGTCAGACAGAAACGTCTTCATTTTCTCGCCGCTTATCTTAAATAAGGGGAAAGTAGGTCAGGCGGTCTGGAGTTCGGGATCGCCTAGTAGTGAGGTCCCCCCCTCTTCTCCTATTGCCCGGAAATGCACTCCAGAACAAGCTAAAAGTTTTCCCGACTTGTTAGGGTTTTCGCAGCTCCCGGGGGCTACCTTAAGTCCAAGGCCCGAGCCAACCCAGCGATGCTATCTCCCACTCCCTTCGCCCTAAATATCACAAGGCCGTCCCAATCGGCAATGCATGGAAGCGAAGGCAAAGAAGGAAATAATGAGAAAGGATAAGCGAGCACTCTTCCTAAAAATATTCAAATGAAGTAATATACAGTCATTTAAAACTATCAAAAGACCAATAAAACTATATCTTTGTTAAGTTTGTGGTATATTTCTATAGTCATATTTAATTGAAACTTTTACTACACCACAGAATGAAAATACAAAAACACGACCCGGGTTTCAATACATTAGTATCATCATCAGGTGCAATCAAATGTCGGGAACTCTCTTATATATCGGGGGGAAGAAAGGAGGGGGCGAGGGGTTCGGAAGAAAGGAGAAGAGGGGGGATGAAGAGAGGGAGGTTGCAGGTATCAGGGTATAACTGCCTCAAGGATAGGGGAGGGGGAAGGGGACAAGCATGCGTTAACAACACATACATCAGGGTCATGCATTCTTCTCAAAATTGCGAGTTACTCCAGGGCATCGAGCTTACGTGAACTTGTTACAATTTAAAATTTTGGTTACGAATGCACTGCCACGACCGTTGCACAATAGGTGTTTGGCGAAGTTGCTTCTATTATGACATTTGTTTTTCAAAGCACTGCAATGCTACATGGTCCAAATATTAAAATTTCTTTGTTTACCCTATGTACACACTATTACAGTCCTTAAAATTCAGAGCATAACCCCTACATTTTTCACCCTAAATCACCATACAATTTAGGGCAATTTTCTGGAATGTGTCTACGCGGTCCTTACACCTCAAAAACATGTTCACAAAATTATATAGGGTTATAATTAAAAGATACATAAAATTCGTCTTTCCGGGAAATTCAACAATTCGGTTATAAATGGGACTTAGAAGTCGGATGGAGCAGTATTTTTTCTTCTTTAGTAAAGCATCTCTATATTACACCTATTTAATTACAGCCTATATTAAACCATCTTTATATTACACCTATTGTTCAAGAAATCGCTTTTAAGGGTAAAGTATGGGTATGCAAGGTTTAAAAAATAATGACACAGCATTCGTAGGTCAGAGACCGACTCATAGGTTTATGTCAGTTGGCTATGCATCCCATGAAATAATTCGACGGATACGAACGGGTAACTCTGAAATCAAGCAAAATGTGTAGAGACATCTGGAGGAGAAATCCTGAAACCAACGTAAACTGAACCAGAAATAATGAGTCAAGTGTACAGGATAACAAAAAAATCACTATTATAATCATTACGCAACAATTAGAGGATTAGTTTGAAGTACTGAATTCTGTTTCCTTAATTCTTTAGTTCTAAGTAGTACCGAAAATAGGCCTCCGCTACACTATATGCGACTAGCACTAGGAAAAAAGCTTTTAAACGAATGCATAAATAGCCATTGATGGAGAATATTGACAATAAACAATTATGACAAAAATATACGAACCCTGAAAACATAGGAAATACGTCATTATCAGTATTCTTCCAAGTAATCAGCCAAATTTTAGAAAGTAAGGATACTCAAATAGTTCGTAGAATTATTAACTGCAAACGAAAGAAACTTCGGATATTTCTCTCATATTTGGATACTCCTCTCACATTATATGAATTAGGGTTCGGGAAAAACTAGAGTAGACATTACGAGCACGAGGATTATTGAGCTAATCGATACCACAGCCCCACTTAAACGGAATTCCTGCCGGGAGAAGAAAGTACTGGAATCTTCTTCGGCCTATTTACAATAAAATTCAGCACCGTGAAGTTTCATACATGAAAATATACTTATTTAGCAATGTGTTGGGTTTCGAATAGATTCCATTGACATCTTGCGATCGAGCGTAACTCGCCGAATGACGAGCTATTTCCAATCCTTACAGGCTTAACCTTGAGGAAGGTCATTATTGAATTAATAATGACAACATCAACTATATTTCAATCCAAAGAAGGTTTTATTGGTACAACTAGTTACAACTAGTTTCTAATTGGTAGAACTGCTTCATCCTCAGAATTAAAATTATAGCCAGTGGTATATATATTAAACAAGCAGGGTGGAGAGGGAGAACGATTAGGAGAGGGTGGTGATATGACGGGGAAGGAGTTAGGTGTACCTGGGAAGAATGGTGTGAGGGTGATGGGTCAGTGGAAAGGATCACAGCGGAGTTCGATTGCTTATCCCTGATGACTAGGGAAGCGTTGAGTCACATTATGCGTGTCCATCTTCCACTAGCTATGACTTTAATGCCTGTACCTGAAGATCACACAAAAACATTGAAACTAGTCGTACCAATAAAAAACTCAGTGGATTGAAACGTAGTTGGCATTGTCATTATTGATTCAAACGACCTATGCCCTTCAAGTGTATGCAATTCTCTGCTCACCAAGCATAATTTTTACGACTCCTCACCGAAGTTGGGGTTAGGAATAATCGAAATTCGCGGTAAAAGGTCTACTGATGTACATCTATTTTAATAATCAAGGATTTTGCCAGGTTACCCGTAAAGAGGTTTTATCTCAAGGATATTTGAAAGTATTTTTGAGTCAGTGATGGAATGTTAAAATATATCCATTAATCAATGGATAAATGTGTGCAATTTTCCACAAATAAATAAACTAATGCCGATGTTTATTGGTAGTTTTCGCGTTCTCCCCGCGTTGCACCATTTTCTGGACGACAGTTTCGCCGGCTTTCCAGTCGGCTTCGTTAGCTCCTAATAAACACCATCTGATGATATCATAATAGCAATAAAACGTAACTAGTCAATTAATTTTAAATTAATGGAGAAAAAGTGGGCTCAATTTGCCGATTAATCATGTTCAATTTTCACGCAATATTGCCATAATGTCAGGAAATGACATTTCACTGCCTCTGTGGCATCTTCTGGGCATGGCATTTAGCTGCAGTTGATATACCCAGTCTTAACTAGGAGATAATTAATGATTACTGGATCACTACGACAACTTAGTTGGTATTTCAACAATAGGTCTATTAGTCATCAACCAATTCGAAGTTTAAAAAATATACTATAAATTTTGTCAAATAATTCCGAAGTTATCCCCACTATCATAAAAGCTACATTTCTCCGAGAGATTCTAACTACGTCGAAAGTCCTTCCCACGTCAAAATCCATATCCCTAACTACGATAAAATTAAGGAGTATTCACGGACTATTCAAGAAGAAAGTAGCAAATTTCATGAAGTATTCAAGTTTTCAAGTATCTCGAGTGTAAGTTTACTGAATAAGTGAATGGACTAAAAGTTTATAGATATAAATGCCAATGCTTCAGTACAAGATATGAATTTACGAGTTTCTCTGGACATGCATGTCGGCATAAAATGCCACTTTCAACATTTTGACAATAAGTATGACAACTCTTAACCCGGGTTGGGAATTAGAATGTGTAAAATACATAATGGAACTAATCAACAAATCAATTGACATCAACGACACTGCTCCAGCATATCTTAGAAGGACACTGCAACATACAGACGCACTTTGCATACTGAACAATGTTCCTCGCACCTCACAACTGGGTAAATTGCCCCTCGGACCAAAAACGCGTGAACCCCATCCAAGCAGGGTTGAGTCGAGTGGAGGGAAGCCATCACCTCGGCGTACCATGAGTGGACACTATGGTCGGAGGGAGGAGGAAGAGTGAGCAGTCGAGGCGCCAGGTGAATATCTCCATTCTGCCGCAAGCCCGTATTTTCAAGCTCCACGTGCCTAGCCAGCCGCACGGACACGAAGCGAACAATCGGCGCTCTGATAGAATTACACGACCCACGCCGCGAGTACTCGCCATGCTCGCCCTACACCACGAGTGCGAGAGAGAGGAAGTTACATTCCAAATGGTTAGGAGAGCGCGTCGAGCACGGACAATTTCGGCGCGCAGGCGGCCACAAAACAAATACGAACGTGTCCACGGGGCGGAATGCTCGGGGACTGACCACACTGAGAGAGGGCGCAGAGAGACAGACCGGCTCCATCTCGACGAATGACATCGTGAATTGTGAACACAACCAGTAGTTTACTCGGTAGCTCATCCAAGGTTAGGAGTCCGAGACAATTATCTTTCCTCGAAGACCAAGTCCAATATGCATTCCTAGTCCTTAGGAGCGCATTCGAAATTGCAATCTGACAGCAAGTGTTCATGCATACCATTGTGGGATGGAAACCTCCCGGTCTGAATTGGACATTATTCGATTAAGTTAACTTGCGTAGAAGCCGATAATAAACATTTGGGATTTCCCGCGCACTGGTTAGTTAATGACCCATGGCTTAGGACAACCAAACTCCTAAACTCTGATGAAGTCTCCGGGAGAAGAGAAGAAAGGTAGGGTTGTTAACTAATGAATACGCGGGTAATCAGAAAAGCAATCATTTAAACGAAAATGTCAATTATCTTACCCTTTGAGTTGGGTTTAACGTAGCTCGCAGATAACAATGGAAAAAAACGTTCCCATACTATGCGCCGTAACATTCAATTTCTTATTCATATCGTATCATACTGCCAGCCTTTGCAAGAAAGGCTAGAATACTCGCACTTCCACACTATTTCGCAGTCTGGTGTAGGGAGGGTCCCCTATTCTCTAAGATAATTTGGGAAGGGCGCTTGATCACCGGATGATGCTTATGACCCCAATACCTACTTATTCATACGATATTGTGGCGACAAAAGATAGAGTTTACGAATGAATTATTACGTTATGTCAGCTTTAACCATTTCACTGCTGCAAACGTACGCGTACGTTCGTACGGTAGGCTGCTGCGAATGTACTTTTACGCCCTTTCAATGGCTTGCCAGTGGCATCGGGCGTCTAGACACCAAGACCTCTGATGCCAACTAGGAAATACAAGGGACTTTAGACCAGAAGAAAGACCAGAAAACGGGTAGAAAAGGCCTAGCAAGTTCTGGTCTGCAATCTCTTAACCTTTTGTTTACTTATTTTGAGTCCATTTTCAAATCTCCTAATCTTTTATTCATCTATATTCTATGATCCTTATTATTACCCTCCGTCAGCCATTCTCACCCACATACTTCTCAATCAGTCTCCTCAGCAGGTCTCTTCACCTGAAGTTGTCTTTCAGCCCACCAAGCGTGATATAGATTAAAACTGAATTAACATTATTGACATATCCATTTCTATCAACCATATATAGCCTTCGGGCGGTTCCATTTTAGAGTAAACACAGTCAAAAAAATGAATTCTCGGCGTCAGATCTAAAAAAAAGGGCTGTTTCAATAATATCTTCCATACTGCCCTATCTATGCAAAACTCCTCCTAACCTCCATTCAAGCAAGGCTTGACGAGTTCTTTCCATTTCTTCTTCCGGGACTCGGCGGCGTCGTTGTTTTTCTGACGTTTCTCCCCCTCTCTTGAAGGCGTCTCCAGGTCGAAGAATCCGAAGACGCCTCCAGGAGAGGAGAAGAAACGTTGCCACAAAAACAACGACACGGCCGAATCCCGGAAGATGAAATGAATAGAATACCCGCCTGCCGCGGAAACCTTACAAAGAATTTCACGAACTCTATGTTGTTCCTAATACTCGCAATACACCTCATCTTAAATATCTTCTTCCATCAAACTCACCCACGACTATCTACCCATTTCTCTGACATCACTTCCCTGCCATACCGTAAAAAGGGCAAGGATGCCTACGCTTTTGCGTGCTGCCATTTTATGATCCCTAATACACACCTTGATAAGCTACATAGGTGCACTAAAATAAATTACAGACAAAATAAGCCGAGAAAAGGCATATATGGAGTGGCAAATCTCAGCACATTAATTCCGACACAACATTGTTATGGCACGCGTAGTCCCCTGTGGAAATTCTTCTGAGTTTTTTTCAGATGAATGAATGAAATTGCTCCCGCTTTGAAGAAGTCAGTTCACCCGGACCACAGAAGCCAAGAGAAACGCAAAATGAGAGCAAATCACGCATGGCGAAGGGCAGGCATGAAGAAGCCGAGGACAAAGGGGGAGAAGTTGGGGGTGTGAGGAAGGTGCGCGGGGAGTGAGGGAGAGGCAAGACAGGGAGAAGGGGGGATAGGGAAGTCGACGTGAATAGTCTAATGGCCACAACCGACGCCGCTCCTGAATGTCTAATGGCCACGGCGGCGCTCATTTCACCGCGTTATGGGGTGGATCCACAATCCCCATCGGGAAGGTAAGAGAGGAACGGGAGGGGGATGAAGAGAAGGTAAGGAGGAGCACAAAGGGATAAGGTGAGACAGAGAGAAGGCAGAATAGGGGTGGGAGGCAATAGAGAAACATTCAATTTGCTGGTTGTAAGACAGTGGGAATAGGTATGTTCAGAACACAGATTTGGAAAATCTCACCATTTATAAGGAAGTCCATAAATTATCTAAACAATTACAATGGAGCCTACAAAGGTTTAGTACTCGCTAAAAAGATAAAGTAATAAATGTTTTTAAAAAGGAACTCATCAAGTTTTACTTTCATATCGGTAGTATGAGTCGTTTCAGAACAGCACCTCTGTGGTGTGTAAAGCCGATCGTTTATCGGTTAACAATCTAAAAAACAGTCACAACTTTGGGGTGATATAGAAAGATCCTAAAGAAAAGATAATGTATTGTTACCTAAAATTTGACGCAATTAGGATAGAATAATTTATTATCCTCCAATTAATTTTTTCATTTTCAAGATTCACGATTCATGATGATGAAGATTTTTCAAGATTCATTCCTTGACGCTATAAATGTGATGTTGGAATTGTACTCGGGCCGTAGTCGAAATTTTACGGAGGATTACAGTAAAATGATCATAAGTATGAAACACATTAGAGGAAACCATTAGGAAAGACTGCAAAGACCGATGAAGTCTTCACTAACACGCAATTGGACTCACTCGGTTTATATTTTATACATTTTACTCTACAAAAACAGGGTTACCAATAAAAGGAATGGAGGAATAGCATGAAATTTTACAAAATTATAAATATATACGCCTAACCTAAATTACTTATTAAAGAAGACTTTCTAGGCCAATGGACAAACTGCGCGCGATAGTGATTTTGGTTTGGCGAATTCGAACGCGGTAGCCAAGTGAGTAACACGCCGAGCTAGGAACCAGAGCATCTTAGATGGTACTTACGAGCTCTACATCCGGCCTGGGATTTCATTTTGTCTTTGGTTTTTGGTCACACAAAGCGATTTAAACAAAGCTGTTGGAGGACGAAATCCCCAAATGCTGCTGCTTGAATAGAATTTCAGAACAAAATCACAATAGACGGCCAATATGCCATCTTTTCTCTCGTGGGGAGTGGATAAGTTTTCGCTCATTTTTCAACGTTTTCTTTCCCACGCGATTACCATCAACTTCGTAGTTGCCCTGCGGTAGGCCGCAACGCCTTTTATGACGCCAACCATGAAAAGGTAGGGAATAGAGTAAAGAAACAGGGAGAGGTCGAGTATAAACTTAATGGAGTGCTAATCGAGGGATTTACAAATAGTGATTTTGCAGGAGAAGATATTTTTGAACCAATCATGGAGGCAGTGTATACCTCATATTTTGTATATTCCATCAGTTGCAGAGATATCTAGCACGGAGTTCATATAATATCCTCCGCGTTAAGCAGAAGGTCGGTTGATAGAAATGAAATTAATCAAAGCCTAGAGTGTATCCTTCGAGCATTTAGTGGCTACCAACCTTGTCCTTTTATCAGCTATGATAAACTCACTGACCGTTTATGGTATTTTTTTAACGAAGGACACGGTTTTCCTACGTATTTTATTCGCAGTGCGAATAAAGTTTTCTGCGCAGGGTTCCAAAAACTATTAACTAGCATGTAAGTGTAGCTATGAAAACCCCAGGGGTCTTAAAAGGTCATTCTGGGCGAGAATTTTGGAGAATGGGGCAGAAGTTCGGGTCGGATAAGGCGAGAGGGGAGGCAGGAGCCATCCCAGATTAGGAAATGGTGTTCCTGAGGTTTCCCTGACCGCATCAAACGGATAGGGGTCCGGAGGCAGAAACCATTCTTAGCAGTGCATCTCAACACCACCAGCGTCCGACGACAAGATGAAAAAATCTATCAGGTAATGGAAGGATAACCTGATGACGCGTGTGCGTCGTAGGCATCGTAACCTTTGAAGAACGGTTAATGTGTCAAAAATTCTACCGAGGGACATGAGAAAGCTCCAGTGCTACTTCAAACACAGTAATATGGTGGTGGTATGCCAGTTATAGATAAATTTAAGATTTTCACGTTCCGTATAAAAACTCATTATCATCATCATCAGAAGTTATAAATTAAAAGACTAAATATCTGCGAGGAAAAAAGCATCCAAGACCGGGAATCGAACTGCGGACTTTGGGCTTTCCGATGCATACACCGCCACAATGTTAAGGCTCTCATGGCTGCAGATGCGGTGCTGAGTTCACATTAAAGTACTTTAGGAAAGAACCAAACAATTATTCGCAAGTAGGTATGCATACAACACAATATATTATAATTCCACCCTTAGGTTAAAATTTACAGCTTTAAAGTAAAATTAAATGGGCAGACAGCCTCAAAGTATAAACTTTTTAAGACGAGGACATCGTGAAACAGTTTTTAAGCTTTCGTCGAGAAAACTTTCAAAGTTTCTACATCTGGGCTGTTATCATGATGAAAACTCACACGACGAATTCATAGCGTTCATCAAAGTTCCAGGAGTGATTCAAAAGATTCACCTCTTAGATATCGCATTGGCACATTTTACAATCGGAGAATTAGTTTGAATGATAAACCACGCACTGGAGGTATTATTTTTTCTCATAACCCTTCTAAAAGATTACTCATTTCTCAGATAGATAATATTCAAACCGACCTGGATCAGAAGAGTACACAAATAGCCTTCTATAAGGCGAATAGTAATGGTATAATCTAAACAAACACCCTGTGAAAACTCTAGAAACAACTTTGCAATATATGATTGTTATTTGGTTAGGTGGATTTCAAATGGCACAGCAGACTTGCGACAAAAGCTGTTAGCAGTAATTGGCATAGTGAGAAATTTCATAAGAAGATACAACCGACTAGATAGAGTTCGAGCAACCCATTAAATCAGCGTTTATGATAGCCATAGAATTTCCATACTTATCGGAGAAAAAAATACAATTTTAATCCGTCACCTGGGCATTCTAATATCATAACCTTATGTTCATGACGTGACTGGTCGTAGCAAGTTGGGTTCGCAAACTCATTCGACGTCGTAATAAAAGAGAACGACTTCAAAGTTACTTTAAAACTAAGTTTAATTCAAATTGTAATGAGGAAGGCCACAATTTGTGGGAGGGCACTCTTTTTAAAAGGAAGACAGTACTTTCCACACTGATAATTCTTAAAAAGGATACGACCAAGTTTTAGACAGATAACAGACACTCGTAGCGTCACCTCAAGACATTTGCATTTACAAATACCTGTTCTAACATTGGTCGGATCCTTCTCAGAATAAATCATTAAAGAAAGTACGTACAATGGATACTGCTCTGAGGGTAGTGTGTTTGAGAATGGATAATTTCTCATTGCATTAAGAACTGAGAGAGTATTGATAAATAAATTTTAGAGAAAATGTTTTTCAAACCTTTTACCCGTAATGAGTGAGTAAAATCATAGTACAATTTAGAACGTACCAATTGTTTTTGGATAACCAATCTGGTCAGGAGGTCAGATATAGACGTATCGGGGTCAAACCCCACTAATGTCTCCAGGGTGTTTGATGCATTGTTTAGATTTGGTCGAATTTCATAAAATTGAATTCATATCTTGAGGACACTGTTTGACCGTTGAGAGAAGAATATTTGAGCCAAAAGTTTTCTTTCGTTGTCTTTATATATAAAGGGAAAATGTATATTTCGTGCAAAAGATTTTCCCCTGAGCAGTTCATCAGAGAGGTCATGACATTATTTCAACAATATATTCGCCCACCACTTCCATTCCGGGCATCATCCCCACTGAATACGATGGCAGAGTTATTCATCGAAACGTCTATACCTCAACTACAGAGCCGGCCGGAAACCTCAGAAGAATTTACTTACACAATTGGCCGGGAAAAACTAGATCCGAAATAAAATTACTTAAAATTGCTAATCTCAACTAAAAACCGTGTTTATCTATGAGATGCGGCATTCTGCAAATGAACGATTGCTGGTATCACGGTTCCTTATTTCGCATTATCCAAGAAGCAATCTCTAGAGGCTCAATGATCAGTGATAATGTCCGAGTACGTACTCCATCGGATTAACTTCCCTTCAATCGAATCCAATACCTATAATTAGTGACTGGGTACAACTAAATTATTTAAAGAATAACTATCAAGTTTTTGCTCTTATGAGCGCCATATAAAAATGATGATGACGATAACGCGACCGTACGCGTTTTGGAGAACAGCGATTGCGCCCCCGATTCGTGATCAGTATATCAGATTCATTCAGAAAATTAGCATCTTCAATACTTTTTTATTCTTCGCATAACAATAGTTTCCTTTGTGAGTGATCACGCACATGACTTTCGATTTGCTGCAAATTATTACCTTAGAATAAGTTTTAATTCTGTAGAGGATTTGCGCAGGGAAATAAAAGACGGATGCACTCAATGAATCAAGTATATTGAGATGCATACAGATACAACTGCTTGGCAATCGAGGTGGGAAGCGAGTGACACGCGACTCTCGTCACAACAGATAAAGACTCGTACCGGAAGTACGTGTGCAACGCCACGCATTGGCAGTTCACGGAACTATGTAACTAAAGAATGTTTCAATAAGCGTCTCGCTTATTGTCATCAGGACTATGCTACCTAAAAATTGGCCGCCTAACATCTTCGCCTTACCGGTTCCCACACTGGCTCCCAGGAGAGTATATGAGTCGATCCACTTCTAACAACAAATGTTATATTAGGCAGGAAATTTTTAATCACCATAGCTGCAATGATGATTAGCGAGACACTTGGTAAAACTCACAATCAGGAAAAAATGAAAATATTAACCCGGAATGTCACCCAAAAAGAGATTACGTACATTGTTAACCGGTTTACGACCCTACACTAAGCGAGACAGTGACGTGTGGAGAAGGAGTGGGTGGCCAATGGGAAGGAAGGAAGCACTCCTTTCGGGCGAAGGGTATTCGAATCAACGGGGGCAGCACTGAATCACGCGACCGCCTTATCCAGGAGGGCGAAAGCAAGCAGGCGAAGCGGAAGAAGACGAAGACCGTGAAGACGAATCCGAGGAACCGTCTCGGGCACTTTACGACGAATACTCCCTCTCGCGACGGCTGGAAAGTGTCGAAAGGAGGATGGGTATGGGCGGGCTCAAAGAGGGAGAGCACCCCAAGGGAATGGAGGAGAGAAAGGGGACGTGAATATAAAATTACGCAAACAGGAAGCAGCGTAAGAGATGGAGATGGCAGAGGGAAAGCGGTATTCCTTTCGGCCGAAAATGTCGCTCAATACCCACACACTAACACAAGCAGAGACTAGAGGGGAACGAACCTATTTCGTTTATTCGGACGTTCCTTTGCACACATGTACCGGCTATCACGGTCGAGCGATTTACAACTACTTCAAATGCATTGCTGTTTTTATAAGTTAAATTTTCATTAATCGTAAAAAGAGTTCGTCCCAGTTCGAAGCTACAACGATATTTGCTCATCATTATTAACTTTTCCGGGAACAAGAACTTCCGAAAAAGAAGCAGTAACACAATTAATTTTTAAAAAAACTTAGCATGCATGGTCGAGCGATTTACCAAGGCTTCACGAGTATTGCAGTTTTTCCTGTTAAATAATTGGAATTCGTAGCAAGAGTTCGTTCCAGTTGTCAACAACAATGCATTTTGCTCATAATTATAAAATTTTTCCCGAACGAGCAAAAAAGCTGCGCTTGCTCCTGATAAAATCTTCCCGTGAACTTCCGATTCGCAGGACAATACATTCCATTTCATTGAGTTCGTTTGAAAGATGAAATCTAAAGTTTTCGAAAATGGAAATTTTTCACGCAAACATCCACAGTAAGGAACCAAGATTACGATGTAATTTAGATATTCCACATACCTCTGCCTTCAGGCGTTTACTATGGCCCAGTCATTGCCACATACTAATTAAGGGCAGTCATTATTAATTAAATACGTAAGATAGGCCCCTGGCCTTCATTAATGTCCCGTCCCTATTACAGACGGATTAAGGACTGTCAACATAAAATACGTAGATAAGGCAGACCTAAAACTCGCATGTATACGGGAGAATTGTAAGGATAAAACCCGATCTCAATTTACAAAGAGAAGAGTCTCACGAACATATATACGCATCCGATCGGATTCAAAATTCATTCCTCCAAAAGTAAAAAAAACGGCCTTCAAAGAGAAGGGTAGTGGAATGGGAAGAGGGAGAGCGAGCCCTATAGTTGGAAGGGGGCAAGAATCAGCGAAGGTTTCGGAGTCGAATAGAGGTGTTTCCTATGATTACCGCTCCCTTTGTGTGCGGCGCTGGGGTGGCGATGGGCCGGGAGAGTCGAAATGGGTGGGGGAGGGCACAGGGCAAGCGGTGAGAGTTCAAAAGGATAATGCTGTCCAAATCAGGTCCCCAATTTTTGGTTTAGTGCCCTTCCCTCACCCCTTTCCTTTCCGCATCGTCGTCTCCCTTTAATCCCCCTCATCCCCAATCCCTAGTCCCTTTTTACGGAAGGTTAGCGCGCACTTCCTGCCCTCTGTCGGCAGCTCTTCGAAGCTCTCCTCCCATTAAGGCTGTCTCCGCCCTCTAGGATATATACATCCATTACAAACTAGATGGGAAACTAATAGCAGGGGGCGTCGGAGGACCAAGGATTTTTAGTCCGACTGCGGAAACGAAGGTTGCTGGTTTGAAACGAGATTTTCGTGAGCTTAAAAGAAAAAAATTACCTTATCCTAAAACAGGACATCGAATGTGCAAAAATACACTCTAAATTTCTTTGAGTTCAAACAGACGATGTAAAAGACCCAACGAGACGGCGAATCGATTTCACTGAGGCAGTAGTTCACAATATTTTTCTCACGATTCCCACCATAGTTCAGAATATCATTCTCTCATCAGAAAAAAATTACTAAACATTAATAAAAATCCAAAACTGAAAATAATGTGGGAATAAATTTATATCTGCGGCATTTAATAAACTCTATGGAACGCACCATAATAAATCAAAGTAACATGCACTTTCACAGATTTTACAAAATCTACATAACATCTCAACTTGCTGAATAGTGGTACGATTTTCCCCTAAACCCCCTCTACTCTCCCCTGGTGGGATAATTCTCAACTGGAGGAAAACCACTCGACTACAGACACGACGTTAATAGGAGGCCATACATTTGACACATAAAAATACTAAAAAAAGATTAAGACCATAAATGAGACACGTAAATATATACAAGTATAACAACCGCTTTAAATGCACTTACTGGCATTTGGAGAGCAACCGCGAAGAAACTGATTATATAAATGTATATCTAAAATGTAGGCCCATCACTGCCTGAGTTGATAGCATAAATTCGACCGTTTATCCATATCTCTGACCTCGGGGAAAAGAGTAAATAATTATTATAATAATTATAATTCAACAACACATTCATTCCCAAAGTTTTACATTCCGACTGCTGATCCACAGGCTGCAGGTCCGTACACGGCATAAAACTTTTTCTTCTATTAAAAATGTAATTTTGCTGTTATCTGTGACTATACAAAGAATAAGAAAGTACTCCCATGCTATAACACTGATAAGGGTAGCATTTTTCAACTGAGGGCGCTGGTGGCGCACGAAAGGATCTGTCCGATATCTACTACATTTCAAGGGAGGGAGTGAAGCCAACGGTTTCGGCAGCAGTACTGTAGTGAAAGGCTACGGAAAACGACCACTATGCTCTCTATTAAAGATGCACTCTTGCACTTAGAGAAGAAACGGTGGGACCGCGGGCGAAATATTTTAGTGGCACGTCCTACATTAAGGCTGCGTTTACACAGGTAGGTTACTGCCGGAAAGCTCGCGTGGAGACACAGAGAAGAAAAGTTTTGGCGAGTTTGTTCTACAAGTTAGTTCCGCAAGCAGATGCCAGTAATTTATGGAATAAAGTTGCACAGCTGTATACACGGGCAGTAAATGATATTCTGGATATATTATGCTCTTCATCTCCATCATGTTTGTTAATAGTCAATCACCAAATCGGCATTGACTTGCACAACCAAGATGATTACCAGTTATACTGACAGCCATAACGCTCCCGCAAGTGACTTCAGAAACCTTTGTAAGAACAGGGAGAGGATTTACTCAGACGTTTACAACAGCAAATTACGTCGAAAGTCGCTTGCAGCAAGCAAAGAAAATTAGTGCAAATCCACCTTGAGGTCCATAAAATATTCGAAGTAGATCTTTCCGGGAATAGAATGATATATTTTAGAGTCACGCCGTGTTGAAAAGCTGGAGAGCTATAAATTAAGAACGATAGTGCTTGCGCCCCTTTGGTAACGAATGACTACCACACAAGCAATGTAACCACAATTCCAACTTTGTAGCATAACACACATTCAGCCATTTAGAAGTTTCCATTGACAGTCCTCTCCTTCCCATTCGATATATAATCACCACTACCAGTTGAATTCCGTACTGAACGCAGCGTTCTGCGTATCTGTCAGCCACCAATTTTTGCGGGATATTGAAAATAGACTCGCCATTGGATCTCAAGGTGGGGTCCTCAGGGCGGGAAACATCGACCTTTGATGAGGAAAACTGTACCTTTCTCGTCGAAAAAAGCGCCTGTTCTATTATTACGTTGCGAGGCAAAGACTTCATAAGGTTTACCATTTTCCCCTGCGTTGATCTTCGGCAAGGGTATTTTCCTTACCCTCTTCTGAAATCCGAACGCCCTTTGAAGTCGCGTCCGGTCCAATAATTAAAAGACTATTAGCCAAATCCTCCTCCCTCTCTTTCTCTCTCTCTAAATACGTTGAGATAAATTTGGACCCCATAAGGACTTTGAGTAAATAGCACCGACGAAAGGACGGAATAAGGGTGAGGAAAGTATCCTTGAATATACGCAACCCAAAAGGCTTGTGAAAGCTCTAAAAAATTGTTTGTACGCTTGGAACCTTTAAACTGTGGCTTGAAAGTAACATTGAATTCTGAGAACTCGTAAACATAAAACACTAAAAAACTATTTTTATTACCGATACACCTGCAAATAATTAAAAACGCATCCAATAAGGACACCTGATGATAAATCTTTAAACACGTTTTGGCGAAATCTGGAGAGCGCGACATTTTAGGGGAGGTTACGTGATAAATGCACCCTTCCTCTTCTGTTTCGCCACTGACAGAAGGTTTGAGGTCAGTCCCAACATAGTCAGCAGTTCTAAAATATGTTTACCCATTCTATGGCCATCAACCTATGTCAAGTTATTGAAGCGAACGTCAAGGTGTGATCAATGCTCTATAGGCAGCACAGTCCACCCGACGCAAATGGAGGAGTATTTACCCCACGCTTTAAATACTTCCAATTAAACCGATTTTGGATTCCATCATAAAGAATCTAAGAGCCACTCTTTGTTCATTGAGAATCAAAACACGAACGACAGCCACTGGACGAGTGTGGCAACTATGGTCGATTCAGGCTTTATCATTCTACTGTTAGCAAATACTCATTGAGGGAAAAAGTGAACAAATGGATTTCATTTTCCCCTTGTTAAGGCAAATCAAATAACAAATGCAGAGCTATAGCCGTTACTCTATCATATTTAAGTATAAAATTATCTAAAAATGCATTCATCTTCTCTAAAATGAAAACGATATAATTCACAAGTAATTGCCAACATTCTTCAAGCTATTGTTATGCTGCCTGTGGCACCCTGCGAATTGTTGCTATTCAGGGCCAATGCACGTACTTGGCAATTATTTGTTACGCGAAAGTCACACTGGATATATGGAATGTGCATACCCGGCTATGCCTGCATCATAAAATGAGAACACATAAAGTAATTTTTCGTCCCTCCGGGCGTGCCTTTATACCAGATATCACGAAAGCTGAAAATCGATCTCAATGTATTATCACTGTCGTTCGATCAAAAAATGTGGTCCCTGTGCTTGCTGCGGGTCCAAGGATAGCGAGTGCTTGTATTACTGTGCTTTATGATCCCTAGCTGATGATTCACTGAAGATCTCAAATTAAATTTGTACCGTTGGAGTGGCCTACGTTTCCGTTTTCTTTCAACGTGGGGCGCCACTCAAGGAATTAAACGCCGGGAGTTTACCTGTGAGGGTGAAGGAGACAGCGAAGGGACAGTGGCTCGCTGGAAGCCGAAGTTAATAGTCCCTTACGGAATTCTTGTGTTCTCATTTGTAGGGTTTGTGAAAAAATAAAAGTTTGTAAAAAGTTATCAACTGGCTAGTTTCAAATTCCCGCTTCACACGTACCATCCTCGGTCTTGTCTCTTGAACAAAACTGCATATGCAATAATTTAATCTTTGATGCATTTTTTGTACCTATGAACATATCAAGGCGGCCCTAAGAAATAATAGTTCTTAATTTTTATCTATAGTTAATGGAAGTTTTTCGTTCGCACCAATGCGTAGTTCACTTCACAGCACAACAAGCGTTCTTACTTTACATTCGTTTCAGACTCTGTATATTACGAAGTACACTTTAAAACAGATCGGGAGCAGAGTTCTTGTGCACGCAAGACAATGAAATACCTTCAACAATATCATACACGTTTGTAGTATTTAGCTGATTTTTCAGATAAATCGTCAAGCATGGATAATATAAAGTTTTTAATTACTCAGATAAACTCAGGGCCAAAACGCAAAAGATATTAAATGCGTATTTCGAACAAATTCGATAAATACAATAAGTCCTCGGTATGCGTTGTTTCGATGTACGTCTGATTCGATGTTACGTCCATGCTGACAAGGCTCGTCGGAAAATGTATCCCTGTTTAATGCCAATAAAATAGACCGTACGTGCATATGCTTGCGATTTTTGACGGTTAAGACATAATCATCCTATCTGAATTAGCAATTTTTTCCTGGATGTAGGCAAAAAACAAAATTTGAAATTAATGCCTTGATTTATCGCGGAATTTAAGTGGTCACAATTATCTGGATCCGTTTTACGTTATTTTGACTTACGTCGCTCTTCTTCAACACGATTCTCCGACGTAAATCAAGGACTTAGTGTATACAAAAAACATTCGGACGTGACCGAAGTTAAGCCGCATAATGTTCTCAACCGGTAAGTTATGAAAGTTTTCCCCAGCGCGTTACGTTCAATTCGATGTCATTTGAACGCACTAATGAGTTCCAAACGTTGCCAACTTAAATATCTCGAGCACTAAGCTATCATCAGCTAAGAACCAAGTCAACCTGTATATTATATTTTCCACTTTGATATCTTTCCACGGGTGGCACTGGGTCTTATTCCTTTTCTATTAGGTAATTATATAAAAACTTAAACACAATTATGTGCGATAAATAGAGCGATTTCTGTATCACACGATACTATTTTACAAAAACATCCGTCGTCTATGAGAAACTGTGTAGCACCTCTGCAGAAGAAACTGGCATTGAACTAGAATTAACGGTAACTCGTGGAACATAGCAGTGACCACGCACGCCGTTACCTCAAGCTTTTGACCGACAAACGGGGCAGGGAGAAAGGGAATGCTCAGAGTCCTGTACCAGCCGACTCCGCGACTATAAAGTTGCATTAGGAGTCTGTAGTTTAGAAGTCAGTCTGAACAGGACTCTTTACAGGCCATCTGAGGCAGAAGAGAACGAGAGGCTGTTGGAGGAGGTACAGAAAAGGATTAGGAATCACAGGCCAAAAGGTAAAGTGACCAAATAAATGGGACCGAGGCAGTGGGCTGATATCGAAAAAGCTGGAAAAAATTCCAAAAATGGATTTTTAAAGTCGCATTTCGGACTTTATATAGCGTGAAGGGCCGCCAAAGGTGCTCTAATAGTAGTTTGAAAAGAAAATCCATTGTTCTCTGGGTCCGATGGCTCTATATGTCACTCTTCAGGCAAAACGGTGAACCATATTTCACACCGATTTTCTGCTTTAAGGTAGAAAAATAATTAGGAGGGACGAGGAAGAACACTGGGAAACTTACATAACGAGATTCGCTGAAGCTTCTATATTGCGAATCCGTTGAGAAAATCTGTGACGCCGAAAACAAACTTCATTCTTCGATCACGCGGCGGGGTCCAACCTTGGTCCTTCACATTATACACAGTCATAATATCGCCACAAGTAAGTTCATGGCTATATAGGGTCTGATGATTCCCGCCGCGACATTGTATTCCCATTAGCTGGCGCGCAAGGCTGGAACCCGATGCAAGATTGAAAAACCGAGCTTATGTTCAGCGTCGCAGACTTTCTCAACGGATTCGCATTCTAGAAGCTTCAGTGAATCTCGTGATGTAAGTTACCTACGGTTCATCCGCACCCCTTTTCACCATTTATCTACTCTAAAACAAAAAAATCAGTGTTTAATAGGGTCCCCCATTTTGTCCTATTAAAAGAGCAAATATCTCTCAACGTCAGTTATAATTACGACATGTGAAAGGCTAAGGTCTGTTCTTTGAAATTATACAACCTTTTAATTTACTGAGTTTCTATAAAAGCTTCTACTACATCTTCATTTTGTAATTTTTCAGCGAAAACTGAATTCCGTTTTTTTGGCACCTTTTGTTCAACTTTAAGCCATTTAATATTTTTAATGCACAAGAAATATGGATACTAAAATCATACAACTATTGTACCAATAAAAGGAGAGTAATCGTGTCAAATTTCAGCATCCAAACTGAAAAAAATCCATGCTTGAAATTTTAGGCAGCTTTTTTCGATTTCTGCCCACTGAGCGAGGGCGGATATCACGATGGGAAGATGGAAAGAGGAGCTCTCGGAAAAGGTCGACAATGAGCGAAAGGGGAAGGAGAAAAGAACGGTCGGCTCGGTTGAGCGTTAAATGACACCGAAAGGAGGAGGGAAAATAATTGGACAGGAGCAGATAGAAAAACATCTCAGAAATAACAAGGAAAATCAAGAGCGGACGGGAGTTTGCGATAGTACCCTTAAAAAAACGTCAACAATCTTCTCATTTAATAAATTAATAAAAAAAATGGAAAAAGAATTTTTAAGCATATTTTTCTAAAAAATCATTAAAAATAAAAAAGAAATTATCTTAACATGGAACTAAAAAAGAAAAAAAATAATATTTTTTCAAGTGAATGAAAATTTAGCCTAGTGCTGGAGATAATAAAATTCAATTCAAGGAAATTTGCCACACAATTATAAGACCACAACAAAAAGCGTGGGACGCTCTTACATACTCGATATCAACATAAATTCATTACATATGAAGATTTTGGTATCAAATGGAATAGAAAGCTTCATCATACAATTTTAAAAAATCTTTAAATCTTTGTGTGGCTAATTTCCTTGAATTGAATTTAATCATTTCCAGTACTAGGCTAAATATTCATTCACTAGAGAAAATATTTTTACTTTTTCAGTACGATGGTAAGATATTTATTTTTTTAGATTTTTATATATTTCTTTAGAAAAGCATGCTTAAAAATTCTTTCATATAATTCTCTTTTTTTTTTACTTTTTAGTCCCAGTTGATAAAATGTTTAAAAAACAACAAGTTGTTTTATACACATTTTATTAGCTAGGACTAAAAAACTAGGACTGTTAACTATAAAAACTTCGCCAAGTTAAGGACTAGATGTAACGACTCTGATAGACCCACGGGACGATATGTATTACCACTATTCTAACTCGAGTCACAAATTAGATCGAATGAAGTGGTAACCATGGACGTTTGGAAAAGCGAGTAAAAGAAAAGCATGTAAAAATGGAGCAACGAAAAGGCTCTAGAAAAAGGAAATCTACGTTGAAATAATTTCCATCAGGTGAAGGTCACCATTTGATTTAAATGAAGATCTCAAGGGACTTACCCGGTATCCTTGGCATGGACGCCGGATAGACTCAAAATCTGGCACAAAAATAAACCGTGATGATCTAAAAACTACTGCAAACGAGCAATTTCACCGTAACTTAATCTGATTGAGAGGCATTTACAAATACCATCGTCACGACAGACCTAGGTCATTCAACCAGCGCTACTAGTGCTTTGAACCTGAAAGCTCATAAAACATATCCTACCACGTGAGGACTAACAAAGGGAAAATACAACCTTGCATTTCACCATGCATAAAAAGAGACGAGGCTGCTGGTGGTGAAAGCCGTCTTGAATGCAAACACCCAAGCGTGAGAGGTAAGATACGGTAAGGCTGCAGATAATACCTTGAAATCCTATGCTAAAGAAGGAAATTTGAAATTAAACTACATATTGTCTTTGGCGATAAATATGTAAACTTGAATTATTAACGAACGCGGTAGTTTAAAGAAAAGAATAAATGAGAGAGGTGATGCTCACAACTATTATGATTATTCTTTACGGGAAAGCACAAGTACGTACCTCAACGGAAAAATATTAACTTTTGAATAAGCCTTTATGCCTAAATAACTAATTGTAACATTTGATATTATATATCCTACCGGTAGACGAAAAATAATTGGAATGAAAACTACCTGAAAAACGGATTCTCCGTGCATCATCTTATACAGCCTTTGTAGCTTACTCTGCTTGACGTCACATTTACCAGCTCGTTCAGCCTCCCCCCTCCGCCTCCTCAACGGTACACTGAATAGATAGCGCACGCGCTCTCTCCCTACGCGTTGTATTCTCCAGCCATACTTAGAGCATACCGTGTAAACACGCTCGAAGAATACTAAGATTAGGTAGTATGTTCATTTTCCTACATTATTCGAAGAAATAAACGTGAAAAGAGAATTCGACACCTCAAAAAAGTTAAGTCAAAAGTAGAAATTGTAGAAAAGGGGTAAATTTTCAAGTAAAAATACTGAAACGCAAGAACAAACATAGACCCAAAATTCCTCGAATAAAACTGAAAACAGCCACCAGGTTTGATAAAAACTATAAGAGTTGACTACCGCCAACGAAAGAACGAATGACAGTCCACTAAATCCGAAAAATTACAGGATATGCAAAATAATAGAAATAACCTCTAAAATCTCATAGATTCAACGACTTGTGTTTCCAATACAAGGCCTTCTATTATTTCCAATCTCGGTGAGGCATCTTAAAGCAAAAGCATCACATTCCTTCGCAGATTCTAATTTGCCCTACCATACTCGGTATCCATTCACCACTGCCACAAGCCCTTGTAGCCTATACTGCGTTTGCACGTTTGTTCCATTCACATGTCATCAAAAAGCTTATTCTTCTTTACAAACTACCACGACTCTCTATTAAAGAAGCAGTCTTCAACTTATAGAAGAAACTGTGGGACCGCGGGCGAAATATTTTAGTGGCACGTCCTACATTAAGGCTGCGTTTACACAGGTAGGTTACTGCCGGAAAGCTCGCGTGGAGACACAGAGAAGAAAAGTTTTGGCGAGTTTGTTCCACAAGTTAGTTCCACAAGACACAAAACACTAATTAGAGTAAATAAGATTGCAAAAATTAGACATAATAGATCTCCCATATTTATTGTTGTAAACACATTCTTCAGTTACGCTACAGCACGTATTGGTAGTAGCTATATCATACACAGACAAGCTATTACCATAATGATGATAGGAGATCTTCTAACGACTTTAAAGCCATGTGGGTCGCTCAGAAGTACCCTTTAACCAGGTGGCTTATGTAATCCATTGGTAATTTTCCACATACTTTCACCATATCAAGCATGAACGCGATCCGATACCAAGAAAAAACTAACGTATTTCAGTGTCTTCATCATTTGCTATTAATCCCCGAGCAAAAAAATTTACTTTCAAAAGGAGGTAATCTCGATCCGATCATTCTTTATAAAATCATTCATGGAAATAGCGATATATCTTTTCTTTCGCCTCGCCATCGCTAGTGAATAATTCACAGGCTTTTCTGCGCGCCAAAAAAACACACCAACATTTGGCACACAAAAAATTGGAATAGACACTGAAAAATAGGCATGAGGACTGAAAGCATCGATCTAGAGTGAATGTGCCATTCTCATATATCCAGGAAAGAGCACGTAGGATACGAAGACATCGGCTGCTAGAAGAAAGGGTTTTGTGATGCTACAATAGCGGAGATCGGATTCATAAGAGGATCCTCCTGAATTAACGACATGTATTTGAGCGAGGAATACTGACAAACGGTGCCATTTACCCTAAAGGCGGAAGCAACATGGTCGTCAACCCGGCCTCTAAGGATATCCAGTTTGTAAATACAGCGAGGGCATGCACTCGCATCTGAATGCGTCCTCGGGCGACACCGTTGAAATCTCGTGACTGCACTGCCCCCTATTCGGAGGAAACGAAATCGGAATATTTTTTTCGGCGTCACGAACGGTCGTGCCCTCGTCCAGAGTACGTGGCCAGGGGAGGAAGAAGAATAGTGAAGCACCTAGGCGGAAGTGGACGGCGCACACAGTGGCCAACGTGTGCCAAGAGTGATGGGGTTAGATACGGAGACCGCCTCACCCGAGAGTTCAAGCCGCGGTCAAATTTCTTCGGTGAGACGGCGTTCATCGCAGCTATCGGCGATGAAAAGAAGTTTATTTTCATTTCACATAGCGCTTGCTACGAAAATATGCTTCGCTCCACAATTTGCTTTCCAGAAGAGAAAAAATATTTTTCGAACGTACCTGGTACAATGTATTCAGTTTGATATAACCCATTCTCTAAGGTCTATCACTTAGGAGTAGTGTCCTAGACGTTGAGAGCAAACAGAGAATAATTATGTATGATAAACAAACATTGAAATCTACCTACTATCAGGCGAGCCACCGCATAGGCGTATGGCAGGGACACCGGCCGTGTAAATGTGTAAAGGAGCTGGAGCATTGGAGTCGAAATGTTGAAGAGTTTAAAGTGGGGATCGGTTTTTATTATGGTCCCTTGTCATAAGTGGGAAGAACGAATTTTTGTACCTACCTGTTCGGCGATGTTCGGTGTCTTTCATATTTTATCGCTTCCATCATACCTACAGATGAAGTGCGGCCCCAAAATTATATTCCCCCAGTCACACTGAAACACACCTGTTCTGAATATCTTAAGCTATCTAAGCCCAGCGTGCAGCATCCGAGACTCAAGTGGCTCCCAACCCGATCCTCAAAAAGGCTGTGAAAAACTACATGTTCGCTCGTCGCAGGCTTAACGAAGTGGTCAGCTTTCCTTGTATTCCCTTTATTTTTTGAATGAAATCTTTTGGATGAAATTGAAATAATTGAAGACAGGGTCCCAAATGTTTTCGGCGTATTGGAGGTGAGACATAACCTGAGAGAATATGCACATCTCCGTCTCTTTTGCATCCGAGGACCTCCCTACTACACGCTTAATGAATCCCAGTCTCGTCAAGGCTGTGCCGCATAAGCTGCGTATTTACATTCTCCGCATTAGGTCTGAAGTTAAGGTATTTCCCAAACTTAAATAACACAACCGATAGTGTAAACAGTTCGAGAGGAAATTACCGAGAATTTGAATGCTATGATATGCCTGAAAGAACTTGAATAGAATGAACATCAGGCGAAAGAGAGCATTCGATCCATTATACAGTGACTAGAAAATATTATCTTGCTGACTTAATGACAGTGGTTACCTTGTTAGGTAATCACTTGGTGGTTTGAATGAATTATGCACAAACATCATTTAATTTAAATTTTGCACGATTTTTTTTTAAATTGAGCACGTATATTAAAATCTCTATGTAGAACTCAGGACACTAAGAGTTGGCTTTTCCGCCATTTAAAATTAAGTAAAATAAATTACCAATTTTTAAAAGAGGCCCGGAAACTGGAGATGAGGGACGAACGTCACTTACCTAGAAAGAAAGAAATAACTATTAATACACACTACAAATTCTGGTGGTTGGACACTGCTACAGTACCAGTAAATGCAATAAGAACAAAAAATCAGTACGCTTACGAAACAGTCGATATTTCCAGATTGGTCAGCAAAAAAATTCATACCATAAGGCTAGGACAAGCCTACGAACACGAGTATTAGTCCATTAATCAACAGTTTTAGAGAGTGGGCATCATACTCAACCTCACATTCAAATACCGTTACTTTCATGGAACTAACAAAAGGTGTGGTCAAACCAACGAAATGAAGCATGTCTGAGAGAGGGGATTCAACAGGCATTTGAAAAAGGCTGAATTATAACGCAGAGGCATTGAGTACCGTTCTGAGGTCACCACCATGATACTTCGTAAACTTGGAAGGATTCTACACAATTGCGTGACATCAAAGCATATTTTGTAAATATGTACATTAACTTTGTTATTCCACATAAATTTAAGTGGACTAACGAAGTTACTTTACTTACAATAATACAAAATTACAAGTGCATTACACGAAGTCACGCCTGAGGCAACTGAGTATACCAAACCATATGTCTACCTTAGGCTCATACTTCGAAAGGGATGCATGGTGAAATAAGGAAATCCGACACTATACCAATTCATAATAAAAAAAGAAAAGAAAAGATGTGCATAGATCCCAAACTACATAAACATAAACTCAAAGGACATATAGTCGAGTTCAATATGATAATTTGCAATTCTCAATTCGCGATTTTTAAAATCGAGCCTTCAGCGAAAATGTTAGAGAAGATTTGGTATCCAAGTTAGCATATAATAAATGTTCCATGGTCGTCTGAAAATGAGATTTGATTTCTTCTTTTGTAGTGAACTTCATTTGATTATCAGCTATTATCAAGAGCAAAGACCTCTCACTGTCTGCCATAAAAAGGAGCTCGTTTCCAAAATACAAATTATAAGATTGGTCAATTCATCACAAATGCAGAAGAGCGCCTACATTTAATTTCCCTGGAAATTAAACAGAAGACACTAGCAAATAGTTGAAGTATAACAAATAATTCTCATAACAGGCATGAAACATCGAATGAAGCTATTATTTAATTACAGAAATTATCTTAGATGTCCACGGATGCTTACGACTCGAAAACCAAACCAGGAGCAAGAAAGGCAAACTTTCACATCTTTTTTTAGGCCAGAATACACGTTATTATTCCTGACTTCCATTGTGAAGCCAACATCACCCAAAGAATATTACAGTGTACACTGACTATAGGAATTGGTAGCATAATATAAAATGTTAATTAAAAGAACGGCGATTTTTGATTGAATCGAGCGCATTTATTGTACGTTTTGATAGAGTCGGAGTATTCGGAAGAAACACAGGCGACGCAAAAACGGGAGAGGACTAAACCTCGTCACAATTACTATGTAAAAAGGTAACGGAAACATATCCGCAACGCCTCCATTTGTAATATGATTGCAGAGCCGGCAGAGTACCAGAGCAGAGTACCATACTGTCTAGAACTAAGTGCCAATGACTCTGAGAGAGGAGCTGGTCATAGAGTGTGTTGAGAAAGGCGCATCTGCCCTACAATAGGATGCACGATAGAGCTCAGCACACGTACCATTCCGATTAGAGATGAAACATGATAAAAATTACACACTACATGCTTCAATCTTCTAATTTTTCCACCTAGATATCGGTGCATTTCAAATTCACTCAGAAAATCAAGATCATCCAATAACCCGTCGGCAGGCATATAATGAGAGTTATGAGCGCGGAGGGAAGCGAAAGAAAGCGAGAAGAAAAATGCGATAGGCAAGGCACTCCCCTTCCATTCCACAATCCCCACCGATCCTACCCTCCAAAACCAACCGCAAGCTTAAAGCGAAAACGATGCCCGTGGTACTTAAAGGATCGGCAAACCGCAGCAACGATTACGGCCCGAACGTGTTAACTCGGATCTCAAACCCGCGAAGAAGCGGAGGAAGATAAATTGAGAGGTGAGCGGGAGAGCGGAAGCGCAGAGAAGAACGGGAGAGAAAATGTGGAGGGAGAGAGAAAAGGGGAAGAGGGAAAGGTGATAAATGGGTGAGGCAAAGGGAGAGTGCATAAGTGAGGGGAGAAAGGAAGAATTGGGGGAGAAATGGGAGGGAGGAGAGAAAGATGGTTAGAGAGACGGTGGGTGCGGTCACTGAGCCATAACTACGAGGCCTACGAGTGGAAACGCCGCACCTTTGGCGTTTTGTTTTGGCCTAGGTGGGCCGCAGTGGTTGATAGACGAGGCGAGCAGTATCGAGGGCGGACAGATGAGTGGTTGGAAGCGTGCGGCAAGCGAGAGGAAGTTGAGGGGTTGACGCCACAGAGAGTGAAACTTTCGAAAGGAACGGAGAAGACGAGTGGACCATTGACTGCGAATACGAACGCGATTCATAGTTCTCAGGGATTGGGTCTGTGTTAGAGTTACAGTGAATGCTTCCCGTCCCGAGGGCTCCGATCCAAATCCCGGTAGTAGCGATGATTTTTTCATCGAATCACGACCCCAGAAATAATACTATAAAGCAATGTTTTTTCTTGCGCAGTAAGTTTAACTTTTACAATATTGTTCAGAAAAATTAGCTACGCTCTTGCGTCTCAAGTAGGCGTTTTTCTCCAAAAACTTACACGTTCTATAGATACAGTTTTTCAGATTCCGCACGATTTTGGGTGATTGTCCAGTAGCCAACCGTATGTAGACAGCATTGGGCTATTTAATGGTGAAATTTGGCACGGTTTACTAAAACCCACAAAGGCCAGTCTCTAGAAACGAGGCTTAAATATTCCATAAAATACAAAAACCGAGCCATTCAACTGAAAAAGTCATCCAGGCAGGGAACGGAATTCTAACGGACACGACATTCAAACTCGGGACCCTATGAAAGACAATCCTGGGCTCTTAGCAAACACACCAACACTATTACCTTACCGCCCAGGGCTGCAAAGCGATTCCTTCACCTTTCGCGTCCGTCAGTAAATTTCCTTTACTCCCCCGCGATATTTTTCCGGGTCGGTCGATAACGCGGCGTGGGATCAGACGGTGGTGCACAGAGTTGAAATGATAAGGTGGAAGGTATGAAGGAAACTGAGGGAGTGTCTGTCTCGGAGTGAAAAAGAGAGGAAGAGAGATGGAGTAGGACATGAGGCGGTGGGAAAAGTGGGAATGAGAGGATGGTAAGGCATTTATTTTTCTCCCGAGAAGCAAGAGAAGAGGGGGGTTCCTCAGGGGTTGATGATGGGCCCCCCTACCCGCCTAAGGGGGGCAGTGCAGCGGGTTGGTTCTCCAGAGGCTCCATCTCTCTTACCCTCTCTTCCAGTTTCTCGGAGTGAAAGAAAGAGGATGCGAAACTTTTTCAAAGAACCATCAGGAGGCGTTGAGGGTTAGAGGCAAGAGAGGACCGGGGGAAGGGCAGGGATGTCGAGGATGGGCGAAAGTAGGGTTGGGGAGAAGCCAGAGAGAAATGAAGGAAGAGTTTTTCCCACACACTATAAAATCCATGCCTCACCTTCCATTCTTTTCCCACCTCGCTCCAACTCTTCCTCAGAGTCTTTTGTTTCTTAAAGTAAGAGCTCAAGGAACGCCAGGAATCATACCATTCCGTTAAATATTCTACATCTACTCTAAAAATATTAATAGTTGTATTGAGTCAAATTTATCTCGAAAAAAGCAGCAACGTCTTAATTAGACATCGCATACTAAGGATTTTATGTGCGAAACATTATAGAGCTAGGTGTGATAGGTCGGGAAAATCCGCTACGGGACCCACTTGATACGCAGAAAATATTTACGGAAAAAATCATGAAAAGAAGGAATGAACCGAAAGCACGAAGGTAGACTTTTATGCTATTTTTAATGTATTCCTGTAAATTATGAAACAAATACTTGAGATAAAAAGATTGGGTTAAATTGCGCGTGAAACTTTAAACATTTTTCTCACGACCGATTTCGAATAAATAGTGTATAAATGATGACACAATACTTCTCTCACCGCGCCATCTTCACGACTAGAACCATCATTTTAGCCATCGTTGCATCCTAGGATTTAGTTTACACGTTGGTTTAGTTATAAAAAAGTATGACATATGCCTCAGCCGGAGAAGTAAGCAATTCGCAGAATTTGGACCGAGTGATTATTAGCAAATTCTAAAAAAATTAGCTAAGTCGTCATCAATTCGCCAAAAGAAAAAAAAATATCAGCCTTAAAATTTAAAACAAAAAATTACAAGATTGGTTTGGTGTGGTGATTATAGAATAGACTTCCCAGCGCCCCGATTTTAACCAAGAACTTCTGGGTATTTTTTAAAGAAATTTAGACCTTTGCTTGGGTGCTTTGTGGGGAGCCCTTCACGTTTAGTACTAAGTTCGCTGATGGGATGACAAACTGTGAACCGCCGGGCTAATTTTGCTATGATTAGGCTGACGTCAACACCTAGTCTCGTCTTGCCCTTCCTAAATCATCCAGGTTATCCTTTCCACACCAGCCCACCAACCTGAACTAAATGGCCAAATAATTTTCCAAGGAGTTCACACAAAAATTATAATTTTTAGATAAAATAACTAATAGTTTTTTTTCTTTAGAATGACTAATAATTTTCTTTCTTTAGAATGACTAATAGTTTTCTTTCTTGAGAATACGAATCTTTAGTTAAATAGCTATAAAAATGAAACCAGCACAAAGAAAATGTACAACATAAGTAGTTACACGCGCATATATCGTCTCAAAAGAAAGACAAGTCGCAAGTCCGCAAACCTATACGATAAATAGCTCAAATATTTAAGCATATTAAAACAGTTATTAACTCCAGCAAAAATTTTAATCAGCTACCCCAAAATTGGCTAAATAATACCTGAATAAGGTATATGTAAGGAAATATTATTGTTGTATCCAGAAATGTTAGCATACATCAGAATCGCAATGATGTATAAGTTATAACTATTTCGTGTTTGATATTCACTATCTTTACTTGAATTTCACTGCGACTGAAAAACCGCACAGAAATATTAATAATTAAAAACTAGCAAGAGAATGTTGAATTAAAGGAGGAAGGAGAGGATGTACATGAGGACTTAGGCCAGTCGAAGATCCACACCAGATATAATTAATTTATCCAAAAAGAAAAGAGCCAAAGGAGGATAGCAAAATGACGTTAAGATTATATTCGCTCGACATTGTACACTACACAATGAATTTCCCTGATTAACATGAAACGAAATTTTTAATACGCCATTGGCACTGAGCGCATTCGCCGAAAAAATACATTTTTACAACCTATATAAGAGTTTAATGCCACATTCACATAAGCGCTGAGGAAACGATGGCGCCTGCATGGGTGCTTAGACTCCTTCTTTTATATATACACCTATTACTCGTTTTCAAAAATAAATGTTAAGGGACGTCAAAATTGCAAAAATCGTAGCCATCGCTACGGGTTATTTAGAAAGGAGATGTGAAAATG
This sequence comes from Ceriagrion tenellum, assembly GCA_963169105.1. Lineage (NCBI taxonomy): Eukaryota > Metazoa > Arthropoda > Insecta > Odonata > Coenagrionidae > Ceriagrion > Ceriagrion tenellum. Next base: position 110,085,133 of record OY720639.1, read on the forward strand.
AAAAAAAGCGTGAAAGCTAACAATAACGGCGGACTTTTCCAGTCATAATAAAACATGACCAAATGCCAAGGTCATGACGAACTTTTTAATTAAATTTCAGTAATTATTAAAGTCGGCTAGTAAAACAAAGGTAGAACACAGACACATGGATGCGATGAATAATAACTTTCATGTGACGTGAATAAATGGTTCATCAGAGAATGCGATTTAGCATTAAATAGACCTTCGTGATTTAATTAATATGCGAAAATAATACAGAAGCAATTCTACTAGTATTGAATATTACAAAACTGCACAGCTACAGTTATGCTGAAAGCATTAAGCCAGACAAATTAATAACAGCGAACTCAGGATTAATGAATGAAATCTTTTTAAAAAGAAAATGACAAGATATGACCGCAAACGTAATATTGTAACATGGAAAAGATTCTTAATTCTATAGCTGTCAAAATGTAAATATTCTAGTTATTCCCTCATATCTATGCCCTTATAAAGCCAGACTTTTCCAAGAGAAACCTTTTTCCTACTCTGAACGCAGACGAATAGGTAAACCAACTGCTACTTATAACTCAGGGGCTAAATTCTGTCTCCAAAACGGCATCAAAATAAAAGTTAATTTCCCGATGAAAATATTCTTCATTCAAAAAAATTTTTAGACACGTGGGACAAAAATGTTTGGGAACCACCGAATGATATAGATGAAATTTTTTCAAGCTCGTATCAGGAGCACGAAGAAAAATGACTATTTCACTTCACCGAAGCACCTACTTCAGAGAGCAGGAGAGAAGGCAGTGACCGTTTAAGGACAGCTCTTGGTTCAACTGAAAAGGCCAAAAATGGATGGCTGGACGAAACTTAGGAGAAGTGGTACATGGGTGAGAGGTATCGTGGGGAAGTGGGGCAGGGATTAACACCCGGCATTAGCCTACTTTCCGGACGGAACTCAGCCGCCGCCGACGGGGAAGAAGCACTCATATAGCCACTTTCGACCACCCGGAGCACACGGAAATATTTCCTCCTAACTCACACCAGCACACATCAATGTGGGTTGCCAGGGAAAGACACCGAGGGCGAAAAATACGAATGACATGGAATAGGACAGATATTGAAACTTATGTATCTGAGAAACAAAATGTCACCCACACCAAGACATGATAGGATTTCCCTACACACGAAATAGAAATCAACTAGCACGCCACAAAATGGTGATAATATATTTTTGTATCATCTTCATCTACACATTAACCTGCGAGCCGCCGCATGGCCGTGTGTCAAGAGAAGTTAGGTCACAAGCCGTGTGAAGGTATAAGGGATGAGAATGGATTGGATATTAGGGGAGGCGACCGACATCTAAGGTCACTTGCGCCATAGGGGAAAGGTATGGGAGGAAGGGTGGATAGAGACCCGAAGTCGGCATTAGTCTGCTCTTAACGAAAGGCGCCAATGGGACCACGGTTTAACTTCTCATCCAACAGACGGAGTACTGTACTTGAAGTGCCCTCCACAAGACACTCAAGTAGGGATCGGGTTTCCGCAGAAAAACATTCTCCTCTGCAGGGATTTGAATCCTGGCCGTCCGCGTGGATAACCAGCACTCTAGCCACCACACCCACCCTATCCCCATGAGGTATGAGGTTTAGGTTGGTGGCATAGTGAGGTGCATTATGGGTGTGTTTCCAGTTAGTTAGGTCAAGCTTTAAAGTAGAGCGAAATACCTTTAACCAAAAGACCATTGAATTTGATTTCATTTGAGAGAAAAAAATCTCACCCTTCCAAAAATACCAAAATATCAGCCCCTTACCGAACTACTTTCCGAAATTTTTGCCAAAATACCAGCCACTTTACAAGGGAAAAAGTACGTGTATGCATTCCATAAAGACACTATTCAAAAATTAAGGAATTTTTAACAACTTGATCTCGTCAAAACATTAACAATGTGTAGTTTGCATGAATTATCCACTATTTTTGAAAAGAAATCATATTGTCACATCAGTAATTTCTACGGTATCACATAAAAACCTTACATTTTGAAGGATTTTAAATGTGCCACGCTTAAAAATGAGTCAACTGAAAGACTTGTTTTAATATTTATTAGTTAAAATTTAATTACTTAAGAGTTACTGCCATAAAAATATATATTATTAGACCATTAATAATGCAATATTTAATGCATGTGTCCCGTAGCTGGTGAAATTAAAACGTATAATTCGAATACGATCTCCATTATGACTAGGGAACCATCTCGCTCAAACTACTTTAAGTGAAGCTCAGGTTTTACTATGGTCACCTATGGTCACGTATCTCTCCCATTCATGTCACCATTTGTACGGTAATAGAGGAAAACACACAAGCAAATTATAATTTATGCCAAAACAGTTACTGGTTAACAAAAAATGTTTCGGTGCATATTTGATCGTCCACAAATACAACCAAAAAGCCAAGGTAAAAAAAACTCTAGATAGTGAGGTGAATTTACGGGATATTGAGTGAAATGGGAATCCAAAACCGTTAAATTGAATATATCTAATCTTTTAAATGTATTATTATTAGTTACGTATGGACCCTTTTTTTATTGTATCACGCAAAGCATTATGACTTATTTTAAAGTTTCTTTCTTATCTTCCACACTTCTCTCATTCTTTCTCCGTGGATTCTCTTTCTCTCTTCCGTCCATTTTGTCCCTGGTTTCTTTGGGACTTCGTTCTCTGGCATTACGTTCCACTGGTGTATCTTATTTCTGTAGGTGATTCTGTTTTCAATTTCCTTAGGGTATATTTTTGCTTTTTCTTGATCACCTCTGACTTGAGACAACCATGGTATTGTTGATTTGACACCTTGTAAATATGTGATAACCTTTTTGATGAGTCTTGTCGGCGGGAGTCTATTTTATGTGTCCGAAAAATTGCAGTCTTCTTTTTCTGATATCCGCCGCTCGGTTGGACATCTTCTCCGTAGTTTTCCTGGAGTGCAGCATATACCCTACTTCTGTTAATTTTGGGCCGAGAATTTTCCTCATGATTTTTCGCTCTCCCTTTAAGTATGTTCTCCATATCTCTTTTTATATGAAGCGTAAGAGTTTCGCTTGCATATAGAACCTCTGGCTTGATTACAGTGTTGTAGTGTCTGATCTATGTGTTTATGGAAATGCATTTCTTGTTATAGATATTGTATGTCTTGCCATATGCCCTCTTCATTTTCTGTAATCGAGTCTTCTGTGCTATCTTCTCTCCTCCTGTGGATTCAAGGATCTCGCCCATATATCTAAAATGTGTGACTCGATTTATCTTGCCGTTTTTTTTGTTCAATACTTCGATGTCTAATTTTGAGCAGAAGAAGTCGGTCATTTCGAAAGAGATCTGTAGGCCGACTTTCTCTGCACATTCCTTGAAGACCTCTAATTGTTTGGCTGCTGTTGTTTCATTATCTGCGAGTATGGCTATATCATCAGCGAAAGCTAGGCAAGAAATTTCTACGTCATCTTTGGGTCGTCCGAATCGTGTTGGTTTCCAATGTCCTTCTTTTAAATTTAAATGATGTAAAAAATTATGAATTGGTACAATAATTGCAATATCATGCACACCCTTTCAAAGCATTTTATCCCATGTATTGCTTTTTATTGATCCCAAATATAATCCGTTGATGTTGTTGGCGACGGTCAGCGATTTTGTATTAAAATTCACATCTGCTGGTACATATTATTTTATAAAATATTTATTTATATTAGAAATATAACTATAAAATTGTACTCTGTAAAGACTTCAGGTTTTCAAACACTATAAGGTAAAAATTAATCTACGACAGTTAATTATTGTTTATTATTATTAAAAAAATATAACACGAGAAGGCCTATGAAAATTTTCATTCAGAGAGGAAACGGGTAGATTATTCTTGTCCCTGGGCGACAAATTCCGCAGAAAACGTGATTATTTAAGTAATTGCTAGCGTATGGGTTGTCAATGACGCTTCCTGAGACGATGATGGTGGGATAAACTGATAACCCTTCGTTGAAACGGTTATATGGCGACACGCAAGCACAAATTGGGATGATAATGCTACCAGTTCAGATTTTATAACTTGTACCCAGCTTTCACTGCATAATTTATTCATTGGTTGTTCAATCCTAAGATTGGTTGACTGCAGCCCTCCACCCTTCCCTATCTAATGCTAGTTCCCTTATCTCCAGGTATCTCTTCCTATGTACTTTCTACTTCATTTGGTCCATGAACTTATTTCTATGTCTTCCTCTGGTAACCTGTCATTCTATTTTGCCTTCAATTACGTTCTTCACAAACCTATTGTGTCTCAGGTGGTGTCCAATCCATCTTGTTATTCTAATTTTCATGGTGTTCCATATGGCCCTCTCCTATTCCACTCTTCTGTAAACTTCATCATTTTTTATTTTGTACGTCCATAGTATATTCAGCATTCTCCTTAAGCAACAGATTTCGAAAGTTTGTTTGAAATGCCTCCTTCGGTTATCTAGAAATTCTTCGGCCGTGAAACCAATATAAGGAGCAAATGTCCCAACAGTCGTTTTTCCCGCCTTATGCTATTGAATGCCTGATTGAAAAATTATAATCGACATGTACTCTAATATACATGAAAATACCACTTCCTTACTACTTGGAGCAAAATGATTTGATAATACCTTCGGGTACGCTTAATAATACTTAACTTCCGAACACATTGATCTTCTGGTCCGTACGCGTCTGAAGGAATTTCGCTCCAAGGCGATTTCGATGAAAAAAGCCCACGCACTTCGTGTTTATAGGCCGTTTCAAGTTCGGCAGGCTTTAATGAAACCTTGGAAACCAAGCAATGCCCAGCATACTTGGTCTTGTGCAACACCAAATATCGTGTGATCCCAGCTTGATATCCTTCCATCCCGATATGAAGTGCATATTCATATGGGAAATGCTGATATTACATTATATTGTGCCGATTCACTTATGTACTGTATATGCACTGATGTGCTGCTGATGCACTGTACGCCACTTATGCGGAACCCAAATGTCTGTGGAACTCTCAAGCGTCTGTCGCGGCGCCAGTGGAAGAAAAGCACTCCATGGGGGTTGTGAGAAAGGATATTCTAGGCTACATCCAGAGAGAAAGTCCTCTTGTTATTCTTCCTGTTCATCTTCCAATTTCTAAGAAATCATTCCTTGCCAAAAAATCTGCAACTCATAGATGATTCTACACAGAATCGCAACAGATTGCTCCCTCGAGGATTTCTCAGTTTTCTTGCCCGGATGAAGAATGAACAGCAGAGGGCACAGAGAGAGCCAGGGGGAAAGGACGAAGGCCAAGCCCTTCCGCTTTCACTTTCTTTTGTTTCTGCTCCCCAAAATGAACAGGCGATGCGATGCCTCCAGGGTTCACACCCTTTATACAGCCCGCGCGATATTAAAAACAACTATCGGCCAAGTTCCCGAAACGGCGGAATATTTCACCCCCAGCGGAGAAGGATCCTTAACTTTTAATAACGTAGCTGAATTATTTTCGTTCCCTCGATCTAACCCTGCTACCAAAACTTCACATCGTCACGGCTTTAGAATTTCTAATTTCTTAGCATAAGGTTCAATAATCGGACAGTTGGAGGTGCAGCTTATCCACCTCCTGGTATTTAAACATCTATCTATCACTGAAGTGCTTGAATTCACCTCTTCCGAGGTAAAATTCAAGCACTTCAGTTATAATAGTACATACTTCGTTTCACGAACTGCGAAACTAAGGTCATTTTGTACTTTTTATATGGTACTTGGAGTCACGGATGCAGCGTTCAATGTCGATGATATTTAACGTTTAACAATAATGAGTCATTTTTACAGGGTACATGAATTCCAGTAACTTCAATATATTATTCCAAAAGTTAGTTCCATAGTTATATCTCTTAGTTTTTTCCCGTACTTCCCGTACTAAATTAAGAATTCAAAAAAATACCAGGGGTATTACGTTTGACACAAAATTGTTTTTCTTCACACAAGTGTAAAAAAAATAAAGGCAGTGAGATTACCGACGATCACATTCATTTCTTAAGTTCTTTAAAGCCATTATTCATGAAAATTAATATAATTTCAGTAAGTGTAAAGAAGATTCACAACCCTCCTCAAGTTTTCCTACCGTCTACTCGCACTACTTCCATAATAAAGTAACTGTATTTTTCTGAATACCTTCACAGCGCAACAATTGTATTTTATAGGCACATTACGTAGGGTCATATCAAATATTTTACTTATGAAGGTGGTCGGCTCCATAATAATTAAAAATAGTTTTTTGACTACAGCACGAAAAGCTTTAAAATAAGTTTCCAAGGTTTCATTAAAGGCTGCCCAACGTGAAACGACCAGTAAACACCCGTGCGTGGGTTTATTTTCATCGAACTCCCTTGGAGCGAAATTCCTTCAGACGCGTACGCACCCGAAGCTCAAATAAAAGACTTAAGTGGATATTGCGGGTTAAATTCATCGGAAATATAGCGCTAGAAAACTTACTACAGAATAAGAACCTTTAAAATAAAATGAGGAAAATCTGCTCTGACTGCCACACTTTGTAGATCGTTCATTATAATTATAAATAACTTGATATTATTAGATAGGAAAATAAAGAAAGAGCGATTTTGAAACAAAAATATTCAGTGTAAAGAGAGAATCTGTAAGACAAACAATTTTAACGAAGTGCAAATTACAGAGGTGAAAAACTATGAAGTTTTAGAAGAAAATCACTGTTAAATACAATAATTAGAAACCAAAAAAGAATTTTAAAATCAATTGCTTTGGATGGGTTCTCATATTGTGGTAACACTGACCTGAAATCACTTTGTGTAAAATATAATGTTTTAACTGTAGATAAATTATTTAAATGGTTAATCATTGTGGAAAATTATTTTAAGAAAGAATACCAAGTTCCCTGTAAGAATACACATTGTATGTCTAAAAGAAATACTCATATGCTGATAACTTATAATTATCAAAATTTATATGGGAAAAGGTTGCCTACATATATTATACCATATACTTTTAATTGTATGCCTAAGCAATTGAGAAATTTAAAAAGAATGGCAGAAATTAAAAAAAGTATCAAGGAGTGGTTAATTAATGATATTGTGAATCTGTAATCCCTTAAAACTAAGCACTATATTTATGAATATGTTACATTTCTGTGATCATTTGTGAATTTTTTTTTACTTATATCATTGCAATACTATGGCAAATGTATTCATGTTACAGGTTTTTTTTAAGTTTTTCTTTTTTTTCTTCTTCAATGAGATGTGTTTTGAGTTCTGTTTTATGTATGTTAATATTATTTTCCACTATGTAACATGCCGCTGGTATGAATACTATGGAACCTTTTGACAAGCCATGTGGCTTATAAGGTCCTGATTTAAAAAAATGCAATAAAGGCAAATTGAATTTGAAAAAAAAAGAACAGAAGGGCAGACACAATGCACAGATATAGTTATGAAATATACAGAGAAAACAATTCAGCATGAAATGGGAGAACTAAAATTTAAGCAAGTTTCCCTAATCCATTCCATCCATATCGTAGAAAAAAAAATTGCGTAAAGCCCATGCAACAGTTAGCTATCTGTTTAAAGAAGGCAATAGCAGGCACAAATATTTTATGCGCATATAACGATTTGTTTCAAACTTCACGGTCCAAAAAAATTAATTAGTAGTAATCTTTAAAATCATGGGAGAAGAAGAGGCATATCATTCAAGAGTACGTGAATTTTCAAAGGGACATCACCAGGCATGAAGTAATTGATAAAAAAAAACAATATACAAAGAAACGCACTTATTACCTCCGGAATAATTGGATACGAATATCGCAGACTAAATGGGTTCGTTGAGAAAGAAGTTACAGAGATGGAAAAAGAAGATCTAGTTCATCAACCTTTACATGTTGATCGTACACAGGGCAAGTGATCGAGATTTTATTAGCTATTCGGAGGAGCTAAATGAATCGTCACTTCAACTCAGAAGAATAACATGATATTTAATAACCACTTTTAATGCTCCTTAAGTGCTGTGAGTTGGATATCTTCCTCTGGTCCATCCCAAGATTTTGCAAGTTATCACCCACCCATCCCACTCCTACAGCACTCACACATAACAGAAGTTTAATTAAGATGGCCTTTGAATTGCCTCATTCAAAGTTTGCATTTCCATTTAAAGAGAAAAATTAAAAAGTGAACACGACAGATAAGGAAGTTAACCATAACATATCAATAAACGTGCACATAGCATCTCTCATCAAACTGTCAAAAAGAAGCCACCTAAAAATTGAAATCGACATTCACGACAAACAAATTCTGTCCCTTAAACTCAATAATTTGCAAATTAGAAGTCAAAAGTTTCACATTTCGAGACAGCAAAATTGTGCTTCAATACTCTGATAGATAAATCGAGAACTCATGATTGAAGAATGTAAGGCTGATATTATTTCTTTTCACAATTTATTACTATTTCTTTTTAGCCATTAAAATTCCTGACAGCCGCGTCAAAAAAACTATAAAAACTTCACATTTAAAGATTAAGCAGTGTTTACGCAAAGCAAGCACTTATGTTTACATTGTAGTGGTATACCCAAATTATACTACGCATTTTAAAGGCATAATGTTCATCGAAAAAGCTAGCCCTAAAGGTTCAAAACGTAGAAGTAATAAATATTCTCCGCTGTTATCGCAAGAGGGTGAAATGACAAACGTTGTATAAATCTATAATAATCATATGATAAGTCTTATGCAGCATGTACATGGACCTTTGTATGGATATCGAGTGAGTAGGTAAATTGCTCCACATTTTCTGCGATGTAATAAACAATAAAGAAGCCAATGAATAAGCAACAATATGAGCTGTCGAAAAGTTTCAGCATTTTAATTTCTTACTTCTTCCTAGCTTCATATCAGCAGTACAGTTGATAAAAAAATAATCGTTCCAGGGTGCACTGAAATGAAGGAAATTATTTTATTGCGCTGAGTAAAATTCACTGAGAACACGACCTAAATTTCTGCTACTTCATTAGCGCCTGACGATGAGAACCTTCAGGCAACGTCCTACGTCAAAAATTAGGCAGCGTGAACCATAAATTTTACGTGGACTACCAAAATAACGGCTTTAATTTCCCTTATCATTCATACATCCATCATACACTCCTAATTCACTGGCTGACTGCAGTACTAAATTCTGACCTATCCCCAGCTATCTCCTGTATGCCCTCACAGTTCTTCCGTTTCACACCTCGCATTGCTCGGCAAAATATTCCTCAGTCTTCCTCCTGGGACTTACCCTTCTAATTTTCTCATGTAGGCTTAAAGCGTTTCAGAGGTGGAAGTGGAGGAGAACAGAGGAAGTGCGGAAGACGGAAAGGAAGACAAACGAGGAAGAACTAGGTATGGAGGATGAGGAAAGGACACTTCTAAAGGAAATGAAGAGGCGGCAGGGTAGGTGGTTGGAAGAGGTAATGAGGGACCAAGAGTTGCTGAAGGCCGTGATAGCGGGGAAGATGTTGAGTGAGCGGGGAGGCGGAAGTAAGGGAATAGGTTTTATGGACTGGACGAAGGGTCGTATTCTTAGACAAAGAAAGCATTTTGTGTAGATACATACAGGTCTACGTCTCTACATCTACAATCAAAACCTACCAAAACCGGTAGTTTACAAAAATAATCTTCCTCACGAATTCTTTGCGACACTGTATATGATAAATAAGGGACTACATTTAAACATGCACAGGCAATTCCAAAAAGGAATTGCCTGTGCCTAGGACAACGAATTTGCCTTGTAATAACTTGTTCACGGTAGTAAAAAGGTAAATACGTCTAGTACTTAAAAAAAACTTCCCCATGAGATAAGATGACGCTATCACGCTACAACAGGAGCTCCCAAAGATGACACCCACCTTGACTGACTTCCTCAGGAACGCGACATAAAGTAAGCACCGCACATAAAACCTAAGCCTGGGACCAAGCCCTCTCTCTCTGTCACACACTCTCCATCTAAGGAGACGGGCGAACATGGTAAGACGAGGGCGGTGGAAGATATTTCGAGGTGGATAAAAAATTCTCGTAAAAAAGTCATCAGGGGATTTTCGGAGATTTTCTTACCACTCCTCTTCCGTGATGTAATGAGATTGGTTGGCGTTTTTTTTTAATAGGGCCAGAACAGGTAATGGGGAAGGGGAGGCAAGGAGGGAAACATAAAAGGTGAATGGACCAGGTTGTGTTTTTCAAAAGGGGCCCTGAGTGGGTTCCCTTCTGACAAGTTTTTGCAAAAGAAGGTAGTTTACCTAAAAAAACAAACATTTCCATACGTCCTTTCCTAAGCCCCTGCTTGCCTCCTCTGAAGGCACAATGGGAGTCCAAAAGGTTGTGGCGCTCTGGTGATTCTCAACACTCTCTCAAGACCACAACGCTCTGGCTTCTACTCCCTCACCTCTTGTCCCTGCTTCAACTCCTTTCCCGTAATGCGAAAATCCGGAAGTAAGCAGCGAATTCAAAATGAAGGGACGATCATAAAGGTGGCCTTACGAAAGAAAACGTATGGTATATGAGGAAGGGGAAACGTTACAGCTTCGGTGTTTCCAACGACGTAAGATTACAAGGCACCCCCGCATGGCGAATTCTTTCATGCGTAGTTTATGGAAGTGCAGATTTCCTTGCGCACGAGGGAAGGACAGCAAATAACTCCAAAAGGATAGGGGTGGTGAGCTGGTTTGACCACCACTTGCTTTCAATTCCGAGAGTCCGGATTCAAATAATGATAATTGCAAAGCTTTTCATTGGATGTCCAATCCTTACTTTGGATGCATACACAACCTACCATGCAAATGAATATTCCTTTAAAATAGCATATTTGCCCAGCCACAGACCTTCAAGGCGGCTTACATGGTATATTAATGAGTGAAAGTAAACAAAATATCTTGAAAGGTTAAATAAAACAAGATAATGATCTACTAATTCCAACTAAGAATCGAGAAAAATGGTGCCATGAAAACACATATTCTTTCGAAGCAAAGCAAAACAGACAAAGTAATTGTCTACATCGGGACACATAACAGCCTCAAGAAGATAAAAATGGAGAGACAAATAAAGGCTAAGAAAGACAGGAAGGTCAAGGATAGAGCATTTCGATGAAATTACTGAACGATAATAGATAAGAAGTTTTTAAAGAATAGGTCATTTAACTTTTTTACTGTTTGCATAAAGTTCGATCAGAGTATGCAAGGTTACCAGACATTGCAGTAACAGCACGTCCAGCTTTCTCTGATAACAGTTATGGCGCTCCACCAGTCGGTTCGGCATACTTGCTACATTGCAACGCAAGAGCAATCAAAGCCTAGTAATGTACTCTATCCTACGGACACTTTTACTATTTCACTCGATCTAGGATCCATTCTTTAAAGGACTACCTTGAAAAACCGGCATACTGTTGATTGTGACCCACCAGCCGGAGGTATGATCGTTGCTCTGACAACCCCAGTAAGGAAAGGGTATTATGAAGGGTATTAAAGCAAACAACCTTAACGGGCCTCATAACGAGAGTTTAACTGTTTGACCGAACCAACCCTTTGAGGTAAGGGTGTGGTAGGTATGCAAGTACGTAAATCTGCAGAGGAAAAAATAACAGAATTTTTTAAGAAAACCAACAATGGGCTACCAATGATTGCGATGGATTTGGATGTACAGCGGGACCAGCTTGTCACAGCCATCGTAGCGAACTCGGGATCTCCATCTTATCACATTCAAAGCGGCTATTTCTCACTCTGCACATCCCTCACATGTCTTCCTACCGAATGCTAATTTTTAGACAATAGAGTGAAAAATAAAGATTCCATATAAATAAGGGGAACACAGTTTTCTTTCATCAGGTACAAAAAATCTACAAAGAAACTTAGTAAGAGACCAAATGGAAACAGCATTGGTCTTATCGAAAACTAGTTGACACGCCGTAAATGAAAAACCTCGTTCCTAATTTCAAAGGAATCTCCATTACACCCCTTTGACCAGGAGTACGCTCAACACATGAATATAATACGCCGACGGTAATGGAACCAAATAACACTAAAATGAAAAAAAAAATACGGGAGCGTTTCATGCACAAGTTAATGAGGAAAAAGGGCTATTTTCGGCGGATATAAACAAAACAGAAGAGCGGCCTAATTCTCACATCGTCATTTATGTTTCCGGACACGTTGACAACCAAGGGTCGCCTCTTGGTGCAGCTCCACTCGCGTGAACGTATAGCATTGAAGGAGATGTAAAAAAAATCACACCGGCAACGATACCGGCTGAAAATGAGGAACAAGAGATTCTCTGCCAAAAATGAAAAGAAACGAGTTTTTTGGGACATTAACTGAGATGGGTGCTTTTCCGTGGAGCTGCATGAAATAGAGAGAAAAAGCCCAAAATGTAAGCAAACAAAACTCAGAGAAGCCATTTCAAATAAAATAAAAGGAACGCGAAGTTCTCATTAGACAAATTACACTCGGGAACCTCGGTTCAAGTTTCCTCAACACACAGAGGCTTTAATCAAGACACTTAGAGCGGAAAAGACCCCTTTTATCAAATATTGCCAAAAACATGCTGTACTACCTGTACCCACGAATTAAAATTAGTGTTGACCTTAAGAAGCATAAAAATTAATGAAAAACAGCCGCCAAAACATTAATTCCATCGTATCATCGCGCATATCCTAGGTACACGTTCACTTATGTAGATATCACACTAGTAAGTGACAGCGAAAGCTCGGCAGCATGGCAAGGTCACGAGCAAAACAAACGGCAAGAGGCAATATGAAAGAGTTTCAGACGTAACTTTGTGGAAATACTGTACATCCATACTGGTAAAAATGAAATAACTCGATAGTAATTTCCACACTGTTTTAATGGAAACCGACCATGGTTTCGACACTTTATCTTTTTCGACTTTTTATGCAAACGAAGATATTAGGAACGAGATTTTTCACTCATGACGAATCAACCAGTTTTCGAAAAGATCAATGCAGTTTCCATTCGGTGTTTAACAAAGTTTATTTGTACATTTTTTGTGCCTGATGAAAGCAAACCTTTCCCCTAATCCACTTTTTTGACACCTTGATAATGACATTAAGTGTCAAAACGATGGTCAGTTTTCATTAATACAGTGTGGAAATTACTATCGAGTTATTTCATTTTTACCGATACGGGCAGGAGATAACTTCTAAAATTTGGCAAAACAACAACAGTGAGGGAAACCTGCGCAGAAGTAAAGCATTGGGTCTACCGAACAACAAAACCAAGATTCGCTCAAATGTTTGGGATCAATAACATCAAATCCGCGAAATACATCAAACCCTAGTCAAAACTCTAAATAATGAAGCAATAAAGAAAGAAGAAGAGGGCCACCTCAGCAAACTATCAGCAAACACCAAGAATATTACCTGAGCATGCGACGATTACGAACGAAAACTAGTAAAATAATAGACGTTACATGGCGAGCACATATTTATCAATCATTTTCCCGACCATTAGTTCGACAGTTGAAATTTGCGTTCGCGAAAAAATATAGAAAGTACTCTGCGAAAAGAAGACCATGAAAGAGCAAATTTATCATATATGTGAGCCAATAGCATCAAAAGCCAAAGGTCACATCGCGAAAAACTTTTACGCTAAACCTATTACCAATAAAACCAGTATCAACATAAAAGCATGCATGAAATAACTTGAAGAGAGGAATTGTGCCCGCATAACACAAAAATTTGTCGAAAAATATCTGAACATTAATTCCGTGAATTCACTAAAGGGAGAGTGAGAAAACGTTTCATGTGGACATAATATTAAACATGCATAACCATTTTATACACTGACTTTATTCCCCTTTGAAGGGTAAAATATGATCACACGCACTTTCTCTGTTATGCATACTAACGATCATGGCAAATACAAAACAATGAATGACGTCATGTCGCAACCCCATGACAATTTCGATGTTATTGAAAATTCATCCTAAAATCCAGCATTCATGCAACACGAAAGCTACCAGGGTAAAAATGCTGACCTACAGTTGAGAACCAGCTTTATATTCAGCAAGTCTTTCGCCCAGGTAATTTGTGCAAAAAGTAAACTTTGTAACTTATTTAGATATTAAAAAATACTGTGGTTGAAATGATTTATTCGGATAGGTAACAGAATGAAGCAATCTCATCTTTTCATTCCTTATGATGATAGTCACTACTGCTCCGAATAGTTCTGTAAGAGATCTACAATATTAATCTACAATAGTAACCACCTCAATATGCTGTAAACTTTAGATTTCACGTAACCTCCAATACTATGGATTGAAACCATGATACTAGGTTTGCAATGTACGTAACTTGACAAATAACAGGGATTAACTGCTTGCGTTTCGATGTGCAGTGTCAACTAATCGATCGTGACATACACGTGGAAAATCTAACTTGACTTTCCAGAAGATGGGGAAAAACTGTAAGTCGACATTTATACAAACACGAAGCTAAGATTTCAGTTCATGTAAATGACTAGCGAGAGAGTTGATTTGAATTGAAACAGAAAGGAGAGCGATAATACATTGCATCGAGGGTTACAAGCGACACACATGATTCATGCCAGAGCCACATTGCGCCAATTAGCTCTACTAAACCAATCGACATGAAACATGAATGGTTAAAAATCTCGCGAGGTTTTCCATTGGGACATGTTCTCTATTCCTTCCAACGTTTTGATCAGCAACTTCACCATTACTTTGAGGGGCCTTGAAATACAATCACATTCCGAACGGTGGGTGACTCGCCTTTCGTAAAGTAGGGATAAATTTAGAACCAGAAACGGCTAAGAAAACCCTAGAGATATTTAGTCTGATTATTATTCGGGAAAGGCTTACATTACACATATATCAGCACTATTTCCATGGATATTAAAGTGGATCTAATGGCAAAGAGTACCTAAATGCACTAAATATATTCTAAATCGAGTGTTTCTTCAATAGATTGCATCCCTTCCATTTAAAAATGGAGATAAATCGGTACATGAGAAAAATGTGATCGAAAACACTCAAAAGCCTGGATAAATGTCTCTCCGGTAGTCCACCGGGTAAACAGGTCCATGTCTCCCGACGTTTCGGAACCGCCGAAGATGGAGAACATTCAGAACCCTTGCAGATGGAGAACAAGTCGTTCTCCGAACATCTCGATCATACTACCATGGAAAAAGATAGGAAGCGCAGCTCCCATTACGCCCCATGATAATATGGTTATAGTGCTGCACTCTAGCGGCCACGGAGCAACTGGTTCGCATTTTAGGCGCCAAATTTGAATTCGTGAATCGTTCTTCGCGATACAGAAGCCCACATACGAAACATGCATAAGGCATGTAAATATCCATGCAGAAAAACGAAAGTAAATTTTAATCCCCACTCCACGCCAGAAATATTCAGCGAACAGACCAGTTACATTCAGTTCCATACGAGTTCATTGGGGTAAATCAAAAACATCTCGTGCCCGAAAATAGTTTTCACTGTAAAAACAGCATATCACAATAACAAACTGAGGACACGACTCAGTGATACTATGTACCTTCAAATACATCAAAATTGAAAGAGCAGAGAGAGAGAGCATATATAGGTATAATGCTTGATTAAGAAGCCGTGGTCGCCACGTTACGTGAACGTTGCCGGAGACAATGGAAGTGAACCTCATCGAACGAAGCAAGCGGGAGGGAGGAATGGAGCTTGAGAGATGAGTCGGAGAGGAGGAAGGGTTGGTGCGAGGACGGGCGCAGCGGTGAAGAAACCAAGAAAGGACTCCTTCAGGGAAAAGGGGCGGGAGGAGGAGAGAGAAAGGCATTGATGGAGGGAAGAACGGGAAAACGTAAGGGATACGTGCGAAAGACACGGATGAGGTCAGGAATAGTGATGAACAAGAAAAAATGGAAGCAAATTTTGACGATAACAGAGCCAGCCACGATTTCACCTTCACACGTTCACTGCCCACAACGCCCATGGCGCGGTTATGAATGTATATTGGCCCATTTCCCTAAAGCGTTTCACGCACTTACTCTCCTTCGTTGCACTCTCTCCTTCTGAAGAACAGGGCACACAGCCATTACACTGTTTTTCAGTTGCAATTCAGGCAAAATAATCGATTTTTACGATCTGGTGCTTTCCCGGCGCTCTGTATAATAATAATATTTTATTTCACACACCTAATTATACAATACAATCATTATACAATGTTATTCGTGAAGTTAGCAGTTTAATAAAACATACATATATTTATGGGAAATGTAATTTACACAAATTGCGCTCAATGTAACATAATTTAAAATACATGGACCATTAATGAATTTTATAACAGGAACAATACAAAGCCAGTAAAAAAGTAGGTAATAATAAATAGTTATAATGTAGTGATATCAATGACACATTATGGTGATAGGTACTTCAACATAAAAGAATAATGTCTATATTGTTTGCGTAAATAACCATATTCGTAGACGGCTAAGAAATTTGGTTTCACTTTGTACAGAAGATATTTCTCTATGCACGTTAATAAATAATTTAGGTGCAAAATAGCGATATGAATTTTTGTATGCTTCAACTTTGGGCCTCGAAACTCTAATATTGGTGTTATTTCTTAGCCTTGTTTGATTTAGGCACGGTTTATTACGTTGACCTCCTCTATCATAAAATACTCTGAGTATCTTGTAAATAAGTAAATGCCGGAGGTAAAATATTTAAATTGATATATAATTATATTATCATATATGGGTATAATTTTCGACTCGTCGAAACTTCTGTTAGTACGGACAGTCTGGCCCAGTGGAGAACCCAAGAGAATTCCGATAAATTAACGTTTTTTTGGCTAAAGATGTCTGCTAAGATTATAACGAAAAGAATCAAACCTCCGCATTGTCAGAATAAAAATGATGAATGGACATTTCCAAAACTTAAAAGTAATCTAACGACCTTAAAAATTATTAACTTTTTGTCGGTGAGGAGAGGAAGAAGACATTTGACAAATGTAAAAAAACCTATGAGTTTTGGGTTTCAGCACCTAGGCACGTCGTCAGGGAACAACACTTATCACTTTGTAAAAAATTATTTCCTTTTGTTCATGCATTCTAGGCAGTCCATCAATTGACTTTTTTCCAAGAAAACGTTATGGCTTGTACTCTAAGGGGTGGTTTCAGATCCAAGTCGGCCATTTCTATCGCTTTAAAACAAAAGCATAAGCGGTGAACACCTGACATTGCTGAAACATAAGCTTCGACGCCGCAGAAATTTACGATAAACCATTATCCGAGATCACTGTCACTCTTTAATTAGCATTTTCCTCAGCATAAAAAAATATTTTGACTTTCTAATAAAAAGTACCGCAAGAATTACGTTTTCAATTACGATCCAACGATACCAAGAAAGAAAAAGGCGTGAAAGCGAAGAGCCCGAGGGAGAAATGACGCATGGAAGAAGAATGAAAAGACGAGAGGATACGAGCGAAACAACAATAAACACCCGGGAGACAAAGAAGAGAAGAACGAACACGAGGAAGTTTTAGTTTCAAGCGCCAACAGCATGGCCGCCAGGATGAAAGGAGCGGAAATGCATGATGGGAAAGAGTTGGGGGAGAGGTTAAGAATATCTCACGGAATATCGAGCGAACCACTCACAACCGTTCTTCTTAATTTCCACCACCACCACCAAGAGAGGGAAGCAGGTAATTAAATAAAATAAGCATTGAATTTGAACAAAAATAAAGACTGAGATCGTGGAGGACTTAGGAGCTGAGAACATCGGAGGAGAGAGGTGTTTCTTTTTGATCCAAAGCGGAAAAAAGATAAGGACTGGAGTGAACTTCGGTTACATGGGAGCTAAAATATAAATCAAGGAGGGGAATATCCGACAAGAATTTGAAAACGTCAATGGTAAAGTAATATGTCGGAGGACGGAGGGAGGAGAACATTCCAAATTTAAATTCAAGGTCCTTCCTACGACGACGTTTCTCCATTCTTACGGCCACTCACGGAGTGCTAGGCTAACCTTGCAATATGATGGTAAACTTCGGAGATGGGAGAAGAGTCTCTTCAGGGTAGCCGCTAGATTTCCCTTTGCAAAACCCAGTAAGATTCCATACTATCCACAGGAAAATTATATTTCCATAAGGCGCAGTAATGCACTGTGGAGTACGTTTCGGCGCCTCAAATTGTTCTTCTATTCGGTTAGCTTACTTTCAGTAGCATTGCAGGCATGGAATTTTTTTCCAATCAAATGGTTATTAAACGGAAATACTTCAGCAGCGAGAATCAGAGGGAGAGAATACGCAGTGTTTGGATCAATGACTCAAAAAATAGAAAAGAAATTGTTATAAATCTGGGCGCTATAACGATGCTAGAGAGAGCGAAAAATAATATTAAGAATATAAAAATAAATACTAAGTTCACATCAAATGACACACTTCCCTCAAATAAATCATCAAAGTAGAACCTAATGATTTTTTTTATTTAAAGTCATTTAATTTTCACGCTGTTTCGCTTCATATTCAAGTAAGTGACAAATCAAAATTTTTGAAAAAAAAAGAAACCTCAACACACAAAAAACCTTCATTCTAAGAAAAGTTTACCTTCATGAAAAATTACTTCCACATTACTCTCAAGATATCTACATCTACATACTACCCCGCGAGCCGCTGTATGGGCGTGTGGCAGGGGGTGGTAGGTCACCAGCCGTGTAAAGCTGTACGTTTTTGGGCGGTGAAATGGTGACATGTGTTATGGGAGTGTATTTAGAGGAGCTCAGTTTTTATTGTGGTCGCTAATTGTGCGTGGAAAGAACGAGAATTTGTAGCTATCTGTTCGGCAGAGTATCTCGCTTATTTTATCGCATACGTCAGACCTAGATATGTAGTGAGGCGTCATGATAATATTCTCTGTGTTGATGAGATACTACAATTAAAATCCGCGACTCTTAAAAAAGAGAGGAAATCAAGTAAAATTTAAGATA
This sequence comes from Ceriagrion tenellum, assembly GCA_963169105.1. Lineage (NCBI taxonomy): Eukaryota > Metazoa > Arthropoda > Insecta > Odonata > Coenagrionidae > Ceriagrion > Ceriagrion tenellum. Next base: position 110,104,121 of record OY720639.1, read on the forward strand.
GTTCTTTAGGTGGTGGAGTATTCAAGGATATTTTAAGGTTTCAAGTATTTTGAGGACGGCCGACTTTTTTTTGACACCGAGACCAAAATTTATCATAAAAAAGCAGGATTAAAAAAGGCCTGATTCACTAAAAGGTTCAAACGTCATCGATGGCATGCGATGGGAAAGTAGAGAGGAAAAAAAACTAGGTGGAAGGAGTTAAGGTCGAGGAAATTCAAATTTATCGATCGAAAGAGCCGCTCCGAGCACAATTTTTATGACTTTTTTCGACCCCGCTCATTTTTATTTTCCCATCGAAGGGCTTTGGAAAAGATACGAGAGAACATATATGAAAGTAAAATTCTGAAGGATTTCCACGTTCTAAGAATAACAGGAAGGAAGGCCAGGATTATAATAGCGAGCGAGGGGAATGAATAGGACGTCCGCAGGACTGTTTGAGAGGAGGGGGCCAGGTTGTGAGTGGAGACAAAAGAGGGAGGAAAAATAATGAGGGATGGCGGCGGGCGGTGGAATTGCAAGGAATCTCAAGACGTCAATATGCGGGGATGGAGGGTGAACGGGGGAGAGTGTGCGGGAAGGGAGAGGGGAGGGACAAGGGGTGAGAAGTATATACACCGCGAGAGAGGGGTGAAAATTGAGAAGATTGAGAACGCAGAGCGAAAATGTCGCTACGCCATTTCCGGTGCCTCATATTCACGCGTATAAGGCGTTTTCAGCACAAACGATACAAAACTTATCATTAAGAGGACGCATCATACCCTGCGGTAAGGTGTAGTTCTGTCGAAAATCCACAAGATGGCTTCACTCGCACTCGACCGAGGCGTTTTGTCGTCAGGAGTCTCTTACTCCAGGATAACTCTCGCACAAGGCAACAGTCGTCGGTAAGTTATAACCAAATCTCCGGCGCGTAAGTACAGGCAGCGCTTACATAAGAACTGTGAAAGAAGACTGAACTAATTGCATCCCCGTCCGAGCACATCATGGCCGAAAACCATTCAGGCAGCTTGTCGAAATATACCAATTACAGATTATATCTTACAACCGTGACGGCTGTTACTTAGCATTCCGATAGAGGAGGGATTGATACATCTCTATTAGTTTTAGATATGTCAATAATAATAATAGTTTTTATAAAAATATACCCTACATCTTGCCGTTTTCCCGATGGTTTAATTATGCTCCGGGATAAAATTTTCATGTTTCAGATACGAGCCTCCCTTGGCAAAGGTCTATTACACATAATATAAAAATTTCAAGTTGATGACGTAAGACTTTAACAAAAAATCTGGGGTCGGAAATCATCACACCCGCTCGACCAGTCGGATTTGTCATATTTCCGACCCCAGATTTTTTATTAATGACTCATGTCATCAACTTGAAATTTTCAATGTTTAAATGATAGACCTTAGCCTAGGGAGACCTGTTTCTCAAAAGTATGTATTTTATCTTGGTGCATAAATAAACAACCGTGAAACCGGCGAAATATAGATAATATTTTTACAAAATCAAATAACCGTAGTGAAAAATCGTGAATGTAGGAAGAGGTATCAATCTTTCTTCTACCAGAATGCTAAGTAACAGCATTCATTGTTTTATGATAAAATCTCAAATTCCTTTTCCACCAACTACCTGAGTGGTTTCAGGCGATGATACGCTCGGATGGTGACGCAAACAGTTCAGCCTTACCTCACAGACCTTCGGACAGCGCTGTCTGTACCTAGATGCTGTAGACTTTACAACAATTTGCAAGCGACTGTTGCCTAGAGTGAGAGTTATCCTGGAATGTTGGGCTCCTGACGTCAAAACTCCTCGACCGGACGCATCTTACCCTTGCCGAAGGGTAAGATGCGTCCGGTTAAACTATGTCCTCGAAGTAGCCCAAATACCGCACAGATATGTTCTCAACAAAACCAAATCACTTTGACATATGTACCAGAGCAGATTTAAATAATTTATACTATCCTGGGCATAGAAGGAATTGCATTTCACAATTTATTTTTGGTATCGCCTACCTCCTCGTGGAACTCCCTAACTTTGTACATAAAAATTCCTCCAACTCTCATATGTTTAGGTTTAATCTCCTTCATTTATTGTTGTTATAGGAGCAAGTCCTTATGACATAATAGTGTAACTAACGTGTTAAGCTATTTTTGCTAAATCATTTTGGGAGTGAATTATGTGTTATTTTATTGTTTAAACTATAAATTATATCATTATTACAATTTTTGCTAATTGGTGCTATACATTCAATTGTTTGAACATGAAAATGAATTTATTGATCTAAGACGTGATGTCCTATAAGATTAGGAAACAAATTACATAATAAGTAAATCATAAAAGTAACATCCTACACACTAAATATTGCAAGGTAATATCAAATGAACACAAAGGAGTTGAGGCCAGTTTATGAATAATTGCATTATTGAACTGATAATGCTACAAATATATAATAGATTTAGGAAACAATTGTAAAGATATCAACAAACAAACACAACAAAGAACCGAAAAAAGAAAATTTACCTTATTACACACTAATATTGATAGTAATTCAAATGTTATACTAATGACGATTGTCTTGTTTAATTGATAGTTCATTTTCTATTTTGTTGTTTTCTTTTTGTGTTTCCTGCTATCTGTTTGTCTACACACACTAATAAGTAATTAAATTATCGTAATCCTTTCGAGAGTTAATTTATCTCAATTTTTGTATTTCGACCTAACGGAACGGTTACTTCAGAACAATATAATTTTTGTTTAATAAAATTTCACTTAATGTTCAATAAAAACTATAAGTTGGAAAGTACATCCGTTTACTTGCTTGTTAATTAAAAATAGACGAACCACTGAGCCCATCACTGTGAAGTTGTGTCAGAAGGAAGATGATAACACTGAGATAGATTATATAAACGCTCAAGTATTTGTACTCAATGGCTTGTACAGTATTGCTGAACTGGGATTTTCCTCACTTCGAGGCATATTCACCTACATTTATTCATTAATGTATTGACCCACTTTTTTCCTCCTACAATCACCTCTACGGACATTTTTTTTCCTCTCAACAGACCTTTAACTCCGCGGACTTGACTGAGGAAGTGCGCATGTCGAACGGGAAACGACATCACGCCAACGACGCCAACAATAAACAACACAACACTCTCTCTAGCCTAGACAATTCACGCCAAGAACTTCTGCCGCATAGTTACACGTACCCTTGGCTGCACCGTGCCCCAGCCAAGTCGGACATCGTTTAAGTAGCAGGCATCGGAAGGAGAATCCCAGCATCACGTTTTCTCTGACAACTGCACAAAGGTCATGACCCTGCACTCCGCGGCCGGTGAAGACCCTAGTTCCCGATTTTCCAATTCAAAGTCTCCACCCCATTTATGGTCTCATTCCACTATTTCCTTTCTCTAAAGGATACATATATAAACTATATTTATAGTGGTAGAGTTTAGGATATGTATCCTAAACTCTACCACTTTAACCCGACCTTGCCGAAATAATACTCCCTCCATAAGGCGGATGCCTCCTATCAACGAGCTCGGTTCAGAAATAGACGACGAGGATTACATAGCACGTCAAGGAGAGCCCTTTGTCAGTTTAACTTAGAGAGTCTGAACCATCATAATTGCACACATTTTGTCATTGATTCTGGAGAGGAAGTTCTGTCTCTGCGAGACTGAATGAATTACAGGTTTGCATTTCGACAAGCTATGTGGAATACTAATACTTGAATATACTTGATTATTATATTATTGATTGGAGAAAAGTCGTTCCACGATGATTTTCTCATTATCCTTACCCGAACATGGGAAGATTTTATTTTCCACACAGGCGATTACGTCGAGGCGTCGAGGAAATAACTTTCCTCTCCAGTCGCGTTTCAACTGCTGGATTAATTTACTCTTATCTACCTTTAAAGCAACACGCAGTTAAAGAGCTTAGAAGAAATGGTTGAAGCCCCGACGGGCTATGAGGCCTCAAAACGGCCATTTGCAAACCTCAAGACGGATGAACTGATGAGGCGATCATCTTGAAGTTTTACACGCAAGTACTTCTATTATAACATGGCACGGGGGAGGATATGCGATACAAATAGCAAGAACTAGGGAGATGCTTACTATGAAATTAACAATGCTGCTTCAAAACTGACCCAAGATACTCAATAAGAAAATATTTTAGATGAGTATTTTAGTCATGACTATTATTTTCATCAAACATGCATTCGTGAATTGCTTAGGAAAATTGCTGGGTCACGCCAATAGTTCAAATATAAAAATTTTTAGGACTAAAAATGATATCTTTTGGGGGATCGGGTTGGTGTGGTAGCTAGAGTACTGACTAACCGTACGGGCGGCCAGAGTTCCAATCCCTGCAGAGGAAGATGTTTTTCAGAGTAAACCCGATCCCTACTTGAGCGTCTTGTGGAGGGCATTTCAAGTACATTCCTCCGTCTGTCTGATGAGACGTTAACCGTGGTCCCCTTGGCGCCTTTCGTTAAGAGTAGGCCAATGCCGACGCCGGGCTTCTATCCACCCTTTCTCCCTTACCTATCCCCTATGGCACTAATGACTGGGAGCTGTCAGTCGCCTCCCCAAATACCCAATTCAATCCAAATGATATCCCAGCCAGTTATTTGCACAACTTTTTGCCCAGCTACCCATTCGTCAATTGACCCAAGAGTGATTTTTTAACGAGATCAGTGATCTTAAAAAAGGAAACAGTAATTTATCCAGTCCATTTTTCAATCATGAACGCCTCAATAGATATCGAGTTTAATGTGAAAACAGAGGGGAAAAACGCACAGATTCTCGGCGCTTTACCCAAGAGCATGGATATGTGAGAACGGATATGTTAAGCCAAAGTTTCTTAGATTCAGGGTACTCCGGCGACTAGGGTCATAAAATAATAGACCGACAATTCGTATATTGGGTTAAATAAATGTTTTCACGGTGAATTTTCAGACGTGTGCTATTCCAGGATTATTTTGCACTACCTTGAATACGTTAAATATGAATACATACAAAACAGTTTTGTATACATGATTATGAGAAAGAATATGGAAATATATAGAATGAGAAAAAGTGATGAAGCCCACATGAATTTTTCTCCTCTAAGACATAATAAATCAATCTAGACAAAAGCTTTGAACCGCCAGGCCCACTCAGTGAGTTTACACCTCACACACGTCTAATACTGGAAATCGCCACCGTCCTTCGACAAGCGTCCCACGTGAATGAGTGTGTCAAACTCAATACGCAAGAGAATAGTAAATAATTAACATCTTAAGCGTAAGTAGTTGCGAGTAAGACACAGCACAGGGTCCCATCAACGCCAAAAACTGGAATCAAATTTACGATCTGCTGAGGAAGAATTTCGCAGATGGCACTAGCATCGAAGAATGTTTGCAGCTCGAAGAGAATGGATTTCGCAGCTCAATATCGTTCCTGGTAGGCAACATTTGGAAGAACTTTCTGCATGTAGACTATGATAGCATGGACTGAAACACGGCGGCATTCAAAATCGGTAACAACATCCAATCTGATATTACCATCTGGTAAATGCAGAGATAGAGGCACCAGTGTCACCTAACGTCGTCGTGGGCTTTCATCCTCTTCTTAACAACGAGATAATCTTCGACGGCGGTGCAATTTGAGAAATTCTTCCAAAAATACTTGATTTATTTTCTTTCATTAGTGTCACGTTGCCCCTCTATTTGCGTTTACTCTATGGCTAAAATATCGTCAAGTGCGCCACTCGTAAACAGTTTGTTAAAATGGGGCGGATACACGTTATAAGTAGCGCACTTCAAACGCGAAGTTGTGAGCGTGCGTCTTTGGTGTTACAGAATGCACACAGGCCGACAGTATACGGCCCAATCTTGATATTATTTGCAAAAAGTCAAATTTACACGACACTCATTATATCTTGCCAATATTAAAAGTAACTGGGTATTTAATTATGCACAGATTTCTACGCACCGCTACTCCAAGCACATAACATACATTATTCATGACCTTTGCGGTATTAATTGTTCAATTAAGATGAAGATAAAACTTTTGGTATTATCCAGAGGAGGAGATCTATCGGGATAATTAGACGGACAATCTTCAGGTTTTTTTAGCCTGAAGATTGTTGTCTCTACACAAAATTTTTTCTTCAGCTAGGCACAAGCCCTAGCCCTCATGATGCCGTCCATAAGCATAAACTATGGACTGCCCTTCATCATTAAAACGATAATTGCACAATTACTTTAAAAAAAGTCCTATCGAAAAACCCACTTAGTTTCATATATTGCGTGCGTTCATTCACAGTATCGTCGAGCGGTATCTCGCGCTCCACCCAGCTTTGTTGTTAGCGTTCTGTTTCAGTGATTCTGGCCACACTGCTATTCACTCGCAAATAATTAGGATTGCTATATGATATAATCACCTTATCAGCGGGAATGTCCGGTAATGAAAACTAAATATTGCTTCATGATACATAAAGTAGACGGATAGAATTTCAATGCATATCGCCGCATCACGTGCAGTGAAATGCGCGTTTCATATCAATGTATCTCGAGGCAACGCGTAATCATCTCAAATGCATCGTTTATACTCACATTTCACATCACATGAAGATACCACACACCGCATACAACTTCTCCCCGTGTAATATCACATAATACCGCAAAACGATAAATCGCTTTTCGTCCCCATCCCGCCAATCCATGACAGGAATACACCACACAGGAATAAATGCTTCTCAACATCAAAAAACCAACAATTTATACATGAATTTATCACTTGATTTCCACAAAACATGAAAAATGAAGGACAATATCATGAGAAATATTCTAAAGAGCTAAGTTTTACCCAAGAAAAACCCCTCAATATTGTAACGATCAGGGAAAATTAAAGGGTTTGTCTATGCTATAAATCAGCGAGGAATTAGTCCATTAATTCTCACATCATGAGAGTGCGTGATTTGAGTACCTAATGCATCAACTCCGCTGATAAGAGTTCACAGCACCAGTGCGAAATGCAACGGAAGCAATAAACGCCCCCATGCCTTAACGACGGATAACTCACGAGATGGGGCCCAACTAAGCCATCAATTTGTTGCAAGGGCAAGGCAACGCGAACGAGGAAAACTGTATTATATGTCTCTTCCAGGAAAAATTCTCGCAGCAAGATTGGACACACTCTCTAACTACGGTTTCGTGCATATCAGGCATCACAGGAACCTTCAAGGTCGGCATATATAAGATCGAAAATACATACTTCGCGAAAAAACTAGATGATAACACGAAAACGACTCGACTAGAAAGCACTGTAAGCTTCAGCAAAAAGAGAGAAAAAAGAACAGTGTCAGGTTATCAAAATGCAACCAAAAGAGAGAACGATGGATACATAAATTGGTCTGTGATTGCACAAGACAGGTAACGCGAAAAGCCTCGGTAATGCGTAAGCAGATTAAAGTCAAAGAGTAAAATTCACAAGCAAGCATCGAAAGACAAGCGCAGGAAAATGCAAAATACAAGACAAAGCAGCACCTCACAGTTGTTAGGAACACATGCCCATCCTCCCGATGTATTTAAGGGTTGGTATCGGTTTTCTTTATGTCTTTTAAAGGCGCTCCTAAAATGTCACACGTGGAAGCTCGCATCCTATGAAGAGGACGTGTTGTTCTGACATATTGTGTCAAGATATTTCCCTCAGAAACTAAAAAGAAACTCTCATTACGTACACAATAATTTAAAAGACTGATAAGGTTTCTGAAACAATATAAACGCACGTACTTTGACAGTAAACTCAGTGCTCATGAGCAAAATTCATGGTATGTGATGAAATAATCCTACGCTGTTACACACTTGAAACAAATATTTTAAATAATATTATTATTTCCAAAGCATTTTTACAATCAGCAAATTGGTAGATAGGCACCAATGAATGATTCCGTACCGGGGTAAATTAAAATAAATAATTCGTGATGCCTACGTTTCCAATTATTTTCATTTATTATAAAGGGCGTTTAGAATCATATTACGTGACCCTTCCATATTCAATGTATTAAATTACGTGGGTCAATAACTAATTCGTGATTTCACGCAGCGAGCTCATGGCTTCAGTAATTAATTTTGCACGAAAGAGAATGCTAATAACATGAATGTAAAAGACCCAGAAGACGAATTTAAAATAATTGGAAATGTTGGGTTACCTGAAAGGCAACTAATTAACTGAGCCTCGATACACAATAAAACGTTATAATTTATCATTAAAATCGGAAAGATTAACCGATCTGGGAAATATCCGATATTTTAAGAGAAATTTTATTGCAACAGAGTAATTCCAAAGAAACACTATATTACGCCGTTTTGTTTTTTTATATTGTTTTTGTTAACTGATGACGTGCCTTAGATATTAAAAACAAAACCAAAAGAAGATAAAATTACGAACGCTATTCGATGAATATGCTTTTAATTATCGCCTTATTACAGCCATTGAAGACAATTGCAGCGTCATTTCCACTGAAATACGACATTTTTACTTCAATTACTGCAATAATTTTCTGATAACTAAAAATATAAAATGGTATGGTGCTAGCACAACTCCAAAGTAATTTTCTCTTTTTTGGATGGATTTTTTACAACAAAATGCATTAGTGTATGAAAAAAACAAATTTTCACCATGTTTCACATATTATCACAATAACCATAATATAATTTCAGGTTTTATAGCAAAGGAAAATAGCGAATAAAGGAATAATTTCGGTCAATAACTGAACCTCCTATGCATTTGGTTACGACTTGTTGGAACTCCATAACAACGAATATTTTCCTCTGAATATTTATCACCTTCACTTGTTACTATAGATGCTTTATTGCGGTGATGTCTTCGTGGGTTGTTTGTCTGTCTCATAAAAAATTGAGTATCCGGGAAACATCGAAATTTACAAAACTTTCGCAGGACAAATCCGAGGATACACACCACAAAATCTGTGCTTCAGAAAACAAGATGGAAAATTAGCACTGACAAATAAGGAAAACTGTCTAGTTCTAGCGCAGTATTTCTCTGATCTTTTCAATTGCCCCGAACCAAGCACAAGATTTCCCAAAGAAATATGCACCGACATCAACCCAGAATCACCACCACCAACACAGTTACAGATCCACAGAGACATACAGAAACTGAAAAATAACAGGACTTCTGGTGAAGATGGCATCATTGCGGAGTTATTGCGGAGGAAAACCTCGGGCCAAAGTCACTATAGGAACTCACACAAATCATTGGGAATATCTGGCAAACAGAACAATTGCCAGACGACTGGAAATGCGCTCTTATCCATCCACTACACAAGAAAGGAGACAGACCAGATACGCATAACTACAGAGGAATTTCCCTGTTACAAGTTCCCTACAAAATCCTCTCAGCATGTCTTCTCCAAAGAGTACAAGAGCAACTAGAACACAAAACTGGCGAGTACCAGGCAGGCTTCCGCCCTGGTCGATCGTGTACAGAACAAATCTTCAACTAGAAAGCACTACTGAAATACATAGCATACGCAAGTTTGTCGACTTCAAGATGGCGTACGATTCTATCGACCGACAATCTTGGTTCAATATTTTAGAAGAACTGGGACTCGATGCAAAAACACTGCGATTGATCAAACAGACATTGATAGATACAATCTCGAAAGTAAAATTTATGGGTGAAATTTATGAACCTTTTCAGATCAAAACTGGAGTAAGCCAAGGAAATGGGCTATCCCCACTCCTCTTTAACATAGTCCTGAACAAAGTTATAAAGGAGTGGGAAAAAGAACTGAAAAATCAAGGACATTGGAAACCAACACGATTCGGACGACCCAAAGATGACGTAGAAATTCTATGCCTAGCTTTCGCTGATGATATAGCCGTACTCGCAAATAACGAAACAACAGCAGCCAAACAATTAGAGGTCCTCAAGGAATGTGCAGAGAAAGTCGGCCTACAGATCTCTTTCGAAAAGACCGACTTCTTCTGCTCAAAATTAGACATCGAAGTATTGGACAAAAAATACGGCAAGATAAATCGAGTCACACATTTTAGATATCTGGGCGAGATCCTTGAATCCACAGGAGGAGAGAAGATAGCACAGAAGACTCGATTACAGAAAATGAAGAGGGCATATGGCAAGACATACAATATCTATAACAAGAAATGCATTTCCATAAACACAAAGATCAGACACTACAACACTGTAATCAAGCCAGAGGTTCTATATGCAAGCGAAACTCTTACGCTTCATATAAAAAGAGATATGGAGAACATACTTAAGGAAGAGCGAAAAATCACGAGGAAAATTCTCGGCCCAAAATTAACAGAAGTAGGGTATATGCTGCACTCCAGGAAAACTACGGGGAAGATGTCCAACCGAGCGGCGGATATCAGAAAAAAAAGACTGCAATTTTACGGACATATCAATAGACTCCCACCGACAAGACTCATCAAGAAGGTCATCACATATTTACAAGTGGTCAAATCAACAATACCATGGTTATCTCAAGTCAGAGGCGATCTAGAAAAAGCAAAAATATACCCTAAGGAAATTGAAAACGGAATCACCTACAGATATAAGATACACCAGTGGAACGTAATGCCAGAGAACGAAGTCCCAAAGAAACCAGGGACAAAATGGACGAAAGAGAGAAAGAGAATCCACGGAGAAAGAATGAGAGAAGTGTGGAAGATAAGAAAGAAACTTAAAAATGAGTCATAATGCTTTGCGTGATAAAATAAAAAAGGGTCCATACGCATCTAATAATATTAATAAAGGTAAAGGCAAAAATAAAGGTAAAAAATAATAAAGGTTAAAATAAATACAGGTAAAGGCCACGCAGTTCGACTGAGTGATTAGTCGGAGATTGACCTTTGTGGTGGTCGTTAGTAAATCGCTTTGAAAGGAGAAAGAGATAATTTTCCGTCACGTTCGAGGAAAATATAAGAAAAGTTAACAAGGACATAAATTAGATGGAGTACTTAGTAAATCATCATCACAGAACACCGTAACCATTATGCTTCTTCCAGCCAATTACGCTGTATCCTTCTCATTCCTTTCGCCAGCTTCATTTCAATTGCTGCTATATCTAATAATTCTTCATTCTATTTTCTCAACAGTCAGCCTACACTCTCCACCCTTCAGCATAACCTAAAAATTCAACACCTTCCAGTCTACGCCAACCTTCCACCAGCAGCGCCCAAGTTTCAGAACCATTCTTTTCATTTGAGGGATTTTAACAAATCTTTTCTTGATGTTTATACGAAAATTTTTCCTCGGGTATTTACGCGTTTTCGTAAAAGCTACCATTTCCACTAAACAAATGAATAACGAGACGAAAAACAAAAGAGAAGCGGGTAAGGTTCGCAGTGAAAATGACGCGGAAGAGGGAAGAAGCGACTGCAAATGAAGGGAAGAGGGAGAGAATTGAAGACAAAAAAAACCAATGAACGCACACCCGACGAGCCTTTAAGATGAAAACATCCCCGGAGTGAGAGACGAAGAAGCATGTTGGGAGGCAAAATAAAATAAAGGGTAAAAGGTGTGCCCAAGTGTGAGCACAGAAAAGGAAAATATTGAGGCAGAACTCAGACAAAATGGGAAAGGGATTGAAAGAAAATATTAAAAGCGAGAAATTAAAAGTCAGTTTGATGGAATAAAAACAGGAAACATCTACATACTACCCGCCGCAAGGGCGTGTGGCAGAGGGGCTTTTAGAACACCAGCCACGTTAAGCGGAAGGAAAACGAAAGAGTTATTGAGAAGAAAAATGATGATAAACCAAGTGTGTTTTGATGCATAGCCTGATGTGTCACCTTGTTTTGATTATGATCGTAAATTAAGCGCATAAAAGTGAAAAAGTTTTACCAAGCAAAAAGAAGAATGGACCAAAAGGAAAAAAATTAAATACGAGTTGTACATTAAGACGTAATAAATTTTGGGACTCGGCCAACTGTTTAACACGAAACTAAACATAACAGAATCATAGCGTGATGCACCCACAAACATATGAGCTCTCAGTTAACGGCACAGCTCTACATAACTTAAGACTAAATAAAGGTGAGGAAGATGGATTAAAAGTATAATCAAATTTTTGCGGATAGTTAAGCTTTGAAAGCGAACGCGAAGGGTTAGTCATGATTTGAGATCATAAAGGGTGAAAAAGGTGCTAATCGTATTTGGCTCAGCGAATACTCAAAGATTCGTATGCTCAATAAGGCTAGGCCTTAGGCCAATAAGAAGATTGTTGGAAAGTTTCAGGAAGAAGAGGTGATCCAGACCTATCAATTCACTCTGGTTTTCCCTGACAATACGTCGCAGGCATTTGAAGCACTAAGAAGGAAGTCTTCTCGGGTCTTCCATCGGGATTGACTTTTTGCGGCCGACGTTTCCGAGTCGCGGCCGACGAGTCCGACTCGTACTCCATTCTCAAGGTAAACCTTTTTTTGCCTTGAGAATGGAGTACGAGTTGGACTCCGAAAAGTCGGCAGCAAAATACTAATCCCGATGGAAGACCCGAGAAGACTGCCTCCATATTATTCACCGGTAAAAAACGAAATCATACTTCATTTGAAGCACTGATTTTAAAAAGAAATCATAGATTTGATTCGCGAACTCAATTTGATGCAAAGTTTAACCGCATGTTATGTCAAAATCCTCTAAGAGGGGGATTAAACTATTAAATACACTGATTCAGGAGATCCAAAACATTTTGTTCACACGCAAGGCAAAGGTAATTAGAAACTGTAGAATAGGTTGCCACTGAAATATTATGATTACCTTCACACTACATGTCTGAGACAGACAAAAGTGGAAATTTAGAAAACGATTACGCCGAGGAAATAGGATCAAGAAGCCCTGGTTCTCGCGGATTATGGATGACTATAACATAAACAGAGCAAAATATCAACATCCATTAGAACACCGAACACTTTCTAAGAAGTTTTTCTACAATACGTTTTTTCCTTGGTAATCTACGGATAATTTTTTTTACACATAATAGCAACTTCTGTCAAATTAGCAAATTCTGTCTTCTGTCAACAAATCTGTCACAGTCATTCAATACATCTGGAGAAACAACTAAGAGTGACACAATAAGAAAAAGTGATCACATATGCGGGGATGAGAAATAGGACATTTACCTGGGGTTACAAACGCAGTAGGCAATGGGGATGAGAAGAGGGATAGTAAAACATATCTTAGGATTTCGTACCTTAAGATACGGATTATCGAGTAAATTAGCACGATAATTCTTTCATTCCACTCACCCCTAAAGTTTAAAGAAAATACATGGCCAAGACAAGGAAAACACCGCATCGAGTGAGCACAAAGAGTAACTCAGTTGATGGAAAGACTAGTTTGGGGGCAGCTTGAAACTTTGAGAATACACGACAGTGAAAGATTACTCCACATATTCATTTCAGGAGCTTTAGGCATCCTCAAATGTCACAGACATGTGGGGAGACTGCCGTGCGTGAATTGATTGGACTGCCGATTTTGCAAAGATAACCTAGTAAAGCATACATAGCATATATCATAACAGCATTTCTTTGTCGCAAAAACAATAATATTGCATTTTTCTCATACAAATTACGTTGCAATCGCACACGGCGATATTATACAACAATACCTAAGATGGATAGGGACAGTAAGAGGTACTATAATACATAACATAGCATGATAACAGATTTACTATAAGATATCAATATTTTAATTTAATGCATTATATATGAATATCTTCGGGCGACGATCTATATTTGATACTTTTCATGACTATTTCTTGCTCATTATGATTTTAATATTGCTGGGTAATGCATTAAATATTTCTGTCCTAATTACAAGAAAGATACACAGCTGACAAAACTGAAAGGGACAACGTTGCTTCTTCCGACACACCAGTAATGGGAACTTTGCAATCTAGGTGACAAAGTTACCGCTGATCGAAACACACCAGTTCACTTCGGCTCACGTGAGCGACGTCGAATGGAACGAAATACGCTGGCGAAACGTTTGATAACCAGCCTGCAAGTAGACTTCAAGGTGTGCATAACAGACGCGGCCGATTTTTTTGTGGACAGTCACCTTGTTTAAAAATACCAATTTACAACCCAATTATTTATTTTCACAGCGTAGTAAAAAACTAAACACTATTCACATTTGAAGTCTTAACTAAAAAATCCAGAACAAAACTACATACGTGGACGCCATTTGTGAGGTTCTTTCATTGAGGTAGAGCACAACGACTTTGCTTCCGATCAGATTGGACGTACGATACCAATTTCGCAATGTCTGGCAAGAATGAGAAGTCATTGCGGTACTGTGTTACGGCGATAGCAGCCCACTAGAGTGAATGGAAAGCTTCCGATGGCTAAAACAAAAATGCAGCAAAACCCGAACATAGGGACGTCGTGAAAATTACGTTGAAGGACCATATTCCCCATATCATCTCCCACCGGGATCGTCCAAAGTTTGAGTCAATCAGCGGAGATACTTCCTTATCTTCCGACCTTTTTTACTTGGAAGTACCCGTATGCTAATCACTACTTTGGCGCGTATAATATAATTATAAGTTTTTTTACTTCATTTAAATTTGAAATCAATAATGAAAATGACTTTGTAACTTTTCACAGATATTTTTATTTGCACGATCGGTTTCGTTGCATAGGCAACATCTTCAGGTATATAAAAGTCAAATTTATCAGAATATATACTACTACAGGGATAAGGGGAAAGAAGGCGAAGGTGGGGGTGGAAGGTGGCAGGGAAAACATGGAAGGAGGGGGGTGTGTGAGGTGAGGGTATACAGAGGGGTGGAGGAAACCGAGGTGGGAAGGGGAGGGCGAATGGAACTAGGGTATAAACTTGGGTCCACTCGCTCTACACTTCCTACCCCTCTGTATACCCTCACCTCACACCCCCCCCTCCTTCAATGTTTTCCCTGCCACCTTCCACCCCCACCTTCGCCTTCCTTCCCCTTATCCCTGTAGTAGTATATATTCTGAGAAATTTGACTTTTATGTACCTGAAGATGTTGCCTATGCAACGAAACCGGTCGTGCAAATAAAAATATCTGTGAAAAGTTACAAAGTCATTTTCATTATTGATTTCACAATGGATTTTCACAAAGTTACGCCCGAAACCATCGAATTTATCATTTAAACTTCATTTCAACTTCCCTGAAACTGCACACCAGTATTTCTAGGAGTCTGTTTTCATATAAAAAACGTTAAATCATAGTTCTCGACATCATTACCTCCTCTTCTTTCTTTCTTCTCACACGGGTTCTCCTCACAGAAAAACTGTCTTTTCATCCATTCGCTCTAGTAATGCATATTTCTATTCGTCTTTTACAGTTTTGGCGTCCAAAATACCAATGCCAAACAATACTGCGGCAGCTCGCGTGGTCCTACGTGGATATAGAGGTCAAAATCCACTAGAACACTACTCAATTTCCATTATTTTCCCCTTTTGACTCTCCCGTCCCCTCCTCACTCTCGGTGCTCCAACAACCTCTGCCACGCGTGTTCGCGAGGTAGCACGCATACCCAAATGTATATCCACCAACGAGGACACGCACCATCTCTCCCTTAACGTATTAACCCCACCCAGTTTCACTCAGAGTCGTTCTCCACGACTCCGACGCCTCTCGTCGGGATCGGCCCTTTCATCCTCCCCTTTCCAACGTAAACAAAGGGGGGCACAGAAATAGACACGACGACGTAATCAACAAAAGAGGATCACATTACAAACGGATACAAGTTTCTTCGCATTCAGTAACCTGGGCGTCTTCCTCTCCCCGCTGCTTCTGCCCATTAATTAATTTGAGAGCTTGCATGAATTACCTTCCTGCTCAGCACAACTCGGAGCCAGGAGCATTGCAACTGAGTGAACCAAGGTCAACTATCGAACGGTAAATGGACTGCAGCAGGGCGAAAGATCGCACAATGCTCAATTAGGAACACGCAAAAAAGCACTTCCTGATTTAGCGACAACGCACTGACTGCTATAACAACTTATATTATTATCAACGTTGATCGCATGCAAAATTTTTATTCTTTATTTTTAGCAGTGTATACACAACAAATAAAAACGTTTAAAATTTTTTCTCATTGTTAGAGCTTCTCAGTCCATTTACGTAATTAAAAAACAATATAAAATAAAACAAAATATAATAACAAAAAATAACATATAATAGCTCAGGGTTCTCACTACTTCCGTAAACTACTTAGCATTGATTTAAATACAGCATAGATAACTCTGGGATGGCGTAAGCTGCCGCTCCATCACTCTTCGCAAGTCGTCAAAAAGTAAAGGTTGTGGTAATTTACACACACTCCTAAACGACTACGCTTAGAGAAGTTTCTACCTTATTATGCTCGGCAAGTCTACAGGTTATACAACCCAATAATAAGCACTTCCACAGCTCCGAAGTTATGTCCCAAATAACTTCTCAATTAAAAAAACCAGACGTTGTGTACAGCGGCTACTAAGGAGGCTCAAGTAAGTCGATTTGTAACAACGGAACTCCAGTCAAAAACCTTTGTTCATTTTATCCAAACCACCGTCGTTGGCTAGTGTGGAATGTTATGAGTCCAGTCAAGCACAATTTTACGTTGAAAAAAACCATTCGGATAATTTACCTTTAAGCCGAGAATCGAACAAAAAAGGGAAAAAATACGTAGTACGAAAAAAGGGCAATAAGTATGATAACAGTGTTTTCAAACGACATCGGATTCATGTAGTAAATTGATAAGTAATAAAAGGCTGCTACGACAAAAAAATGACATATTTTAAGAAAGGCAGTGCCGGAACCTACACGGCAGTTGTCCGACGCCATTATTAATTAACGGAATAGTGATGCGAACACAATTCTGGTCATCAAGGATTGAAACTATCAAACTCCGTTTTCCAATATTGTCTACCTATCGGGAGAAGACAACCGATGAACGTAGCTGAGAAATCACAAAACGAGCAAATTCCACAAGTACAAATTTATTATACGACCTAGGTTTCGCCCTTTACGGCATCATCAGGTGGAGATGATGCCGTACAAGGCGAAACGTAAGTCGTGTAAAAAATTTGCACTTGTGGAATTTGCTCGCTTTTTGATTTGACAGTTACGTTTCGGTTCCATGAATAATATCGCCGGAATCTTCAGAATTTGTACGGTAAACGTAAGTTTAGATGACGTATAAAAACCCAAGTCTAAGGTCTTCGAAACCTTGAGTTTATTGTCTCTATTTCTATAAACTATTTCATTCATCACCTCAGCATATGTTCTCTCTCAAGATCCTTTCATTAAACTTCTCTTTATTTCCCTTCCTTATCTTTCGCACATCCCTCTATAACATCCTTATCCATCCTCTAGCCCCTCCTTGCCTCTTCCAGCCACCTACACAAACCTCCGCTAATTTTCTATAGTTTATTTCCTCTCCTCATCCACCATGGCAAGCACTTCTCTGCCCGTCTTCATTTCAAGGCACTACTGCATCTCCATCCTCCAAAACACTAACATCTTAAACGCCAGCAACTCTAATTTAACGCCAGCAACCTATCAACCTAATCTAACAGTCCAGTAGAGTAACGCTCTGTCGATCGTCACTCGACTCGACTGTTCCTTCTCCGAAAGGGAACCTATGAGTACGTATGAATGGATGATGAAGGACTAGTTTATATCATCATCGTTTAGGCAATCTATGGTAACCAAAATCCTTCCGAGTCAATGGGGTCAGTCAGATCGGAGCGGGGTCAGTCAGATCGGAGCGGGGCCAGTGTGCGAAGTTCAACCCGAGTAACACCCTCACGAGCGTTACTCGACTCGACTGTTCTTACTACGAATTACGAATGATGGATGAGTACTAATTGATGGATGATGAAGAACTAGTTCATATAATCATCGTTTTCACAACTGTAATCTAGTTTCGATCGACTAAATTTGCCTAATAAAAGCCGTACTCCGAAGTGCAGGGTGTCCGCTAAGCAAGGGAATGAATAGCAGAGGAGCGAAAAACATGAGTAATGAGTAAACGAGATGGGGAAAACTAGGAGAGGCTAAAAGAGAATGACGAGGGGAGTGATGGCCCTCACAAGGGAAGTTAGGGGTCGAGATAATTCTGCAGACGAGTGTGGGTGTGGGAACGTGAGAAGACTCCCCAGTAAGGGAGGGACACGGGAGGCTGTTGAGGGTCTGGAAATCGCACGCCACGAGAGAGGAATTCTCACGCGTCCGACACGCAGCACTCACTTGACACGAACAAACAGTCGCAAAAGTAAACATCGCATAACATATCTCCTACCTCCGCACAATTTAGTGGCCAATGCATACGCTCGCGAAGAAAACCTTTGGGTACTTTTTCAAACAGTTTTTACATTTTATTTTAGCAGAGTTGCCATTTTACGAGCTTCAACAGTCAAGGCAATTTTCACTAAAGGAACTTCATGGATATGGCAACACGGAAAACTTTACCAACTGGAACAATTGGACTATCACATACCCAAAATTAGTGCCATGAGGAACTATGTATTCATTGTAAATGATGGTTAATGAACTTCAGTGATCGAGCGGTTACCAGATTTACCTTAACCCTCTATGGACGAGCGAGTCAAATTTGTTACGTTTTAAAATCATTGAAATATCTGCTTTCTAAGATGCTTTTCCAATTATGTAGTTGCTGCGCTAGACAGAATTGTAACGTTTCGGATTAAGTGCGTGGAAAGTTGCGTCTCTTTCGGCAGTTTGTCAAACAATTTGAATAGATGAATGTGTGACACTTTTCACTGACGATGGCGTGCCTGGTGGAGCTCTGAAATAAACAATTTCAGCTGTCATATGAAGAAAAAATTGGGAAAGTTAAAAAAGGTATGTTATGAAGGTTATGTCGAAGTATAACTAGTGTAAATATTATTATGTAAAGTATCATTTTAAATTAAATACACACATACAAATACGTCACATTTCAAAACAAATGTTATTATCAAATAAATTTCAATTTTCAAATGCTTAAATAGCACTTATAAAAAACTAATATAGTTGCAGGATTTTTTTCATGCTGATGTCTCATAATTCCGTACATAGAGGGTCAAAGAGAGGCCGTGAACTATACAATTTACTCCAACAAGGGTCCACGTAGTAGCTCCCTTTTGAAGCCAAATGAAATAATCGCATTCGAGTTTCAGCCTTATGTCAATATAGTGGCTTTCTAGATAACATATTCTTTAGAATTTAGGAGTATAAATAAGCGAAAACTCCAAAATATTACCAAAATATGTGAAAAATTTTTTAGTTGATGCCCTCCCACCCGTAAATGAATGCTACGCAAGGGAAGGAACAAAGTAAATGAACTAGATGGTGATAGGTTTCGCATTAAGGCTTTGACTAATCGTCTCTAGTACCTGAGCCCGAATTTATTCTCATTGATAGAAAGAAAGAACTTTACACAGATGCTTTTACCATATCAGATGGGAGAGCCTCACGTTCGACAAGCAGCCACTCATTTCTTGTTTCCCCAATCTTCTTCCCTTATCCGATTGGTAACTTCTCGTACGACTCGGCAAATGCTTTTATGCAGACATTCAACGAGGCCCAAATGCATGTACGTAAACCCGATCTTACCGAAGGCGGAGGCTTCCAAAAATTTGCGCGGAAGAGTACAACTCAGAGAAAGGAGTAAAAAAATAAGGGGGTCGCGTTTTATTAGACACGGAAGCAGCGTCCTCATGACATTTATTTATTTTATACATGCAGCTAAAAATTCTAATGTACCTGTTCGTTCTTGCCCTTTTCATGAGCGCGTTTAAAGTCGCTCAGGCTGGGAGGAGGTAACGGGGCAAGAGGAGGGGCTCTTGGACTTTTACAGCGGCAAATTTTATGCTCAATAAAATATTTTATCACTAAGCCAACCTGCGGGAAGACCGCAAGATGCCGCAGAGAAAACTTCTCCTACTCCTGAAAATTCCTAGTGTGCTCCTCGATGGCAGTTCTGCCTGAAATCACAGATGTGCTTAGATTTATTATTGTAGAAGACGTTCTGGTTTGGGTATGAGTAGCCTAACTCAATAACACGGCAGCCTTAATGTTTGGAGCTACATCGAGTCACACTGACCATCTGCTTCACTCAAAGCGCACTAGGTGGCATTCAAAAGAGCTTGCACGAGTTGGGAGCACTCAATATGTTCGAAACGGTTCCCAACAATGGATTGTGGCGTCATATCCTATCTTCTTGGACGGTTTAAGTTTTACTCACGAGCAACGTCAAGAGCTGTTTCCTGCCGTTTCGTTGTTTATTGACAGTCTAAACGTCTAGTAAGGAAAGATAAAAATATAGCGACGATGTCGATATCATAAAAAAACACTTCCTCACACACAGATGATCCAACCTGTGTCATTTTCACATTTACGACTGGCATTTACTGAGATGTATGCGGGATGATGACGAGAAAATCATCTCACATCCCGCGGCCAACGGAAAGTTATTTCCAGGGCCGAAATACAAATTGAGAGCTTGTCAATTCTCCATACGAAAATCCGAAAGAGTTTACAAAAATCTTACAGTTTGGCCGGTAGCTTGAATTAATCAGTGACATTAGCTCTTTTATTAAAATTTCACCCTTAAGTTTTTCTTCAATCCACGCAGGTAATGCCATCTCTTTGCCATCTAGCTACTAAGAGATCAAAAGCGGCTAACTACACTGACGTAACATCCTTTGGCATTTTTCATGGAAGACAATTTACACGATTTACACTTTGTAGTCAATAAAAAAAATGGGCCTTAAAAATGTCGGTCAATTTTTCCGAAATACTGATGTTCAATTAGTTGACTGTTGATAACACATAATTTCTCAGTCGTTCGGAAAGGTGATAGGCAGCGGGTGACAGAGTAATAAAGATGAAGGGCGCCAACAGCTGGCCAAAATTGGAAAAGAACTCCAATAGCTATAAAAATTAAACATGGATATCAGAATAAAAGACACACATGGCAAATACAACTAAGACTGTAAGCAAACAATTTTAATTCTATTTAATTCACAATTAGGCCACAGAGTAATGGAACTCGCCGCACCGCCGAAACAAACTAGGTACACTGTTTAATGCTCGCATTATTGTTTTTACAGTAGATTGAGAGTAAAAGGTAAAATGAAAGCACTACGGGAAAAAAAGAAAATCTATCCAAGATTCGGAGAAAAAGGGTTGAATTTAATTAAAAGGGTTGAATATTTAATGTCACATACAAAGCAGAAGTCGAAACAGAATTCAGTTCAGCGGCAGAAATTCCCTTAATGCCCGATTCGAGTTGACGTCCAGCAAGACTACAAGGGAAAACAGTCACCACTGTAAAACCTTACAGAGGGGAATGATTTCCGCTGACACAAATGACGGATCCAATCCATAAAGACATACAGGGCTACATTTTTCACCTACACTCACTCAAAAAACACCCTCCCACAGCAAAAAAGACGAGAGGGTCAGAGTTTAATTTTTTCAGCCAAGTAACTCACTCCATGAAGCTTCCTCAGCCTACACAAAGGGCTAAAAAAGGAAATTATATCCAATCCAGGAAGAGTCCGTGTAAGCGCTGAAGGGAAGAAAATATAGATTCCCCAGCGGAAGCGTCGGTACAAAACTAGGAGAGGAAAAATGACAATGGAGGAGATAATCAAGGAATACAGGAGAGAGCCATGGAGTCAAAAAAACGGAAGGGATGCCACGGGACACGCACGGAGGGAATCAATAATCAGGAAGAATGGGCAAGGTATAGATAAAGAAGGGAAATTAAGTGACATAGTTAATTTAGGTAGCTTGAGCGAGATCATTCTTTAGCCACATGAGTAACAGTATTTTAATTTTATTTCAAAATTTAAACCAGTTGCAAGAAGTCCAAAGTAATTACAGCAATGCGAATAATGCGAAAAATTTTTGCAAATTCTCAGAAATTAACTAAACACGCTGATCCTTGAGGCTCCAACTTTAATCATATTGCTAGCAGCGAGATTTGAATTCGCGCAAACGGGAACTCACGGCGGAGGGATATCCAGATATCCATCTGATGCGTGAGCAAATTCATTGAACTTTTATACTTAGAATTTCTCTCTCAATATACTTTACAACGCCGATTATACACTTAATAACATTTGTCATATATAAGCATCAGCATCAGCATTTTTCATTTTTTTTGCGGGAAATTTACGGCAGCATATTAACACAATTATCCATTGCAGAGCATCTGACAAAGAGAGACTTATCTCACTCAATCACAACAACAAAACCACATTTCCCGAAATAAAAGAGTGAGATTGTAAAGAAAACATGAGCTCATACAGACAATATGAGCTAATAATTTCCTGATACATTCGGTAGGCTTTACCTACATATGAAACAAAATCGTAGCCAAAAAGTATGAACTAGATTAGTTAATGATGTTCAAGTCAAGTTGAATTCGGGAAATAATTAGCATTTAAGATTAAGTCACAAGTTATGAGTTATCATTTTCAGAAATAAATTCATACGAAAGTCTATAGAAATACATGCGGTTACTTGTACATAACACCGATTAATGATAATCTACGCATGCATTTAAGATATCTAGGAAAAAGAAGATAACGAACGAGCTGGAAATATTGTAGCAAGGATTCGAGGTTATAAGGGAAATATTACTTTCCGTCAAATATACTACAATCAAGAACAAGACATATGAAACCAAGTTCTTTAGAATATAGTGACACCAATCATTTAATCATAAGTCTGAGTCAGAGGCATTGCTATGATATACGAATACACGAATGATCATAACAAGCATACACGCTTTGGTAAATTTTTTAATGACGTCATTATTTCACCATCATAGTCTTACAAAAAGCATGACTAAATAATTACGCCCGCGGTGCTTTTCTTGAAGTTATTTTGCAACATATCCCTTGACGTTGATTCCCCCAGGTAAGAAAGCACAAAATATTTTTACATTGCATTCAAAACAATATTTTATTCGTGATTAATTTTCACAAAATATCCAACTGACTCTTCGATTGTACCAGGATAACAGGGAAGCATTTGACTGAAAGATAAAGAGGTAGTAGATAGGCGAGTGCAAGGAAAATGTGACAGAGGATGAGGAAAATAAAGTACAACTAAGCCTCAGAGCAGGTGAAGTACCGCAGTCTTTTTTTAACCTCGGAAAAAAGAGGCATGCAACAGCATGAAGTGACACAGCACTAACAAGGCGCAAAACGGCCGTCAAAAGGTGGCGAAATTACGTCGACCTAAAAAAAACTAGCAGAAGTGGACCAAAAGCAAGAAAGGAGATTTAGAGCGTCAAAAACAAGGAATGAGGCGGTCTTATTTGATGGGTGTGAGAGCCTCGTGCATGCACATCAGCTACAGATTGAGATTCTGCGAAGGACGCTGTTCAAAAGCCGTGCGGCCGTGATAACGCAAGTTTTTAACATGAGTCATGAAATATCCCGTGAAGTAAGTGGCCATACGAATTCACCTTCCTCCCGTGTGTTCTAGGCAGGGAGCAGGACGAAGGAGACAAGTGTGAGGGATTCCGAACGAAAAGGTGTTATTCTCTGCAGAGGAAAAATATAGCTCAAGTTGGGGAAGTGCAATCGTGATATAAAATATAAAAGTTTTTAAAGAGAGGATGCAGGAATCTTTCGGCCGTGAAGGAAGGTAGAACGTTTAAAAATATGTGAAGAGGAGAGAAAAGAAGACAAAAAGATGATTTTTACGAGAAATAAGACGATAACAGAGTCGCCGAGCCGGCTAGTCAAAACGCATTTGTGATTGGTACGGAGGCTTCCGCGGTGTTTTGTAGAGTTCAATAGGAGCCAATAGTAGTAGACTCAATAGTAGTCCACAGAAGTACGCAGACTGATTCAGGTTACTAACCTTGACTCAATACGAGAAGGCAAATTTTGACAGAGAAAAAAAGACATAAAGCAAGGGTGTAAATTGAAATTATTTGCGGATCACCGTTTGGTAGTAAATTCAAGTAACCAAAATCATTTTAAAACAACATTGCAGGTACTAAGAATAAAAGCATTCAGAGAAAGAATATCGACGAAATATATCCCCACCGCGCAAGTAAACGCATATAATACGCATGGTATGTTAGAATTCTAAAATAACGACACTAGAGATATTTACAAAGAAGCAATATAAGAACACATACAAAGGTTTCGAGCAGGCAAGTGTCATGGAATAGGTAAACTTACCGAGATAAAGGCAGTAGTTAATAGAATTACAGCAAATGAGCTTCGCCAGCAAGGCTTTTATGACCGTTGCTTCTGTGCCTTCTTTAACGCATATTCCCCGGCAACAATAACGCGATGAGATCAAAGAATACAAATTGAAACAGTCGGATGAAAAAACAACACCGCAAGGTGAACGGAATAAAAAAACGTTTAGAATTCATTCCACGATCGGAACCAACCAAAAAAAAGTTTCTTTCAAAGAACCACAAGGATGGAAACGATAATCTCAGCCAACACAGGGCATGCCATGCATAACGATGAGGGAAAGGATTATAATTCAACAACAAAATGCGCTTTTCGGAATGGCGAATGAAATAAATGGATTTTTTGCATGCTTCACACGTTTCGTATCCTTAATCTTCCGTTGCAACGGACGGAAACCTTCGGAGCGTAGGTTCCTAAGAAAAATTTATCAAGGATGTAAATACGGACGTCAATTCAGAAGTAAGGAATCATAAAAGAAAAAAATCGATCCAGACTTATTATTCCAACAAGTGAGAGGTGGGGAAAGTTATAATCAATAGTGAGCGTCCAAAATTCTTTTTATATATTTGATGGAACCGAGCACACAGTACCCAATCATCTCCGCATCACACACTAAAACTAACAAACACTACAAGTACTAAAATGGGATTCCATAGAATAGAAAAGAAAAATAAAAAGACTATGCGCCATGTTCAGCATACCACAGGGAGAAAATTCATGGAGGGAACTTAGACAGAATGTGGAAAACGTTATCTTCATAGGTAGGAATGATCACCAATTCAAGGTAAAATGTCGGTCACAAAGGACCAATGTAAAAACATTTCTTCCCTCAAAAGGACTAATGTGGACTGAAACAGTCTCCCTGCAAAACTATTTCCTGCCAACATAAATTTAAAGAAAGAAAGAAGGCTGGTTTTTAAGAAAAGGTACCGAAATATTTTTTTGATAAATTGTTTTAATATTTTCATTTTCATATTGATTTCTTTAAAGGGTTTTGTAGGTGATTCTCCACTTAAATGTCTGCACTATATTATTTTATTGTTACCACCTGGCAAATAGCCAATGTGTAACACTCTTGGCTACTAATAATATCAAAGAACTCACATTCAAATTAAAAGTCATGAGAGCTACAGAGGGAAATAATTTAGATTTAGATTAGACATAATCATTTATTTCCATGTATAATGATTAATGACACATGTCGGCATTAAAACTTGTTACCATCGAATAGTCAGCAGCAGCTAAGAAATGAAACATCATGCGGAGCCCTATAGTGGAAAGTTACTAGGGATTTAACCTAGGCCAACAACACCCTCTCTTTTGAAAGAGTTTAAGAAAAGCAGGAATGATGGCAATTTGCTCATATCAGATCGAAAATTTCACAGTGATGAACTCAATAGTGATAGTAGAACGTAGATGGAGGAAGTAAATTAAGCCAAAAAAATATAAAATGGAAGGAATTTATACAGAATGAGAAAAGGAATTTTTGCGGAAAGTGAGAAGGAATTCGGTAGAAGTTTCTGAAAAAAATTCATTACTTCGAGAAATTCTCATAGGATTGCCAAAGGAATTCCATAAAAATATTTTTGAAAGAAAGAGAACAGCACCTTTTAGAAGGACAGTGATAATCACCGTGTGTTGAACGAAAACAAATAATATGCGACATTAAGGTGCTATAATACGGCTAATCTGATAATAGAAATATCATGTGGCGGAAGGAGAGCAAATAGAAAAAACATTCGGTGTCTGATTTAGAATATGCTTTAAAAAGACTCCAGAGGTGGTCCACAGTTCAACGTCCCATCACACGGAAAGAGAACCGCACTTTTAGTGATCTCCACATGGCATGCCTTAAGGGATTGGGGTTCACGAGGAAAATCTCCGCGACAATCTTGACTCCAATCGAAGTTCTCGGTATTAAAAGGTTATTACAAAGCCAGCACACACTCTCGATCACTTGATAAAAGACCAGCTGTAGAAAAGCCACATATGAATCTAAAATAGTAATGAATACTACAAATATAATATCGGTTCGTTCAATTTATTAATAATCTCACAACTTATTTGGTCTGATTGAGTAGAGTTTAATACTTATGGGTCCCAAAAGTAACCAAGAGCGCTAAAGCGCAATGAACACCTTGGAGACTTGATTACTTCACAAACAAAATTATGAAGGAAATAGTGACAAGTTTATGGACCCAAGCTAGGTATAAACAGTATGCATAAGTAGTTCACACACAAGTAACAAACATAAATTTATCCAGAGCTAGTTAAGAAGATCAAACATTCCAAGCAATGACAAACTGGAGTTTAGTTATGAAAGTGATAGATCCCACAGCCCGAATTGAAATTAAAGAGGAAAATTTTAACTACTCACAAAACTAACGATTATGGCTACTCGTTTATACAAGCGGTCATCATATTAGAAAAATAATTTAAATCCAACGAACCTCCAGCAGGAATTGGCCGTCATTCAAGGTGCTACATAGAGGATAAGCTCCGTTGTCGTTCCCTCTAGAAAGTACAATAATTAATCCCCCTCGCCATACCCGCACAGACATCCACAAAAAAAAATGATGAAGTCCAACATCAATCACCATCATTGCCCCCGCAGAGACATATTCTGGAGGCCATCGCGACGCAAGAACATTCCCCCACGGCGTCAAGATTGGATGTATGGCTCTCAAAAGTCTCGCAATTACCAATATAAACGCGCGCGCCAAAGTCTCTTAAATCGCTTTCGGCCAAAGAACGGTCTTGATCCAACAAAAGCGGCGGAGAAGGTTCGCAAATAACTTCAATGGGCGGGAGAGGGAGAGGTGAGGGGGCACAAAAAAGCAAGCATCCGAAGCCAAGAGCTAAGGAGTCTAAAGTTTCGGCTCCTGAGGATTCCGCTTCGCCCAATTAGGTTGCATAAGCCGCCGCGGTCGGGGCGGGATGAATAAAGGACGCTTCATCAACAGCAACAAGGGAGGGCGCGCAAGGGGCCGGGCCTGGAGAACCGCGTTATTTCCCTCACACACACACACCATTTCCCCGCTTCCCAATATTCTTCCGACTTTTTCATTTTGATTCGGGTCGGTTGGAGGGGAGAGGAACCTAATTATGGAACTTATCGAAACTACTACGAAGGAATATTCCCCAACGGGTTAGTTAGCCGAAAACTTTCCCCCAAAGTTATGAATCATGAAAATGAAGTAGTTATCCTGACTAATCGATTGTCCTGCCACTTGCTGGAATCTCGGCGCGACGTATTATCCTTAAAGACGGTGAAATGAAATGTTCGGATTCAAACAATTAACCGAGCTCTACCATCAATCGTTCATTTCAGTACAACAGCATTTTATCCGTGGATAAATATTGAATTTAAAAGATTTTATTAGGTGTCATTAACGTTATGCAGAAGTAGGTAAAATGAATAAAACATCGCAAATCCACTCTTAATCTAACTTTTCAATATTATCCAATGTTCTCGAAAAGAAATAAAGCAAATCACGAAACGTTTCACTATAGCATAATTAACTTAAAAGCCTTCTTGTTTCTCTCTTATGATCCACAGTTACCTTCATTTTATTACTTAAATTAATGAAGCATTTGGATAAGTTTGAACACTCAACATCTACACGAATATCGATAACTGCAAACGAGAAATGAGCAAAACCTGATCCTAAGGAATATGACAAAGAAAAATTTACAGGATGAAATGCCATGGAACGAATGAGATGGAGGGGCTATGCAGCTGCGGCTAAATAACAGCTTGGATATAAATGGCCCGGGGAGAAAATACGAGTAAGTACATGTTTCTACGTAACGGCGTCATCATTAGGTACTTCATCAGGTCCATTATCAGGAACCTGACAATTACGCCGTTATATTGAGAAACGTTTTATCGCAAATAAGTCCTCGCGGAAAAATACATTCTCTCTATACTACATTTTAAAAAATTGTTGAAACTGAAGAATAAAATAGTACAAAATTGTTTAATTTAAATTGTGTAATTTAAAAAAGTTACAAACCCAACTTTCTCCTTTCTGTCACGTTTCACTCTATGTGATGAAATTGAAAATTTCTTGGGGAACCTAACCTCACGGAACTGCCACGACTTTTTCAATGTATTAGACTATCGTATATATTATTTCTCAAAGGTCTTTTTCTGTCATTCCGTATATGCTCCGTTAATACTGCACCTACAGTGATAAATGAGGTATCACTTTAAACGTTGAATCACCGGCTTCTGACGAAAAATAGTCTCAAATTTCACTATTTACCCATTAATTTGACTTAAAAGTTTCGATTTTTCCATGTCGATTACTCGCTCGAGGTATATCGACTCCACACTAGAGATGGGTCGGTCGCGAACGAACGAATCAATTCGAACGACTCTTTGAAGTGAGTTGACGAACGGAGTCGTTCGCGGCAATGAACCGTCGTTCCTTACGAATCGTAATGAAAATAGGCGCAACACCCGGCAAAGATGGGAACTAACTGACAGGCGAGGCCACGAGTCCCCCCACCCTTGGAAGTTTGGGAATGGAAATGGGCGCACCACTCGGCAAAGCAGAGAATCAAGTGAACGACAGGAAGAAACGAGTCCCCCCACTCTTGAAATTTGAAGTCTGAGGGAGGGGGACCTGTGTTCTCGTAGAGCCCGCGGAGAGGGAGGACTCATGAGTCCTCGAGGAGTCAGATTCGGATTAGGATTCAGATTCAGTTAAGGACTCGGATTCAGATTAGGATTCGGATTCAGTTGAGGACTCGGATTCAGATTAGGATTCAGATTCAGTTGAGGACTCGGATTCAGATTAGGATTCAGATTCAGTTGAGGACTCGGATTCAGATTAGGATTCGGATTCAGATTCAGTTGAGGACTCGGATTCAGATTAGGACTCAGATTCAGATGAGGACTCGGATTCAGTGATTCCTTGAGGAGTCGCTGGCCTGAGAATCAAATTATACTCAAGGAATTAGTGATCGCGGTGGAATAATGAATTCTTGACTATTAAAATCTTGTCCGTTTGCGTTTGTTCGCAAACTTCTAAAAAACTTCCTCGATCTTTGAATAAATAAATTCATAATTCCTTTTTCTGCAAACCTACTGAGGCAAATATTTAATCAAAATTATAAATTTTACCAGAAATATTTTTTAAACATTTTTGAGTTTGTTCCATTAATGACGGAGCAGAAACTTTTGACAAAAGAATAGCATTGAAAAAATGTTCCAAAAGATTTTTGCTGCATTTTAGGCGTATGCTTCCGCAACTGTCAGGAACAGTAGCCTACGAATATTTCGATGAACGCGCTGTACTTCATCCACCCAAACTTGCATTAGCAGATTTTAGCTCCTCCATTTTTTACATACTTCGATGCATTTCTTACACACTCAAAAAGATGGTGAAAATTAAAAGACTCGATTTCTCGGTTATTTTCGGCGGTGTATACCATTTTTTATAGCGAGTGATATGACTAACTTTTTTGTAGGTTTTTCACCATTTTTAGAAGTCGTACATGTTTCAGCAACAAATACACTTTTTCTCGTCAGCAGTAGTTTTTAAGGCATGCTTACAGAAGCACTGCATAGTGAAACCTGCCTCAGAGGCCACCTCACTAGGGCGGTCTCATCTGTGTGCGATAAAAATTTTCGGAAAATGAATTTATGATATTATCAATTAAAATTTTACCTCCAATCAGCGGACACTTTCTCTCTTGCGGGAGTTATTTCAAAGGCCTGCTGTTGGCCGCTAAATACAGGTTTCACTATATGTTTAAATTAAAGTTAAAATTTATTTCAATGAACCACGATAATGAAAAAAATTGAACGAGAACGAGATCCAAGAATCGATTCTTTAGATTGAACGACCGATTCAAGACTCGGTCATTGTATTGAACGATGTTGCCCATCTCTACTCCACACATTTTTATTATTCTAAACTTCAAAAAAGGCTTTACAATGAAAATAGTACGAAAAGCACATAGTGATTGTACATGGGTGAATGGTCATCTGGTAAGTCAATGCAATTAAAACTTTTTGATTTCATAATTATCATCCGTATATATTATTTCTCAAAGGTGTTTTTTTGTCGCAACGCCATAACTCCCATAATTATTCATCAAAATTAATGATTCAAACATCTTTTTAAAGCTTATGTTCCCCGATATTGATGAAAAATAGACAAATTGATTAAAATT
This sequence comes from Ceriagrion tenellum, assembly GCA_963169105.1. NCBI lineage: Eukaryota > Metazoa > Arthropoda > Insecta > Odonata > Coenagrionidae > Ceriagrion > Ceriagrion tenellum. The sequence goes on from OY720639.1 coordinate 110,134,561, forward strand.
AAAGTTTTTGTTAAAAAAATGATACAACGCCATCTGCTGACAATATAATCAACTAATATGTTGACAATGATTACGTACTTAAAAGACTGTAGGAGGCGCCATCTACTAACACATCGTTTAGTTAGATTGTTTACATTCTACATGCAATCAGTGTGACCATTTACTGTTTACGTTTACGTTATGTATCTCTAACAAAAACATAAATAACATATAATTGTCCATGGGAAGAAACAGGTAAAAGAACAGGAAGAAAAAAGGAAGAAACGGGAAGAAGCTGCATACTGTGCGAAATATTCCCTCGGGTTATCTAGTCATACTTGAAGTAAAAGTATATAAAATAAAACCAGCCTCTTCTGTCTTAACGACTTTCCTCCACAAGAAATAATGACGAATACTACAGCTTGAAAATCCTATGAGTAGGTATTACAGAGCACAATTGTGTGAAATTCACAATGGAAAAATCATTCGCTTGGACTTGGAATCGAACCCAGATCCCTCGATTTCGCAAGGGGTAGGTTCGATGGGTAGCTAAGTTGGTTAGAGCACTCGGCGCGAAATCGAGGGATCTGGGTTCGATTCCAAGTCCAAGCGAATGATTTTTCCTCTGTGAATTTCACACAATTGTTTGATCACTAGCGGGTGACTCCGTTGAAGTAACTGCACGGTTAGTTCCTTGGTTCTTAGAAAATTACAGCGCACATTTATGAGATCAATTAGAGGAACAGGATACGCAAAATCTTCCTGCGGTAGTTCGACCGTCAGACAGAAGGGAGAGGAGTTAAAATTTCTCCCCGCAAACGCAGCGATCTTCAATCAAATACATTTCCCGGGGGACGGAGACAGTGGGGGCTGTCATTTCAAAGAGTGGCCATTAAAAAAAGGAGAAACTGCTCCCTTTCCAGAGAAGAGAGGAGCGGAATGAAAATAAAACAGTTGGTGGAAACCGTCGCTAGGGCAGATTTGAAAAAATATACGGCTGGAGGGAAAAAAATAAACAATACTTAAAGCGGGAGGTATCCTCGCTATATGGGAATATATCGAGTAAAAGCTCGGCCGAGAACGAAGATGCGGTCCCAATAAGCCGCTATCAAACCCTCCATGGGTTGCACAAGAAGGTAAAAGGAGTGAAGACTGGCATACAAAATGAATTAAGATAATATTTTACCTTTAAGATGACTTAACGTGAATTTCTAGAACTACGCTTGGGGGTCTCGATGCACTGAGGGAAACTTAACGTCACACCAGCGTTAAAGAATACAGAAATGAAATATTTCATTTCACCACAAAAATTTAAGTGTCGAATGATTTCTGCCTGGATAACTTCCTACTACTCTTGCGATATGTAGGAGCTTATTTTTTTCGATAAAAGTTTTTTTAAACTGAGGGCTGGTAAAAGTTTACCCCAATTTGCACAGCGCAGAGCCAGAATAAACACTTTGCGGCAGTAAAGAATTTGACAGCCTACCACCTATTCAGTAAACATCCTTGACCTGCCATAATATACTCAAAATAATTTATATTAAAGATACGATAAATAATACTCCTGTAAATTGCAAATTCAGCGAATTAGATAACGCTGCGTTTTCGCAAAATTGGTCAAATAAGTGACCAAATTATGAGCGCTAAAGCTACCCAACAAATATTACATCATCCCATAAAGTAAACTGAAATCCATTACTCATTTCGCGAAGAGTTGCACTTTAAATTAGTGAATTAAGCGACGCAGGATATGATCGAATCCATATACCGGTCAAATTGAATATTAGTGCGTAGTTTTGGAATAGTTATTCTTAAGCATTTAATCAATCATTTGAGGAGTAATCGAGGGCATCGTGGAAAGAAAGCACGAAGAGAGGAAAGAAAAAGACAACATTGCCTGATCATTAAGTAACACCCAATCCAGGAGAAGAGAAGATATATGTATACCCAGACTTAGCACTTGTCCATTAGGTGTGCACAATTGGTGTTCAGTTCGCTCTAAGTTTCTTTCATGAGTGCCCTCAATTCAATACGTTAATTTTACCACACGCACTAAAGTTAACTCATCTTTTTAGAAATAAACCGGCCTTGACGCTCTTGCTTCCAGGCCTATCACTGAATGCAGAGTGTTTACGGCATATTTCATATTTGAAAACAAATAAATATTAAACCAACAAAACCCATGTCTACAAGCTTTTAAAAATAAGGTCCTCCACTTCACTACTGAAATAAATAGTTAAATTATTATCTCTCATCATAATAGAAACAACAATTCCGCTTTTTCACAAGATATTTTTATGCTTAAGACGTGTTTGAGCTCACAGAGCCATCATCAGGTACAAGGTCTTGTACACCTTAGCACCGCACTACATACCTTTTATAAGGTCTTGTACCTGATAATGGCTCTGTGTGCTGAAACGCGTCATACGCATTAAAATATCCTGTGGAAAAGTGCAATTGTTGTTTCTGTTATGATATGACGAACTTCCGCGATATCTCACCTGAATCTGCTGAAATTATCTCTAAAATCATCACAAATCAATAACAGGATCATTTAAACAAATAACATGTTAATTACGCACTTCGAGGCATGTAAAACGTACTACTTTCCTCAAATAATGGCTCTTAAGTCACCCCCGATCTGATATGCGAAGGCGAGTGTTCCCGTAAGCTATCCCAGACGCCCACAATTGGAGAAAACTGTGACCCGAGGCGGACAATACTTCCCAGACCTACTCCAAAATACGTTATTAACTTATAAATGACTGAACAGTTAAAAAATGTGAAGTGAACCTTTTTAAACTAAAAACATGGAATACCTCCCATGAAGAAATCATCACACCTCGGGAGCTTTATGTTTTAATCACAACAGCTTACGGTTTTCTCAGCGATAGTGACAATTGGCAAATTTAACTCGATGGAAAATACATACTTTAATCTCAACTTAATTCTTTCTATGAATTACGACATTGAGGACACGACCGAAAGCCAGACGCTACAGAAGCAAGGACGGGCGCTCTCTAATACGCGGAGAGGGGAAACTATGAGACGAAAATCTTACCGATTAAGTTATAAGCGATTCGAGTCGAGGGACGGGATAATAACCCAGAGGGATTTTGCGAATGGCTACACCCGAGTGAGAAGAGTGGGAGGGAGGAAGGGGGCGGGAAGTTTGGGCCCTGAGTGTGGTTGGGGGTGACATTTGGAGAGGCAAGGTGGGCCCCAGGTAGAGAGAATGGCAAAGGGGAAGGTGAAGTTATGAGGACAAGAGAGGAGCAGCGAACCCACTCAACTGAGGTCAAGAAGTGGCCGCCTCATTGTTTGAATGCGGACTTCATTAAAAGAGCCAAATTTCACGTTTTTTCTTCGCATGAATTCTCAAGTAATAAAAAATTACTCTGCTGAAAGACTTTTTAATCTAAGATATGCATATATTTGCACACACATATAAGCTCCTTCTAAGCCACATGACTTCATCAGAAGGGTAAAACATGAACAATAACAACAGCAGAGCAAAAGATATTGAGAGCAATGGCGCAAAACAAATTAACATAACATTTTACGTTTAAGATGACTTAACCTGAGTTTCTAGAACTACGCTTGGGGATCTCGATGCACCGAGGGAAAGTTAACGTCACACCAGCGATAAAGAATACAGAAATGAAATATTTCATTTCACTACAAAAATTTAAGTGTAAAATGATTTCTGGGAAAATCGAGGCAACAAAGGTGGTGCTATCAAGAAATGATGAAGAATAAATGAACAAAAAGAATCACCGATGAAGACAACCCACGAAGAGTAGCATAGAAAAGACGCAAACTAAAAACTCTGTACAGAATAATAAACTAATTCATTGGACACATTTTGCGACAAAAAATCTCATTGAAAACTATGGTAGAAGGACAAATGGATGGAAATACTTGCATAGACAGACCCGGAATGGAATACATCACATACAATATGAAAAAGTGAACAATTAAGTAGAAATGAAGCTGCTGGCTGACAAGAGCTGCAGCAAACCAATGTTCGAATTGTTGATTAACTTAAGTAATTAATGGGAACAATAGATAATAATTTTACAAAAACACAGTAAAACACATCATTGGAAAAAGAATGAATTAGAGTGGCAAAAGAGTTACCACAAAAATGTATACCAATCGTTTAAAGGCAGGTACATTATCGTTGCTATCTTCAGAGGACTGTTTGCCATAGCGAACTTCGCAGGAGTTCAAGGCCGGATAAACATGTGCCACGCCGAATGGACAAGAATGCTTTCGATGAGTGTACGTAGAGCAAGGCCAAAATACAAGTTGTGATCCATCCTGCCACTCCACACATGTGTATCATTTAATCCTCATTATACGCAAGGGAGTGAATAAATCAATACAATTCCGCTACTCCACGAGTTTGTTGATTCGCGGCTACGTTCCAGCCTTAAATAAACACCAGCAAGCCTTCTGGCAACATCAATAAAATGCTTTATAGTATGACACGTAATCCACTATTTCAACCAAAGCCATTACCGATTTACTTGGGAAAATCAAAAAGCAAAAAAAGGCAACAAATACTCCACGAACTGTAGAAAATCAACAGGCCAATGAATGCGGTAACAGACGCAGGACCAAATTTTACAGAGATTACGAGAGTACTTTAGCTAACTTACCCTAAGCGAATGAGATACCGGAAAAACAGCCGATGCCGGAGAGAACTACGTAAACTTCGCTCACCACAGCTCCCACGATTCATTGAGCGAATACATCTTCTCCCGAAGAAAAACCTATTAATTGACATTGAAATATCGAGAAAATACAACTACTGGGTATTAGGAACTTTCGTACTACAATACACCAATCACCATCATTTACGGCGACTTCACCGAAACGGACCAATAATCCGTCGACTCATCATCCGTCCCCAAGAGCATCCTTTTTTGTAGCATTTTCAGGATTTTTACACACCTACTGAGTACGAAATTCCGTTTACGCCCGAAAACGAAATAATAATATCACCTGCCACAGGCATACTATGAAACGATGTCAAAGCAATCCTCGGCAACTAACACGGGCACGAGGATATATGTCTCACGAGTGAGCAAGCAGTTTTTGTGGATTTGATTTTCCCCTGAAATCTCCATCATCTGATTTCAGGTTTTCCAAATTCTATCCACGCTCTTGAAATCGGTTTAAATCCAAACGAAATTACGAGAACGAGGCAAATTGATTGCGAGCATTTGTTTGTAATACCCACTGAGCCGATACGACCCGTTTATGTGCGCGAGCGATTGGAAATAAACGGAGGAAAATAACGCTGTTCATGTAACATGAAACGATGTTACACTACGTCAAAGATAGCAACTCGTTCGATGGAGTTCAACTAACAATTATTTACAATGAAATGCTCGAAAGGACCGACATACAGATGCATCGATCACAAAACCAACGAATCCAGGATTAAGTTAACAGACTAGGCATATTGATAATTGTTTCCACGGTACAAAAAGATGCTAAAAAAACCATGTGTGATAAGCAATCATTAAATTTTTGGCGAAAATTTGGACAAAAATGCTAGAATCCTATTTTGGCCGAATAACTGGATATTACGAAGAGACTGACGGGAGAAACTACATAGTGCCTTTAAGAGAAAGTTGAGTAATACGACATTAAACACTATTTCGGATGCAAGCAGCATTTCTACTGGCCATAACTCAATCAAAATTAACAGACGACAAAATTTCCTTCCCCTACTCATAAAAAAGTATGTTCAAACCACGCATCGAATTTTGAGAGCTCTCCGTACCTTGTGAAGAAATGAAGAATCCCCTTGATTTCTAAGATATATTCAGGGCAAAGAGACCATCGCAACCAAAGGACAATATAAATGATGAGCCCTGCATCGAAACAATTATAGATGAGTAAATACATACTCTTTAATGCAAATTTTAGTGTTTACCTTCATCAATACAGAAGCCTCAAAGAGCCATACTATTCTGTTTTCCAGGTTGACCTACATTTTTTCGACTAAAAGAGGCGGACATAAGAAATAAAGTTGGGCTTCGGAACTGTAACCGAGCGAAGAAAGGTGGGAACAAAGTTGGGGGGAGGTAACAGCGTAAGAGTAGGGTAAGCATTTCATCTTCTAATGTATAGTTTCAAGTACCAAATATGAGAGGAGTATTCCTTCCTCAAATATGCCAAAATTATTGTGCTAAACCTGGTCAATTTCCTTCAATTTTCCTTGATTTTCAAGGAATCCTTGAGCTAAATTTAATTTTCAGGTATCATAAATGCCACAATAAATATTAATTTATAAGGAAACAACTAATAAAGATACATTCATTCATTTTTTGTCTTTCAGCAGGTTTCCTCAAGGACTCTTACCTCCACTCTACTCATTTCTCAGCTAGTCGCTTTAATTTCTTGTATTTTCCCTCCACTTTGATATTGTCCAACATTTTCTTTCTTTTACTTCCCCTTCCTTGTTATCCCTCCACCATCCCTTCCATTCCTGTCGTAATCAAAATATCACCACAGTTACGACATACACAGACGTCTGAAATACTGTTCTGTTCACATTAAAAGCGAACATGGACAAGTCATTGGAGAGAACTCCCAAGAATTTTTATATTTGATAAACACGTATGACCATGCAATTTTTGCACATGCATTTTAAAGTCCTATTCAAAATCGCTTATTGGCTAAAAAGTAACAGGAAAAATTAGCATTTTCAAATTTTCAGACTGCAATTCGTGGGATTTTACAATTTAAAAGAGAATACTTAATACTTACGCTCTGTATTTTATTGGTCAACAGTGGTTTCAACTCTACAGTGCCATGTTCCTGATATTTCTTACCCTTTCAAAACCGCAGTAGACCGATAAAATATAGCGTGTTAATCCAAAACATTCCTTTATTTACGGTAAAATTAGTGTTGTGAGTGTCACAGGATGTCACTAGTTATCTCCCCATTCGTACCTACCACATCAAATAATACTAATGAAACTAACAAAAAAGTTCCGAAATTGCAGCATCAAAATATCGTTTCTTTCAGATGACTAAAAAGCCGAGTACGTGAATATGGCTCGAGAACGCCCATCGAATCCCAACAATTTTCCTCGCAATATCCATAAGTTCGAGTTACCCATATTTTCCGATTTTTTGGCATGGAGGGCATCGTGTATTCAGCATCATAAAATGGAGAAGGAAACTGGTTTAATGGAAGCGTGAAAGAAGATGGATATGGATATATAAATAGAGGTGAAAATATAGGGCAACGAAAAAGGATAGGGAACAGTTGTCGAGCGATGCATGGCGAGAAAACAGGAAAGGGAAGTACATTTAAAGGAAAAGTAAACGTTGCTTAGTTTTATACCAGCCATTACGCAGAGATAGACGAGAAACTGTCTTCTTAATACGTGCATAGGGATCTTTTATCCGGGAGTCTTATTCACAACGGACATGAGTTAGCGGAAAATAATCATTAAAGAGTTTGCCATCGAGGTTGAATCCTATTTTTTCTGTCCCATGATCACTATTATTAAAAATAGGGCGAATCTCCCACGTTTACTTCATATTCTCTTGGTGTGCAGACACGTAAGTTGACCTAAGAAAAATAGAAGAGGAACAGAAAATACACTAACGAGAAAGAGAAAGATAGGAATGAAGGCGAGGGGAGTGTTGCTGATGAATAATCGGGTAGAACAGACGCAAGGAAGTACATAGGGGTATTAAGAATATAACATTTAATCCACTATTGCTCAGTAGGAAGTAAAGGACCATTCACTGCTATAAAAACAGGATTTGTCACATTATATTATCAACTTCCTTCACTTCTCCCGTCTTTCAATAAAATGAGAATTTCCCTAACTTTCGCCGGTGATCTGGTTTTTCCTGGTTTCCATATCCCGCGAGTTAAGCATCGGAAAAGGAGAAAGTAACAGTGTAAACACAAACGAGAGAAATATAGAGAGATATGGAAATGAGGACTTGGGACATGTCTCCGAGAGAGGAACGCCATGAACAGATGGTAAAGTAAAGATGGGAAACAAAGAGATTTTTGTACCCTGCTATTATATGAAATCAAAAAAGAAGTCGATGATCATTTCTTGCTCATGTGAGCCAAAAGAGGTTTTTTTTACAAAACACCATCGATTTCCCTGACTTCTCGACTGAACTCGTACAAGCGCAAATCTCCCTTATTTTCATAGTATGTCCATTACAGAACATTTCATCCTTTACGTTTAAACTAATATGAGCCCCACCGCTATCGAGCCAGCCTCCTCCACGATTTATACTCGAGGCCTTGCCATTGTCAACGAAATAAAAGTGGCAACACAGGACGTCATACCATTGGATACGTAAGGATCGCGCGGCACCGTAATTGTTCGCCAGGTTTCCTAGGCTTTTTCCAGGATCGTGAACACCGTGAATCACGCATCGGAAAAGTGAGGAAGGCACAGTGTTTATACGAACGAGAAAGATAGAGACAGATGGAAGAACTGGGAACTGTTGCCGAGCGAGGAACACAGGAAGGGAAAAGTGCACGGGAGGAGGGGGACGAAGAAGGGCTAAGAGAGGCGTGGGAGGGATATTTTTTTATTCCAGCCGTGGAGTGAGAGGCTAGAGGGAGGGAGAGAGGTTCAGCTGGGTCCATGGCAGGGAGGGGAGGGAGAAGAGGCGGTCGCCGGTTCCACCCGTGAGCGGCGGCATCGATCAGGGAGTAGGGAAGTGCAAGGTAGAGAGAGGCCGGGCGGAGGAGGAGGGACTCGCCGCCGCGCAGTTACTCTTTACCCCGGCAACAGCACCGAGCGAACGAGGAGCCAGGCCCTCCTCGGCTTGCGGAGGGGTTGCGGAGGGGGTGCGGATGGGGCGCCACCAACGGGGCAGCAGCAGCTCGGGCGCGTGCACCGACGACCTCTCTCTCTCTTTCTCTTGTTAAAAAGCGCGACCGTACGCCGCGCCTCTCCAACCACTCCCCTGCACTACACGCCTCCTGCAAACTGGGTGCTGCCCGAAATGACGAAGCACCATCCTGACTGCAACCGCGCGCGCAACGATCCATAATCGTTGATTCATGATTCGATGTATGGAATACGACATTTTCGCGGTTTTCCAACCACTGTAATTCGATTTTTGAATAAGCGAACCACGTAAAAATAAACAAAATTACTAGCAGGCAGCTAGCCTGCTCACTCCGTGAGCAGGGGTTTGTACCCGCCCCAGAGCTATCAGCTCTTCCTAACACCCCCTGCCACACGCCCAAGCAGCCGCTCTTTTGGATCTTATTTAAACTAACTAAATACACTCCTATTAATTCATGCCTCCATTTCATCACCAAATATCTTACACCTTTGCACGGCTGGTAACCTATCACCCTCTGCCACACGCCCAAGCAGCCGCTCTTTTGGATCTTATTTAAACTAACTAAATACACTCCTGTTAATTCATGTCTCCATTTCATCACCAAATATCTTACACCTTTGCACGCCTGGTGACCTAACACCCCCTGCCACACGCACAAGCTATAAAAATCCAAAACGACTACCAAATCATGAATGCAGAGATTCCACATTCAACGCACCAAACCTCACTCTTCTAGCTCAAAAATTGACAGAGAAAGAAATAAAACGGATACAGAATGACTGACACGCTACAAAATTAATATATATAGACACCCCAAAATTACACCGACAGTTTAATTTGCCATACAAAATCAGTATTCTCAGTTTACTAGTTATCGTAGAGGCTACGTTATACTGAGAATAACAATAATTACGTCCACTATTATTTATTAAAGTTAACTAAGTTAAAATTACAGTACTGGTTTTGAGGGGCAAAACGACCGTAGATGCGCCAAGATGGAGAGTTTGACCCAGTGGAAAGCCCGAGTAACGTTTAACAACATCAACCGCCAAGAAAGTCTTAGATCTTTCTTCAAAATTACACCCCGTTTATACAAATGCTGGCTAAATATTTTTCTGACATGAAAACGCTGATACATCCTCCCACCTATAAGGTTAACCGCAACTAACTGACAGTCTAATTTGGCTTGAAAAATCAGTACTCAGTTAACAAGTTCTCGTAGAAGCTAAGTTATCTTGAGGATAACATCCGTCATGTCCACCATTATTTTCTTCCCTTGAGTTTACAGTACAATACTGGTTTTGAGTGGCAAAACGATCGTATAAAACAACTTTTGAGTTCAATCAGTACGAACTGTTCGTTCCTTCACGAATAGCCACCAACCGCTTTTACACTTCTTTACGCTTTTCTACTGATAATAATAGAGCAAGTACATGACAGTATGTACGCAGTATAGATGAAACATTTAAAAAATACTCTTCCAGAGATAATGTTAGATGACAATAATCTTTAGAGCGCCTCCAACAGAGCTCAGGCTCAAATTACACTACGATACCCACCGATTTCCTATTAACCGAAAAAATAGATCGAAAAATGGAGTAAAATCAGTGGTATACGAGTCATCATCAGTAACATACACGTCGCTACTGAACAAAAACGATAAAATAGTAGTGGGCATTAAAAGGTTAAGCAAACGCCATAAAACCGGGATTTATAATGAGAATGAAAGAAAGATTTACTGATAAATGGTCAGCCACCTTGGTGACTCCGAGTTTAGCTAGATAACAGTTATCGTCCTGCAATTATCAAATTATACACCGACCGGGTCGGTCTGAATTTGCATGGATGAACGTCAACTTAGTCCCGAGCTGCGTTTCTGCTGTTTTCAAGCGGAAGACAAAGAGCGAATTGACTTCGGGTCGAAGCATGTTAAACTTGGTAGCTAAACTAAACCGAGTAGCCCATCGTTTTAGTCAAGGGTTGACATTTGCCATGAAAAAAGCATTTGACTTGACCGAGATTCGAACCCGGATCTCCCAATTGCCAGTCAGATAAGTTGCCAGTTACACCACCAAGCCATATTCTTTCAGGGCGAATTTCGAGGGGGATTTGATGTGAGAACTAGATGTTCACGCCTCAAGTCTACATTGCAGCACATGAGACGAAGGTCGTGCTTACAAAGCCTGCTTGCTTGTGTTTGCAAATTGAGAGATCAGGGCTCGAATCCCGGTCAAGTCAAATGATTTTTTCATGGCAAATTTCAGCCCTTGGAGTATATGCACTCGTGCGAGTGACGTCGTACCAGATCATTTGTTAATGCATTGATTACGTTTTAGAATAGCGAAATTATATTTTTCCACAGAATGAAACCTCTCGGTAACTGAAAATGTCTCACTGAGCAACACACGAATGGGGAAATAAACTGAAATAAGCAGTCACTCTTATCGCCACAATATCTTCCCAGTTTAGTTTCTTAGCAATTAGCACCTGGTTTAGGTATAAACCCAAGTTTCCAATGCATAGGCCAAAGCCTAAAAAACTACAAGCACTACTAATTAGAGTCCATAAGGTAATGCGATGTATACTGTTTACTAGTTTATAACTATTCCAAGTCTGTTTCAAAAGAATCGAGTCTTAGACCGAGAGAAAAAGTATAAGGTCGCAGTGTGAAGTATAGCAGAAGGGAAACGGGAACTCCACCCCCGTCATTATCCTCATCTTAAGGAGGGAGACCTAGTAGACCACAGTTTGACGTCCCATCTGACGGACGGGATACCATACTTGGAGCTCTCTACTTGTAACACCCACGAAGGAGTAGAGTGATACTTTTTCCTAAACTTGACCCCAGGCCCCACTGGTATGATGCCAGTGCCCTAATATCTGTGCCAGCCCGGCCTTCTTCTTATCATCAAGAATAAATCTCCACAATATTTCTCCATAAATTTTGTTCCGTATTCTTGCCCATACATTAACAAATAGATACTTGGCTCGACGAGGTCACTTGAAAAACACCATTGAGGAACTATAAAATGCTTTACATACATATACAATGTTACATAAATAACCCATTAAGATACCCAGGACCCTTAAGAAGAAGCTACAACGAATGATTTATTGTAGTTCCCATTTATCTCTGTAACAACTAGGAATAGAAGAAAACGAGAAGACATCTTCATTCCCGATCATCTAGGAGAAACCATAAAATGAGTCGAGTAAAGCCATTCAAAATTATTTAAAACAGATTAAAGTTATTAATATGAATTGAAGAGGACGGTTCATCATCAACTCTACAGATTATAGTTTCACCAATCTATACCTTAATGTAAATAATTAACTTAAATACCCACTCCTTATGAATGAGACTATTGGCTGCGAAGTTGTAGCCATTGAAACATAACATACCAGATGACAGAGAGGCAAAAGAGATTCGGATCTTGGGTTGAGTGGGCTGAGACTCACCTGAAAGAAAATAGAAAAACACATTTCAAAAGTTGCAATCAAGACAAAAATGTCGAAAGTATCTATTATTTCGAATCGATACACGTTATTGACTGCCTTTTAACAGTTACTGCCATAAAATTAAGAGCATAAACATAAGTGCGACAACTTCCCTAAAGCATGAAAATGCACAATGGCGTTGGATTTCTAGAGAGGGAACAGATATAAATAAAAATATTAGACGATAAGAAAACCCATCGTAAAAATTCAACACACAATACTTCAATAACAAGTGTCAACCTACCGCATGAAATCTTCCATCACTCAAGGGAATTTTTCAGTACATGAGCAAATATAGAACGACAACTCTCACAGCCCACGCGGAAATGTAAACATCGAAAAAAATCACACGAAGAGTCAGGTAAAGGGGGAAGACTAGCGCACAAAATAAACACACAGGAGAAACCCAAACGTAAGCAGAGTCACCACAAAAATTTCCAGTCAAACGCAGGTTACCTGAGGGGGGGGGACTCACCATCTCCTACCACCAAACATCTCCAGCCTAAAGCACAGACCAGACCAGAAGCAAATAATTTTGCAAAACCACGCAGTGTTTTTGAGATGATATCTGCCAATCCTGTAGCTAAAATAATCACAATACAACATTCTACAGAGACAGGCTGAGTCTAAATCCGCATTCACAAAGGATATCACTAAAAGTAAAATTCCCCTGTCTGAAATTAGTACAATAAAAAGAAATTCAACACCACCCATAAAAATTTTACTGCATCGGCTCAAATATGGATGTTTCAGATTGAGACATGCGATTATAAATCCGTAGGCTTATCGACTTCCATATAGAAAAACATTCGAGGAATATTCAAATACGAGACCGGCAGCTTTCCCGCAAAACTCACTAACGGCGATATCAGTGATCGAACAATTCATTAACACTGAGGGAGGCATTCGGAGACCAGAAATTGGGGGAAAGTTGGGGAACCGCCGCCAGAAATTTTCTAAATTGCGACTTAAATGAACATTGCTCCAAAATTTTCACAGGAGGATGATTTTACCATTCGATGAAGATAAGATGGACGGACAAAATAAGAAATGTTGAAGTGTACAGAAACAGAAAAGAAGAACAAGATGAATTGGACACACCCTGAGACACAATGGATTTGCGAAGAACAAAATTGAAGGCAAAATAGAGGGAAAAGCCCCCAGATGAAGACCCAGCAATAAGTTCATGGGCCAAATAAAGAGAGAGGTACATAGGAAGAGATAACAGGAGGTAGAAGAAATAGCATTAAATAGGGAAGGATGGAGGGCTGCAGTCAACCAATCCAAGGATTGAACGACCAATGAATGAATGAATTTCGTCTATTCCGCTTCGAGAACTTTTAATGAGATCCTGTTTTGGTCCTTAATTCATAGGCATACACCACGCCGTAGGTTTCGAAAGGATAAAACGCAGTCCAAATCGAAAAACTCTCCCAAGCATCAACTATCCTGAAAAGAACCCTCAACGCAATGGATACTAACCATTCGACCCCAAATATTTCCGGAGCCTTGGTCCGAATACGGGAGAAGGGAGCGAAAATGCATCAATTTCGCCCTCAGGAATAGAGCAACCCGACTTCTCCATTCTCCCGGCAGCGGCACAGCGAAACTGGGGCGATATTCATTCGGCAACTCGCGCATCTTCATTCATTCCTTCCGACCTGTCTACCACCCCTTGCCTCCGCCCCCAGCACATTCTTCCCGTTTCGGAGTTCCCTGGATTCCCCTGCCACTCACCTTTGCTGAACTCCCACATTTTCCCAAATAAAAAAATTTCCTTCCAGAGGACAAAAAACCTCACATTCTGAAACACTTCATCTCACACGACCGCTCGAATGCTGTTTTTCCACCGGGAACTTTAAGGCGCAGTCAAAATCACATCAAATGATGCAATGAGTGCGTGAATGCATGGTTTACTGCAAGGAAAATTACGCTTTCTCTAATTCGGAGAGCTAATCGTTACAACTTCGGGTCCACTTTGACCTGATAACTCGGCAAAGTAGATAACAAAAATGAGTGGCACACATTTTTGCAAGGTCAAACTAAACTATACATAAGTTAAACAAAAATATGAAAACTTGCCGAGGATAATGAATTCTAGAATGCATACACCACATAGGGAATGATGCCAGTACGATATTTCGAAGGACTGAAGTGATTAGATGATAAGAGGCAGAATTATGGAGCTGCAGCAAACCAATCTTAGGATAGACTGCCGCTGACAAATGACTTGTGACGATACTAGGACTAGCCACGGAATTCGCACGGAGTCACCCGAAAGTGCACATAAACACAAAAATTCCAGGGAGGAAAAATCTTTAAGGTTACAGTGAATGGTAATATCGCGGCAAGTTCCGGTTTCCCTAAAATTCAACAAAAAGAGCTAGCACCTCATTGTGCTCAAAAATTAGCTTAAACAGCGGATAGCGGCACCAAGCGCACGCTTTAATTTTTGTGTCAAATTATGTCTGGCAGTCTTGATCATCTATTTCCTTTCAAGCGGACAAAAATGTTCAGAGGAGCAGGACACCCGAGTAGCTCAACTGGCTTAGGCGTGATATCGAGGATCCGGGTTCGAGAACTGGTCACGACCGGTGATTATTCTTGTATGGACTTATCGCCCCGAAAGGTTATAAATAGATTTATGACACATCTTCTCAGCCGACTTATTACCATACGTATCTAACCTCTATAAACACTGAAATTCTCCAACAACAGCAGCAGTACTGGCCGTAGGCTCATTCATAGGCTTATGTGAAAACGATTATCTGATTTAAGGGATAAATAAAATACGCTATAAAGGTCTAGCTTCAAGAGTAACCATGTCACAGAGTAAATACCCCATAAGTTGCCTGTTTATTAATGCTAATATTCATACAGATGAATGTTTCTTAGTATTCGTTCGCGGAATGTATCGTTTCACGATTGAAGACGTGAAATGCTTCTGCTTCAAATTACGCAACGCCTCTCAGTCACAAAAGACGCTCAATTGCTGCGCTCCCTTCCTCGATTAAAATTGTCAATAGACTGCTTGATCATAAGCATCCAGTAAAAAACGCATGTATTCGTTAAGGCAAAACATAATTTCACCTTTGACAAGGCCAAATGATGCTCCCTAAAATTGCGCCGTAAAATACTCCGAGCTAAACGGCCTTACCGCCTCAAAAAAAACCTTTCCGAAGTGTCCTCTCCGACGTGGTACGCCGTAAATCCATCCCCCAAAACCAACTCAAACATTCTCACTCCACTGTCGGAAAGTTTCCATAAACCTCACTTTCCACTTTAATCTTCATCCCAGCCCTCTTCTATCGGGTTTAACTTCATCTTTTTGCATCGAAAAATCCCTCCACTCAAACATCCTCCTTTCGCCCACCGCTAAAGCTCCCGTCCTCTCCAACCTCGCCCACCCACTGGTAAATAAACACGTCTCGAGTGGCTTGGGTGACTCCAAATGGGCCGCATCCACGCTCGGACGAAATCATTTGTCGGACGGTACGTCCTTCACACGCCCACACCTCCCAAGGGAGTACAATCCGCTCTCGTCACGAGAGCCATTAATTCTCTCGAGTGATAAAATAAATTATTGATGATGCGAAGTGTTTCGGGAGATGAACAGTTCGGAAGAAACGACTATATGCCGCTTGAGATGTTCCATCATGCTGCCTTCTCCAACAGTTTGATTTAGAATTAATTTTCAGATGAGACATGGGAAACTATTTCCAAAATGAATGTGTGAATTTCCACCCTTCACCACAAACGTTTATGCGGAAGTCTCACCATACCTATTCCATTTATTTACCTGGAATAAAAGCCAGCAGTGTCTTCCACTTCGACTTCGTCTCGCGTCACGTTTAGCGACCACAATTAAGCCATTTACAGATCATACTCAATGTAAAAAATGAACTATGTAGGAAGTGAAAGGTCCACGGATAAAAAAGTCAAAGAGAGATGCTACTTCGCTCTGGTTAGGCCACACCTCGAATACGCCGCGAGCAATTGGGACTCAGGCCATAAAGATTTTACAAAAAAAATACAAAGGAAAGCAGCGCGCTTCTCGAAAAACTGCTGCGAGCGTACACATAGTGTCTCACAACTTTTACAGGGGTTAAGGTGGGAGCCCCTAGAGACTCGGAGGCCACACGCTAGGCTTAGGTTGCTTGAAAAATTCAGAACTAATATTTTTCAGAGCGACATAGAGAATATTATCATGACTCCTCACTTTATCTCTAGGTCTGACAGATGTGATAAACTAAGAGAGATACACTGCCGAACAGATAGATACAAAAACTTCCAAAAAATTCCGAAAGAATAGATTCCGCAAACAATAAGCGACCACAATAAAAATTGAGCTCCACTAAATACACTCCTGTAATACATGTCACCATTTCATCTCCAAAAAACTAAAACCTTTACACGGCTAGTGACCAACACCCCCTACCACACGCCCATTTGGCGGCTCACGGGGTATTATGTAGATGTAGAAGTGTACCAATTATGGTTCCTTTGGACGGACATGGCAGTGCCGACAAAGGAGGATCAGAAACGCTCAAGCAAAAACATACTGCGGAAAGGTAAAATAACTATTTCAGGAGGGTTTTTCGCCTTCCAAAGTTCATTTCAAGGAAAAACCACATTATTTGTATCGAACTTCACTTCTTTCATAGTATGCGGAAGAGAGAAACTGGATGTAGAAGTCACCCTGAGAGGAGAGAAATTAGACCAAGTGGATTCCTTCAACTATCTCGGAAGTACCATCACGTGAGACGGAAGATGCACAACGGACATCAAGCGGAGATTAGCCCAAGCTAAGAAAGCGTTTATGGGATAAAGACAACTGCTATGCTCAAAGAAGATAGGACTACAAACCAGGAAATAGTAAGAAAAAACATTATTGTGGAGCGCGGCACTCCATGGATCTGGATAACTCCATGGATAACTGGAAAAGAAGACCAGAAACTAGAAGCCTTCTCAACCTGGTGCTGGAGGATGATGCTGAAGATAAAATGGACGCACAAAATAAGAAATAATAAAGTGCACAGAAGAAGAAAGGAACATAAGGAGCACCATGCAGAAAAGAAGAACATGATGGACTGGACACACCCTGAAACACAATGGGTTTGTGAAGAACATAATCGAAGGTATAATAGAGGGAAAGGTCCCCAGAGGAAGACAGAAATAAGTTCATGGACCAAATAAAGAGGAAAGTACATAGGAAGAGATAACAGGAGGTAGGGGAACTAGCATTAGATAGGGAAGGGTAGAGGACTGCCGTCAACCACTTTTAGGATAAAACAACCAATTATGACACTTCTTTCATATTACACAACAGCCGGAAGAGTAGAATCTTGAATCACAATCTCGCCAAAAATAAAAGAAATTATTATCCATCCGTCATCCCCAACGGCAGGGTCCTACTTCTTCCAGCTGTCTATTTCTTACGCACTGCGTATTTCGACCTCCCTTCGCCTCATTCATTAAACCTTTTCTCTTCTCCAGCCCTTCATTGCTCCACCAACGTTCTCTCCGCTAGCTTGGTGCTTTGCATCGCTTCGTATTCCATTGCCCCATCCTACCACCTACGCCTCATCTCAGTTTCCTCTTCTCACACACCATGGCGAGTACTTCCTCGTTTGTCTCCTTTACTGTCCAACGCACATTTCCCACCTCACCTCTATCACCACAATCACTATCCATCGCACGTTCACAGCCACATCTCCATCCAATCTATGCTCAACATTCACAACTGAAATCCTACAATTCATCATCATGTGCTCTCGCTATCATAAAATTGGATATCTCACCCAGTACATGAACTTGCTAGCGGAATGACAAAGATTAAGTCAAGAAAAAGGCCTCAGTTTTTTTATTAGCGAGACATAAGCGCCAATATTAATGCAACTCAAAATACGATTAGGAGAGACAATATATCATCGAGCTTCGAGCAATCGAGCAATAAAGCTTCAGAATCAAATTTTGTTTCGATGAAATCAGTCATAATTTTATTTCCTCCTTTCTCAGAGTGCGCACAAATTACGTCCAAACAATTAGAAATGCGGATTAGAACCCTATACCTTTTTGCATTTTAAACTTGCATCCACTCAAACATGGAGGTAACGTTTTAAATGGGTCGGAGACTTGGTCACCTCGGAAAAAGCAGATACACTGACTGTAGGTATTTCTAACGTGGGTTGGAGAAAAATGGAGAGTGTACTGACGAGAAGAACGATGAAGCATTAGAAATGGTGGGAGAGAAAGGTAGTAAGTAATGAGTAAAGATTGGAAGAAGGCGGAAAGACAGGATGGAGGACGTGCTCAGGGATTACTGCGTGTTGAAGAGAGAGAATGAGGTGGATTGCTAGGTAAGCGTGGGCGAGGAAGTTAAAATCAATTGGATTGGAAATTGGTAGCTTTGAAAGCACGACTATCGTCCCATATGCCACAATGTATACTTGAAGTGTGAACATCTAGTTCGCATAAACCCCCCTCGAAATTAGCCTCGAAGGAAGAAGAAGGAAGAAGGAAGGAAGAAGGAAGATAGAAATAAGATCTTGGTGGTGCTACTGGATAACACACCTTACCGGCAATTGGGATCTCCGGGTTCGAATCCCAGTCAAGTCAAACGATTGTTTCAGGGCGAATCTCAACCCTTAGTGAAATAGTGATAATGTGAGGGTTTACGAAACAAAACGAGGAAATGGATGGGGAGAATATAATGTGGATAAATATTAAAATGAATCTTAAAAGAGGACACTATGGGAAGTAATTATTAAAATACGAGGAAGTTAATTTGAAGACGATTCAAAAACCTAATGATCAGACGTCAGAATATTCGACGAATAGCATCCATTTAAGCAACTGTTCCACAACTTATAGCTCCTCCAACCGGGGCCAATACTTGCTCACACGAATGCCGATGAAATTAACAGCAGGCATAAACATAGCTGAGTGACGACCTTAGAATTTCTAATTGCGGCATAGTTTCGAACCTAATGAAAGCAGAAACGTGCAGGAAGCAGGATGAAGGTCAGAGAAGGGGCGCAATTCCCATCCATTCACCTCCGTTAGAAGAGATCAATTTACTGCACCTACGGCGTGAGTGGGCTTAGCTGGCTCATCCCGAGAATCAATTAACAAAAATCAATAACATTGCAATTAGCAGTTCATCGCTCAGCAGCGCGAGTAAGCGGTGAGATACTTCTGTGATACGTATGACGCATATTCGCAAATCAAAGTGAAGTGGCGAAGAACAGTTGTTTGAATAGCTAATGGCCACTTGAAAATACACGCCGAAGCGCTCTGATCAATATATAGTCGTGAAAACTGACAAGTAACGGCTCACTTAGCTCGACGGGTCCAACATTACATTGCTTACTGCGGCGCTCTTATGCAGGGACCAATGAAACGCGAGCACTGAGAATCAGCTGATCCGCGTTGCAATTTTGAAATTATTTTTCCGGAAACTACATGCCACAGCGAGGAAATAAAAATCAATTCAATCACGGAGCTACGATGATAAGCCTATCGCGGTGCTTTTGCGCAATCAATGAGTCGTATAATTAACATCAATTACGGTTTCTTTCGGAATCGACAAAGTTGCGGTAT
The DNA here is from genome assembly GCA_963169105.1 of Ceriagrion tenellum. Classification (NCBI taxonomy): domain Eukaryota; kingdom Metazoa; phylum Arthropoda; class Insecta; order Odonata; family Coenagrionidae; genus Ceriagrion; species Ceriagrion tenellum. The sequence goes on from OY720639.1 coordinate 110,154,499, forward strand.
GCTGTATGCCAATACTGATACTTTAACGTGATAAAGCAGGAATTGACGGGAAAATGCGAGAGGAGTTTGTACATCGTTTTGTAGGAAGAAACTTTTAATGAACAATTGAACTATCGTCTTGAGTACAATCCAATCATTAGTCGTGGACGTGTCTCTAAGATAGATAATGGAGCGCGCCAGATTCCTAACACAAAAATGCAACGTTTAGGCGAGTTGAAAATTGTTGGAAGAGCATAAAAGCACACTATAAGAACTTTACATTGGACCTACAAAAATGGTTAAGGTGCCCTCAAATATTTATCAAAATCAATCGCTATTTTTAGATTGAAGATGCAAAGTTTTATCGAAACATCATAAACAAGAATATTTAAACAATGTATTTTTCACACTTCATCCAGATTATGATAAAATAAAACTTAAACGACGTTTATGTTTTATATCATCATGTCACTTTTTCACAAAGTATCGCCTGACTCGATCCAACTTAAACAAGAATATTGATGGAATATCGAGTATTTTATCATTAATTTGAAATTCAATGAAGTGGACCTAGAACCCACCGAATCCACCAAAGTCCGTATCTGCGTTCCCGGTTTTGGATACGATCAGGTAACTAGTACGCTTACAGATTCTTATGGCGCACTTTAGCTTTCCACTATTTATCATACATGAGGAAAACATTTCAGCAAAGTTTTCACTTACGTTACGTGCACAGGAAGCCCGCATAATACGGAAAAATTGATAAATCAGACATGAACAATGACTTCAGAGAAAGCTTAGAGCACAAAGTCATCAGCGAAGTGCAGGGTCCTACAGTAAATTTGACCTCACAGATAGTAAAAAAAAGCTGGTTCTTGCCAAATAAATAAAACAAGTCACATGTCATTTTATCATAAACTTGAAACCCAACGAAGAGGACCTCGAAACCACCGAATTCACCACAATCCGCAACGGCGTAACCATTTCATACTGAGGACGAAATCGAGCATCAACTTTAAGCCCTATTTTAATCCTTCATTTAGACACGAACTAACAATAGCATTTTCAACCCGTTGTTAACTGGAATCATCGAACAATTCAGTTACAATCATAAAATCATCCGTAGTGTTTTTTCCACGAGCTTTTACAAGGGCAGCACCGCTTCATGAATTCGATGAGGGAAACCATGATTCACACATAGCCACGTCCTGTTACCCAGATTCACGGTCTCCCCGCCGTCTGATCAACATCCCGTACCTATCCCGGCGATTCCTTCCTCCCCCTTAACACCACCACCATCCCCCATCCCACTCCCAAACTAATTCCCCACAGCGCCCCCATCCACCCTACCACCATCCCCTCCTCCTCCGTACCAACCTTCTACTCCACTCCATCAGTCCTGACACTTCCCCCAAATCGAATGAAATCATCCGACGCAGTTTAAAAAAGGGGCCGGCTGATGATGAGTCTATTATGCGGGGGCCGGAGAGCACATCTCCATTCCGTCGTAGCGAGGCGGCAAAAGGGGGAGGGGAGAGGTAAACGACGTTATCTCCCGGGCAAGAGGGCGCGTGGGAAAAGAGCGACGATCGTGGGCTCTCGGGCTCACGGTAATTCCTACGGAAAAATGACGAGGTGGTGAGAGAATTTATATTCAATGAGGAGTATAACAGTAATTGAAGCTTAGAAATTCAACGATTTCGATATAACTAGCTGACCCGAGTGAATATTTCGCGCAGTATGCAGCTTCTTCCTGTTTCTTCCTTCTTTCTTCCTGTTCTTCTACCTGTTTCTTCCCCTAGAAAATTATATGTTATTTATGCTTGTGTTAAAGATACATAAAGTAAACGTAAATGGTAAGCGGTCAAACTGATTGCATGTAGAATGTAAACAATCTAACTAAACGATATGTTAATAGATGGCGCCTTCTACAGTCTTTTAAGCACGTAACCATAGCCAACATATTAGTTGATTATATTGTCAACATATGTCACTATCATTTTTAACATAAACTTAATATTAAACCATTTGTCTATTTTTCGTCAATAGCGGGGAATATAAGCTTTAAAACAATGTTTGAATCATTTATTTTGATGAAGAAGTATGGGAGTCATGGCGCTGTGACAAAAAAATACCTTCGAGAAATAATATATACGGATAGTAACGAAACATTTCGCAACAATGCAGCATCTTCAGAAATGATAACAATAATATTTTATTGTGATGAAAAGTCATAAAATGGCTGAAAGATATGAACTGCTGAAAAAATGTCACGTTAAACGCTACTTATATATATTAGAGAAACAATATTTCTGAGAATCAACCATTGAACTGTCTCCTATTCTGCCATTATCGGCAAACTTCTTTTCTTACAAAGGACACAGCTGATCAACTAAACCCCGGGAATAGCTGCCTTTTTCTACTGCGTTATTCACAACTACATCTCTAATAAATTTTTATCGATTTTTTTTTGAATTGATAATCTTTTCTATGTACTTACCTAACCAGGAGACACAGTTGATTGCCATGCAATTAGGGAGAATGAAAAAATTCTGCATTTAAAGAGGGAACTAAAAATGATATGCGCAATACTCATGAATAGTATAATACACAGCTCTAACTGGCGATACGCAATAACGAAGGAAATACAACATGCAAAGTCAGAGAGCGGAAACCAAATATTTAATGATTTCATTTTCTCCAAATATTTCACCAAACTAGAACCCCGACATACAAACGGAAATGTCAGATTTTATGCAAAGGTCAAAATAATATTTTTTTCGAGCAATACGTTTCGAATTATATACCAATGTCACTCAAATTAAATATGTATTCAGGAACTCTTGGTCGGAGGATTTATTAGTAGTCTCCACAGAGCATTTAGAGTATTTATGAATTATCAACTGGTGTTTAGCTGCTGTTCCAATTATTCTGGCAGTCATTTATTGTTAACTCTCTTTTTATCATACTTTTGATAAGAGAGAAAGTATTTTTTTTACTCTCCAGTTTGTAGTGATACCTTTATTAATGAGTTTGAAGGCAAACTTGTCCTATGTAACATATTCTATTTATTTAAAAGTCATTTTTCCATAGGTTTTCATATTTTATTTTCTCTTCTTTCGAGCATACTTACGTAAAAATAATATAAATTCCAAACTGTTAATTGAATTTTAATGCGCAATACGTAACAATGATACAAGAAAAAATCATGGCCTTCAAAAAGTTTGATACTTTCGAAGGAACCAAAATCGCATCGTATCCAATACAATGACCGAAAAGTTTTATAGGCGCATTCCAGGAAAATTACAGAGAAAGTAATTACGCAATTTGCCGAAGGGCAGTTCTTTCACAATAATCCGTTCCTCACAAAAACTAGAGCTCAGTCATAAATATCATTCTCTGTTTTTCCGAGGAGAATGCCCGTAAATCGCCGATAAATTCAACTGGACCACTGACGTTTATCTGCTCTCCTCTCAAAGGCAATTGCCGCCCTTAAAGAACGATTTCTTCACTAACAAATATATCCATACCCATTGGCAAATGGCTATTTCGAAAGCACAATCACCAAAGATAGAGAAATTCTGCATAAATAAAACGGCGTAGGTCTAAAAGGCAAAAATCAATTCAAATAATGACGCCAATAAAACGCCTCTAAAAATAATGACATCAATAATAAAAAAAAGAATTTTGGGTAATAAGTTCCGCCATTTAAGCGCCACTACTGATGAAAAAGTCACCTTCAAAAGTTATTTGAATAAGATTGAATCGTTTCCGAGCAAAAAAAAGATAGCGAAACAAAACTTATTAAGAAAAATGATTTTAAATAGTTATACTTCATTTTGATGGATAACATAACAGAGACTTGGGTTATTTATCATTCAAATAGCCATGAAGCAAGTAGGTTCTAGAATTTTTCATCGTGAGCGACATTAAAAACCACAATCTTGGTTGATTGAGAAACTAATTCTGCCATAACATACCTAGTTTAGAGCCCGTTCTCCTCCCATTTCCCTTCTTTGGGTCAATCCCTTTTCATGGCTGTGGTTCCAAAACCACCTGCTACACGCCCATGTGGACAGGGCCAATGTGCTTAGAGAAGACCGTTGATTCCGATGTAAATGAAGATGGAGCGTATTCCCCTTCTCATTCCACGCTTGCCGAACATCCTCCCCTTTTTGGCAATCGTTCCTTCAATTTACTCCGTCTTCATTTCACAGCATTGCACCTCTCCATTGTATTTCTCATCAACTTCTCAAATGTCTCATTTCTACTCTAACTCTTGTTTCCCCGATTCAACACAAAACCAAGATAAACCTTACTCCAAACCTACTGAAGTCTGGTTGGGATCTCCACCGGGCCAAATTCTGCAATGTTGCCCAAGTGAAGATCCAGAATAGACCTCAAAAAGACCATTCACCGAAAATGCCTTACATATCACACTGTACACCAGCCTTTCCCAAATATTCCCACACGTCCGCAAGTAGTGACCATTCATTGAGCTCTTTACACTCTTTGGTGGAAGATATGAGCGATACCGCACTGTCTGTTGATGTTCTCTCGAAAATTAATCTACGGAAAGGTTTGCATTCGGGGGAAATAACACGACCTTCAAAAATTTGGACTAGAAATAAAAGACAAACTGAGCACACCAACGCGAACCCATATGAAATTCACGTGTACTGAAGCAAAGCAAAATGCTTTCAAGGTGAATATTTAATGCATGCATATTTGAAAACAGGTTCAAATGCATATTGAAGTCTTTGGTAGAATTTCCTACATTGTGTTAAGTACCTCTTAATTTAAAGGCTGATGTAAATTATACTTTTAATTGAATTTTATCGCTTGAAGCAAACTAATGTTTTTTTTTTAAATGCCATCCACTTTTCTCGTTGGGCACAAATAAAAATACCTAAATATCTGAAGCTCCTCAAGAGCATTATCTATGCAAGAAATCTTCAAGTGATAAGAATAGCTCAAAAAGGATATGAACCTGATACCTTTCCCGTCTCTATTAGGTTCGGCATACTTAATTCACCATTTTAAATACAAAAGACCACATTCAGCAAGGATTTTCAACCTAGTTCGCTGAAGTTCTTCAATATCAGCAACAGGCCTTCCACATAAATCAACTCAAGACATTAGCATTTCTAGCAAAATCAGAGAAGTTATTGAGACATTTTTGTTGACACAAAAATCTTCAACGAACGAAGATACTTTTGATGTATTTATTTTTCCTATTACATAAAAAACTGACCTAGGAACGAAGGTCCGGAGAAGGATTACATAGTCTAATATTTAGTCCGTTTCATAAAAATAAGGAATAAGTTGAAGCGTATGAAGTTTCCTCTTCCAACACTAAATGTGCAGAAGTAATTAATGTACAAAACTTGATGAAGTTCAGCAAAACATTAAGATAGAGATGTTCAAGAATTATACAAAAAACTTCGTTAATCGATGATGCTTTAAAGTAAAGTGCAGCTTTACACCAAAGTGCAAGTACGCAGACAAAGCGTAAATGACTACGCTAAGTCAGCATGGTAGATTCTCAAATTATAGGTTCACGAGGACTATTTTGAAAGCGCGTGGATTGTTACATAAGACTTACACTAATCATGTCTACACGCTGCATTCAACATGCAATGTAGAAGATTCTTCACAAAAGACGATAAAAGAATCTCATAGCACTATGCAAGAGCACTTTTTATTCAGAGAATACACATGGACATCAAAAAGTGACAATACACTCTCGGAGGCATATGAAACATGACACATCAGACTCGAAACGAATCGGAAGGGGTGGAGTCCCGCTAAACTGTTTCAGGTAAATTTAAATTACCTCTACCGGGTTCGCCCGGTAAAACTGCTTGCAACCATGCTACGCCTATTGTTTTGCCTAAAGAATGTAGAAATAGTGTTTACGATTTTCAACAACTGATTAAGTTTATTTTTAAATATTTATGAGCTTATCATTATTTAATTTAAGCGTCAAACAATGAAGCCCATACCCCACATAGAATTTTAAAAAGCTCATGGTACAAAACTGCTCGTAATATATTGAAGGAAGCCCACCAAAAGTACGTCATAGCGGATTTCGCATTCTGCCGCCGAATAAGACTTTTTTTTTAAGTATGAAGCAATGACTAACAGAAATTAAAATCGTTAAACTTGAGAATCAACCTGAAAAAATAACGCATTAGAAATTGGCGGGTGGGGTAAAAATTAACAAGAAACCTTTTTCAGGCAACAAGAAAGTTTTATCGCTCACTTCCCAAGTAGCAGCTTAACGCTACGTATTTATCGGCAGAAAAGGCTCTAAATTCAAAGGGAACATTTTAAACAGCACGAACGGCAGGGAATGGATTCCATTCAAGTCATAAATGTTTAAAAAGAGATTGATACTCCAAATTGTAATTGAAAAGTCTACAAAGTCGTTGCTGGGAATCCTAAGTTTGGCCTCATTTTGTGACCTACTTGTCTGACCCAATTCTCCCAGCCTACTTTTCCGTTCCTGCATTCACGCACATTCGACAGCACACAGCACCATACAACCTACTTATCAACTAAATTTTTTCATACTATTTGCGCGACCTCATTCTTCCACTACGCGCTCTAATGATTTCAACAGTTTTGTATCCTTTCACGGTTGCATATTAAACTGGAGAGGGTCCTCAAGGGAATACAAAAAGAAAAATAAGTCAAAATATTCCATTATACGAGCTGACGAAAAAATCTGTTTTGAAAAAATTTGTTTTCAGGATTAAAACCTCAAGAGTTCAATTGAACTTCGGCAACAAAATACTAAATTATGCAGACTGATGGAAGAATGATGATGATGTATGGAGAGAGTTAATAATGAAGAAGTACTACGAATGAGAGAAAAGAACTTCAGGGATAACTCTGTGTAAAAGAGGGAAGCTAAATGGACACTCTCTTCGACATAACGGCCTCTTCAAAACTAAAGAGTTTAACCCATTCATTCACCTCATAAGCAATTCTTTCTATCTCTATCTCGATTTTCCAGCATTTATTTTTCCTTCTGGGCCTGATCTTTCGAAGTCTTCGCCATCTTTTAGTCTTGCACTATGTTTTTGGACATTCCACATCATTCTTTACTTTTTATCTCATGAGTTGCATTAAATTGCATTTCTCTCGAGTAGCATAACTGCGTATTCGATTTTTACTTGTCCTCCCAACTATGTTTCTGATTTTCTTTTGGTTTTTCTTATTTCCAGAGGCGAATTATGTGTTGTACCCTAAAAGCTCAAACTCAAAGGCTCACAGAAGAAGATTCGCTAGTTTGGACGCCGTGAATGAGGGTATCACGGATGAGTAGTTTATGCTGATGATAAAGAAGGTAATATGCATCGGTTTAGGACGCAGTTGTAATGGGTAGAACCAAAAAATCTGAATATTGGGAGTAAAAAGTAAACAAACCTCGAGTCCAACATTATTCAACGGTATTGAAACTCTGACATCCTACAAATAACGAGTATAATTAAACCTTTGAGCCATACACATTTAAATAAATTTATTTCCCGAATATCAGATGATTTTCTACACATATGTAAACTTCTGGTCACATATTTTCAAAATTTTATACAATCAAAATATCAGGACAAAATTCGCGATATTTGTCTCAAAATACTGCACCAAAATATTTTACAATAGCTATGTAATTTAACTAACTCTCAAACTAACACATGAAATCCACGAAAATACTTAAAATTCATTTATTATGCACCTGAGGATATTTTAGTACGCTCGCCATATCTCTCGGAAGGAGCATTATTACATCCGTATCACTCAAAGTGATAAACAGAAAAGTAAGCTGCGTGACTTTAGACATACTTTCAATATTTGCCAAATTCAAGTATTTTACATGAGAAAAGAGCTGGATGACAGATACCACAATGCAAATTAAAGTTTTATTTGAAAATTTACAAAACAGCACGAAGTACTGCCTAAATACAAGCACCCATGACGGCAATTACGGGGGACGGGGCGATGCTAAGTACCTATTACCGCGGTACGAAATTGTAATACGGCAATATTCATACGAACCCGGGCCTGTAGGAGAGAGAGACGTGAAACTTTTCCAGGATTTTCTCTCCAGCTTCAGAAAATAAAGTTTCATCAGCATCCTTAGCATAGATCACGCGATGTCTCCAACTCGGAAGACACCTAATTAGCCCACTTAACGCATGGAAACGTTACCTCATCTCTTAATGGCGAACTATTCACAAGATGTGAACGTGGTCTCGCACTCCATGAAAACGAAAAATTAAAACGTTAAATGCTTGCCCTTTTGAAGATGTGAATTGCAATGCTGAAAGCAGATAGGCATTTTAATCCCTTTCACCAGGTTAAATAAAAATCGAAAATATGAACACTACTAAGCGTTTTAAATGCCTATGATAAATTAATCTCGGCCACAACATATTCCAACATGATGACATGTACCCGATACATTCATTTAATGACGGGAATTAAAATTGAAATAGAGACCAAAATAAGAAAAAAAAATTGGATATATTTGAATTTTTTTGCGTTTCAGAATTTAAATTACCGGTACAAGTGCATCCTCTCGGATTTGAGTAGCACTACGGCAAAGGTAAACAAAAGTTGTTGACCTCGTTCTGAAGCAGTCTTTTTGAAAAAAATCTCTTGAACATCAATTTAGGCCACTTGATTATCGAGTTAACGTACCTCAGTAATACTTGGAATTACCGCGACCAAACCACACTCGTTTCATTCATCAAAAAATGTTATTTAAAGCTCAGCATGTGCCAAGAGAACATTTATGGACATTTTATTCCAAGAAATGAGATATTAAGAGCCACAAAATCATGTAAAACACTATTTATATCAAACCCAGAGAATTTCAATAAGACTCAATCAACATGCCAACTGAAGAGCATCACGTATAGAAGTAGAATGTATATATATAGATATATCACGAAGTAGAATGAAGTACATTTTTGTATCAATTCAACGTAATTCAGATCGTAGGTTTAACTCAATTTCCACAAATACATCGCAGCAGAAAAATTAAAATAAATATAAAAAATATTTTTAAAAAATAGCTTTTATTTAACAAAAAATTGCGATAAAAAGTAAAAAATAATTTTAAAAGTGCATGAAAGAGAAATTGAGTGAAAACCCTGGTGAAAATCTGACGCTCGCTGGAGCGTAGAAGTAGCGTCAGCGAACTATACTCTCCGAGGACCTTCCTTCACTCCCCGATTACTCTCCGACATTTCTGAACCCCACCTACGTTTCCCGAACTCTTCCGTAAGAGTGAACGGAGAGTGCCTCATTGTTTCTTTGACGCTTCGTTCTCCGTCCCCCCGTGAACACTACTCATACGCTTGTGGGGAAGTAAACGAAGAGTTCTCCCATTGTTTCGCTTCCACTCCGATTTCACTGCTACTTCGAAAACTTAACGTAACTTACTGAATTGAGTAATTGTATTTGTTCATAAAAAGATCGGGTATGCTTCGGCGTCCACGATAATGTGCGATATTTTTAGTTAATGACATAACTCACTTTCGCAGAATGACTTGACATTCAATAAAATACGGTACAATTCGTTCATAAATATCAGCATTTGAATATTTATTTTCAGTACAACAAAAATGTTGCTAGTTAGATCATTGGAATTGTTTGTGTACAGATTAATGCAGTGTTCTTGGATTAATGCAGTGTTCTTGGATTAATGCATGGCACTACTAATTTAAGGTTGGATCGTTGTGCATCGTAAGGGTCGAACGCCGTGACGTAGTTTGTACTGTATCAACAAATAAGTAACAAGCCCTTACTAGATACGGAGTGCATTGAGTGTTTCGACATTTGATTAATTAAGTACAATGCGACGAGAGATAACATAATCAGTCGCATATAACTTCGAGATAATCAAGAATATACAAATATATACTGAATTTAAATAGCTAAGTGACACTTAGTGATATAGCAATTACTATAACAATGCTTTTAAAAATGTCTTAGTGTCCCTTGAATGGTACAAGTAGAACCGTGATAAGTGGAAAACGAAGGCTGAGCAATTTGTAAATTGACAGAGATTACTGAAATAATTCCTGTAAAAAGAAATATATTATTAATGAGTTCAAGGACAAAATAAAGAAGAAATACATAAGAAGAGCTACCAGGAAGTAAGGGACCTACCATTAGGTAGGGAAGGGTAGAGGGATGTTGTCAACCAACCTTAGGATTGAACGACCAATAATGAATGATACAAAAAAAGAATTTATCTTCGACAAAATAGTTTGGTGCGACTTCTATTGAAGTAAATTCTCAAGGGATTCAAGAGGGACTCGACTAGAGTGCCGTTGGACTGGCCGGCGTTTCCGTTTTCATACAACGCGGGGCGCTACTCACGGAATTCAACGCCGGGAGTTTACCTGCGACGGTGAAGGAGACAGCGAAGGGACAGTGACTCGCTGGAAGCCGAAGGGAACAGTCTCTTTCGAAATTCTTGTGTTCTCATATGTAGTGTTTGTGAAAATATAAAAGTTTGTAAAAAGTTATCCACTGGCTCGTTTCACTAGCATTATAATAAGACCATAAAATTTGAACTAAATTGTGCTCAACTGCGCCTCAGCGGCGTCTTAACACAGCAACTACCTATTTGGCATCGCTATCGCTTGATTCATTCTATTATTTCCGAGATTTTATAATCCTCCAATATTCCCATTTCAACGGCATAATTTAACGAGGAAAACTGCTGACTTCAGTTTTGTCTACAATAATCGTGTTCCTTTGCATTCCTTCCAATTCAGTTTAATACTATAAAAACATTAATTTTTTGCAATGCGTTCCACACTAATTTTGTGCGATTCAATGAACACAAGCAGGCAATAAGAACATTAACAGTGTCCACTAACAGGAGATTCCCTTCGTCTTCCCTCCCTTTAGAATAACCTTCATCCTCGCTCTTACGGGTAAGTCCTTAAGGGGACGAGAAGGCGAGAGAACTGTTCCCAGCGAGCCAATCCTCCGACGGTAAGAGAAGCTATGTAGTATGTCATGCATCACTACATCTCTGCTCCAACAGTGTGTTCCACAACTCCTTCTGCCAGTTCAAAAGGGTGTAAAACTATAATAACTTACCCGAACGGAGAGAAATTTGTAGAACTTATTAGAAATGTGTAAGCCCAAACCAAGCAAAACGCTACGATTTAGTCACTTTTATTTTTTACTGAAACTTCAACGAAAAAACGGGGGTCAGAACGAGCGCTTGTCAGATCCCGAGTGGATTTCAATGCTGAAAAGAAGAGGAAAAATGTTTTTTTTTAAATTTCAACGGAAAAACTCCCACACCTAACACTGGACACCAATATTTTTTAAAAACAACCCCCATGTAGTTTCTGAATACATTAGGGGTTGGAGGGAAGGAATATTTTCCCAAAATGAAAATGCAAGTTATTTTGTGACTTGGGCCACGTTATTTCCAACAAAAAGAAAACACCATGCAAATTAAGGCCAATAAAATTATTTCCAACCCCAGTTGGGTTAAGTAAGAGGGTAAACTACCCATAAAAATACAATTCTCGTATCGGAGTGGTTATAGCGTCAATTATTAAGGACGCTGGCCTTGTAATCACGATAAAATGGCAGAAATGGCCCTGCGATCACCTCTGCATTGTCTGAAGAGGGATAATTCCTTCCTACAGAGGAATGAAATGCAGCCTAATCTAAACACTAATCTCTCATTAAAATAGAACGCATTCCTTTCGTCTAGTTTTTTCCGCTCGTTCATCAACTACTTTCGGTGCGAAACGATGGAGCAGTCTTTCACCAAAGCAACAAAATGAAGAGCACAATTTCCTTTAAAGATTGAATGATGCTGAGCTCATAAGCCAATACATTGGCTCTAGGTATTTTTCCCCTAAGTAGCAGAAGGCAATACATACCATCATGGCATCATGAAGGTTAATATATAGTGGAAAACTCTAGAATAGCGCCCGCGTGAAAAATGCAGCCTATTTTCTGCCGACCCCATGCATGGAGCCTGAATTCGATAAATATGACGCTATAGATAGTGATTTTGCCCCCGCGCCGGACATATTCAGATCCATTTACTTCCAATTCGGTCATCACTCAAAAAACATACACGTCGCGTAAAGCTTAACCTGTTGTCGCATATCACTTCCGATTACCAAGGAATGACCTTTTGAGGAGATATACGCTAAAGATATTGACTCGGTGGTTCACGCATACCCCAAGCGAGCATTTCCGGTGGAACTCTAAACAGCTGTGTTTCAATAAAAGGTCATTTGCGTGCAAAATGCTGCTTGTACAAAATCCGCATTCACTCTTATTTGACTTAAATGTTTTATATGCAAATTGACTCCTGCTCGATCAGAAAGTTCAATTAAAACAAATTAAAGGTTAAATTAGCTTACGACCGCTGAATGGCATTCTAGCACTGGAAATTTCAATTTTGTGTCCATTCTAAATCTAGAATTAAACATTCTCTACAGCACGCTTTCAGTTAGATGTATCTGTTTAGTAAAATAGTTTAGAGAACTCACAAGGTGAAAAACATCAAGGTTAATGGGTTGAAATATATCTTGTTGCCTCCTACCCATTCTAATAACTATGATCTTTAGTCAAACATTGATGCTAAATATGCTTCACATCATATCCAGGTATTTAAGATGCATACAAACCGTATCGCAAGGAAAAAATATACCACAACATAGCCTTTTTGACTCAAATATCGCACCATGACGGCAGGATGATAGAATAACATTTTATTGATAGGGAAAATAACTATGTATTAATAAAAGAGAGCAGCAGCTATTTATATAATTCATTAACGCCGATTAACCGATATGCTACTAAATATATATGGGTGATGTGAAAAGTTAACCAAGAGTCGGGCACTTTGAAAATGACCCCTGAGGCGAGGAAACTATTGATTACAAAAGCCCCCGGAAAATGAAACTGGGGAATTTGGTTTTTAAGAAGCCCATGAAAGGAGGGATAGCCGAAGACGCTTTCTGCGGCACGAAAGGAATTCCAATTACGCGAAATTATGAACACTTCCAGCCCAAATCCCAAAGTAACCTGGCCACGCGGTAAGGAATGAAGGAAGAAGAGGAGGCAAGGCTACTATGATTAGCCCACGGCACCAGGGCCAAGAGCGCAAGTGGTCACCGAAGGAATTCGCATTACGACGAGAATAAACTTGAGAGTGCGAATTCTTACAGCCCTATTAAAGAGCGTTAAATTACTAACAAAAGCTAAAACAAACGTTATTTAAATGGAAGCTAAGCTATGACCATAGCGGCAACAACAAAAAGTCGAGTCTTGAAAGTGTGATATACGGCAGCATAATGAGTACCACATTAATAAAGACAACCTTGGCGGTAATTAAATGCGTCGGTTGTACGAAAGAAGAGACAGAGGAAAGGAGAACAGCAATGGTCAATTTTGTCATCTTCAATTTTTAAATTGAAAATGCAATTACTGAATTGTAGGGAAATTGAAAAGCATACGTGCAAGCGCATAGGAAACAGCATTCTATACTTTCGTGATGTAGCAACGGTTCTTGAAGAGGAGAACGCAGGCATTATGAAAAGTTTGAAGTGTAAGCGTAAAACTAAGAAGTAAATTTTAGAGAGCAATGAGGGCGTCCTAAGAACTATTAAGAAATGCCACGGATGGTGTAAATGCATAAATTTATGGATTGTGTCAAAAAATAGGAATTAAAATAGGAACGAAGGCATAAATAATAAATCGGTTTGTTGACATTAGAATGGGAATGGAGAGAAAAAACTTAAAAACGAGTAAAAAGTACGCTATTTACTAGAGAGCATACCTGCTGATGGTGCATGATGATTAGTCTCAGCGGGTGGGCTTCGTGAGTCACACGGGCATGTGCGAGAGTTTTTTCAGTCCCAAAGTCCACAGGAGGGCCAATATAAGCCAGGCGTGGGAATGCAAGATTGACTAAATGGCCCTCGAATGCCTCGGTGGCTCGGCCGAAAGTGGGCCTCTTCGAAGGAACTCGGTAAGCCGATTAAACGAGCCTATTGACGCGGCACAACCATGCACGCTAAGTCCATAGGGCGGCATTGATGGACCTAATCGATCAGCACCCATTATGCATTTCTATTAACCTCGAGCAAACCTCTTCGAAGGTAAAGCGATTACAGCACGAGGGAAGTCCATCCCCACGGAGGCACAGGGACCCATGAACATTCACCATGAGCGGAAATCGAAAATCTTCAATCAATGCCATCATTGGCCTTAGTTCTCCATAAGACTAATGATAAATTCAGGTGTAGGTGGTTCCTTATCAATAATAAGTGATTTATTATAAGTACCAATTAATACCGCAAAGAACACATATTTCACATCTTTCTTCCCTTACCATAATTAACTAATCAATTACGTAAATAATTTTCCAAATTATTTAAATGACCACGTAACATCATTTGGTGATAATTATGCTTAGTTTTCATAAATTTAGCCCCTTCGGTGGGGATCAAGGGAACCACAGGACGTCTGGACCAATAATCGCTAATTTCACGTCTCCTTTGTCAAGGATTCGGTAACAGAAGCCACCGAGACCATTAGCGACTCAGTAAACAATTCGGAATTGTTCACGTGGTCTTCCCTCAGCCTCGGTGGAGGAAGATGAGATAGCTGAAGCTCCACTGATTGTGAGCTATGTCACGGATTTGGTGATACAGCATACCAGAACCAATAAAAGAATATCATTAGGAAATCGTTTTCCTTGGAGCGAATATGGACCGGCAATAAAGAAACATTGAGGGCCTGCCTAAGGAAGCGAAAATCGCCGTGTACTAAAGTATACTTCTCCCCACTTTGTTTCATGGTAGTGACACATGGGTATGTCAGGATAGACATATGAGTAGACTAAACGCCGTGGGAATGAGTTGAATGAGAATCTGAGGAGTGTTTGCGGCAAAAGTAGGATGGATAGGATCAGGAATGAGTGGGTAATAAATGAATGTGGATTAGATACTCTAGTGGACATATATGAAAGAGTGTGCTTCATTGCTTCGGCCATGTTGAGAGAATGGATGAGACTTAGGCCATCGAAACGATTTCTTGACGAAGGAAATTGAAAACTCGCTATCAGCTGTGGATGTGAGAAATATTTAGAGAGAAATCCAGCTACATTCAATATAGACGGGAGATCTCACGCCAACAGCAAAGCAATAAGAGCCAAAATGGACTCTTACACTCCACCAAAAGATATCGAGCGAATGCCTTACCACCGCGTTTCGGGGCTGAAGTAATAACAAAAAAGCAACATGATTGGAATTCAGAAGAGAAAACACGATCCAAAAGGCGGTGGTGCAGATGAATGAGGACATGGTAGGACCATAAAAAAAGTAAAATGAATGCATTAGGTTGCCTCAAACGAATGCTTCAAGAATAAAAGCTTCCGGATGACAATATTACAAGAAGGAATGGATTGGAAGGAATGCTAAGGGAATGCATGAAATGAAACACTCAAGCAGATGGGAATAGACAGATAGGGGAAAAGAAATTTGGAGGACTGATTGGCGTTATTTATTTAACCTTCAACGTCAGGATGACAAACACTGTAGAATTCTTCGTTTATAAGTATCGTATGGCTAACGGCGCCCTGAAAAATTAGCAAAAAACCTGGGGAAGGGAAACTTATTACACAGCAAATGAAATTAACTCAAAGAAACGATAACTGATGGCAATTTGAAGCGGAGGGAAAGCAAGCAATGAATCATGAGAAGTATTTGCTCCAGAAAATACGCGGAAAAGCTTACTTGCCAGGCATTTCAAATGTAACTTGAGTACGGCATACGTATTATTATAGCAAATGACCCACGGTTAGAATGTCATTTTGGAAGGGTGGATGAAAGAAGAGGTCGATAACTCTATCACCGTTAACTAGTATCGAGCTGTAAAGAGCTGCGCTGTTTCTCAGCACAACATACGAATGCGTACATTCTCTCCCATTACACTTTGATCCTTAAAATGACAGCACACTACACAGTCTTTATAATGAAATTGTGGACGAAGTAATTCAAACGGAGGGCTCTTTTCATATGAACTATACGGAGGCTAAGACGTTTAGTACGGGAATGATGATAGGTTTGTCGTAAGCGGTACTGCCCCATTGCTTTCGTAAGTGGTACGTCCCTTCGTGGCACTAAATACAAATTTCTTCCGTAACCTCTTTCGTTCTATTACCCCACACACTCTAGAACGTTACTTCGACCAAGCCTAGACTGCATGGGAGATAGAAGATGTACGAAATGAAGGACCAAGAGCCATCTCTGAGTTTTATATGACTTATCTAAACGGTAAGTTACTAGCCACAAGAATTTCTTTGCAGCAACCAATATACTCTGCTATAAAAAATGCAGCTTCCTGCTACTCAATTTTTGTGATGCAAATACGTTGGAAAATTTTGGCAGTAAACACACTTAGAAACACAGACAGTAAACAGGGTCTCATTTTACTCAAATACCATCAAAATTGTAGCTCAATCTCACTGTCATGATAATTCAAATTACTGAGAGGTATAATATATCAAAAAGCATATTATCTCGCAGATTCATTCCATGATTACCCTTAAAATGACTGAATTGCTGTTTTCTTCACTACGCAGCAGTACGTCATCACCAAACAATCACGCTATAAATTGGGGCAACGAATTATTTCCACTTGTGGTCAAATACTGAGATAAAACTAATTGCTACTTTGATATTACGTGAAAATTCAAACAAACACGATGCTTTATAGATATTTTTACAGCCACAAACATATCAGACAAATGGAACCGAAATTGAATTGAATTCCGCCAAAATTAAATATCTACGACGACGCATCATACTTCTATTTGATTTGGCGGCATTGCGCAACTATAAAATGTAGTCATTTGCACAATAAACCATCATAATGAAAAGATATATCTTGGTTAATTCCATACTAATTTATTGAATTAAACCGACCCGGGTTTCAGGAACCGAGAGCCATTTTCAAAGTAGATTTTTATAAATTTAGTTAATAATAATTTTTATTTTTATTTATTTTTATTTTTAATTTAATAAATTTAATTAATAATAATATTTCAATATATTAGTGTGGAATTAACCAAGTTGTATCTTTTCATTATGTATATCCAAAACTTCCACAAAGTAACGCCTGAAATAGTTTCGTTTGTTCAATAAACCCTCGCTCATACAAACTACATTTCCTTTTGCTGGTTCAGTCGCCTGTTTAAAAAGTAAATCGTGCTGCAGCCGATAGCACATTATTCACTGATACATAACACCTAACATCATGTTTGCAATACACATTTGGAGATTTGAGGTCATGCATAACTCGTTGCAGATTCGCACATCGCCAGAAGAAATGAAATTATAATAATTATAAAAAGTAATAAACACTACCGTTAAAACCACAAGGTTTAACATGAACATGAAAAATAATATGCGCCTGATTTTTCTAACTCCATTTACTCCGGCATTCTTGCGAAGCGTCTTAGTGAGCAAAATTAGGTCACGTTTAACTCAGAGACCAACCGATGAAAAGTTAATTAAGAAAATAAAAGCCATAATTAAAAAATAATTGACAATATGCAATCGTAATAGTACCTGCGACTTCATAAAAGCAAGCGAAGTTCATCAACTCGCTATAAGGGCAAAATTTCCGTCCTTTGCAAAGCAATTGCAGACACGGATCCATTACGTGAAACAGAAATTTCTTACCTCAATTTTTTGCCGCAACTGTAATCCATGATTCCACCGCACGGCGAAAAATATGCTCCGTAACAATGCTTAAGTTCACGAAAAAAATACATAGTGTTCCATGATTCGCCAGACGCATAATGGACGATAATGTGAGAAGACAAACGAAAAAATCTGAGAACGGCAACGAGGTGATGACTTTCTACTCCGCGTTAATTGAGAAACCTTCACGAGCTCTATCACTTGGAGTAAACAGATACAAACAGAACTGCAGAGTCCATGACATGACTGCGAACACGTAATTCTATTCAAGCCTAAAAAATTCACAGAAAAAACAAATGAAAGACCTATTCCTCTCTTTTTATCTACAGAAGAGCGTTTATTGACCACGCTGAAGTGGATATGCAGAACGAAACTCACAATTCAATGTCACCTTAATGGCGAATTTTTGCCCGATGACCTAGGTGCAAAAAAGAAATACTATATTTTTAACTGCTTTAAAATAATAAAATTATTAGCATGATATTAGTGCAATAATGATACTGAATACTGCGGGATGAATTCATGGGACTGAGGAATGAATTGATGGGAATGCGGAATGATAACACAATGATATAGAATGCTGCAGAAGGGTTTCATATGAAGGAGTCAGATGACGTCAAATATCTGGGAATCACCATGACTTCAGACCTTAGGTGGGAGACAAGGATAAGAAAACATTTTCGGCTATGCGTTAAGAAAACTAGGATTTATCAAGCGAAGAGTAGGAGGGCTTGCCGATGAAAGTGAAAGAGAGGAGTACTTCTCTGGGAAAATCACATCACTGATGTGCCGCGAGTATTTGGAACCCTTCGCAGAAAGATATAATCCAAGAAGCAAATTTAAAAAAAAAATACAGGAGAGTCGGACTCACCTTCCAGGAGAATAGGAAGACACAAGCCACATGGGTGAAAGGAAATCATAAAGCTCTACGAAAACATGGGATCAAAGAAGAAAATATAGGAAACGTAAAAATAATCATAAATTTGTTTGCAGAGGTGAAAGAGCTGTCCGTAGTGAAACCAAGAATGACCAAAAGAGTATTCTTGGATGATGGCAAGAATGGGACAGAGAATGAAAGAATATTGTCGAATGAGAAAAGAAAAGAAATTGATAAAATGAAGGAAGTTTTGTGATCGCAGCCCATTGATGGCAGACACGAAAATAGAAAAGGAAAGCCGCACGCGAAGTAACAAATTTCTACGAATGAACAGAAACTGCCACACATCTGATGGATGGACTACGTTGGGAACCGTTAAGAGGCTCGGAGGCTACACGCTTGACAAAGATCACTTTAAAGATTCGGTAAAGCGAGTACAACATGGGGTATTAATTTAACCCCGCACTACATCTCTAAAACAAAACGAGAGATTAAACAAGAGAGATACACGGTGGAAATGACAGCTATAAAAATTCCTTCTTTCCACGCACCCTCAGTGGTATCAAAAAAGCGTGACACTAACACAAGACACATCGCTAACATAATATTCTCATCTGATCCCTCCCCCCTTCCTTAAATATTCCCTTTAACTTACAGGGCTGGTTCCCGAACACTCCCAGTCACACTGCTCATAGAGTAATGTATAGATGTAAAAAAAGCCGTCGACTAGAGGCAATTTGGCAGCATTTTTTGGTTGTTTTTTGCAACGATCTTCAACAGGATCTACAGGAAACAGCAATAATTCCTAAAACACCCTTCGAGCAAATATAAAAAACGTCCCAGAGGTTTAGCAAATTATTCAACCAACGAGGACTGCAGCTCTACCACACTATGGCATTGTCACGTACATGACTGCCCATTCCTCACAGAACACAAAACCGATTCGGACTATTTACAGGTTAGGCAAATGACTGATTCCTATGTGAACGATAATCCTACCTGCGAAGAGTTTCCGCAGTATCTCCGTTCCACCCGCATAGCGTTCCGCTAAAATCGAAGCGAGAACACTTTTCAATGCCCCCCAGAGCCTTAATTACAACCACGGCGGTGCACCATACCTCAAATCCTCGGAAGAGTTATCGGAGAATCCATTTAACCTTTATCCTCCCTCCGTTGAGAGCGATTTCCATTAGGCTTATCAACAATAACTTCACCTTCCTCTCCCACACCTCTCTCAAACAAACTCTCCGACGTTCTTTTCATTTGTATTCGCAGATTTTCCTCTGAATTATAGGCCCAATAGACCGTCGATACTTTCATCGGGAGCAGTCCATCCAATCCCTTCAATCTCCACCATTCCCGCCCAAGTTAAAGAGTCTCAATTTCAATATGGCATTTGTATGTGTCTATCTGTGATGAAATGGTCTAGGTCCCGAAATAGACACCGTGTCCTAATAACAACAGGAACGTAGAAGATAGCGGGTTTATGAGACCAAGAGATGTTCCTGTTTTTTTTCACGACCAAGGTTAATATAAACGGGAAAAAACATCGCCAAGCAGACGCGTTGCATGCAATCACATGATGTTGAAAGCACTCAACTCAGGATTTAGCGGTGAGCATTTAAGCCACAGGATGAACTTGATGTTTTAGGGCGTCAATCTAAATGATTGAAGATATCAAAATGTTTCTTCGAGTCCACAATCAATTAAGTACCAAAGCGAGTTTCGCATGTTATATAATCATTTTTAATACATCTGGATGACTTTATGACGCTTGCGACAAAGGTCGGCAATTATTTTCGGGCAATATGAAGTATTTTAATTTCCCTACCCGAGATACGCAAACAATTCATTCGCTTCTAAGAACTGTTGACTACATTTTGCCAACTCCGGTTGCGAGGGAATAACATCCCCGTCAGCAAATCCGAGGTTCGCGGGTTCGAGTCCCGCCAGGGTGCGTTTTCCACCACTCAGGACATGGGTGTTTGTTTGTATTCGTAAATTGGTTTCGTTGTTACACCCGAAGCAATAAGCCGGCTGCGCTTTTTTCGGCGTGGTAGAAATGAATGAATAAATAAACTTCGTTCCAAAATTAACCCCCATATTAAATGCATTATTAAAACAGACTATAGAACGGAACTATAGAACATTACGACATGATTACGTCGATATTCACTTGCTTCGGAGAGCAAAAATCTATATTAATAAAAGTGAGGAGTCCAGGTTCAATGTTGGAGTTGGGCAGAGCGAAGGGCTCTCGGCAGCTCTCTTTCAACGGGCTCTCCAGAAAGTAGATCCCAATCCATAGATCCAAAGGAAACAAAGTTCGAGAAGTCGAATCAGATATGCGCCTACGCCGACCATATCGGAATATTTGCAAATAGGCTGGTGGACCAACAGTACGTTCCTGCCCTTTTGTACAGAGAATCTGTCAGAAAACTAAAAATTTATGTAAGCAAAACCAAATACATGGCGATGTCGGCCGTGAAGGACCGAGGAGAACCCCGTGACCTGACAATTGATGAGGATACCTTCCAAAACATAAACATCATTTATTGCCTCGGGAACTTACTGAATCGCGACAATAACCTAAAAAAATGCAACCAGGAACGGGTCGAACCCGGAAGCACGACCTACTGCGCTGATTTAAAACTATTCAAGAGTGGACTGAATAGCAGAACCATGAAATTTAATATATATCTTATGTTAGAATGACCAGAAGTAGCATATATTTCTGAAGCCTGGGCATGGATAATAAATGGTTCTCAGAGGATATCAACAGGCTACGGCTAAAAGAGGGATATGTTAGACAGGCCATTACGGTCCGTGGGGCCAGGATACCTACAACATTAACAACGAATGCCTTTTTTACAACCGAAAAGGATTACATCAATTTAATATAACTTCAATGAACTAAAATCAGCTTGAAACTCAGCTACTAGAGCATTGGATTTGATAGTTCCGACGAAATAAAAAAATATAGCATTTTTAAATCCCTCTGGGTGTTAAACATCCAGGAAACCGTGCACAAGGGTTAATATAACGTTCCCAGAGTGAATCTCATACTCAAAAACAAATGCCTTCACTGCACAAGCACAATAGTTTATCCACCGTTAGCAAAACGAACTTGACAGCGGCTATTAATTTTACACTAGGTTTCAAAATTCACACGTTTACAATTTGAATACAAAAAAGCCAAAATATTGGCAAGGGATGCCATAAAAATTGAAAAAATCACGTGCACAATCTATATGAACTGCGTGACGCGGGAGGACGAACAATGACTGTAGGTAACAATCAAGAGAAAAAACAACACTCCAAGCATCCACTGCTAAAGTAGTTGACATTCTATTTGATAAAAAGAGAGAATGTAGATAATATTTCAGCGCGGTGGCGAGAAGTTAGTGTGGCAATGAAAACGCAGGAGCGTAGATAGCCGCCACCGGAATGGTTGCTCGGATACGAACTGATGATAGCGTCCCCAAGACAGCCTGTAATCAACCACCCCCTCCGAAAGCCGTGTGCCTTCCCCACGCCCATTCAGCGAGCCGAAATGGAGACGGCAGGGCGGTAAATTCCATTCCGTCGAGATCGCAACTCCCGATTGGCTAACGTAAATAGTTTAACCGCGAGGAACAAAAGCGGAGTGACATTTATAGCCAAAACAGATCCTTCCCACTCGAAGGCCCACTGAACGGTGGAATAACCCACAAAATTCGCGCATGTGTGAGCATTCCGCATGCGACGCAAAGGCATGGAATAATTTATGTACCAGGACTGGAGGGCTTACCCGTATTCGGGAAAAGGATATGCATGGTTGGTTAGTCATGTAGGGAGCCGACCGACAGCTGAGGTCATATGCGTCGCAGAGGACAGGCTGGTATAGAGGGAGCTAAACATGGCGGAAGACCCTTCTCAGGGGAAGAGTTTTTTGCCAACATACTAGCCCGGCTCTAGGAAGTAAGGCAGTTTGACTACCAAGGTGGGCCAGGCAATAAACCCTCGTTAACAGCATCAAAATGTTCAATGTTTCAACCTTCTAGTTCACTAATCTATTTGCTAAGGTAGGTATTTCCGTTTGGTGGCGATATTTGGGTAT
The DNA here is from genome assembly GCA_963169105.1 of Ceriagrion tenellum. NCBI lineage: Eukaryota > Metazoa > Arthropoda > Insecta > Odonata > Coenagrionidae > Ceriagrion > Ceriagrion tenellum. The sequence goes on from OY720639.1 coordinate 110,177,228, forward strand.
ACAGATTTGCTTTTGATTATAACCTCTTTCGCGAAACGTGCTACTGGAATTTTCCCACCCTTTCAATTTCAATATTCACTATTATGATAGCGCCGTTGGCTACCATGACCTGACGGTCATTACCATGACCGGACGGACGGACATTACCTGACGACAGTCGTCACGCAAGCGACAGCTACCAAGTTTCGCTACCACTATAGGTCGAGCCTTGGAACTGTAATTTGGAGAGTCGAGGAACGGAGAAACTCGACATAGGCTCTACCCAACGCGAAACGAAAGGTACCAAAGGGACCTGTAGTTTAATTTCCCATCCAACGAACAGAGAACCTCAATTGACGTACTCTCCAGAAGGCACCCATTGAAGTAAGGGTCGGGATTCTGGAAAAAGCATCTCTGTCACAGATGGGATGTGGCTTGGGCCCTAGGGATGAGAAGACACCACTCTATAACCACAACACCAACCTGGTCACGTGGAAGATGTATATTTCAGAGATTCGTCACCGAGCTATACAACAATAAATCTCCACCCACTAGGCTACCCGGAAGATTCAGATCACAATGTTCGAAAATACCAATAACTCCGTTGCTTCCGCGATATCTGCTCCAGATCGTGCTTGCCGCTATCACTGAAATAAAAGCGGCAACACAGGACTTCAAATAATAGGAGACGTTAGGATAGCTTAGCTCTGGAAGCTGGCTGGGAGGCCCAAGGAAAGAATGCGATGAAAAGGATGATAGAGGAAGCGACCTGGGGGAGGGGCGAGGCAGTGAATGCATATTTCGCACGATTTGTCCGAAGGCATTAATCAAACTGACTTGCAGTCAGGAGAGCACCAATCAACGGAACACGGTCGCGACTCCAATGCCACCACCTGCCGCCGCACCACTTGCGGGATAAGAACGGACATATATACTGCGTTCGCGCAAGTGCGGCCATTGTGTGGGATGGGGTGGGCACCAGATGAATCCTTCATCAATCAATGACCACTGCGGATTTAAGCGCCAAAGTTGACACGAGACCTCGCTGGTTTGGATCTTTGTCACATATTCGGAGGATCTGAGAGGATTAGCATCAGTTCCATCCCGGTGGGGAAGCCGGAAACCGAAGGAATCGAACTGATATATATCTAAACTGGTAATGACATGTTCACGGGAATCTACGCCGCAAAGATCCATTTATAGTTATAGTGATTCCGAATGAACGTTAGCGTTGACTTAGCGTCATAGTCATATACTTAATCGTCATGCAGGTCATCTACGCTTCAACTTAGCGTTGGTTTTACGAAAAAACTTAGGCAGTGGTCAAAAACCTTCCCGAGAAAAACCCTAAACGGTGGATGATCCAGACATTAGTAGCCGATATTCGAGGTCTTCCTTGAAGGCTACGCACGGAAAAGATAAAAAATAACTAGTAGTGAAGATACAAGTACTCTATCGTAGACATTAGCGGAGTTTAGAGTTTGATCACTTCAATTTCCGGTGGCTCTACTGCAGCTGTTGTATGTTTGTTAGCAACGGTATCGCTGGCACTCCTTCAGGAGTCCACGGGTCGAAGATATGCCTTTTTCTGCTCATTTTCTCCCCAGATGTTCCACAAATTACAAAAAAGGACACAAGCCTTCGAAATAAACCTTTCGAGGTTTCAAACAGGTAATACTTAAAAACAGCCATTACTAGAGCCAAAATTACAAAAACTATAATTACTAAACCAAAATATATAAAAACTTGGTTCTGTCCTGAGAATACTCATTTATATTATGTTACGACATCAAAGAGTCATCCCCAGGTATATCCATCCAGAATTTGAAGTGTCTTCCTCAATAAAATCGCTATCATGAATCGTGGAACAAAATTACAACGGCAAAACTAGTCCACTTTACTTTAATAATATAGCCAGGGCTGGCTCGTCCATATAGACAATCCAGGCGGCCGCCTAAGGCGCAAAATTTTGGGGGGCGGAAAATTGAGGATTTAAAAAATTTATTTGGGGATTTAAAAACATAAACTAAATAAAAGTCTAGTACTTCGGCGCCCTACTTGCTTAGGCAGAGGAATTACTAGGAGTATAAATACTGTTAATCATATTTTCAAAGTGACTTTGAGACCGTAGTTAATAAAGCAATAATCTAACATTAACCAACATCAAGTTATCTTTGTGTATTTTATTAAGAGCTATAAAAACAGAAAAACTATCTGTAACGTAACTGTGAGTTTCTGTTTGTAATTGAGTGAACTGCACATAAAGCTGTAGACTTTTTACATAATATAAAAAGGTGTGTTATGTAGCTTTTCTAGTAGATACTAATTTAGATTTACAATAATTAACCTATAAGTAATCAAAACAAAGGACAAAATGCAAAGCCATTTTTAGAACTACCTTTTCAACTAACATAATACATTGTGGACATTAAAGTACATTTATTTTAGGTAAAGTTGACATTAGTTTTGTTTACATATCCCAGTCATTAATCGAAGGTTATAAAAATAAAATTCTTTGTAATACCAATTATAAACAAAATATAGTTCCGACATTCCATACCCCCCAGACCCACTGGAAGGCGCTTTAATGAGGGTGCAGAATTTGTTTTCGCCTAAGGCGCCAAAAACCTAGAGTCGGCCCTGAGTATAGCTATGGTAGAAATTTATCTATTAGACTGAAATACTGACAGCTTCACTGACACTTACTCACTGAAGCTAATCTAAGACTTTGGTTAAAGATTTTAGATTAAGTTATCGTACACTATCTTTTAAATGACATGCATTACAGGCAAGCTTAGTTCCGTGTAAATTTTTCTGAGAAATCGTGATGCAAATTTGATGGAGAAATCGTTCGCAAATATGGTACGGAAACGCAAATACACATCACCCGTCGTATAGATCCCAAAACCACACTCGTCAATAAAAGGCAAAATTTCGTCCAAACAAAAGTTAGAGGAAATTAGACCATCGACGTCCGGAGAGGAATTTCCGTATCACAAAACGCGCTGTCTTTCCGTGAAAATTTTTATCAGCCTCTTTTTTTAGAACCAAGCTCCTTTTCCTTTTTTTCGTTTCCCCAACGGATTAAAATGATAGACTAAACGAACACTGAATAAATATTGAAACCCAGATACGAGTCATATCCTATATTTTCCGTCGAAAGATCAACGGACATAAATTTAATGGATCCAAGTATGTATCCAGCGGTTTAAAAGAGACATACACCAAGAAGTCACTCCAACAAAATACAGACATTTACCAAGCTAAATGATGAATAAATTTCCGTTACAGACAGGAAAATTATATTTAAACTCACATCATCGAATAGAGAGTATAAATATTTTTCGGGAAACACCAAGAGATAAATCTTACGCAGTCATCCTCAGTGTTATAAGACAAAAAATAGGCGTTAGAATTTACAATGAAAATAATACATAAAAGAGCGAATCTAAGCTTGGATTACGAAGGGTGAGGCATATCACCAAGACGCATTATCAATTCTTCTAATATATAGGTACACCTAATTTGGTTGGAGCGATAATCGTGTGCGTTCAGCGCCTATGCTAATAACTTTAGGAGTAGAATAGAAGAAATTATTGGACCATATTCCACATTACTACATCTAATGATACTGTGGAAATAACCATACATGAAGTACGAGGGAGAGTCAAATGAAAGCCCGGAAAACCTTACATATTTTATGGTTTTCATTCGTGAAGCACTGATAACTGTACTGCCAACTTACAGAACGATGGCGCGGGAAATCGATTGTTTATTACGTGTTTAAGGTTTTTATTTGACTCCCCTCGAGTTACAACGAAGTGAGAATTTTTTTCACCTTAATTAGTGTTAATACGCGGGTTTACGGCACGGAGTTCTAAATTTAAAAGAAAATTACGTTCGAAAATACGATTTTTTCTCTGCATAGTACCTTGACATTAATTCGAAACCATTATAAAAGAATGAAGCGTAATATTTTGCGTTTCCATAACAATATGTACATATGTAATCGCATTATTTCGAAATATATGTTGAGGGCTATAAGGGTACGGATTAAAATGGCATTATATGTCAAGAAACCAAATCGGTAACGAGAAATTTTTTCACCTATATCCATACATATTACTGGTAAGTACACGTATGAAAAGTCTCAAGCAAATGTGTACATGAACAAAAATCGCTTCAACCACCTTTAACTCGGAAATATTACTGACACCCTTCATTGTCCTTCATCCTGCATCTGTCCTCCATCCTGTCCTCCATCGTCCTGCATCCAATTTCGGAATACTCGAATTATATTAACGAGGGAAATTTTAGCAATATAAGATTTGACCTATATACTGTCTGTATCCAAGCAGATTTTACCGGGGATAGAGACGCTCTGGTGGCCTGAGTGCTTTCTTTCCATCCCAAGATGCCGCGTTCGAGAGCCGGAAGAAGAGATTTTTTTATAGGAATTACGAACCCAACTTGTTCACCATGTCAAAGAGCAGAACTTATTTCGTCAACTGGAACATGAAACTACCTTCCGATACCTTTCCTTATGAGCAGATTGATGCCTACACCAGGTTTCTCTCTCCGTCCTTCTTCCATTCTACTCATTGCCCATACTCTTAACAGCTTGACCATATCTCCGTAATGGAGAAATTGGCATCAGGTGTCGAATTCCTTCCAAATTCACCCACAAAAAAGTTATTGGAATAGATGGGAACCCGAATATCCTAAATGCGTTATGCTTCGTCCAGGCTACTGTCGTATGTGTGATGGTCCGTGCGACGGTACACTGAATTCGTAATGTGAATGCACGTCGTACCATGGCAATCCTTAGTTCCTTACGTAGCGCTGGTGTCGCCAGCATAAACCGGAAATTACGAATGATGATAATAAAAAAGACAATCATTTAAGAGAATGACGATGATGATACTTTGATTAATAAGCATAGAAATGAGTTACTTGCTTGAAAAAATATCTCTCATATCACGCTACGCCACAGGAATATGGTATTCCTTATTTAATACAATACTACAAGTTCTTTGTTAACTTTGTGGTATTCCATTTTATCTTTCAGATGATTTAATGGTAACATTTACAAAACCACAACTTAAAAAACACACACGACCCGGGTTTCAACGCTTGAGCATCTTGAACATCTTCAGGTCTGAAGATGTCGCTCAAGCGTTGAAACCCGGGTCGTAGGTGTTTTTTAAGTTGTGGTTTTGTAAATGTTACCATTAAATCATCTGAAAGATTCCTTATTTAGTCCGCTTGCTCTTTACTTGTCTTCCGCGATACCCTGGTGAGTGGCGTTAGGGTAACGCTGTGTCCCGTTCATACTACAATCGTACGTAAGTTGGCCCGCAGGACGGTAGTCGGAACGAGGCATTAGACAGTCAACTCCGTTTAACCAACTCTCCGCGTCTTCACTTGGTGGTTTCGCCGTCCAATACAACTATCCGTCAAATAGACAAACTCAACCTTGACTTGAGATATATTTAGTGTCAAATGTTGAACTTACGTACCTTTAGGGTGTGGCCTTAATACACATAAGTATCACAAAAGAGTTTTACATGCCGGAAAAAGCTACTTAACGGACGTAAGATCCATATCATTGGTACACGGTCGTTATCAGTCAGGCAGCCTCATAAGAAAATACAAAGCTCAACAAAAATATTTTATGGTATAATCATCAATACGCCCCCAGGTTGCCTGTTACTGTGTACTGAATGCAGCAGAGGGACTAGTGCACTAGAGAAAACAAAAAAAGAAAACAGACCGGCTACGTGTTACACAAGAGTTTTCCCGCTCCCCATCCTTAAACCCCAGCGTTGAACATCTAGAAACACCCTCGGGACGTAAATACAGTTCCAGAAACTTTCATGGGACTAATGAACAAAGGAACACCATTCCACATTAAGCTTCGTGAAAAGTTTCGCCCAAGAAAAGTTCCGAGACGAAACGGGCGAGTTTTCCGGAAGCTGGAAACAGACGCGGAGGGGGCAAAAGAAATAGGAATGTGGGAATGGGGGTGCGGGGAAGTGGGGGGAGGGGGAACAAATAGAAGGTCGAGAAGCAAATGAGAAGAAACCAGGAAGGGAAAATAAACGTTTAAGAGAAATGCGCGAGAGCGACCATATAACGCCGGGCGTCCAGCATACGGCTCATTCAAGATGATGAATAAGAGCCGGGGTCCGCGGCTTCCCAAAGCGGTCGCCACCACACAAAAGCGGGTCGATTCGAAAAATTAGGAAACAGCTTGGCCCGCTCAAGTCCTCGAAACTTCCGAGAGAAACACTCTCGACAACAGCAGAGGAGAAAATGATAATTTAAGTACCAATAAGGCAACCTCGCTTTTAAGCTGCAAAATAAATTGCAAATGACTAAATTTCCAGTGCATTTTTTGAGTAAACGTAAAATTAGACTACAGTTCATTCAATATCATTTATAAAATTATAAAAATTTCAGTACCGATTCAAAACTCTACATAAAAGCTCCGAAACAAATGGCAACCACTTAATTGTCTCGGTACAGCACAAGAGATTTTTACTTTTTAATGCAGAGAGATATCATTATAGACAAATATTAAATAAACATCATTATAAATTATAAAATATAAAATTATTAAAATCATTCAAACTTGAGCACTGACACGTTAATCTATACAAATGCATCGAAAAAGTATCAGATACGCACGCATGGTTTTACGTTTCCCAAATGTGTTCCACGGATTGGAGCGATAATTACAATTCACATAGCATTACAAATTAAATTACAAGCAATTATTAATACAACTGAATATAATAAAATTATCAAATTAATTTGGGAGATACAACGCTGCATAAGTATGAGGCAGAAAAAATAAAAATACCCCCAGTTAATAGAGGGCACGTAAACGAATTATGCTTTCCCTGATTTCATTCCTCAGTCCCCGAAGTACAGTACGATATATGCATAGTAGTACGAGAAAATATTATTCGATGATCGTAGTCCTAAACCGTCTTCTGTATCATTCTTATCCTAATAACGCATTTTTCCCCAATAATCCTGTACCTCTGTAAATACAATAGCGAAGAAGACTTGCTTTTTTCCGTAAATTACAATTGAAAGCATTGGCAAAGGTAGCTGGCCTGGAATAGGTAGCAAGGAATAATACGGCTCTAAATGAATGGGCTGTGAGTAGGCTATCCACTCACACGAATAACACTGTATAGCAAGTCACCATACTATCTCGTAGGCTTCCGCGGATGCAGTTTTGAATGTTCCTTTTTCCGGGATTCATTCCGCGATGTAAGTTTTAAAACAACAATATTTCGCTGGTCCTCCTGCCAGCTTCATCAGGTTCAGTTAACCTGATGAAGCTGACAGGAGGACCAGCGAAATATTGTTGTTTTAAAACTTACATCACGGAACGAATCCCGGAAAAAGGAACATTCAAGTCACCACACTGACTGCTAAAATAAAGTACTTAAAAACCTCGAACATAATTTTTCGATGCTGACAGTTCTGAAAGATGCTGTTCGAGATGCCGTTGAAAGATGATTTTCGGAAATCAGAATGCATGTTCTGATTTAAATTGGGTAGAGGCGTAAAGAGAAGGCTTGCAAAAACTCAGATATGGATCGTGGCGCTGTATGGGTCGGAGACTGCGATGCGGAGATACACATAGACTAGAGGCGTTCGAGATGTGGGTATGGAGAAGGATGGAGAGGGTTAGAGTTGGGTGACGAGAAGGAAAAATAAAGAGGTACTGTATAAAGTAGGAGAGGAGAGGAAGCTGGAGGCAGAGGCTCAGAGGAGGCAGAAGAGATGGATGGAGGATGTTTTGAAAGAGGGAATGTTGAAAGGCAGTAGAGGGGAGAACACTGGGAAAGAGAGGAAGAGCATAGGAATGCTGGACGAAATAAGAAGGGGGAGACGATATGAGTAATTCAAAAGACATCTTTTGGCGGGTCATCCATAGGAATGATAATGGAAGAATATGCGAGAAATTAGGACGTAAAGATAAGTAAAACCTATTAAACAGCTGGTAGATTACTCAAATGTTTAATCGACGGGTGATAGTGTATTACAGAACATTAATTTGCTGACCTCAGTCAAATATAGACCAATCACTCACTAAAGTAACTTTATATTTTATGTCGTAAGAGCATTTAAAGTGAATTAAATCAATGGATACAATTACGCTGTACGCAATTTTTCTTTAATTTTGCGAAAACTACATACTGCAAAAATGAGTAATAATGTATACTCCACATAGACTACAAATGCAAAATTCCATTTTTAATATATTCCACATTAAAGCCTGCTGTATTTGAATTCTGCAGTATTGTGTACCCTTAAATTTCTGATGCATAAGCTCCATGACCTAAGAGTTCATAACGTCATTGGCATTCAAACTTACAGAGGGATTTTTCATTTCCAAATCAAATGTTTTTGGTAATAACATTAGCAGATTCAAGTCCAAACTCAAAAATGGTGTCCTCGCAAAACATTTATGCACACTACTGGTACCTATCTCGCCGAGTTATACACATCCTATTCCAGGAAGTAGAAAGTCAAAATTTTTCAATATTCTCAACTTCCCATCTGTATATACGATCAAGGTGTTGACGCAAAATGCAGATAGTTTAAATGACCTTCATTTTCATTATAATTACGGAGTTTATCTCTATATTCCAGGATAATAAGTAAATACTGTAAGACACTTTAATTGAACTTATGACAATAAATAACATGGAGTGCTTCAAACACTGGTCGGATTCCGCACGGCCCTAGATTTACTTAAAAGACTAATAATTAAAAAAGGGCGTACTGAGATATTATGGGAGCCTATATACAATATCAAAAGTCTTTGTGGTTACTGTACCTTGGCTCAGCTTTCAAGAAATACCCCAAACGACGAAAATGCACATCTGCATCCTTCAAAATATTTCCAAGAAACGAAGCCAAATTCCAATAACCTAAGTAGCCATGAAAGATATGCCTAAATCATCAAAGTTGGCAGTGATGGTACTCAACGAAATATCTGGACCAAAGAGCAAATATGTAAGTTGCATCTTGCACCAGATTTTTATAACCCTACGGCCCTGGTTTTACAAAGCGAACAAATAAAAATGGCCACATTAGATTTCAAGAAGTTCACGCAAGATTGAAGTTGACGTAACCGTAAAAAAATACACTCGAGGCTAGCAACATCTGACCCCATTTCGAATAAGCCACAACGTAAAATAACGGCAAGGCACATCCATCTGGCTAGAGAGACGAAGTTTTCCAAATAACTGGAATAGCCTGTTCCAATCAAAGAAGAGGTAATATCTCTGCATTTATTTTTTGCATGCCTTCAGTCTATGTTTCGTGCATAGGTACTCAATCACGTACAGAGAGTATCATATAGTATATTGACCGAAAGGAACGGACACACAGAAACTCGAAAAACATACATGCACTAGATTGTGGCAACTCATAACTTCCGGGCTTGACGTGATTTCAACGTAAAATAGTTGGAAGTTACTTTATCCATATTCCGGCCATTTAAGGTAGTTTGAGCGAAATATCATTTTACCTAGAAATCAATGAATTTGGTCTCATTTTAAAGAAAAATATCTAACTCATCCAAATATACCAAAATATCAGACCCTTACCACATTACTTTCCGAAATATTTGCCAAAAAATACCCGCCCTTTTATATGGGAGACGGTTCGTGTATGCACTCCAGAGATAACTTATTTAAAAAATGAGGAATTTCTAACACTTGGATCTCGTCAAAAAATCAACAGTGCGTAGATTGTGTTTTCTCAACTATTTTTGAAAATTAATCATATTTTCACCACAATAAACTTCGGGAACTTCTTGGGGATAACAAAAAACCCTTCCTTTTTAATATAATTTCAAACGTACCGCGTGAAAAAAATGAATCAAGTTAAAGACTTATTTAGATATTTTCACTTAATTACTTACAATTTCTGTCATGTAAAACTATTTAACTGCCCCATTAATAATGCAATATTTAATGTAAATGTCCTATAGCTGGTGAAATTAAAACGTATAATTCGAATAGTCTCTATTATGATTAGGGATCTACCTTGCTCGGACTACGTAACGGAAAAATATGTCCTATAATTGATAAGAACAAGCTGATGGTTTCTGGCGTAACTTTGCGAAGTAACTTCACGATAATTGATTGAATCACTTTGCAATTTCCACATGAGATGTTTATTTTCACGACCAAGGTACCGTAGCTGTGCGACATCATCAGGTAATTGAAAAGTTTGTAAATTTTGTAAAAGCCTTTTCCACCTCCCTTGTCTCAGAGAGCATATATTTGCATGGACAAACTTGTAAATTACCTGACGAAACATAGGTCGTGAAAATAAAAATCTCATGTGAAAATTACAAAGCATTTCAATCTATAATGATTATAACAACAAAATTGTACTTCCAACACACTTTATCTCGAACTGAACGTACAATCACTTGGGAGTTCATTGGGTGGAAGGGTGAAACATACGGAAAAATACATTTTTTTTAATCTGACATACAATACAATTATCTCCTTCAAAACCTGTTTATTTGAAGTGAGATGGTTTAGGCGAAATATAGGCATATATTCATCTTAGTTCTCAAATTATCAGCAAATAACTGCAATAGCGGAAGTCAACATTTGTTCATTTTATTGAAATGCCTCTTGATGCTGGAAAAAGTATTCATTAAAAATATATCCGTCTACTGATTTGTACATCTTCCACTATACTTTTATTTTTTGGTAACTAGGGTAAAGCATTAGAACAATGCATACGAAAAGATGAAATTCAGAACTTGTTTTGATTCGCTTAGTCGCGGGGGTACTTGGTACTCTCTTAACAACCAAACAAATGCATTACCACAGTTCGGATAGCAAAACAAGTCCACTCGGGGGAAGTAAAAGCAATTAACACAGTTGATCGCAACAATGGAAACAAAAGAAGACCTCACACAGCTGGACGTCAAGGTCACGTATCTAAAAAGGAGTGCGATTGAAATCGACCGGACAACTCTACTTCGAAGCAAGGTCCGCGGAAATTTCATCGGGGGAATTCACGCAGTTCGTCGAACAAATTTGATCAGCAATATCTCTCCACGTACACAGATGATGAAGCTACATATGTTGAGTTTCTGAAATTGGAGACCGTATGTGCAATAATAGATGAGAATGAAATACTCTTGAGGAGAGTCCTCTTTTCTCCCAGCCACGCAACTGAGGGATGGCAGAAGTACGGCACGATTACTATATTTAGGCCACCGCTACTTTCACAAAAATGTCTCAATAACTCCAGGTCGAAAGGTAACTTCTAAATCCTCAATTCTGGACAAAACATTGGCACGTTATATTGTTTCAAATATCAATAATAAATCAAAATAATAATGTTTATTTGCCCAAAGATCTGGTACATCAAATGAACAAGATATAGGGCACGTCATACATAAAAGTTACACATATTTTACACATTTAAGCTTGAAATGAATAGCAAGCAGTCACAAAATAAAACTGTGAGCATCGTCATTGATGAACTCTTCAATAGACTAGCAGAACTTTTGCAGTAAAAACTTTCTTAGTTTTGACTTGAAGGCATTAATGTTTCTGATTGCTTTTATATCTACTGGTAATTTATTTTTCCAATGAAAAAATGCTCATTTCTTTGGGACCCATATTTGCAATTTTTGAGCGAACATAATTAGAGTGGATACCATCTTTTGACCTAGGGTAGTGATGATGAAAGGCATCGTTTACATCAATACTATCAGCGTTATATTTCACATAGATGATCGTTAAAAATATATATAACCATACTAATTGCATGGTAAGTACACGATTAACGTCAACTTACTTTCAACCAAAATAAGACGAGTTCTGATGCAATATGACGAGTAAAACTGGAACTGCTCATAGAGTTATAAACGAGTTTTTTGACATTTTTATACTTGAGAATTCTATGGTCGGAACTGGCATCATTCAATTGAGCGGTCACAGTCTTAATTCATTTCATCTATACAATTACGACAGAGTGGTACAAAAGACTAGGAAATGAGGAAATGTATCACGAAAAACGCCAAGTATCTAGGGAGCTAGGTCTTATGTAGTTTGAACGATACTAACAGAAAACAGATTGAAGGAAATTGAATACTGTGGCATGTGTACCAATAAAAAACACAAAATACACGGAAACAGTCACCATTAAATAAATGCTTCGAAGATCTAGGGAGTAATGATGATAGCAAAAGGTCCATGTTTCAATCACCGGTCCTGGTCGATTTTTTCTTGAAGGTAATTCTAAGTACATGATGATGTTAGATGGAGAATTTGCGAAGAAACAAACTTCTTGGAAACATTCCAAAGCATAATAGCAACTAGAAAGCACGAACGGAATGAGAGATAAATTGGAAGAAATCAAGGAAAAATTTATCAAGCAAATCATGAGAGAAACGCTAAATTTTTGTTATGAGACGGAATAAAGCGGTTATCAGAAACAATATGGATTTGGAAAGCTGCATTGTTCTACGACCTGATGATGACAATAAAAGTGTTTGAGCGATGGCAGCCTTTCAATGTGATATGTACGGCAAAACAAGATGGCAAGATTTTTGACAAAGCGAATATCTGCTACATAGCACCTCCAGTATACTTCAACCAGAGTCATCTATATTCCCTCATGAAAATTATCATGAATTGATAATTGTACTCTCGGCTTTGAGATGGCTCTCACTTCCACCTCCTCGCAGAGTCCTCTACAATGCGCCGACTACACTACAAAGCTGTGTTGTAGGCGAAATGTAGAGGACTCTGCTTCTGTGGTTAAAAACGTAGTCCGCACATGGTAGTGAAGCCATACGAGGGGGGGAAAGGGTGTTGTGCGGGAAACGAAAGGTTTTAGCGGGGGAAGAGACATAAGGTGGGGGAGGAGGCAATGCGATGTACAGCGACGATGCGGAATAAACGCATAATTCAGGCGGGAGATGGGTCGTCGAGATGGTAGCAGGAGAGACGTAAATCAGGCGGCCCGATTATACCGGAAAACTGTGACGCAACGCGCGCGCCCGCATGAAAAGGAGGAACAGAGAAGAACACGGGGACGAAAGGGAGGAAGAGAAACTTTACGAAATACACACAAGAAGGCGAGGAGGAACAACGGACGGAGGACTGAGTTACGAAGGCGGAACACATCGCTGAAAAACCTCATTGAAACTTCCTCTTGCTCCGCGTTTGAAATGTTATACATACATAACGAAATAAGGCAAGGGAACACCCTTTATTACGGCGGGCTTAGCGAAGGGGATGGTAGCAGCGCAAACATAAATTACTTGTTTTGAAAAAGAAATCTGGCTTCCGAAATCGATAAGCAAGTTGAGGAAAAAAGTTACTCTACTCAAGTAAATCATCCGAACAGTGACACTAAGTGCATCTTAGTTCTTTTTTTTAATTCGCGCAAGAGTTTCCATGACGCAACAATCGGTACCAAAGTCCTTGTAATATGACTGACACAACAATTTTATTTACAAAACATGTAAAGTTTCATCTCGCGATGCGAATGAAACTTGGCTCATTTCTCAGAAAAATCAATTAAACATGAATATACTTAATACAATGAAATAAATTCAAGGGTAACCCTTTGCATTGAATGAAAATGCCAGAAAAGCGACAAATTATTATCAAACAAAGTTTTTTCTGTTAGGAATGGATATGATCATTGGGTATTCTCTCAGTATTACTTATTAAGACTATAAACGCACCGAAATGAAAAGCATTGATTTCCAGCAGATTCTGTGAAATGTCATATAAATACTAAATATGACATTAAGTATGACAGCGGAATACAACGGTGAAACCATAAAATGAAGAAGAAATCGACTGCCATGCTCAAAAATAAGAAAACAGCATCCAATGTATATGCGCTATTATAAATATCACGGCTGTGATACAATAACGAGCTTCCAGGGATTGGATAAAAAAGCGTCTGAAATTTTTCAATTTTAACGGCATGATAGAAGTTGGGAACGATATTAAAATGAAATTTCATTCCATCAAATATGGGATTCTCAGGCTAATAATGACGTAGATCATAATGAAACTTCGCAACAGAGGGCACCGTAGCTCTTATATCTTAGGTAAGGGTCGTTGCTTTTTAGGTATAAGATCAGTCTAAGACGATGCCAATAAAGCTTTCCTTTAAAAAACATTAACCACAACAACCGTGCGTAAACGTTTATGACTCACGAAAAATACAAAAACACCGTCAAAGTGGCTTAGAGGGTAAGAGCTTTGCATTTTAAATACCATTCTGCCGTACACATCAAAGCTAAAAAAATCACTCGGACCTTTAGTGACGATTAGGTCAAATATTCAGGATTTATTTGGTGAAAGTAATCGCTATTAATCCAAACTCAATTTGCACTTCTCCACTTAATTAATCCTGAGGAATAGTGCAGATGGTGTGTGATTCATTACGGCTCGGAAAGGTAAGTATGCGAGAAGAACATAAGATACGACACTACAGATCCGGTACAGATGGTCGAATGATAAAAGTAAGATGAAACTATGAAGACAGGCGGTAGGGAGATAAAAACAATAACCATGAATTCTCTATTCGAGAGCAGCATTAATTCCAAAATGTCATTAAAACATATCTATTTCTACTATGAGTCCACTGGGTTTTATTTTATCATTTAGTAATTATTTACGTACAAGGAGAAATATTGATACACCCCACCTCATTCTGAGTGATCACAAACAAATGCCTAGTGAATAAAGGTTAACTGCAATGTAATGCTACATAATGTATCATAGCATACGATGTTAATGGGAGAAAAATATTTTATTAATTTAAATTTGAACAGAAGAATTACATCTCAGCCTGGGAGGCGAGAGATGATAAAATCATGAAATCTCCCACAGTACTTCGGAGACTTAGTAACTCTACTTAAAGACAAACCGCTCTTCAGGCCGGGCCCAGAACTGAATACTTTATACACCACGGTTTAAAAGCGGGCAGAGACTGGCCGACAGTGAACAAGGTTCATCCCACTTGATCTTATTATCTGTAAGGATCCAGAAGAGAATGAAACCGATTCACCATGAGAATAAAATAAAACCCTATTCAAAGCACATATTGTAACGCCTTGCAGCGAGGTAGCCCTATATGTTAAAATAGTTAAAACACAATTTCCTTGGTAAAATTTATTTTTCCAACCGGAGGAGAAGAAACTTCTGTACGCACATTCGGATTCGTTACACGCCTCTCTCTTTATTTTTAACAATCCATCTCCACTAAAAACAAAAACTTGAACAAATCCTTTACAACGTCGAAACAAATAAATAAACACCGTAAACTCATGAAAATAATTTAAACAATGAAACATTTATGGTTAATTAAACCAACAAATAAATAACGTAATGAAACATAAACAATAATTTACAGGAGCGCGGCGTTATGATATCTCCTAGTATTGCGCTTTCTTTTTCAATCATATTATACGACTAATATGATCTGTCATTCTTTTCTAAATGCGAGTAAATTTTAATTTGGACATCCGGCGTGCTGATCACGAAACATTCCATCGGACGTGGGTGGCCGCGGGCCTCGTTGACGGAACTGGCTGAACAATAGAGGCCGGACAGGCTTCTAAAACCCACTTCTCTCCCGCGAACGACCTAAGGCCCACGAATTCCACTTCACTCCTGATTCCTCCTTGCAGAATTCCTTCTCGTTCTCAACCATTCAAACGTAAAATATAGGTACGCCCAGCCCGCCCATAAATGACGGTTCGGCACGCGCGGCGGTGCACTGCGAACAGCGGTGGCAGAGCACCGTACAACATTGACAACAGCAGCAGAACGGGGCGGGAAGGAGGTGAGCATCAACAGGGAGAGAGCCAATGAGAATTCTATTCAAATTGACGAAGTTAGCTGAGTTACGAACACATCAGAGCACACGAGCGAAAATGAACGGAACGATGTGCTCAGGCGAAGCATTCGGCAACTCTCCGATTGGTGGAGTACGTCCAAGATAATTGCACAGTTGACATATATAGAGCCAATTTGTGAAAGCGTCCAAATTTCAACTGGGCTATCACCTTGGACGGCCTCCGGCGTTCCGCAAGTGCATTATGGTCACGGTAGAATGTTTTGAAAACATTTAACACGTCGTAAAGATAACGCATTCAATAACGCGTTCTTTTTACTTAATGAATGGAGTAATTAGGACATAACTAAATCCATGTCTGACAACTTAACTGAAAATGAACACATCGACAGCAATTACGGAAAAGATTTGTCAAAGTTCTTCTCTTACAAGCGCACTCCAGCAAACATAAACAATTCCCCGGTGTGTCCAAAGAGCGCAAGTTATATTGTTCAGGGGTCTGCAAGGAATGCAAAGCAACTACAATGTTGTGATGCGAAGTGTTCAGCGCCGAATACACCTTGCAATTATTAGTCTACCACACTCTCTACAAGGACTACACTCGGCTTCCCAGCTATGCCTTAACCACCATATCCTCCTGGTTGTTGCGTTAGATCCTCCTCCTCTCATGGTTCCATTAGGGGCTGAGTGATAATCAAATTTCAACACCAGTAGTAGAGACTAGACAAGGTTACAACCTCTCACCAGTACTGTTCAGCATACACGTGGTAGGAGGGAATTAGAGAACCACAAGAAAGAGAATTGAACGGCATTAAGGTTTAAGGAGAAGAAATAAACATGCTCCCTTTCGCAGACTGCATCCCAGTCATAGCAGACAATCGTGATGATCTTCAAAAATCGCCGAACGCAGTGAACTGAATTCCTCAACGAAAAAAAATAAAAATAATTAAGGAGAAGACCAAAATAAAGAGAAGTTGGAGGCAGAAATCACACTAATAGCAGGGAAATCAAAGAACGTGGGCCAGAAAATATTAGAATAATTCGAAATCTGGTATTGGAGAGATAGAAGAGGAAGAATGATGTTAAAGTTCAAATGGACGGATAAAATAAGAAATTAAGGAGTTTGAAGAAGAATAGAAGAGGTTAGGACAATATGGAACATTGTGCAAAAAAGATGAAGTAGATGTATTGGGCAAACTCTGGGGCTTAACAGGATTGTGACATATATAAAGTAAGAAAAAATAAAAGATAAGTCCCAAGGGAGAAATCCATAGACCAAATAAAAAGGGGTGTACACAGGAAGAATTACCAGAAGGTAAGGAAACTAGCAATAGACAGGGAAGAATGAAGGGCTGCATTCAACCAATCTTTGAACTGAACGGCCGATGATGAATAATATACATATTGTTAAGCAGACAAACAATGCATTCCACATCTATACGGCTTCTCACTTGGGAGTAACTTCTCAAACACTAGCCCACGGCACTAGCCAAATAGCTCGCTTGAAATAGCAATCAGAGCACTATCCACCATGGTTCGCACTCACTCCTATGAAAATTTGACTGGCTTCTACTTTTTTAGCAAGTTGCATTCTCACTCTGCGAATACATCGCATTGAGTCGGGTAATATCCAGATTAGATGACGCCTAGCGGGGATTAAAAGTCTAAGCAACTTAATATACCGCAGAAGAGCTAATTATTATTAATATATGCGTTTGCTTTGGTCCTTAAACCTGCACTAAGAGACGAGTATAGGCTACAGGAGTTTGAGATGTGAATGTGGAGGAGAATCCAGAAAAATAGGCCGACAGAACAGGAGAACGAGGAGGTGGCGCAGAAAAAGGTAACCCGCCACATTGGCCTTAATTTTAACCTTTAAAATTACCTCAGCTTGCTTTCACTGTCGGATTTTTCATTATAGATACTCCAGATTGTACTATCATTGAAAAAAATCAATTTGGTCATGGCAAAGTGAGTTAGACCAATGTTTCTCTTGTATAATTCTACGTTAGGATTTACGAGACAGATTCTTTGAAGCTCTCTAACTAAACATCTGTGCGGTTATGGTGAAAAATGTCACCGTTTTCGGCTTCTTCCTAAATAAATCCTCTGTTTAAAAAACTACTGTAAAAGTTTGATGATATTGAAATTTATATAAATTACAGACACACGTTAGCTCTTTAAATTATTGGTTAAACGTATTCAATCACCGAAAGAAATGCTCTTGGTATTTTTCCAAAGAAACTTTTTCTCATCCCAGAATAGCGATACAACAAGAAACTTTGAAGCTCTAAATCATGGTAATCGGCTTTAAAACAAAAACATTCGCCTAAAAATGCTGACGGATAATAAACCAAGAAAAACATTGGTGACAATCTTTTTGCAATGGTTCGTTTTCAATGAAAGCGTGAACTTGAGTATCCAGTTAAAACATTCGATAGTAAATTTCAAATAGGAGAGAATTTGCCTTTTCTTAACCATAGTAAACTTTCCTATAACCATAATCTAAAATACTTGCGTCATCGGTTGCCTCGGGAGCATTTTTTTTCCTGAATTTTTGCCTAACGCACTAAACTTAACTGTACGTTAAGCTAAAATGTGCTTCATAAAAATTTTTTAAATCGGATGTAAAATCTGTGAAAAATAAATTATATATTATATTATTATGCGCGCGTGTGCAGGTGCTCTTAGCTCCGTTGTTGATAATGCAGATAAACACATACACAAGATACCATAGTATGGTGACATGATAATGCCTGGTGACGTCAAAAAACATGGCAACCCGTTTTTTTATGTTCCACTTTTGACAGCGCCGCTGTTTTTTCTGGCGTACGAAATGCTTCACGCATTGGAAATAGCGGTTATCGGAGCAATTAGCTGCTAAAGTAATTTGCTTGACTTCCGTCAAATTAATACATGGCTCGCAACCTTAATGACAACAGATTTTAAAAACCAGAAAAAAAACGGGTTAGGTCACTTTAGACAAAATGCGCGATAATTGACTCATCAGAATTCAATTAAACTTCAAAATAATGGGCTTCCGACCGTCTTCCTTTTCCGAAAAATAATTTTAAAATATGAAATGCTCTTTTACACCTCATATTTTCACCGTAATCATAAACTATGTTGAACCCACCAGATTTCGCAAAAATATTGTACACCTAAATGAAGAAATCTAGTCACAGCACTGTTCGTGCTACACAGTACTAATTCTAGTCTCATTGACCTGAGTCACCACTTCACTCTAATATTTTCCACCAATATCGAATAGTGCATACTAAAACAGATTCTACTAGCGGCAACCTCTAAACATTCTAGCGAAATAACATATATAGTAGAACTTGGGGTTTATCTTAAAATCTTGGGGTTTTCCAAGCGGGGAAAGGTTATTTACGCTGGCCGACGCTTCTTTTTCCGAGTATGACACCTAAACGTCAGAACCCTAAACCCAGTGAAATATTCGAGAGGAATTACGGCAGCAAATGTTATATTTTTATGAGTACTCATTGATCGAAAGCAAAAACATTCTCAATTAAATCCACTCAACAATTATTTGGAGTAATACAAACCGTTACTCAAAACTAACAAAGCAAAAACGAATGTACTAATCTCGTTTACACTGGGGCCCGTGGATAAATTCATTGGAACGGAAGCACCAATATATATATATCCCAGAGATCAAAGCGACGAATGAGCAGCAATTTCCACCGAAAGTCCATATCAACTACCACTTAGTGAACCGTGCGGCTCATTCGTCCACCATTATGATCAAATAAAGTCACAATAATATGACATGAGTGCGAAATATATGTATTTTTCTACAAAAAAACTCCACGTGCATCGAAGAATAACTGACTCACTACCTGGAGATATTTCAATTCACAATAAAATAAACGCACCTCAGAACATAACGGCGGTAGGCAGACTATAGATGAAAAACTCGTCCGTCATATTTTGAAGGGCGATTTGAAAATGATTCTGATACAAGCGGGGCTTCAGATTTTAACGCCTTCACTAACGTTAAAGTAAAGGTAAATAATGTGAAAATTATGGATTCAAGTCAACCGATAATATCCTCCACTACCGGGAACGAAAGCGAGAATTGAAAACTGAATGACCAGCATCTTAAAATCCAATTAATATGAGATATGTTAAAAAAATTTTACAAGTCACTTATTCTTCATTTGAAAACTTAAAATTTTGAATCCATACTTTTATAATTGCTAATAAATGAAGGGTAACAGGGCTTTGAGGGTTCGGATAAGCTTCTAGGATTAGCCATGTAGATAAAATGAGATACAGTAAACCGTGACTTACTTCATGACAGTTTTTAAATTTTATAAAATTTATAGGTGAATACATGAATATTTCACAAAATATTATGTTATTAGACATTATCATACGCCTTAGTGTCATTACCGATGACTCAAATAATCAATGAATTAATATTTGCTATAGTTTATACGTTGAAATATGTCACAACGTAGAACTTACACATAATTACTGCATGATTAAGTGTTAAATAATTTATGTTAAATTTGGATCGGGTCTTCCTCTTTGTATTGCAGCACACTGATCACTATTCTTTCATCTTTGTCTATATGCTCACTATTTCTTTGCCTTGATACCAGATTTCGCCCTTCTCATTAAGCCATCGCCGGTTTGCCAGATCGCATTTACTGTAGTACATTGTCAAAGAATTTTGATGATCAC
The DNA here is from genome assembly GCA_963169105.1 of Ceriagrion tenellum. NCBI lineage: Eukaryota > Metazoa > Arthropoda > Insecta > Odonata > Coenagrionidae > Ceriagrion > Ceriagrion tenellum. Next base: position 110,197,811 of record OY720639.1, read on the forward strand.
TTCTGGAAAATATTTACCCACAAAACTACTAAAACATAGACCCCTATTTTTTTACTTTCATCCGTGATCGCAAAATTGACGTTTACTTTTGATTGAAAGTATTTTTATTCCAACTGTAATCCGATTCTTTAAAAATAACAGACTTTAGATCACTTTCACATAAAGAATCACATGTATAACTCTTCCGACTCGAGTTCTGTTTGGCCCTAAGAGGGCTAGCTAGCTTGCATCGTTGGAAAAAGGAGGTGTTTCAATCTTCCTTCCATTTAATCAAGCCATTCAGAACCATAAATATAAAATAAGCAAGGCAAAATGTCGAGGGGGCGACTCTTTGTGACAGTGACTTATATCGTCGCAATTTGAACTACACTTTTGCAGGAAATTCAAACTTTGTTGAAAATAGAACCGATTAATTTCATACCAGAACACTCCTTTCCCTGAATAGTTAAAATAAAGTATACATTCAAATAAATTAAATTTGAAATCCAAAGCTGCTTTAAATTGTGTTCACTAGCACAAAGTCTCCACAATTTCATGAAAATCGCTCAGAGCGCATTACCTCACGAAGTCCAAGAGTCCAATACCAAGAGTCACCAATAAATAGCAAAAGCTTCTGGAGACATACTACCGAAGTATTTTCTACCTCAACCAATTTTGAAAGCAAGGAAAATCTAAAATAGTGTCGAGGAGTATGAGTTCACGAAGTTGTACCCGGTGTCACAAAGCAACCCCGGTTTACGGTACATGTTTCTCATCCAAATTTAATCTTTTAAAATCATATAATTGATCGACTTATAACTAACTTCACCAAAAAGCACAATAAAACCTACGGACTAACTTCTTCGTTGCCATTTCTGTCGCTAACCCATTAAAATAACTAGAGGCAGAAATTACACTAAAATTTACCATTGAAATTACACCGATCCACGAAAAGAAGTTATGTAAATTATCCCTATCTAGTCTTACTATCGCAAAACACGAAGCTGGGAGAAAACACACTGACATATCCAAAAGTGATTTCCTGACACCAAATTATATTACAACGTTAAGAGGATCGAGTAGCGAGTGGTTTAATAAGATTACTGTCAATTAATAAGTTCTTTGCCACGGACAGCCAAACAAAAAAGTGTTTCGCACACTTGTAAAATAGCGAGGACCGCCACTCGTCCCAATGTGAACTATTCCGCATTAAAATGACTCTTAACACGGGATACACTTTTGCCTGCGACACATTCACTTACGTATGCTGCTAAACCCCGTTTCACAAGGGGAATGAAATCGCACAACTGTAAACGGCATGTTTCTTGCAATCTGGCGAGTAATAACTATTGAATTAGAGCACGGGCTATTTTGCCAACTTAAGTTCATACATTCGCGCATTCGTTCTTGCAATTACCGCTTTACACAGCGCAACTTGAAATGCATGTTCGTACATACACCAGATTGCGTAATTACGTGCCCCGCGTAAAACGGGCTTTGCAGCACGCACTTCCGCATCAATTTCTCGTAAGGAGTGACACCAGTCACATAAGACTGCTGCGCTATTCAGGATTAAAAGCGCTTGTCCCCGCGTCGAAACCTGTGCCCATGTTCGATTTGTTCTCGCCGGCATGAAAATTTGAGACTATATGATTAATCCTCATCGTAATGTTATACTGGCAGAGACAAATGCGGTCGTTCATCACACACAATTGTGCACACAGATTTACGAACCAATAAATCAAGGGGTTCCAAGAACTCAACAGAGGGATACATTCTCTCCCGGAGAAAAGCGTCGACAACAAACAGCAGAGGCATTAAAGGAGGAAACGGGACAACCTTTCGCCCGAGTGACGATTATTTCTTTTAATGACCAGGAGAATTATTTATGACGACTCTTAATCGGAGCCTAAAAATATACGACAAACCAATCATCACTTACGCTCAATATGAAGCAGTGCCTGAAAATATTTGTTTAAACAACATTCCACTGGATATAAATATCAGTATTGCCTATCTGAACGTTATTGCGGATATTTATTTCAACTGCTATCTTAAGTAAATACAATGACACTTTCAAATCATTTCCCGTCGTACGTCACGCTGAAGACATCTATCATACCACAGCTATTTGAGGTTGAATTAAGATGACTGCTAAACTGAACAAACTCGGTTTTACAATTCAATTACACAAAATATTTCTATATATTAATCATTTTAAACGTGCCTTTAATTTGAAATAGGACCAGACTCCGATTTCCATTGTAGATGGTCCATTACGGCAAACGGCAGCAAGTAGTAAGATTCCCCAAAAATTGCCTTCGATTTTGTGAATCCTGGGGAAATTTTGGGAAGCACAGGGATATACGCAATCGTGTGGATCCAAGGCCCGTGGTTCGATTCCCGGTGCTGAAATCCCTTTCCCCAAGCGCAATTTTCAACCGTTAAATCAATAAAAGGTATTTGACCATCATTTCTCAAAGGTTATCCCGACATTTAAGTTTTTTAATAGCTTCAAGTAAAGAGTTACTAATATACAAGATAGTCGAAGAATTGACATAGTGGAATTTAGACAAAGTATAATAATTATAACTTTGTAATAGAATAAACTAAGACAAAAATAAGTAAGAAGTAGAATTAAAGTAAAGTAAATAAAATTAAATTAAATTTAATCAAAAAGTAGTAATAAGTAAAAAATAGTATAAACCATGACAACAACTCAATGATTGCTAAACATCTGTTTGAACGTAATCACTCATCTAATTTTAATCCCAAAATTTTATAATTTTCTAACTAAGGTGCAAAATTGGATTTTTTAGAAAACTTTGAAATTGTTTCAGCGTTTAAAAAATCTAGTCATAGGGTCTTCTTACATGTTTTTACAGTCTTACATGACTTTATCCCGGATAAATTGTCGTCCCTTTTTACTGTGCTTCTCCCCTTCTCTTTTAACTTTTGACACGGTTGGTTTTTATGTTTGCCGTGTCCTCGCTTTGCTAATCTCCTCCCCCAACTCTACAAGGATCCTTTCTCCCCTATAACCCCTCTCCTTCCCTAAACCTCCTCCTTATTTCCTTCCCGTACGGTACCCTGTTTATATATACATCTTCACAGCACCATTGTGTCTGTTGATTTTGTGTGTCCCTATCCACTTTCTTTGTACCTTTCTGTACAAACATTTATGTGAGTATTTGCCGCTGAGCGGTCTGAGTGAATGAACGAAGGATTATATTTATTTTCTGCCTCTGAAGATAATGTTTTCACATTAAAACCGATCAGGCTCCTTAAACAATAAAATAGTGTGGAAAATTACAAAGTTATAATTATTATACTAAAGAGTTACTGCTGGAGAGAGTTTGTAAACGGCAGAGTATATGCGAAAAAGGGTCATTACATAATAAGGCCTTCAAAAACAGGAAAGAAGTTATAGAGATAACTGAGAGACAAACTGAAGGGGTAAAGAAAATAACTCGATTATGGAAGGAGAAGAGAAGGAAGCAGAGATGATGGAAAATCAGTAAGACCTTCCGCCCCTTTTCAAACGAACAGTGTTTGCTTAACACGTATCCTGTAAACCAGTAGCAAAAATGACGGAACATCATATACTGGAGATGGAATATACTTTTTTGATTTGATGATCCTACAGGAAAACGTCCAATCAACAATCATGGAGCCCAGCCTTTCGAAGTAGCGTAAATGTGCATTTTTTTGTTCTATCCACGCAAAATTCAATTCATTTGGATGTGATTTAAAGCGATTCTCATTTTTTATGGCGGCTAATTAAAAGCGCTGACGTGGAAATGGAGTACAAAGCCGTCCGCAAGGAGAAAAATTGCCTCACTAGGAACCTAAGGTTTTTAAAATGGCTCCGTTGGAGGCCCCAATTCCACTCTGGGAGCACTGGGTGGAAGGTCAACACAAATACGCTTCATCATCGTCACTCGGTCCCCATTAGCAGCAACGTAACCCTCGCAATTGTAAAAGCATACCAGCCGAATTTATATTAATTGTGAAACGCGCGAAATCCTCCGTGAAAAAGGCCATTAATTTCGAGTCTCCTTTAGGTAGATGACATTTACAGCAAACCTAAAAATCAGAATTGGCTGGCTTGCTAAACAAACCGAACCCGTTTATCTATCTATTGAACACTAACACAATGACTCGGCCTCACATGGGAAGCTTAGAATTAACTACACTTAACTATGGATAAGGGACCAGGCTAAAGATGATCAATTTAATTTTTGTCGTTTAATCAATGTTTCAACCCTCAAACTTAAACGATAGTGATTTAAAAAGCAAAAAATAAATCCGTTCAGTGATTCTAACGCTTTTCTTATAGGAGTAAAATGTAGGTAATCCGAGGTAAAAATGCTAAATTTGAACCGCATGAAGTCAACCATCTTCGAGGGGCCACTTTCTGGTCCTTGAGGCCCTTGGCCTTTTCCATATAGCCCATTATACCCTTCATGCACATGTCCTAATAATCGGTAAAACATTTCATCCGTAATGAGGAAACATTTTTAGCACTTAACTTAGAGCCTCAGGACCCCAACCATACCTGGGAGCCATACGACACTATTATACTTTTATACGTGTATTCATTATGTTTCTAGCAGAGTACGAAATTTTAGTTTAGCGGTATTCTATAACATTCTTAGGACCCGTTTTTTAGCCAATAGGGCCCCTGGAACATACGTCGATAGTCCTATAGCACTCCTACGTAAATACGCCAGACAAATGCAAAATTTTAGCTATATTGGTTACGTAACTTTCAACAAGAAGAGTAACATGCATACAAACAGACAGACACCACTCCATTTTTTTCACGTACTAGTAGGTACAGATAATACCACAGGGCAATGAAGCAAATGGCCGAGCCTTGACTATCGCATGAAATTGCTCAAAGCCGTAACTTTAATCAAATTTAAGTTGAAAAATACACATTCCCTCGTTCCTTTTTCTCAAATAACTAAATCATTTTTAGCCATCAGTTAAAAGATTAGTTTCAAATAATTTCAGGGCGAGATACACGAGAGGTAACACTAAACAGTTTTTAAAATAAAAAGAAGAAATAGAAATCAATGCTCTACATACCTGACAATCAATTTTATGTCATTAATCACAGGTAATAATAAAAAAGAAGTTAAATGATAAGTGTGAGGGCAAAATAAAACAAATGAAGGTATAAGTGCAACCAAAGTCGGCCCCGGTGGCGGCGGGGTGAAGTCCTCGCCTGCTAACCAGAGGGTCGCGGGTTCTGAGTCCCGCCTGGGTAGAATATTTTCTGCCCAGGACATGGGTGTTTGTGTCTCGTCCTTTGTTACTGTTATTTACCCGACATAAATTGGCCCATTAAGCTGTATTCGGGATAATGAAGATAAATTAAAAAATAAATAAATAAAAAAATTCCCATTTCGTATTCTTATTTGAAAATAAAAAATCACTTCAAAACGGCATCCTACAAATGTTCTACGATACGGAGATAAACGCATTTGCGAAATTTCTCTCATAAGCCTAATGATTACCCAGAAAAGGTGAATTTAAAAGATAATTTCATAGAGGAAAAGAAAGTCTACGAGCGATTCACCGTCAAATTGGAGAGAAAAATAATTCTAACAAATGTTACGAGGTCCTCGATTGGAATTTCCTAAAAAGGCCCAACTCAGTATACCCACCCATTGATATTTATGTAACATTTAAAAAAACTTGGCTGTGTTTTAAATTACAAATGTCTAAGTTACGAAAAACATCCGTTCTTAGAAAAAACTTTCTAGGGTGAGGCAAAAATTGATCCATCATAATAGTTCACAGGCGATTTTCTCTTGGATAACAATTCAATCGGCATATTCCAATGCAGTGGATGGGGAAAGGGAGTACTACCTCTTTACGATGAAATCTTTTGAATTATCGACGGAATTGAAATTTTAAATCTGAAGATATCCTCCAAAAACCATGACGAATACCAATTCCCACTACAATGAATTTGTCCACCCGAGATTTTCCAAGTAATGAACAGCGATTATTTATTCTAATCTATTAGGCACCTTGAATTTATGTTAAGTGTATAAATATACATAATGGATTCGTTGATTCGTTATGGAATCGTAGCTTAGGCACCGTGTTGCCGAAATTTCCACATTTAGTTCACCCAGTCCTTGGCGCTACTTAGAAACAAGTCTTTTCAGTCGACTCGTAAATGGCCGTTATTAATTGTCGTTAAAGTGAGACTGTGGTGGATATTCAATACCGATCGAGGAGATATGAACTACTTGATGTTGTGAATAATAGCTGGCTATTTTTGAGACCTAACAGTTACTTTGTAAATACTAGAGAGGAAATATCTACCACAGGAATTGTCTAGGAGGCATGTGAAACTTTCATCGTGAGCAGATGCCGACGGTTGCCAGACTCTGATACTAATTTGAATGCATTAGGCCCGTTCGGCTTAGTTAAAGAATTTAGAATGCCTTGTTTAGAACAGAACTTGCTTCGTACTAGGCTGCAAAACAGGGTATGCGTCTACGAGGATCCACCATAGGAGACTTGGTTTGAAAAATAAAACTGGTAAATAAAACCGGTAAGACGTGTTTATCTACGATCTGTTGGCAGTATTTACATTTGAACTGCCGTCTTTCGTCAAAAGGCCGCGCCACAATCGACAAAGTTCTTTGTTTACGGAATTCTAGGTAACAGTTTTTGGCGACGAGTCAAAAATCCGTTATGTATATTCATGGTTTAGAGATTCGAAATGGCTCATTATGGTGACTTCATAATGATAACTAATTATTCCAACAAGACAAGCACAGTTTAAAAAAGCCGGTTATGGGGTTTTAAGCTATGTTCTGGTATCAACAGGGACGAAGAAATAGAACCACGTTAACCCAAAGTAACCAATCCAACCTATATTCAACTGCACACAGAAATACTTATTTACTTATCTCACCGCCAAAAACGGCACAAAGGCTATTACATTGGCTGACATAATCAATAAATAAAATAAATTTTAAAACAAAATCATAATAAACATTAAATAAAACCATAATGAGTCAAGCGTTAAAAGGGGACTTAGAGATTGGAGAGGAGTGAACAATTCAAGTGGCGTTTCAGGGAGGATTTGAAAACGGTGGCAAAGGAGAAAAGGTCCAAGGAAGGATATGTCGAGGCCAAGGAGTTAATCGAGGAGGGGATACGGTGGAAGAGAGAGCGCTGGGAGATGGGAAGACGGAATCGGGGAGTATGCAGTAGACAGTTACTGCGTAAGGGACAGGGAGGAAAATGAATACGAAAGAGAGGGAGTACGAGTACTATTCTGGGCACCCACTTCCCTCCCTATCTCAACCTTTTCTCACCAGCTCCATCTCTCGAGGGTATCCAGAAACAACTCGAGTAGTTCATTGGTTCGTACAGATCCGCTGAAGATTCTGTGTAGGAACATAGGACACGGGGGTGAGTTATGTGAGAAATGCCAAGGGAGGAAAGGATGAGGTCACGGGTTGAGCTTCTGAAGGTAGGGACTCGATGGTTGAGCTTCTGAAGGTAGGGACTCGATGGCGGACTATGGCGACAATGTTTCACAAATCCTTCTCCGTCAGATCTACCGGTGCAAGGAATACGATGGCTATTGAATTTCCAATCTGAGGTAATCGAAGATCTATTGAGAGTAAATATTCCAATTTCCGGTTCCACCAAAAATGTACGCAAATACTTACCTTGAAAATGGCGACTTATCGTACAAATGTACGTACAAAAATATAGTACAAAATTATGGTAATAGTTAGTCACTGATGTTGTCCTTTATTATGCGAAATTTACGTCCATTGTGTATTAATCAGTCACTTTCAGGGTTTTTGTGCCCAAAACAATTAAATGAATTATTTCACTCTATTCCAGGAGGGGAATTCTACAAACAGCAGGGCGAGACGTCATTGTTGTGACCTCACACAGCGTCTTGCCCTGACGATCATTCTTTGCACGCTCTCGGTGTTCCTCACTTGTCCTCAACCGCTCAACCAACCACACTTAAGAGGAGAGGGGAGTATATGGCCTCAGCTGTCGAGCACTTGCCGCAGCAACCACTACTAATCAATTGATTTTTCAGAAACTGTGTCGAAAGCAGAGTTCGCGCAGGACTATTCTGGGCACCCACTTCCCTCCCTATCTCAACCTTTTCTCACTAGCTCCATCTCTCGAGGGTATCCAGAAACAACTCGAGTCGAGTCCCATTCAGAAAAAGAATACAATCGATAGGCGTGCCCAGCCCGCGGCCCGATTATTCTGCCATAGAAATTGCTTGAGCTTACGTTTATGACTCCGATACTACTTTCTAAATATTCCAGCAATTTTAAGTGGTCTCTACAGGAAGCAGTTTCGTACCGAGGAACAAAAATTAAGCATGGCATTTACCTATAGTTAAGACAAAATTCATTATATTCGACACCTTCGCATGAGACCCCTCACTAAAAATTCCCTCGGGAAAAACTACCAGGAAATAATAACCTACACTTAAATTTCATAAGCTAGCATAACCTAAATTTAATTTAATTTTTTCAGCACTCAGTACACATAAATTTAACAGTATCAGGCTGAACTAGGTGAAAGTTGTGTATATTCATGCTGAATAAAAAACACTTGATAACCTCCGTCGTACCAGCAAATAAATCTGTGTGAGATTACCAAGTGTTTTTTATTCAGCATGAACACTTAGTCTTAGTACATACTTTGTTCCTTCAGCAAATACCGACGCCAAGCAGCATACTTCAGGATTTCGAAATTCTAAGAATACATCGATTAATAAATCATTTACCATAAGTTACCACAAAAATGAAGTTTAATATTAAGCAAGATCAGTATCTTCACCGTTTGGTACAATAAATACATAACACATATTATTGCGATAGCCTATCGTCTTAAAGATAACATAGTTATTTTCAACATGTCCTTTTCCTGCGGAAATGTAATTTGCGACGACAATGGTGGAAGTATACGAGGCGGAAAATTTTCCAAATGTAAGGTCTCCAATACAATTTTATTTTATGAAATAACCCATCGGTATACTTTTTTCTCACGGTATTTAAGCATATCTGTATGAGTAATTACCTTATGGATGGAAGTCGTAACAGACAAGCTTACACGTAACGGAAGGCGACCAGTAGGCTTCACCGTAACTGTGAGAACCATATAAACTCGAACCGTGTCAAAAACACAAATGGCGAGCATGTAACCCGTTCAAAACATATATTTACTTGGAATATTTCCTCGAGAATGTTCCAGTGAAATACAAAACGTAACGTATTCTAATTTCTCCGAAGTGCCATTTTCTCTCAACTCCTAGGAAACTTGAGATGGACAAGGATAAGGAGCCGACAACTCCCTACCCCAATGGATGCATTTCACGCGCCGTTAAGCCTAGAGCGAGGGCGAGCTCTTTCCCCATCTATTAACTCGTACTTCGAGCTGACGACGGCGGTTTTGGAATGGAAATGAATCGGGAACTCAGTCAAGTGGAGAGCACATGAAGTGAAGCCTAGTCTGACATCTCTACGTACAAGAAGCTTTCACCAGGACTGTGGGAATTGACACTAGTACTAAAGCAGTGCCATCTTACTTCTATATTGTTAGTAACTACTGCTGTCACGTGATATTCCTTAGAAAAAAGGAGACGCGATAAAAATGTACACTATACACATTATATTGCTCACTTTAAATTTACACTCTTCCAGAAATTGAAGCCAACTGCAGCGCCGTTTATACTGAACTAGCAGACTTATTTCAGCTCCCATATTTATTCGCAATAATTAGATAGAATTTCGGGTTGAATTAATTACTCATGAACCATTATTTTGCGAAGATGGTAGGTATGATGGAATAAATACTATATTGGCTAAAGTGAGTTCACTTATTTAACACCATGTCATTTGAAGTTCAATTTTCAGAAAAACATTGTGCGGACAAGTATTTCTTTAGGTAGCAAGAATATTAATAGCCATTTTACGGAGAAACCAGCTTTAGTTACAAGTAATTAAGGATCTCAAATTTGTTTTACATCTGTGACGAATTATTGATGTCTAATTAATCCAGTGTAAGAAACCGCCTGCCACACTCGCCCATCTCTTCAACTCTAAATGATAGCATCAACGAAATAATTATGTTAATAAAACGAGCTCTTAAAAAATAACATACAATTTTTCTATACACACGGTTGCATAGTTAATTGAATTACGGGTAATTTGAACAATGAGGTGCAAAATTACGACAGTCATCGATACACCACGGCGATAGAAATCTTTCTGCGGAAAAGGAGGCAAAAGGTTTTTATTCCAGGAGAGATAGAAATTTTCTAAATTTTCTCCAAATAAAGCAACGTTTCCATCCTCCATTTGTACGCTGAGAACTTTTTTTAATTGATGGAAAGGATGAGACTGACATGTTTATACCCTTAGATTCTTGTCAACGCGTAAGCGGAAGTTATAAAAGATGTTAGCTATGAGAAACGAGAATATAATAGAAGGAGATATATTCCAATTGAGTCATATGGTGGTTGGAGCGCGAATCGTGAGTCTACGAGAGCATACTATAATAACTTTTCACGTAAATCGAAAAAAAAATCCTTGACCACAATTCAGTCAAGTATATTGATTTAGACGTTGGAGATAACCGCACATGTTGTAATATAAATGATGCAAGAATTCTTTAAAAGTACTCTACTGGTTAAGATAGGTTTTCTTGAATGTCAGAGAATCTCCTGCCAGTTTTCTAAGGGGCTGATTTACCCATTCTTGGGCAGATCTCGCTCTAGTATACATGCAAAAACTATATATTAAAATTTTCGTCTAAATTAGAGTAGGTATTCTTATGACCTTTGTTTACAGGGCGGTATTCGAAATTAAACCAAAAATCGTGAGTAAATACGTGTTTTATGCTCGGACGGCTACCATGGCCTATACAGTGAACCATTAAAATAAGATGAAAGGTTTGTTTTCGCGTTTAGGAGAAAATCTGAACATATCCGATCGAGGTTTTTCAAAATATCTCTCATATGTCTAACAATTTTAGAGGGATTAAGGTGGGAGCCCCTAGAGACTCGGAGGCTACACGCTAGGCTTAGGTTGGCTGAGTAATTCAGAACTAATATTTTTCAGAGCGACACATAGAATATAATCATGACTCCTCCCTACATCTCTAGGTCTGACAGATGCGACAAAATAAGAGAGATATACACTGCCGGACAGATAGGCACAAAAACTCGTTCTTTCATCGCACAATAAGCGACTCCAATAAAAATTGTGCTCCACTAAATACACTCCTATAATACATGTCACCATTTCATCTCCCAAAAACTTACATATTTACACGGCTATTGACCTACACCCCCTGGAACACGCCTATGCGGCGGCTCGCAGGGTAGCATGTAGATGTAATATAAATCAAGTATCATAAAGCTACGCGTTCAAATATCATTACTTAGCCAAGAAACCAAATCGGTGACATTAAATGTTTTCTTTACTACCCAGATAACAGCGCATTTGGCCACTATATCGGGTGAATCACAACAACAGACGAACATAAACACCCAAGCTCTGAGTGGTGATAATTCCAACCATGCGGGATTCGAACCCAAGACCCTCGGGTAAGCAGGCGAGGACTTTACCCCGTCACCACCGGGGCCGGCAAACAATCGATTTTTTCGCTTTTATCAATAACTATTACCAATTAGTACACGTGTGAAAAGTTTCATGTAAGCCTGAACATAAACGGAAATCGCTCCAACCACCATATTTCTGCACAAAATTTCTGAGGTATATTCCCCAAATGTGTGCCCACACAAATATATTTCGTCTCCCAGTAGACGGCATTTTAAAGTTCGTCCAACATGATAGGACTGTTGATAGAAATGCAATCAGTAAACGCGCTCCATGACGTTGGGGGAAGGGAATCAAGCGATGGAAGAATACATGTAGTGGGCCGCTGTTTTAATCTTACGATTGTGAAAAAATTGTAAATAATTAATATATTTCTAAGAAAAAGCAGTAAATGTCAACTACATTTTTATATTAGATAAACCCTACTCTAAATAATGACATTTTAGAGACGACAAAATGATAGAGATTGCGTAAAAAATTTGTCGCAGATTTTTCATTCTTTACCTTGGACAAATCCTACTTTAAATAACACTATTTCAGAGACGACGAAATGATACAGATAGCGTCAAAAATTCGTCGTAGATTTTCATTTTCAAATCTTATGTTTCGCCCCGAAAGAAATCTCACATAGAAAAGCAAGAGCTCATGACAGACTCCTAAAAATAGATGAAAACCTTAGAAGGAAAAGGCAAATGGGCAGAGATATTTATATAGAATTTAACTTTCATACGCCATGCTTAAAATAAATTTTAACATCCAACTTACACACAAAAAGAACCTATTTCTGGACAAGTATTACACAACAGAAGAGAAAAGATATAAAAATGTATTATATTTATATACAAGATAGTTGAAGAGTTGATTTGTTGGAATTTCGATATGATATGATAATAATAACTTTGTAATATTCCACACTGTTTTATTACAAGTAATATGCCTCTGATGATGATGTGTATACATTGAAACCGGCCTGGCTTGTTTACTAGTAATAAAACAGAGTGGAATATTACAAAGTTATTATTATTATATCATGTATTATATTAGTCAAGACAATCCGTGAGTGATTATTAGGTATAACCGCAAGCTAAGAGTATTTTCAAATTTCAGCAAATTCTTGTCACAAGCCCAAAATAAATAGTTCTTGCAATCATCACACATAATCGGTGGACAAGGGTTTTTTGCCACGTCTACTTATAATAAAAACAATTTTATAAAAATATTTTTCCCCAACACCAGGACTAAAAAAAATTGACGCGGCGTATACTCTTCTTTTTTCACGGAAACTCAAAAAAAGGGAAAAAAGAACAATCTCCCCAGCAGTCATCCCTTGTGCGTGGAACGAGAAAGCCATGTGTGTGTTCACTTCCAGGCACCCAAAGAACACGCATAAGCAACAGGATGTTCAGGGAGTAAAAAAATATCAACCGTTTATTTACCCCAGCAGAGAAATTTCTGGGCTCCGGAAACACGAGTCGAGAGGACTAATCGTAAGAAGGATGAGAATATAAAATAATGGTCCACTCGACAGTCAAACTAGAAGGCAGAAAGAACGTGGTTCCACCAATTACCCTAAGTTCCTTTCACTTCTTGGAGGTAAACAATTACTAACGCAATTACCATTGAAGTAAATAAAACACATACTAACGTAATCACAGCACACGAAATCTTAAAATATGCAGAAATTTTACAACTGCTTTAGCATTCGATTTCATGCCACAATTTTGAAGCTAAAATGAGCCCGCTCTCTGTTGCTTCTGTCAGAAGCGGATTGCCGATTGCTGATGATTCCCACAATCCGATCGGTCACGTGATAGCTTGTCTACGTTGTTCCACCAGTCCATTGGTCTGGCCATGAATATATATTATGGATTGGGATCTCGTGGCCAAAAAGCGTTGTCTAGAATTCCAGTAAACAAACAACTTTTTGGAAAGTCGTTCCGCCTAGTGATGAAAGACGGAACTTCAAATGTAAATACAGTCGACAGATTATAATTAAACATGTCTAACCGGTTTTACCATGGATATACATGGGTTTTACTTACAATTAATGACAATGCAGTGGGCAGTGGATATAAAATATATATAAAAAGTAACACGCGGGATGTAATAATACACTTATTTAGTATCGTCCGGTCAACAGATATATTTTATTCCTCTCCAAATTTAATTTCACAAATGCACAATTAACTTCTTAGCACTTCGTGAATACCGCTATACGGAAGTTTAATAATAATAATGCGAGGTGACTTCATGAGTATTCCCAATGGCTATCATTGCAGTGTTGGTAAAAAGGAATGCACTTACCGCCGCCTTGAACAGATTCTTATTTTTCATTCCATGTCTCCTATTTTGGGTCCTTTTAGACGCATGCTCTGTTTTGCAGCCTGGTACGATGCAAGTTCTGTTCAAACAAGGCATTCTGAATTCTTTACTTAGGCAAAACAGGCTTAATGCATTCCAATTATAATCGGATTATGGCAAACATCGTAATCGGCACACGATGAACGTTTTATAAACCTTTTACACATTTCCTGTAATAGATATTTCCTTTCTAGCATTTAAAAAGTAAATTTTAGATACCAAAAATAGCAAGATATTACTCAAAGAATCAAGTAATTCATATCTCCTCGATCTTTATTGAATATTTACCACAGTCTCACGTTAGCAACAATCAACTACGTCTATTTACAATAACAACAGAAAAGACTAATCGAAGAAGCGCCAAGGACTGGGTGAACTAAAAGTGGAACTTTAGGCAACAATGCCGAACATCCGAATCCATAATATATATTCATGGGTCTGGCAATAGAGTTAAATACTCAGCACTGAGCAGGAATAATAACTCAGGAAGACTAACTATGGACGAGGGATCAATTTTTTCCAAAGATTTTTAAAATAATTGATTGACTTAAGGACTAATACAATGACAATTTAGGATTAAGGAGGACGCAGAAGCACGAGTGGAAAATTATGAGGGATGTCAAAACAACAAATGGTGAAAGAGATAAGCGACTGGCAGAAATGAAAACAGAGTGTAAATCTGCAGAAATCAATCTTTGGATTGACGACTTCTCCTGATAATGTTAATGAAACGTTCCCAGCGGGAATTTCCGCAGATTAGCATACCTTATTCCTTGATCAGTAAGACCTATTCATAGACGTTGTCAAGTATTCCTCGTCACAAATTATTCTAGCGCAATTTACATTCGCCGAACTCAATTATGCGTGCCATGTTGATTCCTCCAGTTACCTAACCCGTTGATTTCTCCAGTAAACTCAACATACACCTTTTTCCGAGCAGCGTATGCAAAATATATATCATGGATAAACAGCACCACAGTTCCCGGGATATCTCTAGATCACTCACTTACGGGTCACTAAGATTTTGGGACAAAAGGCGCAGCTATGTTACATGTAACAATAATAAATGCACTGTATTAAATAAGTAAATAATAGTATAACTCCCAAAGCAATGGCTCTTTCTAATATGCGCGACACACATTATAAAGGGCGACCAGAGAACATAAATGGAAAACGAAGTTGTCTATGACGCATGAAATTGCAATTAAAGATATCTATCAAAAATCATTAACCCCTTTTCGGGTTTTTCGGTTAATTCGCCACATTGTTAACCCAATGCGCAGCCACATTATATTAAGAAATGCGTAATAAGTCCAATTTCGTTACTGTTAATCGCTGTTCCCCACACAATCACCTCATTGATGCACCATCTCTCAAGATTACATAGGAAGACGTAAAGTAATTCTTATTCCATTCGAAAATTTGCCAGATGATTTCAAGATATCCCCCGACAGTTTCCAAGGCGTTCTCATTCTCGATGATTTTCCGTAACTTTTCGCGATTGTCTAGTTCATCGGACAGCATTTTCGTAAAGCAAAATACCGTTACCAGCAGATTGATTGTTGGTTTGGCACAGTCACTAAAATGACGCTTTGAAGGAGTCCCAAAATGTTTCACCTACGAACTTACTAACCCCCTTAAGATTAACAGGGCTCCTACAAAGCAGTAGCGATGAGTAATTTATAGATAAGCATCGCAAATTATGGCATGGCATGGAATAGCATAGCATTGTACAGTTCCTTTCATGTATTACATCTTTGAATTTGAGCAATGCCTTGGAATTACAGCAAGAAAACGTGTTCATAGCGGATCATATCATAAGAAACATGATTAAGGTCGAGCGAAGCAATTTAAAAAGGAAACCCATATATAAGAATCTAATTTCTAACATTTAACTGTATTTGGCAGAGAAAATGAACTGCCAGAAACGCATCACAAGGAATAATGCAGCTGACATTAAGTCAAATTAAATCAAAAGTATGTGAAAGCTTATGCCGTCCACGACTTGCAAGTGTGTTTTCTACTTAAAAAAAACTACGCACATGGAAAACAAAAGTACGATTTGACAGCTTTAATAATTAACTAGGCACATCAAAAATTTTCCCGGAGGAAAATGACGATTATCTGGGACAGAATAGATTCATTATAATACAAAGGGCTGAAATTGTTTATAGTTCAGCATGAATGCGATAAATAAACTTTGGAAGTAGGAAAAACCTGTCTCCAACGATAAGAAGCACTCTTATTCTTCCATTTCAACCCTTGAGTTGGTTGGCAGCAGACCTCCATTCATCTCTCTTCTCAGCTTTTCGTTTAAGTTCAAAGTATGTTCTGCAATTCATATCCTTCATAATTTGGCTCATGAAGTCTAGTCGGGGCCTTCCTCTGCAGTTTTTTCCCTCAATTTTTCCTCCAATCATCCTTTTCACTTGATTATCGTGCCGTAGTAGATGTCCAATATGTTTAGCTGTCCTTTCTTTAATGATGCTTCTTTCTTCTCGAGCTTTTTCAAAGATTTCTTTATTCGTTTTCCTTTCTCTCCAGCTTACTTTCAGCATTCTTCTGTAACACCATGCTTCAAAGGATAACAGTCTTTTCATTTCACTTTCCCCTACAGTCCACGATTCGCATCTATATAGCGCAACACTCCAAACGCAGGTCTTCATTAAGTTTTTCCTTATCTCTAAACTAATGCTTTTTTACGTTAGTAGAGTTTTCTTTTTATTGAATGCTAGCTTCGCTTGGTTGATTCTGCATTTTATATCTCTTGCCCTTCTTCCATCCCACGTTATTTTACTTCCCAAGTAGTTACATTCTTTCACTTGTTGAAGGGTAACATTTTCAAATGTTACATTGGCTGTTATGTTTTTGTTTTTATCGCAGATTAGAACCTTTGTCTTAAGTTTCTTAAATTTCATGTTGTAATCGTTTTCCATTACCCTGTTCATTACATTCAATATTTTTTGCAGACCTTCCTCACCTTCTGCTATTAGCATTATACAGTGATAGTAAAGAGTGAATTATGAGGGCAGTCGACAACACACGAATGTGAAATCGAAAAGCACTGATTTAACTGCGCTGATTAATGTGCTGCTAAATGAGCACCACAGTTTAAACAGACGAGTATTGCGATCAACCGTGGCACCAGATGCTTCCCAACTGTTGCTTCTTAGAGTGACATGGATCGATCCTACTCTGATAATCTGAAAATGCTTCTTAATTGTTACTTCACCGTCGAACGTTGCAGCGTCCACTTTTATTTTAGTCACCTCATCTGCCTTTTATCCGTCAAAAATAAATTAATAGATAAATCCGAAAAAAATATTCTTCATTATATAACACAAATGAAACAGAAGGACCCTAAACAATAATTTGAATTGATTCGGACTCAAGGAGAAAATGACGAATAGAATTTTACTGAATGCTGCGATAAAAACATAACTGCTGAAAACATCCATCAACGTACGCCAACAGTAAGAATACATAAAACCTTTTCCGGAACTGACTTTAATTTAAAATTAACTGGAGACACTGATATGAATACAACGAGACAGTTAATCATAGAATATTCAGGTAACAGTCTCACCGATTAACTAATTAATATACGTTACTAATTTACAAAACCAACTGGGTGGAAAATAGGATATTGGCCGCAAACTTACACCTTTGACAACATAACATACCGTACAATATAGATCCAAAAGAAGATGCGGAATAATAACAGAGAGGTCACCGACTCACCTGAAAGGAAACAGAAAAATTCGTTAGAAAAGTTAATCAAAAGCGAATAATGCCATAAATATATCCTTTAGAAGTGATGCATATCTTGAACTGCCAAATTACAACTACCATTAAATGATGAACAGAAACATAAAATCCTATAATTCCGCAACACAATGAAACTCCATAAACACTCAATAATAATGGGGATAAGTTACAAATAGAATTTCACACGAATTGAATACAGCAATACAAATGTCAACCGGTCGCATTGAATATACGGTTATTAGGGAGAATCTTTCCGGATAGGGGTAAACATAAAAATTAAACACAGTTCTCCTCTTTTTCGCACACACTCTTGATTGCTTAGGCAAACGTAAAGTATTCCATATGCTCTTCGAAATTGTCCACGGGATTTCACTAAATTCCATGGATTTTTTACGTCGTTTCCACGTAAAATGAAATTCCCTGACTTTTCTGTCATCCATGCACCCGTTGTCAGTACACAACCCTCGTCAGAGAATACAAAGAAGGCACCTTGAGCGCCTAGGCTCCACAAAAACTTCCTTTCTCACTCCGCGTTGGGCCCGGTCCGAGGAGGCCGGCATATGCCCCAACGGGCTCCAAACGTTTGTGTATCTGCTCGCCAGTATTTTTTGTGTGTGACGAACTGCGGTGCGGTTTAAAGGATGAAAATAGACCGCAGGAGGCCGCCCCCCCACAATGGCCACTGAAGAGAAGCAGGCGAGGCGTTGAGGCGACGACGGCTGGATGGGAGATAACAGCTGATCGACGAAATCGTGTAGAAGTCGCGGGAGTGAATGTTCTGGAGAGAATAGCCCTGGAGTTTTCCTCGAACACGTCTATCCTTGTGATGGAAAGTTTGGCTTCCATCTCTGATTCGTATTCATCGATGCCGTTCACCGAGAGGAATGAATTTAAAGATTTTTTCATATATGCAGGATTTAAAGATATATAATTATTTAAGCAGAATTTAAAGATTTTTTTCATTTATGAAGAATTGAGAGATTTTTTTATTTATGCCGTATCTCCACGGTCACTTCATATAAAGCATGGAAGCGTAAAGAAAACTTCTTAGTGACACCAATAAATTATTTCATCCGGTATTTTCCCCCAGCTTCCACCTAAAGAACACTTCTACAATGCAAGTTTGCCTAAGTTTCAACTAAACCGCAGGACCAGTAGAGACTGCTGATTAACACAGCATTGAAATATATTCAACGGTATTCGACGAGGTATTGTGGAACATCATCGTGAATTTTCAAAAGGAAAAAACTTTGTTATGTCCACTCGGATATTTATTTGTGCAACGCTTCGGTTTTGGACAACGTACACATCTTCGCACAAAGTACAACATTTGTACATCGCAACGATTTGTACAACTCGGATACTTACTTCTACAACATCTTCACCTGATGATGACGTAAATCGTCGAAACTATGGTCGTAAGTCATTAAATTCAGTGTGGAAAAACAAAGTTTACCCTATTCATTAAAAAAAAGCGTTTCGACGCTTAAAGCGTCATAATCCAGTACAATTGTACGTAGCGTTGACGCTGTAAGCGTCGGTACAATTGTACCTTACGATGACACTTTAAGCGTCGAAACGCGCTGTACAAATTAATAACCAAGTGGGCATAACAAAGTTTTTCTCTTTTAAAAATGCAGCATTAAAACTTCTCATCTTTCAGGCCATAGATTCCATTCATTTCTTCCCTACATGGGAATAGTGAGATGGAATGGGAGAGCTATAAAATAATAAAACTGAATAATTCATAAATACAGCACTGACCCTTTGACTCTCCCAGCCTTAAAGGACCAGCTGTTTGAAATTATGATTCTCGAGTGTTACGAGCAGGAGTGCACACCATTAACATCTGGTCACACCTGGCGAACGGACTTCAAAATAAAGAACCCTTCGTCTTAAAATGCGAAAATGAAACATTTTACACAGAATTTCAGAGAAAATTTACGATCCAGGAAAATGGGATGGCGAGTATCATGGCCAATTTGGGAGGCCATTAGCAGCTATAAAATGGCTCGATGGAGGAGAGCACATGGGCGTTCTCTCGGTACCGAAAAACGGAAATAAATCAGATTGAACGCATTCAAAAGGTAAGAACAGGAAACGTTTCCATTTTAAATGGCGAGGATAATAACAATGGCTCAATTGAAACGGAAATATTTAAGTATGAAAAGAGAGCCTTAATTGTAAACGTCTATAGCTATAAAGTTGAAGATGAAGTGGTGCTTTTATCTAAGATAACACCCTCGAAGCTAACAGGGTCTAAAGGCTGATTGCACGGCGATAACAACCCATATTTTTCAGAAAAACCGTCATCACCAGCAACACAACTATACCAGGGATCTAAGAACAACATCCCGTCGTTTAACATTTTTACCGTTGTACGCGTCTATGATGCGGAACTTCCGCAGTCGTGTGCAAGGTGCAATCAAACTTTAGCGATAAGAAAAAAGGTTTTTACGAGAAGACATAAATCTTACATCATCCACCAAGTTTAGCGTTCTCAAATATTGCAGAGGTGACACTTTTTTTCATCCAGCCAAGAAACAAATTGGCTCTGAATTTAACTTGCGATAAAGTATTGGTAATAGGTTCATTACCTAGGCAACTGCCCCCGATTCTGAACAGCCATTCATGGAATGGAATTCGAGCAATAGCCTTCGTTAAATTCTCCTCCTATCCGAGTTCATTTCTTGGTATTTCCGTCAATACCAAGGAAAAGTCGCAATTGCATTCTAAAGAATGAACCTAGTATTTTCTCGTTAACCACATCACTGATCGAAATAAATTTTGCAAATGAAATGTCTCATGAAATGTTAATGTCGACACACTAAGACACATAATCACCAGCTTTCAAATACACAAAAATCAAACAACGGTTAGAATATCAATTTGTTGATGCATTCACCCTAGAAATTGAGATACCTTTATCGAGACAAGAGCCACGGAAATCCTCGAATCGCTTTCAGATTATGCATTACACTCCTCTTACAACGGACATCCGCTACGTAGGGGCTATTCTCATGAAGCAAAAAGGAAACACCTTACTTAAGAGCAAGCGGCAGAAACAGAATCTAGCGTTCAATACAGCTCGATGGATGTTTTTTCAGTCAAGAGCATCGTAACCAATGTCCCAAGGATAAGATGTTCAAAACCAGTCCTCAAAGCAGTCGTTAATCTCTGATTGGTCGAGTATTATTGGTTTGATGTTCTCTGAATTGCTCTTAAGAAAAATGTGGGAGGATCGTTTGAGTGAGATAATGAAAAAAACTAAATCGCAAAGTTACACACTTTCACCAGGGTTGCACGACAGCTTCTTAACCATATTCGGCTGAGTCAGGCATTCGGGACGCCTGTGCTAATACGTGCTTTTGCGTGTGCAATAAAACCTGCGTTGGTTTGGAAAAAGCCATTTAACAAGTAGTAAATGTACTGATACAAAAATTAATCTTTCCGATAGGGCTGAATTAAAAATTTATTACCTGATCGCTACTTCTTATCAGGCTATCTTAAATATTAGAGACGATTATTACTATGGCACAAAATGGAATAACGATTTAGGTAATTATCAATAGATTTTCTTATCTTATACAGACGCGCTGATAATAGTTTTTCTTGTAACTGGGTTTTCGATATAACATAACCCATCGATTAGTAGCTAAAATAAATTTATTTCCCCATATGACCGGAAAAAGAAATTACTACCGTCACAAGGTAATTACTTCGCTCACTGAAACAGCGCCGCAGCGTTAATGAAAGGATGGTAAACACAATGCATCAAAAAAGGTAATGAAATATTTTGGCAGCCCTTTTAATGGGACACCATAATTATTCACCCACTAAGCACTTTCAATGGACGTACAGACCACAGGAAAAAAGAAAGGCAAGAACTAAGCACTCAAGCCCGGACGAGATTAGCAACGAAATGGCCTGCCTTACCGAAAGACTTGCCACAAAAAAAATTCATCACACCAGACAGGTAAAAATTCAATTGCAAACAACGCCGAAGTTCTCCAAAAGAAAAGAAGACGACGCGAAAGCCGTCTGCAATGCATACAGAGACCCCCGTCCTCCGGCAAGCGAGCAAAGACGAGGTCGTATAAACTGCGAGGCGCATTAACCCGACCACACAGCCATAGCCGACATCTCCCGGGCCATCTTCCCCACACATGACACACACGAGGCCAGGAGGGGAGGGAGAAGGAAAGGGGAGTCCCTCGGGGGTAAGAGGAGCGGTGGAGAGATGGGGAAGACTCCTTTGAGGGTGGTGAAGGGGGCAGTTGAACCCCTACACCCCACAACTCCCTCCGCCTACTCCTCAAAGATCCAAGCTGAGGAGATCTCTTTTTGAGAGCAATGACGAATAAATGACAAAAAAATCCAGGTTTCAACGACGGATAAATTTAATATTTCGCCATATTTTCACGCTAATCATAGAAAATACTAACCCGCATCTAGTATAAGCAACATAATTATAACTGCCCACACTATTTACACATTGGCCGCTCAATCCTAAGATTGGCCGACTAGAACACCCAACCCTCACATATTCAATGCCAGTTCCCTTAATCCCTGATTGCTCTTCATAGGCAATTTTCTCTTAATTTAATCTACATATCTGTCCCTTGGCATTCCTCTTGAGGCCATTACCTCTAATTTCCGTAAATTATATTCCTTCACAAACCTGCTGTGCCTCAGGGTGTGTCCGATCCATCTGATCCTCTTTTCTGTATTGAGTTCCATATGGTCCTGACCTCTTTACTCTTACCTTATCCCGCATATTTCATTCTCTACATCCGCTCACGCTCTGTTTCCAAGAAATAACCTCGTAACCCTAGGGTCGCATTATCTACATCCACACGCCACTGTGAGACGCTGAAGGGACGTGTTGCACGGAATGGTAAGACACTAATCATGTAAAGCGTAGGAAAAAAGGACAGAAAGAGGGGGAGTGTGAAATAGGTGGATTGCATATGGCGTCCCTTAGAGTCTTTCTCTGTTTTCGGAATAGCCAATAATAGTGCGAGTAAAGAAGGAATTATCGTCGAAACATCGGCAATGAATCACTTCTATTTTGTCACTTCGGCCACACTTGAGATATATAGCCCGGAGTTCAAGTAGCATTCTCAGTGCCTTCCTGAAGCTCGCTCGCCGTAATTTGCATCGAGTAAGAAGACAAACCGGCATGAAGCGAGACATTGTACGTAACAATATTTTGACCCAGGGGAGAGAGGATGAGAGGAGGGGGATCGGGTTGGTGTGGTGGCTGGAGTGCTGGCTAACCACACGGACGGCCACCACTTTCGAATCGGGGTTGGCAAAAACCCGGGTTTTTTCGAAAAAAAAACCCAGCCCAGTGGGTTTTTTCGGTTTTTTTTCGGGTTTTTTTCGGTTTTTTTTCGGGTTTTAGACAAAAACATGTTAAATTGGAATTATTGTCCTGTGGTACTTAAAGCTTTGTTTTCCATGACTTGTAAATATTGAACCAAATAAATCTACCAAATATTGTCTCCCATACTATCCTCATATCTACTATGCAGGTAGATTAGAGGCTAAGATATTTGCAGACTGCATATCCATTTCAGTTACCTATTTCCTGTGCAGATATGTGAACGGGGATTTTATAAACCAAATTGAGTTCGAGTACAATAAATGATCAGTTTTTGAGGTAAAATTCAAATTTTAGTACACACTGAAGCAATAACATAATAGAATGGCAATGGATATGTATGTAGATCAGCTGGTTTAATAAAATATTATAAATTTGATCGTGAACTTGAAGGGCTGTTTAGTTAGTGTAAGTGCGTGGTGCATGCGTGTGCACATGCATCCCCACCATCTAGCCCTAGGCGATATCTCAATTAGACCTCGCAGTACCATAATTTTAATTGAAATCTGGATAATCGAGAAATATCGTGATAATATTGCGATTAGCACGATAATCGCGAAATATCGTCAATTTTCAAAACTGAAAATAGTGTTCGCGACATTTTAAAATATCAAAATAATTTACATACGTCGATATATAATATTATTAAAATTTCAATCGATTTAATCGATTATACTAAAGAATAAATGTTCAGGCGGAGATATTCCGTTTTTCTGGGAAAGACGGCGTGACGAGCAAACTCAGCGAATTGTCCGTGACCCAATGAAAGAAGATAGATGCACATAAAAGTCTTGCTAAATTTTTTAAATAAATATTTATTTGAAGCGAATTGATTAATCCAACCAAATTTCCATTTACAAATAAGAAATTTGTCACTCAATAAATCATTTACATAATGTACTCTTATTAACACTCTATGGAATACACTGATTTCAAAAATACCCCTCATCCTTTGATCAATGTAGAGTATGATGATGGTGCGAGACTCGTCCCGATCGCGACATCTGAAACCGCGTCAGAGTAGAACGGTCGCGTCCTGCAAAATACGTGCTTGAACATGCCAAAAGTGATAGAAGTGGTAGAAAAGAAACTGTGGAATGGGGTGAAGTTGTCAAAAGAGATAACAATAAGGTTGAGTGTAAATACTGTAATGCATTTGTTAGCGGAAAAATTGAACATATACGAGCCCGCATGAAAAAGTGCCCTGTGCGAGGTCGTACCCAACATCTTGGCAAAGTGGTGGAATGCGACACAGAAGAAGAAGATATAGGCCCAGCCCGAACCACAGCCTTCACATCTTCTTCACTTCCGTTGCCTTCTGCATCACAACCCTCAAGTTCTGCATCGTCGTCACTATCAATCATCTACATCTACATACTACCCCGCAAGCCGCCTCAAAAGGCGTGTGGCGGGGGGTGTTAGGACACCAGCCGTCAACAAAAAAAAAATCAAAGTTCCGTCTAGCATTTATTAAAGTCCTTAATTGCTGGGGGGAAAAACGAATTCCCATACCTATCCGTTCGGAAAAATATCTCTCTTAATTTATCGATTCTGTCGGACCTGGAAATATAATGTGGTTCTAATATGATGTTCTGCGTGTCGCTCTGAAAGATATTCATTCTCAATTGCTCAAGCAATCTAAGCCTAGCGCGTAGCCTCCGAGTCTCTAGCGGCTCCCACCCTAAATCGTTCAAAATCTGTGTAACGCTTTCTGTACGGCCGTAGCAGTTTTTGACGAATCGCGCAGCTTTCCTTTGTATTTTATTAAGTTCATGGACTAGGTCTTTCTCCGCCGGATCCCATATGCTCTCTGCATATTCAAGGTGTGGCCGGACGAGTGCAAAATAGCACCTCTCTTTCACTTTATCATCCGAAAATCTTCCCACAACACGCTTGACAAATCCTAGGGAACGACTGGAGAGTGTACCGCAAGCGTGCCGCATAATCACCAAACATCGATGAGGGAATTCACAATCAAGACAACAGAAACTCAAAAGAAGATTTAGGGCAGAAAAATCGCTTCATTCTTCTATGCTTGTAATATTACGTTTAATGCGATAGAGAGCAAGGAATGTATTAAAATGGTTGATTTCTTTCGTCCTGGCTACAATCCACCCAACAGGAGGCAGTTGAGTGGAATGCTGTTGGATGAAGCTGCATTCGACTTTGATAGGCGGATGAAAGAGGACTGAAGAATGCTACAGGGACATTAGTCCAAGAAGGTTGGTCCAGTGTTACAACTGATCCAATCATTGCATCAAGTCGTGTACTGGGTTCAAGACATTTCTCGTGGACGCAACAGATGCAAATTGCGCAATAGGTTGGGTGTTGAAAAAGCTCACAAGCTTGTAACAGTTTATAGATATTTTCGAGACAAAACCAGTGCGACTGGGTCTGGTGATTTCAAACAGACAGTTGTTATAATTTTAATAAGGAACATTAACAAATTATTTTTGCAAGTTATTTTTAGTGCTGTAAAATACGGCTACTTGAGCCCAAAATTTACCTTTTTTCAGTTTATCGAGAAGATAAACAGTGAAACTTATGATTTTTGATATTGGATCATTTTTAAAATAATATTATGAATATTTATAATAAAAAGAACAACTTTTAATTACTTTTGCCCATGGATAAATTACTTTTTTAAGTTAATTTACTTTGGGTACATGTTACCCTTGCAGTTGGGTTACTTTTGCGCAGGTCTATTTTCCCATGATTTTCTGAGGATACAATTGCTTCAGCGGAAGTATGATTAAGGACTTTGATAAGACAACTCTGTAGATACTGGGAAATACAAAGACAAATTATATTTGGCTTTATAAATTTAACATGGTGAAAAGCCAAAAGTAGAATTTTCAAAATATTTAGGAAGTCAAAATCATTCTTGAAATCAGAGACTTTACAGATACCTTCCTAACGTACAATAACTTTAAATGAAGTGAGATAGGAAAGTGTTCCTCTTGATTAAACGGTAAAATGACTGAATTTTGCAGATTAAAGTCGTCTAATTATATCTTTCCATTTTTAAACAAGATATCTTTTGCCATATGTTATTTTCAAGCTTTATTGTTGGCCCTATCATACTATTCCATGATTTATCTTCTGTTAACAGCCACTGGCAAGAGCTACAATCTTTTTTTTTATTTTTTGCCCAATTTACCGTCAGGGGCTCAAGTACGATAGATACCTATCAATTATTATGGATGCCATACAATATATAAATTTATTACTAGTCACTGTGCCCTTCAATTTCTGTTTTCAATACAGACCATGAAGTATTTGCGCAAGCATTTAGTGGCGATATCAATTGATATGTAAGCCTTAACGATTATTTTGTAACATATATTGCTTCTGAAACTTAACCCCAAATAATCAATACCAACCTCCATCATTTCATACCACTACCCAAAATTAATATATTAATAACAGTTTACTCAGGCCTTTTGAGAGTCGGCTAATAAAATTATTAACCGAAATCAAAGGTGTTACTAGTATTGCCTAACCATACTCAAGTCTTCAGTCTAGTGCACTGGGCTGATATAAGATTATTTCATTTTGTAATAAGGCTGCAGTAGACAAACACCCAGAAGATAAGAAAAGAGTATATAAATGGCGCCTATTAATATCATTAACTGTTTAATTAGGCACCAATATTACATATTTGAAAAATCCATCTTTTTCTCTAAAACCCGTGGGTTTTTTCAGGTGGGTTTTACCCGAAAAAACCCGCAGGGTTTTTTCGGGTCGGGTAAAATCATGCCAACCCTGGTTCAAATCCCTGCAGAGGAAGATATTTTTCAGAGGAAACCCGATCCCTACTTGAGCGTCTCGTGGAGGGCGCTTAAGAACAGTACTCCGTCTTTCGGATGACACTTTAAGCCTTGGTCCCCTTGGCGCCTTTCCTTAAGAGCAGGCTAATGCCGACGCCGGGTTTCTATCCACCCTTCCTCCCTTACCTATCCCCAATGGCGCAAATGACCTTAGCTGTCGATTGCCTCCCCTAATATCCAATCCAATGAGAGGAGGTCTTCGCGATGTGGAGGGGAAGACGAGTGAAGAGATTATGACGGACGGGGAGGAAAATCAAACGAAAGGCGACAGCGTCGGCTTTATCCTACTCTAGGCGAAATGCACTTATACGGTAAGACCGGAGCATAACACTTGAGGTGTTCTTCTCGTAACAACCGCACAGGAATAATACCTTAACATCTCCTCCGAAACCGGGTCTTTAGGATGAGAGCAAAGGAATTCCCGCCGCCACATCCGACCCCAGAAAAAGAGACTCCTTGAGCAAATTGATAATCAAAAAAATATTTTAGAATTCACTAGAGAAAAAACTGAGGCGGAGCGATACGAATGCACGACAAACAAACGTGAGTACTGGAGGGATGTGGTGAGATTAAGTAGGCTTTCGAGATGTGTGACTGTTACTTCATCGAGACAGGTATAAAGTAAAACTAAGGCATAGTGAAAAATATATACCTTCAGTTTTCCTTCAAAATCGTACTTATATATCACGCCTGTACGATGGATGCTTCACAGCGCTTGCAACAAACATCACTCAGTAATATTACATTTTTAATGGTAACTGCATCATTTCAGTGGAAATTGAGCCCTTCCCTGATTTTGGAAAATTATTCTACTTCTCAGTCTGGAATAAGTGGTCAATAATAAATATATGCATAGCTAAACTAGCAATTCAGCGCTCTATTTGTATCTTTCGACAGCAAAGGCTTGTATGCAGCGAAAGCAGTACATTTTTTACGGCATAAATGACTATGTATTAACTTCCATGTATGCTGACTAAAGCAGTAGCAAGGGACCTTCTCAGTAGAAATGCTGGAGATAGAGAGAAGACATCGAGGAAGGCTAGGTAAACGTGTGTGGGAGGAATGACAGTAATCAGGGCGTTGCCAAGGAAATGTAGACTTTAAAGGTCGTTTCACACAACGACCATTTCGCCTCTGACGTCGGCACAGGATCCATTGCACTCCTAATACCATCGCCTTCGTGGATGGTTCTCATATAGTTTCCCAGTAGGCTTCCGCGGAGATTCTGACTGTGGGCAGCGATTGTTCCGGGTTTCCATCCGCGTGTATCCATTATTTCGGACAATATTTCGCCAACGTTCCAGTTGGCTTCCTCAGGTCCACTGAAGTGACGATGCAGGAATTGGTCCTCTTAATATACACGTAGTTTGGCGCCAAATTTGTGGAGGTGTGCTCTCATTGGTTGGACTCTCTGAAGACCCGTTTCCACGCGCTGGCGAGGGTGTAGCCGTCTTCGCGGTTGAAATTCGCAGGTGTTTTTGCGATTTCAATTGCTTCCCTGATGACTCTTGGGTAATAGCGGCCTTCTTTATTCAATAATGAGGCGTTGTCAAAGTCAATGCTGTGGGTCGGTCCACTCCATTGATGTTCGGCCACCGCTGACTGGCTGAATTGCCTGTTTTTTGCGGCCCTTCGGTGTTCTTGCACTCGGCATTTCAGAGCTCTTGAAGTCTGGCCGATGTAGGAATTGCCGCAACTACATTTTATTTGGTATACTCCTCCATAGATGTCTTTAGGGTGGTGGTCTTTCGAGTTGACGAGGATACTCGCCATCTTGGTAACGCATTTAAATCTGGTCATGACGTTGTGTTTCTGGAGGGCTCTTGCGATTCTTTCCGTGGTCCCGGCGACGTAAGGTAAGATGGCGTGTGCCCTCGCCTTTTCTGTAGTACGGCTCTCTTCATAGGCCCTCTTTGGGGCCATCAGTTGCTGCTTCCGTTCCATCTTGCGGATTATCTTCAGGATGTTTTCTCGCCGGAAGCCGTTCGAAATATTGTCCGAAATAATGGATACACGCGGATGGAAACCCGGAACAATCGCTGCCCACGGTTCTCATATAATTTTTTTCGGAAATAGTGTTTCGGAGCTTAAAAAAGCAATCAAGTGTAAGACTCCATTTTATCCTTGAATCCGACAAACATTCTAAGAGCAGGAAATTAAAGCGACTTATGCACTTCAAGCCCGGCATATGGGTAAAAAAAATAAACCCCTAAACAACTTTACCGCAGCCGCACTACGAAATTTTTAACCCCTTTACATTGTCGATGACACTCGCAGAATAACTCGGCATGGAAAATACGGAAAATCTTCATTAGAAGGATTCAAACGAGTTCAAAATAACGTGAAATCACCGTCAGTGCACCATGCAGTCGTTTAAATTTCACGAGATACTAGTTTTCATATCTTGAAAGAGATGCACTGGTCCAGTTTTACCTCTTCCTCGACCAATATCGACAATCTTCCAACTTTTTGATTCGAAGGAACTTCAGAGCTAAAAATCTGAGCAGTTACTGTATTATCGAATCCTCATCGGCGGAAATCCTCTTCATATTTTATTTTATTAGTCTATTCTTTGCGATATTATATTACTTTTAGCGCCTCAAGAGCATGCTTTTAATTAGATACACATAATGCATTATTAGTACTTACTGCTTACGGCTTCACAGTAGAACATCACGGTTTCCATTCACTACGTGTCGGTACGCCCTCATTCTTTCATGACGGAACATCACAATCCACATAATAGTATTTGGGCGTAGGCTGTGCGCAGACTTGAGATATTGCGAATGAGTCAATGTTTATAGCAATTATTTTGATAGATGTGTTAGTTTTGAGCCGTAGGTTGGACGATATTTGGAATTTCACATACAAAGTTGTAGGTGACCGAGATCTAGCAACACTGGTTTAGGCACAAAGATTTAGAAGTTGAGCAAATTTGAGATGGTCAGAGTGGGTGCTGGAATGGTTAGTGCGATTGCGCTGGAGCATGTGCATCGAGGCTTCGATCACCGCCCAATTTCTTTTGACTCTCGAGGTTTAGGATATACGTTTAGCCTGTTTTTTAGTATTTCAAAGCTAAATATTATGCATTGTGAGTAGAATTAGAAGGCTTAATGTGCTCGATTTTTAGAAGTTAAAACGAGTAAATTCGACTTTTAACAAACTATTTATTTAAAGAAAGGCAATTAGCGGTTTGAATACTTTGTTTTAACTTTCGTTTTGCTACAAAAAAGCAAATGCATTGTCTTAGACTTTGAATGAGTAATTCGTGTTTCTCTTCGAGTATTGTAGCCGATTCATTTTAAATATTTAAGTGGAGACCGAATGACTGAATTTGCGTTCTGGTGTTTAAATGAAGATGTCACATAAAAGCTATAAGGAAAAGAATGTTTCTGGTATAGCTCAAAAATGCTTGCTGAATTATGACGACGGAAGGCGTAAATTGGGCAACTTGTAATCAGGTTGTTTAAAAGCGAAGAAGTAACGAAAAGGGTGAAGAAAGCAAACCTATATTTGAGAGTAAAATACAAACGCGGGCTTAACTGCCACCGGAGGTGGCAGCTAAAGCTAGTTCTCTATTAATAGGACGGTAAGTTCTAAATCATAGATGTAGATGAACTATGTTTCATGGAGTTTAATTCCTAATACAATAATACAAGCACTTCGGGAAAAAATAGTCATCAAAAATACACCATAAATACTTATGAAGTCTCCATGGCAAAAGAGAGCTTATGAAAAAAATAAGAACGGCGTATGGAGGATGAACACAAAAATGAATCGGAGCAAATATTTCAACTTATAAGTTAGTGAAGGACAGTTTGAGAAATTTTATGAGGATAATATAGTCAGGTAAAATCGTACTGCACACTTACCACATTCCGTTCTTTTTTATTACCGAAATAAACTACGATTAGCTATGCGTACTTAAATCGGTTTCTAATATTCTATTGCTAGGTTGACGGAGCATCCTCCCACTGAGCCCATAATGGCCAAAAACTGAAGAGCTATCGGAGGAGGTAAGGGATGCAGTTCCAAGTGAGCCAGCCCATGGACCTATAATGGCCATCAAAATTGAATTATGGGGAAATTTTGCATAATCCATTAAGAAGAGCGATAGGGACATATTTCTCCGGCCATTTCCAGATGCAGGAGAAAAGTAGGAGAACTACGTCCCATGTTGAGTCCGTATACGGCTTAAGTGCGCGCCGGGTCATCCTCTTTCGCTTTTATCAAAAGAGAATGTCGTCAAAGAAGTGAAAAAGCTGAAGGGATTAAGCCAATGGTCTTGGAATTAGCATAATTTCCGTGATTTATCTCATGCCAAAAAACTACTACTAGGAAAAAAATAGTACGAACTAGTGCACACTCGAGATCCAACTTGGCGAGGATAGTCCGACGATAACACACTGAGTAATGTATATGCATGACAAAAAACAGTAGAGAAAGATTTTTTAGAAAGAGTTTGTACGGGAAATAACCAAGAGATCACATTCACATGGTTCAGGCATCTTTCTAGGGACCCGAGAGAAACGAATTCGAGATAGATCATAGATAATGTTATGAGCATATATTAAATAATAGTGTTCAACATTTCGTACACTTATTTAGGAGAGCCAGACCACGAATTATTAATTACACTGACCTGCGAATTTAAACCTTCCGATCATTGCATAATGTTTAATTAGTGATCATTTATATTTCTGGCATGCTGATTCCGGAACTGAAGTCAGTTTTTCTCTATCACATCAGGTTTTTTTGCAAAATGAAAATATGAGAAATATGAGGCACACGCACATGCAAGATTCCTATCATCACATGCAAGGATGCTTTTTTCTTAGTATCAACACTCAACTGAACACTCCTATATTACACTGTTATACGTATGAATATAATATAAAGACATATAATGCATTGTGCAAATAGATTTGAAGAAAAACACAGCCAAATGAACAAAATTTTATCATACTTGAAGTCTCTTAACATATTGAGAGTGGTTAGTCCACGGTTTCCATTTGATTATGTCTTGAATTAGTTGAAGAAACATCTTTGCCTCACTTTTCGCGTGTGAGGTGTTGTTGGATCCTCTCTCTTCAGTAACCAACAGTAATCTGCCAGCATATTTTTGTTCCATCTCCCTTGATATCTGCGTTCCATTTTCTTTAGTTCCTGGTGGAATCTTTCTCCTTGTTCTTCGCTCAGCATTCCTAGGTTCTCAGGGAAATAGTTCAGATGTGAATATAACATGTGCACTTTTAAGCTCATTTTGCAGCGTAAATCTTGAAAAGAAACAAGCATTTTATCCACCAATTGCTTGTAATCTGAATCCTTTTTGTTACCAAGAAAGTTTTTGTCCACATCCCAGAATGTTTTCCATGACGATCGTTCTGCAGCACACATAACATCATAAAAATTGGCATCAGAAAGAAGTTTTCTGATATTTGGACCTGTGAAGATACCCTCTTTGATTTTGGCATTACTGATACCTGGGAATCGATGACACAGGTACTGAAAGCATTAACCTTCATTGTTTAGAGCCTTAACAAATTGCTTCATAAGCCCTAGTTTGATATGAAGCGGAGGTAACAGTATGTCGGACTTATCAACAAGAGTTTTTTGTTTTATGTTTTTCGAGCCTACAATCCACTGTCTACGTGGCCATTCTTTTTGAGTCCAATGACGTAACCTTGCTCGACTGTCCCACTCACACAGAAAGCAGGGTTGCTTTGTGTAACCTGTTTGTAAACCTAACAGAATGCCTATCACTTTAAAATCACCACACACTTGGCACTTGTGTTCCTGGTACTTTAGTTTACTCAACATCATCTCAAGATTTCCGTATGTTTCTCGCATAATAACTGAATGAGCAACGGGAACGGATGCAAGTTTGTTTTCATTGTGAAGAAGGACGCACTTAAAAATACGCTTGGAGGCATCGATAAAAAGTCTCCAGTGATTAAGGTCATACTGTGATACTCCTAGTTTCGGCATAACCTCCGAAATGTTGTTGCAGTAAACCAAAGTTCCCTCCTCAGAAAAGAAGTGGGTAAATTCTTTTTCGCGATGTCTGTACCAATAGTACGTCGTCCCTGATGCCAACATGTTCCTTTCACGAAGTCTAGATCCAAGTATCTCGGCAGATTCCTTTGTAAGGCCAAGATCACGAACAAAGTCATTTCATGCACTTTGCTTGAAAAGTTTCTGTTGTTTTTCAATACCTTCAGGCGAGGAATCACAGTCAGAGGTTGGGCCGGCCATTTCTGCGTCGGATTCAGAAGAGGGACAATCCTGTAAATGCTCCGGACGCTGTGGTACTGGTATATCAGGGCCATGAGGAACGGGTAAAATTGCGGATGGAATATTGCTTGGATACACAATGTTACTCTTGTTCTTGCTGTTAAATCCCCTCACATTCACAGAACAGAATTAGCAGTGAGTACTGTGGTCTATAGGCTCTCGCCACACCATTGGAATTCCGAATGGTAACGCTGTTCGTTTACCATTCACCCATTGCCGTAACTGTTCTATACAGGTTCAAGCCGTATGTGGTGCCCACGGCTTGTCTTGCTATTGATGCTAATTGATGCTGAAGTGGGCATAGTAGGCCTTTCTCACGAATTCGGTGATATTTCGCCGCTGTCTTGTCGACACGAAACTTCCACACACATAGCAGAATGTACTGGATTGTTCTTGCAGCCACGATGTGGCATGTTGAATTAAGTTCAATATAAATATTAACACAGTATGTCACTCACATATAGGACACTTATGAAGACAACAATCTCTTTTTACAAGCAAGCAAAGCACAACTCGGACTGTTGCGGAAAAGCACAACAACAGGATGGCCACTAAGCAAAACCTGCTGTGCTGTGCATTGTTGCCGGCTCTACTACGACTGTGAGCGTGATTATACAGGGTTGCCAGATGGCTGCAGAACATCGAATTAATAAATGAATCTGGAAATATTAATTAAAGCAACACTCCTTTAAATAACGTAAAAAGTGCATTAGAGCATATGATGAAAAAAACGTAATATAAGATTTTTTTAAAAATGTGATGTGATGCGGGAAAATTAACATCGGATCCTGATTCAGGATGCAAAAGTCATCCTAAAAAGCAATACAAAATGGCGGCAATGAAACCATCGCAGGGCAGTGTTATGTTATGCTTCGTCAAATTCAAAAGAATAGAAGAGGTTTGAGCGTAAGAAAATGGAATGCACAAGTATTCACTAAGGTGTCGAAGACGAAGTATGAAGAGCAAGCTGATGAAATCCCGGAAGAGGATCACAGAGAGAAATCAGTAGAAGATGAACAGAGAACTCTAAAAGAAGGAATTTTGGATGCAGCACTAACTACGTTAAGTGTTGTAAAAGTAACTATGATTAGAAAACCGTGGATCACGAAGTAGGTGGTGATGAATATGCAATTGAGGGAGAAACGTACGAGCGAAAACACAAAGCTACCTACCTATGAAGAAGTACCCGGAACTTAACAGCACAAAAGAAACGATAAATGCAAGAGGAAAAATGGTAGAACACTCGAGAAATTCGACTCTTAAGAAAAGTTTTCAAAAGAGAGGAAGAAAACAAAGGTAGAAAGGGTTAGGATATATATAAGTGAAGGAACTGACAGCTTGCAGTGAGGGAAGGGAAGTTCCAACGATGGTAGACAAGACACCAAAGTGGACCACAGAGCCAAAAGACATCCGGGAGAGGGGCAAGAAATATTTTGAAGAGCTTTTTGGCAAGGAAATAAAGGTTCGGTACATAAGATGCATAGAATGAATAAGGCGCTAGGAGTAGAAATGAGATGATGCCACGGTGTTATTAAATAGTAAGGGGAGAAACGGCAGAGGAAACATTACACGTTTATTCGTAGGCTCCGTTGTCTCAGGCGAGACCTAATGGAATTTGCTTAGCATTGTAAATGTAAAGATTGACTTGGTTTTTCCGCATAAATTTACTGAATGACTACCGAGTTTCGACACGGCACGTCACCATCAGGTGTGAGGTCACGTGGGACGTCACCATCATGTATGAGGTCACCTGTTGATGACGTGCCACGTCGAAACCCGCGTGTTTTAATAACTTTAAGTGGAATTCCTAAGTCAATATTATCATTTACAATACCCATTCGTAGGATTTATACGGATCCATTGGGACCTAGAGACTTTGCTAAGACAATGCGAATTAAAATAACGATGTGGAGCGAGGCAAACAAAACATACGAATACAATAGATAAATAGACAATAGATTAAGTCAATTCGTATTGAAATACAGAAGAATGCCCGGATTTTTCAGAGCGTAAGCAATTTCAAGGAATTTGCCTGGGTTTCCACCGGGGTGACCACGAAATAAAAATGAAGACAAATTTAGAATTCATTATTGAAATAAAGTACTGTTAACTTTTCTACAGAGAAAAAAAATGCACAAAATGTTTTCTTTCAATTACAAATATTAATAGTCAAAACTTCCACAAAATGAAGTCTGAAACAGTAAAACTTGGAAAGGGAAAGTTTAGAGCGAGCGGAAGGTCGACTTTTTTTATGCCGCACAATAGATTCAATCTTAACACCTCAAAATCAGTTTCACCAAAACTTCGCAGGAGATACTAGGAACGTGACTTCCTAAAAGTGGCGAAGTGCAGAAGCGATGGAGTTTCTACGATGGTGAGACTTTATTAGAAGGGAATAGAGAGCTTTCCTAGAATGAGCTTCCGTTATAAGTCATCGCACCTGGAATACCACATGAAGTAACCCAGTTGGCAGTAGAAGACACCTACGCAGGCGAAACTTAGTCTGGACTCCGAACCGAAGTTCAAGTGAGGCTGCTTAGGTAAGAGATCGGTAAAAAGAGTGAGTCAATGAAGGAAAACCGCGTAGGTGAACAAAGAACATCAGAGAGAGAAGTTGTGGGATACAAGAGGCGAGGTAACGCAGGGCTAAGTGAGGCACACCTCGTCCAATATTCAAGGAGTATGTATCCAGACCTACTTACCCGGCGCACGACCCCGTGCGCGAGTTCGGGCGTGAATTCATTCAAGAACACGAGCACGGAATTAGAAAAAGGTATTTCCTGGACATTCAGTTGCGTATTCATCCAAGCTGCTGTGTTTCCACAGTTGAGTTTCAAAGGGATATGGGTCCTTGTATGAACCCGCGGGGGTTCATGCACCGCGTAAGCAGGGCTCATTGAATCGTTTACGCCCGGCCCTAGGCTGGGCGGTTTTCCAATATATGTTGGTTCCAATATTTAATTTTTTTTAAATAATGGGATACCTATTTTGGAACGACCAATATCAATACCCAGTATTGAATATTTGCGGTAGGGAAAGCCAACATTTGTAATTGTAATATTGTATATTGAAGAACCAATGTTCGCTATAGGAATACTGAATGTTGGATTACCAATGTAGAAATTTCAAGTATTGAATATTGGAATCCGGCGAGGAGGGTGGTCGGAGAGCGCCCTAATCTTCGAAAACAGACGGCGCGCGTAGCAATCAGTGCAGCACTTCCTTTTCCACCATTATTCATTGCAATAACTGTGGAAAAGAAGCTTACATTGGTTTTCTGATTTTATTAGGAAACTTTTACATAGTTAATAAAGTCCCTTATTCGACGTAACCCATCTCGGTTCTAATCGGAACACCTCTCCCACCATTTTTTCGCTTTTTAGCTGTAAATATTGGTATGTTCAATATTTTCCAATGTACCGATATTGCATGTTTTCATTATATCCAATATTACAATAGTTCAATATGCCAATATTCCAATATGCCAATATTTTTAAATATTCAGTAGTCCAATACAGGTTATTCATATTGAACCATTTTCAATATTTAAAGATACTTAGATTCAAATATCGCCCACCCCTACCCGGCCCTCACCGCATTAGAATATGCTTTTAACAACATTCTTGAGTTGTGGTCAGTAAATATATTTCTCAATTCCTGTGTTTCACTATTTTTTGTCATCTTCATGTAATTCAATTGTTGTCATTAGGAACTGCCTATTTAATTTTTACTGCTTAGAGTTGACATTTGCTTTGTTTTATGATTCAATTTTACAGATGTCAATGCCCTGAAGATGTTAAAAAATTTGGCGAAACGTAGGCATTGAGAAATATATTTATTGACCACAACTCAAGTATCTTGTTCTTATGCTTACATAAATGTTCGAGAAAGTCCACATTGATTAGTAAAATATACCGTTAAAATTATAACATATGTACACAATTATTACTAGAGGATTGACTATCAACCAGGTACACGAGACTATTCACGAAATACGTTTTACAATAGATAACAAGGGGGTTACAAGGAATTTATGCAAAAAATATACTACAGGCTTATTTTTCAAGGCTTAGAAACAAAAAATTAACAATTACTGCAATATTTTTACACGATCGTAGAGTTAGGACCATCGCCAGAAATGAGTGGACTCAGATCGACTTGTCAACGTATGTACTGAGCTTTCAAATATAGACGTTGTTCACGCGTAGAAACAGCTGGTTACAGTACTAAAAGAATTCTTACATCCACAACCTAGCATAGGACAAATGAATCATAAGGATGAACCAATTAATTTTGGCTAGCTCATGAGCCAAATAAAACAACGATTTATTGATTTTTACTCCGTTCATTGTCGACGCCTGCTTCAATACATGGGCGTCAAAGGAGATGCTCTGGGAAAAACAACCATCTTCCCCTAAAAGTTCACCATCCTCGACCTACTTCCTACAACCACGTCACGTGACATTTCGCGTGGCCTGGCGTGGTTAACCTTTCATCGGGGAACTGCATTCACAGCCTGGCGTCGAACCAATGCGAGAAAAGCACCGGACGGATTCAGGGACTGCTATTGAGAGATAATGTTCAACAAAAATTCACCTATATATTACCCAGCAGAGCAGCTTCTAAACAATTAATTCTCCCCAAAATCAGTAAATGTGATGTTATGAAGCTTGAATTCACAAGTGGCATTGAAAAAAATTCGAAACGCCAAGAGAAAAAAATAATACCTCCTTATTAATGGAAAGACATCTGCGGACTTACGCGATGAATGCTGAGATAGTGACTCGATCTAACGTAAAAGTCAAAAACTTGAAAGTTACTTAGCCACAACTTAAACAGTCATACAATTACCTACTCCTCCCGTACTGCATCTCAATAAAACAAGCTGCAAGAATTGGGATCGTTACAAGGAAGGATTAAAGGCCGAAATAGAACGCAAACTGCAACGATGGGCAAAATATGTGCCTCATTCTTTTCAATTCAGTCTTTTAAGTACGTTCCAAGCCAATTTATCCACAGGCGATGTCAATTACATTTTTTTTAACCCGAAGAAATACGACAGATTAGATAGTGAGCATAAAACTGGGGAAAAACTCTCCAAAAACTATTCTCAACATAGGTTTTTTCTTCTTACGAAAAGAGAACAAAATAGTTAAGTCTAAATAACTACATTATTAGACAGGTTGGTAAGCTAATTAATTGATTCTAAATGACTCTTCCTATTACATAATAACAAGCTGAGGTATATCGAAAGCATACCTCCAATTCTTTCAGTTAAAAATGGTATCACTGTGGGTTCAAGCGGAAGAAAAATCATTAATTCCATACGTTCTATAACATTTGAAGCATAGAGTTCGAGGGTGAGTGCCGATGTAGATTCAAACCCTGCCACAAACCTATATGCAAGCATATTTTTATTAGTAATTTAAAGTCAAAATTATCATTAATAATCTTAAGTTTCTACTATATTTGTGGCATATAGAGTAGTAAATGTAGGCGATAATTCACCCCCTGTCAGAGACACTAGAGGTGAGAGGCCGGTTACTTCGTAGGAGGAGAGAAAAGAGAGAGAGGTCACAGAGAGGGTGGACGTGAGGTAGAGGGAGGATTGATGACGCAGGTCAAGAGGTAACTGGCTGATAGACGAGCGGGCCCTGTCCCAATGAGGGGTCATGAGTAGTATGAATGAAAGACGCGAGTCGGGGAGCAAGGCCTAGAGAGCAAAAAAGGAAGGCTGGTTCTCGTTCTCGAGGGACGCTGGAGCTCAGGAGTTCACGGAAGGTTCTTCAGCCCGCGTGATTCCTCGGCAGAGCACTGCTGCGGGCCAACGTTGATCCCTGAACGGTGAACCGACATGAGATTTTAAAACAGTCACTGTCTTGATATCGTAATGAGATCAATACAATACGACCTACAGGATGCACAGGAAGCGAATCCTGCGCGAAAGGCTCAAGGAGGACAGAGAAAAGTAGGCGAGTAGGTAAATGAAAAAAATTAATGCTGAGAAGAAGAGTTATGTCATGGGTGATATAATCATAATATACTATCAAGAGAAGGAATATTAGGAATCTTGAGATGGTTGGAGCGATTGCAATACGTGCACAGATTAGCGAGAAATTTTTCACACATGAGCTCATAATTAATATGCATAGACAAAAAGACATTTTTGATGCATTTAAACTTCGCGTGAGTGATAATTTGAAAGAGTAAACTCATTTAGAAAATTTCCACGAAATTACCTATTGGTAAAAAACCGAATTCCTCCCCGGTTCTCAACCTATGATGTATATACAACCAAGTGGGATCCTTTGCGTGGTTTTCGGGTTAGCGGAAATACCTGAATAATGGCGAAAATGTGGAAAATATAATCGCATATTACTAAAAATTATACGAGGGGCCTAAATTTTGCGGTTACTTTTGAGAAAAACATGTTACCAAGGGGTTTTTAAGTCGAAAGAAGCAAGAAACTGCTGCTCTTATGAATGCTTCAAAAGGTTTATATTATTATAGTCAATTGCTCCTTATAAACTCTGTACATTTGTTCATATTACTCCGTTCTCTTACAGGTAGTACAGTGAAAAAATAAAATTCTCCGTGATAGGCTTGTCAAAAAACAGGAATTGCTAATGGTTCCTTTCCTCACTAACCTGTCCTTAAATTTGTTTTGCTTTTCACCCAACATTGCTTCATGCACACCCCTCTGCTCTTAAGGTAGTTTGAGCGACATATCATTTTGCCTAGAATTCAAAGAATTTAGTCTCATTTTAAAGAAAAATATATCATCCTTCCATTGAAACCAAAAATTCAACCCCTTACCACATTACTTTCCGAGATATTTACCAGAAAATACCAGCCCTTTTACATGGGTAATGGTACGTGTATGCACTCCTGAGAGACCTTATTAAAAA
This sequence comes from Ceriagrion tenellum, assembly GCA_963169105.1. Taxonomy (NCBI): domain Eukaryota; kingdom Metazoa; phylum Arthropoda; class Insecta; order Odonata; family Coenagrionidae; genus Ceriagrion; species Ceriagrion tenellum. The sequence continues at coordinate 110,237,976 of OY720639.1, forward strand.
AATGAGGCATTCCCTACACTTAGATCTCGTCAGAAAATCAAGTGTGTATTTTGTGTAATTTCTCCACTATTTTTGAAAGTTAATCATATTGTCACCGCAGTAAATTCTTCGGGATCACAATTAATCTTCCGTTTTGATGGAGTTTCAAACGTACCACGTGAAAAAAAAATGAGTCAAGTTAAAGACTTATTCAGATATTTTCATTTCATTACTTACAATGTCTGTCATGTACAACTATATTATTGCACCATTAATAATTCAATATTTAATTCGTGTGTCTCACAGCTGATGAAATCAAAACGTATAATTCGAATATGGTATCTATTGCGATTAGGGAACTACCTCGCTTGCACTACCTTGAGGTGGTTGAAGCGCGAATCGTATGCCATTGACTGCAAGTTTTAAAAACTTTTCAAGTAAAATAACGTCTTGGACCACAATTCGCTCAGGTACATATATTCATAAATTTTAAATAACCATAAATATTGAATATATAAATGATGCCCGATTTATAATATAAAATTTTCGTCTCAATCGAAAAAAATCGTAAGCCACTGATTTAGCGGTACGGATTTCAAAAAGTTACCGAATATTTTCCTTACCACAAAAAGCTCTGTAGCTAGTTCCTGTGTTCGTACACAAGACCAATATAAATTACTCTAAATCAACTCAAGTCTAAACAGATTATATGTGATTTGGTTTGTCGAATGGGCTTCGATTATCATTTTCGTTAACGATCGAGCGCTTAATAAAGCAATGACCTCCGCAATCCCGTAAGGATGAGGACGATACTACATCAAAACGTGGGGTGGAACTCTCTCAATGACTCTTGAGGTACTACATACACAAACGGCCCTTAATTCCAATCGCGAGTGAGGATATCGGCATTTTTCAAGCGAGACGGAACTTCCACGGAAGTCGTCCTTCAGTTGCAACATTCGTGGCGCTCCGAAACTACTCTATGCCTCCGAGCCCGGATATACGACTCATTGAGAAGGGCAACGCCACAGAAGCTCCACAGCAATCCGGAAGATATGAGGTGCGGAAAAAGTAATGCGAACTGAATGTAAACGTAAAGCAGTCGAATTGAAAGGAGCTGCGGAGAAAAAAATACTTCCCTCTCGCGCAATAAAATTTGACGAGGCATACAAACGGAGATCGGAGGGTGAGGGTATATGGTTGAGGAAGTGGGGATTACATGGGGGGGGACATGCAACAGCATAACCCCAAATTGACACAGAAAATAAGAGCATAACTTAAGAACGTAACTTGAGAAGCTTGATATAGTAGGTGTTGTCGGCCGTTATTTGGTGGACACGATTCATAATAATATCAATTAATACTTGATTTTTCCACAATTTTAATTTTTTCCTCCACTACTTAGATTTCGACACTCAGGTCATCATCACGTGACTACAGAAATTTTTTTGCTATTATATTGAGAAGCTCGAATTAAACCACGCGATTCATTTTGATAACATTAAAACCGCACATTTGCGCGGGCTTCTCCGCTAGTTTGAGCAAGATTTATGCTTAGTCATAAACAAGACCGTATTCAAATTAAAATTTTTAAATTTAACGCAAATTTAAGAAGTATGAAGCACACATTGTAACATAAATGACAAAAAACCTTTGTTTTAAATAATTGAAACTCTGAGAAGATAACCATATGTATATTTTTAAGATTTTAATTTCACTCATTATTTCAACCTACGTGCTGAAAACGCCTTCGCAACCGAATATTTTTTTGCGATTCTGAAAAAATGAATGAGGAGAGTATGTGATTATTTTTTACTAGTTGACAAAAAGTTCTAACTGCGAAGAGCTAAATTTATATTGATTGAGAAGGCGAAACCTAGTTAACCCATACTCACAATGTTTAGAATTATTAATAAAAGTGTCAGAGCAAATCCACCCGATCGATATCAACGTCTACAGCGTCATTATCAAGGTACACAGACCTCTGTGTGTGTTGTACCTTCGTAGCTGGATAATGACACTGCAGACGATGAAACGATCGGATGATAAATAAAGGGTGGGATTGTATTAAGCACTTTATGATACATTTATGACTATATTCATGCCTTAGAAATTCCTCTAAAAAATTTAATAAAGCCTCTCTGGAATGCGTACTCGAACCGTTTCCAATTATTAACAAAATGCAGAAATAAGTGCAGTAAAAGCACGCCAATTGAATTAAAACGGCGCTGGAGTCGGCTCCTTATATTGAAAAAAATTCATTAAAATATATACGCCGATAAAAATGCATTTTAGTAACTTCAACTTTGTTTTTGGTCACTAGATAAAGCACTCCATCAGTTACATCAGTGTTTTATAACGGTATCAAGAAAACGGTGAAGTATACTTTTTTATACTGTATCAGTGGAACCTCCTCAGGGAAATAAAGAAGATTATTTTCGTTCTTCTTCGAAGTTAACTCAATAAGTTACGCAACTGGCTAAGTTGGAAAAAACGCCCACGTTAATGGTCAATAAACTACATCAATCGAGGTAGCAGCTAGCGCCCCGTAGACTTCTCGACTCAAAAGCAGTCTCACCCGTTCCGCTATGGACACACAGGTTAGTCTCATCCATGGCTACCAAGAAGCCCTTTCCTGTGAGATGCGTTTGCTTGTATTTCCTCAGCGGTTTCCAGCGAGTTTGGACGGTCACTATACTGACATTTCACTAGAAATGCTATAGTTATTTCTGATTCGTCAACAAAAATATGATGCTAATGGTAGTGAAGGTTATTCGAGATCACGACGGCGTATTTCCATTTTCTTGGACGACACCTTCGGCGGAATTACAGCTACCTCCTTCTGGTCTGAAGTGACGTCCACGTGACCACCACGACCTGAATGTGAATAGCGGCAATACCACCGTAACTGTCATCCACTAAAATGGAACTACATACGTGGAAGAGATCCCGAAAAACCTTTACTGACATCTTCACGACTCCGCTGAAGCCATCGCAACCAAATACGATGTAAAATCATTTTTTTAATGTCAGCAAGCAAACCTATATCTTCATTGAAGCTTACTTCTGGGATACATTTTAAGTGGGATTATTCATATAAAATGTGACATCTTGCGTTAGATACCTAAATCATAATGCTATCACATCGCAGTCGCGAAAAATACAGCACAGAAATACTGACCCACCCCCAAAATCGCCACAATATGCTGCAGGTCCCAAACTGCGCAAGGCGCATGCGCCGCACCAAATCTAAAATAAGCTCGCATATTCTTCCAGCACTAGAACTAAAGCTATCACATTTATTTCAATCTTGCCATTAGTCACGAAGTGTCGGAAGGGATCACCCAGTAAATGTTACATCCCCGCTTACGTCCTAAAATCTCATGGTCGGTTATTTTTAAGACTTTTGCAGGTCAAGGAGAGCATTATTTAAATAATAGAGATAAATTTACGAAGTTAACCGATCGAAACCGACACCTCCTCGGAAAAATATGCACCAACAGCAACGATGAGTAAACAAAAAATAGTCAGGACAGTCTCTTCGCGTTGATTAGGTCCACCAGATACACATACGTACAAAGAAATGGATCACAACGTTCAAAATTAAACCACTCCGGGTCATTGGACATAGACATTGTCTCGTAAAAAGTCATACGGATCAAAAAAGGTAAGAAAAAAATCGTTTTCATGGTTAGTTTGGCAAATATTGAAGCCTTAGCTTCGCGCATTACGATTTCCACGTATCTGTTTCTTCGACGTACTCCAACGTCACAGACCCTGTTTTCACAAAGCAGCACCAGATGAAAAAGAAGACGGACCTAAACCGCGACGTTTCGTTTTTGAAGTTTTTTTTTCTATCGCGGAGTTGCGGCAAAAAAAGGAATGTTTGCGAGAAGTCTCGGTGATGGACTGTGCTGGAGGTACTTGTTTGAAGATGACAACGACGCGAGGCGTATTAGTGGATCTCCATGCATCATGTCCCAGATGTCATACAAACGAGGCCGATTACCCCTAAATTGTTCAACAAAATAATATAAGGTCCTACGTTAAAAGATCCAACGACGTTTTTACATAAGAAGTGGAAATACTGGGTTACTACTGTATTTTCCTCCTCTCTTCAACCTTCGAAAATCTCGTGTACCCTTTCCCAAAAAAAAACCTAACGTTATTTAAACGATGTTTTTTGTATATAGCACCTAAAGTGTACAATGTATTGCCTACTTCATGTGTTAAATCCAAATCTGTTAATACAGTATTGAAAAATATACAAACTTGGTTTTTCACCCAAGAAAGAATAGAGGATACCTTGTTATAATTGTATGTGATAAACTTGCTAATTCCGCTGTTTGTACTGATATCCTCATGTAATATTGTGTATCTATTTCCATGTTCAACTATGGAAAAGAATAACGCATAACTATTGACCAAATGATGGTAGTCTTAATACAGGTCCTCCTTTTAGGCTACCTAATATTACTCATGTTTGTAAATATTAATGTACGCCTAATTGTGTTGAGTAATAAATATTATATTATATTATTATATTATCCTCCAGCGAAAACTATTTTTAAGCCACGCTTCCATCAAAATTTAAAGTAGTTTGAGCGAAATATCATTTTACCTAGAGATCAGTGAATTTGGTCTCATTTACAAGAAAAATATATCACCCTTCCATTGACACTGAAAATTCAACCCCTTACCATACTCCTTTCGGAGATATTTACGAGAAAATACAGCCCTTTTACATGTGAAATAGTACTCCAGAGAGACCTTATTCAGCATATAAGGCATTCCCTTCACTTAGATCTCGTCAAAAAATCAACAGTGTACAGTCTGTATGTTTTCTCAACTATTTTTGAAAATTAATCATATTGTCACCGCAGTAAATTCTTCAGGATCACAATAAATTTTCCGTTTTGATGGAGTTTCTAACGTACCGCGTGAAAAAAATGAGTCAAGTTAAAGACTTATTTAGATATTTTCATTTGATAACTTACGTCTGTCATGTACAACTATATTATTGCACCATTAATAATGTAATATATAATTCGTGTGTCTCACAGCTTGGCGCAATTAAAACGTATAATTCGAATATGGTCTCTATTATGACTAGGGAACTATCTTAACAGCTGACATTAGTAGCTCCTTAAGGTAACCCTCATTCCAAGTACAAATTTTATAGTAGACTGGGTTAAGTTAAACCTTCCAATTAAGTTATGCTCGAAAGTTACGTGACGCTATTAAGTAATGTTCTTTCGCTCAATGTGACCCGGCATTACAGGGATTTTCTGCGAGGTTACGACCGAAGTGAGAGCGACGCTATAAAAAGCAAGGAATCGCGGTCGATGGCTGGGATTGAATTGGGCAGTAACTCGGGGTTGGAAATAGAAGGAGAAAAAAATGCCAGTTAAATGAGGCTTGAATAAGAGCCGTGTAATCGGAATTGGATAGGGAGGGGAAAGGAGGAATGGGTATGAACGGATGGAAGGGGAATATAAGGAAATACGAGATCATAAACTAAGAATTGGGTATCGGAAACATGGCCAGTGCACAATACGGGATCACTTGGGGTGAGTCGTTGGTCCATGGGAATTGGTTCTGTGGTGAAAAACGGTCAACTGTAGAAAGAAAAAAATGTCCATTGCACAATGTTACGTAACTTCATAAAATACGGAACTGAATCTCATGCTAAAAACCCTTGTTTTCATCAAATCAGCCAATGAAACTACATTTCTCATTACTTAAGGCAGTATCATTCACAGCTCAAAAAACTCAATTAATTCGACCTCATAAAGAATAAAAAAACCTAATGATACCAAAATATCCACTACTCATTGCAATGCTTACCATCTTTGAGATATCGTGAATGAATCTGAAAATCCTAAAAACCATAGACAACTTTTCAAATGAACATTACGATACCGAAATTAAATCTTCAGGTCAATGCATAACAAAGCCGTTATTATTTCAGAACAATGTTAAAATACATTATTAATATCCGGTGTGTAACTACCACGTGGTACGGAAGTACAACGGACACCAATCGGAGAATAGCTCAAGTTAAGACGTTCATGGGAAAAAGAAAACTGATGTGCTCAAAGAAAATAGGACTACCAATCAGGAAACAGTAAATGAAAACATTCGTGCGGAGCGTATCAATCTATGGATCGGAAGCATGGACCATAGGAACAGCTGGCCATAAAAAACTAGAAGCTGACGAAAAGGAGGATGCTGAAGATAAAATGGACGGACAAAATACGAAAAGATGAAGTAGAGAGAAGAGTAGAAGAGGAAAGGATCATATGGAACACCATACAGAAAAGAAGAACCAGATGGATTTGACACACTCTGAGGGTTTGTGAGCAACACAATTGAAGGTAGAATAGAGGGAAAAGTGTCCAGAGGAAGACCCAGGAATAAGTTCACCGACCAAGTAAAGAGAAAAGTACATAGGAAGAGATATAAGGAGGTAAGAGAACTAGCATTAGGCAGGGAAGGAAGGAGAGCTGATGTTAACCAATCTTAGGATTGAACGACCAATGATGATCCGGTATTTCAACGCCAAGGAGTAAACGATGCCTAGATAAAGGAATCTTGCACTACAGATACTTCGACTATACCCCCCTAACTTTGCGTCCTATTCTCAAAGGTAGAACCGAAATATTCTTTTTCTTAGGATTGAACGACCAATGATGATCCGGTATTTCAACGCCAAGGCGTAAACGATGCCTAGATAAGGGAATCTTGCACTACAGATGCTTCGACTATACGCCCCTAACATTCCGTCCTATTCTCAAAGGTAGTACCGAAATATTCTTTTTTGTCGAAATGTGATCGTCGAATTGGGACAACTGCAGCCAAAAATAGACACAAACGAATTCACAGCACAAGATTGAGCTGCTATTTTAAACTCTACTTTAAAGACCATCTCAAATAGGTCAGAAAAATTTTTCCTGATGCACTGCATCTCATTCGCAACTGATCTCTGTCGCATAATGCTCACTGGAAACTGAAAAGCGACAGCACTCTTTTTGCATTAAAAAAATCACCAACGGAGCACACTTTATTTAATTTTAGACATGGAAGATGAAGAGGAGGACGGAAACATCGCATAGAGTATCTCTTCATTCAAGAGTTCAAAGGAATAAACCTCGCCCATACAACTTTGACGCTCACACCGAAAAAAAATCAATCGAGTCCTTTCACACAAAAGGATTCCACAGTACTGAGGAGGAGCCTTGGGTCACAAACACATACATTCAGGGTGCAGACTTTTTTCTTGAGTCAGAGGCGAGAGGAATAAAAAGAATCATTTTTTGAAAATTTTACGAGAGCTATATTTACATTCCGGGAGAAGTGGTTGGCTTGGGACGTGGAGCTATAGTAGGACGAGGTATCTTTCCCCTTGCCGTGAGGCCTGCTCTCCACAGATTTCCAGTAAGAGCAGAGTGTGGGGTAGGATTTGAGAGAGGGGGGGAGGTCGGGAGTGGGCTCGTTTGGATCCCAAAACGGGGAAAGAGAGAGATAGAGAGAGATCAATGCTTAAACCCGAGGCGTAGGCGGATGGAAAGAGGAGAGGGTAAGGGAGGGAGAAGGAAGGACTACTAGAGGGACTGAGGGATAAAAAAGCAAAGGGTGGCAACCGTGGAGAAGAGTAAGACATCACGAACCCAATCCATTGAATGTTCCCGCGGATTCGACCGCTATTTCATCCAACTCGGGTAAACTTTTCCAAATATATAACCCATCACAGCTGCCGGATAATTTACATCTACGCACAAGGTATCCTGCAAGCCACCAGCAGGACGCATGGCAGGGGGCGACTCCACACCAGGCATGCACTAAGCGCCGAACAGACCATCGAACAGTAATCAGCGAGTATACTAAACGTACAGTGGCGATTCGCGGAGTATCGCCACTACACCTGCCGCGTTGGCCCGGCGGATCCGCGCTTGCATCGCAAGCGGGCAGCCCGTGTTAAGGTCTCAGAGCCGGAGATTATTTTTTCTAATGTTTATTGGAAACTTCTAGAATATTCTCCTCTGTTCTGGGGTGGCAATCTAGACGCTTCCTCACCTATATAAAAGCCGCGTCTCCTGCCACAAAATTCAGTCTGTACGAGGAACGCAATAAAACGTCTATACTCTAAGCAGAAACTACTTCTCTTCATTTCGCGCTGCCAAGGCTACAGTAGTATTAAGGCGGGTTTACACAAGGAAGTCACTTCCATGACAGTAGCCTTGGAAGTCGATAGTAAGCGACACTTCGATGTGTAAGCACGCACTTCCATGGCAGTAGTGGTCGATAGTACTGTTAATCGACCGCGGTTGCTACTCGCTGCAAGGAAAATAGACTGGTTTCGATTTGGCCTGTAAGTTGCACATCGATTCTACGATAAAGGAGGATCATATCCGGTTGAATCTCGGTCACATTACAGCAAACGGAGATTAAAAATGGAAACAACGAATAACTAAGTAGGAGGACTCATTGTTGCACGGATAATATTTATTTGAACTTGAAAATATTTTAAATGCTTAAGAACCCATCAGGTAAGCTTTATGACTTATCTCTTATTTGATAATTATAATCATTGTCTCAATTTACATACTTCATATGATGTAATAATGCTCAATTGATGTTATTTACACAAATTTATTAAATCAGTAAATGCCTATGGGACTCAAAGAGCTGCATACAAATGCCATTATTGTCCAATATTGGTGATTTTCGTCATTACCATATTCATTGATTACTTCCGTCACACATTTGTTTGGAAAAAGCCGGAAGTTTTGTGTAAGCAGAACGATACACTGCAAGTGGCGACACGATTCGAGATATCGCTACAATCGCCACTTCTATAGAAGACAACTTCCATGTGTAAATCCGCCTTTTATCCTTCCTAACCTGATTTTTTCTTACGAGTGACTAGCTTTTTAGTTATTTCAATCAATTTTGGTTCTAGATGTAATAAAAGAAACATCAAAAGCTTTTGGAAATATATAATAAACGCTACGCTATAAGGTAAGACCTTTTTCGTATCACTATGCACGTGGCATGGTGAAGAAGTTTGGTGTTCCCGCAGAGAGTGACCCATTGCGAAAGGGTTAAGTTACTCTTAAGCAAGATAGAGTCACATGTATTACGCCACCTATCATTCGGCCCATAACACATTAATAATTATATAAGCATTTAATGCAGAAATGATAAAATAATAATAATAATAAGAAAACAGCCACACAAAGCGTAACCATTAACGATATTTGTAGATTTAATAAAAGCAATTGCGGTCCCTAATCGCGGCAAAAGTGACATTTTAAACTATTCTGTTTCACAATCTTTTTCTTAATTTTATGCATACGATTCTAACCAACCGACTTAAGTGGATAATTACAAGAAAACGATGCGAACGTACGGCCCACGGATTGCTATGCCGGCCTATCGCCAACTAGACTAGGAGATTATTAGGAAATAGAGGATTTATAAGGGATGGGAAACGTGAATACTAACAGAATCACAGAAGTAAATGAAATATACTATTTTAAGACTGCAAGAATGAATTGAAAATTAGGACGAAAAGTTACATCCAAAGACCCGTTCTGAAAAAAACATAAAAAAGGACTCAACGCCTTTAAATTGGACTTAAATGTAGCATAATACCGCGGCACATCTCACCGACATGAAGGCTCCAACGCATTTTACACAGTGCCAAGTAGTTAAATTCTCATCCCACTCTCACCCTGTACCTTCTACGCAGCCACCTTCCGTCCCACCACTTCTCACTTAAAATTGGTACTTAAAATCAGCCCTCACTAACATGTCTCATTTTATGTGAGGATATATTCACCCTGGTAGCCCGAGCGAGATAGTTCCCTAATCACAATAGAGACCATATTCAAATTATACGTTTTAATTTCACCAGCTGTACGACACCCGAATTAAATATTGCATTATTAATGTTGCAATAATATAGTTTTATATGACGGAAGTTGTAAGTAATTAAATGAAAGTGCCTAAATAAGGCTTTAACTTGACTAATTTTTTTCGCTCGGCGCGTTTGAAACTCCTTCAAATCGGAAAGTTTTTTGTGATACCCAAGGACCAATTGCGGTAACAATATGAATAATTTTCAAAAATAGTTAAGAAAACATACAAACTACCCGCTGTTAGTTCTTTGACGACATCGAAGAGTTAGAAATTCCTCATTTTGTAAATAATGTCTCTCTGGAGTGCATACACGTACCATTTCCCAAGTAAAATGGCTGGTACTTTTTGGCAAATAACTCCGAAAGTAATGCGGTAAGGGGTTGAATTCTTGGTGTCATTAGAAGGGTGATGTATTTTTCTTTAAAATGAGACCAAATACATTGATTTCTAGGTAAAATAATATTTCGCTCAAGCTACCTTAAGCTCAAGTATATTTGTACCCAACGACGCCGCATCCAAGTGCAACTCGTCGCACCAATAACATGTATGCGAAAACCACGTCACACCATTCATAATTACGGACAAAACTAGAAATAGTTTAACGGGTCACGAATGCAGGAACCATTACTACACACGGTATGCACTTAGGCAAAGACTGGGGAAGATAATTCCAGGTATAAAAATGACAGTTAAGAAGAAATGGTAATAAACAAAGATGAAATAAATACGCCACTGAAGAGCCAAGTCGTGAGTTTCCCGATTGGATACCGTTTTTACACTTCGGCAGCAATTATATGACATAGACACTAGAGTCTTCTCCCTAGCTCCTTATTGTCTTGTTAATACGTACCCATGCCATTCCACAATTCCTCCAACTCTTCTCACTGATTTCCAAACGCTCAGTTCTACAGTTCGAAAACACATACTAATATTAGCAATATTTTTATTTTGTCTTAAGTAAACATTATGTACATGTGTTAAGTAAACGTTATGTACAAGTATGAGAAGATGTAAAAATAAGCCAATCTAGAAGAGAATTTTAAAAGATAATTTATGTTGTACATTGAAATTAGTAAGGTATTCAATTTGTTTTTGTGTATATGGCGTATAATGTAATTGTTATTTTTTTATGAGAACAATATCTGAGTCTTGTAATTATTATTACTATTATTTTTAAATTGTATCATATGTCAACATTAAATTTATGCACGAAAAATTTTGAAAGGCCGACGTAAAGGTCTACGACAATAAACGTTTTATTATTATTATCATTTTTAAAAACGTGTAGGCACGAATTATTTCAAAATTCAGAATAACTGGCTTGATATTACTGTGAAAAAATGATACCTAATCGCAGGAACGCGGAGTCAAAACAACTTTTCAAACACTATTGGAATATTGTGAGTCACAATGGTAATTCAAGTTGTACATAAGTCAGAAAATCCGCAACAAACGAATGCCCGTAACTTTCCATAATTGACGACTCACTTCTTGAGTTTTCTAGAATCTAATTTTTGGTCGATTACATCTTTTAAAATTAACACAAAAAATAAAACGCTGATTTTTCTGGGATAAATGTGGCAGTAAAACTACAACTTGTAATTGTATACACCCACAAAATTTATTGATGGATTACAATGAGTTGGCATTTAATGAACGATCTCATGTTTCAAAATAACTGTATTTGCGACACGAAAATTATCATTTGAGTAAATCGGCTCACTAAAGAAAGCCTTAGTATTTAAGGACAATACAAAAATAATGAAGGGATCCTTGAACGACTATCCCACTGCCAAGGAAAATCACTCCGGGGACGAAAGCTTTTACGTCTTCGGCGACAGGACTGGCGGTGAACTCTGTTTGAAGTTGGTCCTCGACCCACGATACCCAATTAGGCCGTGAACACAGAGGAAAACCATTCACGCCCCTGAGATAAGCCCCTCGTGGAAAACGGCGGGGACATGTAGACTATCCATCTCAACAATCTGCTCCCCTTCTAAACCTCTACGGATGAATAGAGCTCTCTTGAACCCTGAGCTCCAGCTGCCAATCAAAACCGTCACTCCATTTCCTCAGCTATCGCTAGCATAGAACGGCTTGTATACACCCACAAAATGCGCGAACGCTTAGCGAACGAAGAAATTGGCGGAAACGTAGGATGATGAGTCCGGTGAAGAAGAAAATACATGAATGCATAAGATACTTCAAATAATTACGCCTCGGTCGAAAGAAAATACTGAATGCTCAAATCTAGGCTACTTTCAAACTCTGGATTACTGTTTAAACATTAAATAAACATAATTATTCCACGAGTGTGTACTTCAGCGTTACTACACAAGACATTGAGAGTATATTTTAGTGAGTTACTGCTGATATGCCGAGAATAAGAGATGACACTGAATAAAAGGAAAGAATGAAAGAATATAATTTAAATAATTAAACCAGCAGTCATCTTTCAAAAAAAACGTTTATCAGGGTGAAAGTTAAAATAAGAGTTACGAATCTTGCTTTGTATTGTTAAAAAATTTAAAATTGCTCTCACTTAGGAAAATTTATGCATATTAAGTGCTTAGACTTTTCTTCTGGAGGTGTGGTGCAAAAATACTGGTTTCAAATAGGACACGCTTGTGGAACCTACGCACAGTTTTGCAACCCTAGCCGAGGCCCAAATTGTCCTTGTTCAGGCGAATTTTTATATACATTGGGCCAAAAGCGTACAATTTACTACCTTTTACCTGAACAAGTGCATCACGCCTAACCTCATTAAAAAAAATGGAAGATATTGGCATTTAACTATCAAAATATTGAAGACATATTTTGTTAAGAAACTATTTTCTACATGTTGGTATATTGTTTCATGTTAAATAACAATGTATGGTGATTTATTTATTTACTTATTCGATGGTAATCTCAATACAAGTTCTCCTTCTAGGTTACCTCAACCTCCCTATCTTCTTGATTGTATTTTATGTATATTGCTTGGGAGTAATAAACATCATTATAATTCTTATTTACCTAACCGAGATTACTTAACCACGACACCGACCATGGATCGTCTCCAATGAGTTGACACGATATTCCTGCAATAGCTACAGTTATTACACACAAAACTAACAATAAGATGGGTTGGGTCATCAAGACCATCTTCATTTAGCTGACAGGAAAAATGCAAGTCCTTTGTGAGTTCTTTTTTCATAACACATCATCATTGTTACATTAAATAACCCTTCTCTCAACAACTACGCCACGCCCATTCTCTACCATGAGTATACGCAAATTCAAATTTAATTTGCCGTAAAAGTGGAATGAAAAGTTGTACACCAGTTTCTATGTAATGATACGGAACGCTCTTTCCTATTTTCTCGTGTTATTCATTAATTCGCTTATTGATATATTTGCTGTTCTTTTTCGTGTCAGAAGATGCAGTTTAGTTTTTTCATATTATTTGTAGGGTGATTAAGTTGTTAATTTTATGTGTCTGTTGCCCATTCTCAAATCAGAAAGAAGCAATTCAGCCATTTCATTGTGTAACTACCCAAATGTATAATCAGCAATATTCTCTTGAGTTATTCTTGGTTATTTTCTTAACAATTTGTTGGTTCCTGGTTGAGTGAATACGGTATATTTCTTTTCCATACTGTTATACTTAGTTCAATGTAGTAAAAACAAACCTTTTTTCTATATGAGAAAACTCCCAGAATAATAAATAAATTCACAAATATTATTATAGAAATAACAAAAGGCGAAAAAACTGGCGAATTACTTTAATGAATCAATTGAATTCCTCGTGGGCCCTATTGCCCGTAAGCTTTCGGTGGCCTCACCAAATGGTGACCATACCTATGTAGTATACGGTCAGCCCTCAAGGGATTAATTGTGGGTGAGATGGGTCTACAGCGACCACTCATCGCAAGACAACTAAGGCCCGGGCGACGCATCCATCTGGTGATAGTGATGGAGCCGCGGATTGGCAAAGGGGATGGAGAGAAAGAGCAGGGGGTTACAAGCTGCCAACGGGAACAAACGATCACGCACTAAAGGGATTGAGAAGGATGACAGGAGGAAAATTTGGAGGAAGACTCGCTCGTTTGAGGACGGGTCATCCGGCAAAAACAAGACCGATCCACTATGAGGGCAAAGCATATTCGCGACATCACAACTTTCCTCGTAAAATGGAAGACTCAGAAGAAACGGACGTAGGAACTAGGCGGAGGATAATTAATGTAGTTTGAGCGAAATACCATTTTACCTAGAAATCAATGAATTTCGTATCTTTCAAAAGAGAAATATCTTATCCTCCCATAGATACCAAAATTTTAATCCCTTACCGAACTACTTTCCGAGATTGTTGACGAAAAATACCCGCCCTTTTACATGGGAAATGGTGCGTGTGTGCACTCCAGTGAGACCTTATTTAACAAATGGGGGATTTATAACACCTATATTTCATCAAAAAATTAAGTGTGTAGTTTGTTTGTTTTATTATGTTTTTGAAAATAGATCATATTGCAAAAGCAGTAATTTTTTCCAGGAGCACAAAAAACCTTCCGTTTTGAAGGAGATTCAAAAATACAGCGTGAAAAAAATGAGTCAAGTTAAAGACTTACGTAGGTATTTTTATATATTTGCTTGGTATACCAGTCCTATAGAAGTGAATTATTGCACCATTAATAACGCAATGTTAAATGCACTCTTCCTACAGCTGCTGAAAGGAAAACGTATGCTTTGAATATGGTCTCCACTATGACTAGGAAACTATCTCGCTCAGACTACCTTAATTGACCATGTAGCGCCATTTTCGCCACAATTCCTAAACTGAATACTCCCATCGATCACCGCATTGCCTAGAATGAATAAATATTCCTAAAACTATATTCGCTTACAAAATTTTTCGGTTGTAAATTACTTAAATCAATGGGCAAAGGAATACAAAGTTCCACGTGAATTATATTCCCAATGAGAGCTTAAAGGTCAACATGAACAACATGAATGTTTTTCCCTTCATATGCATCATTTATGATCTCCAGCTTCAAATATGGTCAGTTAACGATATTAGAAAATCACACAATTCAGTAATAAGTCGAATAATTATTTCATTTAAAAACCGCAGGCGGGCAAGTCATCTACAAATATTTTAACATCTACTCTTTGGGCATTCAAATAACAACACAAACGCTTAATAATTTACATCAGGCCACCGCCAAAGTTACCTGCCCTGCAAATTACATTGATTGATAATCGCCTGGGGAGCTATTATAACACAGTAAACAAAGCTGAGAACATAAAAATAAATAAACTGTCTCACCGACTGAGCAAGACATATCTGACCATATTACAATTAGGTAAATTTGACATACAACTCTGTGTTAGACTTTATATGATCACAAATTTCACTCATATTACGTTACGACTCAATCAGAACCTCTTTCCTTTAAATAAAAGAAATACATACGACCAGACAAGTCGCCACCGAGGCGTGTGATAGGGTGTTGAGAAACCAGCCTAGAAAGGGGGGGGGTAAGATAACAGAGACAAATTCAATGTTAACTATGTGCTTTGTGTTAATTTCACGCTCTGTTTCGGCTATATTCATTAATGGCGCTTGGAATGAAGAAATATTTTACTCAGTTCGGAAGTTATTTCTCTTATTCGGCCTCTTCTATCAATGAATGAAATAAAAATCGGTTCGACTTTATGGAGTTCCATGTTGATTAGTAGAAAAAACTTTTACACTCCACTAGTCAGTTCACAGGTCGATAATTTATTGCACAATCTGGATTTCGATGCATGGCATCATCTTCAGGTGCTCACTGGCAAGTAAAGAACGTATTGCGAATCTTTATAAAGAATTGGAAGGTGGATTAGGAAGGAGGGTAATATGAGATGGGAGAGCCTTGGGAAGTAATCATAGAAGGGAAGGGTGGAAATAGCCATCAAAATCTATTACGGCATGTTTGGCAGAGGGGGTAGAGGGGAATAACTATTTTGTAAAGGGAAGCTGGCTCAAGGTTTTGAGGATTGGGAAGAAGGCAGACAAACATTCATTAAGGATAGAGCATACAGAGATCTTCTATCAATTCTAGAGATATAAAGCTGGGTCAAAATTATATCCTCCTTTGTCGTACAGAAATCCTCCTGATTTTAATTATTAAAGTAATCTAAGTCTAGAGCGTAGCCTGAGAGTATTTAATGGCTCCCGACCTATGAATTCTATCAACTGTGTTACACTTCCTCTAGCTAGTTGCAGTTTTTACCGGCCATTTTACACGAGGCGCAATTGGATGAGCAGAAATTGCGAGGACTCGGGGACGCAATCAAAGCAGGAACTAATTTTCCATCTCTCGTATATGCATCTGCACATGCATTCTAGCAATTCACCGCCTTGCACGACGGAATTTTCAACATACATACAAATATACATACATCAGGTGGCGCAAGAAAATGCTTCGTGTAAAACGGCTTCAATAAAGTGAGAAGATTTCCTTTTTATTTTACTAACTTAACGGTTTATATCATTCTGCGCAGGGTCCCAAACACCCACAGTGTATTCGAGACGTGGCCAAACCAAAGCGAAGTATGAGGGCGAGCGTAAGAACGAGTACATCTTACAAAGGCAAGGCAAACACCTAAGTCCATTATAATACATTTCATTTTTGAAGAGTACAGCTAGATGCAGGAGTTGTAGACGGTGAAATTTGTAAGTTGGAGGTTGGCGAAGAGTCTGCGATGGAGTGCTCGCTGCCGGTATTAGAGGTAGAGGATGTGAAGGAGAATGAAAAAGTACAATGGAAGTAAAGGATGACGAACGAGGAAAGTCTTGGTAGGGTGACTCAAAGGCGAAGGAAATCTAAAGGTTGTGAAATGGAGGAGGATGTTGAATGAGCGAGGGCAAGAAAGATAATATGCGTTATGGTTAAGTTGACGAGCGGTAGAACGAATGCTGACATAAAATAGAGATCTTTCAAGAAGAAAGGGCCAGCAAGTGTCAAAGAGGATTGTAACTGTCTTTCTTTAAACCACCCTAAACTTGTAGATAACCAAAATAATAATTCCTTCCCTACCATAGAGTGTTTCATTTTTATCACTACACAGTAAATGCCCTCCGTAAGAGGTAAAGGCACTATGTTAAGTTTCAGGTTATAATAAAAGCAAAAACACAATGATTCACTCAACCTACTTTTCAAATAGCTTTGCGACGAACGAATTGGCAAAAAATGGATTTTCTGTATCCTTTCGTCACTGTCACAAGGTGGATTTTGATGAGTGAGATGATATATTAAAAAGTGAAAACGCAAAGTTCACAGAGTTTGTTTATCATAAATACATGAAACCCTATGAAACAAGTACATGAAACCCAGAAATGTAGTGGTCTGTGCATTGGCCCTGAAAGCCAAAAGTCCGTGTTCCGATTCCCAGTCCAGGCCTTTCAGGAATCTTTTCTCATGGAAATTTCAGTATATTTCATTGAATTTGGTGTGATTTGGCGGGAAATTCGGTAACATTCCCAATTCAACCCAATTAAGACAAAAGCTTCAGGTTTTATTGATTCATTAGCAGACAACAAACTTCAAATTATTTGAACCTACTTAATGATAAATTTAATAAATTTATTTTAATTTAATAATTAATAAATTTCATTCCACAAAAACATTTTTCGAACATACTCAATGCGATTAAAACCATGGCGATTACACGCGATTAAAACAGACTAATTATTCAATACAATCGTGATTTATTTTACCAGGACACGCGTGCATCTTAGACAAAGGTTATAAAATCAAAAAAAGTAATCAAATGTCTACGATCATTGTATGAGGAGAATTGTGTCTCCCAGGTATACATTTTATTTTACAGAAGTTATTTTCCATAACAGTCTCAATAACTAGTGAGTAACGGTAAGGCTAGATTTGCTCGAGTAACTTTACACGAGTGATATGGACTTATGTCTATCTCGAGCCCTCTATGTGATGATGCACGCTGGTATCCAAATATTTCAAAGATACGACGGAGAGAACGCACACAACTGACAAGAAATCTTTCAGATGAGTTTCCCAGGACGAAATCGGAGGAAAGAAAGAGAAAAATAGGAATGAGAATCCACTTCCTCATCCCTAAGGCACAAAATACTATTGATGCGTCGAGCGAGACGAAGCAGAAATACACGGCAACATGAAAGGCTCCAACTCGCGCACAAAGGGCTTTACTTTGAATGGAAAACGAGAAATTCATCCAATCCACGTTTTTTTTCATTCTCCCCATGACGAGAGTTAAGTTCTCGGAAGACGGAAATGCGTAGAGAAAATAAATCGAGTGAGAAAATCAAACAATACTGATGTTCTTTGAGATTGCAAAATATCCTGATTACTCCAGTAAGTATCCGAAATGGCGTCGTTCCAGAGAATCAACGCTCCACGACCATACAGAAATGTTAAGGATTACACAAATGGGAGACGAAAATACGATTTCACGCAATTTAAGTACATTACAAGCAAGAAATATGAATTCCTTGAATTTCTCAAGAATTTATGTCACATCAACCAGGGATACACATCAGGGTTCCATTAATTTCAATGCATTGTTCTCACCAATACCTGTACTTCTAGCATATTTTCCACCTTCTTCAGGCGGAAATTCCTCTTCAGGAATCATATCTCACAGGAAACAAGGCAACCTAGAGTAATCTGGAGCACGCGTGATACATCATTATAAATACATATTCAACAATAAATAAATATGTCATACTTTAAGGATCTCTAGCATAAAAAAGGCATTCTCTGATAGAGGAACATTTAGTTCGTTCGACGTTTAAATCTCACGCATTCGGGGAACTTCACTAAAGTGTTCCGCTTGACAAGTAATTCTTAACGAAGCAGAAGAATCCTACAAAATGTATGTATAGTAATTCTCGTCTCGCCAGAGTGCACAGAATCACTAAACGTATCCGTGATGGACAGCCTCGCGTAGGATATAGCATACCTGCCTGACAAACTCAGAGTTGCACTTAAGAAAAGTTACATTATTATTATTAAGAAATTGCTACAAGTAGACCATATGGTCCGGTGGTAACACAGATCGGCATGCACCGAGCAAATACCATTATACATACATGTAAAACTAAAAACAAAGACATGCCAAAATACCAAAAAAGCAAAGTTATTACCTTAGAAAAAATAGGGGGAAAACCCTCACAGTACAACTCCCCTCAATCTCGTCATCAACAATGGTGTTCTACTTGGGAAGGGCTCTGGCACTTTCTCGGGCAACTCATTCCAATCCCTTATCCCCTGGTGCAGGAAGGAATATTTTAATGTGTTTGAGAGCTGCCTTGGAGGCTCTATCTTATATTTGTGATCTCTTCTCGCCAGATAACTAGGTTTTTTTAATCTTTCGGATATGTCCCTCCACGCAGGATCGCCAATGTATGCCTTATGCATGCACTTGAGACGTGCTTTCCTCCTCCTCGATTCTAGTGATGTCCAGCCCAATACCCTCATCATCTCCATTACACTAGCCTTCCTTTTAAAATGTCGAATTACAAATCTTGCGGCTAAACGCTGAACTTTTTCTAATTGCTTTATCTCCCCTCCCAAATAAGGGTCCCAGACTGACGCCCCATACTCTAAAATGGGCCTAACAAATGTCTTATAGGAGAAATCCTTGGTTTTCTTACAACTTTTTCCAAGGGTCCTCATTAAAAAGTATAACACTCTAAAATCTTTCGTTGTAATTTTTTCAATATGCGGCCCCCATTGCAAATCCTTATTTAAAGTCACTCCAAGATAATTACAAATATTGGCTTCCATCAATAATTCGCCCATAATGTAATAATTATTTGAGATTTTTCCTTTCCTGAATCTTATAAGTTTTGTTTTACTTGCATTTATGACCATGCCGTTTTCATCCGCCCATTTCTCCAAATTATTTAGATCGTTTTGTAAGATATCGCCAACATCGACTTTTTCCATTACTCTGTAAATAATGCAATCGTCTGCCAACATTAGTGCCAACAATTTTTCAAAATATAAAGCGAAAACTGGACTTTTGTGAGTAATTAGCCATCTTTCAATATGGAAACACAAGAGTTCATAGTGATAAAATTATCCATAACTTTATAGTATAAGCGTAACCAATTAAATTAAGAGATTTGCTAAATAATAATTGGGCGGCGATAATGAACTCTGATGCCGATATACCCGATACCCAAATCCTGACGGCGTGCCAAAAGAGAGCATTGATATCCCTGTATTCTACACGTTTCCCACGGCTGACTAGAGCATAGGTATGTGAAAAAAAAGAAAGGTCATGGCTGTGACGTCCGAACAAAGGGTTCCCTTCCAATCCTTAGGAATGAAGAACAGGAGAGGACAAGCGAAAGGCTTCCCACCAACACTCCCCCCTCCCGCCCTCTCACTTCTTCCGATCCCATTCAATAAGTTGTGCGCAAAAAAAGCAATCGATATAAGAAGGGTAAAAAGAGGAGAAGGTGGCTTTTTTGCAACGCATGGCAACATTACTCGAAGGCATCACACGAATTCACGCTTCCTAAAAGACGAAAACTCACCAAGTGACAGAAACAAAACCATTAGAAGTGGAGAAATTGGCCCAGGAGTCGGTAAAATTGAAATCATAATATTATGGACTGAGCAAAAACACGAAATATAGGACATCTCAGAGAACCATTCGAATAATTCAAAGGAAAAACAGTTGGAAATAACTGACTCCCAACGATTCTCGGAATCCAATGCCTACGATTTAGTCACCATATCAGCAACCACTGTATCACCCCATATCCTCCTTGAAGTGCACTGTTTCAACTGGTCCTCTAACATCAATCCTAAACGGTTAAATCGTATTGCATTTTTATCCCGTTATTATTATTCACTAACACGGTCTCGTTACACGCGGTATTCTGAGTCACACAATTTTTTTCGAAGAAAATTGCGACATAACTTTTCCGCGCATTGTGATTTCGTAGAAAGCCGTAAAGGCTGCATTCTGATACCTGTCTGTCTCCTTCGGCAAATCAGGCTATGAATTGTAAAAAATTCGCAGTTTTGTAGCAGGGAACCGAGCGGCCTCTAGAACTTACACGATTTTCCACAAACCCTCGCGTTCGTCGCCCTCCTGACACAGTCTTTCAGTGAAAACAGCCTGCACGCGCTACACGCATAAATACTGTACCATACGACTATGGCGACTTCCTTCTCTCAATTTCCTTCGCAAGAATCCCCTGAGTAGCGTTTCAATTTCACACGAAAAAGCGGTCAACACAACGTTTTGTCTATGAGTTCTTCACGTCAAACATGACCAATAAATCTTAGTACAGTAAGTCCTCGGTATGCGTCGTTTCGATTTACGTCTGATTCGATGTTACGTCCATGCTGACAAGGGTGGTTGTAAAAGTTTTCCCTTTTAGTTTAATACTAGTAAAATAGACCGTATGAGCATATGCTTGCGTTTTTTGATAACTGAGACATAATCGTCCTATCTGAAATAGCTATTTTCTCCGGGATAAAGGCAAAAAACGAAATTTGAAATTAACGCCTTGATTCTAATAGTCTTCTCGGGTTTTCCACCAAGTTTGGTAATTGCTGGCAGACGTTTCGATGGCTACCTCCGCCATCGCCCTCAGGGCAACCCTGCGCATCATCCTCATGCCCAGAGGACGATGGCGGAGGTAGCCATCGAAACGTTCGCTAGCAATTACCTAACCTGGTGGAAAACCAGAAAAGACTTTATTCGTATCATACGCCGGAAAAAAAACAAATCATATAACGCCTTGACTTATCGCGGGATTAAAGTAGTCACGAATATCTGGATCCATTTTACGTTGTTTAGACCTAAGTCGCCCTTCTTCCACTGGCATCTCCGACGTAAATCGAAGACTTATAGTAGGGTTACAAAAATTTTAGGCGCATTAGGAGGAACAAAGGAGAAAATGGAGTCGATAAGAGACTTGGGGCTAAGTAAGCGGGATAGAAACAAATGAAGCCGCCCACGACTCACAATTAATGAGAGCGACCACTTAATTATCCGGTTACCGCTTTCACTCTTCTACTTAAGGGCCTGCTTACCCGCAAATTCATTTGCATACCAAATAGTCACGGAGCAGGGGAGGAGACATCCTGTTAAGGGTGACGGACAAGCATTCTTACCCTGCGGCAACTAACACTCACCCCGCGGTGTTAACGGAAAGGTGAACTAGAACGAGGAACGAGACGAGCCGGACGGTGGGGGGGAGGAGGGGGAGGAGATGGGAGGACGGGGGAGTGTGGCAAAAGCCGAATGCAACGGGGAGCAAAAACGAGCAAGAGCGAAAATGGTTGGCTGGAAAGGCGTGGGCGTGGAGGAAGAAATGCAAGCAGCCGCAAAAGCAATTGCAAATGGAATACGAGTTTTTACAAATGAGGTGAGAGAATAGGGACTGTGTGGCTTGCTGGGAGGCCTACAAATACGTAATCAACTACTTACGAACTTCCCAAAAGTAATCCCACAATGTCCTTTTTCATCCTTCAAAAGAACTTTCAGGAAATATTTTAAAGCAGCGGTTCTCAACCACTGGGTCGATATCCCCTTGGGGGTCAAATGACCCATTCACAGAGGTCGCCTAAAACCATCGGAAAACACATATTTCCGATGATCTTATGAAGTAGCAACGAAAATAAATTTATGGTTGGGGGGGTCACCATAAAATGAGGAATTGTATCAAAGGGTCGCGGCATCAGGAAGGTTGAGAACCACTGCTTTAGAAGATAAGTAGTTGAATATTGTTTTTAAAAAACGAGCAGATTCATGAAACTTGGATGAAAATAGGGCCTATGCTAAAAATTAAAACGTCAAGCATCAATTTTATACAATAAATATGGAGTAATTTCAACGAAATTAGCAACTTTCCAATGATCTCTTCACGGCGAGTTCCCTACTTATACTGAATACACCTTCCCTAATAACCCACCACGGGAGGCAGTTAGCAGTCGGCAATTCAACGACGGTAAGTCGTAACAACGCCCGGTGCGGAATATTTAACTTAAAAACTTGCGGAATATTCTCAATGGTTGAACGCTAAGAAAGCATTATAATGACTCATCAACATAAACTGCGTACGAACTTGGAATAAAAAAGATCATTCTATTACCTCGCTTTTACAAATTGCAGAAACGACCCGACACAGTTTATAAACCTTTGCCAAGTGATAGGTTCGCAGAAACATTACATTGTCGCCAGCTCACAACGGAGTAACTGCCTTCTAATTCCAAAAAATAAAATATTTAACTCCCGGGCCGGAGTACATAGTTCTAAAAAGAAACCTTCACTGGAGGAGATCATCCCACGGCTCTCATGCATGCAAAATGAAACAATAAAATCGCCAAGAGGAATGGAGTACGTTACTCCACGTTCCTTCCCGACAAGGGAATTCCCACGACGGGGAAAATAATGCTCACGTCCCAGAGAGCACAAACACAATTTTTCTCGGGGAATAACAACATAAGCAAAGCTCGTGCGCCTCTCTCATCCACTTCCGATGGGCTCCCTTGCAAAACCGTATTATTATAGAGAACGGGAGTCGGAGCATACCCGCGCCACGGCGGAGATAGATAGATTTACACCCACTTTGCAGAATTACTTTGCCGCGGGAGAGCTTAGGGCCGGAATATGGCAATTCGTCGCCCGAAACACTGAAAGGTGTCGGGCAGGGGAGGCGGATGTGGGGGGGGGGGCGGAAGACTGCGCCGCACTGATGGCAAGGAAAATTCCTCTCCAGCAAAAGGTCGATAGCGCACGCTTCCCGACGCCTCCTAGTATATCTCTAGGAAGATCGATTAAGACGTTCCTGGAATGAGATTCCCCATTGAGGGGAGGGAGAGGGGAGAAGAAATATTTAATGCTGTATTTTCATATTCCTGAGAGCACCCGAGCTTCCAGCATATATGAGCGACAACTTTATTTTGGACTACGAAACGTATAGAAAAATAAATACGTCGTTTCTACAGGAAAAAAACTGCCACGAAAATTTCACCGGAGATCGATAAAGCATAATAAAACTCGGATTAAAATATGATTACCCAACAAAGAAATATTAGGGTAACTGTGATATAAGATGAAACTACAAATAATGGGCGCGGACCCATTTGAGAAACAGGAAAACCATCGATTTAGCTTCCACGAGGCCACAAAATTGCGACAATAACTGTTAAAAATGTATCACAACAGAATTGAGCTTCTTGCTATAGCTTACTACATCTCCCAAAATTAAGCACCCAGTTTTTGAAAACGTACACGGAAGGAGTGCGGGATGCGATAAGTATGATATTCAATGGTTTTTGGTATTCTCAAAATGAGAAAAGCCATACGAACAGGATATGAATGAATTTATTACAAAACACTGGAGGAAGGACGTCGATTAACAAATAATACATACCCAGTGCTTATGGAATACCATTAAAATTACAGTACGCCTACTGTGCTTTTATACACTATGTTATTATATAATTACACATGAATCTGAGACAGTTTCTCTGCACTTCTTTTTACAATGTAAAAAAAACTAAACTCAAGTAAAATATAGGGTCTCTTACATCAGCAGGCCTCCGATAAGGCTTGGAAGCTGACTACGATAAGGACGCTCGCTACAAGTCCGAAGAATGCAGGGACAGATGATGTTCTAATTCTAACTGAGCATGCAGCTATACCGATTTAAAAAATTTACACACCCCTCGGCATTTTTTCACCGATTACAACCCGAGTTTAACTTTCACTTCCACTTTTCTGACCAAGGTCGTCAGAATCAACTTTTTCACCTGACACATGATGAGCCGATCCTTGAGGGTTCATTGGTTCTCCTCCACAATGGCGGTTGACCCTTAGTTAATCAGGCTAATAGGTAAAATGAGACAGAAGTCATCCTGAATGAAACCATTTCTCCCGCTACCTCCTTAACTGTAAATGTGGAGGAACGGCCTAAACAAATAACGGCTCTCCTTCCACTCCTCAGCTAATAATACCGCTCCAAATAAATTAGTTCCCTCCCATTTTTCAGGGTTTAATGTGCGAGTCATAAACTTTCTTGCCCCTAAAGGCCCATGCAAAGCACAACCCCAAACCCTTAAATAACCTTGATAACTATTCCCTATCTCAACCTATTAAGTAATGGTTTAATTGTACTTTAATCTAAAGATGCTTTAAATCTTATACCAAATTCTTCTGAATCGACGGTAAATTCAAAGCTTAACAGTGCCAAATTTTAAACTCATAAATTTTATTTCACTTTAATATCTAATCTAAAAAGTTCCGGACTAGGTAAGAGAGATTATTTGAGTCAAAAGTATATTGTTATCAAAATAACACAATAAAAACTTATTTGGGTGAATAATCAGTAATTATTTTAGAAATTTTCCACTGTTTTAGTTAGAATGGAGGAATAAACTTAATTCTAGTAAGGGTTCTTACTGAAAATCAGCACCAGTTGGAACCTATAGCCACAAGGCATGACTAACGGTAAATATTGGCAATATATCACTATAACAAACGTAAGTACATGACCAAAACCGTTTTCGCATGTCAGTGAAAGACCCACACACAAGACGAGGAGGTAGCTCGAGGGAGGAAATATATAATATAAGGCCGCAGAGCCTTCGGTGTAAAGAAAAAATAAGGAATGAGTGAGGTGCTATGGAGAACATGCCCCACCATCCGAGTTCCCTAACCTCTTGCCCTGTTCTTCCCCTTCGAAGCAGAAAACCAAAGGCTTCTAAACTGCTGACGCCATGCGACATAGATCGCCAGCCTTCCACTAACACGAACGCGTCCTATAACGCCGGCGTACGTACGATGCCGCCAGTAACAGATAGAGCAGGGAAGAATACTTCAACTTTGCAAACAATACCTACACCGATAAACAGAGTTTGAAGGCCGAGTTTAATTCCTCTTTCACTGATCTTAACATCATCGATACATCAAAGATTACCCTCGGATAAAAAATCCAGCAATAAGGTAAAGTGGTTTTAGGCGTAAATTCTTAATATATAAATAAATTCCGGCTTCCAAAATGCCAATAACCCCTCCTAAGGAGAAAGACGGAAGAAAACAAAGTACGTACTAGATATTTGCATGTTTTCCTTCGCAAGGGATACAAAGAAAGTCCAAAACATTGTTGCGATTAACCTTATGTTATTATTATCAATACATAATAATTGAAATAATGAATAAATGAACAATTTTGATATCCACCTGTGAAACAAAATTGGCCAACATTTTTCCATTTTCTTAAGGCACGTCCTGGAATGCAATTTTTTCCTTAAGAACATGCTAGCAGCTTCATTCCATCCCCACCACAGAACTCACAGAGTAAATTTTAAGTTTTGTGAGTTACTGGCCGGTGAAATAGGCTCACTGACGAAAAAATGGGGAAACGAATCGGGGTATGAGCACGATCAAAACTGCACTTGAACATATACATGTGAAAGACATCATGCCCTTGAGTTCCGGCATTTATTCTCCAATGAAATCTCAATGACTACTTTTTGCTGCGAGGAGAGAACTTATACTGCTCCATTCGTCGGCTGGGATATTGAACAATGAACCACCCGTCGCGTTTGGCCGTTGATGCCGGTTTAACCTCAAACTTTCATCAACTCCTCTAATCCTTTCCTACACACCATTTTACCAAGCCTTAATGGCACATATGACCCCATACTGTATCCAAAATCAAGTTTAAATTGTCGACCATTTTCTTAACTTGGTCGAGCGAATTCACCCAGACTGCTGACGGCTAAATACTGCCACTAAGATAGCGAATCCCTGGCCAAACTTTTGCTAGCGAAATAATTGGGAGGAAGCAGGAGGAAACTGGTGCGATCAATTCCTCGCTAAAAACCATCCGCACTCACCTTCGGACGCACGCGAGACGGCTCTGGTGCACGACTAGAGAAGTACAGAGAGGAGGAAAAGCCTTGAGCTGTCCGCCTTACTTTCAACTCGCCGAGTTCCCAAAGCATTAGCGCGGCCCACATTCATGGAGGGCAAAATTCGCGACGGGAGTCGACGTGAAAGTTTGCCGGCACTCCGGGGCTCCTGCGGGAGCATCTGCTCCTAATCTCCAGCGGGATGGACGTCGATGTCCGAGGAGCGAGGGATTGTGAGGAGAGGCAAGGAATAGAGGGTGGTTAGGGCTGGACACGTGCCTCTCAAAACGAATGAAAGGCCCGACATCTAAGGCGAACTTAGCGGTACTTGTGGAACAGTGCAAACGATAGGTATCCTGTGATACTGCGTCCGGTGTTACGTCAATTGAGACCTACTCGAAACAAGGTCCTCGATCCTGAGTTGGAGAAGCGAGAAATGAGGTGACAAAGGCAAACAATAAGGAGCGTCCACTGCAAAAAAAAACGACTTCAAGGTCATTCAATCCACATTCCAGTAACATTAAGCCAAACGTACCCTCAAATAGATTTGAATGACAAAATCCTACTTTTCCATGCAACTTTTTTCGTTAATACAAAAAAATTGCACCGCCGTCAGCTCTGGAAATAGCATTTATCAAACGATTAAGTCGTTTATATCTAATATATAAAAATTAATATTTGCTTGCTCGCCTTCTATGCGTTCCGATACCATTCATCAGATTACGATCAAACTTGTGTGTTGGTACATGAGCTTGCAAGCAGAGAAGCAGACCGTTTACGAGTTGCTCAATCACGTGCATCAGAATCGAATCAGTGAGACATATTATCGCGTGTATCAGAACCATGTCAGTGAGACATAATTTGCGTTGAAAGGTAAGTAATTTATTTGTACGTAAAATAAGATTTGGTGCAGTGATCTCTTTCTTTGATTTTTTTATTCTTGCATTCGATTTTCGTGTACGCTTCACTTTTTCCTCAAATAGGATTTTTAAGCTCTAAAATCTTAAATTAAATTATTTAAATACAAAAAAATCATTGTCTTTCATTTCTTTTGTGCATGTAAATGTGTCTTTTTAGTATATGTGAGCCTACAACAACTAATTGCAGCGCATGCCGGGCACAGCTAGTAAAAAATAATTATGACTTATGATAATGCATTTAAAAAACTACTGAATGAAATACGATTCATTATCACGTATAAGAAAGGGTTTGAGGTGTTACTGGGAGGTAATTCTAGGAGATAAATCAGAATAAGGGAAAATATTGCTAGTTCCAAAATTGAGCTGACCTGAAGATGACGCTCAAGCGTTGAAACCCGGGTCGTGTGTGTTTTTTAAGTTGTGGTTTTGTAAATGTAACCATTAAATCATCTGAAAGAAAAAATGGAATACCACAAAGTTACCAAAGAACTTGTATTATTTATTGTATTTAATCCTTGTGAACGTTTAAAATCCGGTGTATTTTCTTCTGGCCAGAAGGTTACCTTCCTTAACACCCTAATAATGGCCCAATTTGCAGAGTCTTAAGTCGGTGAATTAAACTGGGGGGAGGGGTGGAATTCACAAAGTACCAATACCTTTCTTGTGATTGTGTTGTCATTCTTTCCTTTAACCACAAGTTGCTGTCTGCTATTATAAACTATAAAAGGCGACACTCTTTACTAAATCCGGTCGCCAATTATAAAGGTAGCCGCGGAATGAGCTAGGATTACCCTTAATTTGATTCATTGAATAAAATATCACAAAGCAAATTATATTTATAGAGTTCTATGATAAATAATTTATCATTATTAAAAATAATCTGCACAAAAAGTATTTTACTATTTTTCTTTAGTAAAGGCTTGCCATTTAGTGAAAGCAGTATTTTTTTTAATTAACTGAACCAACATGTTGGACTATTCAGACTTTGCATTCATAGACGAATCAGGGAATGAGCCTCCCAGTACATGGGAAACAAATATCGCTCGTTCCGATGCCGGATAGAGAATAGAGCTGTGTCGTTCATGAATGAATCGTTCAGAATGAACGATTCAATGGCATGAACCGAATGAACTGAATCTTCGTTTTCCTCTCGAATCGTTCAAAATGAACGATTCGAGTGGAAAATGGTTCAAATGAATCGTTCAAAATGAACGATTTAATGGAAGATTCAAATCCGCCGAATCCAAATCGTTCAATATGGATGATTTGTGTGGAAGATTCAAATCCACCGAATCCAAATCGTTCAATAAGAACCCTGTAAATACCCTTGAAACACCTTGTCAAAGGTCTTGTGTTTCCGAATTGGAGCATCACATTTCACTTTTTTGTTTGTTATTTCGCACACTAATATTTGAAATGCTGTAAGTCGACAGATTCACATGGATTCAAGATTCACATGGATTCAAGATTCACTTGGATTCGAGATTCACTTGGATTCGAAATTCACTTGGATTCGAGATTCACTTGGATTCGAGATTCACATGGATTCGAGATTCACTTGGATTCGAGATTCACTTGGATTCGAGATTCACTTGGATTCGAGATTCACACGGATTCGAGATTCACACGGATTCGAGATTCACATGGATTCACCATTCACTCGTGGTTTTAGTTCATTCGGTTCATTATGAACGATTTAAACAACCGAATCATTTCCACGAATCAAATTCCATGAACTGAAATTCCCACCTCTAATAGAGAACCCTTTGCCCGACCAATCCTCTCCTCTCACCCCTCCTTCTACCCCGCCGACCCCTTTCCCCTTCACAGCAAAACTTCAGTCGCCAACTCATCCGGACAAATTGACCCGAAAATCGAGGGAGCACACCCGACAAGTTTGGAGTTTGAGAGACGACGAAGAGCGCGGACAGTGTGAGTAAGCGAGAACTGGAGAAACTCTGACGTGAAAATTTCATTCGTCACCATCGGAGAGTCCACTTCACAACAAAATGGACGCCCAGATGCCCATAGTCAAGAACTTCAAGGAGGACTACGTAAAGACTTATTGCGCATTCTTCCCAGATACGAAGTCCACAAAAAATTACCGATAAGCTAATCCGAATGTGTTCTTTGTAGCAATTGTCAATAATCTCGCTCGCGGGATTAAACCTTATTTTAGGCACCACTTAACACCACTTATGGCCGAGAACGTTATTTTCAAGTTCTGTTACTAACTTCTTGAGAGTAGTGACACAGTAGAGGGGGATACGATGCGTGTCAAAAAATCAAAAACTTCGCATTTCTCGGAATTTTAAAAAGTTGCAAAACATATGTACGTGCTATCATTTTGGGATTGATATTTATGGGTAGCAATAAAAATTATACTATTTTTGTCGTAAAATCATCATCAATTACCCGCGAAATATAATAAATGGACAAAAATTGCGAATGCTACAAATAATTTACGATTTCAGCGCCAAATACAGGCTGGAATCATAAAAACTCCAACTTGGATCCATTGAAAAATAGTGATCACTTATTAAACATGCCTTGACGCATAGATTGGAAAAAAAAGCATTTTTGTAGGACAAGCGGGATACGATAAAAAGTTCTTTCACCTTTAGGATATCAATTTTCTTAGCTGACACAATAAAATGTTGAAATCTCGAATAATTGTTCGAAAAACCTTCTATCTATGTTATATAAAAATTTGGCGACGATTGAGTACGACCTTAAGTTACCACCATGGCTTAAAGTTGCACGACTGCTAGAAGAGGCGAAAAACGGGTACTTTCCCTGCTCCCACCGCACCAGCTATACAACGACTTCACAACTTCTCTCTTCTGTCAGCAAACGGGGAGAAGAACAAGCTTAACGCAAATGCAAATGGCATACATTACAGGATTAGGACTTTTTATTCAAGAAAAGTAAAAACTCGAGTGCACATGTAGCAAATTTCAACATTAGTAGTTAACTAAATAAATGTATTCAAATCATTTGATTGTGGCGATACGTTGTGGAACGACGAAAAGGAATAACTTAAAATAAAACGATGAAATTTCCACTATGTTGTAATGCTGTCTACCGGTTTCGAGATCTGTGGCGTCATTTTCACTTGCATTAACACTTGTTTGTCTTTAAAATGACGCTTTAGACGTAGAAACCAGTAGACAGTATTAAAACATAGTGGAACAGTATATCGTTTTTATTATGAAATACATATCATATTGCTTGTGGTTCATTTCCTTCCCCAGATGACTCTAGATCTCCTCCATCGTAACCGAACAACGATTGCATTAAAATGTCCGAGAAAAAATAGAACTGATCTTAATATGCGAATCTCATACCTTTGCGTATGAGTCTCTTTGCGCATCCGGTGCCACACGATACAATACTTTATAAAGGCGTAGAGCGGCAGGATTTCTCCGTCAAATTCATGATTGGAGATACGATCTTTAAGGCACCAAGTAGACACAGCGTAGAGAATTCAAGCAACCAAGTTAAACTTAAAACCCTGGCCACTCCGACGCAAATTAAACCCGTGGCTTTAGCTGAGCAGGAATGAAACCGAAGTAAAAACAGTGAAGGGTCCACAGAATTCCACGGAATTCTCCAGTTTCCCAGGAGCGCACCGCGATTTTACAGCCTCGGGAGACTAAAAGGAGAAGAAGGAGTGCACGAGCAGTCGCTCCACAGACAGAAGACGGTCGTAATGCGAGAGCTGAATTCCCTCCTGCGAATAGAACACGGATGTGAGAGAAATAGGGGTTTGGAAACGAAGCCGCAGGAACGTTGCAACCGGCCTGCCTCCTTATCCCCCTAGGCCCGGGCGCGCACAACGCAACGCGGTTAAGTGACCTACTTTTCTCCTAGTTTTAATGATTTCGGGCAAATCTTTTATTTTTTTATTTCCTTCAGGAGGAAGGATGCAGATGGATGCGTGGAAAGTAGGAGAGCGATGCGCTGTGTCGAATTGGATTGGGTGGGTGGGTTGTGTGAATGGGCAAGGTTGCGGAGTTGCAGGCTGCAGCACCACAACTGCCTTTCAAGAGATGTAGCATCCGCAAGGGTGCTCCAATACACGTGCGAGACCCCAGGGACATCCAGCCTATTCTCCTTTTATTTCGAAGCACATCAAAATACATATGTATATCCTTACATCCATGTACAACTCCGCGAGTCGCCTAAGGACCGCTTGGAAGAGGGGTATTAGAACACCAGCCAGGAAGGAGGCAAGGAATAAGGAAAATAATGAAGGTGGGGATTGGACAAAAAGTGCAACGTTTATGGAGCCAAAATATCTCATTCGGTTTGGTGTTAATGATGCTAGGGAGAAATGTTTGCACCAATCACTACGACAGGTTATACTGTTGGACACCCTGCGGGAGATCAGATCATGAGAACACAATTACGTAAATAGACGGCAGAACAGACAGGTACTCAAATTCGCTTTTCCCACGATCAATAAGAGACCATGACGGCCCACAATGAGACTTCGAAGCAAGTTAGTCGACTGGTAGTGAGGCTGATCAGTTGATTTGCTCCCTAATGCTTATTTTTTAAGCTGCAGCTTAGTGCCAACATCACGTTTCACATGATTATTACATTGCTCTTGTATCTCGATATGAAATAGCAATATACATAAATATATACAAATAGTTTCTGTAGCATTAGTAGCGTACCTGCAGTGAAGTGCATGTTGGTGAAAGTTATGACAAATGATATTGTACGTTGTTGATAGCTCACCCCCTGCCACACACAATTCAGGTGGCTTGCAGGGTAATACGTACATGTATCTCCTTCACTTTGTCGCTTTCAGCAGTTATGGAGATTTAGTGCAGGACTGAAAACTTATCCGCCATGTGTCGAATACCCAATCTCCAACTCGCGAAATGAGAAATATTCAAATTTCCTCCCGTTAAAACTTCTTATAGCTAGAGTTTAGCGGCTCCAATCTACGTCCCTTCGTTAGGTTGGTCACATCTATTTAGATTATACTACCATGCTTTCATGCACATTGTATTTTAATCTTAGTTTTATTGCGAATCAAGCGAGCTTTCCGTTCTAAGGGTCGAAGTAAGCGCAGATTGTAACACATTCCTGAGCTAAGGCGTTTGCGAACGACGATTAATGGAATGACGAGCGCAGACGAAATGTTCGTTAACCAGCCCACAGGTAGAGCAGGTACTAAACAGCCATGGCCAATTGCGCCGTAATTGGCTACGAATTCGTTAACAACTATATCCTCCAAGGTGGTTGAGCGTTAAACGTGAGTCATGGCGTGCATTTTTTAAACCTTTTCAATTAAGTAAAAAAAATTCTTGGAACACATCTCACTTTAGTACACCGCTTAATGCGTTGGAATTGACCATACATTTTTTAATATAAAGTATGATAGAATTATACAATCAAATTTTCGTCTCAGTTAATGTATTGTTACGAACTTGGTTTACGGCGCGTAATTCGAAATTTAAGCGAGCATCTTAATGCGTGATTTATACTCGGAATGATATCTTCGTATTTATTATGAACCATTAAAATAGTAAGAAACGTATAATTTCGCGTTTAAAAGAAAATCTGTACACTTATTATCAAATTATTTCGAAATTTATTTCAACTACGATGAGGTTATGAGTTAAAATAGCATAAAATTGCCACAAAACATAACCCGTAACAAGAAATTAGTTTCACTTTTATCTATACATATTCGAAATAAGTGCACATGCGCAAATTATCACACATTTCTGTGCAAAAACAAAAATCGCTCCAATCACCTTGAAAGGTAAGCTATTTCCAAAAAAGCATTTAAAAACTGTCCACTTTTGACGTCTAACTTGAAAATCAATACAAATAACCATCAAGAATGGATTATCGAGGTGCTTATTCCTTTAAAACACATTCCAGCACATACCAACTCGTGTTCTCCAACTGTTTTGAACTGCGCAACCAAGTGCACAGGATCTGAATGTAATCGCGATGTTGTGTTGCTAAGTGATCAGTTCACTAATGCGAATGGAAAGCTGTCTAAATCTTTCGATTTTGGTTCCCAAATGCAGGCTGCGTACTCGAGACGATGTCACACTTGAACGAATTAACTTGTCTCTCACTATTCAAGACACTATTAAGACATCCCCACTATCCGCTGGCTGAATTACTAGTTCCGCATGCATATCCATAAGTCATCGAAGGGAGCAAGTTTCCAACACAACGGGCCAAATCGGAAGGTAGATCCGGCTTAATCGAACGCGTCTATCGCGTCGTTTTACATCACGGAAGCGCCACTTCGCAGCAGGAACATCGGAATCGGTCTGTGCTCGAGGCAGTAAACGTCTTCTGGATCCGTCCGCGCCTTGGATTTCGCAAAGGGAGCGAGATGAACGGGTCCATTCTGAAATAAAGAAGGCGAAGAAGAAAAGCCGTTCCAATTGCTCGAAAAATTTGCGCACGATTCGATCGCGGACCGCGTAACAATAGGTCACCATAAATTTTGCACCAGCATTGTTGCAGACGGCTGTTCGAGTGAACCAGTGGCCTAGTTTTGAAAAACACAAATAAATCAATTTAACGCTGCGCGTCCATTTTCACGGTTGCCGCCCGGGTTTGCCGGTTGTTACATCATGTCACCTATTCACTATCTATAAACGTTTTCATTTAACATAGGTCAAAATCAGCTATAAATATGATAATGGGTAAGAAATAGTTCTCTGATTAATTTAAGTATCTAAGTTAAGACAAGGAATTGATTTGTTCCACATTTCGTCGCTTAAATAAAATTTGTAATCATTAAGTACTATTGTCAAAGGCGTTTTTTTCACAGACTTAAGATCACTTAGGGCGACTATAATATTCTAATTTGAATTACCGAGAATTTTTAATTTTAGGAGCTTCTAACTTATTTCACAAAAGCTAAAGATTTAAATGTAACTAAAACATTTAGGGCAAAGAATGGCTTTGTCATTAATGGAAAATAATTAAGAACACTTTCTTAATACCACTTCGGACGACGTACCAATAGTTACCTACTTCCACCGCAAACGAACACAATATAATGGACCCCAATGTATGCCATTCCAATGCAATTTATTCCGATTCCATTGATCCCAGTGTAAAAGCAATTTAATATATTATACATAGCTGCTCAATGCGACAGATACACATTTTAGCTCCGCAATATTGTAATCATCTTCATTTCCAAAAGTAGCAAAACGAGAATGCCCTCCAAGAGGAAAAGTTCCCGAAGCGTATATCTAAGACATGGGGAAATAAACGCATTGCGCGTAGCGAAACAGAGTCTGGATCGTAAAGCGAAAGGCATTATTTCTCCAGTTAAGAAATGAGGACGCCCGGTTCCCGACCATCAAATAAGGAAGAGGGCCCGAAGTAAATGACAATGGATGCTCATAGATCCTTGATTTTCTCGAGAGAAAGTGCGGGAAGCAGGTTATTCAATGCCTCCGTTAAGAACACCCACGCGGGAGCCAGAGTTTTCAGGCTCTGCCGAGAACTTCATATTCCACCGTTGACACTTCAAATAGAACAGAGGCTACCAACCTGTGAGTAGATAAATGGCGTTGAGAGAAGAGTCGAGTAATGGCGGTAGTAAGTTTTTCACAGCAAAAGGGATACAATGTATAGGCATTTTCCAAAATAAGGGAGTCCAATTAAGTCAAATTGAAGACCAAGGGGTAAGCGAATCTAAAGACGATGGGAACCGCTGAGATCAAAAAAAAGATGACACGTAGAAAATATCAAATTCATGACAAGGTTCTGACCCCAGGGTAAGGTTAAAAGGCGATGGCTTAGCCTGACGTTACACCAATGACTCTAAAACGGATTTATTGACACGGAATCGAACCAAAGACCAGCAGAATTCCGGGGCCAATGCGTACTCTAACACATAATGTCCGCGAAAGCTAATTTCAAAGGCATCTTTTGGAGGATCTATAGGAACTAGTGCACATAAGCCATTAGACCTACTCAAGGACGTCTTCATTAAGGAAGGGTCAACCTTCAAAGAAGTCGGTGTTCACGTATATGTATCACATAAAGTTTGACAAGTAAACAATGTAAGATGTTTAAACTGTCGTAACGAACGGTTTAAAATTAATTGTAAATCGTCGTCGGTAACATATTTCCGGATTCGGGAATAAAAAACCGGAACTAAGGCTTTCCAGGCTAACGCGTTGTCACTACGCTGGCCCTGTGAAGGTAATTTTTACTTATTTCCATCACTGCATGCGAAAAGTATGTCCGAATGTGTCGAAATTGGTTGCCTATCATTGGTTGCAGTTGTATCAAGACGAATATTTCACGCCATTAATTATATTCGCGTAGATCTTTCTCCATATTTTATTTGATATCCAGCCTGTGTAGAATGACCGTGCAGCATTTAGTGAGTATTCGTATTTTACTTCATGAGTGTGAATTAATTCAATGAATGGATGTAGATTCCATTATTCAATAACAGGTATTCAATTTAAAAACCCTATCGCAAATGAAAATTAATAACCATCACAGTTAAAGGGTCAACACATCGAAAGGCAAACAGTGACCAGGTGACCGCAGAGTGACCGCACAAAGAACACCAGTGACATATTCGCACATATTCACCGAAGAATTTTTCTTGAGGTAGGGGCATTAAAATTAAAAATGTCGATTAAAAAAATTATTTAGCCACGTCTACCCATCTTGGACCACAGATACATAGCAATTTCAATGTAATCGCCACTTATAAATAGTTGCGCGAGATTAAAACCTTCACTGCCTTTGGAAAAAAGTTAAACCAATATTAAGTAAGTCACGGAATACACCAATAATTTCGTCAGTCACGCGCACGGGTGCAAACATACGCAACAAAGTGATGATATTCGCTATTTCACCTTGGAAAAATGAAAATATTGGACCGGGATAGTAAATGACGAATTAGATTACTCACATGTATCTCTGCACAGGGGTGCAGGACTGCATGCAAAATCTTGTATATTTTCCTTAATGAATACTGGTTTGAAAAGTTAAGTTCCAAAGCCGGAATTTTGGATTAATCCTTCGGAGACGAGAACATTTCATCTTAACCGCAAGGCATTGTACTCCACCCACCCCCATCTCTACATTCACCGCAGCATTCACCTTAAACAATGACGGTTGGGAGATTGAACTGGCCAACACAACCGATCGGCAATCCGGAGATACCTACATCTACGACTACATACTGCCCTGCAAGCCGCCGCATTCGAGTGGGGCAGGAGGTGTTAGGCCACCAGCCGTGCAAAGATGTAATGGATAAGGTTTTGGGAGGAAAAATTGTGACGTATATTATGAGAGTGTACTTAGAGGAGCTCAGTTTTCATTGTGGTCGCATATTGAGCGCGGAAAGAACGAGTTTTTATACTAATCTGATCGGCAGTGTATCTCTATAATTTTATCGCTTCTGTCAGACCGAGAATGTAGTGAGGCGTCATGATAATATTATCTGCATCCCTCTGAAATACACCAGTTATGAATTCATCAAGCAGCCTCAGCCTAGCGTGTAGTCTCCGAGTCTCCAGGGGCTCCCACCTTAATACCTCTAAAAGTTGTGAGACTATATGTTCGGTCGTAGCAATTTTTAACGAAGAGTGCTGCTTTTCTCTGTATTTCATCAATTTTTTTTGTTAAATCCTTATGACCAGTGTCGCAAATTCTCGCAGCATATTCGAGGTGTGGCCCAACCAGAGCGAAGTACCATCTTACTTCTACTTTTTCATTCCAGGACCATCCTATTATACGCATAACAAAACCTTGTTTTTTTATGCTGTACTGCATATGTTTCGTATGTGTGTTCCCCACGATATATCAGAAGTTTAGCTAATTCCAAGATATTTTACTGTATCTGAAGATTTTATGTTTACTCCACCCACAGTATAGACATGGCATTTGTGTGATAACTTTCGCAGCAAGAGAACTGTGGAACATTTACTGATATTTCATTCTAACCCCCACTCCTGACACTACGAATGAACGTTGTTAAGGTCAGATTACAGAACTTCAAAGTCCGCGTCTTCGCTTATTCCACGATAGATAGCAGTATCGTCTGCAATTAGGCTTATTTTACTGCTAACTCGAGCACTTAGGTCATCAATATAAATGATGAATAAAACAGGGCCAATCACGCCGCCTTGAGGAACACCGGATGTGACTTCGACCACATCAGAGCTAAAACCATCAATAACTACTTTTTGTTTTCGATCTCTGAGATCAAGGGTCATTTCTGGTTCAAGTCAAGAGTTCGAGTCAAATCTCATTACTCAGGAACACAAAAAAGTAGTTAATGAATAGCTCCGGGCGAGGGCCAATGGCGGTTTTATTAATACGACGGAAATTAATGTGGAACAAATGCGAAATTTTTCAAGCAGATGCAAGGAAACTCGTATTCTCGGGGAATTCGACAACAAAACTCAATTAGACTGCCTTCAAGAGTACCAGATATTACACATGCATCAAAATACTTGATTCTCGATATTTGCCTAAATTATTATTCGTACGTTTTTTTAAATCTTGTGCACGTTCTACCCTATGATACAGGAAAGGTGGATCACTTTCCGCGAGAACTGCGCGCTGTAGAGCACTTCCAAGAAATTCGATTCACGGAGTGGATCCATATTTAATGAACAGTATGGAAATACGCGATTGAGCTCGGAGTGCATGAATTTTTCATTTGCAAAGATTCGCAAGAGGATGACACGTATTCCGCCATTAACACCGATCCCTGACGCACGCTAAGCAGAGGTAGAGACGTCATGTCGCAGAGTCGATAAAAACAAGAGATACAGTGGAAACGCGTGGAAACCGAGAGAATGCAGCTCTCGAGGAGCCAGACCCATCCGCTTCACAGATCATGCATAAGGAGGACGTAGGCAAGAGGATGGAGGACAGATTGTCTGGGACCATAGATGTAAAAGAGACCGTTGTAACGGAGCAGTTGCAAGATGAATATTTACAGTTATTTACATGCAAATCGGCGAGCCGCCGCAGGGGATTGTGGCAGAGGGTATTAGTACACAAGCCGTGAAATGTTAAGGGTGTAACAAAGAACTGTTATTTTTTGTTTTCCCTATGTAACATTGAATAACGTGGTCTTCACGTTATCACCCATAACATGATAAAAAGTACCCTGGCACATAATTTATATGATTAGAATTTAACCACTACATTAAGTTACTCTTTTTACTTCCTATTGAGAATGCTAATGTCATTACCATTGACCTTAGTAAAACAGGTTAACAACACAGGATAATAGACATCTTTGAATACGTAAATGAATTTTCTTTTATTCCTCTTGAGCACGTATTGAAAATATTTGACCGTGCCTGTATTGCCGTGATGTTATAATTATTAACATCACCCTTGGATAGCTAATAAAGGTCCTTTAAATTAGTTAGAAGTATCCCTTTTGGGCCATACATTACGTGGAACTGGATTTGAATGGGGTATTAGGGGAGGCGACCGACAGCTTAGGTCATTTGCGCCATATGGGACAGGTAGGGAGGAAGGGTGGATAGAAACCTGGCGTCGGCATTAGCCTGCTCTTAAGGAAGGGCGCCAAGGGGCCCACGGCTTAACGTTTCATCCGACAGACGGAGTACTATACTTGAAGTGCCCTCCATAAGACACTCAAGTAGGGATCGAGTTTCCTCTGAAAAATATCTTCCTCTGCAGGGATTTGAACCCTGACCGTCCGTATGGTTAGCCAGTACTCTAGCCACCACACCAACTCGATCCCCACGTGGAACTGGATTTGGTGCCACAGGGGACGGTGGTCGGGCTACCTCTATAAGATATTCGCTGAGTCCTCGTGTTTCTGGCTCCACGCGAACACCAACACCCTGGACACTATTCTTCTCGCTGGCCATTGCACAATCAAATTGCACCTTTTAACAAACTTGATCTCTCTACCTCATTTGGCTGTCAGGAAGAGAGCCCCTTTCCCCGTCTGGTTCCTTCCAACGCACGAGCGAGAGTCTAACACGCCCGTCTACTTCACCCGCACCAGAGAGTCTCTCTTCTCTTTTCTTTTAATTGTACCTCCCCTCGGCTTTTAATTGTTTATGTCCCGAACTCAAATTGATATCGACGGCTGCGGCCCGAGTCTCCTATTATGGCTGACCCACTACAACTGTCCGGCATTCCAACTCAATATGGCGTGGGTTTGTTACGTTGCAAGGGAATAATAATAGTAATATTAATGTTGCTCTTTTCAGGTATTTCCGTCGCGTGTTTGGTTTTTTTGACAACAGACGGAAATACCTGAAAAGAGCAACATTAATAATTATAAGAGTCGCGGAAGCCTTCAAAGAAATAATAGTAATAGTTTATCGATCCCAGGACTTATTCTTACAAGTATAGGATAAGTCCACGCTTCAAAAATGAACACATTCATAAAAACCATTAACTGAGGGCAGAATGCGGTGTAATTGGGGAGAGAGAGGATGAAACAGTATGGTTTGTTAAAGGAGTGCCCAGATAAATAAATCTCAAAAGTTGGTGTATTTTACATTAGCTTAAAATGTACTAAACTCGGCAGTTAGAGCAGTTCCAGTCCTATTAACTGTGCTGGAAAGTATTGAGGTTGATTTGCTAAGGATGATTTACACTGGAAGTGTACTGTAGAGATGGAACTGCGGATAGGGTTGTACTGAAAATGTGCAGTATCGCAGTGCAGAAACTGTACTAGGGTAAAAAAAATTACTGAAACTGTGCTGTATTACAGCGCTGGAAGTGTATTGTTGCAATAACGGTAATGCGAAAATACTGTGTAATGCGGCAACTGCAGTGTTTGTTTCAAGTTACGTACAGTCTTGAGCACACTTCCAGTCCAGTTGTAGTAATAGAACAGATTCACCTTAGTTATAGCACGATTTTTTCTCTCTGAGTGAATTGGTTTCTGGCTATGCTTTCTATGCAGTCACTCTTGGCGCTGCGGAAGGTCTTTTTGTAACCACGATATCGGCAGGGTATCATTACCATTTTGAGGCTTCTGCAAGACAATATAAAGTAAGGGAATGTGGTGAAAGTGTTCCATCTTCTTCTTAGCCGACGTTTCGATGAAAGACTTTTCATCGTCATCAGGGTCGTTGATGCCGGGTGTCGAGGTGCCGTGTTTATATCGTATGTCTCTCAGTGCAGTTTTGATTGGTGGAGGTATTTTTACTCTTCCCGCCATGTTCAGGATTGGGTTCCAGGTCCTACTTGTGTAGAAATACTGAAAATGGCGGGAAAAGCAAAAATGCCTCTACCAATCAAAACCGGCCTGACCAGTTTCACTTTGGACTGCGATGCACCAGCTTCAAATGCTGACAGTAGATCTTTAGAGGTACTTTTTCCCAGAAATACTGACGTAAGATACCTATTTACGGCCAAGCCTTGTGCACTGTCCCAAAAACGTAAAATGAGATCCATCTGCTGGTTTTAACATTTTTGACATTTCACAATATCTGCGCTTCTCTAAAGCCGACGCGCGTTATCTCCGCAGCTTACTGCTGGTCACAGAACGCACGATTGTTACTAAGTCTTCAATGTGTTACACTGTACGCGACTGTAGGGCTACAATGTTTCGTTGAAAAATGGAAAATGGCCAGAAAGCTGACGAAGTAGAAGATTACACATCTTGAATTGATTAAAGTTCTCGAATTTATGGGTGATTTTCGGAGTTCGAGAAATTATAGTATGTCCAAGCTACCGGGAGACCTGGCGTATAAGCGTTCCTTCCCACTTCATTCACCCGCGACAGCGCCAGACTACTTACCTCGCCAATCCCTATCGCTGTCACCGGGCAGCGAAGGATGAGTCACCTATTGGGCTTAACATTTAACCAAACACCAACTTTTCACTGTTAATGTTTTATCTCCATGGAGTTGCAAAATTAGTAGGTAATCTACACAAAATTTAAGGAATGAGTCCAAACACGACGTGATTCTGCCATCATTTAAGCTTGTTACTATGCCTTGTTATACTATTGTTTACAAGCAAAAAAGACTCAAAGATCATAAATTTGTCGTGTTTGGACTCAATCTTCTTTTAATGTTGTGCAGTTTACTAATTTTGCAACCCATGGAGATTAAACACTTAAAGTGAAAAGTTGGTGTTTGGTTATGTTAATCCCAATAGCCGACTCATCCTTCGCAGTCCGGTGACAGCGATTAAAATACATGAGCACACTCACAATTGAAAAGAAAACTAATGAAAGTCGCTGCACACCACATTACAAAACGGCCGTCTGGTCACGACTCCACCCAAGTCGCGCCTGCCCCTGTCCTCTCTAACAAAAACTTTTCCTCCACAAAAGTCTCTCTGGCCCTCAAGGCAATGGCTATTGCTCCAACTCGAGCCCTCGATGATAAGGGTATTACTCACCTCCCCTAACTATCACGCTAGTCCTCAAAGCGAAAGATATTGCTTCCCTCCAAACTCTCTCTCCAGATACTCCTCCGAGATTAGGCGAAGCATCGTCGTTACAATCAGCAAAGCGCGTCCATTAGGCGCCACCAGACCCCGAATTTAGGTTTTTTAAAGGTAACACTTTCAAAACAAAAAATGCAACAAGAAAAGAAAGCTTATATTAGCTATTATAATAGTGACCATAATCAGACATTCTAAATTAAATACATAGCCAGCCTTATTGCTGAAAAAGGGTCATTTGAGGGGACCAGTGTTTATTATGGAGTTATTCCATTAGAGTCAACTGATTTGTCCAACGAAAGATTTGAATGGGTCAACAACAACAAATACTTCAAATACCTAAGTTAAGTAATGAAAATTGTTGAGAAATACTTGGGAAGTAATTTTCTTATTAAACTTGCGTATGCCGTACAAAAGAGACAGTTAAACAAAAAAAACACGGAAAGAGAAAACAATCAAATGTTTTTTTACTTCCATATTCCACTAATCAATAGTCGAAAAAAATGAGAAAACATAGGTCTCAATTCCAGTGTAGATGATCAAACCGGCTCTAGAATAAATCAACCAGGCTGGCAATAAGATCCGCTACGAAGTTCTTGTTCAGGCGGTATGACTTTTATGAATGCGGCAATTTTTTTATTACTAATTCAAATGAATCACTCCAATTGCGGAAAATTGGATGAATACTTTTAATATCATCTTCTGTTCCGTCACTTTCACAACTACCAGCTAGTGTAGAAACGCTTCC
Source organism: Ceriagrion tenellum (assembly GCA_963169105.1). Taxonomy (NCBI): domain Eukaryota; kingdom Metazoa; phylum Arthropoda; class Insecta; order Odonata; family Coenagrionidae; genus Ceriagrion; species Ceriagrion tenellum. The sequence continues at coordinate 110,280,881 of OY720639.1, forward strand.
AGAATTTCGGGTTGGTAGCTCACGAAATACGAAACTCCACGGGTCTACTTCCTCATTCCACACTGCTCCGGTAGCTACTTGAGCTAAGTCGTCGCTGCTGTCGCGATCGCTCCGAATTATTTCGAGCAAACTAAATTCGTCGAGCGGCCCAAGCAAGTCGGAACATATAACTACCACGTAACTCGTCTGGTAAGGAGAAATCAGAGAAATCGAATGCGATTGGGCAGGGTAGGACTGTGCATGGAATGGCGAAATAGGCGGCGAGCGGGCGCACAGCTTCGAGTAGAGTAACATGAACGGTGTACCCAGCGCTGCGCTGAGCCAACCAGAAGGGTGGCAAGGGCTCTCTGCCCTGAATTAAATTGGCCGCCACGCCATTTCCAGGGTTTTTAAGAAAAATACAAAAATTCCCTGAGTTTTCCAGGACTTAAAATGTCCCTGAGTATTCCCGGTTTTCCAGATCGCCGGACACCCTGTATTAGTCTCCTGCTATGCTTTACGAAGACATTCCTAGCGAATGGAAGCGTTTTGTAACTACGTGTTCGGCAAGGTATCTTTGCTATTTTGTCGCTTATATCAGATGTACGTGTTGTAGATAATAAACTCAGCGTCACCCGGAAACTTCCATGACCTTAATACTCAAGAAATCTTAACCTAGCGCGTAGTTTTCTAGTGTACAGCGACTCCCAAGTTAGTTCTCCTTTCAGCTGTTGCCCCGAAATTTTCTGGAACGCTAGGAATGTAAGCCCTGTCTCCTTGGATCTTTTACCACTAAAAACTTGGCTGATTATTCAGGTAAGCGACCGTCAACTGAGGTCATTAGGGCTATGAGTAAGTAAGAGTCCATTTTCACCATGCTGGCCCTCGTTATGGTCATCCAGGACTCTTGAAACGTGCTAAGGCGAAACCAAAACAACGTTCGCAGCGAAACGAATGAGAACAAGAAAATAATAAAGAAAATACTGTCCAGCACTCAAACGAGATATCAAGTCGTCTTTAATAATAATCGTTCATTTTACCCTAGCAATGGAAAAGAAAATGAGAGCCGCATCTAGTCACGCACGGTTTTCTTTGCGACACATTTCCCCAAGAATGACGTCTGCTATGAGACGAAACAACGCAGTTCGAGTCGACTCCGAGAGGAGCCATCCGCGCCCCCTCCCCCTTGAACGGTGGGGAGATGACGTGAGAGACGAATAAAACGGATGAGCTCCCGGAGACAAGGAGTGTGACGCATGCGGGGCGTCCGTTTCCATCCGAAGGGAGAGTGGGGGAGACACGAGCGGAGGACTGGGAAGGGACTGAGGCTATGAAGGAAAGCACGTGGGGAAACGAGTCACGTATACCTGCCAGGCGGCAATAATGGAAAGCAGGAGGGATCGGCTTCTGAGAGTAAAAGGGCCGGCACGTGAGCACGTTCCGCGGAAATCAATTTTTCGGACCCCAATACTGGATGAATTTTTGTTCAATCCCGGAATCAGAATCGCCGGCAAACCGATTTTAAAATGAGTACTGAGACTCAGCGCTAAATCCATACAAAAATACACAACCGCTTGTTCATGTTTCCCCGTCACAAATGGAGCCATTCAGTAAGCCAATTCCCAGAAAACAATTCCACCAAATTTCACAACCATGATAGGTTTCCAAGAGCTTAGAGCGTTGAGTAATTTAAGTCGAGGTAGAAGATACATTTGAATGTTGTCAGTGGCAGCTTCAAAGAGGAATCTCTGGTAGATAAAGCAAGAGAAACTCCATAAAGTTACACTGAGGCCAAAAAATCTCAATGTTGAATCAAATTCTAAAAATATTTACCTTTAATATAAGATTTTTTCGAATAAAACACAATATATAACCAGCAGATGAATTCCATGCCTAAGATATATGGACAATATTTATAAAATACCCTAAGTCAGCACAAAACTCACATGTTTTAATAGAATTACACTCTTACAAAGTGGGAAATTTCTAAATGGCAAAGATCAAACCAGAGTCGGTTTCAACAGAGCATAAAGTAATCAAAGGCGAACTTTCCCTCAACAAAATTTTGAGCCCAGAAATTTTTTCCCATGCATCGCATGTTTTCCGAAATATTAATCCTCTAACTGCAAATGGAACATCCTCTATGAATTACCAAGAATACTTCTGAACCACAAAGCATTGTTAGCTGCCGCGATATCCGATCCTAACACAGGAAACGCGGAGCTTAAATTTTCGGCGTCCCGATTTCCCCACGAATGCAGAAAATTGGAAACTGTTCATCGTTTGCACACTCCGCTCATAACTGAATAAATAATCAAACAGCTGCGATACTCCGGAGGTTCACAGAACGAAGCGCAGTGCGATACTTCGGTGCTTTATGACCCGCCCTCGCTCCATATTTGAGGCAGTAAACAAGTTACTACTTCCGATTCCGGCATAGACAAGACTTTTTTGGGCGTAAAAATGATGTTTAAGTCATCACCGCCGTAAAGAACGTCACTAGAGAGTCATGATAAGTGCAAAGCACATGACAGTGCCTCTAATTTCACTCTCTCCACCTGATGCCACTCATTTCAGCGGAGCTCCCAGCCGGAGCATACTTGCAAGATGTGCATACGAAATCAAATCCGAGGCATTGGTGAATAATACGCCGCATCATATGGCCATCAAATAGGAATCCCTAACACCTAAAAATAGGAGGATACAAACAGATGTCGCTGCAATGAGTGCTTTCAATCAGGACCCGAATGAGAAAAAACTATCACACGCTAATGCTCAGAAAATAAACTGGCTGTTAGCCCTAATTAACGAAAGCGATGGAACAAAGAAAAACTTTATTGGAACAGGCATTTATCTAAAGCATACACTCCTTTTGTAGATGAGTAAAAGTGAATGATATGGGGCGAGAGCTGCGTAAAATTAACCATAGCCGAGGCTCTATCATCTTCAACCCTCTCAATTTTTGGCAAAAAAGACGTTCATGCGAAATAACTTTCCTCAAAATAACATCCACTAACATTAATAAATTTCTACTTTAATGCGCTGCAAATATCGTAAGTTAGCGCACAAGGCACGCCACAGCTTCAAACGGTGACTTCAATAAATATAGATTTAACTGCCGGAATTCGATATCACATTTTTTAAATGAGACTACAATATTAGAGCTCTATTCACGATTAGCTACCACTCTCACTGTGGCTAATGGCTGACTAAGAGTCGACACATACTCTTGACTTTCAGAGGAGCTTCAATACAAATACCCAGACCGGCTTTAAAACGAATCAACACTTTTTAATACTTCTCGCGGCTGGGATTCAACGAAGTGAAAAGCCCATTATTTCTCCTTTAGCTCAATAAAAGATGTAAAAAGCTAGACAGGCCTCTCCCGACTGATGGCGCAGCGAGGAGATGTCTGTAAAGGTACATGTTAAACACAAAAATCACCCCCTGTCACCGAGAACAGTTCAAAACTTAAGGCGAATAACAAAAGCATCATTTGAACTCTTGTAGAAAGTCAGCCAAACAAGTTGAACGTGATAAATATCCAGCCTAATAAGTCACCTTTTTGGAATTATCTGAGAAATTACTGACAGCATAGTATAATAAATTATAGCTTCCACACCGGTAGGCTTAGGAATAGCTCGGCGCTCCCGAGTGCATCCACTGGGTTGCAAATGGTTGGTCGATCATAAGAAGGGATTAGGAGCGGAATAAGAGAGTTTACTCGACGAATAAGCAGTTGTGGAATAAACGCTAGGGCATATAGAAGGTGTAGGGGGCAATCCTAGGCTAAGATGACTCTAAAATGCAATGAAAATCTGTTAAAATGCCGGGCCAGTCGAATGGTTACCTACAACTACAAAAATGTAATAATAGGCAGCCAGTATCCTGGAGGATGGGGCAGCAGCCCTTCTTCTATATCAAGGTGATGGTGGAAATCACGAGGGTTGGTTCAGCGACACTCATGGCACTAAAGGTGCAGTAAGGTATTTACCAAAACGGCAGCAATATTTGGAGGTGGAAGGCAACAGGAAACCACCAGCTTACTATCACGAGGAGATGCAACTTTTTTCTCTCAAATGTTTTTAATAAAAGGCATTACAGGATTCTCCAGATTCTGAAAAAAGTACAGGGCAGATCAAGCAGGAATCCAATACCTGTTTTCACGAGGCCTGTAGTTGCGAACATATATGCGCGAACTGCAAAGGCTCAGAACCAGAGCACGGACTACATGACTACCATACGTTCGCGCATCCGCGGATGTTATATTATAGAGACGCAAGTTAGATGGAACATCTGTTAGATTAAGAGCATGCCTAAACAGTCAACAGGCTTCATCAGAAGATAAACTAAAAATATATAATTTTAAGTGAGTAAAATTGGTATTTCGTAGAAAAACCTATCTGGAAATCCGTCCGCAACAAAATAATACATAAGGTTGATGCGTGTGATTTTTAAATTATGCTGAGCTATTTTTCATTCACCACCACCAGGGAGAACAATATCCTTCTGGGTCATTTATTATACTTTTGGTTTGTCATTACGGATGACCTGGGATTATAGAGAGAAACTTAATGACTGGCGCAAGGAAAACCCATCAACGGCATGAGCAAATATTCTTAAACGAAGAAGACAGGAGGGTGTCACCTTGTGAATTTTAGATCTTCTATAGTCAGCGATTGCTCCAAACCTTCCCGACTACCGTATACCTTGCTAACCCATTTAAAGCACTCTAAACAACAGTAGCACTCAAAGCATGGACCATACACTTGCAATACTCTCGCCAATAGTCGGATGTTCTCGTATAGTTCCAAACCAATAGAACTGCACCCCTTGAGAATACGTGTATCACAGGTAGGGAATCCCTGCTCCATACAGGGTTAATCCAAGATAAATTTCCCTCTCTCTCACTGGCTCATATCTCCCTACGGACCGTAAGAGGGGACAAAAATATCCCTCGATTTCCGCAAACATGATAGTGGCCCCTGAGGTGGACTCACGAACCGCACTACTAAGTAATCTCCTCCATTTATACTGGAGTTAACAAATGAATAGTTACAGCATACAAACAGAGGAAATGAGAATTTGAGGCATGGTAGCGAAGAACAGACAAGGCAAGAAGTTAATAGAGAAACTTATTTAGGAAGTTACGTATACAAACGATCAGGCGTTGATTATCCCGCTTATGGCTTGAAGTTGATACTGAACGTCCTTGACAACTAGAGCAAAAGCAGGAAACAAAATTAAGTACAGGTAACACAGAGGTGAAGAGTTTTTACTTGAGATACATCCCTCTCTCTTACTGGATGTCGTCCTTAAAATAAATCAATTTGATGTACATGATAGCATACATGAGTCAGTAGCCCTCAACTCTACTTATATTTTCCTTTTTACGCCATAAACTTGACGTTTCCCTGTCGTTTATTAACTATGGCCACCACAGACACTATTACTACTAACGAAGCCATTAGGCTGCGGGAGCGGAAATAGAATCCTCAAGAGGATACGTCACCGATTGGATTACGTCAATGGTTACTGCATGGCACTAACAGTTAATTACGGAAAGATTAGGTGGCAATAGTAATGACTTTTGATTGGCGCCCGGAAAAGTATGTAACGAGGAGAGGTAGGGTGCATATTGAGTGAAGACATAGATTGATTAAGAAGTACGACCCCGAAAAAGCCAAAAAGAGAACAGAAAGAATCCATTAGAAACCAGCCAAACCGAAGCAACACCGAATAAATTGAATGGACAAGACAATGAGAGAAACGCGCTAAAAATTTCACGGCCCACACAACCCAAATAACATATTGATCGAATCAACCAAGTAATTATCCCTCTCATAAAAGCCACAATTAAATGAAATGGCCCAACTTCCACAGCCAAGCTGTCCAATATCATTCCGTAAAATTTGCAACGTTTTCGAAAGCGCCAGCATTCAAGAGGAAGTTGTTATTTCATAATTATGATCAGGACGATCAATATGACCGCTTACTAACCCATGTTACGGGTTGTTGTTTAAACGCTGTCACCGAGAAACCGACAAGAGCGTAACGACAAAAGTCACTACGAATAATTTTGATATTATTTCACTCACATTCGGGCCTCAGAGCACCTCTACTGCCCCTTCCTGTCCCCGCGAATATCCCTATTAATCAAATGTGCGAGAGAATCGCAAATAAATCAAACAAATACGAGGAGCTGTTACATGCAACCGCAGCCATTTTATACGGCCACATTTCCGCCGATTCAGCTGAACTGGAAAATAAATCATTTTCAGAGGCAATTTATCACAAATATGGTAGGTACAATTATTCCGACAGGATAAATTAAACTTCCGTCCAACAGAATAAATCGACTGAAACGACCAATGCATGCGATTTTACGGTGTCTAGCTAGATTTTCGCAGTCATAGATAGCAATTCCAACAATCCACCAAAGCCATTAAAACCTATGATGTACTGAGAAGTTTAACGATGAACAAAAAGTTTCTGTCCGAATGAGAGCATTCATTATGTTTTCAAGGATAACGCAATAGACCAGTTCTGACGTGTAATATAAGTGGGAGTGCAAGAAAAATTTATTTCGTCCGCTCTCTCACAAATGCCAATAAATAACAGGAAAAGCATCAGTACAAGGGAGGACTCAATGCGACGAAAAAATTACTCCGTCGTTAAACAAATAGAACAGTAATCTATCACAAGTGACAGCTAGCAGGAGCCTTCATACAGATTTTAACGGCTTTGGTGGATTGTCGGAATTGCTCTCTATGAAGCTCTTTCCAAATTCAAGAACTTCCATGAGATAATATTTTGTACATACCTAACGGATTGGCAGTATGTCTTTTTCATTTTGCCGCTTTTGACAATTTTAGAGATTTCATGATGGGTAATAACAATTTACTCGCTGTCACCCAGACACTCATTAATAATGATTTCCATATACTAACACCCATATCAATCCAAGCTCAGCGGAATGGCGAAATTTTTCTCGAAATTACAAGCGTGGCTACGCAATGTCAGCCCTGAAGAAGGACTACTGCAAGCCACATTGCTTAATGTTTGTAGCAATAGAAAGCTCTCCTCGGTAGTCATACTGACCCTATAATTGGTGTTTCGCGATGACTAACATCAAAAATAAAAGAAAAATGTCATTATATTACTAAAACACATAACACGAAACTACTAGAATCACAGTTCGCCACCACAACATTATGTCGACGGAGTTTCGTAGCTAAGTACAGTTCAATACGATGACGTTCGATCAATTAAAATATACGTTACCAGGCTATCGTGAAGCACCTATTCTCACTGCAAAAATATGATATTAGCCGCGCAGATATGGAGGTGTCGGCCACTTACCTGAAATTATAAGAAAGAAAAATTAATAACTAAGCACCTTAAAGAGTGCATTTTACAAAAACAAAAATACACTAAGATGAGATAAAATGCAAAATAACACTATTATTATCAATATGCTTTAAGAAGAATCAGCAGGATATAACACAGTCATTCCGCATAGCTTTAAATTATGCTAGCATCTCAAAGAACATACACAAGAAAACATGAAAGGAAGAGTGGAGAATATCTCCTGGGAGCCTGGACAATAGGTAGTGAACAGTTTATTTTTCAAAAGAGAAGAAAATAAAAAAGTTAAAAATAGCGACTATTTGAAGCAATTATGCTAATAAATAATATGTGGAGAACACGCTAAAAGAATAAAAAATCAAAGAAATGGTAGCAATATCCGATAAACCGATATCCGTCTTCATCCCACAGTGATAATTAAATTGACCAAGGAAATGATGCAGAACTAAGAGTCTAAAAATTAACATAAGAGAACGGCAATGGGTCCCAGTTTTCATAGGTCATTCTTGGAACTAACTCGTTTTATTATTCAGAGCATGCATTCAACAGAATCGCGGCTCATACCGAGGGGCTTTATCCATCCAATACGATTGAAAACGACACATCGTTTACCCGCTTACGCGCATTGAAATGCATAATAATGAGGCGGAATTCTTTACGTGGCATCGTACCACAGGTCGAGTAGATTTAACGCCATATTGTCTTCCCGATAGACGGAGGTCCATTTTGAGACATACATTAGTCCGTTGGACATAAGCGGAGGATAGAGTGGAAGAAACGTATAAAACACCCAGCAATCGCCGATGCACTTAACGCAGATGGCAATGTGTTTGAATTGAGACCACATGACAGGAATCACTGCTTCAGGCTAGACCTGGTGGATATTGTCGATATTTATGCTGAATAAACCACTTGAAACTCATCTCATAGAATTCGATTTTTAATTCAGACAACAGAAATGCGTACCGTACTTTTCAATCCGCTTTTTGGATCAAACGACCAATCACATGTAATCAGGCGAATCGAGTGATTTGAGGGAATACCGGTTGTGGAGCTGGAATCTACAAATCTCATAAGTGATATAATGGAGTTTTTTTTAACTTTTGCAGACATTAGAGCTCGTAAGCAAGAGCAAAATCTACACCTACATCTACACAATACCCTGCGAGACGCCACATGGTCGTGTAAGTTATTGGGAGATGAAATGGTGACATGTATTATAGGAGTGTATTTAGTGGAGCTCAATTTTTATTGCGGTCGCATATTGTGCGCGGAAAGAACGAGTTTTTGTACCAATCTGTTCGGCAGTGTATCTCTCTTATTTTATCGCATCTGTCAGACCAAGAAATGTAGTGAGGAGTCATAGTAACATTCTCTGTGTCGCTCTGAAAAATATCAGTTCTGAATTTCTCAAGTAACCTAAGCCTAACGTGTAGCCTACGAGTCTCTATGGGCTCCCACCTTAATCCCTCCAAAAGTTGTGAGACACTATATGTACGTTCGTAGCAGTTTTTCACGAAGCGTGCTGCTTTCCTTGGTATTTTATTAATTTGTTTGGTTGAATCTTTATGACCAGCGTCCCAAATGCTCGCGGCGTATTCGAGGTGTGGCCTAACCAGGGCGAAGTAGCATATCTCTTTGACTTTTTCACCCGAGGACCTTCCTATTGTACGCTTAACAAAAGCTAGTTTCTTGAATGCTGTGCCACATATATTTTGTATGTGCAATCCCCACGATATATCAGAAGTTAAGGTAATTATATGGCGCAACTTAAGGGTTCTTTTAGTTCAGAAATGCATGAATAGCGCCACTGTGTCCCAAAAATTAGCATCGTCTGAACGCGGGCTCCGAACATCGAAATTGAATTGAATTCCGATTCAGATTTCCGAGTTTCCGGCGCTGATTTAAGATCTGACGTAAGTGTTGCGTAAATTGGCAGACTATTGATCTATGCGTGGGAGGTCACAGGAAGGTAAAGAGGGGAAAAGGAAAGCGATGGAATGAGCGTCAAGGTATAAGATGCTGACGGATTTCCTAAGTTGTGGCCAAGCGAAAACATGCGCAATTAAAAAAGATGCTAAGATTGCTATGAAAATAACACATAGCCAGTTTTACACAAATCCTAGCCGTACAACGCTTGAGTATTAAGCGGAATAGAGGAGAAAGTTTCCTGCGGAACTAAGTGTAAGTGTCCTCTCCATGATTTCTATAGAGAAAACATCGAAGTAAATTTTCATAACGCTCATCTAATATGTAATTTTATATCTCCCCTAACCTTGAGATAATACTTACTCATTCTGCAAGTTATCTTGGCAGGAGTGGAGTTTACCAATTAGAATGCGATGATTTGAGCATTCGTAAAGGGGGCTGTCTATAATCCACGAAGACACCAAACAGGGGTGGAGGGTACGAGGCTTGTCAACGAAGGCCTACGTTGGGGGGTTGGGGGAGTTGGAGGGATGTCTACGCAGACAATGGTAAATATAAAGTTTATAGTAAATGAGAGATTATCATAGCTACAAGAGTAGTTTTTCTTTTACTTAACTTTCCTTAAAATCAACCTTAAATTACAGATAGTCCAATTTATGACCTGGTAATCAATTAATAACCCGTTTCACAGCTTTTTCCGCAGCAAAAGAAAAGTCTACGTGGACAACAGGGGAGGAACGGGGGGGTCCGGATGAAGTCTATGAGTATCCACGATGGGGGTTAAGGGGGGGGTCAAAATGTTGCCTATTATTGTCTACGTAGATTATGGTAAGCCCCACGTCGTTCAAACTGGCCGAAAGATGATCCAAATCTACATTATACCCTGCGAGTCGCCGCATGGGCGTGTGGCAGGGGGTGTTAGGTCACCAGCCGTGTAAAGGTGTAAATTTTTTGGAGATGAAATTGTGACATGTATTATAGGAGTGTATTTAGTGGAGCTCAATTTTTATTGTGGTCGCATATTGTGCGCGGAAAGAACGAGTTTTTGTATCTATCTGTTCGGCAGTGTATCTCTCTTAGTTTATCACATCTGTCAGACCTAGAGATAAAGTGAGGAGTCATGATAATATTCTCTATGTCGCTCTGAAAAATATCAGTTCTGAATTTTTCAAGCAACCTAAGCCTAGCGTGTGGCCTCCGAGTTTTAGGGGCTCCCACCGAAATCCCTGTAAAAGTTGTGAGACACTATATGTACGCTCGTAGCAGTTTTTAACGAAGCGTGCTGCTTTCCTTTGTATTTTATTAATTTTTTTGGTTAAATCTATTTGAAAGTGTCGCAAATTCTCGCGGCGTATTCGAGGTGTGGCCTAACCAGAGCAAGGTAGCATCTCTCTCTGACTTTTTCAATCGAGGAGGAGGACCTTCCTATTATACGTTTAACAAAACCAAGTTTCTTTAATGCACTGCCGCATATGTTTTGTACGTGTGAGCCCCACGATACATCATGATATGATAGGGTAAAAAGGATCACGAAGTTTGGTTTACGCAGAGGATGAATCCTCGTTCGCAATTATTTTTTTAATTGAGTGGAATTCCACAGTTGTGTTTACTGCAATGATGGTGGAGATTGACCGCAATGACTCTGCGATGCAACGTCTCAGACAACGAAAATTCACATGGGGTTACTAGGGCGCCACGTGACTAACCCGTGATGCTCGAACAACAGCGAGGCCACGAGGACATGAGAGGCGTCCGGTCATAATATTACCACGTCCTATTTGTCAGTCTGGGGAGAAGACGGGAGACAAGGGGCCCCGCATTCGCATGCAGCCGGCGACGCGAAGCTGGAGGACATTTTGAGGACGCGTCCGAAATTGCCATGGAGAAAACTGGACGGCGAAGCGGCGGCGATTAGTTTCCTACAAGTCTGCGAGAAAACAAAATGACCATTTAAGGAGAGACCCACGCAAGATGAGATCCCCCCCACCACCTTCATTCCCAAAAAAAACCAGACGACAGCCTGAAACAATGAAGGACGCAAAAAAATAAAGACTACATCTCTACAATCCGTGAACCCCACTCTGATACATCAAGAGACGCAGAACCAAAAAAAAAAGAAAGAAAACAAGTCAAGTCTTCCACCAGTTTCTTCCCTATGGCCGTCAATAAAGAGCGATTAAAAGGGGATCTGGGAATGACCGAGAAGAAAATGCCACTGCGACATTTCGCAGCATGCAGCGCACAGAAACATGCACGGACTAATTCACGCATTCACATTCGTTAGAATGGGACAGCATCAGTAAGGAAAGAAAATAAGTCGAAACAAAAAAGACTACGTCCAATTACCAGAGCGACCGAAACAGAAGTGGAAGGATGGGCTAAAAATAGCGTTCACTCACACGACTGTCGTCAAGGATACGAGGAGTTGGAAAGAAAAAAAATCCCTTCCGAGGAGGACGTTCGAAACAAAAGAAGTCGATACGAGAAGCGTGAACGAATAGAGAAGATGCTCCTCTCCTCCACTTCTCCACCATACAGCATCCTCGAAAGAAAATACCCTAAGTGGAGAAAAGAGTATATTTGAAGAGAAAAATGATATTTTAAGTCTTTCCACCGCAAAGTGACTAGAATGTCGTTCAATCCACCCTCAAGCCACATATAGAAAGTCATGCCCTATGTTGGGTTTGGCGATGAAAATACATCTCAGAATTAATCGACTTTCCACGCTGACTTTTATTCTTGCCGTAACTCGAGGTGAAATTACATCCTATTAATATCGATCTTGGACGAAACATGGGGGAGTAATAGTAGTTTTCTTTCTAATGAAAATGCTGTTTCCGCGGAAAGTTATTTAAAAGAATCAAATTCTCAGACATAATTGAATGGTATTAAAATTAAAAAACGCATCCATTTTAGTTTTTCAGTTACAAGCAAACAACTACAGGTAATAAAATGAGAATGCCCAATTTAACCCGAAATTGAGCCGCAGTCGGCTCTTACGACATGAAAAATCGTTGAATGAAAAATATATCTCCCGACAAATATGCGAATATTTCTGCGTTCCCATTTTTCCACTAGCTAAGGCTATTCATCGGTAAAAAATAGAATAAATGTTTGCAATAAAAGTCGTCTCCTAAGTCTTAGAAAAATAAACGTCGAGGTTGGAGAATTAATTTTTTGGAATCATGTTGGTTAGTGTAGTTGCATATTCCCCAATGGTTGTACGTCGTACTATTGGTTACCGGGGGAGATATATAACTATTTAGGTTATGATTGTAACTTAACATATGCAAAAGCTTCGGCAAAAACATCGTGGAAATATCATTTAAAGAGATAGAAACACGGATATAAAATGGCATTTGATTCCATAATCAGGCGATGATTGGATTTCAAACCGAAACCTTGGCAGTTGGTCGGTAAAAGTGCGGAAATATAACCAGTGTGTCTCTGACTTGAAGATGGTTATAAAGTTGCGTTCTTCATCTCGATGACAGTCAGCTTTAAGTCGCTGTCGCTAAAGTGCGGACGAAGGCGAAAAAGAAGACAGTAGCAGGGAGCGGGTATGCATGGGGCTCCTTGCATGTTTATTTTCTCATCTGCGCTCCCCCTCTAACCAAGATGAGGACGTGAGGTTCACGATCCATGACAATTTAGCGTGGGGGCCCAGACGGCTAGCTTTCGTTTTCCACGGTACTATTATTCCACGCGCAAAATCCATATTTTTATTTAGTTTGCATGCCAGTCCGTATGCGGGAAGAAAATATCATGAGCCAAGAGAAGTGCACGAGAGATAAAAACAAAAAGGAATTTACAGGAGTGCAATGAGGTCATGAAGGAGTTTCCTAATCAGGGCCCCAATACAGTAAGTCCTGTCAGCCTCTTGTGCCAGTATCTCAATGAGTGTTAACCCTTGAATCCCAAGAGCCTCACCAAAGGCCAGCGAGCCATTTAAGATGAAAGCCTTGATGTCCCAGGGTTCCGGGAAGTTATTTCCACGCAATGATTCCGAGCTTTAGCAATTTCTAATCATTAGCACAGTTGATGTGATTTAGTTTCCCCATCCTACATGCACCATCTACAACGTGGTGTATCATCACTGCCCAGGAAGTTGAACAGCTTCACAAGCACAGCGGCCCTAGATCTTGACGATTCATGTTGTGTTCACAGATGCCCATCCCCTGAATTTTCAACGCACGAAGTGGGACTTTGTAGTACCGCATTGAGGACCTGACAGATAAAAGTAAATTAATTGGTAAGGCAACGTTATCTCCACCACCTCGGCTACATTTAGTCGTAAATAGCCATTTTAATCTACATTAAATCCACCAATTACCTATTTCCATTCAAGTACCAATACCAACAGACATAGGACCCTGGGAGGATGTTCTGCAAGGCCTAGGAATTTTGCGCCTCAGTAAAACGGAATTTTCGAGCCTCTTCATTCACATTTTGAGGTCTAGACCTTGAAAATATCAAAAAGTCGTTCAAATTGGCTTAATTCAAAAACTCAAAATTTTAAATTAGCTGTCACATCAATGTCTTTGCGGAGGTTTGACCTCGTCCAGTTCTTCCTACGTAAGGGTCACTGCGTCACTGATCGACGGCTAATGGGCTCATTTCCAATTTTTTTAACGATTTCAATTAGATTTACTCGACTTATGATTAATTTTCACCTATGTATTAGGATCCAATTTTCATTTTTAAGCTCACAAACGAAGTTTCCCGCCAAAATGTTGTGCCGAAAATGTACCAGTGGCATGTTGTGACGTCACTGCAATGTTTAAGCTCCTCGCTGCGAGCATGCTGTAGGGATCAGCCTGCTTTGAGGCTTCTCCGAGGATGTTATCGCTCATTTAGAAAAATTTTAAGGGGTACATTGTTCCTCTTCACAATAATACATAGACGAATGTACCAGTTAAGGTTTTCGTTTATGTCCCGAAGAACGAAAGAAAAAGGAAAGCAATGACAGTAGCTTTCCGCGGGGATGAACGTCGAAGAAAAAAGTGCCAAATCTATTGCTTTTGTCTTTGAAGAGCATTTTAAGGTTTGTATCGCCGGAATTTTTTTTTGGTCTAGGTTTCTCTCGGTGCATTTCAGTGAGTATGACCGACATAAGCGAGTTTCCCAGAAGTTCCAAATCTTACTTAGGATTTTCCAAGCATCGGTAATACACAAAAGGAGGTATTTTTTGGTCTAGCTACATACATTTCAATACGATTTTTCGTTTGTCGTTGATACCAACGCGGTAGCACATAGGAATCACGAGATGCATGGCGCGGGTAGTTTTGCCGAAATCAAGGTCACGTTCGCATCGTAATCGTATACCTAATCGAACGTGGTCGAATTTACTTCAGTCGCGTAATCAGTCACGAAATTATCGGGAAGGAAGGAATCACCTCCCAACACGTCACACCACCATTTCATCTCTAAAACCCTACCGTCGGTCTGAAATTAGTGTCGACGACAACAGTATGGCACGAAAGATTTTGAGGAGAAAAGGATCGGGGAAACAATAAAGGTGACGCCTTTAAAGGCGAGCGAGATCGGGGAACAGATAAGGGGATCGAGGGAAAGTAAACAAAGGAAGGAAGGGCAAATTGAAAAGAAGGCGGATGGAAGCAGGTGGCGAAAGTGGGACCTCCCCCTAATGCGCGATATCTTATTCGATTGAGTGCGGCGTCGAAAATATCCGCCGGGATGACGGCGGGAGGGTGGAGGGGGGACGTCACGTGCGTCGCCGGGAGGAGGCGTCGGACTGGAAGGCTTGTGGGTGGAGGAGAAACGACGCCTTTAACAAAGCGCCGCGGCACGTGGCTTCCAATTCGTCATGCCTCATAGCGGACGCGGACCTCATGTCCCTATCCTCCCTCCTCCAGCCACACCCCCGAGATACGCGTCTCTGTGCTTAACCCTCTAGGGACGAGCGAGTGAAATATGTTACGTTTCAAAATCATAGAAATATCTGCTTTCTAAGAGGCTTTTCCATTTAGTTTCTGCGCTAGACAGAATTGTAACGCAACGGATTAATGGTGCGGAAAGTTGCGTCTCTTTCGGCGGCTAGTCGAACAATTTGAATAGATGAATGTGTGACGCTATTCATTGACGATGGCGTGTCTGGTGGAGCTCTGAAATAAATAGTTTCAGCTGTCATATGAAGAAAAAATTGGGAAAGTTTAAAAAAAGGTACGTTATGAAGGTAATGTTGAAGTATACCTTGTGTCAATAATATATTATGTAAGGTATTATTTTAAATTGAATATA
Source organism: Ceriagrion tenellum (assembly GCA_963169105.1). NCBI lineage: Eukaryota > Metazoa > Arthropoda > Insecta > Odonata > Coenagrionidae > Ceriagrion > Ceriagrion tenellum. Next base: position 110,296,418 of record OY720639.1, read on the forward strand.
TATAATACAAATAGGTCACATTTCAAAATAAATGTTATCATCAAAGATATTACAATTCTTAATGATAAGAGCACTTTAAAAAACTAACATAGTAGCATTATTTTTTTCATGCTGAAGTTTCATTATTCCGTCCGTAGAGGGTTAAGGAAGAGAACGGAATGAAAGATCACTCGCAAATGAATTGAATCTAACACCAGTGACGCAAAACAGTTATAGTTGCAGGCATGGCTTTGTGAAATTGCGTGATTTACGTGAGAAAAAGAAATACGCATATTTCCACACCAAAACTTTATTTTCGACTTAGGTTTCAACACGGAAAGAACAAGGTTTCAACTAGGGCAGTTGAAACTTAGGTCGGAAATGAAGTTTTAGAGTAAGGTTACCATGATAATGACTAAAAGGCAGTTGAAACCTAGATTGTAATTGGAGATTTTGAGTAGACTATAAAAATTTCTTTTTGTCGCGTATACCAGCGATATATCTGTTGGGAGGTCACCCATTCCCCCCTGCATCGAACTTTTGAATCCACTTTCAATAAAAGACACTAATGGGGAAAGTTGTATTCGTTTCATTAAGATTGTAGGATTAATTAATTCACCAGCTTGAACAACTTTTTAAGTGTATATGTTAGTAATTATCAAAAACAAATAACTGACTTTGCCATTGTTTTAAACGTTTTTGGCCGTTGGTGCCGTAATTAAGTTTTGATTTTTTTACCAAATCCGTTAGGAAAGTGGTTCTTCACAAGGATTGCATACTCCCCCGGGGTGTTAGAAGCTTCTTCAGTGAGTGTGAGATGCTAAATCTTAAAATTTTTAACTACCTGATGCAATACCGCAGTCGCAATTCTACTTAAACGTCCACACTTATTCACACAAATTCGCCTCTAGGCCTTTGAAATTTCCGTCTAACAGATCCCACGTGTGGAGAAATATGGCATCATTAAATATTCTTCACATATCTACCTACTTCTGTTGCGATAAATAGCTTCTTCGTTTTCCACTTACAAGATTACATTGAATTTACTGCCGTCCACGTGCCTACATACAAGTTACATGTAACATAGTGATGTTTTTCTTTGATGAATAATTTTTCTGCACTATGAAAACGCCAATATAAAAAATAAATAAAACACTAAAATAAACTGCCAAATCCATTTTCGTTCCCTTCTAGCACGCTTTTAATAACATTCTTCATTTAAACATCTCACATTCGCTGAAGACGCTTCTAACATTTCCAGAGGAGTATGCAATCCTTGTAAAGAACCACTAACCTACTGGATTTGATTAAACATATTCAAAACTTAATTATGGCACCAACAGCCAATGTAAATGTAGGCTGTTTTCAATTCCTCAACTAAGTCCTCAGTCAATGTCTCAACCTCTATCAACATGCGCATTCCATAAAGGTACGTTACGCCCACATTACATACACCTCTATCAGCTGGCCCCCTCTGAGTACGGCTTGTACGCTTGATGAATTATGATATTCAAGTACACATACAAGCAAAATTTATTGCATTTCATTCCTTGGCTTCAGAAAAGTCTCTCCCTCAACACAAGAAAACACTCAGCACAAGTAAAAGGAATCTACACAAAACGTATTCGTGAATAGAAAGCCTAACATTCACTTCACTTGTGTTCAAGGGGAAATTGTCAGAAATATTTGTAACTGCTAGTGACATTCTATCTTCTTTTATACAAGTTAAAATTCACAGCATTGAATAAACTATTGGATTCTAAAATACCAATATTTTCGCAAAAAATATCAAAGAAATCCTATAAATAAATTCTTCATGAAAGTATCGTCAAGGCAACCGATGTGAGACTGTACAACACCAAACCATGTTTCTCCCGCACTACCTCGCAAAAAAACCTAGACCAGAAATACACTAACGAAGAGGCAGGCTTGGTGCGGCATTACTGGCAGTGTGCCCGTAATTTAGGAAACAGTTAAAAGGAAAAATTCTTTCGCTTGAACGAAACGACTCTTCTTGATGACTGCATTGCTTGTCTCTGCGTCATATCAGCCACAAACTTCGAGATAACACGGGTATCTACAAGTTATGACGGTTTTATCTTCATTACCACGAGTTATTTGGAATTGGTTTGAGTAATGCCGGTGAGATTACTTTAAGCATATTTTCCAACTTATCCCATGAAAATTAAAGGGGAAGCTACCACGTGCGATGGTAGCATTAGGTGTCAATTTATGACACGAGAATATTATCTCATGCGGAAAAAAAAACGATTACCTCCCCATTTCACGATCGTATCGCTTGTTACACCATATTGATACTACTCACGGGCAGACAGGATATGAATATTGTACATTTCTGATTCGATGAGACAGTGGGATAAAATCATTATTTTCGAACACGATAATTGTCAGGGAAGTCGAGTATTGACAATCTGGATTGCAGTATGCCATACAGGTTGAAAAACCGGAATTGTGGTGCAAGTCAATCGTGACGAAGTTAATATCGTATATATCGTGTAATCAAGACCTGCAATAGCAATGAAAGCCTACATGAACCCAACCGGTAAATAAATTCCAATACGATGCCAACCGATATATGTATTTCTCCCAATATTGAATTTCAAAATTGTATGGTTATCACATTCGATGCACCCATTTATCGAACGTTCTAACTCAAAAGTCGAAAAACACGTTTGGCATCTCTAGATAAAGCGCATTAACCTAAATGTTATTTTAATTCTAATTTTAATATCTCATTTTTAAAATCTATGGGCTGCGCAAGCCAAGAAACAGATCAAAGGTTAACATTTGACCTAACCTCTCGATATCAATGTTGCCAGACTTCCCTCTTCGCACATCCTCGTTCCTTCGATTTTTGACTTAGTATGACTATAATTTCAGCAGACAAATTTAAAATAAAAGTCGTTCTAAACATGACTTCAGCAATAGACTAAATAGGATATGTAAAACGCCAGCCGCAATTTTTCTACAAAATTTTACGATGTCTCCGCCGCAAATGAGCGAATCAAAATCATTGCGAAACAACATCATAGCGAGGCAACAAGATACATCATAGCGATATAATCATAACGAGGCAACATGTCAACAAAAAGGCCAGCCCAAGGCAACTAGACTTTGACCTAGAAATCAGTTCGCAGCGACATTCATGGAAACATGACCTCGAAATGACATTCATGAGGATTTTTTAGGTCGATGAAATTAATTATGAAACCCAGTTAAATATTAAGGCAATGCCGAAACCAGTAAAAGAAGACAAAGAAAAGGTTGTGTCAATCCTTCCTTGAGAGCAGAGTGTGGAGTATGAAAATGAAAAAAAAACATCCATTTCCCGAAAGGACCCATGTCGAATGTAATCTTTATGAGATCTTCAGATAATTTATCGAGGGCAATATAACTCTCCTCTTATTGCTTCCAACGTCGTTAAAAGTAATGGAAAGACGAAAGTTAGGCTATATTTAACTTAGCCGTGTTTTGCCAAGGGCGAATGGAGATTCTGTCGGGATATCCATTAAGAGCGAACGGCGATCTTCAACTGCTGACGGCCGATTAAAACGCACGTGCTGCAAAAGACTCAGGAACGTTTATCAGTGCCCATTCACTTTGACCCACCAGCCACATCACCAATATCAATAACATGAAAATAATGGCGAAGAAGTGTTCAAGCACTCCGTCCGCCAATACCTAGATCAGAAACCCTTAGAAGTTTAGATCAAATCTTCAAGAACCTACAGCCAATTGCAATGGATAAAATCATTTGGCCCTTTGGTCACGCCAAGGTTGGAGAAAAATAAACACGAGTCGTTGAAAAATAATTCCAAATGGAATTTTAGGAAGAGGCCCGTAAATATTAATTCCTACCTAAGTTAAAATATTCTATAATGAATTTGAAAGTCAAACTTCTGGCCATATATAAGTATTTCTAAATGAGAAATTCTGGGAGCAAAGGACTGGGACTAAAAATCTAATGAAGATGTAACATAATCATAATGTCTCAGAGCCAACATAAGTATTAATTAAAAGACTTCCCGTGTATACACTATATTCCAAAAAATAATTAGCAGATCAAGAAACTATTCACTGACAAGCAAGTTGTTAAACACGAGCATACGTAATCACAACGAATTTTTTGTCGAAACGGACAGGTGATTCGGGTCTCCCCGCTGGGCTAAAAACCTCCCCCGTGGCCTCGAGCTCTTGCTTATATCCTCGGAGGGGAGTAGTTGGAAAGGGGTAAAGGAAGGGAAGGGAAGGCTAACGAACCACAACCCCTGCGAGGCCGACACCATGAGGCGGATTGACGTCAAAAGGACGACAATGGGCCTCCGCCTCCCCGCAGTCCTGTCTGCAGTGCCTCGTATCTTTTGGGCTCCTCCAACAACGTCAGACGAGTCCCCGTCAGTCTCGCTTATGCGAAAACTCACCGCACATCTTATGAGAACCGGAGGAGTCCGTTGCCCAAAAAATTGGGATTGGGTATCCCCCGACTCCCTTTATGGGTGGACGTCGTGCAGTCTGCCGGAGTACGTCATCAAATCAGGGACCCGCCGGACCGGTGGATGGTCAATTCGGACCAATCATGGTCAAGCGTGGGTCCCGTCATCTCAATACTCCCCGTCTACCCATGTCGAAACGGACATTAGAAAATACTTGATTGGAAAATAAAGCACGAAATTCAGCATAACGTGTGGGCCACGAATGTAATTCCATCCACAACAGTGAAGGCCATGTAGAAAGACCAGAAAAACACCACAGGGTTCTGGGTTCCTGAACAGAAATATTCCAAACACAAAATAAACAAAATATGAGAGAAAGACGCACGCTTCTTTAAAAATCGCAACTACCGATCAGAGAGCGTAACACAGCCCAAAGCAGAACTAGACTGGGGCCCATGGGAGGCTTGACGCCACTCTAAGATCACTCGAAAAATTCGGATCATGCGACTTATCTGATTTGATTTTCTTTATTAATTCAATCGAATGCACATTTGAACACTATCACGCACTGAACGCAAATTTTACGTCGACCAATCCAAAGCAAGATTTGGTGGATTGAGTCAATCCTTACGCTAGCAGATAGTTACTGCCTACAAGCGAGAAAAAATAAGTTTTATCTTCGAGGATCAAAATATTAGAATATTTATTTTAAAATAATTAATTTAAAATGCACTTCCATTTTTTAACTGTTCTGAAAACTAAATTAACCTCACTAATTACGTCGCATATGCAAACAAGATCTTTCTCAAATGCTGGAATAATAAAATATTACTCGATATCTTATATTAGTCAAGAGAGATTTAAATCCGTATTAGCCTTAAAATGACTAAATTACGTTGATATTATTAACGAATTTGCAATAAAAACTTAAGAAAATGAAAACAAACTAATTATATGTTTCATCAAGATGTTATTTTGTTAAACGAAATTTGTTTCCTAGACCCCGCAAGTCAACAATGAAACAGGACCCGTTCTCGCTCTCAAGCTAAAACACCCAGCGGGCTGGTAAAACATATACTTCAGGAGCAGTTATCGTCTCCGATATTCCATATCCAGAAAAAATTTCACCAAGAATACTGAGACATACATTTTTTCATATTAAATAATTGCACGGAGTAAATTGTAAATTGAAATTGCGCATAAATGGGTTACACCCTTGGGTAATATTTAGCTCTCTCTCAGTAGGTTACGCAGGTTATTCACGCCCCCTTCTTGCGCGGGGATTTTCCGGAGATGGGTATTTAATGGGAATATACGCCAAAAACCTATTTTTTCTCACAAGCAGACGCATTTCTCTATCAGTGCACTGCATTATTTTTTTACTTTCCTTTTCTACTCTTCTGTACACTTCATTATTTCTTCTTTTGTCCGTCCATTTTATCTTCAGCATCCTCCTCCCACATCAGGTTTCGAAGGTATCTATTTGTTTCTGGTCAGCTTTCCAAAGGTCTATGCTTCTGATCCATAGTGCCACTCTCCTGACAACAATACTGCTTCCTGGTTTGTAGTCCTATCTTCTTTGTGCACCGCAGTTGTCTTTTTCCCATGAACGCCTTCTTTGCTTGGGCTATCCTTCGCTTGATATTCGTTGTATAGCTTCCGTACCATGTGATGTTATACTTCCGAGATAGGTGAAGGAATACACTTGCTTTTATTTTTCTCCTCTCAGGGTGACTACAGCATTCAGCTTCTCTCTTCCGCATACTAGGATTTAGTCTTTATCTAACTTATTCCATGTTGTATACTAGGAGAACTTGATCCACTACGTTCAGTGACCATCGAAGGCCGTTGCGTTTTCCAGATGCGACTGCGATATCATCTGCGAAGCGGAGCATGTTTATTTCTTCTCCGTTTATCTTTATCCCGCTCAGTCCAATTTCTTGTGCTTCTTTTACGGCCTCCTCCAAGTACATGTTGAAGAGTGATGGAGAGAGGTAGCATTCTTGTCTTACTTCTTTGTTAATTTTACCTTCTGTCTGACTTCCGTCTCTCATTCGCAATGTGACGACTTGCTTCCTGTATAGTCTCAGAGTAGTATATATATAAATAAAATTTCAATTTAAAATCCTGGGTTCCGTTATTCGTCGACAATCCGTCAACAGCGGAGTCTAGCATATAGTGCGCGCAGCAACATGGCATCGACAAGGGAGTCACAGAAGGTTAAAAGGATAAGGACCGGAGCTTGGAGAGACGGGGGGCGGGGAGGGCAAAGGGAAGAGAACCTCCCCAAGGACACCCACAGTCAAAGTGCATGCTCAGCCACGCAAACACACCCGCAGGGTATATACACGGACAACACACGGAAAATTTTCGAAATGATTGCAGTAGACTTGTTTTACGGTGATTTATTTGCTAATATGAAACTGCGCCGTTTAAAATTTTCCGTGTGCATCGTTAGAATGCTTACATTTAACATTGAAAAATTAAATTTGAATATCTCTATTATGACTAAAAAACATCTCACAGAAATAATCAAGCTGAATGAGTGAACACACACAATATACATGTGCAGGGAGGGTTTCAAACTCGCGAGCTTTGATCAATTATATGGTTTCCAGCTTCACTTTGTGAAAATCCACTATGAAAAATCAAAGTTCCTTGGTAATTTTTCACACAGTTTAATTTTGAACTACCTGTTTCATTGCATAGGCCACAACTTCACCTTAAGAAATACAAAGTGAAGAAATTGTGAGTGGGAAAGGGTGAAAAATTACCTTTGATTTTTCGGGACCTTACAGTTTCCAAGTTTTTGCGTCATAATTAAGCCATACCGAGACCAAAACAATACAAATTGTTCCATGCTTCGTAAGCCAATCACTATCCGTAAGGAAAGCAGCATTAGAGAAAAAATTACTAATGAAATAAATTAGAACTTGATACATGACACCGATTTCGAGATGTTCACAAAATGTGTAATATTCAAACACTTCGACAAATAAAGCAGAATTCTGTATCATATTTTAACAACTTGCGCCCGGTACAGCACTTCGCTAATCTAATCACATCTAGTCGCTTGATTTCCTCCAATATCCTCCCACTTCAGAGCCAATGAAGTCCCCGTATCAAGATGCGTCGAGAATCACGGAAAACTAGGTTCAATTTGGATTATATCACTCGACTTCAAAAGGCGAGTTCAAAAGCTATATCATCCAGACACAAGCAAGATTTCTGCCCGTTACACTGAAGGCATAGTCAGAATGGAATACGGCATTGTAATATTTCATGAAGAGGAATGTAACATAAGAACGACTAGGAAAAAACAACAGGCCCACATCATAAGAAACAAACTTTAGGCAGACAATAATGAACTATGCCTTCAGAAAACACTGGTTAGACTAGAGTCAAAGATCAGGGACACTTTTTAATTATAAAATGCAGGACCTACTTAACACTGCAACAGCTGCGAATCAAACACTAAAAATAAGGAAAATACATAATAAATATATGGCAACAATTGTGAGTAAAAGTGATATCAGCATGAAGAATGAAAAATTCCTTACGAAGACCATAAGCATTACTCTTACTTATTCCTAGGGCCACAACCATTACTTGTTTCTATTAAATCATCCCTACAATTATTCTAATTGATACAAACGATGAGTATCCAAATAAATAATAATTTAATGCCCTCACTATTATTTATCGCGTACCAAAGTGATTATAGAGCAACCTCCTCAATGCATTATAGATTTGATGAGTTTTAGGGCGATAATTTTAATGAAAACCCATATCTTTACCAAGACAAGCTTGATACAAATTGTTGACTTGATACAAATTATTGACTGAGGTCACCTTCTTCCGATGACTTGGGCATAACTATGCGCGCCACTTGTTAAGTACAGCATTCTTTGTTCACACCACTAACGAAATAAAAATCTTTATAGTTTAATGGGAAGGAAGTGCATTGGAGAGGCGATATAGCTAGCATGATACCACAGGAATTGAACTAATTTGAAGGAAGTATAACCACAGGATTCATACCTCCCAAGTAGGAATGGTATTTTTTCTCACACTCATGGCGTTCCTTGTTTTAGCACCATATGGAGATTATTTCAAAAATTGTACTCTGTCCGTCCGACGGCATCTATTTACTACCCTGCGAGCCGCCCAAGGGCGTGCGGCATGGGGTGTTAGGTTACCAGCCGTGTAAAGATGTAAGGGATACGATTTTGGGAGGTGAAATGATGCATTGGTGAAATGATATATTGGCAAACCAATATATGTGGCTTGTTTGAGTTCTTGAGGAAACGCTTTAATATGCACACTACCTCAGCATGAGAGTTGAATTTAATGCATGTTCCCCATAACCGACACGACAACCTTACGAAAGAATCTAAAGCAATATATAAAAATGGGGGAATACATTTCTGCTTGCCAGTGGGTATGTTAGTTGAATACCCTCCACAAGACACAGAATTAGAGACGGAGTTTCCTCTGAAAAATAAATATCCACCTCTGCCGGGATTTGAACCCTGGTCCGTATGATGAGCGAGTACTCTAGCCACCTCACCAACCCGATCCCCTTAGTTGCGCTTCCCCTAGAAAACTACAGAACCGATTAACCTGAAATTCTGCATTATTCAGCCATATGACACTAATGAATGCTATGGGACTATAGACGTTCCCAATTTATAACCAATGGGGTATTTCCCACAAAGTCGAAAATAAAACAGTAGAATTAATTAATAAAACTTTTTGATGCCGAGTAGAATATTCATATAACTACTTTCAAATCCGAATTCAATATTATTATTTGAAACTGAAACTTTCATCAATACCATTTGAAATAAGTGCTTGCAGAATAATATCCGTTTTGAATGCGCGCCACCACTGGCCAATTCAAGAACCAGGCGGACTGCTTTAGCAGTACGATATCCGATACACAACCACAATACTGTCCAGCTTGACAGTTAGAAATGAAGCCAATTAGTAAAATTGTCCAATGCCGTTAGCGGAAGGAAATCACATGATCGAAGAATCCACGATGGTGGCCTTTGTTTAGATCATACGATCGTACAAAAAAATAGTTTATGTATCACATCTTTTTCTCAGCCACATCACTATATTTCAACTGCGCCATTATCTCGAACGAGCTTTAGATTGGGAAATAACTATTTTCGTAAACAAAGATAGTGAAAAAGAGGAGAAATGAAGTACGGTCTGCGCCTCGTGGTGTCTCTCGTATAACGCTTACAACTGTACATTGTCTTCTTCTCAGTACAAAGGACGGTTAACAGACTAGTAATTGATAAAACGATCATATCCTAGGCAAGCTCTTTCTATAAATATTGCACAGCGTCCTTTAATTCTGCCAATAGTTCAAAGGAGTGAGTTTTAGAGAGCTTCAGGTCGACAATAACGCATTTCAAATCGAGATCTTTCCCCCCAGTTAAGCGCGGAATCGGGTCGAATTGACGGATCTCTTACCGAGATAACCGCGACACGTGTGCGCCGATCGATCGGAGACTTGGCGACGAAAAATGGTCACTCCCACAGTTGTCCCTTTTTCAAAGCATTAGTCCGCTTCCCCTCGCTCTTAAATTAAATTTTTTTGCCAATCGAATTTACTCCACTTACGCGTACAGAATCGTTACTCAAGAGCGAGTGATATCTGAGTGCAAACACAATGGTCATCAGTGAAGACTCAAATGTGAGTGCATCAAAATTGTCCGGAGAACGCTAATATTTGTTTATTTATTTTACTATAAAACATTCAGTTTTTTAAGTTTGACAGTAATTTTCCTTTGGTCATATCAATGACGCATAATATTATTTGAATGACTGAAATTTTTAGTGATTAACTGAGTATGTACATTTTATTCCGGACTTCAACTTCACTTATTTGTTTAACGCCGTACTCTGAAAATTTCCTCACAATAAAAGATTTTTTGAGCTTCGATAAAAACGGTGAGTTATGAATTAAATTTCACCAATTAATGAGTAAGCAAGCGCACCACACGTATTCATTTCCGAAGGGTCCGCAGACTCTAAATATCCTCATTTTTTTAAACTCTCCTCTGGAGGATGCAGGCAAACAAATAGTACCCATTTTATTTATTAATTCCTCGAAAAATACTGCGATGAGCGGCTCGAAATTTAGTAAATGCGATCTTTTTCTTCAAAATGAGGCATATTTCGTTCCAGGTTCATTTACGTGATATATCACTCAACATGCACTTAATTTGGCGGGAACTGCGGAAGCAAATATAGTTCACGAATCCTAAATGTACTGAATCAGATTCCGCTATATTAATGCCGATTTTAAAAAACTTATACTGCATCGTGCATTGCCAGTGATTTGCAGTGCCTAATACCGCCTTCACATATTATAAAAAGCCTCAAAACTAATCGGATACATTATTGATGAAGGGAAAATACAAAAGTCAATCATCATTATCGTGTACTTCTAAAATACAAACAAAAAATACACCATACATCCGTCATTTTATCTTATCAAACTGAAAGGGAGATGACTGCGACTCTATAGACTAATTGCTCCAACCGCGAGCCTGGAGGGACTCCGAGACTCACCAGAAAGAAAGAAAATCCCCCATGAAGGTAACAGAAATATGCTTTGGGAAGAGTTAAAACAATCGCCTCTTATGTTAACGACCACCATTTCAACTCATCTCACGCCTAAATTTATCTGATTATAGGAGAATTAAGGGCACCAACATAAAATCTTAGAATTCCTCTGACCAAGTTAAATACCAGATTCGGTTTCCAGAATTAATCAACTACCTATAGAGATTTATGTAATCATATTCTACGGAAGCACAAGGCTTCGACTACGATTTTTCGTTAAGTTGCACACGCGTTTGCGATTAAAAGCACGTTGAATACATAACAACATAGTAGATACGATAGTATTAGACAATTTGTCCATAAGATGTCATTGACGTCGTCAGCGAGTAAATCGGTTTCGAGATTATATAACAGAATGTCTAAATTTTAATCGTCAGACGGAAAACGATTCCCATTCCAATAGTTGCACAAGGCTTGTAATACTAACGACATTATCATAACGACCTTTTACGAACTAGTCAATCTTCGCGGCATATTTCCTAACTCGATTTTTAAACCTACCTCAAAAGGATCCCTCATACTGGTGAGACATCATTTCTCATAAAATTACACGACTTTGGCTCTATTATAAAGAAAACATCTCAGCTTTCTAACGAAAAATAATATCCAATATCCTACACACTTTTGGAGATATTTGCTATACCAGTCAATTTCATATATCAGTCAATTTTACATGGGACATAGTTCGTGTGTGCACCCCAGAGACACTTCATTTATAAAATAGTCATTTGTAACCAAAAGGTTTCGTCGGCAATGTAAGAGTGCATAGTTTATATTCTTTCTCAACTATTTAAAAATAAATTAATCACTCAACGAAGTAATTTTTGCCGGATTGCAAAATTCTCTTCGACTTTCAAAGAGCTTTCAGCACACGGCGTGAATTAAAGAGTCAAATTAAACCCTCTATACATACAATTACTGAGAAATACAGTTATTGCGTCCTTGGTGTGCCTATATTAATTATTGCTCCTGAGAACTGCTAAAATTTAAAATTTAAATTTGAATGTGGTCCACATTAAGGCTTGGGATGAACCCCGCTCAGACTACCTAAGGCAGCTTGAGCGAAATATAATTTCACAAGGAAATCAATGGATTTGGTCTCAATTAAAAGAAAAATATCTGACCCTTCCGAAAATACCAACATATCAGCCACTTACCGAACTACTTTCCGAGATTTTGACGACAAATATCTGCCTTTTAACAAGGGATACAATACGCGTATGGACTCCAAAGAGACCTAAATTATAAAAATGAGAAATTTCTAACATCTAGAACTCATCAAACAATTAACATTGTGTAGTTTGTACAGTTTCTCAACTATTTTCGAAAATAAATCATATACTAACCGCAGTATAGTTTTTCAGGAACGTATAAATCCTTTTGTGAAGGAGTTTTATGTGTACCAAGTAAGAATATGAGTCAAGTTAAAAACTTAAATGGATATTACTATTTAACCCTTGTGAGTGCGGCATGACGTGATATCACGTCTTAGTTGTCTTTACGCTGGTGCTGATGACGTGATATCACATCATGCCGCACCCTAAGGGCTAATTACTTCGAAATTTATTCATAGAAAAGTATTTTATTGCACCATTAATAATTGAATATTTGATACATGCTTCCTACTGCTGAAATTAGAACGTACAAGTTATTCTAGTATGATCTCCACTATTACTAGTGGACTATGACGCTCAAACTATCTTAACGAACGCTTCGCCAGTGCATACCGTTTCATTCATCGTCGCTCGGGTCCTTTTAAGTGCGCCGATGTTTTCCGATCCATGCCAACTTCAGGAGCTTGAATGGAACGTCCCGAGGTTAAAGCACTGATCAAAAAAATAGACTCCATCGAGCCAAGCCTAGTCTGTCGCCGTGAGACATAGGAACGGGACATAAAAACTATCTTCGCGGTCGTCTCAAGACAATACATTCCCGGCTCGAGTCGTAAAAACGTAAACAGCCCAAGAGCCCTCCACTGTGGCCGGAGTGACGTCGACTCGCTTCCCTGCCTTGCTTGAGAAGACATTGGATCTCCCCAGAAGAGGGAGGGCGAGGTCACCCGCGAGCGTCTGCGGCGGCGCCCTAAGGTCAAGACTCGAGGTAAACGGCGACGGGCTGATATATACAGGCATACACAACCGCGCAGAAAAAAAGTGGCCATTCCGTTCTTCGGCGAAGCGGAGAGTTAAGAGAAAGGGCGATAATGCGAGGAGCGGGAGAGTGGGGAGAAAGAAAACCCAGCCAGCAAAACAAAGGCCATAATATTTGCAGCACCGAACAAGGAAGAAAGACAGAGGGAAATAATAAGAGTAGGACAACAGGGACTAGACTGGGTAAAAGAAGTTGAATACCTAGGAGTCAAATTAGATTTAAGGCTCAATATGGATAAACATATCGAAAAAACGATATGTAAAACAATGGCAATGCGTACCAACCTTAGCCCGATTTTAAAAGCTAACACAACGCCGAACCTGATAAAAAGGTTAAAGTACAATAATTACATACAACCAATAATTCTTTACGCTGCATCAGCCTGGGCGGGGCTGCTAACAAAGGGACGTCTCGATAGACTAGAGAAACAAGAAAGAAGACCACTAAGATCCATTTTTAACATCAGAAGGATAGAGGGGAACAACAAATTATACCAATTGACGGGGGTAATACCGCTCAAAGAAAAAATAAGAACTATTGCCGAAAAATATTACGAAGGCATCAATAACAGGGAAAATCCGTTATTAAAAATTTTAATTTTATATCATGACCTAGCATGGATATAAATAAGAGACCAGGCAATGTTCTAAACATTTGACCATCCATCCAAGGAGAAAAATCCTCCAAGGATAAAGAAATGAGGCGGTGACCTCAACACCAAGTGAAAGAGCAAAAGCAGCGACACAGGCTGCAACCACGGGAAAGTCTAGACGCACACGACGAGAGAGAGAAAAGCATGACGAAGAGCTATATTTGATTAACAACCTCCGGGAGGTGGTGACGAAGAGACGGAGGCAGTGGACCGAGTTACCAACTCTCACGGGTTCTGCGGAGAACAAATGGAGTCTTTTAAATAGGAAAAATCAATTGTTTTTCATACACCGATGTCCTCAGCCAAATAACTTATCCATGATCCTGTGCGCCGGACCGAGCGTATATCGCTTGTTTCTAGGGTGGACAAAAATAAATCATCATTACTTCGCAGGCATTAATAATCAATATATGGATATAAACCGTGTATATTGTCCGGCAATTATAAAAACAATTGAGATAAATTGTCATTATTGCCGGAATAATGAAGCACAATTGCAAATATAGCGCAAAAAAACAGTAACTACTGTCTTCTAAAATAATTTATTCCGAGCACAAATCTTAATTTTGACAGAAGATTGCATGATGTCACCAGCCAATATTTTTTCCAAGGTTTATTTTAATGAAATATCATAGCATGTCACTCACTCATCCATTATAGAGAAACTAAACACGATAACTCACTTCCTTCTCGGTAGTTCAGACAAAACAGCGTCACTTTAAGAGACAACTAAAAAATCTCCCTGAAGGGGATGGAAGTATAATTTTTTTCTTAAACTAATAGAGTTCACTTCCAATCCGAGTCGGTCACCATGTAGCGTATTCAATGGATATGAATGGGGGAAGATATCAAAACCCCAGGAACATGGCGGAACTCTGCTTCGGCAAAAATATTTTTATTCTGTGTTGATAGTTCTCCGAGGTCGAGAATGAATAACTGAATTTTTTTCTTACTTCGTATATTGATAACGCTCAGCAGATTTGTTCCGGCATCTCTCTCACGCGCGTAAATGCTTCTTTGGGCTATGATATTCAATGTTTCCCACTTCCCGCATTACCGTCTTATCCGTCCGTTTTAGCTTACATTGAAATTGGCAGAACACTACTCCCTCTATATCGGTTTCAACAATATTTCATTTTTGTTCATAAAATAATTGTAGCCAGTATTGCAGCAAATTTAAACGTATCCATCTCATGATTTAGTGATGTTAACACACGATACATGATATTTCGATCAGGAATGAACTAATTCTGGGTAGATATGGTTCAAGTGTGATTTAAATTGTGCCGAACTTTCGGCACAAATTTGGCCATAATTTCGCCGCGGACATTTTCGCTCGCGGAGAAGTGCGGTAGGGAGATTTCAAAGTGCGCACTGTCGGCGATATTGCGCGACAAGAACAAGGTGCTCTACTTTTATAGTGAATTCGCATCTGGCGTCCTCTTTTCGGAACTTTGTGGCACTAGTGCTCCTCTACGCCGCCGTCTCAACCAATGGCTTGGCGAACAGTTCCCCTACTACCCCCAACTCCTGCATCGGTCAGCTGACTCCCCTCGATTGCCAGCCGCATCGACACACTCCGCTTCGCCGCTCGCCCTCTTGGCATCTGACTGTCACCGGGGAAGGACGTATCTGCTTGGTTCCAGTTGTGACTTGTGTTCGTCTTGTATAGACAAATTTAACGGTATTTAGCCTACGGTCTTGTTTTCTATTGTAATATTTGTGGTTATATAAATGCTGTTACTTGAAGTTAATCAAACTGGCTAAGGTTGTTGTCATTTTCTTTCGTTTCCGCCCACCAATCGCAGTTAATTCACTCGCAATGTCAAGTTTCAGTGGCTTGCGTTGCAAAATAAATATAAGACTTATAGAGCTCATAAATTGAGAAACTACATTCATCAGAAGTTACTTCCATAATTTTATTTGAGTAGGCTCCCAGAGTATCTCACTCATACATCGGACTTCTTCTGGAATCACCTCTCACGGGGTTGGAAACACTTCATAAGGAACGATTTGGTGCAGTGGCTAATGTACCGTACATGTATTTTATTTATTAAAATAAAGATCATAACGGCATGAAGCCATTTTCAAGTGACTAAATAACAGCCAAAAAGGACGGAATCGAAAAAACAATAACTAGAAGATGGTTAACAAATAAACCCACACACGGGGAGACAGTAAAAATTATTTTGATTAGGAATGACATGCGGCTTGGTCAGCGAAGACGTTGAAAGATAATGTGTAAGGGTCGATATTTTCAGGAAGGGAATTCAGAAGAGAAGAGAGCCGAAAAAAAGGGAGTATTAGCAGAGTAATAATATGGGAGTACTAATATGGAGTAATGCGTGAGTCCTGGAGGGTAGAGTAGGTAATCGGAAATTTATGAAGGAAAAAAGGTCAGGGAAGCCAAAGGGGACTTCAGAATGCCATGGGTGAGTTTAAGATCAATTTTAAGGAAGTAATTATTTATCCAAACCTGAGGACCCTGGCTCGAGTTCCTGAGTAGATAGAGCTCGAACCCAGAAAATTCTACTCCAAGAACTTGAGATCATCCAAGGATGCTTCCTTAGATTAAAGAGGTAAGCACATGAAGCTAGGCTTCAGCGATGAGTCGATTCATCGAATTCATCGACGATGATTTAAGTGATCGCGTTGCGATGAACCGCGTCGATGACAATGAATGTCATCGATCATCGACGTCGATGAATTCACCGATGTAGATGAGTCAATGAATCCATCCTCATTAGGTGATAATTATTTGTATTGCGTCGCCCGCCCGTGCCTATCCCTACCTTTCCCTCGGCGATGAATGAATTCATCGACTTATCGAGGTCGGTGAGTTCATCGACGGTGATGAATTCATCGACTCATCGTCGACGATGACAATCATCGAAACCGAATCATCTCTATGATTTTTTTTCATCGACCCGCGATGGGCAAATTCGTTCATCGCACAAGACTACATGAAACATACGATGACAACGCGTTGGCACAGACGATAACTGAAGCCATCAAGGAGGCTGAAGTGCATAGTATACGAGGCTGATGATTGGAGTGATGAAATAAGAGACTAGACGTTATCACAACTCACGAAATTGAAGCCCGTTTTTCTCGAAAAATGATACACCTTGCAATTACTACCGCTTGCAACTTGTCCATATTTCGACGACTAATGGTTATCTTAATTGAAAATTATATCAATTTCGTACTTCTATACACAAACAATTACGATACTGCTTTGTCAACTACTCATCCCGAAGCTTTCTTTCCCCATCAAACCATACGAAGCACTTCCACGTTCGTATTTCTTTCCGTCCACAGTACCTTCTCCACACCCACATATCGAAATCCTGCAAACTATTCTAGTCTTCTTTCCTCAGAGTCTAGGTTTCCGCCCGATACAATTAGGAAGTTTGAAGTAGTATTAAGAGGTGAAATGTTGCTTACGGCCGCGATATACGATGGAAGGACGTTGGGCAAGCACGGAAGGGGAAGAAATAAGATAGATTGTACGAACGGAAAAACGAAGTGCAGGATGAACGCTGAAACGAAGGAAGAACTATCATAGGTAAACAGGGGCCTTCATTTGTAAGAATCCAGGAGATTTTGACCGACTTCCATTTAAACCTACCCTTAATGGTAGATTACTTCAATAAAAATACGGTACCGCCATAATGCCACGGCTGATACTCATGTTTTCGGCGTATCAACTCAAGGATGTCAGAAAAAAATGAAAGCGACATTCCGCTTCATATTTGGACTTGGACCCAATTTCGCCATTACAGCCGGCGCAGTCCTGGTCTTACCAGTTGCCTTACACGTCCGGTGGTTGAGATTTGCGTCAAATATAAATTAAAATCTCCATGCAATTCGATGTTTTAGTAACCAGTAGGTCACTATTCTTGCGGAAGTCATCATAACACCACCTTAGCTACACTGAAGGGTGGAGTAAACATACAGTCGTCAGATGAAGTGTAATACCTGGAGATTATCTAAAGATCAGACTTGACGTGGAGAACACATATACAAAACACAGGCGGTACTGCCTTAAAGAACCTAACGTATAATAGGAATGTCCTCGAATGAAAAGAAGTAGTAGTTTCACAGCTTTGACAGGTATCGGGTAGGGAGACTCTAGAGACTCAGAGGCTGCACACTGGGCTTCGATATTCTTGGAAAATTCAGAACAGGTGCGTTTCAGTGTGACACGGAGAATATAAGTTTTACGTTGCACAACACTTCTAAGTTCTATTGAAGCGATAAAATAAGAGATACATTACCGAACAGATTGGTACTAAAATTCGTTCTTCCCCGGCATACTTAAGGCTTAGGTATAACTGACTATAATAAGAACTGAGCCCCAGTCCAAACACTCAACACCCCAAAAGAACACTTTACAATTTTATCTTCCAGTATACCTTTACAAGGCTGGTGTCCTAACATCCCCGCCACATGCCAATGCAGCGGCTCACAGGGCAGTATGTACATGCAGATCCATTCGGCACAAAATCCTCCCCATGGCCATGACTCCTCCATTTCACTTCAATCCAATTCGTCTAGAAGCAATGACGTGAAGCTTGTTTTGTTTACAAAACATTATTCAACCACCATAGCTCCTTAATTGGTCCAAAAAAATAATGAATGGCAGTGTTTATTTATTGTACCCACTTTTCCCCTCTAAATCTACTTTAATACGGTACTGCGACAATTCCACCGTTACTACCCCTCTTTCAGTCGTATGAAATGCACAAGAGATTCATCGAATACGGCCTATTATGGATTATCTTCGAGCTCCTAGCACCTTTCTCGGTGCGGGAGATTTTCTAATTTTCAAGACACCCAGATTTATCCCAGCGACTCATCTTCCCTCAGTCTTTGGGGTAAGGGCGTATGTTACAAAAGTATAAGAACCTATTTCATAGCCCTTGTTTACGTCTTGCAAAAACTCAGACCAATTCCTCTAAACACATACTTACGGAGGAGTGGCTTCCCGGGTCTAGAAGTGGTTATAATGGCTTCGATATTCTTCCGCGCGGTCGTACTATATGCCTCCCAGTATTCTTCTTCTTCAATCTATATATTTATATATTTTTTATTTAGATAAAGAAAATAGTCCACATACAGCAAGAGTACAAATTTAAAAAATACTTGTAACAAACACAAAAACACACACATACAAACAAAAATAACAGCAAAGTAGTAAATAAATTATCTTCGGTCTTGCCGAAGCTTAAATACCCTAAAAAATTTTTTTTAATTTTAAGATGTCAACTTTTACTAAAACCACTCGATTTATTAAACAACGACCCAGGTTTCGATGTGCATTCACATCATCTTCAGGTGCCATCACTTTCAATTTTGAATAAGTCTGGCTGTGTGGCCAGGCTTACTAAAAAAGGTATGTTTGTTTTTGTGTTTTAAATGTATGTTTATCTTAATAAAATATTATATTCCAAATTTCAGATCGATAATTTGAAAACTTTTGAGATTATGAAAGAAAATACTTTCACCTCCAAAAAGCCACTTTGTGTGGGAAGTGACGTGGTTTTGATTCGATCTAACCCATTAGAGAAATGTGCCGTCTGTGGACTACTAGAGGCTTATGACCCAAATTTCAGCTCGATATCTCAATTTTTACGGCAGTTACCGTGCGAGGAGACAGACAGACAGACGGACATAGCTAGATTGACTCGTAAGGTGATGCTGATCATTTCTATATTTATACTTTTCCATACCTGCCACGCCTCCTTCAATGTTGTACATTTCTGCTGTGACAAAATCAATATACCCTAAAAAACGTAGTGGTGCAGGGTATAAAAACTTGGACAATCTGAAGTTGGTGTCCAATCTGTTACTGCCTAGGTTCGCTGTTTATTTCAGGAAAGATGTGTTGAGGCCAAGCTGCTGGCGATATGCGCGGAACTGACTTCAGATCCACAATGACGGACCTGAAGGGCGGATGAAGGTTCATTCATTTGAACGGAGGAATTCGACGAAAGAAACCTCCTCCGAGGATTCGCGAATGTCGATTCCGCAATCGCCTACACGGTGAACTACTAAAAGCGGTCAAGCGCGAGAACGGAGGAAACGTAGCCAAAGCTCACAGACGGACGGGGGAAGATAACTTGGGGGGAGGATGGGGCTAAAGTGAGAGGATGAGGTTGGCGGCGGAGGGACGGCTAACCATTTCCGCTAGGGTGCGCGGTAATCGACGGAATCAACATTCCGTCGCACCGCTTGAAACGAATCCGAAGCCTTTTCCCATTTTCTCGTTTTAGACGCGCTATTTGCGAACAAAAGGGCTAGTGGCTCGTGACACTCTTTCCTTCCCTTCGCATCCAATGAAAAAGCCTGAGACCAGAATAGAGTCTAATATGACTAATACAATACATAAAAAATGTGTGTCATAGCGCAAGACCTCACCCGTTAATAGCAAATAAAGACATACCGATCTACACACAAAAAAGACATTTTCCAATGGTGAGTTAAAATTGACAAGTTTATTGCACAAGACATTAGACGCAGCCAAATTTTCACTACGAACTACAGGCGTAAACATTTCTGCACGTCCGCTTGGCGAACTTTTGAAAGTTTCAGCAAGTTGATTGGAGACGCAAGTTGTTGCGAATATAAACAGCAAACAAATCTGTCTTTAAACCAACTTGCAGAGTAAAATTTTTCATCCGAGTAAAATACTCAGAAAGCTCTTGCAGAAGAAACTTGATGACGTATATTGCCAGAGGAAAGACACAACAATAGTCATAAGAGAGCTTTCAATATCAAGTCTTTATGTAAGCTCAGATAGGCAGGGACGATCCGCGCTGTGATTTTAGTCCTATACCAGTTTTATTGGTATATTCATTAGTTTTCAATGAGACGGAAGAAGGATTTTCCCTGAGAAAATTTTCAATAGAATGCAGAAGTAGTTAAATACATAGTTTCACAGAAATGTTATTTTATATTTTAAATTTAGCACAACTATAAAACTAAGCATTAATTATTGGTTTCTTGTGCTTTCTCACTCTTTTCTACGACAACTACTGTCATAGTATCTATAAATACACACATAATTAAATCTATTCTCGGTTTTTCCACACTTCCGAGAAGATAATCACTTATATACCGGAATCCGTGATAGGCCAGGAAATAAAAAACCCGCGTGCACTTACGCGCAAGCGAACGACGATGGCTGGAATGATGTGCGCCGGCGACACGTAGGGTAACCTACACGTAGATATCATTCTATCGACTCACTAAAGTCACGGCCTCATTTTTAGAGGGAGTATATAGAATTCGTTCAAAAACGTATTAAAAAACGTCAACTTTCCTCATCAGAGTCATTAAAAGCTTAATACTATCCATTTTGGACGCATTTCTTGAGCAAGCATCACGAAACAATAATTATAGATGAGATTATCGAAGCCATCTAATTGTTTATCTTACATCAATATTCACTCCAGATATGTTTCTAAGGGCGCAGCCTGGTGGGAACGGTCAGTTAAACAAATGGAAAGCAGGTGCGCTACTTTGCTGCGAAGTGAGAATCCCGCTAAGGACAATGAAAAAGGCTCAATAATCACAGGAAATTTCCAAAATATTAGTTGAGACCGCGTATTTGTAACTGTACACACCAAATTATACAAGTTGAAATGGATTTCTTCAACACATAAACAATTTCGTTCGTTGACTTGGATTTACGCCAGTTACGCGATAATTTTTTCGGTTTAATACTTAACACATTCGATCGTAAAAGTGGTTCTATTCCATGAAGCAAATTATACCAGGTTTTTGGGAAAATATATGATTGTGTACGAGCATTGTTTATAATAACCTTCGGAAATTTTAAACTCTCGTAACTCCGTAAAATATAAATAATGTTCTTCGGCAAATTTTAACTCTCGCAACACGCAATACCGCGAAATCCATAAAATGTTAAACCAATATCATGCAAAATAAGGCATTTTTCTAACGTAAAGTGCACGTCTTTTGAGCTGACTAAATGAACTCGAGACGATATATTGACCCCGCACTTTTATGATGAAAATACTAGCGGATCGATACCCACGCAATTGACGAGCACGCACAATTACGACAAAACAGCGTAATCCAAAATGAAAGACGCTAGTCTTACAGCGCGAACATTTCCGACCAAGTGAATCAACTAATCTACCTCCACAAGCTAAGCGATCTCGTGAGAGTAGCGAAAGGTTTTGGTATCCCCAAGGATTTCAACTTCGTCGCCAAGGTGAACATCGACTTTCAAATAAATGACTGCCAGCGAAGTTGTCAGAGATTTTCGCCGGTAGAATAATAAAACGCGGGCCAACGTAAAAGCAGCAATAAGAGAACAAGATGAAAGATGCTAACATTCCCCGTTAATGGCTTAATAAACAAAATATCGGACTGTAACTTTTCCTCTAACGAATTCATGAAGAAATCACACGAACTGAGCAAACATCATTCCTGGAGTTACGCTAACAATTACGTAGACGCTATTATACCAGCCGTTCACTCTTTAGGCCCTCAAGTTGGTCCAATTTTCACTGCGTAAAGAGTACTTTACATGGGTACTTTAAAGTCGTAATATATCCCTTAACATATTATTTAGCCTAATAAAATTATCGTACCGGAAACTCTCTATTTGTAGTCTCACAAAAACTACAGAGCTATTACGAAATATATTTTACCTATATGCATACAATTACTGACTTTTTACGAGTGTTTGATTATATCATCACTGCAGCAAAAGGGACAATTACGGTTATCGATTAGATGCGATGAAAAACAAAAGGCAAAGAATGTCAATTAATAATATGTGCAATGAATGTAAAAAGCCTTCAACGTAACTTTTTGAAACTCAACGTGGCGGATAAATTTGTGCACCTAAATAAATGTCCATATCTCACAACTTAGGTTTCATTGCTGTACAACACCATTAAGTCCTGATGGGTCACAAGGCAATGTCGTACGACAGCGAACTCTAAGCGATGAGAAAATGCTTTTTATGCAGATTCACAAACGATGGGCATTTATATGTATCGAAGAACTATTTGAAAGATAATTACCTTAATTATTCGATATTTTGATCACGAATCCGATCGTTGATCGTGTTCAACTTACGCTGTTTCTGAGACAATTGCGTTGTAAGTCGATGCAATCAACACTATAAATGTATCATTACGTTTTACACAACGATAAAAGTAACAAAATTTAAAAAAAATCCAGAATATTCTTTGTCAATATTCTGAGTTGTACAGAAATTATTTAACTGATTTAATTCGAAATTTTTCGTTTCTCTCCTTTACTATCCAGTGAAAACAAACAGGGCATAAGAAGCTCTTTTCGGTGTCTACTGTCCACCGGGTGAGAGACTCCATAAGTGCCGACGTTTCGGTGGTGATCGTCCATCGTCTTCAGGGCAGACTAAATAATACAATAATTCTGCCCTGAAGACGATGGACGTTCAACATGGCTATGCGGTCGTTATTGGACCGGAGCATTAATGGAACTGGGTTCGACAGTGTTGGAGTGGGAGAATTACTTGCAGCGTCTACGAAGGAGCATTTATAGTCATAAGTGTCTTCTCTATTAGAGTAGGTGTCATTAATTCGAGTAGGTGTCATTATCGACCATCAAAACGTCAGCACCTATGAAGTCTCTCACCCGGTGGACTTCCCGAATAGAGTTTCTCAACATCTCACGGTGAGAAAGCCTCTCATCTTACTTAGTGCATAATATAAATATCTTGCAATAAAAATGGATAACAAGACAGAATGTTACGCAAAATATGTGTATTATGGTTGAATTGAATGCTCTACATCTTAGTTATTTCGTAAAGGAGGTGGTCATGAATATGCAGGAATCATGACAATAACAAAGGCACTCAAACTATTCACCAATTGAGATGATGGGAAATCCCAAGTTTAAGGTTTCACTCAACAAACGGTTTCGTCAACGGCGGAGACGACTTCACGATATCCAATGGAATGACTAAGTGGTGACGTCAGGCTTCTAAATAGCTTCTCAAACAACTTTTTGCGAAACAGCTACCAGCGCTGGAGTCTTATTTGTTAGGGAAGTAAGATATAGAAAACCTTGCTTACCTATTTCCCGCGACAACACGGCCATACGGTCGTTAATGGGCCGGAGCATTAATGGAACTGGGTTTGGCAGCATTGGAGTAGGAGAATAACTTGCAGCGCCTGCGAAGGCGCATTTATAGTCATAACTGCCTTCTCTATTCGAGTAGAGTCATTAAAACTATACTCCCATAAATACAGTACGTAAAAGTATGACTCAATGCACTCAGCTTCCGTTACACTGCGTCCTCACACGAAAGATTTCTGCCTATCGCTCATTTTACAGGGCATGAAATTGCACCATTTGAAACCACCTGATTTCTCAATATGGCGTTCAATAATTACTGTACTAGAGTAGAGGCTATATTGCCATCTCATTCATCGGTCGTTCAATCCTAAGATTGGTTGATTGCAGCCCTCCACCCTTCCCTATCTAATGCTAGTTCCCTTAAATCATGGCATCTTTCCCTATGTACTGCCTGCTTTATTTAGTCCATGAACTTATTCCTGGGTCTTCCTCTGGGGAATTTTTCCTTCATTTTACCTTCAATTAAGTTCTTCACAAACCCATTGCGTCCAATCGATCTGGTTCTCCTTTTCTGCATGGTGTTCCATATGGTCCTTCCCTCTTCTACTACTCTGCGCACTTCAACATTTCTTACTTGTTCGTCATTTTATCTTCAGCATCCTCCTCCAGCACCAGGTTTTGAAGACTTCTATTCTTTTCTGGTCATATTTTCCATACTTCCCATCGAAGGCATCTATTCGTTTCTGGTCCGCTTTCCAATGGTCTATGCTTCTGATCCATAGTTCCATGCTCCACAAGATTGTTTTCACATACTGTTTCCTGGTTTGTAGTCCTAACTTCTTTGAGCACAGCAGTCGTCTTTTTCCCATGAAATCCTTCTTAGGTTGGGCTGTTCTCCGTTTGATGTCCGCTGTACTTCTTCCGTCCCAAGTAATAGTGCTTCCGAGATTGCGACTGCCATCTCGCAATCACGAAATCCCGCATGCGTTCATACAGTTCAACACTTTACACGGGGAAATGTGAAATTCACGATCGTACACACATTAGATTGTGCAATTACATGCCCAGGGTAAAGCGGGCTGAACGGGCTGTTTCTATCATCACCAATATTAATTCAACTACTTTAAATACGGCTAAGCCATTTATTACTCTAGCCCTCCTAATAAGCATCGTGGGTCTATATTTCCCAAAGAAACAAAGTTCCACACTTAAAATGAGATACAAGGCAGAAATCAAGCACCACAATACCCTCAGCCAAAGAGCTTCCACAAAATTCAAGCGACGGGTACGAGGTGCGAACCTGTCTCAATATTTTTATTTTGATCGCCAACGAATATCTTCCCTGTTTTCTAAGTCATATCCAACCTTCAACCTGTTAACATAGCTTCCGAGATGTGAAAGGCTGGGACACCAGAATTTGGTTTGTCATCTGTTTAAAAAAAGTAGTCCTACAATTGATTATGATCTCACGGTGCTCATGAAAAAAAACTGCTCCTATGTACGCTTAATACGGTAGATAAGGAAATGGTTCCAGGCTTGACTTTGTGGAAGTAATTCATAGTAACTTAAATAAAACTTTGTATACTCCACTATAGGTTTAATAACACGACCCGGGTTTCGACACTTCGTGTCCCCCCCATCCCCCCACGCCCGCCTCCCACGCCCCCTCACCCCTCCTCTCCCAGATTCCTTCCCCTCCCCTACCACGAACCTGTATATATAGAGTGACAGATGTTATAATTGCACCTGAAGATGACACGAAGTGTCGAAACCCGGGTCGTGTTATTAAACCTATAGTGGAGTATACAAAGTTTTATTTAAGTTACGGTAGATAAGACTTGACTAGTACGTAAGGTTTCTTTTAAGAAGATCCCAAACCGTTACGGATTGCTGCCAAAGTTCTAAAATCGCTTGAATGCGCTGATAATACAGCATAAGGACACGGCATATGAGCACGCCAGGCCCATGTGAAAAGATTTTCTTTAGCGATTTATCTGGATCATATTCCTCTCACATAAATCTCATCTAATGTTATATGAAAGGAACTTTCGGATGTTATCGCCAAACCGGTTTATGTAAATCACCCACAGACAGAATGGTAGCCATTGATTCGTACTGTTTTCAACTAAGAACTCGTTCACCTCTTCTAGAACAGGTAAATTACAGCATGTCCCCAGACGTCCTTAACCTATTTGCTATTACTCTAAGATATAACGGAATAAATATTTTCATCCGTTGACTGCGAAGAACTATCCCACAAGCTGGAAAAATAATTTTCCTGCGGATATTTAGTGTATTCCAATTGGTGTTTATATATTATGGTAAATTGACTACCACGCAATAACGGTTAAAAAATAATTTTGCAAAATCTGCAAAAAAAGTCCAACACACTATTATTCAATAAGATGAATTATGCGAGTATTTATAGGGAGATGTGGTGTACATTAAGAGTGATATAGAAATTAATTTACGCAATTGATAGGGTTAAACTTTTGCTGAAAGGCGTGCTGATATGGCATACAATTGTGCAATTATTTCCGTTCATTTAACCATTCAATTATATTAGAAAAATTATACACATTTAAAAAATACATTATTCAAATATTGCATGCTTTATGAAATCTCCTTTTTCTGTAATTTCACACAATAATTAGAAGGTAAAATTCCAATTTAAACTGCGAAAATTTGGCCCATTCAGGGCTAAAAAGAGGGCATGAGGGCAGGGTTAAAAACAGGGATTACAACCGGACGTCCGGTAGCCCTACATTCGTGGAGCTTCATCCCTTCACATTGTGGAATTTCCATGCTCCTTACTCATAATTCATTTAACGCTTCGACGGATCTCTCTTTCATACAAACAAACGTGGGCGTTTGATCCGAAGGTAATGGACCCGATAAGGCGATTAGAAATTGGATGCAAATGAAATAGTCCCAAAATATTGCAACAGTACTGCGTCAGCTGTAATGACCAATGGAAGGGAGAGCGCGGATGATGGAACGAGCAAACAACGAAAAAAGTCGAACAAACAACACCACCCACAGATATATCCAACTTTTTCTCACAAATACAAAAAAATAAACGAATACTACGCCGGAAAAGAACAACGGATAAGCGAGTCAAAGAAACAGGCATCGATTAGTTCACGAGTAGGTATTGTGTTTAGCATCGCATATTTCGGCAGGGTAACTTTGCTGTAAAAGAAAGACGGCGGAAATGGAAATCCACAGACGAATGGGAGAATATATTCCTCATTACTATATAAAATTTCAAACGCATTATTTTCGGGGCAAAACCGAGGATACTAGCAACCTACATACGATTGGGTGTCGTCATATTCGTCGAACATTTCCTCACCGACCCTTGGTTTGAATGACCAGTCACGATGGCAATATGTTGGTAAACACCAGGATAATTTCCTCATACTAGATCAGTCAATCATGCAAGTACTTAGATTTATATCCCATATTTCCATGCATAAAACCGAAGTTGGTAAAAAAAAAACACGTAGTGTTCCCAAATTTTGAATGTTAATATTACCTTTTAGGGTAGTTTGAGCGAAATATCATTTCACCTAGAAATCAATGAATTTATTCAATTCTGAAGAAAAAAATCTACCCCTTCCAAAGATACAAAAATAATCAGCCCCGTTACCAAACTACTTTCCGAGATTTTTGACGAAAAACACCAGCCTTTTACACGGGAAATGGTACGTTTATGCATTCCAGAGAGACTTGATTTTTTAAATGAGGAATTTCTAAAACCTAGATCTCGTCAAAAAATTAACTGTATGTACTTAGCATGTTTTTTTCGACTATTTTTGAAAAAAAATCATTATCACCGCAGTTATTCATTTTTCATAATCGTGAAAAACCTCCCGCTGTGAAAGAGTTATCAATGTACCTACCGCGTGAAAAAAATGAGTTAACCGAAAGACTTATTATGTACAGATATTTTTATTTATTTACTAAGAATTTCAGTCACATAAAAGTATATGACTGCACCATTAATGATGCATATGTAAATCTCGCTTCCTACAGCTGCTAAAATTAAAACTAATAATTGGAATTTGGTCCCCAATGTGGCTACGGATTAAGGCCACTATATCGAAATGAAAGAATTAGAAAACCTAATGAAAAGACTAATTAAGTTACATCGACATGATTAACAAGGGTTAAAAACAAGGTATATTAAAAATAAAACCATAAAGGTAAAAATGCAACCATGAACGATTAACCTCCTCTGATACTCATCCTTGAACATAAGTAATATTTAATGCGATGAGGAAGCACATTCATTCTCAAGAGGAAAAGCGCGCAGTAAAAATGAAAAAATCTAAACATTCGTAAACATTGAACACACAGTAAGTTATTACTCTACAAGTTTTAGTCTTTTTGGAATAATTGCATTATCTTTTCTAGATTCGCTCCTAGCAGCGAAAAAAAGTTCCAAAATCCTCCTGAAAGCCCAGAATACTTGTAAAACGACCTCCTTTTGCGAGAGGAAAATCTCTCGCGAGGCGCAAGTTAAAGCTTTTGTTGAGATAAAGCCTGAAGGTCTGGATGAACTCAAGTTCTCGACTCGATTCCTCTCCCCTTGGTCTTTCCTTACAATTTATTTTCCGGGAATCTTAGGCAGTGAGCATCCACGGCGAAAGAAAAGGCAAACCTCTCTTTACCCCCATCGAGAAGAAGAAAACTCGGGACCACGTCTCCTCATCTGTCTTTGGTTTTTCTATTATGCCGGGCGCACGGAATTTCAGCTGCCTCGTCGCGAAGGGGAGTTCAAACACTTCCAAAGAGTATACGTAGCTTTTGAATTTAATTGGTAAACATGGTAGTGTAAAGATTGAACGAAAGGGGACGGAAATTAAGAGGAAGGACGAAACTTGAAGCACTTCAACATAATTTTCGAGCCGTCGACTTCAAAAGTTAAGAAGCCAGCGGAGATAATGGTACCATACAGTTTTCAGAAGCCAGAGAGGTATGCTAAAGTTAGAATACTTCGAAAGGAGGATCTAAATTTTTCTTAGGATACTAAATATCATTTGATACTAATCCAATTATCTGGGAGGTTTTGCATGATCCTAACCCTAACTTGCTAATTTCGGGATTATATTTACGCCATTCTATACGACTCAATAAGTCTCACTATAGTTCTCCCCAAAATTCCTCGCTTCATCTCGTCAGAAATTCCTATCTTTCTTCTTCTTCTCTAACGCTAACGAAGTAGGGGCTCAAGGGTTCGGGCTGGAGTGGTGACTACAATAATTGATCACCATTCCGAAGACATAGCTTCGAATTCCGGCAGAGCGGAGGTGAAACGATTCCTATTAGCTGTGTAGAGAATATCTCATGCATAGTGCTCCGTCTGTCAGACTGGACGTTAAATTGTGGTCCCCCTAGCGCCACCCGTTAAAAGAAGGTTGACGTCGACGTAGGGTTTCTCTGCAAGGATCCTTAGAGTTCTCTACCCTCCAACCCACCAATCCTATTGAAGCAAATGATGATAGCCGTCGATCGCACCTCCAGCCCATCAAGTATTTCACCTGCCATAAACCCTTTCGACATTACGTTCCTTTCAGCTTCCCACATTAAGACAAACTAAATTTTTAAAAAATACAACCATGTTCCCATTAAGCCAAATAATCTTCAGTAACCGGAAAGGTCCATAACAATCAGGAAAATATTCGTAAATTGAAAAATTAAGAGAAAGGCAGCAATTTTTATTGTTTAATAAGAAGTCAAAATTGAATAGAAAAATAATAGCGATAGAAATTAAGCTACCGACCACTATATTATTTTTATTAAATATTTATGACAAATTGGTTCACAATTCAACAGTTACTCATCTTTTAAAGTCTGTCTGCATTTTACTTCTTTTAAGTTGGGTCAAACTTATTACCTTCTTCTAAAAATAAATTAATAGTCTTATTTTACAAATTTTTTATGATATATACGATTTATGATATATACGATTACGATTTTTACACCGCGTTGGATGAAAAATAATGCGAGGAATAATTTTAATATATTATTTATATTTTCAGGCTCGTGTTTCGTTTTGACAAATATCAATGTAACTCACTAAAACTTTATTTACCAACTAGCTTATTGCTTTCTTAAAACGCTTTTATATATTAAAGAGACATAACTTGTTTATCCTGTTAGGTAGTTAACTTGACATATTTGTCACAAGAGGAGCAGTTACATGCAACCTCTTTGATACCAGAAAATCGAGTAGGGACATTGATTGTGATGCCTTACCAGCAGATGCATTTTTCAGCTTGCTCGCAATTGGCATTTTGCTTTCAAATTGGGTGCAGTGCAAGGATAGTTTCACTAATAAATACGTACGTGTTACGAAAGTTACCAAGGACATACTTGGATAGACATACTCATAAACAAGGACATACATATCTGAAGACTGGTTCGCCAAGCGCTCCACTCATTCCCTTCATAATAAACCGTTTCATAACTGTCAAATTCATGAGTTGATATCCATCATTACCTCCTTCCTGTACTCATTCAAAGTCTTCCTAGGTAAATCTTCCAACGCATATTCCAAAAAAACTATTTGCTCTGTCACTAATCGATTAAATAACCAGTAGCAGTAACCTTAATTCACAAAAGGCTACTCGGGGAGGTGCCCGAAAGTTTGACATCCCATTGGACGGACCGAGTACTGCACACGAAACGCTCCCGACAAGGAAGCCAAAAAATGATTGGAAATACACTTAAAGATTTCCACGACCCCCAGGATTCGAACCATGAACCTCGGGATGGGAAAAAGTTACTCCAGCCACCACATCACAGGAGAGAAATACCTTATGATTCGTAACTTGTGTTTCCATCCACTTTCCCTAATTGAACTAAAAAAATCTTCGAAGACAAAATAACTCCATGAAAGTAAACACCAAGCTTTTCCCTTAGCTACATCATTACAATCGTTCCATGGTCAGTATATCACCAATCCTCGACCCGTAATTTGCCATCCCGAGTCATAACAAGTCACTAAGCATTCGCCTCCGCGAGAATTTTCTCAGGAGAGTGATGAGGGCTCAGAAATTCAGCTGGAGACGAGGTTTGCCCCAGAATTCCTAGCAATCAAGACAAAAGCATACGGTTCAATTTTCCAACCTTGGATGCATATATGAATAGAAAGATACTCGTCTACAGAGGAGACTCATCAGCGCAGCGTCACAGATACCACTAAGGCGGGACTAATCAAGAAACAGCTGTCACATCCAGCCTTGGACGAAGAGCATTGTATTCTAATGCCTAAACGCATGACAATGCCCAGCAGAGTGAGATGTGGGCGTTCGCCACCCCAATAATGTCGAGGCTTTCATAACTGCAAGAGTAACTAAAGCGAGCACGGGCTTACACAACTAATGTTTCCACAGAGAACCCCGTGCCCTGCAGCATGCACATTAATACGACCCTGAGGAATACGTTCCCAATCTGAAGGTTATAATTAATCCCATGGGGCGTCAAGGGAGGATTTAGAAATATCTCGAAAGGATGGGAGGATGATAAAATAAATTTTATCCATATGGACAGTGGCCCTCAATGTTGACATGGTTCTCAAATGTAGTTAAAATTATTAACTCCACAAACACTTGGATATACATATAAAACCAATTTCGCTCTAACGCGAGATGAAACTTAGGCGCATACAGTAAATTTGCAGTAGGTATGTTCCATGTTATCATAAAATAGAGACATAAAAGAGTGAAGTGTGACACCGTTAATGTTTTCATGTTCACATCATATGCTTCTCTCTCTATAACTAGGAAAGGATAGTGTAATACGAAAGGCATCTAGCATAAAAACATCGTTTAGATAAAATTCATACATACATACAAACATACCAATCACGCCGTTCCCCTCCGGGGAAGGCAGAGTCACTAAGTTTCACTCATAAATACATATTTGTACACCTAACTCTGCTTCAATAATTTCCTCCATACTGACCTATCCTTGCAAACCTCTTTAGCCTCATTTACCCCAATACACTACTTCATACACGCCCTCCTGTTTTTAAGACTCCTAATATTCCTCCACCTAAGAATATCCTCAACCACATTCAACCACAACTTTCTCGGCCCACCTCTACCTCTATTTATAAAAGAGAAATGAAAGATACGAGAGGTAGAGATAAAATTATTTTCTACAAACATTTAGAGCATGGACTCCTGAGGAATTTATTCTTGGATTTCTTCGGCCATATAAAAAATATGAATATGAGGATACCCTAAGGAACAACTACTAATAAGAAATATAACCGTTACGAGCAACTATGAGCAAGTCAGAACTCTGCGCCAACTGAGATGCTGTGGGGCTGGTATCACATAAGACCACTTGACGCGGCTGAACTGATTTCATGCGTATACGCGAGATGGAG
Organism: Ceriagrion tenellum; assembly: GCA_963169105.1. NCBI lineage: Eukaryota > Metazoa > Arthropoda > Insecta > Odonata > Coenagrionidae > Ceriagrion > Ceriagrion tenellum. The sequence continues at coordinate 110,328,810 of OY720639.1, forward strand.
GTCCAGGAAGCTATTTAAGGCATGCAGGAGGAATGCAATAATATGCAGGTTTATCTGACCTTAAATTTCAAGAAACTTCGATTTAGTGAATAAAATACAGGATGCGATGAGTCCAGCGAGGAAAACGTAAACTATCAACTGGAAATCTACATTTTCACCGCAAGACTAATCAACGGAGAATTGGTTCTCTGCATATTTCATCTACATAGTAGAAATATATAATGTAAACACTACAATTTACATCAAAATAATGATTCAAAAACGTGCAATATTAACAAAACTCAAAGCACAATCCTGTACGTATATTGAAAAAATAAAAAATAACAAAGATGTTTCTTCAACACTATGCACTGCAAATAGAGCAGGTGATTTTGCTCCCACGATTTATCACGAAACGTCCTTTTTCGTTGACGACGCATTGTAACGTGGGTTTCTCAAAGCCATTTAGGTCTCATTGCTTAGTAGGCTAAAATTTGCTGAACAGGAGTTGGCAGTCGCGTGAACCTCGCGGCTGTTTCGCAAATAACCGGAAAACAAAATTACTGCGGAATATGGGAAATAGCCAGTCATTAAGAATTATAAGCAACGTACAGGGACTTGACGAACACCCTGTCAAACTAATCTGGCCGACTGTGTAATCCCGAAGGATTCACTAATCTGCGAGCTATAGATAGTGAGGCTAGATAGATAACTGGCACTCTTGAACAGCGATTAAATTAACAAACGATATTGCGCACCTTAAGTGATGCAAATGCCGAGATAATTCACCTATACATCGGTACAGTTAATAATATATATTGGTGGGGTTGTCCATGCATTCGTGTAGTAATCAAAACAATGTTTGTCTAGACTGCGAAATTTTCAAGCTAGTTTGGGGAGGCACTAAAGAATTTCGGCAGTTATGCAAGGATTTTTTCAGCAGTCATTCACGCATTTATGTGGTTATACAGTCAAACCTCGCTTAACGACACATCCTAAAAACGCAGTTTTCCAATCCCTAGCAATAGAACATTGAAACTTGTGGAAATGATGCCTCCAAATAGCGGATACTCTCAATAACAGTCGCGGAAAACCGAAAAGAAACATTTTTCCTTCAATAACGTCCATTAACGGACACTCGCGACCAGCTAATCTGTAAAACTACCTCCTCTCCGGAACAATAAACCTAATTTCTTGGAGGAACTCGGGATCTTTTCCAGACCAAAGCTTATCTTAGCAATTCGGGCACTTGGTGATGTGCTACTTGCTGCTCTACGGATAAAAATTGTATAATGATTTCATTCCATATTTTTGTTGGAATGTGTAATTTTTCGATATTACGACATCAAATATAAATGAAATGTATTGATGCATTTATAGTTTTATGTACCGCCGTAGTTACTGCACAGAGAGGCGTGTCGTAATTTCGGTCCCCTCTGAATAGCGGGCAACTCTCCACAGCGGACGATTTCTCCGGGCCAAAACGTGTCCGCTATCAGGAGGTTTGACCATATAATCAATCCGTGACATATTTGTATGCACATCAGACTGATCAAGGATATGCAAGGCGCGAAACAGCCGCACGGAACGTTTCCAAAATGCGCCACTTTTTCGCTTTGGTACTATGACTGCGATCCCGAACGTGGCTCAAAACGCGTGGCCACCTCACCACACACGACCCACAGTAAATCACTCGAAGACTCGTAAGCTCGTTCTTATCAATCGCCGAAATTCGAGGCGTCCGCTATCATTCTCCGCAAAACACATTGATCCAAACATCGATTGATTGCGGCGAAGGCGCTTTTGTGATGGCTCCCACTTGATCTGCCACGCCTTCTTTTCATAGCCATTCTTTCCCATTTTCCCGTCTTTTATCTCCTTCTCGTCACATTTCTATTTTCACCATTGCCGGTCTATTTCTTCCAACAGTGCCAAAACAGGAGAAGTCAGCCGATTCTTTCGATCTGCATTTTTCTGCAAAAGAGAATGCACTCACTAGCACCTATTGTCATGGTTAAACCCACATTTTACCAATTTGGACAATAAGACAGTCTGATAAGTCAATGTCTTTTGTTGGAGATGGCGCTCTGAAAACAGATGAAGCTATTTTTTCATTTACCATTTGATTCGGAAAATTAAGCAAAGTCTTCAGTAGTAGTTAAGCAGTCTATAACTGATTAAGGACCAAGCGTTTTGCTGACAAGATGGATGCCAGGTTTTATTAATGTTTTTTAAAAACAGTATCGTGCGAGCATTTCAAAGCAGGCCTGGAGATATTACTCTGTTACGAAACCGGTCGGTTCAAAAAGTTGTTTCATTTTTATCTTCTAAGCAGTGTTCAGACAAGTGGAACAATTAAAGTGCCTCTACTTTGATACGTAGCTGTGGCTGAATTATAGATCCATCATTAAAAACTTGAAATAAAAATACAGTAAAAATACTTGACTAAAACTTGAAATAAAAAAGATTCAATAGGGGATTTCTGTATTTGAAGGCGCCTCTAAATTGAAGCAAGAACAATTGGAAAAGCTAATAAAACTGCGACCATCGTTTTTTTTCTTTTAGGATTCAATCTTCATTGGATTGGATATTAGGGGAGGCGACCGACGGCTAAGGTCATTTGCGCTATAGGGGACAGGTAAGGGAGGAAGGGTGGATAGAAATCCGGCGTCGGCATTAGCCTGTTCTTAACGAAAGGCGCCAAGGGGACCACGGCTTAACGTCTCATCCGACAGACGGAGTACTGTACTTGAAGTGTCCTCCACAAGACACTCAAGTAGGGATCGGGTTTCCGCTGAAAAACATCCTCCTCTGCAGGGATTTGAACCCTGGCCGTCCGTGGTTAGTCAGTACTCTAGCCACCACACCAACCCGATCCCCTTCAATCTTCATCCACAACATCGAGAAGGGAAACACCTTTCTTAGGCCATAAGCGCTGGATATATATTTTACTTTCACTGTATGTCACCTTCATAGTTTTTAAGTTGATTCAATAGGTAGGTTATGCATAATTTGCTAGGGTCTAGAAGGCATGCAAAATGTTTAGAAGAAAAAAACCAAACACAAGAGTTAAAGCGGCATAGTACACGCACATGAGTAAATAATCATATGGCACGAATGAAGCACATTAATCCGCAGACGTGTTAAACTCAATGAAACCTACTCATTATGAGAGAAATTTATGAACAACAAAGTAAATATTTTGCCATTTCAGATAACCTTTGGCCTTTAGAGCAAGGACGAGAGAATGATGCCCCCACTGACAGTGCGCCAGCTGACCGCACTGGATAAACAAACGGTACACGCGCAAAAGCGATCGCAAGGAGATGGCTGAAGACACATTACTTGCGAAAGCGCTTAGTCATGCGCATACACTCGTCAGAACGCGACCGATAACATACTTCAGCATGGATTGACAGTCATTCCTCGACAAAGGAGCTCAAACCTTTACACTCGAGGACACAAGATATTTGAGACTTGCATCAAGCGGGCAAGCAACCAAACCATGGGCAGAGAAAAATGGTTTCGCAGAGTTTTTACTATTGAATAAGAATCATCCCAGTCATTACTTAAGCTGCCACTACCATAAAATAGTGGATGTATAACAGATTAGCTATTTTCCGTAAATACATAAAACTCTAATTACGATAACGATCTATCAATTTTATGATAACAGCATTCGATCTACACCTATTGATGGTGTAATGACATTGAGACCATATAGAAATACATTATATCTTTTATCCCTCCATTAAAATGAAATTCCACAAAATACTTCGCGATTTTTTTATTGAAAATAGATCACTTGGAAAAACTATTCACGAGCCTAATGTAAGATAAACTATTTCTATATCTAGAAGTCATAGCCTAATACTTACGCATAAAATAATTTCAGGCTTACAAAGCCTCAAATGATTTTACAAAGCAGGCACACAAAGCCTTATACTTACTTCAAATAACCTCCTATTTCTTGATATCAGCATAAGATCTCGACCTGATGATGATGATGTAATTACACTGAGACCATATTGAATCACAGTATATCTTTTATCCCGCCATAATAACCAAATTCCACGAAATATTTAACGATTAAAAAAAACAAAACATTGAAAAAACTATTAATGAGCCGAATGTAAGAGAAACTACTGCACATCTAAAAATCCTAGCCTCATATATATTTGAAATAACCCCCTAAACAGCGAAGAACTAAATTATCTGGGGAGAGAAAAACAAAGAGTAAAACATGGTAAAAATTCGATTTATAGCCACTTTTCAGTTATCATTAAGCCATTATGTCATACACATTCAGGTTAGCCACCAATACTTTAACCACAGAGAGAGAGAGATGATGGCAAAATGGGATTTTAGAGGTGCCCAAAAAGGAGAAGGGAATGGACGAGGCCGAAGACGCAACAATGGAGAGATAAGACGCCCGGAATTGGATCGGATAATAAAGAGGCAATTGGAGAGATTTCAATGAGACGGAACAAACGACTGTCGAGGGTTCAAGGACAACGACACGATTCCGGCCCGTACGGCAAAGATCCCATCTCAACAGCTGTGCCGGGGAACTATTAGGGAAGCTTAAGGAAGGTGAGCGAAGGGGGAAGCGGAATTGGTCAATCGGGTGAGTCTCATCAGACGAGGTGGGAATTCCAAATTGCTTCGGTGGGCCATAATCGTTAACGCTCAGCCCATGCCACTGACCCTCTTCCGCTCATTCTTTCCAATCGAGAAACCATGTCATTGGTTAAAGGACAATGGTCTTAGATGTCACCAGTCCTGAGAGATAGACAATCATTTGATCGACATCAATAGACCAAAGAATGAGCCTTTCCTGAACAATTACACGCCTATTACAGATTAGGGATCATGAAGTTCTAGGTCTTTTCAAGGCTCTAAAGACGTAAATTATTATTTTTTTAGGATAAAATCCATTCTCTAGTAAGAACGTAAGTTACAGAAGACAAGAATAGGAGCAAAACACACTAACGCAAGTACTTTAACGGAAAAAAAGTTTCCCAACAATCGGAAAGCTGCGCCGCCACTATAACTCTTAGAGAAATTCTGCTTTCTTCCTGAAGGGCTTTTATTCTTAAGTCTCATTCAACAAGAAGAAAATTCGAAAGCAGCAAGACTCATCGACTAAGTTGGCGACGGCTTACTTGCCTTTCCCGCGAGTTACCCGCTCTGGTCACCAAACGGAGGAACATAAGATAATGTATGCATTTGAAACGTTCGATTTACCTCTCTCACTCTTACCGTGCTTAGGGGTATCATTACTTGCTAAACACCAAATATGAGTGATTTTGAGTCAACCGGGACTGGCCACGGATTAAAGATTAAGGAGTCACCCGCAATGCATAATTGTGCGAAATTCCACAGAGGAATAATCATCCGCCTTGACCGGGACTTGAACTCGGATCCCTCGATTTCCGGCTGAGTGCTTTACACAGTTAAGCTACAGGCGTCCTCGGTAGCTTAACTGGCGCTTCACGCACTCGGCCAGAAATCGAGGGATCCGAATTCGAGTCCCGGTCAAGGCGGATGATTATTCCTCTGCGGAATTTCGCACACCAAATATGAGCTCCAGCAACTCATTAAGGCAAGGTAATAAGAACCTAAAGACAAACAATGCCCAAATGCACAAACAGACAATGCCCAAATTAATAAACTTTATTAATTGAAAAAAAAATCAGATTTGGTTTCGGGAAAGCAATTTAATTGTTTCAATATCCCTATGAATTTTTCGTGTTTTCCACGAACATTTTCATTTTCCATGACTTATCCAGCTTCCCCAGTCCAGGAGCAACCCTACAAGTAGCATAATTTATCCATAGGCCAACCATGACGTTATTAATATAACAGTGATACATAAGGCTGCCCATTTAAAAAGCGAGGAAGCCTCGCAAGACCGCTTCCCGTGGCAACCTCACCCGATATTCGCCTCTTCGCATCTTTTGTTGGGCTGAGACGCAAGTGAGCAAAGCAAGTTGAGCTGTCGCTTAGTGCGAGGCAACTTAGCTATTCATTCCACTGAGTTTTAATTAGAGACCGAAATATTTACTCCGCGTCTGTACAGACGAGGGCATCATAATACACACTTGGAATAATTTTAATTCGATTACGTAAGCATTAAATAATTTTTCAAACTCAGCTAAAATGACTTTGATGAGAACCAATATTTACAGGGTTTTTGGCATCAAAAATTCATCCGACAATTCATTCATTCGACGATATTCCGACCGACAAAATTCATTCGACAATTCATTTGGCACCAAAAATTCATCTGATACTCGGAACTGAGTTCGAGCCTCGAAAATATTTTCGAGCAAAATTAAGAAAAGCATGAGAATGAATTGCTACTTTAAGCATGAGTATATAACAACACGGCTTTAAAATACGAAAAACTACACTGCAGAAATTGAAACGGAGTGAATTGAGGAACGGGAAGTCAGAATAGATTGACTTAAAACTACGTGGATTTTAGCGACGCTGAGAAAATGATTACCTCAGCACGTAAATGTGATTTTTTCACGAATTCGCGACAGGAAAAATTACCATCCACTCAAAGATCGATCCGCGACCGATATGATCCACGGATTGTCGACACACACGAAGAATTAAATTATTATATTACATGTATTCTTCCATACTGACCTATCCTTGCAAACCTCTTTTGCCTCATTTACCCCCATACACTGCTTCATATACGCCCTCCTGTTTTTAAGACTCCTAATATTCCTAAGAATTTCCTCAACCACATTCAACCACAACTTTCTCGGCCTACCTCTACCTCTCGCACCATTCATTTCACTCTTATATATCTGTTTCATCATTCGACTCTCATCAGAGTTAGGTGCACAATTATGTATTTTTGAGTGCAACTTTGTGACTGTGCCTACCCCGGAAGGGAACGGCGAGATTGGTATGTATGTACAAGTATTCTTCGGGCTAGCCTATTCAGGGATTACTAAGAGGGGAAGAATAAATCTAAAATGAAAGTATTATTACGGAAAAATACTTCGGAGCTTCAAATGATACGCACTGGACTGCGGGCGCTGTCATACTAAGTGGAAATTGGAGCGCGAGACGCCTTTGATGACACTCAAAAACTGACATGAGTAGGATCAGCCGTGAGGTGGGCGCGCACCAAAGCGAGGCTTCCGTGGGCTGTTGCGCAGCGATTCCTCCACTACAAGATGAAAGCATCGCGAGGCGGTTACGCCTCACTATGTACTATAACTAAGTGAATACGCCACTTGAATCAGTTCTAAGTACTAATATTTAAGTCTATCACCTAATGAGAGTCCACAAGATTTTTAAAATCAAAATCAAAGCGCATTCTAAGTGTCCTAACCCATAACTCATTGTAGTGGAGTCTGGAGGCATGTACGACAAGTAATTTACCCTCTGATTTATTTCACAGCTTCCCATGAACATTCTGGGAATGAAATTGAATAACAATTCGATGTAATTATGTTGAAATATTAAATAAAGAGAAATAATGTTTCCAAGCTTAGAAAATTATTAATATTAATTTATAGAGCCCTTGGCAAAGATATTATAGATATTGCAGTGGCCTTTAGAGATGATCCTGAGATGAATTTCATTTAAAAAGCTGTAAAGTCGCTCTTTTGCAATCACAACAAAACATTGATATTTGGCTTCAAAAATAAATAACAAGGACTAAAATCAGAAGTATTTAAATTCTCGAAAAATAAACAACTACGTGATTAGAAAGGAACAACGTTACGCACTCAAAAAAAATGTATTCGGGATTAATTTTTGATTGATCAAAATAAACATGTATCACATTCACATGTTTAACAAATTTGGAAGAAATAATAAAATGAATTTCCCCAAATGTCAAAATGGAGCCCGATTGTCGGATTTTTCCGGGATTAGGCAATGCCATGGAGGGTGGTCATCATGATGAATCATGAAAGCTCAATATTATAAACCGTGAAATAAATAGTTACGTAACAAATAAAAAATAAAATCTGCGATGGTATTAACAACATTTTTCATAGCATTGCGTAAACATTCCAAAAATCAATGCGTTCAAAGGCTTTTACAATCAAGTTTTCAAATTAAATCAGCATATTTGCATCAACCACAGCTTCATCAACGAGCTCAACCAGGAACAGAACGTAATAACGACGGCTCACGTCGCAATCTGCATTATTTGTTTCTTCGGAGAACGTAGCTCTTACATTAAATCCTCGTGAGATTTTGGTACCAAGTGTGCAGAGAGGCATGCGTTTTCAAAATTTTAATTACCCAGTCACCCGGAAAACCAGACTTCATTGTGTACAAATTTCCTTAAGAAAGTACACCATACACCTTTACAAAGTACTTGAATCTCTTTCCCATACATATACCCCCTCTCTTTAAAAGCTCTTCTCAAGAGATTTTGGAGATGAAATTTTTTCTGCTCCGATCTTATTTCCGGCCATAAAAGCTTTTACATACAGAAGGCACAAAATAAAAAAGAAGCTACGCCTTTATGAATAACTTTTACAAGAGAGCCTCGCGAGATAAATTTCGGAAGATTTTGAGACGCCAAAGGAAGCACTCACGTCCATTCCGGGAGAGCTGGCACAACATTCGCCACTTAAAAAACCTGATACGACTCTGTCCGGTTGGCGGCGCCACCGCGGGAATACGATTATGCAAGGACAAACGTCTGCGACAAACAACGGCATCACTCGCCAACGAGTAGACCGGAAAACCCAGCAACTCCCTTAACTTACTCTCCACACGGGAAGAAAAAAATTAGTTCAACTTATTTGCACATTGCCAGATAACACAGCTGAGGAAGGCCAATGGGTCCCTATTACAAAAAAAATATGGAGTATTCTAAGTTTTCCAGGAGGAAAATCACGTTTCTCAAGTAGCTTGTGCTGCGTGGCGGTTAGAATTAGTTGGCAAGTCTAATCTCCCATTCCTCTAGCAACACTCCTGAAACATCCTGGGCACTGTGTTCTGATATAGTTCAATCAAAACTCCATATTTAAGCAACAGAAAGTATAAACTACACAAATATTAACGCCATTATATGAATGCAGTTTTTTAATACCGTTGACGTGGCTATTATGAATTTCATTACGGTATGGAGGTCTGCGAAGAAAAAACTAACAAGCAGCTGTGATGTTTTGATGTAAACATATAGAAAAATAAAAGGATTCTGGGCATAAAAATAAATACATATGAAGGCTTTAAGGACGAATGATAAAATGTAGGCCAAAATAACAATTTTATAATTTAACTTTTAACAGCGTTACTCTTTCAAAAATGCGTATCGGATCAAAATTCGTGATTCACAAAACTTTCCTGGAAATATTCCGTGTCATAATTAAAGATGGATCAAAAATGAATTCTAAAACTACACCAAAATCAAGTCCCGGATTTTTCCATCAATTTTACAGGGCGTTTTCCCGGGTTTGGCTTTTAAAAGGAGCGTTGGCCACTCTGAAAGAAACGAGATAACGATGCAATTTTTTAGCTCCGTCTTTACACTCCCCTGTTAGCACCTTTTGAGTTATATAAATGTGACTTCACGCCTTGGATGAGGGAAGATCAAATAGATGGATTTCGGGAAAAAATTAAATTATAACAGTACGACCGTCCCAAACGAATTCCACCATTTTTTGAAATGGTGGATTTCACGGTCAAAAGTAAAAAGCAAGAATGGTCTATGAATGGTAACTGAAAACGGCCTTGATACATACAGATGTGATGAAAAATCTAAAATTCAATAAGCAAATAACGCTAACGTTAAACCCAAAGCCAAGGTTGTGTAAAGCTACGCAAGTAAAAAGGCGATAGTTAAATATCATATAATTAAAATATATTCAATTTCTCAACTGCGTAGCAACCTATAACCGAAAGAAGTGTTCATAAGTAGAAAATTCAATGTGATGGCAAAGCAGCAACAATACGGATGCATTTTATAAAACATTTACCATCCCAAAAAAATAGTAGGTATAACCACGAAGTAAGGCAGGAGCTCAGGAGACAAAGACAATTACACAAACTATATAAAAATGCTATTAAGTCAGGTAACAAAACAACGAAACCTTGCGGCGAGAGAAATTTACGTTGATCAACGCTCAAAAACGAAAAAAATAATGCGCATTACTAAATGGTTTTAATAATCCTGGATAGACATTTCTTCGAAAAGTTGCCAATTCACGATTTGCAATGATTATGTAATATATTAATTATATAAGTCTTTACCCAAAAGAACTCACAGTTTAATTAATTAACAGTCGGTTATTTTTAGTGAAAATCATTGAGAAGAGAAAACCAAATATGCGCTGTGATGGAATATTAGCAATTCAAATCAGTACTTGCGACTGGTGAACAATTGGCTTTTCTTCAGACATTGCTGAATACCACTCCCAACTCTTCATGGCAGTATATCACGCCGCCTGCATCCCAGCACATGCCAGGAGCAGGTTTACGCAAGTAGAATAGGTAAGGTAGGGGAAAAAGTTACCATCATCCATACATGGATACCACTTTCTACGTTTCTCTTCTATAAGTTGATGTGTTCATCACTTATTCCCCCAGTAACTAGTTGAATTAGTGGCCGTAAGTACCAGATATGCCTTTACTACCTGTCCTATCACTATCATATGCGTAGTAATCTTTAATTAAGCCTTCAAAAACTTTTAAATAAAAGATGCCTCTAATTTTCAACTTACGAAGTTGATTTATGAGGTTAATGCAATAGGCGACCACATATACATAGATATACAAGCATTATACTGCAAGGTTGGAAGTCAGGTCAGGACAGGCTAATCTCTAATCATTCGCAAAACAAGACAATTCTGACCTGCCCGTTCTGAAACCTAGTTCTCCAATTTTATGCTGATTGTCTAGTGATATGTCGCGAGAGGCAGGGGAGGAAAGCTTTAATTCTTTAATGGACTTTAACAGATCGAAGTGACAACAGGATCGTATTCCCTCATGATGCCAAAAAATTATCCTTGTTTTTGCACATACGCACACAGTTCCACGACGCGAAACAGAAGCCAGAAAACTCTTAAAGGAAGCAGAATGAGGAGGCTGAGGGAGAACAAAAAAGTACGACCGAAGAAGCCTTTCCGAAGCAATCCAATTCGCAACACGTACCCAGCCATCGCCCAGAGAATGAGATGACGACATTCTAACACCGCAGGACGAGAAAGAAATCTCCCTCAGAACGACTCAAGTTGTCTCCAAACGTTCGCTAAACGTAGAAACGCCTCCGCGCAACTTATACGACCAAAGAAACCCGAGGAGTGGGCGGATGAAACGGCTCCATCGCCGGCGTCTATCGGCCATCGAATGTCAGAAAAGATTGGGTCATGGAGCGTGAGGTGCGTCAATGAACTCCTTCGCATCACCTGCCAAAATTCGAGCGCCAAGCCGACGGTGACAACAAGAGAACACGCTGAAAACTCAGCAACGAGTCCAATGTATAGAAGTGGAAAATAAAATGGTGTTAATAAAAAAAATTTAATCTGACCCAATATTATTGCATTGTCATCCAGTTCTGAGCGATGCTCAAAATTTCAAGTCTCTAGACCATTAAAAAATTAGTTTAAAATCGATTACAAAATTTGTGTGCGAACCCGCCAAATCAAGTTAATAAAAACGTGTTAATAAAATATCATGCACTGTCGAGAGGCGTTTTCAAATCATAAGACTAAATTTATCGTTTCAGTGCTGAAAATCGGACTCAATTCAGCATGCATCTACATCTACATACTACCCTGCGAACCGCCGCATGGGCGAGTGGCAGGGAGTGTTAGGACACCAGCCGAGTAAAGACGTAAGGTTTTGGGAGGAGAAATGGTGAAGTGTATTATGGGAGGGTACTTAGTGGAGCTCATTGTCAGTTTTATTGTGGTTGCTTATTGTGCGCTGAACGAAGAAGTTTTTGCACCTATCTGTTCGGCAATGTATCTCTCTTATTTTATCGCTTCTGTTAGACCTAGAGATGTAATGAGGCGTTATGATAAAATTCACTGAGTCGCTCTGAAAAATATAGGTTCTGAAATTCTCAAGTAACTTAAGCCTAGCGTGTAGCCTCCGAGTCGCTAGGGTTTCCCACCTTAATCCCTCTAAAAGTTGTGAAACACTATGTGTTCGCTCGTAGCAGTTTTTAGCGAAGCGTGCTGCTTTTCTTTATAAACCTTTCCTAGGAAATACCTTTGATGGATCCGGGCCGCACAAAAATCACATTGCCAATCGTTGTAATATCGTACAATATCGTTGCAATACGAGTGGCAACATTGCAATACGAGTAATTGGATATATACTGAAAGATCAAATCCATTCTTGGATCCAGCTCAACGCTTCGACTTCTGATTTGTAGAAGTTGAGTGTTTCTTGCATTGTTTTTCGTGGTTCATTAAACCACACTAAACCACATAAAACCACACACAGTTCATTAAACCGCACACACACACACACACACACACACACACCACGCTAATTGTTTTGTACTTTTATACTCTTCGTTCAACTTGAAGGTTGCTTCCCTAATCCAGGAGCACATTTTGGAAGTAATGGTAAATTCACGTAACGATATTACAAAGATTACCAATGTGATTTTTACGCGATTCCAGCTCCATCAACGGTATTTCCTAGCAACGCTCGACTCACCTGTAATTGGTGGCTGGATAAGAAACTCGGATGAAATAATATTTTTGTTGCGAGCAATGAAAAATTGAATTATACGCATTAATCGCAAAACATTAGAGCCTTCAATACGATAAAAAATTATTAAAGTAGTGAATTTGGTTCCATTTCCAGACCTTGAATAAGTGAAAAACGGTATTAAATCCGGCCTCATAAGAGGAGTTTTGCCTATATTTTTCCCTGGGTAAAGCTCTGCGTTTTTGGCGATTCATCAAGTTAGAAATAGTGCTTTTTTCTTATACGCGGCGGAACGTAATCCTATGGTGAGGGCGATTCCATGTCACACGATTTTGACTATGCATTTCATTAAATAACATTAGTCTCTCGGTGTCAGAACTAACTTACTTTGTAACGTTGTAACTCCTGCGTCATGTATTCATTCGCAATTCGATTCGAGTCAAGCGATTCATTCGGAATATAATTGACAACCAGCGACAACATAGTTATCTACCCTTGAGTTAATAACTTAAACATTGTGTCAGATTTCGATGGCTTTTGTCGTAAACAATATTAGAAAACTAAGCTGTTGGTAGCAAAAATTCCTCTTCGCGATGGAAGCTGAAGTTTTTGTTCGGAAAATCAGTTTTTATGGAGTATCTGAAACGGCACACATCATGAAATCACAAAGTATCGATTGAAATTTTTAACCTTCTCCGCGAAAAATATTGGAGGAGCGGATGAAGAAATCCCATTAAATGGGTAACGAATTACAGTACTCAAACACTTGAAATCATTCAAACAAACAAAACCATACATATACTTAAAAGAAGTACGAATAATAAATAAACATTACTAATGATTACCATGATAAAACGAATTTGCAGAGTAGATACAAGGGAGAAAATGAAGATAAGTAGGAATATAATTCTTGAAATATAACGCTCCGGGGGCTACACTCGCAGTGACGAGATTGCACTTCGGTTAAGCTACATTTCTCTTCTAATTACCTATCAGCAACGTCGTAAATTAGTAATTGAGAATAAAAAAGGTTATCCTGTAGATTTATGCTTTTTAGCAATGTAGCTAATATTTCACGAGAAAATAAACTAATGAACTGATATAAAGAGAACAAAGCCAAAAACCATAAATTAACTACCTAAGATAGTTATGTTGATACAAACGGCTTCATAACAGTAAGACAGCATTTAAATGACGACAAGCTACTCCGTAATCGGGATTTAAAACAATATCATAACAGAGAACGATATCTCTGACCATTAATTCCAAGTAAAACAAGACACCGGCCATTCAAGACAGATGATTCGCAGAAAAAATACAAGAACGGGAACGAAAAATACTAAAACCATGATCCTACGAAATCTCAGAAACACAAAAGCAACAGCCGGCGAATAAATAAACAAAAATAATGGAAAAACGAAAAAGCGGGAAGCGAAATCCTAAAATTAAACGGCCTTGGATTAATTTAAAATCCACTCGGAGGAACTATAACGGAAAAAATCCACTCCGGATGGAAACGCGTGCGGTTTAAATAAGTGCGGAGGTGGGAGGGGAGGGGGAGAAACAAAGGAGAGATGAGGGCGGAGGGAAGGGAGGTAGGGAGGAAGAGAGGCTGAAAGAAAGTAAAGCGAGTTGAGTCACGAAATCTAAACCACACACGAACTGCTCACGCGTGGAAAACACACACACACACACAATAACACAGCTGCTCAGACGACTGCTCCGTGCAGACACGCACATGTGACGCCAGAGGAATACCAGAAAAAAAATGGAATAAAAGACGTGCGGGAAGCGCAGGGGAAAAAAATACACTCGCGATTGCGAGCGTCGAGATCACCGCACGGTTGGCTTGTTGTTGAGACTGGTCGCGGAAACTCAAGAATGAAAGCGAGGAGGACAAAAGGAAAGGCCAGGTGAAAGACGCAGGCTGCGGAAAGGGAAAATAAAGGACTTGTGCTGTAAATGAAATGATTTTTTAAGTAAAAGTGTGGAAATTGTGCATTCAGAGGAACGAATTGATGGTCGCTAAGACAATAGAACGAGCAAGATAAGGACATACCATCGAACCGGAGGCACAAAAAGTTACATGCATTCCTGCCACATCATTTCAAGAAAATGAGTTCAAGGTATTCGTCATGCGATAACTTGGGCTGATAATGTGGGCCCGATGGAGGTTACACCAGGCTTACGCCAATTTTTCTAAAGAAATTTAACAAAATCAGAGGTAAAACTAACCATGCTGGATTACTTTTAATGACTCACTTATCCTCTTAGCAGTAAAACATCATTAAACCTTTTTTAATTATAATTTTTCTAACACAAGCACTGATTTTTTCTCCACGAAAAATTTTACCCTATATTTTTAATTTAAAAATGTAGCCTCTAATAAGGAAAGCTCTAAAATAAGTACTGGGCTAAATAAAAGGCCCCGCAATCATTAAAAATATATGTACACACTCTCACCAGGGCACCAGCCCACATTACGTATATTTTGCAAAATTACATCGCGAAGTCAACAGAATTCACTCAGTCTAAAACGCGTCTCTGCTGGATCAATAAATTTCGCAGAGGGCGAATTAATAATCCCACCTTTAACTGAACTCTTGCGAAGAGGATCAATTAACGAGCGCCTCCTCGTATTTTAGTGGCAACTCATCACGGTTAATATTTCATTTAACCTCGTTAAAGAGACAAATGAACAATCACGTAGAGAATAGCAGGAAAATATAACCACGTGGCTTTTCCCGAGCCTTAATAAGCATAGAAATTACAATTTTGGATGAGGAAATTGTAACTGCTTTGAGCCATCAGACATCATGGCGAGATATTTCCAAGATATACAGAAGGCGATTACATAGCTGAAGATATTCCCTTCGTCGTTGCAGGCTGATTTAACCTGAACCTGCACCTAACCTTGCTTAAGCATGTAAAAAAAAATGTTGGCGAAGTTTAACCGGAGCGTGTCTTCGTATTTGTTATTTTCTGAATATTTATTTATTAATTTTTACTATTTTCGAGTACATATAAATTACCCTTTTATAATTACTATTTTTCTATGAGTATTTCAAGTACTGGTTTTTGTTGGTATCACACTGCTTTTATGTTTGTAGGTTTTCGCATGTTTTTCACACTCCCCTTCATGAGTGGGTGTTTTCCTGCCGTGGGTTTTCTTTGTCATGGATATCACCTCCCTATTTCCTTACGTTTTTCCAGAAATGTATACATCTTTCTTCACACTTATTTCATGAATTTTTCTGACGGGGGGTTAGATGGAAGAGGGACTGCCTCAGTCTCGGTCTCGCCCCAATAATACGCAATAATACGCATAATTATTACTATGGTGCACAAACACAAACTTCGACGATGAGGGATGCAATATGTAAGAAATATGGTTGTATACGTTTGAGAATTGGGTGAGGAGAAGAATAGAAATCGATCGGACTGATAGAAGGGAAAAGGAGGATCGCATGACAGGGTGGGAGAAGAGATGCAAAGCCATGAAGAAATTAGGAGAAGGTGTTGCAGATGAAATTAGCATTGGAGCGGTAATCTGACAAGAATGCTGAAGATAGTGACAGATGAGAAGACGTTCTATACCCAGAACAGACAAAAAAAGATGTACTAAACGGTATCTGGCGAGATGTTGTGGAACATGATTTCAGGAAAAATTAAAGGTGTTATAGTAACCTTTCACGAAAAAAGTCAATGTACTTTGTGGATGGAATGAAGAAAAAACGTACACCCAATTGGGGAACGAATTACTGTATGATGATAAGGAGCTGCCACCGAAAGAGACTAATATAGGTATTCCCAGTTCCATATAAGCGTACCTTACCAGTAGATTACTTCCACTAATTACAATTAAATCCAAAAGGAAAATCCCTACTCTGATTACATAAAAATTTTCCAAGGAAATCCACGAACTGCGCACGATGGCTTTTAACGCTTTTAACATACCATTCTAATAGTTTTAAACTAAATGAATAAGCATTTTCAGAGCGACTTCATTCTAAAAGCGAAATATATTTCCGGGCAGAAATAAATCACAATACTCGAGGGAATTCTCTAACAACATCTACCTGCATCTGAATATACTTTTCTACTTTCTACTTGCGCCAACTGAACGCGTAGAAAATAACGCAAAAACACTTTGGCACCGCTCATAAAAAATTACAACGAACAAATGAAAGGAAAAGGAAACATTCATTGAGACAGGAAAAAAATCAATGAATACAAGACTGATACATTACAACAATTTCCCGGATCCAATCGAAATAAAGGGACCAGGGGAATGGTGAGATACTGAAGCAATGGCCAAAAAGGAAATTCAATGCTAGAGAGCATAAAATAGATATTAAGTACTCGGTGAAATCTTACATCACAAATACCACAGTATGATTGAATTACGTTTCATCAGGGGCTCAATTAGCTGACTTCCGAGGGCCGAAGAGGAGTAGTACTGGCGAGGACCTAGGCTAGAATCTCGTTAGTAATGGGCATCATGTAGTTGATTACAAATCCCTTCGTGCGGGCTATGCGGAGAGAACTTCCTGCATAATACTCCGTCCCTCAGAGGGGACATTAAACTGTGCACACACTCTACGCCCTGTATCAAGATAAGGTCAAAGCAACACTACGTTTCCCTCCGCGTTTCCTCATTTCCCAAAACTAAGAAAGATTTTAGACCCTTAAGCGCCCTACGCCTGATAAATTATATGCATTAAAATTACAGGAAATTGAAATCTCCCATCATTTTGCAGCATTGCATTCCTGTATTTACAAAGAAACGCTCTAAAAAAGAGTATACTTAGAAAATGCCCATTTTGTTTCCAATTCCAATCATCTGCTCCTAATATGAGAGGTTAAAGATGGGAAATATACAGTCGAAGAAGGGAATGGCTGTCAAATGGCGAAGGATTCAAAATTTTAAAAAATGCTCACTAAAAAACATAACTTTTCGGCCTTAAAAGCATGGAAAAGCAAGCTGACGTAAAACGCGCGAAAGAAATATCATCTTGATGACCTAAAAGCATCGCACTCGCCACGAGACGAGGCAAAGCAATCTACAAGGAGGATGAAATCATAAATAAGCTTCAACGGGCAGGGAATGCCGTAATGAATCGCTCCCGGCGGAGACACGGCCGTCGCCGTCCCTACATAGCAAAAGGAGCGTTTTAAGTATTTTTATAATTTTTTCTCCTCCTTCCCCCTCCCCACTCTCTCCACAGTCGCAACCGTCGCCATGAGGGTAATCAATCCTCGCAACCGACGTCAAAATTGTGGCGAGTCCCTCCTCCCGTTTTACATAACCGCCTCCGGTGTTTATTTTCTTTTAAAGAAATCCGGCCCCTGGCATTGAAAAAAAAATACATGAGGAGACATTCGAACGCCACCATGTCTTTCCTCCGCTTATCGCCGTCCCCGCTGTCACTCAAAAAAAGGGGAGAAGGGTGGCATATTAAAGTGTGACGGCCGGCCCTGGCCCCTGCCCGTCCCCGAATCTACACCTCCGCGCCCAGAAAACCCCTTTCCCGCAGGTTTTGTCCCCGTTTTAACTCGTCTCACGCTCTCAACTATAATACGTGGCGGTCGCAACAGCTGAAGAGGAACTGAAGGAGGAGAAGTCGTGGGTGGAATGACATGGCGACCTTACGCATGGAAGATGGCTTATATGGAAGTAGCCACGTCTCCACATGTACCGCTTCTCGCACGGGTTCAGAACTGGTGTGTTTCAGAGCGACACAGAGAATATTATCACGACGCCTCACTATATCTCTAGGTCTGACGGAAGAGATTAAATAAGGGAGATACACTGCAGAACAGATAGGTACAAAAACTCGTTCTTTCCGCGCGCAATAAGCAAGCACAACAAAATCTGAGCTCCACTCAATACACTCCCATAATACACGTCACCATTTCACCTCCCAAAACCTTACATCTCTACACGGCTGGTGTCCTAACACCCCCAGCCACACGCCCATACGGCGGCTCGCAGGGTAGATGTAGATGTAGAATATAGCAGTTCTGCTTACATGCTACTTCCACGGTACACGTTCTGCAAGCATGTAACTTGCAGGGTGTACAGTCGGCCCCGGTGGGGGCGGGGTCCAATCCTCAGCTGCCAATCCGAGGGTCGCGAGTCCCGCCTGGTTGGATTTTTCACCACCTACGACGTCCATTGTTGATACATTCGATGTATAAGACCAACTGTGTTGTTTTCGGAGTAGTGTAAATAAATAAATATATTCTGCTTACACGTTCCTTCTGCTATTTTTCCCATAGTCATGAATTAAGGACGTATACAATAACCATGAAAATTGCGAGAATCGCGTAATTTCCTAAACTATTTCATTATAACTTCGCACTCTTCGAGTTTGATGGTATTGCAACCATTTATCAGTTCCTATAAATCAAATTTAAACTATATGAGCATTTAAAAAGTGCATTAAGCACTGAAATTATTTCTTAAAAGCAATGCTAGGATTGCCACAAGTATCACCATCAAGTAACCTCAGGCGACCAAAAACAATTTCAGATAAGAATGAATATTTAGGGTTTTAACTTTAAGTCCACTTTCGGAAAATAAATTTGTGGTAAACAACTTTCATAACTGATCGAAATCGCGAAATCAGGATATCACCGGATGCGATGAAATTTTATAACACAGTCAAAATGCCACTCGTAGACAACAGAAGTCAGTATTTTTTTCGTGAAACTGCGAATCACGGTCCATTACCAACCCCAATTCCATTACTGCCATGGAAGTCAGTGCTTACACATTAGAGCTGTGTCGTTCATGAATGAATCGTTCAGAATGAACGATTCAATGGCATGAACCGAATGAATTGAATCTACGTTTTCCACTCGAATCGTTCCAAATGAACGATTTGATGGAATATTCAAATCCGCTGAATCCAAATCGTTCAATATGAACGATTTGTGTGGAAGATTCAAACCCACAGAATCCAAATCGTTCAATAAGAACCCTGTAAATACCCTTGAAACACCTTGTCAAAGGTCTTGTGTTTCCGAATTGGAGCATCACATTTCACATTTCGCACACTAATATTTGAAATGCTGTAAGTCGACAGATTCACATGGATTCAAGATTCACATGGATTCGAGATTCACTTGGATTCGAGATTCACATGGATTCGAGATTCACATGGATTCACAATTCACTCGTGGATTTGGTTCATTCGGTTCATTATGAACGATTTAAAGAACGGAATCATTTCCACGAATCAAATCCCATGAACCGAATCCACAAAATGAACCGAAATTCCCACCTCTATTACACATGGAAGTGCCATTTTCAAGAAAATAATAAGGCAAAAGTCTTAGACGTGACTTCCGAGCGTAATTCCAAAGTAGCTTAATCGACGACAATGTTCAATGGAGCGATACATTGAGTCAAGATTAAGGCGGTTTTACAATTGGAAGTAGACTTCTATAGGTAACAGAAGTCTAGTTATTAAAAAACTTCTCGACAAGTAAGGAAGGACTTCGATAGACGGAATAAAACAGTTATCAAGGTTTTGAACTTCCGCAGAAAATACATAGCACACTCAAATTTTTTTCCTGTGTAATTTCCTTTTACTGATAATATTGCATAACTTCAAAGCTCATCGCATGACAGCTAACGGATATCACAAACGTGAACGACAAAAGAATTTACTGGAGGACTAATGATTAGAAAAAAAGGCTTATGGTTACCGTGATATGTTTCTTGTAGCTATAGACTACTTAGTCATAAAAAAGAACTAAAGGAAAGGCAATCGCGAGGATTGCAACTGTACCCCACCCACCGTACAGTCCAGAGTTGGCCCCTTGCGACTTTTGGCTGTACCCCGAAGTCAAGTTTCCGCTCAGGGGACGGAAATTCAAGACCACTCACGAGGTCATCAAAGCTGTGCAGGCGCGGTGCAAGGAACTCGAGAAAGATGGTGTGGAGTTCGTGTTTATTTAGTGGCAGGAACGGTGGCAGAAGTGTATTAGAACCAAGGGGAGTTACTTCGAAAAAGAGCATGTAGATTTGGAAGACTGAATAATTTTTTTTCTGTAGAGCGTTTTTTGTCATTACTTTTTGAACGGCCCTTGCAGAAGGCGGGATGAGGACGTGAGATGAAATGTACGGATGAGAATGTGGGATGACATGAATGAGGAATCAAGTCATTCAGAAATTACCGATCGAGATGATTGATTACAAATTTCCATTGATCACTCGGCATCGCGAAAGAAGAACTTTGAAGAAAGTCGTGGATAAGATTAAAAGAAAGAAGTTAAGGTGTATCAATTTATCGATGATAACATTCGATGTTAACGGACTCTTCATAATTTAAGAAAAGAACATCAAAGATAGTATTTGAATGGGATAAGATAGGCATGACGTATGGAAGAACCGATGAAGCAATTCGAAATTAAAATGATCCCCAAGTGGTATCCAATATCTATCAACTGAGATGTGCGACACAATTCAAAATTATATAATGTCACAGAACGCCGACTGCTATACATGCTGTTCAGTAACATAGTATCGCAGACCTCAACTAAGAAATATCAAATAGCGTTGCGGTTTCTATTATATGTTAAAGAACGCAATGTATCAAAGTTGGCGTTCGGTAACACAGTATGAAAGGTATAACTGTTACGAGAAAGCACTTGTGTGGAGCGTGGCTCTCGATGGCTTGGAAACATGGCTCATTGGAAAAGCAAACCACAGAAGATTTGAATCATGAAACCTGGTGCTGAAGGAGGATACTGAAAATCGAATTGACGTAAATATGAGAAATGACGAAGTCAGAAGAGCAGAAGATGTAAGGACCACAAGGAACAATACACAGAAAGAAGAACCGGATGGCTTGGACACCACCTAAAGCACAGTGGGTTTGAGAATAATACAACTAAAAGGAAATAAGAGGAAAAGGTCCCAAGAGGAAGGCCAAGGGATAAATACATAGACCAAATAAAGAGGAAAGTACATGAGAACTACAAGGGAGTAAGGAAACTGGTAATGGATGGGGAAGCATAGAGAGCTAAAAACCAGCATTCTTGGGATTGAACGGCCAATGAATACGTCACACGGTAGCATTCATCACATAATAGGCACTCAGCGAGTGACTTGCAAGTTCATTCCAGGTGGGATATCTTATCTATAAATCAAGACATTAATAATAGCAGTGGAAGCGATTAACTAACCTCTTTTCATCTCATAACCCATCTCAGCGCACATGAAATCACCTCCCGCTATGCTATATAGGGCGCTAACAGCTAAAGAAAAAGTTCGCCGACTCTGAAACGAATGTCAAGCAACTACACTGTTGTGTTGCGTAGAAAGCAGCACACTAGAGTAAACGGAAAGCATCCACAGTTCATGTTTCATGTTCATTCGAGCTTTTACATAAGTTCTTTGAAATCGTTTCATTATAATTACCTACATATGGTAAAAAAAATTTTCTCGAATAGCATTGAATTAAAAACGTTCTTGCATCCTTCAACGCGTTTAAAACTTACAAAACTTACGGGATATGCTTATCTCACTGCACATGACTGTAGCGGAGCAAACAAGACCGAATGCATAAAACAACTAAAATTCAAAATTATACGCATAAAATACGACAAATATAAATTTAAAGGATGATGCGACAGCCGAATGATAGAATTTCAAGCCTACTGCTTTACTAAGCTTGGTACCTTTTCAAGATCAGTGGGATATATGCGTACCAATTAAATAGGAAACTGGGAAATATATGTCGCAGTTTTGATTTTCAAAAATAGCAAACAAAGAAAAACAAAAAATAGTCTCAAAAGAGTCAAATTTGTAGGACATCTGTTCAATGAAAAACGTCCAAAATTTAAGAGTATCAATGATAAATGAACTTTTTTAGGAACGCTTGTATTAAACGTCAACAAAATCCACCGTCGGATAGCATTGAGTAAATTTTCTATGGTGTTTTAGGCATAGAATCGAAAAGTTCGAACGAAAGAAATACGCCAAGTGACTCGTTCTCGAATATTTTCCAAGATTTGCGAAATTTAAGTAATTGAGGAGGAAAAGAAACGGTCCTTTACTGCGCCCTGCGACGTTCAACTCCGCATACTACTCCAGCAAAGAGAGATGTGAGAGGAGGTCAAAACGGGAAAAAACTCGAAAATGTTCCATTTTCTGTCCCTTAGCTCTCCCAAGGAGATTCCCCTCTGGCTTTCTGGGTGGGCTGCGTGGGGAAATAGGGCTGGAAAAAAGTCTCCCCGCGCGTCACATTAAAATCTCCACAGAAGCGGCGGAGGACGGATGGTTGAATCCGTGTCGCGCGCGAGGAAACAATTTCTCGACCGCATGAGAAATGACTATTACGTCGCCCTCGTCGTGGGCAAATTGAAATGAGAGGATTTACACGAAAGAGCAGAAGTGAAGGGGTGCGTTCGTCAACCTGCCCGCCCTCATCCGCACCACACGCCTACTTGAATTGTCACTAAGAAAAAAAATGCCCTAAAAATGACTCATAACTTCCTTTTTCACCATAATTTAAATTCGTCACCTAAGACGTTCCTAAACGCTCTATATTTGTAATAAGTAGTCTTAACTAAGTACTTAAGGAAGTCGGAGCGGGATAGTTCCCTAGTCATCATAGAGACCATACTCGAATTATACGTTTTAATTTCACCAGCTGTACGACACCCGAATTAAATATTGCATTATTAATAGTGCAGTACTATAGTTTTATATGACAGAAATGGTAAGTAATTAAATGAAAATATCTAAATAAATATTTAATTTTACTCATTTTTTTCGCGCGGTGCGTTTGAAACTTCAACAAAGCGAAAGGTTTGTTGTGATAGAACCCCAATAACCTATTGCGGTGACAATATGATTTATTGTCAAAAATAGTCGAGAAAACATACAAACTACACGCTGTTAGTTTGTTTACGACATCTAAGTGTTAGGAATTCCTCATTTTGTAAATAATGTCTCTCTGGAGTGCATACACGTACCATTTCCCATGTAAAAGGGCTGGTATATTTTGGCAAATAATTCCGAAATTAATGTGGTAAGGGGTTACATTTTTGGTGTCATTAGAAGGGTGCAATATTTTTATTTAAAATGAGACTAAATTCATTGATTTCGAGGTAAAATAATATTTCGCTCAAACTACCTTAAGGTGGCCCGAGCTGGACTACGTGAGTCAAGACAAATACTAAGAAACACATATATGTAACCATTAAAAAAAAATCCTGCTTTCTGATGAAAAGGGTTACCTATTGAAAACCAAAATTAGGGTTCAACGTATGCAGATTATTCCACAGATGTATTTCTAATGCCCACATTTATCCAGTCTTAAGAGCCGACCGCAGCGCCATTAGCATGGAACTACCGCATTTTTACCAAGTACGGCAGTAATTTGCTAGTAAGTTTAAAAAATAATGGTAAGATGTCTATATACCTACTATTTTTATTCAATTTCCCGGGACTTTCAATTTCTTATAAACGTTTTAATTAAAATGTTGCAAATGCTTTATCGTTCAAATTTTCCCTTTCTAATGACCAAGCTTGCTTTTCTTTCCCCTCAACCCCCTCTTTATTTTCCCCCCTTTTTGCCTTCCAGTTTCTCTGGTCTTCCCCGTTCCTGTATTACCCCAGGATTTACTGGATTTTCCCTCCTACCCTTGGTTTTTCCTGACATTTTCTTGGTTTTTTTCAGTTTATCTGCCACATCGCATCCGTATTTCTGTTCCCCACCTCCCATCCTCAAATATGTCGAATGTATAAATGTGATGTGCTTTCTACTAAATATGCCTTGTGCCTGATGGTGTCTCTGAGAGCTGAAACGCGTCGTACGCATTAAAATATCCTGTGGAAAAGTGCAATTGTCGTTTCTGTTATAACTTGTCAATTTTCTGCTATAATCTGAGGAATCTCCAAAGAACCCAAGTTAAAATCTCAACTTTCAATGGTGAATTTCAGTTAAACTAGCCCGGAAACTATTTTGATCTCCGATTATAGAACGCGCTTCAAAGATTCAAAGGAATAAGAGACCCTGAGGCCAAAGCCTCTCAAAGTCTCAAAATTAACGAGCATCGACGACAAGGTCCATTATGCATTTATCGCCTGCCACTCGCTGAGAGGGAAAGCAGATCTCGGACGAATACGAGAATAATCCCTCTGAAATCAAACCGATTCCGAAGATGCTCCGGCTAGGCGGTGGAGTTAGAACAGGAGTTATCGTCGACGCAGGGCGTTGCCCATGCATGCAACCTTACACAGAAATAAACTTATCCATGAAGAATACCTGATACACAGGTCAACCACTATTCGAGCCATGGTGAGTGAAGAAATTTCAGCTTTCAACTTTCATTTGTCAAATTCTCAACGCGTTTCAACGCTTTTCAATAACCCATGCAGAAAAATTAAACCCTTAAAATTCATAGTGCAAATGGCGTCGCCATTATTCTTTCCCACAGGAAGACCGCCACTTCATTACCCATTTATCATCGAATTGAAAGCGCTCAAACAAAGCCATGCGGAAGCAATATAGTGTCTTCCATCATGTAACCATGTCGTGGGATAGAGAACGAATCACGTACTGTTAGAATGAACTATTCATTTACATTCCCTTCATCTGGGTCCATTACTGGTTGTGGTTAATCAGATATTCAAGGCGCAAAGAGATTCCTAAATGGCGATTGCCCAATAATGAGGAAGCCGATTTCTACAACAAATATTCTTAATGGTACAAGGTACAAGAAACTACCATAATTTACTCTCTGCATCCACCACTAGGTAAATACATCGAACAAAACCATGAGGCAGGTGGAACAATACAGACCCTTTTTGAGGAGAATTAAATATTCCATTTGAAAATCATTGTGAAACATAAACAAATTAAGGTAGTTTGAGCGAAATTTCATTTCACTTTGAAATCAATGAATGTGGTCTCATTTTAATGAAAAATATCTTACTTCTCCAAAGGTAACAAAATTACCCACTACTTTCCGAGATTTTTGACAAATAATACTAGCCATTTTACATGGGAAATGGCTGGTGTACGCACTCAAGAAAGACTACATACTTAAAAAATGAAGAATGTTTAACACCTAGATATCGTCACAAAATTAACAATGTGTAGTTAGTATGTTTCCTCGACTATTTTTGAAAATAAATCATTTTGTCACCTGTATCTTTTTCGGAATCGCCAAAAAACTTCCGTTGTGAAGGAGTTTTGAAAGTACCGCGTGAAAAAAATGAGTCAAATCAAAGACTTATACGGAAATTTATATTTGCTTACCTAGAATTTCAGACATTCAAAAGTCTATATACGATGCACAATTTATTCATACTCTACAGCCGCTTAAATTAAAACGTATAATTCGAATATGGTATCCATTATGACTAGGGAACAGTCTCGCCCAAACTACCTTAACGTGAGTCTCGACTATTTTCCGAGCAAAGTTCCAAGAGGGGCAAATGAGAGACTTAGAAGCGGTTAGATTCATTTAAACTTATTGAATGTTTAAATTGAAGGCTCGTCTTTCGTAGCCGTAATTTCAATGGGCACTATCGACTCATGGGAGGACCGAGATCTCAAAACATCTCGACTATTTGCAAGATGCCACTGAAAGGTCTGATTAAATTGCAGAACTGCGAACATGATGGGAGTACTGTTACCATTTTTGCAGTCAAGAATCCCCCTACATTGAAACAATGGCGACGCGCGACTGAAATCTGGACCAGCAGCTTCGAAAGACGGGACTTGAATCTCAACCTACATGCGTAGGCTCATCAAAATTCACTCATCGTTTCAGAGGAATTCCCTAGTCCCAAAGACCACCGCTAATGCAGCGACGTCAATTACTGGAAAATCTGCGCCGTCGTACATCATTCCTGATTAACGGGGCAGGCGACGGCACCGCCTTTCACCGGACAAATCTGCCCGGAGAGCATCTTCAATTCTAGGATGACATCATTCCATTCCACAGATATTTTCTCTTTCACTTTAGATCGTTATCAAATGCTTGTGCCACCGAATATTATTTCATAATCTTGAGTCGATCTATATTAGTCAGCGATTTCGCCAAATCCAATCACATCTCTCTGTACACCTGATCCAAAGTCCCTGAGATCTTGATTAGCCCTTTCACTACAGAGAAATTGGCATATTACAGTCAATTTCATTCTTTTTCCTTTTTGGAGCTTAAAATTAAGGCGTTATGTTACACAATTAATGGAATAAAATGGCAGCATAGCACATAAGACTTGTGATGCTTTTTAAGTTCCATAGAGGCGATCAGCGAGACAATAAATGGGCAATCTGATAACACAGCTGGTACTAGAAGAACGATCGCGATAATACTATATTTTTCAATCATTGTCAATCAACAACTTCATACTCGTTGATGTATGCTTGGGTGGACAGACAGACTTCATTTGATCGACGACAAAGATACACTCGAGCATTTGGTGCCTTATCTATATCATTTTTGAGGGTATGCATCATACCAATATTGAATCAAATTACAAGACATAATTATCTTCATTCTTCCCCACTCATCTACTAGTTGAACACCATCATATCCCCTCCTATTATGGTATTTTGCTATTTTTACACTGAATCATTGTTAAAAAATCACTTCCACTCGGCGATCGATCGCTTCATTGGTAGGCATCATTGAATCGTATAAATGGCATAAGGTGACAATAGAACTCGATTTGTTTATCCTCAAATCTTTTGATAAGCAAAAAAAAGTATACTGCAATAACGGGCAACAGACGGCTGCGCTTAGACTTCGAAGGAGGTTAGTTGACAGGTGGTGTAGCTAATTAATTCATATGACCCCTAATGCACGTTTCTAAATCTTCGGAGTAGTGCTAACACCATGTTTTGCATGTTTCCGATATGAATCTCCTGTCACGTTGACAAAGTTGCATTGTCGATCGGTTGGGTAGTTTCTATAGCATTTCTAGCACGCCCAAGGTGTGGTGCAGGCTGGTTAATGGTAATATCTACACTGTAGTTCATATTGATGATAAGTCACCCCCTGCCGAACACCCTTGTGGTGGCATGGAGGGTAATAAGTAGATGTAGATGAAACAAGCTTTAGTCAAGGTATTAAAACCGTGGGAACTGAAAAAAGCTACACTTCCTTACACCTTACATAATACGATGTAAAACCAGACAAAAGCATTAGTCACCACTACTGCAACACATCATACCCTGCGAGCCACCTCTAGTGTGTGTGGTGGAGGGTAAGATATTATCAATATACATTGCACGGTACACTACTTAAGTTAATGATGCTACAACTACTGATTTATTAGCAAAAACCTACCAAAACAACGCAAATGCATAGATTACCACTCACAAACGTAAAGGGGTACAAGAGTTACACGCAAACATGCAGTCCTGCTGTTGGCTGACTAGGATAAAGGCATTAGGGAGTAAGTCAACTGAGTAGCTACCCTACCTATCGGAAAACCTAGTTTAAAGACTCAATGGCAAGTTTCATGGTCTCCAATCGTTCTCGGCACAAATGACATTTTAGAAACTGTCCTTTCTGCCGTCAGTTTCCTTAATTTTACTCTCACCATCAAATCTACCGTAGTATGTCGGAGTTCGTGAAATGTTATTAAAATCGTCAGCAAATAAATTGGTTTGGAACCTAGATAATAAATTAAGTCTGTTTTGATCGACGGTCTGAGAGCCATTCCCATTCCAGTTGTGGCCAAAGGTGAGTGACAAAAACGCGATCATAAAAGCG
This sequence comes from Ceriagrion tenellum, assembly GCA_963169105.1. NCBI lineage: Eukaryota > Metazoa > Arthropoda > Insecta > Odonata > Coenagrionidae > Ceriagrion > Ceriagrion tenellum. Next base: position 110,357,196 of record OY720639.1, read on the forward strand.
GCCTTAAACGCTTCTTGCCGTTCTCCGCTGCACCCGTTCTCACACGGTTTTTAAGCCTACCTCATGAGGATCCCAAATACTATGAGCGAATTCCAAGTGGTGTCTAAATAGGGAGAAGTAGCTGATTTCTCTGACTTTACCATCGCAGTTGCCAACCCTTCTCTAAACAAATCCCAATTTACGATTATCTTGGCCGATTATCTCCCGAATATATTTCCCCCACGAGAGATCCTTGGTCAGTTCTACTACGAAGTACTAAACAGATTCCACAGTCTCTAACTGGCTATGCTGTACGCAATAGCAGAAACATAAATATAGTAGAATCAGCAAAGTGTGGATAAGGGATTGTATTGAGCGGGTGGCAGAGCCAAAATGACGAAGAGGAGCCAAATAGGAAAGATATGTAAAGGAAAACAGTCAGGCAAAGAGCATAAGTAGGTATGTGTCAGAAAACATAAGCGAAGTGTGTAATCCTGACGGAACCTTAGGGGTGTTATCTTACAGTTACACATCGTAGTGGAGGGATACATCAGAAATTGAAGGACCAACCACCCATGACGGAGATAGGGCTGGTGTGGTGGATATAGAACTGGCTAACCATCCCCAGGGCCCAGGTTTCAGTCACAACGAAGGCAGAGTGTTTTTCATTTGAATCCTAATCCCTCCGTTGGTGCTCAGAGGAGAGAATTTTCAAGTGTGGTATACTCACAATCAGTTCGCCACTAGGGAAATCGAACTTCGGTCCCATTTAGCGTTTCCATCTCTACATCTACTGTCGGAGCAGAAAAAATGTGCACTCAAGTTTGGGTACAAATAAAAAAATAACGAGAAGAATTACAAAAAAAATACTAATAGTTCCATTATTTTCCTCTGTTAATTGTGCGTTAATTAATGAAAATTGTCATTTTTATACGCATTTTAATATTTTTCACCACGGATGTAACGTAAAAGCGCAGACTTTGATAATTCATAACTCAAATATCATGCAGGGATCATGCTAAACAAGATGTAAATACTACAGGGCAGATTAAGAAATAGGGATTAGGGACCAAATCAACAAATCAGCTACACTACTTAGTTCAATTACCACCATATTTCATAAATGGTAGATAGGCATGTTTGGTATACATGTTGTATATTTCAACTTTTTATCTTTCACAGGAAATTGGTAGTTATTAATTTTGTAAATTGCTCGTACATCAAAACTGGGGTGTCATACAATTTCGTTCTTGGTCGCGTTGTAATCTTCATGACTAGCTTTTCGAGTATGTAATTGTTCAATAATTCAATAGATGTGTTTAATTTATATCTAGAAGTATCTGTACTGATCGAAGTGAGTGGTCACATAACAGTACATATAACACACACTATATGCATAACATATAACCCTACAATCCTCCTCAAGAGAGGGGATGATTTATCGCCAACATGCACCATAGTATAAAAGTAACTTTCACCAACATGGACTCTCCTACCAATGCTACCAAATTAATTCCATTAATGTAATATGCAACTGCATAAAACGAGATACAAGAGTCATGCAAGGATCATGAAAAACATGGTGTAAATACTACGGGGCAGATTAAGAAACAAGGATTAGGGACCAAATCAACTAATCTGCCACACTACCTGTCGAGTAACCTACTTCAAAGTCTAAACGCAGCCATTATGGTCTCTTCTCGATCGCGGGAAAAACCAAATTCCAAATGTGTCCGTTCTTCAGTCTATTTCCCAAATTCAATTCTCGTGATATGATCTACCGTAGTAATGCTGGAGTTCGTAAGATATTAACAATTTCGTCATAAAATAAATAGGAATTGAATTTGTGCAGACTAGAGCCTACGCCTGGTTTCCCTCCTTCACCATCTACAGTCACCAGATAATCATTCCCCAACCAATCTGTCCACCTGTCTCGATAGCGCAAATGACCTCAATTGTCGGTTGCCTCCTTAAAAAAAAACAATAAATAATTCTAGTTTTAAATGGCGGAAGGGATCGCTACTCCACCCTCACCCAACAAACCACCCGGAGGCAGATTGTGGTCAGCTCTCGTGGGATGGCTACATAGCTCTGGTCACTCTCACTTTCAAGGACATGAGCGCGCAGGTGAGTCGACGGAGCACGGACAGGAGGAAGAGAAGAGGGGAACGGATCGCTGGATTTGAAACCGTCACAAACGGCACATCGGAAGAGTCATGTAATAGGATCGGAAGAATCATCCCGGCTCAAAAATTCTGTATAGTTTCCTTATAAATACTTCCATAACAGTTCTTAAAAAGTTCTGTAGATATTCCTTAAAATATTGAAACGGCATTTTACGGAATTCCCTACGACTTTCTGCAGAATACCTTAAGATGTTCTGCAGAGTACCCTAGGACGTTCTGCAGAATTCCTTACGACTCTCCATATAGGTCCTTAGAAAATGAACTGGGTTAACAGAAACCTCACATATTTCCGTAGAGTTGCTGAAGTTCTACAGAACAGCTTGTAAGGAGTTATTTTGCTCTGCAGAAAATAACTCTACAGAACTTACGTTCTGTAGAGTCAGGCTCTCATGTTCCGTACAGATCCTCAGAAAAGGGACTAGTTCTGAAGAAAAAAAGTCAATTTCTGTAGAATTCCTTACGTTCTACAGAACGGCTTCTAAGGAATTTTTTAGCAGGGATGTAATCAAAGAACATTCATCCCCACAACATACTTCTGAATAAAGGCAGCACGGAATCCACGACGTGAAAAGATCTAGCGAAGATTATACATAGGGAAAGCACCGGACCTTAAATAAAATCAGTAAAAAGATTGAATGAAAGTAATATCAATGACTCTTGTACACGAGCGAGGGAATACGACACAAAGAGAAATCGGTTGAATGTCCAAGTCGTAGGTGAGCACCGAAGCAGGTCTGGTCAGCTAATCGCGTTGAGCAGTGTGTCTTCTTGATAGATGACTTATAAGGCAGCGGGCTCTGATTCCAACCACAGAATTCCGAGTGTCACAAGGCAAAGCGTTTCAAATCTTGGATGTTCCAATGATACATAATACACATGAAAGATAAAATACTTCAACGCCGTCCATCAATACTACTGCTGCCAAATAATTTGAAAATAAGGTCGTTGATAACATCTCAAACGACAGCAAGTGACGAATAACTCATAATAAAGACGATGTACAGTTCCATTATGTTTTAATGCTGACTATCTGCTGTTTATAGACGTCAAAACCGGTAGATAGCATTAAAACATTGTGGAACAGTACACCGTTTTTATTATAAGTTATTCCTTCTCGTCGTTTCAAAACGTAACGCCACAGTAAATTGATTTGACAGACTAACTAAGACATTCCAGTTCCCGTAAGATCACTGAAGTCAAGCAATGTTGGGCCCGGACGAGGGTTGGATGGGTAACTATTCATACCTTCACCGAAGCGCTCTTTTCCCCTGTCTGCATGTGGCAGGCAGGTTAAAAATGGGGTAGGCACAATGGACCACTCAAGATCTAGGTGCCCGAGCTCCTGTCGAAGGCTCCCCCAACAAACAAACAAACAATCTAACTAAGACATAGTTCCGCAGAATCTTAGTTTCTCTAATTCTTATCCTGATGATTCATTGTATCATATCTTTGGTTTTATAATGGCAGTTCAATCAGTAAAAAAGGATAAGATATCAAATTAAAAGGCTAATCGAAAACTAGCGAAAATCTCTGATGACCGTAGTATTTCAACGAAGCAAGTAATAATTAGCTCCTCGAGGTCGTCAGAAATAAATTGCCACTGCCAGAATCATCTATGGAAACCACCTTTTAGGTAAGCAAAAGTAAAAATACTTGTAGCGTATACACCATGGCTTACGTCACTTCGTTCAATGACTTCCTCAATCCACATACTGAGCCTGGGGAATTTGGGAGGAAATCAGTGGAATGCTCCTTCCAAACCTCCAAAATAGAATCGCGTGAGTGTATTCGTGGGTGTACGTGACTCATTCTCAACCCACGTTCGTCGGCAATAAAACCGCAGATACATCCAAGGGATTCTTAAGAGTGTGTGAGCCACTCATTTAGCCAAAGAAATTATCAATTTCGGCCAGCGACGTAGACGATAACAAATATTTCTAACAACCTCTTCTTCTAAGCAATCAAGCCTTTGGGTCGAGGAATCAGGCCCCCTCAGTACATTGGATGATGCTAAATATAAAAAAATGGGAGAGGTATAATCATTTATATTTAGCTTAATCAAATCATACGACCGATCTGGATATTCCCACCTATTCTCCTCGTACACCCCGGAAGGAACCATAAACTTAAATAATTACAACAGAATGACGTACCGATTACACATTATTATTTTTATATGTACATTGTACACCACACAAAACACTGGTCGTATACCCTCTACCAAACCAGTGGCGGTAACCTAGGCACTTAGCGAGTTTAGTCCTATACATATAAGCGTATCAGGCTTAACTTTGTGGAAGTAATTGATATTGATATCCATTTGAAAATGAAATACAATGGTAATGGTATTAGTTACATTGGTCAAACAGGCAGAAATTTTAAGAACAGAGTGAAGGAGCATAGGTTAAGTTTTATTAATTGTGATCATAAATCCTGTTTTGCAAAACACTTGTGTGATTTTAATCATTTTATTTATTTTTTTATTATTATATATTAGTAATTTTGTCGCGGCTGTTTTACACCATTTTGACAAAGGTGCTAAGTTGGATTTTGAATATGAAATTGCTCATAGCCCGGCTAAGTTATGTAATGATGTGGTTTTTAATGACAGATCACCTCTTTTGAACCTTGTTCTTCCTTGTGTCCGACAACCCCATGATCATGCTGCCTGACCTTCACCATAAACGGCTTTTCTTCGTTTCACTTCCCTCCTCCTACCAAACCCTCCCCCCCTACCCTCTGGCCCCCCGCCCCTCCATTCCTGGGTAAATATGGTGGTGTTTTTAGAAAATGTGTACCTTGATAATGGCACTAGATGCTGAAACTATGGTCGGTTGTGATTAAAATCTGTGTGGAAAGTTACCATTGAGTTATTTTGAAATGTTTAGTCCTAAATTAGCAGCCAAATACCACCCACAATTATCAATTTCAATAAAATAACCGAAGAGCCATTTAAAACGGAATAATTAAACTAAGAAACAAGTCAGCAACCTATGAAAATAAGTTCCTAGCCCATGCTATACACCATAGTTTGGAAATGCTATACCGGTGAACACTAAAAAAGCAAAAACCCATCGCTAACGCTAAGGCAAGGAACTTCAACATAAGGAGAAAGAATCGTTTGATATTTCCCCGACGAATAGGCGACAGCGCACCGCAAAGTTGATGACTGACAACGATCTCCGCGGCAGACACCCTAGAAACGACACAAAAAAATGATAATCAAGACTCCTTTCATATAAAAGTTGACTTCTGTAGTTGATTTCTATTAGTCGCAGGCAAGCTTCACATCGACGAGTATTCGTGGACTGCGATCAGCAGCGGTCGAGAGGGATAGTAATTTTCAATATCGATCATAATTTGCACTACGACGGACATAGTCAGCCTTCAGTTATCCCTGAAAGTGGCCGACTTCGCGATAACAGCGCACATCATCCAGAAAAATTATTACAATATGACTACGAGCGAGGGTAGCAATATTAAACACCAGTTAAATTTTTCGGAGAACTCCTTTTTAAGAATAAACATTTTTACTTACAATGAGATGTTAGTTGTTTTGGAAAAATATTATAAAATATAGAGTCGTGACTTATATCACCTTGACTAATAAAAAAGGTAATTGATATTAATATGCTTTCTGGATTCACATAAATCTATTTCATTATACTTACATATACATACACACAATATTAATGCCTGAGGAGATCAAAGAGCTCAGCGTAAAAACGCTTTAATTATCGTGATTCTTCTATTTTCGAAATAGCCACATACACAGCATAATCCCGTACTCCTTTTCTTTGTGGAAAAGCTTGCAGGAAAGAGAAAGCAGAAATATGCTTAACCATGTTGTTTCATGTTGTAATAAATATTGATACGTTGCTCTCATAAAAAATGCAGTCTGTTAATAAATAAAGGTTAAGATGTTTACGAAATGTATAATAAACGATTGGCGTGAAATATAGTCGAAATTTCAAATTGGAAATTCGCGCGCGATAGAATGCAGATCGAAAAGTGAATCCATCGTAAAGTGAACCAATCGTAAAGCGGGGGTCTACTGTAGAAACGCCCATGTCATGGATGAGAAAAAAGTCCAACCACGCAGGACCCGCATCTCCAAACACAAAATTAGGAGGCGAACAGGCGAGGACTAAAGTAGTCCGAGCGAGATAGTTCCTTAGTTATAATAGAGACCATATTCGAATTATACGTTTTTTTTCACCAGCTGTAGAACCCATTAATTAAATAGTGCATTATAAATGGTGCAATAATATAGTTTTATATGACTGAAGTTGTAAGTAATTAACTGAAAATATCTAAATAAGTCTTTAAATTGACTCATTTTTTTCGTGCGGTGCGTTTGAAACTCCTTCAAAACGGAAGGTTTTTTTGTGATACCCAAGATCCTAATGCGGTGACAATATGATTAATTTTCAAATATAGTTGAGAAAACATAAAAACTACACGCTGTTAGTTTTTTTACGACATCTAAGCGTTTGAAATTCCTCACTTCGTAAATAATGTCTCTCTGGAGTGCATACACGTACCATTTCCCATATAAAAGGGCTGGTATTTTTTGGCAAATATCTCCGAAAGTAACGCGGTAAGGGGTTGAATTTTTGGTGTCTTTAGAAGGGCGAGATATTTTTCTTTAACATGAGACCTAATCATTGATTTCTAAGTAAAACGCTATTTCGATCAAACTACCTTAAGCCCTGCGTCAATATTAGCGAGGCCGGTAATTTTTTAAACCTTCTATAACAAAATCTTTTGAACGATCATTTTGTACATCACTCCTACCTATCACCGTTCAAATTGTTGGAGACCTGTAAAACCATCGGAGATGGAGCTTGAGAGGTAGTGGTGCCATAGCGGGGAATCTTCCCCTCTATTTTTCCCCCTAACGCAACACAGGTGCCCCTTCCGCCCCTCCCCCCTCCTCATGCATCTCTTCCCCACGACATTATTCACGCTGACGACCCCGCGCGTGCGGCCACATCGCTCGTTCCACGGTCGTCGTCGGCTCCTTCTCCTCCGCTGAGCCCAAGCACGGATAATACACCTGTTCGGGAGAATGAGGCGCTGATGGAGGGAGGGAGGTTGAGAAAGACGGGGAGCGAGGAGCACTAAGAGTTGAAAGGTGTGAAAGGGTAAGGTGGCTGCTCCCCTACAAAAAAATGACTGATATGTCACTTAATTCCTACCATGGCACCTTACGGAAAACGTGTCCTTAAGGTAGTGCGAGCTAGATAGTTCCCTAATCACAATTACCTACTGTGAGAGACACAAATTCAATGTTGCGTTATTAGTGGAGCAGTAGTATAGTTTTACATGAGAGAAACTCTAAGTAATCAAATGAAAACATCTAAATAAATCTTTAACTTGACTCATTTTGTTCACGCGGTACGTTTGAAACTCCATCAAAACGGAAGGTTTTTTGTGATCCTGAAGAATTTACTGCGGTGACGATATGATTAATTTTCAAAAATAGTTGACAAAACACACAAACTACCAACTGTTGATTTTTTGACGAGATCTAATTGTAGGAAATGCCTAAATTTTTAATATAACGTCTCTCTGGAGTACATACGCGTACCATTTCCCATATAAAGGGGCTGGTATTTTTCCGGCAAATATCTCGGAAAGTAATGTGGTAAGAGATTGAATTTTATATGTTAATGGAAGGGTGACATATTTTTCTTAAAAATGAGACCAAATTCATTGATTTCTAGATAAAATGATATTTCGATCAAACCTTAAGTTTCATATGAGCAATAAAGCCACACCATTCCAAGCAACTCACTTCGCAAACTGAACTTGAAATCAAATTGTATTGGCACAATAATGGTTGAAACATGGAGAGTGTGGTACATTTCTGGGCAATAATGCTACTTTTGTGAAAAACTGTTAACATGGAGGAATTTTCACACGGAACTGAATGACGATAACATTTAACTTAATTCATATCGACATTTTTGAGTCATTCGCAAATTACCACGAGAATTGAGTTCAAAATACGGTACTTTAATAGAAATTGCGCCACATGAGGTTACAACGGATATCAAATGATTCACTAAAAATATATTCATGAACTAACTAGTATACTTAGGATACCAGATTTTGATATCCAGTATCTAAGTCATGTCGTCAGTTACAGCAGTATTTTTTTAACTAAGCCGATGAAAAAGTTATTTCATATTTGTTTAGTCTCAGATAGACGCAATGGAACTAGAAATAGCAAGGAGTGGATGAAGGCATGATGGTGATGGAGAATGGCGAAGGACAGCTAGGTATTTAAGTAGAAGGTTTAAAACAATATAACGGCGAAAAATGTAATCGTATTAAAAGAAAGTTGTCTGGTGATAGTGTCTTTGTTTTTTAGCCTTTCTGATAAACCATTAAGTCTATTTTTGGCAAAATAAAAATGCTAAATAAGAAAGATTATTCAATGCAGATAGTAGCCGGGTTGGGGCAAATAAGGATGTGCATTAGTTGTAATATATCAGGTATTACTTACCAATATTATTATCCTTATATTCATCCAATCAAATGAAAGACATATATGCAACTGTTTTAAAGACGCTTCACAGCCATTAACAATTATTCCTGTGGCTTCATCATGAGGACATTCGCCAAGAAACGAACCGTCTCGCCGCTATTTGAACCCTTACATCTTCATTGCCGCTAAGGTATGTAAGCCACTTCCACCAAGATATTATGTGGTTTAAACGTGCTATCAAAGACATACACTGCAGCACTGCACGGTTCGTGCTTAATAAGCCACTCCTCGAATGTCATAAGTAGGCCACGTGATTTAGGTACACGTAACATGCGACTGATCAGTACTAACTAAATATTTTCCCATATTATTCAAGTATTATGAAAACAAAAATTTAGACGAGTCTACCCGTTACAAATAAATGCCGTGAGCATGAATTGAAAGGATTGGAATCTCGTTGTCAAAAACTGTTGTCTAGAATTCCGTAAACAAATAACTTTTTGGAAAGTGGTGCCACCTAGTGATGAAAGACGGAAGTTCAATTGTAAATACAGTCGACAGATTGTAAATAAACGCGTGTTACCGGTTTTTGCTATGAATTGTAATAGATATATCCTCTCTAGCATTTAAAAAGTAAATTTTAGATAACAAAAATAGCAAGATATTATTCTAAACATCAATTATTTCATATCTCCTGGATCGTTATTGAATATTCACCACAGTCACACGTTAGCAACAATTAACTACGTCTATTTACAATATCAACAGAAAAGACTCAAATCGAAGTGGTGCCAAGGATTGGGTGAACTAAAAGTGGAAATTTAGGCAACACGTAGCCTAGGCAACACGTAGACTAGGCCAAAATGCCAAACATCCGAATCCATAATATATATTCATGGCCGTGAAGGTCGATATTTATCCCATAACCATAGTCACGCGGCCTCACCCACCTTTTTGATTTTTCCCGCAGCTTTTTTCCATCTCTGACTAACTTATAACTTTAACCAAGTTAATCACCTTCAAATGAGATGGTATCCAGGTGATCTATCGCCAAATGGTGTTTACTGCGACCGATTTACTGCTAAGTCTTTTCGTCGTCTGTCAGACCGCCCGTCTGTGATTACGAAAGTATTGTTGATTCCATTCCATAAACGTTTAAAAATATTTTTTTTAATATTTCCGCTTTTAACTATCTGATTGGACCTTCATATTTGTTTTAAACAGTGAGATATTAAATGAGCATTTTCTGTAGTCAAAATATTCCTTTCCTATTCTTATTTATGGAGGCCCACTTCCGGTAAGCAGTAAAATATATTTGGAAATACCATTATGTCGCTATTCCATATCATATTGCATACGTATTTTACCTAATGGCGAAACTGAGCTGAACCTAAACAAATTTTCAAGTAAATAAGCAAAATGTATTCATTTAAGGAAATAGTAGGAAATGAAAATAGGCGGTTTGTGTGACCGCATGCTTGTGCTAACGTTAGAACCATCTCTGCGGGTGTCTGTGGTTACAAGTTAACGCGGCTCGTATGAGTAACGCAACTCTTGCATGCATCCATATATGACTTGCTAATCGACCCTGATTCGAGACTTTAGCACAATGAAGCAGTTCTATCGTCTTTATTCGAGATAAAACCAATGATATCTTAAGTCACACGCGCGTCCTCGCGTACTGCAATAGTTTTCAGCGCGATACAGCGAAGCAGCTTTAAGCGGCTTAAACCGCTTCGTCGTCCCGTTACACCTTCAGTGACTATAATAGCAGTGGCCACATAACCCCACGAAGTTGACACGTGTATCAGTCCGCTGTTGTGGGTGAAAGTATCTCGATAGGAACCGTCGAACCAAGTGCCAGTTATCGCTGTCGATTTGACAAGATAAAAAAATATCAAAATCACTGAACCAGAGAAATCTGGGGATAGTAAAATCTGTAATTATGTAAGCTTCCTATCCGAAATGTTGAAATTGTCGCAGGTTAGAACACATTAGCTCACATCAGAGCACACGAAATGGAACGATGCGCGCCAACGAACTATTTGGAAACCCGCCGGTGGGTAGCACTCAGCAGGACGGTCCTTAGTAAATATTTCATCCACGCAGTAAGTTTCAAACAAAGTAAAAAAAAGTATTAAAATAATTCCCATGGACGAGAAGCACGCCCGAATTCATATCAAGCCAGCCTACATAACACATTTCAGTCCCAACCAACTTCACAAAAACTTTCGTTTAGTATACATCCACTACCCTTCAAGATCGAGATTCTGAACAGCATACAATGATTGCAGATTTGATTCGCTCATTAACACATCCCTTCAAGCCGTTAATCGGAGTCCCCTTTTTGTAAGTCACCTCCTCAACTTAAATGCACAACCCACGATTACAAGTTTCAACTGATTAACTTAAATGAGCTGAACGATTACGTAAACACAATAAATTTCCTTAAATTCGAAAACAAAAATGGCTTCATAAACATTTCTCGCTTTTCACTGAAAAATTTTACATCACAAATGGCCAGTTTCAGGAACCGCACATATGTATTCTATCAAATTATGGGACCCATAAGCCATAGCAACCATTCAATAAGTGTTGCATAAACGTTCGATAAATTTATTGGTATCATAACTTATGACATGGAGTTACGAGTTCCATAAGTAGACAAGATGACGGATGTGCAACGAATCGCTGCGAGATTTAATTACTTCATAAAAGAGTTGATTTGAGACAAATGACCAGTTTGTTTACTCTTACTGACTAGTTACTATCTGCATTAGCAATTAATCATACGCAAAGCTTTCGTAAGTTTTATCCTAAGGAGGAAGATTAAATCAAATATTCGAAGCGAGATAACAATTGGTAAAGAAGTTAAGTAAATAGTAGATGTGCTCTTGCAACCCGAATATATTTATGATATCTATAACTTTATGGATCTCATCACTATTGGCTCCATAACTAAATGTTCTTGCAAACGGCCATAAAACATTGATAAGGGAAGAGTTTATTTTCTACATTAAACGAAGTTTTTAATTTTTCACCACTGCATGTTAGGAGTAATAATTAAACAAATAGAAATACTTTTGGGTCATCTATACTAATGACCAGAAGAGTTGGAATTAAAAAAGGACAGTTGTGGGAGCAAACAATATATCATGACCCCCTGCGTTGAGAGGGTAAATAAGGGGAGACTTCATAACCCGCTCACCAAAAAGAAAAGTTTTACACCGGCGCTATGTTTTGAATGGAAGTAAGGTGAAATCGGGTTGAAGGTTTTCCAAATGAAGAGATAGAAGCACTGCTTCAAACCAACTGCGCGAAAGGGCAAGCCATACAAATATTACTCTCCAAAAACGTATTCAAACTCAAAAGAGACCACTTTTTCATGACGAAATGTACAACAGAACTAATTCCAAGCGGGGAAAAGGAACATTGTAACAGACGAACGGGGAAAAAAACTAAGTTGACAAGAAACTTAAAAAAAAGACAACCTTTGACAACAACACGTGCACACCAACCGATGCAAAAAAAGCAGCACTATATTTTCAAAAAAGAGGGGAAAAAGAGAGAGCTCGGCGCTGCTGGCGAGGTGTGGCGGGAATGTTTGCGGGGGTAGAGGAGAATTTCCGGAAGCAAACGAAGGGAACCAAATGGAATAAAAAAATGTACAGCCAAACCACCACGCAATTACTACCCGAACACTTGAACCAAAAAAAAGACCCGACGTGCCAGACGAAACGAACAAAAGACTGCAACGGGACTAGAGGCAACAGGAGTGAAAAGCGAAAATGAGGAAGAAAAGAAAATGACGAATGTGAGGACTGGAAAAAAATAAAATGAACAACTAAGCACTGGGAGAGAGAGAAAGAGTTGGGGTCCAACACTTCTACAACACAGTCGGAACGACGCACAGTGGTCAATATGCCCCGAAAGTTGGTCACCATGAGAAATAGTATTCCAATTTTGATAAAAGTTTGCATACTTATGTATTTGAGTGTGCTAAAACCAAATCCGTAATCAAAATTGCTAAAAATATATTTTTGCAAACTTTTCGTAAAATTTTTTTTAATTGAAAAAAGAATGGCCTCGATGCAATTAGTTGTGCATGTGCTTTTGAGGTTAAAAACCGGTCTTGTCGGAGTACGCCAAAATATTTTGGGCAAATTATTCGCAATTCCTTTAATTATTATCTGCAATTGTAATTGAGCTGCAATAAAAAAGGTGCATGTGTTCAATAATATATAACACATGAATGTTATGGGAAGTTCACAAAATCATTCATAAAGTCGCATGCACCAAGCCAAGCTCGTTTTTCGGGACAAAAATCGAACTTTATTTTATTAATAACTATCGAATTAGAGGATTGTAGATGCTATTCTTCGAGCTACTGTTAAGTTTATTAAATTCTTAACAATGTGATGTATCGTTTATATCAGAATTATCCGGAATTCATTAACTTTTGGTTAGTTGAAGTGCGGATTTTCGCTCAAAAACACCATTATTTTAAACGGCCTCGTTCAAAAATATATTTAAAGATTGAAAAATTAAATAATATCAACTTGTAGTACTAACTTTCTACTGGAGACTCCATCTTCCAGAAATTTATTCTCTTCACCAAGAACGAATTGGCAGCACTTCAAAAATAAGTTTGCTTCTTTATCAAAAATATCTTATCTTTATCAAAAATAAGGAAGCACGCTCGATGCACTTGTTACCCGTAGGGCGCTCGTTGTCCATATGAATAGTGTGCGCAAGTGGGTAAATGTTTACCCAACTGCTGTGACTTTCGACTTTATAACCTTTCCTCTCACCGATCCAGCAATCAAAATCCTCTATGTAGATACTTTATTTTTCTTACCTTGGCCAGGTTTTGGGGAATTTGGACGACTGTGCGACGGGCGCAGCCTAAATAGGGAGGAATGTACGGTGGGGGGGTCAGGAGTATTGGGGGAGAGGGGCGGGGCAGAGTTGAGGGAGGCTGAGTGCAGACAATGAGGCATGAACGAGGGGAGTTTTGGGGCAACAGCCAGGGTAACGCCTGCGAGGGCGAAAGAGTGACGCCGGTGAGAGAGGAGAGAAATAAAAAAATGTCCCATTAGAAAAAAAATAGTAGACGAATGAAAAGAGGAAATGGGAGCGAAAAAGTACAAGGGCAAAAAGGGAATAGGCGAGGAGGGGGTTAGATGCTCACTGCTGAAGTATCCACCCATGATACAAAAGAATTGCCCGGTCAGGTTTGTGCGATATTAAATACATACTTGAACATCGCATTGCGATATTTATTTCGCATCGAGAAAGGCTATATATCTATATACACTATTATTGTTTAAACATTTAAAATTGCTCCCACTTAGGCATTTGTATGTACATTTAGTGCTTAGACTTTCCTTCTTAAGGTGTGGAGCAAAAATACCGGTTTCAAATAGGACACGCTTGTGGAACCTATGTACAGTTTTGATACTTATTAAGTCCAAAAAAAAGTCATGCGGTATATTCTGAAAAACTTCACTTGAGCAGAAGATTTGTTTGAGCACGGAAAGTGTTGTACAGAGCAATTTCTCTTCCTTTAAGTGCAATGTAATCGGTTGTATTTTGTTTATTTATTTTTGTTATTCCGTTGTTTATTTTTCTTTCTTAACGTATTGTTGAACTTGTTGATTGATGTCTTCCTTTAAGAAGGACGTTCTCCATCTTGTTTCTGATTAAGTATTATTAAAATTGATCAACTTGAATATCCTGTCGTCTTAATAAACCTAAGAAAATCAACAGAAAGTTAGGAAAAATACGGCAACAGACGAAAAAGAAGGAAGTCATGCGTGAAATAGAATACCACAGGCAGTAAGCAAAGAAATATGAAAACATTAAGAGGTCAACAGATGCGACAATTAGGGGAAGAAATGCGTCTGATAAATTAAGGGAGGCGCCCTTATAGCTCAGTTCTTTCCACAGTGTTTACGCTTAAATTTATGAATTCTTCGAGGCTCCTACGAAGGGGTCGCTTCCGCTCTTAATCCTTAAAAGGACAGCGTCGTGTAAATGGAGCGTGGCAGCCAATCTTCCTAGCGGGAGAACAAATCAAAAGGCTGAAAATTATTTTTAAACCTATTTTTTTCTGTCCATTCTGAGAAAGATTCGGATTGGATTGGATATTTGGGGAGGCGACCGACGGCTAAGGTCATTTGCGCCATAGGGGATAGGTAAGGGAGGAAGGGTGGATAGAAACTCGGCGTCGGCATTAGCCTGCTCTTAACGAAAGGCGCCAAGGGGACCACGGTTTAACGTCTCATCCGACAGACGGAGTACTGTACTTGAAGTGCCCTCCACAAGACACTCAACTAAGGATCGGGTTCCCTCTGAAAAAATCTGCCTCTGCAGGGATTTGGACCCTGGCCGCCCGTGTGGAAAGATTCGGGAATGTCATGGATGCTTACTTGACGGACGTAGGAAGCTGAACCCATGACCAGTAAATAGTATGGTGATACGATAACTTGGCAACAAACACTGTATAGAAATAGGGATTGTTGTTACCTTCTGGCACCCAAATACTTCACACATTCAGCACTTTCTTGATTCACGGGTGCTTGAAAAGGACACACTTTACAAATAAAATCGATAGATTCCAAAAATAAAAAGAGGAGAAAATGCTTCTCTGAAGACGAAAATGGCTTCATCATCCTCTAAGGAAATATAATACAATTTATACAGAGCCGTTTTCAAATTCTGTGCTTACATATCATCACTAATTGCATAATGGGCACTCACGATCTTCAAAAGAAAAAAATATGCTTTTTCACAGCATAATCATGCGAATCGTACAGAAAATGATTACCATCCTCACAGTTCGTCACAACAAGAAACAGTGTTGGCATTTGTGGTTAGGTTTCGTAAAAAAAAAAGGTTCTTGAAAAACTATCTTTCACCAGCAACATTCCTGTGGGCTTGTTGCGGTCAACAAGGTACTATGCTCCCAGCCAGACTAACGAAGGGCTAACGAAGAAATATGCTAACTTCCGAGAGAGTTTCTCTCAAAACAAAAATAAGCTTCGACGAGATTCAATATTGATTCAGTCCTCCCCTTCCAAATTTTGAAGATCACACTGACTTTAAGGACATAATTCCTTACTCTTTCGGTTGGTAAGAAAGCTGTTTTAATATTGAAAATATCAATAAGATAGTTCCACACTTTCATTACTATCCTATATCTTTCCTTCGTTCATCATCAATCGCAATAAAGCACCATCCTCGATGGCGGCGGGAAAGAGTCCTTTCATCCTAACCTGAAGATCGGGGGTTCGAGTCCCTGTGGGGGTAGGGTTTCCTTCCACTAAGAGCAAGGGTGTTAATATAATGTGAAAAAATTTCGATGCAAGAGAGGACTAGATTGTCTTAATCATGCATAAAATAAAGACGCCATTATTAATATTATTGACGGAAAGGAATTCAAATGGCTTTTGGGAATGGGGAGAAGATACGCTTACAGTTTCTTTGGAGAAGGTGAAGCAACAGGACACTAAATCTTAAGTTCCCAAGGCTCATTGCTTTAGAGGGATTGGTGGACAGTGACCACACCTGAGTCGGGCATCACATGACGTCTTTTAGAAACAGGCCACAGCTGGTATTGATCCAACCAATGTGTTAATGCAATGACCGGTCCAAATGTTTAATATATCTTCATCAGCATTAAAATGGCGTACACGGAGGTCAACGACGAATACTCGCAGCATTTCGACTTTGATGATGATATGTGAGACATCTATACCGGTCGGTGAATAAAAACAAAGCGTTGAACAATTCTTAGTCTTAAGAGTCCGCCCAAGTGCAGACGACAGCTATAAATGTACCAATTAGTAAACACATTCAATACCGTTAAGGGAATGGAAACACATGACCGAAGAATCTTTCACGGTGGCCTTTGTTGTAAACATATGAGAGAGATAAAACTGCTCACTTTTTATTGGTTTATACGCCAAATTTGTATAGTTCAACTGCCCGATTATCTTGCACTTATAACTTAACGTTTCTCAAAGGTTTCGTAATTCCGCGGAGTTGCTTGGCCACCATAGCGTAAATAACACAATCAGCTACTAAACCCCCTTTTCTCGTAGCACCATTGAACGAAACATCGATGAAAAACAGTAACGCGGACAATAAAACATCTAATTATAATACGAACATTCTAACACGAGAATACTTCCTTGACAGAGAGAACTCATACTGTAAAGCACGTTCGATTAAGGGTACGACTTAACCACATGTTCAAATAATATCACACAAATAATGCTATTTGATTACCACAATGAGATAAGTAAAACTCAAACGATCAAGTTAAATATGTATCGAGATTACCAGCTAAAACAACTATTTCTGAGAGCTTCGTAGAATTCCAAGGACCAATTTGGTGTAATAATAGCCCACGCCAGCTGAGGCATCCGTTGATGAAAATTAAGTCGCACCAATCCAATAACACTGGTAAGGACAGCAGAATACACACAACTACTAATACAGCAAACTGCCAGCGAAGACCAGGCCACAAACCTCCCTCATCAGATCACCTGTTGAAGGCAAATGGAATGAGAAAATTAATTGAATTCGTCGAGATCGATTAGGGACGAGGGAAACTTTTCAAGAGCAAACATCAGGCGCCCAGCGGAGGAAAGGAGACCAACCACACCGTTCGCCATGAATTAATAACTCTACCAATCAGTCCGGAAGTGAAAACAAAAACACCACCTGTTGTCTACGATCAGATGATAGACGCAACAATGCCCTTCGACTCAACATTCGTTTATTTTTTGAGCGGTCACCCACGTGCCGTGTCTAAATATCGACAATAATGGGTGCTTCATGAAGCACCCACAGTCAGGAGGTGACAGGGAAGGTGACTGTCAACAATTGTTATCTTAAGAACAGGAGGTCGAAATCCTCAGTTACCGAGATATATGTTACTTCACACTTTAAAAGCAAAACTTTCTTTAAAAGATGTATCTAATATATGGGGCAAAAGTGTACAATCTACTACCAGTGAACATGAAAGTTAAAAGCATTAATTTAATTCAAATGGCTGTACAATGGTTATTCACAAAGCAAAATGCAGATACTTAGTTAATATCATTGTCTAAATTCATTACAATTTTCGTCAACATTTTTGACTGATAATTAATTGGTTAATTGGTTATGTGCACTGTACTCCTTTAAAGCCATGGCCTATTATTACTGTGAAGGTAGTCTCCACTCTTTTCTTAGAGGCTACCTAAAGCTATCCTACTTTATGTACCAAGAAATTGTAATTTGAAAATTGTATTCTATAAATGAAATTAATTATCATTATATTATATTATATGGCAAAGAAAATTTTTGTCGTAAGCATCTTGCAGTCAGCATGAAAACGTCAAAAAGTAGTGGCGTGCACAAATACTTACGGAGTAAAATTTCCCAACAATGAACTTTTTTCTTCTCACGCCGAAATTTATACTAACAGATTAAAATTTTCGAAACGGTGACCGAAATTTTCCATAAAATTTGTCTTTATAATATATTTCTAAAATTCTGAGGGACGAAAAATTGTCGGAATACGAACATTCGGCATATTCAATGTTCTTTCTTTACCGGGAAAAATTATTTCCTTGTCCTAGTTTCTAGCAGAGACATTGCACCTCAAGAGGTACCATTACATAAGCTACGAAGCTTACGCATTTCCTTGTAAATGTTTGGAAGAGCATGATCAACCACTTAAAATGGGATATAGGTCATCGTGTGGACTAAAAAAAGATATCATCCGAGCGGCAACGGAGTCCTCTAGCGGAGATTCTCGGCAGGGACTGACTGTTTATCACATACCTACAAATTCATAGTTCATCGTGTAAACAAAGTCGTTGGATATTCTTGAGATGATCTTACCCGCAGATATTGACGTGTACGAAATCTCGAGGGTTGCCATGCCTCGATGATTATCATTGCTTGTGAGGGTGTCGTTCCGCTGATACGTTTTCTTTGGTCCTCCGCAAAAAAATGAAGAAAGTAAGCAATGGACATGGTAATTTCGTATATTTCCCCATTTCGGCAATCAGCGCGTCCGTAAAACGTCCTCCTGGAGTTCCACAGGCCTTGAAGAAGTATTTTAAATTGGTATTAACTGCCAGTAAATTTGCAAATGAAAGCACCAATACAGCATATGCAGCTTTTAATTTATAAAATGTACAGCTATTCAAGAAAATAGTAGTCCCGAGACTTCCTCAAAAGCAATTTATTAAAGGAACTCAAAAGTAAACATAAATTTAATTATTTATAACGATCAGTCCTCCGGGAAATTAATTGGTTGTTTCGATTTACATTCCTCGATCATAGACATGCGATCAATATAATACAGAATGTCAAGCAATATTATCGCAGAACTGAAATGCCATATGACATCAAAACATATCAAGCTGTTAGCTACCGCGCTCACACACGAACGAGTGACTTGTAAGCAGCTAATAACTTACGGATATAGAAGTCAACTTCAAAGAGCAAAGGTGCCTTTATCGTAAATTTTTATTTTAAATTTCATTTAATTTAAAAAACTATCATTGTAATTAAGGAGCTTTCGCATAATTTTTCAGTTTCGTATTCGTGATTTATCACCTACCTTAGACATAAACACGACTTGAGGCATAGGAACGTTTCCCAACTCACAATTAAAAAGTCTAAACAAGACGTGGACCTTAGGTCTGCGTATATTACCAGGCTCTGGGAGTTAAACACAGCTGCTTTGATTTAAAACGGATATAACCACTCAACCAGTAACTGCCATACCTTATTCATTCTGCATGAAGCCCTGTAGTCACCAAGATTTTTACGATCCTTTCTGGAGGTAACGTTTTCCCGGGAACTACGAAAGCTGTGAGTATCGGAAACGAAACTACGTAATGGTCTGCACGACGAAATGGTGTCCCTATCGACATAGTACCGCAAGAGGACGTATCTTTACTCCCGTCGCCACTATATATTCACTACCCTCATTTTCCTCGACTACAACGGCCTTCACCATTCATTCTTTTTTCCGTCGCAGCACTCTACAAATCCTGAGCGCAATTGGAGCTAGAGCAAACTAAAGCGAAACAAATTAGACGAGTTGAATCCTCCCTCCCTATTTGGCATCCAAAAGGTAAATCCAGCTGGACAACACGTTCAAGTTTCAACTAAGAGAATATCCGAGCTATGCCCATGGCTGTCGCACTAAAGAGCACGCGCACTGAACCGAGAACCTGCAATGGCAGTGATGCACCATCAGAATTTTAAATACCTGATGGGGACCCTTGAAATGTAAAAAACGAGACCTAATGGGACAAAGAGAGCAGGTTAAAATTCCCTACCTTAAACAAGGAAGACGGCCCGGAATACTAATACATTCCGCCTGTAATTCTAGAAATTCGAAAAACAGATAGAAACTGAGTCATAAAAGCATCGATATCTCTCCTCGTAGCATTCAGAAAAAAAATGAAAAAGGAAAGTTTCATCGAGGCCGCCAAGCCTTCCCCAGAAGAAAAAGGTTAGGCCAATTATCAACTTTTTAAGCCTGGCTAATCCAGTTCCAAACGATCTCAGATTCACAAAGAATAATTCCTGTGACTTCAACATCAGATCTTCATGATCTATAACATACATTGAAATGATGCAATTGCAAAGCGAGAAAAAATGAATGGATTTTCAACAAATAAATCACACAAAAGCATTGTATGGGGTAGAAACGTGGACTCTAAAAAAGAAAATGAGAAGTGGATGCATTCTTTCGAGAAGTGGATGCGGAGGAGAATGGAAAAATTGCGGAGGATGGAAATAAAGACGAATGAAGAAGTGTACAGTGGGTGAGATGGAAACTATCGGAGGAGATTAGGGGGCGGCAGTGTATGTGTCTGAAATAGGCAACTAGGGGCAAGAGGATGCTAAAGGCTGCGATAGAGGAGATGATGTTGGGTAAGCGCAGAAGGTGAATAAATAGGCTTTATGAACGAGTAAAGAAGAAAAATTAGGACATGGGCTGACCTAAAGAAAGAAATCTTGCACTAAGATAGGGTCTTTGCCAGGTATAAAGTCCAGGGAAGTTTTACTCCCTTCCATTTATAACAATATAAACCAGTATACTAATTGTAGTGAGAGTTCTATAAAAGTTTATAAGGCTTCTAAATCCACCTAAACCAAAAAACGTGTTACATTGGAATTCAAGAAGTCTACCAAACAATATTTTAAGTACCAAATTGCCGAATATTGTTGGATGCATTAAGCAAGAACGTAAGCAGGTATGAAGCGGGAATAAACCTCTACCCATAAAATGATACACGATTTGAATTCAAGAGCAATAACTGTAAAAAAAATGAATGAATTTGTTTATTCATATGCATGTATAAATGCATAAATGCATCTAAATGTATAAATGCATTCGCTTATGGGAAAGCCGAGGAGAAATGTAGCCCTCATTTAATCGCCAGACTCGGTGCATGTAAATAAGTCAAATAAATGCAAAAATATTATGAGTTCTCAGCTTCAACTAATTCAAAAATTGGCTGCCACCTAGGATAATGAAAAATCGAAACATTTTGGCTACTAAAAAAATACTTAGGAACTATATTTGAAAACAATCCCCATTAAATATAAATGTATTCGCGACCAAAACCTATCCAACACTTCCTCACTTTATAAACATATTCCAATACTATTTTGTGTTTATGGTACTATCCTCAAAGTATTAACAAATGACACTAAGACAAAATAGAACACGAAACGTGAGCGACAGAAATACAAGTCTCCGGAAGGCTTTAAAACTTAAATTATAGTCTGAAAACATGATTCTATTGTTTTTCTTGAATACAACACTTGACCCCCTATTACACAGATAAAACAACAGTAAACAGTCCAAAGTTTCATTTAAGGTTCTATGTCACCCACGTTAATGGTCGCATAGCTTCTGAGTGGGAATAAAAGCCAGACGACTTACGAGACTAGGTCCATGCTCAACAGCAAAAGAAGGCGCATAAAACGTTATCGGGAACAGTGATCCATGAATTACAAATGTTTTCGACACATTATAGAGATAGGAAAAATATCACTTTTCAATGCATCGACTGCGACAAGTTAAAACATTCCACATTAATAATTCCTACGACTTCTCTCACTTCACCTGTAATATACAAAACTAAAGTATCCTCAAATCGAGCCAATACTAATCTCTATAGCACATATTCCCAAGTTTATGGTAGCGAAACACCAGATCGCATAGAGATAAAAGTAATGATGGCATGTACCCGACTGATTTGAATTCCCTTCCTCCGGAATAGATAACCTAAGCCACCAAAAACACTCAGGGCAAAGCAGCTAAAATAGGAACATACTTCTAAAACTTCGCTATCTTATTTCATTAGCTTTCGTGGTCATTGGTTGAAACTCAAGGCATCCATAATTTACAAATTACCACCCAGGACTATCCCAACGAGCGAAAATTATTGCTAGAGGTGAACTACACTTAAGGAACACATTCCACATCTGTATGCTCCATAAGAGAGCGCGAGCAGATAAAGAGTCAGGAGATAAAACTGGCTCCCCAATGCCCCGGGCGGCCATAAACACGACGCGTGGCGGCAGCGATGCGAACCAACTTCCTCCTACGAAAGCCACCGCCCGTCGCGACTTCCACTAAACTTTCCCAGTGGCTGAACTCACGACAACTCCTTCAAGACGGGGAGTCCCAACTAGTGGCCAATCTGGGTATAATGCAGAGGAAACAAAATCAAGGGGAGTTCCGGAGGATTCTGCTTCAATACATCCTCGGGAATCTTGTTCTAATAAAGCAGGAGTTAAAAATTTAACTCCTCTGTACTGTAACTAACTGTAACTCATAAAAACGGAAAATAGCCAATACAAAATTATCATAATCAATGTAATAGTTTCCAATCTTATTTGTTTCACCATCTTTCACCATAATTTTGACTATCATTCTCCCATCCTAGTATCAAGCATAATTTTATCATAATTTGATTCCCCATATGAAGTGTTAGAAATAATTTTTAGAAGTCGCACTCAATAAACGGTATTGAAATAGAGATATAAAATTTAAAACTCAACAATTTCACAGTAATTTTCGGGTTCTCCCTGCGTTGCATCATTTTTATGGACAAACGCAAAATCGTGAAGCGTTCCACATTTTTGTCCATAAAAATGGTGTAACGCGGGGGAACCCAAAAAATACCGAAAAGCAAGAGATCCGCGGAAGCCTTCGTAACAATTGTACAGATTATACATGAAAAGAACAATATGACACGACGACGAGTAGAGGTCTCAATTCAACTCTTAACGCTCCAAACTACCGCCAAGGAGAGAATTCCCCATAGATTGAGAACACAATCCAGTAAAAATTACAAATTCGCAAATGTTGTGTGTAGATGTTATACTGAGTGCATAACGAAACTTTTTTGAACTTCATTTAAGACGTATCAGCGTTAGTTAAACCGTAAATTACATATTGTTTGAAATATCAGACATGTCTCACAAAACATATTTCACTGAAAAGAAAAGTCCCACGCAATATGTAAGGTTTACCGCTTGTAAGGGGAGAAATGCCCATAGGTACAGAACTCAATTCAGTAAATATTACAATTGCGCAAATATTTTGTGTAGAGGTTTCACTCAGTGCTTAGTGAGACCATTTTTTTAAACATTATTTAAGACGTATACGCGTGAGTTAAACCGTTAATTACACATTGTTCGAAATGTCAAACATGTATCACAAAACATACCTAATCGAAAATAAAATTCCCACGCAATATGCAAGGTTTTACTTTGTACTTTAGCTCCCTAGCAACTTAACTCCTTACTAGTTAAGCACTCAAATCATCAAATTTCGTACAATTTACAGGAGCGCATTGTTCACGTAAGTCGAGGACTAGGGCTGGGCAGTTTACCAATATATTAGTTCCAATATTAATATTTTTAATATGTATTGGGATCCAAAAATCACAATTTTGGAAAGATCAATACCAATATCCTGTATTGGATATTGGTGATCGGAAAAACTAATATCTGTAATAGGATAATTGTATATCGAAGAACTAATATTTGAAATTGGAATATTGAATATTGGATTACCAATGATAATGATTCAAGTATTGAATATTGAAATCCGGCGAGGAGGGTGGTCGGAGAGCACTCAAATCTTTGAAAACAGACGGCGCGCGTGGCACTCAGTGCAGCACTTTCTTTTCCACCATTAATCATTGCAATAACTGGGGAAAAGAAGCTTACATCGGTTTTCTTGTTTCATTGACAGACTTTTATATACTTAATAAAGTCTCTTTTTCGAAGTAACCCCTCTCAGTTCTAATACCCTCCGACCAGCGTTTTTCGTTTTTTACCAGTTAATATTGCTATGTTCAATATTTTCCAATATAACAATATTTCATTTTTATATTATTTCCAATATTCCAACATGCCAATATTTTCCAATACTCAATAGTCCAATACAGGTTATTGATATTGGTCCATTTTCAATATTTTAAGATATTGGATATTGATATTGGAATTCAAATACCGCCCAACCCTATCGAGGGCCGCTAGCACCAGATTTAGTAGCGGTCTGAAAATTTCGCCAGCGAGGCTATGCAGGCATGCACTGAAAAAATAATAACGTTATCAAACAGCGGGAAGAGAATTAAATAATGCAGCACGTCAGGACTTCCGCGATCGCTACCGGAAATAATGGGAAAGGAAAGAGAAGGGATAAGGTGAATGGAGATGGGAGCCCTTGAACATTAAAAAAAACAGCAGATGTGTGAGGCCGATAGTGAAAAAAGATGGATAGTCACGGTTTCAGTTCAAACACTGAAGATCTATAATCTCAGTCGTAAATTAAACAAAATACACACATACTTCGATAAATTAAGAGGCACCTTACTCCACTATGGCCTGGCTCTTTAAACTCTTATTGAATTTATACGGCGATGTGAACCGAAGTTAATGAGTTTATCCACTGATTAAGCTCACATCATCTAACCGATAGCCTGATGTAATATACGGAGACATATCACACAGTCGACGTTAAGCCGACGAAAAGGCCATGTCGTCTTGCGATTTACATCAGCCAGGCAAAGAACCAGGGGTTGGACCATAGTTCTTTCTTTCGCGGGGCCGTTTTAGTGATCCAACAAGCAAACCGCTCACAAGAAAGGGAATCCCTCACAGTTACTGCCCGAAGAACGAATCCCATCATTTAAAACTAGGGATTTAAAATCTGAATATAGATAGTCACGTTTCCGCTCTAGTGAGAGCAAATGAAATAAAATGATAATGAAAGCGCACGCGTTCTGACAGCCGCGATCGCGCCACACGCCTCCACGCCCATACACCCCAAGCCGTCCTAACGATTGACAGCAAATCTTTTCATTTAATTTATAAAAATGAATATTTCTTTGTTCGTCTTATATGCATTCCAATACCATTCATCAGATTACGATGAAACTTTGGTGAGTGGTTGTGCACGCGCCCGAGAAGGTTTCTGAGTTATCAAATCTATTTTACAATAGGTAGAGGGCGAGTCGTTTCAACAAATGAGTGTTGGCACGTGACCTTCTCAAACAAGCGAGGAACGACAAGCAAGCAACGAGGCAGATCGTTTACGAGTTGTTCAATCACGTGCATCAGAATTGTATCAATGAGACATAATATAGTGTGTATCAGAATCATATTAAGGCGACGCATCACACCCGGTCGACAGGTCGGATTTGTGATGATTTCCGACCCCAGATTTTTTGTTAAAGTCTTACGTCATCAACTTGAAATTTTTATAGTATAAAGAATAGACCTTTGCCAAGGGAGGCTCGTATCTGAAACATGAAAATTTTATCCCGGAGCATAATTAAACCATCGGGAAAACGGCAAGATGTAGGGTATATTTTTATAAAAACTATTATTATTATTGACATATCTAAAACTAATGGAGGTGTATCAATCCCTCCTCTATCGGAATGCTAAGTAACAGCCGTCACGGTTGTAAGATATAATCTGTAATTGGTATATTTCGACAAGCTACCTGAATGGTTCTCGGCCATGATGTGCTCGGACGGTGATGCAATTAGTTCAGTCTTCTTTCACAGATCTCATATCAGCGCTGCCTGTACTTACGCGCCGGAGACTTGGCTACAACTTACCGACGACTGTTGCCTTGTGCGAGAGTTATCCTTGAGTAAGAGACTCCTGACACCAAAACGCCTCGATCGGGTGCGAGTGACGCCATCTTGTGGATTTTCGACTGAACTTTTCCTTACCAAAGGATATGATGCGTCCTCTTAATGAGACATAATTTGTGTTAAAAGTAAGGATGAGTCGAATCCACATGTCGATTGTCGATTCCACCGATTCTCAGAATTAGAATCGGTATCGAGAATTGATCGCCTAAAGTCGATTCCGATTCCATCGATTCCAGATAGATAAATATCCAAATCAAATTTCATTTCTCACATCATATTTGTCTCAGCAATTTTGGGTGTAGGCTATCAATTTGTACTTTTTAATATACCTCAATAAGCTGAGGATATATTTGCTAATTGTTAATAAATATACTTTTTGAGCGACTTAATTGTCTTTGTTATTTTATTTCAGCCAAAACTTGAATTTAAATAATAGTCGTCCGCTACTGGTATATCAATATCCCACCAGTTATTAGGAATAAGAATCGATGGAATTGGAATCGATAATTGGGAATCGATTTGAAAAAATTGGAATCGGAATCGAATAAAAGTGGAATAGACTCATCCCTAGTTAAAAGGTATGTAATATATTTTTGCGTAGAATAATATTCGGTGCATTGGTCTCTTAGATTGCTTTTATTAATTCTTTGATTCGATTTTCGCATACGCTTCACTTTTTCCTAAAATTAGATTTTTAAGCTTTAAAATCTCAAATTTGTGCACTACTTCAACAATAGAATATTTTATTTACCTCGAAACCGCAGCATAGACGTAGAATGGAAACTCATGTCATCATTCGTGCGTTACAAATTCCTGTGTAGGTACGAGGAATTCATTGGACTGGGTCTCAAATTCGTTTAGCGATCGATTTTTAACCCAGAAAAAGTCACTGCAACGCATGCCGGGCACAGCTAGTAGACAAATATAAAGGAGAAATCGAGTTGATTTGGTGGCTTTTGGACTGGTATCCTATTCCAATGACATGAGTTCTGATGCTGACACCGATGGAGCGCCAATGAAGGTTGCCTCCCTAAATAATCAACGGAGATACAAACACAGAAACTTGAAGCAAATTGAATGCTTAATGAAACCCAAACATGACAAAAAGGAGGAAAAATTACACGCACAGCTAAAGAAAAGATAACATTTACACGGCATCATGCATTCGAATTGAGGAATCAATTTACCCGTATTTCATTACGAAGAAGGATAGACCACAGCCCTCCAGTCTTCCCCATACACAGCGTAGAATATGAAGGACCGAAATAGATCTTTCTCACACATCTCTTCATTTGGTCGAGGGATTTTTCCCGATGTCTTACCCTAGATGTCTTACTCTCAGCTGAGTTCTATTAAAAAATCCATTGTGTAGAAATACAATAGAGCCTCATGAATCCTGCGAATGCTAGAGATCAAGCCAGAGGTGACTACATAATTAAAACTGAAGAGAAACGCTTGTTGTAATCATGAATCCAGGTCAAGTCCATATTGAGCTACGAAGAGGCGTTTCTGGCCCTGTTACACACTACGTGAGAAAAGAAATTTAAAAAATTGACACGTAATCTCCATTCCGAAAAAACAGCTGAACGGTTCAATGTTGGTTAATTAGAGAAGATAGCCAGCACATGGCTCATAACCTTGAAATCAGATAGTTCTTGGATTTGGCCGCCAGAACAAAGATGAATATTAGAGGGGCTGAAGATCAGTTGATGGACTGCTATCTTAAATTAATCACCATCTGCCCAGATACTTTCAGCCTCACTATTTTAGACAATTAATATTGTATACAGTTCACAGATTCAGTAAAACCAGTCCGCTGGTAACAATGAGCTGCAAATTCACGTTTTTTTTAGAGTACCCGATTGAAAGATATTATAAGCGCGCATAGACGCTTTCTCCCTACCAACATGCAAGACTTTATAGTAAAGGCAATAACTCCTATGCCCCAAACTCGTTAACGGCTACAGGAGTTATTACCTATACTAAGGATAGTTAGCCGTAACAGCTCACATCTTTGTTATTAGGTACATGGAAGACTTTTTTCACCTGCATCCTAGACAATAGAAATCCGTCGGACTCATCAGATGGAGTTACTTATGGTTTGTTTCGTTCACGAACCAGAAAGTTGCTGATGCTTCGACACTGGTAACCAATAACAGAAGTAGGAACTAGTTTCAGGAATACATCGAATACAGCGGAGGGCAGCTAGACATGTTAAAAATTGTTACGATAAACATAGTAGTGTGACTAAACTGTTGAGGTAATTAGGGCGGGAATCTCTATCCGATCGAAGGGAAAAATATAGATTAAATCTTTTACGAAAGTTTGATGCAGACTATTTTGTCGCCGGACCATCAACATATTTTGCTAGAGCCAAACAATTATGGTAGAAAGGATCACAGGCATAAAATTAAGGAAATAGACTGCAGAATCGATAGATTTAAAATGCCATTTTTTCCACGCACAATACAGGGACCATAATAGTCACGATAGATCAGTTCTAAGATACTTAGACCCTGACTAGGTAAAATAGATTTTTGCACTTGTAATGCTATATATCTTAACATTATTATAGGTTACTAACCTTGCAAGCAATTTCTGGGGCGACATAGCTCTTGCATGATTTAATATCTTGTAGAACTATTTATTTGTCGCAGAAACTATAACCAGTACTCGTATCTTTCGTAGTGTGCTGCATGGTAGCATGTTCGTCAACGTAGCACTCTCCTAGAATAGTTTCTGGTCTGACCGCGTATCTTCATCCTGACTGCTTTTGGCCTGCGTCTGGCATTCCGGGAAACGACCGTGGTTAGGATTTCAGTTGAGATGAGGACTTCATGCCTGGTGTGGAATCACCTCGTGCCACACACCCTAGTGGTGGCTTGCACGGTATTTCGTAGATGTAGATAGATGTAGCATACGTCGGATAAATAACAATTGATGTTAAACATTGGCCTATTATGCAAGAAAGGTCAATGTAAACGAAAACGATCCACCAATCTTCATCTGGTCCATTTTCATCCAGTTACTGGAGTGGTCGCACATCCTTGATCGACCTTAAGAACTGCATAAGAGTTGGCAAGTCGAAATTCCAGGGGGAAGTGTCGTTCGGAGCAATGAAATGCGAACAACGCAGAAACGATCACAAGGTCGACAACACTTTCCCTGGCTCGTCACGGTTTAAGATCTATCGGAAGTCGACAAAAAACCAAGATGGCGATTTAATGCCCGGTTTCTGTGGAGCAAGATTTACGTTTCGGCTAAAAAAACACTTTGTGCCCAATTTTAACGCCTTCGAGCAATACACGGCTAAACATTCACTCGAGAGAGCCAATATCAACATGAAGCCGAAACTGTAAATCATCCAAATAAATCGCATTCCCGAAGCAAGGTCCAAAAAATAAATTTTTCTAAACTATTTCCATTTTCCTGTAGTTCTCGAAGGTTTCTCAATACGCTATGATGAAATAAAAGCACGATATTTATAAGTCTGACAATTACTTACAACCGTAAATGTCGGTTGTGATGTATATCCAGGTCGAGAACGAGCAGTTAGGCATATATGACTCAGGACACTTCTGGATATTTATTTTGTATAGTAACGAATATTTTACTCTTTCATTAGTCACCACTACAGACAATATCATCTAATTTTTTATGACGTATAGTCGCGCGCTTAGAGAGTCATGTAAAAACGCTCGTCAGATGTTCGTTAAATGTGAGTTTTGTAGGGGATGGGTAGTTGTTGCACCTGTTATAATTCGATTTGAGAAAAAAGGTACAAAATTACACAAATGACACAAAATTATAGAGATATTGGCAGTGATGGCGCGATGCCCAAATTCTCATCGTGGGATACATTCAACTTCATAACTGGGAGGAGGCGACCGATAATTCACACATTCAGTCCAATAACGCCGATGTGATAGAAAGGATACAATGGATTATTTATGGTCATTGAGGTCGGAAGGACAGAAACCGTAGCCGCAAAGCAGCTCTAATCAAAAGCTGCCAAGGGAACAAAATCTTCCATCCGTCGAACGGAGAAGTGCACTCGAAATGGTCTCCACATGACGATGAGATTCCACTGAAAAACCTCTGTCGCAGCCAGGATTGGAACCCGGGCTCTCGGAATGAGAATCCAGCACTCCAACCACCACACTAACCAGGCAGCCAAAATATTACGACGCAGCAGTAAAAGCCACTAACTTCGATAGAAAAAAGCACCACACGCAAGAAAAACGATCAAGGGCGTTGGGATGAAAATTTAAACCACAGCTTTGGCAAATCAATTCGCCAAGTCACATCATATCGACATAACAAAACAGACCCTCCGAGCTAAATCGGGTTAGCTACCACATAGTAACATATAGTAAACCACAGCAAAATTGGAAGATTAATTTTAAGCTTCCGTAGGCTTTGTTTTTTTAAACTCTGAATTCGCTCTTTTGCTTCTCCATTTTTTCTAAAGGACTGTCGGGATACGATTACCACATGGATGAAAAAAAACACATTAAAAAGATCGGAGTCCCGATATCGTTAATTAACTTGAGCCAGAAACCAATAAAAACTGAAATACTTCATTTTCATGCAATCCAGCTCCACGCGTCCACGCGGTGCGATTAAAATAGAATCACACCTTTAATCACGTCCTCGACATGGCATTGGGTCAGATGAATTTTTAATTTGAAAGTTCTACATCGCCGTAGTATTTAAAATCCGCACACTTCGGACAGCTCGTAAACGGAAACTGAAAAAGAACAAAACTCAATTCCCGGCTCGAACACATCTAGAAACAAATTCGGCTACATTTTTTTTTGTTTTTCTTTAACACTCATAAAAACGGAGCCCAAGAGCTATATTAAAATTGCATCCTCTTTGAGAAAATGATTTGGTCAGGATGGAAGTTGATTGGGTTATGCAAACATCAAGCCATTAACAGCCGATATCAATAGATTAATGGGTGTATACAAATATTCCTTTAAACATATCGACCGAAGGGTTCCAGGTGTGCTTAAGGCAACACATCTAGAACAAATGATAGCAATCATCAGCGCTTCCTGAATTTCCCGATCCTTTCCAGAAGTTGGCATTTGATTCGCATAACGACCGCGAGCTACTAAATATTTCACATGCGTGATTACTGTTTCGTTGTAACCAGTTCCAGCAAACTTCCTGCTCAAAGTGTAAAATGTATTTCAACAATCCAGTTCGAACATCTTCAATCCTCGCGACCCGGGCACAGAAGTCGTTTCACTATTCAAGGGTAGTGACTTGTAAAATACCGAGTTCGCGAAGTTACCATTCATTGCAAGCCATTTCCGCTCCGGCTTTTGAACTCGGGGACTTCCAGCTTCGCTGGCAGCCTGCACTCCCCCAGGCTCAACCGCGCATGTAAATTCGGGCAACAACCCCTTTTCATCCGTTCTGACTTCCCCTAGGCCAAGTCCCGTGCTCATTCTTCCCCGTCGAAGGCAGTCAGGGAGGCGGGCTTCGGGGGATTTGAATAATTTCTCTCCGCCCGAGGGCAGGTGATCTCAACCAATCGCATTACGAGAGACCCGATGACCTGTCACCGCTTCCCCACTTCGCCCCGCTTATTCAATGCACCGAGGAATGCCTAGGGAGGGGTGGGCGAAAACAGGAATAGAGAAGATGGCCTAAGGTAGTCCCATCCGGCAAATAACTTCAACGTCATTCCACTCGCACTATGGTAACTTTCAGAAAAAACATGTTTTCTGCATAATGTAAACAACCGAATCGTGCATATCGATACTATATTATTCTCAAACTGACCTTAAAGTTACACGATGGACTGCATTAGATATTTAGGAAGGAAACAACTATGGTCATATGCGCCATAGGGGACAGGTAAGGGAAGAAGGGTGGAAAGAAACGTGGCGACGACATCAGCCTGCACTCAACGAAATGCGCCAAGGATCCCACAGTTTAACACCTCATCCGACAGACAGAGTACTGCACTTGAAGTGCCCTACACAAGACACTCTACATCTACATCTACGTCATACCCTGCAAGCCACCCAAAGGGTGTGTGGCACGGGGTGCTTTCGCACCAGGCATGCATGAATGATATGGTAGAACACCGACATTACATTAAAACCCGCGTACCACACATGCAAAGCGCCAACTAAAAATCTAATACCCAATAAACATTCTATCTTCAATCGTTCCAACATGCAAGGGATACAAAGACTACTACTACAGATTCAAAATATCATGCATAAATAAGAACATCAATATTTACATCATGCATAAATAAGAGAGTAGAGAATATAATGAGAAAGATTTACTGCCTGCCTATTGTCAATACTCGAACTATTCATGACGACGATCACAGCTGTTATGGTCCCGAATGGTACGCGGAAAAAATGACATTTTACACCTATCGGCTCTACAATCTAGCTCTCTAATTTTATTGGCGCGATCTAATCTGCCGTAGTACGAAGGGGTTAATAGTATGTTTTTTACGTCGTCAGGAAAATGATTTTCCTGAAATTTATTTAGGAGGTTAAGCCTATAATTTAATCTACGCTGTGATAGCGATTCCCATCCTAATTCTTCTAACAGTCCAGACACACTAGCCAACTTATCGTAGCATCGTTTCACAAATCTAGCTCCTCTTCGCTGTACGCGATCTAACTCTGATATCAACCCCGTTTCGTATGGATCCCATACACTAACAGCATATTCCAGATGAGGCCTAACGATTGAAAAATAACAACGTTCTTTCACTTTCTCATCATATTTTCCGAGTACTCTCTTGATAAAGCCTAGCTTCCTATATGCTTGACCGCATATTTCCCTAATATGTTTTCCCCAAGATAGGTCGTGAGTAATTGTGACCCCTAAGTACTTAAGAGACTCGGCGTGAATAATTTCCGTATTTTTAATTCTGTAAGCCCTACCTGGCCTATTTTTCTTTTTCCAAAAGCTGACTGCTACGCACTTTTTTATGTTTAGTTCCATCTGCCACTTTTCGCACCAAGCATGAATAGCAACCAAGCATGAATAGCAAAAGTTCTCTAGTTGGAATCGGGATGAAAAAATCTTCCTATGATGGGATTTGAACCCTGGCCGTACGTTGGTTAGCCACCGCACCAACCCGATTCCCAGTTACACGATGCTATATGCCTAACTTAGCGGCAATTAGCGGCAAAAACTGCGGAAATGGATTATTTTGTGGTCCATTCAAAGCTATGGACATATTTTTTTGCAAGCAGCCACGATCAGAATAAAAATACACTTGAATCGTCTTAGATAAGATGTTTAAGTCAATCAGTTTAAGACAATCTATCATCATCGATTTTTAATCCCCAATTACCCACGTAGAAGTACAGGTGAACAGCTGTGTTGGCATTAAACTGAAATGATCAGTATTAATTTACGGAATAACGAGACAGTTTCCAGTACATATAAATAAAGTTGAAATTCGGAGTTTCTCGATCGCTTTGCACGCTGTCGATCATATCGACATCATAAATATAATTAGTACATTCGCAAACGGCACACAAAACATGTTACTTTCTTTCGATTTCATCAATTATTTGTTCTTCTCCTCTAGGCTGATTCTCTGAGTAACAAGGTGATTAAACAATTTGGTGAAGTTGAAAGGGCTCATTTTAAGACTAGAAATGAACCACCATAATATTCTAATTCACAGTAATGAATGCGGAATCAGTCATACATCATAGCACCACTTCAACTTCACCACAGACACATGGCTAGTTCATCAATCCCTTCTTTGTTGACATTTTCGAGCTGTTAAAAATACTTTTTCCACGAATACACGTGTCTCCGCGTCAGTTATCTTCTAATTACGAACGTCTCCTGAAAAATCTCAAACGAAAAATATATACTGAGCCAAGGAAGTCACTCAATATAATCTCATCCCCAACGTTAAAAGACTGCTAATTCGAAGGCACTAAACAAAACGTGCCGAGTAAATAAATCACCTCCTGGAACAAATGAAATCACAGCATCTAAGCTCAGAACCCGCTTCCTTCGACGATTTAAGGATAGCGTATGTGCCTAGTCCAAGATATTAGGCTCTAACAATTGTCATAAAATCGCAAATGGAAAAACCTGGCATATTTCATTTCAACATCTTATATTTCCACGGAACAATGAATCATTATGACTAAATATTCAAATTGATTTCTGTGAAAAAAGTAATAACTCACTCCGAAGAAGGCGGGAACGAAAGAAAAACTGCAATCATAAAATCCCGATGGGTTCCAAGTCGTAAAATAAACAACAGAGTAGAAAACTGTTTTCAATCTTGGCTGCAGGAATCAGCATTGTGATTTTTTTCCACTAGGGGGATTGGTGCCACAAAAGCACATTCAAAGCCTCTCATTCATTTCCATGCAACAGGCGTTTTCCATTTCTTAGTGCTTCCCAGTGGATGCGTGGCCCGATATTCAGACATCCGAAGAATTTTTTACACGAAAACAAGCATACATTTTATTAAGGAAACAAATACAAACACTAAAACGTAGAAGGCCACATAATCATGATTTTAATTTTTTTACGATTATGACGACGGAAAAAAACTCGGGAAAATCAGCTGAGAAAAAAATATCTAAACTGCCAATGTCATGAATTTCGAATAGTAAATACCTCATCATGTCGGAGATAGTCTTCGAAAAAGATCTTTTTACAAAAGGAATTCGTGATAGACGATCAATCATGGCATCGTCCATAAAAAGAGATTATTGAACCCCACACCTTAAAAAAATATCAATAAAAGGATCCAAAACCGTATACAAGGTGGCTCATCCTGAAGTGAGAATGAGACAATACTAAAGTTGAAGAAGTAGCAGGAGTTCAATCACCTCACGGCATCTCGTATCCTCTCTTTAAAGACAAGAATTTTTATTATAATTTTAAAAAACGATGGAACATTGCTCAATTTTTCATAAAACCCTAAACTTTAGCAGAAGTGGTGAGTTCTGATAAACACAGAAAATTATGAAAAATACTGGTGACATGCATATTATCGTCCACTTTCTCCCAAAAACAGTAATGTGAGCAACTATCAAATATTCATAGAATATTTGTAAGAAATAACTGGCATCATTCACTTCATATTTCAGAATAAAACAATACACACTCCAAAATCTGCCATATTCTTCCGGCTTGAATTTTGTGTAATTCGAATCGTAATTAGATTAAACACAATATATTACGATAACAAGCCTACTTGAGTTCTTGATTTCCCGAGGAGTTTACCAATACCGCAGGTCAGAGACTCGGAGGAAAAATTATAACTCGAGCGATTGATTTCTTTTCATATGGAATCAAGCTCACCGCAGATTTTTTCTTTGTCGAACTTAGTGTAGGGAATCACTGGGCGATATACCGACTAGCGCAACGATTACTCGCGTAGTGCCGATCATGGTCGTATTACAATTAGTCACTGATTAATTGATGCATAAGGAAAGGTACATTGAAACATCTAAGACATTATTTAACATCCCGTCAAAATAATTTCTAAAGTCTGCTGCATTACGCAAGAAATCTGAGGAGTCTACCAAAGATATTTCGAGCTCTGAAACTCACCACCGTCATATAATGGATGTTGGATAATATGCACAGTACTATAATAATTTCAGAACGAGTTTTTTAGGACGACACAGATAATATAATTTTGACACCACACTAAATCTTTAGGTCTGACATATGCGAAAAAATAAGAGGTATACATTTCCGAACAGTTAGGTACAAAAGTCTGTTCTTTCCACGCACAATAAGAGGTTATAATAAAAACGGAGCTCCACTAAAAACACTCAAAAACACTTCAACAATTCACCTCCGAAAACCTCTTTTTACACCTTTACACGGCTGGTGTTCTAACTACCCCAGCCATACACCCATTCGGTGGCTCGCAGGGTAGTTTGTAGATGTAGGTGTAGAAATAATACTTAAGAATAGGCTCCTTCAACGGCTTGTGAGAGCATGAACATATATCACTCATTCGGGTAGGTCAGGAACGCGACTTGGACCGTTTGAGCATTTCCGGCTCACAGTACATTTACGACTTCAGATTCTAAAGATTCAAGAACAGTATTTATGGAGCATATCTTTCAATTAGGAGGAAAATATAGAGAGGAAATAATGTGAATAAGGAATGAAATTTAAAAATGAAAAATGGTATCTGTACTCTCCGCCCTTAGAGGCACGAAACTATTTACTTCAGATTCACAGGCGAATATACTTCCGATACATGGGCTGCGCTTACCGAGAGCATCGGTAAAATATCAAGACACAATAAACTCCTACATTACTTTGCTGCTCCGCTAAAGAAAAATAAAGATATACAAAGCAGAAAATTTTCTAACATAACTCGGTAAAAGTAACTTGCAGGATTTTTCTAAAAATATTCCACCCACATGACAGTAATTAATTAGTTCACTCCAGTTCATAATGACGATAAGTCACCCCCTTCCAAACCCTCTTGTGGTGGTTTGTGGGGTAACAAGTAGTTGTAGATGTAATTTATGACGTTACGACACATTTCAATTAGTCTCGCAATTTCTTGATAGTTCTAAAGAAAAAAAGACAGAACTTAAGAGGGTTTAACCAAATAGTCAGCGTACATCCACAATGGCACAAGGGGAATACAACGGGGAGATAAAATGCACTGCACGCCTGGTACGTATATAGAATCGGAGATTAACCGCTTGACTTATGAGCGTCGGCTTTAGCAGACGCTCGGCAGAAAAAGCAGATGAAAATTCCCAATCGAACGGTTCGTTCCCATTCCGGGAATCTAGGAAACTGGGTTGAGCAAAAGGTATACTCCACGGCGAAGGCGAAAAAATCCCAACACCTCCCCGGAATTGAATGCCCCTTTTACTCGCCCCTCAGGGATCAGTCAGGATATATACCTGTGCTAGGATGGAAGGTAGGGGGTACTATTTTCTCTTCTCTATCACCTACTTGACTCTTATCGCTAAGCTGAGAGATTTTCCGAAGCCCAATCCGAGAAGGGTTTGATATGGGAACATTGAAGAACGCTTTGAGCTTTTAACGTGTTTGGGGGAAAATATTTTTTACTTGGCAAGAAAAAAAGTGAAAAGTCTGGTGCGCCAGAGTCGGGGACTCACCCGTAGGTTTCATATGATTAGGCCTGCTTTGGCGGGTTAAGTCAAACTGACAAGTTTATTGCGCAAGTCATATGCAGCAAGTGATTTTTGACGTGAATTCCAAGAGTTAACGGCTGAACAAGTCAGTTTGCAGAAAAATTAAAGTTTCGGGCAACCGCTTTCAAGAGCGTGTAGTAGCCAGCGTACATGGCAACCAATCCCACTTAGCACATTGAATTGTGAAAATTTGTCAACAGAGGGAAAGCCTCCACAATCTATTGCAGAAGAAACTTGCTGAATTAACTCACCCGCGTATACCCAACCTAACACATAGCGGCCGTCACGTTGCTCAGAATTTTACTCAAATCTTCATCACTTAATTTTGATTTGTCATAAGGAATGTGGGTTAGCGAGAGTTTTTTTGGTTATCTGACGGGAATGGTCGAGATATTTCGTCCACAGCTCAACTCAGCATCCTAGCACATCGGAGTAGCAAGATGCAGTGCGCGGAAATTTTCATCCACGCCAAAATGGCCGTAAGATGACGTGGGTCTACGCCTAGCTCATACAAGGAGCCAACTCTAGGCCATCCTCGCATCGTATACACCTAGCTTAGAATATACCTTAATATAATAAGTTAAATAGACCACATTTATTCCAATTGAGTAATTCGTCACAGATCTATGAAGCTGGAAAGGATAACCCTTCAAACGTTCCGCCCGTTGCGTCGCAGTACTCTTGCCGGCCTGATTTTTTAAATACTTTTTTTAGACGAATTCACGGCTTAAGCTTATTACTTTGAGAACTGGATTCCTTCCTTCGCAATATTAGTATGTCATTCCTCTGAAAGACTATTCCTCTCTTGGCAAGGTATTTATCATATTTAATCTAAATATTCGAATGACAGCAAAAAGATTCACTCACTCCGATTCCTTATTGCTGTTGAAGTTCACATTGGCTTTGAAAAAGTGGTAATGTCATGATATCATGCACTCAAATTCAACGACCAAGCACATTCAAAGGAAAACATTACAACCTATATTATACAGTAGTAATGAATTGCGTCCTTTACGTTGGCAGTAGGTACTTCTGTGTACCGAGGAAATCTGTCTGCCACCTTGCTGTAGACATAGTATAGTGAAAAACAGAAATTTTTTCATGTTTTTCATTATTATTAGATTCCATGAACTTACGCCTGAAACCACCAATTATCGCTGCGGCCATAACGATCATTGGAACCTGAATAAGCGCATTTTCATGGTAACCTGTAGTTTTACGATCACGTCGTCTACAACCAAGGAAATTAGAATTTATTTAACTTTAAAAGTAGATTTTACCATGGATTGAATACTGTGAAAAAAAATTTAATGACGTTTTAAAACTCAGTCATTAAAAGAAATAGCCTGCGACTGGAGAAATTAGACATAATAGATAGACCGTTACAGATAAAAAATAATACCCCGGAAAATTAGCACTAATTCACATTAAAATTAGATTTTTACCACAGAAGGAATAATTTGAAAAGTATTAAAATGACGTTTTAAAAGTTTCAAGCGAAAACATCGTGTCCTTCTCCAGTGGTGAGTCACCGAGAAAGGGAGATATTCGATCCAAATCCAGTTTTTTCCCCAAAAAAGTGTTGGGGAGAAGGAAGGGGCGAAAGAGAAAGATAGATGAATGAGGGGAGACGTTCGGGATGTTTGTCCAAGGGATAACCAATCTCTACCCTCCCCCTGGTGAGCCCTTGCTCAGTCTAATCCTAAAGCCGCCCGGCCGCAATCAAAGCTAGGCCAGGGAACGGCAGTATTTGCACCACCAAGCACATTCTCCTCCCCCATTTCCATCTCCTATCCTCAGCTCTTCCATCCTTAACAAGCCGACACGAGGACTATGGCACAAGAACACACACAGGCACAAAATTCAAATGCGAGTGCGAATGAAAACTAGGCTCTAGACGCAAAAATAGGAACGGATTTAAAACCTGAACAAGTGGAGGGAACAAAGACTTAAATATCTTAGGAAAAATTCGCCCGAGAGAGTGTTACACCACCAAACTCATAAAAAGGAATAACTTCCTCGCGAATAAATTCCACAATATTTCAAACAGAAATAACAGCTAAAGGGGAGGAATAACTTCTATACGAATAGATTTCCAAGCAAGACCAAAAGGAAGGAGAAATCGCCAATGAAGTTATGCAGAGAGCTGGAAAGTGAAAGTATATGCACGCATACAGATCAACCACGTCATTACCTCATGGAGTGAGCGGAGTCGTAAGAGCTTTACTGTCGGATTCAGATTTGAGGCTTTCCCGGCGAGCAATGTTAAGAAGCTCTATTCGGGAAGTCCACCGGGTGAGATACTCCATAAGTGCCGACGTTTCGATGGCCGAGTCGTCCACCGTCTTCAGGGCAGAATGTCGTGACTTCCTTGGTTCCGAATATTGGCCTATATATTTCGGAACCAAGGAAGTCGCGACATTCCGCCCTGAAGACGAAGGACAACTCGGCCATCGAAACGTCGGCACTTATGAAGTATCTCTCCCGGTGGACTTCCCGAATTGAGCTACTTTACGGCCGGAGTTCATCCCATGATGCTGGCTCGGTTTACAAGACCTCTTCCATTCTTCCCATTCCTTACATTGCTCCTCTTTCAGTCACATTCTTGCATTGCTTTAAACAAACTCTCTCGTTCTCAATACTCCTAATATTCCTCGTCATTAGTGTATCTTCCACCACATTCGCAGTAAACTATCACGGTATACCCCCGTATCCATGCACTACTCCCTTCTCTATCATATAGCTATCATCTATTCCATTCTAATCCATTTTCTCAACAAGGTTAAACCAGCGAAGCATGATCCTTCCAAACATGTCTATTATCATACTATCCACATTCTCTCATCACCCTTCTATTCTTAACCCTATACCTCATTCTTTTATTCTCCTCAAACACTTTCATTCTTTTATTCTCCTCAAACATTTCTCAAATACCCAATTTTCAGAGCATTTAGCAAACAACTAAGCTTACCTTGGCCTACTTAACAAACTGCGCATAAGGTGGGGAGGGGAACACATTCCAACATTACGATTTTTGCAAATGTACACAAACATTTTTTAATAAGTTACAAATACTCCAAAGGGCTTTTCTCCTGTATCCATGGTACTCTACTTCCTCATCAATTCGTTCACATTTAACAAACTTTAGCAACAAAAATAATACACTCGTTTTATTACTTCATTATTAAAACTCTTCTTATAATGATTCTTCCCACTCTCTTGGACAACGTCACTACGTCTCCACGTCAAAAGCCACAACCTTGGTCTTGGAAGTTTACACCCACAATTCCATTTTTTTCTATTGCTGCACAACGTCATCAAGTTATCCAGGAGCCCATACAAATCCTGCACTCTCAGAATCTCCGGTTCTATCGACACAATGGCACTTGATAAAAACTCTGTGCAGCAGAAAAGACAATACTTATATAAAACAATCCACGAATGACAGCCTCCTGAAAGCCATAATGGAGGGACATACGAATGGGAAGAATTACCGAGACAGATGGAGAATGCGCCGAGCTATTATTGAGGGACCCCTATCCATAGACATGTGGATTTGACAAGCTGGAAATACTTCCCATAGTACCGCAATATAACGCATTGCATGCATAATAGAAAAACGGACGACTACAAATTCCAGCAAGGGCAATCCAGAAATTTGGATGAACACTGGAATCGAGGACAGGGCTCGTCGATAATCAAGGGAATGAATAAGAAATCACCCGAGTGCTTTCGCTTCAGGTTATTTCTCGACTCCGTATAAAGCACGTAGAACTCGGTTTGCCACGTTTCAAGGGGATGGCGAATGACAATGCATCATATGCCTCCGGCTATTTAGAACACAATCACAGACTGCAGAATGGACGACAGGTCGAAGCTGATTATCTCGCAGCAATTTTTCTAGGCTCGCAAAAGCCTCACGTGATCTACCGCAAAATATTTGTAAGCCCATGAGCTCAAACTAATCTCATAACCTAACGATTTCTACGAGCTCCGACCTGTAGCGATGCAATTTACGTCCTGCACTCAAGAGAGCAATCACGGAGGAAAGAGTACACTTCTTCACAAAGGTAATCATTATCCAATGTAATAGCACAACGCTAAATCTTTCTTTCCTCACAGGAAACAGAAAACGTGTACTATTAAATCGGCGGCGGGTAATCAACAGTCGTATAGCTATTTCGAAACCCCTGCATTAGCACAATAAAAATAACCACACTCTCAGCTTTATTTACATTAAGAAAACGCTTAAAAATTGGCAGCCGAGCCAAAGCGGGAGAAGAAAGTTCTACCCGGAGTATTTCAAACGAAGCTCAAATAACAGCTAGCACTTCTTAAGGCAGAAAGCGAAGCTAGCAATTTGTTTTTAAGTCACGACCGTGTCTCCTTACGATCACAATGAAGCACTTCAGAACGCTCAAATTTCTTTATATAATCAACCACATGACGGAGGCATCAGTCTTCAGCGGTAAGTTACGTAAGGAAACATATACATGTGTATGATGTAACGCCTTGATGACCGGCATATATACTTGAATATGGTCCTAACCAACACCTATGACTTGTGAAAATTATACATTGTTGCTTTTCCAATTAGAAACTCAGTTTGCAAGATGTTTTCATCCCTTACAGCGTTCTAAGCTCTTCCAAAAGAACCTTCTCGTGAACTCCTGACACGTTATTACGTTCAGCTACCATAATTTTAGGCCCACGGTGACACATAATTTGATACCCTAACTAGACGGCCAACTTCTGTCCCAAGGTGACGCCATCAATTCCAAGATGGTCATCCATTTTACTCTTCAAACAATACTTTATCGAAATCACACAGTCAGTTCGAATACATCCCATTCCCTCCTAGCAACAAAAAATACCCAGATTACACAATCTTGTCGTATCGCAGCAAGCCTTACGTGCCCCCTCATTCTCAGTTAATCATAAGACGTATCACGTCAATACACACTCCAGTAATATGACAAAAGAAAAGTTCTAACATTTTCACAAAAGTGCACATTCTAAAAATGCTATCGTCTGAACATCTCAGGTGAATTTTAAATATCCACAGACGCCATAATGCGACTTCACTCAGATAATTTATCTTCCATTCAAGAAAAAAAAGGGTCTGGTCACTGATATCCCGCGATCCGAAAGAGGCGAGAGAATTACAGAGACGACAATGACGCAGGCTGGGAATCACCGATATTTCCCCCTCCACCCATTCTGGTGACCCTTCTCCTCAAACAACAGGCATGCGGGAAGCGATAAACGGAACAATATAAGCGCGTACATTAGAGAACGTACAGTATACGTGATATTACTGGGATTGATCAATCATTTTTCTTTCTAAAATCGTCTACCCTAACGTCCAAGGGCTTATTACTGCGGAAAAATGGGGAGAATTTGGGAGCTAACTCCGCATGCCTTTACAGCCCAAATGTCCCCCTACCCTAGATAGAAGTT
This sequence comes from Ceriagrion tenellum, assembly GCA_963169105.1. NCBI lineage: Eukaryota > Metazoa > Arthropoda > Insecta > Odonata > Coenagrionidae > Ceriagrion > Ceriagrion tenellum. The sequence goes on from OY720639.1 coordinate 110,399,692, forward strand.
GTTGATTTCACATATGGCTGGGAATCATAGTATGCTGCCTACTATTACGTCATCCCCAGATAAACGGCCAAAATGCTCAAATGATACCTGTAATCAAACACATGGGCCTCATCAATTCGGTACAGTAATGACCTTAGAGTAATATTCCTAAGAATTTGACAATAGTTACACGAAGATTTTCTCATTCAACTCACGTTTCCCACATAATTCTCCTCTTTTTTCCGATCAAACAAAGACATCGACCTTAACAGAAATTTCAATAGCTTCGAGGCTCTGGCGTAAACGCTACAATTCGTATCAAGTGACATTCTTCTAAAGACCTACCGGGGTATAGTTCTGATTTTTCCTAAAAGACGACGAGTAGCACACAGATTCTGCTCTTAGACATCATCTATTACTTCACACACCACCATGTAAGCTTTAATCATGGATCTCCAATCTAAATACGTGTCCACAGGCAATACCGTCAACTGCGACCTATCAGAAGAATAAGTTAAGTACTCCAGTCCAAAATAAGGAGTGATCTGATAAAATGAGTTGCAAACTTTGTTTGCGAATAACAAATGAACAAAAGAGGGTGGACACTGATTAATCATCGAATTTCACGGAAAGTGAGCTCAATCGCAATGTTTGTCATTGGCACAGCAGCAAATAGAAACGTATCTAAACCATACACCGCCACTTTATTGCTGGCATAATTTTTCTCATGCATGGGCTACTTAAGTTATTGTCGACGCTATCAACCTAGAACTGTTATTTTTAGGAACTGCGCCGCCAAATCTAACCAAATATAAAAGCTTTTTGATGATAAGCATGTGACCCAACAACGCCCAAGTTAACAGAACCAAACGGTTTCGCCGATCGGGTTGGCGAGGTAGCCAGAGTACATCCCAGCGGCCCGGATTCGAATCTCGGAATTGACAGGTTTATCCGTGAAATTTTTGTGAAGGAAAAATCCGTGAAAAAAAAAAATCCGTGAAAAAAACTTCCATGGCCCCATGTTGAGATCACTCCAAGTACATAACTCCGTCCACCGGAAGAGACTTTAAACCAGGGTCGCCTTCTTCCCTTTCGTTAAAAGCAGTTTAACAGCGAAGCAACGTTTCTTCCACCCTTCCTCCTTCCCTATAATATCCTTCCATTATTAACCCAGCTGTCAGCTGTCGGTGACCACCAATATTGGCCATCAAAATAGTTACGAAATACACGAGGTTCATAGCACACATTAACTCAAAATAAAAAAAAACGCATGGACATATATCTTGGAAAAAATGTGGAAAACGACAACTCTCAGGGGTGGGGGGTCAACAGATGCAAGCACAGCTGGGAAGAATGGTCACTGCGTGGCGATATGGAAAGGTAACGAACAGCAATAGCCGTTACGTCTTACAGGAAGAAAAGTAAAATACGGAAGTAACAGTTTTTATGACAACGGTTACCTACAAAATCTCTGACACAATCAGTGCGAGAAAAATCAGACAAAATAATTCTTTCTCAGTTAATTAATGGTACGAGTATTATATCACCAAGTCAGTTGGGGAGCGCAATATAAATAAAATATCAACACTGGGAGACCAGCAACCATCGCATGCGCACCAGTGACCTTCCGACTCAATCGCGTGACAACTAAGCCACGTTCCAGCCTACGTGCAACGGGAAAAAATATTTCAGAGAAGCATCGAGAGTGGAGAACACACTAACTGGATCAAGAGGCTTACATTACAGACTCGCAACTTTGTGAGGAGCTGTCCCCGGGGGGAAAAAGGGAAAACATGCATCGTATCGATTTAAAAAAAAGGGGATGGAAGAATAAACAGGCACAAGGCATACTGACCCGATGAATCTTCCAAATACTAGTGACAACAGCCAGTTAATGTTTCCGGAGCAAAACACAGCGGAATAAACGCAGAAGAATATTCTTCCTTTAATTAACTCCAACGCACCCATATGGTCAATTCACTGCGTGAAGACTCGCAATTTGGTCGCCAGTGACATGTGGTTTACAGTATAGAATCCCTACCCAATAAAATACGCAATGGTGACTCAATTCATTTATTTTCCAAAATTTCAGCTAAATTTGATTACTACGAGACAATTTGCCGTTTTTTACAATGTTATACTAGATAATAATTACGCTTAATTACGATGTATCGGGAAAAAAGTAGAAGTAAAATCACTCAAAGGACTGTACTTGGAAAAATCTGTCATCTAGGAATCATTATCATCTGCCTTAGAAAAAAAATATAAAAGGTTTGCTGAGCTTAAGTTACCGCAGCGTGCATAACTTCGTCGACTTCGTGATTCGATTTGGGTGAAGCTATATCTACCTAGCACCACACAAAACTTCATACGCAGCGGCACCCGAAATCAACAAAGGTCAACAAATCTGTCAACAGTCAATTCTAATAGAGAGTAACATTGAAACGAAGGTATAAATGAATGCATATATTCATGAGAAAGTTGATCAATAATTTAGGCCTCCACCTAAGCTGAACCCTCCAAGCTTTTTGAGCGTCAAGTGTATCGTTATTTATACTCTGATAAAATCTGAATATTACTTTTTTGTAAAGGAGAATGTTTAAAATCAAATAGAAGGAGAGAATCACGAGTGAAGAGAATCTACGAAACGTGAGGAAGAAAATTTGGTTACTGACAACTCTCAGGAGTAAGAGATACATAATTACTGAACACACAGAGACATAACAGTCTCTTCAAAACGATTGTGGAAAGTGGAATGCACTGAAAGAATACCGAGGAAGACCAAAAATGTAATTCACTTAGCTAAAATGAACATTCATCACCCAGTAAGCGGTAAATACAAGCAGTGAAAAGCGGAAGCAAAAATTTGTATCGATGTTTCATCGAGTACGACCAACTACTGGGACCAACTACTTCATAAATGGACGAGAACTTTTCATGAAGATCAGTAATGAAAATACATACCTCCTTCCTTGATTTTTTGGGTTGCAAGGTAAATATTTTCACTTGGGATGATGAACGATAATCGAGCAAGAGATTTCATTTCTTGAACCAAATGGTGAAACCAACGACTCCCCTAGCCACCTCTTGGAAAAACAGGTAGATGCTCTTGTCTTAAAGTGCAAAGGAAATGTTTATATAAATACTTCCACATCTCAAGGAACTCCTACATCATTCACTTGGCGCTCGTGGGCGCTAATGATTCTAGGCTTGAGACCTTAAGCGAAGTTGATCAGTTACTTTCACTCAAAGTTGTCCTCATCTGATGCAGAAAGCCTTTCCACCGGCGATTTAGAAGTAATATTAAAGCAATATAACATAAAAGGGTTGCTAACAAATCTATTTACAACTGAGTGCAACATGCACATAGCAACATTCACCTGATCTTTCATACGGTTATATGTTACTTTCAATCACGGAAGTCGGTATAATTTAACAATGAAAAACATGAAAATTTCCAGAAGATAAAAATCCGGAAGGCAGTCTGCTTCCTTTAGAATGATATTTTATCAAAAAAACTTGTGGTTTCCGCTTCCTTCGATGGGAAAGTTTATAGATTAATTAATATGATAAAATCTACTGTTTAAGTGGGAAAAAATTAAGACTCTCCTATAGTTCCCCCATCCACCTAACCCCTGGTACGTGGTGGATAGAGATAAATATATTCAATTAATCCATAAAATTAGGACATAAAACATTAGAGAAAAGGTAGAGAACAAAACTAATTTTACAGAATAAGTGGTTGAAATCAGTAGTTATAACTCTGTCAATGGGAATATTTACTAACCATAAAGACATGAATTTCCATTACCGATAGACCTAAGCGTCATTAAGTTTATGAATGATAAGTTAAGCATTGAAGCATATACAGAACGTAAACTTTAAGCAGGGTAAAAATCGTAGAGGCAAAGTGAATCAAAGATTCAAGAGGGGATTCCGTCGGGAATCGAACCCGGAATCTATACATGAAAAGTCAGTCTTCTAGTAACTACACCAAAGAGTGGAGTTTTTGGATATTTTCCATTAAAAATCACCATTCACCGATTATATTTGCGCAGCTACGGGATGGATTTCGGAAGACTACAATTATGTGCAATGAAAAATTCGGAAATGGTTAAAAGTGCATAAGGATAGACATTACTGATTAAATTAAGGCTGGGAGGATACCCTTTTGAGATATCATCGATGAAAAAAACTCATTCCCGATCATTTCTGTCGGAAAGAGAGGGTAAAATTATGCGAAGGGAATCGAGGCGAAATGAAATCGCAATGGGGAAGGTCGAGAGGGCATCGGGCATTTTCCTAGCCCTTAAAGTGCTTGAGGGGGTGGATTATTTTGCCGAACGATTTACTCAGAGGAATGAAAACCTGGAGTGAGAAGAAGACAATAACGATATTTAATACGAACGGACGAGAATGGAATTGCAGCACCAAAGACTTCACTTTCTAAATGACGGAAACAGTTCTAAGAGTGGGTGTTTGAGATATTAAAATAATAATATATTTATTGATAGGGGAATAAAGCCTTTATAAGGAACATATTGAATACAAGTATAAGGCAACAAGAAGTAATAACCTTACAGTGAATAAAAGCACATCTTTTGAGATCAAAGTAAACGATAAAATATAGATATGACGTAATTAAACAATAAACCACAACTGAGAGAGGGAAACTAAAATAAAAATAAAAATAGAGATAGGTCGCCTCGGGATAAAAATACGATTGGATTGACGACACCAAGAGAACTGGAAGTGTCCATGCTCGGGTGTAAATTAAAATTCCGTCTTTTCTTCAGCATTTGTCTCAATAAAGAGAAGATACGAAACAATCAGGTAGGCAGGTATGAATGAATAAGTACACACATTGATGATGAAATTCATTTGGCATCTCGTATGAAACTAACTTTAAATTAATTGAGAATTTACTGAAAAAGTTATTGAAAGACAATCAAAACCACCAGTTTGCTTACATCATAAAATAATAATTTCTTCATCAGGCCGGTGACACGTTAACATTTAACCACATGATTGATTCCCATTGCGTCGTACATCACATAAAAAATTAAGTTCTCATGGCAAGACAATATGAAATGAACGGCTACTGGAGGTTGGCAATTCATTAATATAGCTCCATAGAGATTAGTCATTGCCATCCAGCATGGTCAAAATTTCACATACTGTCAGATGCTTTCCACACTCCGTAAAGACGCGTTTTATACATAGGGGGATAATAGCTATCGTCACAGCGGGGCATGTTAATGTGTTTTCAAACATCCAAGTATTGATCATGCGATTATTTAGCAATCGATACCTTCTCAACACGGCCAGCGGCGTGTATATTGCTTCATAGTTTCATACGAGGTTTTTGCAGAATGAGATAGAGAATATATGAAGACAAGACGCTTGATATAGAGGAAGAAGTCGAGAAAAGAAGACTAATACTGAAAATTAGAATGAATACAAAAACATAGGGATGTAGAACCAGAAAGGGAAGTAGAAATACTGAATTCTGTGATGAAGGTAACAACACGTTATAATAAGAGAGAAGGAAGAAGTGACAAAGCAACGTAGACCGCCGAGAAGGGCAGTGATGATAACTGTGAATAACCAAAGAGGTAAAAAATAATTAGCGGACACAGCAGTGGGAAGGTGAAAGCTATAAATGCCCTGAAAATATCTTTGTAATTGGGTCGATGCTTTATATTTTTTTAATCACAAGTAAAACGGAAGCAGCAAGCCATTATTTTCCTAATGCCGTGCCTCCAATGCTACTACGGATATAGTAACATCCATAATATCGCAAACATTCCTCACCCATGGGAACATTTTTAATAGCATTCAAAATATCTACTCTCAAAGTGAGAAAAAAACAATGCGATTAGGGAAGAAAGAAAAGTTAAATTGAAAGAAAGACAAAAAACTACATTTACAGCCATTTTGTGTTAGTGAACTTATGTTCAGTTCGTAATATTTCATTAAATTATAATAACCTACACATATATGTGCATGTAAGCATATAGTTTTACTAGTCTGATCGAGCATTATAAGACAAAATTGAAATACATGGGTTTTTTATTTAAATTTTGAACTTTTATAACAATACCGGAAATTTATTATAAGTTATATTTATTTCTGCTAAAATTAAATAGATGGATCAATAAACACATCGTGAGCCACAATTACCGCTGTAACTGAGGCTGGTAATCTTAACAATTTTCAGCGTAAAACATTAACGTCATTAGCAAGAATTGTGCCACAATGTACCCCACAGTAAAAAAATAAACTTTCTACTACGACGGCGTAAAGCGCTCTACTCTTTCATCTCCTCCAACCCCGAGGCAAAACGGACTCCCACCTTTCCCGCCTCATCAATTACGCGGGTCGACGATTCGACATTCGGACCGAGATGAGACGTTCCTCTCCCCGATTGCCCGCCGAGCAATCTCCGCATCCTCATGAACACGCCTCCCGACTTAAATAAAACCCCGTCGGACGACGCGGCGTCGACCTGACACGCGGTGACATTCCCGAGATGAATGCGAGGAGCCATGAAGGGGGGTGGAGGAAGTCGAAAGATGGATGACTCTTAAGGCGCAGTGAGGCTGAAAAAAGCAGCGCATAATGGCACTGCCCGATACTGCGACGTATCGACTACGATATGCCGGAGGTATCGCGCATTTCGATACTCCGGACTATATTAGGATTATGGCCGGTTGTAAGAACATTTAGTTATGTAATCAATAGTTATGGGATCGATGAAGTTATGGAACTCAAAAGTCAAAACAAATGCGAAACGCTAACTTATCGATTAATGACAGGTCGCAAGAACATTTAGTTAGGGAGCAAATAGTTATGACATCCATGAAGTAATAGATCACATAAAAATATTCGGGTTCAAGGAACACATCTACTAGTTACGTAACTTATTCACCAACAGATATTAGCTATGAATATTTGATCTAATCTTCTACCGTCGGATAAAATTTATGGAAGTGTAGCTTAAGAATAATTGATAATGCACATAATAATTATTCAGTAAGAGTAAACATACTGGTCATTTGTCGCAAAACAACTATTATAGCAGTAATTCAGTCTCCAAGCGGTTCATTGCGCATTCTCCATCTTGGCTACTTATACAACTCATAGCTACATGCCATAATTCATGAAACCAATACATTTATCGAATGCTTCTGCAATACTTATTGAATGGTTACCAAGGCTTATGAGTCCCATAAGGTCATAGAATACATAAGTGTCGTACCTGCAACTGGCCAGTATGCAAAGTAATTAGATAAAGTAATTAGATATGAGAAATTGCGTCATGTGCAATTAGTCGAGTGTTCCGCGATGCAATATTAATATCGTATTATCAAATTCGATACCATTTCTGATGATACATAATGCGATTCGGTATGATGCAATATTCAACACAAGTACTGAACGATAAAGACATCTATTTCACCCCGTATGTTACTGAATAATAATTACCAAAATTAATATCTTGCATCTCATCATGCAATACGATATGTGACAGGTACATATCGTGCGTTGCGATGACAAATATAAATATCGTAACGCTATGCTTAAAAATACATAAACAAGTATATTTAACTGAAGATAGTGGATACTTCTGCGGAATAAAAAAAGGCTATCCTTATTCCTATCACAGATGGAAAAATTCCACACCGTCGACCCTGAAAGCGTTCATTTATTTCCCGTTTCCTAACTTAAGAATCCATCTCTGGAGTCTTCGTTCGCCCAAGAGGGTGGCGGCTGGGGCACACCAACCCCCGGGACCCGCCTGGGACGGCTGAGAGGCGGTCTGTCTGCGGGGGCAGAGAGGAGAACGGGGCGGGGCGGGGGACGATGCGGCGACGATTAAGGCAGAAGTGACAAGTCTATTTCTGCGGCAGCGCCTCGGAGGCAGACCCAGAGGTATGTGTGTGCCCCCCTGCGCTACACCACCCACGGCAAACCGTCACCATGCTCCCAATCCCAACTTTTTTCCAGTAAAAAAGGCAAAAAAGAATAACCCCGAGTTCCGAACGCTCTTAAGGGGAAAACTTCTTCATCTCGTTCCCCTGCCACTCACCCTTCTCCTCCCAACGAAACCAATTCCCCTAACTCGCCTAATACACACTCCCATTAGCGGCACCGGCATTTTAACGCAGTAATCCAGCAATCAATTCGCCCGCAAGGGTAGGAGGTAGAAATGTGAACGCTAGTTTTTCATACCAACAGTGGTAAATGGAAGAGGTAAAGAATAAAATCACATTAAGTAACATTATATCTAAATATTAACTCATAATTCAAGATGAAATGCGACGAATTTTAATACTATATCAACCAAAGGGTCTTCGGTAACCGCTAATCAGAAAAGGATAGGATGGAGAAAAGGAGATGAAAGAGTTCAAGAAACTGTAATAAGAAACGAGCAGCTGCGAAAATGAGAAAAGACAAAATGTACGCCAGAAAGTGGCAACAAAACCGTGATAATAACTGCAAAGAATTAAATGTAAAAGTAAGAAAAAGATTTTTTAATCAATACTCAAAGTGCGAAATACTTTAAACATCCACTAAACACACTTGAAACTTATAAATACATAAACTAAGAATTTTTAACGATAGATTGATAAAGAGGGGTTATCCTTCTATAGGAAACCTGAAAAAGTATGACAGCTCGATTATAGGGAACAGTAGAAAACAATGCTTTAGCTTCGTTTTAATTTTTAGCTTTAATTTATAAGCTTTAATTTAATTAATAATAATAATAATAAAGTTTAGCTTTAATGTTTAAGCGTACTTTTAAAAAAATTGATACGTGATTGTTTACTTGAGGAGATTTTCTTAGAGTAAAAGAACTGCCCTCAGAGCCTTGAATAAGATATTAAAACAGATGCATTGAACGGGACCAGGGTGCACATAAACTGCAAAGAAAAAGGTCTCCAGCACATTGGTAAGGAGGCAAGATAATGAGGAATTCTATCCTCCTACTTGGGCGTGACGTGGAAAGCACATGAAGTTCAATATCCTGTGCGTCGGATGAGAAGTTCAATAGTGGACCCCTAGACGTATTTCGTTAAGAGCGAGGTTTGACTACGCCGGGTTTCTTTTTCGGTACCATCCCCAAGTTACTCTTCATATACCAACTGAAACAACTCAGGCCATTAATGTCTACAACCCCAGCAGTTGCTGGTATGCCAAAATAACTAAAAAACAAACCAAAGGTCTTATGGGCCGTAAATGGTAATATAGGCCTTCACCTTGAGCGATTGCGTGGCTTAAAAAGAAAATCTTGATACCTGATTATAACGTCAACTTCACGATACTTGCACACACTTGATCTCACGTGTAACATTACGTAGCATTATAACAGCATAAAGAGGCCACAATAAAAACCAAAACACAGTAGCCTTATGAATTAAAATCTGTAACAAATTTCCCAACTCAATTATAATGGCACGTCGACTGGTAAAGATCTCTATTTTAATGCCCCGTTTACATTACTAGGGTTAGAATGATAGTGAATAAGGCGGCTTAACTACTAGTAACTTGAGGTTTACACGGCATTTCTTAACCCTAGTTAAGATACTGGTGGCCTCTGGTGGAGAGTTATGAAGGTGATGTAGACCACAGACATCGCAAGTCGCTTTTCATTTGTTTCCAAGGCTGTGAGCTAAATTCACGAGACTACATGGGCGAGAAAAATGATTGAATATGCAAATTTTTCACACGGCTAGACTTCTCATCCATTAGTGTTTATCTTTACACTTATCATTTCCTGTCTAAACATTACTTCATGCATCGAAAGATGAAAAGTGAAAGGATAAATTCCCTTAATAGAACGACGTCACTATGCTATACTTTACCATTAATATACCCCGAGAGTATCACGTTATTATGTCGTTTTCACTCTTTTACGATAGATAAAAACAACTCAAAATGTTATCTTGACCTTGAAGATTCATAAATATCTTCCATTTCGAGTCCTTGCCCCAATATAAGCAGAGGAATAAACGACTTTTCCTTCCAAATTCTTCCCCTGACCCGTCCTCGCTTGCGCCTTTAAGGTTAATTTTGAACTGAAAATACGGTTTATCATTTACATATGCATTTAAATACATCAAGAAACTTGGCACTGGCGTATGGGCACTGAATATGACAAGATAAACTCTCGCACTATACTGTGCGCTTCAAGTAAAAGCTACATATGGACTAGATCACTTAAATACTAGTCCAACTAAACTGCGTTTACACGAATTAAAAATTATGGTCACCAACGCCGCCCCTAGTAACTCCAGAGTGGTTAAAAAATTGACTAGGGTTAGCGCCAACCTGCGTTTACACGGCGAACTTTGAATAGGGTAAGAGTAAACCTGGTTAGAAAGCTAGTAATATAAAAAGGGCATGAAAGGGACCTTTACGCGGAGGTAAATTAAAACGCAACGTTGCACGGACGATTAAGTCCCCTTTATCTTTCAACCGATCAATGTCCTTTCATCAAAAAACTGTGTGGTATGTGAAAATGCAGCAGCTGGTGACGATTAAGTTTGCGTACAGCAACGACTTTCAAGAGTGAATTGAATCCTTTATGCGAGTTTTATGCAATGCAAGTGACTCTCCTAGGTAAGTCAAGGTTTGCTTATAATTTAGAAAACCTTTCAGAATTCTCGCCCTTTCACGTTCAGTCACCAACTACCCTGAACCATGACATTTCAATTTTTCAAGAATTCAATGTCTTTTTTCCGATAGACCGACCAAATAGGCCATTAATGGTAGCATACACAAGAAGCTAACAAATTACTTCCACATGACATAAAGTATGATTTAGAAAAAGTTTCCGATGAAATGACAAAATGGTGACCTATACAGAGCGGAAAACCAGCACACATTTTCTACCACTCCGTTTAGAGCACGATTTATCACCATACAATTGGAGACTGACAAACCAGCAATTCGCATTTTATTACAGCGGAGAGGATTGAATTAAAATGCTACCGAGTATAACCTTACCTTCTAATTGATGTCGGAGCTCCGACGGCCAAGAAATAGAAGAATAAGGTACTCACCTGTAAAGAAAAACAATTATTAGATTTCACTTTTCACTACTTGAATAAGTAATGATAAACCTTAGAGTAATTGCATTATTCAATAGAAAAGGAGGATGGGGACACAAGCAATCCACACAGGTTAGTTCATTGAGATTTTTAACTTAATAATATTGTTTTAAATAAGCTGTAGTAAGCAAGAGATTTGAAATAAGTAAAACAGAATTTGGAGATTAACACTGAATGAGGAAAAATTCAAATGGATATTTACCATAAATATCCTCGACTTATTTTGAAAAGTTTGATAAGATCATTAACAACTTTGCTTTTAAACAATTCACCAAGAGTGAATTACCACTATCTAAAGTATTACTGCTGCATTGGTGCCCTTTGCGGCTACTTCATTTTTCATTTATAGACGCTTATGTCCGAAAGACAAAATGAAAGGCGGGACATCGCAGCGCATTGAGGGCGACAGCTTATTACAAATGAGGGTGGTGGTTAATTAAGGAAACTTGGTGATAGAATCCTATCATCAGTTAAACATAACGCCATCATCCCTGATAACGCAATCAGATCAATCCAAGAAGAGGACCAGAGAGCTCTTGAACATCTTTTTATCTCAAAGTTTTCCTAGAAAAGAATACTCAAAACCTGCCGCTCGTGAATTAAATTATTACCATTACGACGCTCGACGTATTATGTGATATAAAATCATTCGCAGAAAGTTTTCAAAAGGAAGAAGGAAAATAAAAGAGAAAGATATAAATAAGTAAAGAAAAGATTTCACCACGCAGCAAACAGTTCGCGCTATCGCATTGCTCGTATAATGTTTACAAAAACTGTTGGAAATTCCATTTTCAATGATTCTGAAAGCTTCTTAGAAATATTTGGGCTGTTGCTAATGTTGATTAAAACAATCTGATTCAAACACGCTCTCAGACGACAAAAATTTTCGTCAATATGATTGAGAGTAGAGCAGTGACTCTTAATTTCGAAGGGCACTCACAAGAAAACGAAATTCTTCCGAGCAAACTTTCTCATCCAAAGACGGTCGGTCAGAAAATCAGCATACAACCGTTGACCTCGTATGCAAGAAATGGGTGGCTGGCAATGGTCTTAACACTATTGCGAAAAGGACAGCATGTTCGATCATTCCTGCACATTTTCAACTACTAGGGCCCCACTACGTTGCAATGCCTATTATTCACCTCTCTCCATGCAGCGTAATTTCACCGAATGTTACAAATATTTAGGACTGTAAACGAAACAAAGCATTTATGGTGATACATCATTTAAAACTGACGATTAATAACAGTTTTAAAAGTAATTAATACATTTCTAAGAATTCACATATCTAGTATTTCATTTCCTCCCATAATCATAAGCCATCATCCCGAAGATTCATTTGCCACAAATCTCTGCTCAACTCTCCAATCAGCCAACCGTTCTAGTCCTAGATGAGTCTTCGATTTTCACATTTCTCATGATTGACATTTTCACATTCCTCGTGTTTCATACATTCTATGTTTAAACATACTCGGATATTCCTATAAATTTGTTTCTCTACCATTCGCCTCTTCAAAGGGCTATCGTGACGAAAAACGTGTCCAATCAATTTGTCTCTCCCTCTTAATCTACTATCCCGCTCATCGCACAACTTCTTTCCAGAAGTCATTCCAGGTTGTAGCATCCAATCTCTGGAATAATCTACCAGATGATGTTAAAAATACTCCGGTCATGAAATCGTTCAAGGCAAAAGTCTATAACTTATTACTTACTGCCCCATAATAACTTATTGGTTAATTGAAGAAAAATGTGTATCTCTTATATTTCTTTGGTTGTAAATTGAAGAAAAATGTGTATCTCTTATATTTCTTTGGTTGTTTGTTCTTTTCATCATGTTACTTATTGCTATTCCTAAAACTTCTTCCTCGTTGGTTCTGTGATTTGTCACTGGAACGTTGTGTATCATATGCTTTTCTTTGTATAATGTTGTTGTTGTAGTAGTGTAGTGATGATATGATTTCTTTGTAAAATGGAACTCTTTTGTTATATTTTCCTGTTAGTTTATCGCTCACAATGAGTAAGTTGAGTTGATTTCATGATTTTATGTTTAATTAATTCCATGTTTAAATCTACTCTAAGAATTTGTATAAGTAAATTGTATTTGTTCTTAGAGGACAAGAGTCCTAGAACAATAAATATCTTTCTTTCTTCTTCTTCTTCTTCTTCTGCGCTATCAACACACACCTCGTTTCCTTGAAGAGAATAGTCGAAACCTTTCGCTCGTTAATCAACCTATTACAATTACAACTCTCGATGTATGATGTGATATAAAATCAATTTGTCTCTTCATCTACATCATCTACATCATCACACATCTCGTTTCCCTATCTCTCAGCTGAGCACCTCGAATGTGATTATCTCCGTCCATGTTATCTTCATCTTTCTTCATTATCATCACTTTATCATTACTTTTAACCTTCTTAGTTTTGCAACTATTGTCCTAAATTTGCTGCCACATGATAATATCCTCCTTTTTCATGCTAAAATGAAATGCCACTTCACTTCAAAGCTCACGCTGTTAACCCCTCTATCACGCTGAGTGACCTAGAATTAACATAAAGAAGAGTTTTTCTTTGTCTCTGATCAGGTTTCTTTACGCATATATGGCCTTTGTGGCATCAATTGCATGGCTTGGCAACGAAAATATCTCTCATTCGTAACTTTAGTTCCTGATTCTCCCACGAGTGGGGTAACATGTGTAATGACTGCACATGGTGGACAAAAAATTGGTGTACAGAGATGCCATGCTCTCACAATAAAAGTTTTTGTTCACTTTCCACAGAATTTTATTTCGACATGAGCCACCTGAACATTTACATCCTTAGAAACATATTATTTCCTTTTAAAATTGTTAGTAATCGTCAATTTTAAATGATGCATCACCGTATATCCTTTTTTCATCCGCACACCTAAATATTTGTAACAATCGTCAAAATAAAGTTTTATGGAGACAGGTGAATAATAGGTATTGCAACGTTTAGACATGAGCTATGTCATTTTCAGAGCGACTCATGTCGAAACCTTGGTCGGTGAATAAAATTCTGTGTAAACAGACCAAAAACTTTTGTGAGATCATGGCATCTGTACTCCATTTCCAAAAAATATCGCCTGATACTCTAAACTTAATTAAAGGTCTATAGAGGGTTAATTCCTTCCCAGCCCTTGGTTCTTAACTTTTAATAAGATAGCGATTTTAATAAAGCGGGCCTGTACTAAATGGTCAAAAGTAGTGGCAGCACATTATCAACTCACTGCTACACTTATGAAACACACACTAGCCACAAGATTAGCCTTCCCCCCTCGCCTTCCGTACAGCAGATACTTCGAGCACCGAAATAGATTAGATCAACCGCGTCACATCACTCAGCCAATACACCCTCCCAGCAACTCACGACATATGACGATAGCGCCAACCCGACAACAACTTCCCCTTTCTCCCACTCACCATATCGTCACGTAATTCTCGGGTGACTCTTGCCAATGGAGCGCAACCAGGCTTGGCTCAATTTGCGATTCGATAAAGTCGAATCAACTGCAAACGCCGGGTCATTAATGAGGCAGCGACGACGGCGCAAACGCACACACGGGTAAATTTCCGAGCCCCCACGCTGACGCACGGCCCAACAACGGGTGGGCTACTGCTAACTGCTGGTGGTCCCAGCCACTTCACGGCGAAACCAGAACAAGAGCACAGAGCGATGCTCATATGATGCAAATGAATGACACTGATGGAGTGAGGCATGATACAGTGGCAACGATTTTTGTTCATGTCGAGACGAACAAAATTTGCTGATTCAAAACGAAAAAAAAAACGAAATTTTTCCGGAATAATGAAAAAGAAAACTTTGTTTGATTCTACATAAATATTATGGTACCTTAAACATAAATTGGTGGAATCAAACAAAGTTGTCTTTTTCATTATCCATCATGAACTTTCACAAAGTCGAGCCTGAAACCACTGAGATCATAAACTTTTCATATTCAATATTGATGAAGATGAAATTGGATTACAACAGAAAACATTACCACCGGTATAAAGCAACAAACTAAATACATATATGTTCATGTCGAGACGAGCAAAATTTGTTGGTTCTAAACGAAAAAAATAACTAAATTATTCCGGAATATAATGACAAAGAAAACTTTGTTTGATTCTACATAAATATTATGGTACCTTAAACATAAATTGGTGGAATCAAACAAAGTTGTATTTTTCATTATTCATAATGAAATTCCACAAAGTTGAGCCTGAAACCACTGAGATCATAAATTTTTCCTATTGAATATTGGTGAAAATGACATTGGAAAAACTTTACCAACGGCATAAAGCAGCCTCGGAAGTATCCACATCGAAAAGAATATTTTGTACTTTCCTAAAATTATTTCATTTGTACAACATGTTTCACAGCTTTACAGCATTGTCAAGGAAAATAATAATATGTAATAATACTTTATACACATTCCAGAATACAATTTTCAAATACCAATTTCTTGGTACATAAAGTAGGAAAGCTTTAGGTAGCCTCTAAGAAAAATCTGAGTTTAGACTACCTTCACAGTAAAAATAGGCCATTACTGAAATGACGTAAAAGAAGTATAATACATAAAACCTAATCAACTAATTATCAGCCAAAAATATAGACAAAAAAATAATAATGACTTTACAAAATGGCATTAAATAAATATTATGCATGGCCGCATGGCTATATGGCTGAGTGAATAGCCATGGCATTGCCATTTGAATCAAATTAATTCTTTTAGCTTTTATGTTAACTGGTAGTAGATTGTACACTTTTGGACCCATATATGCCCCGGCCAACCGTCCACCTCAAGCGAGTTGCAGAGTGTATTGGCATACATGCCTACTGGTTATATATATTGCCCGATATTATTATTATTAAAGCCATTACTTGTTTCTCTGTATTGTAGAGTAGCTGAGAGAGTGAAACTATTATTTTTATTTTTTTTCTTTCTTTTTTGCCATTCTGTTGTTTTTTATCATTCGGTAGATTATCCACAGTGTTAATGTTCTTAGATTTTTGTAATTGTTTATCTGTAATTTATGCAAAAGTAACTGGGAGAGTGTGTTTATTTCAAAAAATGTAATTTTGTTGAACTTAGATTCCGAAGGAGTATGTTCTTGAAATAAACTCTATTTATTCTATATAAGAAACATCTTTTAAAGAAACTTTTGATTGGTTTTAAAAGTGTGATATAATATATATGTCGTAATACAGCTTATTTAATACTTATCAATTAATTGTTGCGATAGTAACATGATGTGGATGGTGTGAAAAAAAACTAACTTTAGGGAGGGGAGCATAGATTAAGGGCATTTGAGGTGGGAAAGGCTGTAATTCCACAGAGAAATATTGTCGGAAAGGAGTCGGGAGAAGTGCGGAAACCGTAGCTCTTTACAAAGGTTGCTTGATTGTCCAATAATATCAATTTGTTGCAAAGAATCCATCCTCAAATCTTTCCGGAGATTATGTACCATTTTGTCCGCCCCGGTGGCGGTGGGGTAAAGTCCTCGCCTGATAACCCGAGGGTCGCGGGTTCGAGTCCCGCCTGGGTAGAATATTATCTGCCCAGGACATGGGTGTGTGTGTTCGTCGTGTTAATGCTGAAACACCCGATGTAAAAGGCCTTTCTTGAGCTGTTTTCGGGGTTGTGAGTATAAATAAATTTATGGGTTAAAAATCATTTTATGATTATTCCCAACCAGATGCTTGGAAATTTAAGAGGTGGTATTCATACTTATAAAACTTCTGGTGTGTTCTTCGATGCGTGTCGTCAGATGTCGTCACGCTGTTTTGAAGCCTCAGAAGTTTAAGTGCGATGTGTCACGTCTTTCTTTCATCACAATCAATTAGAACTTTGAAGTACGTCAGCTGACAGGTAGTGCAGCAGTTTAATTCATATGCACCCTAATGCATGTTCCTAAATCTGCCGAGTAGTGCAAAGCTCAAATTTTGTATGTTCCCTGTATGACTCCTGTGTCACGTTTACATGGTTACATAATAGATTATTTTAGTAGTTTCTGTAGTATTTGTGGTGTATCGATAGTGTGGCACTTGTTGGTGAAAGACAATTTATTTACCGCAGTTCATGTTGGTGATAAGTCACCCCCCACCAAATATCCTTGCGGTGGCTTGCAGGGTAATAAGTATTTGTAGATAAAAGCAATATTTAACGTCGTTTACTTCCAAGTTCAGCGGAAAAAAATTAAGGGGGAGTCCCAAAAGAAACCTCCTTCTTCCGTTTGACTAAATATCTAGTTTTTAAAGTAAATTAGTTCTGTTATTGGGAATCGGATTGCCAGCTGTCTTTCCATCATTATAGTTGTGTTTATAATCAGCACCCTGCCAAGAGGAATGTCATAACTTGAAATGGGGGGAGTCTGCCATCCGTCATTCTTCCCACATATGCATCACAGAATAATCTCCACTCTCTCGACCAGCCGAAAACATAGGTAATGTCTGACTGCTGCTTAAACTCAACATTTCTTTTTCAATTCATAATTGCATTGCCCATCATTTTCCTAATCGTCCACATTCCTGCTTTACTAAATAGTCTTTTAAAGTACTTTCTTCCAGCTCTCTTTAGAAAAATGAGAAAATCTCGTTATAAAATAAATTCTAACTGCCCTATTTAACCATGCTCTACGGGTTTACGAGAGCAGCTTACCAGCCGAGCAGACCACGACAAGCTATGAACGGGAGGCGATAAATCACCAACTCCGCCCTTCTGCCTTTTATTCCTAACCTTCCCTGTCTCATCGAACACGGCAGTGGGTAATATGCCTCCAGAACCTAAAAGGGCCTCGGCAGATTGGGCACTGGCGCTGGAATGCATCCAACGAAACACGCGCATTTACCGTCAGCTTCCCTCAATTTCTACGCCCCAAAACACTAGACCCTCCGCCTCTCCTCGACGTCCGTCCATTATATCAAAGGTCTCACACGTGAATTATGGGCAATTACCTCCCCGCTCCTCGCATTCCTCGAACGCTATGCACCCGGAAACTGAGAAACACTGAGAGACCACTGAAACTGATGCAAAGCTTAAACAAAAGTTGCAGTAAAAGGAAATAAGAACTGAAAGATTATTCATCTCACGTAAATTTATCGCTAATGAACCCGAAAACTGAGAAAGACCGAGAGACCACTGAAACTGATGCAAAGCTTAAACAAAAGTTGCGGTAAAAGGAAATAGAACCGAAAGATTATTCATTTCAAGTCAATTTATCGCTAATGAACCAGGTTTTTTTTAAGCTCGAGCTCTGAATATTTACACCTGTAACCTCATGAATTGTTTTTCGTCTTTGCGTAATTGAATGTCAATTCTGAGCTATAGAAAGCTAACATACTCGTGTCTCATCTAAAGTTGAAAGCAAGATGAATATACGGTTCACATGCGTAGTTGCAAACCTTTGCAGAAGAAACTAGTTAAGCAGACACTAGCAAGAAGCTAATTCACAACTAACCGAATATCCCCAGTGGTTAACTCGCCGACAGAAATTTCCTTTTAAAAACATTTCCGAACACTGAGTCGAGATTTTTTATACTTGAAGTTTCAGCATGAATTATTTATTTCACGTCCATTTCATGTACGTCGAAAATCACTTCATAGCGGAAGTGCTTAGAGATTTCAAAAAAATTATACTGGCCAATTAGTATATTTTTTAAATATTGAATTAAGATACGTAATATAAAATTTTACATTCATATCGCATCATAACGTTTTCATTTTTTAAACTGAGCCTCTATCGATCCGCAGCCATAACATATCCAATGGAAAACGGCCTCTGTGTTTTGTCAAATATTTCGAAAAAAGGGTCTACACATGGGCTGATATTCTGATCAATAATTATATGACATCACCTTTTTTATAATGAGGCCACATTCATTGAATATTTTACGCGATAGGCTATTACGCTTCAATTAACTTGACAAAATTCAAAGTATGCGCCACATTGGAACTGGCAAGTCACAGAGCAGCGTGAAACATTCAGCAAGAGCGATCGAACCGGGCTTCGTAATCTTGGATTGTCGAGCGGACATTTATTCACCCAACACCTCGCTCTCCAAGTCCCTTTTCACCCATCTTCTTATCTTTTTGTCGCTTTCATAAAAGGGGCAGCTGACAGCCCACGCAAACAGTCATCATCCTTTCCTCGGGCGGAATGTGACACCCGCGATCGATAGGGAAGCGACAGCAAGGCGCACGGCAAAAGCGACGGGTCTCCATCAATTTCAAGCCGGATGACTGTCATACGTCTGTCCTCACGGCCTAAGAAGCCACTGACCTCACCCCAGCCACCGGACGCCTAGTCTTCCTTTCATTTTTATGGTGGTCCCGCCAACAACAGAGCTGTCTTTTTATTTCGCAGCACCTATCAAGGCACTTTCTTTCAATTTCCCCGACACAACACACCACAAAAACCTAATGAAACTTAAGATAGTTCGAGCGAGATAGTTCCTTAGTCATAATGGAGATCATATTCGAATTTAACGTTTTAAATTCAGCAGCTGCAGTAAGCATGAATAAAATATTGCATTATTAATGATACAAAATATACGTTTATACGACTGAAATTCTAAGCAATTAAATAGAAATAGCCAAAAAGTCTTCATCTCATTTTCACGCGGTACGTTTAAAACTCCTTTACAACGCAAGGATTGTCACTCCTAAAAAAATACTGCGGTGACTATATGATTTATTTTCAAATTAGTAGAGAAAACATACATCTGGCTGGCTGCGTTGAGACTTTGAAGTAGGTTAGTTGACAGGTAGTGTAGCTGATTAATTCATATGCCCCCTAATGCATGTTTCTAAATCTGCCAAGTAGTGCTAACACCATGTTTTGGATGTTCCCTGCATGACTCTTGGGTCACGTTTACGTAGTTACATTATATGTTATTTTAGCAGTTTCTGTAGCATTTGTAGTATACCCATTATGTGGTGCTTGTAAGTGAAAGTAAATTTCTTCACTGTAGTGCATGTAGGTGAGAAGTCACCCCCTCCCAAACACCCTTGAGGTGGCTTGTTGGGTAATAAGTAAATGTAGTGATACATGTAAAACTTCTAACGGAAGTCATCTTAACACTGGGCTGATTTAGCATTACGCTGCTTTATGTAATACCCACATTGACATCGCAGTAGAATTGCATTCTGAATTCATTTTACGCATAAATTGCGGGTCGAATTAACCACGATTGTATATTCGTCAGTATCCGACGAGATATTGTGGAACATAATCTTGAATTTAAAGGAAATAAATTTCCACTCTGTTATTAACTTTACAACGCGTTTCACGCTTAAGGTAGTTTGAGCGAGATAGTTCACTAGCCATAATAGAGACCACATTCGAATTATACGTATTAATTTCACCATCTATAGGACACACGATTTAAATATTGCATTATTGATGGTGCAATAATATAGTTTTATATGACTGAAATTGTAAGTAATTTAACGAAAATATCTATATAAGTACCTAACTTAACTCATTTTTTTCGCGCGGTACGTTTTAAACTCCTTCAAAAGGGAATGTATTTTGTGATCCCGAAGAATTCACTGCGGTGACTATAAGTTTTCAAAAATAGTTGAGAAAACATACATCTACACACTTAATTTTGTGATGAGATATAGCTGATAGAAATTCCTCATTATTTAAAGGTCTCTCTGGAGTGCATAAACCAACCATTTATCATGTAAAAGGATAGGTATTTCTCATCAAAAATCTCGGAAACTAGTTCGTTAAAGGGACTTTCTGAGACTTTTGGTGTCATTGGAAGGGCGAGATTTTTTTATTTGAAATTAAACCAAATTCATAGATTCCCAGGTGAAATGACATCCCGCTAAAACTACCTCAATTGCATTACTGCGCAGTCTAACGCAAGCGCACATATTAAACGAGTCTAACGGCCCGCTTGCACGATTCATTAATTAGAACGCGTATATTCCAGACCTCTTGCGCGATAATGTCCATCGGAAGTTTGCTCTGGATGTTAGTTCATTCTTTTGCACAATTTGTTGAGTTCCACCGTTGAATCCCAGCAGGGGCATATTCCAGATACGAGACTGAACATGTTTATGCATAATGTTGTCCGGCCTTTTATTGTGTCGTTTTAGGTAGAAAAATGCAAAGATGAATGCGTTAATGAATGAATGGCTGCACGAAAAATAGCCCCGATCTACTTTGGACCATTCTCCCACGCAATATAGAACTCACGTAAATCTGCCAAGCCTACCTCACGCTATGTCAACAACTCCGACAAGAGTAACAATCATTGCCATTGCAGCCGTAGCAGGCGTCTTGGTGGTTAATACCTTGGTGGTTGCCTGTTTAAAAGCGCATACGAGCACATAAAAAAGCCAACTAACCTCAAACACACCATTAGCGTTTTGCGCAACCATTCACAGCCTGTAAGTTCCCTAGGCTTCTTTATCAAAAAAATGAACTACACTCCCAGCATTCTTTAACGCAATACACTGTATAACCCTCGAAATTGGAAGTACCTAGAGAATGACGCAAAGACGTAATCGATCGGGAAAATAAATCGGGAAAAAAAAATGACATCATCATCAGATGACGTCATTTCACCAGATGATAACGTACCATGTCGATGATGTGAAATAACGAAGTCACTTCATTTACAAATTATAGTAAATTCCATGCTGTCACGCCTGAGACTACTGACATCACTTATTTACGTTTTCGCGCTTCGGATTGCTCCTTGAGAATATGTTCGCTTCGTCATCCGATTACTCTCTAACATAGATATATACTTCACCTGCTTCCTCTCCATTATTCCGACTCCGTTTTCCTATTCCCTCCCTTGTTCCTTAGCAGGTGTCCAAAAACAACCCTACGCCACACGCCCCTGCGACGGCTCTCACGGTAATAGGTAGATGTAGATATGAACTCCACATAAAGATCCTCTACCCTCTCCCGCTCAGCCCTCCGGCCCACGATTCCCAATCCCTCCCAACTCTCCAATCCTTCTCAAACTACCCACACTCCCCACCTTAGTCCCCAGTCACCTTTCGACCCTAAGGGAAAAGGGGGGGAAAGGCTAAATTATACCTACGCCGTTCGGGCGTAGACTCCTCGAAAGCAGAGAGTGAGAGTGCGGAGGAAGAGAGAGAGAGAGCAGAGGGAAGAGAGAGAGGCTGGGTACTACGTGCCCAGGGAATGGAGAGCCGCGCCCAAGGTAATGGTATTTATGGGCAAAGGCTGCGCGATGGGAGACCGAGATTCTGGACCTCGGTCACCTCCGAACGGGAAGAGGACGCTAAGAAGATTGTTTCCCTTCGACACGAAGAGATGAGGCGGGAAGGAGCTTATGGAAAGCCCAGCAATAAGGTTCGTCGGTTGATTTTGTTGGTTAATTAGGGAGACGGCCAACAACTAACTCCGTTTGCACCATCGAGGATGGGTGGATTGGGGTGAAGTTTTTTTGAGATGGATATTTTGGGGAGTGGAGGAAAAGTGGAGAGAGAACCGGCGTCGGAATCAGCCTACTTGAGACGTAAGGGGTCCACTACTTAGCGCCCCATCCGACGGACGGAGAGCTACAAGTGAAGTCCACCTGAGATGGGAAGTGATTTAACGACCAGTGATAACGTCACGATCAGTACCGTGATAGGATTCGTGAAATAGCAGCTCCGAAAAAAAAACATCATTCCACGTTTCTCCGCTCAATGACAGGGAAGTTTTGTCGCTACAGTCTACGAACAAACTTCATTCTATTCCGGATGAAGCAATGAAGACGAGACAGCGAACCACCATCTAGAGATAACGAATCCAGTGTTTTAGCCCATAGCTTCAAAAGGACAAGTAATCAGTGAGAGTAACCTCATATTTTGTTACATTTTTTTTGCGTTTAAACAATTTATTTCATTAATGCGGTGGCCACGTGTTAATTTATGTTTCCTACCGCACTAGAGTGAATGCCGCGTCCATACCGCTGCCGAAAGACACTAAGATATTCAAACTTAAACACTAAAAGTGGAAAATATATTCGGATCGATAATTCGGCACCTATAGTTCTAAAGACGATAGGAGAGTCTGTAGTCAAAGCGTAATGGTAATAACATATATTAGTGTTCTGTGGCAAACCACCTAAGAGCAAATACATAAGTTTACATTGAAAGAAAAGAAAATACAGTCGGCACAAAAAAAGACAAGACTAATGTTTAAATTTCATAAATTATAAGAGTACACAATTTTGCTATAATCATTAATAAGACACTTGACAATTTTTTACAATGATGAAGTCAACAGTTTCTGGCGAGATATTGTGGAACTGCATTATTAAAATGTAGAGCACTGGATGTTGTACTGTCCACTATTTTAAATAAATAAAACTTTACACGTTTTCGTACGTGTTTCGGCACTTAATTGGCCATTATCTGTATCAACACTGTACCTGATGATGGCCAATAAAGTGTCGAAACACGTGTTGAAAAGTTTAATGTATTAAATATAGTGGACAGTACAACATCTAATCTTCTTCATTTTTATTACAATGATATTTATTAAATAAACGATTTACATTTGGTATCTTTAAACAAGTAGTTATAATAGCTCGTTGTGAACGATGACAAACTATTATTTTTGATCAAATCATTTGGCATATTATCCCACAACTTTATGGAAGAAACTAAAAATGAATTTTCATACACCTTATTCTTGAAGAAGGGAGCGTATATTCCTGATTCTGACTCCTAATTTTTGTTGTACATTCAGTAGGTTGTCTTATAATAACCATATCTAATAAATAGGTTAGTCCCTTATTTTGGAACATACCAAATAAAAATACACCCAGAAAATATTTTCTCCTGAGAGAGGCAGTGAGCCAAAGAAGTTCACGAAGGTGAGGGCTAACATGATTATATTCTCTTATATCAAATATAAATCTAGCACATTGGTTCAATAATCTCAGCAGTTTTCCATTAAGCGTAGGCCAGTATTAAGAATCTAACCCGGTGGGAAGCCCGAGAAGAGTTGACTAGCGTGATTCACACATTATAATAATGCTCACCGCCTCTAAGGCGTCACTCTCTAAAATCCAGCGCTAAAAATAATACCGAGAAGCTGGAAAGGAATAAAAATTACACGAGTCCATCACGCTAGGGTAATTTTTTTCTCGGTTTTCTTTCACTGAACTGAGTGTCAATCCTTGCACCACATGAATAATTTACGTAAGCCATAATTATAGATTACAATACCCATTGGAACGTTTACCCCATTCACCCATTACCCCACAGTAATGACTCACTCGATACTTGAGATGGAATCAGTACCCTATGAATACATGATGCTGCAACTAGAAATACTGGATCAATGTACTTGAGCGATATATGAGGTATATCCACAAGCAATAATAACTACTGATTCTCTTAAGAATAAAGCTCACTTCACTCATTCAAAAGTACTCACTGCACACTAATTGATTTGGCTGGATACAAATAAACCTTGTGGAAGGAAACAAGTCTGTCACATCACTTGGCACGTAATGATGCGTACGCAATTGTAAAGGCCTGGTTTCACGATATATTAACCCTTTCTAGTTAATGTGTGAACGCATGAATGACCGGAAAATTAACCGTGCAGCCACAAAAACAAGTACGAATGCATGAATGCACGAATGCATGCCCAGAAAATAGAACCTGTTTCAATTTGGTTCATGCGTTCGTACAAATTGCCCTGTTGTTTCGGTGGCACCTGGTGGTACATAGCGGAAATAATATGCTCTACCCTTAAGGTTTATGATCGCTGTTTTCTGCTATATTTTTACTCGAGGAATTCGGTTTGTACGCGTTAAAGTCAGCTATTTTTATTTATTTTGATCATGGCTTCATTTAGACTACCAACCCAATTTGATCATTGACCTCACGCCATCGTTGGACCTCTCCCTCGCTTACACAACTCCTCACTCTTTCCGTCGGCAATAGTTTCAGATGCATTGAGTAGATGAGCTTTCATTGTGTTTCGTGTTCCAATTTTTTTTTCATAGCTTAAGCTTTCTCAATGAGGTCAGGAATGCCGGGAGGTCTAGTCCAGAGGAATAGTGAATTTTATACAAAATACCTTTTTTCCGATTTGTGTTTGATAAGTACGCGCCTTAGATTAATGATTGGCCATGAATTCTTAGTTTTTTTACCGTAGCTAAAAGTGTATGACTGTTTCATTTATGTATTTTCTCAGGTATTTAGTTCTCCGGCACTCAGGAATCGGCTGTTTCACGAATACTTCCGCTTCACGCTTGGGCGTGGAACAGCAAGTCTTCACAAAAACCTTAAGAAATTAAGGAAAAAAAATTAAAAACTTCTGATGAAAACCTTTAGTATCAACTGAAGAGTGGAGGGAAGTCCAAAAGCAAATATGGCCAATGCGTACCCAGAAAATGGTGCGAACACGTACGATTTCATGCACCGTTCAACCACTGATTCATACATTCGTTCACGCTAATGCACAGGAACTCGTACGTGTTAAAGCACCGTGTAACTAGACCCAAGATAACAGAGAGACGACTTCATCTCACAGGTAGACGGCCGATTCGGAAGACAGAGACTATCCTTTGTTTGCTGGGAGAATTATGATAGACTCTAATAACCTATCAGTGTTTCATTACTACCAAGCGGAGCACAAGTTCTAATCTCACGTATACATGGAAAAGTGAACTCTTCAAGACGTTCATAGTGAGCGAAATATAATGAATTTTAGTGCTCTAACTTTTTCAAGAAACGTACCATTTTTATCATGCAATAAACTAGCTTCATCTGATTGCGCACATGAGCGATCAACTGATACGCACAAAAACAGTCTTAAAAACATGAACTTTAAAAGTTATAGATCTCAATACGCGAGACTCCGAGGCCTTGAGTTTATGACAAGACTATAAATCTGACTGGAAAATCATACCGCATCTTCCTGGAAAAGTTAAACGACAGAATATCACAGAGGTAGTAAGTTCACTGGCATAGAAAATTGCACATATATTGGAAAATATCTCGTGGGCACACGAAGAATTTACAACCGCGTCTTCTGTAGTAATTCAAGTTTCTTTACTCGATCGTTAAAATACTGTGACCCTCAGCCTGTTTTCACGACATTTATCTTTTGCCAGAGTACGGTTATGATGGCCACGTTGTCAATGCGCTTGCGAATGAGGAAACAAAATTGCACGACTTAGATTATTCTCAGGGCCAACGGACAACGATTTCTAAACACTCTCCTCCTACGGCACCCGACAGTTATTTACTCGTTCCGAAACTAAGTTCAGGCAGAAGAAAAAAATCTATGATTTAACTCATTCATCAAAATTACATAATGATAATAATTTATAGTAGAAATATAACGTACATTATCCAACAAAAAAGCGAACGGATTCAAATAGTAAATAAAGCAACCTATCCCTTACTTCCACATTATCTAAACCTATCCATCCTTAGCGGGGTCTCATTAGCCCTATGAAGGATCCCAGGTTATAACCCAAACATCCTTAGCGGGGTCCCACTAGCCCTTGCAAAGGATCCTATTTGGTTGTGTGTGTGCGTCTGTGTTTGGTCCCTGGCGAGGAAGTAACATTCCCGTAAACCAACACAGGGGGGTATTCTTGGTTGAGAGGCTGTGGTTGGTCTCTGCTGTGGTTTTCCCAGCATACCAACACAACACAGTAAATTAGGTGTTTGTTGACGAAGGGTGCAAATTTTTTACGGCTTTTGGAGATTTTCTCTCTTTTATTTCAAAGCAACCTAATTTTACACCACTCTGAGCTTGAAAATGAATGACTGTTAGCACAAAATGTAGAAGTAAGGGAATAAGTTTTACCTACAGACAGTCAACTTCTCACAGTTCATCACGTGATTTTCACCGGAAGAATCATTCAACCATGGGGAAGACAATGCCATCATTGGGGAAGATATCGAATACAATGGCACAAGGAAAAGGCAGTAATAACGCCAAATTGAGTGAATGGAACATAACGTTTCCAAACGAAATTATGTCTTACGACGAATTAAAATGTAGTGATGAACGGAGGCGTGAAAGTTACGAAAAACTAATGTCAGGCCTCATGAGTGCAACAACGTACATGGTACAGAACTGTATTCCTCAGCTCCCAAAGAATACTAGACTGACAGTGTTGGTGCTTCACTAACTACTTCAATGGTCCGTCAATTAAGATGTATAATTTTCGGGTTTCCAAGCGGATGATAGGGTGAAATTGCATTGAGGCAAAATTTCAATGACATAGTTCGCCATCGGCTTCAGGATCAACGTCTGTTTGGAAACTCGAGAACACTACATCTTAAGCAAACGCTGGGAAAACTTCAGATTTTATATTGTCCTTTAATTGTTTAAACCTTCTCCGCCCTAAGCCAAAAAGTAATCAATATTACGTCGTCAATTAAAGCTAACAGCATAGTGAAATAAATTCTAGTCAATCTTTTCTTGACACCAAATATCCTTCACCGGGATTAAACTCGCGAGAGAATTAGAGAATGCCTTTCTACGTCCATAATGTACCTACTCATTCAAATTTTCTCCATAAAATATAAGATCGCACCCGCTCTAATTGCTCCCTAAACATCATCAAAGTTAGGCTGAATACAAAGCTACTCTATCTCATAGTTTCCACAATTTCAATGTTATTTTTAATAAAATGAAGGACGATATTATGTATACTTAATGAACAATGAAAACTATGGATAAAATCAAAAATATTTTATAAATATAACTAAATTTGTTGGGTGGGCTAAGGTCAAATTCTTCCTTCACGCTACCAGTAGGAATTTTATACCGTCTAATTAAGATAATAATAAAATTCCATTCCGCTGCATTAGGTTCAGGTTTAAACTTGAAGAGTGAAAGTAACTTTTTCACTTCACTGCTCAGTTCACAGGTTAATACTTCATTACATGATCCGGATTTAGATGCCTAGTATCATCTTCAGGTGCCCTCTAACAGTAAAGATGGTATCACGAGGGTTTATATGGTAATGGAAGGTGGATGGTTTATATGATGGTATGATGATATATAAAGGTATATAAACC
This sequence comes from Ceriagrion tenellum, assembly GCA_963169105.1. Lineage (NCBI taxonomy): Eukaryota > Metazoa > Arthropoda > Insecta > Odonata > Coenagrionidae > Ceriagrion > Ceriagrion tenellum. Next base: position 110,427,855 of record OY720639.1, read on the forward strand.
CTAGTAATACCTATATATTATAACGTAAGGTTATTTTTTAACCCGTTGAGTGCGGCATGACGTGATATCACGTCGTCAGCACCAGCGTAATAAAACCATGACGTGATATCACGTCATGCCGCACTCAAAGGGTTAAATCAACATGGATCTCCACAATGTTGAACCGAGATTTGTTTCATTCATGGGTTTAAACTTGTTCAGACGCTCAGAGGAATATTAGTTATCAAATCGACTTCGGTTCCCCAATAAGTTCTTAACAAGACCCCAGGCCTAACTCTCGGGCTATAAAAATTTTCTGTCTAAATCACAGCATTCACATCCGAGGAACACTTCTCTATCATTATTTGATGAGAGAAAGGTGAGGAATTAATCATATCCTTGTACACTCTAGCAATACAATTCAGCATTAAATAATAAGCCAACAGATGCAGAGTAGAAACTTTAAGCATACTTCACGGCGTATTTCCCTAGCATTTGAAAAATTACATTCCCCCCATCATTAAGTTGTATAGTGTCTTCCAGCTGAATTGCAGCGCAAACAAATTACCGCTCGTTTATCATCTGAATGAAAACTTAAAACGCGACAAATAATATTCAGGTACCGTTTAAATCGATCCACTCACGATCACAATTACACGGGAAAACTCGATCCACAATATGCACTCAAGTAAATATTTATCACAGACATGCCCTGATGCGTGAAGCACCCGAGTTATTGAATTCAAAAAAATTTAGCCACGTGAACTTAACTGCCATAAATAAATTACGTAACGTGACCGTCATCCATATCATGCAGAAACAAGGAATTAATTCATTTATTTGAAGCGAATCATTCACCTATAAGCAGTCAACGCTCTTTATCAGCGCAGCAATTATTACAATACGTGTGATGCGTACAAAACAAGATTATCTCATGGAAAGTGAAGATATGCGGGTATAACGAGGAAACAAGGGAACTCGCGCTGAAAACATGGAAATACGCAAATGAATGCATGAATGCAGATTGGCAAAAACTCCACACATGCGGGCAGAGAGCTCAAAGAAAATTTTCACACGACAGAGATAAAATTCCAAAAGCAGACTTTTTACGGCCATATCGGATATAAAATGGGTGTGGAGCGCCAGTGAACAAAATTGTGACCACAATATTTCCGGAACGGTATGAGGTACGTTGCTGTCACGTGTTTTCAACATGACCGCGGAGAGATTTTTCGGCGAGGATAGAAAAGATAGTAGGGAGGAAAAAATGCAAACATACATATATACATACATACCAATCACGCCGTTCCCTTTCGGGGTAGGCACAGTCACAAAGTTTAGCCTAACTCTGCTTCAATAATTTCCTCCATACTGGCCTATCCTTGCAATCCTCTTTTGCCTCATTTACCCCATACACTGCTTCATACACGCCCTCCTGTTTTTAAGACTCCTAATATTCCTCCTCCTAAGAATTTCCTCAACCACATTCAACCACAACTTTCTCGGCCTACCTCTGCCTCTCGCACCACTCATTTCACTCTTATTATCTGTTTCGTTATTCGACTCTCATCCATTCTCTCAACATGGCCAAACCAACGAAGCACACTCCTTTCATATACATATATGTCCATTACTGGAGCAGCTAACCCACATTCATTTATTGCCCACTGATTCCTGACCCTATCCATCCTACTTTTTCCGCAAGCATTCCTCAGATAACCCATACCCACGGCGTTTAGTCTACTCTTATGTCTATCCTAACACACCCATGTTTCACTACCATACAACAAAATGGGGAGAAGTATACTTTTGTACACGGTGATTTTGGTTTCATTAAATGTAATAATGTACTTTAAAATATAATAGAAAGAATGAGAAAACTGATAAAAGAGTGCTCAAGTAAGGTAATATTTGAGGCAGTTTGAACTATGTACCACTACACATAACATTCAATATACTCGGCCGTATTACAAAGAATCACTTCATTCTGATACCAAAATAGAAGACCATTGGTGCGCTTGCGAGATACTTGCCAAAACACAGGCGCTTTCCACGTTTTATCGTGTCAGATATGTAACGGTTCGTAGTTCGCATGCTTTTTCAATAGCATTTTTATCATCCATTTATAAAATATTGCGTCGTTAATATCACGATGTTTGATTTAAACTTCTTTCAGCTGAATGAATGCTAAAATAAAATTTGAAGTTAGTCTTTATCTTAGGGATGCGAATATAGCGAGATCAAAGTTCAATCCAGTTCATTAAAAATGAAAATGAGAATTCATAGAGCATTGAGATTAAGTGCAGATATCAGGCAGAACTACGATAGTTTTAGTATAGTGAATATCTTAACAATAAAAGTTTTCAATTATAAAAATAAGTTGCACAAGTAGAGCCGAATCTAATTTCATTTGCAAGAAAAAGTTCTTTCTAGGTAATTCCGTGATAGGACATCTGCAAGTTTCGATAAATTTTCCATTAATCACTGTAGGAATTTAGAGCGTAAGCTGTGATAATTTTGCTTCACAGAGGAGAAAAAACGTTAATACATATTGGCACGCTACCTCCGGAAGAATTCATCTTTATAAATCAAATATAATTACCACCCCATCACAGTTTTGCGCTGGAAAAATAATGCAATAAAGATATATGAAGATATATGAAGAATAAAGCAATAAAGATATAATAAAATGAAGATATAAAATGCCTTAATACAAGAAAAATTGTGCTCCATTCTGATATTCGAGCTTGGAATCATTATTATCTAAAAATATATTTGACGACTACTCGGAGCCACGAATGCCACAATTTTATTCTAAGTGCTTAGGAATGCCAATTTAGATACTGTAATTTTACAATCGACACAACTGAAACAGTGGGATTCCCAGTCGACTCAAGACGTGGCGATCCCACTAGCTCAACAATCGATGGTCGAAAAACAAAAAGCGGGGGCGGACCGGCTTATCGATGATGTTTTGATGCCACGTCCGAAAGGGAAGAGTCTAAGTTCAAGCTCGCTAACGAGAGAAAGCTGGAAGTAGAAACAGCGGACAAAGAGCGGGGGAAGAAGACTTAGAGAGAGAGAGAAAGAGGCAAGTGAGGCGAGTCTCTCACTCTCAAGTAGGTTCCCTCGTCGCTAAGAGAGTAAAAAATGAAGGAAAAATCCCAACTTTTAGTTCGCGTCGTTTAGATAAATGTTATCACTTATCTACATCAACACAATATCCAAAAAGCAACCTCAAGAGTGTGAGATAGGGAGGAATTATCACCAACATCCACTTCACTGTACCGTAATAGAAATAACGGAGCTAAGACAATTGGTGCAAAAGCAAAATCCTGTGAATACATTTCAGCAGGTGAACATTCAACAACATGCACTAAACTTTGGGCATTCCGCCAATATAATAAATTTCCTATTAATTTAATTGGCAACAGCAAAATTGTAGAAAGACTAAGGAGCTATATCGCAAACATGCAAGGCGTTCTGTTAATATGAGGACACAGATACATATACAGCAATACCCCGCTATTCGTCGACTCCGGTTATCGTCGGTTTCGGTATTCATCGATTTTTTCCGAGAAAAATTTGTCTCGGACTCCGTCGGTTGTCTCGGATTTCGCAGACGCGCCCACGCGACCTGGCTGCTAACTTTAAGAAAACAAAAGGCGACTCATGCTTTCTGATGCTCAGCGTGGCATGTTTTGTCGTTGCGTGAGCATCACTCGGTGCGTCTCACCAAACAATTCTCCCCCTCCTCGCCGTCTTCCATTCATTAAGTGTTCTATAACCACAATTTCTTATAGTTTATCGAATAAAAAACAATAATCAATGCCTATAACATGTGTTAGTGTACATTTTGGAGTGTCTAGAACGAATGAATATTATTCACATCGATTCATATGGAAATAATTGCCTCGATCAATGCCAGTTTCAGATTTCGCCCATTGTTTTCAAAAGGATTGTCGACGAAAACCGAGACATCACTGTAGAAGTATTATTGAGCGAACCAACCAGTTAGCTACTCTACCTATCGAAAAACCTACTTAAAGTCTCGTTGGTCTGTTCTGTTCTGTTCAGTCATGGCTCTCGGGAAAAATGGCATTTTAAACCCATTCGTTCGGCAGCCTAGTTCCCTAATTTTATTCTCACGATCTGATCCATGAAGTGAATCTGGATATAATAAAGGTGCAGATAAGTGAAATAATTTGCAACGCAAGCAAGTTTTCCGCGCCATTTTCCTAATTTAAAAACATAATAATACTATGCTCCCGATGCTTAACCATAGTTATCACATTTTTCAAGTAATTTCAAGCGTAATTCAAGAAAAAATCATGATTTTTACTAATATAACCAGATAAGAGGACACTATTTTCTTGCTATAATAATAATAAGGCGTCATTATTGGGGCGAGATTGGGACTGAGGCAGTCCCTTCTTCCATTTAAACCCCCGTCAGAAAAATACATGAAATAAGTGTGAAGAAAGATGCTTAAATTTGTGGGAAAAACGTAAGTAGGTAAAAAGTATGGAGGCGATATCCTTGACGAAAAAACCCACTGCGAGAAAACATATGAATGGGAGAGTGAAAAATCTGTGAAATCCTACAGACACATTAAGCTAATGTAACACCAACAAGCAAAACAATGCATTAAATACACATGAAATGATGATAAAAATAAAAGGGTAATTTATACATAAATGTAAAGTTAAAAATAACTAAATAAGTAATAACAGAATAAAAAAGATAATAAAAAATATACGTGTAAGCAGCATGAATATAAGCAAAATACGACGTTCACAGAATTCAGCGGCGTTAGCTTCTATGAGACTGAGACGCAGAACGGCCAAAGCCGGGGTCCACCTTCATTAGCGCAGGGGAGATGAGGGGTTTAAGGAGCAAGGGACCGATAGGAGGAGAAGGGCAACCGTGTCTGCACGACCCAAGACAAGATGACGGAGGACAAGTGGGGGAGAGAGAGAGGAGGAGTAGGGCGAAGAAGAGGGAAGTCGAGAGGCAAAGAGAGGCAGCGAAGGTTATACGAAAAGAATTGTCAGAAATAAGTGGATGAAAAAGAAAAGGAGAGGAAAGAGTAAAAAGAAAAAAATGGGGATCGAAATAGTGACGAAGACAGTATGGAGATTTTTAAGACGTCACGTAATAATTCATCCAAAAGGCACACTCTACCGACAAACTGCGTGTGAGAGGGTATACATAGAGTGCCGCCTAACTTTCTGAACCGAACCGTGAGTGCTACTGGTGTTCGGGTCGGTTAGGTGGCTAGATTACTGGTAATATTGAGGATCCGGGTTCAAGTCCCAGCGGTGGAGAAGATTTTTCAATGAAATACCGATCCCTACTTGAGTACCACGCGAATGGTACTTCAAGTTCAGTACCCCGCCCATCGTATGGTACGTTAAACCGAGATCCTCTTGGCGCCTATCTTTAAAAGTATGCTAATACCGACGCCGGGTTTATCTCCACTATTGCTCCGTTTCCCAACAAGCCTCCTTTTAATCTCTATTAGTTTCTCCGTTTCCCAATAAGCCTCCTTTTAATCTCTATAAGCTAATAAGCTATCCTCAGAAACTGGCCCACCTGTCCTTAATGGTACAAATTACCTCTATTAAGGTTCGCCGCCTTCACGAATAAAAAACCAAAAAACCGAGTGCCTCAGTCTACCTTTAGACAATTAAACAGACACCGACAGCTGAAAATAGTCTGAGCGAAATATCATTTTACCTAGAAATCAATGAATTTGGTTTCATTTTAAAGAAAAATATATCACCCTTCCACTGGCACCAAAAATTCAACCCCTTACCACAATACTTTTGGAGATATTTGCCAAAAAATACCAGCCCTTTTACATGGGAAATGGTACGTCTGCACTCCAGAGGGACATTATCAAAACAAATCAGGTATTCCCTACACTTAGATCTCGTCAAAAAATCAACAGCGTGTAGTTTGTGTGTTTTCTCAACTATTTTTTGAAAATTAATCATATTGTCACCGCAGTAAACTCTTCGGGATCACAACAAACCTTTCGTTTTGATAGAGTTTAACACGTACCGCATGAAAAAATGAGTCAAGTTAAAGACTTATTTAGATATTTTCATTCTTTTACTTACAATTTCTGTCATGCCAAAATTTTTTATTGCACCATTAATAATGCAATATTTAATTCGTGAGTCTCACAGTTGGTGAAATTTAAACGTATACATCGAATATGGTCTCTATTATGATTAGGGAACTATATCGCTCGCACTACCTTAAATACACTCACCGAAAACTTCTCGAGGGAAATACCAGAAAATTATCACATGAAAATAATCTTCACATAATTAACTTCCATTCCGACGGCATAGATTTGGTGATAAAATAACAACCTTTGGACATTCATCACCGCCTAGGCCCAACAGATTCTTAGTAATTAATTATAGATAAAAACTACAAACTGCGAAGTAACTAACGGCTGGGAACTAAAACATGGGAAACGGTGACACCACACGTCCTCCAGAGGAAATATAACGCGATCTCTCCATTTTTTCTCCCGTTCTCTTTTTTCCTCCTTATTTTTCAATAATTTTGGCTTGACAACTTAAATTTGTACAGCTTTAAATTAATAATAAGAATTTTAAGAGAAACACGAAGAGAAAATAGTATTTGGAGAGTTTCATATAATTTCTGAAAAACGCTTTTAATACTGGAAAATTTACTGAAATTATTCCTCAAAATTAACGCCATTTCATTTTATTACTATCAGGATTCCTCGCGTTGGTTGCTGATACTACAGCATTTCGCCCCTATTCCAGGAGCCGACGTCAAGTAAAGGAAAAACCTGACGATGCCTCCAGGGAGAAAGGTGATACGTTGTAATTTAAGCAACCAGCCCAGCCCGATGAATCCAGAAAATAACAAAATATAATAACAATCTTTTTTCGCGGATATCTGAAGAATATTTTTAATGCCATTTGCCAACTAAATTCATCATTTGATCATTGGCACATCCGTGTCACTTCAAATTTCGACGAATTGGAAAGTTAACACATAAAATGTAAGCAAAAATTTTCTAACGATCGTTCTCGCGGCGTTCTTTAAGCCTATAAACCGGTAACATTTTTCAATCGCAGCCTCATGACTAATTAAACTTTGATTTAAAAGTTTCCCGCAACCAACAGAGATAGTCGACATGTAAAACTCTTTGACACGCAGTTCATTATAATGAAATAGGTTCATTGATCGTCGAGATATAACGTCTCCAACTGGGATAGTAGTCTCACTACGATTGCTCTCGAGTGAAAGGCAGGTTGGGTTGAAACGAACAGGCAAAAGTGAAAGCCTGGCGAGTCCCAGTATTGCAGACTTGTGCAAAATACAAGAACTAGGTAAGGTTCAAGGGCAAGGGAAAGAGAAGGGCAGAAAATTGGAAGATTCGGAATGAAGGAAAATAGAAAGCTCACGACTTAATTCAGGGAGGATCTCCCAACACTCGGGATGGCATTACACCCCCTTCACAACTGAATTCCATTATCCCCTTCCCCCATTTGCAACTAGCATTTGTTTATTTTTTCCCTCGAGACCTTGAAGTTAATTCTCCGGCGGAAAAAGGAAAAATAAACAGTGTCCTAAACGAGAGCACAGATCCAACTTCATTCGGCCTGAGTGCTTATCAAGAGTCGAATATTTGGCGCGACCTCCGCGAAATACAAACATAAAGAGAAACAGAATGAAAGAGGACTCTTCGACGGGGAAAGTCTCCCATTTAGCTACTACGGCTCAAGCCCTTCTTGCACAGAAATAGATGGGGAGAACGAGGTAATACCAGCGCAGGACCGGTGGACATTAATGTCGTCAAGCTCCTTACAATTCAGAAAAAACCAATAAGATGTGAAAGAAATGAAGTAATCTAAACAAATGAAGTAATCAAATGCGAAACAAATAGGATAAAGGGTATCAGTACTCGACGCGCCTTCTTCTTTGTTGATGCCACAGGATGGTTCAGGGAAGAGTATTTCCATTAGCCACGACTATCCATCGTGATTGGCTTCAATCCGAGGTGAACGAATGAAACCAAATCTCACACGTTTCTATTACTAATGGCTGGTTGCTAGAAGATTTAGTTATGGAATCAATAGCTGTGAGATCCATAAAGCGATAGATCTCAGTAATATATTCGGGTTGCAGGAACACATCTTCTTGTTACTTAACTTATTTACTAATAGTTAATGGCTTCGAATATTTGGCCTAATCTTCCACCGCCGGATAAAATTTACGAAAGCTTAGCGTATGAATAATTGCTGAGGAACATAATAATTAGCCAGGAAGAGTAAACAAACAGGTCGTTTTACTAAAAAATTCTCATTTATGAAGTAATTAAGTCTCCAAGCGGTTCATTGCGCATCCGCCATATTGGCTACCTAACTCATAACTCCATGCCATAAGTTTGAAACCAATTAATTTATCGGATGTTTATGCATCATTTATTGAATCCATGATAAAAAAACAACTTGGTTTCAATTCAACTAGGGACTTGACGCTTACGCGGTTGGTGAAGATTTAATTTACTCAATAGTTCTATTAGCTCAAAATGGTCAATGGTTGGAAGAGAAAGGGTGACTTATGGCCAGTTTTAGGAACGACACACATGTATTCTATAAAGTTTTAGGACCCATAAGCCATAGCAACCATTCAATAAATAAGTAATCGTCTCCGGCTTAACTTTGTGGAAGTGCGTTATATCCATGATAAAAACAACTTAGTCTCAATCCACACAATTTTATTATACAAACGACCCGGGTTTCAGCAACTTCGTGCCATCATCAGGTCGCTGACCATTCAACTGGGCAGACAAAGTTCCGAGTACTACTTTATCTACTACTGGGTAGCCGTAGAAGGATGCAACATCGATTGAAAAAGGTTCAATGCACTGTATACAAAAGATGTTTTGTGCACCTTGGCCCTAAAGTGTACAGTAACTTACCACCTAATGTAAAGGATCTCAATAATGTATTCATTTTCTTGCAAAAAGTGAAGGTATGGCTTTTCTCTCTTTCTTTTGAAAGAGTGGAACTACTTTTGATGTAATAATAATTATTTTGTATAATTATTTTGTATTCGCCATTGACAACAAACAATATTTATATGTACCATATTGCTATCGGCACAAAAAATTAAAAAATTAAAAACTTTTTGTTTTCTTTTTGTTTTTCATAAATCTTATTAAAATTACAAATAAATATTCTCAAAAACTAAATATATCGTCACATATTTTTCATCACCTTCGTGCACCAATGTTTTTTCGTGGTTGCTCCAAACAAGGAAACCTTTAGAGCTACCTAAAGTTCACATGCAAAATTTAGAAAATTGATACATTTTTTGTAACAGTATCTTATCAGTATCAAAGGCATATGAGCAATAAATATCTACCAATCTATCCACTGTGTTCCGAGTGGAGGAATAACAGAATAATTAAGAGCCTTCGAATCAACCTAACAATAGGGCTTCGTTACAAAGAATAAGCTGACAAATGTGTCTAAAATATCTAGACTGGGGTAACATCAGTTCGCAAAATTTTATCTTTCAACAGCAGTTTTACGTCAAATAAGCAACACTAGTTTTGATTTAGGTTGAAAGCGCATTATTAACTTGTCTTCAAAGGAATACATCTTTTTTGTTCGTTTGAATATGTGTTTGCTATTATGGGTGATGTATTGCTGAGGTAAAAAGTGTGTAACCGTTAACACTACTACTTCACAGTCTTCTCATTTCATTATCTCCATGCCAACATCTGCACATTAAGTCGTCTTTAAGGTCAAGTATATGCGTTGGTTCCAGGGGATCTTAAGAGATTTATACCAACAAATCCATTTATTTTCCAGCAAGTTGTTTTCTAAGATCTTAGCAAATTAACGACCAAATAGGCACGTATAAATATATTAAAAGCACAGACAAATATACGAATTAATTACCTCGACATGACTCAGACTGAAGTCTCCTATTCCACACAATCACTTGTTTTGAAGCAAAACCACAAATGATTACATAAATCACAAACGTCAAAGGCATAGACTATTAATAAAATTGTACACAACTCTAATAAATAAATAAAGCATCAAAATCAGTAATTAATCCTTCGTCAGAAGAAATATTTACAATCCGAAAAGGAAAAACCTGAAAACGGTTACACACGTCACCACAGCAATACATCACCTATAATAGCAAACACGGATTCAAACAAACAAAAAAGATATATTCCTTTGAAGACAGAGTGAATAATTAGCTTTAAACCTAAACCAAAAAAAAACCTCAGAGAAGAGAATACAGAAAAGGCTGCAAAAAACCTACGAAACTTTCCGACTGAGAAGCAAAGTGATTTACAATAGTTCTGAATGTAGAGAATATTCATGGTCATTTTGAGAATAACGATAAATATGTAGACAAAATAAGGGAGGAATATACATAATAACCACGGGGGAGGGATCGTGGTTGATTATCCGCTTGCCAAGCCAATGATCACGAGTTCGATACCCGCCTTAGTGGATTTTTGCCGGGTTGGGGTATGGTCTTCTGCGCTCGTCCATTTCTGTTTTTTTAATGATTCATTCATTGGTCGTTCAATCCTAAGATTGGTTAACTACAGCCCTCAACGCTTCCCTATATGATGCAAGTTCCCTTACTTCCCGGTATCTCTCCCTATGTACTTTTTTCTTTATTTGGTCCATGAACTTCTTCCTGAGTATACCAATACGGACTTTTCCCTCTATTTTACCTTCAACTATGTTCCTCACAAACCAATTGTGCCTCAGTGTGTGTCCAATCCATCTGGTTCTTCTGTTCTTTACGGTGTTCCATATGCTCCTTTCCTCTTCAACTCTTCTGTACACTTCATTATTTCTTATTTTGTCCGTCCATTTTATCTTCAGCATCTTCCTCCAGCACCAGGTTTCAAAGGCTTCTAGTCTATTCTGGTCAGCTTATCAATGGTCTATGATTCTGATCCATAGTGCCACTCTCCACAAGAATGTCAACAATACTGTTTCATGATTTGTAGTCCTATCCTCTTTGAGCACAGAAGTTGTCTTTTTCCCATGAACGCCTTCTTAGCTTGGGCTATTCCCCGCTTGATGTCCGTTGTACTTCTTCCGTCCCAAGTGATGGTACTTCCGAGATAGGTGAAGGAATCCACTTGCTCTAATTTCTCTTCTCTCAGGGTGACTTCTGCATTTATCTTCTCTCTTCTGCATACTAGGATTTTAGTCTTCGTCTTACTCATCTTCATGTTGTATTCTTGGAGAACTTTTGATGTATTCTTGAAGAACTTTTTGATGATACCCGATGTAAAAGTCATTGCGCGTTGTATTCAGGATCAATGAATAATTAACAAATGAATAAAATAGCGCTATAATACATAATATCCCATTTCCTCAGGGATCAAATATGACTAGAGTCTAAGATACTGACTTTTATCAAGAGGAAAAAAGCTTAACTCCTTGCTATAGACAATTTTTGTAGAATCCCGAGCACTACTGGAATGCCATGTGGAAAGCACTTCCAGAGAAGCACATCGTAATTATCAGATAGGGACGATATAATGCGGGCCAAGAGCCTTCTTGCCTTAAAAGGAGGCTTCTGCTTACATTAGGTATCCTTCCACACTACCGAAATACGCAATGAAATATGTACATTTACACTACCACGATATAAAGAAAACTGGCACGACCCAGGTTTCAGTGCATGAGCACCATCTTCAGGTGAAGAGTCATGGTCGGAATCTCCTTTTTATACAATACCATGGAAGGGGAGGTGAGAGAGGAGGTTGGGGTGAAAAACGGGGGGAAAATTAACAATAATCGACGTGAGCTTAATGCTCTAGAGCAATTAGAAATTTTAAAAAACTTCGGAACCCTAACGTCAATGTCAACAATGAGTGTCTGTTTCCTTCCCCTTCCCCTATCCTTTAGGCTGTGACGCATTCTTCTCTTTCAACTTATAACTAACCTCGATCCCTAAGTTCCCCCCATTCCGTTTTTTCCCCCCCATCTCTTTTCTCCCCTCCCCCTTCTATGGTTTTGTATAATAAGGATATTCCGACCATGACTCTTCACCTGAAGATGGTGCTCATGCACAGAAACCCGGGTCGTGCCAGTTTTCTTTACATTGTGGTATTGTAAAAGTTATAAATCTTTTATTGATAAAATGTCATACCACCAAGTTACCATTGATCTTGTTTTATGTCCAAAATACGCTTTCACCAAGGAGCAGCTCGAGTATTGCGAAAGACGATTAAATCACCTTCTACGTCCTCACACCAACGTAAAACAAAATGTAAGAGGCCACTGCATCACACCTCCCCTCCCAATCTAACGCAAGTGGTCGTAACCTACAGAAAGTGCGAAAGCATGCGTAATGATAAAACTTTAAACGAATTATGATCTGCGCAACGTCAGTTATATATTGGAAAATAAATCAAAATATTTCATACTTTTATTTGCGCTATGCGGTGATGGACACACGTTTTCCGTCGGTACCCATGACAAAAATTCGGCAGGCTAACCAATGTCACAGATGGACGTAGTTTGATCTTGGGTACGATAGTAGTATAAAATAAACAAAAAAGCTATCAGCATTAGTTTTATACAATACCTTACAATTCAATTAAAGTACGCTATTCGAGATATACCGATAATACGCCAGATATTCCAGAAGGACATTATTCTAACGCACAACAAAATATAAAATATCACGTCCTGGTGACAACTACTAAGAATGGAAACAGTCCGTTTTGTGCTAGAAAGTAATAATTCGATAATTTAAAAATGATACATTCAAGATCTCATAAGTAACTTAAAACATGCATAAGGTGATCTGGGATATCAAAATTCTCTCCCCTTCTTCTAAAACAGAGTAAAAAAGAGCCCTACCACCTTCCCCTTCAATATGCTTAAGTTATACTTGAACCTCTACCTACCAAATCTTCATCACGTTTATAATTCGTTATCTGTCTCCTCCAAAAGAAACCAACCTATAACTCTCTTTAACATATGTTACGAGAAAACTTACCGAGTGTAAGGCCTTTATTACATTAGTCGTCTAGAAGAGGAATTAAGCAGAGCAGCTAGCAGACACACTCGTGGAATGGTATTGGAACTAATGGGAGATATTACACAAGGCAGCCAGCAGAACAGCTAGACAATCAACTGTGCAGTCGACAAAATCAGTCGCCTCTCGCCGTGACTGATATGAGGCTGGCCGCGCAGCTTTTAGCATTGAAACTCAGTAGCAGGGAATTGCTTCAAATGGATTCCACCATATTAGGGCGTTTGGTAGCGCCTCTGGCCGGCATCACCGCTGCGCGCGCATCATCTCAGTTTTCATTCAACACACTGTGTGCCACAGTTCCGTTCAGGACTCATTCGGTCAACTCAGTGTGTGTCGTGAGTTGATTTTTGTGCGGATTCTATTTGCAAAATTGAATCACTTATATTAAAGTCATTTTAATTGGAATTACTGCCTGCTTTCATCACAGACTGTCTCAACGGTCCATTCTTCGTCAATAAAAATATTGTCATGCGTGGTTGTCCTGAAAGCATCAAATAGTGAATGTAAAGTGTATGTAAGAGCCAACTCCTTCCTTGCAGACAGAACCGGATGGATATAAAATTTTTGGTCCTTTACCTTCGCCTTTATACACATAAAGCCAACAACAACACGACAATACTCTGCGGCATCCTACTGACTGATCACATGGACACACAAGTCTACAGGGCAAAAAGGCGGATAAAAATTTTTCACGTGATCCATCAACAATTTCTCCAAACAGCAACGCCACCTGCTGAAAATCTAGCAGCTCGTAACTTTTGACTCGAGCACCTAGCAGCGCTGCAGCAACATGGTAAGAATTGCTCTGGCAGTCGCCTAATGTAATGGAGGCAATGTATTAAGTTCTCTAATCTCACACCAAAGAATAACCTAGATTTCCCAATACCTACCAAAAGGAAATATTTTCGTAAATAATACAAACATGACCGAGACGGGCATTGAGGAGCTAAGGAGGTACACAACTTCAGGGAGCAAAGAGCGAGACTATAGGTCAGAGGAGAGGAGGAAGGCGACACACGACTTTGCAGAGTTTCCAGGCAGCAGGAGGAAGGAGACGGGAAGCGAGAGTGGGAAAAGAAGAGAGTAGGAAAGAAAGAGAGAGAGAAGAGACGAAAGGGAAAGGAAAATAAGGAAGTAAGAGGGAATAGTGTGCGTGACGAAGCAACGGAACGAGCACTCTCCTCTTCCGAGTGCCTACGTGCCTCTCTTCTCACTGTGCGGCGAGGGAAACCCTTGTCGGAAGGCGAAAGCACACGAGGAGGGAAAGAGGAAGACGAGGGAGGTACGTTGAAGGCAGAGGGAGGGGAAAAGAAGAGGGAGCGAGAGGGGGCTGGCGTCACATATCTGGCCTCGCTCCCTCCTCCCTTTCTCTCTCTTCTCTGTGGCAGACAGAGGCTCTCGAATGTGGAAGTTACGCAGACAAAAAAACCGCAAAACACGCAATAGTTTCGATGGATCGACTTCACGATTTAAACGCCACTTTACACATGAAAGTTTCTTGATTAGCAATATCGCCACCACAGCAAAAATCAAAGAACAAGATTAATCTCATGAGTAAAATTTGTGGCGAGTTACTTCTCCGAAGATGTTAAAAATCATATTAATAACTCCATGGTATATAATATCATAGCCTCCATCACATGTATCAAACTAGAGGGAGAGATTATTGGATAGATAATTATAGATATATGTAATTTATTGTTCCTAAGATATTAGATCCAATTCGAACAATTATCAACAACACTAAATCAAAAATATACAACGATGAAACAAAACAATATTGAAAAATATACAATAAAAATACAAAAAATTTTGAATGTATGTATACAACAATTATACAGCTCATCCCTTGTTACAAATCATTGAATATAAATCATTAGATAGGCAAATTTAAAATGTTATTTTCCGAGAATGATTACGAATCACAAAAGCCGATGACTGACGTCGTTTTTACAGCTGATTGTAACGATAGTAATCCTAATTCAGGTCTTTATCATTTCAATTCATTTTATTTTATTTTTTATTTTGAAGAAAGAAAACCACATACAGCAAGGGTGCCATTTTATAGTGGCCATGTAACAATACACAAACTTGAGGACATATACAAGCAAATTTAACAACTTCAAAACAAAAAACTTCAACAAAATTAAGTTTAAATTTAAATTTCAAATGCTGCCAATTAAATCCGTTTTATACTTCTGTAAATTTGAGGTCATTTTATCATTTTAGCAAGACAGAACTGTTGGTCCACGTGATACAAGAGTTCAGCGTCCAACCCATATTAGTAAAATATTACTAAATCGTCTAACGAATGGAATTTCCGTGCACGTAAGTTGCTTGACAGTATATTTAGTGACAGTCATACAGCAATAACATAGATAGAGTGCTTCACAATTAATGTATGCCAGGTGAGGAGGCTTGCACGGTATCACGTAGAAGTGGAGGTCTCATTAAACACTAGCAAGTATAACTTCGATGAGGACTCGCTGATTTCTACAACAGGGAGAGTAAGCGATTGTATTTACACTTTTCGAAAAATTAGCAACCATCTCTTTCGTTTACAAATGGAATTCTGATCCTGCGAAAATATTCGGTGAACTCCGAATCATATGACTGCCAGGAGGGACAACAATCTATCTATCTATACATAATATAAATGTTAAGTTGGTTTGTGTACGCTTCAAAAACTCGAAAAGTTCTTCACCGATCGAGCTCAAATTT
Source organism: Ceriagrion tenellum (assembly GCA_963169105.1). Classification (NCBI taxonomy): domain Eukaryota; kingdom Metazoa; phylum Arthropoda; class Insecta; order Odonata; family Coenagrionidae; genus Ceriagrion; species Ceriagrion tenellum. The sequence continues at coordinate 110,443,650 of OY720639.1, forward strand.
TGACACATTATACAATCCGCTTCAAGGATTGTTCTTATCTATTTTTCGCGTCAGTAACATATCCGCGACCGCGAGAAAACAACGGTCAGCTGTGTACCAGCAACCGCGCCATCTGCCGGAAGCGAGGGGAACACTCGCCATACTAGCCAACGACAACCGCAGTCACATGTGAAACACGTGGCAAGAAACATTACATGTTCCCAATTACATTGTTTATTTTAAAAAAGTATCCACTTGCATCCCATTCAGATTATTATACAATCTGAATTAAATATTCACCTTAATCGAGGTACTTTTGTGTAATCGCGTCGTGATTGAGCTGTGCCGTTCGCCAAATCGTAAGTACAGGTTATGTTTTGCATGAGAGATGGACAGAAAAAATATTAATTTTTTAAAATTATTATTTAACTATTTTATTTATTTAACTGTAACAGGAGACGATGGATATCCTCGGTATAGGAGACGATCAACATAAGATGGCGGGAATTCGGCAACTATACACATGCGAAATGGTGATATTGAGGTAGACAACCAGGTGGTTCCACGTTCGCCTCTGTTGTCAAAAACTTACAAAGCGCACATAAACGTAGAATATTGCAATTCCGTCAAATCGATCAAATGCATCTGTAAGTATGTGAATAAAGGCAGCGATATGGCAGTTTTTGATGAGCAACCAGAAAATAGTGACAGGAATGCAGTACGAGTTATCGATGAAATTGCACAATATTAGGCTGGAAGATACATATGCAGCAATGAGGCTGTATAGCGAGTTTTTTCATTTCCCATGCATGAACGCAATCCAGCTGTGGTTCACTTAGCAGTCCATTTAGAGAATGGACAACGTGTTTACTTCACAGATCTAAATGTGCAACAAAGAGCCCTCAATCCACCTGGTACAACTCTGACTGCTTTCTTCACCCTAAGCCAGGAAGACGCTTTCGCCAGAACACTAATACATTCAGAAGTGCCCTCTTATTACACGTGGAATGTACCTAAAAAAGCATTCGTACGACGCAGACGAGGGGAGCCAGTCGGCTGTCAACCTGGTACTTTCAGAGAAAATACAATTGATAAACTTTATACAGTGCATCCTAATCAAGATGAATGTTTCTTTCTTCGCATGCTGTTGGTAAATGTGCCTGGTCCTAGATCTTTCCAGCAAATGAAAAGTGTTGACGGTGTCACACATGCCACTTTCCGCAGTGCGTGCCAAGCTCTGAATTTATTGGAGAATGACCAACAGTGGGATATATGTATTAATGATGCATGAAACACAGCACATCCAAACCAAATTCGCGCATTATTCGCAATTATATTGACCCCTTGCTTCCGTTCATCTCCCACAGAGTTTGGGAAAGATATTGATCGCATATGGCTGAGGATATTTTGCATACAGTACGCCCATAAAATGTCAATATGACCATGGAATTTACAGAAGATATTTACAACTAAACATTGACAAATATGGAAGACAAGTGCTTAGCTATTGCAAATAAAGTTCTGAGTCAATTGGGAATGCTAGCACCCACCCGAGCTGCGGCTGCTTCATTTGATGTGGATTTGCGCCGTGAACAGAGTTACAACACTGATGATCTCCAGTCATATGTCTAATCAAACATTCCCAAATTAACGCGTGAACAGAAGGGCATTTATGATCGCATAATGCAAATGATAAATGACGGAGTTGGGGGGACCTTCCTGGATGCGCCAGGAGGAACTGGGAAAACATTCCAAATTGATTCTGGCAACGCTTCGATCAAAAAATGACATAGCCTTAGCTCTCGCTTCGTCTGGAATAGCTGCGACATTGTTACTAGGTGGAAGGACTGCTCATTCAGCTCTGAAGTTGCCATTGAACATGCAAATCATCGAAGACTCCTACGTACAATATTTCCAGAGCATCCGGTATGGGAATAGCATTACATAAATGTAAACTCATTGTTTGGTATGAATGCACGATGGCACATAAAAAATCGCTTGAGGCTCTTGATCTATCGTTGCGAGATTTGCGTGGAAACGTTCAACCATTCGGGAATGCATTGATATTGCTCGCAGGAGATTTTAGGCAAACATTGCCGGTAATTTCTCGATCGACACCAGCGGACGAAATAAATGCTTGCCTTAATTATTTAACTTTGTGGCAACACGTACGTACATTGCAGCTGACTACGAATACGCGTGACCAGCCGCAGAACGGTCAATCAGCCGAGGTATTCTCACGACAGTTACTGGACATTGGGAACGGAAAGCTTCCAGTCGATGAGACGTCAAGACGAATATCATTGCCTGATAATTTTTGCAATTTAGTAACATCGAAAGAAGAGCAGATCGAAAAAGTATTTCCTAATATTCAAATTAATTATCGGAATCACGATTGTCTCTGCGAACGAGCTATCCTTGCCGCGAAGAATAAAGATGTCTATCAACTTAATAATGTTATTCAATCCAGTATTCAAAGTGAGGAAATTACATATAAGTCGATAGACTTAAATTTGCGGAATTTTTGAACTCACTTGATCTGCCAGGGATGCCACCACACACATTAAAATTGAAAATAGGTGAGCCAATTATCATGTTTCGGAATATTTATCTGCCAAAACCCTGCAACGGCACGCGACTCGCAGTTAAGAAATTGATGAACAACGTAGTGGAAGCAACGATTTTAACGGAGCCTTTAAAAGGTGAAGATGTCCTCATTCCTCGAATTCCCATGATCCCGACCACCATTTCAATTTAAAAGATTGCAATTCCCAATTCGACTGGCGTTCACAATCACAATCAATAAAGCTCAAGGTCAATCTTTGGAATTAAGTGGTTTAGATTTAGATACGGATTGCTTCTCACATGGACAGCTGTATGTTGCGTGTTCCCGTGTCGGTAAAACAGATAGCCTTTACACCTACGCAGAAAATGGAAAAACAAAAAATATTGTATACCCATAAGTATTGCAAAATTAAACTTATATGAAATGTATGCTTTGTTTTGTTCCTCATTTCTCATCCATGCAACCACAATGTGCCACAGTGAAGTGTGGCAGGGTACAGCTAGTTCTTAATAAAAAATAAATTTGCAAGAGGAGGTCTTACTGTTAAAAATATAAAATTCTATAGCTAGAAAAAGGTCATTTTTGCCCCTACACATGCTTAAAAGTAAAGATCTGCTACAGTTCTTGTCTTGAATAAAACAATCCTTGACGTTATACTTAAGTGTCACAGCAGAAAATACACCGAACCCTGTAACAGATACAGTTAAAATGTCATTTTTTCCGCATACAATAAGGGACCGTAATAGTTGTGATAGATCAGTTATAGGATATTGTCTAGGTTAATTTTTTTTCAGGAGTGCTAAATATCTTAATATGATTATTAGCTACTACCCTCGCATGTAATCCTCAGCATGACATATTCTTGCACGATTCAGTACCTTGTAGTGCTATTTATCTGTCGCATTAATAATAGTAACCATTAGGTGTATCTTGAGTAGTGTACTGCATGGTAGCACGTTCTTCTACGTATCACTCTCCTAGTTCGTGGTCTGACTGCGCACTGTTGTCCTGACTGCTTTTGGCCTGCTCCTGGCACCCGAGGGAATGTGCGCGGTTCTGATTTAAACGGGGTCGAGTGCTGCATGCCTGGTGTCGAACCACCCCGTGCCACACACCCTAGTGGTGGCTTGCACGGTATTTCGCAGATTTAGATGTAGTTTTAATGATTCTGATCCATCGACCATCCTACGCAAATTTACGGCGTCGTACTTAATTACTTCTCTGATGGCTGTGGAGGAGAATAGAGCTGAGCGAAATCGCACGAAAAACGCACAACGCAGTCGATGCGACGCATTATCGCCAATTGCCGCCGACCAAACCTCTTCCCATCTATTCCTCTACCTCTTTTCCTCCGGCTCTGCATCCACCACACTCGTCCTACCTCCTCTTCTCCCATACCAAAGTTTTCCTGATACCCGCGGAGGAAAAGAGAAACAGACAGAGGATGAGAACGGGGAAAAGGAATGGGAAGAGATCGAGAGTGGGGAGAAAGAAAGAGGTGCGTAGCTTCAAAATTGGAGTGCCTGTTGAGGGATTGATACCCCCCCTCGTCTCCGCACTCCGCCCTTCATCCCACACTCCATGTGGGCGGGAGGGGGTCGTGGGAAAGAAGCAGCGGCGAACAAGCGAAAGGGATGAAGGCAGAGAGGTCCAACAAATTAAGGAAATAAAGTGGGAAGGGGGAGAGCGTTCGACACAACGAAGAGGGGCCGGGAAGAGAGACTAGAGAGTTGGAGGGGAGACATCTACGTAAGTGTGTGTGGGGGAAAGACACCACCCGCTTTTAATGGGAAGGAAACTAATTCCGTTGAAGAACCTGGGAGAAACAATTAAATGTAAATACCTAAAGGCCGAGTAGATGAAAGTGAACGGTAAGGTTGTTACAAAAAAACACCTGCGATTGTCGAAAAATCGCCATGCACGGAAAAACAACTCAATGTTTACAATTTAGCTCACAGCCGAAACATAATAGGCATAGCTAATTACGTTCCGCAGCGGTATATGTTTGTTTTACGAAGGTGCTCAGTATTTCCACAGTGTGCTTTTCAACCTTCACCTTGGAGACCTTTATGACGTAAAGAACGTTCACGGCTCAGGGTGCATTTGGTTCTGAATGAAAAGAGCAGAATCTTGGTCATCAAAGTTGGGCTGGTTTTCCGGTTTCGTTCGCGTAGGCATCATTGTTCATGGCAACGTTTCACCTACTATGCCGTAGGCATCCTCAGGCCAGGCTGAAGTCAACAATGGCAACAACTTATACGAACAATAGTCAACAAAACGTCGGCATCAACAATGATGCCTACGCGGACGAAACCCGAAAACCAGCCTAACTGCGAACCTGAACGCCGCGTAAACCTACGTCAGAAACTTGTCATCAAAATTACAATAAAGGAGCGAATACAATGCACTGATAGACACACACTAAAGAAAATCTACAAACAATTTTTCCCAAGCGTTTATTGAGCGTAAATGAAGAATGAGAAGAAACATTGCGGACTAAACCACCAAGTAATGACAGAAAATCTCATATCCAAGGTATCACCCACAGTAAAGAAGATTTTCCATAATTATTTACCGCAGATAGTATGAAACAAGCATAGCTATGAAAAGCAGACTATTTTCGGATTCCCTTTCCATTCATTGGATGGGAATCATTGGGTTAAATCCACGTTATAGAATTTATCAGGCATTTATTTTCACCAGGCCATGAAGGAGACGTCCAAAATAAGAGGACAGAATAAAAGATAAAAAATAGTTCACACTCTAAATTCACTCCACGTACTCCGTATCACATGGGCTTACTCTTCAACAATCCACGGAAATGTGTTCCTTCCTTATAACTATAAGACTATATAATAAGAAATTCCTTATACTAAGGACTAATCCACAGTACAGATGGACTACTAACGACATTAACTTCACCAAAAAGTACTAATACTAGTGTGTTATATTACCAGTGAATTACTCACTGGTGTTCGATAAGAACTCAGAACCCTAGAATCATCGCCAACTGCCAGGGTAACAAGCTACATTAACAAATTAAAGCGCACGAATTGAGAAGGATCTTGTTAAGATTCTTAATGCAGGCGAATGATATATGTACTGTAAATGATGCACAGCTGCGCAAGCCCAAAAAAATAAGGTGATTTCACTTTACAAAATAGACATTCCTTTAGTAATAAGCAAAATCATTTTACTGATGCAAGAAGTACACATCTCGCCTTCTGGGAGAGTTACATAATTTTGCAGAAATACGCATGCGAGTGAAAGGTGGCACAGCATTTCCAACTGAAAGCTTACGTAAGGGCTGGAGGTTGACGGTCAATCGAGTTTTCAATTACGCTCCTAAGAGGCTTCCAACTAATGAACTCGAAGAAACTTTAAGGGAACGAATTACTCCCGACTAAACAGCCGCACTTGAAATTCAATGACTTCTCATTTGGAGCTCCAGGCGTCGCTAGATGACTGCGCCGAAACGTACTCCAGCCATGCAGCACTTTACGCATGGGTGGTCTTGAAATCGTCGCAAAAAAAGCACAAATCTACACGATTCATCTCTTCGAATGGAAACTCTCTCCAGCATGACGCACGCATATCCGCCGGGACGCATGAGCGAAACGGTGAACTCGCGAGGTTTGTTCGTATGCCACCTCCCCCGATCTAATTTCCTGGACGTGTAGAACACGAGCAGAAAGATATCGAAAATACAATGGGAGAGGGGAAAATAAAACTCAACGAAAAACATAAAGAGAAAAAGTATAAGACATTGAATGGAGTAGGGAACAAGAGGAGATGAGGCATGAGGAGAAAGCAGTGTCTCCTATCGCTCCAAAAAGGGTTAAAGAGGATTATCTCCAAGAATAGCCGCCATCAGCGCGTTTTCCTTCACATTGTAGGAGAGGGGCTTCCTCTAAAAATAAGCCATTTGTAAGCACACACAACAAATATTCTTTTTGAGAAGAAATCACAAAACTACCCGACTACTTAATGGAGGAGCCCGCAGGTTAACGATAACTTCTTACCCAAAAGTTATTACACAGGTACTTTTAAGTTTATTTTTTAACAACTGTCGCGCGTCAATTGGGCCGCAATCTTAAAAGGTGAGCAAAATATTTTAAATTGCTTAACCCTTCACTTTATTTTGTAACACACATGGTACACTGCACACTATTCCATTTATTGTTTAAGTGCATATTTTTTCTTCTCTACCGCATGGTGTGTCAGATATGATTCACTCCGTTGTAATACTACGTGACTCTCGATATTATAACGTATTTACTGTTGCGTTTCTAGATGTATTTTACCAGGAAAATAATTTTTGGTACGTATTTGGAAATTCATGCAGTGAAGGGTTAAGAGAGTAAGTATCTTTAAATACTTCATCTCAAAATTTCAATCCTAGGGGTATCTCGTGTTGCCTGTTTTTCTAACTTATATAATATTATTGTTTCCGAAAACACTACATATTCATCTTTGTGATCATATTCTAACGATGATGATAGCTTCTCTTAGGTGTTAGTCCCTGGCTTCACTGAGCTGTGATTATCAACAGCACCAATTCAACTGCTAGCACTGGTTTTGAATGATTTTTTAAAACCCAGATATCCCATTTAAGACGTTCCTTTTTTCATTGACTGCACTTTTCGCCCACTATACTGTCAGCTCGCTTCATGAAAACTAACACGCCGACCAAGGTGATCAGGTTGGCTAGGTGACAGAATGGCAATTCTAAGGTAGAGGGCTCGAATCCCACCTCGGGCAAGAACTAGGAGTCTCCCTTGGGAAATACGCTATTAATGAATTAATTACGGTTCCAGTTAACCTAAAATATTGCAGTAACTACAGCTATACCAACCAATTCTACCACAATCACTTCATTATATGTTTCCCTTTCCAACCGAGCAATAACGGCATGTCACCATTTATTCCCACATATGGTGCCTGTCGCGGCCAGCAACAGTTTTAAACGCAATATTTTATAAGATCAATTGTAAAGCTACTTTTTTTTGAATTGTGCTTGCAGAACGAAAACGCCCACCTCTAAAACCCAGTCTATTAATTTATTTTATTCCTAGATATAATGCCTGTCGCTACCGGTAACAATTTTATACGCAATATTTTATCAAACCAATTGTAAAGCTACTTATCAATAGAACTGTGCTTGCTAAACAATTACGCCCATCACTAAAACCCAGTTTTGTAACTATTTTCGCGGTAGAGAGTCAAATAATTTTTCTAACATTTCCTTTCGTAAAATCTAAGTGAAGAATTTAATGAAACTCAAATCCATAAACTTTAACTGAGTACAACGGGCATGGGGGTGATTGAGACATAATGCACTGGCGACATCTAAGGGTTCGTGCAAAAACTACGTTAACAACTTAGGGAGGTGGGGGTCGTCTAGAAAACTACGGTGGGTAACGATGGGGAGGTGGGTTCACTGTAAGAAACGAAGCTGTTATAATGCGCCTGTTCACGTTTCTTACTCGTCAACATCGCGTTGACAATACTCCGGAGTTTAACATGAGGATTTTTTTTTTGGAGGAGGATTATTTTTGAATTGAAAGTTTCATTTTTAGAGTCAACGTTACATTTCGGGGGGGAGGGGTTGGGAAAAATACTTCCGATTGTCAACGAAGGCCACACCTCAACCGTTCATTGTCCTTAATTGTCTTTTTCATTTGTTTATTTCAACCTTTAATTGTCTTATTTCAACCTATCCCTAAAAATAAAGTCACTCAATAATTGAGAAATTATTTTTGAATTGAAAGTTTCATTTGTTATCCTAGTTGCATGTCAATAGTGCATGTTTGGTGATCTTCACCCCCTGCCACACACCCTCGTGGTGGCTCGCAGGGTATTATGTAGATGTAGATGTATATGTAGATTTGTAGAGAGAACGTTACATTTCGGGGGGGAGGGGTTGGGAAAAATACTTAGGTTGTCAACGAAGGCCACACCTCGAATACGTCGCGAGCATTTGGGACCCTGGTCATAAAGATTTAACCAAAAATATTAATAAAATACAAAGAAAAGCAGCACGCTACGTTAAAAACTACTATGAGCGAACACGTAGTGTCTCACACATTTTAGAGGGATGAAGGTGGGAGCCCATAGAGACTCAGAGGCTACACGCTAGGCTTAGCTTGCTTGAGAAATTCAGAAATGGTGTGTTTCATAAAGACACACAGAATATTATCATGACCCCTCACGACATCTCTAGGTCTGACAGAAGCGAAAAAATAATAGAAATACACTGCCGAACAGGTAGGTACAAAAACTCGTTTTATCCGCGCACAATGAGCGACCACAATAAAAATTGAGCTCCACTAAACACACTCCTATAATACGTGTCACCATTTCATCTCCAAAATACTTACACCTTTACACGGCTGGTGACCTAACACCCCTTGCCACACGCCCAAGCGACGGCTCGCAGGGAAACATGTAGATGTAGATCTACTTTAGGCCAGTCTGACGGACGTGGGGCTGTCCATAATCCACGTAGATAGTAATAGGCCACATTTTGACCCCACCCCCCACTGTGGATGCACGAAGACTTCATCTGGACAACCCTTGTCCTCCCATGTTGTCCACGTAGACTTTTCTTTGCGGAAAAAGCCGTGAAACGGGTTATTAATTGATTGTCATGGACTATATGTAATTGAAGGTTGATTTTAAGGAAAGGCTAGTATAAGAAAAACTACTCTTGTAGCTACGATAATCTGTCATTTACTATAAACTGTATATTTACCATTGTCTCCGTACACATCCCTCCCACCCCCGCAACCTCCTACGTAAGCGACCACAACAAAAATTGAGCTCCACTAAATACACTCCCATAACACACATCACCATTTCACCTGCCAAAACCTCACATCTTTACGCCTCGCACGAGAGTATGCAGAAGTACATGTAGATGTAGAAGGGGGAGGAGAGGAGGTAAAAAAATCATCGAAAACGGTAACGTAGTTTATGTAAGGCCCCTAACTCTAACTAACTAAGGCCCCTAACTAACTAAGGTGAAATGATAAGGGAGAGAGGAGAGAGCTGAATGATGAAGAGAGTACGGACGAGTATTGAGCAGGAAGAGGGGAGAGAGAGAGGGAGAAAGAGTGAGAATAGGGTCAAAGAGAGAGATGAAGAGGTGGAAAACGAGTTCCCGAGGGTTGGCGTGTTGGAAGGTTGGAAGTGGTGGTGGCTTGTTGGGATGGGCGATTGGAAGCTCTGCCTCAGGAGTTTGAAGGGGCGAGAGGGTTGGGGGAGGGTGGGGAGGACACTAAAAGCGGGATATCGGATGAGGCGGCGGAGGAGGAGGAGAGAAATAAAAGGAGATTGGAAAGCGAGCCCGGAGTACGAATCAGCTGATTGCGCACGACGAGGGAATCCCCTTATCAGCGTTTGCGTCAATTTGGCGAAGACGACGTAATGGCACACCACTCCTACAATATTTTCGCAGTATAGATACATGCAGAGCTTTGGGTAGGGGTGAGTTCTCCAGAATAACACGGATGAAAGGGAATCTAATGACAGCGGCTCATTAAAGAGTTAGAATTAGGGGTAAAGAAAAAGGCGTGCACCGCGCCATTACTGTATAAAAGATATCTCACCTCATTGTACTTCCGAATTCAGAAAGTATCAGAGAGAGCCTCAATGCAAGACGATACGATTCGATAAAGTAAGAAAATCGTAGTGAATTTAAAAGAAAGAAACTTTGCAATGTCCACTCTCTTACTGATTTATACAACGCGTTTCGACGCTTTTCGCGTTTCAACGCGTTTCGAGGTACAGATTACAGCGTTTTACAGATTAATGGGACATAAGAAAACGCGTTACACAGATAAATAAAACATTTCAGAGGGGACTTTTAAGTTTCTTTCTTTTAAATTTACGATGATATTCAACAATAACTCACCGGATACCGTTGAATATACAATCGTGATGAATTAGATACGCAATTCATGCGTAAAATGGATTCGGAATGAAATTCTACTACGATGTTCATGTGGGAATTACACGAAGCAGCGTACTGCTATATCAGCCCAGTGTGTAGATGCCCTCGTTCCGCCACGAGCTGCGATGCAGGTATAGGTATAGCAGAGGTTTGGCCGGAGGAATGAAATACTAATAATACTTATAATTTAAGTTAATATAAACGACTCATCACGCTCCGCAGACGCCCTTACTTATCATTACCTTCATATCCCCCGTAAACGCCCTTACATCGTCGGCATTCATATCCCCCAGCACATAACTCACCTCAATAAATCTTTTATAGTGACAGCTGCTAGAAATAAGGAACTAATTACCATTAGAAATGAGAAACTCACAATCAATACGTGCGTTCAAATCAAAAGTGTACGAGTTACTTCTAAATGATTCATGGCAGTTCCCTGCATAACTGATAACGCTGCTCTAATAAACTTACGTGAAGTGGGAAAGAATGTATATCTAATTTTGTTCTTGGCTACATTTTCGAACTGTGATCTCTATTATGGTTATGAATGTAATAACATGTACCGAACAAGGATGTTTTCAACATTCCTGATATGCACAGAATTTGTGAAACTGAAAACCGGCGAATTAACAGTTAATGGGATTGAAATGTATATTTTTTGTGTAATTATCACTTAATTTCTTTGTTTCTTTATTTATGTTTATACTTTTCTTACTTTTGTAATAACCATGTAAAATATCTGATGGGCCAGAAAGGCCCACGATAATAAATTAAGTGTAATTGAATTATGATGATATCACCGAGCTGATAGACCTGTTTCATGAAAGTCACCACATACTACGTGAGACTTTTCTTCCAACGCGCACACGCTTCTCAATATCCTTATTCATCCCTCCATGTTTCGCTGGTATTACATGTTAGGTCAAGATTCAACGGATGAGAAAGGTTCAAGTATTACGTCCATGAAAGCGACGATACATTGTTAAGATGAAGGACATCGAACGATATGAGGGCGTCCATTAATTACATGAGGCGATTTTGGCGATTTTTCGACCCCCCCTTCCCCCTTGGTGAGATGTCGTGAGATTTGGATCGACCCCCTTCCCTTATTGTGTAGGATTTAGCCATATTGAAGTGGAGAAACATGTTTTACTTTATATAAGCCAGTTTTCTCGCAATTTTACTCTGATTCTTGCGGGAAAAAAATTTCGTGATATTTGCCGAGACCCCCCCTCTCCCTCATGTGAGATTGGGTGAGATTCAGCTCGACCCCCCACCCCCAAACGCCTCACGTTATTAATGCACGCCCCCTAAGAAGGCAAAAAAACTGCAGTCGGAAAAATTGAACGAAAAAACGAAAAGTGTTGGTAGGAGCACCTACGGTACCCACTCCATCTTTTATCTTCATCCTAAACCCCATCTTCATCTTGGAAGCCCTCGACATTATGACGGATTAGCCTAGGATAGAAAGGGCAAATGCTAGGTTGACAGGCTCGGTTAGATGCAATCGTTCCCTGAAGTGTAACGCCCACACACATTGAACATCGGACCATCACTTATGAACGTAACATAAGACGGTTCAACTTCAGCAAGTGAGTAACGACAGAGCGCGTTTACAACGCACACTAAGAAAGTAAACTAAAACATAAATTTTCCGCGTCTATCTCGTGAGTTACTCTGATAAGTTTTCTAAACAAGAGGAATAGTTCTTGACAGAACTTCGTAAGCACGACTTCGTCTCACGTTCTACAATGTAGACTTGAGGCATGAACATCTATTTCGCATAAACCCCCACGAAATTCGTATTGAAAGAAGATGGCTTGGTGGAGTAATTGGCTAACACACCGGCAATTGGGAGACATAGGCTCGAATCCCGGTCGAGTCAAATAATTTTTTAATGGCGAATTTCAACCCTTGACGAAGAACAGTGGTTTCTTGAGTGGATTGTACAGAGGCTACATTCGCAGGAAAACACGGACGAGAAAGTGAAATGCCTAAAGTCACGACAGGATATCTAAGATGGCGTCATTTCTCACGGATACAGTCGGCGAGCGGCCACATTAGTAAAAATAAAGTCTGGCTATTATAATAGTGGTAGCGAAACGAGGTGGAAGCTATTCAGGATGCCCTTATCAGTTTAAGAGTCCATTCCACACTTGCTGACTCCGCATGGAAGAGTAAGGTCGTCTCCGCGTTTGTCTTCAAGGGTTACAAGCAGAGGTCGCAAACCCTCACTGTGAGCTTCAACGTGATGGTCAATCTATCATTCGCATACACCTTTTTTACGTTTTTTACAATTTTTTTTACAATGCTTTTGATTCAATTGTTTCGAAGGGGTTCTCGGAAAGGCTGCGAACGCTATCAGCGTATTTCACTTTAGCTTTGTACTTGATCATTAACTTGGTCATGATACGTACTTATGGCATATTTTCGCCCTCTCAATTCAAATGCGGTTATTTAGGCAGTGCCACCAACCATGTGCTGTCCTATTCCCTCCGCTCTTCAGTTGACGCCATCGACACGACCCTTCCTCTCCTAAACGTCACACTATTCGTAGGCGAATGCCACAACTTGTCGCAACCACTGAAAAAGAGCAACTTATATCATACTTGGGCATTGAAAGCTAGAAATAAAAAAATCCTCATGGCCGACTTGAGGAAAGAGAATCATACATAGTCTCACTCTTTGGTTTAAAGACACGGACGACTACAACCTGAGGTTAGGTTACTTCATACTATCAAAGAGAACGAGCCTCAACCGCCGAGAAAAACCTCAGGCCGAGGTCGAGTGTGAATGCATGTTTCTGTGTGTGTATTCGTGCGACTTGAACAAGAGAACGATGACTCGGCGGGGACCACAGCACCGCTGAGGACAGAGAAGAGTCACGAAGAAGGACGGAGTGAGTGAGAGGTTTACAGGCCACCAACGCAGAAAACGATAGTCACTCCCATTAATATTTTGTCCAAGTGAAAATCCCTTTCGCGCACTAAAAACACAACTGTAAATATCTACATATCCATACAGCGTCGATGCATTAAACATAAGATAATCTACATCTATCTACATAGAAATACCGTGTAAGCCACCACTAGGGTGTGTGGCACATGGTGATTCCACACCAAACATGCAGCACTCATCCCAGTTTAAATCAGAAATCGCACATTCCCCGGATGCCAGGCGCAGGCCAAAAGCAGCAATGACAACGAAGCGCAGTCAGACCAGAAACTAGGAGAGTGATACGTAGAAGAACATGCTACCATGCACACTACTCAAGATACAACTACTGGTTAGTATTATTAATGCGACAGATAAATAGCACTTCAAGACACTAAATCATGCAAGAGTATATCATGCCGGAAATTACATGCGAGGTTAGTAGCTAATTATGTTAAAATATTTAGCACTATTGAAAAAAGCTATTTAACCTAGTCAGTATTCTAGAACTGATCTATCGACTATTATGGTCCCTTATTGTACACGTGGAAAAAATGAATGTTAAATCTATCGGATCCTAAGTCTATATTCTTAATCTTACGCCTGTGATCATAATAATTGATAAGCCCTATGTCAATAGCATCTTCAAAGGTTCACTCATTTACCTACTGTTTTACATCTCTTAATACGTCTTTCTTATGACATACAACAAAGGAAATCACCTAAAATTTGGAAAATATCGGCAAATTTATGTTATTTTAATACTATAACATTCATTAGTCTTATATTTGCAACCAAGGATTTTTCCGGAAACTTTATAAAAATGAGTACTTCTATAAAATCTTAAACCAACAGATAGGCCACATGCCACCAGCTGCACAGGAGCAAGGACCGGCATAAACAACAAAAGAAAAGGCACTCAATAGAACGCGGAATTGTATTACCGGATCCCACGGTCTCGGCTACATCTTAACGATTCCATATCCAGCAGTAAACGCCACACTTCACCAACAAATACAAGTTACAGGACGGTCTACGTGGGATACTGTTGGTATCCCTCACTCCTCGCGGTGAGAGCTAAGCCGTTAAGCCGGCACCTGAGGAAAAGAGTTCGCTAAAAATGCAAATTTAGAAGACTAACTGCTTCATAGGTCCAAAATAACAACATGTATCGCTCAGACCCTGAAGAGGCACGGCAGCCTAATACGTGGCTGCTATTACATACTTTGTGGCCTCAGAGGCAAATTGGTGAAGTCCATTTTTTCCATTCATTAGCAAGAAAATGTATTGGATGGCTAGAGCCGTATACATTTTAGTGCAAGAGAGAACTAAGTCCAAATTTAGGACATCTTCCTCTACATGACAGTAGTTCTCGAGACCACCAAGTACTGCTGATTCATGAGAGGATATTCCACTTTAATAGGCGAAATATTGTAAAACAGCATTGTAAATGATACACAAAGGATATCGTACTATCTACTTTAATTCCAATTCGTACAACACGTGTTTCAACTGACTAGCAGTCATCATCAGGTAAAACCTGATGTACCAATGGTCGTCAGGTACAACCTGATGTACCTGATGATGACTGCTAGTTAGCTGAAACACGTGTTGTACGGATTGGAATACAAGTAGACAGTACGATATCCTTTGTGTATCATTCACGGGAGGAATATACAGAACTCAAAGGGCGTTTTCCTAAATACAGACTTGACATGGACTTGTCCAGCATTAACACTGCCTAACATTAGTGTATACGCATTAATAACTCGTAATTGTAAAGAGAAAGCAAGCTTCGTGAATACAAGCACAAGGAAAATATACACCTCTTAAAGTGAACTGAAGCACTCTGGGATGGAGGGGGCACAGAAGGAGGAGGGGAGTGGAAAGAAATAAGGCAAGATGGGTGAGTTCTTGGCGGCCGGGAATGACACCAGGGACCCCACGGGCTTCCACTCCCTCGCCAGAGCCATCGCAGCTACGTGAGGTGTAAGGGAAAGAAGGCAGGGGCGGGACAAATGGATAAAGAGACGGACAAATGGGAGAAACAGTGGAGAAAAATATGTGATTCCAAGGAATAGCACAGCACTCCTGGAACGTGGAATAGACTCTTGACTCTATATCTTAAGAGGAATTCGAGGCCTTCAGAGTTCTCTCTCACCCATTACACTCCATCTATGTCCAGATAAGTACTAAACTGAAAATTACGACAATGAGTTTGGTTGGCAACGTGGAAAGGGGATTGAAAGCTGATGTCATTTGGGTATTTCACAACAAGTGGAGAGCTTGGGAACAGAAGAATTGAATTGAGAATGGAGGAATAGCCGATAAAAACCCGGAGTCAAGAGAAGCTGTTTTAAAGAAAGGCAGCAAGGGATGCCATCAACAGGGAACACAACCCAGACATTTTAAAACCGGGCCTTAAAGTATATACAATCGACATAGTACCCGAAGAGGGATGGAGATCCCAATGTAAAACCCTCACCACAACAGAGATTCAAACCCGTGATTTGGGACTATGGCTAGTACTAGACCTGTGCGCCGTCGCCGCCGATGGACTGTATACGGCGCGCCGCCGGTCTTCCGTGTCAGCGGCGCGGTCATAGCTGGTAATTTACCGGCCTTTGCCCCCGATTGGTTGGAACTATACTTATATTCACTTATTACTGCGGACTCCTCATAAAAACGTAAAACTTAATAACTAATGAAAAAAGAGAGCAGCTCTTCTACCCATATTTCATGTGCTGTTGAAAATAGTCTCTCAATAAAATCTGTGTGATAGGAATTAACATAGTTGCCATTTTGTTTTGAGCCAGCAACCACAGGCCCACGCTTCCTCGGCATGGATTTTACTCTGCTCACGGCTTAAGTGCCCCATGAGTGAGTTATCTTCAGTTTCCCGCTTGATGCCGTTTGTTGTTGTGTCTGTTAGTTGTTGCCTATGTTTTCTGCTCTACTTGAATGCCCTTCCGAAAATTTTTGACTACGAGGTCATCAAATATATCAAATACAGATTTAGATATGATGTGGTGAAAAAGTTCCATAATTACAGAGAAAACACTTGCAGTTTCACCAATGAAAGATTTAACTCGACTAATCCTGATATTACGTCATCATCATCATCATACTATTAAAGATTTGGGAATAAAATATATTCATGAAAAATGTGGGTGACGGAAGAGATATGCGTCAAACAAAGCAGTTTCAGAAGGGCGTGGGGCTGGAAAACAGAAACCGTCCGGAAAAAAACCCTGGGAAAGGGGCGTGTGCTGGAGAGGTAAGGGGAAATCACAAACAAGAACATTGAAAGTCCAAGAGGTTTAAGTCGGATGTCTATAGAATCTACAGACACATGTCTGTATAATCTACAGTGTAGATGGATCGTTCGCCGCTGCTGGTGATGGGTGGGAAATATAGACCGTAAAGGCTTGGGACATCCTAGGGGAGGGCATATGCTGGGGAGGAAGAGGGAATCATGCAACAAAAACATGGAAAATCCAAACGTCGTATCCTTGATGATGGGTCATCGGCCGCTGCCGAGTCCCCCCTGCAGAAGTGGAAGACATCGCCTGGGCATGACGGTTTCTGCTAAAACCAGGTTGTCAATTGTTACATTTGTTATTCCTAATTTGATTGGTTGATCAACTTTTAGACTTCAATTGTCTTTTCACCATTCTCGAGTTACTTCAGGGACGCAAATGAAGAGTGATGTTGAGAGTCCATCTCATTAACTTACTCCTGAATATTATCATGACGACTCACTACATTTCTAGGTCTGACAGAAGCGATAAAATAAGAGAGATACTCTGCCGAACAGATAGGTACAAAAACTCGTTCTTTCCGCGAACATTAAGCGACCACAATAGAAACTGAGCTCCTCCAAATACACTCTCATAGGGCATGCCACCATTTCACCTCCAGAACTTTCAACATCTTTACACGGCTGGTGACCTGCTGGCTGCTGGCTATGGTTTTTGGTCAAGCTGCTATGACAAGTTCTGCTATGATTCCATCTTCACCTAGTGCTTTAATGTTTTGGAGCTTTTTAATTTTCTTGTGGTTTCTTCTTTATCTGGTACTTGTGAATTAGGGTTGTTTTCCTTGGGATCTTTTGGTGGTAATCTTTCCTTGGGTTCTAGGCAGTTCGGAAGTAACAGGGAAATTAGTCATGAATTTGTCTAATAAAATTTAGTAATGAAGGTATAATATTGGGTTTGATAGAAGTTGTAAGATACAATATTTGTGTAAATACTTAAAATTAAAATAAATTTCTCGCATATGTTAATAAAAATGTAATAAAATAAGTTTTAACATGAAATAAACAATTTAAAACATAAAAAATTATACATAACATAAACATACAAAAAAACATAAAACATGAGAAACAATGAATAATTTATGCCATAACATGCTGAAATACTTGTCGATACATTTTGGCTGGGTAAGTACGCCGCCGGTCTCGCCGCCGGCCGCCGACCCATTTTCATCCGGCGTCCGCCACCGATATTTTATTCATCGGCGCACAGGTCTAGTAGCTAGTACACAAGTCACCCCACCAACCCCATCCCTAAACGACGGAAAA
Source organism: Ceriagrion tenellum (assembly GCA_963169105.1). Lineage (NCBI taxonomy): Eukaryota > Metazoa > Arthropoda > Insecta > Odonata > Coenagrionidae > Ceriagrion > Ceriagrion tenellum. The sequence goes on from OY720639.1 coordinate 110,461,668, forward strand.
AATATATAGCATTTCCTCACGTCATCGGAACAGTAAGCCTGCGGTCGCAAAACATTCACTCATTGTGTGCTCTGCAGGGTGTCAGAAAACTCCAGCACCATCTGCGTCACAAATTACTGAGCACCAAGCAATTTAAATGCTTTAAAGCAGCAATCAAAAACACGCCAAATTGATGTAATCCCTTGGAGCGGGAATTTTCAGACACCCACTACAATTGAGTGGTATGTCTATGGGCAGGCCCCAAAAATTATTTTCTCCACAGCAAGGTCGTCTTTAAACCTCGCTGACGATTCTCTTCTCCTCGCACAAATGCCCTTCGAATGATCAAGTAACCAAGCCTCAAGGTGTGCTTACACGATACTTGTACCCGCACAAGTACGTGGCTGGACCGACGCAAGGACAAATGCTCCAAATTAGAACAGGAACTATTGTATGGCCACGCGTTGATGCATTTGCGCTATTTCGGGTGTTTATATGATGCAATTATAATGGTTAATTCGTTCATGCATCCACTCGCGTGGGTACAAGCAAGGCGTGATGCAAACAAGGCTTTACAACATCATGCTCCGTATTACACTCAAACTAACCCTTATTTCGTACCTTTTCCCCGAGTCCACATCAATGCACTCTTCAAAACAATACTGCTTTAGCCCAAGGCAATTCAGTATCTCCAATGCAATTCAGCATCTAATCCCTAGGGTAATAAGGCTAGTATAGGTAGATCTATCTCCATTCGAACCTCCCTTAAGCGAAGCTTATCTCAAATTATTGAAAGCTGAAGATATAGGTAGACTGCGTATTGCTTTGTCAAAGGAAGTTGTTGCGTATATTTTCGGAGGGTAAAGGATGAATCTTCAATTTCCGTTCTATCCACGGCGTGACAACATTTCTAGAAGGATGTTGCCCTGCTGGATTCTTCACCGGAGCAGAATAACCTTCAGGATTGCGCACGGAAAATCGTCTATAAAGTTATACAACAAAGTGATAAGCAGGGAAATCAAATTTATCCCATTCGCCATATACTACTCACAAAATAAATTAAAATACACATTCCGACTCCATAAGAAACGCTTTAATGCCGAAGTTAGTCAATTGTCGTCGTTATTTCAATGTTTATACCACTACCAGGCAAGCGAATTAAGTTAACAGACTAGGAGGAAGGAAAAAGCAAAAGTGTAAGAGGATAAACAAGGCAAGTGATTACGCGATGCAGTCCGCAGTTGTCTTTTCGTGAGGGAGTACAAGTTAAAATTTCTTTCCATGAAATGTAATCATTCTAACTTTTCCTGATGTTAACATAAAAACTATAAAAAAACTAAACTGATAAAAACCATGAAGAAAGAAATAAAAGGGCACAAAATTAAGAAGATAAAGGAGACGAGAGCGACCGCATACAAAATTAAAACAGACACCTGCGGAGGGACAGAATATAATCTGAAGACACTGAGAATAGTCTCCTTTCTTCGAGGCAGAAACCTTAGTTCGCCCGTTATATAACACCATAAAAGGTAGGCATTAAGAAAAACAAAGATAAGAGCGATTACATAAGAGAATATGACGTCATTGAATGGTATTGTCGGGATCGCCACTTCAGATTCAGTCGGCAGAATTTCGTTCCGTGTATTTGTTAAGTGCGAACCCCAGCGATTAATATCGAAAACAAAGAAAAAGAAACCTCAACCTTGGTTCGTCCACGATAGAAGTTGATTAGTCATTAAAGGCCACATTCAGGATAAAATATTCCTCCCTACAAAATTTCACATACATAATGACTACGAAAGTAAGGTCTATCACAGTTTTCAAGTAACGCAGCAGTCCAGAGAGAACATGAAACGGCAGCTTACTGGTCAAGATTTGAATCTGGGAGAGGCTTTCCGACGGAGCCAGTCAAATTCGAACCGGAACGGGGAAAGTTATAGGCTCCATACCACATAAAGTCTGATTTTTCTTCTATGCCTTAAAATCATTAACCACTCCCCAGGCCAAATCTAATGCTATTTAAACGATGATTTCCGGATTTCGGACCCGAAAATTACAGGTTAATACCCAATTCTTGCGTTAATTTCAAATTTATGAATAAAATATTACAATATATACATATTGGCTTATTTACAACGAAATTCTAGGGAATGGTTAATTTTATATGGGTGAAATATATCTAACTTTAATAATTATCTTACCTTCTATACTTCTTGATATATTCACGTAATATTCAAATCCAATTTACATGAGCTGTTAGGATGGCGGACCACATTTCTATAACGTCCATTTCAAAGAAGTCTTCACTCAGGTTTTCTTTCAAGGCTACAGTCTAATTGTCACTAGTGGTTTACGGGTTACTTATGATGAAGTCATTAACAATTTCTTTTATTTTATCATTACCTGATTACCATTTACACAAGGAGTGACTTTTAATGTCTGTAAAACATTAAACGGAGGTGACATTGAGACAATCACAATAGATACATCCCATTTCCGAATGCCATTCAATTAGCCGATTCTAAAGAAGCATAGACAGGTCATAGCCATGATATAGAGAAATAATGGAACGGGATGAATTTGAATTGTACTGTAACGGAGTGCGTTTCGTTGTTTTTGCTATCGTGAGTAATGGCGCGTGAGAAGAAGAAATTTTGATACCAATCAGTTCGGCACAGTATCTCTCTTATTTGTCAAATCTATCGCATATTACAGTGGGGGATCAAAATCATTACATCCGTGTCACCCGGGTGCTCACGTTTGCATCTGAATTTTTCAAGAGGCCTCAGCCTTGCGCGTAACCTTGGGAGTCCCCCAGCGACCATCAACTTAATCACTTCCATCAGCTGAGTCACAATCTCTTTTCAATCACAGCTGTTTATAAACGAAGCTTGCATCTTTCCTTAGTATTTTGTTTCATTCATGAATTAAATCTTTCGGAGTAGGCCCCATTGCGGAGAAATCCTTCCTCAGTTGACCAACACAGAAGTAAATCGCAAGAAGCGATAATAATGTCAACCTACTTCCCTCAGCGGAAGTGGCGCAGAATATCCGGGCAGCCAACAACAATTATACTAATATATCGGCCTTGAATGAGGTAACGGACATACTTATCACAACTAGGAAGAATAAACACTCTCAAGAACGATAACACGCATGGATCAGATAGCAAGCAGACCGGGATGAAGGATGCAGAATGCCAAGGAAACGTAGCAGTTATTTTACGCAGACCGGTCGAGATATCTGAGAGCCTTGGTGGGTCGTAACTTCGAGCACGTATGCCCAAGAGATGGGGCGCTGTGCCAATGCAACGTATTTCCCGCGTGGCTAGAGCATATTGTCGTGACGTCACACACTGTGAGATATCCGAAGTTCACATGGCGGAGAAATATCACAAAATCTTACTCTTAGGAATTGTGGATGCGAAGCTATTTGAAACTATTACAGAGTATTTAGCCTTAAACATATCTGGTGAAACTACACACTATGTTAGACTAGAACATGAAAAAAAAAAAAAAAAATATATATATATATAATCGTTCGTTCATTCACTCAGACCGCTCAGCGGCAAATACTCATATATATATATATATATATATATATATATATATATATATATATATATATATATATATATATATATATATATATATATATATATATATATATACATATAAAGCTATTCATAGCTAAACATAGATTCTATCACTGATGAAGGTGCGGGCGACCCACCGAAAATTTTAAACTCGTGAGTTTCCATTTTATATGTTTTATGTTTAGTGTCACCCTGTGACGAAGCTTTATATTGTTTGCCACGTTCGTGGAATCTTCGCAAGAACTTTATATATATACATATATATATATATATATATATATATATATATATATATATATCTATAGCAATACCCCGCAGATAATAATAATTTAAAACAAAATTAAAAGATACGTGGACTAACCAGGGTATTGCCTTAACGGAGAGACCCACTAGTGCATAAAAGTGCGACATTTTGCACTTATTTAAAATGTTAAGTATTTTATCCGCGAAAGATATAAAAGCTGTCGTCGAAGCTTAAGAACGAGGTTGTTCGAAAGTAATAGTAGCTATATTCAGCTGATTTACCTACAATTACTTCTTCATTGACATTAAGTAACATTAGTAGCACTTCTCGTGCTTCCCATAAAACTCTGGTATTTCTTCCACACATTTGCATGTAATGGCACAATGAATTAATACTAGAACTTCTTTTATATTTTTACAATTCGGTTTACTGCGCGCTGGTTACCTCTTGCCAACTTGCGGTGGCTTTTTGGGTATGTTGAGGATGCAGATTTAAACGTGGACATAAAAGGAAGAAGGGTGATTTTTCGTCTCATAGGCAAGTATTAAAAAGGCGCACATCAGAGGGCTGAGAATTTTTTCCCTAACTGGGACACCTATAGTCGACAAAAAAATTGTGTATGATCGAGAAAGATGAACTCTTCTCGGGCTAAAACACAGGGCCAATATCTGTACTTCATCTAACGTTTAGACGGGTGTCTCCACTCATCATCATCAGGGCCATCATAGCCCTGATTTAGAAGAGCGAGACGCCAGTCGAAACATCGGATTAAATAGAGATATTTACTCGGTGGATAACCCGAGAAGAGTTCACTTACGGAATTCTTTGGGCAAGTATTAGAACTTACAAGAAAGATGAAGCTTCAATAAGGGATTCCACATACTGTCTTTTCGCGTCAGAATTAACGCACCTGACCATTGCTGTGGGGACAACTTTCTCTGCTGAGGACGTCCCTAAAGATATGAAGTAGACGAATGGATGCAAAATGGAAATAGAGAGAGAACAAGGGTAAGTGGTCATAAACAAAGGAAGCAAAAGTTTTAACGCGAGCGCATGAAAGGCTTTACGGGAGCAGAGCGGCGCAGCCTTCCAAAAGCGTTCTTTTGACTCGGAAACAAAAGAGACCTGCCCTCCAGGGATCGCCCATAAATTACGTCCCGCCCTAGTGGAATGGGGGGAGGAAGAGCGCCTCAGTCCAGGTGAGATAAGGCCCCGAAATGGAAGGAAAAAAGAACCCCGGGCAAATGAGATGCCACAAGGAAATTATTCCTCTTTTGACTTCATCCTCTACGTGCAAATGGAGAGACAATAAGATTTAGAGAGTAGCGTACGGACTCCACAATTGATACGAGCATCTGAGAAACTCACTTTCATAGAGTAACTAGCGGAAGGTACCCGTTGAAATTCAACGGGGGTGAAAAACATTGAACTTATTTAAACTATCGATAGCAATCGAAATGTATCGATATAAATCGCGCACAATGTATTTCTCATGGATTATATGGACTCTTCTATTTCAATTAATACGTTCTGAGCCTATATTCACCATATATCCAAATGAGGTTCGGCTTCAACAATGCTATCGGCCGTCAAGGGACGGCGTACCAAAAACGCTGAATTTTCAGCATTTAAGATCGTTTTTTGTTTCAAAATTTAAAGTAAATCAGTTGAAAAACAAAAATTAATTGCAAGAATAAGAATGTTTATTAATGTTTCTTTCCAATGGTTTTTGTCGCAACTTTGTACGACCATTATTTCTAATTTAAATATGCAAAATAAAAAAGGTCTTCATGGCAGAAAATCAAACTTTACATGTATTTCTCATGGAAACCCTTTTACTCGTCTGAAGTCGAACCGGAGAACATTCGGTAGACAAAAAGTAGCCATAAACCTTCCGAGTGACATATAAATCATATTACAAAGCTTTACGCCATTCCGTGCAGTGGTTTGGTAGTTATAATTGACCGCACAATCACACTTTCATTTTCATAGATAAGATTACCATTTTTCTATCAGAAAATCTTAAATGACCAACCGATGGACAGCGATGAATTTTAGCATGCTTCCGAGATGGAATGAGCGCTTTCACGGATACTATTTACGATTAATATTCTTAGGGGAAGTTAAATCCAGCAGAAGCCCGTTTAACGGAGCCACGCTAAATGGATATCCGCGTTAACTGAAACTATCAGCAAACACTGAATAATCAATTTGATAGCTAAGATAGAGAGATAGGGATGAGGCTGACCGCAATTGTTGCGGAAACAAACAGTACAAAAAAAATTTCGATTCCTTCAAGGAACAGACTATTTGCGATACACAGTCATTGGTTTTTACAGAGTAATGAAGCAGCGTTCAAACAATAAAGGCCTACGGATTTTTCCCCAATTAGCCTATGATTTTCAGCCATCAATATTCCGAAAAAACGGATTCTTCGAAATGGTTCCGCCCTCTTCTTTTCGGTTAAGCGGTGTTCAACTGTATACTAAAACGACAATGCCACTTAAACTATACTGCCCGCACGAATCATATGAATTTTTTAAACAATGACATTTCCTTTATACTTATAATCCTACATTCGAAAAGAGGCTTCCGTGAGAATGCTTGAAAAAATTAAATACATCCATTTAACTCTGCGCGACGTCATAAAAATGAAAGCGTTTCTTCCATTACTCCGTCCGCGACTTCAAATGTATAGTTGAGCTCTCCTTTTCCATCCTGAAGACACTGACAGTAAAGTATAATAAATCCTTTTCAGGTAATTAAGTTTATTAGGGATTTCATAAAAAATATTAATCATAATTTTATTACTAAGACCTTTCACGAAACGCCAGAATAGTTTTTAATATCACGCGGTAAGCCAAGAGATCCTAAAAGTTTAAGGCACGTGGAAGCTGCATCATATACTTTTACGGTGACGTGAATGAAAACATTTCCCTTCACGACCTCTTTTCATGCGAAAAAAGTTTACGCGGAGATCAATATGGATCAGTATATGATAGGCGCAATAAGATTTATTGTCCAAAAATAAGTTTTCAAAAATTAAAGTATTGCACGCGAATTATGTACCACAATCAGTTAATCGACATTCTAAGATGGCTGGAGCGCGAATCGTGAGTCATTGAGTACATTTTTTAATAACTTTTCAAGAAAGTCTAAAAATTCAATTTATACATTGTAGAAAAACATTCTTGTAGTAATACAAATTATACAAGAATTATATAATAAAATATTGCCTTGATTAATGCGTTGCTATGACTTGAGGTGGGTTAACACATGGAAGTCACGTCCATGACATTAGTCTTGGAGGTCGCTTTCAAGCGGCATTAGGATGTGTAAGCACGCACTTCCATGACAGTGGTGGTAATCGACCACGGTTTCTACTTGCAAGGAAAATAGTCTGGCCTCTATTTTGTCTGCAAGTAGCATATCGATTCTGCGATAGAATCGCATCGCATCCGGTGGTATCTCGGTCACATGTCAGCAAAAGGAGATTAAAAATGTAATAAACGAATAACTTAGTAAGAGGAGGGCTCATTTCTTAGTAGGAATCAGGTCATTTCTCATTAGTCCACTTTTTCCAAAGAAATTAAAGCAATAGATCGAACGCTTAAGATTAATCAAGTCGCAAATTAGCTTTGTATTACGTCTGCAGGCTACGCGACGCTCAGCTTGGCAATGGAGAAAAACTTCATGGCGCCGCCCAGGTGCACATATTCTAATGATTTCATGCGAACGCCCTAACAAAATATTTACCCAACCATGAGGCTGATAATGGACCATCACTAACACCGGCTTCGAGTTCATTAATTGATAAAACATGTTTTGCACTGATGATGATTACCTCCAAGAAGAAGAGTACATAAGCTGCTCAATGCATTATAGAATATTGACCCTGACATCACCCGAAAGAGCCGCCCATTCCAACGATTCCGGCATCAGTCTTGATCCGGAAGTTACTCGGAAACCCACTCCGAAAGACTACCCACCACCACTTTGCCACGAAAAGGAATAATCGAACCACAGCACCGAGATATAGAGGCCCATGATAGATTGTCAAGCGCATTTGGTACAGGAATATACCTTAAGAGACAGCTGTTCGAGACATTATTCAGAATCAGGAAATTCTACCTATTTAAAGAAAACAAGGTGAGACGAGCAATGTAATAAATATCTAAGGAAAGACGCCAAGGCATTGACCACATTTATCTGATATAAAATGCGTAACATCAGCCAATATGTTCTCTCAAAAAGATACCATTTTCACATACCATGAGCGGAAACCACCTAGAATGGCGCAAGGGAGAATTCTCGAAATTAAGTACACATTTTTTCAATTTCCTAACCTTTTTTAATTACGGAATCAAAATTCAGCATCCAGAAATGAATTTGAACTTCCACCATGGACGTTTACGCTAAGGCTTTGATTAAATTCAATAAAAGCAATTGAAAAATATCGGAATATGAGATCACCATCTCCGTAATTTAAAAAAAACTGTACCTAGCCATTAAGGTTTTAAAATTTCTAAACCCTACCCCACTGCAGGGAATGCTGAGCAATGGTCAAATTTCTCAAATCAACGGAATCGAATGCCTTAATCAGGGAAGTTCCACTGCGGAATGAATTTTTTTAAATTTTCACACTGACAGAATCTGATAACGACAAAAACCCCATCTATTCCATTCATATTTATATTCACAAATTAAACTAGAAATAAAATGGCCTTAAATGTGTACAATTACTATATAATGTCAATGGCGGAGAAGTACCATTTTTCTGCAATTGACAAAAGTTAATGCTCCGAATACTGACTGAATAAAAAATTCTTTCAGACACGTGAAAGGTGATCAAATAAGGACAGCAATCTGTTTTAATTTATCAGTTAATAGAGATTCACTGAAGTTATTGAGGATATAGTACGTCAGTTCCGTCGAAAAAGGAAAAGAATTATGTATAAATTACTCTATTAATTATTATTATCATTCATATGTATTCCATGCATTTTTATGTTTGTGCTACATTAGCTTAATCCATCTGCAGGTTTTCGCTGGTTTTTCACACTCCCCTTCATGTGTGGTAGTTTTCCTGCAGTGGGTTTTTTCGTCAAGGATATCACTTCATTACGTATTTCCCACAAATGTATATATCTTTCTTCCCACGTGTTTCACGTATTTATCTGACGAGGAGTTAGATGGAAGAAGGGATTGCCTTAGTCTCAATCTCACCCCAATAAAGACGCCTTATTATTAATATTACAAAAAGCGCGGCGATAGGCGAAAGGCCTCGAAGAGTCGTCTAAATTCCGCCAGAGCAATTATCAAGTCAATAGTTGGTGGAGCGGCGATTCTGCTCTGGGATTCTTAAAGTATTCATCAAACCCATAAACGCCGATTAACATGCATATTTAGGGTTGATAAGTTATCATGCAAAGTTAAGCATTAATTTGCTATCCAGTACTACATTAATACCAGTAGGCTAACAATTTTTTTAATCGATTCAAATAAATATGAAGGATTCCCGATTTCTTCTGACTTACGAATTCACGGACCAACCGACACATGAAAGCACACCGCGTTTGGCAACGCTAACACTGTTTATATCCTATGCGCAAATAAATTCAATGTTCACTCACGTCCATTTACTATAAATTCTATCAAAATACGCCATGCTCGTCGGATCAAAATCCATATTCACGTCAAGCTCAACTTGGAAATTCACAAAGTGAAGCGATGCATCGGATTCAAGCGCAAATTGAACGTGAAAACTCTCTGATCTGAAATCAACTACTTTACCAACAGGTTTCCACATCAAAAGTTTATATTTTCCCAGTCAAAGTTATGTACAAACAAAAGCAAAAAATGCTCTTCGATATGCACCTCTTCACACACGGAAGCACATCAACATCATTCAAAATCACACAAAACCCGGACCTAAAGGTAACATTCATGCTTATATCAAAATTGTTGGACTGAGTGGCGAGCAGAAAAAGAGTTTCTACATCATCAAAGAGGCCATGAAGAGATAAGTAACAAAAGGGAATTCCCCCCCCCCCCGATATATGTAAATGTAACTCTGTAACCACACAAAGAAAATATGCGCTGATTTTCCAACTGATGCAACAGGGACACAAGTTTCACGTGCCGCGACACCACCTTAAAGTAGTCCGAGCGAGATAGTTCCCTAGTCATAATAGACACCATATTCGAGTTACACGTTTTAATTTCACCAGCTGTAGGACACATGAATTAATTATTGCATTATTAATGGTGCAATAATATAGTTTTATATGACAGAAATGGTAAGTAATTAAATGAAAATATCTAAATAAGTCTTTAACTTGACTCATTTTTTTCGCGCGGTGCGTTTGCAACTCCTTCAAAACGAAACGTAGTGGCCCTCTTCCGTCAGGAATACCCGTAGGGAAGAAGTCGCAGTCACACGCCTGAGGATAGGGCACACTGCCCTGACCCACTCATACCTCTTCACAGAAGAGAAGACACAACCTTGGTGTGATGAGTGCGACTCCCCTCTGAGTGTGCGACATCCTGACGGAGTGTGATAAATACCGGTCTTCTCGAGATAAGCACAAGGTCAACGGTACCTTAGGACACATCCTAGGTGACTCTCCCGATTGCCTCACCCGAGTAATTGCGTCTTTAAAAGAAATCAACGTTTTTAATAAATTATACATTTTTTATATGTATATGCGTATTATATAACGTTATGCAAATTTTATCTCACATTAGTACTAAAACGATTTAGCTTCAATTACATAAACCTGGTATTACCTATGGACGAGTGTGGTGCGAAATGACCGCAGTAGTCGACGCACCCTTAAGCAATAATTCTACTACTACGAAAGATTTTTTGTGATACCCAAGCGCCTATTGCGGTGACAGTATGAATAATTGTCATAAAGAGTTAAGAAAACATACAAACAACATTCTGTTAGTTTTTTTACGACATCTAAGTGTGATAAATTCCTCATTTTGTAAATACTGTCTCTCTGGAGTGCATACTCATACCATTTCCCATATAAAAGGGCTGGTATTTTCTGGCAAATATCTCGGAAAGTAGTGTAGTAAGAGGTTGAATATTTGGTGCCAAAGGAAGGGCGATATATTTTTCTTTAAAAGGAGACCAAATTCATTGATTTCTACGTAAAATTATATTCCGCTCAAACTACCTTAAATCAGTTTCACTAACCGTCTCACCAGTTGAAAAAGGTATTAAGGCTTAGTTTCGAATTTCCGGATGGGTTTTCAAATGAATGGGAAATATAATATTCATTCACAATCAAACAAACGGAGCGGACTGAGAATTGTATGGGAAGGACTGGTCATAGCCTAATTCCCCGCGGCATAATCCGAGGCATAAAATCCAGCAGGATATTAAGCGAACTTGAAATAATTCATGCGAGGAATTAATAACTACTCCCACATTAATCATGCAACAAAAATACCATATATAAGTACATTTAGAAGGAAGAGGGTATTATAAAATATGAATTCAGAGCGCGGAAGGCATAAAGAATGTCTTGGAATGGAATCAAAAGACAAGACGAGACAAAAACAAAGATTAGTGGAGAGAAACTCGAAATATTTCCTCTTGAGGGCAATGGATATATCAATAACGGGGACCGAAAACAAGGGAGGGGACGTAGACAATGGCCCATGAGGAATGAAATATAACGTGGGGAGGCAAAAACTTAGGCTATCAAAAGGCACTCTACAAATAGTGCAACTCAGAAGTCGTTACGGCCGAGACCAACAGTTACACGCAGCGAAACTTGGCAAAGATGGGGCTAGAAAAGCCCGTAAATACGGAGATAACGAAACAAAACTTTAAGCCAAAGTAGAACGTCTTCTACGGTTTTCTCCCTAGGAAACAGAAACGGGAGATGATCGAATGGAACACTCAAACGCAATGGAAAGTAAAACGTGATTTTCATTGAATAAATTTTATGATAGAAGACAAATTATCAGTTTCAGAATTAAACTTTTGCATGACTTAAGGTGGTTTGAGCGAAATATCATATCACCTAGAAATCAATGAATTTGGTCTCCTATTAAAGAAAAATATCCCACTCTTCCAATGATTCATAAGTACCAACCCATTATCGAACTACTTTCCGAGGTTTACACGAAAAATACTCCCATTTACATAGGAAATGGTACGTATATACACCCCAGAGAGACCTCATTTGAAAAATGGGAAAGTTGTAACACCTAACCCTCGTCAAAAATATAAGTGTGCAGTTTGTATGTTTTCTCAACAATTTTTTTAAAACAAATCATCTAGTCATCGCAGTAATTTTTTCAGGTTCATAAAACCTTCCGTTGTGAAGGAGTTTGAAGCATACCCCGTGAAATCAATGAGTAAAGTAAAAGACATAGGGTATACTAAAGGAGGTAAGCCCTTAAAAGTGTAGAAAACCGGGAAGAAATTCTCTGACACTCGACGAAACCTATCTTTACCGGTATAATACATTTAAAAATAATTAAATACATAATTTTACTTAATTATTTTCAATTTCAGACGCATAAAAGTATTGAATAGCATCATTAATAAAGTAAAAATTAATACATGCCTCCTAAAGCTGCTGAAATTAAAACGTATACTTCGAACATGGTCTACATTACGACTAGGGAACTATCTCGCTCAAACCACCTTAACTAACATTGCGCTATTTACTGAAATATTAAGTTCCAACTATCTAAAAGTAAGCCAGTCAAAGTTACCCCCTCCCCCCACCTTTTTATCACTCAGTTTAATAAGGTCAATTAGGGTAATATAAGATCAAGGAGATATAAAGCAAAAGATGCAACCTTATTCTTGTTTGCCAACAATATGGACTTCGTTAAAACTCAGGCTCACGGTTATTCTACATCTACATAATACCCGCGAGCCGCCGCATGGGCGTGTGGCAGGGGGTGTTAGGTCACCAGCCGTGTAGAGGTGTAACTTTTTTGGAGATGAAATGGTGACAAGAATTATAGGAGTGTATTTAGTGGATCTTAATTTGTATTGTGGTCGCGTATTGTTCGCGGAAAGAACGATTTTTTGTACCTATCTGTTCGGCAGTGTATCTCTCTTATTTTATCGCATCTGTCAGACCTAGAAATGTAGCATGGAGTCAAAGTAATATTCTCTGTGTCGCTCTGGAAAATATCAGTTCTGAATTTCTCGAGTAACCTAAGCCTAATGTGAAACCTCCAAGTCTCTAGGGGCTCCCACCTTAATCCCTCCAAAAGTTGTGAGACACTATATGTACGCTCGTAGCAGTTTTTAACGAAGCACGCTGTTTTCATTTGTATTTTATTATTTTTTTTAGTTGAACCTTTATGACCAGGGTCTCAAATGCTCGCGGTGTATTCGAGGTGTGGCCTAACCAGAGCGAAGTAGCATCTCTCTTTGACTTTTCATCCGAGGACCTTCCTATTATACGTTTAACAAAACCTAGTTTCTTTAATGCTGCGCCACATATGTCTTGTACGTGTAATCCCTACGATATATCAGAGTAAGGTAATTCCAAGATATTTTACTGTATCTGAAGATTTTATGTTTACTCCACCCACAGTATAGGCATGGCATTTTTGTGATGGCTTTCGCAGGAAGTGAACTGTGGTGCATTTGCTGATATTGAATTCCAACCCCCACTCCTGGCACCACGATATAACGTTGTTAAACGTATTGAAGAAATAGGTACGAATAACCCACAAAACATAAATAATAACGAATGTTAATTCTTCTGAGTCTCCACCAAGGCTGTTGTCTTGGGTTGATAACCGTTTCCTTGGTGTGCCAACGAGCGTCTTCAGGTCGTTGGTATCGGATTTTAGTTTTGGCCTTCAGTATTCTCTGCATTTGTTGCCCTCTATTTCTCTGAGATCTATCTACTACGCATTGGGGGAGAGTATCCGTTCATGGAAGACAGTTATCCGAGAAACAGCCAATCAGATAGCACCATGTGCGTACGATGCGCTCAATTAAGGCCCCCAAAACCAGCGAAACTGCTGTCAACCGAAGTCAATACACGAGGAGCAGACACGGAAGAATGAAGAAAACTTCTTAAAATCAATGCTACGGAAACCTCAGAACCAACGTTTTACAAAATTGGGATTTAGGTTGGTAAGGAATCGGGACGGAGGATGCACTGTATGGGTCTGATAAATAATCTAGTGCTAAACGACATAGTTTTTTCAGTCAAATTCTTATCTCAATTTATACGCGTAGTATCTTCGCCGTGTGTTCCGCTTAGGAAGAAGCGCAAAAATAGTTACAATTATCACGAATGATGATGGTCTATCTCAACTGTTTTTATCTCTAAGGGCTAATTAAAATAAGACGTTATAGCTGTGAAGGAATCATTGTTATCGTTAGCTATGAAAATTTACTAATTTATATTACTATTATTAAAATTTACTTTAATAATTACTTTTTATAAAAAAGAAATTTAAATTTTAAAATAAATTTACTTTATTTGACCAGTCTATGGAATTGTGGTAATGGGCAATGTCACGAGCAAAATAATGTCCAAAATAGAGCATTTAGGACATGAGAAATAAGATGGATTTTCTTGCCTATAACAGTTACTATACTTTTGACTCCCTGAATGATTCTCCAGCGTAGAGCATGCAGAAGGAAAGAGAAATAAGTCAACATCCCCGCCACCGAAGATGCGTGATGGAATTGAGAGGACCGATATTTTTAATCGCATTGTGCATTCCTACTAGGAATGCATCCATTAGAACTCGATCATTTACCCATTAACTTTACGTTAAGTATTTGACCAATCTTTAGATGAACCGACATCGTGTTTGATGAGAGTAAGGGGATAATGCCCGGATCTGATTTTGTCTCAGAGCATGGCATTGGATGGGAACACTGGGATTACGTGCCTTTTTATTTAAAAATTTGTGTAATTAAGGAGGAACGGTTTTTCAACCCAAGTTTCTATTCCAAGCAGATTTCTCAAGAGAACCACTATACTTACTTGACTGCTATCTGGAGAGCATTTCGGACGGCGTGTGCTGAGTTTATCGCCATCCTTTCCCTGCATTATCCTGTCCATACCAACCCACCCGCCAACCGATGCCTGACACCGCAATTAACCTCGGTTGTCGATCCTCGCCCCAAATAACCTGCCCACCCACGGAGCGATTTTCAGTCCTCTGGCGTTGAAAAGTAAGTACTATTTTTGCACTCGACTATGATGTAGACAGAGTGGTAGTAGTCCAGTGAGAAATCAAAGTCGGGCCATGGCGGTTTTTCAAACAATTTCAACGGAAATCTGTACATAATCTTTTGTGCCCGGATAAAGCCCAATATCCCGAATGCTTCCTCGTTCCGTGACTCAGACATTCTTAAATCACCTATCGTCCGAAATCTATTTTCCTAGTTTTCTTTTCTACTTCTTGAAATGCGAAGTCCAGTGTTTCACGGAAAAAGTCCTCTTTGTCAGGTCAAACGCCTATTATACACTCTTGTTTACATAAATGTCTATGCAGGGTTCATCAGAACGAAAAGGCTTATGATTATCATCAACCAACGGAGAGAAAACGACGACAGTCTCAATAAAATCTTCTGCTCACAAACAAAATAAATCATAGAATTAATTTTACCATGGGTTATGATACCACCTGCTTCACCACATGATTCTTTATTTCATTAGACTGATATGAGCCGCACAGTGCAGGATTCATCCAACATACTTTAATGTTGGCATAATCACGGTCGGACTCTACAGCGATGAATTTCTTATAAAATAAACTTTCCATTATTTTAGACTCGAAATAAATTGTTTGTATGACTTCTCTGCGCTTGTAAACCAGGGCCGGTCAAATACATACTAGTCAACTTAGGCATACGCCACATACGCGGCCGGTCGTAGAGACGACACGTTTGTCTGCAACTGGTGAACGAAAGTGACAACAACGATATAAGTGCTGCTAATTCCTATCATGTATTTCCATCAAAAACGACCATCTTTCATAAATCGAAAAAGTGACTGGACAAACTCCAACAAAGGGCACGATGAAATCAATTGATAAGTACTGGGGAAGAAATTGCATCGCACTGTACAGTTGAAATTATATCCACCCTCGAGAGGTAGGTATAATGATAATTATCCTATTTAACATGTTTCTCTGTAAAACTTGACGCTAGGAGATAAGGAATAACACAAAGTACAATACAGTCTTTACCAAATAAAAGTTATCCCAGGCTTACTAAATTGCCTGGGTCGGCACTCTTCGTATCAATTCAAAAACAAGTATTATATTCGGTCAAATGATACCTATAATGAAATATAATAAATAAAAAAACAGAAATTCCTCCAGTATAACTCGCATAATATTTAAGTCACGGACTTAACTCTGAAAAATTCATAATAGTGTAATCATGTAGACATAGGAAAGATCCTCCAATCGATCAATTTCGCTACTATGAAGTTTTCAACGCATACGAGTCATCTAAAGGCAATTAAATGACCCCGTTGGATGAATTAGGTGAACTCTATAGTCCCGTATCAATTTGTGAAAAAAAGTTTACCTCGTGAAACAGGTGGTGCCTTATCAGATATGCTAGCAACTGAAGATTATGAAATTCTAGAACTTCCCAAGATTTTCCAGGACCGTTTTCAATCTCCATGGCATTGCCATAGATTACAGGCTTTCCAGATCTGTAGCAGCCCAGCTTATCTTAAAGTAACAATCTTGCAATGCTTATGAGTTAGTTTGCAAATGGAAAATTATTTAGGTGATCGGAGAACTCGGTTGTTTCAAAGTGGTGCCTTACCAGAGTAGCTAGCGACTGAAGATTATAAGATTCCAGGACTTCTCAAGGTTTTTCAGGACCGTTTTCAATTTCCATGACTTTTTCAGGGATTCCGGGCTTTCCAGTCCCTTAGCAACAATGCTAGTTCAACAGAAACAATCTTACACTGCTTATGAATTAGTTTGTAAATGGAAAATTATTTAGGTGATCGGCGAACTCAGTCGTCTGCACATTAATCGAATGGTACACATCTGCCTTTCTTAACTCCTGGGCTATCCATTTATGAATTACACTAAAGAAAAACTAGTTAATAAACAAATCAACGATATTGATTCATCGGTGTAACTAAACAGTGTTTGCATAAATTCATTAACAAGTACAAATGGCCACTAAATAGCAACCATTAGTTTACAGCGTCTCTTTTCTCGTGCAGTGGATCGTTACCTAAATTGGATTCAAGAGCCCACCACGCAGCTTATGAAAACAAATGCGAACGGTGCACGGTTTGCGAACGAGGGCACTCATGGTGCGCACACGACCAAGAAGCACATTTTGCGACCCAGCCTCCAATATCGATCGAGGTGAAAGAGGGAAGAAACGAGACGAGCGGCACAAAGAATCTAAAAATAAAAAAAACACAAAAGAAGCACCAAACTGGAGTTCTCCCTTCTACCCCGTAAACAACGTATCCGCCCACTCAAACTCTGTTTAATCCTCGCCGGGATTTTTGCTGCTGTTATCATTTCTTTTTTTATCCATCCTTTCCGCTCTTCACTTTTTTCAACCGAGCCGAGGTCTTCACGGCACACCCGGAAATCAGTTCCGGGTTCACCGTCTCCTTTTCCATTCACAATTTCTCGTCACTCGCATAAAAAAGTTTTTTTTCTTCCCTGCCGCACGATGGAGCCAACGACGCTTTTCTTTTCATCTCTCTCTCCCCCCCCTCTCTCTCTCTCTCTCTCTCTCCCTCTCTCTCTCTCTCAATCTCTCCCACCCCATCACAACAGAAAGAGCAGGGGATGTGCAAAAATAGTCATATTTTTAAAAATACATATATAAAAAGAAAAATACATTTTTTTCAGGTGGTATTTTTTTATTTTTTCCGGCGGCGAACGAGTGGAAGATGTGCTCTCCGGGCAGGACGCAACAAACTTGCGATGCTTATGCCAAAGGTACACAAAATAAAACCAAAATTTCAAAAAAATAAATTGAAAACAAATTTTTTTTCAGCCGGGAACGAGTGGAAGATGTGCTCTCCAGGCGGGATGCAACAAACTTGCGGTGCTTACGCCAAGGAACCCCGCCGACCGACCGCCAGCTGAGGGAATTAGGGAGAGGAGGAAAGAAAAAGACTTTTTGCTCAGGCCCTGGGATACGAAAGACGTGTTGAAACGAGCAGGCACTCCACCAACAGACGCGCACGACCACACAAGAACACATGCGAGCCGCGCTAACCAGCCCTCCCACTGCTCAAGAGCAGAGAGCGGCGACAGACCGATGAAGCATAGGGAACCGCCGAAGAGTCCAATAATGAGTGATAATACAGTTTCTGCTCCTTGAGCACCACACAAGCATTCAGTGGACCCGAAGGATCTTACAATATTAGGTAGAAAGAAGATTAAAGTACAATTTTTCATTAAAATGAAAGAGACTTTTATTAATAAAGAGATTAAAGCACAAGGATGTTCCTGTGGAATTATGCAGGCATTTTATTACACATAGGATATCTTTATGAATTATTCTTGGTGTAATGCATCATGAAAGCGCCAAGTTTTCATCATTGACATCATCTCAAAAAGACAGAACTTTCCCAACTATTTTATTATCACACACTGACCAAGGTTTCGACAATACTATGTCATTATCAAGGAAATGAAAACATTCAAAATGACATATTATTGTCGAAACCTAGGTTAGGGTGTGATAATAAAGATTCTGTAGAAAAAAAACATAGTTCTCTCATTTTGAGATCCTGATATCAGTAACCAATTTCCGCAAAGTATCACCTGATTCGTTAAACTTTTCTCACCATTGTATAACATCTACTTCGTAAAATAAAAATTTAAATTGGCCGTGAAAGTTTATCGGTTAGCCCTGCATCCTCTTAAATTAATCGACTTTTTATATGCGTTTAGTAATGGCAATTTTATACAAAGGAAATGGTTGCAGGCTCCACCATGTGGATGTTATCCATTGCGGACCAAATAAAATGACTTTGCTGACTCCACATGAGATTTATTAGCACGAACCGGGTTTCGACACTTCGTGTCATCTTCAGAGGGTTATGCTAAAAAATCTCACGTGGAGTAAACAAAGTTATTTTATTTGGACGGTAATTTAACACATTTTCTCCACTAACTGACTGACTATTCTTTTCAATGAGGCAAGAAACCAATTGACCGTATCTTCGTGATAGCAATTCCATATCACAACTCGAATTGGGATCCTCGGGAGGATGCAAAAAACCAACACTTCTCGTTAATGTTGCCAACCAAACATGTTAGGGCGCCCATGCCGACTATATAAATGAAGGCACGACCGCCTGTGAACATACCGAACTAATATTTTGGGGAGGCTGTTTTTTGCGTCATCTGGCATCGAATTGGAGGGTGGCGAGAAAAAGTTTAAGACCTTCCCTTTCTATTGGACCACCCTAGGCAACATAAAACCCAGCGAGCCGCAAGGGCGTGTAGCAATGGGTTTTGGGAAACAATCCATGAAAAAGTGAATGTAAGAAGGGAAAAGGACGGCGAAGAAAACGAAAGTGAAGTGAATGTTAATGGAGTGCATTACTGTCATTCTCTGCTCTGGTTAGTCACTAATGGTGAGGGGAGAGAAGGAATTTAGACAACTCTCAATTCGGCTGTTACTATCTCCCATTTTGTGGACTATAACTGTTCTAGAGATAAGGCAAGGGGTCAGAATAAATTACGCGCACTAGTGTGAATCGCGCATCACTATTGGCGCGTACGCTACTAATTCCAAAGCTAAATTTGAATAATGAGTTTTCTCATACAGAATAAAGGTAATATTATTTATTAAATAAATAAACAATATTACGTATTTCTTTGAAGGCTTCCGCGACTCTTATAATTATTAATATTGCTCTTTTCAGGTATTTCCGTCGCGTGTTTGGTTTTTTTTTCCAAACACGCGACGGAAATACCTGAAAAGAGCAATATTAATATTACGTATTCGTTTTTAATAGGCTCCATTAAAGTATTATCTAGATAGTGTGTATAGTAGGCAAGGGTCGCAAACAATGGACACATTAAAAGTAAAAGGAGCCTCGCAAAACTCATAATAATACCAAAATTATGGGAGCCCATGGGGATTTTTATCGCAGATTTGGTTCCCCTAGAATACTATCCCACATTTTTAGAGATGACGTTTAACCCGCACCGCAGAGGGCTGAGGTTTGGGAGGGCCTGGATAACCTCACAGGAAGAAAAATGTTTTCAAAGGGTTAAAAGAAAAAAAATAATGACAGCTTATCATAAAATACATATATTGCGTCAAAAAAATATTTATTCGAGGACCGCACCCGATAAGAACAACGCCACTAGGGTAGAATACGGATCTTAAGTAAATCAATACCCCGTTAACGCCCACTTCCACACTTACAAATTAACCAGAATCTACGAGCAAGAGGTACGAAAAAATCACGGCGATATCTAGGTCTCACTATGCGCGTTGAATATTGCCTAGCATATATAAGGTTTTAAGTTATGAAATCAGCGGCGTGAATAATTTGGAAAACAAACGACAGGATTACGATCGAATGGATTAGAAGCATAATTCTGCTTTCTTAACAGCGGTCCACGCAATGGAATTTCTCGCCCGTGAAGTCATTTACTCCTTTGATGCGGGATCAGACGATCACCGAATGCTATAGTCGTAGCCCGTAACCCTGAGGGGAGTCAAAGCAAGGCAAAGGGCGTCCGCCGACTCAAAGGCCGAGGGTTACAGCGCACTCGCTCACACGTGTCGAGTAGGCAAACACCTATCGCTGAGTTCAGGGGAATCCAGTTCACCAGTTTAACATTGGATTCCAAGGGTCAACAAATAGACGGGACCACAAAAGAAAATAAAAAAGTAAAATAGTGCCCAAGAAGAAATCATATTATTTCATACAAATGTACACTAACCTTTGTTAAAATGCATTCGATTTAGCGACAAGACCACATTGGAGAGCATTAATCGCTACCCAAATGATGAAAACTTTGTGAAATTGCAAGCTTCTTAATAACGACCCGTTTAATCAAACAGAAGGAGACCTGATAATGCCCACTTTAGAATGAAGTGGTCGTTAATAAAAAATATCTGTAAAATTTTACGAGAGTTTTATCTCTAATGTAACTACGCTTAGGTACAAGAAACCTCATTCTCCAAGAAAAAGTGCAAAAGATAGATAGAACATTATGAATAAACCCGCTGAAGTTTGACTTCGTAATAAACGAACAAAAAGTTAACATGAGCCGACCACTAAAAAAATTAATACAATTCTATGCGTACGGAGCATTAATCAATGATTACTTACAGCAGCAGCTGATACACTTCATAGATGTGGAACTTTTTCGAATCACAAAACGACCTTGAAGATAGCTGAAGAAATGTTCACGGTCAAACAGAATTCAATAATCAATTAGCATGACATAGACAATCCATAACGTTCCCGATGTGGAAACTTTTCCTCAAGAAAAAGATAACGACGTTCCACTGAACTTCGGTTCACACGTTCGTTTGACGTTTTCCGATGACAAGATTATTCTTTTTTTTATAAAGTTTTGAGTTCAGTTGAACACCAGGAACACATGAGACAAACGTCACGGTCGTGACTCATCGAAGATTAACGCAGGGTAACTTAGCCAGGATGGGGAAAAAGAGAGCAGAAAGTCCCCCAAGTTTTTTTCAAACTCGGGAGACCATCATGCAAACAACCGTTGGCAAGAGACCTAACGATCATGAATACGAACAGATTCACAGAGTTCCCAGCACAGTCAATTTTTACGACAGAAGCAATACATAATTTTCAAATGAAAAAAATCACTCCGATTCTGCGAAGAAGCTAGACTGAGTAAGAAAAGTGAATAAAAATTGACTTAGAACTACTCAACAAATAAGTGAAAATAAAAATTTTGAAATCCATTAAAACTATAGCCATTAATGTTCCCAACCATTTTTTTTCACAAACAATTAGCTATTCTTCCTCAATGATAGATAGTGAACGAATGTACAGATTTGAAGAGCCGGATTCCAATACCGAGGGCCCAGGTCCGAAATACGGCAGGGAAGAAGATTATTCAGAAGAGCCGTAATAAAGCCGTAAAGTTCGTAATAAAAACGTAATTTGTGTAATTAGATTGAAATACTTAAGTCTCCATTGTGCTAACAGATTTTATCCTACCTTTTGTCTCTCTTCTTCTTCCCTGAGTTTAAAGTTTCGCCGATTATCTATCTGAATATTGCGCAAATATTGCTGATTTTTATACATTACTAGCTGAATTACCCGGCGTTGCTCGGGATCATACTTCCTTCAAAACTCTTTATATAAGAGGTGAGGAGTTAGCAAGTAGTTGTGATGACAGACTACATTTCAAGTAATTGTTTTATTAAATTAATATTTTCTTCTGCAGAGCATCTATACAATTGTGAGACAATAGTAAGTAAACAATGTGACAATATCTCCCATGAACAATAGTAATTATAAGTCAAATGACTGAAAAGTTGACAGAATGATAAAAATAACATGGTAAAATAAAAACAATGAAATTTGTAAAACTTGTTTAATATAGAGTAGAGAGACAATTTTTTGAAACCCTTTACTGTAATCATACTACCTGCACAGCCAGGCTGAAAGAACATTATAATTCAGTACATAATTCGAGTACTTACTTGTTGAGTAGCTATTCAGAATTTCATTTTCTATAATTAAGATTTGATTTAATGTTTATTTTTGTTTGTTTATTTGGTTGTCAAGGAAAATGCGTAAAAGAAAATCGATAGAAAAAGAGAGAAACTTCATTCTTTCGGGCAAGATACCACTAATTTTAGTAGTATCATGCTTTCGGGTATGCAATAAAATGAATTTCAACTCTCTATCTTTAGTTAAAGTTGTTTTAAAAAGCGAAATAATTAACCGATGCACAAATCCCAATGCTAGCATTCCTAATCGGCTCAACTAAGCAATATGAATTCCAACAGCAATGACCGAAATCTGGTTGTCAAGCGTGAATATGGTATTGTTGATTTCACAGAAAAATGTGTTTCTGCAACTAAAAACGCAATTTTCAGTCAATTACGAGGTGAAAAGGATAATTAATTGAAAGAATTAAAAACTTCATTCTTTCAGACATTTAATAAAAAAATTCCAACTCTCTATCTTGAGCAGAAATAATTTAAAAAAGTAAAAAATGAAACCACAGCACAAAACCCGATACGTACCGCAAACCACCTAAGGCCCCTTTTTGGGACTTTTATGGGCCCTGAGATCATTTTAAAGTAGCCTACAACTTTCCTCCTGCCTTGAGCTATTACTCGGCAAAATTTCAGCACGATAGGATTAAAACTGTAGTAATGCACTTACCCGTCGGGCGTTATTGCGCGAAAAGTATTCGAAAGATTAAGAGGACCTTGAGGGGGGTGGGGGGTGGGGGGGGGGCAAAATTAAAAAAAATTTATACCTAAAACCTTCGCAAGAGTGTACTCAACAACTTCTTTAAGTTTCTTGGCGATCGGATCAACGGTGTAGTAATGCATACAGGACACACAGACATACATTCGTTTTTATATATATAGACAACACTCACACGAAAATATCAGTAATTATGAAAAAAAATAATCGACCGCATGCGACCGGTTAAATTTCAAAGATAACTATATCACCGCCTAAGTTAGTTAGCCAGTCAAAGACGTCAATGCATCACTCCACGCTCAAATCGAATCTCTGATGCCTTCCATATGCTGAAATTTCTCGAACAACGCCACTTGCTCGCGACTTTAAGTTCCATTTTTCCTTAAACGAAGATTAAAGCCAGACCTGCTGCCGGGTAAGCCAGCTTCTCTCAGCCGTGAGCTCGCACGACAACACAACCAATCACCCAGAAATGTCGGGTGCTATATCAATCAAAAGCGTAGCTCTAACCTTCCGAGCGACGGGCATGCTGTTGTAACAACGGCGACGAAGAGGATAGGGCGTTGGGAGGAAAAGGTTCGTGGGCCCATGGATAGGGTAGGCATGTACCCACAAGAATCAGTGCTCCCATGTCAAGGGTTTAAACCTTTATAGAGCTTCGTTTTTTTTCTTAAAAAGATACACTCATTTCTGTCACAAGGGCACTGAACGAGAAGTCAATTGGCATTGCCAAGGAACAGGAAAAATTCAACTCGCATCACTCTTCCGGAATGGTTGAATAAAGTTAATAGCTAAAATAATCGACGAAGAAAGTGAAAATAATAATCCTCCCGACTACTGGTGATTTATTTCAGGAAACTATCCGGTGCAATATTGCCGAAAAGAGAAATTTCCTTCTGAAAAATCGTCACAGCCTTCTGAAAACTCGACATCATAGAACGATAAGGAATTAAGTTTTAAAATAGCGCATTCAACCAAACCAAACCAACAGTCCAGCGAAAATGCTATGGGAGAAGTAGGTAATAATATGAAATTCATTATATAATTCTAAAATTTCAATACAAAGAAGAGTATAATCAGGATCCTCCTATTCATTGCATTTATGTAAGAGTCAGTTAGTGCGGTCGATCGGTAACATGGCTAAAGCGTAATATAAATTAAGCACTGCATTCGGTAAAATTGATACTGTTTAGTCAAAAACGCAACTTATCAACCAGAAAGGTGAAATACTTACCGAATTCTACGTTTGAGAGAAAGGTCGAAGCCTCCAAATCAATCTTAATTATGTCCCTAGAATTAGCAAAATACATTACCATTATATTCGTTTACATGGAAGTATTATAATCGCCTTGCAAGCTGCATCATATGCTGGGTCAGCCAAAGGCTGTAAATAAAAACTAAACAGTCATTTCAGGTATAACTTCAACCATTCATTAAAACTCGAAAAATTCCTTCAATATTATTCTATGGATAATGGAAACCATAAATTATATTTCTACACCTAAAAATAATAGGAAACATAAAAATGCAGTATGCTTAATATATCTTTCCTTAATACCTAATACCAAACAATATATTTCCCAGTAATAAGAACTTGTCTTTACAGCAAAATTTAAACCTGAAATTCTACGAGTAAGGGGACGAATACGTTTGCATAAACCATCATGATATTCTATCATATTAATACCACTATTTCCGGCGGTTGATTACACAACTGATCCATTCAGCATGGTCGGTTTCATATCCAATCCAACGGACTCAATATTTACCTCAGCCATCGTACCGTGTGGTTCCATCAATTCCCTTCTTTAATCTATCATCACCATAAAGGAGGAGGCATCCGGGGAAGCGAACGAGAGCAAATTAAAATAAAAAAAACTTCATCACGCGTCGCACATGTGCACGCTCGCATCGGTAGCGCTCAAGACTTCCGAGGCACTGAGGCGTCATCGAACACTCTCGTGGAAAGACACACGACCGGTGATGAAGCACCACCGGGTTAACGTGCGCCCAAGCTTTGCACGGCGACGCGTGCCTTACACCGCGGCGTGGAGAGAAGTCAACGAGGTACGAAATGAAACGGGCTGCCGTCGAGAGAGAGAGAGGCACTTCCAGGGGAACGAGCAAAAGACGAGAAGACACGGGAGGAGTATTTAATGCACGTGTTGGCTGCATGAAGCGTTGCTTGTGCGGAAACGTCGCCGGTGAATATTGAGGTCAATTACGCCCTGCGTCTTCCTTTACATCTACATGCTTACGACCGCCACGTGCCCTGTATGGGTGCGCGGCAGGGGGTTTGAGGAAAAGCCGGGAACGAAGAGGGGCAGAGGGAGGGAAACTGGAAGAGGAAAATGACGCAGTAGATATTTTTTTTAAATCCAACATAAATATCCTTGGCTGGTTGGTCATCTGAATAGACGAC
Organism: Ceriagrion tenellum; assembly: GCA_963169105.1. Classification (NCBI taxonomy): domain Eukaryota; kingdom Metazoa; phylum Arthropoda; class Insecta; order Odonata; family Coenagrionidae; genus Ceriagrion; species Ceriagrion tenellum. The sequence continues at coordinate 110,487,320 of OY720639.1, forward strand.
CGATAACCGAGGTCGTGTACGCTAAAGGGGGGCAAGTCGGAGAGGGAATAATTATATAGGATGCGCCATTAAGAAGAGGTGGACAGTTTGAAATTGCCAATATACATAAATGCGCTTGGACCGGATATCGATGCATGGACTTTTGGCTTTTCATACCAATTCGCTCACCACAACGCTAGCCCAGGGGCGCGATCATGGCTTCTTCATAACGCATGCGCTCGCGTTACCGCTATTTTTCGATTTCGATCATAGGAACGAAAATGTCACTCATCATACCTGGTTACGTGATTTGAATATCTAGTTTTAATTGATGGAGCGCGTTCCAAAGGACATTTTCAGAGAGCACTGCCCTTTCGGAGCGGAGAGCGTATTGTATAACGACAACGCGAAATAAGGTAGCGTATCCTACTCCTGGATACTAAATTCTCGACATAACATTTTCACTACATGCAATTCTCGACAATATTACGACTCACACCAGCAATTTCTAAGTGTTTCATCGCCGTTTTTCGGCAAAATGAAAATTCAGTACAAGGGCATAGGTAGTAGCGGGGTAGTAATAAGTGGGGAGGAGAGAAAGGGCGGATAGAGACGCTGCGTCGGCAATAGCCTTCTCTCCCAACATACCGCGCCAAGGGCCACACAGTTTGAACTTCCATCCCCAGGGCCGAAATACTATAACAGCTACGAGCGAACAGAAATTGCAACAAAATTAATGAAAAGACTAGGTTTGGAGCCGTTCAAGACACGGGAGGCTATACGCTCGGCTTATATTACTTTTACCAATTCCGTTCGGGTCAGTTTTGGTACGACATGGAGGATATAGCGTTGGCCATAATCTAATACGTCTACAATTGAAAGTAGCGACAAAATAAGGGAAATACACTGCCGAATCAATAGGTTAAAAAATCCATATTCTCATGCACCATCAGTGATTATAACAAAATCAGCGTGACACAAAATTAAGACACACTGCTAACATACAAGTTATCTCTAAAATGCTACAGGCGGTCTTCGAAGCCGGATGCTTCAGGTGGGCACCTTACTCTCTTGGATTTTCACAGCTTCCTCTAAGTATGTTTTTGAAAGCGCATCGAAGATGAGCGAAAATGAAATACAACTACAACAAACATTACTCTTTGAGCAACAGGATCGACAGCGTGCCTACATTAAAAGAAAACACTTCCCCTGATTGATTGAATCTATAATATGGAGGATGATCAACCACGCGATTCATTTGATAAATATAGCTCTTTCAGTTTTAAGGTATTACTAATCGTTCGGAAAAATCAATAATCCGTCGAGAGTACAAGCCGACTTAAACACATGTGGATGAGGGCATTGGCCCGCGAGCTGTTGTAAAATGAGAACAGCAAAACACATGGATCGATTGCAAGCCGAGCAAGCGTTTTGTGACACAAGCTTTCAAAACAGTTTATACATGCATGCATGCATGCCAGTGGCGGCGGATACACAAAATGCTGATCGCACACCCAATAAAACCAAAATTTCGAAGGCCACGAATACATAAGCATACAAACCTATCACGCCATTCCTTTTAAGGGTAGGAAGAGTCAAATAATAACTTCGTACTCGCCTTTAGGCGGAGAAAACTAGCTCTTATAATTTCTTCCGTAACGCCCTCTCTTTGCATACTTCATTTGCTCCTTTAAAACATACATTGGCGAGATATTCATGGGCGTGTTCTATTGTATGCTGTTGGTACTGTCCTGGACCCCACAGGGACTATAGGGGCCGATTGATATCCTCAGTAGGGATATACAAGGAGAAATGATGAAATAATCGAACAAAGGGATGATTTTGTGTATCTTGACAGTAAGTTTGCAAAAGATGGAATGACAAATGAAGAAATCAGAAGGCTTGCAAATGCCGGAGGGAAATTCTTAGGTAACATGTGGAGTATATCATGAAATGAGGGTCCGTCCAAGGAAGCGAAAACAGTTGCACACAAAAGCGTTCTCCTCCCGGCGGGTATAATAACTGAATCAAGCACAGATCTCCCCACTTCACTCCACAAATTGATTTTGGACCTCTTCTTCACAGCAAACTATAAAGTTACCCCCAAATAAATCTTAAAACCTTCCAAATCAAAATGGAAAAGCTATAGAGTCAATAAAAAAAACTTTTTCTGACGTTGACATGCTCTTACCGCGTGCCTCGTCAGTCGTTCGAGATAATTTGACAATAAAACTCTAACGCATATGAGGCACCGTCTCAGGCACTAAATTTGCGGACTTACTTCATTATTTAACAATTAAAAACACTTTCGCAATTCAAAGATTTGTTTAAAGAAAAAAATGATGGATTTCGTAGCAGAGTTACATCTTCACTTGAATGAGTAAAGCTGATACGAAAGATTATGTTTACAAGAAGTTCGAAATATCCTATCATTCTTCTGATAACATTTTCATTTTAATTGTTCATTTAAAGATATAACTCAGTGACGAAATCGGTATTTTGCTTTGTAATTAAGTTTTCGTGGAATTGCCAGGTCATTTTCATTGTTACGAAATTACTTAGGGGAGAGAAAAGGGAGCAGTAGTGTCTTCGGTAAACCTACATTCAATGTTTAAATAACTAGCCGAAATACATTCACAAGGACGAGTTCACCTTGGGTTTAAAATAACCCTAGTCCAAACATATACATAGAAAATAAAATTATAGTCAATAAGCACTATTCTTGACCAACCATATGTAAGAATGAAGAATCCATGATGGTTGGTCAAATAATTTGACTCGCTTTCAATGCGCCAATAACTCACTTTTCTGACAGTCACTTCAAGTGTTAATTACAATGGCTAGTTACTATATTTATAAACGCATTATATACTACAGCTCAGCCATAAATATATCTCATAGAATTAGTGAAGCACACTCGTTGTTAATCATTGTTTATAGATTATTGTACTAAAGCCCTGATGATGCCAATACATTCGGCGAAACGTTAGTGATTTAATGAAAAATTTAATTATTGGACCGACACTCAAGTAAAATAAATTGTTAAACAATTATAATCACTAATTCACACTTTGCTGTAATGAGTAAATAATACCCCCACCAAAAAACCAACTGAGAAATTTTTCCCCAACAGAGATCGCAGGGTGATATAACAGGAAAACACATTAATATTTTCATGGCCACTTTCCACACATTACTGAGTGCGGGATCATTCTTCTTTCTTTATCAATAAACGCACAAAACTTAAGGCTGGGAGTTAATTCTGCTATCACCGAGCGCATATTGCGCAGGATGCAAATTAAACGTATCATTTGAAGAAGGAGGTGCACGCGCAAACTGTCAGCGCATGCAAATACGATACGAAATGGTTATCTCCCCATGTTCAAAGAACCTGCCGGCATATCTAATTTCGCAGTGTGCAGCAGGATCATGACTAGGCATTCATTTCCTTCAACTTAAGGACCACTTCCGGGTTACCAAACACGTGTTTCTCTCTCCCTTCTCTCCCGCGACACCATGATCCTCCTTTTTATCGCGATTAAGGAGCACGTTTTCGACGAACAATCGCTTGAATATGCATCGCTTTCTTCTTCAAAGTGCAATGACCGAGGAATCACGGCGAATCGCTTAAGGGAGGGGGGGGGGCACAAAAGGCGAAAGAACAATAATTTCGAAGTTGAAATGGAGTCGGGGAACAAAAGTCGTATCGGGAAGAGACGGAAGGCATTCAGAACTCAAAGACGATCTCCTCAGTTCCGCTCGGAGACGATTCCTCTCTTTGTCTCTCACGGCGCTATATTTCACGACGTCGGATTCGTTTACAGCATCCATCTCCCCGAAGGTATTCTAATATTTTATTTATATTTTTCTCCTTTACGATTGTCCGCTCATTTTTTTCCATTTGCACAACCTGGAAAGGTATAATGGGCCGCTCAAGAATTACCTAATACGATTGATGCAATTTTTGACCTCCACCCCTTCCCCTGTGTAAGACAATGTAAGATTTTCCCAACCTCCCCTCCCTCTCAGTCTTGCGTAAGACGTTAGATATTTGTATCTACTCTTCGCTAAATGCTCGCTTTCTGCTGTTTCACCTTTATAGAGAAGCCATCGGGCAGCTTTGAGCACTGGATATCGTATAATTATGCAGTGTTGGAGTACTACATTCATTAATATTAAGAGCGAAACAGTACCACAGCTGATGAAGTTGTGAACAATCACAGGATATATGAAAAAAACACAGGATATTTGGAAACGATACAATGTTCAAAGACGGACAAAAATCTTACGTAAATTGGTTCCAGACCCCCTGCCCCACCCCTTCTTCCTAAGACAAAGTAAGATGATCCGAACCCCGAATGGAGATGGGGAACAAAAGTCGTATCGGAAAGAGACGGAAGGCACTCAGTAGTCAAAGACGAGCTTCTCAGTTCCGCTCAGAAACGATTCCTCTCTTCTTCCCCAAAAACTTCTTATCCCCGAAAATCCCCAAACCCCAAAATATCCCAAAAACGTCTTACATAATACTTGAATATCCCCTACGACCTCAAAGGGTTAAATGAGAGGATGCAAAAGTAGCACAAGGCACGGAGGTAGGCAGTTAGAATTAATTCAAGCCTCTTCGGCAGCTAGAGTTATACAGCACCTTTACAGAGAAAGAGCACTTAACATATCCAAATATTATGTAACAGTATACCTTCAAGACCTAATGAGTAGTTTACAGAAGATTGTGTCATCCAGTTTTCAAACAATATTTTGGATAAAAAAGGCCGCTGGGAGGGACATTAATACGCACGGTTCATAGACTATCATGAAAGATATGAAGCTCGCAAGATATATTAAAGCGAATACAAATAGCTGAATACATTGCCACTTTGTCATGCTGTCAGAGTGAAGGAAAGTGTAACTTCTCAGGAGTGAAAGAGAAAGAATGACCTTAGGCCATGAAAAACTTTATCAGGTCCCCGAAGAGGTGCCGATAAAACTACTTTCCTGACTATCTTTCATTTATAAGAAATTAGGCGCCAAATAAATAGAACAATAACTATTTAGATTCACGTTTCACAATATTTACAAGAGTCATAGTTAAAAGTTATATCAAACAGCACTTGTCGCTAACCGTTGTGAATTACGCGATTCAGTCAAACAAATACCTGAACATTCAATGCCGTTACAAGGAAATTAATGCCGAAATGGGCAAGGAATATGTTCACTAAAAATATGGAACAACACTATAAGAGAGGCCCCAAAGGAGTAAGAGTATAAGTAGGATTTCACTTTCTCCCGGCGAATGATTGCTGTGAATTGTTCTCGGGTTTCCGCCCAGGTAAGATGCTCCATCTTCTCCAACGACGACGTTTCGATGAATGACTTATTCATCGTCATCAACGGCCCTGATGACGATGAATAAGTCATTCATCGAAACCTTGGCGTTGGAGAAGATGGAGCATCTTACTCGGACGGAAACCCGAGAACAATTCAGGGGTAAGAGTATTTTTTGCACATGGAGTAGCTACGTTAATAAGTCCCAGATAAAGACAATTGTATGGGACAGATAAAAACAATGTGAAAAATATATAGCTCGGGCAAACACCCAAAATAAGTTTTTTATCGGTCACGTCCCATAAAAACCACGGATAAACAAGGAGAAGAACAGAATATAAAAGCACAATACACATAGGCACTATTTCGTACCGACAAGCAACCCTCTTTCAAACCAAATTTTTAACGAATATTTCTTTGGCTCGATGACAAATTCATTGTTAAGCGTCTAGAAGAAATGTAAAAGGCCGAGCGGGGCATCGTTCGCTCACAGAAAAGGATGAATGAGTTTTTATCAATAGAAGCACTATGCTACATTTCCTCTTCAAAAGGCTATAAATCAATTTTAAAGTTTTTCCCAGTAGATAACACCGAAATATAGGCAAATTTCCATTGCACACCATGTGAAATGCCAACTAAAAAACACAATGAGACGAACTCAGGCGATTGGATGCCACCAAAGTTGGCCAAAGACCACTTTTACACCGAGTCCACCATTAGAAAGGATAACAGAGACGATACAAAAAAGCTTAAGCCAAAACTTCTCATTCGCAGGAAGCGAGAGCAAAGCCAAGGGAATCCTTCCGTCGCGAATCGCAATTTATGGTTCCGCAGCCTTTTTATCCCATATAAAAGGACAAGTTTGTTTGTATCGGGGACGGAGATCCCAACGCTGCCATTGGTCCGCTGTTAACGAATCGTTGGAAAGAAGTCGACCCATTTCATGTCGTCACAGACGAGGTGACATCGACCTTACGCTTTAGAGTCCCTTGCACGATTTTTATCCCTGTCGGACTGGGAACCTTAGAAATTAATTGCTCTCCATACCCATTCTTCTCATTCCAGGGAAAATATGGGTCATGTCGAATTCCGATGATAAATGGGACGCTATGTTTAATCTAGATATCTCAATTCAGGAAAAATCACGCATCTAGATAAAATAATCTGTCCAAAATAATTAGCCATGGAGACTATGAAACGGAGGCGAATACTAATCAAGCCTCCTAACCTTCATATAACAAGAAAGAAAACTCTCTTTCCCAAAAAAATGGAAATTACTCCGACGTTCCGCAAAAACAAAAATTAAAATTCTGCTAATATTTAGAAAGACAATATATTCATCCAAATATAACAGCAACGGGATTCAGTACTCAACAAGGATCAATTCAAACCAGCAACTCAATACCCGAAATACAACCTCAGCGATGAACACGCTTACGACAGTTTTCATTGGAAGTAGTCGAGGTATAAGATTTAACCACGAGGAACAAGAAAAAAACTGATACTGTGATTAGGAAGATTATACGTCAAAGATTACAGCCAGGAAAAATAAGTTGGTTTTTTTTTAAGCTAGAACACCGTTCGAACGAAACGTATGCCCCGCTACATATCTGAGAAATCGACAATACCAACCGCCACTCGAAAAACAGAAACAAGCTTACCTCATAATAATAAATTGAATCCGCTAGTTTACATGATAATTACTAAATTTTTTGGCCGGAATTCGGTCATATGACATCGAAATTCCAAGCGAATTGAAAATACTGCAGTATCTATATTATTGGCGGTATATTGCGCCATCTTGGAGTCCAATGACCACAGCGTTGCTTTTCCAGATCATTTCGGCTCCTTCGATTTTCATCCGCAACGGTTGCATTAGCAACCACTCCGGGTATCCTAAGCACATTTCCTTAACACCTTCAGTTTTTTCGCCTTAAATCGACAGAATCACTTCATTTACAACACCAGTCCAAATAATGAGAAATTTAGTTTTTTTGCCGTACTATTCATCGAAAATCTCCCTTGAGGACGTCCGACAGAATGGTCCTAAAGGCCATTACACTTCAGTGCTGCAAACCAAACTGAATGGTGTAACTACGTTCAAAATCGACCTGTGCGAAGGGTCTTATAGTGTCCGAAAAATCAATCAAACTGAATAAATCAATGCTCCATTATCAATACTGACAACAGAAATAAATACGATAATTATTTTACATCCGATTTATTAATACAACGACCAATCAAGTGCAAGCAAGCGAGATGAGCGTATTGAGAGAACACTGGTGGTGGAGCTAAACTTCATCATTATAAAGTTAAAATTCTGACTATAGCTAATAAAAATTCAAACAAAGCAGAACTGATATACTGGTTCTTCCAGGGTTCAGGAGTTAACTTAGCGGCATTTAGAGCCCACATTAAAGACTGAAATAACATAAACTTATTAACTTGCACTCTAATTTATCGGTAACAACCCTCACTGAAAAGTGTCGAATTTCGTGTCGTTATCACGCGGATAATATTCTTTCCTCTTGTACTATTCTCTTCATATTGAGACGAAAGCGTTGAAAGCGGTCGGCGGTAGTTGCCAACGGACTAGTGTAAAGGTTACAAAATTTGTTTAATTTCATTCCCTCATTTGGTTTTTACAGGACCTATGTAGTATGTTTTGTAGACGATATAGTACATATGCCAAAGAAATGAGGCGCAGTTTTTCATTTGAGGGCACTTAACAAAGTTGATCAAAAGACCAATTACATCAGCACGTCGAATATGGCCCGAGGACCACCTCTGTTCTTTTCAATTTTTGAGAACTTTAAAAATTAATACACAAAGCTGAAATATGGTCGCGGCGGGCCATGTCACCCATCACCCAATGACAGGGGTCAGGATAGCGATGTCGAAGGCGGGAGAGGGTTCAATACTGTCGAAATGAGGGTCCGCGCTGGCGGGTGACTGATAATGAGCGTGTAGCAGGCAGACATTGCCTGTTGTCCCAGTTGAGTGCCCTCAAGCCCAGCGTTTTTTAATGGTATGTATATCACCAACTGCCTGAACAGCGTCACTACGCACTGAAACTAACATCGAGTAAACCCTGTAAACACAGACTCCGAGTCAAAAATTACGCTTATGGCCCCGAATTTTTGACACCAATTTCAGCCCTGATATAATTAACCTGATATTATATTATATAAGTGCCGACCTAAATATCTTTCATAACATCCTTCACGACCACGACAATTACCAACAATGATATCGCAATCGTAACTGGAAATCGCACTGATCTTCAAAGTTCACTTAACGCTATGGACCAAGTTCTCCAAGAAAACAACATGAAAATAAGTAACAGGAAGACTAAAATCCTAGTATGCCGAAGAGAGAAGCTGAATGCAGAAGTAATCCTGAGGCGAGAGAAATTAGAGCCGGTATATTCCTTCACCTATACCGGAAGTACCATCACGTGGGGCGGTAGAAGTACAACGGACATCAAGCGGAGAATAGCCCAAGCTAAGAGGGCGTTAATGGGAAAAATACAACTCCTGTGCTCAAAGAAGATAGGACTACAAACCAGGAAACCGTATGTGAAAACCTTCGAGCGGAGCGTGGCACTCTATGGATCGGAAGCACGGACCATTGGAAAAGCTGACCAAAGCAGACTAGAAGCCTTTAAAACCTGGTGCTGGAGGAGTTTGCTGAAGATGAAATGGACGGAAAAATAAGAAATGATCAAGTGTACAGAAGAGTAGAAGAGGAAAGGACCATATGGAACACGATACAGAAAAGAAGAACAAGATAGATTGGACACACCCTGAGACACAATGGATTTGTGAGGAATATAAATGAAGGCAAAATAGAGTGAAAGGTCCACAGAGGAAGACTCAGGAATAAGTTCATGGATCTAATAAAGAGGAAAGTACATAGGAATAGATACCAAGAGGCAAGGGAACTAGCATTAGATAAGGAAGGGTGGAGGACTGCAGTCAACCAATCTTAGGATTGAACGACCAATCAATGAATGAATCCTTCACGCGCACTACAGATGCAAAAGATTTATGTCTTTTTCAAATGGACGACCATCGAAATCGGAATTGCATCAATCTACAAGAATGGGTCGATGCCGACAGTTTTTCCCCGGGCTTAGAAGGCGGCGCCGTTTAATTGGCCCCGGGGAAGAACCGGCCGTGACCTCGGGCACACAAGAAGATGAGGAATGTGCTGAAAGGAAACGGGGAGGCAGAGATGGGTGGGAACGAAATCCGAAAAACTGAAGCGAACCTTCCGGGACGGAAATTATTTCGGAATGACGAGAGGAGAGAGCGAGATATTTAATCCTCCTCATTCCTCTGACCCTTAAAAAAACCTTTGCGAGATCGCCTGAGGTCAAGAGATTGAAAATCAACATGGCAAGTGAGGAGATGAGGAAATTGAGATACAAATGTAGGGATGATGAAAAGAACGAAAATGCTAATAGTATGAAAAACAAATATAAGGTTAAAGGAATACCACCGACTTTAAGTTTGACAATTAAGTGGAGGAAAAGGGTAAAGCCCTCTGGTAAACATTTGGTAAGATAGCATAAAGAAGGCGCATGGGTCCATTCAAATGAAAACACTAATTACGTCATGTCAGTCATCAAGCGCCGCCACGGCGAGTAGCCCGTTTGTAGTGGTATGAATACTATACGTATCTATAGAGCTTAACGCTAAACACTTCACAAATCACCGTGTTTAAGAAAAAAACAATGAGGTCTCGCATAAAACTAATAAGTACTCTATGACGCGATTTATCTAATTAAGAACGCACATTATTATTCTAGGTCAAAAAGCAGCAACCATGAGGTGGAAGTACACATCGATCTGCATCATTTGGACCTGTCGATGTCCTAGAGGTACAAAGAACCGGGGGCTTACAAATTCTAGATTCAAATTCGGAATAAAAAAAGGAACATAAACGGCTTCACCTTAGTTGCGAGATTTAAAGACCATTGCTCATACTCACGTTCCTGGTAAACCACAGTCGACAGCAAGATCGACTGACCAATCACGACATGCTAATTACGCGGCCTAAAACTCACAAAGCCTCAACCATAAACCGCCCAACAAAACCTACTAAACGGCTGCAGACAAATAATTGTTTTAAATATTATATAAGTAGCAACAAACCCTAAAGCATGCCTAAAAGTACATCCCCGAAAGCATTTCAACGGTTAAAAGAAAAAGATAAAGCCCCTCGAACAAGAAAGCGTTATGTACCTCTTCAAGAGCACCGATGCTGGAAACAACAGGATTAATAGGTATCCCCTCTCCATAAATCACTGGTAGGCTCGAAAGTCTCGAAGTAGTGGATTTCTTTGAAGTAACCTGAATTTTTCCCCTTCGTTAAAGAGGCCTGAAAACTAGGCAGCGGTCTTCTTGGCCTTTCGATAAGGAGTAGGGTCTTTGGGAAGAAAGGCAAAAGAGTCATCACTCAGGACATAAACATCTAACAATAAATGAAATTTGCACCACAAAAGTGTATTATCCAGGTTCGAATCTTATCCAATACAGGATAATCATAACCCAAAAGGTCTCATTTAAATATTTAAAGATTTAAGAAGCCAATGCACTGTGTTTTAAGAGTACATTTTATAAAAAAATTGCTAGCTACTTTTCCGCAGAAGGCGACTTTTTTCTGGGGCAATCGGTCCAGGAAAATGATTAGGATGGCCTCTTTTTGGTGACGTCCTTGAGGAATACGCGTTTTCATTTTCGATGGCCGCAATTACTAGGCATACGAGAAATTTATCGCCTCCACATTCCAAATAACTTCTTATGTAATCTTCCAGTCATCTTCGTGAAGCCCTCTCAAATACTACGAAGCATAAGAAAAGACAATTCGAGGAATCACATTATTGGACTCGACAAATCTTAGAAACTTAGAAAAAAAATTTTGTGAGTATACATTATTGTTTTGTACTAACCAAAAGGTTTTCCCGCGGCTCAAGTTCGTAAAAAAACTTTGGATCGACCATCAAGCAATGGAAACAGTCGAACATGCAAAAAAATTTAAAGCCAAGCCGAATTCACCGAAATTATCGAATTATCTACCGAAGTGCTTCACACCGCGGCGTCAGGTTTCAATTCGATAATGTATATCCATTAAAATGAAAGTTTCCCGACATTTTTTGTCGGTGCAATGCGACCCGGTTTGGTATGAAATAGTTCTGTGGTGAAATTAACGGCGACATAAAGGTAAAAACCGGTCACATGGTGGGTAAATAAAACAGTAAAAATGAGCAAAGGCCTTCACTTAAATGTCAATTCTCCACAGCCGATACACTGAGAGATCCAAACAACGCTATAAACATCATTTCCAATCATAAAATCGCATTCGTAAAAAAATATTAACCAATGCTTTCCGACAATATAATAACAAATCCAAAATTAATCACATTCATGTTCACATGTTTGATTCAAACATGTATTCACAGTCAATGTGACGATGTGTGCAGTGGTAAAGGGCGCTTTCATCGTCTCCGCAGAGCGGGTTCTATAGTCCAGAATGAATTTAGCATCCAGGGCATATCATGCAATAATTAAAATCGGCATCGAGGAAGCATTCACGAAAAGAAGAGAATTAGTTTGAACTCCAGCTGTTGAATACTCTGAAAACACTGAAAGGGATGGAATGAATTAGGCAAGTACGATCTATGAGGAAACTTTCCTTGATTGCATTCACATAAGGCTCAAGGAAGAAACCGAGACCCTTTCGTCTCTGAAATGCATTCTTTCTGATTTGCGTCAAAATAAAGAGAACTTCAGGATGAAAAGGGTTAATGAAGCCGTTTTCATGATTCTGCATCCCAACAATATTCGACGGGATTCAATGCATTGGAACAAATTATGAGCACACATCAAAACGGTGGAACTTCTGCGGGTAATTCATAGTCTAAGTGTTCAAAAATCACCTGAAGAACATTAATTGAAGCATAATACGGGTCTTAATTAACTTAAATCTCGAAAGGCAGGTGAATCACGAAGGATGGCTATTTCTTAATTAGAGCAATCAGTTGCTAACTTGCTGAATGCATATGCTTCATCAGCGACATGAAGGTTAAGAGCAATATCATGAGTATTTAAGATTGAGTCGCACATATTACAGAGGCTGGCGAGCAACACATCAGAGCAATAAAATTGTTCACCTGATAAAGAAACGTAGTTTAACGATTGGGATGTTTCGAAAAATGACTTTTTTAGCGTGGGACACACCGCCCAATCAGGAGCTCCGTTTCATAGCCACCGTTATTTCATTCCTATAAGTAACCTTGCCCACAGGGGTGAAAATTAAATAGCAAAAGAGGGGCGAGTGATCATCTCCATTCTTGATTGTTGGGAATCTACAATCAAATCATACTAAACTGGTCTATTCTGAAGGCAACATAAAACATTAAAGGTTTTGCCGTCGGACGAATGTGAGTCCGATACCGCTTCCGTTCATGTTACTGTTATACGATGCCAGGAAATATGTTCCAATCCCTGAAGAGGCGGAAGCTTATAGTGGGTCCGCACTTGTCATTTGTTTTTGTTCATTGTTGATGCGCGGAAATAATCACTGATTGAACTTAAGGAATTGAAAAAATAACGAACATAAATGAAGTCCTAGGTTAAAAAATACAACAGTACAGAAATAGTTTACGCGGAGTGAAAACTAACGGCACTAAAAACTTTCTTTGAGCAACTGATGCGCACTTTAATCTTGGCGAGACATCGTACCAGAAAATACTTATTCTCTAACTTATTGTTACACAGAAATATTCTCATTGATTGAAGTTTCATAGATACGGGCAATAGGAGCCTCAGCCTAAGTCCGTTATGTTCTTATGCTTCAATATGGGCCGACCTTCTTCTCTTCCGTAAATCCAAGATACGTCCTCGTCTCTCTCGGTGTGGGGCGCCCACACAAATAGCGCCGCTACGAAGGCCACGAAGTGCGTACACGTGAGGTGAGGCTAATCCACTTCCCCTAAGTGTTCCGAATGAAGTTAGGGCTTCCATTTGTCCAATTTCAACCACTCTCTCCCCCCACTGCCCAAGCCTAACCTCGCCACCCCCTTCTACAGTTCATCTCAGGCCGATTTGATTGCGTGCGGAGCGAGCAAGACGCGCGATGCCCGGGCTTAGCCCTCCTCTTAATCGGGCCAGTAGAAGGAGTTGTTTTACCCAAGTACGGGCAAGGAGAGCTTTTCATCAGGCCTACCACATTACTCCGCCACCGATTTCCTAGAAATTTTAGGTAATTGGAGAGAGATTTATCTCAGGTCATGACAGAATACAGACACCAAAATCGAATTCGGTTTTGGGATTTAACCAGCTGTAAGAAAAACATATCCGAACAATAATGACGCAAAAATCAATCTTCCTTATTAAATACTAGCTGTAGCCTATGATCAACACCTGCATTACTTATGGACCACCTACGGTCACATCCCGGGCTAACATTGCTAGTTTCAAGAAACCCTAATTAATTTAACCTATCTACAATGTGATCTGAAACTTTTGCCTTGAAAATAAATGAATGTACCAGGTTGAATAAACTATAAAATGCGATTTAATTTAAAAAGGATATAGACCACAACCCATTTTTACTATCTTCACTTCCAAATCATCAATCATATACAACCATTTGAGGACATCGTTGCCTTGCATTTAGCAACATTGATATCACATTATTTTTTTAGTCCAACTGTTACACGAAATTTATTATTTTTATTATCATTAATATTATTACTTCCAGATATAACTTCATATCGCCGTCTGACGACCTATATAGGGCCACAATTTTCAGTAATACTGAACTTCTCAGTAATTAACTGAGTAAAATATACATAGTTGAGACTTACTTATTTTTTCATGCCAGACGCAGAAAAGACCTTCACAACTGAAGCTTTTGTTTAAATTTTTAATAAACAATATGAAATAATTTATTTTTCGCAATGGTAGAAAAAAAACTCAACCACATAGGGTTACATTTATGACAGATCAGTGCGCCAGAACTTCTTCACTCCATTAATAATGTGTCTCCGGAGCGCCCAAAGTCCGGAAATGAAAAACGGCTTTAATTTTGGGCAGATTTCTCTAAAAGTAGTGCGACGAATGGCATACATTTTGGTATCATTGAAAAGATGAGATATTTATGATGAGGAAGAACAGTTTTAAAATTCTTTGTGACATCTTGCTAAAGCAACGTTGATACCCGAACTCAAATACAAAGATATGCAAAGATATGCAAATACAAAGAAACAGCCGCGCGTTTCGTTGAAACCTGTCACGAGCGAAAAGGTGTGACAAAACTTATAGGACGACGTTTGGAGCCATGTTGCATTATACACGATTTTTCAAGACATGCACTAATATTTTTTTCACTTTACGAAAATGACAAATAAATATACGTGTCACATTTGCTTACTTAATGACGTGTTTGCTACATTGTTTCCATGGGCTACAGGCTCAAAGTAATTCTTATACTTCTTAACTCTAAAAACGATTTTCTCATTGAAAACTCACTTATCCTGGGATAAGATCCATTTACTTCGATAAGAAGCGGGCAAAACCACCAAGGGTCAGAAAATATGCCAAAACCCTTTAGCACGATTTCCGCACATATCCACACTTTCTGGAAGTTGTAGCGAGATTTTTACCTCATCATTTTATTATTTTATTTATTTAGTTTTACTCGTTTAGTACGCTGACATACGTTAATAGTTTACTCGTTTAGTTTACGTATTTAGTTTTCACTCGTTGTAATTGCTCTTCTTAGCACAGAAATAATTCGTGTGATTAGTTAACATGAAACGATATATGTGAAAAACAGAAAACTCTAATAGAATTTCATTTCAGTCCCTGAATTTACTTCATAACTAAGTTTCTGAGTAGTAAGTCCACATACCTTAGTTAGAAGTTGATTCAGTTCGTTGCATTTAGAAAGTCACCATTGTTAACTGGTTCCTCTGGTGCGCTTGTAAATGCGTAGGAAAGCAAGCGCACATTCTTAAAGCACAAATCTAATGACCAACGGATTGATTACTGCGAGCTGCCATAAATTCATCCACTACGGACGACCCGGACGGTGGATGATGGCAGAATGGAAGTGCATTGATTCAGCTTTCCGTTCCTAGGAGGGCAACTCGGAAATTATTTTTGGAAGGAGGCCGTCGCTCTCAACGGGCAAACAGTCTCATCTCGGTAAAGACCGCTCACGCAAAAGGTTATCTCCAAATTTCGTTACTCGAGCAT
Source organism: Ceriagrion tenellum (assembly GCA_963169105.1). Lineage (NCBI taxonomy): Eukaryota > Metazoa > Arthropoda > Insecta > Odonata > Coenagrionidae > Ceriagrion > Ceriagrion tenellum. The sequence continues at coordinate 110,502,889 of OY720639.1, forward strand.
TGATTTCCCCCCGTGTCTGACGACATCGTGCCGACTTTTCGTTCATCACGCTTCCGTTTTGCTTCCATACTCCAGCAAACATCTATTATTCAAGATCCGCTCCTCATCAGCAGGCCAAATGGATATATACAATGCTATTATTCCTGTGAAATTACTCATTTAACCCACTATCACGCAGTGAAACCTAGATGTAACATATAGAAGAGTTATATTTTTGTCTCTGATTAGGTTTTTTACGACTATATGCCTTTGTGACACCAAATTTTACACCTTGGCAACGAAAATATCTCTCATTCGTAACTTTTAGTTCCTGATTATCCCACGAGTGGGGTAACGTGTGAAATGACTGCATATGCTGGACAATAAAATCGGTGCATAAGGTGTAAAACAGAGTTAACTAGCAGATATACACCTACAAAAGATTTATTCGCAAAATTTGCACATAAACACTGCTAGCAGTCGCGTAACAAGCTTTGAAGATAAAAAGAACCTAATGAAAGGAGGAAATTACCAACGAAGAAATACTGTGAAGGCCTGAAGAGTACAGAAGCTTGATGGAAACTCAACGAAATATAAGACGCAAATTTATTGGACATAATTCACGATTTCATCTTTAACTTTGTGGTATTCCATAATAATGTTTTGTCGATGAATAACTTTTACTAATACCACTTTTTATTTAAATTAAGCAACCCGGGTTTCAGTGAATAATCACCACTCTAACCACACCTTAACTTACCTGGATCTTACAATTAAACTCGATAAATACCGGTATTCCTTCTCCATTTTACGGAAACCCTGTTATACCGACCATGTCATCCCAGCAATTTCAAGACACCATTACTCACACAAACTGATGGCTTTTCATTCCATGATCCATCGCCTGTTCAACATTCCACTATCAACAGAAGACTTCAAGAAGGAAATAAGCATAATTAAACAAATTGCTTCAGCTAACGGGTATTCACCAAATTTAATAGACAAATCAGTTTTTTTAAAAACAGAGAAGATTGGCTATCGACCAAATGTCTTCCGCGAACGAGAGTAAAAAGAAGCAGTGGTGCACGGTGACATACCTGGGTGCAGTATCTAGGAAAATGGCTCACCTTGTAACTAGAGACGAATTTCGCATGGCTTATATACCTGATGCCACTCTGCGAAAGCTGGTAGTAAAATTTAAGGACCCGATAGAGCAATTAGACCGATGAGGAGTATATTCATTGAAATGCAGCGATTGCAATGGTGTCTACGTGGGGCAGACAGGAAGAATCTTTTGTGTGAGATGAAAAGAACATTTAAATGCTTACAAAAACATCAAAGAGGATAAAAGTAATTTTGCAAAGCACTTAATATGTAGCAGCCACAGGAGTCATTTTACAATGAATATACTAAAATCATGCAACGACCGCCGCGAATTAGATTCAAGAGAGCAGTTAGAAATTTTAAAAATTTTGAATAACCAAGACAACACCCTCATTAACGAATACCTTTACCCTTCCTTTTCCTCTATTCTGGCCTCCGGTTCAAACTTCTTCTCCCCTTCCGTTACGTAACTACGAAAACGATAGGATCCACAGATCTCAATTAATGCCTGATGATGGTGGTTATTCACTGAAACCCGAGTCGCTTAATGTAAATAAAAAGTGGTATTAGTAAAGGTTATTCATCGATAAAACATTATTGGACATACACAACAGCATAAAACCCTCCAGAAAGCCTAAAACGAAAGGTGCAAGAAATGGGAATATTTCCAGAGAGAAAACATGGGTGAAATATGATTAAAATCACAGAATTCTAAAGTGAGAACTAGTGAAAAAATAAACAGCATAGCTTTAAGGGGAATTAAGAGTCCCGACATACGAAAAGTCGGAGTGATAAGTACCAATCATGTTGATCTCATTTGAATGTGATAGATTCGGCACCCACTTTCAAGTTTTCATTCATAATCTTAATCGTTTGGTTTCCACTATCAAATATTAGTAGTCGTGTTTCGAAATATGATCTAACTACCAATTGAATAATGCATATCGATCGAATAAGTACAAGTACATCAGGAGATTCGAAAATTAATTCTACTTAAAAAGTCTAAAAAGAAATGGCTTCCACAAACTAAGAAATTATCCCCCAAGGAGCGCAATATCTTTCCTAAGGAGCAGGGAAATAAGATTCCATTATTAAATAATGTAACTGTCCTGGGAGGGAAAACTCGAATGCTCAATAAATTGTTCTTAATTTTTAATGCGATCCTCTCGGACGCTACAGTAATCAAAAAAGTAATTCTTAGATACGGAACTCCGGTGGTTTTTTTTCTGTGAGACAACCATAAAGTAAAACTAGCTGTGACACTTTTATGGATTTAATAAATGCATATTTTTATGTATCTACGACAGGCAGAAAATTCTCGAAGACGTAGGCAAATTTTCAGAAAGCTAACTGAGAAAATGACCACAGAGTTAACTGAATCTCTTAAATCTGTAAATAGCAAAAAGCATTTAAGACAAAACCTAATGCCAACAGAAAAATGGTCTCTTCCGTAAATGACTCAGAATTTCAAAATATGTCAATCGACTATATGAAAATATAAAGCTCCTAGAATGTACTACGCTCACTCTTACGCTGATTCATGCGGCTGGCAGGACCATATTCCCACCATAGTATATTTTTACTACAGTTAATTAAAAAAAAGGCTTGGGCGATTTACTGCACCCGCATTCGGTTGAACATTTATTTATCGACGTATCAAACTGTATTCATGCCATTCCATCACTCCATATGTAAAATCAAAGTTAATGAATCAAGGCAAGACATAATTCACCAGCAACAACCTCCATGACTCATGAGGAAATGACATCAGTTTCCAGAAATATTTTAAACGCAAAACTTGTTTTTCAATAGGAAGTGAATACTTTCTTCCCGTTTATTTTACATCAGAGTAAATTTTGAAAGTAATTCTCGAATATTTTACAACTTCACCAAAGGAAAACTGGTTTCACTCCACCATTATCCATTTAGTCCACTGCATGTGTGGGAACACATGCATGAATCTATTACACATTCTCTGATGAAGATTTATGCCCACGGAAGATACTCTACAAACTAGGTGAGAAATACGATAAGGAAACATCTGCAAGGAGTTTGCTCATAAATTTATATCAGAGAAAAGTTCGATACATTCGAAAATATAAACATAAAAGAGATCTATCCATGATAACCAAGTGTTTGAGACGGAGGCTTAAATATAGAAAGCCACATTGAAAGAGATAAAAGGGACTTCAAGATTAATAGAGAAAAGTGGAAAAATCATCTGAATACGATAGGCATCCCGAAAGACAAAGAATTTATGAGAAAAACAGAAAAAGTAAAAACAGGCGCCAGGATAAACAATTTTGACAAAATACAGACGGCTGTGAGTAGAAGCATCATCAAGGATAAACAGAACTAGAAAGGAACCTGGGAAATTGAGGACTGTAGTCAGACAATGTAGAAAATAAAGGGCCTATCTACTGCATACTAACACCGAAAGATGTATTTCTTGTTTTTTTATCGAGATTATAGAGTTTTAAACAGCATATTAAATTCAAGAAATTATTTTTTTGCTGGGCGACGTAACCATTTCATCACTACCACTTCTTCGTCACCGCCAACTTCATTAACATAATTCTATCAATCCAAAGTTTGGTTTGATACAGCCCTCTAATTCATCCAATTTAATCCAAACTCTCATAGAACCATAGGTGAACCCTTGGGGGAGAAGAGAGAGTGAACATCACAAAATATGTGATGTAGTATAGTAATAGTAGATGATCAGGCGGTGATAGCAGGGAGTGAGAAACAGTTACAGGAAATGGTGGATAAAATCGAGAGGGTAGGAAAACATTTCGCGATGAAGATTAGAACTGGAAAAACTAGGGTAATGAAGGCGGGAAAAGAGGAAGGAGTTTTAAATGTCACCAGTGACGGAAAAGGCTAGAAAAAATACCATTCTTCAGATACCTCGAAAGTGTTATAACATGGAATGGAAGCGGTGCGGAGGAAATAAGAAGTAGAATATTACAGGGAAAGGCAGCCATCAGTGAAGTCAACCAACTACTTTCAGCCTAAGCAATAAACATAGGCTTAAGGAATATATTTGCGATAAGTTTTATTTGGAGTGCTGTGCTTCATGGAGCAGAAACGGACAGTAGAGGCAAGAGGAGAAACACCTAGGGGGTTTTGAAATATGGCTTTGGAGAAGATTGGAAAGATTAAAATAGAGTGAGGAAGTGAGAAATGAGGAAGTTCTAGAATGTGAAAAAACGAAGTGCTAGATGAAAGAGAAAAGGAACATATTAAGATCAATAATAAAGAGGGAGGCAAACTGGATGGGTCACGTTGTGAGGAAAGATTGTCTGCTGAAAAGAATATTAGAAGGAAAGATTGAGGAAAATAGAGAAAGAGGAAGACTAAGAAATCATATAATGAATGATGTTATGAATGGAATGATTTACGAAGAGCAGAGGGAGGCAGCACAGGATGGACGAGCATGGAGGGAGCAGTTCAATTGAAACCTGTCCGAGGAAAGATTCGCCTTAGAAGAAGAAATACAACCTAAATGTAACAGTCCAAAATCATTAGGGATTTAGTCCAATTCTTTGGTATTCCTCGCTTGGGCTTCCCTGCTATCTTGCCCCCTTTGAACGTCTCACGAGCTCGTGGTGTCTTAGAGCGAGTTTCATTCATCTGCCGCTACCATTCCTATTTGTGTGTCTACAAGGTTCTCCTCACTTCAACTCTACGGTGAACTTCCTCATTGTTGGTATCATCCGCTCACGCGATATACAATAATTGTGCTCGACATTCACCTACTCGCGAATATAAAATTGACACATTCAGACAGAACTAACACACAATGCATGCTTGGCGACTCTACAGCCACTCATCCACGCCACTACATGTTCTTGTCGAATGGCAATTTTTCCTGGCAGTCTAGTCATCTGATTCGGTCAACGCAAAAAAATTCCAGGCATATGCAATCCAGCACACACGAAGGAATGAAAATAATTTCAGGAATTATAGAAAAAAATCAAGACATTCTTCCAGAATTAAACTCACTTCCGCCATGCACCCGCTCCAACAAGGGTATTTATGGAAGCAAGACCAGACCGACGGACCGAGGGGGAATGGTTGAGAGTACTGGAGAGAGAGAGCATTAGCGCCAAGGATTTCATCACGCAGAAGGAAGGCGGAAAGGACGGGGAGAGGGAAGGTGTGGGAACAAGTAGTTCTGGCGTGGATCCATGAGGTGGGAGGAGGTCGGGAACTGAGGAGTGGGATGCAAAACACTATCCTCGCATGAAAAACGCGAAATTAAGTACTCGAACGAACTTATCGATTAATGACAGGTCGCAAGAACATTTAGATAGGGAGCAAATAGTTAGGACATCCATGAAGTAATAGATCACATAAAAATATTCGGGTTGCAGGAACACATCTACTAGCTATCACATATATTATTTCTCAAAGGTGTTTTCTTTGTCGCAACGCCATAACTCCCATAATTCTTCATCAAAATTAATGATTCAAACATCGTTTTAAAGCTTATGTTCACCGCTATTGACGAAAAATAGAAAAATGGTTTAAAAGTTTTTGTCAAAAAATATATATTTAAAGATTTTGTTAAAAAAATTATAGTGCCACCTGTTGACAATATAATCAACTAATATGTTGGCTATGGTTAAGTGCTTAAATGACTATAAGAGGCGCCATCTATTAACACATCGTTTAGTTAGATTGTTTACATTCTACATGCAATCAGTGTGACCGTTTACCGTTTACGTTATGTATCTTTAACACAAACATAAATAACATATAATTGTCCATGGGAAGAAACAGGTTGAAGAACAGGAAGAAGGAAGAAACAGGAGGAAGCTGCATACTGTGCATAATATTCGAAAGGTAGAAGAACAGGAAGAAAGAAGGAAGAAACAGGAAGAAGCTGCATACTGTGCGAAATATTCGCACGGGTCACCTAGTGTAACTTATTTACCAACAGTTAATAGTTTCGAATATTTGATCTAATATTCTGCCGCAGGATAAAATTTATGAAAGTGTAGCACATAAAAAATTGCTAATGCACATGAGAATTAGTCAATAAGAGTAAACAAAATGGTCTTTTATCTAGTAATTAAGTCTCTGAGCGGTTCATTGCGCATCCGCCATCTTGCCTACTTATGGAACTCATAACTCCATGCCATAAGTTATGAAACCAATAAATTTATCGAATGTTTCTGCGACACTCATTGAACGGTTACCATGGCATGTGGGTTCCATAACTTTATAGAATACATACGTGTCGTTCCTGCAACTGGCCATAAGTCACTCGCGAATACCATTGATGGAATTCCAAAGCTGCTGGGAGGCAGAAACAAGGTTCACAGTACTCGTTTTAGTCGTGGAAAATAATTTAAACGAGCAAAACTTAAAAATCTAGGAAGAGAAATTCCGCAGAGGAAAAATCATTTCCTTACGGATAAACCGCACGACCTCGACATCGTAGGATCTGGGTTCGAGTCCCCGTAAAGGCATAGAGAAATGTAATTTCGCACGTCAGTGCCCTTGAGGGCGCCTATAATACCACGACTAGTCATGGCATCCTAAACACTGCCTAAAATGGACGGGTGAAATCGCCAATGAAGTCCTACGAAGGGCAGAGAGAGAGGGTGGGAAAAGATGAGCACGAAAAACACATTGTAAGAGATTTTATAACGAACAATTCACGTAGGATTCGAAAGAATTAGCTGATAGTAGACGGGAGCGGAAAGCTGCAGCAAGCCAGGACACGGTTTTTGAGCGAGTAACCTGATAAAGGAAAAGTAAACATTATTCCATTTTTTGAAGGAATATCCTTTAAGGTCACGGTGCAACTTTTATCCTCGTAACTCTCCTAATCCTTTTCCCTATCCTCATTAATGACCGACCTCATGCCTTCGGAGCTCCCTGGGAGGAGCTAATCCAGCCGCCCTATATTTTAAACTTCACGAACTACGATAATTAAACTTATTATATTTCACTTTAAAATGACCATATTTTTAACTTTATCAACCAGTAAAAGAAAACCTCCCTACAATCATAATTTGGATCCATACACGATTACAAGAATCTGTAGCCTGGCAATCAACGATGGAAGTTAGAGGAAGGAATTTCGCGCAGAAATATTAAAGATGGAAAGACGAATTCTGGTCCAGCTGCACTATATTTTAAAGTTCCTGAAATACCAGACTTGGAAACAAAATATAACGCGGAACGCTATCTTTTCTGCGGACGTTTACAAGCGTCTGTCGATCAGCTTATTGCAATGGAACTACGCGGATGGAATTGAGCGCAGACAAGTGAAAGACGGAAACGCAACCAAATCTGGCAATATCACATTGGCTAGTCAGTATGCGGCACCGCCGCATCACATGCACGAAAACGTAACTCAAATGCGCGACGCTGAGGAGAGTTGAACTGCTCTGGTGCATAAAACGTTCTCGCTCGCGGAATCCATTGGCAGGACTCCCTCCCACAAGTGGGGACTGTTATAAAGACTGCGGGCTGGTTGACGAGGGAGAAAACCCATATCCGCCCACACTCCTCCCCTCTCCACATCGCCCGCGAAAAGAAAATCAAGGAAGTGAATCAGGGAAAGGAGATCCAATGAGGTCAAGGCCACCCGGCGCCGGCAGAGAGAAGCGAGGCAAAACGCTTCGAGCAAGCAGAAAACACACACACACAATAGTCAAGCGACCGGTAGGCTCGCGACCGCTACGGATTTGCCCTCTCGGCCGGCACTGGGAGGAAAAGAAAGATAACAAACGCCTTATTTTTTTACGACCGAAAAAAAACAAAGATAGCGAATATCTAAACCGTCCAACCAACCACGATTCGCGCGACGGAAGTGTTAAAAAAAACACTTGATGCAGACGCTCGATATGAAGACATTGTCTCAAAGGTGAACAACTGTATTATTATCATAAGTTATTACCCCAGGAAATTGTACTAAAAATGAGGTGCAGGCGTTCGAAATAAAGACCTTGTCCCAAAGACAGACATCTCTTTTCATTTTAAAACCACTCTAAAAATGTCGAGTGTGAAATATAAAGAAAGAAATATGTATAAAGAAATAAATATATCTTTATCAATCGTAAGAAGGTAAAAATTAAATTACAGTCTTTCACACCCATTGGTCGCAGAATATCAATACATATGTGACTGAACTTATACATAAATTGCAGTCGGTATCATTGATTGTAATGTAAGAAATTAGGCAATGATTAACAAAATTAGAGAATCAAGGTACAATTTAAAATGGTAAAAAAGGTAATGAATGACGGTATCCAGAATGCTTAGAGGGAATACATTTAAAAAATCAGGCTGATGGTCCTGCAAGAGCAATACTAGGGCAGATTGCAAGAAATAATTATTAATTACCGATCTCATTACGAAGACAAAACAAAAAAAATGTAAATGATATCATTATGAACTCGAAAAAAAGATAAAAAGTTATGAATGCGAGTGTTCTACATGAAGCACTTAAACGTGAAAGCACATTTAGCCGAAGGCACGGTTCCGAAACAACTTTCATTTACGAGAGTCACATACGTATTTCATTGCGCAAACATGGCTCGCAAATGCATACAGCACCTTGTACGATGAACACGCATGGAGACCTTAATCTCGTTCCAAAAAACTATTGCAGAAATCGGTATTTTTAGGTCCAAAATTTTTACGGGCTAGCGAAAGCGAAAACGCAGCTAATTTCGTTCACGAGGAACGCTCCACTATCGGCAGAGAGATAACGAAAAACCGAAAGAAATTCTATTTTACTAATGATACGAAAGAAAAATATCTAACTTTCCCGGAAAGGGTCAAATAAGCGGTATCAAGTCCCTGTTTATCGCCAGAATTGATCCTATCTTACGGAAATACCACAAACAGGAAAAAAATCGATGGGAGAGAAAAGAAGTGAGAATGTTTACGAATCCTCGGGCTCCTCACAACTCAACTGTCCCTCAAAAAGAAAAAAACCCTTGAGTTTAGGAAGGTATATCTTTCAGAGGAGTACTCCGCTTTCAATGAAAAATTGTAAACATTAGATGACATACTCAACTTCACGGAAGCGATGCAGGTTTATTTTCCTCACAATTTTCTGCGCTTAGCTATGTTCTATTAGAAAAATAATTCTTAACTAAAAAAATCCAATGGCCAAACTTAAAATATTTAATATATTTTTCATTTTTCAATACGCAAGTTTGCAAATTTGAAAAAAAGTGAGCCAGGACTATCTATAAGGCGGTTCCACCTTAAAATGACTGAAATATCAATTTTATTCATTTCTGTGGAAAACACTACTTTTTAACAAAATAATCAAACGTTAACCACCGATGCAATTTTATTCTCCAATGGAACTTGAATGTACATGGTATTCAACGAGAGACACACGGGAAAATAGCGATATTACACTTATAACAAATGCCATTTCGTAGAAAACTGTTCACAAGAAGGAAAAAAATCCATCGAAATTGAATATAAATGAAATATAGGCGTCCTGCCACATTATTTTTTAATTTATAAGTCAGTGACTGCGACTTTTGGAGCCGAAACGGGGAAGTATCACAGAAACGGTGCAGCAGTCAGCACCTATGACTGAAAAACGGCGCTCATCGAATATATATAAGCAGAACAAATTGCATATTTTGAAAATTAATTTTGGTTTTCAATTGGTCACCCAGATCATCACCGAAATCATAATTTTTAAACCTAAAAAAGGAGAAATTCAGTGCCTATTTTGATTTTGACCGACACAGTCGCGGTGGATCCTTCATAAAGACTCCAAAGTAAAAAATCAGCTTGATAGAAGTATATTTAATGGCGGGTTAATCAATCTCGGAGTAAACTTCCCGGTAGCTATCCGCCAAATATCACCACCCGTCAGTTAGCTCTAATGTATAACGTTTATAAAACATATTTCAATCGCCGGTAAGTTACCCGAAAGAGGGATAGTTTCCAGATTTAGATAGATTTCAAAATTGGTACAGTTTCCTCAGCGCGAACGTGAATTTTGAAGCAAACGTTATGATTGTCCACCGCATGCTCTAAACAAAAGAAATCCTATATTTGCAAGGCTCGACACGAGCCAGTTTTGGATTCAAGTGTGTGCTTCAATGTGGTGAATAATGCTGCCGTTTATAAAAGATGTCGTATCTTAAACATTAATAGCTGAAGCAGTATTATTAGATCGTGTCAAGCGCGAGAATGATCTCAGTTTTTGTCCCATAGTCGTTAAATAAGCTATCTCAAGATTTTTTAAATTAGTCGAGCTTCATCAAGAAGCGTAAGTAACGTGAACCTACCACCTAGTGTCCCAAAAGGTTGATGTAAACACGAGTTGCCGGTGATTTTTGGGAAAACAAAATGTACCATTTGAGTTGTTTAAGGGCTTCATCTGATTTGTTTGATAGTGAGTGTTACACGAGAAATTCGTATATCAGTGGTGAGTTCAATACAGGTTGTTCAACTTTAGCGTACGCAACTCGATATCATTTAATGTCGGTACGGAATGGCTTCTTTGGCTGTTATTTTCTCTTAAAAGTTGTTGCCTCCCCTTCCACTCGCTTTAAATGCTCTTCTCAGAGTTGTAATAACTCGTGTGATTAGTTAACATGAAATGATATATGCGAAAACCTGAGAACTCAAACAGAATTTCATTTAAGTCCCTCAATTTACTTCTTTATTGAGTTTCTAAGTATATTAACATAACTTTGTTAGAAGTTCATTTAGTTCGATGGCTTCAGCCGTCCCGCAAGTCATACCCTGGCTGATACATCTAAAGTGCTTGTCAATAACTCATTGCTAAAGGTGTGTGCGAAGTCGTGAATTATGTGCAAAAATGTTACCTTCGTTGAAAGGAAGCTATCTTGAAGGGTGTTCTAATCCATAAGGACATCAATTTAGCCGTAGACTTCAATCATCTATTATTCCGAGAGCAGGGGAGCTAGGACTTAAGACGCCATCTTGCAATTCATAGTAATGAATCAATAAAACTTTTCCACATTATTAGTATAAAAATCATAGCACACTACGTGTATATACATATAAAATGTTTAATAAAATTACGGATGCATGAAATCTAGGATAACAAAGCCTGACCGCCACGGTTGGATTTCTCAATTCGTCTTCATGTAAGCTTATGTTCACACGGATCTCTTAAAGAATCTTAGAAATTAGGAGTTGGCCAGGAGAACGAATACGGAAGAAACACTAAAAAAAGGGACGTGGCTTTGTTTACTTCCCGAGGAGACGATGGCAGGGAACGGAACACGGTCCCCAAACTACGAAAATAATCGTTAGGGCAGACGGATTGTTGCGATGAGATTAAAAAATAAAGCAACTCCCCCTTGTCTTGAAATCGACCCGGCCAGCGCCCAGCCACGCCAAGCGAAAATAAAATTGATCGGTCGATGAAAGAATATATACCAAGGTGGAAGTAACCCAAGTTCAGTGGCCAGTCGCAAAACGGAAAGGAACCGCAGTCCGAACGTGGAAAAAAGGACATTCCGTCATCCGCAAGTGGGTACCAACGTTGCCGAGTCGGTAAAACTTCTCTTGTGCAGCATTAATCCCCGAATGGCGGGAGGAGGAGCGGCAGGAGAAGGTAACAGGAATGAACTCACTCGCGCGTCCGCAGTCAATCTTGCAGAGGGCAGTTATCGAGCCGCCCGCCCGCCCGCTCCTGGAAAATCTATTTTTACGGCGAATCACCCAACGGACGAGTATCCCGGAGAAGTATTCCTTTCTGAGCACGAACAACGGTTGAGCAAGCATGAAAATGCGTCAACTCACCCATAATATTGGCCAATGTGCGCTCGAAAAATGAATGATACGAAGAGTTACAAACCAAAGACTTCACCATGAACTCAAGACCCAAGTACGGAAAAATAAACTTTAGAGGAGAAAAGCATCAAATCGACAGCATGAATGAGTAGTTCACCTTTAGATTCTAGATATTCAAAAATTGAAAATATATACAAATATTAATGGAATCAAAAACTTCTTTGAATTCCCTATCACTCAGACAAATACCGTGCGCTGACCAATAAGTTGCACTACACGTTCCATTGTACAAAATTCAGAGCTACTGTCGGCGCAGAAATTATGTGCACTCGAGTTTGGGTACAAATAAAAAGCTAACGAAAAGACTTACAGAAAACCTAACGACACCATCATTTTTCTCATTCATTTCTACGTTTTTTAATGGCAAATATTAATTTTTTGATCAATTGTTATATTTTTTACTACAGTTATAACGTAAAAAGTACCGGTTATTTACGGCGCGCGGGAAAAGCTCCGACTTTGACACCTTGTAACTCAAACACAAGTTTTTAAATGACAACTATATTTCTTTAAATGGAGGAAAGATATGTTTGCTATAGATTTTGCAAGTTTCAGCTTTGTATGTTTCATAGAAATAGTGTTATTGTTAATTATTTAAAATTATTGCATTTCAAAACTGGGACATCGTAAGATTTCGTTCTTGGTCTCGTTGCAATTGGCATGCCTTGAACGTTTCCAATATGTTATTGTCCAAAACATCTATAAGCGCGTTTAATTTAAATCGAGTGATAATCATAACGGACGAAGTGAGAGGTCCCTTTGGGCGAAACGCCTAGCCGATTATTATCTGATATTAGCCGATAATTTCTGCGCCGACAGTAAGACCATTGCTCAGGGTAAATTTTCCACGAAATGTTCCATAAAAATCTTTTAATATTGTACAAAATATACAGGGAAATTCCGGATGAAAAAACAATACACGATTTTTTAGAAAGAGAAATCTCTATTCCGTAAATATTTTATCTGAATTTTAAGGAACCGTTTAGAGAGAGCAAAATGTTTTATAAAACAATCAGTTTAGATAACTGACATCCTACAAAAAATATTTTCTCGCGAGCAACAGGCATTATTCTGCATTTCGCGAGACATCATTTACTTTTTGCTCATTTACTGGGGCATATTTAGAGGGTCACGAAGTTAAATGCATTTCTTTACGATTCAGCACATAAAAGTGACTTAACTAAAGCCACTGCGGGAAGTAATTTACAACAACGCAATACAGAAACACGAAAATGTATAAAATGTCCGTTGACCTGCGGCAGTAACAGTTAAATTTAGGATATTATTACCACTACAGAATTATACTTTTGGTTACAAATGCCTTCATGAAAAGGGAGAGCGAAGAGAAAGCTAAATAAATCATGTAATTAATATTATAATGAAGTAATTAAAAGCAGGAAATACAACCCGAGAATTTAGTAGCACTCTCAACAGTTAACATGACATATCCGCAAAACTCTCAAAAATATTAAATTTCTTCTGATATAATCGCAATGCGGTTAGCAGTAAAAATTTTTCGAAAATAACAAAGAAACAACGGAAATACAGTCATCATCAGTTGGGCCTCATGAACTATCGCAGGACAAACGCGTTTGTGTAGCACCAATTACACTAAATTGGCACTTCAAGGCGAAACCAGAGTACTATTTCCCCAAAAAAGATATCCCCAGTGTGTCTTTTCTTTTATTGAAATAAGCGTCGCCTCTCACATAACCACATGCGGGTGATATTGATTTCGAAACCTGGATTTTTCCCTAATTTGAAATCACAATAATCCACACCTGACTAGAATAATCACAACACACGAGGAAGAAGCAGCAGGGAAAGGCTAATACCTGAAATTTATTCCTCGACAAGAGCCAAATCCAAGTCGGTCAGGAGCAGAGAGCAAAAATATACATTAATCCTTGAATATTCATACGGGTGATGATCCGAGGTCATTACATACTCGACTCAAACTCAATGCATAATATAGTTACGACCATCTGGTCCTCGGAACTTTCCATGAAATTGCCATTACAATTTCAGAACCTATTTTATATTCAACCTTGAACAAGGACGATTCGAGAATAAATCAAAATACACCTGGGACAAGTGTCATCCAAGCGACTACTACGTAAGTGTTCTTAATCCTGACCCCTGATTTCGCTGGATACTAGTCAAAGAATTACAAACATACACACACGTGTGATTTGGACTTATATTTAATGAATGAATTCGAATACATCAAGCTATCAGCTTAAATAGCTGGGTAATAAGAAGTGGGATGAAACGGCTAGTGATCTCGTCGAACCATATCTGAGCGAAGACACCAAGTTTCACAATTCAACAAAACACAACGACAAAATCGACAGGGGAATAAATACTTTATTTCCCGTACTCTGACGTAAATTAGCTACAAATGAGCGAAACCGATCTTAAAAAGCATTATGACATTAATGAAAAACTACAGGGCTGAAAATGAAACGGACGATATGTCATCTCCAAGGCTTTTCCCATTTAGGATATTTGCGAGATCATTCTATTCCCCTAATCTTTACCAAACCATCAGCTCCCTACCGCCTCTTCTCCGACAGTGATGTGGCATTCTGGGATATGAGATTGCTTTCGCATTTGCGTGAGTCATAACAAATTTTTAAAACTCAACTTTTCGTTCATTCAAAAATTAATTTCCAAAAGATAACGTCAAAGCTTTCGGGAAGTAGAGGTAATATAATAAACATGCATGATTTCAGCAAATCATAATTTCCCATTTATACTTTTTCCGACAAAGGTTCCGACTGTAGCGACATTTCAATTAACGAACGCATTTTGACTTCAACATCTGTAGTTATTTGCAAGCAACTCATATATTGCCTGCTGTAGACATTCTACGACCATGTTATGGAAAATTTAGCATCTAACATTAACTCTTTTTAATAGTTTTTCAAGCAGCACAAATAAATAATAACCGACCCACTCTCGGCTTCTAGTGCAAGCAATTATAACTTTCATATTCGAATAATACGGTTCGGAAATGTAGAATAAAATACACTGTTTTTTAAAGAAAGGGCACTTGTTTCAGTGAACAACAAGAGCGTGAATGGACTGACAAAATTTTTAATTTACCTTGGCGACTTTTGTGGAAAAAAAGAAGCAACAACGAAAAAAATAAGGCGAAGAGCGTTTCCCGCAAGGCCGAAACACGGGAGCCCGCCAATGACTCGCCGATATCGCATTACCCAGCCCCGCGAAGCCCTTACCATGGTGGCAAACTCCAGTTGATTACGGGAGAAATTTCGGGGTGGGGGGGTTGAGAGTATAAGAACGAAAGGAAAGGGGAGGAAATGGGTTTGAGTTGTCAATGCGGGAGGCATGGCGAGGGAACGGAGGGGAGGAAGAGGAGACGGAGAGCGCGGAAGTTTGGAGCGGATGCTAATCTAATTAAAAGGGTATTATTCGGAAGAAGTCGACGGCGGAAATGGGGAAATTAAGCCAGAGAACCCCCCTGCCACCAGGGACGGGTACATAGGGATGTGGTGTTAAAGTAAAACAATCGATAATGTACTCACCATGACCCCCGAATGAAATTTATCGATACAAAATTGATATTATTGAAAAAAAGATCTCATATTTGTAAGCATCGAATCAACAAATAATATAAAGTAAATATCCCATTCAACAGATATTTTTTTTGTCGTTGAAATGTTTCAGAGAGGTATATTGAATGAATGCTAGCCCGGCAAAAGAAATGGTAGCAAAAAACGAGGAATAAAAAAATGCGCGAAAGCCTTAAACAAGGCACTGAGCAGAAACCAAGGCCACGATTAACAAAAAAAACTATAACATGAATGAATTATCCGTCAAATTTAGTAATACAATTGGGCTTCCTCTTCCAATGGCACGGTCAATCGGCGCTCTACTGCATTCAATATTTAAGGTTTCCATACCACTGTATGAGTACAATTTCCAACAAATTATCGGAAGAGAAGTGTCGAGTACTTAAGTATTTTGGATAGAAAGAAATATAATGAAAAAAAGGAAAGAATCGATACTCTTTTCCGAATCTCGATCGGTCTATTTTTTGTGATTCAGGCTTCCGCGGGGTTTGGATGACGGTTGAATCTTACGCTTTTCAGGTATTCCGCCGTGTTGGTTCATCTTGGGGACAATATTTCGCCAGCTATCCTGCAGGCTTTCTCAGGTCCAAGTCGGGATACCCGAAAAGCGGAAGATTCAATGGTCTATTTATTTACTGCTTTCCCGCGCAAGGGGCGTGGCTCGATCGTGTTGTCACATCGACGTCAACTTGAGACATAAATTTTTCGGCTCTGAGGAAGTAAATTTTTTTGGAGGCGAGTAAACATGCACTTAAGGTATACCTTAAGTATACCTTAGTGCGAGCGAGATAGTACCCTAATCATGATAGAGACCATATTCGATATATAAGTTATGGCACCAGCCGTAAGACACACGAATTAAATATTGGATAATTAATGGTGCAATAAAATAGTTTTACATGACAGAAATTGTTAAGTAGTCGAATGAAAATATCTAAATAAGTCTTTAACTTGACTCATTTTTTTCACGCGGTACGTTTGAAACTCCATCAAAACTGAAAGTGTGATCCCGAAGAATTTACTGCGGTGAAAATATGATTAATTTTCAAAAATAGTTGAGAAATCACACAAACTACACACTGTTGATTTTTGACGAGATCTAAGTGTAGGAAATGACCCATTTTTAATATTAGGTCTCTCTGGAGTGAATACACGTACCATTTCCCATGTGAAAGGGCTGGTATTTTTGGCAAATATCTCGGAAAGTAATGTGGTAAGGGGTTGAATTTTTGATGCCAATGGAAACGTGATGTACTTTTCTTTAAAATTAGACCAAGTTCATTCATTTCTACATAAAATAATGTTTCGCTCAGACTACCTCAAAGGGAGACGGCTGTGAATTACTCGACGAACGGAGCAGAGACAGGGTGGGAGAGGCGGCTAGGAAAGACTGAATTGGCTCCACAACCGCGGGTCCACTAAGTATTGTAAATAGTTATTTTTTACTCTCAAATACAATAAAATAATAATAATAATTTGGCAAAGTGATTAATAACGCAAGTACATAATATCATCTAAGAGACAATACGTTTACTAAATGTACTGGCCTAGCAGATGAAATAAAATATGGAAACGCCCGTGGATTATTTCTCCTGGAAGGAGTAATGCATCAAATATTTCAAGAATAAATGAAGAGGCTAGGAAGGAGAAATATATGACCAACCTTGGGTAGAAGGTATTGCTACAGATAACCTATCTTTTCGTACGGAAGTTCTCCAGCCGCATGAATTCGGTCTAGAGGGTTCTCTTTCCTAGGATCTGAATCTAACCCTTGATAATCTCTGAGATATGTGTATATATTCTAATCCGCAATAAAAATTGGGAAAGTGAAAAAAAATCGAAAAATATAACCCACACTGGTGACAGTATTCAGAGCGAAATTAGCACTAAACATTCCCCTTTAACTGAACTCTAACACTTATCACATTAGCCCTCCGGCCCTAAGTGGTAGAAAACCGAGCCAGGAATCAAACCAGCAAACTTATCAGGCGAGGACTATGCCCCGCCGCCACCAAGGCTGGAATCAGAAATAATACAACTTAAAAGAGAGCTTTAGGCAAACTCAATGGTAAGACCTTTAGTGACGAACAACGAGTATTTTAAACCTACACATATAAAATGCAAATTTTTAACACTAAGCAACAAATAAAATCACGCTTTATACCTTATTGAAGACAGATACTTCTAAAAACGTTTGGTCCAAAGCACAATATATTTCGCCTGAATCAAGTCATGTGAGACTCGTGCAAATGTAGCGATTCCTTCGATGGCTGCCTGATTGAGATTTTTTCGCGACGGGGATTTTGTTCAACTCCTCAAACACAAAAGTATCTGCACTCAATGAACTAAAAGTGCGTCAGTAGGAGCCAATTTCGGCGTGTCACGTAAGCGCACAGATTTCAGAGCAAAGGAGAAAGCAACAACTCGATAAAACTATTTGCATTTTGAGAGGCCCCGTTCTCAGACCCTTGGGAATGAGAACGAATATTACAGCCACCACATCAACCTGATGCCCACACCTAATATTTCATTCCCCATCATCATTGGTTGATCAATCCTAAGATTGGTTGACAACAGGCCTCCACCCTCACCTCCTGATATCTCTTCCTATACACTTAACTCTTTACTTGGTCCATGAGCTTATTCCTGAATCTTCCTCAGGAGACTTTTCCCTCTATTTTGCCTTTATGTTCATTACAAACCCATTGTGTGTCAGGGTGGTCCAATCCATCTTGTTCTTCTTATCTCTATGGTGTTCCATATGGTCCTTCCCTCTTCAACTCTTCTGTATACTGCATTATTCAGAGAGAGAACATTCCCCACACGGCATCAACGGTTTGAATTCCAAGATCACCAGAAAAAGGGCTTTCCACCACAATACGAAAAACTACCAAGGTTAGAGTATATCACTCCAAAATTAAACGTATTCATGCTTCGCATCATGCTACGAACAATAGGCAGCGTAGCAAAGGGATAGGTAGGTGATATATAGTTAGAGTAGTCTGTGGTGCATGATGCATGTGATAACAAGCAATAACCCCTTTCTTATTATGTACATACTAACCATGTGACCCTATTATCTAGCATGCCTTCATTAAATACCCTAGTTGCCTATACTATATCCTATGTCAATAGTGCATGTTTGGTGATCTTCACCCCCTGCCACACACCCTCGTGGTGGCTCGCAGGGTATTACGTAGATGTAGATGAACAAGGTGAGAATTAAACAACGGGATCACAGGAAAAAGCGAGGAACTACGACGAAATATTCAAGCGACCTTGAATCTCCCGAAAATAAACCACTTCTACCGGTCTCAGGGGACAAAATAAACTTAAGAGGCCGAGCTATCGAACGGTTCCGAAGAAGTGATATTTCCCCAGAAAGGTCTCGAATAGAAGTTTCCAGGAAGAAGACTTCGAGATGGGACGCCGCCTCTTCTTCCAAAGTTTCTTCCAAAAAAGGAAGTTTGTTCACCAAACGTTTCCAGCATTGAAACGGTGCCCCAAGGAATCATTAACCTGCGACTAAATTTGTGACCAAAAAAGTCAAAACTGTACCCAAACAAAAAAGCCAATACTTAAAACGGGAGTTATGTGATATATTATGTGAAGAAATAATTACATAGAGTAAATGAGCCAATCTCCAAAATCAAAGAAACGACCGACATGATAGTTACATTTGTTGTGTAAACATGAGGAGAGCGAGTGTTCCATGTCTACGAATGCCAGCACGAATTTCTCACAAAAAAATAGCAATCTGTGATGTTTCACGTACAGCTTTATTAGCAAACGCATCGCACAGACGAGGGGAATGGTTTGGCGAGGAGGCTAGAGAACCAACTTCCTTGACTGAGGGCTTGGATTCGCATCAAATTAGTGACGGCCGGATATCGAGGGTCCCGGGTTCGAGTACCGGTCAAGGCGAATGATTTTTCCTCTTTGGAATTCGCACTTGTGTGCAACTACGGGTGACTCCGTAAAGATTATACCATGGGCAGTCGCAGTATCTTCAAAATTTGTAGTGACGAGGATTTACCAACGATATCTTTACTTCAGGGACATACGGAAAGCACTTCGAGGGGGGACACGCTCCTTCGGATTAGTCGTTAAGACTAAGCACTTCTTGACGTCCGACGTAACTAGCACGTACTGCCGACACTGAGTATCACTCCACCCATAATAAGTTCTCCATGCAATCATTTTGTTACCAACTTATCCTTCATGGCGACAATGACCTTCAACTGTCGGTTTTCTTCCCCACTTAATCAACCAAACAACCATTAGCATCACAAGTACATTTTACCTGTCAGGAACCTGCTTTTTCCACAGCAATCGAAAAGGCTAGAGATGTAGAGGAAAAATATAGTCCATTAAGAGATAACTCATGTGTAGCCCACAGATTCTTTTTTACGGTTCCTTTTTTTTCATGGCTGTCGCCCTAATGCACTTAGGCAAGCCATTGCGGCGTCTTGCATGGTAGAACACAAACGTAGACAGATATCGACATGGAGTTTTAACTAACCATACCTGAATTTGGATAGGCATGGAAATAATGTAAATAAAATAACGACTTAGAAACGATGTTTAATATGTGCTACAATTGTACTCTGATTTTTGGCAACATGCAATGCGATGGGGAAAAAAGTATCTTTGAGACCATCATATCTACTAATTTTGCCACCGTAGTTTCCCCTTCAACTGGAGTAAGAACATCCCAATTGTCAACATCCAATTCGCACGATATTTATATAATCATGCAATTCTAATCTTCTTTTTAATATTTAACTTTGACCCTCTGCTATACGCCTTTTATTCACACTAACGCTAAAGCATACTTGAAAATCTTCCCTTCCTTCACTCATCAAATAATTCTGTGCAAACCAACCACATACAGTACAAAAATAAATTCCACTTTCTCAGGCGAGATGTTGTAGAACAGCATTTACATTGATACACAAAAGATATCGTACTGTCTACCTTTTATTACAAAATCGTACAACACGTGTTTTGACAGTCAAATCATTCCCTAATGACAAGTACAGAGTGAGTTTTTACGTACAAAGAACTCTAGGAACATTTTTCAATAATGCCAAAGATATTTTTGACCCCATGTTAAAATCTGGTGTTTATGAACTTAAGTGTGACACAAGTGGCAGTGTGTACGTTGGTCATACTGAGAGAAATTTTGTAACTAGGGTGTCTGAACACAAAAGGTGTTTGGCGAACAGCGATCCCAAATCCTATTTAGTCAAACATTTGATGGAAGAATTCCTCCACTCCACATTTAATCTGAAAATCCTCCGTTTCCTGGATAGAGGACACCGTCTAAATGTGTCGGAGCAGTGGGAAATAGTAAAAAGAAAACGAAATAAATGAACCTGTTAAATGAGAATGAATTTGTTTGTCATTCCCCTATTTTGGACACCATTTTAACTTAACCTTATTTCCTCCAACAAACCACCCTTCCCCACTTCCATTTTCTCCCGCCTGTCTTTCTTCATCCTTCCTCAGTTTGACGCAGGTCTGGAGTGTCAACGTAATTTGTTTGAACGAACAAAGGATCATATCCCAATTATGATTTTAGCCTTCCCCTTCTATCCTTCCTCCTTACCCTCCCCCCCCCCCCCCGCCACCACATCCCCCACTACTATGATTTGACCAATATATCTCTCAATATATATGCACATGTCTAGTTATGTGAAAGATTAGTCGTACCTGATGATGACTGCAAGACAGTCGAAACACGTGTAGTACGATTTTGTAATAAAAGGTAGACAGTACGATATCTTTTGTGCATCACGTATAGTACCCCTAATGGCAAAGATAACTATCGTTTTCGCTCATATCCCCTATACCCAAAAAACTGCCCAACTACTAAGGGTAGCTAACTCTCCAATATTCTCCCGTAGACTCCCGGATGTTACGATAATGTTTAAAACCTCCGCCTCCTGAGTTAACGCCTTATCATCCCGTTTTAAGCTTAAATTAAATTCATTAAGATTCTTCCCAATACACTATCGTTATCCCCGATTTGGAATTTTGTTCACACGGTAACTGCAACTAATATCTCAGAATATATGAAGTTATCTGTATCTTCCGTGATCTTAAGGGGTTGGTACGTTATTGTAAATGACACAATTTGATCACAATCGAACTACCTCTTTTGACAAATATCTAAAAATGTGTTAATAAAATTTTACGAATTTATGCAACTCAAATGTCAACGTTAGACATCAAATGGAGGTGATTACTATGCTTTAACCTTCATATTCCTTCATTTCTTGCCCTCAGGAAGTACTTCTGGAATTTTGGCCTCAGAATCCTAATACTTTACGAGTACCAACGCCACAATCAGACTCGCAAAACCGGAAACGCAAAAGTAAAACGCAGAAGCACCAAAATAAGAGGCATGAGGGCAAGTTCAGCGTTTTGCGTTTCTACTCGTTCAACGTTTCGGACGAGGAAATCCATCCACCCTCTCAACATTTCCGACGGTCAAACCGATATTAAAAAAAAAGAGCCCTGATTGATCAGTCGACTCAACGGGCATGAATGACACGAAATGCTGGATGACCCCTCCTCCTCACATAAGGTCGATTCCTTCCCGGCACGACTGGCGGTCAAATGGGCTGCTGGGCCAGGCACCGCGTCACTCACTGCCCCCCCCTCCCCCCAAACCCACCACCCTTTGATTGGATCGCTATTATTTTTTTGGTCAGAGACTTTTGATCCCGTCCGTGTTCGCCCACGCGCGCTCCGGCGACTCGCATAAGAGAGAAACCTGTGCCCAGTGAGGTACGAGACGGGGATAGCTATGGAATTCCACGGTTTGTCGAAACAGAAACGGACTCTCCAGGCAGGATATGATTATTCGACATAAGGTTATATCGACTGTTAACGGTGTGTCTGAAAACATTCTTCAAGATTGCTTTACACATAATAGCTACGCCTACAGCAGTGGCCATGTAAGTCGTTTAAAAGTGGCACTTCCATGAGTATTCACAGATTCTACGACAACTTAAATCAATTTCTTCAGAAAAGAAAAATAAACACTCGTACACTTCCAAACTTGCGACTTCCGACCATGGTTTCGGCGCGTTACGCCATCATCAGGGTGCCAAACTAACGTGCCGAAACCATGGGCGGAAGTAAATAAAGTTGGCAAGTGTACAAGGTTTTTTTTTCTTTTCAGAATAAATTGATTTATCTAGTAGAATCTGTGAACACACATCGAAGTGCCAATTGCAAGCGACTTTCATTGCCACTGCTGTGGATGTAACTTTTATGTGTATCATGGTTTCGGCGAGTTATGCCATCATCAGGGTGCCGAACTTACGTGCCGATAGCATGGTCGGAAATGAAAAAAAGCGTGGAAGTGTACAAGAGTATTTTCTCTTATGAATATACAGCTGAGGAATGTCCACAAGATAGTGCCAGCACTATTTCTACTCTAAAACTTCATAACACTCCAAGAGTCACCTCAAGGGTATGGGGCAAGAGGCGAATATGAATCGATAGAGGTAGCAATGGACACTACCGACCAATGTATGCTCTTATACAGAAAAAAGCTTTCTAGTTCCAAAACACATCGGAATCTCAAGTTTGCGATAATATCACATTTCTTCCAGTAAACTATCACAAGCCTGGAGTTATAGAGAATCAATCAAAATTTAACTTAAAAAAATTTATTTTCCGAAGGATGAATTACAGTAAAAATATGTTTTTGCGAAGATGTGTACATTGTTTTAAAATATTACTACATAGTAATGATTTTGATTGCTCTTGTCAGACGTATAAATATTTGGTTTAGATAGAGATCTGTCCCGTAGCTGGAGAAAACGTATTGATCCATGAACGAGCCTCACTTGAGACCGCTCTAGTCTTTCATAATCGAAACGAAAAATAAAACGCTTAATACACCTTTTACGCACAAGTTTTATGCACATATTTTTACAGATTCCACACGTTCGTATATAAAAGGATGGAAACTGAGAGGGTTGAGTTTCAGATATGTGTTGTTTTACACACTTTTGACAATCAATACGCACTCCCCTAGTTTCACAGGCATAATTATTGTAAAATGAAGAGTATAAAATGTGGCTTATTTATTGCACCCGGTTACCATCCTTTCATTTGCGAATCCCTAATGGGTACGTTCCGTATCGGTAAGGGGAGGGTTTCCCAAGCTATTCCCACGATGGCAAACTCCGTAAGTCCTGAAATTGTAAAGGAACACTTTGTTTATTTTGCGGATATAAAACCAATCCGTTAAAAAGTTCAGCATAACAATGCTAGGCTCTTGCTCAATACATTTGCTACGCGGAACACTTTGTTCCGCGAAACATCGATCGGGAAACATTGGCTTAGGAGTATGCGAGAGAAGTTGAACTGTGTCTGTAGTGTTGGGAACACATTCCCTTACGGCGTTGGGTCTTACTGATTACAGAGCCAAGGGGAGCGCCCAGAGGAAACAACACGCTATGAACAAGTGCGGAAGTAGAAAAAGTTTTGGTACCTCTGACCTACTTCAATGAACGCACAGTATGATAGTTTCGCGATATGTCACGGACGGTTTCCATTGCTGAAAGTTTTTGTAATGAGTACACCTTTGGACTGAAAATGGAACAGGTTAGGATTAATGAAAACTTCCTCTCGACTCAGCGATGATGGCTAAAATTATCCGCGATAATAAAATGGAATAAGACAGTCAGGAAAATTAACGAGTCGCAACAAAAATGAAAGGATAGGAATTATCCACCATGAGTTACAATAATTAGGACAACCAAGTTCCTCGCTATAAGTCACGAATTGCGAAGACAAGCTTTACTAACATGCTATGAAATCATATTGAATGACCTGTCTACTTGAGAATCATTTTGTAAGATACATCACTAAAAATATAGATCTATTTACGTAGATTATAATAGACCAAAATTATAAGAAGTAATAAAACCGTAAGTTATTAGATACTTTCACCACGTAGCCATTTCAGATAATTCCCCGGTAGAAAATAAGGTTTTTTTTCATTACTCATACGTATGGAATGCCAGGGCTATAGTCTAAGGTCGGACATAGAAAATCTAGAAAGCAAGTCACCCGCGCTGAGCGTGTGAAATATACTAGCAACTTTCCTTTTAATCAATAGCACAAGGCCACCTATCACCTAATAATTTTAACAAAGCAGTTGAGAATAATGGAGAATTATAAACCGAGAGGAATGGTAAACCGGGTGGATATGAAAACAAATGATGAGTAAGGAAAGGCAAAGAGCGAATGGAGGCTGATAAGAAAAATTAGGAGACAGGAAAACTGGCTGACGACGAAGAGGAATAATGTTTAATGAATCAGGCGATATCTTGTGGAAATTGGTTACAGATATCTATGTCTAAAAAATACAGAACTTTTAAGTTTAGCGTACCAGGCGATATTTTGTGAAAATGGAGTACATATACCATGATGTCAGAATAAAAGTTTTTGTTCACCTCCTACAGAATTTTATTCACGCCGACCAAGGTTTCGACATAAGCTATGTCATTTTCAAGGTACAATTTTCAAGTAATGCAAGTAAATATATGTTTTTGAACGGGCCTGGAAGGGGAGGGGGAATAGTGGAGGGTAGGGATGGCATGACGTAAAGACCGCTTTACATGGTACATTTTATTGTACAAACTAATACATCACAGAATGTACAATAATCTGAATGGAATTAGAGCAGGTTCTATTTCCCGTTAGGTGATTTAGACAATCATACAATTTGCCGCTTTACACCGTACAATTTCCTTCATGAAGGAATTCGTACATTCATTTGTAGCTTATGACGAACCTTGGTCGGTGTGAATAAAATTCTATGAAAAGTGGACAACAACTTTTATTGTGAGATCATGGCACCAGGCAGAACTTAGTTATACTTCCAGACAATCTTTATTGTCACACAACGACAGTTTGGACCGACCTAGGTTTCGACAATACAATGAAGACAACAGGCCTTCAAAATAGCATAGCATTGTGAAAAACTTGGTCGGCGTGTGATAGTAAAATTGTGCGGAAATATAACAAAACTCCGTCTTCATGAGATCATGATTCCGGACAATGTGGGGTAAAAACATAAAAAAGAGAGGGTAGACTTCTGGGAAAACATGTCAGTGGGAGGAGAATGATGAAGTGAGCCAAAGGATACGAAAACTTTCAAATGGAATATATAACAGTGGATAATGCACTCTTTACGACACAGCAAAATGGATAGATATCGTAATGAACATTGCATGAGACTCCACTAATGGTCAGTAGCAGGAACGATAAACATCTATTACATAAAGTTAAGGGACCCATAAGCCATGGAAACCATTCGATAAGTGTTGCAGAAAAGTTCGATAACATTTGGTATCATAACTTGTGGCCATGGATTGTTATGGTTTTGGTTATGGATTGTTGACTCGTCGCCAAAAACTGTTGCCTAGAATTCCGTAAACAAACAACTTTGTGGATTGCGGCGCCGCCCAGTGATGTAATACGGCAGCTCAAATGTAAATACAGTCGACAGATCGTAAATAGACACGTCTTACCGGTTTTAATCACCAGTAATCACATTTCAGTGGATAAAAATGTAGTACCATAGGCTAAATGTAATTACACACTTTTTAAATATCTTCCGGTCTACAGATATATTTAATTTCTCTCTAAATTTAATTACACAATTAATTGAGTTAGGTCTCAAAAATGTCCAGGTATTATTCAGATCATCAAGTATTTCATATCACCTCTATCGTTACTGAATATCCACAAGTCTCACTTTAACAACAATTAACAACGACCATTAACAAGTCGACTGAGAAGACTTTTTTTTTAAGTAGCGCCAAGGACTGGGTGAACTAAATGTGGAAATTTAGGCAACACGTTGCCTAGGCAACGATTCCTAACATTTGAATCCATTTTGCATATTCATGCTAGTGGCATTGAGTTATGAGTTCAATAAGTAGCCAAGATGGCGGATGCGCAATGAACCGCCTGGAGACTATATGACTGGTTAAGAGTTGTTTTGAGAAAAAATGATCAGTTTGTTTACTCATACTGAATAATTATTATATGCATTAGCAATTACTTGTAGGCTAAACTTTCATAAAGTTTATCCGGCGGTAGGAGATTAGATCAAGTAATCTAAGCCATTAACTAATGGTAAATACGTTATGTAACTTCTAGATGTAACTTGTGCATGTGTTCCTTCAACCCGAATATTTTTATGAGACCCACAACCTCGTGGATCTCATAACTGTTGATTACAATATTTAATGTTCTTGCAACCGGCCATTAGTCGGAGAAATTATACTGGCACTGCCCATTGATCTACTTATTAAATAGAATGCCTTAATTAAATGTTTTATATTTCAAAAATAAACCAATGTAGCCAATTGAAAATAAGTCCAATATCCGCTTCGCATTCAATATACTTAAAAGATGAAACATAAAAGAAGCGGGGATATCCTGGACACGAATTATGGCCTCATAACACATCGGGAAAAGCGCTTAAACGAAGAAAAGAGAATGAACTGATGTCGAAGCATTTAAACCAGCAGACCGAATGATGAAAGAGCTCAGTCGGTTGCCCCTGAAGTAATTACAACAGCCATTCTGCAAAGCGGGCGGCGAAAAGAGAAGAGAACAATGTGAACGACGGGGAAACACAAGATTGGATTCGAGAGGCAATCCCTGCAAATGTCCTTTAAAGAGAAATAAAAAGGAGACACTCGGGCCCCGCAGGCCGGCGAAAATTTTTCCATTCCAACCTTTTTTTCACTCTACTGGCGCCGACCGTCAAAGTCAGATACATACACACACAGAACGAGGAAACAAAACGCTCGCCAGAAGGAACGGACGCTCTCTTCCCGGCCTTGTACTGGGCGCGCCAGCACCACACGGCATTTCACCATTCGCAAACAACTGTCGCCGCAGGTGAGGCAACGCACCCCCTGCCAATTCCCCAATGAAAGAGACAAAAGACACATACACATGAAGGCCCAGCGTCGACTTCGCAAAAAAATGCATCCAGGAACTCTCGGGACGACGAAGTTTGTCACTTAAACAATACCAATCCTTGTCTTCATCCTTTAAATTCCACATTAAATATGATATTTTCATCACAATATTCATCACACCAACCAAACTTAAGGAGGTTAAGGCAGTTGGAACGAAATATCATTTTACTTAGAAATCAATGAATTTGGTCTCATTTTGAAGAAAAATATCTCACCCTTCTAATGACAACAAAAATTCAACCCATTACCACATTACTTTCTGAGATATTTGCCAAAAAATGCCAGCCCTTTTACATGGTAAATGGTATGTGTATGCACTCCAGAGAGACATTATTTACAAAATGAGGTATTTCTAACACTTAGATGTCGTAAAAAAACTAACAATGTGTACACCAGGGTTGAAATTCGCTATGAAAAAATCATTTGACTTGACCGGCAATTGGGAGATCCGGGTTCGAATCCCGGTCAAGTCAAAGGATTTTTTCATAGAGAATTTCAACCCTGGTGTACATGCACCCGTATGAGTGACTTCGTATCACATCATTTGTTACATGCAATGTTTGGAGACTTAACAACGTGTAGTTTGTATGTTTTCTCAGCTATATTTGAAAATTAATCACATGTCACCGCAGTAGGTTCTTGGGTGTCACTAAAAACCTTCCGTTTTGAAGGAGTTTCACACGAACCGCGCGAAAAAAATTAGTCAAGTTAAAGACTTATTTAGATATTTTCATTTAATTACTTACAATTTCTGACATATAAAACTATATTATTGCACTATTAATAATGAAATACTTAATTGATGTGTCCAACAGCTAGTGAAATTAAAACGTATACTTCGAATATGGTCTCTATTATGCTCGGACCACCTTAAACCGAAGTGGAATGAAATACATTTCAAATTCTTCAATATCGCGCAACTCATGTAAAAAAGTGTCCTCTACTAGAAAAGTTACACATAATCCAATTCAACACAATGTTAATATATTAAGCTCAAAATTTCTTGGACTAACAGGCGAGGATGAATAAAAATTAAGAAAAAATAATCTTTTACAGTAAAAAAAATATTTCTGCCACAATACTGTAATAAAATATGCACATTTGTCCAGTTAAACGACGATAAAATAAAGGCACCTCATCTTCTCTTTGTTTTCTAGCACATAATAAGCGAAAATTTGCTGTAACAAAAGTCTAAACGGCACTGCAGGCAGATGTTTAGACAGAAATCATCCTGAGGTAGTGCAAGCGAGATACATAGTTCCCAAGTCATGATAGTGACTATGTTTTAATATAATTTTAGAATTAAAGCAGTTGTGCGGATTATTTGGTACTTGTTTCAATGTCGATGGCGCAAAAACTTTGTTTTTGTTACTTATTACCTCGATTATGAACTAAAATTACATATTTTAGGCTTTATCTCGACTTATTACCGAAGATACCAACCGTAATTTCAATACTAATATAATTTAAAGTTTGCCAAATACAATTGGGCCTTATCCCGACTTACGGTACGACACCCTTGAACCTGAATTATGGAATATCAAACTGCAAAGAGTAGACACACCATCTAGCTATTTAAAACCTTTTAACCTTAAACCTTAAATTACATTTGTCAACTAATCTGCACTTGGGAATTACATTTTCTTACCTCGCCCCATCCGCGAACGCATTCTTGTAAAGCGACCAGTACGAAATAGCTATTTTTTTGTCTCACGAAGTCAACGGGGAACCCTTAAGCAATAAGATTGGAATAAAACATTTCCAGCATATTTTAAAACAGTCCAAGCAGTATTGTAATACAATTTGGAGGCATTAATTCAATTTCGCAGTCTACTGTGCCAGTCACCCTAATCGTGCTAGTCTGATAAAATTCTTAATTCCATATTTCCGTCGGCGGTCAAAAACCTAGGAAAGTTGAAGTCTACGACCGCTTCATGTGACAAGTTAAAAAAATCTCATAAGGCCGTCATATAATTTTTAATTAAAAATGTTATTACCGCCGTTGGGGATTTTGCTTAATATCATTACCTTTCGCTTGTCTAGTTAAAAAAATACAACTGTCCCTTATAACATTCCATCACTATTAAAAAATTAAGAAATTTGTTGTCGTTGCCTCTCAGCGCAACTACCAAATTATAAACGAACATGCAGGGGTGTAAGGAATATCGCGTTTCATCCAAGTCATGATAGAAATTTCTCTGCAGTAGAAAACTCTACGCAGAGCTCGCCCAATACGAGTTTAGTGCGTACTGAGTTTATGTCACTTTGATTACGTCTTCTGCATGGAAAATATATATCAAACAATTGAATGACCAAAATCAACTTGTACGTCTTTCGTTTCACACTTCTTATGAAAACAAAAAGCTGCCATCTTTAAACAAATAAAAAATTATGGATGTTAAAACTATGAAATCACCTCGGGTGTAAATAATATCAACATCAGACACGGGCGGCAATTAACCTATAGCAGACTATATAGTTTTACTACATTGCAAAATAAATGATGTTATTCAGGAACGGGGAAAATTACCTGCAAATATAAAAGAAAAAGATATTGACAATTGCATGCCTAGTTTGGAATCACCCTGATTCTGAGCTCTGAGAGGGTACATCTGTAGTAGAAATGCTATCTATACTTCTTAATATAAAAACTCCAATTGAAGATAGATTAACTTCCAAGTTTGTACTGTTGAAAGTTAAAACTATGTTGTCATAAATGCAGACAAATGTCAACATTGATGTGTTTAGTTTAATCACAAAATTGAAGAACTGCCATCCTCATATTTAGGTTATTTAAATGTATGGATTGAACAGTCTCAGGAATTTACTCCACTTTGTTCTATGAGTTTAAATGATACAGAAACAAGGGACAAATTTAAGCTTGTTATTCAGTACGTGGTCTCAAAAGGAGTGCATGTACATGATAGTAAATGTTTTGACGATTTTGGTCGCCTTAAAAGATTTGTTGCTGAAAATGAAAATAAAGAGGGATCTTCTTCTCTGCTAGAACATGGAAAAGGGGCAAACTATTTCAGCAGAGACAATAATACTTAGAAACATCCAGAGCTTCTGAAGGTGGTTCAATTTTGCTTTACCATTCCTGGTCGCTATGGCAATGTTGAGAGCGTATTTTCTCTTAAGCAGAGTCAATGGTGTAAGGAAAGAGACAGGCTGAAACCTGAGTCTGTCAAGAATATTTTAATTGTACAGTAAATTTTAAGAGTATTTCATGTGAGAAGGTTCATTCTTACGTAAAAGGAATTTCAGAAATATTGGGTAAAATTGGGTCAACAGAAAAGTATAAATGGTTCAAAAATAAAAGTGAAGGCTGATCCGTCATCCGCCACTGTAGTAAAAATGGACAAATGTTATTAAATATGTCGTACATCAATAAAATATTCAAGTGTCCTCTTTTTTACCGAAATAAATATGGTAACCCTAGGTGGAGGTAGCATTGCACTTCGCAAGATTAAACGTAGATAAAAGAGCAAATCGTTTAAAAATCATCGAGATTACAAGGAGCAGAAGATTCCCCAACAGAAATTCTCAGCTTCATATCTGGTCAGGTACTGGAATATTTCCGAATATGACATATGAATAACAAAAAGATAAGCAAAAAGCCAGATAGCTCGAAATAACGCATTGAAATATTACTTTCGCACGTAAGTATTGCAAGTTTGGGAGATTAAAGCTTTCTGAAGGTCCCGAATGCCTTACGATGGAGAATGATGACTGGACCAAGTAGAATACCTTTCACGCACAAATGCTACGATTCCACGTGAAATTAGCAGGGTAAATACTACAAACATTAACTCAGCAGGGAATGATAACGGCCAGCACAAAATACAGCGAAAAAACACAGAGATGAAATCTAATGCCTTTCCGATTATTTATTCCTTGCTATAATTACGATTTTAATGATACGTAAATCTTTAAAAACAGAAAATATATGAACATTCAACAGTACATACACGTATCACCTGTTTACTCGAGAAGAGAGTATCTACTCTGACCTAAGACAAGAGCATTGGAGTGGAAGGAAGAGAGGAGCATTTTCCGCCTAAACTTCCTCAAGAACAGGTTTTCCGGGGCTCCACCATTGGCGGATGATCCAAGAGACGCTGAGGGACCTGAGACTATTCGAGCGAGTGAATCAGCTGAAAATTCTCTCCAGTTTCGCGGAACTATGATTCCAGAGAATTTGTTATGGCACTTGATCTAAGGTGTAGCAGCAGCCCCGGCCTGATACCCTGAAGTATAGAAAGAAATTGGACTCATGGCAGTTTTTCTTCATTCCGAATTATCCATTCGCTCGGGACTGAGAACGAAGTACGATTTCCACCCGGTTTAGTTTGAAATACAGCTTCGCAGAAAAAGTATTATTGTAACGTGACATCAAAGAAAAATGTTAGCAGCTACCTAATATGACAATTCTTGAACACAAAATGGGCACATAGGTACAATGAAATCATTTGTGCCTTTAAAGTGATATTCTACAGTTATTTTACACTTTGACTTCAGAACAAAATTTAAATTTCAAACAATAGAAATCGGCAGTACTCACTGATAATATAACACCATCTCATTGGTCTCTTTCTGGATGACGCCAAAACATTTTGTGAACCGCGAATTCACATTTTCGGGTGAAAGCATAAACTTCGAGATACAGACTGCCGAACGGACAAGTTTTAAATGTAATAATTTCGCAATCAAATAGGTATCAGAAAGGCTAGAGTAAAAGAATGAGTTAATATAATGTTCAAGAGAGAGACTTCATAGATGATTCATTTAATTAAGTACTTTATACTATGAAAATCATTATAAAAATTGTCTCGCATGCCAGCATAACTCTCATAAATTAATACTTCTCCACAAATTTATATTTGTGTCACTATAGTTAAAGGATACAAGTCTAAAACATTTTAATTAATCCGTCTTTTCATAATACTAACCCAGTTTGTGCTCTGTGAGCGCCAAACTAGAGTCGGTTTGCAGAGATCTCCGTTGACGTTATGGATTAAAGCCATGAACAGTGTGCAGAGCATAGGTTGTCCAGTCATTACAGAGAGGGAATTGAGGCGAAAGATTTCGTTGGGACGCAAACCGTTTCACCTACCTGATCACTCAAGACGTGCTACATAATTTTTCGCGCATTAACACTGAGCTTCATGGCAAAAGGAGTCACATGACCATTCCTGTAACTGCGTCATTTCTGAAAATGGTTTAGTTTGCGAGAGTGCTTAAAACTTTCCATTTAGAGCAAATTGAACAATAATCTCAAAGAAAATTATTTTAATGATGTTTCTAAGAAATATAGCAACCACTATTCTTGGTTTGTAGTTTTCGATGTTCCGAAAGTTCTTTCAGAATAAACTAGCGAAGTAGCTTGCCAATGTGACGGCACCCATAGAGACGGTGTCAAAATAAAGGCCCTAAACAACACCACTGAATAGCAACATTTTAAATGGAACTCTGGTATTATATAGGAAAGTCAAACAATTAAAATATACATTTTAATTGAGATCATCATTTTGAATTATGTACACTAGTTACGGCCAACTTTATTTGTCTCATGAAATAATTACTTCGAAGCGGAGGGTCTAGCTTAAAAAGAAGGTAAAACCACTCACAATGCTCCAAAAGTCAACCGTACTAAGCAAGCACTCTTGGGGGAAGTATATATACATATATGATTATTTTTTCAGGAAACAAGGCCGAAAACTAAAGCACTAGCTATAATACAACAAACAATTGAAATATATGTTTACTTTCCCCAAGGCTCTTCTCAAATAAACGAGGTGTTTATTTTCCAAACAAGTGAGTACAGGAAAACTTATCGGAGGAAACGTTTAAGGAGCGCTGTTATGGTTAGACCTCAATTCTAAGATGCCGCGAGCATTTGGGAATCGGCAGAGAATCATTTAATGCATGAATAGAACAGCAAACAACAGAATGAGCATTACGATGAGATATTTTACGAATTAGCAGGAAGCTGAACTCAACAAATTGCTCCACAATAAACTCATGAGTAAGAATAGTCCAACAAATCCAAATAAACAAAAAAATAAGAGAGAATTGAACAGCCTAACAGAAAAATGCATTAATTCTCTCAAACACACACCATTCGCGTATAAAAGAACAAAAATTTACTCGATGAGTTCAGGCGTCACTTCGTGGAAATCAATCATGATGGAAAGAACACTTAGTATTTTTCCACTATTTAATTATTGCCACAAATTCCTTCAATGTTCTTTAAGGTGGGCTTATACTGCCAAGTTCATTGCGCAAGTTACTAGCAGCAAGAGTAAACGGCTTTACAAGTCATTCACAGAATTTTTCAAAGTTTCGGCAAGAAGCTCACTGAATCGTAGAGTTGTGGAAAAATACAAAGTGTTCCTCGCATCGAATATAACTAAGGTTAAAAAAAAATTTTTCCCCTCCATTTCCTTCTCTTTCCTCCCCACTGCCTACACTCACGCCTTTGCGGATTATCCTCATAAGTGATCACATCGAGAAAATTTTTAAGCAAATATTTCAAAGCCGAGATATATAAAATATATATATATATTACAGACGTATAAGAAGGAAATGAATGGCGCGAGAGGTAGAGGTAGGCCGAGAAAGTTTTGGTTGAATGTGGTTGAGAAAATTCTTAGGAGGAGGAATATTAGGAGTCTTAAAAACGGGAGGGCGTGTATGAAGAAGAGTAAGGGGGTAAATGAGGCAAAAGAGGTTTGCAAGGATAGGTCAGCATGTAGGAAATTATTGAAGCAGTGTTAGGTGTACAATTATGTATTTATGAGTGAAACTTCGTAACTCTACCTACCCCGGAAGGGAACGGCGGGAAGGGTATGTATGTATGTATGTATGTATTTCAAAGCCGGACCTTGTTACTAACGATAAACGTTAACTAGGTTACTTGGATTGATAGTAAGGCAAGGGTTTTCACGTATAGATAAACTATTATGAGTCCCCACAAAAACTACCAAATTAAATGTTTCCCACAAAGTCAGCCCCCAAGTGATGAGTATTCTCAATACCTAAAAAGCACGATCAACCATTCCGTTATACGTAATGGTGATAGTACATATTTCGAATGAATTATTAATGACTATCCTTTAAATTCCAATAGAAACTGAACTAAAAACAGATATACGGCGCAAGTTATAATGAAGAAAGACGCGGAAGATGGGAATCCACGGTATGTGGGAAGGAAAATAACTTTTAAACTCCGACTGCAGTAATTTTTTAAGTGCCTCCTACTCGACTCCAGCTGTATTGATTTTTAACCGCATCGCATATGATCCTAGGCATCTTTACAATCCGCGCTAAGAAGCTGGCTAAAAACGTTGCACCGTTAGCGCAGTTCCCCATTCCGTTATACGTCGTAATTTAATTAGCGCAAAAGTGAGAAGATGCATGGACAATAGGAAAAACACAGAGCAGTGACCACATATATCAACAATAGAATTCGGGCAAAAAATAGAGGTTTAAAAAGACGAACATGAAGTGAGAGTTCAGTAGCATTGAAGCAACTCTCACTTTTCGATATAATTCCCAATTGATTTCGCAAGCACAATACGAAATCTTACCACAATAAAATGTTCCCATGTGTTCGCAGACGAAAAAGTGGCCACGGGCAATTGAAAAGCAAGCTTTGCGCCATTTCGAGGCGTTCGTAACCATAAAAGTAAGAAAATGTGGCAACTTATCCCATACTCGATGACGTTGCATTGTATCTTGCTTGTGTTTTCTTCCTAATGAGACGAATGAAAGCCAAACGTTCAACGTTGAATCGTTCAACCGCAACACTGGTTTTCGCCTCGCACGTTACATAAGCGCTCTCGATAACAAAGCGCGGTTAGGGCATGGGACTCAACTTCCACTGCGAACGCACGATTGTCTTCTATCACCAAGCGAATTTCTTATTTTTTTTGGCGGTGAGCTAACCACTAAAGTAGGCATGGATGAACATGAAGAACTTTAAAATCAGCTTGGTTATCATTTTTTAAACTTGGCCATTAAAAAGAATGCAGATATAAAAGCGAGACCAAAATCAAAAGGGTCGGAAAAAGTTACACTGTAATTTCCTTACCTTAGTATTCATTTAGATAGAATTGAGTTTTCTAAGTAAAAAGAAATCTGAAGGACAGAAAAAAGGAATAACGACCTGTGTTTTATGGCAGCGGTCGTATGGTCACCCCAGATGTAGGTCTTGGGTCACAACAGGGTGCTACACCGACAGAATCAAGAGCTCATGGAACTAAAGCCTACTACTAGATGTTTCGCAGCATCCAGGCGAATCACCAAAAAATATTTCTCGCAAGGTATCTTTCCTTGACGAGGGCAGCACGATAAAATTCTTCACCCGGGCAAGGTCACTTTCAGGCGCCCCCTATTCTATCCCAAACAATAAACTTCCTTGAAAAAATGAAATAATAAAAATTATTCTCAGATAAAACGTTTTCACATGATTTATTAAGAAAACATATTTTCAATTAGGGTGGCTGGAGCACTACTAGTGAATCATTGAGATCACATTTCCACATTTTTTTAGTAAGCGGGAAAAAAAATTGTGGAGCCACATTTCACTAAAGTGCATCAGTTAACACGTTGGAACTCAACTCACCACACAGGAGTAATGGAAATGATACAAACATTATATTTTAATTTGGAAGGGAGACATTATATTGTCCATATCAAATCTTCTTCTTCTTCTGAGTGTCATATCACATAGAGGGACGTTAAAAGCTACGTACCGCAGTTTCGTACAAGTACAACTACTGAGAAATGGAAGTGGGCTGACTGTTGCTAGAACGATAACTGGAAAGTCGTGATATTGACTTCCTCATGGTAGAGAGAGGGCAACGTCGTACGGCAGCGAACAAATACAGGGACTGAGCATCTCCCGGGATATGGGGTCCCCTTCTGCCAAGCGCCAACGTTCTCTGTGAGGAGGGATGTTCGCGCAGAAGGTAGGGCACCCTCTAGCCCTGGCAGCAGGAAACTACTCCCTAAGGAGGAAGAGCCACAACATAGTCAACGGCATAGGATAGAGAAGGCAACTTGAAACGACTCCATCAAAGACCTTTAAGGTATACCTAGAAGAAGGAGCGGAAAGTTGATTTTTCAAGCGCATGGATTCTTCGAAAACAAAAAATCATTCAGGAGGTAAAAATGTTCCCCAATAAGATCTACGGGGAGGCAGTGGACGAAGAAAATACGCAAGAAAAACATGAATGATGGGATTAATGCGACAATGATAGGTGAAACGTAAGGAGTCATTTGTAGGATAAGAATTTTAAAACCTCAGAAGAGATACGATAAAGAATAACACGGATCTCACTGGATTAAGCGAAGTAAGATGGGAAGGAAAATGCAAGGTTTCCTTGGTTGACGATACATGTATGGATGCGATAGGGTGACGGTTTTAAAGATACATATTGAAAGCTGAGAGTTATGAAATTGAACAGTTGGAAAAAATGGGTAGACACAATCTCGTATTTAAAAAAGGACTACTTGCAGTTAAAGGGACGGGAAATGGAAATCTCCAATGCATCGAGAGAGAAGAAAACCATGGAAAGGTGTTGCGCGAAGAAAATAACATGCATAACAGATGGAAGGAATATACGGAAGAACTACTTAAGACAAAGGGCAAGGCTAGTGTGCTAGGTGTGGAAAAAGAGGAAGAGGGGCGAGTGAGTGGAAAGGGAGGTAGTATATTAGTAGACGAGATGAGGGAAGCACTGAAATGGATAAAAAGCGGCAAAGCAGCTAGTACGGATGGAATACCAGTGGCGTAATAGAAATGTTTGCAAGAAGATGAGTGGAAAGAAATAATATTCATATGCAATGTTATCCACCAAGATGGAGAATTGCCATAGGACTTCCTTACGACTGTAATTGTATCACTAGCAAAGAAAGAAGGAACTAAAAATTATGGAGAACATAGGACAAATGGTTAGGTCATTCATGCTGCTAAATTCCTTTTATGGGTTATAAACAGAAGAATTGTTAAGGTGGTGGAAGAGAGTTTGGTCGAAGACCAGTTCGGGTTTAGGAAGTGAGTGGGCATTGTACATGACACGCGATAGGTGTGGTGAGATTATTGGTGGAAATGTAAAGAGAAAAGGAAAGAAAAGACCTTTGCTACACAGATCGCGAGAAGGCGCTCCACTCTGTTCGAGGGAAAGACTACTGGAGACACTGAAGAAGATGGTGGTGAATTGGAGGGAAAGAAGATTGATAAGCACATTATATTCCAGCCAGAGGGGTTAAATGAGAGTAAAGAACAGCAATACGGACTGTTTTGAGATCAAAAGAGTAGTACAGCACGGGTGTGGTCTGTCCCCAACCCTTTCCAAAATCTACAGGGCGCTGAAGTGCTGGCAAGCCAGCAGAGGCGTAACATTAGGATGGGAATGGCATTGAGTAAGGTTCGCAAATTCTTTTCGTTGAGAGGAAAGACACATACAAGAACATCTAAGGCAATAAAAAGCAGCATATGTTTTGAGAGGATCAGTTGAACATCACTTTGTGTGGGATGAGATTGGAATAAGTAAATGGGTATTATAATCTCGAACCGAGGTGACAGAGGACTGGAACAGTGTAATAGAAAAAAAGCAATGATTGGATTAGCGAGAAGGCATTCAGAAAGAAAATGACTAAGTAGTAAATAGGAGTTGAAGAAACGGCTGGACAACACAAGAGAGAGAAAGTGAGAAAAGGGCTAGAAATGTGGACATGAAGGGGAGTACTTAATATTAAGTAGTCAGACAGGGAGAGGAATGAGGAAGTCTTGGAGAGAGAGGGAGAGAAATGAAAGCTGAGGAACGTCACTCAAGAGAGAAAATAAAACTGTATAGGGCATGTTTGAGGAGGGAATGTTTGCCACAGTATAGCTGGAAGTGAGTGTGGATGAGAAACCCATTAGAGGAAGAAGGAAAAGTGAGATGTTGAGTTACAGACAAGGAAGAGGAAGCTACGCGAGAATGAAGAGACGAGCGGAAAACGGAGAGAAGTGGCGCCAGGGACCTGTGCAAGCAGAGGACAAATGATGACGATGTGGGCCGCACATGCGTCACGCCAGGTCATCCCTGAATGTAAACTGCACTGATAAATCCCTCCTCCTTAAGAATTAAATCTTAGCAAAGGCACCACAGTTCACTTCCTGCGAAAGTCATTACACAAATGCCATACCTACACTGTGGGTGGAGTGAACATAAAATCTTCGGGTACAGTAGAATATCTTGGAATTACCTTAACTTCTGATACATCGCGGGGAACACACATACAAAACATATGCGGCACAGTATTAAAGAAACTAGGTTTTGTTAAACGTATAAGAGGAAGCTCCTTGGATAAAAAAGTGAAAGAGAGATGCTATTCCGCTCTGGTTAGGCCAAATCTCGAATACGCCGCGAGCATTTGGGACCCTGGTCATAAAGATTTAACCAAAAAAATTAATAAAATACAAAGAAAACCTGCACGTGCTTCGTTAAAAACTGCTCTGAGCGAACATGTAGTGTTTCACAACATCAAGAGGGATTAAGGTGGGAGCCCTTAGACACTCAGAGGCGACACGCAAGGCTTAGCTTACTTGAGAAATTCAGAACTAGTGTTTTTCAGAGAGAGACAAAGAATATTATCATGACGCCTCACTGCATCTCTAGGTTTCTTAGAAGCGATAAAATAAGAGAGATACATTTCCGAACAAAGAGATACAAAAACTCGTCTTTCCGCGCACAATAAGCGACTACAATAAAAACTGAGCTCCACTAAATACACTCCCATAGTACAAGTTACCATTTCATCTCCTTAAAACCTTATCTCTTACATCTCTACACGGCAGGCGTCCTAACACCCCCTGCCACACGCCCACGCGGCGGTTCACAGGGTAGTATGTAGATGTAGATTTATTTTTCCATCGAGCTTCACCAATACCAACAGAACAACTTCATCGACATATAAATCAAAGCGCATGCATAAAAAAAGCATCACATAAAATTTACGAGAGGTAGAGGGTACAGGTAATGTTCTATTACGCACTCACCCCGAAAGTGAATCCAAAAAACTACGGGGCAGGAGAATGAGAGAGGCGATTTATTTGGGTCAACTTTGACGCTACATCTGCCATGATTCTGACGAGACTAAAAATATTCACGATAGAAAAGACGAATTAAAATTAACAGTCTAAATTTCTCTCTCCCATACTGTATCTGATGCCTCTGGCATGGCTATAGAGAAAGGAATGAAATGCTGCATGTTCGTAAAGTACGATACAAACAAGGGTGCAAGAAAAGGAATAGTTAGAACCAAGATATGAACACTAGTCTAATGGTATCAGTGGCAACGTTGAACTAACACGGAAGGTCTACCAGGTAATCAAATCTTTCATCAGCAAAGGACAAGATTTCACGTAATACAAATGGGAACTCGTACACACGACGGATAAGACAAAATCCTCATGACCCACTTTTATGCGTCAAATAAAAGTGCAAAATCTAGTTTTCAGCGAGATCTATTAGCATAATCAATTTAAGAGGAATAAAAATAAAACCTTCAAGATAGAGACGCACTAAAAGGAGTTCAAGGAAGAAGCTTGGCAAGTAGGCTTGAGTCACTAGTTCAGTCAGATGTACAAGAGAGCTGACCACCCCTCGCAACTGCGACGTACCCCACAGGGCTGCCAGGCCTGTCGCTCATGGAGGATAATGAATTTCCTATCGCCGCTTTGCGGATTCAGAAAGAGCGCATTTCAAAATCATCACGAGGCACATTATTCAAAAATACTTTAACACAAGGAAGACTAGAAAATATAGGCGATCCTTTCTATATCGTGTCGTGAATGAAATCAATAAAAGAAGAAAGACAAGAGCAATTTTCTGACTAGGTCAAAAATATTTCATCAAACCAGAAATACTATGGTAGATAACGTGATGGGCAAAAAATAAGAGAAATATACAACAGAATGGACATTTTATTAATTCCGTGAGCTATAAGGGACTATATCAGCTTCTATTGTCAATCGACATATTGTGCTAATCATTTGCAGCTAGTTACTTGATTTGCTCACAAATGCTTTTTGACTGAGCACCTTTCTAGTACAAGCAGCATGTCTCGCATGCTGGCTATATTAAGTCTTGTGTCTCCGTTGATTAATGTGGAATCAAAATGTAAAATTACTCAGTCTACAACATTTGCAGTATACAACGTAGAGAAAGTTGTTTAAAATTCACCCTGCCACATACCATTTAGGTGCAAGCACGGTTCTATGTAAATGTAGATTCTACTTTCATCACTTTACAATTTCTGTATGTAAGTGCTACCACAGAATGACGTTAATGCCACTTGAATTGACCTCCGGGTCACTAACAGAAATGAGTGTTCTATACTCGATGGCTTAAAACAATTGTACCTTTCCACAAAATTATTTATACAAGTATAACTCAAAAAGGTATATGCAGGGGCGGATTAAAATTATTGTTTTGGGGTAATTTCTACTTTCCGGAGATTTGGGGATTATGGAATGCCCAATGACCACCATTTTTCCTATTTTATCAGGAATAGTGGAAGGGTGCCGCCACCCTCCCATCACACCCCTCCTCAGTCGGCCACTGAGCATAGGCTGATTGGCTATTATAGGGAAGCAAGCCACAATTGAGATCATTTGCGCCATTGTGGATGGGTAAGTTGGTTTAGGTACGAGTAAAAGAGCAGTGGAGGAAAGATGGAGAGAAACCCGGCGGCGGAATTCACTTACTCTTAACGAAAGGTGGCGAGAGGTAATCACGACAGCACCTCAACCACCGAGCAGAGTACACCATATTAATTGATCTCCACAAAATACCCAATAATAGATCGGTAGCCCAATGACAATCTACATCACCACGGGGATAAAAAGCCAGTAGTCGCAAAAACACCAAGACGATTCCTTTAAAATAACAAAGACTATAGAAAGGGGGAAACACAAAAACAAGCATTTTTCAGCCAAAGAAAAAAGTGACATAAGACAAAAACCTTGTACATCATGCAATATTTGCAGAAATCAAATTATAATAAAATGAAAGCACCAATCCATCTATTTCTGTGATTTAGTAGCAAATCACTGAAAATAATTCAAGTCAAAATGCGGTAGGTCAACTAATATGGCGGTAGAGTTGGTATGTCGCTAGTATATGGAACCCTTACGAAGAAGGACTAGTTTCAGATAAAGATAGAATACAGCGGAGGACAACTTGATATGTTCAAAATTGTAACGATAAACATACTAAATCATCAGTGTTACTAAATTGTAGAGAATTAGAGTGGGAACATTATCTAATCGAAGGGAAAAATACAGATTAAATCTTTTAAGAAAGTTTGACGTAGACTCTTTTTTGCCGAACGCTAAACATATTTTCCTAGGGCCAAACTACTATGGTAGAAACGGTCACAGGCATAAGATTATAAGGAAATAGGCTGCAGAACCGTTGGATTTTAAATGTCATACTTTCCAAGTACAATAAGGGACCATAATAGTTGCGATAGATAAGTTCTAGGATACTGACTAGGTAAAATAGGTTTCTGCACTTGTGTTAAATATCCTAACATCATTATTAGTTACTAACATCTCATGCAATTTCCGGCATGATGTAGCTCTTGCATGATTAAGTACCTTGTAGAGCTACTTATATGCCGCAGTAATTATAACCAGTAGTCGTATCTTAAGTAGTAGGTAGTAGTGCACTGCATAGTAGAATGTTCGTCCATGTAGCACTCTCCTAGTTTTTGGTCTGACAGCGCATTGTCTTCCCTACTGCTCTTGGCGTTCACCTGGCATTGCAGGGAACGTGCGTGATTCGGATTTCAGCTGGGATGAAAGCTTCATGCCTGGTGTGATATCACCCCGTGCCACACACCCTAGTGGTGGCTTGCACGGTATTTCGTAGATGTAGAGTCGGCTTCTTAAAATGGATTTTACAAATCCTTTAAATATATAGATATTATTAGATAAATCTGTATTTTTAGGATCTTACTTTTACTTCCCGGTAGCCAATACATGTCATCATGGTCAGCAGCAAATACAATAAACGAGGAAAACGGAAAATCGGGGTATCTCGCTTGTTTTGACTCACGCAGTCACGAGGAAATCTCCTCAAATACAAAAACAACGCTTCAAAAGAGAGTTCAAGGTCTCGGGGAGACGTGCATCTCACAGCGTCTACGACTGGCGTCGTGCCCGCCTACTAATTTGTCTCATAGGCAGAGTTTGGAAAAATACAATATCGCACCAACACTAGCGTTTCGCGCCGTAAATATGTGGCCTGGAGTCAGGAAAAAGCTAAGGTGGAGCTTGATTTAGGCGGCGACCTCGCCCCAAATAGCACGTACAGCTTTAATAAAAGCGAAGGCTAGAAATGAGTGTGCTCATTTAACTCTCTCCATCCCAATACATACCCAGCTCTTGAACAAATCACACGATGTAAAAAAAATCATTTTACCCGCGACTGAGCTATGAAGTAAAAAAACTAATATGCATTAGAAGCAATACGAGTTTAATGTGAGTAAACTGATACCATTTGATAAGGAGTTAGATAAGTTTTGCTCTAAACAATGTCATTACGAAAGTATGTCGAGAATCGCACTGCAAAAACAACATTCACTTCGACTCTGCCACAATAGCCCGCCCGTGGCTAAATAGACAGTCCCCTGGGGGATTGTATTTGAACTTTTAGAAATCATTCCGATGACGCAACTAAGGAGAAACGGGATAAAAACAACCAGCGGTTTGAGATGATACTCAGCTGGATATCACGATGACCTTCAAAGATCACTGAACGTAATGGACCCAGTTTCAAAGAATAAAACCGAAAATACATAATACGAAGACAAAAATCTTAGTATGCGGAAGGGAGAAGCTGAGTGCGGAAGCCACACTAATAGGAGAGAAATTAGAACGAGTAGTTCCTTCACCAACCTCGGAAGTACCCTCACCTGGGTAGACGAAGTACAACGGACAACAAGAAAAAGACCCCAAGCTAAGAAATAAATCGTACTGAAAAGAAAACTGGAGTGCTCAATCATGATAGGACTACAGACGAGGAAACAGTATGTGAAAGTATTCGTGTGGAGCGTGGCACTCTACGCATCGGAAGCATGGACCATTGGAAAAGTAGACCAAAAAGATTAGAAGCCTTCGAAACCTGGTGTTGAAGGAGTATGCTGAAGATCAAATGGACGGGTGAAATAAGAAATGATGAAGTATACAGAGAAGTAAAAGAAGAAAGGGCAGTATGGAACACTACGGAAAAGAAGAACCATATGGATTGGGCACATCCTGAGGCACAATGGGTTTGTAAAGAATATGACTGAAGGAAAAATAGAGGGAAAAGTCCCAAGTCTCAAGTCCCAAAAGTCCCAAGAATCTTCAGCGGCTCTCTACGGACCAATGAAATACTCCCTCTCTTTAGTATTCATGTTCCTCCCCGTCCATTACGCAGTAACTGTCTACTGCATACTCCCCGATTCCGTCTTTCCATCTCCCAGCGCTCTCTCTTCTTCCGAATCCCCTCCTTGTTTAACTCCTTGGCCTCGAAATATCCTTCCTTGGACCTTTTCTCCTCTGCCGCCA
This sequence comes from Ceriagrion tenellum, assembly GCA_963169105.1. Taxonomy (NCBI): domain Eukaryota; kingdom Metazoa; phylum Arthropoda; class Insecta; order Odonata; family Coenagrionidae; genus Ceriagrion; species Ceriagrion tenellum. The sequence goes on from OY720639.1 coordinate 110,547,039, forward strand.
TTTTCAAATCCTCCCCGAAACGCCACTTGAATGATCCATCCCTCTCCAATCCCTAATTCCTTCTTATGCTTGCCTCATTATTGTTTTATTTAATGAATATTATGTTTTTGTTTGAAATTTTTATTTATTTACTGATAATGTCAGCCAATGTAATAGCCTTTGTACCGTTTTTGGTGGTGAAATAAATAAGAGGAAGACCTAGGGATGAATACATCGGGCAAATAAAGAAGAAAGTACACAGCAAATACAACTTAAGTAAAAAGAAGAAGAAAAAAATTCCATGAAGTAAGACAACTAGAACCAGAAGGGGAAATATGGAGGGCTGCAGTAAACCAATCTTAGGATTGAACAACCTTTGATGAACCTCTCCACTACGAGCCAATGGACAGTCAATTATCAGTCCATGCACGACAGTTAATAGCCTGGTTATTGCCAAATGATTTTCATCTAAATACTACCATGCGAGCCACCGCACAGGGTTGCGGCAAGGGGCGTTAAGACACCAGCTGTGAAAGGGAATGAAGAGGGAACAGAGGTGAAGAGCATTTTAACGAAGAGTCTTAAACCAGGGTCGCGCCGTTTTAGCGGCAATCACTAATGGCGCGAGGAAAGGAAGAATTTGTGTAAAACACTGTAAACAGCTTGGAAGTACGTCTATCTTATTTCGATGCTTCTATCAGTTATACAGATATGAAGCGTGGTCATAATTATATCCTTCGAGTTGAACGGAAACGAGCCAGACCAGAATTTTTCTAAGTGATCCGAGCCAGCCATTTAGCCTCCACATATCTTATCAACTTCCACTCTAGCCCTTAAATTAGATTTTCGACGAATTCTGTTCGCTCGTAACTGTGTTTAGCGAAGCGTGCGACTTTCCAATGTACCGTTGTCTGCTTCATGAATTGAATCGTATGAACAGGGCCCAAAATGCTCGCAGCGTTTTATTGATAAGTCCAAATCTGGGCAAAGAAGCATCTCTTTTTAATTTATTTCATCATAGAAGCTTTTTTTCTATTCGCTTGATAGAACTATTTTTTCGCTGCCTATTTTTCGTATGCGTTTACCAGACGTTAGGTCTTAATTCACGGTGATTCCCTCAGTGATAATGCGAGACGACGTGATCCAGAACACGCTTGGCAGTACAATTACATCGTTGAGAACACGCATACACGCCGGGTGGAACACAAGGTCTCATCGTTATCTCATGCGGATAACGGCGATCGGGAGCAAACTTCTGTTAATCAAATAGATGGGAAAGAAGGACAGCATGCGGCTGGCGAAACCAGCCCAAAAACGCCGGACTCGCCTTGGCCAAAATATTACGGCCGGCCCACACAACGAGCACGTGACCGATTCCTCAAATGAATTCATCAGGTAGGTGTATACGAGGGGGCCACTTTCACTTTGAGGGTGATGGGATGAACAGAGGCAGCGCCCAGGATCGGATCACACGGTAATTTTTCACGAACAGTCCTATGGCTAGCGGCAGAGACAGCTTGAATTATAGCTTTTAAATGATCATTTCAGCAATAAAACAACTTCGTAATATTTCACGCTCATATTTTCACTCGTCCCTCGATCACTTTCGACCATACAGGTCATCTTCAAAAGGAATTGAGGAATGTAATTTGTTTTTTTTAATTGGTTACGTCCGCGGACTTCTAACATTGAGGTCATGAGTGCCGACCCCGACTGGAGTACAGATAACTAAGAAAGACGGGGTCGTAGATAGTATGCCTAAGTGAAATGAGATCATGGGCGTAGCCAGAATTTATGTCGGGGGAAGGTCAGGACACCCACCTGTGATAATCCTGTCTGGATCCGTCTAGCAGATTTGGAATTACATGTCTCAGCAAGAGTGGTTTTACATTAGTTTCTTCCGATGACAAAAGCTGAGGAAAATTCGTCAAAATACGCAGTAATTTGAAAAGTAAAAATTTGAATGAACAGTTAAAATCATGGAGTGCCTCGCATGTCATTACGAGGGCATTTTGCACAATTAACCAGCATGTTTTCATCACATTTTAAGTAATACAAACTAAAACAATATATTTGGATGAAACATTACATAGAACATACAAAAAACCTGAACTAAAATTTTTTAGGGGGCAGTTCCCCTCCACCCCCTGGCTACGCCCATGAACGTAATATATTATTATACGATATGATATAACCTCTGCGGCTGAAACACACAATAACGAAGCCCACTCCTTAAAAATAACCACTCAGTAGCTCTTGGTTGACGTCCTCGAAGCACTCCAAACCTTTTATTAGTAGCAATGTTAAAAAACGACTTCATGGAATGAGAAACTTCAGCAAAACAAAAGTTACGAAATCAGGTTTCACTGACAAGTTTTGACGTGGGCAACAGACATGCGGGTCAATTCCACCGAGAATATTCGCTGACCAATAAACATAAGTCTAAATGATCGAGTGGCATAGACATTTCTAAAGATACCTAAATAATTCAATATCCTTCCCAGATGCGAAATTTGAGAACTGTCCTTTTCCACCCCTCAAAATATGAGCTAATCTTCAAAACACCACTTTTAAATCAAAATAACAAAATAGCTTAACTCAAAGAAATTGGCACGACTGACTTTGTTTTTTTTAACTGCACACAATTGCGGCGAAACTAGGGTCAATCACGAAACAAAAGATGGGTGGAAATAATGAAATCTCAAGTTATCAATTTGCTCATCGCCCGCCAGCTTTCGTCATCCACTGGAGCAGAACCCTAAAAATAGCCGTTCGTTTACTACAAAAATTCGTCTCTCCATGGCATCAAGTCAACCGGGCGGATGTCATTCTACCCCCACACTGCGACGGTAATACAGGGAAAGGCGATACAATACGAGACATTCAATCTTACTTCCACCATCATAGACAGCAACAAATTCAGAACGAAACACAAATACATCTGAACACATCATCCTATCCGATCGAAGGGAAGAATATAGATTAAATGTTTAACGAAAGTTTTATGTAGACTATTTTTTGCCGGACGTTCAACATATTTTCCTAGTGCCTACCTATTATGGTAGAAACGATCACAGGTATGAGATTAAGGAAATAGACTGCCGAACCGATAGATTTAAAATGTAATTTTTTCCACGTAAAATAAAGGGACTATAATAGTTCCGATAGATCAGTTCTAGGATACTTTGACCCTGACTAGGTAAAATAGGTTGTCGCACGGGTGCTAAATATCCTAACATCATTATTAGTTACTGAAGTAGCATGTAATCTCCGGCGTGATGTAGCTCTTGCATGATTTAGTACCTTATAGAACTATTTATCTGTCGCAGTAATTGTAACCAGTAGTCGTACCTTAAGGAGTGTACTGAATGGTAGCATGTTCGTCAATGTGGCACTCTCCTTGTTTCAGGTCTGACCGCGTACTGTAGTCCTGACTGCTTTTGGCCTGCGCCTGGCACTCCAGGGGAACGTGAACGGTTCTGATTTAAACTGGGATGAGTGCCGCATGTTTGGTGTGGAATCACCACGTGCCACACACCTTAGTGGTGGCTTGCACTGTATTTTGTAGACGTAGACTAATACGTCTGAATATATCCTACGTATTCCCCAGCTCGCGGTGCGATACAATACATTGATGTAGGTACCGTATACTGCCCATCTGCCACAAGATTTTGCGAGGAATGCACTGCTTCCAGTGAACTACATCAAAAATTTCATCCAGCTTTCGCCATTTCTCACCCGCAATCCAAAGGATAATGACGCCAAAATCAAGGACAAGGCCACTCCCGGTTTAGCTCATACACGGCCGGACTGCTCCGATGCATGCTTAAATCCATCCGAAAACCTGCGCGTGAGGCTATAATTAGCGCTCATGAATGTACAACGGCTCCAAGGACTTAAGAAATAAATTACAGAAACATAGGTGTGATTCCTGTCATCATGTTTAAAACGATTTCACTTTCAGTATCCACAACACCATCAGCACGACCCCACCAGCGCTGCCAACCGAACCAAATACAAGGCTATTAATAACGCTGTCGAACAGCGTCAGCTGTAAGGTTACTCGGTCTCGGTCAAGGATGTCAAGTAGAGAACGGACATATAAATGAACGTCCTAGAACGCGCAATCGGACGACATTTTGCGGCTACGCAATCAGTTATTAGGCCTTCATACTAATCAAATAACGTTAATGGCACAGCTACATTAACTGGACATGGTAATGCAAATAAAACCATTAATTACTATTAAACCTAATGAACTCACCTCAATATTTCGGTCCCATAGCATATCCTTCCCATTCCGTGAAAAAATGATTCTATCGACAAAATGATGACATTCGATAACTACTTCCTAATATAAATCATGGCTAAAGATCAGGAAAAGAACTATATCATATAAGAAATGCCACGACCACCGCAAACGCTACGCCTAAAGTACAAAGCAAGGGATCAGGATTAGAAAAAGACAAAAGGCACCCAACGTACTTTTCTTAAGATAGTTGTCTTAACGACGAAAAAAAGGGAATTTAACGTTGGATGTATCAAATAACTCCGATAGAAAAGCTCCTGATCAGGCAGAAACTCACTGCAATCATAATTTTGATCATAATTTTTTCGGTGGCCTGATAATATTAGCGTTGTAATACGGAGAGAAATTTCACTGTTGCTTCAAGAGTATCCTCCTACTTAATATGTAGCATCTAGCCTGGACTGCATGCAAACACGTCATAAAGTTATGATTGAGCCTTCAGCGGAGCTTGGATGGAGGTAGATTCTTCCGGTTTTCGGGTTTACCGCCGCATTGTTCCATCTTAAAGCAATCGTATATATTATTTCTCAAAGGTGCTTTTTTGTCTCAACGCCATAACTCCCATAATTCGTCATCAAAATTAATGATTCAAACATCGTTTTAAAGCTTATGTTCCCCGCTATTGACGAAAAATAGACAAATGGTTTTCCATTAAAGTTTTTGTTAAAAAAGTTTAAATAATGATGAAAAAGTAACAGCGTCATCTGTTGACAATATAATCAGCTAATATGTTGGTTATGGTTACGTGCTTAAAAGACTGTTGGAGGCGCCATCTATTAACACATCGTTTGGTTAGATTGTTTACATTCTACACGCTATCAGTGTGACCGTTAACCGTTAACGTTTACGTTATGTATCTTAAACACAAACATAGATATCATATAACTGTCCATGGGAAGAAACAGGTATAAGAACAGGAGGAAAGAAGGCAGAAAGAGGAAGAAAGAAGGAAGAAACATGAAGAAGCTGCATACTGTGCGAAATATTCGCACCGGTCAACTAGCATTTCTTTATTGGGTGTCACTTGGACCTGAGGAAACCTGCTGGATAGCCGGCGAAATATTGTCCTCAAGATAGAAAGACACGACGGACAACCCGAAAAAACGGCAGAATAAACCTCCACCAGTAATAAAGTTACAGCACTCAAAACAACTTGCCACTCTCTTCAGAAAAATTCTAACGCCGCGTTAAATCTCACCTGCCACCAAAAACGATAACTCATCTACTTATTACCCTGCAAGCCACCACAAGGGTGTTTGGCAAAGGCTCATAAGATAAATAAGACTTTTATACTCGTAATACCACACAATCGAGTATCAGTAGAGAATGAATCACTAAATGGTGCACAAAACACTCAAACACGAGCTGATTATGGCGTAAAATGAATTCCAATGGACATCCGAACGAAGAAACAAGTTTTATAATTTACTGAAAACTTAGAAGGCTGGTTAACGACGCACCGTTGAGTAAACTCTGGAAGTTCGATATAAACGAATTCCACATCACATGGTAATCCAAAACCTAGGAAAGAATGAAAAGCGAATCCATCAACGAGTAAACCAGCGGAACTAATATAGAACAGTCGGCACTGATCAAACGTCGACAATTTCCTAGGATGGGTCATCAAACTGCCATACGCCACTCAGGGGCTAAGAGAGAATAATTACGAACTGCAGAGACATACACCGCAAAATAACGGAAAGACAACACGTACTCAAAACGAAGACCATCGATATAAGTACAAGACCCAGCTGACTTTGGGAGTTCGAAAAATAGAGCGAATCCTTTTCGAAAAATACTTGACGTTGATTTACAAATAGCTACAACAAGGAAACGAAAATTCATTAGAGAAGCATGGAAGTAAATTTCTTACGCAAAATTATTAATCTCTCATATACAGGGAACAGATACAGCAGTACGGTAACTCTAACGTCAACGACAGGAAAGTACCACCAGAAGCTGTGAGTGAATTTTAGGTGTAAGACTCGATGACCGTTCCACTAACGTTCTAACACAGGGATAAATAACTTCCAATAATCCGTGGAATTGCGCGTCGCCCAATTTCCGCTTGTTAACGCGATAAAGAGGAATAATAAAGCACTTAATTCAATTGTACATCAGACTAAGGGAAAAGTAGGTAATAACACCATCACCCCGCCGTTGAACTTTATCCTCACAATCTTAATAAAGAAAAAATGCCTGCCCACGATCGATAGGGGAAATTCTTGACTCACGGAAGTGAACTTTCAAAATGCAGTAGTCTAATGCACATCGGAGACAAAACATTCGGATTGCTGGGCAAATTTAAAGATAAAATTCAAACACAAAATGAACTGAAAATTCAATGCATTAAACAGGAATTAACCCAGTTTCTAATTACGAGAGCATAAACAGATTCACTCCAACGTGGCGCTACGGAAAGTTTTAGTAAACGCGCTCCAATTATAAGTCAAAGAGTGACACAAGAAATACATGTGCAATGCCATGACTTACTCTTCCAAATTGGCATCGAAAAGCTTTAAGACTTTCAAATATAAACGCTAAAATGGAAAAGTTACCATCGCTAAGAATCCCTACTCTATAATATGATCCACTACACACATCATATTATAAATGGGTAATAACACTTCGCATATATATACACTGGCAAAGACACTTTGCGGCAATACCACAAAACTGAGGAGTTTTCCTCCAAAGGTAATCCAAGAGTAAACGTTTGAACCTTAGTTTCATTCATACTACATGATACAGACACATTTACCAAGTTAGCTGGTTAACGATAAAACTATAGACACATTAGCAAGAAAATACATTTTCATGTTTCACCTACAATTTCAAATTGCCCCCTACTACCTGTTGGAAAGCATGGCCCATAAGGCGTTCACAACGAGGGCTATAGGGTTGATTATTACACTTATTAAATGGGAGGAGACTCCTGCAGCAACAGAAAATTTCACTCCGTATTACAACACCAATATTCTCAGACAACCGAAAAAATGATGATCAAAATCATATAAATCCCAACATACGTACACGCATACGAAGTATAAACACAGTTATAGCTTCCGCGTCAGAAACAGAAGACAGACGCTAGGCGCAGGGAGGAATTCAAAATCAGATAACTTAAGATATAAATATGAAATACATTCCTCGCAAATAATTGCAATAATTACACTCTTGACAATGCTAATTGTGCCTGATAAAAATCCTGGGTATTCTGAGATTCTTGGTGAATAGCCAAAATGGTAATGACCTAAACATGAGCACGATAGGCGAAACTAACAACCTAAAATGCATAATCAGATAATTATAAATAATGAGCCACCGGAACGAAAAAAATTACAATCAAGACAATTGTATAAGGGCGACACCACACCATCCGGCATCGATCGAACTGAATACTTATCTAATATTTATCGATTCCTATTACGGCGTATACACAAGCCATTAGGTTAAAATGACTGGGCTGCATGTACCGGTAAAGATTCATCCGATTATCCTTTTATCACACTGGAGGGCGAATTCACGATCACGAGGTAAAATAAACTTATGTGCAAAACCTGAGTATTCAATAAAATGTATAAGTAACGAACAACACCCCACCACTTGGCAGAGAAACATTCTTAGCTGACAAAATCAAGAACGCATGGAATACTACACGCACTTATGATTGTCCGGCTACGGAAGTACCTCAACACAAATACCTCTAGCTAGATTTTTACTTTTCGTAAAAAAACTTAACACCTTAAGTAAATTTGACGGACAAAAATCCATAGTTGTATTGATTATGTGAAAGAACATTGACCTTGGTAAAACGACAGACCTTGACGACGGGAAAACCGAACACGATAATCTTGAGAGGGAAACATATGCATATGTGCAATGCCTTTAGCTCAAAAACATTAAGCATGTCATAGAAAAAATAGGTTTAACAATAGTTAGATACAAAAATAAACTAAGTTTTGCAAAAGATACCATCAATCTTTCGTCAAAAATACAGGAAAGCACTTTACCGACATTAGAAAAAAAAAACAAATAAATGAACTTGCGGCCAAAATTAATAGCTCAAGGTAAACATGAGTTATTCATTCGGCGTTTATCCTATTTACACCTGACACTACCAGTCGATCACGCAAGATGTACACCCTGTATGTAAGGAATAAAATTAATAACTTTGAATCAAAGATCTATAAAGAAATGAGTTGAACAAAAATACAATTTGACAGCTCAGTGGACTTCATCAGCATGACTGAAGCATGGCGAATCAAAAACTTGTTTACCAACAACTGCGGTCGACACTCCCCTGATCGATTAATAAAAATTAAAAGTAACAGAAATGACATACATATCAACGTGCGAAAATTAGCAAAATCCAAGTCTTGCCGTCCAATCAGGCGGCATCGACCGAAGTCGATATTTATTTATGGAACAACATTGAGTAGTCAGCACTTACCATTCAATGACCATATGTGGGAAGGTAAGGAGTGAGCAGCATAAACACGACCAAGACTGATACTTGCAGCAAGCGGACTGTCCAAGACATTATCTTCGGGTGAACTACTGTCAGTTTCTGGAGACTCAGATATGTCATACGCTCCAACGTCACTTGAGTTAGGTATTCCTATGGCCTCATGACTCGAGTGGCTGTCAGGTACACTTGACAGCGATCTTGCCCGCTGACGATCACTGGAAACAGTCCCTGGAATTGCACGAAGAATACGGAAACCTTCTGTAGTACTTCCTACGACTTCGGAACTACTGCTCGTAGAGAAGGTCCGAGTTCGCGGACTGGCTCCCTCACCATTCGCAGTGCTCGCCTTAGCACCCATCGCACTCGATAAATTTCGAACGTAGAAACCTCCCAGGCAACCCCGAAACCTTCCCTTTTCAATGTTATTTACGCGAACACGCAAAATAAGACATTCTTCAACTTCACAATAGCTGACTGCTCTCATAGAAGGCAGCCATATTGCGAATGACAATAGGAGCGACCTCTACAAAACAGCTGACTGTAACTTTGCGAATAAGTTTTTGTACGAATTTTGAATTACGGAACTGGAAGTGCGTCAACTTCTTTTGTATTTATCTTAGTAACTGACGACCAAAATAACTCTTGATAAATATGAACGACCTATTCTCTTTATAATTACAAAATATAATCATGAAATGATCGATATAAAATGCAAAAGGAGAAAATAATTCCAATTCGATAAATGGAAATAAAAAGCACGTATTTCCATTATCTCGCGTCGCATTGTAAAAACAGCAAATTAACCGAAATAAATAATAGTTCCTTTTTATTGGGGAGTCTTAATTTTAGTGCACCTATTTTAATACTATTCCAGCAGTATCCACTCCTCAAAATTGGTTGTTCTCCCATTTTACCAATGAAGGAAACACCATAGAAATAATTGTAACCACAGCTTCGCACTCGCAATCAGCGCCATCAGACCGGGGAGTCCTCATATCTCATAATATAATTAACACAACGAGTAAATACAAAAAATGTAATTATTTTCCAAGTCCCAGATGCTCCTTGACCAAATTTTAAGTCTTCATTTTAGAAATTTTGACTACATTCCCCCATATATGACTACTCAGGAGTTGACTGAATCAAAATCAAGGAAGTTTTTCCATCATAAAAATGTCATCAGCCAGCAGAGCAGAGGCAGCTTTTATATAGTGATTCGGGCCCTAAGCAAATGAAAGTCAAGAGGCTCCAACACTTAGCATTTTTTTATAGACATTGTACCATATTTCATGCAATTTTCATTGTAAGAAGGAACTTATTTGACAAATTGAATGATTTCAAGAAATGAACATATCTTCTCCCCATGTTTAATGATGAAAGCATAAAGAAAATATATTGATTTTATGTTGATGAATTCCAAGTAGTTTTCCATTTTTTCATATGACCCCCTATACTGCACAAGTAATAGGAAAATATCCATTTTTTGAGGCATGTAATTACACTTCTCTGACTGATAGTCACCCGAAAAATATGACTTCTTAGGGAGAGATGGAGAGTAAAATGAGTAAACAACTGATGGAAAAATAAAGTCAATTAAGGGGAAAATAAGATGCACCAGGCAAAAACAACCTTAAATTAAAAAAGAAAACTCATCAACTCTAATAGAGTCAAATGAAGTCTGAGAAGAAATTTAATGAAGACACATTTAGGCACAGTATGCAATATTTTTCCACATTACATTTCTCATTTAAAACTTAAAAGAGCCTAGAATCAACTGTGGGTAGTGTCCACATGTACGGAGCTACTCCAGATGCCTTCTTTATGATGGTGCAGGTAAAATCCAAAACGAACACGAACGAAACGAATATGTATAAGACCGTCAGAATCAAGTACACCAATACCTTACATGCTGGTATGGGTTTTCTGTATGTCCTGGTATTAGAGGAAAAATGGTGATCATAAAGTGGTCATACCCTACCCAGAACACCAGAAAGTAGCAATCTGCCCCCACTCCACATACATCAATACATATATCAATCTTAATCCACCTCTGCATCCAAGTCACCCAGGGGAAAAACATCCTCGTCTCACCTTTCCTTCACAATAGCACAGGTTTACCAAAGGTTGTTCCAAAGACTCATGGGTGACTCCCAGATCAGTCAGTCTTGGATCATTCATCATCATTTGGGAGACAGTCTGTCTTCTACCTTCAAGTATTCAGCTACTCATATGTAGCCATTACAGAAATCGATGGACTGACCGATATTCCCACACATCTGTGCCATCACTCACAGTCATTCCGCCTCCCAAAGCTTGGTAATATTCCCCTTAGACAGTTCAAGATGCACATTTTTAATCTTAATTCATTAGAATTCATTCTTTTACGTTTGATCCCTAACCTCTGCATGATTATTTAATCCAGCTTCAAAGGCAAGATCCTGCTTTTTCACAGTGTCACATTTTCCAAAACCCTTTGTCACATGTGCTGAGTTTCGATCACCATCAGAATTATCTCAGGTCATTTTCCTATGCCCAGTTCCCCAATTTTAAACAATCCAAAATTATGAATAAACAACAAAAAACACTTGAACTGTTTTTCTAATATCCTCAAAGAGTGAGGAAAAAATGTTTCCTTAACAAAAAAATGGCCCAGAAACGGTTAAAGGCATATGCACACCAGAACTAAGATTTATCCATGCCTCACTAGTCAACCTTGATATATAAAAATGATTCTTGATGACACACTGCCAAATCATCATAAAAAAACAGCAAAATAAAAATACTTACGTATTGATGACAAAAATAATGATGAATGTAAATAAATAAATTCTGCCAAATGAGAATTATGATCAAAACCAAGATTACTCTTAGCCATAAAACAAATAGAATTTTGGTAATTCCCAGATTATGATGCCTCAATAATGCACAATTTAATAAACATCCAACAGAACATAACCCATTTAATCATAGAGGAGCACATACCTTCAACACAACAGGAGGTGAGCGAGGTTGTACATCAACACTGCAGCTTTTAAGTGTCAGAGCTACATATTTAGGAGGATAAAAAAAGCAGGAAATGTGAGCAAAGGGTTAGTAAGGAAACGAAGAGAGGGCAGAGTGTTCAGCTGATTTAGGAATTATTTTTTCATTTTTAACGTTTTGAATTGTCATTTCAGAATATATACAGGTAGTAGGCGGGGTGGTTTATCATGGAGGATATACAGGGACTCTCTTTATGAGACAAGAAGTAGGAGACATTAAAAAAAACTAAGGTGAATGGCTTCCATTAAAGCCATGCCTCGTACAAGATATGAATTTCAATACCATTGAGATTTTGATTCAGATGAGCTATTTGGAAACACTATGGTGGCAAGAAAGGCAGCTAAGTACATAGGTACCTATTCCTTACCATTCAAATACACCTGAAAGGCTACACGTCAGTTACAGCACAGCATTAAAGAAACTAGGTTTTATTAAGTGTATAATAGGAGAGTCCTTGGATGAAAAAGTCCAAGAGAGATAGTACTTCACTCTGATTAGGCCACACCTCAAATACACAGCAAGCATTTAGGACCCTCGTCATAAAGATTTAACCTTTACCTTCCTGAGTTTTTCTGTAGTCGTAAAATGACCAGTGGTTTTTAAATGTCCATCAATGTGCCAAACGAACACGCTTGGCAGTCTAGGGACACAATTTTTGTGCCGTAGAGACACGCTCGGAAGATAAAGGTTAAGCTTGTCAGGTGAAGTGTAGGTCATTGATTGAATGCATTTCTTTGCAAATACATATTCTCTCTTGCCTATCTGTAAGTAAATGATGACATATCTTAGCCTTAAAAATGTTACCCTGATCATAGCGGCAATACTGAATAGTCATGCACAAGATTCTTACGGAAATCATCATGCATATTTCCTGAAGTGTAACACACATTAAAAAAACCTACGCAGCACAGCATTAATGAAACTAGGTTTTATTAAGCGTATAATAGGTAGGTCCATGGATGAAAAAGTAAAAGAAAGATGCTATTTTGCTCTGGTTATGCCACATCTCAAATACACCGTGAGCATTTGAGACCCAGGTAATAAAGATTTAGCAAAAAAATTAATAGAAGCAGCACACTTCATTAAAAACTGCTACAAGTGAACATAGTGTGTTTCACAACTTTTAGAGGGATTAAGGTGGGAGCCCTTAAAGACTCATAGGCTACACGCTAGGCTTAACTTGCTTGAGAAATTCAGAACTGGTGTGTTTCAGAGAGACACAGAATATTATCATGATGTCTCACTACAACTCTAGGTATGACAGAAGTGATATGAGAGATACATTGCCGAACAGATAGGCACAACAACTCATTCTTTTCCCGCACAATAACTGACCACAATAAAAACTGAGCTCCATAAAATACATTCCCATAACACTCGTCACCATTTCACCTCCCATAACCTTACATCTTTACATGGCTGGTGTCCTAACACCCCCTGCTACATGCCTATGTGGTGGCTTGCAGGGTATAATATAGATGTACTTACCATTAGCTGGCTTTGTCACTTGTGGCCTCCATATATAAATAACCATATATATTCTGGTGATGGTTCTAGACATGCCTTAACCTATTTAACTGCACTTTCACCAGTCAAATTGTTGAAATAATTCTGACTGTTTCATTTCATGAGCTCTCATATCATATGACTAGAGATCAGAAAATTACTGTAATTTTCATTAGAGGTAAATTACAGTGGTAAATTATGGTAATTTTTGACAATTATCATAATTTTCTGTGATTAATAGCTAGTTGAGAATTTAAAAGGAAAGCCAGTAGCAAGGGGATAATGGCATTTAAACCATAATCATCCCTCTATTAATGTACTAGAAATAAATAAAATACAAATAAAGAAATACAGCAGCCCACATGCAATTTGGCATTCTTTCGTTTGGTAGGAGAATTTTCTATTTCAACCGTTAAAACGATAGACCCACAAATATTCCACAAGTAAAAATATTCCATGAGTTTTACATGCCTTAATTTACAATTAACTTTGTATGAAATATATGGAGACTTTGCTTAAAATTGTGAGTTTGGAATACATGGATATGAAAAATATCTGATCGAGAGGTGAATATAACAGAAAATTACCATAATTTTCAGGGGCAGTGGTAAATTATGTAAAATGCTACAGATATTTATGACAATTACCTTGGTAATTATCAGAATGGTCCATTTTCACATAAGACCATATCCAGCAAATATCAACAAGAGATCAAAAATGTTGACAAACATAAATTTGTTTCTTTCATATAAACATAATGTAGTCAATAGGAAGAGATAAGGCATAGTACAACTGATAATCTGAGGATTATAGCATTGCATTGAGCAGACTAGGAGGAGAGATATTGGATGGATGGATGTTGGATGAACAGGTAATGAGGGGGAAGGGAATACAGATGGCTAAGATGGGAGGGTGTAGGGAAGAGAGGGAAAAAAAGAGGCATAAACTTACACTTAACGGGTGGCATGAAGGGAGGTTTGGCTTACGCCAAGCTAAGGACAGAAATTGTGTACATATACAGTAATGGGTCTGCATGCATCAAAGATTAGTAGAAGTACAAAATCATTTCCCATTTCAACCTACCATAACTAGGAAATCATCACTTATAATACACACACACACACACCGATGCAAAATTGTACCTTATGAAGCAAAGGAAGAGGCTTTTCTAAGTGAAATAAAAATATTTTATTTTTAAATAGTTGATGAATCATGACATGATTAATGCTTTCAGGGTCAAACGAAAAATGTACATAAAACGTGGGATTTGAACTAGAACTTCACAACCCAAGACGAGCCGGTGTACGTCGAGGTGTCGCAGATGCTTCAGGATCACGCATTCCTGGAGTAACAATTTCAACCCTATTCAATGAAAAAAAGGAATATTACTAAACAGTAATTGATGGAATAATGAAAAATATTTAGCCCATTCTTGTAAAACCGATTACATTTAAAAACATTAGTAATTTCACACTTAATATTTACCGCCTAATACTGGCTTGTCCTTGTCTTTCCTTCTCCTCTCTCCGAGACTGCAACTCCTGTTGTGCTACTTTCATTTGGGTCTCCATTTCTTGCAAGTGTTCCAACGCTTGGCGTCTTTTATCTCTGCCTGATCTGCCAGTTTCTTTCACAGAGAAAAACATTGGACCAAGCTCAGCAAGCCAATGTCCATCAACTGCTGTCACACATTGCATGTATTCCTATGATGGATCAATTAAGAATTAAAATCCTTTATCTACAACTTCAAAATATAGCATGAGGAAATTGGCAAAAAAATACCTTAAAATCCAATTACAGCACTTTGAATTAAATATATATATATTCATGTACATTTTTAAAATTTTCATTAGTAATTAATTCTACACATGACTTCAGGCTTTTTCTGAGATTGGAACAAAAAATGGTCCTCTTTAACCCGGTTAGTTCAACATTTCAACAGCTTAGCTTAATCCATTGTCATACTTAGGAAGAAGAGTTGCTTTAGAAGAATTTGGAAAATTTATTAATGAAAAGTTTGGTTGCCAGATGATACTCCTTTTGACTAGTTTTCCTGTTTTTAAGAAACGTGGAAAAACTATACCAACCACAGGATACCTGGTTACCAAACTCAACAGATACAAATCATCCACATTATTCCATAACTATCACTGCCCTAATGATGACAGCATGGTAAGGTTCTTAAATGTCCAACATGGAGCCAACAACCAGAGAAGTTTTCATCAACTAAATATAAAATAAATAAAAGGCAGATGATACAAAACATTACTTTTCTCTACTTCAGGATAAATCAGAATTCCTATGCTTGTGATTATAGCACCCAGGTCAATGACAGAAGTTAGGATGATTGGTGAGCACATTCAATGTACCACCCATTGCATTACTTGATAGCAGGACAATAGTGGCATGAGTAGTAATGGAAAAGTAATCACCTTGGCAGTCATGATGAGCTCATGGTAAACAACATAATCTGGAGTAAATCCCATGCCAAATAGGGCAGAGGTAGGATGCAAATGACAAGGCATTCCAGTTCTACAATTAACATATTCGCCTATGCCTTTTAAGCGTGCCGCTTGATGAAAATATGCTGCAAATACAAAATTAAAATTTTATAACATTATCTCACACTGATAAAACAAAAAAGCATAACATAAAAATATATATTTCAGGAAGTTGCAAGTTGAACTCCAGCCTCAATGTGCTGATCTACACACTGAGCTTGTATGTTTTTGATCATGTCATTGTTAATTGAAATTGTGAAAAAGCATCAAGACTTTAACTAGTCTGCTGTGAGCCCTAAAGTCATTAAAAATATAAAACTTCTCTGCCACTAATGGAGGTCAACTATTCTCATTGAAAAATATGGGGAGGTCTTTTAGTATGGAATTGATTGATTTATAATGCAACAGCAATTCCACATTAAATAATTATAACTCAATAAGTACTCACATAAAATTGCAAATACAACTTACATCTATAAAAATGTTTCTAACGATCAAAATATATACAACCTTGGAAAGATAGATAAGGAACTAAAATGAAACAAGGCAAATTATAACAATTCAAGACATACCATAATTTTCCGTATATAGTACGCATTTTTTTAAAATGAAAATTCGTCAAAAAAGTAGGGTGAGTATTATACATGGTTACAAACTTATCGCGTTTTTAATCAGGCCGTGGTTCACATCTGAAGTAATCTCCACATACTTCTAGGCATTCGATTTTACAATGTTTAACAAAAAATGCAAGGAATCGATTTAATTTATTATTAAAACGAAAATTTACACGCAGTCCCTATTGTCTTAAACACTGTTAGCACTGAATCCTTCGAATTCAAAATCACTATCCTCGCTTGTTTCGAACAGTTTGTGCAAAGCACTGACATCACGCTCACTGGAGGCACATATTGTGTCGCCAAGGACATCGTATTTGTCCTCCTCATCGTCCACTACGCATTCTTCATTCCCTGGGCAAATCGGACCCATCTATTGCATTCGTGAGGCAGCATTTTTTAAAACCTCACTTAATCACAGATGAATCGATGGCATCCCAGGACTCTCTAATCCACTGACTAATTGGCGATAACTCCAGTTTCTTTGATTTTCCTGAAGTTGTTAAAGAATGTATTCCGGAATAAAGCCACTCATTCTACTTTTTACACATCTCTGTCTTGAACAGGTGGTTGCAACTGACATCCATCACCTGCAACTGGTTTGTCATCCCTCCAGGAATAATGACGAGATCTGTGCCATTCTCGTACAATATATTCTTGATGCATGGCATTCGATGGCATCTGAATGCATCTAGAACCAACATACGATGAGTAAAAATTGCATATTTGCACCACACATTTTGCAGCCAATCTTTGGTTGGATTTTCATCCATCCAGCCTTTTTATTTGTGCGTACGAGCATATTCTGCGGCCATATAACATTCTTAGGGATAGTTTTCCTTTTAAATATTACACAGAAATGTAACATCTTCAAATTACAGAGTAACGTATCTTCCGCTAGTAGAGCAGACAGAATCCAGCACGAATTGGCATAAAGTGAGGCGAATTGAATACAGACATATGTACATTTTAGCAACAGTGTAGCAATTCTATCATTTATTGAAAAATATTTTCAAAGACACGCATGGAAGTTTTGGAGGGGAAGAACCTACTACAAATAGATTGTCATATTGAGAAACCAACGGGGTATACAAGAGCAAGGAGAAAAGCCATTCATAGGCATTATTACTGCTTGCACAGGGATCTTTCGGGCGCTGAATGGCACGACGGACAATGGCGTAGAATGCCGTACTCTAAAAGCCGACTGCGTGTTATTCATGGTAAGTAAATTTTTACATTGTGCTCGCCATGAAGTGCGTCTTATATGCCATGAAGTGCGTCTTAAAGTGGGTGCATATTACAATTGGAAAATTACAGTACTTAGGTCAAAGTCAATAAATTGTTTATTCCACAACATATTTTTCACATTAATGCTAACCAAAGAAGTTAACTTTACTAAGTTATTGTCCTGGCTTGTGACTGAGCTGTTACCAATAGGCCACTATTCTGAATGAAATAGCGTTAACGCTACCTGCCAGAAATAGCATTCGTTATGCTTAACAAAAGCGTGAATAGCGTGTAATTCTTCAAAACAAAAACGTAATGAAAGCTATTTCTAGCAGATAGCATTAACACTATTTCATTTAAAATAGCAGCCATTCTACCAACTCCCTAATTAACTGATGAATGCAAAAAAAATACTTAAATCAAAAAGCAAACCAGACTAACCACAGGAGACTAAGGGCTAATATTGGTTTAAGTTTCTAAAGAATGCATTACCTGAACAGATACATTTTCGAATAATGTCCCAATCCGTTCCACAGGAAGACACTTCCACTTTTTGCTGAACAAGAATATCTTTCAGCTGTTGCCTTACTTCTCGAACTTTTCTCATGGCTTTGATATGAATAAAGTGCTCATTACACCAAGCAGAAGAATAACTAAATAGATGTGAAGAAAAATTATAATAAATTTATATCATTACAAAAAAGGAAAAAAGTACAACTATTTATTATGTAACTATTGCAATAACAACAAACCTCAGAACAATAATTAGAGAATATTTTGATTATTGTTCGTATCAGATGAAAAATTAATACCTGGGTTAACTTATCAATTAAGTAATATCACCACCTCTGCCAACTTATTTGGAATGAGCCCATTACATGTAGTGGTATTTGATTAGAGTGAAGCTAGAGTCTGGAAACAACTTTCAGCAGGAACTAATCAATTGTATGCCAAATAGTTATTAAGAATGTTTCAATTTAACATTACTATCTTTCCTCCCCCTCTTTTCAAATAATACAATAACAGCACCAGGTGATGATTTTGCACTAAGCAACTCACAAATAAAAATGAGGGGATCTTTTTTCATACTACATACATAACGGTATGAAATAATATGTTTAGTCATTGCACATGTTGAAATACCACCAATAAGAGAAGGGTACACAATTCTCAAGGACAGAAGTTAGATGGGCTGAAACTAAGATACTTCTCAACACCAAGTATTGATAAATATTTCCTTTAACTAAATAAACTTATTCCAATGGGACATCTCATTTCCAGTACATCACAGGAAACATATTAACCAAGTTTATATTAGAAGTTACTCTACAAAAGACTCAACTGAAAATCACTTACTTATTAGTCCTCCACTGATTGTAAACATTGAGGTATGTCAAATGGTCAGACTCCGGAACTTGAAATTTTTCACGCACAGAATCAGCCTCTTCTTCCCGACCCTTGGGGCGGTAGAAAATTGATGGGACTGATAACATAGACACTGAAAGAAAAAAAGGGATTTCAGAGTAAATAAAGTAGACCCTTGCTGATCCAGACTGCATGAGGCTAGGAGAAGTTTGGATTACGAATTATTCTCAGCTGATGAACAGGATCATTTGCTAATGGGTTGAAGAACAAATAGAATTGAAAGAAGAATATCATTAGGTGATAAAGATGCAAATGATACTTAGCCTATGAAACAACCACCAGTTAATGAGGCTAGCTTTCACTGATGGAAAATACGATGTTCAAACAAAACGTTACATTTTTACATCAGAACACAAGTCTCAACCAGCTATTGTTGCCTGCTTATCCTCACTGCAGCAAAAATTGGAATATCATAGAACCAACGGCAATACTCTAAGTGGAATACACATCTGCACACTGCACTCGGTTCCCTAGCCGGTGTTTCCTGAGTTATACCATTACGAAAAACAATCTTAGGAAAATCAGATTCTATTTCAATTTTAACAACATTTTAGCCATACCAACTAAAACAGTTGGTTTAGGGATTTTTAAAAATAGAAATGAAGATAAATGTCTAGAAGACTATAAACAGTATACAAACAGAGGCATGAAGGATCTCAGCAAAAGGTGGTGGAGGCTCAGATTCATGCTTTTTACACTTTTCATCACATATTATGGCTTCATTAGAAAGAAAAGATGTTGATTAAAGTTTAAAATAATATAATAATGAGCTAACAAAGTGAAAAAGTAATAGGAAGTTTAATTCAATTTCAATTCCAAAAGCTAGGTTTTTCTTAAATGTAACAATTGAAAAACTTGAGTGTATCTGATTACTGCTCTGACAATTGTCAAACCTGTGAATTGGTACCATTTATCTATGTAAGTACGTTAAATGTAAATAAGCAATACAAGCTGACCCGTGCAAATATTTCGCACAGTATGAAGCTTCTTCCTGTTTCTTCCTTCCTGTTCTTCTAACTGTCGAATATTTCGTACTGTATGCAGCTTCTTCCTTCTTTCCTCCTATTCTTCTACCTGTTTCTTCCCATGGACAATTTTGTTATATATGTTTGTGTTAAAGATACATAACGTAAACGGTCACACCACTTGCATGTAGAATGTAAACAATCTAACTAAACGATGTGTTAATAGATGGCACCTCTTACAGTCTTTTAAGCACATAACCATAGCCAAAATATTAGTTGATTATTGTCAACACATGGCACTGTTAATTTTTGATCATTTTTTAAACATTTTTAGCAAAAACTTTAATTTAAAACCATTTGTCTATTTTTCGTCAATAGCGGGGAATGTAAGCTTTAAAATGATGTCTGAATCATTGATTTTGATGAAGAATTATGGGAGTTATGGTGTTGTGACAAAAAAACACCTTTTTAGAAATAATATATACGATTCCCTTTAACCCTTTGAGTGCGGCATGACATGATATCACATAATGGTTGTCTTTACGCTGGTGCTGATGATGTTATACCACGTCATGGGCACCATGAGTGTTCCAGCTTTCATTAGGGGGCCTAGTGAGAGTTCCTGAGTGACTCACTGAGTGAGATATCATTTCACCTAGAAATAAATGAATTTGGTCTCATTTTAAAGAAAAATATACTCCAATGATACCAAAATATCAGCCCCTCACTGAATTACTTTCTGAGACGTTTGATGAAAAATCCCAGCCCTTTTACATGGGAAATGGTATGTGTAGCCACTCCAAAGAGACCTTGTTTAAAAATTGATAAATTTCTAACGCCCAGATCTCATCAAAAAATTAAGTGAGTAGTTTGAATGTATTATCAACTATTCTTGAAAATAAATCATATTGTCACCACAGTCCTTTTTTCAGGATCACAAAAACCTTCCATTTGTGGAGGAGTTATGAATGTACTGTGTGAAGAAAATGAGTCTCGTGAAAGACTAATAAAGATATTTCTACTTAATAACTTATAATTTCGGCCACATAAAAGTATATTATTGCACCATTAATAGTGAAATATTTAATTTATGCTTTCTAAAGTTTCTTAAATTAAAATGTCTAATTGAAATACGGTCTCCATTATGACTAGGAAGCTATCTTCCTCAAACTACCTTGATAATGAAGTTACTCATTGCACAATCCTCAAAGCAGGTGAATAATGAAGAGCACACCTTGAGATTGTGACCACAATGCAATCTGCAGTGAAAGTTGAGAGGCACACAACAACACCTGAAAACATAGCTTTATTCTTGGTCCATGAGATTCTGGCCAATTTGTGAAGGAAAGAAAATTTTTGCAAAAAAGTTCAAGAAATACAGTAATCTTTTGGCTTTTTCTTCAACTATCAAAACAGATGATGATTCAAAGCATAAACTTGACATGCAATATGATTTCGAGGAAGAAATCCACTTACCAATGATAAGTATATCAGCGCTGCAGCCCATTTCACAAGAAACAATCAGCATTTGACACAAGGGAGGATCCAAAGGGAACTCGGCCATCTGTCTTCCTAACGGAGTTAAGTTACCGGTGTTGTCCAAGGCACCCAAAATCCAGAGTTGATACAAAGAGTTCAAAATATTGTCCTGCAGAGGAAGATACATGATACTATTAAATTTACAGGATGCTAAAAAAAAAGTCTACACCATAGGATACAGAATGAAAATCAAATACAAACCCCCCAGGCATTTATACCTTAGTGAAATAGTTTTTTTTTGTAACTAAGCTTTGAAAATAGGAAAAAAGAACCAATCCAATCAAAGAGAGTAGTGTGGCAACTGAAGCAGCAATACCCACCTATTCAAAATAAGCACTTCCACAGCAACTATTGCATCAGTTATCTAGTCACTCATCACTCCATGGTTAGTCCTTTTTCTCTATTTTCAAAGCTCAATTGTGGAAAAAAATCAAAATTTATGAGAAAAATTCATCTTAGATTTTAACACTCAATCCAATGCTATCATTATGTTGTTTTTCAGCACCATTATATTATTACAGTAGAACCTCGATCTATTGTTTTTGAAGGGGACAGGCAAAAAAAGCGATGGATGCTACGATGCTATTCCTTCTACTACTGCATTACATAAGATAGCTCTCTTAAGCCAGCAAACAAATTACATCACCAAAACAGGCATCAAATTAACCTATTTCAGACAAAAATCCAAATGCATTGTCCATTTACTTCACTATTTCTGAAGCTAACTGATTAATTCCCCACAGTACCGACAGCTTTTGCGAGTTTATGATCCACCTGACAAAAAGGCTTTCTTACTGATCAGTTTGGATGCACAGAATGGCCCCTCAGACACACAGAGAGGGACAGAAATGAAATAATTTTAAGTCAATATTTTCTCAATGCATATACCTTGAATGCCTAAGGAAAGATATTGAAAGCAGGCTTTGGAGTATAAGCCATTGGGTAGAAATAGTGTTGGAAGACCAAGAACGAGAAGGAACAGTGAAGCCGGTACAGGCTTAAAGCCTAATCCAGGAAAGAAGTAGCAGTAGTTTTCTCAATTACTTAAAAAACAAGCACAACCAAAAAGCACTATTCATAATGGGCTTTATAATTTTAAGATAAAACCTTGGTTGTGAAGGTATTTTCAGCAAATAAGAATAAATTCTGCTGCCTCTGAATCTGCCTCCCTTCCCTTCTTCCCTTCTCCTTCCCTTGGGTTCTTCTCCCTGTAGCATTAGGATAGGTACATTCTAATAGAATACCATATCATTAATAATATGTTACTTAAGAGTTTCCAAATTACCTGAGGAGGAGGATCCATGAAATGAAACTGAAGGAGGTCTTGGACACCTAAAGATTTGAGCAAAAGCACAGTGTTGGCCAAGTTGGTCCTTTGTATTTCAGGTACAGTAGTAACAAGTAACTCATCCTTGTACTGCCTCTCAGTGTACAACCTGGAGGAATAAAAGATAGACAAATTAAAAAATAGGGAAGCATTGTGACATCGTGAAAAAAACAATACATAACTAACATTGGAATCAGCCCTGGGTTTTTCGTGATCGGTGACTTTCAAATACAAAGTTTGAGCCCAAAATCATTCATTTTTATGCAAGATGGTAATGGGAAAAGAGGATTTTTGCAGCAAAGGCATTTTTCTATAATGATCAAGGCATGTACGCGCAGCACAAAATCAATGTACTAATTCAGAGGCATGTCATTTTCACTTGCTGGAAAGTCAAATTTCATCACTGGTCTTCCACATATGCCACATTTGGCTTTACTCTACAACTCATCACATGACTAAAATTTACAAAACAAAAACACAGGAAGTTGAGGAAGTTCAAACCTAAATGCATTACATTTTTTGATACATCATATTGAGGAAAAGAGGAAGTATCCAATAAACACTTATTCTCTTCTGTTCATTAAAACTTCAATATGCAGTATTATGAGCATCAACTGAAAACAGATCCATGAACTAAGCATCAAGGATTCTCATCACTCATGGCATTAGACATTAAGTTCATGTCCACATTTTAAGTTTCTAATTTTATGATTAGAGTTCATAGGTGATGGGAATGGCAAATTTCCTCTGGTAACTAAATCCCTTGAGGCAACTGGAACACCCCTCTGGCTTTCTCAGGAACTATAAACTAAGAGGTATCAAAGAACACATAAAATTTTTAAAATGGCAATTCTGAAGGGCACCTTTGAAACATTTCTAAAGTCCTTCGCTAAACTTAAACAGTAAAAAGGGAAAGCCCAGCATACTGTAGATAAGTAGTAATTAAGGATTACTTCTTATTTTTTAGTCATATGTAATTTTTACCACAATGAAGAAACAGAGGTATGCTTACAACTTTGCTTCATTATCACCATACTTTTATAGCTGTCTTTTACAACCATTAACTGTGAATTGAAAGCCAGGTCTACAGTATTAGGCACATTTCTTTTGCTATCTCCATTGCAGTTTAAATGTCCGGCCATCTATTTTTAGAGTTCATAAACACATTCTCTACCTCTAACTGTAATAAATCACCTGCATAAAAACTAGATGTTATGATTGCACCCTTGAAAATGGCACCAATAAGTGGAAACCACAAATGGAATGATTATAAAATGTATAAGGGTCATTCCACCCGAATTCGACCAGAAAAATGGCAAAATTGACCCTTGTGGTAACCGATTTTGACCAAAGTTGGCAAATCGTCTTCACTTGATTACAAAACGAAAACCCCCAAAGCCATTTTGTAATACATGCAACGGTTTACGAGATATTGCGATGTTGTAAAACTAGAATTTTACAAAAGCGTCGTCGCATTTGACAGCATATCTCCAGAAATAAGCAAGAAAAAATACACGAAATGACACATTTCAAAGGTCTTGCATTGAAAAATATAATAAATGGACTATTTTATAAAATTTAAACAATTAAATAAAGTTAATAACAAATTCAAATTTTCAAATCTATTTTTGACGATGTAGGTAGCTATGCCTTCGATTTTCTTCATTTTTTAATATGTTGTAGATACAACCCTCCTCTACAAGTTAAAAAATTTGGTAGGGGTAATATTTCATTTAAGAAAGAAAAAAAATTTTGAGTGAAGGCGTAACGCTGGCCTCCCGCCGCGGCGGCGTCTGGCTCTTGCGCCGAACGTTCAGAAGTCCGCTCTCTAGATCTCATCAGCCTTTCCATCATCCATCAAGATCCTTTTCCATCTTCTTTTCGCCAATTTTAACTGTATACCGACCCTTTGATTCCCATTACCCTTGTCATTCGCCATTTACTTCCCACTGAAGTGAGCTTTAGAATCCAGGATTAGTGACAACATGCTTAACAGCGGGGTGGGGGGGGGGGAAGACCATGGGCCCACCAGCAGCCGTGCTCAGAGAACAATAGACAAACCTCGCCCCTTCTTAGACGGTTAGATGGTAGTCCTCCAATGCTGCTTTCCTCTCTTCCCCTATCTCATTTTCCTTGCATGCCCTTTATTATGTCCCTCCTAGTCCGTCACTCGGGCCCTTTCCGTGCGATGTTGCATAGAAATGCCATTCAGCATCACCTTCAAAATCCTCTTGGTGATGCAACAGATTCAGCATGTTGTAGCGGTTCTTATATTGAGCCACAGCACCATCGGAAAAGTACATTATTCTACTTAGATAATGTACCCTTCTTCGAAGGAAATTATCAGTTTCCCTTGAAATGTATAGAATGCACTCACGTTATATTCCATACAGTCTGAAATAATATCCAAAGAGAAAGGTGCAACTTTATCGCGGCTATTTCTGCTGTAACACGCAAATGAATGTACTGTAGCCTGATTGTTATACCAATGGATCCCTTGTGCTGCATCTTGGTGAAGAAAAGAAAATTCTCATAAAAATAGGCCACAACGACAACTTCACGCAATTTCAGATTGTCTCTGACTTTCAAATAAAATGTAGTTTGCATGAGAGCGATGTAGTCATGCCTTCTTACTTTGGTGGTATTCTCAGCAAAAGCCTCACAAATACTATCTACGTTCTTGACCTGTATGGTTAACGTAAACAATTTTCCTGAGTCCATTGCTTGAAACGAACTTCATCCGTACAGTTTTCTCTGAAGTACTCTGAAATAATTATTGTCATTCTGTCTGTACTCCCACATTTTCTCACCGTTTCGTCCTCTTCTCGCGGTAGTGTTTGTGAGCACTCACCCATTACTTAAGCTTTCTCTCATATGGAAGAAAATTTTGATGACAATGTCAGCAGAATAAAGACATTTGAAAGCAAGGGAAACATGGTGCATTTGAAGAATGACGAATATCAAATGGATGGAGAGAATGTCAATGAAGAACTCTATAGAAGAACTGGAATGAAGAGATTTAAAATGAAAAATTTCCGAAGTAGATGAGAGAAACATATTGGACATATTCTGAGACATAACAGCCTCTTGAAAATACTGTAGGAAGGGAAAATGAATAAGAAGAATTATCGAGAAGACCAAGTATGGAATGCATCAAAATAAATGCACAGAACATAAATATAAAAATTTATGAAGAAATGAAGCCATTAACAGAGGGGAGATGAGAATAAACAGAAACAACTTACGGACAACTTATACTTTGGATTGATGACTACTGATGATGCATTAGATAATTTTCAAAAATTTCTCACATACATAACTTACCTATAACAAAGACCAGGACCAGTCCTCCCAGCTCTCCCTGACCTCTGATTAGCATTGGCTTGACTTATGGGATAAATCTGAAGAGCATCCATACCAATACGTGGATTGTACACCTTTAACTTGCAGTAGCCTGAGTCAACAACATACATTATTCCATCCACTGAAAATTAAATGCATACTTCATGAGTATAAATGACAACTTGATGAATCAAAATTAACATAGAACTTACTCAGAGCCCTCATGATGCATTCATAAAAATTCAAATATGTTGGCTGATGAGAAAGCAATGAAATTATTATTCTTCCACCTAAACTCCACTAGGAGGAGTATAATTAATAAATAAAAAAACATATTACAAAATGGATATTATGTTCAAAAGCTTCTGTTGTTCCAACAGGATAGAAGAATGCAACAATAGTTCCATTGTACAAAGGGAAGGATGGGAAGATTACAAGTGGAAATTATACAGCTATAAGTTAATTGAGTATTCTGATTTAAAAAAAAGTTCAGTAAAATATTGATCAAAAGAGGGAGGAAGATAACTATTGACAAAATCTGGGGAACACAAGAGTGGGTTTATGCTTTGGAGGGGATGTAGTGATCGGCAATTAACACTTCAGCAAGTGCTAAAGAACTGTATGGGTGTCTGAAAAAATATATTGTGCAATTGTAGATTTAAAGAAAGCTTGTGATAGGGTTGATAGAAAATGGCTGCAGAAGGATTGGAGGGACTAAGGAATGAATGAGAAGTTATACAATACCATGGAGGCAACATAAGATAATAGTACGGGATGTGTGAAAGTCATTGGGGTCCTGAGTAACTGGATTAATATTAAACAAGGAGAAAAGCAGAGGTATGTTACAGTCACCATAGCTGTTCATTATTTTTAGGGATGAATGTATGAGAGATGCATGTAGGAATGTGGACATGTCGGTGTCTATGTAATGGCTGGAGATATAAATGTATGATTTATATATTATGCAGATGCTGAGTGGCTGTCTGAGAGTCCACAGTAATTACAGGGCTCATGGATAACACCAACGAAGCAACAAGGAGAATGAAAATGTCAATAAATCAATTGAAACCAAAGTAGTAGTTTTTGACAGGGAAAGTGGAAAGAATGATTTTTTGATAATGATAAATGAGTTATGTATTTGAAATAGTAGACAACTGTAATTTTGTCCATTTTGGCTGAATGGTGGTGAAAGATGAAAGGATAGACAAAGAGAAAACAAGGCAAAAAAATGACTGTAAGAAAGTTGAAGGTAGCATATCAAGGATATTTCGAAAGAGAGTTTTTGTCTAAGGAAATGAAAATCATTGAGGAAAAAAGTTTTCTCCACCAAATGTTATAATTTAGCAGTAAAACCTAGATGTTCAAGAACAATGGTATGATAATGACAAGGTATGTCATTGGGTACCAGAGAAGTGTTTGCAGCAGAAGTAGGATACATAGGGTAAGGAATGAATGGGTATGAAAGTATGTATTTGAGTAGGATGCTTCAGTAATATGCATACATTGAAAGAGAGTATTCATTGGTTTGGCCATGTTGAGACAGTAGAACAGAGTCAAACAATGAAAGATACATGACAGTAGAGTGAATGGTATGAGAGGAAGGGGTAGACCAAGAAAGTCACAGGCAAATGCAGTAGAAGTGTGCGACATCATCACCTGAACCATCACTGTCGCTGTGAATTATCACCTGATGATGGCACACAGTGATGAAACCTAGGTCGTTAAAATAAAATTCTCATGCGGAAATTACAAAGTGTTTCAATGTATAACCATGAAGTTATTGCAAAAAGTTACACCTGAAACCATCACTTTCATTACATGCCTCTATTTTAAAACACTACTTGTCAAGGCGTTCTGTTCTGTTCAATCTGTTTGTGAAAGCCTTCGCAATAAGGAAAATATTTAGCATGAGTGCTGACCTGTTACTTTCTACATACTTATTTACTTAAAAAAAACCAAAATCGGTCCAAAATCTTTATGACCACCACGATTCGTAAGGCATTGTTTATTGAAAATCTTTGCAATCACTCTAAATGGGAATCCTTCATCTCCAAGCAGGGCCATCATATCATTGGATTTTATGTATTAAAATGTCATAGAGAACATCCTTATGAACCCACACAATGGTGGCGAATGGAGTGTGTGGCAAAGATCTCTCCTAAGCCCAGGCAGAACCCAGAACTAAAAGGGATTTTCAGATACAGACCCCAACAGTTTGAAGAAGAAACCTCACATATAAATTGCAATATGAATGTTTTACAGCTGAGTACACAAGCACTAGTAATTTTCACTAATAGATTCACCTCACCTCAGAAGAGATTAAATTCTAAACTAAACTGAGCTTTGATATGCAAATGATATAATTAAAAATCAATCAGTAATAAAAACATACAACACTGAGTAACTACGAGTGAGAGTTAGAACACTAGATTTTTAGGGCTCTAATAGGAAGAAAGCATAAATTACTTGCCTGTCAGTGAAGTTTCGGCTATGTTTGTAGCAACAACACACTTCCGTAGCCCATCAGCTTCCCGGTGAAATATTTTAGCTTGAAGATCAGAAGGCAATTGAGAATATATAGGAAGTACAGAGAGCTGAGGGGCATTATCTATCTCTCCTAAGCGCTCAGCCAGAACTTCACAGGTCACTTCAATATCTTCTTGACCAGGCATAAAAACTAACATGTCACCTGAAACAAAGAAGCAATATTAAATTAAAACATGAACATATGGTAGAATGGCACAAAAACTGAAAAATTCACTGAAAAGTTTGAGATTTATTGCAGGTACCAATTTGTTTTGACATGGAAATTATACTTGCTTAAGAATGAGCCATCAATCATGAAAATGGAGAAGGAGCATCCCTGAGAGCTCTAACAATAAGATGAATATAAGCCCTGATGTAAGGTGAAAATAAGCACAGTTACTCAAAATGTTAACCATCAAACCAGATAACATAAAACATGAGATGATAAACAGAAAAGTATTGAATTGCAAAAAGCCTAGGGAAAAAAGCTTCCAGAACTGGGTATCAAACCACAGACTTAAAGACAGACTGAGCCAAGCACCATCACAGACCACTACACAACACATTATACCTGTTTTCATACCCAATTGAGAAGTTTAATAACAACTTAAGTCCATCTGCCATTACAATATATCAAGGATGACAAATTTTCCGGCATAATTCAAAGAAGCCTCTCTCCGATCCATTAACTACCATGACGCATGCTAGGGAATTCTTACTTTCAATTGTTTATAAACCACACTGAAAACTACTTCTATGATATTCCAACCAAGATTACCTCTCCAAAACATAAGCTCAAGCTTAAAGCCTCACCTGATGAATGCATAATGCTAAAGGAAAACTAAAAACTGGTGAACAACAACCAAGCTACACTGTCATTTCCAAAGCATAAAAAATGAATAGAGCAACAGCAAAAAAAATCAAATTGTAGGCAATCTTTCAGAGTGCTGGAGAATCTATCAACTCACAATCACTTAGTGTGAGCATATCAATAATTAATTCAATTCTTTTTATAAAACCATGATTTAAAAAAATTACTTACCTGAATTTGGCTGCAAGTGGATTTGTAGAGCTTGCTTTACAGCAGAATCCACATAGTCTTCTACAGGATTACGAGCAAACAAAACTTCAACAGGGAAAGTACGACCAGGAATAGAGAATGTAGGAACATTTCCGAAGAATGCTGAAAACTTGCCAGCATCCATAGTGGCTGACGTTACAATCAGCTTTAAGTCATGCCTGCGAGCAACCACCTGCAAAGAATTTTATGACTCAGTTCAAAGATATTGGTAAAATGAATTGAAAGGGAGGGCACAGTCAAAGGGGTCATGACCCCTTCAAACCCTTGTTAGACAATAAGATATTGTTTTCTTAGGAGAAAAAGAAGCAAATCAAAACATAAGACATTGATATCGTTCTTTTAAAATGATTTTTTTAGGCATGTACAGTACAGGACAGGTTTTGTTGAAATCAGACAATCTCCTCCATGTATCCTACACTTTCAGAGTACTATCTACCTCTAGTATTTCCTTTCTCACCACAGCATACAATCTACCTTTCTTCATCCCATCCATAAAATTAATACTCTTTCTTCTCCTTCCCTGCTAGCCCAACATCCTTCCCACCGTCACAGCCTTGAGCAACCCATCACACCTTATTACTTCCACCAGCCAATGACCCAGCATATTCCAGATTTCATTCAGAAGTTTCCTCTGCTCATCCACCCTACTAAGCACTTCTTCTCCATCCACCGCACCATCTCCAAACCCACATCTCAAAGCCTGCAGCCTATTCTCGTCCTCTTTTCTGAGTGTCCACATTGCTGTCCCTTACATCATTACACTCCATATCAAGCTCTTCACCAGCCTCTATTCCATATATGTATCCTTAACCAAGGTTCCAATCATCAGCTCCCATCTTTTACGAAATGCCTACTTTGCAAATGCTATTCTCCTCCTTACATCCTAGCTGCTCAGTCCATTTTCTTCTTCTTGTAAAATAAATGAGCTACAAATAAAAGTACAAGGAATTGAAAATATAAGGGAATGTCCCACATCCAGGTGGTGAAAACATCCAGGGCAAGATATGTAAAATACTTTGAACAAACTTCATGCACACTTCCTGCATGTTACATGAACAGGTCACAATTTTTCGGAAAGCATTGGGGACCATTAACTGGGAAAATATGTTTCAATTTGCATGCCTACAGTATATAAACTGTATTAAGTACATAAGATTTGGTAAGGGAACTAAGTATGAAGTATGATTTGGGAAGGGAAAAATAATTACATGTACATTTTTATAAAACTGTCCTAGCGTGAAAAATGATTACATTAGTGCCTACATTTTGTAGCTGTATTTTTAAATTTTAATCTTGTGTTGTTGTTCATTTTGCTCCAGTACAGGGGCATTACAAACACCAGCAAGGTATGAACACACTACCAGCATGTCACCTGCACATTTCCCATGCATTATCTGCAAAACTTTCTGCACATTACCTGCACACTTCCTGTACAGTTAAATGTTCAAATTTACACATCCCTCATTATGCAAAGGGTATTTTCACCAGGGGAGGGAGGGAGAACAAGAGACATGCACATAGCTAAGCTAAAATGGGATACAAAATACAATAGCGGAGAAGAAATGAAGGAATTAGCATGGCTGTATAAAATGGAAGGCTGCAGTCAACCCCTTGTAGGATTGAATAACCAAAATACAAGTTTCTAAACCTACTTGAGTATTAAGTACAATTTTTCAACAATCAAAACACTACCATGACCCCTCCAATTTGGAATTTGTATCCACCCCCAATTTTCAAAACATATTTTTTTATTAAGGGCATAAGCTTTTTGAAACTCTTCTATCCTGTTATTCATTTCAAAATGTCATTATCATTTCTTAATTCATATATGCCAATGGTGTATATATATACAATTGTCTGCAGAAATAAGAATTCCACAAAGCAACTTTTGACCAATCCAAAAAGAGAGCATTTCATCAGCTATAATACCTATGTATAAATTAACACATTATCTTTCATTCCAGAGCTTAAGCCACAAACCAGAAAAAATAAATCTATTTGTTAAGCATGGCACTAATGTTGGATTAAATTAAGATATAAAAGAAAGTAAGAGAAAACAACACACAAAGGAAACATCTAACACAGATTTAAATGGAAAATTAACAGCAATGTTGGCAAAATCAAGTAACCAAAGAAAAAACAGCTATGATTGTAAGTGTGAATACAAGGTAAATCTACACTCTTAAAACAAAAAAATTAGGAATTTTTCTACAATATCAGGGCCTAGGTGACAGATAAAGAGGTCACTGACAACTAAAGCACACATTCATTGAAATTATATATGTTTTAATCAAGTAGGCATGTAATCAAACAAAGCCTTACCTCACGTAACAATCCAAAGAGAACATCAGTGCTTAGGGACCTTTCATGAGCTTCATCCATTATAATGGCACTGTAATTGTCAAGATCTGGTTCTCGAAGAGATTCTCGCAATAGAATACCATCTGTCATGTACTTAATAATTGTTTTCTGCAATAAAAATGATTAGTTTACAATAAAAATATGAACTAAAAAAAGCTGTAAACATATAAACCCTTTATATAAACTATGCTCAGCAAAATTTAAGTAGGTACTTCCTACAGGTCATTATAACAAGATAATACAAATCCACTGTCTTCATCCATTCCAAATATCACTTCTTGCTCAAAATATTGAATATACCAATACGTGGTCATAAGGACCAGAATAATGTAACTAAATGAAGATTAATACAAACAAAATTTGCAAATATTTTTTTTTTCAAACTACCAAAAATACTTGAGTAAAGTTCAAATTTTTAGATAAAATGTTTGGTAAAAAATTGCTGTCTCGGACTATACACAAGTCAGTTTTGATGACTTAACTCTTAGCATGAAAAAAATGTAGTAAATGCTTCCCAGGCCACAGGTCTTCAATATTACCCATCTCTGAATCCATGAAAATCGTATTGCATTCCTTTATTCAAAAAAAGAACCCCAATGATTCAACAACATTGTCATAAGTTGATATTTATAATTTTGTTCAATGATTTATTAGAAATATGGGCCTCTTATTCACATCTTGATATTAGAATCAAAGTGGCTGAGCAATCTTTAGAACTGAGGTTCATTACAAAACAAAGGCTGCATTGGTTTTGGGGAGGGGATATTCCCAATCAAAGCCATGTAAATTTTGTAGCGAAGAATGTACAAAAAGGCCATATAATAAGCCCATTAAAGGCAGCAGTAATTCAGAATTGGACTACATCCCAAATATATTCCCTACATCACAAGTGAGATTTAGGTATACAATTGTATAATGATATGTATAACATAATCCATACACCCATTATTAATCTCATGTTCATAACCTGATAATTAAGTAAATCTATCATGTGCAGTGAAACCAACTTTAACGAAATTAGAAATGTTTATAGCATATTAAGTTATATCATTGTCATCCCTGCAGCTGATGTCAAAGATCTACATGCATATAAGAATACCACATCACATAGTGAGGAGATTTACCTGGGGCTAAAAACTAGTGGGGATTATTAAAAACTATGGGGATATATCGGTGCACTTTCCAGGAAGGCAAAAAATTTGTTAGGTATTAAGATATTTTCTAAAGGTTCTATTAAGAATGAAGAAAAAATAAGCATTGGAAACATAGAACCAATATGGTAGAGGTATATCGAAGTGGATTGGAGATAGAGCATATTGATCCAAAATCTAGTCCGCCATCATCACTAAGCTTTTTTAACATACAGGTATAGAAAATAAAAATAAGGGGTATTCACCTAGATGCATACCTTTCACACTCTTCTCTTTTTGAATAGGCACAGTTTAAGAAGTTAATTCTTGGAGATTGGCCGGAGGAGCAGACTAACACCAATCACTCCTCTTTCACACATCTGTCGATATTTGATTCTCACACATTCTCTTGATATGACCATTACCAATTACGCACACTCCTTCCATACAACTCCATTACTATATATGGGCATTCAACCCATATTATTTCATCACCCACTCATTCCTATCCCAAATCATCCTACTTTTGCCACAAATACTTCTCTGGTATTCATTCCCATTATATTTTGCCTACTCTTATGATTATCTTGATACACCCAGGTCTCACCACCATAATACAACGCCAGGAGGAGAACAATGTAGTACACTGCTAATGTTGCTTGCCCAGGCAAGCACTCATTCCATGATATGCTCTTCAGCCACATGACTTTCCTACTACCATTCACATGCCTTCCAACCTGAATCCATATAAAAACAATCCTTGTACTTTTCCACCGATATTTATTAATGTACTATGCGTTTTGCAGCTTGCTGCATCCTCAGATACAATTGTTTACATGTTATTTATTGATAGTTACGATAGTAACCAATGCCAATAAGCTGGGGGAGGGGGGAGGTTTGGAGAACAAACTAATTTTTCGGAGCGACATAGAGAATATTATCATGACTCCTCACTACATCTCTAGGTCTGACAGATGCGAAAAAATAAGAGACACTGCTGAATAGATAGGTACAAAAACTTGTTCTTTCCGTGAACAATAAGCGACCACAATAAAAATTGAGCTCCACTATATACACTCCAATGATATATGTCACCCTTTAATCTACAAAAAACTTACACCTTCATACGGCTAGTGACCTAACACCCCCTGCCATATTCCCACGTGGCAGCTTGCAGAATATTAAGTAGATGTATCCATAAAAAACACGGAACAGTCACGGTGGCTTTACCAATCCATACTCCAAGCCCTGAATTCTTTAAAATCAGCCACAGTTGATGCCATTTATTCCAAAACTTGCCTTACTACCATCATATATAGCCTTCATAACATTAAAGAATAGCTAATACACTGCACAGTCTGTCATAACCTTCCACAGTTTATTTCAAAATACCCTGTCTAATGCATTCAAATGCAGTAAAAATCCACAAATGTACATTATTCCAACCTACTTCTTTCTACCAGGGTTGAAATTCGCTACGAAAAAATCATTTGACTTGACCAGGATTCGAACCCGGATCTCCCACATGCCGGTCAGGTGTGTTAGCCAGTTACACCACCAAGCTTCCTTCAAGGCAAATTTCGTGGGGGGTTTATGCGAACTAGATGTTCAGACTTGAGGCCTGAACATCTAGTTCGCATAAACCCCCCTCGAAATTTGCCTTGAAGGAAGCTTGGTGGTGTAACTGGCTAATACACCTGACCGGCATTTGGGAGATCCGGGTTCGAATCCCGGTCAAGTCAAATGATTTAATCATAGCGAATTTCAACCCTGGTGTATATGCACCCGTGCGAGTGACTTTGTACCAGATCATTTATTACATGCAATGTTTGGAAATTTCTACTTCTTTCTTTCGGATGCCCATAGATTCTTCTAATAATTGCAACAGGGCATATTTGCTTAAGTATATATATTTCAAAGCAGACCAAAATCTATTTCAATTGTTTGGCAGGCTGGAATTACACCAGCAATTTAATACCCAACATCTAGAAATTCCTCATTTCCTCTCACTTCCACTCATTGTAAGTTTCCTGCAAAATACCAAATTCCTGACTAATTTCAAGACAAAGCAGTTCTTAAGTAATAAACTGCAATTATTACCTTAAAAATTAACTCTTTACCAAATTTTAGTACTGGTTTAGCTTGATGTCAACGTGCTTAAAACATGGCCGCAAGTGAATTTTATAATTACAGCTTAAAGAGTCATTTGCCCTCTCTATCATCATAATTATCACCCAACCTTACAGGCTGTTGGTGTCATTTGCTTTGGGAAGGTTATAATGTAGAAGAGCAACTATCTGATTAATGCGGCATCAATTGAGGAAAATTAGGGATGCCACTTTTTCAAGATGGTGAAAAGGGAAAAATGCTGTTCAAACGTAGGACTCATTCTTGATCCCTTAATACAAGCCTGATCACCATAGAAAAGGGTATGTAAGAATGCACATAGTATCCAAAAAAGGTAGATGTCATTTGGTCGAAAAAGCTCTATTCTAAATAGGTTCAAAGATTTGTTTTACCTGATGGAAGGCAAGAGTACATATACCAAGATGGAATTCACATGAGCCATTGGAAAAAGCATAATTTTTTTGCTAGAAAATCAGTAATAAACACAAGGTTGGCTTATACACAAGTATACATGGTGTAAAAAAAATTTCATACCCACAGAAAATAAAATATTAATAAGACATATTAAGGTTGGAGATGATTGCAAAAAATGTAAAAAACAATAAATTCAATGTAATAACATTATTCTTCTGATTGCTTTCTAGTCTGTACCAAGCAGCTGGGAGAATAGGTGAGGTTTAAAGTTGAACTGGGACAAGCATTGCAGGCCTGGTGTGGAATCATCCAGAGTCTCACACCCTGAAGGAGGCTAGCATGATATTTTGAAGATAGTATATACGTACATGATGCTCACAAATGGTAGGTGAACTTGGTTCAATTTAGACCAATGACAATCCTACAAAATTTATCAGATGTTCTCCAAAATAAGCAACCATGTTTGATGAATTCATAACAATGGCCACTGAGAAAACTTATTTCTAAGGCTTGAAATACAAATATATATCTTCATTAGGGGCTAGAGGGTAAACAGTAGGACAACTAAGAGATGGAACTACCTCTGATGTGCAGTCCTCAAAACGAATGGCATATCCAACTTCCTCTCCCAAAGCTGTTCCCATTTCATCAGAGACACGCTTTGCCACAGACATGGCAGCCACTCTTCTTGGCTGAGTACAGCCAATCATCCCAAATTTACTGTATCCATCTTCATGAAGATACTGTGTCAGTTGCGTGGTCTTCCCAGAACCAGTCTCACCAACAATGATCACCACACTGTTCTCACGAATGACATTCAACAACTGTCAAAAGAAATTAAACATCAAACCAAGAAGAAAACAAAAATATACATTATAGTCTCCAAAGACAAATACTTAACTCACTTCTATTCACATTACTAATTTAAGGAGGTTCTGGTCTCAGGGCATCTCATTAATAAATCGGATAAAATAACTATAAACAACTTCAGTAATTAATAAACATATTTGGAGAAATTATTAAAATATTGTATCAGCTTCCTGAGTGACCCATGTATTTGCAATACTTTTACCCGAGAAAGGATTTTAACACAACCTTTTAAAGGCCATGCCCAACTCACGGGGAAAAACAAACTTTTGGTTTGAGAAAAACCATGTGCTAAAATATATTTAATATCTATTGATATTAATAGAGAAACATTTACAACAGCCACAGTTGTTTTCCAGATGTTTCAGTTTCCAACTAGGAACTTTTAAATCTGTCTCTCCATGCAAAAATGTGTCATTTTTTGTGCACCATCGCAAAATTGGTCATCTCTCTATGTTTAGTTCTGTTCATCCTTTTCCAAAATTCAAGAGAAAAATACAGAAATATGTACTCAATTTTGCCATATGTTAGATATGAGTGCAGAAGTAGCCATAATCGTTTATTCTGTTTTGTGTACGAGTGCTACGAGTCAAGTTTCTGTATTTCCCACTAGAAAGCTGCACTAAGGGTTTTACTCTATTAACTGTGCTTTGAGCCTTAAATTCCAAAATGAAATATCATTGACTGACACTATTCTTGCCCTAAAATACACATTTATTTGGAATTATTTGAACACAAGTTATACTTAAGTCATCATATATCATGGATAGGGCTAAAGTTTATGTTGAGTCACTGTCCATGAAACAATGGTGGTTATAAATTAGAGATGAATTTGAAGTTCAATACATATAAATAGTAAATTATTATTTCTAGATTAGGAAATATTATTTAGAATTCAGAAATTATTGTAGAACTACCACACTACAGGCCAATGAATTTTTAAAAAATTATGTATTAAAGTTCCACCCACTGAGACACACAAAAGATTCAAATATCGGATAATTTTTAATAGCAAATCTTTCTGCTATAATTCACCCTACATGTATCAAATAAGAGAACTGCTGACTTACCTCTTGCCTTACAGCAAATACTGGGAGATACCTTCTTTGTTGAAGTATTGTCTTTTTCTTGGCAAAGTCACTTGATGCTTCTGATGGGTTTTTCATATGTTGAGCGAATTTTTGGTCAGTTTTGTAGTCTGTTTCATCTTTATCATTGACCTTTTCATCCTATTTTTAAGAAAAAACATAGTATGCCATAAGTCACCAAAGTAAAGTATTACCTGAAATTTACAAGTTTTCTCTAATGTATTTCACAGAAATATTCAAGCTTTTGTCAAATACCATCTACACCCCACTACTTCATAGCCATGGCTGTTTATTGAGGGACCAATCTAATACAACCTTCATTTTTCATCATAATTAGAACTATTCATGATACCCTTTAACCAGGGGTGGTTTAATCAAGTTCATAGCTTTGGTGGTATGAAATACCTTTTTACCATTTTCCGTTTTATAAGCAACTACGGAGGGCTACTATCCCTCCCTAAGTTTAAGCAATGAAGCCTGAAAGTAACCCAGGGAGTGCTTGTGCAATGTGCAGTCTTCCTGGGGGTAATGTCATCAAACTGCTCAGTTTTTGCATAGTTTTGCCCATATGCTTCATGAGGAAAGCTAGCTTTATCCTAGCCAATTGTCACTATTACCCATCCAAAAAATAATGATTTCAATGACGGAAAAAATATTTTTTCATTACTAAATCAAGGTATTCCTCATATAACTCAAAAGCCTGAAATCTGACAATAGGTAGACGATAGATACCATAAGGGGCAAAGGAGAACCCCAATTTACTTAAGAGAACGGTGGAATACTTCCCCTTTAGAGGAAAAGCTGTCAAAATCATACAGGTTAAAAAAAGAAGAAGAGTGGTGCAGTAAGATATGATGAAAGGGGAGAGAAACAAATGAGAATGAAAGAAAGAGATGTTGAAGAAAAGACAAAAGGAAGGGAAGAATTAGTTGGAATGAAAAAAGTCCAAAGGAACTCAGATAAAAACAAAAAGTGGAGGCAATTTTCAGCGACTTAAAGACATAAAAAATACAAACTAAAAGAACTTCCATTCAGGATGCTTATCGATGCACAAATATGATCTTATTCAATTTCATAAACATTCAATATTTATAAAGTCGATGACTCCCTCGACCATGATATCATGTTAACAGTAACTGTGCCCAATCATGTATCTTCTCCTAGAGGTGGAATAACTACTACAGCCATTTCCACTAATGTACCCCCTTGGTAGCCCAGCAGCAAAGATAGAGAAGATTTGGATGATCCACCACTAACCTGAAGGTGGCACCACTGAACAGTCTTTCATCATCCTACTGGCAAGTTAGCCACCTCAATACAGCGCATAGCCCACTAAAATGCTCTGTTCTAAATTAATTTGTTAACACGTTGACCGCCACAGTGTTTTTAGTACATATTTCCAGGGACGCCATCAGTGTTTTTTTTTCAGTTGTTAATCACTGGATCATGATAGTTCGAAGTATCATTGCACATGAGTCTAAAATAAATTTTCCATTGTTACCATGTGCTACGGTCACAATGACCGTGACGCCGAACCGGTCACGGTCCATGCTTTAATAAGCGGCCCTGGTCACCCGTGGTGTCAGGAATCACCTTGGAAACAATCGCTTGGTGACCGGTCACTATGACCGGCGTGGCGTGGCGGGAACCACTCAACTCCGGTCTCTATGACCGGTGTGGCGGTCAACGTGTTAAAAATCCATTTCATTGAGTAGGTTAACAATGGCCTTGACATACTGCTGTAAAGAGTTTCAAAACAACACCAAGATAGTGTTTTTGAGACCATTCATAACTAAGCAAAAGTTATTACATACCATAGACAACTTTTTAATGGCCAATTCTTAAAAAAAGCTAGAGTTTAAGAATAAGATTTAGAAAAGATTGTTTCTGCATGGTATGAACATTCCATTACAATTAAATTTCAAGTTTATTTTAAATGAAACATTTAAGATATTGGTCCACTAGAAAATTCCAAAAACCGGCACTTTTATGTTCACATCATGATAAAAATATCAAAGAAGTATAGTCAAAATAATTGGTAATCATAGTTAAACAGAATAAAATATGATAAAAATTGATGTAACTTGCATTGATGCACATTCACCAGGTAATTCTTAATTGGTATCCCAACTAGGGTCTACATAATTTTGGCACCAACATTAAGCATCACTAAACCATACTTACTTCAATCCACTCTAATTACTCATTTGTCCTAACTATAAGCAACATAATAATTTAAACTTCGACAGCCATGATATCACTCTCTCCTGATAAGTAACCAATATATTAACAGCCAGCATACTATTACTGCTGTTCCCAAATGAATAACCTACAACTACACCTACAAAAACTTTAACAATAAGCAATCTCATGGAAACTAATTGTCACAGCCATGCCTCATTACTGACTTCCACTCATTTTACCTAGTTTTTGACATGAGCAGAGGCAATCACATACTGCATTTAACAGCGAAAAAGTGCAAGCTCAATTTAGATGTCATACCATACCTTCTCTTCAGTTTTCTTCACTCCCATGATGTTCCCTATTGTGGTTCCAGATAATTCCCAGTGCTTCTTCTGAGCTTTCCTCCTCTCCTTTTGCTCACGGAATGCCCTGACAAGAGCGGACCCTTTTCTTGCAACAATCGCCATATCTGATGTGGGGTCCTGTCAGCATGTGAGAAAAAATTAATGAGTCAGATAAAATTACGAACTTTCACTGAAGTAGTTATGCATTTTGAGACTCTAACCTTAACAGGTACAACTGGCTCTGGCTGCTTCGTAAAGACTATTCGTCCATCCAAGAATGGAGGAACAATGTTATGAACGAGTAGATGGACACGTGCTTCATTTTCTTCCTCAAAATCTTCATCCCCAACATCAACAGACTGCACAACTCCACTCGTAAGCATTCTATTACGTTCCCAGAGTTCATTGTCCTGCATATAAATAAAAGATAGCATGAGTGCAAAAATAAAGATAATGAGTTATCAATTCACTGTGAATGTTTATTGAGGACTTATCTAGGAATCATCACACATGGAAATAAGACATACATAGTAGACACCAAGGACACTTCTCTTTAAGGGTAAGTAAAATTTCCAAACATTGCATGTAACAAATGATGTGCTACGAAGTCACTCACACCGGTGCATATACACCAGGGATGAAATTCGCTATGAAAAAATCATTTGACTTGACCGGGATACGAACCCGGATCTCCCAATTGCCAGACAGGTGTGTTAGCCAGTTACACCACCAAGCCATCCGCCATCAAGGCGAATTTCGAGGGGGGTTTATGCGAACTAGATGTTCAGGCCTCAAGTCTACATTGTAGCGCATGAGACGAAGTCGTGCTTACAAAGCCACCGTCGCGGTGGATAAACCCAACATTGTCGTTATTAAAACGACGAAATTGACAGATTTCCAAACACTGCATGTAACAAATGATGTGGTATGAAGTCACTCGCACGGGTGCATATACACCAGGGATGAAATTCGCCATGAAAAAATCATTTGACTTGACCAGGATACGAACCCGGATCTCCCAATGGCCAGACAGGTGTGTTAGCCAGTTACACCACCAAGCAATCTTCCTTCAAGGCGAATTTCGAGGGGGGTTTATGCGACCTAGATGTTCAGGCCTCAAGTCTACATTGTAGCACATGAGATGAAGTCGTGCTTACAAAGCCACTGTCGCGGTGGATAAACCCAACATTGTCGTTATTAAAACGACGGAATTGACAAATTTCCAAACATTGCATGTCCCAGTCAAGTCAAATGATTTTTTCATAGCGAATTTCATCCCTGGGGTAAGTAAAATCTTAAATGATTTACTCATTTTTTAAAAATCAGAATTAACCTTTCTACACCTTATGGGAACATTTGCCCTGACCAAATAATGGGTCCCCTTTACCAAATGGGAACTTGGGACCACTTGATCATACTGACTATAATTTATCACCCCAAAATAATTCTAGCCCACTGGACTATCAGGAATTTCAATGCCAACTTTTTAAAGTTGAAATTATAAAAAAATGTTTCCAGCCCTCCCTCCTCTGGTAGTCAATCCGAAGATAAGTTGGCACTCTCCATTCCTCACATTTATCCACCTTCCTTTTCACTTTCTTGTAACTCTTACATCCGACATCCTTCATTATCTGGTCTATAAACTGGAGCCATGGTCTTCCTCTGGGCCTTTTTCCGTTAACATGTCTCTCCAGGATTGTCAATAGGATCCCCCCATGTCTCATTATATGCCCTATAAGTTGGACTCTTCTGTCCACGATCGATTGCCATAAGCTTCTTTTCTCCTTCATTTCATTTAGTATTTCTTACTTTGGTATTCTATCTGTCCACTTAATTTTAAGCATAAGTCTATAACACCATAGTTCGAATGAGCTTAGTCTCTTCTTATCCTCCTGCCCCAGAGTCCATGTTACACAGCCATATAATGCCACACTCCATATGTAAGCTTTGAGAAACCTTTTCCTAATTTTAAGGCTGTTACTTTTGGATGTTAAAATTTTACTCTTTTTATGGAAAGCTGCTTTTGCCTGCACGATCCTGCTTCTTAAGTCTACCTTATTTCTTCCATCTCGAGTGATCTTACTCCCTAGATAGGTGAAGTTGTTCACTTGTTCAAATTTTTCTCTTCCGATATTCATTTGCATTTTTTTAAATTACTTCTTCTTTATCACACACCATTACTTTCGTTTTTGATTTATTAATTTTCATGTTGTATTCTTCTTTCATGACAGCCTCCATTTTATTTAGAGATGTCTCGAGGTCTTCCTGACCTTCAGCACGGACAGCAATGTCGTCGGAATATCTTATCATGACTATTCTTTCACCATGTATCCTTATGCCTGTGTCTAATTCTTCCTTGACTTTGTTTAAAGTCTCTTGTTTCCAGCATTAACATCAAAGCCAAACAAATGGTATTTATATTACATAGGCATGTCACAGTGTAGTACCTGAGTGTCATCCTACATATAAAGTGCGATGTCCATCTGTATGTCCATCCATTTGATATGTCACACTGTTTGGGTGATTTCATTGGGTAATGGGTGGCATCACAGTGGCAACATCAGGGAGGTGGGGTGAGGAGAGAGACAGGTACGTTGCAATGTTTTCTCATAAGAGTTAGTACGCAAATGGAAACAAAAGACTGCCTCTTTGTATCATTCCACATCCACCACGTGGCTCATTGGGAATGGCAGCAGACTCGACCGGTTCTGCGGTTATTTGAAAAGGATTCTAGATGTTCACTCCTCAAATCTACATTGTAGCAAATGAGACGATAGTCATGCTTACAAGGCCACTGTCGCAGTGGATAAACCCAA
Organism: Ceriagrion tenellum; assembly: GCA_963169105.1. Classification (NCBI taxonomy): domain Eukaryota; kingdom Metazoa; phylum Arthropoda; class Insecta; order Odonata; family Coenagrionidae; genus Ceriagrion; species Ceriagrion tenellum. The sequence goes on from OY720639.1 coordinate 110,590,224, forward strand.
CATAGTTGTTTATATAACGACAAATTTTATTATCATTGCATTGGCAAATGTGTGGTATGAAGTCACTCGCACGGGAGCTTATCCAACAAGGGTTGAAATTCGCCATGAAAAAATCATTTGACTTGAATATCACTTCTGAGAGGTATCTGTTGTTTTGATTGCCTGCTTGGACCCTGAACCTTCCAGAGCCATGTTGCATCTTGCAGTCTTCCCCAGAGGTGTTACAGCACCTAAGAAGTGCAAATTTGCTTCTGTGGAGGAAATTAATGCTGCGTACACATCCCAGGATGAGGAGAGTCAGGAGGAGCACAAACAGCAATTGAACTGATGCAGGGCGAGCATAGGGCCACCTGAGCAAGCGGAGCACCTTTCAAATGCCAAGGAACACCAATACGACGGCAATTTGCCACACAATGGCCAATCTGAGCAAGCTAAACGTCTGTCCAGCTTGGTTTTCATCCCGAGTCGGTTTCCTCCAGATTGTGGGTTTTTGTATCAGTTTTTACCATGATCAATCATGTATGTATTTCTTTTACAAATTAACAATACACATTACATCCCAGTAGAACCAACTCCCAGGCAGGGCCCAGGCCAGACTCCTTGTATTAAGATGAGTTATGTAATACATATACATGCATTGAGAATGGATTGGAGTGTTCTCAGTAATATATACTATGATTCTTTGAAATTGATTTTACTAGCATAAATTGTGACATTATGACATAATATGTCCTATACAGGAATCCCCCTCCTGTATCTCTGGGATACTCTACAATAAGTTCAACCGGAAGTAGCATATGATAAAGCATTTAACCCATAACTCACACAAACAAGAGGCAAAGATAACAGTATGCCCAATACCTTGTTTATCTGCCTCTGCTGTGCAGACATCCTTTTCTTCTTCCGCTGTTCCAGCTGCTCCTCCTTTTTCCGAGTGTAATCCTCACTAATTCCAGCAAATGGATTGTGTGCATCGTCATGACCCTCATCCATTGAATACCATTCTCGATCCAAGCGACGCTGCTCCTCCTCCCAAACTTCACGTTCTTCACCAGTATTCCACTGAATTTTGTTCTCTGAAAACAAACATGCAATTGTATTGGAATAAACTAATGGAGTATGGCAACCTCAGCAAAAAATTTCTGTGGGGAAGCATCTTTTTAATACTACAGTAGGAGTTACTTATAATTTTTAAGAGGCATCATACAGAGGAAATACATGATCATAGCTCAAGCTAATGCATGGAGTTAATAACCTCCAGTTGTATAAAAGAACGATATAATACAAATAAATACAGTTTCATGATGGGAGAATGGATAGAAAGGCAGGCCCAAAATGGCCACCATACCAAAAAAAAAGATTCTTGCTCACTGATTTTCCACAGTATGTCTCATCACAAAACATTCCATGAATAGAGTTAAACAAAAATATTTGCATGTATTCCATATTCAACTCCGTTCGTACAAAATCAGATGCATCACAGTTCGACCTACTAAAATTGATATGCATCCAATTGGGATTTCATACCTATTTAAATATCTATTAATCATTATAAAATTTTGAATTAATAATTCTACCATACATGTACCATTGTAACTCTTGAACCCTCTTCCAAATCGATCCCCATTTTAATAATTATATACATCATATCTTTTATATATTCCCATTCAATTTCACAATAGTATGAAAACATTTGGGTGCAAGTGATGCAGAATATGAAGATCAATTTATTCAAGAGTACAAAAAATTCATAATAATGGCTGACCACTTTGTCGTAAATATGAAAATCGAATACCATTTAAGAGAAATCTAATGAACAAACCAAAGCATAACCAAAACAATACGGTGATTAGAAACAAATACAGAAAATACAGGACATCATATGTTTGCAACCAGTAATTCCAAGTGACAACCAACTTTTGATAAAGCAACATCCCGGTACCCTAACTAACAAGCACTAACTATCAAGTTAAAAATTCTTACATTCCCCATTGACTACGATATCCACATTTATTGTACTCTTTATATTCTTCCACACATTGATCACAGCAGGATGGAACAGCTACAAATCTACTTAAACCTACAAAAACAATCTTAAACACACTGATTTACACTTTCATAGTAATGAGACAGAAAATACATACAAATGATTTCACTTTTACTCTGAGGAGTTCATAGACAACAAACGCAAATCAGGATGACATATTTTGTATGGTAAATAAGGTTTTATAAATATATTTTTTTAATGAGTATTCTACTGGTTAAGGTAGGTTTTGCTGGATGTCAGAGAATCTCCTCCCAATCCTCTACCCATTCAAGGGCCCATCCCCTTCCAGTACATATAGCCTTTCTCGCCTCAGCATACAATCTACCCTTCTTCATCCCGTCCATGATACCCATTCTCTTTCTTCCCTTCCCCGCTAGCCCAACATGCTTCCCTCCATCACATTCTTGTGCCACCCATCGCCCCTTATTACATCCTCCAGCCACCCATTGCCCTTTATAACACCCTTCAGCCATTTACCCTGACTATCCCAGACATTTCATTCAGAAGTTTACTTTCCTCGCCCACCATCTCAAGCACTTCCCTGCTATTCTTCCTTTCCATCCACCTAACCTTCTCCATTCTTCTCCACACCCACATCTCAAATGCCTGCAGCCTCTTCTCATCCTCCTTTCTGAGGGTCCATGTTTCTGCCCCATACGATGCTATGCCCCATATCAAGCTCTTCACCAGCCTCTTCTTCAAATCCTTACCCAATCATCAGCTCCCTTCTATTACTAAACGCTTCCTTAGCTAGTGCTATTCTATTCCGTATGTCTTTGCAACTACGTCTTTTTCCTCCAGCATACTACTAAAGTAATTAAATTGCTCTACTTGCTCGAGTTGGTATCCTCCAACTTTAATCACAAGCCTAGCTTTCTTTGCCCGAGAGTATTTCAATACTTTTGTTTTCTTAAGGTTTATCTTCATTCCGAATATCCCGCACTGCATTTCAAAAGCATCTACCAAAGCTTGCAGTCCCTTCAAAGATCCACTAACCAATGCCTGATCGTCTGCAAATCTGACTGACTTTATCAGATTCTGCTTTGATTCTGCTCTCAAGCTTGATTCTGACCTCAAGTTCTTCCCATGCCTGTCTTACCATTTCCTCAGCATAAATGTTGAAAAGCAATGGCGACAACGGGCACCCTTGCCTTACCCCACAACCTACACTTGCCCACCCTGATTCACCATCAGCCACCCTCACCTGTGCCCTTTGCATCATATATAAGTTTCAGATTAGTCTCCTGTCTCGCCAATCTATTCCCATTTTCCTCAGTATTTCCATTAGTTTAATCCAATTTACCCTGTCTAGAGCTTTTTTAAAATCAATAAAGCAAGCAAAAACGTCTTGATTATACGCTGTTTCTTTCTTTGAGTCCTCATCACCGCAATCGCATTAAAAGCTCACCTTCCCTTATGGAACCCAAACTGATCATCACCTAAATGTACTTAGCCCTGCTCTCCAACCTTTTATTGATTATTCAAAGTAAAACTTTGGCTGCATGTGAAATCAAACTGAATGTTCTATAGTTCTTGCATTCTGATGCATTCTTCTTTTTTGGGATAGGAATCAAGACTGTTTTCACAAAGTCCTCTGGCCATTCTCCTTCCTTGTAGATCCTACATATCAGTTCAAAAAAAAAGCTTGCCTACCTTTATATCCTAAACTCTTTAGCAGCTCCGAAGGTATGTTGTCAACTCCTACAGCTTTTCTTGCCTTCATGTCTTTCAATGCTTTTTCCGTTTCACTATTGAGAATCAATGGCCCAAGGTTATCTTCATCTAGGCTTCCCTCCTCTATATCTAAATTAGTTGGTCTACTATAGCTGTCATATAGCTCCTCCACATAATCACGCCATCTTTCATGCATATCATCCTGCTTGATTAATATACCACTTCTCTTGCCCTTAATCTTTGGTACTGTTTCCCCTCGCTTACCTCCCGATAGAATTTTACCCTAGCGTATCATGCACCCACTTCCCCTTATTTTTGCAGTTTCTCCATTTCCTCGCATTGCCTTTTCCACCAATTTTCCTTCGCCCGATTGGTTATTCGTCGCAGTGGATTATTCAGCTTCTTGTACTTCACCTTACCTATGCCTGTGTTGACGTTTTTCCAGTTCCTTCTCTCCTCCATTTTCCTTATCATTCCTTCCGTAACCCACTGCTTCTTTATCCTCGTCATTTCCACTGCTCCTATTGTTTTCTCAACTGCTCTTACAATGCATGTTTTAATATTCTCCCATTGTTCCTTGATTGTACCTATTTCCTTAGCTTCGCCTATGTTCCTTTCCAATATCTCTTGGTATTCCCTCCTTTTTTCCCCTTTCAACGCTTCAATGTTCCACCTCTTCATCCTCCTACTCTAATTAATCTTTTTGAATTTAACCACACAATTCATTATTACTAAATTATGATCCGAGTCTGCATCAGTCCCCAGATAGCTCCGTGAGTTCTTCACACTGTTCCTGAATCTTTGCTTAACCATGATGTAGTCAATATCATCCCAGAGTCTCCCAGCATTTTCCATGTTTACCTCCACCAACAATGGTGTTTAAACCAAGTGTTTGTTACTACTAATTTATTTCTCCCACAAAATTCTACTGCCTTCCCTCTGCGATCATTTCTCACTCCTAATCCAAACCCTCCCACTTCATACCCATCTATCCCTTCCCCCACTACTGCATTCCAGTTGCCCATTAGTATTTGGTTTTTCTTGCCCGGGACTTCTCTGATTATCTCCTCTAATCCATTCTATCTGTTCATACACCTCATCCACCTCTTCCTCCCTATGATTGCCTGTGAACATTTACACCTGAACCAACACGAAATTTGTAGGGCATTCATTTATTTATACCACTAGTATCCTGTCGCTCACCTGCTCAATATTTACCAGCCTCCTTCCCAATTTGGTGTTCAATACTATAGCTACCCCACGTTGACTCTCCAACCCACCACTATAGATTACCCGGTAACCATCACTCCAAAACTCCCCACTGTCCATCCATCTCACCTCGCACAGCCCCAAAGCATCTACGTTCCTTCTATCCATTTCCCATTTAATATTTTCCAACTTCCCTGCCCTCATCACAGTCCTAACGTTCTTAGTCCCTATTTTTATCGGTACTACTCCTCTTCTTTTTCTTCTTATCTTCATTGGTCCTTGTATCCAGTGATTCCTCTTCTGTGCAAGAATTTCGTGAGGTGACACCTCAGGGGCCTTGCCTCCCCCGATGCCGGGCCCGTCACCCGCCCCAGTGGGCTGCACCCTGTAGTTGCCAGGATTTATTTCTCTTAGACTGCCATTCATTTTTCAGGGTTGAAAAATAGTTGGAAGTGACTCCCACCCCCACTTCCCAACAGTGTTTTTCATGTGACACCATCTGTCGTGATGGGGCTGTGATGACGATTGCTCGTCTGGCCTAACGTTTTACCCGCTGGCCTTTACGTGGGAGAGCTGTGATCAGGAATTTAGGGGAGAAAACTCACCATTCTCTCCGGGCTGTAGCGGTGACAAGACTCCTGGCCGGCGATGGGAGACCTACTGGTCCGACACTGCTGCTAACACACGAGGAAAAACTCCACCCCGCACCTATATCCCATACTGCCCCGGTCAGGAACCCGTTTCCCGTCAGCCCGGGTTGGTGAGGGGGGTGAGGAAAGCGGGATAGGCGGGAATATTCAAGAAAGGCCAGTGTGCAAACACCATCACTGAACTACCTTTTGTCTGGCTCCTACCCTTTGACCTATCAGGCATGGGTGGCCCCACTGGGAGTAATTTTAATTGATCCTGCCAGTCCAGCTCTACTGGTCATTGAAACACGCAAGCTCTTCCACCACATCAAGGTTGTAGTCCGTGGGAAAGGGTTTTATATTAACATATTAAAATAATATAACAATATTTTTATTAATATGATTTTCAAAGTTGATGTGATTAATCTAATACAATATTAATTAGTCTTAATATTCGATGAATGTACTAATTTCATCAGACATAGGAGAATCTCCCATGGTAGAATGATGTTTGATGCAGAGCAAATAGAATCTAATCCATTGAAACTAGTGGGACTGAATACTGACTCCAAGGTCCTAAAAATTATTTGGATGGTTATTTGAATGGATGGAAATGACATTGGATGGAAATGAAGGGATGGTTGAAGTTGAAACTTGGGAAAAAACTGTTGAGCGTTAAGAAAACTTCAAGTTAAAGTATTGTTGTAAAATTGTCTATATAACATATTTGGTTGACGAAGACACTCTAGTTTTTGTCAATGTCTGGATAGAGCATTTCAAGGGTGTCAGAATGAAGTACCTCTACGGGATGCTATTTTTCTAAAGCTGATGAGGGCCACTCAGCGTTTATTGGATTTTATCTGCATTGGTGCTGAATTTGCAGTGCAAATTTTTATTTCCTTTGAAAATTGTAAAATGCTATCCCAACAAGTTGTCTCCAGTTGGATCTCTATTTCTTTTTATCTCAGATGAAAATTATGACAATGCATAAGGTTACAAATATGTCCATTTCTTAGCTAAGGAAATCTCAAATTACAAACTCTGTGATGTCATAGAGTGTATTTTTTTACTTCAACTAGTTTTGCCATTCTTTGGAGTCTTCTTAAGACAACATTTCCAGGTAGTTGTAAGTTGAATCTGATTAGTGAAACATTCCACCCACCTGGTTTTTCTTGCTCATACGGTATATTTCTCTACTTAAACATTAAATATTTTACATATTTTTTTACCCCATTACATTACATAAAACAGTTACAATGTTGTATGGTGCATCGTCGTGTGCCTATGGTCACAAAGTAGGAAGGGTGGTGGAACACACATAGATGCCCCATGACTCCTGAACCCATGCTCACTTGCACTGCTGTTATCTCATTAATGGCTTGAGTGAGGTGGAAATAAATAATATTTTCATCCAAGGACCTTTAAAATGGCATATTATTTTCAAGTAGGATATTTTAGGTCCCATGTGCCATAGGTACAGGACTTTGTACACTAGCTGGAATTTCACATACCTGCTTTCCCATCAATATGAATGTTTTGGCAGGTGAAACTTTTCCTTTTCCAGATATTTGGATAATAAGATGAACCCTACTGGATATACCCCCCAGTCTGATGTAGACTTAGCTATGGACTCGTGTGAAGTTCACCCATTATGTGTGACAAAAATATGTGAATGATGTTGGTAGAGCCAAAGGTGCAAAAAGCCACAATGAATTAGCATCGCCACCTCAACTCATGGCCCATAAAGCACCAGCTGATTGTAAAATGCATTTCTGAGATAAAAAAGTCAGCCTTATAGACCAGGAATAACAATTATGACACAAATGATATAAATTATGTTGGCAACTGATGCTCCATGCAGTTATATTCGTCTTTTTCTAAGCACTAAATTCATGGTTGCTTGTTTTTTACATGTCATAGCAAGTTGTTCAATGGAAATAAAAATATCTTGGAGTGCATGTTTTAGAAACAGAGTAGTTTCATTAATAGTAAAGGAAGTTAGACTCTCATGTAATTCCCTTCAATACCATAATTCTTATCTGTGAGAGTACGAACATGAAGCTAAGTGCTTAAGTACATCCTTTCATGTCTAAAAAGTATACACTTGAGATATTTATGGCACTTCCTGTTTTCTGACTGAATCTCCATTCGAATGCACCAAAACATAATTGAAATAGAATCTGGATGATTTTTCAAGAAGTGCATGCATGACCACAGGCTTTGCAATGTGAATTACACTTATAAAATTGAACAAAGGGTCTGGCAAGATCAGGCCAAAAGAGCATTTACCATACCATAAATGGTGAAATTATGGTAGTAGATACAGATATGTGCATAGATAAAATGGAGTAATGGGTATGCATCAAAAGAAGTAGAAATATCTGAAACTTTATTCCATCTTTCAGAAGAGGATTTTAATATGGAAAACTTACGTTAAAATATGCTTACCCTTCAACTTTTTTCCTTCATGAATGCCAAGCCATTATAAAACTGGCAAGAAGTAAAACATTGAAAGGTTGACATGAACACTGCCATTGACTGGATCTTCCATTTAACCCTGCCGCACACCTACAGCAATCACAGCCATTTTATTGTAAATACATTTTGCATTGGCAGAAAAAATACATGTAATCTCCACCTTTCACTTCAGATAGAAGGAATCAGACATGGACATCATCAACAAAAATCAGATATGAGTATTTCAAGTACTGAAGGGAAAAGCAAAAAGCAACCAGAATTTCATTTCACTGCAATGAGTCCAATTTAATCAGATATCAACATTCACTCCAAATAGAAAATCCAATCATTCAAAGAAAGCCTACCATTACAAAACAACCTAACTCTTCTATTTTAAAACTTACTTGAAACTGGATTTAAACGCGAAAAAATAGCCACACTTTAAAAAAATCACCTATGAATCTCGGATGTCAATATTTGACATAACCAACCTTTCCCATAATGTAAAATCAGGTCACAATAATTGGGGGACAGTGACTCCACTGTGTAACTTCCTATTGGGCCCTTGTGGAGTCACCACTTATTAACCAAAGGATCATTACTATATTTTTTTCAACTGAAAGTCATGATGAATTGGGCATTCCAGGCAATAAGACCAATATGTATAATTTTCTGTAAGTTTTATAAGGGGAGATTTAAAAATGGGTATGGTTAAATCTCCATTGGTAACTCAGTTTTCCGGATTCATTTTCAAGTTGGACAATGAATCAATGACATACTGGTCTTTTGAGTTACATAAAAGTTTGCCAACAAAGGTTTCACACAACTGTTGACTCATTGACAAGTATTAGTAACATCCTGAACTGTTGGATAATTTACCCTTTGTAGGAGATTTATCCTTTAAACTTATGAAATTTGTCCCAACCGATACATTTAAGAATGAATCAATGAATTCAACTGAGGTACGAAAATTACTATCAGGCTCTTCCACTCTACAATAAAAAGCTAGACAGTTGTGATCACATAAACCAGCTAAAGTTCCTTGATTTCAGCAGTCTATGATTCATTCATATGTTAGAAATCATACAAAGCAAGTCTCCCTAATATCCAGTCATTGTTTCAAGAGTGCCAAAGGGCTAAGGATCTTATTTTCACCTCATCGTATGACAACCATTCAACTTTTACATTCATTTGCTAACATGCACCACTCTTCTTGGAGCCCACTCTGGAGATCACCAAATAACGGTGTGTTCCTCATTCAACACCCCATATTTCCCTTGCACTAACTCACTCAGTCTTTCATCATTAAATAATCACCAATTATGGTCACCAAACAATAATTAAATCAACCACAATATCCCTTACGCCATGCGAACAAATTAATTTTCTAATATTTTAATAGTGTATGCCAGATAATCCTTTTCCAGGCAAACATTCACTATGCTTCCACCAATAAAATCCACACAGGTCACAACCCAATCTATCACAATGAGGTATAGGTTCTAACATCAACACACTCCTGTACCCAATCATTCATGTCCTCAAGTACCATTATATTCTCTCACCTGGGTCACATTAATGAATATCTCTCTGTTTTCTCTAAAACCCAGCCTTCCTGACTAATATCTTAGCTCTTTCACGAAGGAATATTCCAAAACCTTCATTACCATTCAATCTGTATACAATTTGTTACCATAATACCACACTATCACCTTCATTTTTCACAACATCCTACCTGTAGTGCTTAGTTTCACATGCACAGAAACAATCTAGCCATCTTGTTTTCAATTTGTCATCAACTCTTTCTCTTTCCCATACAATCGCTTACATTCCACGACCCATTTGTTCAATGTGCCATACCATGTCCATTCAATGATCGGCTAACCTTATACAGCTTCTGCCACCCATCATTGCTTTGGGAATTAGATGCTTCTCTTTCACATTTTGCAGTCTTTATGAATATAGTATAGAATGTTACCATCCTTTACACACACCATAATATCAGCAGCATTCTCTGCTAATGATTAAGGTGTTCTACAGGTCATTAGTGGCACATTTTTTAGTAGTTCACCATAAAATAAATTAAAGCCTATTGATGGTTCCAGATGAGTATCCTGCTTATACTACTCAACTTTTACCAGGATGTTTAAAATATTAGCACACTTTCATAAATATTACTATTTGTTGTATATACTACTTACCTCGACCAACAATGGGTGTTGCACCAGTGCTTTTCCTATCTTTTGCCCAGCTGTTAAACTTGTGGGCAGGAGTTGGTGCTGGACTCTCACCAGGCATTCCCCTACGCTTGTCACCAGACCTAAAATACATCATTTGAGCATAAATGTTTCATAAGTCCCAAGTAGAGATGGTTCATTCTGAAAATTAGTGACATAATTTTGGTAAATTACCGACGTAATTTTGGTAAATTACAGAGATATTTTACGTAAAATACCGCAGCTCCTGAAAATTACAGCTATTTTCAATAATATACACCTCTGTCTCAGATATTTTTCATGCCAAAAAGTTGCAAACATATTATTCTAAGTCAAATCCATATGCATTTAATACAATTTTAATTACAAATAAAGGCACTTACAACTCATTTGTGAAATATGTTTACTAATGGAATATTTGTGGGGCTATCATTTTTAATGGTTTGAACGAAAACTTTTCATACCAAACAAAAGAACACCAAATTGCATGTGGGCTGCCAAGTTTATCCTTTAACTTTTTTTCTAATGCATTAACATAGTAATAGTAATGGAACAAATGCCGTTAAACCCTTGCTATTGCCATAGGCTTTCCAATTAAATCCTCTAATAACTATTTACTGCAAAAAATTATAAATTACCAGAAAATTATGGAAATTTTAGAAAATTACCATAATTAACTATAGTAATTTACCTCGAAGGAAAATTATGGTAATTTACTCATCTCTAGTCCCAAGTGAACAACTAGGCTCTGGCTGAATTTTCTATTATATAAGCCTGATTGTATTAGTCAAATTGTGAATATCCTGGAGTAGTAGTCCATTGTTACACAAAAACACGCTTGTGTAACATTGGCCTTTTTTATATAATATACTATAGCTTAGGTGCCATGCCCCCAGGCATTATTTGCTCACTCCACTGCCATTCACACTGAGGTAGAAAAAAATAATGTCTCAAGAGAGCTAAACAGCATTTGATTCAAATAACTATGAATTTGTATGATCACTCTATAAGACCGTATTCTCTTCGGATTTTTGCCGCGTCGATCCATTTTTGGGGGACAACAGTTTCGCCTGCCTTCCAGCTTCGTCAGGTCCTAAACGAAATTCATGAAATTCATTTAGGACCTGACGAAGTCAGCTGGAAGGCAGGCGAAACTGTTGTCCCCCAAAAATGGATCGACGCGGCAAAAACCCGAAGAGAATATGGTCAATAAATAACCGTGGAAGCCTTCGTACCGATCACTCTATATGTTTTCTTCTTTTTTTTCAGAAGAATCTACTGATATAAAATTGATTTCTCCATTGATTCCTTACAACCAATTTCCCCACAAATTCTTAAACAAAGGTACAGGTTGCTCATGGATACTTTTTAGAACAGTGCTGAAATTTGGGAAATATTGGAATATTTTTTAAAATTTCTCACAATTTTGAATCAAAAACAAAATTTGATGATGTAGGTAAAGTTCATTCAATTTGATTTCTTATGACTTTTCAAGTGTGTACAACCCAAACTTCTAATTTAATTTTACAAAAGAAAGAAACCCTGTGCATGTTAATGATGAACTTTACTGGCACTTCTCATGCAGATTAATGTGAATGACCTAAAGTCGAACCTGAGACTTAAGATGAGTAACAAGTAGTTAAGTAACAGCAGAATGATGATATTTAACGATGGGCAAAGTTTGAAAGTTTTTCAATGTCTGGTTCTTGATAAAATCTGAGCATTGCAGAAAAATGTAGTAAGCAAAAACTTGCAGGACCTATCAAAATACCTTTTTGACAATTTCATTACATATTTTATTCATAACTGCCTCTGACTGTAAAAATGCCTTTCAATATATTTTTAAAGGACTAACTCACATTTCTTGTACACCCATGAACTTTGTCAAGCAAAAAAAATAAGGTCATCAGCAGAAAAAGCATGTGATTGCATAAAAAAAATAATTAACTACATTTAACACTTCATTTTACACCAAATACATTTGTCCTTGAGCTATCGAAGATTGATTAATCTATAACCAAAATACACACTTTTGTATTTACAAAAAATAAATACCTACATAATTTATTAAAATGATGATCAACGATGTCCTAACCGAAGACACTAGACTTAGTTTGAATTCAGTGGCTTAACAATGCCATAAGTGCCAATTAAGTACTCTTTCACATTTTCTCCCATGACACTATGTATTTTCATTATAGAGAATAATCAGAAAATGAAGCCAGAGGAAATGAATTTCCAACAAAAAATTCCAATATCAGCGCTTTTTAGTTTATATGTAAAAAAATTTACCTTTCCGAATGATATCCCCTATCACTCCTCTGTGATCGCTCGGACCACAGTTCCCTTTCAGATGAACTTCGAGTTGGTCCCGGTGTGGGAAGGTCCCAACTTGACTTGCGGGAAGGTGTTGGATCATCATCATCCCAACTGGTCCTGAGGAGATACAGTGATTTCCAAGATCAATCTCTACCACTTTAAGAACCATTTTACCTTCATAAAATTTTTCCATTAAAACATTTAAGTTTGCCACAAATTCAACCAAAAAGAGATTCAAAACATTTTAATGATTTAGTGCCATTCAGGCCTTTCAAATAAATGTTTCAAGTGGTGGCATAACATTAAAAAAAGGTAAAATTTTATTAAAAACATACTATTACCTAACCCCTTGAGAACAGGTTGATCAATAGACATCTTCTGGCCATATATCAACATATTTTATGCGCACTTGGTGCCCTATACATTATGACAAAGAACCAGGCAGTTTCTTTTTGAAATACATATTTTAATACCAAATGTTGGACTTCAGTTTTTCTGCATGAAGTAAGGTAGACAACTTCGCATTTAGCTCTTATTTTTCATATTAATATTGTTGATAATATAAGGCTGTTGAACAAGACACCCACTCAAAAAGTGTCGTTCACATGGATCTAGAACTGCTGAGGAACTTGGAAGCACTTCTTGCCAATTACAAGTGAGGAGCTCAGGGAAGATGACACTGCACACAATACCTTTTTAGTTGCTGAGGGGATACCTGCTCAATTGTTATCAAGCATTTCAGGGTATCTAATGCGAGAGTCCGCATGTGGAACATGGAAAACATGCAGAAATTACAAAAGTAACTTCGGCAGGGTTAAGCTCAACTCACGATAAGCCTTTCCACAACCCCCTAGCTTATGATTTACTAGATGCATTTCTGCAATCACCACCTTATCCAGATTCATGTGAACCCACCCTAACATGACAGAAATACCCATTGGTACACAGGGCATCGCCAGGGTAATGTCTTTCAAAATGAATTGTTGCAGCGTAAAATGAAACTAGGTACTCATACAACCAATTATGTCACACCCAACACAAGTAGTCACAGGAGTTTATTGTACATAGGCACTGATACAGTCTGAAGATACCCAAGCCATGCATACCCACCTACCCTTCCTATCGCAACATGTATTTCAACCCCCAAAAACTTTGGCCTACCTCTAAGTCACAAAGAAAATTGAAAAGAATTATATGCCTGCATGAGTTTCTAAAGGGTAATTTTTCACAAAAACCAAATTAAATATCCTTTTCCTTTTCACAAAAAGTATAATTTCAGACTTAAGCTGTAAACTATCATAATGAGGTAGGAGTTAGATATTATAATTCAAAAATAAAATTATACTGGAATATTTTACACCAAATTTGGCAATCAATGCTCAATTATTGATGGAGTTACAATTAACTTAATTTTTTATGATATATGAAGAATAAGACTATTATCAACATTTCTTCATTTTGCAGATTCAGGATGTAATCAGCAAAAATAATAAAATCTTAAAACTAAAAAATTATACAGTGATCAAAAAGTTAAGATATTTAGTTCATTTGAAAAAATACAAGAGAGATATTATGTCTCAAAGTTACCAAAATTTCACAGTCTGACTCTAAGTGTTCCAGGGCACATGAACAGCTTTATGTGCACAAGTAAGAGATTAAAGGGTAATTTATATCATATTTAAAAAAAACTAATACTGAAGTTCCTATATGTTCTATCTCACTAGCACTAAGTATCATTCATGACTCAGTGGTGAAATCATCAGCATTTGAAAGGGACAGTGAGAGTGGGAAGGGTTTCTGGCATGGGGGGGGGGGGGACAGGAAAAGAACTTCAAAGTCCTAATCATCTACACAATCCTTCTGACTAAATCACTCATTTTCCTATATATTTTTTTACACTTAAAAATAATAGATGACAGTTCCATAAAATATTTTGCCAAAAATTTTTGAAGAAACAGTTTCCACACCACCAATGTAAATTAAAGTAAAATCAGGCCTCCATAATTCTTAAACAAGGGGTGAACATGATGAAAGCTGCTCTGGAAAATTTGAGTTGGCAGTACTGTGAGTGCCTGGATCACTACACTTCAGTCAATTTGCAGCATAAATTTAAGATGATTTTTAAGACAGCGAGAAAAATTCTTGAGGGTAAAATAACTAGTTTTTTCTGGAAAAAATGACACCCAGTTATATTATGCAGTGACATACTTGGAGGTAGGGTCCTTGACTTTATAAGATGGTGTTAGAGGTTCATCACGGAAGCAAGGAGTTGAATCCGTCCAATCTCTAAAGCCTCGGCTGGAACCAGCATAGGATGAGCTGCTGGGAGATTCTTGTCTTCTTTCTTGGCCTCTTTCTCGGCTCGAGGAGGAACCACTAGAGGAGTCTCTTTCTCGACTGCGACGTTCCTCCCTTCGTTCACGTTTTCTTGCTGAAGGTACAAATGAAAATGCCTCTAACTTTCAACTTCTAAAATAATGATCATACATAACAAGTATAGAAAACACCAGAAATTTAACAACAACCATTCTTCTTGAATAAAACATGGGATGACATGATGATATTTGAAATATGTATCACTCAAATTCAAGGCAACACATATAATATGGGAGTTTATAGTTGATAGATTACTTCCGAAACTTAAAAAGATGTCAGGAAGTCCAAACAGTACCTATCAGGAAAGTAATGAAATAATATAGATGAATAAAAATTTCCTTCTATACTCTATGGCAAAAGTTAGTCACACAGCAGATAAAAGTTAAGTTTCGATTGCCTAGCAATCATTTTCTAGGTCTTTTGACCTTGAAAATTATTGCTAGGCAGTCGAAACCTAGGTCAATAATCAAATTTTAAGTGTGGAATTAACAAAGAAATTTTTTCGTCATGTCTGCGGTAACCTTCCACAAAGGTAGGCCTTCAACCATTAATTTTAGACAAAAGTTAGTCGAAGTTATAGTACAATGGAGAAACTTAAGACTTACTGCCTGCCATAAGGCACATTACAATGTTTGTTTTACATAAAAAACACTGTAAAGTCAAGGAGAGGTCAGTGATCACAAATACTTAGTCATATGGAGGTCCTAATGGCATCCTGAAGTAGCTTGCTGTGTAATACCTCATCACATGTAAAAATTACTAATTACATTACTACTCCACATTCGCAAGTTGGCTTTCACTTCGTTACCACAGATGATGCCGAAAAGAAATATCTACCTCTTTCATCTGAATCTCTGTGATAAGACCTACTACGATGCTTTTCCCGATGTTCATCTCTGCCATTTTTTTCTCTCTTCCTCTCGTCCTTGGAAGATGAAGCAGCTAGACCTCTCTCTTTGTTTCTCTTCATATGCTCCACCAATCTTTTTCTAGCTTCATCTGATATTCCACCAGTATGGGTAGGGGTTTCAACGCGGGACTCCCGGTAGTGGCTTAAAAAGAGTAAAATACAAAATGAAATTAGATCTGCAGGTAAATCCCAGGAATAAAAATACACAAATATACCGTCTAACACAACCCGCTTAATTTTGTCAATATCATCATACTTTTCAGATGGCATGTACCCTCAAGTGCTGATATAATTTTACACTAATATTTAATAAACACAATATCTCGACTCCAATCAATACCATTCGATAAAAAAACTCATTGAAGGTACAATAACAGGAAAATAATGATAATCGCAAGTAAAGTAGAATAACTCCCATTGATAACTGGAATAACTAAAAAGGACCAGTCCGCGCGAGATGAAAACTGGCTCTTAAGAGAAACTGGAAAAAGTAAAATTAGGATTTTCAAGTGTGCCCCAGTCCATCATCCTTTATGCTTACACACCGAGGGTGGACTTAAGCCATGAACCTGTAGTCTTTAATCAATCGTTCTTTAAATAACACTAACAACTAATGATTTCTCTCCTCGGTCACTTCTAACAAACACAGCAAGATGAGTTAATTGCGCCAAATATTTTGGTCCCCATACTTTTCGATTTTACACTCACCGGTCATTGTGCCGTCTTTTCTTCTGCAATTCCTCATTGCTGTCATCAGATGTTTCAGCTATTCTATACAAGTGTTTAGTTTTTTCTAACTGGAGTTCTTCCTCCTTTTCCTTTTTCCTTAAAGCTGGAGAGAAAGATTAAACATTGAACAATTCATACTCAACAGGTGAAACTTTAAACTGTTAAACTTTACGTACCAGCTAGTTTGTCCAAACCTAACAAAGACTGTCGAGGCAAGGGAGTTTTAAATGTTGGGTCATTCGCAACAGGTTTCTTCTTGATTATTAGTCCTCCAACTTCATTTTTACTTCCTTCTAACCTATATACATCCGCATCATCTTCTTCCATTTCCCCTTCAAGTACTCACTCTTACAACTAGGCTCGTGAAAGCTGTTTATATTTACAATTCTGGGAACACAACACGCGAAACCAACAAATGACTATCTCACAAGCGAAATTTATCTTTGGAAGTGACGTCATTTTCTGAAGGGGCGGATCAGCTGGGCATTGGAGGGGTTATTTTGAAATGAGATTAGCCCGACACTTTTCATGAAAATTAAGTATGGTTATAAACATTATAAGGTTAGCATATGTACTCTCAAAAATTTGGTAGATATAATACAGTTAATAATTGTTCAATGCCAGATACAGTCAATATCAGGATATCTGAAAACAAATATATCCTAAGCTTTCGATTTTCGCTTCTGATACATCAATCCATTCACGAGGGAACCGAAATGGGGACAAACCGCAAGACCATTGATATGAGTTCTGTTCTCTTATACTTGATTAATTTTAATTAAAGTGATACTTCAGTGAATAGAATAACGATTATTTTACAACCTTGGATGTTGAATGCAATTATTTAATCTGATACAATTTCACATTTTAGAGACCGCCAATCGCCATGATTGGTGTGAATACCTGATTTAATTTCTTGAATGAAGTCTGCTTATAAACTCTGTGCTTGTCCGCAATGCGCATCTTTCAGTATGTCTACATATATTTCCGAATAATAATAGCTATGATGTTAATCCTAATGATTTCGTGGGTTATAGCAAATAAAATTCCCACGTACGTAAAGAAATTATGGGACGGAGACAAAATGCGACGCTCTATTCAGCAAGGTACGGCAAAACCAAAATTAAACTGACGATTAACTTTCTTTCTTCAGAGCTTTCCCTTGTTAAGCGTAACAGGACCATTGAGGTATAAAGCCGGATGGTGTATTACCTTTCATTCCGTTCGAGGTTACCATCTCCGAGCAATGAGTAACCCCGTAGAACAATAAGGAAGACTCGTCACACCGTGAAAGCTGGCTTGAGGATTTGCAATTAGTTGCATTTATTACATTGTGGCTCACTTTCAATCTAATCGAAGAGACGCTTTTCAGCCATAAACCTGGGATATTTAGGGTGCTCTTATTACTGGCAAAGAGTGGATAAAGTCGGCAAGCGGTCAGTTCTTTAACTGCCAAACTGCCCGTAATCACTTATTACTATAATTACATAATATCATGGTCGTGATTTGAAAATTTTCTCTGGGATTACCAGGGAAAAGATGAAGCCTTGTGAGAGCAATTTGCGACCGTGAATTGCACCTACCATTCTTCACTTCCCTGTAGCATCCTCTGTCAGTCACTATCATTTGAAACACTTCATTGAGTTAAATGAAGCGAGATCAACGGAAATTGAGCCGTTAAAATTTGTATTTCTAAGTTTTGACTAATACATAAATTTTTTATCTTCATAATACTGTGAAGGTAGGGGGGTGAAATGTCACCCCAGAATCACGCCTGTGCATTCGAACCAATTAAACTCTTAATAATGATTGTATTCAGTTCAACGACAAATATTGGGTTTGGATCTTGCTACACATGCACTCAAAGATTGACTCTTAATGAAAAAGCTCTAAATGAAACCTGTTCCTTTTCGTCAACCCGCTCTTTTTAAACTTTGGTCTTCATCATTACTACATCAAAACTCTGCTCCTTACCAATGCTTCCACCCAATTCATGATTATGGCAATTGAAAGAAAATTACTCATTCACGTGCAAAATGACGTATACACCAAATGAAGCCAAAGTGATGCAAAAATGTTCATTAGGGTTCTCAGAATTGATTTGCTTAAAATTGATTGATGGCTGATTTTTCGCCTGTCAGGATCCACATTTCATAATTACCTTACCTAAGGTGCTACAGCCATAATTTATACCTTGTTTCAAACCTATAACCCAGTATTTCATTACTGTGGCTCCTTTAAGAAGCTGGTTTGCTGAACAGCAACTATTCATCACCAATACTCACTACCAGACAAACATAAAAAAAGTAAAACCAGACATCGTGGAAGTCTTCTTTTTTGACTTGGTGGGATTCAGAAGGCATTAAGTCAACCCTCTAAAACATAATCGACGGATCTTTCATTTGCTTCCCCAAGGACGGAATTCCAACCCAAATTCTCTCAGCTCCTCTCAACTGATCTTTGCACTCCAAACCGCTGTCTCACATGATAACAATTATCGTAATCGCGACTTGAAATAAATATCTTTCGGAGAAAATTGCGACGCACTTTGAATGATGATCGACAAACTCTGTTTAGGCAAATTACTTTTCAAGAAAACAGCAATCTTACACGATCAAGAATGAACACAATCATTCTGAACAAAAAGATTTATTGCCACCAGTCAACGAAACTTACGTCAGACAAAAATAATTTAAACACTCCACTTCAAAATTATCACTTTGATGTTTGCACATCAATTCAATACACTTTCTTGGAATTTAAGTGCAATCACAATATACCATACAATTGAAACGCCACCCAATCATAGACTTCATTTGATTACGTTGTGAATTAATGAAACAGGAATATCACACATCACTTCAAAACAAGTAATCTTGAATGTTTGGGTTCAATGGCTGGATGCTGCACCTACCAGACTGACAGAACTGTACAGTGCCAGTTTGATGAGTATCAACCATTTTCACACTGAACTGAATCACAACTGTTGCTCCAGAAAATACAATTCCCAACTCCACTGTAGCAAATTAATGAAACAGAAGCCAGGAATAGAAGACTGCAAATTGTACACGGTTTCCTTTCTAGAAAAAACCCTGTGAGGTACAGCAGCATGAACATAACATGGGTCTGCATCAGAGCGGGATTCACAGGTTTGGGAATCAATAGCACTGGGATTAACCACTGTAGGCAATACATTTTCACTTGTTACATCAATGCACCGATAAGTATTTGCAGAGAAAATTGTCCCATCAACAATACCAACCAAGACGTAGAACCAGTAGGACCCTAGTCTTGTGTTGAAGTAATAATGACGTAGTTTTCAAATGAGTAATGAAATTGAGCACAGAGTGGCCAACATCGCAAATTCAAAAATATATGCGCAAACCTTTTGAAAGCGCCAATGGACTTAATCATGATTATTCATTGGTGTAATTCAATATATTACTGCAAACCTTGACATGATTTGAAAACCTCTGAAAATCTAATAGTAATCTTCATGCTCCTGGCTTTTGATTTGTTACTCATTCCTACGTGAGAGAAAGATCAATACTTTCATTCTCCTATTACAGTTCGTCAATGCATCCGTAACAGAGTAAAACGACTATTTTAGACTGCCTATGGCGGACCTCTTTAAAAAAATTCCTCGGTTCTTAGCATAAATTTACCCTTTAGAGAAATTTCTTATTCCTCGGGAGTAAACTAGCATATTCCCTGGAAAATATTTTCCCATCAGCACTTGCATTTACATGAAATACTTTGACAGCGCTCATTTTTCCTCAGTGAAAATAAAATTTGATCTTCGCTCTACCCTATGCGCGAATGGCCTTAGTCGTCGGTTGCCTCCCCAAATATCAATCTACCCTATGATGAAAGTATAAATGAAGTGTCTCTCACTACAGTTATGGTAACATGAAAAGATAGTGCTGGCATTCATAGGTGTGACCAGGATTTATGTCAGAGGGCAGGACAACTATTAGTATAGGTAGCGGTTGATTTATGTTGAGGGAGGGCAGGACTTCATTCTGTCTAGCAGACTTGGAATGAAATGTTCCATCCGGGGGAGCAGCTGCCCATATCAGTAATAGTGTTTTCAGGATAAACGTTAATATATGTAGCCTAATGTGTCATCCATAGGCTTAGCCAGGATATATGTAAGTGGGGGGGGGAGGGGGGGCAGGACATCCATCAGTAGATTTATGTTGGGGAGATAAGGGAGCATGACATCATCCTGTCTAGTTCCATATAGCAGATTTGGAATGAAATGTCTCTTTCAGGGGTTGGTGCCTACCCCTCCTTGCCCCCTTCCTCTCCTGGGTTGGATTGAAACTTCCATGCTAGTCAGGCATCTAAGACTAATGAGGCTAATCACGGAAGTTCTTACCAAATATTATTAATAGAAACCTTTCACACAATTCTATCATTGGCTCCCCAGGGAGATTTAACATATATGTACCTTGAGCCCTCAAAAAAAAGGTTATTTTGTCCCAAATACTTGGACAGCCATTAGTTTTTCAGAGTTATTTCATGCTTAGTTATTTCCAAGTGGAGCTGTGAACCTTGAACCTCATTTATAAGACCTCAGCAGTAGTATTGAGAGGAACAAACTTAGAGAGAGTTGCATGCATCACTCATGGCAGATAAGGAGAAAAGTATCTACAGCTTTTAAGCAGTATGGTAATGAGGGTGTATCCCTTTTGTTAGGACATAGCTAAGTAGTGAAAGCTCCCTTAGAGTCAAATATACCTTTATCTAGCAGTTCCAAAAGGGAATAGAGAATGCCATGAAAAATTGTATGTAACACTTATCTTTGAGGATCTGAAGACCTAGCCACTTTCCTAATCATTTTGCTTATCACAGATCTAACTCCAAATTTCCCTGAATGAATAAGATTTTACTCTCAGGATGGATGGTGTGTTTGATTCAAAGAACCATAGCTTTACAACCAATGGTGCAACATTTAGGCCACTCAAGGCAATTCTCAAGTCCCCTTTCCCTTGCTAACAGGAGAAGTGAACTGCCTTTAAAACCCTGCATAGGAGGAAATAAGGAAGTAGGTAGATATATTAACACTGTATGATTTAGTCCAAAGAACAGAAAAACATCATAATTGTAGGCAAAGAAGTTATGTTTCAGAACAGGATCTATCAGAGGTAGACTGCTTAATGGCTGGTTTTGGGAGGTTAGGGTGACAAGATGACAAGAGGTGAAAAAGAGAACAGCACGCTATGCAAAGGGAGGACATGTTGGAAAAAATGAGGACACATGAAAAATACATAATTTTATAATTCAGAACAACAATGATTTATTAGCTCCATACTTATGTTTTCCTGAAGATCGTATTTTTTTAAGCAACTGTGTCATTTTCACAGGTAATCATAAAATTCCATAGAATGATTTTGTTTAAAATTATAATTGACAAGTGTGAATCCCTTTATTGGTGCAATGTTTGATTTGTTTCTCTCCCCAATCCACTGGGATGAATTATGAGTAAATACCCTTTTCACATTTGCCTTTGGGTCCGAGGAAAGTCCTCCATAACTTCTCAAAATTACACAATATCAACAGATTTATACACTAGCATTGAAATACTTGCATAACCTTCACTTGCAAGTTTAATCAACTCCTGAACTTCCATTCATAAACCTTTAAGTTCAAACCGGTCAAAACATATTGTATCATTAATAACAATTTCTTTAATACACTCTACAGATTCAGACTTCACTTTGTGGAAGTTAAAAGGTTCCATTCTTAAAGAAAAAAATTTTGTGCCTTTCGACAGAATTTTATTTTGGAAGGTATGATGCATTCCACGTTGCACGTCGGTGAAACGTGTTGTGCCATTCAAAATAAAATCCAGTGAAAAAGTACAAAATTGATTCATTTAAGTATAGAAACAATTTCTTTACCCTTAAAATACTTGCAACACTTCTGTACATCAGTGTCGTCCAGCTCTTTAAAATCAAGCCACTCAAATTCACACAAGTTTTGAGTAAATGTTTTAAGTACAGAATACATGAATCATACAGTGACCTTGCCTCCTGGTTGAATTGCCCCACCTCTTTCCTTAGTCCCTCTTTTTCTGCATCCTTCAACATTCCCAGTTGAAAATATTTGGTCTGTGCCTGCTCTCAAAGTGGGTTCTGATCTGGAAGTGATCCGTTACTGTTTTGATTTGAAGTATCCTTTTTTAAATATTCAGTCCAGTTACAGACTAAATAACTATACCTGGGCTTCTTTAGCTCTTAATCATAGAGAGGATTCTTGAAATTATGCTCTACTACCCCACAAACATGAAAAAGAATACCTACATATTTAAAATTTCAATAATGAATTTCCCTTATCTTTCTAATCTTGGAATTTTTGAATGAAATACTGACACGAAAGAGTGTAAGTACCACAAATTGTCCACATATAGAGTTACTTCGGAAAACTTAATCAGAAACTTAGGTGATCCACACAGACTAAAAATAGAACTTTAACGCCGGGTTTACTTCATGTAACTTCCAACTGTAGGAAATATTTACAACCACCTCCACCTAATAAGATAGCATTTGCTTATAATTGATATCAACATATTTGCAAAAAGATTTCAATTCCTCTGTCCTTACCGTGTAAACAGGAAAAAGAGATACATTTTTACCATCAAACTATACATCAATTTACATACTATCTGCTCCATACTATATGGCACTGAGCAAAATGTGAGCTGAATAACCTATACTAACCAGATTTTCATTTAATATTTTTCTCCAAATGCTGAATACATTCTTCCCATGACATTACAATTCTTTTCTCCAAAATTAGTACTTGCACTATTCCCTGAAAATGCCACCTACTTGTCAAAAAATCCTAATTTTTCCAGTGAACTCCAATCGTAACCTATTATGGTTTCTGGGGTTTCATTTGTGGTTGATTGCAATTCAACGAGTTTCATTGTAATACCACCAGATTCACTGTATGAGATTAGGAAACATTTTCACACTCCCATGGTAACAACCATTTGTGGACACAAATAAAAGGAATTCCTTTCATACATTCAACAATTACTTCCACAGAATATGGTACATTCACATTATTTAAAATACATTTGGTTTTTGTAGGGGTTCGGTATATTCTTGGCAATATCCCAGGGCTTGAATATATGGTCAGTTTTGGGTCAAGACCAAACCTCCAGACCCCTAGTTTCTTTCTGCCCCCCTAAATTCATCTCTCATCCCATCTCCCAGGGGGTAGAAGCACCCACTTTAGGATCCTCTTAAATAGTCTGATAACCTTATGCAGGTATGGAAAAAGAGCAGACGACATGGAAATTTGAGAAAATAAGTCAAGGTCATTCATGATGCCCATCGAGCCATACCTCTGGCCAGCTGCTGTTCTAGCATGGCTGTTCCATTTTCACCAATAGATATAGTCTAAAGAGAGAAACAGTCATGCCACCTAGTTACACTCACTGTGAATGATAGAGAAATTCCACATCAGAAAAATCATTCACCTCGGCTGGGACTCAAACCTCAATACCACACAAGGTATTGACAGTGACATTAGGTGCAGTATAGAGGGATTCTGGCCCCAGTCCTGGTCAAGGCAACTGATTTTTTCCCTGTGGAATTTAACACTCAGGTGCATGGAAATGACTGTAAAAGTAATACAGTGGCTATTAATGGCATCCTCAAATTGCCATTGAATTAATATTAAAGCAGAGTACTGATGGTGGTTTGCTTATGAAAATAACACGGCCTGGAGATGTTAAGGCTCTGTTTAAGAGATACATTTGTGAGAAATTCCACAAAGGAAAAATCATTCACATTAAGTGAGACTCATCCCTGGACCCCTCAATATGGTGCAGTGCTTTAGCCAGTTAAGCTAAAAATGTGTCCTCCTCTGTGCATTTTAAGGGCTTCTAGAAAGATATATACTTTTCACAACATCTCATTTCTGGTTTAACTACGACCCTTTGAAACAGATTCAAGATTAAAATTAAGTGGTTTTAATGTTGTTTCTGAATAATTTCACATTAAATTAACTGATAGACACATCACACTTCTACCTTTGACTGTGTACAAAGTCAAATTAAGCTTCATCACATCATTGGTGGACCAAAAAAACAGGATGGTTCACTTGTTCCCCCGATACCTCTCAATCCTTGTATTCCTCTCTTCTCTGTCACATCCTCGTAATGTTACATACAGGCTTATCCTAAGATATCTCTCATAACATGTTCATCTACAATCTTCTGGGTCAACTAAATTTTAACGTCACTATGATTGCTTTGACAAAACCTGGACAATGACTCTGGCAGATGAGAGAACACTCAGTACCTTTGAAAGACAGATCCTCCGTAGAATATATGGGCCAGTATGTGACCAAGGAGAATGGAGGATAAGGTATAATGAAGAAATAGATCAGTTTATTAGCAGGTAAAAATATAGTAAGGTTCATTAAGTCCCAGAGGATACGCTGGTTGGGTCACATAGAGAGAATGCCAGGGGAGGAAATCCCAAAACACATGCTAAAAGGAAGGCTGTAGAAGAAGAAGACAGGTACATCCTAAAAATAGATGGATGGATCAAGTACAGTACGACCTTAATAAGATGGGAATTCGTGGATGGCGAGACAGAACTTCCGACCAAAATGATTGGAGGACAATAGTGCAGCAGGCAAAAGCCCACATAGGGCTGTAGAGCCACTAAGAAACAAAAAGATTGCTTTGATCAATATCAAAGGTCATCAAACTAGACAAAACATTAAATGGCTATAACATTACTTAGTAGTCTTTCAAAAGATTGAGTGCCTCCTTTCCAATATCTTTCTCCAGCTCTGCTTATGTCCAACCTCTCATAATCATCCAAAACATCCATTATTTTTCTCTCCCTTCCCTAACATCCTCGCTTCCATCATGAATTCAACATTCCCTCATCCTCTATTTTCTACTCTACCCAATTACACTGCATTCTCTCAATTTACCCCAGCTGAGTCCACTCCTCAATTACCCTGCCAAGCCCTCCAATTAATATCTTCCTCACAGTCAATTGCACCATATTCATTCCTAAGACACTGAAATCTAAACTGCCAGCTTTCTACTCCCATTCTCCTTTCCCAGAGTCCATGATCATGCCCCAGTAAGGCAACCATGACTAAACAAAATCTTTAAGTCAGGATACAACAATTAATATATGGATTTTTTCTGGCCAAGAGTGGCAACAACATTGTTCTGTAAAGACAAAATTTGTCCATCAATCCGTAGTTGATATATATTAAGTCAGCGGTGAAGTATGACAAATAACATTAATATTTGGATAAATAATATTAATAAAATGTATCTTTTCCTCCAACCAGTCAATGACCAAGTCTGGTCACTTTTGCTACAAAGCATGCACACTATAGAAAATAAAATGCAGAAACAGATTAGATTGTTGGTAGGGGGAGCCTTCGACATGGCCTTGGGCACCTAGACTCTGAGTGGTCCATTGTGCCAACCCC
Organism: Ceriagrion tenellum; assembly: GCA_963169105.1. NCBI lineage: Eukaryota > Metazoa > Arthropoda > Insecta > Odonata > Coenagrionidae > Ceriagrion > Ceriagrion tenellum. The sequence goes on from OY720639.1 coordinate 110,616,270, forward strand.
ATGTTTAACCTGCCTGCCACATGCAGAGCCCAACATTGTTTACCTTCAGTGATCTGAAGGTAACTGGTGTTTCAATGAGGCTTTTCATTTAACAATCAGGTTTACGTAAAGATTTGCACCAAAAATTGCACAGTGCAAAGCAGTGAATTGCAACAATGCATGCAAAAATGTCAGAATGGCCAAAGTGTAAAACATCCTTCAGGGGGTATCAGGCATGTAGTGACGGAATTTCGCAGATAGAGATAGATGCCACAATTTTCCACAGGTGAAACAATTTATTCAGACCTATTTCTTCACCTGCTTCATCACTTCGTCTCAATATGATGTAGTATATCAAAACTTCAGAAGGAAAAAAAATATTTCACCGGTGCAAAACTGAAATTTTGCCTCCATTCCATCAGTTAAAATACTTATACTTGCTGTTAAAACTGGGACCTAACTCTGAGATCTTAATATCTAGGTGAATATTACACCAGTGTAAATTGCACTCAGGGTGAGCGCCGACACATGAGCAGCTTACAAAACTTTCGAGGTAAACATCCGTGGCCTTCACTGGCCTTCACGGCCCTATACTCAAGTTGGTCTAGATATCTATAGAACAACCGATAGGGAAAAATGGAGTCATAATAATTTCATTGAAGAGCCATGAATTTCATTGCTATCAAGTTTACAACACATGGAACCATAAAAATTACCTCCATAGTAATGAAAATATTCGTTTCATGTCATAACTTGGGAGTCCATTTCAAATTTACGCTAAGGCTCCCTGATTAACATACTCTTAAGCATTCATTTATCAAGCTTACATGGCAAAAAACAGATTTATAGGAGCAATTGATAATATTTCCCACATAAGCATCATGTGTAGCCCAACAAAGAGAGAGCATTGCACTTTGATAAGTATTTGCAAGTACTTATTTCTCTTGTGAAAGATGCTCAATTACGCAAAAAGTACACTATTGGTTTCAGCTTCATCGCAGTTTTCGAAAAATATACAAGTCAAATTTAAAATTCAATTACTGTCACAAACGAAACCAAAATAGTTACAGCTCAAACTTGACTCTGCTGAAGATTAACCTCGGCATATTCGGGATGCATATATTGACGTAAACCAATAAACTTCATAATCGATTGTTCTTCCTCTTCAAGTTTGAACAAACTCTAAGAAAAATAAACATTTCATCTTCCTGCGAAAGAGAATAAGTGTCACCACAACGCAAATATCATAATTAAATACGTTCAGTAACTAAAATACAACATTAAATATCATAACAAGCAGAACCCTCTTCTGAGTCAACTTCCTTCAACTTTTTTTTCGGGACACATTCCAAAGTTTATTTGCTTATTATTTCGAAAAGTATACATCCATATGTAAAAGTATGAGTAAATAAAAGAAATCTATCCTCAAAGAGAGTTTTCATTGATCTCAGGGACATGAAATTGTATATTGAATTCTTGTCCAAGGATTAAATTTCTGTGAGTGCGCAACATGGCGGATGGCGAGTAGGAAACACCAACTAGGGAAATGAGTCTGTGTAGTAATCCTTTAAAAAACTATAAAATCATTGCTTCTACCATCTTTTGACGCCAAGATGGTTGTTTAAGGTTTGTAATTTGTTGATATGATAGTCTGGTATCTGAATAATACAGAGGGTTTTGGTTCTACTTGAAAGATGGTGCCTCTCGTCACCCCTTTATTGACCTGCTAGCCTGTTTTGGTTATTTCGTGTTTTCGTGTTCTGGCTCAATGGACTCTATTATTTCCGAAAAATTTTAGGCTCTAAGCATTTGTTTGTATTTTCAACATTATATTAGCATTTGATGCTCTATATATAACCAATTGGAGGAAATTTAGAAACGCTGTCATTGTGGGCTTTGTAACTAATGCTGGCCATGATGCAAAAATCAATCATAAGCTTACTGGATATTTATACAGGGCCAAAATTTTCATTACATGGCATCTGTTTTTTGACTTGCGTCGATATATTGTAAAGATATTCGGTATTATGAAATATGTATAGACAATGTTTATTTATTTTTAGTATTTCAACCTCTGACGTGACCAATATTTTGAATTTTCATTCCATATAGTAATGATTACCTGATGGATCTTGCCGATTGTACTGGGCAGCATTATTGGATATAACCAACAACTTCCCCACACCATAAAATGGATCCTAATGTGTGTCCAGTTTGCACGCTCTACCTTCGAGAGGGCATCACGCTACATAACCACCTTAATACTCACCCGAAGGACCAAGTCATTGAAGCATTGGTGAGGTGTGCATCACTTGGAGTGCCCGGTTCAGTCAGGAGCGAGGCAAATGAAAGTGTTCAAGATCCCAATACTGCTACTCAGCCCAGTATCGAGACTTCTACGACACCAGTTCATCACTTTGCGAGCCCAGTACAGACTCTTACATCTGTGCCGTCATCAGGATCTGTGTCTGTCTCTAGTCCTTATGGAATCACAGGCTCCATTACCTTTCCCAACACCATTCCTCCTCAAAATGCCATCACTGCACCTAACCATAGCTCCACCCCGGTGTCACCTTTGCAGCCCTTCACCCTAGGATTGGGCAGTTCTGGCAATCAATATGCTAGTACATTTGCCTATCAGCAGTTCTGTGGTGGTGGTGATGGAACGTTTGGAAGCGGCCCTCTGTTGCTGGCAATGAGCCCACAACAACAATATGCAGCATACAGCAGCAGCAGTAGCAGCAGTAGTAATTCAGTTCTTCAAATGGTCTTCAATCCTTATTCTGTGGACCAAGTTATTGGAAGTCAAACGTATCCCACCCCTGGGCTAATAGCAGGCATTGGCATTGGGCCTACTTTGCAAACATGCCAACAGGTAATGTAAATAAACACCCAATTTCATTATGCAAATTACGGATTAATAGGAACACCAATTAAGCATATATGGCCAGTATACATTTGCATACATTTGATGGTTAACAGTGTAATCCTGATTTCCAGCACTTAAGGAATACGATTTTTGGCCAAATGAAATGGCGACTGTTGGGGAAATCCAACAGCTCACACACAATGATGCATGGATTTTGTTTACCAATCATTTTATGTGGGGTATCATCTTGGTTATTATGTTTTACGTGCAGGGGCTCATTGTGTCAATTCTTGGAAATTGAACCAAACTGCTCTGGAATGAAGAGTATGGGATAAATGGTCTACCGTTTAATAGCAAATAATTCCCTTTAGTTATGGTAATTGCTCTTTTGAATAAGAAAAGTATCTGTTAGTACAACTGACATTCTGAATTTTAACACTTGTATACTTGGTATTTTGTGTAATATACCCACATTCCTTTAGTAATGAATGGGAGGCAAAATTGATAGATATATATTTGAAAATATTCTAAAAGGCTGTATTGGAATGTTCTAATAGTAAATGGATTGGGATGGTGAAGACTGTTAGCTTTCATCATCCTTACAATGATGGAGGTGCTACTGTGGTATAGATATGTGTGCACAATACTCAACATTTTTTAATTCATCTAAACCATACAACTAGTTGCCAGTTGTGCTGTCTGTTGTGGTCTGCAGACCATCATCTTGATAAGAGCAAAATGTAAGCACCACCAACTCCTTGAAAGCACTATCTTGTCTCCCAATCTTCACTATTTTATGAGAAACCTTCCAATCTTCACTATTTTGTTGGCCCCGGTGGCAATGTCCTCGCCTGCTAACCCAAGGGTCGAGGGCTCGAGTCCTGCCTGGGTAGAATATTATCTGCCCAGGACATGGGTGTTTGTGTTTCATCCATTGTAACTGTTATTCACCCGACGTAAATTGGCCCATTGTGCTGTATTTGGGATAGTGAAGAGAAAAAAAATAAATCATGTTGGTGCTCAGGTATGATCAAACTGGCGAGTTAGATGGTTGCAAATGTAATTTTGTCCATAAGTATAATCTCTCAATGAGAATGGGTACCAAAAATCTTGAGAATGAAGGGCTACATACTTGAAACACTTAGAGAATGATGGGAAGAAATGAAGGCAAGTTACTCATGATGATTTTGTTTGCTAATGGATCTAATGATTTGGCATAGATAAGAGTTTTTACAGTTATCAACCTTTCCATTATTACATTACTTAAACTTCTGGTTCTGTTTTACCTGTGAGTTTCTATTACACGTATTGGAGGCTGGGTATTCATCAGAGATAGATATATACAACTTTTTAAAAATTAATACATTGTAATAAGTGGTGTACGTAATAGGTGGCAGGGATGGTATAGCAATTCCTACCCTTTTGAGACAACATGACGCAGTAAACAATCTCATCGGCATATCCAGTCGGAAAAATGTGGGGTTTCTAATGTAAGAACCAAATGAGGAAAGTGGAGGGTGAAATAAAAGTGGGGGTATGGGGTGGGGGGCACCTCCCCTTCTAATTTTTAAGTGTGCCAGAAATATTTGGTACACTGCTTGAGCGTACAATTTTGTGTGATTATAGCTAATTGATGGCTGATTGTGGTGTGACACGAGTTGGAAGGGGAAGAGGTTAACAGTATAAAGATCAATATTGTGAGCAAATGACACATCCCAAAGCATAATTATGTTGCTGAAGTATCAGAAAAAGGGGATAGGGGTGTCACCTGGATTGATTGACAGCTGAATATTAAGTTTCACTTTAATTTCAAAATTGATTCAAGTACAGAGTTCATAGTCATCAAGGTTGTGCATTGTATTGAACAGAATATCTTTTTTTCCTTTCTGGAAGTTGAAAATTGTAATTCATTTGGAAAGCATTGGAAAAAGAGGTGAGACTGCTTGAATATAATGGGATAATGTGTCTATGATTTACAGTAAACATGATTTTTAACTCATATGGTTCCCGGATTCCAAATAAACCACAATATTAGGGATCTCAAGTCTGTTCATAACAGTTCGTAGGGGATAGAATGAGGGTGTTCATTAAACTATGTAAACTCAGTCATCAAGAGTGATTATCATTCTTATTTTGTACTAATCAGAAGAAAAGTTGGTTTTGAAACAACTTGTACAGTCAGCAACACTGACCAAGTTGTACATTATGTGTTCATAAACAGTCATATACATGATAAATAGTGGTTCTTTGAGGCTCCCTGGATGAGCTAATTTATGAATTTTGGTGGGAGGGGCAGTCTTTATTGTTGGTAAAAGGCTGCATAAAAGTCTATTTTATTTACATATTTGGATATTGCAGCAGATGCCATGGCTGATTGCCTGAGTATTTTGGTTTTATAAGTGCTTACCCTCTGGGGAAAAGTCATGAGGAAAGTGCTAACCCCCTTCTGATTTGGCCATTGCAAATCACTTTGGATGGTTTGATCTTTGTTATTGATATTTAAGTCAATCGATTAATAAATTAATATTTTTAATTATTTGAAAGGTTTCTATTAATACTACATATTATGAGTTTACAATATTACAAGTGCTTCTGAAACAAAAAAATAAATTCTTCAGTGGTTTTTTTAACTCTTGAGTTAACCATTGGTTAAAGGTATTGATATGTATGATGGTGTAAAGTCGGCCCCGGTGTCAGCGGGGTAAAGTCCTTGCCTTTAAACCCTAGGGTCGCGGGTTCGAGTCCCACCTGGGTAGATTATTCACAGCCCAGGACATGGGTGTTTGTGTTTGTCAAATGATATATTTAAACACTTGTAATTGGGGAAACCTGTAAGTGTTAAAGAAATTATTATTATTAAAGCCTAGAAGTGGGGTGGGGCTGTTTTCATTGTGATACCAAATTTATAGATGTATGCTTCTGTCTATAGTCTTCTGGTTTAATTAAAGTATTTATTGGCTATTACAATGAAGCTCTCATTTGAAAATTATTTGATGCAACTTTTAGGGTTTTATTGTTTATTTATTATAATTACTTCCATAAAAATCTCCTATGGCCTTTTGCCATGTAGTGTTAAAAAATTAAAAGCCTATGAATGCATGTGACCATGACCTGCATGGAGAAAAATCTACATGGGTGGGGTGCATACCAGCAACCCCTAGGATTAGTAGGATAGTTCTTAACCCTGCCTCTATTGAGGCTGACAAAATGATTGTGCTTAGATGAAAATGAATCTTAATGTCATTCTGAATGTCAAGATATCATGTAATACTCTGTTATTGAGTTAAAGTCTATGATATGTCTTCCTAAGAAATGTTTCTCTCAAATGGAGACTATGGAATAGACTTGGATAATATAAATTTCATAAGCTAGTTTTAGCGAGAGATCATTTCACATAAAATGAAATGAATTTGGTCTCATGGTAGAGAAAATTCTTTCACCTTTCCAATGATACCAAAATATCAGCCACTTACAGTACTACTTTTCAAGATAACTCACAAAAACTACAGTTTTTTCCATGGCAAATGGTGTGGGTATGCACTCGAGAGAGGCTTTGTGTGGTAAAATGAGAAATTTATGATACATTAATCTCATCGGAAATCTAAGTGTGTAGTTAGTTTGTAGTATTCTTCAACTATTTAAAAAAATTAATTAATAACTCACCATAGTCAATCTCAAGAGCTAAAAATCTTCTGTAGTGAAGGAATTTTCAGCATTGTACATGCGAACAATAAGTTAAAAATTTCACTTGTATATCTAGTTTATTTCTTAGAATTTCAGTAGCATAAAACTAAGAGTTTGCATCACTAATGTAACTACTTACGTCAAGCTTCTTACAGCAGCTGGAATATTAAAGTAAAAGTTTAATATGGTCTCTCTTATGGTTATCTTTCTTAAATTACCTTAAAAGGTGAATAGTTTCTATGCCCTAACATCTCTATATCTTCCTAAATAGGTCCAAACAAACGTGCTTCAGCAGGTTGTTACAGCATCACCCATCGTAACTGCACCAATTCCTCCTGTGCCATCTGAGGAAAAAGAAAGAGGGACAAATGAGACTGGCAATCAAGTTCATGCGCAGCTAGCTGAAGTGATCACTGATGAAGTGCAGGAACAGACTGAAAGAGACAGAACTGCTGGCCTGGACTTGTCTCACCACACACGTGATTTGGGGGCACTTCAGAATACGCCCCCATCATCCAGCAGTCAGTTGGCCGTGAAGAGTGCTCCTCTTCCTCTGGAAGTAGGGTCACCCCATCAACGAACCATCCGACGGGGAAGGCATAGGACCAAGTCCACCTCTAAGAGCTCCAGTTCCAAACGCCACCATAGTCACAACAGTACAAATAGAAATATTATTCCTTCTCTGCCAGGTACCACATTAATACCACAAGGAAATGAAAAATCAGGGCCGAAAAGGATGTCAAATAAAATGCACAGCCCTAAGCAGTATAGTATCTTGGAGCAGGTTAACACAGTTTTTGAAGAGAACAGTGGGGTTATTGATGGAATATTTGGGGGTAGTTCACACCATCCTGAGAAATCTATGTACGAAAAACAGAAAAAGCATTACTCATCCAAACATCATGAGAATGTTGAAGAGGTTGAAAATTGTGCCGAAGACTTGCACAATGGACAGTCCAAGAGGGTTGTGCTTAGTCCTGTGAATCGAGTTGTTGATGAAGTGAAGGAAGGAGATGATTGGGTAGAGCTCTCCATCTTCCCTCAAAATGGAGTTCCAACAGACACAGACCAAGGTGTTGTGCGTCCTGTGCAGGAAGTAGATCAAGACGATCAAGATGATGACCACTTCCAGTCAGATGCTTGTTTTGTGAATGAAGATGTGCAAAACTCAGAAGTGGATCCCCTGAAAAATGATGATAGTAAAAATAATGAGGAGATGGAGATAATTGTCCTTAACCAGTGGGATACTGTCGTAGAGAAAGAAAACACTCATGAAGCACCTGCAGAGACAAATGAGGTTGAAGTTCTTGCTGAAAGCGGGGATGCCGACAGGGATAAAGATGATGGCAAGGAAGGAGGAACTGGAGAGTATTGCGAGGAACAGAAGGAATATGAGAACACTGAAGTGCAGAACACAGAGTGCTGGGTTTCGGCACCAGAGGTCATTGCTACAACTGAAGCAGCCAAGGAACATAATTTTGAAGCACAATCATTGGTGGCAAATGACAATGTCTTGGTGGTTGACCACAGGGAGGATGCCGTAATAGGGCATCAGGAGTGTAGGCCTTGTGGCTCACATGATGACAGGCCAATTCTGCAAGAATGCCGGCCTGTAGCACCTGGGGATGGATGTTTGGAGGGGAATCTGAACGTCCATTTGGGAGGCACCAGCATTCACCCAGCCCCAGGTGACACTGAGGATGCACTTCCTGCCCCACCAAGCCCTGTGAACATCTTTCAGATTGATGGCATGAACATCATTCTCTCCTCGCGGCTGATTGAGCAGACAGACAAGATGAGGGAGAGGTTGGGCATCTTTGAAGGTTTGGGGCCGATGGCTGGCAGCTACGGAGACATCTCCATCCCAGAGGGAATACTGGAGGAAGAGGGTCTTGTTGTGTCTGATATAATAGCAGATGAGGCTATGCCCCCTAGGGGTGAACTTTCTGGACAGGAGGGAATGGGTAGTGGAAGCAATTGTAGTGAGGGTGGTCCCATTGAAGACCCTTTGCCCAAGACTGAGGGATCAACTGTTTGGACATCTGGAGGATTTTCAGTATGTATACAAGTTTTAAAAATATATTTTATCTGCACTTCCATTGCTTCAGCTTTATTGGAAAATTTCATTGATTAATGTAGTTGTTTTCTCTGGGTTTTGTGATTCCTGAAAACTGAATTGTATTGCATGAAAGCTTTCTTTATCTTTTTTTAACTCAGTGATAGGTTAACAAAAGGGACCTGACTTGATGTTTGGACAACTAAGAAATTTTTCAAAACATTTATTTAAAAAAACATGCAAATTCGTAGGAACTATACATTGCCTTTCAATACCATTTCTGACCTTTCCCATTTTCAACTGCATTTTTATGTCCAAAAATCTTCCTCCCTTCATCTCTCACCTATATTTCCAATACTTCTTTGCTGCTCACCAGCTTGGGGATGCCAGTAATGGCTACTTTGCATTAATTATTACATTACATGGTGGTTTAGCATTTTGGTTTAAAGTGAGGTCTGGATGTCTAGAAAGATTTTCCCTCTTAGTTCTTAACAACTCAATATGCATACGAACAATAGCTGTAATTAAGCCAAAAAGAAATTTTTGCAGGTATACCAATGATACCTCCTACAGTTAACGATTCCCTGCAGATTCATATTAACTGTGAATAATTCGTTTGTATATCCGAGGTATTTTAGGAACATTTCCTCTTTCCTTATTTAAAGTACTACTTTTAACAGAGTGGCTAGGTTTTATATATGAATCCTATGTAGACGATTAAATAACATTTTTGTGCCTCAAGTCCAATTTCTGGCTTTGAATTGATTAATTTCAGATTTTAATGGCATTGAGTCAAACTGATTCTGGATAAGTAATCTAATAACTGATTGATACTTATAGGCAGGTTATTCAATGTCTGACTACAGCTGTTGCTGGGGTTGCATAAGACTGTAAAAACTGTGACCCTACTGTCTGTGTAAAAATTACGTTGACTTGAGTTTGAACACTGATTATAAATGAACCATAGTACCCATGTGAATTTAAGATACATACATCAAACTTAAGCTTTCTTTACTTTGCGTTAAGCCATGGTTGCTGATTATTTTTACAATACACCTCATTTTAACTTATGATGTGAACATAAAAAGTGCCGGTGTTTTTTGACGTTTTTGAATGGAATGCTCTGTTTGGCATATAATTAAGAAGAAACTTGATGTTCGTCACCTTGGGGATGCCATTGGTTACATTGCATTAATCGTTACATTACATGGTGGTTTAGCAATTTGGTGTAAATTGAGGTCTATACCCAGACCCTACACAGCATGACAGACTCATGTCAATTAAATGTCAAGTTTCTTCATAATTACATGCCAATAAGACCATTCTGTTCAAAAATGCCAAAAAAACCAGCTCTTTTTTGTTCCTCTCACAATGAAAAATCAGTAGTGTATTGTAAAAATAAACAGCACACATGATTAAATACAAAGTAAATAAGGTTTAGTTTGATGTATCTTGCATTCATGTAGGTACTATGGTTAATTTATAATCATAGTCCAAACTTGAGTTTACATAAGTTTTGCACCGACAGTAGTGTCACAGTTATTATTTTCTTAGTTATGCAACCCCTACGACAGCTGTAACGAGACATAGAATAACCTACCTGTAAATAACAAAGAGTAACTATATTACTATACCCAGAATCAGTTTGACCTAATGCCATTAAAATCTGAAATTGTTCAATTAAAAGCCAGAAATCTGACTTGGGGCACATAGATGTTAATAATGATGCCAAGTTTCTTAAGCCCACAATAAACTGTGCACTATACCACGCTAAGATTTCTTTTGGACCTGAGGAATTCTTTGGTCAACCTCCTTAATACAACTTAAAGTTTTATGCTTCACTTTGTGGAAAAGTGATGGTCAAAAGAATCTTACTTTATGCTTTCCACACTGGTTTATTAGTACAGACCGTGGTTTCCACAACTTTAGCCATTATACAAGTACGTTTCCTATCTTTTGTTGTCCATATATATGTAACTGATTGTGTGTGCAGGAGGTGAGGGAGAGAAGGTGGGGAAGGAAAGGAGAGGGTTGCTTGAAAGGTAAGGGGAGGATGGTGAGAGTAAGGCTATTCCTAGATTTGTGAGGGCTAAGTTTACAAGGTAAATGATAGAAGTGTGGGAAGAGAGGGAAACGCCATGGCTTGGGCAAGGTTATGATGTAAGCAAATCGGACAAAAGGCTATTGACATTAGAGGTGAACGTAAGATCATCAATAAGATGACAGTTATTTTTACAGCATTTACGATCTGGTACTGTTCTAGAAAAATAGTTTTTCCATTTGATAATGACATAATTGTTGAAGCTGTGGTCGGTATTTATAAAAATATATTGTTTATGTGGAATTTACAAACCAAGATTTTGTTTTAATCTCCTAAATAATTCTTGACTAAGGCATAGGCCAGGCAACACTCACCACAATGAGGGGCAATATACATCAAACCAGAGGCAACACTCATTATGAGTCACGGAGATTTTCTGGTTTAAGTGGGTGACGGATTATCTCAGCAATGTTAAGCTCAAGCCACCCCACTTGGAGGCAGTTCCCTGCCTCCAGGGGTGCTCAAGCCTTCAAACTTTTCCAGGCTCTCCTGAAAGGCATTCATTATCCTTAAATTTTAGGCCTCTCAGTCTTCAAGTTATTTGAACAGATTAATAGAGGCTAGTAACAGAACTGGATTAAAGTGAACCAGATATAGTGATGGTTTTGAAATAGTTAGTGAATATTGTTGAACCTACCCATATTGAGTGGTAAAACACGTTGAAATGATAGTGTAGACATTAGACATTGCATTCTATTTATTGGGAACTATGTATGACATCCCCTTATTTTTTCAAGCTAGAGGTATCAGAGTGGCGCTCCTGGCCAATTTTAAGCCCTAGTTGTTTCTTTTGACTTCAAAGTTGAATATTAGTGGAAATGGCTGAGCCATTCACTGAAATATTTATTATGACAGTACAGAAATGAGTTAAGAAACCTTTTCACTCCCTGCCAAAACATTAACCCTTACACTGCTCATGATGAGTATGAGTCATTCCATGTCAAATCAACCAATATTTTGACCAAATGAAACCCACCGACTCGGATTTTCATTAAATTTGCTGTGGGCATACATTTTGATAAGAATAGTGACCAAATAAAATTTTAGCTTCCTTCTGTCAATAGTTTCTAGAATGTGGGTAATTGAAGTTTGGGCATGGCCCCTATAGTGCCGCAACATGCTGCACACTTATTTTTTTCATCCGCAACCCCATTTCTATTGCATAAAAAAATCATCAAACTTTTTCCTGGAGCTACGAAGTCCAAACAGATCCCAGAAATATCATTTATGCCATACATGAAATACTTCTGCAGAAAAAAAATAAATTCAACCAAAAAATCCAACATGTACCATTTTCAATTGACTGTATCCACAGCAAATCGAAGCCAATGGGAATCCACTCTCATAGACATACATGTATCGTCATCGGTTGCCTGTCTCTCTGTGTGTTAGACGAGTATGTATTGTTATTGTTTTTATGACCTCTGTGGACAGAAATTATTTTTCAGTGTAGCAAATGGGTAGATATACCTGAATTGAGGTATCACCATCACATTTTCATTGGCTCGATGGCTGTTGAGAATATTCTAATTGTTGCAACACGACACTCATCAAGATTTCCTATGATGCATACTTTTTTGCATTCTTCCCTGTCAACAATTTAAAATTTTCTGCAAGAAAAATTTTGTTTCTCATTCAAGTTGGAATCAACTGCAAACTCAATTGTTTTTCATCACGGCAGAATTCAAGCTCTGATTTAATTGCTGCTAAAGGCCCATAGTTTTGTGGGTGCTTGTTTTTACTTGATCAAAACTTGTTTATTTCCAATTTTAAGTGTTTGAAAAGCATTTCTTGTGAAATTCATCACTTTTGCTTGCCCATTAGTTTAATAGATCTTTACCTTGCTTAAGAGTCACTCATTAAGTAGTTCTATAGTATTTTCCAGTAATGGTAATGGTGGACAATTTTTTTTAGTCCCATCATTGCTTGGTAGCTTGGCTTATTCTTGCTCTGAACATGAGCCATTGCTCGAAATTTCTTACCAATCACAGTGCACCACAGCCATAGTCAATCTTTCAGTTGATCAATGGGACCTATTGATAGTGTGAGTTTTGATAGTTGTCATATGACCCCCTGAAACAGCTCAGTTGAGGTATAAATCAAGAGTAGAGTGTGTATTTAACCATAGAAGACTTAAAATGGAAGATTTGTTGTGTGTGTAAGGGCTACTTGTTCACTGCTTGGTCAACTTTTCCTTGGACACATTTGCTTTAATGTACCCCGCAGGTAACTTCACTACAAAACCACAAAAGTCACATTTTCAATATGGCTGCTCATGGAGATATTGTCGTTTGGGGATGCTTTGTCTGTAATCATCAATAACTAGATAACAGTAGTACTTTTATTTGTATAGGTTATCCCAGGAAGAGGGGTTGATCTCCTAAAACCTTGATCAAACTGAAAAAATTCTATATCTTAAATTTTCAACCTCTAGAAATTTTGACCCACCCTTATCTAGACCCATGGAGGCCACATGTCAGGAACATCAGTGAAGTCAGGGGAGTGTTATGTAAAATAGGTTGATCGTCAGGGATTTACATGTCTTGTCAGGGAAACATGTTATGGTTGTGCCTCTGCCAGGCTGTGGCTGGCTCGACTATCGTTCTGCATACTTGTATAATCTCTGCTGCCTTCCGACGTGTGCCAGGCTGTTTGGTTCTTTCTTCCTCCCCTTCCCTTGCCAGCCATAGGACGCTTGTGCCACATGTCTGCCTGAATATTGCAAACTGTGACCTCTCCTCTCCTTCAATGTTGGCGCCCTGGAATGGAAAACTTAAATGATAATATTTTCTTGAAATAAGAAGGCAGGGCTGAGTATAAGAGTATTGGTGGGTGGTTGGGCCCAAAATTCAGCAAGTTGAGCAGTTTAAGGATCTGTGTAGTACTTTGGAGGAGATTGGGTATAGTTGCAGGGAAATAAGATGTGGAATCTTCATTGCTAAAGAAGCATTTTCAAAAAAGGAATTGATGAGGGAGGTCTGTGGAGAGATGTTAAAAAAAGGCTAGTGGAAACTAAAATATGGATTGATGCACTGTATGGGTTGGAAACTCGGTCATTGTGAAGGGAGTATGTTTGCAGACTTGAGGCATTTGGGATGTATGTGTGAGGAAGGATGGAAATGGTGAGCTGCGTGGTGAGGCAAATGAACGAGGAGGTATTGGATATTGTTGGAGAGGATAAGAAGCTGGTGGCAGAGGTTCAGAGGAGGCAGAGGATATGGATGGAGGATTTATTGAGAGGCAAGGGAATGCTAAATAGGGTAATGGAATGGAGAACTCTGGGCAAGCGTGCAAGAGGAAGGAAGAAGGTAATAACTAAAAGTAAAATTAGTTGAGGGGGATGATGTGAGGTATGCCAAGGAGGAGAAAGATATTAGGATAAAAATATAAATTATAGTCTGAAAATTACCTCAGTAATTTTTGTCAATTACCGTGGTATTTTATGTAATTTAAGGCAAACCATGAAAATTACAGTAATTTTCCATAACATTCACCTCCATCTCAATTATTTTTCATTCCTATGTATTCCAAACATATTATTGTGTGAAATTCACCATGGGAAAATCATATATCAATACCCCATGGACTGTGGCACATAGCGCTCACATACCGGTACCTCTGGCATCATATGCATGGTACCTGTGAGGAAAACTTGCTCCTTAAAGCCCTCATTAGACTCACATTGGAAGAGGACGCCTGGGTAGCTTAATTGGTTTGAGCACTGCATGAAGTAGAGGGATCTGGGTTCGATTCCTAGTCCAAGCGAATGATTTTTTTGCTGTGAATTGCACACAATTGTGTGATCACTAGCGGGTGACTCTGTGGAAGTCACAGCGTGGCTAGTTCCGGGGTTCTTTGAAAATGTCCAAAGTAAACACCATTGTGTTTAAAGTTGGGCTTTACCCCGTGGACTGAGGCGCATAACACTCGCATACGGGTACCTCTGGTATCATATCCATGGTACCTGTGAGGAAAACTTGCTCCTTAAAGCCCCCATGGGATTCACATTGGAAGAGGACGCCTGGGTAGCTTAATTGGTTAGAGCACTCTGTGCGAAATCGAGGGATCTGGGTTCGATTCCCAGTCCAGGCGAATGACTTTTCCACTGTGAATTTCACACAATTGTGTGATCACTAGCGGGTGACTCCGTTGAAGTAGCTGCGCAGCTAGTTCCGTGATTATTTGAAAATGTTCCTAACATATTATTTTTAGCCTAGTCTAGGTATATTTCATACCACCTTAATCGTAAGTAAGGCACGTGCAACTCATTTATGGAATATTTTTACTTGTGGAATAATAATTGTGGGGCAATTGTTTTAACTATTTGAATGAAAATTTGCCCTACTCGGCAAAGGATGCCAATTTGTTTGTAGGCTGCCATATTTGTCTTCAAATTTTCTTTATTTCTAATGCATTTACCTGTACCGAACATATTTAAATCCCCACTGCAAGCGCTCCCGGCCGGATTTAATTTTCAGTATTCAATGAAGTTTTGCAGTAGTATACTTTAATGGCCATAACTTGAGATTGATCCGACGGAATTTAATGAAATAAAAAGCATTTTATTAACGAGAAACTCTTTTTTATTATTTCATTGGCCGTTTTCTCAGTTTTTCATGGAAAAGGGCATAAAAATTCACGAAAGTCGCCAGTAATCAAGAAAAATAACAAAATATTTTCAGATACAAGAAAGTTGTAAATAACCAATACGTTATTTTGTAGAAATTATTTAGGGATGTCATTTTATAATATTATTATAATTTTAAAAGAACATTTTCGTGTGGTACTCTTCTAAACACGATACGACAGAGCTCGACGCCATCCTTTCTGCTTCGACATTTTGCGCGCGACTGCTTCCCTCGAGAAGAACTCACGCGACATCGTGAAGAGTTTCCTTTCACCGGCCAATGTTTGTTCTTTTTAGCTTCCAGCCTCTCAAGGCTAACACTAGGTCAATGCGGTTTGTCTCTTTGGGAAGTGTGGGCCGGTAAAGCATTGGAGCCTTCCTCCCTCATGTCTGATAAGTCCCAGCTGATTCTCCATGAGAAATTTTACCACCGTAGGGCTTCATGGGGTTCCAAATATTTAGGATTGTTAGATCCGGCAGATGAAAGAAAGTTTTTTTGACCATTTCCAGGTGCGACGGCTGAAGGAATAATTATTCGTCATTCGATCGCTTTTGTTGACATATCACATAAAAAAACCGCTGATAACAAAAACATTACCAGCAGAGGAACGTCAGGCTGAGGCGAAGGTCCTTCGTCAATGGTGAGAAGGTATTGGTTGTAATACCTGTTTGGATCTCATCTACAAAGAGGAGCATAAAAAACGCCAAAGGAGATGAATCTTTACTCATGCTAGGCGCTTCACTCTCTCTCATTCCGCTAAGACCAGCAGTAAAAACACCCAAACGTGCTGCACGTCTGTGAAAGTGGTCGAATGTGGAACCTACTCTTCGATATCTTCTTCCGAACGCTCCGCGTCCTCCTCTCTTCAACTTTAATCACTGGCTTCATGTGCACCCAAATAACTATCAGCGCATAATCATGCCTCAATTTCATCCTCATGCCACTATATTTTTGAAGCCATCTAAAAACGTGAAAAGATGCTTTTTCTCCGATGGGCATATTTGTATATTGCGATAGAAAATTTAGTAAACAAAAGATAACTTAGCTGCAAAAAATGAAACATAATCCAGTTATATTGACAAAAGAATGAAATCCCAGAAGGTAAGCACTTCACAGAAATTGTCAATACCTCTCTCAAGATTTTCAGAACAATACCTAACTCTTTGAATACGACTGCCCACAGTGACGACCGATGAGTTTCTGATAGCAATTTTCTAACGAAATGATGAGCGGCGTGTGTGGCGAGGGTATTTCCGAGCACAAAATGTACATTACCGTTATTTTCCCACACCTAGGGGAAGTTAGGGTTACTTTCCCTCACCTCACTGCTAGGGAATGCTAGAATATCACTCTGATAGGTTTTTGGGTATCCTGCAATAATCTGGTCCGGCAGCTCCTTTTTTCCCTTATTATCGCCGGTTGCCCGGCAGGCTGGTCGGATTGGGAAAATGTCGGTACGATTTCACTTTCTATTAGCTTCCCTGCTGAAAACTTCATGTCACATCTAAAATATATTCATATGCATTACTCAAATCTTCGTCGTTGTATTATTTTATTGTTGTGCCCGCTTTACCACACTTTTCAGCATATTTTCTTCCTTGCGAGTGTAAGACATATAATTTACTTGTGTTCACGTAATTGTGCCGAAATAATATAGAAAAAATATAATAATATAAGCTTTGAGCAAGATATTGTGGACTTGTTCCCTGTAAAAAAGATTTATACATCAGCACGCGTTTCTCGCAACTTTACTTCGCGTTTCAGTGAGCCGTGCTTCATTCAGGGCAAATTTACTATAGTTTTATCGACGTATAAAATACTGCAAAAGGCTTTTCAAAATATTGTTTGGTTTACTTATAGCTTCTTGTATAGATGATACTATTACGGTAAATGCTTTTCCTTGCAATAATAATTCGTGGAATAATATTTTGGAATACATTTCTTTTGGAAAACCGTTGTAGTCTAATACGAATCATTGCAAAAGACACGACACGTATACAAGGTAATAATTTATAAATTTTTTTTTACTGACCGACCTCAAGAGTGAATATAATTGGATTTTTGTCAATTATAGAAAACAATATAAATACACAAACGAAGGGAAGAAAATACGTAGTTTGCCGCTCAGATTCGTCAAGAGGATTAGACGAACACTTCAAGAAGAAATAAAAAAATCTCCTTCTAAGAAAATACGTCTCGGCGACCTTATCTTCACCCAAATTCAAAAATACCCAACCTTCAGATTGGGTAACCAAGAAGGGACTGTCATATATCACATTACAAGGAGATCAGATGGTTAGGAGTCTTCTACAAGGTCACAAGAGAGAAAAAGGCCCAAGCGGAAGCGGTCGGATCTAGCGTACATTATTGTTTACGCACGGCCGTAGGACCCCACATCCCTGCGTACATTTAAATTTACGCTAGCCCTTTAAAGATTAATGTAGCAGTAGTAGTGGCGTAAATGCCGTTAACCCCTTGTCATTTTTATTGGCTTTCCAATCAAATCCTCCTTAAGCTATTAATTGCAGAATTTTTTTGCAATTGCAACAAAAAAGCAAAAAAATACAGAAAAAAATTGCAGAAAAAGTACTGTAAAATTACGATAATTTTCGAAAATTACAGTAATTTACCCATCTCTATAAAAACCTACCTATTAGATGGTGGAACATTCAAATGAAAATGATCCTCAAATTAAGAAAGGCAGGATATTGTTATGGGGAGACCATTTAGAAACAAAAAGGTGATAAAAAGGAGCCTTAGAAGACATTTGGAAGAAAAGGTTGACCAAAGAAATTGAGTTGAGAATTAAAATAAGTTAAGGTTATCACTGTGAAGGAAGAGGAGGTAGATTTAATCAACCAGCAATTGTAGAAGTTATGTGGCTTTCCTTGTTAAATAAACCAAGTTCCTTATGAAGCTGATTTATTCCTTTGTTTCTTGTACCTAATTTACTGTCACAAGTGTATTCTATGTCACTGGTTTTTGTACCATTGTTAATAATTTTATTATGATCATGACTTTTTCTGTCAACTAACTGCTCCTATATATTTTGATATTGACCTTTAAACCTCCTTTGCCCTTTAGTAATATGGGCTTTTACCTTTCATACTCAATACTTTTATTTTCAAAATAATATATAACTAGCAGGCAGCTAGCCTGCTCACTTCGTGAGCAGGGGTATGTAGGGGTATTGTTGTTTTTAAAGCCATTTGAATAGGAGAGCACTGTAGGTTTCTTTTGTTTCAACCTTTACACTTTTCCACTCTCCCTTTTGGCCTTTCTCCCTTGTTACTGTGTTTCCCAGCATCTGGTTGTTGTAACCACAACCCAAAAATGATCTATTTCATCTCCAAATAACTTACACCTTTGCACAGCTGGTGACCTAACACCCCCTGCCACACGCCCAAGCAGCCGCTCTTTTGGATCTTATTTAAACTAACTAAATACACTCCTTTTAATTCATGTCTCTATTTCATCTGCAAATATCTTACACCTTTGCATGGCTTGTGACCTAATACCCCCTGCTACAAGCTATCATTGTGCTGCAAAATGCGTTCAATAGAGTTCCCCGAGAGCTACCTATTCCACTTTACAGCACTCAAAAAGCTCTTGAGTACAGCGAGATGTAAAGGTTTTATTATTTACGTACACTTTTTGCATAGGAAAAGTGAGGACAGACAGACAGACATGCTGTAGAAATAATTATAATAGATCAAAATAATATACAAATTTTAGAGCAGACATCTTTTGATAGGCTTAGCAACTGCGTCTCCAATGCCGAAATACATTGTATTATGAGTTATTAAATTCTTGAAACAAATACATAGAAGTGAGAATTACTGCACATTTTGTTTTGGGGAGAGTTGGGGAATTTTTTGAAAATTTCATATAGATGTCTGGGAATTTCCAAATTAAAAATTGGTGGCTACCCTGATGCCATACTAAACACCTGAGAAACATTCCCTCAGTGGTACATACTTCATTGACCCAAACAATTGACATTAATTCTCACTGCTCAGAGTAAATATATCGATCAGAGAAAAGCACAATCCTCTATCTTTCCCAATTCAGACAATGTTTATCATTCCTTTCCCATTTGAAATGTGAATACCAGGTTTTTTGACCGGATGGACTGTTTCTTATTTACTGAGATGCAATCCAGAACATTTCCACACCCTCCCATGTATGGCTCATCACAACCTTACCCTCAACCATCATCAAAGCAAAACCTTCCTGTACCATATACATTCCTCCCTTCGAGAAAGAATATATAAACTTAGAAAATGGTTTACAATTCTGTTCCTGATTATATTTTATTTCCAAGGCATAGCCAGTCATACACTAATTTAGTCATGTGAAAACATGCACTAAATTAATCTAGTGATAATGTACATTGCTTATACACCAAGAAGATGAAATTTGCCTAGAAAACATTATTTGACTAGACTGGGATTCGAGCGTGGATCTCCCACTTTTCTCTCAGGTGCCATTGCTAAGCCATTTTTCTTTGGCCTTCAAGCTTGCAAGTTAGTATAAATATTGTTGAAGGACCTTGTTAACAGCTCAGTTGCAGATTTTAAGGCTGTATATGCATGCTAAATATTAAAGAAAAAACACTTAAATTAGAAGATTGTGTGTTTTTTGCATTCCAGATTATGTTAAACCATTCATATTTGGTCTTTAAATGTGAGTGATCCTTCCTATATTCTCAAAACACTTTCCTCTTTCTTTTCTTTTTCATATACCTTTCCTTTCTATGGCTGATGTGTATGTTGGCACACACTGATGGCTGCTCATGATGTACTAGAGAGATGAGCACAGTATTGTGCCCATGTTGTAATTCTAAATGACATTGCGAGTGTTCAATGCTCCACATGATATGCCTGTGAGGTTTTTACGATAAGCGGTTGCATATTTTTCTTTTTCAAGTGACTGTGAGGTCACACACATCTAAAACAATGTTAAATATTTAATTATGGATTGTCTCTATGGATGGCTTTCTTTTCTCTTTGTTGGGAATAGTTATGGCTGTGGTGAATGGCTTCGGCTGATGATAATATAAATGGATCATAGGTTCACAATTTTCTCTTATTCAATCCACAGCTTTTCCCAGCTTCTGCCCGCCAAGGTGGAGCGCAGTGTGATCTTCTGCCTGGAGGTGAAGCTTGGTCTCCAGTAGAAGGTTTTAAGGCCAGACAAGAACCTGCCATACCTTCAGTGACTCCAGAAACAGTGCCAAAGAAGAAGCCTCGTGCCAAGAAGAGTACGGCTGCTGGGGCTGCTTCAAAGGCAGCTTCGGACTCTGCAACGAAGACTAAGACCAAGCGACTCTATCATTGCTGGACTTGCTTGGAGGTGTTCAACTGTCCAAAGGAGAGGAGAGTGCACCAACGTGAGAAGCATGGTGGAGAGAAGGCACTTGGTGCTGCAACTCCAGCTGATGGCTCTCTCATACCTCCCTCCCAAGGCGATGAACAGCAGCCAAGCTTGGCCCCAGCCACAGAAGTGGGAGGACAGGTAGTCAAGTCGGAAGTGAAGGAGACCAAGATGGAGCCAGGGGATCCTGCTGAAGTCGATGTGAAGGAATCCAAGGTTTCCACTGGAATCGAGGACTCAAAAGAATTGGGAAATGCCACTGCCGCCAAGTTGTCTCACCCCTGTTCCGATTGTGACCGCTCATTTCCCTCAATACGATCTCTCACTGCTCACCGCAGAGCTGCTCACAGAGACTCACGATTCAAGTGTCCCACTTGCTCGGAGAAGTTCCTCACATCTGCAGATTTCACCAACCACGTTAGAACCATTCATCCATTGGAGTGTTCAATGTGCGGCAAGCAGTTCTGCCGTCAGCAGAACCTTCGCCTTCACCTCAAACGGCACCTGAGCGTTCGCCCGTACAAATGCACGCAGTGTGACAAGGCTTTTGTCACAAATCAGAAGATGGAGGAGCACCTTAATTCCCACACAGGCCGTACACCCTTCCAGTGCCCTCTCTGCCCAAGGGCTTTCCGCCGACACAGCAATCTCATCCAGCACCGCAAACACCACCACTTGAAAGTCAAGCGCAAGGTTCGGGACTTCTTCTGCCACTGTGGGGCCGTGTTCCATTCCGTCAAGAAGCTGGAGTGGCACAAGGAGACACACGAGGACAAGCCCAAGGCATGTCCCCACTGCAGTGATCGGTTTGTGCACCGGGCTGGCCTCACGCGGCACATAAGGCAGGCACATGACCGACGTTACGTCCCATTGGGAGCTAGGGAGGACGTCAACGTGGAGTGCCCCGTGTGTTCGGCTGTCTACCTCAAGTCCTCCCTCCACATCCACATGAGGGTCCACTCGGGTGAGCGCCCATTTTCCTGTGGCATCTGCGGGAAGGGCTTTGCCACCAAGTGGAACCTCCAGCTGCACCGCTGGGTGCATGCCAGTCCTCACTCAAAGCCCTTCAAGTGTGCCACATGCAAGGCAGCTTACCACCGGCGGGTCGACTTTATCGCCCATGTCCGTTCCCACAGGAAGGTGCGGCCATATGTCTGCAACACATGTGGCCGACGTTTCATGCGAAAGTACAACTGCGTGCGACATTCTCGTGAGCATGAGGCAGGGAAGGCATTTGAGTGCACAATCTGTCAAAAGCGTTTCCATCGGCGATATTACCTGAAGGAGCATCTTAGGATCCATACTGGCCTGAGACCATATGTGTGCCATGTGTGTGGAAAGGCGTCTGGTACTAAATCCAACATGAATAAACATGTTCGCATTCACCATGCGAGGGAACCCGTCAACACAGAAGGCTAAGTGTGACTCTCTGCATGCTAATGTGGTCTAAATATATAATTTGTGAAGGAAAAGGAGATTCTTTGTGTAATTCAACTGTGGAAGTTGCAGGGAAGCCAGTTTAAACAGGGTTTTTTAGTGGAGACCTTGAGAATACGTTACATTGGGACCGATTTTATGTCTTTGATGCTTATGAAATTTCATTTATGTGCATCATATTTAGTGAAGATCTTTTTGTATATACGTAGAAAATTCATTTTCCCAAGGAAAAATTTTTAAACTTGTTTTATCAAATTTAGAGAAATTGTTTTAATCAAATTGGATAATATATATTTTGTACATAATTTCAAATTTTTAATTCCTGGAATATAATTTTATGTGTAATACTGCATGTGCAAATTTTAACGTGTTGATCAACTAGCTATCGCCTTATTGTTTTGTAAATAAGGAAATTTATGTCAAGGTCCCATTGTTTGGATAATCTGTGGTTTTTATTTATTTAAGGTGCAATTAACTCTGTCCAAAAATGAACATTTCAAATTGTGTGCTTGAAAAAGCGAGCTCCAAGAGGTCTGCTAGTTCCACACAAGTAAATAAAAAATAAACTATATTTGTGTTCCCAGTGAATTGAATGGCTGAGTAGATGCCATAGCATGTACAAGTCCCTAATTGTTGGGAATTAGTTTCTAGGGCATCCTCAAGCTGTTAATTGCAAGAACTGGAGATTACAGGAGGACCCAACAGGAAAAAAAGCTATAAAGTTCATTCTTTCAGGTACATGTGATCAATTTCTTTCAATTCCTGTTTGGTTTTTACATATTTATGTGATCAATTCTTATTCCTGTTTGGTTTTAATATGTCTAATGTGATCAGTGTTTAATTTGTTTGTTATTTACGTGTTTTCCTTCCTAATTCATAAAAGAAACCCATGCCACCTCTCTTTCAGCAAAAAAAATATTGGACGTGTGTATGTGTGTGTGTATGCCAAAATCTTTTAAATGTATGGTGTGGTTATAAACCATGGAGTTCTGAAAGAAAAATGTGTATCTCTTGAACTGTTAACAAATATTTGTCTGCTAATGTATTGTAAAGGAATTGGCAAGGGACTTCTCATTGCAATGTTTTTTTATATTTTCCCTTCCCCTATGATTTTTAGATAATACGAAAATTTGTTTCCTGTACATTTTTCACAATTCTTTCTGTGTCTTTAATATATAGCCAGAGTTGCCAGGTTATAATCCAGTTTAAGGCATTGCTAAATTTTACAAAAAATATATGAAACATGCAAACGCTATTCAGTTGTTTGATTTGTTGAGTTCATGGGCATAGATAATAGTTTTCCTTTTACCTATATGATATTTTCAGAAGGTTTAACTATCAATTGGAGGATAATTTAAACTGTTTACTCATTAATTCTGTTTACTCATATAGTGGTGATTCTTCAGTCTATATTTCTTTCTACCTTTTTCAAATGATAAGATGTCAAAATGATGGCCTAAACCACTTATGAAAGTAGATGGTGTAAACATGGTAAATAAAAGTTGAGTATGTACTTGCAAGTTGCTCTCGGTAATAATTGGGACAAGTTTTTTACCAAATGAAAATGTAGTCAAAATGATGAGGATGGAGAAAATATTACCTCATTGCTTAGATTCTGGATCTTATATGAAAAACAGCCTTTAATCTTTTCTCCTGTCCACTCTTTGGGTTAGATTATTTGAGTTAGCTTATAGTTTGTCAGATTGGATTGAATTTTTGGGGAGGTGACCGACAGCTATGGTTATTTGCGCCATAGGGGATAGGTAAGGGAGGAAGGGTGGATAGAAACCCAGCGTTGACATTAGCCGTCTCTTAACGATAGGGGACCATGGTTTAACCTCTCCTCCAACAGACTGAGTACTGCACATGAAGTACCCTCCAAAAGACACTGAAGTAGGGGAACAATTGCACTTTTCCACAAATTGCTTTAATGCGTACAACACATTTCGCCTCACAGAGTCATAGTTTATATCATCAGGTACAAGACGAGGTCTTGTACCTGATGATGGCTCTGCGAGCCGAAACGCATTGTACGCATTAACCTTTACCTTCCTGAGTTTTTCTGTAGTCGTAAGCCTTGCTGGCCGGGGTTTTTTAAATGACCAGTGGTTTTTAAATGTCCATCAATGTGCCAAACGAACACGCTCGGCAGTCTAGGGACACAATTTTTGTGCCGGAGAGACACGCTCGGAAGATAAAGGTTAAAGCAATTTGTGGAAAAGTGCAATTGTTTCTCTTACATTATGAAGAACTTCCACGGTATCTCGCCTGAATCTGTTGAATTTACTGAAGTAGGGATCGGGTATCCTCTGAAAAACATCCTCCTCTGCAGGGATTTGAACTCTGGCATGAACCCCTGAATGATTAGCCAGTACTCTAGCCACCACACCAACCCGATCCTTATGGTTTGTCATTTAGATGGCAAATAATCATATCTGGTTTGTATTGTATTACTTCATTTAATTATGTGTGCTGCAGTACTGTAAAAACTATGCATATCCTATTTCATTCACTAATCATATTATTTGTAGTGAGAGATGAAAAATTATGTGGGATTGATAATATCGTCTGCATGTGGAAGTTGCAATCTCTGGGGCCTGCTTCAAGATATTTAACTGCTCATAAATTAATCTCACCCTGTGAATCTTATGTGCTAAACATTCAATCAGATCACTGTTGGATTGGGTATTTGGAGAGGAGACCAACAGCTATTGTGCCGTAGGGGATAGGTAAGGGAGGAGGGGTGGATAGTAACGCTGCATTGGCATTAGCCTGCCCTTAACAAAAGGCACCAAGGGGACCACAGTTTAACATCTCATCAGACAGATGGAGTACTGCACTTGAAGTTCCCTCCATAAGACACTCAAGTGGGGATTGGGTTTTCTCTGAAAAACATTCTCCTCTGCAGGGATTTGAACTCTGGCCATCCATAAGGCTAGCCAGTACTCTATCCACCACGTCAACCTGATCCCCTGGTACCTTGTCCTAAGAGGCCTTATTTCTAGGAGTTTTAACATTTACTATATTCTTTTCTGGTGCCATTATAATTTCATCTTACTGGTCTCCTTTTTGTGGAGATATATAAGTGACTAATGTTATGCCCCTAAAAAATATGATTCACTTGGGGTTGTTAACTGAGGTGGAGAATGTTTCATCAGTCGAATTTGCGAACAAAAGGAGCTATTGTTGCAATCCAACATGTTGTTCGAAGTAATATTAAATGTATATACATTGTGATTGACTATTGCATTGAACATCTTGAGCTAAATCTATCGTAGTGCTAAGAGCCAGTACTTTCTGGGATATTTTAAGTGGTGCACAGCAAGGAAATAGCTTACCATCCCTAAATATGTATGAAAGTTGTGTTCTTGGTTTGTTAAAATGGAAATCTAACCCCTCAGTTTTAAATTTGCCCAGTGATGTAAGGAATGGTTTTTGTTTCTAGATACAAAAAGGTACATAAGTGCATTTGAATGATGGCTCAGCAATCAGGAAGAATACAACTTTTTTTACAGAGCAAATGGAGCTCAACTTGCTGCAGTGAACGTAAACTATATCTTGGTTCAGACCCTGTCTTGTGAAATGATAGAAATGCATAGGAATTGATGTGAGAACTTCAAATTCAGGGGTAAAAGGATTTTGTCCTTTAACTGCCTTTGAAAATGAAAAAGATCTCATCGATGATCCTTGAAATGTAGAAACCAGAAAGTCCTAATGAATAAATTTAGTTTCAACATTTTAGTAAGCTTCATAAATTTCAGATTATCCATCTACCTATATGCTAATTGGTGTTAATTACATATGTAGGTAGCTTTGTTCCTGCTATATTGAAGAAATGAGGAGAAGAGGAAGTGAGAAGGTGCTGGGGGCACCAAGCAATAGAAGGCAAAATATAACTTCACAGGCTGCGCTGTGCATTAAGGGAATATTGAGGAGCTCTTTCTATGCCTATATCTTTAGAAAATATGTAAATTTACATTGCCTTTTGTAACATTTGAATGGCCTCAATTAGCTTCCAGCCAATTTTTCCCATTCCTGAGGCATATGAACCAATAGGAAATTCCCAGTGTAAAACTTAGTGGCCCTGATAGGCATTAGAAGAGAAAATTTGAGTTGAACTATGAATGATGGTAAGACCAGAGTCTATTTTTAACGCTACTTTTTTGTGATGATCCAGAAACTGCTGCTTCTGTTAACCATCGGTATGAACATTTATTTCATCTGTTATTTCTAAATAATATGATTTTTATCCCCAGTGTAACAATGGTGATGAAATACTATAAAGAATTCCAAATGTGAAAAATCTACCCGGACCAAGAATTGAACCATGGACCTTTGGCATGAAGAGCTGATGCATTAACCACCATAGTTAGAGATGGGCCATTCTGAAAATTACTGACGTAATTTTGATTAATTACCATGGTAATTTATGTAATTTACTACAGCCCATGAACATTACCATGAATAAATATATATCATCACACGAGTGATCCTCAGTGAAGTTATATCTATATTTATATAAATATATCGTTCATTCATTCACTCAGCGGCAAATACACACAAATAAAAGTTCAAACAGAAAGGCAGAAGGAAAGTGGATAGGAACACATAAAATTGACGAACACAATGGTGGTGTGAAGATGTAATGATGGCCGATTCCAAGCAGAAAAAATTCGACTGGACCGGGAATCGAACCACGGATATATATATATATGTATAGGAAATAAATATAATAGTATCTCAATTACATTTAAAGGCACTTGCAACTCCTTTGGGGAATATTTGTGGGGCTATCATTTTGAACGGTTTGAACAAAAATGTCTCATACAAAACAAAAGAAAACCTAATCGCATGTGGGCTGCCATGTTAGTTTTTAAATTTTCTTAATTTTTAATGCACTAAATTACCATAATTTACCATGCTAATTTACGTCAAATGGAAATTGCAGTAATTTACCCATCTCCAACCATTGTACCTTAGCTTCCTAGTTTTTAATACAATTTTTGGAAGGTTTTGGAAACTTAATTGGTCCATAGTGGATTTTACTCATGGTGATTTCCTAGATTATGTTTTACGTGTCTGCACAAGTTATGATTTATGTATCTCTCTTGGTTCCTCCTACAATTATCCTGATTTCCAAGAGGATGTTTCTTTCATAATTTACCCATTTCGATATTAACTCATACTACTAAGACAATCATTTCTAGTTCATATTTATTATCTCTGAGGTACGAAGTTTCAGCTGTTCAGCAGTACAGTGTCTAGTCTAAATTGACAAATGGGTCCTAGGCCCATATAGCTTCCTCAGATGCTCCGCATGAAATCCTTAGGGTATGATTTTGTGGTTAGCACAACATCCCAAGTGCCAATAGAAACTTGTCAGCTGAGTGACTCATCTCATTGTGCTGGGTGTGATGCATAGCAGAAGAGGTGTTATAGTTTCCACTGTAAATGTTGCTGGAAATCTTAATGGATCAGCTGATTGAAGGAAAACAAATAAATGGACAGCAGCAGTAAGGAAATGGGTTTGAATGTTTGGGCTGTGAGGGAGTAGTTTGAAGAGGACGGAAGCAAGAAATTGAAAAAGACAAAAGGTATGTTTAGTTTTCCTAGGGTAAACGGGAATATGTACTTGAGGTAATTAATTGATGGTGGGGATGTACTTGAGGTAATTTTGAGCGGACAAGCCCAGGACATCATGTGCTTGATTTTCATTTATCCAGCCTTACTTTGTGGAGAATTTTAGGCATACAGGTACGTGTGATGAATAAAAAAAAAGCTTCCCTTATTAAGGGTCTAGGTTCATTACAGCAGTGGCAGATATTTTTCTGCAGTCCCAATTCCTACTTCGGTGTCAAGTTAAAGTAACTTCTAATGTAGAACTACAGTCATCAGATATTACATTACTCTCTGATCTCCCCCAGTGCCTTTCATTGAGAATAGGCCAATATGCTTGATTTCTCCCACCCTCGCTTTCCTGTGAACTGCTACCATTAACAAATCACCCACCTAAATGTAGCAAATGAGACCTCACTTGTCATTCATTAAAGCATACCATTAACAAATTCACCAATTCTCTATATTATCAACCAATCAAGTGCTTATGATTTCAACAAGAGGGAACGACATGCTTATTTATCTAGATCTTCGAAAGCATTGGCTTACGGACCCAAAAATTGAGGTCTAATGATTAAATGACATTGACATTGGATGCATAAATAAAATTTTATATTCATTAATGAATTTATATAATTTTAAATTTATAAATCTCATATAAAAAAATAGCAAAAACATTCCTCAAGTTGCCCCTGCTTCTTATGTATTGTGGAGAGGCTTGAGAAATATGAGAACTGCTCCCTTTGTTCATTATGGAAATTTTTGGCGAAACAGGCGGCTGCAGAGCGGCGTTTGATTCCAATGGGAGGTCATAATTGTGATGGCGTCACGGTGAAAATGCCCTTGGGGACACCGGTAAATCGCTATTAATATTCATTTCCTTAGAATGAGATACACCTGAGTAATTGACGATTGAATCCTGGAAACTACGGGACTTGGAGCATTTTGGCCAGAATCATACGAAAAGCTCATTCGGAAGAGGATATTAGCAGAAAGAAAGAGATCGTGACACGGGCGTAACCAGGGGAGGGGCAGCTGTCCTCCCACCACCCTGAACGAGACATTACATTCCAAATCTGCCACACGGCGCCAGGCAGCATGATGTCCTGCTCCCCCTTAACTTAAATGCTGGCTATGCCCGTGAAGAGAGGCATGAGGACGATAAGACAGTTTAGTTCCTCGCGGTGTATCTCAAATCAGCGGCTCCCTACCTTTGGTTCGCGCATCCCTACGGGGTGAACGCTTGGCGGGGCCCGGATTTCCGATCATGTTTCATTCGGACTCGTCGGAGATCATTACCAAAAATAAAATATTTTTAATTTCTTGGGTAGATATTTTTTTTCTTACTTTCTTTAGCGGGGTAAAATGTACAGCCCTGCAATGAAGTCTCATGCTTAAAAGTTGTGCGTCAGACAAATTATACCGTCACCACGTTGCCAACTTTCGCAATTCATCGATTGCTGAGATTATGCCTGATCTCTGAGGTACGCTTCTGTCGACCCATTGGAATACATTGGATCTAAAATTCCTCAATTCTTTCCTATACGGTCTAGATTGACAGACGTTCCCCCAGATAACTCCTTTTTCCATTATATTGTACCAGTAAAATTTTCAGTGCCATTTTATTCACCTACCGGTCAAATTGGTCAATTGATGTGTCCAAGTACAGTAATAAATAGTTGACAGTACTATTAAGGTACAATTTTTTTCATATTTCGTACGAACTATCAAGAGTTGTTGTGCGCTCCACAGTTGTTTTAGTCCGTGGTACCTCTCTACCCGGAAGTTAAGTGCAAAACCATAATGGTGTGAAAAATAACGTATTTTAGTTTCATACCTCATCATATCCGATCCGATGACATACGTCGATCAATAGACGAAAAGAAAGTAACTGTTTTGGTGCAATTCGATCTAAGCAAGGCCTTTGATTCAGTAGATCATGACATACTACTGGAACGTATGAGTGGACTCAATTTCTCTTACTCTGCCCTTAGCTGGTATCGTTCCTATCTGTCAAATCGTCAGCAAGCTGTTAAAGACGAAGACAGCAATGTATCAATTTTCAAACCCGTCTCATGTGGAGTTCCACAGGGTTCAATACTTGGGCCCCTTCTGTTTAGTATTTTCATCAAGGAACTCGCTAGTGAAATATCCCATTGCAAATATCATTTTTACGCTGACGACCTGCAAATATATATAGTCCCACCCTTCTGAAATTAACCAAGCCATCGCGTTGGTTAACGAGGATATTAAATTTATTTGCGATTGGCTGTTCAAAAGTCGATTAAAACTAAATCCAAACAAGACAAAATCAATAATATTTGGAAGTGCTCCTAATGTACGCATGCTCCTTTCAAAAGACCTACCCAAAGTTAGTGTTCTTAATATTCAGATCGACTACTCGAACTCAGCCAAAAGCCTTGGAGTTTGCTTGAGCAGCACCTTAGCCTGGCGCGATCAAGTTACTGCCATCTCAAATAAAGTTCACAAAACTCTCCACAGAATGAAGTATTTCAGGCACTTAATCCCAACAACACTGCGCCAGAGGTTGGTTGAGAGTTTAATATTTCCTAATTTTGATTATTGTTCAATTATATACTCCGATATGCCTAATGAATTAAGCGTTAAATTACAAAGACTGCAAAATTCATGCATGCGATTCATTTTTAATATTCGTTTCAACGAGCATGTATCTCCTTATTACACAAAGCTGGGTTGGTTAAAATTGGACCAGAGAAGAACAATTCAAAAGGCCTTAATGTTATTCAAAGTACTGAACTCGAAAACCCCTTCTTATTTATATGAAAACTTGATTTTTAATGCCCAAACTAACAAGAGATCGACCCGTATAACAAAAACATTTTACATCCCCAAATACCGCACAACAAAATATGAAAATACTTTCCACATCTCATCCTGTAAATTATGGAATTCGTTGCCTGTTAGTATTAAATTTTTTAGGAATGTCTCACAATTTAAAAAGAGTATGGCTGACTTTTTGTCTCCCAAATGTTCTCTCGCCACTATATGAGAAGACAAAATGATATGAGATGATATTGTTACATGTTACTTGTTCACTATAATAATTTGCTGTTTTTCTGTCTTATAAAATATTCGTTTCTTTGCTTTTCATTTTTTCTTATTAATAGTTATTACAGATTGTACATTTTTGTTTTAACATACTTTTTCGATTATTGATATTGAGACTGTTTTTTCATTTTCATTTACCTCGCTCATTTTATATCTCTCTGCTGACTTGAAAGTTGTTTGTTTCTTTTCCTTTTTTGTAAGACTTTGTATTTTGTTTTTGTATTCCACTCCTCATGAAGGCATGTAAACCAATTCAATGTCCTATGGGACTTTGTCCCAGGACAATAAAATTGTTTTCTATTTCTATTGTTCTATCCGTCCGTCTGGCGGCAAACGACACTAAGAAATATATTTCTACAATGCATACCTACACAAGAGGTTGTGGGCCAAGGTGAAGTTTTTCCACTGGGTAAGAGAATTTATAGACGAGATCGGCCTAATGAAACAACGGAGTTTCCATAGCCAATGGAGTTTATATAGCAGTAAAAACACACCTTTGACGGCAATGAAATGGACGCGTTTGGCGCACAACAAAATAACGAAACAATAGAAGTATCTAAAACTTAGTGTATTTTAAAGACCCCCCGATTCTAACAATGAATGTGTTAACCAACTTGAAAGAAGTATCGAAATTTACCTCAAGAGGCAGCAAGAGCTTAATAATTACCGGTGGAGATTTTAATCTTCCCTCTTTTAACTTGGGAAACCTGTAGTGTAGTAACAAAATCTAGAAACCGAGACACTAGCGAGGTGTTACTCAATGCACTTTCAAACCACTCTCTAACCACCGTAATCAACAAGCCGACCAGAAGGAACTTAAGAGGAGTCAACCACCTGCAATGATTATGGTAGTTTGAGCGATATATTATTTCACATGGAAATCACTGAATTTGGTCTCATTTTAAAGAAAAATACCTCACCTTTCCAAAGATACCAAAATATCAACCCCTTACCTCTATTCTTTCCGAGATATTTGCAAAAAATACCAGCCATTTTACATGAGTAACAGTACGTGTTCTCCAGAGAGATATAATCGAAAAAATTGGAAATTTCTAACACCTAAATCTCGTCAAAAATTAAAAGAGTATAGTAAATATTTCTCTCGATTATTTTTACAAATAAATCATACAGTCACCGCAGTATTTTTTTCAGAATTGCAAAAAACTTTCAATTGTGAAGGAGTCCTAAACGTACCGCGTTTAAAAATTAAGTCACGTTAAATCGTTGCATTGATTTTTTTATTTATTCCTTAAAAATTCAGTCGTGTAAAATTATAGTATTGCAACATTAATTTAGCAATATTTACGTCATGCTCCTACAGTTGCTGAAAATAAAACGTAAAATTCGTATATGGTTTCCATTTAGACTACTCCATCCCTACTACGACATGTCTAGTGGGGTAATCTCTCTCTAACTACCTAGTATACTCGAAGGCTTTAGTGAACTCGAAGGATCTTTTTAGACTTAAAAAAAACAGCAGAGTTTATATTGAAATCAAAATGAAAATTTTAGTAGCTCGAAAAATTGTGAATTAATTCAATTCGGAGCGACGCAGAATTTTTAATTCTCAGAATTCGTGGCAAGAAAAAAAATACCGAAGTCGGGAGGCTGAATATACTTAATGGAAATTCTATGCAGTGAGAGAGATGAAGATATGAAAAAACTGAAGTGTGAGATGAAAGAACCTTGCTGGTTCAATAACGAAGTTATAAATAAACTCGGGAGGCAGAAGTTTATCACAATACACTTAAAAACGCCTCATTATTAAAAATCTGGAAATTTGGAATTATCATAATCTGGAGAAAACGACAGATTTAACTGATTTAGAAAACTACATCGCTAAAAGCTAAAACAAAATATATAGAATTATGCAAGCTGGTCCACGAAACTTACAAAAAAAGTGCCAAATAAGATTGTATGGAGAAATATTTTATGAAAAGAGTAAACCATTCTGGCCTTACGCTAGAAATCTTCGGAGTAGATTTTGGAGCGTCGAGTCAATAACTGAAAAAGCTATATTCACCAACGGTTTCGGCATAGACAACACATTAATTCTGTTCTTTGAAAGCGCATAAATAGAGGACACGATGCATTACGCATATAACCCTGTCATTAATAAACCTAAGAGCGAGGTGATTACATACACCAGATAGGGAGAAATTCCCCGCAAAGAAATCATTTGACTTGACCGAAGTTCATATTTAACAATTTCGTAGTCGAAAGTAAAGTACCGCAAGAATGGAAGTAACTCCCAAGTAACTCCGATAATCAAAAGAGGAAACAAACGATTAGCTGAGAAGCTGATCTGATTAGCAAAAATATTAGCTGCAGTCACACCATATACTACCAGGACAATAAAAATTTTATTAGTTGCAGAAATTTTAGGATAAAACACTTGGCTAAGGTAATATGCTCACCTTGCAAAGTTCAGTAATTCTTTTCGGACCATTGATGTCCTAAAATAATAAAAGTAGGGGGTGAGTCTGGCTCATCGGGCTTGAGGTGCTACTACATCTCCTAACATAGACCCGCGGGAAAAGACGATCCAGAACCATGGTGGAATAAGATCCTTTGAACAACTATGGGTAAACCAGAGTGCTGAGTGGTGAAGTATCACCTGGATCCCTGTGCACAACCTGAAGACGAAAAGAAAAAGTGGAATGAACACAAAAGGTATCAATTAAGAGTCAAGGTGCTGAGTGCTCAAGCACAAACGTTAGATAATTGTACAATTACACTCCGAATGAACGCCTACCTGAAAATCCTGAATTGTAGTCGTGTGTATACGCAGGACTATATGCTGGAATATGCTGATGGAATATGCTGCTAGTGTATGGGATCCATGCGAAGCGGGGTTGGTAACAGAATCAGATCGCGAGCAGCGAAGAGGAGCTAGGTTTGTGAAAGGATGCTACGATAAGTTTGCTAGTGTGTCTGGACTGTTAGAAGAATTAGGTTGGGAATCGCTATCACAGCGTACATTAAATTATAGGCTTTACCTCCTAATTAAATTTCAGGAAAAACATATCTCTGACGACGTAAAAAACATACTATTAACCCCCTCGTACTACGGAAGATTAGATCGCGCCAATAAAATTAGAGAGATAGATTGTAGAACCGATAGGTATAAAATGTCATTTTTTCCGCGTACCATTCGGGACCATAACAGCTGTGATCATCATCATAAATAGTTGGAATAGTGACAATAGACAGACAGTAAATCTTTCTTTTTATATTCTCTACGTTTTATTTTATGCATGATGTAAATATTGATGTTCTTATTTAAGCATGATATTTTGAATATGGAGTAGTGGTCTTTGATTCCCTTGCATGTCAGAACGATTGACGTCAGAATGTTTCTTTGGTATTAGATTTTTAATTGGCGCTTTACATGTGTGGTACGCGGGTTTCGATGTAATTTCGGTGCTCTACCGTATCATTCATGCATGCCTGGTGTGGAAGTACCCCCTGCCACACACCCTTTGGGCGGCTTGCAGGGTATGACGTAGACGTAGATACTAACCATCTAACTGCACGTGACCCTTTTATCTTGCATGTCTCCATTAAATATCCTAGTCGCATGTCAATAGTGCATGTTTGGTGATCTTCACCCCCTGCCACACATCCTCGTGGTGGCTCGCAGGGTATTACGTAGATATAGATTTTGATTGCCTCATCCAATCTCCATCTTGATCCTATAATCACTACGTCTACATCTACATCTACGTAAAACCCTGCGAGACACCACGAGGGTGGGTGTGTGGTAGGGGGTGAAGACCACCAAACATGCACTAAGTCACATCTAAAAGACCTAAAAGGGATAGAAGAGGTAAAGAAAAAAGTAGAAGCATGGTTAATCAATGAAATTTAAAATCTGTAATTTAAAACTTGCCATCTGTTATGCCCATATATCGATTAATTTGCTGAATGTTACCAGATGTATTGTAACTAGACCATTGAAAATTGTTGTTCTATGCCATTTGTAATAGCAATATGACATTTTTGTACATGCCGCTTTGTTTGCACGAAATGTGGGACCTTCTGACAAGCCATTTGGTTCAGATGGACCAAGTTTGTATATGAAATAAAGGAAGCAATTAATCTCTTAAAGTTTGCACCTCATTTCGTTAATTTCTGAGACATTTTAAATATTCAATCATGTTAAACAAAGCTTTTGCGTCGTAAATGCTACCAAATCTGCTACGTATTTCTTTCGGCAGTTTTAGATTTTTAAAATAAAATTCTATTGTGGCATTTTCTATGACTCGGGAAAAATCTCACCAAAACTTACTCTTCTAAACTAAATGGCTAGCACAGTACTTTGTGGCAGTGAATTAAGTAATGGTAACGTAGAAGTATTTGCCGTCTGAATTCGAGGAGAAAAGCAATACGGTTATTCCACAGAGAAGAACTTTATTGCAATTACATCTACATCTACATCTACGTCATACCCTGCAAGCCACCCAAAGGGTGTGTGGCAGGGGGTGCTTTCGCACCAGGCATGCATGAATGATATGGTAGAACACCGACATTACATTAAAACCCGCGTACCACACATGCAAAGCGCCAATTAAAAATCTAATACCCAAGAAACATTCTATCTTTAATCGTTCCAACATGCAAGGGATACAAAGACTACTACTACAGATTCAAAATATCATGAATAAATAAGAACATCAATATTTACATCATGCATAAATAAGAGAGTAGAGAATATATTGAGAAAGATTTACTGCCTGCCTATTGTCAATACTCGAACTATTCATGACGACGATCACAGCTGTTATGGTCCCGAATGGTACGCGGAAAAAATGACATTTTATACCTATCGGTTCTACAATCTAGCTCTCTAATTTTATTGGCGCGATCAAATCTGCCGTAGTACGAAGGGGTTAATAGTATGTTTTTTACGTCCTCAATTCCCATCCGAGTTATTCTATTGAATTCGTAACACTTATACAATTATCGTAACGGCCTTTAACAAATCTAGCGGATCTCCTTTGCACACGCTCTAATTCTTTTATCATACCTTCCTCGAAATGCGCCAGAAGTACTTTGGACCCGGGGCTCTGGGAGGGTAGCCGAGTGCTCAATTCCTTGGGCTACCACAGCTACTAAACCGTTCTTTATTTACACTTCATTGATACGTCCGGTATTTTATGTTATTGCTTCGTCATGATCGGCACTCTCTCGATGACTTATACTCCGAAAATGGGTGCGACGAGCTAGCATTCACGCTAACAGTTTATACACGTTGGTTTGTTGACAGCAGGTGTAAAATTAGGGCAGTGGTAGAAAGATTGAAGCAGATGTTCAAAAATTTCCCTAGCTAACGTTTGAAAGAGAGCAAATTATTAACTTCTTAACAACGAGAAAAGGAATTCGTCGTATTTAGGTCATAAGAGAGAGAGAGAGAACATGTTGGTTTTGCCATTTAAAGATGGCACTTCAATCACAGCTTTCCGCTGCGTTGATGGAAAGACCCCTACACATTTACGGGCATTCACCTAGTCGGTCATTTCTGCTGACAACAGTTTCTCCCGTTGGAACTTGGATTAGAGACTCATGTCAGCAGAAATAACTAACGCGGTGAACTCTCGTGAATGCAGGAGTCTTCACAGATGGCTGATAGAACTATTAAGGGACATAATTAATATCACGATTTCTCGCTATAAAGGCATTGAATATAAAGAACTCTACAATCAGGACAGCAATCTGTTTGGATGAGTTTGAGCATTTCCACCTCAATATTTCGTTGCATCTACCTCTGCTTATTACCCTGCAAGCCACCACAAGGGTGTTTGACGTATCACCAACGTGAACTAGAGTGAAGAATTTTACTTTCACCAACAAGCACCACACCACAAATGCTACAAGCACTACAAATGCTACAGACTCTACTAAAATAATCTATTATGTAACTATAAAAACGTGTCACATGAGTCATGCAGGGAACATGCAAAATATGGTGTTAGCACTTCTCGCCAGATTTAGAAACATGCATTTGGGGGGCATATGAATAAATCAGCTATACATACTACTTATACTAGCGGCATATTCTAAATGAGGCCTGGGAGTTGTTTGCATTGGTTGTTATTACATGCATCATGCATGTAATAACAACCAATAATCCCTTTCTTATTATGTTCGTATATGTTGTCGTCGTATATGTTCTTATTTATGCATGATATTTTGAATATGAAGTAGTAGTCTTTGTATCCCTTGCATGTTGGAACGATTGACGATAGAATGTTTCTTGGTTATTAGATTTTTAATTGGCGCTCTGCATGTGTGGTACGCGGGTTTCAATGTAATATCGGTGTTCTACCGTATCATTCATGCATGCCTGAAGCATGTGGAAGCACCCCCTGCCACATACCCTTTGGGTGGCTTGCAGGGTATGACGTAGATGTAGATGTACCTGTCAACTAACTTACTTCAAAGTCTTAACGCAGCCATTATGGTCTCTTATCGGTCGCGGGAATTTTTAACCTTTCTGTTCTACTGTCTATATCCCCTATTTTACTCTCATGATCCGATCTATCGATCCGATCCGTTGCTGGTCCATATCAGGGATAGAAGAATTAACTCTGCAATTCTACATGGCAAAAGATTTATTCACCTGATGATGCTGCACTGCGGCGAAACCGGTCGTGAATAAATCTTTTAACATGTACATCTACATCTACGTCTACATCTATGTAATACCCTTCGAGCCACCACGAGGGTGTGTGGCAGGGGGTGAAGATCACCAAACATGCACTATTGCCATGCAAGTAGGATATTTAAGGGAGGCATGCTAGAGAACAGGATCACATGCAACATGTAGAATAGCAGAGTTAATTATTATATCCCTGATATCAAGGAATTCCACCGTATAAGGCTTAAAACTATCCTCTACGCTTGCTCATATGTTTAATCACATGAACAATACTGTCGATAAATTTTTCATTTCAGATATTCATGCTCTCTCGTAAGAGATTTCAATAAGGTAGCAAAAAACTATGATCGCCATCCAATGCCAAATTAGAATGGGAATTACTATCAGAACACAGGTTAAAATTTAGGTTAAACCTTTTGAGTAAATTCGAAACCGATTTGTTCACAGATGACGTTAGATATATATTAAGAACCCCTGCGTATTATGCTAGGTTTGATCATATTAACAAAATTAGGGAGATGGATTGTCGTACCGGGGATCGGGTTGGTGTGGTGGCTAGAGTACTCGCCTACCACACGGGCGGCCAGGGTTCAAATCCCTGCAGTGGCGGATGTTTTTCAGAGGAACCCGATCCCTACTTGAGCGTCTTGTGGTGGGCACTTCAAGTAGAGTACTCCGTCTGTCGGAGGAGACGTTAAGCCGTGGTCCCCTTGGCGACTTTCGTTAAGAGCAGGCTAATGCCGACGCCGGGTGTCTATCCACCCTTACCTATCCCCTATGGCGCAAATAACCTTAGCCGTCGGTCGCCTCCCCAAAATCCAATCCAATCCAATTGTCGTACCGATAGATTTAATATGTCATTTTTCCCGCGTAGAGAGACAATAGGCAGCGTAGCAAAGGGATAGGTAGGTGAAATATAGTTAGAGTAGTCTGTAGTGTCTGATGCATGTAATAACAACCAAAAATCCCTTTCTTATATCCCTTAATATTATGTAGATACCAACCATGTGCCCCTATTATCTAGCATGCCTTCATTAAATATCCTAGTTGCATGTCAATAGTGCAAGTTTGGTGATCTTCACCCCCTGCCACACACCCTCGTGGTGGCTCGCTGGGTAGTACGTAGATGTAGATGTAGAACAAATTTCGACACTCTTTAGGTACCCATTATTCATTCTGAATACACACTAAGAAGCGGGTCATAAGCATCGTTCAATTTATCTATGAATTCCCAGTTTCATTGTAAATGAATCGTCATTTGTATTACTATGAAACACATGGCCATTAAAGCTGATGAGAGCTTTTTCCTTGAGTAAATATTCAGAAAAAAGAAACAATACATTCAGCTACCGAGGGGTAGCTTTAATTGGCTGAATCACTTGGCCAGAAATCGATGGATCCGGGTTCGAGTCCCGGTTGAGGTGGACGCTTTTTCATCTGTGGAATTTCAAACAATAATGCCAGTAATTAACTCGGGTAGCCAGTGGTATTCCTAAAGTTTCAATCTCGCTGGCGCTGTTCGTGTCCGGAAGAACCCGAAATCCATATTTAGATCTACACACTGCCGCTTAAGAGGACGCATCATACCCTTCGGTAAGGAAAAGTTCTGTCGAAAATCCACAAGATGGTGTTACTCGCACCCGATCGAGGCGTTTTAGCGTCAGGAGTCTCCTACTCTAGGATAACTCTCGCACAAGGCAACGGTCGTCGCTAAGTTTTAACCAAGTCTCCGGCGCGTAAGTACAGGCAGCGCTTATATAAGATCTGTGAAAGAAGATTGAACTAATAGCATCACCGTCCGAGCACATAATGGCAGAAAACCATGTAGGTAGCTTGTCGAAATATACCAATTACAGATTCTATCTTACAACCGTGACGGCTGTTACTTAGCATTCCGATAGAGGAGGGATTGATACATCTCCATTAGTTTTAGATATGTCAATAATAATAATAGTTTTTATAAAAATATACCCTACATCTTGCCGTTTTCCCGATAGTTTAATTATGCTCCGGGATAAAATTTTCATGTTTCAGATACGAGCCTCCCTTGGCAAAGGTCTATTATTTATACTATAAAAATTTCAAGTTGATGACGTAAGACTTAAACAAAAAATCTGGGGTCGGAAAGCATCACAAATCCGACCTGTCGAGCGGGTGTGATGCGTCGCCTTAATAGTAAGTCATCACAAGGGTATATGACTCGGGGTAATGCCATGCGCGGTTTGCGCGGCTGATTGATTCTCTTTCTCTAATTAATACATCGACAATTATACCGAATCGAGCGGCAAACGATTAATTTCACACTATATGTGCTGCATGGCTGCAAATCTCTCGATAAATAGCAGATTTCGAACTAACGAAAAAGGTTCATCTAATTTATTTCTACCAACAATCCTTTCTTTAATACTCTTATTTTTTCACAGAAAAGTAATTTTTGTGCTAAATCTGGCGCATCCTCTTTAGCACATAATTTTTTTCTCCGTAAACATTTCATTGCTATAGCATCAAACATCATTCTTTATTCTATACCTACGTACGATAGTAAGCCCCCTTTCCTTGGTATCCATTACGAACATCAAGTATCCCATTTCTCCGGTTTTGATCGCGACGAATCATGTATCACGCGAAGCCGCTACTCGCGAGGAGAGAAATCACGCTTTCATGTGAACGAGGACCGCTAATCTCTCACTTTTTTTACCGAGCTCATCTTTGTTTTCGAAAATTCAGGTGTTCTTGAATTCCTCGCATAGGCCGAGGAGAAAGAAAAACATTTTTCGGAAGATGTTCCACATATTATGCTGCAGCCAATGCAATACGGTATAAATGATAGTAATATGATGGAAATAAAAAGCAGAACGGATAGAATCAATTGAAAATTTAATCCGCGGATAATTAGGGATCATAACAGTTGCTATAGGTCGCTTCTATGAAATCCCCACCCTCGCTAGGTAGAATAGATCTTACACTTGTATTTCATAAATTATTATTAATACTAACACCTCTGGAAATGAGAATCATCGTTTAGCTGTCGGATTTTGTTAGTATCTCGCAGTACCCATGAATTAGCAATATTGGTTATACAAACCCATTTCACTTGAGTACTGCATATAACATGTTCGTCAACATAGCACTCACCTACTCCCTGCACTGTTCACCTGAATGCTTGGTGCGGAATCATCTCGTGCCAAAGGCGGGCCAAACATCTCTGAGGTGGCTTGGACCATATTCATCTACATCTACTTATTACCCCGCAAGCTACCACAAGGGTATTTGGCAGGGGGTGACTTATGACAAACATGAACTACAGGGAAGAAATTAACTTTCACCAACAAGCACTACACGATCGGTATGCGACGAATGCTACAGAAACTAATAAAATAATCTATAATGTAATTATTCAAATATATATTTTGTATATTTAGATGAAGATGGAGCACTAACGGTGTATTTCTATAAATTGGTCGCGAAAAAGAAACGATAGATTATAAAAGGAGTAATTAAACCAAAGAAGTTTAGGTAAGTAGAAATATGAACTATTTGTCCGATTAACCATTCCCAGATATTTTTTCTTCCAGCATTATATGTAGCGATGCAAATAGATTAATTTTCAAGCCAAAGAAGAAAAATGTATTATCTACATATTACCGTGCAAGTCACTTCATGAATGCTTGGTAGGTGGTGAGTCATCACCAATATTTGAACTGCGCTTTAAGCTGCGACAGTTCTAGAGACTGCGAGTGTACATCTATACATAAAATGATTTCATGCATAGGAATAAAAAAATTTCTGTATTCAATTAAACATGTGATGCATTGTTGGCATTAGTTCGCAAAATAATGAAAATCCTTATAGGTATATCAAATATGAATAACTTATTTCATTATCAACAAAATTAATTATACTGTCTTAATGGTGATCAAGATGGAATCTAATAATTCGTACAAAAATCGGCACTTAAAACCTTTCCGTTCTTCTACATCTACGTAATACCCTGCGAGCCGCCATGAGGGTGTGTGGCAGGGGGTGAAGATCACCAAACATGCACCAAACATGTTCTAATGCCATGCAATTAGGATATTTTTACCGTTCGGTCGTTCAAAGCCGTAAATATATTTTTATAAATAAATTTAATCATAGCGACCAACAGTCAAAAATGATAATAATTACGTAATAATGACATAACTAAGCATATAGTTGCATTGTAATCCCCTACATAGTGGTGTGTCATCGACAAACAAATGAATACCACTGCTCTTGGGGGAGCTAGTCCAGATAATGCTCAAGGATAAGGGGATTATTTTTATATCGCCACGTCACTATGTTCCTCTCGTCCCTTCTCCCTCATCTCGATGAGCTCATTGCTCCGATTATTCCTTGTTTGTGATGATATATCAGTTTGATAAATTTACCGTTAATACCATTGGATGGATTTTAGTTACTACAGAATAGATGAATTGGTAGGGAGGGATCTTATTTAGGGAGTACTTGAACTCAAAATTAATCACTACCACTGTGTATTGCGTAGTCATAATTTTCAAAAACTACATGAAAATTAAACGATGATGGTCGTTACATGAAGCGTTCAATCACAAGACTAATGAAAAAATTTTTTCAAATGAACCTTATCATTAAGTGGATCATTTAAGAGAGCCGTCATCATTCATCTGTCAGAAAAAAACCTATTGAAACTCCAGACTTGTGATTCTCAGCTAAAATGTTTTAGCATGAAAAGGGTCTGAATACCGGGTGGAATTGAGATAGCCGTTAGAATGGTGCGAGAGGGAACAGTTTAATGTCAGTCACAATGGCAATATTGAGGGGAAGTCTTTGTAGTTCCAGTGTACCGCGGTTTAAGAAAGAAGAGCATTTATAAAACCATGTTTGGATGTGGAAGAATTGTTCCGTGGAGGGTAAATACATCTACATCTACATCTACGTCATACCCTGCAAGCCACCCAAAGGGTGTGTGGCAGGGGGTGCTCTCGCACCAGGCATGCATGAATGATATGGTAGAACACCGACATTACACTAAAACCCGCGTACCAAACATGCAAAGCGCCAATTCAAAATCTAATACCCAAGAAACATTCAATCTTTAATCGTTCCAACAT
Source organism: Ceriagrion tenellum (assembly GCA_963169105.1). NCBI lineage: Eukaryota > Metazoa > Arthropoda > Insecta > Odonata > Coenagrionidae > Ceriagrion > Ceriagrion tenellum. The sequence goes on from OY720639.1 coordinate 110,658,878, forward strand.
GCAAGGGATACAAAGACTACTACTACAGATTCAAAATATCATGCATAAATAAGAACACCATTATTTACATCATGCATAAATAAGAGAGTAGAATATATAATGAGAAAGATTTACTGCCTGCCTATTGTCAAATTATAGCGGTCATTTAAAAAACTGTTTACCCACGGCCAATATTTAGGCTTTTTTGACCATGAGTTACCTACGTTACACTTGTCAGGCCTCATTTTACACTTACCTACCTATTTTACACTTGTCAGGCCTCATTTAGAATATGCCGCTAGTATATGGGATCCGTACGAGGAAGGTATGATTAAAGAATTAGAGCGCGTGCAAAGGAGATCTGCTAGGTTTGTTAAAGGCCGTTATGATAATTGTATAAGTGTTACGAGGTTAATAGAAGAACTAGGATGGGAATTGATATCAGAACGCAGGTTAAAATTTAGGTTAAACCTTTTAAGTAAATTCGAAACATTTGTTCACAGATGACGCTAGATATATATTGAGAACCGCTGCGTATTATGCTAGGTTTGATCTTATTAACAAGATTAGAGAGATAGATTGTCGTACCGATAGATTTAAAATGTCAATTTTCCCTCGTACTATAAGAGAGAACAATAGGCAGCGTAGCAAAGGGATAGGTAGGTGAAATATAGTTAGAGTAGTCTGTAGTGCATGATGCATGTAATAACAATCAATAATCCCTTCCTTATTATGTAGATACTAACCATGTGACCCTATTATCTAGTATGCCTTCATTAAATATCCTACTTGCATGTCAATAGTGCATGTTTGGTGATATTCACCCCCTGCCACACACCCTCGTGGTGGCTCGCAGGGTATCACGTAGATGTAGATGTAAATGTACGTTCACTGATAACACTACTCAACAAAATTAAAAAAAATCTGTCTGTTTCCTGGTTCTAAATAGCTAATTCTCACTAATTTTGGGTCGAAAAAAACGAATATGTTAACGAAAGTTTTTTATTAGCTCTTGCTTTAAAGGTACACAACACCCCACTGGAGAAAGACACACAACAACCCACCCATTTAAAGTTAAGTTGAAGAAGAAAAAAATTCCTGTGTTATAAATATAATACAATAGGTCATATTTAATTAAGCAATGTTCATTTTTCAGAAAGCAGCGGTTGACTTCAGCCTATTTCTGTGAACACAGAGAGTAAAGCTGAGGGGAATTACAGCTGCTGGGAGTACCAACTTTCGAACATTCGATTTCCCACAAACCAGCCATAGTGAGTTTTATTACCCAAGTTGGTTCTGTATCTTGAAAACAAGAGCCAACCTCAACTTTTTATGGTGATTTTCGTATGTAGCGGGACAAAATACTTCGGAAATAACTATTTTTGAACCCGAAACATTTTTGATGTTGAGTAGTGTAACCTTTCCAAGGGATTTTCTCCCGAGGAAAAATATATATCCTACCATGAGTTCACGTACCACTTATCGCTCATGAGAAAAGCAACCTTACTTGCGATAGGGCACCATTTAGATTTTTAAACAGCAAATTGGCGACTGGGTGTTACTGTTTTGGGATTGTAAAAAAATCTGTAAAGTTTAGACTGATAATTTTCAGTGTTTATTATTAAATGAAAAGAGTCATGCATGCCGTTTATGAAAATGAAATTGAGTGGATTGGCAATCTGACTTAATTGAAAAAGATGATGAAATAAATTGATATATTTGTCAAATTAAGACGTGATTATGAAAATATCTACATCTACATCTACATGATACCCTGCGAGCCACCACGAGGGTGTGTGGCAGGGGGTGAAGATCACCAAACATGCACTATTGACATTCAAGTAGGATATTTAAGGGAGATATGCTAGATAATAGGGTCACATGGAGCTAGATGGTTATTATCTACATAATAGATGGTTAGTATCTACATAATAAAATGAATCAAGATACGAAGAAAATAATATATACTGTAATAACGGTAGTCGTTCACAGCTATTAATGACATGAGATTTTTTTAACCTTAACATCGACCACCTCATAGACCCTTTTCAATGCCATCTAGATCACTTTTGGGACCCTTGTTCTAAGAAATTTCCATTTAATCTCCTGGTGGAATACTTGAATTGATTTTACTACACCCGCGCAGTTCGAATCCCTAACTTGGGAATGTACAAGAAAAAAAAACGGAGGGGAGCAGAGAGGTACGGTTCCCTTATTTCAAAAACGCTCGCTTAGCCTTGGACCGGTAGCTCTGAAAAACCAGCGAGCACGGGCGTTCAGTGAACTCCTCTCTTAGTTAAGTCGCTTTTGTTCGCACGGGGTTTTTCCTGCAAAACCCACGGGACTCACCCGGACAATAAGCAAGTACGTTCGCATACCTCTTGAGGACCTTTCGCCCCTCTAAACTTCCTCCTCTCCCTATCCCCCCCCCCTCCCCGCAATCTCCCCGTACACCACCTGAGGACGCGAGGTCCTTAGCCCCTGTTCGCGCTCCTTCAAATCCCTTTCGCCCCCTCTTTAACCCTTCTCGTATCGTCGGTCAACCATACCGCCCTCGTCGTCTAAATAGCATATCGTAAAAGCAAGCAAACACAGAAACAAGGAGCGCATTCCAGGCACATTGTTATCCGGCAGTTTCCCTCAATTCTGCGCCCAAAAGGTTTTTCCCACTTTTTCTTGAATAGTCCCTCGCCACCTGTGGTCCAAACCTCACCCTAGCTCGGCGGTCAGTTCAAAAGGTCATTGTTTATATCTTTAAAATGGTAAGGGTGGGCATCATCATCTAGATTGGACCCGAGGCAAGTGCTACCGGCTAGCCTTTTTAGTGAATAGTCTCTTAAATAGCTCACGTGAGAGCTTTCGGTATGTTCCATTCATGCAGAATGCTTACGGCAATAGACTCAGAGCGAGTTCTCCAGAAATCCATCAAGGCCGAAAGAAAAAGACCTCTCGCGGAGTGCATTTATAGATAATTTACAACGTGCACAATGGAATGATACGACCGAAGAATGACCGAGCAAAAAGTATTTTTTTCCCGGGCAAAGATACATGATGACATTAAGTGTCATCAATACCGGTTGATCGACAGGTGCCTACTTATTTCGACCCATACAGCAGCAGTTAATAGCTTTTGACATTTTTCCAGTAAATAAGAGCAGCACGTTTTGCATGCCTACGTTCTTTTTCTAAATTCAAATGATTTTGTCTCTGCATGCATGTGATTAACTCGTTGATGCAAATTAACCACTTAATAGTTCATTAGACTTTCGTAGCCAATGAAGTTATGTCTTCTTATACGAAAGACATTCTTGAGGTGGTGTTAAGGGAAATACGTCGATAAAATTATAATATATTAGGTAGTTCGAATTCGCTTTCACCACAAAAATTCACTGTAAAGAACTCGAATTACAGCTAGCCATTATTTGGACTAATTATTTACTTAATATGTACGGTGGTGATATAAATATGTTCGGTCAAACCAAACAATACGACATGACAAACGTTAAGCAAAGGAATTTCCCCATTTTACGCGGTATTACAATATTCGTTATTGATTTTTATCTCCTCGTTATTTTGAAATATTCTCAGTAACTGCATAATAATTTCCGGACAAAAAGGTGAGCAAAAAGATAAGTCAACTTCTCCGTTTGTTTGACCAATGCTAGAGGCAAAATAATGTAATCTTAATCTGAGGTCATAAACGATGACTTTGGCGAGCAATTCATAGTAGATTTATTTAAAGCGGGCATACATTTGTCCAGGAAAGGGACCTGGCAAATATGTACGTACTATTTACCGTGTGCCAAGCACTAATTATGTTTCTGATGATTATTGTATCAAACTAAAGGGCCCTATTCAAGGGTGAAATTTTTTCCTATCTGAAGACTGCTGGTTGTAGAAATGTATCCACTACACTGGCCAAGTAGATCCAGACAAGTAGGTAGATCAGATCATAAGAATAAAATAAGGTAAATAGATTGAAGAATAGAAAGGTTAAAAAATGTCGCTTTATCCGCGATCGATAAGAGACCATAAGGGCTGCGTTAAGACTTTGAAGTAGACTATTAGTGGAGCTGATTAATTCATATGATTGATTCAATCAATAAAATATAAAGGAAAGCAGCGCGCTTCGTTAAAAACTGCTGCAAGCGTACATATAAAAAAACACCAGCCATTTTACATGAGAAACGAAACGTACCTCAGCGAGACATTGTTTAAAAAATTAAGAATTTACCGCACCTAGATCTCGTCAAAAGTTGAAAGTACTTGGTATGTTATCTCAAGTATTAAAAAAAATCATATCGTCACTGCAATGTTTTTCAGCATTGCAAAAAATCTTCCGTTGTGGAAGTGTGAAGTTAAAGACATATAGTGTCTCACAACTATTCAAGGGATTAAGGTGGGAGCCCCTAGCGACTCGGAGACTACACGCTAGGCTTAGGTTGTTTGAGAAATTCAGAACTGATATTTTTCAGAGCGACTCATAGAATATTATCATGACTCCTCGCTACACCTCTAGGCCTGATAGATGCGATGAAATAAGAGAGATACACTGCCAAACAGATAGGTACAAAAACTCGATCTTTCGGCGAACAATAAGCGACCACAATAAAAATTGAGCTCCACTAAATACACTCCTATAATACATGTCACCATTTCATCTCCCAAAAACTTACATCTTTACACGGCTGGTGACCTAAAACCCCCTGCCACAACCCCATGCGGCGGCTCGCAGGGTATTATGTAGATGTAGATATGACCCATAATGCATGTTTCTAAATCTGACGAGTAGTGCTAACACCATGTTTTGCATGTTCCCTGCATGACTCTTATGTTATCTACGATTTCATAGTTACATAATAGATTATTTTAGTAGTTTCTGTAGCATATGTAGTATACCGATAGTGTGGTGCTTGTTGGTGAAAGTAAATTTATTCAGTGTAGTTCATATTGGTGATAAGTCACCCCCTACCGAACACACTTGTGGTGGTTTCCAGAGTAATAAGTAGGCGTAGATGTATAGACATCTGATCTCATTTTTTCCCCCAAGCCAATATTTCGATTCCATTGCAAGGCTATTTCCTATAAATGCAAAAACAAGGACGAAGGCGCGCATCCATTATTTTCGTCATGGGAGCGAACATATGTTCTCAGCGCGTGTGCACGTGGGAAGGAATGAACTTTCGGAATAGGTATTTCCGTTTGCCAGGTGCTCCTCAATACCTTAAAATACTTGTTCGTGCCTCTCACTCCTATATTATGGCTTACAATCACTCAATTTAGTCGAATGGCAAAGTTCTTCAATTAAAAGCCACATTTATAATTCCTATCTTCATTCCGACGGTGACTTTCTCCTGAAAAAATGACTCTCTCTCGAAACCTTCATCGCATTACTCCCCGAAAAGAAAGAAATGTAGCTCTTCAATTAGCCATCAACAGCCAAAGACTTCTTGTTGGCGGAAAATCCGCCTGAAACAGAGGCTACTAGTACATCGTATTCCATAATAGCAGTCATAATTCGGCTTTTCAGAATCCACTGATTCTGAACGTCAATTTTTTCGTGCCGAAGAAAAGGACAAGAGCCATTTTAAGACGAAGCTACGTGGACTTCCCTCGACAGTCAAACGCGAAGTTTCCGTTGTTCCGGGAAAGTTTCCAGCGGCCTGCCGAAGCAAAAGAATGGGAACGTCTGGATGAGGCGAATTGCTCACTCACAGGTTAAAATTTTCCATATTTTTCCTCATTTGAGCTAAAGTGCTGCAAAAATAAAATCATCAGCTAAAGCGCTGCAGGGGAAAAAACATCACCAGGGCGATAACACCGGCAAATGTCGAAATATGAGCAAACCATCAAACGCATTCCGAGTCTATTTTCCCGAAACCTCTTTTTCCTCTAAGAAGTCAATGCATTTGGCTCATGCACGCAAGTCAATGTAATATTACTGGTAATTAATCACCTCTCCTTATCGCGGAATTAATGTATTACAATAACTTTATTTATAATAAGGTAATTCATTCTACATTCACATAGTACTCAGCCATATGGGCGTGTGGCAGGGGTGTTAGGACACCAGCCGTGTAAAGGTTAAGGGATAAGCTTTTGGAAGGTAAAAATGGTGACGTGGTGTATTATGGGAGTGGTATGAAATTATGTAATATGGGGTGTATTTAAGGGAGTTCAGTTTTTCTTGTGGTCGCTTACTGAACGCGGAAGGAACGAGTTATTGTGCCTATCTGTTTTCGGCAATGTATTTCTCTTATTTTATCGCTTCTGTCAGACCTACAGATGCAGTGAGGCGTCATTATAATATTCTCTGTGTCGCTCTGAAACACACCAGTGGAGTATAGTACTAATACCTCTCTACGTGCTTGTTTTTTAATTATCCATTAAATATCGAAGCGCATAGCAATTTTACATCATATTAGGGGGGGCATATTTTCGCCAGTATTTATCGCCTTCTTTACATACTCATAAGATGACTAGCGCTGTATTATGTATATATACAGATGAATTACACTGAGCGAATAACACTAACATTTTTAAATGACATTATTTGAGAAGCTTAATGACAATTTTTCAAGCATCGACTGACTTTGTTAAGCATTAGGGAGCATGCCGCAAAGTACATTTAGGCCCCGAATACACATGGAGCTTGACCCACCATTGTTGATTTTAGAAAGGGGTTGGATGGTGTTCGATACATTAGGTTTTTACCTCGAAAGAGCAGTGGAGCGCATTTTTATCCTCATAATGGATTACAAAATGTATTTTTCCCCGTCCGAGATTCCTTTTATCAGGAGATCACTAAATTAGGTTTCCCGGGGTCATTTTCCAATTGAATAACTCGATGCTAACCTTTCTCGCTTTTTCTCCTCATCGCTCCAGAAGGTGGCATTTATATGCATATCTATGAAATAATTTCCTTTTTCAAAATGTTAATAATTAATATCTTTAATTTCAGGAGATCAACATGGAGAGAAGAGAATTGCACCAACTCAATGACACCACAGAACTCTAAGGGGCTGACGTTCTAGAGGGGTCGGCGCACGCTGCGTAGGGCACTTAGCGTCGAAACGCATTTGGTCTCAAGCATCCTATCCTACCGCCCGTGAAGACAGCGAGGATAAGACTCGACCTTGTGCCTTAACCCACTCGGCCACTCCGATCTCCTTTGAATGAATGGGTGGGTTGGTGTGAGGCGAGATGCATCTGAGAGAGTGGTTGGGCCTTTTGGTGACCCCCGAGTGAATGATAATTGTGAAAACTTGGTGAGTGTGAGCTTGGAAAAAGAATTGTTTGTGTCGAATACATGGTTTAAACATAAGAGAATACATATGTATACTTGGAAAAGGGACGATTGTAAAAACATGATTGATTTTATTGTGTATGATGAGAGATTGAAAGAGTTAGTGTGGGACACGCGAGGGATGAGGGGTGCTGAATGTGGAACAGACCACTATTTGGTACTCTCCAAAGTGAATCTGGGCAGAAAGTGGGTGCCAAGGAAGAATTTTGCGCGTAAGCAGTTGAGAGTAAAAGTGGAAAGGTTGCTAGACAGTGAGGTAAGAATGCGGTATGGTTGCATGCTTGAGGATGCTCTATCGTTGAAGCAGAGAGAATGGGACGAGCATATCAGAAACGAGAACGTAAATGATGCGTGGGAATGTTTAAAAGTAGTGATTGTGGAATGTGCAGAAAGTGTATGTGGAAAAGGAGTGGTAGGAAGAATGATAGGTGATGCTTGGTGGAATGAAGAAGTGAAAATTTCAGTCAGAGAAGAGAAAGGGGCGTACAAGAATATGATTGCTGGCAAATCTGAGGAAGAGCGTACTAAGGCATGTGAGATTTACAGAAAGAAAAAGAATGAATGCAAAATAATTGTGAAAGAGAGCAAAGAAAGAATGCGTGCGGATGAAGCTAACAAAATGCAGAGTGATTTTGAATGTAATAAAAAGCTGTTTTGGAAGTGGGTAAAAAGGGCTAAGATTGGTGAATGTAGGGGAATGAATGCGGTAAAGAACAAAAGTGGAGAGATCATGTGGAAAGAGAGCAATATCAGGGACTGCTGGAGGGAGTATTTCGAAGAATTGTGCAATAATATTACAGGCGTTGAGGATGAGCCTTGTGAAGTGGTATGTGAGAATGTGATGATGGAAAAGGATATCTGTGAGAAAGAGGTCACAACGGCTGTGAGAATATTGAAAAATGGGAAGGCTGCAGGCATAGATGGGATATACCGTGAAATGTTGAAGAGTGGGTGTAAATGACTGATTCGTAGGCTGCGTGAACTATATATTTTATGCTTACAGGTTTCTGTTGTTCCAGCGGATTGGAAGAATGCTATCATCGTTCCGTTGAACAAAGGGAAGGGAGGAAAGACCGAATGTAATTATTATCGGGCCGTTAGTTTATTGAGTATCCCGGGAAAAGTGTCCAGTAAAATATTCATCGAAAGAGTGAGGAATATTACTTCCGACAGAATATGGGGTGTGAAGTGTGGGTTTATGCCTGGGAGAGGATGTAGTGACCAGCTTTTTGCACTTCAGCAAGTGATAGAAAAATGTATGAGTGTCCGAAAGAAAGTGTACTGTGCGTTTGTCGATTTAGAGAAGGCATATGACAGAGTAAATAGAAAGAAGTTGTGGAAGGTTTTGAGTGACTATGGAGTGAATGGGCAGTTATTGAATGTTATGATGGCGATGTATGACAATAGTAAGGCAAGTGTAAGAGTAACGGAGCTCTGAGTGATTGGTTTGTAATAAATCGGGGTGTAAAGCAAGGATGCGTAATGTTTCCATGGCTGTTCAATGTATTTATGAATAAATGTGTTAGAGACGCATATGGTGAAAACGACGGTGTTTTGATTGGAAATGTAAACTTGCGAATTCTTCTATATGCGGATGATGCTGTTTTGATCTCAGACAGACAACAGGGATTACAGAAGCTCCTAGATAAGTTTTGTGAATCAACGGAGAGACTGGAATTGAAGATAAATGCGTGCAAGACTAAAGTAGTAGTTTTTGATAAGGAGAATGGGGAGAATAACTTTATGATCTACATCTACATCTACGTCATACCCTGCAAGCCACCCAAAGGGTGTGTGGCAGGGGGTGCTTTCGCACCAGGCATGCATTAATGATATGGTAGAACACCGACATTACATTAAAACCCGCGTACCACACATGCAAAGCGCCAATTACAAATCTAATACCCAAGAAACATTCTATCTCCAATCGTTCTAACATGCAAGGGATACAAAGACTACTACTACAGATTCAAAATATCATGCATAAATAAGAACATCATTATTTACATCATGCATAAATAAGAAAGAGGAGAATATAATGAGAAAGATTTACTGCCTGCCTATTGTCAATACTCGAACTATTCATGACGACGATCACAGCTGTTATGGTCCCGAATGGTACGCGGAAAAAATGACATTTTATACCTATCGGTTCTACAATCTAGCTCTCTAATTTTATTGGCGCGATCTAATCTGCCGTAGTACGAAGGGGTTAATAGTATGTTTTTTACGTCATCAGTAAAATGATTTTCCTGAAATTTATTTAGGAGGTTAAGCCTATAATTTAATCTGCGCTGTGATAGCGATTCCCATCCTAATTCTTCTAACAGTCCAGACACACTAGCCAACTTATCGTAGCATCGTTTCACAAACCTAGCTCCTCTTCGCTGGACGCGATCTAACTCTGATATCAACCCCGTTTCGTATGGATCCCATACACGATGAGGGGGAATGGTGAAGTAATTGAACAGGTGGATGATTTTGTGTACTTAGGTAAGATGTATGCGAAATATGGACGGATAGATGAGGAGATAAAGAGACGTGCGAATGTTGGAAGGAAAGTGGTAGGTAGCACGTGGAGCATATCAAGGAATGAGTGCTTGTCTAAGGAAGCGAAAATTGCCGTGTACAAAAATGCACTTCTTCCCAATTTGCTATATGTTATTATCTATCGTTATTCACTCGCCTGCTCTTGAAGGGTACGGACGTGTTCTCGGAGCGCTCCCTAATCCGGTTCCCGGCTGCCTACCTGCTCGCTGTGCACCTGCTGCTCAGTACCTTGAAGCTGCAACCTTAGTGTAGTGATATATATATTAGCCGTAGTGAATTCTATTTCTCCTAGTTATATATTCCAAGTTATTCACGTATCGTATCGTTTTTCACTTATTCGGTCGTTATATAGTAGGTCTTCTGTTAGTGTTAGTTAAGAGTGAGTTGTGTGTGTGAGTGAATCTCTTCACTGCCGTGTTATCCCGGTTCGTGCGCTGAGTGTGTCTGTCGAGAGTGCTTGCTGGTAGTGATAAGTAGAAGCCAAATTATTATCATATCTTCATTTTGTAGTTTGTTATCTCTGTTGTTTATCCTCACGTATATTTTCATACTATTGTACGTAAATTGTTATTGCATATCGTTAGCTTATGATTCTGGTGTTCGGGTAGTAAAAGAATCTTATTAGAATAGAACTTATTATAACCTAACTCTTACTTAAGTACATATATTTTATTACTGAGTCTATAATATTCTTTTTATCATCGTTATTGAAAACTCTTTGTTTATTTTAGTTGTGAAGTTGTTTTAACTTTAGTAGTTTAGAACTTTTGTTTTGAACTTTTAGTTTTACGTCTAGTCTACTGATACTGAATAGTTAACTACATTTCTTTTCTTGTTGATTGATAGTTTTTTTTTTCTAGTCGTTAAATAGTTTACTCTCCATCTCCCTTTTTTATATAGTATATATAACGTTATTAAAAAACCTTTACCTAAGACCGTTTGTAAAACCATCGACTGATATTCTAATTTATACATATAGCCAGTTAAAGCCTCTTTAATTACTACTTTTGCACTTATTTAATATAATATCATTTAGTTAGGTTGAATCCAAAAACACAGATCTTTCTCGCGTGCTTCGTCAGTGCTTCAACCCCTCATAGCTCACTTGCGTGACATCACCTGTCCTTCCTCCCCTATCTTTAGCGTCCTAAAAGTGAAAGTCAGTTACCTTTTGTGCTAGAGAGTTTGTGTTCTTATTTATCTCGTATTTTAGTTAGCTCTTTGCCAGGTGTGAGGTCTGTGTTAAAGTTATTTCGTAGAAGTATTGTTGTTACTTTGCCCATTGTGACCGAGCTTAGGATCGCTCAGTTCTTTTGAGTATAGCCATCTTTTTGTAGTTAAGCTTTTTTCCTTGGGAGTTCATTGCGAGTAGTGCTAGGATGTCTTCGAATAGGTCACCTGTTGGGATGATCAAAAACGCCGGCGAGTGTGCGGTTCTCCGAGCCCGCATCGCCGAGTTGGAGAGAATCCTGCGGGAACTCCAGTCTAAGGTTGAAAGAGTGGTATGCGTCCCGAAGGTGGATGGAAATTTGGGTCGCTCTTCGAAAGTTCGCCGCGCCCTACGGGCTGCACGAGTTCGCTCGATTGCTAACAGTGGCTGGACGATCGAGAGTTTGCCTGAAGGTCCGTCTTCCGATGAAGGGGCAGTACAACTCCGTAAACAGGAGGTCTGGAGGGTCGTGTCTCGGAGGAGTGGAGGTAAGGTCACTCTGAAGCGTGGTTCAGGAGATGCTTTGGCACCTCCCATTCCCGTTTCGAACAGGTACCAGTTGCTTTCGGATGGAAATTCCAAGGTGCCTGACGTGCCTACTCCTACTCCGAGACCGGCACCTAGGAAGAGTCGTCAGAGTGGGAAGGGGGGGATTGTAGTGATAGGTAGTAGTAACGTCCGCCGTGTTATGGTCCCTTTGCGGGAAAGGGCAGGCCATGAGGGTATAAGCCACCGTGTAACGTCATGGTGCATTCCAAGTGGCGGTGTTCCGCAGGTGACGCAGGCGGTTGGTGCGGCGGTCCGGGGCACGAAGTGCTCAAGTCTGCAGATTGTGGCCCATGTCGGCGTTAACGACGCCATGGACCGTGGATCCGAGGAGATCCTGCGTTCCTTCAGGGAACTGGACTCCGAAGTGAAGCGGGTAAGTCGCGACGAAGGGGTTGACATGACGCTTGCAATTTGTACTCTTGTCCCGAGGATCGATCGTGGACCCCTGGTTTGGAGCCGAGTGGAGGGCATAAACCAGAGGTTGCGTCGCTTCTGCACGGACATTGGAGCCTCCTTCGTCGACCTTCGGCCGGCAATCCGATCGTGTCGGACCCCTCTGAACCGTTCTGGTGTCCATTACACGGCCGAGGCAGCTAGCTGTGTAGCGAGTAGCATACTCGATCACTGTAGACCTTTTTTAGGATAGAGGGTAGGGCAGAGAGTAGGTCAGCTAATGGGTCGAATCAGGTACCATCGCGAACAATATTTAATAGAAAAAATATCCAAGAAATGGTTAAGTCTAAAGAGAACAGTAAGAGGCCAGTTTCAAAAAATAGCAGTAATGTAACTTTGAATATACCTAAGAAAGCGAGTTGTAATGAGAATACACATTCCGGGAATACGCTCACTGATAAATCCTTTTCTGTCGTGGTAGTAAATTGCCGTAGCTTAAGGAATAAAGTAGCTGACTTCTACCATCTAATTGAAACTACTGACGCAGACTTAATTATAGGGACGGAAAGTTGGTTGTGTAACGAAATCGCAGATAATGAAGTATTCCCAAAAAATTTCACAGTTTATAGAAAAGATAGAGTGGAAAGGACCGGGGGAGGAGTTTTTATTGCAGTGAAGGATTGTTATATTAGTAGGAGGGAGTCATTTTCCGACGACCAGGTAGAAAGCGTATGGTGCTCCATTCAAAATCCTAAAGCAAAAACAATCTATGTGTGCGCATATTACAGACCACCAGATACCCATATAACCTCAATATTAGAACTAGAAAGTCAACTCAGTAAATTAACCACTCAAAAAAACGACTGTCATATTATAATCGGTGGGGATTTCAATCTTCCGTCCATAGACTGGGACACGTACAGTTTTATCACTGGGGGGAAAGACAAAGACCTTTGTGAGTCACTCCTGTATACATTCACATCTCACTCACTACATCAATTAGTCACTGCTCCAACTAGAGGGAAAAATACACTTGATCTTTTAGCGACAAATATTCCACACATGGTTGTAAACATAGGTACGGATAAGGGAATAAGCGACCACAAGATAGTTAAAGCTAATTTTTCCGTGAGCATGATCAAGAAACATAATCCACAAAGAAAAATCTACTTATATAATAAGGCTGACTACGAAGGTATGAAACGAGAGTTACAAAAGTCATTTACTAATTTTCAAAAAATAAGTATCAACAGTAATACTGAGGTTTTGTGGAATACTTTCCTCAACGTTACACGATCAGTAGTTAGCAAATACATACCAAGTAAATGGAAAAGAGCCAATGCAGAGCCTAGGTGGTATAACGCGGAGGTTAGAAAAACATTAAAGCACCAAAGAACATGTCATGCTAGGTTAAAAAGGGCAAAAATTAACAAATCCTCTGAAGAACTATACACAGTCACCGAAAATTACAAAATATCTAAACTCTTAGCAAAAAAAGCGTGCCGAAGGGCGTTAGCTGATTTCAAAAGTAAATTACTGGGAGAACAATTGAACGATAATCCCAAGGCATTTTGGTCGTATGTTAGGGACACTCAAGGAAATAAATCAACAGTACACACGCTTAAGAATATCAAAGGGGAAAAGATAACCAACAGTCTACAAAAAGCCAATTCGTTAAACTCATTCTTCAAAAGCATTTTCAGTACTTATACACCACATCTTTTCGATCCGCAGCCAGTTCGTTCCCAAACATGTATGCCTGAAATTATTATAAATTGTCGCGGCATAGAACAGCAGCTAAAAAATATTAACCCCAACAAATCCCCCGGTCCAGATCAAATACCTGCTCGCGTATATAAAACAATGGCATCAGACATAGCGCCTTACTTAGAATTAATATTTACCAAATCTTTAGTAGATCATGTAGTGCCTAAGGACTGGAGAGTAGCAAATGTCACACCTATATTCAAAAGCGGCGACAGGGAAGACCCTAGTAACTATAGGCCTATTTCTCTCACATCCATTTCCTGTAAGGTATTTGAACACATAATCGTAAGCTCCATTATGAGTCATTTAGATAGGGAGGAATTGTTAATAAATAACCAACACGGATTTCGAAAGGGTAGATCTTGCGAAACCCAATTGGCCCTCTTCGTTCATGACATCTTGCTCTCGGGTGAAAATAATGTCCAAGTTGACGCGATATTCCTCGATTTTAGGAAAGCTTTTGATAAGGTACCTCACGTTAAGTTGCTCTCAAAACTAGAAGCATATGGAATAGATAAAAACATTATTAGTTGGATTAATCAATTCTTACATGGGCGGGAACAAAGGGTTGTCATAGACGGTATCATGTCAAACACAGTTAGCGTTACATCGGGTGTTCCTCAGGGAAGTGTAATTGGTCCACTTTTATTTCTCTTGTACATTAATGATATTAGTAACGTCGTTAAAAGTAAGCTTAGACTCTTCGCAGACGACGCGGTTGTGTATAGGGATATTAACAATTCCGAAGATAGCGACTCGTTAACAATCGACCTACTTGCTATTCATGCTTGGTGCGAAAAGTGGCAGATGGAACTAAACATAAAAAAGTGCGTAGCAGTCAGCTTTTGGAAAAAGAAAAATTGGCCATTTAGGGCATACAGAATTGAAAATACAGAAATTATTCACGCCGAGTCTGTTAAGTACTTAGGAGTCACAATTAGTCACGACCTATCTTGGGGAAAACATATTAGGGAAATATGCGGTCAAGCATATAGGAAGCTAGGCTTTATCAAGAGAGTACTCGGAAAATGTGATGAGAAAGTGAAAGAACGTTGTTATTTTTCAATCGTTAGGCCTCATCTGGAATATGCTGTTAGTGTATGGGATCCATACGAAACGGGCTTGATATCAGAGTTAGATCGCGTACAGCGAAGAGGAGCTAGGTTTGTGAAACGATGCTACGATAAGTTGGCTAGTGTGTCTGGACTGTTAGAAGAATTAGGATGGGAATCGCTATCACAGCGTAGATTAAATTATAGGCTTAACCTCCTAAATAAATTTCAGGAAAATCATTTTACTGACGACGTAAAAAACATACTATTAACCCCTTCGTACTACGGCAGATTAGATCGCGCCAATAAAATTAGAGAGCTAGATTGTAGAACCGATAGGTATAAAATGTCATTTTTTCCGCGTACCATTCGGGACCATAACAGCTGTGATCGTCGTCATGAATAGTTCGAGTATTGACAATAGGCAGGCAGTTAATCTTTCTCATTATATTCTCCTCTTTCTTATTTATGCATGATGTAAATAATGATGTTCTTATTTATGCATGATATTTTGAATCTGTAGTAGTAGTCTTTGTATCCCTTGCATGTTAGAACGATTGGAGATACAATGTTTCTTGGGTATTAGATTTGTAATTGGCGCTTTGCATGTGTGGTACGCGGGTTTTTAATGTAATGTCGGTGTTCTACCATATCATTCATGCATGCCTGGTGCGAAAGCACCCCCTGCCACACACCCTTTGGGTGGCTTGCAGGGTATGACGTAGATGTAGATGTAGATGTAGATGTATATGGTAGTGAAATATGGGTATGTCAGGATAGACATAAGAGTAGACTAAACGCCGTGGGTATGAGTTATCTGAGGAGTGTTTGGGGCAAAAGTAGGATGGATAGGGTCAGGAATGAGTGGGTCATGAATAAATGTGGGTTAAATGCTCCAGTAATGGACGTGTATGCAATGAGTGTGCTTCGTTGGTTTGGCCATGCTGAGATAATGGATGAGAGTAGAATAACGATACAGATATATGAAAGTAGATGAATGGTGCGAGAGGTAGGGGTAGGCCAAGAAAGTTGTGGTTGAATATGGTTGAATGTGGTTGAGGAAATTCTTAGGAGGAGGAATATTAGGAGTCTTAAAAACAGGAGAGCTTGTATGAAACAGTGTATGGGGGTAAATGAGGCAAAAGAGGTTTGCAAGGATAGGTCAGTATGGAGGAAACTATTGAAGCAGAGTTAGGTGTACAATTATGTATTAATGAGTGAAACATTTTGACTGTGCCTACCCTGGAAGGGAACGGCGTGATGGGTATGTATGTATGATTATATCTTTAATTTCAAAAGAAATCACTTTCTCGCCATGCTTACTCCAACTCTACTAATTTTCACGTTCTAAGCTTTCGGAACTATGGGAATTACAATATAGAGTTATTTCGGATCGACTTCATCAACCCTGAATATGACGACAGAATACATCTACATCTACGTCATACACTGCAAGCCACCCAAAGGGTGTGAGGCTGGGGGTGCTTCCACATCAGGCATGCATGAATGATACGGTAGAACACCGAAATTACATTGAAACCCGCGTACCACACATGCAAAGCGCCAATTAAAAATCTAATAACCAAGAAACATTCGTTCGTCAATCGTTTCAATATGCAAGGGATACAAAGACTACTACTACATATACAAAATATCATGCATTAATAAGAACATCAATATTTACATCATGCATAAAAAAGAACGTAGAGAATATAAAGAGAAAGATTTTCTGTCTGTCTATTGTCACAATTCGAACTATTCATGACGACGATCACAGGTGTTATGGTCCCTAATGGTACGCGGAAAAAATGACATTTTATACCTATCGGTTCTACAATCTAGCTCTCTAATTTTATTGGCCCGATCTACATCTACATCTACGTCATACCCTGCAAGCCACCCAAAGGGTGTGTGGCAGGGGGTGCTTTCGCACCAGGCATGCATGAATGATATGGTAGAACACCGACATTACATTAAAACCCGCGTACCACACATGCAAAGCGCCAATTACAAATCTAATACCCAAGAAACATTCTATCTCCAATCGTTCTAACATGCAAGGGATACAAAGACTACTACTACAGATTCAAAATATCATGCATAAATAAGAACATCATTATTTACATCATGCATAAATAAGAAAGAGGAGAATATAATGAGAAAGATTAACTGCCTGCCTATTGTCAATACTCGAACTATTCATGACGACGATCACAGCTGTTATGGTCCCGAATGGTACGCGGAAAAAATGACATTTTATACCTATCGGTTCTACAATCTAGCTCTCTAATTTTATTGGCGCGATCTAATCTGCCGTAGTACGAAGGGGTTAATAGTATGTTTTTTACGTCATCAGTAAAATGATTTTCCTGAAATTTATTTAGGAGGTTAAGCCTATAATTTAATCTACGCTGTGATAGCGATTCCCATCCTAATTCTTCTAACAGTCCAGACACACTAGCCAACTTATCGTAGCATCGTTTCACAAACCTAGCTCCTCTTCGCTGGACGCGATCTAACTCTGATATCAACCCCGTTTCGTATGGATCCCATACACTAACAGCATATTCCAGATGAGGCCTAACGATTGAAAAATAACAACGCTCTTTCACTTTCTCATCACATTTTCCGAGTACTCTCTTGATAAAGCCTAGCTTCCTATATGCTTGACCGCATATTTCCCTAATATGTTTTCCCCAAGATAGGTCGTGACTAATTGTGACTCCTAAGTACTTAACAGACTCGGCGTGAATAATTTCTGTATTTTTAATTCTGTAAGCCCTAACTGGCCAATTTTTCTTTTTCCAAAAGCTGACTGCTACGCACTTTTTTATGTTTAGTTCCATCTGCCACTTTTCGCACCAAGCATGAATAGCAAGTAGGTCGATTGTTAACGAGTCGCTATCTTCGGAATTGTTAATATCCCTATACACAACCGCGTCGTCTGCGAAGAGTCTAAGCTTACTTTTAATGACGTTACTAATATCATTAATGTACAAGAGAAATAAAAGTGGACCAATTACACTTCCCTGAGGAACACCCGATGTAACGCTAACTGTGTTTGACATGATACCGTCTATGACAACCCTTTGTTTCCGCCCATGTAAGAATTGATTAATCCAACTAATAATGTTTTTATCTATTCCATATGCTTCTAGTTTTGAGAGCAACTTAACATGAGGTACCTTATCAAAAGCTTTCCTAAAATCGAGGAATATCGCGTCAACTTGGACATTATTTTCACCCGAGAGCAAGATGTCATGAACGAAGAGGGCCAATTGGGTTTCGCAAGATCTACCCTTTCGAAATCCGTGTTGGTTATTTATTAACAATTCCTCCCTATCTAAATGACTCATAATGGAGCTTAATGGAGCATAATGGATCTAATCTGCCGTAGTACGAGGGGGTTAATAGTATGTTTTTTACGTCGTCAGAGAAATGATTTTCCTGAAATTTTAAGCCTGTAATTTAATCTACGCTTTGATAGCGATTCCCATCCTAATTCTTCTAACAGTCCAGACACACTAGCCAACTTATCGTAGCATCGTTTCACTAACCTAGCTCCTCTTCGCTGCACGCGATCTAACTCTGATATCAACCCCGCTTCGTATGGATCCCATACACTAACAGCATATTCCAGATGAGGCCTAACGATTGAAAAATAACAACGTTCTTTCACTTTCTCATCACATTTTCCGAGTACTCTCTTGATAAAGCCTAGCTTCCTGTATGCTTGACCGCATATTTTCCGAATATGTTTTCCCCAACATATGTCGTGAGTAATTGTGACCCCTAAGTACTTAACAGACTCGGCGTGAATAATTTCCGTATTATTAATTCTGTAAACCCTACCTGGCCTACTTTTCTTTTTCCAAAAGCTGACTGCTACGCACTTTTTTATGTTTAGTTCCATCTGCCACTTTTCGCACCAAGCATGAATAGCAAGTAGGTTGATTGTTAACGAGTTGCTATCTTCGGAATTGCTAATACCCCTATACACAACCGCGTCGTCTGCGAAGAGTCTAATCTTACTTTTAGGTAAGAATAAGGTACCTACTTGTAAATTAGTGTTTTCGCTCCCTCATGATGCCTAAAGAGTTCAATCACTGTTCAAGGGTCATCACTAAATTCTCATATAACCTACCTAAGAGGAGAGTTTGAACGCTTCTTAGAGAAGAAGATAAGGAATGAAATTTTCTTTTGCAGCGAAAATATGAAGTTTTACGCGGAATTTTGTTATTGATTGTAACTATACTGGTACCGATCCTATCTTCCCCAATGGTCAGCAACTTAATTTACAAACCTATCGGAAGGAATATATCAGGCAAATTATGAAGGACGTCGAAGTGAAGGCTTACATACAAATGAAATGGTTAACTGATCACGGAGAGATGATGTACAGCAAAGCAGCCTTTGAACTGATGAAGGCTGATTGTGATAGTACGAATAGGAGGTTTCTGAACAGGCCTCCTCTAGGTTTGAAGCAGGAGACCTTGGATCAATTACCGATCGCTCTATCCTCGAAGCTACTGCTCCGTTTCCTGGTACTCAAATCAAATAATATCACCATCAAAATAAATCTTTTTAAATATTTATAAACTTATGTTGATGACTATGTTTATTGTGTATTGATCACAAAAAACACAGTAACGGATATTTCATGAAATAATTTTGTGATCGAGTATTCGAGCTCTCAAAAGTTATCCCTACACAGACCTCAAGCACAAAAAATAAACGATAGCCACCAGCAAGAATCACCCCGCGGGGACTACGCTACCGCATATTGCGCGCTTTAGTATGAATGGGACCATCAAAACAAACAATATTTGGGGAAACTCGCTGGGAAAGAAAAGTGATTTGCCTCACCAGGAATTTTGACCACCGCGTATCTCTTGATTGCTCACGGTTGTTGATCAAACGGGACATGTACAGTCGAGTAATGAACTCATCCGTCTCATACATTGCCGGACTGATATGCTCGTTTGTTGGGGATTTCCCCTATTTGAAGACTTTTGACAATCAACTTCTACGTCGAGTGTTACGCAGTTGGGCAGCTGAAAGATGACAACATCCCAATGTAAACGTACGAAGTACAGGGCGAACCAATTCAAGGGCGTCTGGTACGGATTTGTTCCACACCAGGCATTCAATACTTGCCCAAATTCAAGGTTAAATATCACACACAACCCTGGAAGCTAGGCGCAGACATGAAAGCGGTAAAGAGAACAACGCACGTTTATGCCAGAAACTAGGTTAGTACTAATTTGGCGAACAGGCAAACATGCAGTATACTACATGAATCCATATTATAACAATCCATGTACTTTTCCACTAATTTATTAATGTACTACGAGTTTCGCAGCTTGCTGCATCCTAGGGTACAATGTTTTATATGTTATTTATTGATAGTTACGATTACGAGTAACCGACGCCAATAAGCTGGGGGAGGGTTGGAGAACCTGAGGGTGTAAAGTTTATGCAGTATACTAGTCAAGATGGAGCTATGATTAGTACAAACAATTTTATACATTCCCGAATACTAGGCATTACTAATTCACGCAGTCAACCTAATCACGCGGGCATTTAAAGTGGTACGAAGTGTTAGTAATAGTTATAAGTAATTAAATAGTATATACCAAGTCCAGTTTCCTACAGCATATGGCAATTTCGTACAAAAGATCCATCACCACAATTTTGGTCCCTTATTTATCACGGAAACAATAGCATTTTAAATCAATCGCAATGCTATCAATTTCCTTTTTCTTACACTTGAGGACAATATGTATGGGTACATTCGTTGCGGTTAATGAAAAAATCGATAAATGCATACGATTAATAGGGTTATCAGATGATGAATCTAGTATTTATTAATATATATTGCCTCGAATACAGCGCGAGTGGCCAATTTAAATCGGGTCAATAACGACAACAACAGACGAACACAAAAACCCATGCCACGAGCAGTGAAAATTCCACCCAAGCACCTATAACAATATAATGTATTACATACATTTATGTTAACAATATGTTTCCAAAATCTTCATTCCCAACCTTGTTAAAGAAATCCAGCCTCGATGCACGGCGACACCAACTCTTCGCATTACAAATGGGCTTGTAGTAAAGTCGCTGGTAGCAACGCAACACTTTTCTCAGGTTGGTGGGGAAGACTATTTTATGGTGCCAAATGAAATTGGAATACTAGACTTTCTTATACAAAGTTTTGATTGCAAAACATTTCTCTCATTTTCACTAGTATCGAGCGCCTTAGCAGTGAGAAAACTGATATGCTTCAGGATTACAGGAACTGCTATTTTTAATTGATCGATGACAGATAGTCAAACCTATCTATATAATCTAGAGCCTAATTCAACTCTCCATCAATAACGCTATCTCCTCGATAACAAGGTTCATAAAACCATAAGGCCGAAGAACATAAACGCACTCAGCACCGGAGGAACAAAATCACCTTAACTAACACGAAAACGGCTGCAATTCGGTGAATTAAAAAAAAACATTTTCTAATTGTGGAAAATTTGGAAAACAATAGAACGAAGAAAAAACTTACGGATAAAAACGTCTTCATTCATTCCTCTGGATCTTGCGGAAGAGAGTGGTCTCTTAAAACATAAAAGACTCCCTCGCGACAAGATATTTTGAGGGTTCAGAAACGTTGCCTCGCGATAAGGGTGATGATAATGACACGGCTTCCTCGATGATATGACTGCGCCCACTTCCCGCGGATGTCAATGGAGCGCAAAATATGTAAGTACTTAGCCGTGCGTGGGTGAGACACCATAGAAGACGAAATCTTTTCATGAGAAAAACCAAGAGATGGCGGACGCCAGACACTTCACGAACAACTTTCACTGGCAGTCGTTTCTATGCAACTAACACTCATCGTTGGAGCCGTAGGTTCTGGCCCCGAACTGGAGTAGCCGGAAACAATTTTCTCCGATTTGCAGAGCCACGGTAATCAGTCCGCAATCTATCTCAAGAGGTCGATTTCTGTCACCTAAGTGAGTGGTCAATGAAGTTCTGAACCAATCTCGAAGTTTTTCGAGAAATAAAATGCCCAAATTTCGCGCATTTAAGTCCCTGCGCTTTCATTTGACTCAAGAAGGCCTCTAACTTCACCAACGACGGCTGCACCGTAAAATCCATTGAATAGGTATCTCGGAGTGAGAATGATTTATGATATCTCCGGCGGCTGAAGTATTCGGGAAATAACTGATCGAGCTTATCATAAATTGGATTTTTTTCAATAGGATACTGAGGAAGTACAACGATAAAGCTCTAAGCATTTTTCCCGTTCTTAGGCCTTGTTTTGAGTTTGCAGCCAGAGTTTGACAATGCGGCCAGTTTTGAGACCCTGATGGTGTAGTCTCAATCTTCAAATTAGAGTATGAGCTGCAGGAATCAACAATTTTTTTTTCTAAAATGACGCAATAACAATGTTATTACAACATCAGGCCTATAATATAAACCTGAATGAAAAATTATCATGAATTTTGCGAGAATTATTGCGAGATTATGAGAATTACTTTTAGAAAATTAACATTTAGGCAGAAGAAAAATCCGTAACAAGCCCATTTTTTTTGGAGTCTATCAAAAATATTTTGTGAAATGTCTCATTCGATCTCATACGATCAATTGGATGATGAATTATAGAATTAAATTTCCGAGCTGATGAGTTTAATATGTAAGTTTTCCGCGGATGGATGTAGGCATGAATAGATGCTAATTAGACCAAATATTTCGTAACTTGTGATGTGGTACAATAACTGGTGAAAATTCAGCCAGCGCTGCGCAGCCTTAAGGCGACTTGCAGGGTTAGTGACAGTGATAGTGTTGGTATGGATTCGATGCTCCACGAACCTGCACGAAGTTCATCTAAAGATGCAACCAGAATAAGAATGGTTGAAAACGGCCATAAACTAGCGAATTATAACTAAAAGTAAGTTTTTAGTGGGTATTGTTAACTGTGCCGGAGCAAGGTGAGACAGTAAACCTAACAGCTCAATTTTAAGAACACCTATCATACCTTATCCGCGGAGTATCTAAAGAGCCGCCACATAAGTGTGTGGCAGTATGTGTTAGAACACATCTTAGGACTGGGAGAACACAGAGCATTGCAATAATTAGGCAAAAGTCCCCTTTGCTAAAATATTAAAAGTTGCTTATTAATTTGACCTAGTGTTTTCATGCTATCTAATTATTTACCTCGGGAAAATCACTGCTTATTTCGTGCTTAGAAAGTCGCCTTTTTGAATGTAGTGTACAAAAACTATCTTATAAAAAAAACTTACTACCACCTAGCTGCATGTGACCCTGTTCTCTAGCATGCCTCCCTATATATCCTACATGCATGGCAATAGTGCATGTTTGGTGATCTTCACCCCCTGCCACACACCCTCGTGGTGGCTCGCAGGGTATTACGTACATGTAGATGTCATGCGACTACATCTGCAGCGTATTACTCTACGAGCTCCAAACTTTTCGCCGGGGAAATCTCTTCGTTCTCAGATTTTTTTACTCTTTTCCACGCCAAGACAGCGTTTCTCGTCCCCAATCCTCCGACCTGTTCCATTTGGAGTGAGTCACGGCGATGAACACATATATCGGTAATTTGTGAGGAAACGATTTCTTTCTTGTAGGAAGTGGTTTCATATTTTTTTACGAGCTCGTGGTCACGGCGGAAGCGATTTTCGCTGTCTAATTTGGAACTACTCGCTTCATTGTCTCAATATCAGGAAGCATCTCTGCGACTGCTAGTGAAGACTGGCGTTTCCCCCTACCGGCGACGTGCTTACGAATGCACATCCCTTTGACGATGTGAGAGGCAACTTTAGGGCGTGTGTGTTTTCGACTTCAGGTGAACGACTTCCTCACTTTCTACTCTCAAAGATCCAATTTTACTCGGTTATATCAACGCCTGTTTAGTACGGTTTGGAATCTGAAGGGTGTATGTCTACATCTACATATTACCCTGCATGCCACCTCAAGGGTTACTCAAAATAGTTAAGAAAAACATAGCAGTGTTACTAAATTGTTCAGGGAATTAGGGTGGGAACCTATCCGATCGAAGGGAAAAATATAGATTAAATCTTGTACGAAAGTTTGATGTAGACTATATCTTGCACGACGTTCAACATATTTTGCTAGAGATAAACTATTATAGTAGAAACGATCGTAGGCAAAAGATTAAGGAAATAGACTGCAGAAGCGATAGATTTAGAATTTCATTTTTTCCACGCACAATAAGGGACCATAATAGTCGTGATAGATCAGTTCTAGGATACTGACTAGGTTAATGAGGTTTCTCCGGAGTGGGATGATATAGCTCATGATTTAGTACCTTGTAGCACTATTTACCTGTCGCAGTAATCATAAACAGTAGTCGTATCTTAAGTAGTGTACTGCATGTTAGCATATTCATCCGCGTAGCACTCTCCTAGTTTATAGTCTGACAGCGTACTGTCTTCCTGACTGCTTTTGGCCTGTTCCTGGTATTCATCTACATCTACATCTACGTAATACCCTGCGAGCCACCACGAGGGTGTTTGGCAGGGGGTGAAGATCACCAAACATGCACTATTGCCATGTAAGTAGGATATATAATGTAGACATGCTAGAAAATAGGGTCATAGTTTATTAGTTACTACAGTAGATTATTAGTTATTCCGGGGAACGTGCGCGGTTCTGATTTAAGCTGGGATGTGGGCTTCATGCCTGGTGTGAAATCATCCCGTGCCACGCGCCCTAGTGGTGGCTTGCACGGTATTCGTAGATGAAGATGAAGGGTGTTCGGCAGGAGCTGAGTTATCTCCAACATACACTACAGGTTAGAAGTTAACTTTCACCAACATACGCCACATTATAGGTAAGTACAAATGCTAAAGAAACTTTAAAATTAATCTATAATGGAAATACGTTAATGTGATACAAGAGTTATTCAGAGAACACACATTATTTCGTTTTAGCACTTCTCGGCAGAATTAGAAACATACATTCGGGAGCACATGAAAAAATCAGCTGCACTACTTGTCAAATGACCTACTTCAAAGTCTTAACGTAGCCATTATGGTCTCTTATCGATCGATAAAACGAAATTTTAAACCTTTCTGTTCCAGAATCTATTCCCCTAATTTTACTCTCATGATCTGATCAAAGATAAGATACAGAACCGTATACCGGGTAAACCTGAATTACTGTCAACATATTTATACATGCATTGCAGTATTTGATTTTTTCAGTGAATTAGGACTTCAAGGCGTTCGGTTAAGGTTGTTTCTGCGAAATATCATTACACTTAGAAAACTATGGATTTTATCTAATTTTAAAGAAAAATATCTCACCCTTCCAAAGATACCAAATAACCAGTCCCTTACTTTCCGACTTATTTTCCGAGATTTTTGATGAAAAATATCTTTCTGTTCCAGGGAGAAATATATATAGGTTAAATCTTTTACGAAAGTTTGATGTAGACTTTTTTCGTCAGACGTTCAAAATATTTTGCTAGAGCCAAACTATTATGGTAGGAACGATCGTAGGAGTAAGATTAAGGAAATAGACTGCAGAACCGATAGATTCATTTTTTTCTCGTACAATAAGGGGCCATAATAGTTACGATAGATCAGTTCTAGGATACTGACTAGGTTAAACAGGATTTTTTTCAGTAGTGCTAAATATCTTAACATGTAGATACTAACCTCGCATGCAACATCTGGCATGATATACTCCTGCATGTCTTAGTTCCTTGTAGTGCTATTTATTTGTCGCATTAATTATACTAACCAGTAGTTATATCCTGAGTAGTGTACTGCATGGTAGCATGTTCTTCTACGTATCACTCTCCTGGTTTGTGGTCTGACTGCGTACCATTGTCCTGACTGCAATTGGCCTGCGCCTGGCATTCATCTACATCTACGTAATCCATCCATCCATTGCCATCCAAGTGCCTATAACTACGGCCGCATAAAGCAATCCAAGAACCCAAACCTGAATTACTGAAAAACTAGTGTGGAAACCCTATTTTATTTTCAGTTCAGTTTATAAAATGTACTTCAAAGATAATATAATCAAGTTTACAGAAAACCCGGAATAAATAAATCTCAGGCTAGAGCCACCTAAATAGTATCTCAGTTTTAATTCAATTTCCTCTATATCTACTTACATCTACGTAATACCCTGCGAGCCACCACGACAGATACTACGGCAGATTAGATCGCGCCAATAAAATTAGAGAGCTAGATTGTAGAACCGATAGGTATAAAATGTCATTTTTTCCGCGTACCATTCGGGACCATAACAGCTGTGATCGTCGTCATGAATAGTTCGAGTATTGACAATAGGCAGGTAGTTAATCTTTCTCATTATATTCTCCTCTTTCTTATTTATGCATGATGTAAATAATTATGTTCTTATTTATGCATGATATTTTGAATCTGTAGTAGTAGTCTTTGTATCCCTTGCATGTTAGAACGATTGGAGATAGAATGTTTCTTGGGTATTAGATTTGTAATTGGCGCTTTGCATGTGTGGTACGCGGGTTTTAATGTAATGTCGGTGTTCTACCATATCATTCATGCATGCCTGGTGCGAAAGCACCCCCTGCCACACACCCTTTGGGTGGCTTGCAGGGTATGACGTAGATGTAGATGTAGATGAGGGTGTGTGGCAGGGGCTCTACGAACTATTATTAAGGTAGTTTGAATGGGATAGATCCCTAGTCATAATCGAGACCATATTCGAAGTAAACGTGTTAATTTCAGCAGCTCTAGGAAGCATGAATAAAATATCGCATATTTAATGGTGCAATAATACACTTTTATATGACTGAAATAACATGTAATTAAAGTACAACATCTACTCATAAACATCTATATAAAAGACTTTATCTCATTTTTTGCGCACTTCGTTTAAAATTCCTTCAAAACGGAAGTTTTTATGTGATTATGAAAAAAAATCCGGAAAGAAAATGATGAATTTTCGAAAATATTTGAGAAAACATACAAACCATACACTAAATTTTTGATGAAATTTAGGTTCTGTATATAAATTCCTCAATTTTTAAATAATGTCTATCTGGAGTGAACACACGTACCATTTTCCAAGTAAAAGGGTCGGTATTAACATATACGAAATACCGTGCAAGCCACCACTTGGGTGTGTGTGGCACGCAGTGATTCTACACCAGCCATGCAGCACTCAACACAGTTCAATTCAGAACCGCGAACATTCCTCCAAATGTTAGATATATATAAAGAACCCCTGCATATTATGCTAGGTTTGATCAGATTAACAAGATTAGAGAGATAGATTGTCGTACCGATAGATTTAAAGTCATTTTTCCCGCGTACTATAAGAGAGAACAATGGGCAGCGTAGCAATGGGATAGGTAGGTGAAATATAGTTAGATTAGTCTGTAGTGCATGATGCATGTAATAACAACCAATAACCCCTTTGTTATTATGTAGATACTAACCATCTAGCAGCATGTGACCCTGTTATCTAGCATGTCTCCCTTAAATATTCTACTTGCATGGCAATAGTGCATGTTTGGTGATCTTCACCCCCTGCCACACACCCTCGTGGTGGCTCGCAGGGTATTATGTAGATGTATAGCTAAAGAAGCCCCCAAATATAAGCGGGAAAAAAGGTACTTAGAAACCTATGTGTCTGACACTCTGTTTAGCTAATTATAGATTCCTTCGTGATCTTATCTTAATTATCGGCTGACGCCAGACGCAAACTTGTCCAAAAAAACTCAAGTTCCTGTCAAACCGTTTTTAGAGGCGAGTGTTTCAGGGCCTTTGTCAAGGTCTTCCGTCCAAATTCCCGCGATATCACCAAAAAGAGGCAGCATATACCCGCAGTTGGCAGAGAGCTCGACAACGGCCTGCGTAAGGATCAAATCCGGGTGAAGCCGCTCAAGACACGTCCGGTAAAACCCCGGGCTGTATGATTTTTCTGGATATGCCAGATCTCTCTGGGAAACCACACGAGGAACGGGAAAAGCATCTGCTACGCCTCCTCGCCCTAATGCGTGACACTGCCCAAAGTTGGGATTATTTTTTCGGTCAAGGAGTTCTATTCCAAACAATGACACCGACCCTCTGATCGAAGACCGCGGTTCACAGCACATAAGCTGTACCAATTTATTTGCAGACGAGGTAAACGTGTTTCGAAAGCATTTAAGTGTCCTAAAGTATGAATTTCTTCTTCATGGACAGTTCTGTGGATAATTTCTCCGATCATAAGGAGTGTTCTGTTACAATATATTTACAGAAACTACTGGTATTGGCAGTAACTTGGTGAAATTCCTTCATAATGAAATGATGAATTACTTAATTTTCCATAAAAGATTCATTACGTTCTTACGATTTGGGTTTCATCGCTGCGCGATATCAACATCTGATCATGTTGATATCGCGCTGAAATCCGGGTCATAAGATCGTGATAAATCTTTTGTGGAAGACTAGGTAATTCATCATTTCATAAATATATTTACAATTTGCATGGCTGGCAACTCTGTCATTAAACCCATTTTCAAATTTTCATCTTTAAATTGAATTTTAAACATGCTTCTTTCCATATTGCAAAGACAGGAAATCTCTCCTGTACATTTATCACTTCTATCCACCCCACCCCCTCCAATGCGATGAGAGAGTACGAGAAAGAAGCTATTTTACACTTGTCAGGCCTCATTTAGAATATGCCGCTAGTATATGGGATCCGTACGAGGAAGGTTTGATAAAAGAATTAGAGCGTGTGCAAAGGAGATCCGCTAGGTTTGTTAAAGGCCGTTATGATTATTGTATAAGTGTTACGAGCTTAATAGAAGAACTAGGATGGGAATTACTATCAGAACGCAATTTTAAATATAGGTTAAACCTTTTAAGTAAATTCGAAACCGATTTGTTCACAGATGATGTTCGATAGATATTGAGAACCCCTGCGTATTATGCTAGGTTTGATCATATTAACAAGATTAGAGAGATAGATTGTCGTACCGATAGATTTAAATAGTCATTTTTCCCTCGTACTATAAGAGAGAACAATAGGCAGCGTAGCAAAGGGATAGGTGGGTGAAATATAGTTAGAGTAGTCTGTAGTGCATGATGCATGTGTTAACAACCAATAATCCCCTTCCATATTATGTAGATACTAACCATCTAGCTGCATGTGACCATATTATCTAGCATGTCTCCCTTAAATATCCTATTTGCATGTCAATAGTGCATGTTTGGTGATCTTCACCCCCTGCCACACACCCTCGTGGTGGCTCGCAGGGTATCACGTAGATGTAGATGTTCTCCGATGTGACTCCTAGTAGGCACGTTACACGAGATTGCCGTATCGGATCGAAACCGAAACTATTCGGATCACCATTCATTTCCTCTTGGATCAATTAAAATGTGCCATCTCACTAACTTCCCTTCTCATCTGTGTTCTGTCCTGCTTATCGTTGCATCACGTTAACTCTTCTTCTCTTCGCTACACATCACTTAATTAGATTAGCGCCAATGGCCGCTCACTTTCCATTTCACTTCACGAGAGACAAATCAATAATTACAGGGGACTGGTGTTTTCCTAAAATTCCTTTCGATGTTTTCTCTTTTGAAGGTTTCTAGCCGCATAATTGTATTTTGACGACCACTATTGGAGTTAATTAACATTTACCATCTAATTCAGAAGATTCCTATTGTCAATCGATCACATTATTTCGAACTGCCCAATATAATTGAAGAAATATATCGGAAATTTTTCCTGTATTATACCGGCGTTTTATGTCATCAGCAGTACAGTTCAATTTGTATTAATATTTACTTGAATCGATAAATGGCGGGAAAGTTATTGAAAGTTGAGATGGTATTAAGTCGCGTGGACGAGATTTCAAGTTTCCAGAATTATCTACAGAAATGATTACTAACTTTTGAGAGACCGCCAAAAATTGATTTCCTCCTCGATAGCCCTCCGTTGGCAATCATATGATTAAACTTTCTCTTTGATTTTTAAGTGACCAGGTCGGAAAAAAATATGTAAATTGATGCATCGCTTTCTTGGTGGCCGAACGGATGAAACATTAATTTTCTCGAGGTTTTTCCACTGCTCAGTCACATGACGCATATGCTAAGACACGATATACAGAGATGATTTCCAACGTCCCATTCGGAATGAAAATACCAAACGCTGAAACGTTTCCAGGAAGAACTGGAGGGCATCCGGATGACATAATTTCTTTGAAAAATTGGGAAATCAGGGACGTAGACAAGGCCGCTAAAAGTTACAGTGAAATATCCCAAGAAATAGCCAACTGCTTAGTTTAAGATTTTACAATTAGGGAGGCGTTCATGACAGACACTATATAACAAGAGATTCATTTTAAACAAAATCAAAAGACCGAATGAACTAATGTATTTTTGTGGACCTAATGGGGTATTCTGGTACGGTAGTCTAGCCATTTGCTAGTCACAGGTTCAAAACTCATTTTGAGATAAGATTGTTTTGATTTATGGTGGTGATATAATCATTACTACTTGAGGATTTTTAAACGCCCGAAAACTCAAGACAAATTTAAGGTCTGTGAATTTATCGGTGGATTGTAGGTGAAAGGAAACTCTGGATTCAAGTCAAAAGTTGGGAATTGAATGAATGGAACTATTGCTCAAAATTTACAGTGGAGTAAAAGTAAACTATACATCAAAATACATATGTTCCCCAGCGTTTGACTTAAGTTCTTCGGCTCGAAAGAGAACGGATTCGAAAAACGACGAAATTCAATTATCGAAGCCACAATGAAGGGAAACAGCCACATCACATGCGGGAAAATGTAAAAACTCATGGTAGTTCAAAAATACACTCTGGAATTAAGGGACATCAAGGGGATGTAGTGATTTACCGTTCTTTTCCTGTCGCCAGGGGCGACTCGCTACCCTGCCGGGCGATTACGAAAATTTCATAGACGCCGTAAGAGTCTATGATGTGGGTGTTAAGGTGGCTATGACGTGTTTCATCTTTGTCTCACGTCTCACATCTGTCTGGCTAAATCTACACAATTTCCTGCGACTCACCTCATGGGTGTGCGGCAGGGGTGAGTCGACACCAATATGTATTTAACTAAAAGTACCATATAAAAGGTAATGTAACCAAAACTTCTGATATATATTAGCGAAAACCTACCAACCATTTGCAAAACTTGTCTATAAGCGAAATTTTACAAATATGCGCTGCACCATAAGCATGCTACCGCTGTAAGACAGTTTGGATTAATGTTTTTCAGTTACACAAATGGACAGAGGTACAGTAGTTACAACACAAACGTGCATAGCGTGCTTTTAGTAGATAAAACAAAAGTATAAAGGAGTAAAACATTACCTAGCTACACTACCTATCGATAAACCTACTCCTGGCTGATGCAAAATGTTGGGGACGCGACGAGGAAAAAAACTAACACATTGGTAGTCCTTCATGAACGAGAAGAGCTCATGAAATTGATAATCACATATTTGTGCAATAAAATAATTAACTAGCGAAAACTATCAACGCTATCATCCCTTTATCAAATAACAACAAACGCCGTCAACGAGTGCGTGGTCTAGACATGAAAAAAAATCCATATATGCTTCGTGTTCGCCGATTCTTCATATAATTGAAGTTTATTAAATAATATATGTAAATTAATACCCTATTTCATCAGGCGTTATCATGAAGTTTCCATATTTTGGTCACATATGGGAGATAAATTTGCCCTATATTCGGCGTGAGCGTCGAATAGATCTCGTAATTAATTAATTTATTTTATTTATTCTTACAATTCCGAAAACAGCACAACAAAGGCCTTTAACATCGGGTGATTAATATTAACAACAGACGAACAACGACACCCATGTCCTGAGTTGTGAAAAACCACCCAGGTGGGACTCGAACCCGCGACTGGCATTCGAGGATTTAACCCCGCCGCCACCGGGCCGACGAGTAGGTCAATAAATGTTAGGTCAACGGAGTATTAAAAAATTTTCATCGTTTTTGGAGAAGTTATTCTCTTCAAATGTATCATGAAGGTTAAGGCTATTTTTTAACCATTGATTTGTAATCGATTCCTATCCCAACTCTCCTAGTAGCCTCGACATCTTAATAGACTTTTTATAACATCCCTTTAAAAGCGCAGGTGTTCCTCGTTGCGAGCTATCAAATTCCAACATTGAGCTTGATATACAATGACTCAAAATACAGGAAATGTATTCTGGAAGGGGCCTAACCAGGGAAAATAACTGTGCTCGCTAACTTTCAAATTGTATTTCTGTATAAGTACCATCCCTTGAATAAATCCTTTCTTTCTGTTAGCTTGATCAAATATTTCCCGAATAAGTCTACTCCGCGATAGGTCCCAGGTTGTAATATGAACATATTATTGACTCCACGTTGACCACTAACATTTTTTCAATCTGTGTAATATTTCTGGCGTATTTCCCCAACTACAAAAATTTACCTCCACGTATTTTTTTAGACTTAATAATTTTTCACACGAGGCTGGAATGGCTTCTAAATCCTAAGATAAGGGTCTCTACCTTCAGGTTTGAAAACCCATATGTACCCGACCGCATCGTAAGCAATAAATCTTAAGTTCACCATTAATCATACAGCATTAGTCAATGATACTGGAGAAGCAGAAGAGGACTGTTTATTTCGAAATTTGTTCGAAGAAAATCTCCCCTCCATTCTGTTTTCAGTTAACCGCGTATCTGATTAATAATTCGTTATTTTGATATCGCGAATACTAATTTCTGCTTTTGCTAAGGGTTGTTCTCCTGACTGCTCTCTACGCCGAGCGGCCGGGGGAGGGTGTGGGAGTTACCTTTGAAATGGGACGAGTATTGCATGCCTGATGTGGAATCACCTCGTACCATAAACAGTAGGGGTGGCTTGCACAACACTTAGTGGACGTAGATATCACATTAAGTGCCCAATACGTTTAAGTGAAATTCATGTTGGTCGTGCAAATCAACACTCTGTTTCAATATTGACTGTAACAATCATCACTGTGTATTCGGTGTATTCTCAGCTAGTATAGATTCCTTAAAACGTATGGAATGGTCTGCCAAAATTGAGACATGCTATTTTCTACTTAATGTAGGTAACGTCAGAATACGAAATGCTAGCTTTTGCCGATCTCTTTCCTTACCGTATCAAAAGCAGATTGTTTCTATGCTTGTCAATCTAAAGTTATTAATTGTGTTTAATATGAAATCGTGTCATGGCAGTAAATCACATTTATCCGTCCAATGACCATGCTAAGAGCTTTGCCATAAACCTTAGCCGAACGAGTTCATCTTAATTTGGACGGATGTTTCAAATAAATATTTTTTGACTCAAAAACGAAGCAAATTTTCTCACATATACTTACATACATCTACGTAATACCCTGCGAGCCACCACGAGGGTGTGTGGCAGGGGGTGAAGATCACCAAACATGCACTATTGCCATGCAAGTAGGATATATAAGGTAGAAATGCTAGAAAATAGGGTCTACATACATAATACCCAGCAAGCCAGCTCAAGGGTGTGTGGCGGGAGTGAGACATCATCAATATGTATATACTACTCTATGATTTCTGTTGGTTGTCAACGTGGAGTCTGTTAACCTTTCAGATTACAAACCAGGACCTTTCCTGAAGTAAACCTAATCAGAAAATATTTGATCAAGCTAACAAACAAGGTTAATGAAACTGTCACCTTACCCTTGAAGTCATGCAGCATCAACTATTGGTGGTCACCGTCCTTTTGGAACTTAAATTAAACTTAATTGATTTTGTTCTCGTTGATACGAAGCCCATTTTTTACACAACATCTCTCAATGGCGACAGTGGTCACAGAAAGTAGAAGAGGTTCTAGCTATTGGGATATTTTTTTATGACTTAACGGAAGAATAGTGCATCATAGGTTCGTAAAAAATACCACGAGAAGAAGAAAGTGTGACTGAGCTATAGGAGAAACTAGGATGGGAACCCTTTCAATTACAAAGGGAACTAGCGAGATGATGACTTTCAGAAAGGCTAAGAAGACCCGATTTTACAACTAAAACCACAGATTTTAAAATCCTACCTCACTGCATCAACAGAGTTGACCGCACAGGAGAACGAACACAGGTCACTCACTAATAATTTTGAATACTCTTTAACTTTCTCGAAAACCGCAATCGTTACCAAATGAAGGCAAATAAAGATAGTACTTAATTTGGATGAAACAAATTCTTTTGTACATTCATTATGTTATAATAAAACAAACTTCCAATCAAACCACCGAAGGGACGTGTGGCAGGGAGCGTTGGGACAGCCTGTATGAAAGAAGAGGGGAGGGAAGAATTGCATGTTTACGAAATGTTATAGCGTCTTACTGTTTTCGTTATTATCACAAGTGGTGCGTGGTTTAAAGATATCATTTCATTCTCCGCTACATATCCACATCAAGTTTAACCAGCTATCACCATAATTTAGTAATCTCCTAAGATTACTACAACTACATCTAAAAATTACCCTACAAGCCATCTCAGGGGTATATGGCAGGAGGAACACTATCACCAACATTCACTACAGTGTAGAAAATAACTTTCACCAACATGTACCACACTATAACCATGTTACAAATGCTACTGAAACTATTGAGTTAATCTATAATGCAACCACGTAAACATGATTCAAGAGTCATGTAGGGGACATGTAAAAGATGTTGTTAGCACTAAGTGAAAGATTTAAACCATTCATTAGGGACCACATCGAATAATCAACTACCTGTTCTACAACACCTAAAAACCTATCTTTTCTACTATATATGTACTTCTCTTATTTTATTTTCCTGATCTGATATACCGTAGTGTGTTGCAGTTTGTAAGTTATTAATAATTTAGTCGGAAAATAAATTGGTCACGGATATAATGAAAATCTTGAGCCGAATTTTCAATTGACGGTACATAAGCGATTCCCATTCCATTTGTTGGAAGAGGTCAGTTACACTAACGAGACTATCATAACGGCCTCTCTCGTATATCTTTTCTGTCGTATCGTATCTCTTGCAGATATTTTCTGCACACGCTAGAGGTCTCTTTCATATACATCTACGAAATACCGTGCAAGCCCCCAATAGGGTGTGTGGCACGGGGTGATTCCATACCAGGCATGAAGCACTCATCCCAGCTGAAATCAGAACTACACACGTTCCTCCGAATGCTACTAGATTTTTTTTAAGTAGGCGCAGGCCAAAAGCAATCAGGGCAATGGTGCGCAGTCAGACCAGAAACCAGGAGTGTGGTGCGTAGAAGAACATACTACCAAGCAGTACACTACTCAAGATAACTACTGGTTAGTATTATTAATGCGACAATTAAATAGCACTGCAAGGCACTGAGACATGCAGGTGTATATCATACCGCAGATTGCATGCGAAGTTAGTATCTACAATTCATGTTAAGATATTTAGCACTATTGAAAAACCTATTTAACCTACTCAGTATCCTAGAACTACCTCCTAGATCTTAGATCCTCCTAGATGTACCACAACTATTGTGGTCCCTTATTATTCGTGAGAAAAATGACATCTTAAATATATCGGTTATTGAGTCAATTTCCTTAATCTTATTCCTGTGATCGTTCCTACCATAATAGTTTGGCACTAGCAAAATATTTTGAACGTCCGGTAGAAATAGACTACATCAAAATTTCATAAAAGATTTAACCTATATTTCACCCCCCGATCGGATAGAGGATCCCACCCTCTCTTTCAAGCCTACCTCGTGAGGATTCCAAATAATGGCAGCGTATTCCAAAAAAGGTCTAATTTGAGAGAAGTAGCTGATATCTCTGACTTTAACGTCGCACTGTCCAAGTACTCATTTAACAAATCCTAATTTAAAATGAGCTTGACCAGACATTTCCCGGAAGTGTGCTACACGAGAAATTATTCATTCGTATAACTTTGAGGTATTTTACTAATTTTAGTCTCTAATGGGTATGCTGTATGTATTACATCTACATCTACGTCATACCTTGCAATCCATCCAAAGGGTGTGTGCCAGGGGGTGCTTCCACACCAGGCATGAATCAATAATACGGCAGAACACCGAAACTACATTCAAACCAGCGTACCACACATGCAACGCGCCCATTAAAATCTACTAACCAAGAAACATTCTATCGTCAATCGCTCCAACATGCAAGGGATACAAAGACTACTACTTCATATTCAAATTATCATGCTCAAATAAGAACATCAATATTTACATCATGCATAATAAGAACGTAGAAAATATAAAGAGAAAGATTTACTGCCTGCCTATTGTCACAATTCGAACTATTCATGACGACGATCACAGCTGTTATGGTCCCGAATGGTACGCGGAAAAAATGACATTTTATACCTATCGGTTCTACAATCTAGTTCTCTAATTTTATTGGCAAGATCTAATCTGCCGTAGTACGAGGGGGGTAATAGTATGTTTTTTACGTCGTCAGAGAAATGATTTTCCTGAAATTTATTTAGGAGGTTAAACCTATAATTTAATCTACGCTGTGATAGCGATTCCCATCCTAATTCTTCTAACAGTCCAGACACACTAGCCAACTTATCGTAACATCCTTTACTAACCTAGCTCCTCTTCGCTGCACGCGATTTAATTCCGATATTTACCCCGCATCATATGGATCCCATACACTGGCAGCATATACCAGATGAGGCCTGACGATTGAAAAATAACAAGGTTCTCTCACTTTCTCATCACATTTTCCGAGTACTCTCTTGATAAAGCCTAGCTTCCTGTATGCTTGACCGCATATTTCCCGAATATGTTTTCCCCAAGATATGTCGTGAGTAATTGTGACCCCTAAGTACTTGACAGACTCGGCGTGAATAATTTCTGTATTATTAATTCTGTAAACCCTACCTGGCCTACTTTTCTTTTTCCAAAAGCTGACTGCTACGCACTTTTTTATGTTTAGTTCCGTCTGCCACTTTTCGCACCAAGCATGAATAGGAAGTAGGTCAATTGTTAAAGAGACGCTATCTTCGGAATTGGTTATATCCCTATACACAACCGCGTCGTCTGCGAAGAGTCTAAGCTTACTTTTAACGACGTTGCCAATATCATTTATGTATAAGAGAAATAAAAGTGGACTAATGACACTTCCCTGAGGAACACCCGATGTAACGCTGTATCTGACATGATACCTTCTATGACATCCATTTATTCCCGCTCAAGTAAGAACTGATTTCACCAGGGTTGAAATTCGCTATGAAAAAATCATTTGACTAATAATTTTTTCATAGCGAATTTCAACCCTGGTGTATATGCACCCGTGCGAGTAACTTCGTACCACATCATTTGTAACATGCAATGTTTGTAAATAAGAACTGATTAATCCAACTAATAATGTTTTTATCTATTCCATATGCTTCTAGTTTTGAGAGTGACTTAAAGTGAAGTACCTTATCGAAAGCTTTCTTAAAATCGAGGAATATCGCGCCAATGGGAACATTATTTTCACCCGAGAGTAAGATGTCATGAACGAAGAGGGCCAATTGGATTGGTTTCGCAAGATCTACCCTTTTGAAATCTGTGTTGGTTATTTATTAATAATTCATCCCTATCTAAATGACTCAATGGAGCTTACGATTATGTGTTCAAATACCATACACGAAATGGATGCGAGAGAAATAGGCCTATGCTTACTAGGGTCTTCCTTGTCGCCGCTTTTGAATATAGGTGTGACATTTGCTACTCTACAGTCCTTAGGCACTACGTGATCTACTAATGATTTGGTAAATATTAATTCTAAAAAAGGCGTTATGTCTGATGCCAATGTTTTATATACGCGAGCAGGAATTTGATCTAGACCGGGGGATTTGTTGGGGTTGATATTTTTAAGCTGATGTTCTATGCCGCGACAATTTATAATAATTTCAGGCATAAATGTTTGGGAACGAACTGGCTGCGGATCGAGAAAATGTGGTGTACAAGTATTGAAAATGCTTTGAAGAATGAGTTTAACGACTTGTCTTTTTGTAGACAGTAGGTTAGCTTTTCCCCTTTGATATTCTTAAGTGTGTGTACTGTTGATTTCCTTGAGTGTCCCTAGCATTCGACCTAAATGCCCTAGGATTATCGTTCAAGTGTTCTCCCAGTAATTTACTTTTGAAATCAGCTAACGCCCTTCGGCACGCTTCGGCACCTTCGGCACGCTCAATTATCATTGACCTTTTGAATGCCAACGAGGATATATCGCAGTCTGTATAGCGACCTACAGTTATAGCTAGAATAATTGTGTTGTATTAGATATAACTACGAATAATTAACCATACAAATTAAGAAAGGAGATTTTCACTTTCAAAAGCAGAAGATATCATGCAAAATAGTTAAAAATTCACAAATAGCTATTTTTCAATAAAGATAAATAAAATTTCCAAAATACATTCTTCTGAGGCACTTCTGAGGCTACCAACCAAAACATCGACGCCACTGAAAGGGTTAATAGGAGAAGAAATTAGGGATCCGCTTTTCTAAAGGCTATGATGATTGTCTCGTTAGTGTTACTGACCTCTTGCAACAACTTGGGAGGGAATCGCTTTCTGACCGTCGATTGAAAATTAGATACAATCTTTTATGTAAATTCAGGACCAATTTATTTTTCCGACAAAGTTATCAATATCTAATAACTCAATAACGAACTCCAACGTAGGCACTACAGTAGATCAGATAATGCGAATAATATAAGGGGATTAGATTGTAGAACAGATATGTTTAAAATGTCGTTTTTCCCGCGATCGATAAGAGACAATATTGGCTGCGTTTAGACTTCAAAAGTAGGTTAGTTGACAGGTTGTGTAGTAGATTAGTTGATATGGTACCTAATCCTTGTTTATAAATCTGACTAGGAGAGGAAAGATTAGGGAGATAGATTGTCATGTTTGGTGATCTTCACCCCCTGCCACACACCCTCGTGGTGGCTCGCAGGGTATTACGTAGATGCAGATGAAAGACCCGATAGGAGCAACGAAGGAGAAGCGGGACAACTGAAGTGGGATACGAAAGAGAAGAACCGCATTAGCACAAAGAAGTTCGCGGGTGACGGAATAGAATTAAGGGCTGCAGTCAGCAAAGTTTAGGGTTGAATAACTAATGCTGATGATGAATGATCGAAGCGAATAAACTCCTAAAGAAGAGGGGAAAATGAACTACACACCTTCGCATTTCTAGGTAACTGCACATGCCCCTACGGTAGCCAGAATTCACTAATTCATGGGCAATAATCAGAAGATCTATTAGTATATGTACCAACTTTCGTTGTCACCACGGTTTACTAAAGATAGCACTTGAAAGGAATGGTTTTGATTCAAAGAAAAACTGTCAAAGCACGTAGCAAGCTATCCATTGAAGTCTATTCTTCGCAGCCGTCCATAGCGACAGTAGAAAATATTTTGCCACTCTCGATTGACGAAGAGAATTCCCAGTGATTAACATCAACAGTTGAAATCACAATTTAAAACTTTCAATTGGAAACCAATGGTCTTTAAAAGCCCATCAAGAGGTGAAAGTGTGAGTTCAGTGAGAAACGTAAATATTTGCGCAAATCTGCGCATGCCGAAGGTCTCCAACGCGCAATAAATATGCTATCCACTACATATAATCCTGATAATAAATATGCCTGATGTGTCTTGTTATAGTATGTGCACAACATAAGAGCGAGCATCATAAAATTCAAAATGTTTGGTTTATGCTATATTATCTCTGGTTGCTAAGAAATGTAACAGGAACTAATCCGTTTGAAGATGAGTTTGTCTCGTCCACGATTGAAAGAGATCCCTCGAAAGTTGGTATTCAAAAGAAAATATTGCGGATACTCAATCAATTTCAAGGAATCTACATTTTACAATGTACGCCAACTCAAGTCTAGAAGGCTGGGGGAGTATTTATTCCGAAGCATGCACCAAACTGTTGTTCTAGCGTTTCAGAACATGAGAGTGTTGATGGATCATTCAAATTCTTGCATACATATTTATGAGCGAATTACAAAACAAAGTACGCTTTCAGTACGAGCTGTTAGTACACATTATTACTTTAATAAGGAAACTATTTACTATTAATAGACCAAAACAACTGCATGCCAAGCCATTTCATTCTCCTGTATCGTTATTTTCTATTTTATTTACAACGGTCTGAGAAATCTGCTCCCGTGTCCAACGGAAATAGCCTTCCTTAAGGTTTAAGAGCATCATTAATCTACAAGCATTACGCAATTCAACAAATATTAAGGCAAAATATTAGTAATCCATTCTTGATGCCACAATCATGGGGATGTAATTTTCAGGTTGTTGCTCTTGTTTATTACGTTTTCAATCAGTGGAGATTATCACGAGTAAATACCGATTTAAACTTGTCTGACGAATTAAGCAACAACCATGTTATTTCATTCGCACATGAATAGTATTAACCCGGCAGTGCTCGCAATGTATCTGTCAGATAATTCTGGCCCGAAATGCGAATTATTACAATATTGACTTAATCTTCCAGGCTGAGCTTCTTTGTATCCTAAGAGCGTTTCATTTTGAGTAATATTCTGTGACAATCACTCAGATGCCGCCAAACTGTCGCCTTTGAGCAGGCTGAGACCTGTCGAGTGTCGAGTCAGCGTCTGGTATCTGAGAGATACATCTTCAAGGTGTGAGTTCCATCTGAGTGATCCTATTGACGTCGAAATCATTAGAAATATTATTTTAAGCGATGATTTTAAATTGACGAAGCGTGTGATTCATCGGATACGGATTCGGAGGATCGCGGGGAAGTTAGAATTCTCGACTCAGATACTGACGAGAGTACAGAAGTGAGTAGGGAGATCCCTTCATTACATCTACGTAATACCTGCGAGCCACCACGAGGATGTGTGGCAGGGGG
The DNA here is from genome assembly GCA_963169105.1 of Ceriagrion tenellum. Lineage (NCBI taxonomy): Eukaryota > Metazoa > Arthropoda > Insecta > Odonata > Coenagrionidae > Ceriagrion > Ceriagrion tenellum. Next base: position 110,699,623 of record OY720639.1, read on the forward strand.
TGAAGATCACCAAACATGCGCTATTGCCATGCAAGTAGGATATTTAAGGGAGATATGCTAGATAATAGGGCCACATGGAGCTAGATGGTTAGTATCTGCATAATAAGGAAGGGATTATTGGTTGTTAATACATGCATCATGCACTACAGACTACTCTAACTATATTTCACCTACCTATCCCTTTGCTACGCTGCCTATTGTTCTCTTTTATGGTACGCGGGAAAAATTACATTTTAAATCTATCGGTACGACAATCTATCTCTCTAATCTTGTTAATATCGTTAGATGATTTTCACTTAGGTAAGATATTTTTACTAATATTTTACTCTTATAATATATATTTATTCCTTCGTATTCAAGCGTAAAGCTACCATTCCGATCTGATTTCCGCAGGTAAAGACGGAACATCGTTCCGACACATTTTCCGCGTGTACGCGGCGGTACGACGCGTAGTTTCCAGCATGCATTACGACAGCTCGATAGACGAGACAAGTGGACAGGCTAAAAACCCAGAAATTATTACACATTACAATGCGCACAATGGTGGCGTCGACACGTTAGACGAGATGATTGAAATTTGCAGCGTGGCGAGAAACACTAGGAGGTGGCCTATGGTCATGTTTTATAGTGCGCTCAACATATCAGAAATAAAGGTTGTGTACTTGGGTAATGGCCTCAAAGTGAGAAACAGAAGAGACTTTTTGAAGGAGCTAATACATTGTCTCGCGCTTGATGAACTGCAGAGGCGAACAGTAAAGTCAAGGGGTAAACCAACCTCGCATCAAGTAAGTAATTCGTTGATTCTTTCATGTCCAATTCACTTATGAATTACGTGAGGGCAATTTTTTTCTCTCATTTTGGAAAGATTGAGTGATTTCCGTCCTCGGAATGATTCTGAAAAAGAAGAGCTACCCAGCGGAAGAAAGCGAAAGCACTGTCAAACCTGCAAAAATGGTGAGTAGAAGTCGCGGCTCTCAAAATACCACTGCAAGAAGTGCAAAATTCATCTTTGCTTGCAACACACATAAATTGTCTGACAAAATTGTGTATGATTTAAAAAAAGCAAATTTGGCCTTGTTAAATATCAAAATTATAAACCACCTACAAACACAAAAAATATGGGCACCTACAAACACAAATATGTTTTACGAGTGGAAGATAAGTGCTGATTTAAAAAAAACCTTGACGGCACGTGCTTGTGTGCATAATTATTACTTCCATAAGAAAATGGTCTTGTGAAAATTTATTGTTCCAAGTTTTTTCACGCAGAAAAATTAAGCTCTAGCATGAAGAATGCAAAAAAGGTCACAAATTCAAAAGGACTTAATAAAAAGTAATTCCACTCTATGATTTAAAAATACGTCAATATCTGACAGATATTGTGGGCACTCCTGTTACACATCCTATTGCGGGCACTGCCGGGTTAAAGGAGAATACAATTCTTGCATCGAGTGGTGAGACTTATTTCTCGACCTATTTCAAGTAATTTATGCTAACAATTGAGGCGTTGAACGTAAGTATAACATTTATGGTTATATTGCAGCTACTACCATCAAATAGTCATTGATAAATAATCAATAACTTATTTTTTCAGCTAATTCATCCATAGGATTGCACGAATTAAACCATGAGTTGAAACATTGCGCCTTTTCCCATGATATGATACTTCTTTCACGCCAATGTTCTAGTAACTAGTTTACTCGCCGCCGAACTATGAAGGGCCCACCGCCAGCGTCCGCGGCGAAAGGCATCGTGATGGCGCCTCCACCGCCGGCCTATGAAGTCCGCCTAATAATACTAACCAGAATAACTAACCAAAATTTGTCTACATAAAACATACGTAAGAGATTTGAATAATACGTTTCCCTTCGAACAATTATATGTTCCCACCTTCTTAGCTAGGGTGCTATCGGCGTACTTTAAGTGAGGTTTCTTGAGAGAAATATAACATTAATCGCTCATTTACTTTCTCGTCAGATTTTCTTAGTATTCTTTTAATTGTAATCCTCAGTATACGATTGGCCTGTCCGTATAGTCCCCGTTCGTGCTTCTCCCATGACAAGTCCTGAGTTATGGTCACACCTAAGTACTTAAATTACTCTACATCTGATAATGCGATTTGATTAATTGCGTACGTTTCGTCGAGCGAGTTATTCTTTTCCTAAATTCATAATAACGCTCTTTTTAAGAGTTAAGTCTGACAACAATTGCACCATTCGTCATAGCCTCTAGGTCATTTTTCAGCGCAATTCTCTCAGACTTGAAGTTAATATCCCAGTACAATACTGCATCGTCTGCTTAGAGGCGAATTTTGCGCGTAAAAACGGTGGTGATATCATTAATATAAAAAAGGAACAATTAGGAACCAATTACACTCTCCCGGGGTACACCTGATAATACTTTCATAGTATCTGAACTAGCGCCTTCCAGAACTATCCTATGTGCGTTTTGCTCTATTCTAGATCCTAAAAAACGACAGCATTCGAAGCATGAGTGCAATTTATTTTAAAATCATCCCCTGACATACATCGAGGGGGAGGCTTTCCGTGTACTATTCCGGCGTATATTTCTATGCACCGCTGGAATGGTCTCAATGTTTTTTTTGGGCCAACTTTCGACGATTTCCTTTCGATACTCAATCTTGTACATGACCAGCCCCTCCTCGCACGGATGAGTCCCTGTTTCCATTCATTCCCAACCAGAAGATAAACGTGTACCATTCCTCCGCTTCGTGATAGGTTACACCCTCCCCGCTCCTCTCGAGCTGTTTTCGAGAGGGCAAAGGGATGGGCGAGTGAGGGAGGGAAAGCGTTGAATGAAGGGGAAGAGAGAAAAGATCCGTGATGTGCTGAGGTAGGTGAGGTTGGAGCTAAAGGGAGAGTAGGCAGGGGAAATGAGTTACAGGCTAGTAGTTTGAAATGTATGGACGTGATAGGAAAGTGGTTATTGTGTGAACCAATGTCCACGGTCCGTCTACTGTCGGCGCAGAAATTATGTGCACTCGAGTTTGGGTACAAATAAAAAGTTAACGAAAAGACTTACAGAAAACCTAACGACACCATCATTTTTCTCATTCATTTCTACGTTTTTTAATGGCAAATATTAATTTTTTGATCAATTGTTATATTTTTACTACAGTTATAACGTAACAAGTACCGGTTATTCACGGCGCGCGGGAAAAGCTCCGACTTTGACACCTTGTAACTCAAACACAAGTTCTTCAATGACAACTATATTTCTTTAAATGGAGGATAGATATGTTTGCTATAGATTTTGCGAGTTTCAGCTTTGTATGTTTCATAGAAATAAAGTTATTATTAACTATTTAAAATTATTGCATTTCAAAACTGGGACATCGTAAGATTTCGTTCTTGGTCTCGTTGCAATTGGCATGCCTTGAACGTTTTCAATATGTTATTGTCCAAAACATCTATAAGCGCGTTTAATTTAAATCGAGTGATATTTATAATGGACGAAGTGAGAGGTCCCGTTAGGCGAAACGCCTGCCGAATCGGTGCTGCAGATTTGCAAATTTTTATCACAAATTAAAATGGTACTTGCTGATAAGCTCAACTATATTCTACATCTAGATAATACCCTGTGAGCCGCCGCATGGATGAGTGGCAGCGGGTGTTAGGACACCAGCCATGTAAAGATGTGAAGGCTAAGGTTTTGGTAGGTGAAATTACGAATTGTATTGCGGGATTTTGCTAATCTCAGTTTTTATTATAGTCACTTGCCAAACATGGAAAGAACGAATTTTCCTGCCTTTCTGTTTTCGGCAATATATCTCTCTTATTTTGTCGTTTCTGTTAGACCTAGAGATGTAGTGAGGCTTCAATGTTAATATTCTCTGTGTCGCTCTGAAAAGAATCATTCCTGAATTTCAGAAGCAAGCTACGCTTAGCTTGCAGTCTCCTAGACTCTTGAGGCTCCCACCTTAATCCCACTAAAAGTTGTGAAGCTATATGTTCGCTCATAGCAGTTTTTAACGAAGCGTGCAGCCGTTGTTTGCATTTTATTAATTTTGATGGCTAACTCTTTAAGACCAGGGTCCCAAATGCTCGTGGCGTATTCGAGGTTCGGCCTCGGCGAGGCTTAATGGAACAACATCCCATGTGAAACAAACAACAGATTATATGTATTGCCCTCCTCATGTAATAATTATTAGGTACGTATTTCAGCAGTTGAGCGCCATCTTCAGAAGCTGACGTACTTTGAGCCTGAAGATAACGTCCAGACGTTGACACGCCTAGCAATAAATAAACCAATTGGGCAGTACAACTAGTTGTTTTTATTCATAATTTTCTTTCGGGGTCAAGTTATTCAATAATCAGCAACTTTCTGGATATTTTCTGTGTCAACAATTGATTAAAAATTACCAACTCTACATCACAAATGCCAGAGCCCTCTTCATTGATGTAATTTCTCAAAAGTATTGATTTAATCGGCGACATAGTCCGCGAGAGCTTTAATCTGTCGATGACGATTATTTACGTTTAATTACCCTTCTTTCAAAATAATTTTATGCATTAACGGATATGCCATATCAAACATTTCAATCAATTTCTGCAGACATTCGGAAAAAGTTCTCAATTAACCAGCGTCTCTTTGTCACTACGATGATCTCATAAAAAAGCGTCGCAAGCAATATAATGATAATATTATGAATAAAATAAAATTAATAACGCCAGCTGCGGTGGAGGCGGCGCTATTTCCTCGTCTGCAAACCTAGAGGTTTGAGTCCCGCCTGACTGAATTTTTCTCCGGCGAGGACACTGTGGTTAGTCTGTCCATCGTTGTCTCATCACCCGATGTAAATGGCCTGATGCGCTGTTTTTTGGACCAATTCAAAGTTAATGAAAATAAATACTATTACGAACATTTAATCATATTCCAGTAAAATAAGAAAAAATCCCCAACACACACTTCGTCCCTCCGATAATAGAATAACTAAATCGTGGATTTCCGCGTCATTTTTGGTCAGAATACCACATCCATTACAGATATGAAAATTTCCGAGTAATGTTACTGCAAATTTAAAAAAAAAAATTAATGTAAGTTCCAGCTCATATTTCACCTTGAATCAAGTACATGACGCTACCCTAATCTACATCTACGAAATAACGTGCAAGCCACCACTAGGGTGTGTGGCACGGGGTGATTCCACACCAGGCATGCAGCACTCATCCCAGTTCAAATCAGAACCGCGCTTGTTTCCCCGGATGCCAGGCGCAGGCCAAAAGCAGTCAGGGCAACGGTACGCAGTCAGACCGAAAACCAGGAGAGTGATACGTAGAAGAACATGCTACTATGCAGCACACTACTCAAGATATAACTACTAGTTAGTATTATTAATGCGACAAATAAATAGCACTAGAAGGTACTAAGACATGCAGGAGTATATCATACCGGATGCATGCGAAGTTAGTATCTACAATTCATGTTAAGATACTGAGCACTACTGAAAAAAACCTATTTAACCTAGTCAGTATCCTAGAACTGATCTATCACAACTATTATGGTCCCTTATTGTACGTGGAGAAAAGACATGTTAAATCTATCGGTTCTGCAGTCTATTTCCTTAATCTTATTCCTGTGACGGTTCCTACCATAATAGTTTGGCTCTAGCAGAATATTGAACATCCGGCAAAACATTACCTACATCAAACTTTTGTAAAAGATTTAACCTATATTTCTCCCTTCGAACCTTGGTTAATAAACCCATAAATATTTCACTTTTTTGGTCAAAGACGACCTTCAATTCTTAACATCCTGCTACGCTACCACTCCTTATCAGGAACCAGTAGGGCTCCCTACGGTATATGCCAAAAACAGGGATGGGAATCACTTTCAGACCGTCGATTAAAATGTTTTTAAATCTTCAATTAAAACTTCCAAACCGATATATTTTCTGACGACGTTATTAACATCTTACGAACTCCGACATACTTCGGCAGATTACATCATGAGAATAAAATTTAGGAAATAGACAGCATAGCAGACAGGTTTAAAACATATTTTTTTCCCGCGATCGCTAAGAGACCATGACTATCACATATGACACAATGAGACTTTGAAGTTGGCTAGTCGACAGGTAGTGTAGCTGATCTGATTTGCTCCCAAATGCTTGTAATTTTAATCTGACAGGTAATGCTAACATCACGTTTTGCATGCTTTCTGCATGGCTCTTGTATCTCTGATCCTTCAATTAGTTGTAAACTATATAAATTCAATAGTTTCTGTGGCATTGGCAGCATGCCTATGAAGTAGTGCAAGCCAACCTGTGAAAGTTCGCCTATTTTTTAGTTTTGTCAGGAATTTACTAATACTAAATGAGACGTAGTTTCTTCAACGTTATTAAGGCATATGCATCTACATCTACGTAATACCCTGCGAGCCACCACGAGGGTGTGTGGCAGGGGGTGAAGATCACCAAACATGCGCTATTGACATGCGACTAGGATATTTAACGGAGACATGCTGGATAATAGAGTCACATGCAGCTAGGTGGTTAGTTTCTACATAATAAGAAAGGGATTATTGGTTGTTATTACATGCATCATGCACTACAGACTACTATAACTATATTTCACCTACCTATCCCTTTGCTACGCTGCCTATTGTTCTCTCTTATGGTACGCGGGCAAAATGACATTTTAATTCTATCGGTACGACTCTCTATCTCTCTCTATCGATCTCTCTAATCTTGTTAATCTGATCAAACCTAGCATAATACGCAGGGGTTCTTAATATATTTCTAACGTCATCTGTGAACAAATCGGTTTCGAATTTACTTAAAAGGTTTAACCTATATTTTAACCTGCGTTCTGATACACATTACATCTACTTATTAACCTGCAAGCTAAAACAATGGTGTTTGGCAGGGGGGCATTCTTAAACAAGAGTATTCTTTTCTTTCCTTCTTAAACAAGAAGGCATTCTTAAACAAGAGTGTTTGTCAGCGGGTATAACAACATCAGTTAAGCACTCTGGTGATTACTCACCCCCTGCCGCACACCCTTGTGGGGGCTTGCAGGGTAATATGTAGGTATATACCAACCTCCTAGGTTGTGGGAGGAAGTTATACAGAGGAGTACTTGATAGAAGGAGGGTGATCTCTGTCCGGGAGATGGAAAAGGGTTGCCTACGTAGGAAGAGGAGGAGGATTTGGAGGGGAAGGGAGAGGAGTCAGGGAGGGGGCGGATTAAGGAGAGCGGCAGGAGGACAACTCTCTCCCGGGCGACCAATGGGAATCGTTCCTCCCGCGTGTGCAGCGCCTGACGCCTTTCCCCCACCCGACTAGTAGAGAGAGCTGCGAAGCCCATCGAAGACCCAGTGGCTGCAGAGACTCAGCCGTGCAAGGTTCACAGTTCCGCCTGCAGAGGAAAACAGAAAGACCAACGACTCGTTTATTCGAATTCAGTCTTCGAAGACGTTTACGGCGATCGAATTGACGATAACTCCTTGAAGCGGAAGGGTTTCTCGACAAGTTGTCATGGAGACGAAACAACAAATGGCAGCGGAAGCGGGTGTGTCCGTGATACAGCTTCCATCCCCGGACTCCCTCTCAACAGCCTCCGTCAAGGAATATGCGCCGTCGTTCAGTTCCGAGCCACCCCCGGTGAGTAGAAGAAATGTAGCTTTATTTCTCAAGAGTATCTTTCGGTAAATTAGCAATGCATTTGACCGATCACCCCTTCGGATTGTTCATTTTTGCCTTCCAAATATTTTACGTAAGTCAGAGGTGAACAAAACTTGCCATGATAATAATCGCAATGGCGACAGTTTTTTGAGCGACAGAGAATAATTTTTTGTTGTGAACTATTTCGGTAAAAATGGATATACCATTGTTGTGTTTTCAGTTTGCTTTTTTAGACTAAATAAGGTTGGCAAAACCTTTCAAGCTAAACAAGGGTTGTACTGTTCTGGTGGCTATTGCTTGATGCCGTGCTGTCATAATTAGTGGTAGTGTACGCTTGATGCTTCCTTTAGTTTATCATACATGTCATCAAAAACGTGTGACAGTATTGATTGCCTACATGTGATAGATGTACTGACGCCACCGATACTTGCCTATTTTGAAACGTGGAGACTTCAACGTCTGCCCGGACGTTCATATGATAGACATATAAATATCTATCCGTTATATCACCTGTAAAGCATCTTTTTCTCGTAAGGAAGCTTTAACAGCTTTTACTGCGGGCAGGGCTGCGTAGTTTGGAACTGATTTTCATGATTCATTATTATATATTTTTTTTCATTGCTGACAGATTGTTTTACACGACGGAAATATTTAACCCTGGAAACCTAATACCGTTGGCGGATTAAAGGCTACATCCAGTGCACGATTTTTGTCAAGTATATTATTTTGAGCTTACTTTACCTACGAAAATACGCGTTTTGGTCGACATAAATATTACAGTCGAAGTTCATGTCTTCTCATTGATGCATGAATGTAAATTTTTACGTTTAATTTAGAATGCTCACCTGACGACATGTACGATTTTTACCGAACTGCACCGCCCATTTCTGGCATCAGTTGCCCATCCGTGGTCACCCTCAATACCTACCAGCTCCGAAAGTTGATCTTCGACCCGCTTCTCTACTTTCCTCCGTATCGACTCAATAAAAAGCATGACCACCAGGTCGTGAGCTTATTTTTGTGGGATAAGAAAAAGTTCCCCTCTAAAGCACCAATCGATTTGAGGTTTGAGCGCGCTCTGAAGTGTGGGCAAGTCAGCGGACGATTCTCAGAGACCTTCGATTGGCAAGTTATGCCGGATGTTGTGGATTCATCTATATGTATACATACCCTTGATGTGGCTTGCAGGATATTACCCATATGAAGTTCTACATCTGCGGGCTGCCTCGCAAACTGTTGCAAGTGGTAGGTGTTATATAATCCAGTCAGAAAGGGTACTTGGAAAGGCACTAGATGAAAGGGTGTCAAATTAGGGAAATTAGTGGTCATATGTCATGAAATGTGTTACGATGGATGAATGCTATCTCGCTCAGTTTTTGCATTAATCATTGATGGTGAGCGAAAAGACACGATTCCTAAACCCATCAGTTCGACAGAGTATTTATATGCTTAGAGCTTTTGTCAGCTCAATTGATGTTGAATGGGAGATCAAGTAATGGCATTTGAGTCCCGAGTGGTTCCCTAAGAAGTCCTGACGGACGGACAACTCAGCCAACAGGAATTATTTTACCTCTTCCTGGTATTCCGTATGCCACGTTAAGGGTGTGTGGTAGGTGTATCCACATGAGGCACGCATTAGCCGTTAAAAATTTCGATAAGATAATCACAGTCTTTACAAAATATATTTTAAAGTAACGTTATGGCCACGTATTTACCATGGAATGCGGCTTGAATTATAACACCCGTGTGTGATTGCTACTGCACTTGCGTACGGCGGGGACCAATACTTCCGTCATTAAACCTGCAAGCTCATTCTAACATGCAAAATACCATTTAGCATAACATACAGACATGAAATTGTATATTAAGTATTGGAAAAAAATGCCCATACCGATCGTTTCCATTTCCATTGTTAGCGGCTTCGACGGCGATAGTTGTGGTCTCTAATCATAAGCGGGAGGAGTTACATTTTAAACTTTTACATTTTACAACATATCTCTCCAATAATATAGATGAGAATGAGTTGCCGTTATGCCATAAAGGTTTGAAAATAGTTTTATAAATCATCTGAGAATTAATAGCTTTAAATTTGTATTAGAGTATAAGCTTCACTGCGTTAGTAATTCCGACTTCACAATTCTTCTGATAGCCTTGACACACCGCAAGACTTATTATAGTGAGCTAGCAAGCTGATGTTGGTTCTTGGATTTCTCTCTTGTCCCTTTCTATTGTGAGAATTTCATGCTCCAGTAAAGCCACAAATATGGGGGCTGTGAATAATGCCTATATTACCGAAAGATACGGCTTCAGGGCTAACAAGTATAACGAACGAAATAAACAGCCAAATGCTCTCATTTCGCGGCGGGTGATGAATGTCCTTCGTTCGGAAATCATTGTTACCGTTTCAGTGCAACGCATGAAAGTAACGCTAGAACTATGGCAGCAACTGACATTCGTTAATTGGGAGCACATATAAAGGGGAATATGCGGGTTGCCTTTATGAATTTGGCTTCGTTGGACTATTTTGTTCTGAGAGAGGTACGCGAGAAAGTTGAAGAGGTGTTCATCAAGTTAACCAAAATACATGAAGTATATGTGGCAAGTTATTGAAGCGCATTGGAGAAAGTTATGAATGGCAGTGTTAGGTTTGTAGTAACTTGTCACCAGCGGAAAGTAAATTGACGGGAATCAGAGAGAAATTGGTCTAGCGACCCCGCAACCCCTACCAGAAGCGGTTAGTACAAGAAAATAATAGGTAGCCTTCTGAGAATTTGGGTCGTCTCAAAATTGACAACGGCATATAATTATTTTCACCGGTCCGCTTCCTTTAATATCCTTTTGCAACACTTAGCATTTACCCAACACTATGCGCTTCTGGTTTTGTGCCATCACGGCGTTGAAAAGGCGTCGCACGCCTATCTAGCCTTTCACAACCCGTGGAGATTAGTTTTCATGCATATTTAAGATATAATTCACCTGGATATATCATATACTAGTTTTATCTCTTTGATGCAGGTGGCTATTTCATTCTTCAACTCCAACATAAAAATGTACGTATCAGAGGACGTTCTGATACGTACATTTTCATACAGACACGTACGGATACAGATATATATATATATATATATATATATATATATATATATATATATATATATATATATATATATATATATATATATATATATATAGATTGAAAACAATGTTATATACTATCAAAATACATTATATTTACACCATCACGCACCACCCATGGAGGTCGACTTGTGCAATTGTGATGGATTTGCGTGTCAGAAAACAATAAATGAGGGGGAGTCATTGTCACGGGCATGATTATTCGAGTGATCAGTCGCTTTTAGCGGTTACTATTCCTGCATTAGGATTAGGAGTAAATCCTCATTGGAAGGCGACAACATTTTCGGTATTCCAGGACAAACAAACATTCGAACAAAATTTCCACGTCGGCATCACTGGATTCAATTTATTTCGCTCCGTTCTTCCCCATAAAGTTCTCAAGTCTCATTTAAAATGCTTCCAACAAACCAGGGAACACGTGCGCTTTTCAATATTGACGGGTAAATAACCACCGAGGATACATTTTTTTATTTTTTACTCTCCGAAAAAGTTTTGATATGCAGTACGATTAAAGGGGAGTGGGATGGAAGGTTTTAACGTTCAGAAAGTCATGGAGAGTTTTAATCACTCCTTTTCCTCCAATGAGTCCGCTCATAAATTATCTCGAAGTAGTACTTTAAATTCGAACTCATTTATTACGCGGAAGTAACACGCGGGTCAGCGGAGTGCCTCGCGTACACACAGGTGTCCATGCCACCGTAGTCCCCAGTATCCACGCCTCAACTCCGATGCGGTTCGCGCCCGAAGAGGTCCGCGAAATCGGAATGAAAATAAAACATCGCAGAGCGCATTCTCTTTTTTTGCCGTCCCGACTGGCTGCTTGCATGGCCGGGTGATCGAGACGGCGTCGGCGGCCTGCGGGGAGGTTGATGTTCTGCTGTCCCATGAAAGTGAAAACACAGTTAACCGTGTTGGTAGAATGGTGTGAGGGAATTGTTGGGTAGTGGCGTGGGGGACAGAAGTGCACCGGAATGGCGTGGCGCCCGGGGGAATGAGGCGACCAAAAAGTCACTGTGCGGGCTTCTCCGCGGAGTGACTCTCTCTTCCCAGCACGGCTTTCGATCGATGTAGGACAAATTTGTGGGGCTTTTCTGCACGGCCGCGGACCCATGAGTACACCCACCACGGGAGAAATCTTTCTAATCTCATTGTCTTTCTCCGTCGCCCTTCCTCGCTGCAGTCTTTCCCACCCCCCGGTTTAAAATTAAGTGGAATACTAGGGCATAATATTGGACCCTGAAACGTTCCCCGAATCTGTGCAGCAGAGTCACTGTATAAACGGAAAAAGAATTTATACGTCAAAATTAGATTGACTGAGCATCGACTTACATGAGCGCATCTCAATGTTAGGGGTTTGAAATTTACAGATGATACGTGCTTTCGGCTCCGAATAATATTTTAGCAAAAAAACTGTAGGTCTCAAATATCAATGGCGACTTAAGTATTTATTTTCAATAAAATGTACCTATTATGATCATGGTTTAATTTACCTTAATGTGACTGGGTTTCCTGGCTGTCCCGTCAAAGCATTGATTAGATTTCAATTCAATAAATACATACTTTGTGTCCCACAGGCGGCCTCAAGGGATCCTGAGAGTGTTAAACGTAAATTTCAATCGATCTCGATCATGAAGAGTCTCAGTTGAATCATTCTAACTACCTTATGACCAACTATGTCACCTAACCGTCATATTCATTTCCCCGATTTTTGATGGAGGCTTACTAGTACGGCTTACTATATGGCACGCTAGTCCATATTTTAAGGGTTTCAATAAATTGCTAAGTATTTGGAACCAGTCCAAAGGAAGGAGGATGAGCTGACCTTCTGAAGCCGTTGATCGGTCTATCCCGTCCTGCTCATAAATGAATTTGATTTACGTCCATTCCGCTTTCTTCCATACAGACGTGGACCCGATCATTGCGTGCATGGTAGCGCGTTTCAAAGCGATTTTCACCCCCTCCTCGCCATTTATTTACCAGGCCTTTCCCTAGTGATAGCTGAAAAAAGTAGTCGTTCGCGGAGCTTCGGAACGTTCTCGTGTGAATCTTTAGCGCTTAAAACCAAGATTTTTAAAGCTAATCGCCTATTAACCTTGAGCAGCTATCACCTAGTCGTTAAGGTCAATCTGTGCGGTCGTTCTGGTGTGGGTTTGCTATTGTTTTTCTACCATTTATCAATGTGCATTCGCATCGCAAGGTCCTGCATGATGTCTTGCGTCGGTGTATTGATGAGGGAACCAGCTTCAATTATCTTCCATTAGTTCATGGACGAGAGTTTCATTTTATGTTTCTACGTTTAATGAGGTAATCAGCAAGAACGTTGAAGTTACGGTGTGGGATTCTTTCCCGAATACTCTTTTGCCTAGGAACACCGGTCGACTTATGGGAGATTTTTATTGAAATGACCGTTTTACATCCCTCACAGCATGACTTTTTAAAAGGTGGTTTCAAGAAAATTCTAGCAAAAATCTGCTCGCAATGGGATAGCCTTCCGATTTCCATCTAGTTTACTGTTGCCAAAGACAACTAAGGTATTATTACTTTGTGTTTTTGTACTTCTGTACCGAGAACTTTATTCCACACCCTCAGAGTCGGAATAAAAAACGGAACCGCAATTGTTGACTATTTCGCATGTTGAAGTCTCTTTGTATTCGGGAGTAATCTTCTCACCTTGCGCTTGAGATTTTCTGTCTGTTACGGCAGTGTGCCGCCTCGGAGATTGTTTTTTTCAAGCGATACTTGCAGATAGTAGATATTACTTGATTGCTTGGGACTTGTTTTCGTATCATGCTGATTTTAAGCAGCCGTCCTTCTTAGTGATCGTCAATGGAAATATGCTCTTGAAGATGGTTCTACTCCGACTCATAGGACCACATGTTAGGTGTTCGCTCTTTTCTCATTTTGACGATTCCTGCTTCGAAACAGTCATCTTCTCGTATTTTTGGTATCCCTAAAACGTATTTTCAGTAGCGGTTGCTTTCGGAAAAGGCGGTGGCCGTGAGGACTTTACTGCTCTGTCAGTGACGTGCGTTACATTTATGGGGAAGAAGCCTTTCGATCGCTTGTGAAAGTTTATTGGGATTCAAGGTGGTTGGCTTGAGAATGGAAAGACGTTTCCCTTGATATTGAGTTCGTACAAGTACGCAAACTGCATCGATCATCTGGCCTCGGGGACTGGCGGCGCGATTAGCAGGAGAGGTACAGTCGTTATGGACGACCGACTAATTCGCACCGTTGATGTTTGCGTACCATTCCGAGCGAACATCTCCGTCGCCGCGTGATGTTTTCACTTCTTCCAACGTGTCCTCTCCAGCGGAACCTTCCTCATTTCACATGCGGGTTATCAAAAGACTGGTCAATAGTCTTTCTTCATTCTTTCTGTTGATCATCGGGGCGCTCTATGAAGTGAAAGTGTTTTGTCTTAGAGTGAGCATTACAGAGAATTTTTTCCAGGAAGCTAATTTCTTCGCGATCTTTTGTGTAATATATATCATATTCTATTTGATCATTTCAAAAAGTTTTCGGAGTATGTTTCTTTGGAATTCATACCATGGTAAAAATACAATTGTACTGTGCCTTTAGGGTTGCCTCCCAAGTATAGGTCGGTTAATTTTCAGTTAAATCGTCGTGGCTTCATCATTTCAAGCGAGATTTTCCTGCCGCCAATATATTTATCTCAAATTATCGTAGTTTCAACTAGGTCAGTCAATCGCTAAGGGGGCTGGTTTATCCAAGCGGTAGATTTTCGATTGTAGAACGGCTCCCTGCTACGGAAGAATGGGTCACTACTGTAATTGCTAAATGCACACCCCCATTTTTTAAGGAGAATATACAGCCTTTTGATAACTTTTAGTTGATAGTTGTATTACATTTCTTTTGTCGCATGACATTTCAATTTTTGGACGCAGTGCAGCAATCGAACTTTTGGATACGAGGTTTCCGTAGTGACATGGCCAAAGGAAAGACTTGATCGCGGGAATCAATGGCCGTACTACAGAAATTGTTAAGAGTGGGATGGTCGTTTCATGAAACCAAGCCATTGGTATGCCACAGTGTTTCTGATTATCATTAGGGTTACGGGTTATATGCGCTAGCGAGGGAATTCGAAGGTGTCATTTGGCGTGCTAAGGTATACCTGTGCTGCGTCGACCAAATCCTGAACAGATGGGTAACTTAGTTTCATAGGAATAAATCACTTAGAGTTTGTTTTGGTCGCCTGAGTTTGTTCGGCAGGACGCCACCTGTCATTAACGTCACCTCAAATAGAACCGCTACCTACTGCCTCGGATACCGAACCGCGAATCCTTCCCCGGTCACCTGAAAAAAGCGATTTCTCTCTCCTCACGTGTTCAAAGTGTCCCAATAAGTGTGTCACCCCAACTCTTCCTATGGGGGAGCGAAGAGGGGGGCGGGCGAGGTGCTTGGAGGGAGGGATTATGGATAGAACGGGGCTTCGGGGACCGCACCAGCGGGGTGCTCGGTGGTGATTGTGTCCGGGAAGCGGAAAAACCGATGGGTCGATGGGCAACTGGACTGTGGTTCCTCCCCACAGCGCGACAATCCAACGCGTCGGAAGTTGGGGAATACCCGACCGCTTATAAAGGGTACACTTTGTCTCTTTCCTAATGAAGGGTTCTTTTCAGACAACATGCCTTCAAAAGAATAAGTTGTCAGTGGTTGTTCGCCTATGGGCGTTGAGAAAAGAACGAGTCCACCGCACCCTGGGGTATTCCTATAGATGCTTCTTTATAAGCGAGACGTTTTTCCCCAACGCTAACGATGGAATCGCTGAAGCTGCGGCATGGAGTGAGGACCGACGCTTTCTGCCTTTCGTTTGTTGGTCACATGCTTTTTTCCCGCGAAATTGTAGCTTATCTTCGGATGGTTGACTAAAGATCCTTTGCGGAGCAGTCAATTGCCAGTACTCCTAAGCATTAATAAATGATTTAGTACTTTCCCGGCGAATATAATGAGCGGATATCTCTCGGGATTCACACCGGGTTAAATTTTTGGCTGTTGCCAACGTTTCGATGGAAAACACTTCCATCGTCATCAGGGTAATGAACGAAATTTAACCATACGCATAAATATGCTCTCTAAGAGCCTTTGGTTTACCCAGTTTAAAATTCTATTAGTTTCGTTACAAAATGTCATAATGTTCACAAATGAAAAAACTACTTCGTTTTCTTCCACTGATTTATTTTTTTGGTACGGCATGACATGTTTTAAAATTTTTTGTACTTGAAACTGACCTCTATGTGTCGAAACATGTCGTACCAAAAAAATAAATCAGTGGAAGAATACGAAGTCGTTTTTTCATTTGTGAATATCAACTTCCACATAGTTGAGCCTGATACCATTGAATGTCATAATGTAATTCGACAGTGTAAATAAATTATACATCTACATCTACGCTACCTTGCAAGCCACCCAAAGGGTATGTGGCAGGGGGTGCTTCCACACCATGCATGCATGAATGATACGGTAGAACGCCGAAATTATATTGAAACCCGCATACCACACATGCAAAGCGCCAATTAAAAATCTAATAACCAAGAAACACTCTATCGTCCAACGTTTCTATGGAAAACAGTTCCATCGTCATCAGGGTAATGAACGTTGGCAGCAGCCAAAAATTTAACCCAAGAGGATTTCACTCCTAAGCATTCATCGTTCTACGTTGAAATGCTAGCAATCCAACGTCCGTCTCCATAATGAGCAGGAATCGTTAGGCAGACAGGGTTCGTCTCAGTTTTACAACACCGGCTGTTTTTTATCCGATTCTGTTCTTTTATCTGATGCTATGATAATGGAAAGCGTGTGTGACGTCCAACACATCGACGAAAAAGACGCAAAACGGCTGAATGGAAACGCAGCGTGAGGCTCAACTCCAGAATGCGTTTATGATGGGGTGAACGAGTGTAATGCAACGTTCCCTTGCATGTTGGAACGATTGACGATAGAATGTTTCTTGGTTATTAGATTTTTAATTGGCGCTTTGCATGTGTGGTACGCGGGTTTCAATGTAATTTCGGTGTTCTACCGTATCATTCATGCATGCCTGGTGTGGAAGCACCCCCTGGCACACACCCTTTGGGTAGCTTGCAGGGTATGACGTAGATGTAGATACTACATCAGTTACTGCGGCAGATTAGATCTTGCCAATAAAATTAGAGAACTAGATTGTAGAACCGATAGGTATAAAATGTCATTTTTTCCGCGTACCATTCGGGACCATAACAGCTGTGATCGTCGTCATGAATAGTTCGAATTGTGACAATAAGCAGACAGTAAATCTTTCTCTTTATATTTTCTACGTTCCTATTTATGCATGATGTAAATATTGATGTTCTTATTTGAGCATGATAATTTGAATATGAAGTAGTAGTCTTTGTATCCCTTGCATGTTGGAACGATTGAAGATAGAATGTTTATTGGGTATTAGATTTTAATGGGCGCATTGCATGTGTGGTACGCTGGTTTGAATGTAGTTTCGGTGTTCTGCCGTATTATTGATTCATGCCTGGTGTGGAAGCACCCCCTGGCACACACCCTTTGGATGGATTGCAAGGTATGACGTAGATGTAGATGTAATACATACAGCATACCCATTAGAGACTAAAATTAGTAAAATACCTCAAAGTTATACGAATGAATAATTTCTCGTGTAGCACACTTCCGGGAAATATCTGGTCAAGCTCATTTTAAATTAGGATTTGTTAAATGAGTACTTGGACAGTGCGAAGTTAAAGTCAGAGATATCAGCTACTTCTCTCAAATTAGACCTTTTTTGGAATACGCTGCCATTATTTGGAATCCTCACGAGGTAGGCTTGAAAGAGAGGGTGGGATCCTCTATCTTAAACTTACAGGGTATGACGTAGATGTAGATGTATAATTTATTTACACTGTCGTATTACATTATGACAATTTGTAACGAAGCGGATGGACTTTTAAACTGGGTAAACCAAAGGCTCTTTGAGAGCAAATTTAAGCGTATCTGACATTCGATCAGGATTGTACACCATTAAGTAAATGCAGCTTAACATGTCTAAGATACCTTGCATTTTTCAATCAAACTAAGTACTTCTATAATATGCCGTGCGCGCCACCTCAAGGGCACCTCCCTGCCAAACATCCTAGAGGTTGCTTGCAGAGTAATATGTAGAAGGGTGAGTGGCAAGGGCACATAGAAGGAGGGAATTCTTATCCTTTTCCGCTGGCTTTCATATTCCTGTGAGTTTAGACTAGGGGTATTCCTGGCCATACTTAGCCCGACCGTTAAACCCATCTTATCGACGAGGCAAGATCAAAGAGCTCCACCGAGACTATTTTCAGTATATACCGTAAATAATGAAGCAATGTTGGTGTGAAAAGAAACCTGCAGGTGTCCGAGGGCTGTACTCGACTGTCCCTCTTTGGTGACGGCTAATGACTTATTCTGGGAATCATTGGAGAGATGCACGAGGCAGGGTTGCACTCCCGACCGAGGGAAAGGTCTCATTGGGCGCGGGCCAGAGTCGCGGGGATTTCCCACTCGCGAGGATAATTGTCAGCTCGGACTCGAAGTCGTGTTTTGGAACCATATTCGATGGCTTTGCCCGCAGCGAGGGTCTTCGCTTGTCACGATTCTGTGAGGATGTGTGTCCACATGGGCTGGCGGGGTTTTAGTTGCATCCTTCACAGTGGAAAAAGGAGGAATTCCGCGAGGCTCCGTGCGCACATAG
Source organism: Ceriagrion tenellum (assembly GCA_963169105.1). Lineage (NCBI taxonomy): Eukaryota > Metazoa > Arthropoda > Insecta > Odonata > Coenagrionidae > Ceriagrion > Ceriagrion tenellum. The sequence goes on from OY720639.1 coordinate 110,718,129, forward strand.
CAGGAGTGCAATCTTAGTATTATTGGCATTAACTCTTAACAACGTTCTCTCAAGTTCTGCTTTGTTCGATAGCTTTTCTTTTGGGTTCAGAAAATTTCTCTGCGGCTATATTCTTACCAGATAGCAGTTCGTTGCCTTCTGAGAACGGTCCATAACATAGCAGTGCCGTAGTGTTTAAGGAAATTAGAAATGTAGAGGACAGTCAGTCTTTAGATAAGGACTTAGATGCGATTGATGATTGGTGTGATAGTTGGCAGCTAGCATTAAATTTGAAGAAATGCGCGATAATGAACTTTTGGAGAAAGGATGACTTTCCCCGGAATAGTTGTTGCGTCAAAGAAAAGAAAATATCTAACGTAGAATCTATTAAATACTTAGGCGTCGCCATTACAGAAGATATATCATGGGGGGAACACATCAGGTAAATAACTAGTGTATCAAACTGTAGATTAGGATTCGAAAAATGGGTTCTAGGCAAATGCGATGAGAGAGTACGAGAAAGAATCTATTTTACACTTGTCAGGCCTCATTTAGAATATGCCGCTAGTGTATGGGATCCGTACGAGGAAGGTTTGATAAAAGAATTAGAGCGTGTGCAAAGGAGATCCGCTAGATTTATTAAAGGCCGTTGTGATAATTGTATAAGGCTTACGAGTTTAATAGAAGAACTAGGATGGGAATTACTATCAGAACGCAGGTTAAAATTTAGGTTAAACCGTTCGAATTCGAAACCGATTTGTTCACAGATGACGTTAGATATATATTAAGAACCCCTGCGTATTATGCTAGGTTTGATCATATTAACAAGATAGGAGAGATAGATTGTCGTACCGATCGTCCTTTAGCTAATAATTTTGTTTGGCACACCTCCGTAGCGGTTAGTTAAGTGCACTTTGGTTTGTGAGAATCTAAAATATTTAGGGCAGTTAGAGCGGGATATTATTTTACATAGAATTCAGCGAAATATGTGAGAAGCTTGCCGCACTCCTTTACAAGAAATTTGCCAAAAGAACTGAGGCCGTTAGGCACGGATTATGGTACACCAAGGTGTTACATTGGGGCTTCATTAAATAAATTTCTGGAGCCTATATGTATATACATAGAAATTTGGAATTATTTGCTTGTTTTCCCAGTTTTTTATTAGTAAATCACTTACCGTAGTAACTTTACCAAATGGGTGAAATGCCTTTCACTGAGAAGGCGTTTTAACCGCACGACGTGGATAGGTGTGAAGTTAAAGATTTAAAGCGGTTTATTATGAAATCGCTAATAATTTAAGTCGTATCAAAGAACATTTTTGCTCTATTAATATCACAGGATTTATTTCATTCTTCTCACAGCTCCTTCAATTGAAATGTAAAATTGGGATATGGTATCGATTTATCATTGGTCGTTCAATCCTAAGACTGATTGACTGCAGCCCTCCACCCCTCCCTATCTAATGCTTGTTCCCTCACCTCCTGGTATCACTTCCTTGTATTCTCCTCTTTATTCCTATGTTCTTATCTCTTTATGGTCTTCGTTATGACTTAGAAGACATCTCGCTTAAGCTACCTTAAATTTTTAAATATGTCGTGACCTGCCTTCTCCTGACCTAAGGCCATTCTTCCGTTCTCGAAGTCGTTTTCAGTTTTGCCAATATTTTCCTTCTCGGGCAGTTCGATTCCTTACTAACCTAGCCCTAGGCATAACAGCTGTGATCGTCGTCATGAATAGTTCGAGTATTGACAATAGGCAGGCAGTAAATCTTTCTCATTATATTCTCTACTCTCTTATTTATGCATGATGTAAATATTGTTCTTATTTATGCATGATATTTTGAATCTGTAGTAGTAGTCTTTGTATCCCTTGCATGTTGGAACGATTGAAGATAGAATGTTTATTGGGTATTAGATTTTTAATTGGCGCTTTGCATGTGTGGTACGCGGGTTTTAATGTAATGTCGGTGTTCTACCATATCATTCATGCATTACTGGTGCGAAAGCACCGCCTGCCACACACCCTTTGGGTGGCTTGCAGGGTATGATGTAGATGTAGGCCTAACCACTGCCCAAAACATTTACATCTTTCCGTTGTATTCCATGAATTGTTTCGCTCAGTGATAGTCGAGATACATCCGCACTGCAGAGTGTGATATTCTAAGGTCTCACTCATAAGAATGTTGGATGTTCGGATTTATCTCAAAATTCGCCATTTTTTCTTCTGATGGATGACACGTCGTTCTTGGCAGTGTTTTGCAACGAATCACGGGAGAAAATTCTAAACGCTCCCTCGAGGCAGTTGCTATGGAAATCAGTGGATGCCCTTGGGAGACTTTAAAATGTTTCCGTCTTCACCATGACGTAATCTCGTGCATTGTCGAGGTCTTCATGTAAATGAGCGAGTTCGTGACTCCGAAACGCCTTTCAAATGACCTGTGGGTTCAGGAGATTTGGTTTTGATGGATGGCTTGCCTATTTCCACCTCAGTAAAATTGCTGAAATGGGTTTGTCAAATCTTTCAAATGGTCGTAATTTCTCCGAAGTCCGACATATTTGAACAGATTTCGGGCAATAAATTGTCGTAGAATACACCATAGGAAAATAAAAATTTACCTACATCTACGTGATACCCTGCGAGCCACCACATATTTCAACTACCTATACCTTTGCTACGCTGCCTATTGTTCTCTCTTATAGTACGAGGGAAAAATGACATTTTAAATCTATCGGTACGATAATCTATCTCTCTAATTTAATTAATATGATCAAACCTAGCATAATACGCAGGGGTTCTCAATATATATCTAACGTCATCTGTGAACAACTCTGTTTCGAATGTACTTAAAAGGTTTAACCTAAATGTTAACCTGCGTTCTGATAGTAATTCCCATTCTAGTTCTTCTATTAAGCTCGTCACACTTATACAATTATCATAACGGCCTTTAACAAACCTAGCAGATCTCCTTTGCACGCGTTCTAATTCTTTTATCATACCTTCCTCGTACGGATCCCATATACTAGCGGCATATTCTAAATGAGGCCTGACAAGTGTAAAATAGATTCTTTCTCGTACTCTCTCATCGCATTTGCCTAGAACCCTTTTTACGAATCCTAATCTACGGTTTGCTACACTAGTTATTTACCTGATGTGTTCCCCCCATGATATATCTTCTGTAATGGCGGCGCCTAAGTATTTAATAGATTCTACGTTAGACATTTTCTATTCTTTGATGCAATAACTATTCCGGGGAAAGTCATTCTTTCTCCAAAAGTTCATTATCGCGCATTTCTTCAAATTTAATTCTAGCTGCCAACTATCACACTAATCATCAATCGCATCTAAGTCCTTAGCTAAAGACTGACTGTCCTCTTCATTTCTAATTTCCTTAAACACTACGGCACTGCTATGTTATGGACCGTTCTCAGAAGGCAACGAACTGCTATCTGGTAGGAATATAATCTACGGTTTGCTACACTAATCATTTTTGGTATCACTGTCCATATCTTCCATATTTTTCAATGGTCGCGATTATTGTTTTTCGTCGGTAACAGGTTTTTAAAGGTAATTTTGAAAAACGTTATTCACGTTTCATGGAAGGAAATATGAGAGAAGGGTTTAGGTGCACCTTAGTGTTGCTATTCGTGCCTTATATCTGATCAATAGTAGTATCTTGACAAGTGACTCCGTCTGCATGCTGCCCTGCAAGCCACCTCAAGGGTGTTTGACAGGGGGTGAGTCATCACTAAGCACTTTAATTTGTAACTTTTACCAACATGCACTAGACTATAGATATGCCACCAATAACACGAAAACTATTTGTATTGAGGGATATTGCAACTATTTAAACGAGTAGGGAGACTCATACAGAGGCTGAGCCAAATTTGATGTTAGTGGTCTACTGCCCAGTTTTATTATTAAACCCAGTTGAGGATACCATTTCGACGTCTATTTAATGAATCACCAGCTACATCAAGGGCGTGTGGAAGTGGTTGGATTTCCACAAAAACATTTACAACATTTTACGCTTGTTAGGGTTATTGAATTTCGGGAGTTGATGGATTATGCATATACACATTAGCATTTTCCAAAGGTCCCGCAATAAGTATCTAATCTAACATAACTATGGATTCACGAATGAGAATGTCAGGTATTCTATCATTCCCATGTCGGTAGGATTGATCAATTCAGGTAGCAACTGTACTCGGCTTGAGTCCACCTCTGAAAGCGTTTTGGGGTGGAGAAAGCAACACGTCATACCCACAAGCAGAGTCGTAAGCGATGCGGTCCTAGCGGCTATTTTAGAGGGGATTACCCTTTGGTGACTTTGTCGTCGGCGGCGTCTGCTTGTGTGTATTTCGGACCGAGACAGGGAAGTGGTGCCGCTATTTCAAGGGAGTCTGGCGCACTTTCCTCCGCAGAAGTCTGACGACGGGGAGGCATTCGCAGAAACATCAGTTTTCCTTAAATGAAAATTTGATGGTTTGATGTTTGTGGAAGCGTGTCTGACTTGGAGGAAGTTGTGCCTTTGTTGGCCACTTTATGAGCGGGACTCCGGCTTGGGTTAACTTCGAACAGAGACAGGCCCGCTATTGTTGGGTTGTGCAGTGCACTTTTCCTCGATTGTCTGATGTAGTGGCGATATTCGTGGACCTAAAGTGCTCCTTACGTGAAAACATAATGATGACTGAATGTCTGAAGAAACGTCTGTTACCGAATGCGATTGGCATCGTGAAAGATAGGTAGGTGGGTAAGATAAGGATTATTTCGGGTGGGCTACAGAGAAACATTGCGATGTTTTCAGAAAGATCGAAGGTTTACTGACCGTTCTGACGTACTAAGTATTGCGTTTGTGGGTAATACTAGTCTGTCCGTAATAAGAACTTCCTGGTATGGACGCAATTTATTGCTGGGAAAGTATTGGAAGTCCACCTAGTCAGAATTTGTTTCTCGGGCCTTCAAAATGAAAGGCCACCACAAATACCCGGTTTCCCACTCTCAAACGCGTTGTGTCGGTTTGTCCACGCTCATCCGGGTTGTTGAACTGTCCTCAATCCGGAAGTTGAATCTCGAAATCTTTGGCAGATGCGTTTTTGCCGTGCACTCTCCCTTACAGACTTTCTTTTGCATGGCACGATTCGCGTAATCGTGAGGCAGGGGTTGGTGGCTAATTTCCCCTGGTAATTATGTTTCTCCATACCCTTCTCGTTTCACGTCGTGCCTTCATCTGACTGCAGATGTGTGTTTCATCACGGTTATGGATTTGGTCCCTATGAAAGGTTTCATGGATCAAAATGGTGCCCCTCATAGCTAAGACTCGTTTCCGATGTTACAGTAAATGTCATTAATGAGTCAGCATCGGCAGAACTCTTTCACACGCATTTTTTGCGTATAGAAATCAGGCTAACGTCTTCTTTCATGTTGGGGAAATTTTCTGATTCGGAACAATTGTACTCGTCTCACCTCGAATCTGTGGATTGTAATTGTGGGAGTAAGCCAAGCCATCATAATGTCTGCGTATTTTACTTCTTTATTTTCCCGCGTTCTGTATAGTTATACCAAATCCATTTAATAAGCCTACATTTGGCGAGCACGTGCCATTCGGATCTAAGGGTTGAACAATCATACGAAAAAGTTATGGTAGTTTGAGCGAAGTATCATTTCACCAAGAAATTAATGAAGTTGGTCTCATTTTAATGAAAACTCTCTCACCCTTCTGAAGATATTAAAATATCAGCCTTTTACCGCACTACTATCGGAGATATATGGCGAAAACTACCAGGCCTTTTACAAGGGAAATGGTACGCGCACGCTCTCCAGAGAGAGCTTAATAAAATGACGAAAATCTAACTCTTAGCTCTCGTCAAAAGACTTACAGTGCGCATGTTTTCTCAACTATTTTTGAAAATAAATCATATAGTCACCGGCGTAAGTTTTTCAGGATCACAAGAAACTCCGTTGCGAAGAAGTTCCAAACGTACCGAGCGGAAAAGATGAGTCAAGTCTAAGGCTAATGCGGCTATTTTTCTTTAATTACTAAGAATTTCAGTCATATGGAACTATATTGCTGCGACATTAATAATTCAATATTTTATTCATACTTACTACAGCTACAGAAATTAAAACGCATAATTCGAAGATGTTTAGGTTTCTATCTCGCTCAGACTACCTTAACGAAATGGTAGTCCATTAAATTAGGCTAAACTCCATCATAGAATATAATATGAGAAGTACTATAGGGGTCATTGACGTATTGCAGAGTTATGCTTGCAGTTTACGCTAACATTTCAGTCCCCCCTTTTTCCATTCATTTTACTGTTTTCCTCAGCTAAGTTTGCTATGAGAGTGATATTTTATTGCACTGGTTTTACTCACATGGAACTTGGCTCTTCCCTAATTAGGTATTACACAACGCATCTAACTTCGCGAAGCTCATGGGGATAATGACCAGGTATTGCATAGGTTTCACTATCCGGGGTAAATATTTTTCGCAGTCTTAATGGCAGTTGTGGTCATTTAAGGTTTTTTTTAATGCCCACAGAGACTTTCACGCGAGTTCTCCCTGAAATTTCTTTCGAAAGCTTCCTGACTCCACGTTTGGCATAAAGCGAGTTTCACATTCATTGTTGCGGAAAATAACTGGTCCGGATAACTTTGGCTAGCTACGTGATCCTCACCTCGGGTGTGTGTGCGTTGTCAAACATCAATGGGTTCGGTCGTGCTGTGAGCGAAGACTTACAGAATAGAATCGAAAACAACTACAGTATTTTTTGAGCGAGAAACTGATGAGTAGCTAAGCCAAAAACTAAAACGGTCTTTCGCGTCCTTTAATTTCCACCGTCGAATAATGACCATACTTTTTGGGAATCAGAATTCCGCATGCACTGGTTTGTGAAGCAGCTATTTCTGCAAATAATTTTTTCTGCAAAGGTTTTTTTTACGATCTGTCATTATGGACGGATTAACGATTGTTTAGTAGACGAATTTTAATGGTTCAGAATTAAACCATATAATTTTCACAATTTTTAGACAACCGGTAACATTACAAAGGCGACATAATCAGGCAGAGAACATTTGTATCCATAACCGGAATGTAGAGGGAGGAGAAACGTAAAGGGGGTGGGAGAGAAAGAAGAGTGACGTTTAAAACTAAGCCAACAACCTAAAATCACGAAATAACATTGACTGATTTAACCATATAGAATTTTCACCTAGTTATACCTGAGAATCTTCAGCTCATCAGCAGATTCGGAGTCTGGTTCGGAGATTTCCTTCGCATTATATTTGTTCATTAGTGATTGTAGTTGAAGTTGGGGGTTCGCCAGTAACAGAGGCCATTTTACACTACGCATAGATCAGTAAGCACCTAAAATCCAATTCGTTAGGCCTTTCTTACAACTTTAGGACTTATAAATTGTCATTTGTCACTGTGGCTACAGTCGCCATTGCGACAGACGTCCTATGACGGCTCAAAAAGTGAATGTACGTCGGAAGTGCCTCAAAACATTAGCTGAATTGACGTCTACGCCTCGAAATCCTCGGAATTGACGTCTATGCCTTTCCCTAGGTCTCTCCATACCTTCCATCTCCCAGTTACATCCCCTTATTCATGACACTCCCGTAAGAATAGATCAGGCGTACAAGGGAGAGTCTAAAAAATTATATCGGGGCTGGAACTTCTACAAACAGATGGGACAGCGGTAGGGAACAATGCTTAGCCAATTTCTTACCTCATAACCCTACTGATGAAAGCGTTTTTTTAGACATGTTCGCTGACATATACTGCGGGTCTCATATCTACTTTATTAAATTAATTAAATATTTCATTCATATATTCCGCTTATGACAACAAAGAAGTTAATAAGTTATTTCCTAAATATTTGACATGACGTTGTGCACTTTTTTGGTGTCACTCACCCATGACTTGGAACCAAAGGTTGTGTGTGTAACATTACTCAACAAGAGTCTATTTCCTGTTGCTCAGTTTCTAGAACGATATTTTTTGTGACTATTGCAGTGAGTGGCTGACGTTTTTACGCTTTTAGGCTGGAAAAGTTGTTTCTATGAACCATATCTTCGTTGACGTTTCGCATAAGTGCTCTGCCGTCGTCAGTCCGTGCTTGGTATTGACCGCATCCGCGTGTGTGCACAGCGTGCGCTGACCTCGTGCGTCAGTTCATGATTTTTGGGGAAAGAGAGGAACGTAGAATGAATAGCAGTTCGGGCATTCGACGGATTCCGTCGATACTGGTGGCGTTAATATTTCATCGCCTTTGAACACTGAATCGGAGGTTTTGGGTCTCGCGAAGTTGAACCACGGCAGCGGGGGAAATGCAAACAAAACAATGTAATTGACGGCTTTCATAAAAAGATTTCGTGTTAATGCTATTTTAAATTGACTTCATTTTCTTCTTTCGTTGCTAAGTTGACTGTTTTTTCTCTCTCCCATGAATTTATTCTGGAAATGTTCTAGAAAATGGCACTTCATTTATATCAGTATAGCGAATCTCGCTTTTCTGTTAGTTTCAGAATATTAGGAGAATGGTAACGCTTCTTACTGTTATAGTGAGGATGTTTTCCACGGAAAAGTAATCGGGAGGTGGTTAAAAATAAGACGCATCTCTTGAATACTGCCAATCGTGAGCTGTCGGCCTTCAGTGGTGAAGACGATTATGAAATTCCGGAGATAGTTCATTATAACAGAGGAGTACTCCAGTTTTGTTGTGTATATATGTCTTCATATTCTCAATAGATTTATCAGACATGCAAACTACCAAATTTTCCTCAGAGATATCGGTCTCCTGATGAACTGAATACTATTATTTCCCACTAAGTGCTTCGGAACGACGATATTAAGCAGCTATTATTAAGGTATCTTTTGAGTTTTAAAGGGCCTCGCAGAGTTTATCGACATTAGTATTTCATAGTGTCTCTAATCTTTATTAACGTTATTGCAATCCTAACCCAAGGTTCGAACTCGTGAAGTTAATGTAGCTTGGCCAGCTGTATTTGCCTCGCCGAATGCATTTTCAGCTGCATTTGCCTCCCCTAGGCATATTTGCTAAAGATTCGGACCGCTACCTTCGTGTATCAATTTTGATTCCTATCCCTTACGAGGTCTCACAACAAATCGTTACGTTAACTGACCCTTCGAGAACTGTCCACGTAGAACCCTTCTGCCCCACTTAAAGGGAAGGGCGGGGGGCTTCCTCCGCAAAAGGCATTCATTACCCGACAGGCACGTTGCACATAGTTGGGTATTAAAAAAAGTATTCTGCATTCATTAAATATACATAAGTAACTGACGACTCCTCAAGAAGGTGTTCTTCTAAAATTCTAGCCAAGTGGAATGGGTGCTGTAATTATACCACACGGGGACTATTTCATGCTAACATGCATTGCGGGCACAGATGATTAAAATAATAACATATAAATAACGCATACGATAAAGTAAGTATTCATTTAGAAATGAAAACCATTAAATAAACAAGTGCATCGTAAAAACAACGCTTCATATACCATTCATATCATTGTAGGCGTCCATTCCCTTGCAGGAATCGTCCAAATCGTGCGCGTGTCTCTTTAATCCGAATAGTCCGGCAACCTCTGCATCAAAACAAATTCCGAATGCCTTCTCAATCTCAAAATCCTGAGTATATAATCGTATGGATCTCATTAAGCTGATCATGAGTATTTGCTATGTTCTCAATGTCTTCGGAAAATTAATCTAATGCTAGATCACTTCATTTCTGGTAGGTACGTCTTCTCATGTGTTTCATCATCCTTCCTATTGTAATTTCCCGATCTATATTTCTTATTTTTCTTCACAGCTAATTGCGTCTCAGAGTGAGCACAATCCGTCTGTTTCTTATTTTCTGATTGAAACGTATTATCCTTTATTCTTCTGCTCTAGTAAACCTCTAAATACCTAGAAAATTACACTATGTGTTGCATTTATTGTCGGAATATGTTCAATGTATATGAAAACTTGTTAGTTTTATACTTACCCTTACCTAAATTTCTATCCAGTCATTTGGATCTTCGGCGCCCTCCTTCACTAGGTTTCGAAAATTTTTAATTAACAAGCTTGAGTAACCTAGATGTAACATATATAATTTTTTTGGACTCTGATTAGGTTTCTTTACGTCTGTATGCCTTTTTAACAAAATTTTACAGCTTGGCAATGAAAATATCCGTCATTCGTAACTTTTAGTTCCTTATTCTCCCACGAGTGGGGAAAAATGTGGAATGAATGCACACGGTGGACAAAAAAATCGGTGTAGGAGGGTTAAGAAGTCTAAATGCCGATAACAGGAAAGGAAAAATTTCCATGGTTTTTATTAACATTATGGATTTATCCTAATTTTAACTTATATGTCAATAGCTGTTAAGGTAATTTGAGCGAGATATCATTTTACTTAGAAAGCAATGAATTTGGTCTCGTTTTAAAGAAATATATCTCACCCTTCTAATGACACCAAAAATTTAACCCCTTACCACATTACTTTCTGAGACATTTGCCAAAATATATCAGCCCTTTTGGGAACCATGGGAAATGGTACGTGTATGCACTCCAGAGAGATATTTACAAAATGAGGTATTTCTAACACTTAGATGTCGTAGAAAAACTAACTGCGAGTATGCTCGCACTCAACTATGCTCGAACATTAATCATATTGTCACCGCAACAGGTTCTTTGGTATCACAAAAAACCTTCCGTTTTAAGGGACTTTCGAACGCACCGCGCGAAAAAAATGAGTCAAGTTAAAGACTTATTTAGATATTTTCACTAAATTACTTACAATTTCTGTCGTATAAAACTATGTTATTTTACCACTAATAATGCAATATTTAATATATGTGTCCTACAGCTGGTGAAATTAGAACGTATAATTTAAATATGATATTTATCATGACTAGGGAACTATCTCGCTCGGATTACCTTAAATAAGATATAGCATGCGTAGAATGATTTCGAATGTCGCTCTCTCGAACTTCCAATCCTCCTCGCGCCTTCGGAGCCTACTCTACTCCCTCACCCAAATAGTAATCCGCCCTCAACCCTTGCGAAGCCCAAGCCTCACGCCTTGCCGACTGTGTCCACCGCAGCTCAACAGTACAGCATCCGCCGCAACCCTCTTGGCTGAGCGCGGGACTCCTCTTAACGGTTACTCCCCCACACCCATCCCACGCTCTCTCTCTCATTGCACGAGTTTCCCAAGCTGGCCTCGATTAATTCCTTCGCCCCTCCCCGCGCTTACCCGGCCCTTCCCGCCCTCGCAGCCGCGGCTATTCGGAGGGACGATCTCCTCTTTGGTTTTTTAATGAACTACAGCGACCGGAAAGCACCCCCCCCCTAAAGTGCTGTGGAAGCCCCCCCTACAACAGGCTTGCAGGGTATGACGTAGATGTAGACGTAAAGGCGAGCGGCAGGAGGTAGTTTCGAATCACCATGCACTTCAGTACATTCTATAGGTGTCACACAAACTACGGGAATGTATACATCTACATCTACGTAATACCCTGCACCACGAGGGTGTGTGGCAGGGGGTGAAGATCACCAAACATGCACTATTGCCATGCAAGTAGGATATATAATGTAGACATGCTAGAAAATAGGGTCAATGTTTATTAGTTACTACAGTAGATTATTAGTTATTACAAGTAATTGCAGTAGTTATTACAATAAAATATAAGTTACTACAGTATAGTACAGGTTAAATCTACATAATAAGGAAGGGATTATTGGTAGTTATTACATGCATCATGCACTACAGACTATTCTAACTATATTTCACCTACCTATCCCTTTTGCTACGTTGCCTATTGTTCTCTCTTATGGTACGCGGGAAATATGACATTTTAAATCTATCGGTACGACAAACTATCTCTCTAATCTTGTTAATATGGTCAAACCTAGCATAATACGCAGGGGTTCTTAATATATATCTAACGTCATCTGTGAACAAATCGGTTTCGAATTTACTTAAAAGGTTTAACCTAAATTTTAACCTGCGTTCTGATAGTAATTCCCATTCTAGTTCTTCTATTAAACTCGTAACACTAATACAATTATCATAACGACATTTAACAAACCTAGCAGATCTCCTTCGCACGCGCTCTAATTCTTTTATCATACCTTCCTCGTACGGATCCCATATACTAGCGGCAAATTCTAAATGAGGCCTGACAAGTGTAAAATAGCTTCTTTCTCGGACTCGCATTTGCCTAGAACCCTTTATAGGAATCCTAATCTACGGTTTGCTACACTAGTTATTTAGCTGATGTGTTTCCCCCATGACATGTCTTCAGTGATTGTGACGCCTAAGTATTTAATTGATTCTACGTTACATATTTTGTATACATTAGCCATATACTGTATATATTTTTTGAATTGTGGATTTTTATCTGCTGGCACAGCAAAATATTTTTTTAAGGTTAGAGAATTTACGAGTGAGTGTATTGCGCCACACTACAAAAGTGCACCAAGTCACAAGCTTTTACTGGAAGAATCCGATATGTCCTAGTGCAACATATCATGTATTTTTTATCATTAATAAGAGAATCAATTACTCGCCTTGACTATCGATCGAAAAACATGCAATAGTGTTTAATTGGCAATCCTGCTGGTCTCTTGTCGTTCTCGGAAATAACTGACTTTCATTCCTGTCCGTTCTACATTTTATTAAGGATTACAGCTACGGCCTAACCTGAATATAATGTATATGGTGACGATAGGTTGCGTTGTTTTTTATGCTATATTTTTACACATATCCACATTTTATGGGGCTTTCTGAGCCATTGATGAGGTGTAGTTTCTCAGTCATTTTTTGTTTAACAGAATGCCTGAGATTTAACAAATGTTGCCCGTGATGAAGTGCGATTCATTTCCCCTTTGAAAATCAACCTGAAGGCGGCGTCCATTCTGTTGTATTGGCGTGATAATCAGAAGCTGTATTGCATGTGAAATCTCTCACATCATACACATGCGTGACCTATTGTATACTAGTAGAGTTGCTCGTAATAGTGCGATAATACGTGTTACTTTCAGTGCATACCAGGTGAGAAATCAACCCCCGACGCATATCTTTGAGCTGGCCGGCAGGGTACCACACTGTTTCCGAAGCGATCGAACGGTCCTTGATATGAGAGAATATCTTCGGGTCCAAAACATCTCCGTCCTTGTTTGCCTTTTTTGTCTTACATTAATTGTATGTTTAACTTAACTAGATGGATGAAAATGAATTTTCTCATGCAACTACTCTCCCTTAGACATAGGGCATCGGTGGGTAGTGGAGGAAGTGGTTAGGTACGAATTATGGTGAGTGATTTAAAGCACCTGACAAAGTTTGACGAATGACAATCCTGTTTTCGCTCTCATGTTTCCATTAAAAAAATAGTGATGCCAGATCACACATTGGTCATGAGCCCATACAAGCACCCTGTTTCTTGTTACGAGAACCTAGGTTTACTTTCGATAGCAATCATTAGAGTACGAGGGAGGTCGTTCAGGTTGGCCCTTGGATACACCGCACGCGGGTGAACAGATCCCTGACACTACGGCAGTCAGTTACCCTACGCATCACTCGATTCCATCAACTGAAACTCTCGGTGGCCGGAAACAGCGAAGGAAACCTTTCCGTCCGCACTTGTGCATATTATTGATCGAGTGCGTGTGAGAGTACCTTTGTATGCGTTGGGGTCAAACGAGGGAGAGAGAGGGGAATGTATGGGATTGTTTGCAGTGGTGGCTGCCGCGGGCTCTGTTCAACGGGGGGGGCGTGGCGAGGAGGGGGAATGTTTCCGAGGATCGTGTGGGATTGAGGCGAGGAGGGAGGTGTGGGAGTTGAGGGGACGAGGTAGAGTGTAGGATTCAGTGGGTGGGGATCACAAAGGGGAGGGCTTAACCCCTGATGTCCCCCTCCTTCTCTTCCCCCCACGACACAATCGGAAAAAATTTCCGGGATACCCATGCTTGTTCCAGCGAGTCAGCGGGCACGCATCTTTTTGATGTGGGTTCAGGAATTAGGTGAGCAAATGTGAGGTCAAACAGGTCAGTGCGATAGGACGATATCAATGCTCTGCCGGAGTGGAAGTGTGTGAAGTACCGTGACCGGTGTTTTATGGAGCGACTAAATTTCCCTTTAAAGTTATACACGTCTTCGTTTTCGATCGAAGTTTAGCTAGGTTGGACTACCATGGTGAGGAAGGCTGATTGAAAAAGCGTACTGCAGAATTGCAAAGTTGAATTTTTTTGTTTTTTTGTAGCCATAGGTATGGTTGCCAATGCTACACATTGAGATTGTATGGAGGAACTCATTACATGAGTTAACACACTAATTACGAGTAAATCTTCTCATCCTGTTTAAGGAGATACCTTAGATGAGGAAGAATTCAGTTTTTTCGCGTACATATCAGTTAACCCTGGTCTAAAGACTACCCAAATGTGAAAAATTCACCGTGGAAACATCAGTCGCCTGGACTGGGAATCGAACCCAGATGCCTCGGTTTCGCGCTGAGTGCTCTAATTTAGCTACCTAGTAGTCCTCTTCCGCTTTGAATCTCATGGGGGCTTTCAGGAGCAAGTTGTCCTCACAGGTACGGTGTATATGATGCCAGAGGTACCCGTATTCGCTCACGTTCCGTGGTTCTTAGGTAACGACTACCCATTGAGGAGTTTGATAGTGCCACGGTAGGTGTAGCTAGTAGTTTGATGGCAATTCCGTGGCTAAATTTGAGATGATAATTGATTGAATGCAGCTATTTTATACATTTTTCATTTGCCTCTACTTTCTAAGATGCAATTATGACGAGATATTTGTTACAGCCTCATGGCGTCGGAGAATAATGGTGCGAGGATTTAGGAAAGATTTTATGGGATTACTGACAAGAAAAAATGGTGTCGGAACATTAAGTACAATTGGAAAAGCATTGGATGCTATCCGAAACAGGAGCAGCCCCGTGTTTCTGAATGAATCATCAGGTCTCCTATTGATCCATCACAGCTCCTATTAATGAGACATAGCATCGGTCTTCTGCACATTGCGTGGTGCTTGCTTCATTTCGCGTATGTACAGAGACAAGAGGGACATTCTGTGATAGTTTAACCATTAATAAAGATTGTGGGTGAATATATTAGTTTTTATCGTCAGGTCTCTCAAGAAAAGTGGTTAAAGGGGATGGGCCTATAGTTATAACGATTTCAATGGCTCCAGCTCGCTTTCTTAGTAAATATTCGAGAACAGAACCTTGTATTGATTACCCCACTGTCATTTTCCAAATGCGTATATTGCTGAAAAAACATTCCAGTTTGATATTGAATAATGGAAGTCGGTGAATATTTTTTTCCTTTCTTGAAAACTTTCACCGATGCTGCTATCTTTGCATCCGTGAATCAATGAGGGATCAATCGATGTGAACAACCAATGAGTGTTCTTGTAAAACGTTCAAACTTAGGACAGGCATTAAATCACCGATTGAGCTGGTAGGCACTGGGAGTAGTCCACAATTTTACTGGCTTACATTTATGTATAGCATTGGGTGCCAAAAGACTGACGTCTAGGATGCTAAATATCCGCAAAGGCTACGTTCAGGATGTGCATTTACCATCACATATCCGTCACTCTTAAATTGATTCACAATTTCCAATCGCCGTTTCTTGTCACCGCATTGTATGTATACGTTGACTCATTATTCTGTTTGTCCTTTGAAGTTGCCCTTCATCGTGCCTTTCTGTGGGCGTGGGTAGTAAGTCTCTTTTAACCTTCGGTTCCACCTGGGAAACTCCGGTCGTGACGATAGATACAGAGAAAGAGAGCTTTGGATGCTGTCCAATGAATCTCACACGGGAAGGAGAGAATTCTATGCTCCAGTGAATTCTTGTGCGAAGTTTCTGTGCTTACAAGGTATGTCTACTGATACAGGTACGGGTAGGAAGCTGGGTATATTCGCGCTCCTTTAATACGATTTAAAATTGGTGCTTTTTATGTTTTCAAGGGACAATATCGACCCAAGATTTCAAGGGACATAAATGGCGAAGCAGAGATCGGTGTCGACTAAATTGAGAGATATGATACTCAAAAACTACTATTCAAATTGGGATTATATGACTCATTATTCGTTAATTTTCCTGAAAAATAATTATTTGGTCATCTTGAAAAGAATTAAGAACATTGTTTTCACGCCATTGGGTTCCTCCCAATGGAAACTTTGCCACCTTGTGCCAATACCAAGGTTTAAACTTGTCGATGCGGGGCATTGGTTGAAATTTGCACAAGTTGCCTCATCCTTGGTCAGTTATAAATCAACAGTGAGTAGTTTCTGGATTTCATTATGGATATCGCAAATTTTCACAGATTGAACCATGAATCGTTTCCACATAGTATATTCAACCGCACGCTTACAGTAGATACTCGCCAAATCTTTTCAAAGCAGAGGCATTTCTAACTATTTTCCCTTCTAAGTAAGCCTAATATTGTCTTTTGCCCCTCTGAGATCGAAATTACTTTTTAAAATCATTCCCAAGGTTTGTCTTTGGCATCCACACTCATCGGGAATGTTTTCATTTTCTCTTGGCCTTCCTTTGTTATCGAGTGACCGATTTTCCCTTGTCCGAACAACTTCATTCAAGGCCATGTGAGGTAATCATATACCAGCCACTCGCCGGCTCTCTCTTAGTTTCCTCCGTCTGACTTCAAATCGTGGTTATGGAACGTAATCGGAGGTTGAAATATTGGATGCTAGTCGACAAATATCGCGCGTACGATGAACCCTTATATCAAGGGCTTAATTTAATACTTTTAATTGCCAAACTCTCAATTACCACGACTCTTCAGGACATGCTTATTTATTCATAAATTATTGTCTCGTTTCATCGGAGAGCTCTGCATACGTCATGCTAATTGTTGATCCTGAATGAACTGTTTCCCTGACGAGAATCACTCTCTTCTCCTAACTCTTGTGACCTTATGCTGCGATAATAGGTTATGCACTAGAGCTGAAACTTATGTAATCTCGATGAAACCGAAACGAGAAAAGGAACACAGATTTCCAATGTGTAGGCATCATCTTTAGGCCAACTTATATTGTAAGTATCACACTAATCTCCGCATTTGAACCAATTCAGTGTTTATTTTCTCATTTTACTGTAGTAAAAATTTATAGCAGTGAGGTTAGTTATTTACTGTTTCTCAGATTTAGAAAGCGGAAAGGATAGCATATTTCAACTTTTCTATAAAATCCGAAGATTCTTGCGATATTGTGTGGAACCTATGCATGATGCAGGAATGAAAAAATGCAATTATCCACATTATAAATTTTACTACGACCCAGGTTTCGCTGTCTTTACATCATCATCAGGTACAAACGATGTTAGCTGCACATAGTATATAGTGATAGAGAATGGAGGAGGGAAAGAAGGAAGATGGGGGAAGTGGGTGGGGAAAAACCGAAGTAAGGTGATCTGAGGTCATTTGTACCTGATGACGATGTAAGAACATCGAAACCTGGGTCGTAGTAACATTTATATTGTGGATAATTGCAAATTTGTTCATTTCTCCATTTCAACTTTTTAATGAAGCTCATATGATAACTTGTTTCTTTACATTCCTTTATCCCTGCAATTAATAGTTTTTATATATTTTGGGCATGAATGCTGTTTTTTTTTCACTGGATTTAGTATCCTACCTGCCTATATACCGTAAGGCCTGACCAATAAATACACGGAAATGGGGGGCAATAAGCCCGAATGAAATTTACCGATAGCAGTGCTTTTGGAGAGAAAGAAAGCGGGTGAGTGGGGAGGGTAAGAATGCCCTTCGAATAGAGAGTGAAAAACTTATCTGAAATGAAATGAACGAACGTACGGTACTCCTGTGGAGGCTTGCGAGCGCAACCGGTCGATTCATTTGCCGAGAAGAAAGTGGCGCAATTGGTGTACACCCACTCCGGGCGTCAAACACGCTTGAATCGGAACCGGTGTTCGTATTTCAGACCTCGAGGCGGACAATTGCGGGTGTTCCTCTCTGTATTTCTGACGTTTTTGACGCGGAAGAGTAAACGAAATCCTTCCCGAAATGTGACCGCGTTTTATTTTTTTTCGACCCGGGGTGAGTCACGACTCCAGAGAAACTTTCAACTTTACGCATGGCGGGTTTTCCAAACAAAGCAGGGGAAAAAATGAAAAACGAAATGCAAATCAGGGCGCTGGGTTTTGCCTGAGTTAAGCCTCTCACCACATACATGAGGAAGTGGACCAATTTTACCCATCATACTAGTTTGCTCCGGCGTATCCGGGTAAACGGGATACCGTTAGGAGATGACATTAGGTGTCCTACCGAATGCCCGCACCCATTCACCTCCCAAAGTAATTTCGTTACGACGGTTCGGGCTATTCTTTCAGATGAATTATCGGCTTCTTCCTCACATCTTTCGTTAACGGTAAACGCTTCACTGAATCATTGTACAATAACAGATATAAATGTGATATTATTTCGACATTTTGCCGTCGACAAAACTTCCTTACTTTTTCCTCTATTGATTTTCCAATATTCTCATTATCAGCTATTCTTCAATTAAAAAAATATTTTTTCAACTCCAGTTAAGAGAGTATTAGATGGATTTATTTCCTCCATAATTAACATTTGTATCCTACTGTTGGCGTCTCGTTGGACAGTAACAATTAAAAATACAAGCGGAGGAACTGTTTTACATAACCTCAACTATAAAAATAATACGGTTGTCCGGGAATCCCGGCTGCTTAGGGGAAAGGATTAAAACCATGATTTTACACGGCAGAATTCTTACGTTAAACACGGCGAAAAATATAAATTTGAAGCAATAGAGAGGGTTCTATTTCCATAAAATTTAACCTAAAAATTGAGTAGAAAGTTAAATAGACATTTTGGAAGGTTTTACTTAACTCTAGACCAGAGTTTCCCATACTATGCTCCGCGGGAAGGTAGCAAGTGCTCCGTGAAAAATATGAATGATATTAATATTATGTATCATTCCCTATAATAATCTACTATTCAAATTGCACAAGGTGATACGTCACAATTCAAAGACCCTCAAAGTGCTTTATCAGAGAAAAAGTTTGGAAAACCCTGCCCTAGACTATAAGTAATAGTCTTCATACCCCTAGCTTACGTTCTGCCGCGAAGTGTTGATGTCTATAGAGATTGGCGAACATAAGAAAAATGTTATGTGTTATGTTGTGTCAAATATCTTTTCTATCCAAGGTTTCTTCATTATATATGTATGTTCTGTACTGTATTTGTGCACCTAAGCGGTGCCACTTCCGCGTACGCTTTGCCGAGGAAGGAGGGGAAATCTTGGCTGCTTTGGCAACATCTCTGATTGAGTTTTTGTCTCTCCCGAGGCAGCCAAAATTCAGCCACATAATGCTGAAGAGAATGGATTTCCCCTCGGACGAGTGAAAGTTCGCTGGGTTTTCTGTTGTGCGTTGCAAAGCAACGTTTATCACAGTCCATTAACTGCATCGTGACTGTTTCCCATTTCCCCATTCAGCGATCAAATGACTGAACTGAGGCGATAATATAGCATATCTATTCCTCTGCCGATCGGTTACTCCCTAAGAGTGCGATTTCCTTCTCGATCATGACTCGTTCATTCCTCCGAGAAGTTTCCTACCGAATTATAGCCACCGTATTGTGTTCTGGCACGAGAATAGCGCTTTAGTTCAATGACCCCGATTACACATTGGAGCTAGCTTGAGGAAAGGGATAAGTTCAAAAGGAGTAGGTAGCTCACGATCTCCCTTTTATAGAGTGATAACTGAAGTGCTCTAGCTAACTGAATTCAATAAAATCCTCCCGGCGCGGAGTTATTGCCCTAAATCTTGCGTCATGTTGTTTCGTTAACTATCTAGATGAGATTGGGTGAGCCCTAAAAGAAGAATACGAATTACTTCATTGTATAATTTGATCTAAGGAGATTTTACAGTCTCGAGTGCAAGTACGTGTTAGTTCTATAGAATACATGGCGTTCAGCTGTGTTACGTGGTTGCAGTAGGATCACAAATGACTTTAGGCGATTCCAAAATTTTGGCTATCTTTGGTAGAACAGAGAAAACAGTACAGAATCGGAAAACCCCATATTTTGTGCTCTGTTTTAGTCTACATTCATGGCAGATCTCAGGCTTGTCAATAACAACCTAAACCGTCCCATACCTGATTCATAATATACACCACTGATGTGACGAACTCTTGAACTCCGATGACGGCGGCGTTAAATAGTTTAACGAAGCATTCGTTATATTCGCTATTCGTGGAAATAAAATCCAGTTTTATATACTGGATGGATATACTGGTATACTAAACGATAAAATATTGTGCCAAAACATCAATACTCAGACAAAATCTTGTTAATAGTCAGTAAGTGCTGATGAACTTTTAGAAACGTTTCTTAAACCATTATCTATCGTTATGCTCTATTTAATTGGACTTCGCAATGAACCGTTCCTTTAACCTCGATAAGTGTTCATTGAAACGAGGGAAATATTTTGGTAATATAATTTTCGCTCGCTCACTACACCCATTTGCTTGATCCAATCAGCCGCCTTGGCTGGAAATATCATAGCACTACTTTCACGTTTTTCAAGCCACCTGTATTATTTTCTTAATCAAATCACATATTATCAATGGAGCTTATTTAAACCTAATTTCTTCGCGAAGCCGTTCACTCCTGGAGATTTAGGAATGGTCACTACCCGATCTATAGCGCTCATTTGACTAGGAAAATATATGAAACTGTCGGAGAGAAAGGTCCTCGTTCAGTCACCCTTCTCCTCCATTCCCGTTTACCCTTTCTCTTCGCCTTCAACCCTTTCTTCACGTGGGCGCATGAAACCGTGTCGAAAATCTAAATTGAGCTTCACGCCACTCTACCTCCGAATCAATTGAAACAATTAAGAGTCGTCGGGCGCACACTATCACTCACTTCACTCTCTCCACGGAGGCGCTGGTTCCTCTTACACGGACAGGATATGAGTGTGGAGGAGTGGAGAGTGGAGAATCTTCCGCCGTATTAGGGAGGAATAATGAAAGCCACTTTTAGTTCCTCGTTCTCCTTTGTGAGTTGACTGATGTGCGCCCCCTTAGTTTCCCATATGTTAGCTGGTGGGTTTTTGACTCGTTTAATCCTCCCGCTCCGAAAGCGTGAGATATTTTTTTCCAACACCCAGACGTGAGCGCACGATTCAACCACCAACACCAACAACTCTCTCCCTCTTAGCCCGATGGCCGATGCAGGCGTGACTCAGCACTAAAAAAAGGGGCAGGGTTGAACGGGGAGAGACCAAAAAAACCGGAGTATGCCAAATGGTAAGGCACGTAGGAGTCTCGAAACTTTCGAGGATCCATACCATCTTTTCCTTCAAATCAACCTTCCCAAGGTGTTTTCTATTTATCCCTCAACGGAAGAAGAATTAGGTTAATAATAAGGCTTATTTTATTAAATCCCATTCATTACTCGGGCATTTGTGGTCGTAGCTGCACCCACGCATCTTTGACCAATTGGCTCAGCATTATATTTATTTATTTATTTTATTGTAACTACCCCAAATACGGCAAATTTGGCCAATTTATATCGGGTGAATTCCAATAGAGGAACACATACACCCATGTCCTGGTAATTCCCCCCAGGCGAGAATCGAACCCGCGACCATCGGGTTAGGCTGCGGGGACTTTACCCCGTCGACATCGGGGCCGCTTGAGGAATCTCTACATTCAAGGTGAGGTCTACATTGATTTGATAATAATTTATCAGATAGGTATACCAATTAAAGGACAAAACGCTTAGATATGCGGGTGCTCAGATTGCATTGACATCACATGGGGCTCTATGATTGAAGATACTCGTGGAAGATAATTACGGCCATACTTAGGAATTTTATGTCTACCTTTTGAAATATATAAAAAGCATTGTATATCGTTTTCGGGTAAGAACATATTGTTGCTCGTTTGAACCATTTAATGCCTAATTTAAAGGAGTATGTTATCAATAGAATTAGTTCTAGAGAACTATTGTCGCTTGTGTCCATAGGACTTCCATCACTACATAAATCATGGTCGATTTAGTAAGATTTGTAACCTACCTTTTGTAGAAATTCTCTACAAAGCAGTACCATCTTAAGAATGTATAAGCAATAAAAAAAATTTGAGTAAATAACATATGGATACCAGGAGATAACTTCCCATGGATGCTAATACTGTAGCATTTTTGTTTTGTGGGCCCAGCTTTTTTGGGCTATCGTTCGGGAAAAATCGCCAATATTTTTATGAACGTTGAATAGGGAAATCATTGCGGTTTTGAAGCCATTTTATACATTTCATTATATCCACGGAAGGCGTGCTCTACATTAGTATTCCACGAGAGGCTGGCTTAAAATTAATGAAATGCAACAGTTGAAGTCACGTTGACGCACTGCTGACATGGACTCTAATAATGGGAAGGAATTGTAGAGGATAAAAAAGAAGACTTGGTGGATCCTTAGAGAAAGAGAAACTTTACTTTCCCACGGGGAAGAGAGCGATTCAATTGTTGTCGCTAGGGAGGGTGGAGGAGGACGTTTTTTCACCTTCAATACCTCTCTCTTGGAGGCTCTTCTGCTGCGAGTGAAAACGGGGAAAAGTTTCTGCGAAGGCGGGAAGGGATTCGCTGGGAAAAGGTGAAGTCGGGTCAAAATAGATGGATGGGAGCATGAAGATGAGGCTGGAGGTTAGCTTGGCCTTAATATCTATGGTGGAAGGGCGTACACTGCAAGATCGAATGGCTCCAGACGAAAGGGAATGGAGAGAGAGAGCTTACATCGTATTAAGCGTATGGGAAAGAGAACTTAACGCCTTTAAGTCAATAGGGCCAGTTTTTTCCCCAAAAATTCCACACCCACTGCAAAATTTTATTTACTGACCCAACACATTGACTGCAGCTTTGGTTTGACTTTTTTCACTCCATTGTTGTGGCTTTTTATGAGTTCAAAAGTACGAGCCCCACTTTAACACACCGAGAATTAACTTTGTTAAGTTCTAAACCCGGAGCTTTGAAATCCACTTTTGTGTTAATTTCTTGGAAGTTGACCGCATTACTGATATCTTATCTATTGAAAGTACTAGATATATTATCTCTGATTTAAATAGAGTATAAGTGTGTAGATATCCCTTCCCGGCGAGGTAGTTTTGAAGAATCCGGTCGTATTTTTTCAGGAAATGCAAGAATATCGTACCAGATAGTTTTTGCAAGTCACCTGACTTAGGGGTGCCACAGAATAATCTGGAATACCATGCCGATTCAATACGAATTTCGCATGATCCTCTTCTTTGGCAACCGCGTCCTGTATCTTTGCCGAGTACATTTGAGTTTCCGTGAAAGGTCAATTTATCACTAACAATAACATGGAAAAGAGGATAAAACTGATTAAAACTTGGCAACTCCCACTGGATTTTTAATTGATACGACGCGTCTCAACGCTTGTGCGCCATCATCAGGTACCGGAATACCAAATAGCGGAGGTATTCCGAGGATGGCGCATAAGCGTCGAAACGCGTCGTACCAATAAAAAATCCAGTGGACATTGCCAAGTTTTAATCAGTTTTATTCTCTTTAACAGAAATGTCCCACAACATCTCGCCGGACTTCGTTGAGTTTATTAACAATTACATGGTCGTTCATCTGTCTGGGCATCTGATTAACCTTAGAATAGAAATAAATTCAGAATACCATTAAAGGGCATTCCATGTAGAGTTTCGATTTTACTGGCAGTTCATAATTCTGAGAATCGTATGAGAATATGATCTAGATTTAGGCAGCACCCAGTTTACCACTCTCTATACACCACTCTCTAACTACGCTTATACGTCCACCCCCAATATTTTAGATGCATTGTTGAAATTTTGTACTCATCGACAACATTTTTTCATGTGCTGATTTCAGTCCCTTTTTCATACAGTCCCATCTTATCTGTACCTCTCTCTACCGGAAAAGATGACCGAGAGAAATAGATATGTGAAGATGATATTTGGAGGCTCACCTCGACATCGTAAAACAAGGCCGGCGGCAAGGATAACCTGTTCGGGCTCACCATTGCATCTGCTCTTTTCTTCTCAGGTCCGCTGAGTTCATATTACTTCAATGTCACCAGGCGCATTAAATGCGTGTTCTCGCGAGATGGTCCTCACATTACGACGGGAATTTGTACGGTTTGATTCGGAGATAGATTGTCCAGTCGATGTTGTCATGAAAACTATGTGAAAATCTTATACATTGACGCCTTTGGCAATAAGAGCTTGTGAAGTTGCATATACACTAAATATTTCAAATGGTTCAAGGGTTAAATTAGCTGGAGAAGGCAAGGTGAATGCTTTTGAGTTGGAAAAAAAACCTCTCGTAAAATTATGAAAATTGATGCTAACCACGTGATTGCTTAGTGCTTCGTTGAAATGGCCTCAAGTGAGCATACTGCGCAAAAGATTATGCAATTCCAAATATTGCTGAAGTCACTCGTTAACATCTTTTAATTCAATTAATGACAGTTTTGCTGCCCTTGCTGCTAAACATCAGTGCGCCTCTATGTTTATTAGGATCTTCTGCTCTCAAAATGAATAAACATTACTCAACGAACAATCATGAACCTTAGGCTTGACCTAGCGTCTACTATACCAGTTACAAACAAAAATAATTGGCCAACATTCACGGCAGCACAGAAATTGCTAACCCATGAATACCGGGAAAATTACGAAGTGGAAGCGGGATTGTTTCATATTCTAATATCGCTCGAGACTGATGTCCTTGTTAACACCATATTCCTTAAAAACCCATGAATGCAAGCAAAGCAAGTTTACAAATTATTAGCAACTATGTTAGTTCTAGATGCCATCGAGTATCTCAAATTAAACAAATGAATAGTATTTATTGTTTACGGGGACAATGTGTTTGCTGGTTACGAAGTTTTTAGGCACTGTATTGTACAAGAGCTGTGCGTAATATTGCTACACGATAGAGAAAATCACCGAATGCTCATCGCCTTTACGACAAAGCTATTCATATCCTTCGAATTGAGTTCGTTCACTTTTGATTTTCGATCGATGAACTTAGACAAATATATAAGGTAAACTCCTCCCCGTAATGATTTTGTATTTTCCTGTGAGCGTTGTGTGACGCAACAAAAGGGTTCAAGGGTTAAATAAGCCGGAGAAGGCAAGTTGAATGCTTTTGAGTTGGAAAAAAAACTCTCGTAAAATTATGAAAATTGATGCTAACCACGTGATTGCTTCGTGCTTCGTTGAAATGGCCTCAAGTGAGCATCCTGCGCAAAAGATTATGCAATTCCAAAGCGCCGTAGTTTCATAATATACCTCTTTAAGAGTGGTAACTTCTCTAAGAAATTGAGCATGACACAAGTCGCACTTAGCAATTATCTCGCTCACATCCACGGCGCTATGCATTATTAGGGAGATTGGTTCGCCAATTCTAAAATTGCACATGGAATAATGCGGATGTTATCTATTAAATTGAATGGGATGAAGTATTCTTCCGTACTTTTACTACAAATAATAAATAATTTGTCACTCGTGTAATAACAACATTCAAAACTACATGGGCAGACGTCCTAAGCGGAAACAAAAATTTTCAAGGCGTGACAAAATGACGTTTGCTTTATTTGTCGGAAGTTAATACTAAGAAGTTAAAAACTTAAAATTAGCAAGGGTGCCAATCATTGCTTCCACAATTAGGGATCATTATATATTACAATACAGGCATATAAATTAAGCAGGAGTAGCGTGGCAGTAAGATTGCAATGGATGTATCCACTCTCAGATTAAGAACATGAAACATAAAAATCATATTTTATTCGAGAAGTTTGTCCGTAAATCTATAGCTTGAGTGATATAGGGGACATACACATCAGGAATATAAGGGCCGCGCTTAATTGGAGGTCACTGGTTTGGATCCCGATCACGGTATAGGTGCTGTGTTTGCCCTAGGATATAAGTTCCCAACTGTAAACATATAAATCATTTGAAATAAATTGGATTCCAATCCGGATCTTGCAATTTCCGATCAGGTAAGTTAGCCATGTGCACCACCTTCATGATTTATAATTTATTCATGTCTCTTCTTCGGTAGAAGTTTTTAATATTTTAGAATATCTGGAAACAAGAGCCTACAAATTTACTAAATATATACATAACTTTTAATGCTCAGAAACATGGGTCGCGAAAATTATTTTTTATTGTTTTGTGACGCGCAGGTCGCGGGTAAAAGGTTCTGGTTACATGCTATTTGTTGGCATCATATGCAACTATTGCGAAGTTCACGCAAAATAAACACGGAAAAAATTATTATAGCGGTTGTGGATACTAAAAGTAGAAACGAAATATTTTTTCTGGCTCTTGGGGCTCTGATATCCACCCACTTATATTCCCTTCTCGTGGGAAATTGGGCGCTATGGGCTTTTTCGGTGAAATGGATCAAGAAATACATAGAAATGTATGTGATAAACTTTATATTTGTCCTGACATAAGTTTTCATAATGGTACAAGTATGATATTTGTTGAGGCGGTGCTTTTTTGCGAATGGGCGTGGGAATCATTACAGGTCACGATCCGTGCGGATCGTGGGGTACTATCCACACACAAACGCCAGGTTTAGTGGCAAGATTTTTGCATAACGCTTACTAATCGCCCTAAGATAAGCTTGGAAAAGTTTTGGAGTTTTCTGTTTGGACCAAGGACGCCCCTTTCAACGCCCCCCGAGAGCCCATGCCTCCCCTTTTTTACAGAATGGGCACTCTATGGGTTTGCGTCGATATCACATCGTCGACCATAAAACAGAGCGTTGGCACGCGAAACGCGTCCCACTCATTGTGCATTGTGTGCGTGTGCACATCGAGAATGCTTTCGTGTGTAACGGGAGTGCGAGATCTCAGTTCTCGATATTGCTTTGAGGCGACTAAAGGGCTTTTGTCCGACCCTATCGGAGGCGATTATCCACACCCCTCCCCCTTTTACGTTACGTAGAAATGCCCACATACTGTCCGAGTTAGTTTCTAAAGAGGACGAGAGGTGGGAAGTGGATGGGACCGTCTAAATTGTTTTCTTTTATTACAGCTGTGATGTGCCAATCACCCTCCACTAGGTCATGTTGTTGATTTTCCGGTTCTGTCGTGATTGGCACTATTAAAAATTAGCACTCAAAAGCGTCTCGTAATTGATGTCATTTTTACTGTGCAAACAAGCGTTTTTAGTTTCACTGTCGAATTAATAAGTATAAATGTAGAAATTGCCACGATTACTTCATTCTATCTATTTCAGGCTTCAACCGTAACATTTCGTACAGTGAAATTATTGTAACGATTTATCTAATATCTTTCGTTATTACCTGTGAAAGCACACAATTTTAAATATATTTTTTTAATGAATGGACTTGTGAAGTAAACCAGCGCCGGCATAGATAATATGATATATTTATGACTATCATACGTCCATTGAAGCTTTTCTTTGGTAACACGATTCGATAAAATGAATTTTAATGGTAAAATATAATGAAAGAAATGTCGTACAGTAGGAATACTTTCGATCATTACTTGGTGCTGGATGATGCAGTTCATCGTAGGAGCAACAATGAATACTTTTTTTCCATTTCAGAATTATATTTTCGCTCCCTTTGTATGGACTGAAAAGTCAACATCTCACCTGAAGATCATTTTATTGTTGAAACCCGGGAGGTGGAAGACAATTTTTGAGCAGGAAAATTTCTAGGTTTCCCTTTAGTCTCTGAATATGGTGTTTAAGTTCTCAAGCAATCCATCATGCATTCACCATCCAATAATCCAATAGCTGGCTGGCAACGCTGGCTAGAAATATGTGTATTTTCTAATGTAATTGGTGTGGCTCGGGCATCCTTCAAAGGTTTCTAATATTTCCTTAGAAGATTCCAGCAGCCTTCCCTAGGAGACATTAGTATTTAGTATAATGATAAAATTGCCATTTTTATCTCCGCTTTCACTATTGACGCTATCCCAAACCTCCGTTGTCGTATTTAGACCAAGAGTCACGTCAACCTATTTTGAATCACAGAATCTTCTCCCTTATTTTATAACCCCTCGGCACTGCGGAAGTTTACGGCCGCGGAGACTTTCTCCAATTATATTCCCCTCCTATTACGTGCTAAGAGAAATTTAGTGGGGGACTCATCGATCGTCGCTGATCTTTTAAGTTACTCGGAGTTGATTCTGTCCTCGTCCTTTTGGGACCAACACGGAAATGCATTATGGGTTAGCGGGTCGAAGATGCTGTCGGAATATTCCACGATCGATCTTCATGGAGAGGAGAGAGAAAGGATATGGACAGGCCGCTGGAGAACGAACGAGAATAGATCATGCATAGAGCAGTGCAAGTTACGATCACTTGGCAAAAGTCGGCATAGGCTATTCATCAAGTTCTTGTATCCCATTGCTCTTGAGGCAACAAACCTTTCAAAGCGGAGCCCAATCATCTTTTCTTTTTTCTGGTTAATGAGTTACGGCCCAGTTCAAATCGATAAAAGCTGACAGAGATTCGTTGGCGTGGGTGGTCCATTAATCCTCAAGTGACCGTCATCACGACAGACAGAATGCCTGCATAAATGGTTTGGCATTCGTGACGCGAACTCTTCGAACCCGGATATTTGTCTCCCTTTAGTTTACCTTACTCCCACAATCACCTCACCACTGGATGTTGACGTTACCTTACGAGTGAAATCGACCAAACCAAGCATAGTTAAACTAGGAGTCGTGAGAAGCGAGCCTGTGGAATTGATAACTAAATGGAAATCTCTTGTTTTTCCTTGGACAAAATATTATTCCTGTTTATCTGGAAGAAATTGCTGATCGGTTTCGCAGTTCATTGATCATGATTTCGAAAAGGTCTGGCTGGTATGATCGTAATTGTCCCATGTATTATTACACCTATCGCAGCAAGTTCAGTATTTGATTTAAGTGTAACCAATGGGTGATAAAATCAGCTCACTCTATGTATCCCGTATATCCATCGATAACATATCTGCTGTGTTTATCTAAGTGTTTAGGTAGAGGCCGTTACTTGATCTAAACAAGTTTCTTCAAATAATTTCACCACTTAAAAATTTGTGCCAAACATTTGCGCAGAATTCGAGACAAAAGAGGTCATTATCCATTTCGACACTAAGCGTTTTACTTGCGTCTAGAATTTGCATTACTTGGAGCCTCAACGGTTCATCCACGCCCCATCCACCGCCTTCAGATTAACCTGATGGGATTCAGACGTAAACTGTACGACATTTCTCAAAGTCAGTATTTAGGTACTTTCTGAAAAATATCCCTGTATGTGACGAATACATCGCCCGAAGGGAGCAGCGTGGGTACATTCCGTCACCACAGGCGGTCGCTCATTCAAAGAAATCTAAACGTAACTTGGAGCATAAATTATGACGGACAGAGCCTTCACCGAGGTGCGGCTCAACCTAAATCACCCCGTGGCACGAAGTCAACGGGATGGCTTCGCTTCAGAGAAGTTCTTCACCTTTTGTTCAATTGTGATTGACGCCTCCCTGGACACCTTGTCTCATTGTAAGTTGAGATAATGAGGGGAGGCGACCGACAGCTGACGCGGCTGAGGCATTGATAATTCGAATGCTGAGCTGGTTGAAAACAAAATCAGGAAAGAATGTAGTTTGGAAGGGATAGGCTTACAGCGATAGAGGCGAAATGTACTGAATTTTACGTAGGGTGATATTACATTTAAACTTTCGGTTTCACCGGCAAACGACCAAATTTTTTCATATTTGAGCCACAGGTAGAAAAACACGTCCTGAAAGAATAGGTTTTCCGCGTATCTGGTGGATAAATGATGATCAAATCCCTGAAGATGGAGATCAAGTCGATTTCCAAAACGTCGGAACCTGTGGACCCTCTCACCCGGTGAAACACCCGAGAAACATTTATGAAACACGTCCCCTTTTTTTTACATGGCCAGCAATACTAATATCTTTCTACGCTATTTTTCTCGCAAATTGAGCTAAAAATTACATAGCAATGCAGGAATGAGTGAAGCATGGGCAAAATAGTAATATTTCATTCAATATAAATACCGTTTTCTCAACAAATTCTCAGTGGTAAAAACTGCCGGTAATTTGAAGAAAGTAAAGGCATCTCACCATCTTATTATTAGAGTGATTAACATGTTATTGCAGAGGTTGGAATCGAAATTCGGTAACTTTTTAAAAATTTATTTATTTATTTATACTCACAACCCCGAAACAGCTCAACAAAGGCCTTTTACATCGGGTGTTTTAACATAAGAAGAGACGAACACACACACCCCTTGTCCTCAGTAGAACTAGGGCTCTGGTTGGCTCCTCCTGCTTCAAAAAAGTGCCAGTTAAATATATGCGTAGAATAATCTACATACTATGTAACTTAGCTTTAGTTTTCAAAAGCTCAAGCATATCATCAGTTAGAGTAGAATTTTTAAAAACCATATAAACAAAAAAGAGGAATTTGTTAATTATTTGCTTCGACTGACACATTCGCGATGGGACTTCCTTGAATAGATAGAGAATCTGAGGATTGTAAGTCAGTGCTGTAGCTAACTTCTGTAGCACCTGTGTCGAAACTGCAGGAACTGCTGCTGCGGACAGCTGCGCTCTCAAATCCCGAAGGGCGAACGAGCGAGGATGGCTCTCGTTCATTGTTGTGTTCGGTGTATTGTTGGAATATCCGGCGTTGGGTGAAAATAAAGCGAACGCCATGACTGCCTTTTCTCTGTTGTTCATATCTGCTGGATTCAGTGGCGCTGTAGAAGCGTTGGACAATGGAAGTGTGTGAGGGGGAGGCTAGACGAATGGGGCGGGGTTGATGGTGATAGCGAGGACGCCATTGGCAAATAAAAAGGGTGTCTTTCGCCATTATTCCCGTTTTCTCGAGTTTCTCGATACGGTCCGTGGCGTCGCGCGCTCCCAAAAACCTGGTCACCGAGGTCATAGACTGGTGTTGACGATTTGTAATGATTCAAACAACCTTCCAGCCCTTTTATTTCCGAATTCGATGCATCTAATTGCGACCCCGTCCGAAAAAAAACGTTTACTCATCTGTTTTTGGAGACTTACCAAGTAGTCGGTGTTTTTATTGCACTTACGGTTCGCATCCGTCCTTGTGAGTAAGTAGGTTTTTGGGTGCATTCACGGCCAGGATCCGATCATGTCGTAAACTTCATAATGTCGATGACGAGACAAAAAACGTGCATGAGAAAGGACTCGAACCTGTGACCTTTTTACCAATGTGAGTTAGCTTTTACTAAAATGGGTCATTGGCCGAACACCTGTTTACTATCTATTGTTTTGTTGATCTTGTTTTGATTAACCGTGGCGCTGGAGCTCAATGGTGTGGTGTTTATTTTGTTCACATAGGCAATTTTATCCGTATGCCTAAGTTTTATGAGTCAGAGAAAAAGGGAATTGGATACGGACTAGGGATATTTTACACCTGCATGAGACAGAACAGACTTAAGGAACAATTTTTACTTTCAAGGAAAGATGAACGAAATTTTTCTAAGTAGTTGTGAACATTTCTTTTTCCACTAATCTTCAACTAATAAGACCCACTACTACTAAAATGTAAATTTATAGAACTATACACTTTAAATGTAAGCTAGTTAAAAAAAATCTAAATCCACATTGGGATGAAAAATATAAATTAATGCAAATTTACCTTTTTATACTGACTCCATTACGTTGTATTACTTGGGGATTTATTAATTCACGAATAGATGCAACCGACCGCATGTAAGATACACAGGAAAAGATGGCATCCTTGGTTAAACTTTCGAGCAAGCGGGGTATTTTAACCAATTGATCTACACGGATTAGCTTCTTACACACCCGGCCAGTTTTACTGTGATAGTGAAAAGGTTGATAGACGTTGAGTTTTAGGAATAGCTATTCCCCCATCAAATAGGAATGTGCTTCGCCAAAGCGAAGTAGGTTCTGTTATATGTGACAGGTATCTTGTTTCCTTAGGCGCTAGAGTTCTTTGAATTAAAGAAATTCTGCTAGCTATTTTGTGTTCGCTTAGTTTCTCCGGAGGATACGTAACTTAATTTATCTTGATGCTATCCTTTCTAAGCGAGGAGAATGATTTAAATGGAGGCGCGAGCTAAGGGACGGACACACTCTGGGTGAAAGTCTTCGTCGCTCTTCGTGAGTCGCCATGATTTGTCACTCCCAGCCAAGTTGCAGCCCTTCGCGAGAGGAAAGCATTTAGCACACGAGAGAACGAGCATGCATTGCTCATGCTATGGGAGTAGAGACATTCCAAAAAATCGGAATCGAT
The DNA here is from genome assembly GCA_963169105.1 of Ceriagrion tenellum. Classification (NCBI taxonomy): domain Eukaryota; kingdom Metazoa; phylum Arthropoda; class Insecta; order Odonata; family Coenagrionidae; genus Ceriagrion; species Ceriagrion tenellum. The sequence continues at coordinate 110,750,470 of OY720639.1, forward strand.
TAAGAGGTAGGCGAGTTCACTTCCTACAACATCGATATGGTAAAGAACATTTGGCGATATTCAATAATAATTTTATTCTTCACTATCCGGTACAGAATTATTACATCATCATTAGAGCAATAAATTATTAACCCAGGTGATAAGGTGCGAATCTCGAAAGCTGTTGTTATGAAAAAATAATACGTGGATTATTTTAATCTTCTCGACTATCATAAAGGAGTTATTGAGCGTTATATTGTAGATAACGTGCGGGGAAAAGGCTGCGTGGAATTTATATTTAAAAATTTACATTGCGAAGTAAACTTTAATAATAATAATAGCGATAATAAAAATGCGTCTTTATTGGGAGAAGATTGAGACTGAGGCAGTCCCTTCTTCCTTCTAACCCCTCGTCAGAAAAATATATGAAATAAGTATGAAGAAAGATACGTACATTTGTGGGGAAAAGCATAAGGAAATAAGGAAGATACCCATGAAGAAAAAAACCCACTGCAGTAATACACACACACATGAAGGGGAATGTAAAAAATCTGCTAAAACTAACAGAAAGATGAAGCTAATATATCAACTTTTAGTGGCAAATGGAACGTGACTTATAGATTTCGTTTTGGATCGAAAATCACTGAGCTACATATTACGTCTTATATCGCAAGGCGATCTTAATGTGACACATCATAAAGCTCGGTTAATTATATGAAAGATTGGCGAGGAAGAAAACAGATCGGAGGGAATTTTTTAAGGACGAACTAAACCCTATACACAAGAAGTTGGTCCATAAAGCGAGGAGTCGAAGGTCACACAGCCCATCGGTCACACTTCCCGCATTTCTCGCCCTCGCTCAGCATGATATGAAAGGTCATTTTTATCTAATATGCTCATCGCTCCGCGAAGTAAGAATCAACAGAACAACTTGGCTGATTGTTCAACGGAAAATAAGAGTGCGCGCTAAATGGCGGAACGTACAACAATTAGTATGTTTTTTCTCCTGATTCATAAATGCGATCGTCTTATCAGATTGAATTTTACTATCAAGGATCAGAAGCCTGCTTCTCAAATCTTTAAGCCAATTAACTGGCCCTTATTGTCCCCACTTTGTCTTTGAATCGTAATATGATCAGCACAGCCAATTTACGCGTGTTTTTACTTTCGCATTACTGGTGTGAGGTAATCCACGATAAGAATTTCAAATTTACATAAAAGAAAGAAACCCAGGTTGTTTTAGTATTGCATCTGACAACTGCACAGAATAAAGTGATAATGCTTTCTTTGATGAGGTGGTTGAAGGGCATCGGGAAATGTAGAGTTTGAAGCTTCCGGCGGCTTTTCCGTGCTTATTGATCTCAGTTTTTAAAAGAAGGAATAATTTAGAGTTTGGAAGGTTTTTACAAATATCGTCTCAAGGCTGTATCATCTTTTTATTTCTACGTTGAAGAAGGACGTGCTTACCCATCACAGTGATTATACTAGTGAATTTGGCCGATGATTACTGTTTTTTTCATCAAGATCTTTCGGTACTCTCACACTTATTAAGGCATTGAGCACAAATGTCACATGTAGCATATTATGGCATTAAGCACACATGATGAAATTAAAGGCATTATCTCGACTCCTCTACTCCTGTTGTTCCTATATAATCGGGATTAAAAGCCAGTGCGGAGCTATTCCCAGATATTAATTACGAATGCCATTGGTATATACAGTAATGAAGGATACCGGCACACCATGCTGCAAAAGCTGCTGTAAAGTAAAGCTGTTACTTACAATAGATGTCGACGATCCAAGAAAAGTAACACTAATGTGGCTTGGGTATTTTACGATGTCTATGGCTCATGAGTGTACCGTCGAACACACATGATTAATTTACTATTCAACGTAATTTACTGTTCTGTTCGTTGTTATACTATCTTTGCTAGTTTCTGTTTATCTAGCATACTATATTTTGTAGTTTTATTACCTCGATGCCGCGTAAACCAGAAAGGCGGTGTGCATCCTACGCAACGGTCACGTGTCAAAACCCACTCCAAGCATATATGCCCGAATATATCATTCCATCTCCAACTTCAACGCCAATTTTGGAAAAATATTAATGCATTCATAACGGGCTTTCCGTTTCATCCGAAACGCACATTTTGTCGAAAGAATTCTATTTTTCTGACTACATGACTAATCTCGTACCATTTCTCATGGATTTTTGAATGCACATACTATATCCACCATAAATATCCCCTGCACAAATATCCTATTTAAAATAAGGCGGGTGTCTTTTCATTTTTAAAAATGAAAATTGCATCGTGTGGAAAAAAATATTTGATAATTTTTTGGAGTTGGGGATTGCGTATGGTGTTCATCTCGCTGTTCCGGTGCTATGAAGACATCGTAATGGAGAATATTTATCATATTATACTAAAATTTCTCCACAATTTTTGGCAATACGACACGAATTATATAAGTGGTTTTCACTCTTCATAAGGACAAATGGCCCTCTCATTTTCAATATTATCTGCCGATACTGACTAACATTTCAACGACATTTTTGAAACAATACACACAATAACAACATATTCAAGAATTCGTTTTGGAATGTATGCAGTTATTTAATTCTTAATTTTATATAATAATAATAAATTTATTTATATTAATACATTTTTATTTGTGAAAATCTTATTCAGTTGCTTATGTTACCTATTCTTCTCCTCTCCTCTATAACAGGCATACCATAAGCCCCGCTCCACGGCTGTGCAAATAGCGCGGATCGCTGGCATCACCTTGGTTGCGGCGAGCGCCATCTTGGGCGCCTTCCTGCTCGCCGCAGCGTGGGTCACCGCCAGGAACTCGTGCTCGCACCACATCGTGCTCCCCATGCAAGCCAGCCACTCACAGGTAAGGAGGATTTTCCGTCTTATACTTCTTCTGATGCTACCTCTCTCTTCTACCAGTCACTTGTGCCGCGCAATCACAAGCAACGTCCCTGAGCGCGTTCTCCATTTAGCATCCCCACGAAGACGTATCTAATGAAGCCTACTCCAAGAACCAAGGACAGTGAGAGGATACGCGCGAATGATATTAGCTAATGACATATCATAATCCGTATATATGCATAACTAATGGCCCAATCGACATTAGTTCACGCCAGCATTTATCAAGCATGCCACACCACATCAATAAATTTTTGTCTAGTCCTCGATCAACAAAATGTTTAAACACATCTTGGGTAGTTGGTTACACTAAGTGGGAGTAAATTCAGAGTTACTTGTAATTTTTTTTTGATAATATGTCAATGCTCGTAACAATTTTCTACCTGGAGCCAGTCTCACTCGCATTATCTAACCTTCATATTGATTTTGTTAAGCAATTTACTGAAGAAATGAGATGCAACGCAGGCAATTTGCACTGGGGAAAATTCACGAGTTATTTAGAATCGGCCAAAAAAGCAGTGAGATAAAAATTGACAACCGAAGTACGATACTAATTTTGTTTCTTCTATTTTTTATTTAATACGAATACAGTAAAGTTTAAAATTATGACAGAGCTTTGTGCTTAATGATTGAAGAAATATCTATCAATCAATAGAAAAATAACATCTATCAATCAATCTGTAACCCCATAATTTATACGGCTGCAATCATATAGCCACCGTAGAACCTGTTTACAAGATTCGTGGCTTATATTGAGTGAATATAAGCTCAGGACAAGCTTATGCTCGGGAGACACAATGCACCTGTTTCTGCATAGAGGGAATATTCGAAATAACTAACTTTTAATGGACGCCAACGTGAAGGAAGTCTCAGTGAAGACATGGTTGCCAAAGACCTATAAATTTATTGAGATCTTGAAAAAAATTAACTTTCGAAAGTATGCGGGGCAAACAAGGGAGATAATTCGGGTTTACCCTCCTTTCTCGATCGGTAAAGATCTCCGAGAGTAGTCGTGTCGTCAGCGAACTGCCTCGGAGTAAAAGTTCCGTGGAACAAGGGCATGAAGTGCTCCGGGAATATCTCCGCAGGTAATGGAGAATATTTTTGGAAGGAGTGATGTCGAGCGAGGGCCGTAGCAGATGAAACCGAGGGGGGAGGGGTAGGAGACGTCTCGGCTCGACCGCGGTGGTTACCTAGGTAACCGTGGAGAGAGGCGTGGGAGGGGGGGGAGGAGGGAGGGTTGGTGTTGGAGATTGGTTATCCATGCGCCGGGGGATCGCTCCAAAGGAAAAGTGGGCTAGTGGCACGGGCTGGAAATGAGGGGGGGAGGGCGGGCGGTTAGGGAGTGGGGGCGGAGATACGGTTGCCATGGGTCCCGTCCGTGTACAGAGAGCGTGCACTGAGATCATGCGCCCAGCCTCCCACGCCTGGGTCTCTCCTCCTTTCCGTCTCCTGCCTCCTTTTATCTTCTCCTTACGTTCCTCTTGAAATGGCGTCATCGCCAGAATCACTTCAGTCGAGAAGCAATTTGCCCTCTGTTTTCTTTGGGTTAGGCTATGTGAGGAAGGGGGCTGACCACTTGGGTCATTTGCGCCATTGTGGATAGTCTGATGTAAATAAAGGAATACTTGGGGAGACGCTGTAAGGGTGAAATATCCTATCAGACGATGAATATCCGTGTGTAGATGCAATTGCAGCCAAAGTTACCTTTCACTGAGCTTTAGAATAATGTTCTAAAGAACTTTTACAGAGAATTTTCGCGTAGAATTTTTTTTGGAACACATATTTACTAGACTTACTAGATTCATTATACACCTATCAAAATTGTAATGTATTCTTTAAAGGATCTATTAAGAATAAATGCTAGAAGAGAGGGAACGGGGTGCCTTGTCATGTTCATGAGGAGTGCTTATTGAGAAAATCATTTAAGATTTACATTGTTAGTATCGTTACTATCAGTAATAAAACCAGAAGTTTGATGAACATGCACAAGACTAAGATATCAGTATTTGCAAATCCTGATATGATGAAGTCTTTTGAATGCTAAGGTGACTGAAATGCTAGTAAATGAAATGAGGATAGGGAATGCTAGTAAATAAAAATGAGGATAGGGAAGAGCTAAGTATGGCTTGAGAGGGGAGGAGAATGCTGTGTGGAAAGAAGCAATAGGATAGAAAGAAAAACGATGGAATGAAGGAAATCCAGGCGTTTTAAATAGGGCGAAGTGAGGTTCCGAATATAATAGGTATTGAAGAGAAGAACAGAAGAATAAATGTGTATTTACGATGGAAAGTGCCATCGGAAATGATTTTAGTTTTGATTCCATCCAAGCTGTATTGTATTGGATTGTATAAATCAGATAAACAGTGATATTTCCCACGTATTCGGCGTTTTGATCGCTTCGTGTCACCTTGACATTTTAGACTTAAGATTTACAGATTTTTATGTTTCATTATATGCTATTATTTCTTCGTTTCTTTCATTATACTTTTACTTTTCCTGGGTTCCATGGTCCTCTTATTTCTGTCATATCGACTTAAATTAATCATAATTTTCCATTGGAGGCCCATATTGAGCTTTTTTGCAAGGGGCCAAATGCTGACCTCGCCTGCTGATTGGTATTACAGATGAAGCTTAAGAATATACATTCTTAATTGCTGTTAATTACTTTCTTGTTTCACTGAATGAATTGGCATTTTTCTTGATTGCGCCATTTATTAACCAAAAAAACTTCATGCTCCATGGAGATATTGAGGTAACTCAACGGAGACGCAAACAGATTGATCGTTTTAGTTGGTAACGAACATTTATTTCATGGCAAATATATTAGTTCCCTTTTGTAAAGCCTTGTTTACTCGATGATTGTACTCGCGAGAGTAGATGCCTAAACACATTTACCGCTAAAGTTGCACAGTGTAAATACCCAAAATTGCGCAAATGTATGAACGCGTGGCCATGAAATAGTCCCTGTCTTAATTTGGAGCAATAGTCCATGCATCAGTCCAGCCACGTACTTATACGGGTACATGCTTCGTGTAAATATACAAGTGTGATTTCATCGAGAAGAGTTATAGAAATGATGAAAAACGTGTTGCGTTTAGGTAGGTATAGCAGATATTACCTCTTGATTTTAAATGAAGTCTATCGATCTAACTAAGAGATTTCGATTGCTTTTCAAATACATCAATTCTGGCTACCATTAATAAGTTGACGAGCATTTACGATATTCTCATCCAAAGGAAGAAAAAAGTTTTAGTAGAGACAGGTCATCTGATGTCTTTTGTAGGATGAAACCGGTGTTATAGGAAATTTTACACTTGTTTATCTTCTACAACGATGAGATTCCAAGTTGGGCTCAATGGAACAGACACGATAGCTCCGTCGAGTGACGTAAAAATGTTGGCGCTTTGTTATGACAGCAGTCAATATATTTCACAGAGGCACGCTAAGTGGTATATACATACAGAGGGAAAATTACCCGAAACAAGATTCTAAACAGGCACAAAAAGAACCTACCAATCATAGAAATCCTAATAAAGTTGCCCGTGTTTCTTAGGGTCGGTCCTAGCCAAGGGGATGCAAAATCTGGAGGAATCAAGAAGTTATGCAGTGGGCTATCAAACCAGGTGGCTCGGGGGTATCGCAAACCTACAACACGCTTCGTTCCGTCCTCACTTCCTTCCCCGGTAACAGCGAAGACGGAAGACTTCTCAGAAGTATTTTCCGGGCAGGGGGGCTTGCCGACAAAACCCTCGCACATCTTTCAGGCGAATCACTGTTGGCGTGTCAGTGATATCTACGGCGTCGCATTTTTGTGTCGACTTTTATTCCGATTGGAGATTCCTCGAGCGTGCCACGAAACGACACGACCAGGCAGTGATTGGGTAGGGGGTAATTGGGTCGAGGATTTTGTCAAATTGAGGAGAACGAAACGCAGTGTCGTCATCGTTTTTTTATTTTATTTTCGGAAAAAGTAAGCGCATCATCCTTCACCAAGCGCTCGTTTGATGGACTGGGAGTGGTTTCTAAATTGAGGCGAAAATTGCCGTCTTTTGACCAAGAGACTTGCAAGAATTGCTTGGGATTGGGGTTGGCAAGGGAAGAGCAACTGATTGTGAGAGAAAACGAAGTCTCTTTTCTTGCGCTCGAGCACGTGAATTTCATGATTCGGAGTTATTTTTCTGTTAGTATGCGCGGCATGGTGATATATTGCCGTCATATCGATATTTGTTCATCCCGATTAACCCCTAACCAGGAGAATAGCAAGGAAGAATCCCGGATTATATTCATTAGTACGTGTTCGCTATGTGAAGTACGTATTTTTGTCCCATTTTTGCTTTTTTAATTTCTAAATTGTGTTCAAGGGTTGACAGCTGGTGCTCATGTAAGCCATTTATGCCAAAACGATGTCTTAGAAACCATCTGTTGTTAATTTATTATTACAAACGAGACTGTAAACTAATGTTTTTTTGATGCTCTGTAAATGTTCCACGGGATAGAATTCCCCAGAACTGAAATGAATATATGGAAAGCACTTAGGATCACTCAAGTGACGAATATAAAAACAGTTTGCCAGAGGAAGGCAGACGATAAACACAGAGAAACAAAAAAAATATTTCGGTGCCACTAGCACCTTGGTCGCAAGAGCGTAGACTCAAACTCATAGTCTACTTCTTGCGACCAAGGTGCTAGTGGCACCGAAATATCAAGAAACTTTGTGTGTTCATTTTTTTTGTTTCTCTGTGTTTATCGTCTGCCTTCCTCTGGCAAACTGTTTATATATATATATGTATATATACGTGTGCATTATATTGATCAATATCTCGAAAAAAGTTTCATTGACGTCATTTTGGTGCTATGTCAAGCGTCGATCCATCTGACTTATTTGTCAATCTTCACTCTCATTTTACATTTCAATTGCTAAATTATCATAAAATTTTCGTTCTTATAACTATCACCGACACCCCACTATGTAAAACCTACCGTTATCTAAACCTCAGTTCGTTGGTGCTTATCGATACGTCGATGTGGAAGTAATCGTATTCCAATCAATTAGTCATACTCCACGCCCAAACTTTGTTCAGTATAGCGGATAGTTTCGTGTTTTTCGATGCATCGTTGCCAGCTTTTTTATTATTAGGTCAACATGGAAAATTAAGTATCGCACAGCAGTATTTGTAGAATTACATGAGCAGAGGACGATTAGTCGGATCTTTCCCTTGAGAACTTTCCAGACTTGCCGGTTTCACGGGTTTGATTTTGCCGAGAGGACTCGACGGCCTTTCCTCGCATTGGAGGCTGCCTGCAGATGTCAGGAGAAATAAAAGAAAAGGATAAGAGCAGGCGAGGAGTACGTGTTCAATTGGAAAGTTTCGGAGAGGTTAAGAAACGTTTTTTCCAGACCGTGTTTAGTGGGAGCTCTCTGTTCCCACTTAAGAGGACAAAGAACTTTTTGTAACTGGGAGAATATTTTCCGCTTTTACGCACTTAAATTCGCCGCTAAGCGCCATCTTGTCGTTACGAAAAGTGTCATCCAGAAAACAAAGGACTTGCAGTAATCACAGCTTTAGATTGCTTTCCCTTTATCTTTTTGCCGTTCCCTCTCCTAGCCTGGATCGAAAACCCCAGTCAACTTCATTACCACAGATCGAGTTGTTGGGAAGACTGCTCTCCGCGATTGTTCGCCGTTTAGCATTGAGTGCGTAAGGAATATTTATTTTCTAAATGTTAGGAGGCTATGTCTCTAGAAGCGATTCTGCAGTCTCCCACGCCTTCAGTAAACTGTGCTGATTTGACAATTCGGGGAAATATATGGAAAATTTAATGCGCAGTTGGGTACGTTGTTCATATAAACCTATTACTTCAACAAACAAAATAGAAATGACAGAAGTCAAAAAGATTTCACGTTTACCTTCCACCTTCCGAAGACATCGTGATCATTCTCTTAGAACATCGTTCATTCACTTTTAGCTCATACGTGAATTTTTGTGTTCTTGATAACTTCATGATTGATGATCTCTGAAAAACAACTTTGGGCACACTGTTTAATTTTTTGAATAAACTTGGCCAATTAGTTATCTATTCTCTCTATCTTGCTCTAACTATCAAAATTTCTAGGAACACGGCATTGATACATATAAATAAACCAGCTCTTTTATTTTAGTATTTTCTATATAACATAATTTTTATATAACTGTTGAAATAGACATCAATAAATGTTACTAAAGGACTAAATTACCGTCAAAACTTCCACAGTATATCAAATTATGTGCCACTTCGGGATTTTCGAGGCCCTAGTGGGCAGTAACTGAATTATTTCCGCCGTTCCCCATAAACTGCTGATGGTTATATTCCATCACTGATGTGCATCAACTCTTTTCGTTTGGAGTTTTTCGCAAATGGAGCGAGATTTTAATCAAGAAATGGTTGGAAAAACTGGTAGTCACCGAGTAGAAACAGTTAAGTCATACCATATCGCATTCTAGACAGTAGGGTGATACCTTTTTCGAGGTTATGGTCCTTCAGTCCACTACCTGCCCACTAAAGTTCGGATCGGTAAATATTTTAGGCTTTATTTTTTTCGAAGTGTCATGCAGAATCTTCTGAAATCACATTGTGCTTCGAAAATGCGAGCTCTTCTCCAACCCATTGTTTAAGGCAAACAGATGTTCAAGATTTTTTTAACCTCTTCAATGACATTGTAGAATTGGGTTTAAGAATTTAAGAAAATAAATTATATACCATTCAACTGATCTCTCATCTAAGTCTCATGCTGCTGGGAAGTTAACGGATGGGTCCTTTTCGTATTATATCCTTTTAAAATTCATCTGCATCCCTTCGTGACGCCTGACAAGATAGCGTTATTTCAAAACAAGAGAACAATAAAATATTTATGCAAATTTCCCGTTTTACTGATTCTTCTCGGATGAATAACGCCCCCTTTATGATCTTAACACTGTGGCTAATACATATCCTGAGATCAGCATTAGTGTCATCCCGTGAGTGGCATCTGCTCCAATTTATGAAGTGTCACGAGGAAATCTTTTTTTCCACGGAAAAGTTCACATTCTGCATAGAGACCGATATTAAATGCTCATTTGGCATCCTTACTAGTCTTCCCCGCGCGTTCCAGTGACCTCGAGCCATAACTGATCTAGTTCGCCGCGATGATTGATCAACGGATTGCCTCCTCCCTATAACCATCTCCACCACGGTGACTAACTGTAGCGTTTCATTTCCCCCGAGCGAGCACAAGATCCGACATGACTGAGTTCGTGGCTTGCAAGGTTCATTTGGTCTGCGCGGCAGAAACGGTTCGGTTGTCCATATCCGGAGTCCAGAAACTACGGACTGAGTCGGTAGTTCCTGGACAAGGAGGCAATGAAGGGAGGCTATACGGTGCGCTACCAGCCATTGTGCACCACTCAGAAAGTTCAATGTTTTAATGCGGTTGGGAACCTCCAGACCGTGGAGATCAATAGAGTTTTCATTTCTAACAGCAGGCTTGGGTTTAAAGTGAAGTAAAAGCATTAAGATACTTTTAATTTTAATTTTTTAAATTTTTTAAATTTAATGCGTTCAACTGCTTTAAGGAAGCGCAACGTAGCAAAGAAAGAACATAAAATTTCCGCATTTATTTATCCCAATGAACTATAATTGTCCTTAAAAAACATTTACCTGTTGAATTCTAGAAGTGTCGGAAACTCTTATTTAAACTTATAAGATATTGCCTCATGATTTTTTAATTATTTCCCGGGGTTAGAAGATGTATTCATTCGCAAAAACATATTCTGGTATTTATCTTTTTTTACCCTAAGATTAGCCCTATGTCATCTTCCACATAATGAGACGTTTTGAAAGCTGTCGCGGCTCGGTCGCAATTGTTATTTCATTTTTGATTTCTGGACAATTTATTCCCTGATTTACGCTCTTAGTTTACAGAGTCATTGACTTGACTAAGAATACATTTTATGGAAACCTAGATTAATATGTTGTTTGACCCTTATATATAATTCGGGAAATATTTAGTCTTGTTTTGGCCCTAAGATAAACCATTTGTCATCAAATACATAATGATGACGATTTCGAAATTATTTTCAACCATGCAGACCGCATCTGAGAAGATAAGTTTTCACTGAACTAAAGAAAATCCTGGTGTCAGGCATAATTTACGAAATGCGGACACTATATTTACCCGTTTGCTGTTCCATGAAATTGCGACCAATTCACGATCACGAATGTCCTAATTGCTGCAGAATGGCTAGAAAAATCAGCTTTTACAAGGGCGTATTGAACGCAAAACGTGATATATTCAGTGATGCTCGAGCGGGCGCATCACTGAAAGCCATGCACTTTCATATCGCTAAAGTTCCGCTCGAAGGACCATGAGAGTTTTGCGAGGCACTCCGTACTCGGAGGGGACAACCCACTCGCTGTTTATTAATAAGACCGTTAACCTGACGATCACAAATAGGTCGTGTTTTGTTTTGGGACGGAGGAGTCGTCGCCTTGGGAGCAGGGAAGAGGCGGTTCCCCTCCCCCACCCCGTCGCTTTCTCCGCCCCATCGCCGCTATCTTCGGCACGAAATCTTTTTCACTCCCACGCCTTAAGTCGCTATAAAAGGCCACTTTCCTTTCTTAATAGCACGAGGACGAGGAGAGGATGCACGGGTCCTCAAAACTTCAGAATTTCGGCAAACGTGTCACTATGTCAAATCTCGTTCTGAGGAGTAGGCACCTAACTTCTCAGAACTGTCATCCCTCTACCGAAAAATAAGCACGGCTGCTCGTGAATGCGGATCCCGAAGTTTCTCGAAGCTGGGTGATCTCGTCATAGATTTTTGGACGTATTCCATTGTTTCATTTGCTCCTTAATAATGATCGCGTTCGTTAACATATAACGCTGGTAGAATAGAGAAGATATAACTTTAACGGTGCCAAAATGTTTTTTGCAGAGTTAAGTTATATTAATATCTTTTCACCACTTTTTGGACTTTATTGCACCGAGACAACGATAATATCAAATTATATTACAGTTAGCTTGGTTTTTACACAAGGTTTTACACCTATCCCCCGATCTTTATGACTCGTTCATACATCATCAAATTAATACTTCAGAAAAAAATCGATGTTAGATCTTCAGCGAAAATTAGATTGGGAATAAAAAAACTAGGCTTTCGATTTAATTTATAATCCTTGCTTTAATAAATATCAGTGTCCCATTATCGCGGCAAAATTTGTTTCTCCAGAGAATCATCATGATTGAATACAAATACTTCAAATTAAGATTGAGATAAGTAGTAAGACTGTCTAAACTCTAAATGAAGAAGACAACTTTGAAAAAGGCTAATTTTCTCGCGAATACATGGTCATGGCAACGTATCTCTTGACTTCAGCTTCCTTCATCTTCCTTCCTGTAAGGAACACAACCTGACCTCGTTTCTGCTTTGGACTGGACAAATATTTTTTTTCAGTTTTAATGGACGGTTTTTGCTTAAGGCGATTAAGGAATGCAGGCTCGTTTTTACTGATTGGTGTCCAAGTGGGTCGCCAAAAGAGATTAAAAGCAATTTATGCAAGTGTACTCAATAATGGAGTTCATGGAAAAGTGCCATCTTTTCCTGTTAATACTTAGACCCACTATACTATATGCATCGCCGTGAGACGTTTCCCATCGCAAGTAGTAATGGCATCTCCGATCATGTTTTTGCTCTTCGCATGGATTCATTCTTAGGGCGAGGGCAGATTGGCAAAAAATATATTCGTAATTATCATCGCGTGTGTTTTCTTTTTTCTCATGGATGCAATAGAAAACGTTGTTGGGATATGTTCAATGTACAGGGATAGAAATGTCATCTCCGATACAAAACAACTGAAATCCTACTTTGAATCTATGGTGTTGAAATTCTGTGAATGAATTACATAATCAGTTGATGAACAATATGTATGAAGTTGTACAAGTAACTCAATGCGAAGTTTATAAAATTGGTTTGAGGTGTACATTTTCGTTTTTATACTCAGGAATCTTTATAATTTTTAGGGTGTGTGTGGAATTAATTAATGATAACATATTTCTAAATCCCTAAGTCTCCACACTAAGGAGTCCATACATAACCGTCAACGCTCATGGCGAAGTAACTGGGACTTCATCAGTTTCTTCGAAAGAGGAATGTGATTACATTAGCTACTGAAGCAAATGTTCTAAGTAATTCTTCGGAGATGGAATTAAACCTTTGTTAAGGCAAAAATAAAGAATTATCTCGCCATCACTAAAAATATTCCTATTTCCAATGATGAATTGCGTCCCAGTATAATCAATTGTTGGCAAAATAACAACTTAGCTCATGATGGTACCTCTAGCAGTAATTCGCACCTTCACTGTGTATAACCAAGTAGGAACTCGTGAGACACATAGTGTTCATATATATGATTTGAGGGATATCGAAATCAGCCTTGGGACTTATAAGGCTATAATGTAGTAGCAAGTCTATTTGCAACTTCTCAAAACATGCATTGGACGTTCCGTTCACTCACATATTGGATTCATATGCATCGCTCATATCTTACAAAAAATGCATTCAACTTCTCTTATTTCCTTCGTGTGCTTCATCCCAGTCGTCTATTCAATCGTACGCCGAGGGCATTGGGTTACCCGAGAACAGAGACGCATTCTGAAGACGTACAGGCGTCTCTATCCCAAGAAGTCGGTTTGCATTGCGTCGTCCAGTCTAAGCTTCATCCCTTGCTAAGCACCACGGCGACGGGCTACGGGGCCAATGGCACGAATTGCATCTAGCAAGATGGATTAGTGTGGCCCGAGGCTGCGAGAGGACTTGAGTTCCCTGCAGCTTCGTAATCCACAGAGGAAATCCACTGCAGCTCTCGTAATCCACACTTCACAAATTTAAAACACGTTTTACTCACTGAATAGAAAAACAGCAGATAGGATATCCCGAGTTGAAGAAGAGTCGTGATTTCTCAAATAAGAACTTAGTCGTGGGTCGAGCAGAGATGGGTATCCAATATTTATCTTTAGCGTTGTTATGGTCATATTTTTTTAGTTCGAACTGTTGATGGAATGCTTGCGGTACAATTCATTCTGCAAGCATGATTTATTTGCTCCATTGACTAAACTTACAGTACGAGCGCAAATCTAGGATTATCGAAGTTGAAAATGTTAGAAAAAGTGCCGATACTATATACATAAGTGTGTTAAGATAATTCCCATCTTTCCAATGTGAGCGATGTTCCGAAGAAAGATTATGAGGTTAAAAATTAAATTATCCTAAACCCTGATTCGAGCAAATATAATCGTGTATACACAATAAAGAGATGCTAGGACCATTAGTAACATCGGAAATTCCCTGTCGGCTAAGCTTGCCAATTAGAGGTACTTAAACGGTGATATCCTAAAGGAAATGTAAAAGGTTTATTATTTGTTCAGCCTCATGCTGCAATCAAAGTGTACAATTATGGAGCAAGGGAAAAGGTGCATCCGTGAAAGGTCATTACTTTCTCATCCTGACGAGAGGTGCATCGCAGTTTCTCCCTTGTCCGATGAATACCCGCGACGGAAGAAGCGGCATTCTCTTTGTGGAAATGGAAGTCATGGTAATTAAAACCCATTGGGACGAGAAAGAGGCACGGTAGTGCGGGACGTTGAACGGTAGGTCAGTATGCACCATTGACCATGCGTTGTTGAAAGGGTTTTGCGGAAAGGATAGGGTGAGTAACCCAGGAAAGATGAAGAACATTGGGGAGACGATGGAGACCCAGCTTATTAGACTGGGAATTTAACGTGCTATTATAATATTGTAGATCAATATTCAACAAATTAAATAACTATTAGACGTTGGATTGATATCGTTCTCTCCATTGAGAGAATAAGTAACGGTATTACGGTTTATGTTGAGAGACATGCAGTGTACATTTTGAATTTACGTCAGCATTACAAAAAGTAAGTGTATGCACCGATTTTCACATTCCCCTAAAACCCTCATCTCATCAATAGAGAGATAATGTAAAAGTGTTAAAGATGTTTTTTAAATCCTTTGAAAATACTTTTATGTCATCAAAGTTCTTCTTATTTAAAAGCGATAAACAATAGTGGAAATGTAGATGCCATCTTCAGGAGTATTTTTAGAGTATTATAAGAGTATTATCCTCGTCACGTGAAGCTCATTTCATAGATAGACACTAATAACAGCCAAAAATCCCATGAGATTAATAATCATTCATCTTCTCATATAGAAGAGGAAACAAGTCAAAAGAAAATAACGCCTACAAATAGATACTAAATCATGCGCGACCATAGCTTTTTCGATGGACAAAACATGAGCCAGTGATTTTACGAGAGGAAATTAGTTTATTGAGCAACAGAGGAAAAATTCGTGTGTATTGACTACTTTTTCGTAAATTACGCAAAAAGTTAGGGTCTCGCTACTTAATTCAACGTGTTCAATTTTTAAAATCAAGCATCTGATGCGATGCGATGGTTCTTCATAAAATTTTCACTTTCAAAGCATTAGTGATTCTTCTTCTTCAGCTTCTGTCGTTCCTAGGGAACGAGAGTCCTGCTCCATTCGAGTTATAGCATGCATGTCTCTACAAACAGTGCTTGAGACTTGCAGTTAATATTGTTATTTCAAAAAATGCTGCTGTTAATCTCTCTTGCTTGCAGATAAATGCTCTACTAGAATTAACTACTTTTACAATTTTTAAATTTATTTATTTATTTACTTAATTGTCCACATACAGCATTCTTGCCAATTTACAGTGGCCCAATATGACAAACACAGAAGATAGACACATACAATTCAAACAAAACTAAGATCAATAACAATTTATTAACATTTTATTTAAGGGCGCAGCGGAGAGAAGCGATTAAGTATTGCTAGCGAAATGAGAAAGAGCGCGTTGTGTAAATGTAACGAAATCGTATATTTTCCATTAAACGTTTTAGAAACCCTGGTTTCAGATTGAAAAGGCTAGAATGTGTAAAATGAGCGTTGTTTCAGCTTATTTTATAAATCAATTTGCGAGAAATTTTATTGCTAGCGAGATAAGCAAGTTGAATATTTATGATCAACCCTTACATTCACCACGGTATGGGCCCAATTCAGGACGTTCTCACCCGAGACTATCTTACAACTACCGATTGCGTCCATCGGGTTTATGATAATGGGTCGAAATATACAGAAAGAGGTTAACTTTGAGTTGAGCAAGTTTACTCAACACATCTTACACTTACTCTTGTAGTCATCTACAAAAATGGGTGGAAAATAGGTGGCCATCCATGGGTAACATGACTCGAAACAGGCTACTAAAACCTGCGAAATACAGTCACCATTCTAATCATTGCTGTCCCTGCGTCGCACCGATGCATCACATATGCGGCGCAGGTCTAGGTGACGATGAGATCGTTTGAAAGGTGGGTGAGAGGCGTGGGGGTGGAGAAGCGAAAAATCTCTCTTTTGGCCACGGCCGTAGTGACGGGTTTGTATGTGGGAGGTGGGCGGGAATCCTTTCGCGAAAGGATGGAAAGGGAGGAGGTGGGAGGCGTCCGCGGAATGGAAAGATGAGCTCTTACCGGAGGCGGGTTCAATGACATTTGCAAAAGCGTGCTGTGAAATTAATGGGGATGGCCTGGATGGTGTCTTTCGGAGGATGATGGAGAACAGTAGTCGCTCATCTCGCCGAGTTAGAGACAGCAGGCGAGTGGCGAGCTGTGTTGTTTCAGGCGTTGAACTCTCCGCATTAATACCAATCTTCCCACGACGAGCGTGCGAGCGATAAGTGTGCCAATCCTCCTCCTCTCCCCCCTTAATGCCCCCTTGGTATAGTTACCAGCATAGGAGCCAAAGAGATTTTTGTTAAAGCACAATTTGGGTGAAACATGGCAAACGAGTCCTTATTTGTGATGCCTAAAGGTAAAGTAAAGAAAAAACAGCATCATACCTATTTCGTGTTAGACAGCTCAAACTTATTTCAAACCGCAGACGTACGTCATATTATATATATTTCGTAATTTCGTCGTAATAATTCCATATATGGGTACAGATTATTCTCTAATCGTGAAATAATAAATTTCGCATTGTTAAAAAGCTGCCAACAAATATCAGGCTGTCACAGGGATTTCAGCAAATGAACAAATTTTTTCAGTACGGTTTTGTCTAAATTTCGAATTCCAAGCCGAAAAATTTAGCTTGTCTAAATTAAATCATGTTTGAATTTAATCGGAAAATTTAAAGTACACCTATATATGATTTCTATTACTGCATTTATGGTGAGTTTATATGCAAAATCATGCCCTTAAATGCTTTCCAAAAATTTTTACTTAAAATAATAAAAATATCCTCTAAATGACCCACGATTACATCTCCAACCTCCTTGGGCAACACATAACAGGTGGGCTATAGTTAATTTTTTAAAGTGCTCGAGAGATTAAATCTGGCGCTGAAAATCGGTCTTATCCATGGTTGGTAATTGCAAAAACAGTATCCCCAATCTTCAAAATGGGTGAAGTAAACGAGGAGAAATTATTCCCTTGAAAAATAACACAAACCTATGCCCCCCTAGTGCCCTCACTTAGGCCGAGTTATTCGAACGAATGTAAAGGTAATTGATTTTTTCAACGTGAATTGCGCAACTTACGGGAAGCTCCGGTAACATGGCTAGCCACATTAGTACCCCTAATGTCTCCGCCATTTGTTCACCACTGCTAAACACAGTGCGCAAGATCGTAGGAGATGAGGAAGCAGAGAGACGAGTAATAAGGGGTTAATGGGATACTGATGTTCACCACTGAAGGACGAATATTAAGAAACCAGGAATGTGAGTGCAGTAGGAAGAGGTTGGGCTTTTAGGCAACTATAAAGAAAGACTGAAATTGCGTTGAGCTTAGTATGGGCTTCGCATCAAGAAGTAGGAGATAAATTAGATAGAAGTACTTTCATGCCCATCGTAGCCTAATCTGTAGGCTATTACTCAAGGCGAACTCTCACTCACTTCTATTAACGACCAAAAAAATACTATTACACCCTTATTTTATTTACGAATTACTCTTGTAATGAGAAGCACTTCAAAGCTTCGAATGTGCATGAAAACAGCAAAATTCCTTGTTATATCGAATGTTCGTCACATCAATCAAAAGTAATGAGTCATTTTTGCTAAGAAGTTACCTGAGAAGTGCATTATTTTGATTTATTTATTGCCAATGAAGTCATGGTACAAGCCCGCGTTGGTTTGCGAGAAGTCTTCGAAATTGTTTCTAGAGTTGTTTCTGGCTTCGAAATGTGAGGATAAAAAGTACGTGAGTAGACTGATGTGATTCTTTAGTATCTTTCTATTACCACTCAAAAGGTTAGGCATGCATTTAGAGGAAGCAGTACATTTCAAGCGGTCTACATACAAAGGTGGCTCTTGGTTTTTTTTTTAACTCACGATCCTAACCTCCTCCCTAAGGTGACTACAATTACGTTCCGATCCGTTCCCACGTTGACCTCTCGCCGGGTGCCCGCCCGCGGATAAGAGGTCACGCACGGTTTGTGCGTGAGCGTGCAGGCGAAGGGAGATTTGTGGACGCGATTGCAGAAACAGCAGTGTGTCGGAGACGGGGTTCCTCTAGTGACTGAACTTCCGCATCCAGTTGGAGAGTGAAAATGGGAGAAATGGTAGTCAAGGCGCATGATCATTTTCCCTCGTCGTGTCTCGCGCACTTCTCGAATCGAAGCCCGAAATCAGCTTTCGATAGGGTTCCAATTTTCACGCTTAATGAAAGGCGCTGATTATTCCCACCTTCTGAAAGACGGGGAAGCGTGAAGAATTCTATAATTTATGGCCGCGTCTCCCATTTGGAAATTTCCTTTGCCAATCCGGAGAGATACCCGTGGATGCATTTTGGGAACCATTCCTGATGCAGTGAATCTTGAATCGCTGCGCAGCATGACTACTTTCACTCGTTCTTATTCAGGCAAGTTGTCCTACTCCTTTATTAAAATTCAACCAGAATTTTATTCGTGTATACGTTCAATCTGGGTGTATGTTGTTTAACGAGGGCAGATGATGCACCAATGCAGTTGATTCCAATGTACCATCAATATAATTTATTAATGGGAAGCAACATTGATTTTTGAAATTACGGAGGGATAACAATTTTAAAAATGTTGATGAAGAATTTAATGCAGAAATTTTAGGGAGAGTCAGGGAACACGAAGCGCTTGTGATAAAACACTATACGTTTGAATACTCAATTACCAAATTTCATCTATTCTGACTTAAAACCGGTATCTGATAGTTAGGACCCAGAAGAGGTCTATACTCCGCCGCACAATTCTAAATTGCAAGCCATTGTAATAAGCCGGAAGATGGGTATCCGTTTGGAATGCAAAAGCATTTTCCTCATTGGTGTTCTGAACGGGCGGTGAAATGACTCACTGTGTGTGTCCTGTGACAGCCATCGGGCGAAGAGTTCCTCCGGCGCGGCGGCCGCGTTTGAAACGGCGTCCGCCGGGGAAAGTGTTAACGTTGTACTCGGGCTCGTAGATTTTTTTAATGCCTCTACTTCCCCTCCCATCTGCGAACTGTGCCACTGTTGTCCCACACCCACCTACTCTCCTCATCCCCCCTCAGTTCCTCCCCTCACGCTTACGCAGGGAGAGGAAAAGCGGTTCTTCCCCTCTTCAGTACGTTGTCCCACTTCTCCTTCCACCGCCACTGTCCACCCTCCGAGTCGCGGGGAGCGCATTTCCTTCTATAAACTCAAATCCTTCTCCCGTGAAAGGGAACTCGACTCCCGGGAGGTTGTGCGCGGGGACCACAGGCTAAAAATGAAGGGAATAAGTGGCAATTTGATACGCCTATATTTAGACTTCGGTGAAGATAACTCCTAGGACCGAACATTTTTGGTTCTCCATTCAAATGGGAAGAAAAATGATTGAAAAATGTACAAGTTTTCAGGCTTTAATTTGTGGAAAAGCGACATATGAAAAGAGAATTCACTTTGTACATTCCACACTACTTTATTATCACCGACCATTGCTTCGACAATATGTCATTATCAATTATCCTTGATATAAAGAATCCTTGGTAATGACATTGTCGAAACCACGGTTGGGGAAAATGAAATAGTGTGGAATGTATATACAAAGTGAGTTCTCTTTTCATGATTTAAACAATTTTTACCCTGATGAATGAGTTTATCGAAGAGTTGCGGTCACAATTTCACTGACAACCGAGGCATCTTTAGTCAGAAATTTTAAAGAAATATTCTCCGTCGGAACCACTTTTTTTTCTTATTTTCTTTTTTTTCTTTTTTTCTTTTTTTTTATTTTCTTATTTTCAACTAGTGTCTATCCACAGATCTCAGTCGTTTCAAATTATTCAACTTCCTTGTGACATGAAGCCTTCTATTATTTGCTAAAGTTGACAAAGCTAACATGACTAAATACTCTAGCGGCGTTAAACCAAAATGCCATGTATTTTTGCATGTTATTCCTGTCAAATCTCTTATTTTTGGCTCGGCTGTAATTCCAGGCATGTAAACTAATCATGCAATTTTGAATTTTTTCCAGATAGCAAAGTATTATTTCATCAAGAAATCAATGAATTTGGCCTCATTTTCACGAAAAATATCTTACTCTTTCAAAGATATCAAAATATCAACTCTTTATCACACCACTTCTCGAGATATTTGACAAATAATACCATCCCTTTTACATGGGAAATGGTACGTGTATTTAGAAAATGAGGCATTCCTAAAACTCTTTTTTAATAACTCATGTTGTCACCGCAGTAATTTTTTCATAATCGCAAAATAAACTTCGGTAGTGTAAGGAGTTTTGAACGTACCGCGTGAAAAGAGTCAAATCAAAGACTTAAACGGGGATTTTTATTCGAACACCTAGAATTTCAGTCATACAAATATATCAATGCACTTTTAAAATGTAGCATTTAATTTATGCTTCCTACAGCTGCTAAAATTAAAATGTACCATTCGCATATGGTCTCCATTATAACGAGGGATTTATGTCGCTCAAACTGCCTTATTTCCCCTCTAAGGTGAACTATTTTGCTTCCTCAAAAAATGACTCACCTAACCTTACTGCAGCGCTGTATTTGCGCAATAAGTTTCATGAAATTACGTTTTTACAAATTTATTATAGATTTTACAAATATATTATGTATTTTGGTCAACATACATTATGATAAATCGTGATGATAACACCTCTTACGGCTAATTACTGCATAAATGACGAATTAAATGAGACCCATCGCTCGAGTCTTTGCTGCCACTCAATTCTATAGTGATGGTTTGCCGTAAAAATCCGTTATGATATGAATCCCAGCGGATGCAACTAGAGGGAAGGAAAACCCAAGCTCGAACGGCATTCATAAATTGGCGTACTCACGCATCAGCCACGGGCGGTTTAGAAAGCGTGACTTTGGTATTTCATTTCCGCGTAATTTTTTTTCATGAAAACCGCTTTCAATTTGAATATCTCAGGCAAATTCCTTTCTCCAAGGTTTGTTCACGGGTTATTCAACTTGGTAAAAAAAATTGTGCCTTACCATTTTCCCAAAATGAGAAAGGAACAATATCCTGAAGTGGCCAAAATCGTAGAACCACTCACACAATCCGATTGCTCATTATTTACAAATGAATGAATCTTTGAGCTTCATAAATATTTACAGGTTTTTTTTCAAACCTGTACCAACGAAAGCTCTTGTTCAAAACAAGGTATCGCGATTGAAAATTGCTTGTTATCTAAATGAGCCGTTTCTAAAGTTGGAAGGTTGGAGTAGCGACAATTCTGATAGAGATTTATTTAGATTTACCATTTATAACTGAGATTTTATAGTAATTAAAACGAGGAATTACCTTCCATTCCGCTGAGTGCCAGTAGATGCTGTGGGTTTTCGAGTCAATAAACACTTGCACATACATGAAATGGAAGTAAAACAATTTATCAAAGAACTAGAAATAGGGTTTCCTGGTTTCTAATTAATATTACGTTGCCTCTATTTATTAGATATTCCCTCCTCTGCATTCCATGGAAAATATCATTTAAAGATATTCTGCTAATAAATTTTACGATTTCGTGTTTGGGAAGAGATTACAAATTTGATGGATGAGTTTGAAGGAATGACCCGCAAAAATTCAGCGTAGCACCCGTTTTGCCCGATTTGTTTTCATTTAGAAAAGTTTACGAAGAGAGAGTTTGCCTTCTCCGATATGTTTTCCCGGTCATTACTTTCACTTGCACAGCGTCGCACGACACCAGCTGGTGGTGGTGGCTTACTTGGTCGGTGGCATAGAACTTCCAATTCATTAGAGGAACTCAAAGTAGGACTTTTTCCCCAAGATAAACTGGCTCGAAGCATTTTTTCTACAAGCACTCAAAGAAGCAGAACGTCGGTTCTCGATCTCGCGAACCCCTTGCTCTTCGACAAGAAACAAGTCCCATTTTTCCAACCATTACAATTTAGCTGTACGAATCCGTTTTATTACGCATTAAATATTACCGGGGATCAATTTTCACTAGCATCATGACTTTTTTGCAGGATGACCACGTTTAAAATTTTTCCGTCACTGTTCTACGAACAGGGAGCAGTGATGCATTAATCAATTAGTTTGAATATTTTAATTATCTCGTAATTCTTATCGCCGTTTCAAAATATTTTTGCTGTGCTCCCTTTCGCTCGCCGAGCCCATGAGAACATCAATGAAACACCACGACGAGGATTAGAAGGTGGGTGGGCGAATACAAGCTGCATTTCGCTTTCTTTCCTTCGTTCGTATAATAATCAAGTTATATTGTACTTTTAGTATTTTTCACGAAGATACCATTTGTGAACTAAACTTTAAGCTACCGGGTTATTTCAGAGAAATGTTATTAGCCGGAACAGTGACAGAACTTTGTCTTTTACCTTGAGAAATATACGAGTGACCAGTGTCCAGAATTCCGTTCTTTTTAGCGAAAATGTTTCAAGCAGGTTTAATGATTAGAAGCACGGCATGTCTGTATTAGGGAGAAAATCTCCAATAGCTGCAGACACTCTTGTTAATGAAACAAAACTGACGAAGTTATGGTCGTAAAGTTTGCATGGGGCTTTATATGTGATAAGTTAAAGTATAAGTTTGTCTATTATAGTTCCTTCGAAGCGTCTCGTTCTATTATTTTCCACCCTACATGCAAGAGCGCGTCTCACTGTGGCTGGATTTTCACCTAAATTTCGCTGCAGGTTAGACGGGCGACAAAAAGGAAGCGAGGCTTTGTTTCAGTTTTGGGGCGCATTTACAAAGAAAAAACAGAATCCCAGGCTCTTTTCTTTCTCCTTTTTTTCTTCGTTATATCAAAACGATGACTGCGGGTGGGGAGGATGCGCGTCAATGACTTCGGGCCTCACTTCCGCTCATTGAGGTCTCCGAGCGTCTCTTTTTAACCGCAAGCGGCAGAGATTTCAACACCGGAAGGAAATTGCAAGGGAAGCATTTGATTGACGGCCCCGCGGGATTTCGCAGCATCCCAACCAGAAGTCCGACGCTTCCGATTCAATTTACGGTTCTCGGAAAACACCACGCCCATTTACCGGATGGGGATGGATTGATTTTCATGTAAGCGGCAGGTGTGCTTCTTAAAGAACACTCAGTGTGAGACATACGACTCTCTCATTCTCCATTGTTACTGCTTAATCCCTCCTTGAAGGGCTTACTGAGGTCGGTATGAATATATTCCGTCTCGAAGGCATGGACTTACACTCATATACAGACTGCATAAGAATGCACTCGCCCTCCCAGAATGTAACAACGTTCTTGAATAAGTCAGGAGAAAGTGCTATATTGTGAAGGCCAGAATGCCTATGAGATGAAATAAACTAAAAAGGAACAATAACAGAAGCAATGGAATGAATAACAATGCGTACAATTTTCCGTGAGGATTACAAGCCTGCCCTGAAACAGGGGTAAGTATAAGGTTCTACGTCATGGATTGTTCAATATTTTCACGTACATATAGTTGATTTTCATATCTATAAGAAAGATAATGGTTTGAAGAGTGCATGAGTCATTACAGTGTTTTGTTCAAAGCAGAATTTACTCGATAAAATGGCCTAAAATATTTATCATAGTGAACATTGCCGGCGTTGCTGAATATGAAGTTGAACCATTACTCAATAGATAGCGCCACACTTGATTAATGCTAGTATTGATGGACTTGCCCTCGGATACAACTATGGCTGAAAGAATGTGTGGGATAATTATTCCACATTTTAAAATGACGAGATCAACAGAGAACGAATTGGCTAAGCTTTGTATTCAACCGAGAGCTGCAATTTTTCGCTCGTCAATCAATCAAAATGTGCTTTTGAGAATGGTTGGGATCATTGATATAAAAAAATAACTATTTCATCCTTCGATATCAAAAATCAACTTTTGTCCAAAATATGAAGATTATTGGACGAATATCTGTTTCAATGACCATTTGTTTCATCTACAGCCAACGGTAACCAATCGTAGCACCATTTCACAGAACCAACTCAATTTGACCTCCATTATTGCAGATTTCTGTTAATATATCAAATGCATATGGGTTCTTACAAGGTAATATCATTTCAGAATAGAACATTGCAGTAATTGCTCCCTGTAAACAGTATTTCGGGAACATAACACTCAAGTTGGATAGAGAAACACAACTTTTTCTTATGCCACTCATTCTGACTCCATGGAATTTAACATTTAGTTTGTGACCAAAATTACGTTGAACTTCTGGATTTAGTTACCCATTTGTGGACACGCCCACCCATGAGTAAGGAAATTATATGCGGTGGAACCACTTTAAAGCGTGGGTAGCTCCGTTTAAGAATGGGAAATTCGTTCAGGAAAGACGAAATGGTATCAATGCACGGATTGATGATGTTGGCGGTGGTGCAGTCGAGGAGGAGGATGAGGCTGTTCCGCCACCGTCGGATGCCCATGATCGGTGGAGTGGAGGCTGCGGGCTGGTGGTGCTCTTCGCCCAGCCAGCTGCGCTTCGTTCTTCCTCGCATCTCCGCTCCGGCTGGAACCGTTCCAAGTGGGTCGTTGGCCGCGTGGGTCTTCCCTTCCTTCCTTCTCGTCTCCTCTTCGATTCCCGCCTCATACACCTCTCATCGGGCAGACAGGGGACAGGTTTTGAGGCTCGAGCCTTTCGGCCTCCCATACCCATAGACCCGGATTCCGGTTTAGGATTGGTTAGATGAGGTATTTGTAGTTGGCATTCCCATCCCAGGACCCAGGTTCGAATCTTGGCAGTGGCGTAACTCCGATGCCGTCTTATGAGTGTTTAAAGCGCAGTATTTCGTCCTTCGGATGGGATGATTACCTGTCTTTCGTTTAGAGCAAGATATTGAGGTCAGGTTTTTCGGCACCTTTCCTCCATCATTCAAATAATTTTTGCCTAACTAATCCATCCACGTCTCCTTAACGGAATTAACGACCTCCGCTATGTGCTGCGTCACCCTAAGCGCTATTAAATCTCGTATGAAATGAAGGTTGTGTTTAGTGTCACATTAGAAAGCTCTTATTGTATACTCTTCTTTAATCTACTGTATGAAGAACCTCTCGTGGTCAGCCGTGGCAATCATGTTGATGACGCGTTGGTCAACCCAGCTGAGGGTCGCGGTTTCAAATCCCGCTACTGCCGTGAATATTGTACATGTTCTGATTTTAGGACTATTCTAGTCAGGGTGGTGTTTTATAATCAAATTGAGCACCTAAAAATCCAGTACAGCGTATACAGCGAGAAGTTCTCTCCATAGAACTGGGTTGAATCGGTAATGCCCACGTATCGTTTGATCACAGACTGTTCAATAAATGTTAAACATTTGGTTAGATATTTGGGGAAGCCATCAAAAACTTAGGTCATTTGCTCATTGCACCGGTGCATGGTAAATTAAAGGAAGAAATACTTGGTGAATGGCGAAGAAATACTTATTTTGGGAGGAAGAGTGTTAATTACAGCTCCGAGGGGATTGGTTTTCCCATAACGAGAGGCGCAAAGGGACCCACAGTACGTGCCATCCGAGTGATGATTTTCTGTACTTCTGGTGCTCTAAACGTAGTATCCAAATGGAAATAGTGATTCCGATGAAAAATCTGCCGGCCCCTTCGATTCGAACCTTAACCTTTCGGCTGGAAAGGCAACTACTCTTGCCGAAATAGCAAAAGGTTGTCCTAAAATAATCGTAACTTAAGTTATCACCACTAACCCGAAATCATCTCCTCTAATATGCAGTCAGAACTGAAAAGCTGTTTCATATTAGCGTAAACAATAATCATGTTATGTCGATTACGCTAAATATCACGCTGGAACTCTGGAGGAGACGAATGACAACTGAGGTCAACGGCTCTTCTTTGATCTATGGCGTGGAATAATACTGCGGACGACGCATGGGAATTGAAGCCATCTCCTTTTCTGACTTCTATGTTCACATTCACCTCACCGAGGAGGGGGAGAGGAAATCATGCTCGTGTCCTTATTCCCATACTTATCTAATTTTCCTCTCGCGCCATCCGGAGCGGGGAACGGCGAGTAACGCAGTGGATGGAGTAGGGGCGCCAAGACGGCATCTGTTTCCCTTTTCCAGGACGCTCCGCAGACGGAGAAAAGGTCAAGGCAAACTACGGCTTGTAAAACTCGTAAAGCTGATGCGTACTTTTTTCTAAGATTAACTCGTCTTCGCGTGAGGGAAAATAACCGAATGCCAATATAGCTGGCGTTGCTCTGATCAAAAGGGAGAGTACTTTCTGGGAAATAACCTCAGCGACGCAGGTCAACCACACATCATCACGTAAGCGAGTAATTGGGAGACAATTTAATCATGTAATATAACCTAGAACAAAGCAGATGATAGAGAGAGAGATGGAGGCACCAAGGATCTGCGAAAGCAGACGGCTAATGATGAATATAAAGTATAGTTAGGCCATATGTAAATTGAAAGTAGCGTTTCAAAATGGGATTGTTGCATGCTATTGTAAACAGTCAAATACGTTCTGAAAAACTAAGGACATCCAAGCGCATGAAAGTTATCACATGTGTATGCATAGCTTCAAAAATATAAATTGGAAGAAAAAAGCTAATCATTACTCTAGATCAAGATAGTACGTGTCTAGCTGCATAAATGTGTTCTTAACAAGTCTTATAATGGAACCATAGCTGTCGTTTTGCATTGATTTTCTAATTGTTCACCATCAGTGCATGGTTGAAATAAAGATTATTTTATCTCTATTTGTATTGATAATTAGAAAAACTTATCAATGTTCAATCATTGGTGAGTGCAGTACTAAATTTAAAAAAAAGCGACCATTCGTATATGACTTTCCGAATATCTCCGAAAAAATCCCCGCGCACAATGTTCTGTAAGTATTTCACTAGTGGCTATGAGCCCTTGCTGAGAATCTAACCTTGTTGTGTTACTCTTTGCTTTGCTGATTACAACTTTCAATAGAATTCACTATGGCGATTCCGCACATATAGGAGCCTGAGCCTCATGGTAAAACCTTACAATAAATGGTATACCCGTAGGTGGTGGTATTGAAAAAGAGGTGGAGGATCAGTAAAATTACGGATTCGAATATCTCGTAGAGTTAAACTATGGGACCTCATTCTGGACAAATAAACACGAGATACAACGTAAGTAAAAGTTGGCTGGAAAAGTTCTTTAAGAACAATGCAATGGAATAGCAGGAGTTAAACGATTGAAACCTATTTGTACGGAAAAATAGTTGAATTGACTCCAATTCGTGAGGCTTCAGCGAGATAAGTAGAGCTCCTTCCTCTTCTATGCTTACCTTCGTTCTCCCCTCCATACCCCCCTCCAAAATAGCCCAAATGCTTCCTTTAGCCCATGACTTTCCGAATATCTCCGAAAAAAATTATGACTATCTCCACACACAATGCTCTCTAAGAATTGCTCTACCTCTAATACATTTTCCAACCACTTTTTCTGTATTTTCCGAATCTACGCAACTAAAATCCTTTCGTCTACCACCCTATTTAACATCGTACTCTCATTCTTGGCTAAAACGAGCAGGAAGATAGTATGCTATTGGAATAGAGGGAGCAATATTCTGTCACTTGCGCTTGAAAAAAATATACTTTAGTTCTATTCGGGAGCGTAACATTCTAATGATACTGGTACAGAAATATGGTTTAGCGGAAGCGGACGCTTATGGTACGATGTACAATAAGCGTCACCCACCCACGGGCCGATTATTTCCTCAATTCCACGCTTCCTTTTTCCTTTATTCCGCGTCCTGACATACTTGGCACTTTGGCCACGAACCTCTTGTTCCAGAAAATTGGGTGAGATATGCGCCACAGACGGAAAGAGTCCGAGGTCGCTTCTCCCCTTCAGCACCCGTCGTTCAAAAGAAATGCCTCTCGAAAAATTCGTTCATCACCTTGGCGGGCTGTTACTAGCTTTACATTTTAAAGGCACGTATATTTTTCCTGAACTGTTCGAGGTCGATAGGAAAGGAATTGGCATCAGAGTGTACCTCCCAAACTCCATGAGGCTCGTACGACAATACAGAAAATACTTTTTCATTAAAGAAATATTTCTTTTAAACTTTTTCCTGTCTAGAGGGAACAAACGGAATGAATCTTTTCAAAAATAAGCGAAAATTAACTGAGGGAATCGCTTCAGAGCCCTCTGGAGCGCGTAGGTCATTAGTATTATAGGCACAAGACTGCTGCAACAACAATTCCAGAAGTAAGAATACTGTCTCTCATATCCGTTACTGAATACACTCACGCATGGAATGACTCATTGTATGCGCTATGATATGAATTCTTAATTATTCCTCTCATTATTCCGAGTGTTTCAACATAAATTTAGTACGAGTGCATCTTTTCCATTGAGAAAAGGGAAAAGAGTTTGCAGGCGTGACTTTCAAATGCACTCACTTGTTTTTATGCGCTCACGCGCGGAAGTACTGTGGCGGGAAGTTCACCAACCGACTTTTACATACAAAGTGCGCAGAAGAAATCCTCTCTCACAGACGCTTCGCTCCCCTTTGTTTGAAATTTCTCTTTGCGCGTATTTGTTTTACTTTTTATGAAAGCGGGAAAATAAATAAGGCGCTCAGTAGCTTTCAGATTCTACCCTAAATGCTGGTAGGAAAGAATGTTCAACGTATATTGCTTCAGAGTCTACCTCAGTGTGCATTCTATTACTCCTATAGTCATTATCGGATCGTCATGTAAAATATTAGTCCAATAAACACACTTCCTCATCAATCTAATACGATTTGTAGTTTGACTGGGATATTTGAATATTAACAAAATTCAATTTAGCAACTACGCCTGTGTTTGACTTGTTATCTCAGGGAACATACATAAAATATTTTATTACTCTCTGATGAGCGGTACTGATGCATCGTTGCACTGTAGAAACATACTAAAGGTTGAACTGTTAAGCACGATTATGGAGAGGTTTCTAGTCCAGTGATAACCCCCAGACGAGACAAGCAACACACATAATTTTATGGAGACAAATATAATTCGGAAAAGAATCGGCAATGATGTATTAAGTGATATCCTTTAGTAAGGTAGTTTGAGCGAGATATTTCCCTAGTTATAATGGAGACCATATTCAAATTATACGCTTCAATTTCAGCAGCTATAAGAAGCATGACATAGGTATTGCAATGTTAATGGTATCTGCAATCGTATACTTTCACAAGAAATTAATCCTCAGTAATTAAATAAGGATATCTGTATAAGTCTTTAACTTGACACATTTTTTCACGCGGGTCGTTAAAAACTTCTTCATATCGGAAGGTTTTTGTGATTATGAAAAAATTACTACAATGACCATACGATTTATTTTTTAACTCTTTGAGGAAACATACAAAGTACACACAATTGATTTTTTACAAGATCTATGGGTTATAAATTCATCATTTAAAAATAAGTACCTCTGGAGTTCCTACACGTACTATTTCCCATGTAAAATGGCTGGCATTTTTCGGCAAATATCGCGGAAAGTAGTTCGGTGAAGGGCTGACATTTTGGTATCTTTGGAAGGGTGAGATATTTTTCTTTAAAATGAGACTAACTTTATTGATTTATAGGTGATTTCATATTTAGCTCAAGCTATCTTAAGTGGTTGCTCAAATATTTTTCGACATTTTTTCCTTTGTGAATGAATCCGTTGTGGGAAGACCCACTTTAAACAGGAAGAGAGGTCAGAAAGAGCCACAAGTGAAACGTCCAGGTTTTGCGAGAGTATTCTCGCGTTGCTGCGAAAAATGACGTTCATACTCTAAAATACGATGCTACAATGCTACATTTACGAAGGAACGGGGAAGAATGTGATGCGCTGTTGCAGAACTAGTTCAAAGGGACATCCTCCCGTCGTTATCGCGGAGCCAAGTCTTCCTTCTTCCCGCTTTCTTTTCGCCATGTAGTTCGCCTCGTCTCATTTCACAACAGCGCGTCCAAGCAAAGAGTTTCTAAATCATTTCGTAACGCTCGGGCAGAAGACACGATGAGCTCGCCGCCACCGCCCAAGGGAGGAAGGTGTACGTCCTAAGGTCATTCATATCGCTCAAAGATGGGCTGACAATATTCTTTTTCCACAAGGCATTGTTTCAGCCGTCACCGTGTTTTTTTTAAAATCACGATTCCTTTACCAGGATGATTTTATTTAGTTTTTTTTCTGGGGTGCATCAAAAAAGCGTCGTGACCGAATCGAGCACCCACGGCGCGTTTTTGAATGCCGCGCCCGTGGGACGACGACTGCATTTTAAGCATGTCGGCGAAGGCGTGGCTCTTAGAGATACCAGGGGAGATAAAGGACAGCGACATCAAAAAAATAAAATCCTGGAGCCCTCTCCGAATGTAGAATAATGAGAGATGTTAAAGTAAAGCTTGACTTACTCGGACACGATTCAACTGCGCTCAATTTAGTACGAGGGTTGAAAGTGACGAATAGCGCTTTTTGAAGTGTTCCTGGATTAAGAAATTCGTGTTTTTAAGAGTAGTAACGACGATAATGTCATTAAAATATGCCTATTATTTCCACAGCCGACAAGCTTAAGGGCTCTGTGGAGTGAAACAGGGGTGCTGGGGTGGGACACTACAAAGGCCCTTGGTAGGGATATTTTTTACAGAAAAAGGCATTAATGACAATTTAGAAACCGATTTCGTGATTTTCGGAAGGTTGGAAGTGAGCATTTTGGAGTGTTTTTAAGAGAAGTAGCGAAGATAACGTCATTAAAATACGCCTATTACTCATGACGCCTCCAATGTGGTGTGTAGCCCCATTGATTTTTTGCTGATAGCATACCAAATAGTAAGAGAAAGAGTTATGGATTAACTTCTAAGGAGTTGCAGTTAAACCACTAAGGAGTTGCAATTAAGGAACTTTGAACGAGTATTGTAAACGAACTCATGCTACAGCAAAACCTTAGTAAAGTCAGTAATGTGGCAAAGGAATTGAGAAGTAGGTAACCTCGGATACTCATATTCAAATATTAGACGACAAGTTGTTGACGACTAATTTTCGTCAAGGTCGAGCACTAATTGGAACCAGTGGAACTAACATTGAGCACGAAAAGACTATACATTGCAGCAGGAAATGAAACATTAAAGAAATTGATACTCCAAACGAGGAGGAGACCACAACCATAAAACGTGTGAGAAAATAGACAAGTGGGGAGGAAATATTCCCGCGATGGTTTCTTAGGAAAGCAAGAAGTTCTGCAGTTGGAAATACAAAATGAAAATACCGTTAATTACTAAGGCCGATGCATCTTTCTTCTTTAACAATGGGCCATTAACCGTTTCCTGTTGGGAAATTTTCAAGGCTACGGGGAGTATTATAAATGCCAAAGGTTAAAGAGCATGAAAAATGATATTGTCTTCTCAAACTATGTAAGGCGAGAACACGGAGAAGACGAATCCTTCCGTTAAGTTGACAGACAGACGTCTCCACCCAATTCCATTGGATTCGTAGGTTGGGCTATCTTTGGTCGAGAAGGGTGCATTTTTATGTTAACTGTGCGCTTCTCACCGTTAGATGACAATCTTATGGCCCAGAAAAACGAAAAAATCGTATCGCAGTTTTAGAGCGGTCATTGAACGTATGTATGAACATACTCTACATACTACTACAATACGGATACTTTCCATTATATATCAATTAAAATATTTTACCTCTCCGGCATTTATTTATTTACTAGGTGCGAGTATATTATAATAGAGGAGGTCAAAGTAATTAAACTATGCCTGTATAAAACAAAACTATGCCTGCGTAAAACAAGGCTAAGAAATAGCACCAATATTCCGAGTTCCGAGGCCCATTGTTGAAGCATACAAAAATTCATATCTGTAAATTGTATCTAAATTATTTATTAACTTGCCTAGAGAAATATCTTTTATAAAAAGTGAAGCCAGATTTCTTAGCCGTCTAAGAAAATGGCAATTTACGCAAATTAGCATTGGCATTATTCTTTAAACCAGTACCTTCCACCATAACATGTCATAGATGCCATAATTTTTCATTATTATCTAATCAGCTACTTGCTTCGTATTGTTCAATTATTAAATTCATTACGTCTATTTATTTTATGTTAAATTAAGCACACTGTGTAAATTGCAACGCCTAAAAATACATTTATATGTAATTATTAAACTGCTGTCGAACACAGCGTAACAAATTGATGGCAACCCCCACTACCGGTCTCTTCAGGGGTACCTAATTTCACGAATAATATAGCATAGGATTGTATTGTGTAACTAGGTTTGTGAAGTAAAATATTGTTTTTATTCTACATTCTCGTACTGGAGTACCTAAAAAAATTCACTGGCCCTTCTCGCCTAGGGATAAAGAAAATGGGTTTACATTGATTTATAAGTAATTTTTAACAAGTGGCGTTGGGTGGTTTTCAATTCAAATGAAACTTGAGGTAGTTAGAGCGAGATATCATTTCACCAAAAAATTATTTAATGTGGTCTTATTTTAAAGAAAAAAGTCACACTTCTTAAAATACCAAAATTTCAGACCCTTACCACGCTACTTTATTATCAGACCCTTACCGAGATATTTGCCATACCAGCCACTTTGCATGAAAATTGCACGTTTAGGAATGTACTCAAGAGTCATTTTTTAAAATGAGGTAGATATTGCTAACACCCAGATCTCGCAAAAAATTAATGGTACGTATATAGTTTCTATGAAATATTTTAGAAAATAAAACATTGTCACAGCAATATTTTTTTCAGAATCACAAAAAAAACCTTCCGTTACCAAGGAGTAATTCCAGTATCCAGCAAATAAATAAATAGTGAAATTATACAATCATAATATTTATAAAACAGCATATGGTTCGTTGGAGTAACGTATACCTCAGTATCGTTGAACGGAATGACCGACAAAAGTCGACGACGCTTCAGTCGCATAGAATTCTTGCCGATTATTTTTTTCCTCGAGCAACTCACGAAATAAAAAAATCATAAACCAACTCCCTCGAGCCTACCTGTATACTTTAGTGATTATCTAGAGAGTAAAGTGTTTGCAGTGAATTAATCTCAAAAGGAATAATAAAACAGGAAGAAGTGAATTTCGCGAGTGGGTGTAAACCTAGGTCAAGTGCACGGAGTGTGAATTGAATTGGAGAAAAAAGTGTGGGAAAGGGGCTAAGGGTGTGTAAAGTGGTACACCCAGCATTGAGGAGGGGAGGCCGTGTATGCCGGGAAATAGGCGACGGTGGGAACAAGAATAGGAAGGCCACGAAGAGCCGTGTCACATTGATTTGTCAAGCAGATTTCAAGCGCTCTTGGTGTGTCGGGTCAGTTAGATGCAGTTCCCAGAAAAATAAGGCCTGCAATGGTTTCAATCTACGAATGCGGGTTGCAGATGCACTGGAGGGTGAAGATTGGCAATGCATGTGGGTTAAATCTCCAAAAAAGATAATTATCCGGATGAATAGATAAACTCTCAAGGTAAAGAAAATTTTAACCGTTGAAATCACGTTGGGATTTTGGAGCGTAAAACAAAGCTTTGAGATGATTGTAAGAAACTCACGGGCATAGTAAGAACCAATTGAGCTGCGAGGGGATGATGAAGGCCGTATTGAAGAGGATATTGGGTGAAAGATTGCAGGGACATGGCATACGATGAGAGATACAGGAAGTAAGCCCATCTCAAGAATATCGCGGCTAGTAGAATACGTGCCTTGAGGTTGTAAAAGAGAATGATGAGATCATTTTATCTCTAACTAAAGATATTTGGTCGAGTTACTACCACTGGTAAGGTTGCTAAATCGTGGCTCACTTAACATTACGCAGCAAAGGCACGTAGTTTGGAATATAATGCTTAACATACTCTCGTGATTGGCACTTGAGTTAGAGCGATATGTTTCCCTAGCCATAATTTTCCGTTTTAATATCTGCAGCTGTAGGAGTTATGAAATAAATATTGAAATATTTATGCTGCAATATTGTACTATTATGTGACTGAAATATTGGCAATTAAGTAAAATTATATATAATAGTCTTTAACGAACTCATTTTTTTTCACGCGGAACGTTTGAAACTCCTTGGCAACGGCAAGTTTCTTGGCGATTCTGAAAAAAAATGACTGCTGTGACATGCTATATTTTCAAAAATAATTAATGAAACGTAAAAACTATGATCATTATTTTTTTTCTAGGCCTCGGTGTCAGCAATACCTCAATTTTTAAATGAGCTCTCTCTGGAGGGCATACCAACCATTTTCCAAGTAGAATGGGTGGTATGGCAAATATCTCGGAAAGTTGTGCGGTAAGGGTGTGATATTTGGGAAGTGTTTTCTTAAAAATGAGATCAAACTAACTATTATATAGGTGAAATATTTCTCGCTTCTAACTACCTAATTTTGAATTGAAAACATTTGAATTGAAAACAAACCATCGGCAACGCTGCCAAATATACATTTCACTCAACCAATCAATTTTGGTAATAATCGAATAAAATAATGAGCACAGATGCGCTCACAGCATGAAAATTTTGCTGTTTGATAAATACCCCCGTCATAATTTTCACGTCCTGCCCTCGGTAGCCAGGATTGCAACACGCCGGCCAGATAGTCTGAAGATTACGGGCTCAAATTCTGCTTCAGCTATCGATGACGTTGGTCTTCCAAGTGTTGTGTTCTTATTTCGTCCAAGGTTAGATTGTTCGACGGATATTAGCTACCAGTGCTCTCCCCTACTGAGGTAAAAGACGGTAACTGCATCATTGCTGGTTCTGAGCTATTGGAAGCTTACGTTTTCATATTGGAGTCTTCGATTCATAACCTAGTCCATCTTCGAAGAGATTACTAGTTTTATTTGATACTCAGATTTTCAGTTCGGGAGGAAGATAAATCATAAGTGAACAAAAGTAATGAGATTCTGTGGGAAAAAGACTCGTAGAAACTGCTATCTGGCCTGGAAAACAAAAGATACGGTGAAAGTAGAACGTGATATCAGGCACACCGCTAGATATATGGTTTTTTGTTTAGTTTTTGAAATCCTCACGGTTGAAAATAACCTCAAAATGGATAATTTTGTCAGTTACTGTCTTTCGGCTTGGCTACCATTGAAATTCTTCATATACTAGTAATACTACACTTTCGTAGTCATCAATTGCAAAGTTAAATGTTACCCATATTAGGTGAGTACGTCATCTTATTTATACTGCTTACCGGCCGAAGATTCAGCCGGAACTACTAAGAGTGATGGAATGTGATTTCAAGGCTGCCGTTATTAATTAATTACAACGGATGATAACGTGAGACAAAATCGTTAGGGCAATAACGAAAGCAAATGTCGTAAGTCCCGTGAGGGACGACCCGTAAAGTGTACAGAGGAGCGTATAAACAACGAGTAGAAACAGGTGGGTTAGCAAAAACGCCTTGATGACGGTGGCCGAAATGACTTGCGACGGAAGCGGCAGGGGAGGGGGTGGGGGGGGGCTAGAGGAGGATCTCCAATGTCGCTCCCAGCTGAGAAACAACCGTTTGCGTGACTGAGTCACGAGGTCACTGGGTGAGATCCTCACGTAACAAGCAAAGCTCACGAGATATAGGCGCGTATTATGCGGGATCTAATGGCGATGACCGAGGGATTCGAATTCTTTTTCTCATCTCAGATCGACTATCCCAGATAATTGTGTGCGGGAGAAGGGGTGGGAGAAGTGGTAACCACGGACTCGGGCTTCTAAAAGCTCGAAAACACGAGGAAAGGAAACTTAAATACAACTCGCCAAGGACTCCCTTCAGGTTTTGCTCGAGAAGGTAGATGAGTCTCAAGAATGATTTTAATCAAGGGCAGCGAAGTGTGCATGGCTGGGGAGTTATGCGATGTGTTTTCGCATGAGTAATTACTCATTCATAGCCCTTTCTAAACCCATTTAGAACGGTTCGAGAGAACTGCGAAACGTGTTCACGGACCTCGAAAAACACTTCCGCAAAACGTGAATTTCCATGTCCCTCGTTAGCATCAATTACGTCACGTTTCATAACTTGAGAGATTAAGACGAAATATGGTGAGTTAATAATCCTCAAAACGATGCGAACAACTCCATCAGCAACTGTGAATAAATCAAATTACTGACGGAGACAAAATTACAATCGCGCCTATGGTAAGATGTGCCCTTTTCACTATTACGCAGCCATCATAACCTGATGTTCTTGTGGTACAACCTGACCTGCCGAGGATGAAAGCGTGGAATGAAAATCGAATTGTTTAGATGTAACATTAATTCCAAATCGTTCGTACTTAAATTACCATAAGATCGATTTCACCACAATTGAAAGATATGTCGCGGACAGTTTTTCATCAGCAATGTTTTTACAGCGAATAGCAGGGAGAGTAGATCGGAGTAAAAATGATGAATTAAATATTTCTTCAGAATAAATCTTCTAAATTCTTTTCCATTGTTAAGTGTTGGATTTTATGGTTCAGGGATAGGATTATAGTGCAAATAATAGTGGACAATAATCCTTGATGCCACGCATTATATTTCACAAAAAAGTATAACGTGCAACTGCCCAAGTAGCGTGTGTTTTTCACCGTATACTACGTACGAGCTTATCCTAACCAAAAAAATGACAATAGTAGCATAAAATGTCACCTAGCTGCTGATAGAGGCAGCACTTTACGGGTGAGACTGTGCTAATTTCTTAGACAAGGACGAGAAATTGTCACACACCAACAAAATGACATTTTATTAATCAAGTCTGGTTGATGGATCAAAGTGATCGATTATTTGGAGTCGTTCAAGGACGGAAAGAAATCTGGTGGAGAATATTATTTACATCAATCAAGTCCATTCTATATCTCGGTGTTCAGCGGACGAAGTGACTCTTCCCCCATATCTTTCTTACCTCTTCCTCAACAGCCCCTTTCTAGAAGCGTGAAACTATTTTAACGCCGTCCCTTCCAACTGACGCGGATGGATCACAAAGCCGTCAGCCGGTCTTAAAAGATTTTCCCCGATTTTCCTCGGGTCTCGAGGAGGCTCTGTCACACAATCGGCGGGGATGAGACCGCGGTGCGGGGAGTGAAGATGGTGTGGGGGAGGGAATGCATCGGGGGCGTGTGGGAAAAAGAGAAAGCTTCGCCTTCGAGACACGGCCCCCGCATCCTTGGTCACGCGTGTTGATCTCTAGTTGCCGAGGAGACGGAGGTGTGGAGGAGGAGGTTTGAAAGGGGGAGCTTGTCTCTACTCCACACCACACTTCTCGCCTGATACAGACTCAGTTCCGTCTCTTCTTTGAGGCAGGCTAAGTTACCTCGTAAGAACTTCAACTAAAGACCGCTTCGCACGGTAAATTTTATTGCATACAAACGAATGTGTGAGCTGTTTCATAAGGAAAATTATACGCGGGAAAGCGGCAAATTGTACGCGGAAAATAATAAGCGGTAAAGTGGCAAATTGTACGCTTGTCGGCATGACAGAACGGGATGTAGAACCTCCTCTTATTCTATTAATTTTCTACGACTATTTATCATACATTCGTTCGTGCAATGAAATGTGCCGTGTAAAGCAGCCTTAAGAATACATCTTCACTTATTTCAGGGTGCAATTTCCCGTGTTTTGAAACAAAAAACTGAATACCTCCTTAAGTTTAATAAATTCCTATCTTTAATAAGGTCTGTTTCCTAAGAATGCATCTAATTCATTAAAGTATGCGTCAGTGGCCGCTTGCCAACCATCTATAATTGAAACCACTCCGGCTTGCACTGGTCGTCTTAGCTACCTACCTGTTGTATGTAATTGTTCGAGCGCGGAATAAACGTTTTTGACTCGACTTGAAATAGCTTGCATCTCCTTTTTTTTGTTTTATGGTCACTGGTGGCACATTCGCACACCTAGGTAGTTTTTGACTTGCCCACTTAATTACGTAACTTAAGAGGTGTCCAAAAAACTGGCCCTTATTCCTGTTCCTCTCCACAACAGGCAAGAGAGGCATTCTAAAAATAAAATAAAAGAAAACAAATCCGCAACAAGACGACGGGACGTCTGTTCTCTCCTCCTGTGCGGCAGAACGCAGTTGCGTAACCTATACCGTAAAGTGTAGTCGGCTGAGGTTTCCTCGTAATAGCCTAGGCTTTACTTCATTTGAACGACTCTCGGCTCTTCCTCACCAATCAATTTCCACAGTCACCAATACATTCATGTATTTCACGAACAATAGGAATCATAACTATTATGGATTTCGCTTGAATTCTACTAGTGCTGCTCGAGTATACGTTGGCTAAAAAATGAGATGGAAACAACTTTAATTTCTATGTAGCTGTCATTTCTTATCACTTTGAGAAGGAAGTAAACGCACGTCTCAATGTTGGGGGAAATTTATTTGGATGTGGCAGCACTACTAATGAAAATATCCATTGAAACTATCTATCCAGGAGAGATTTTCAGAGAGGTGGTTTGGCAATGGAAAATCTTGATGGTAATTCCTTTTATTTTAGAAAAACTGTCCTTCCAAAACCGATAGGAAAGCGAAGTACGTCATAAATGCATTCGATATTATCCAAGGAGTTTTGTGGGGATGCATTTTCCGTTAATTGTCAAATGTTGTCGCGGTCATCAATTTTTCGCTTGAACCATTTCACCTAAAACGAAATAATATGATAAAAACTAAGGTACCTAAATCATCAACTTCTGTATGATATTCAGTATGAATTGCAGTTTGAAAAGTCAATATGAATAAAACTATGGTACCTAAATCATCAATTTCATGTTCACTTATATTCTGTCATCCGTTATGGAATGGTCTCTTCTGTAATATTCCAACAGCAATATTAGTGATGTTTCTTACGAAAAAAATCTGGACAACTCTTCTACCCTTACATGAAACCCCACAATTCCTCATCGTTTTCTATCTTTCCCGCGCCATGGCAACATTCTTCCATACTTCACGCTCTACATCCAGCAGTACATCATTCATTATACTTTCCACCTACTTTTACAAATCTTTCAATATTTTTTCATAGCCTCTCTTCCTCTTCCACAATATCTAACACAATTCATTTGCTTTCCACTTCATCATGCACACTTTAACCATCCTAATACTGGCCCACATTCTAAAAGACTTCATTCTAAGCTCATCCTTACTCTATGTTGCTGGAAGAAAAATATTCGTCTGGTTCTGTCAAGACTTGCCTCGTTCCGGGCTGATGGCTTCGTTCCAAAAGCTACGCTCGCCGTGTCATTACGAAATGCAACGAAAGAGGTTTTTCAGGCGATATCAAACTCTCGTACCTCAGTGAAAGTTCCCGTTTTCAATTTCTGAAGAGTTTGTCTCAAAGGGCTATCCTCCACTATCCTTAGAATTACAATATAGTTAAATACAAGACTATACCCGAGTTCAAAATAATATTTTCGATGTTGTTATGATGATGTACGATTTTGACATTCAAAACGAGAGACCTCACAGGTGTTACTTCATTTTTCGACCTTGGAATGAAAAATTTTGGCAAATAAAATATGGTGTTAGCTGTAGGTAACAATATAACATCGGGTAAGCAGTTTGACTTTCACCTCCTCGCTCTCTGGATCTATTTTACGCGGAGTTATGTTAACGTTTAGGCAAAGGGATATTGCATTTGTATTTTGAAACAGACAAATCATTAAATATACCTCTGCATAGGAAACCAATCCACTTTCTATGCAACGTTGGAGCAACCGCTGCCACACGCTTTAGCCGTTGTTTGTGAGATATTCCGTCAATTTTCTAGAGACTTGAAGACAAATTGTAAGATCCTCGTTGAAATCTACCCCATAACTCGTTATAATCGATAGGCTTCTGACGATAGCAGTAAAATTTTACGAATAAAATGCGAATACATCAATCTTTACCATAACTGTTAGTACACTTGTGCACTCGAGTAATATAGGTAATCTTTTCCTCAGACAAGGACTTAAATTCATCTCAACATTCATCCCATTCGGCCGTTCTTTCGACTAAATTTAAGAGGCACAGGTGTACGTGCCTTCCTATGAATCTATGATTTGATCACCGACACTAAAACTTTCCATTCCGAAGGCGATGCGCTCTAGTTTCTAAGTCCTTGAGACTCAGAAGACGTATATTTTCTTCCCGAAGCCTTTTTTTCAGCTTACAGCATCTTCAAATAAAACACGAATGTCATAAAAGGTCAATTTTTTATTCATAATATTACACGAGCCTCGGGTGCATATTAATTTTTTCAAATCCTAGCCTTATTTTCTTCAAATCTAATCTCATACATGTATTATATTACCTGGGTTCGATATGGACTAATCACAAAATTAAAAGGGACATGGTAACTTTCATGAATGCACAATAATTTCATATCGATGAGGATTAACTTCAAAACTTAAGGTAAGAGTGAGAGATACATAATTAACCAGAACAAATGAATCTAAATGAACATCAAGACTAAATTACAAGACTTTCGACACTTTATGTGAATAATGCCGTCTGTTAAGTCTGCGATTTGTTTTTTATTCACGCAGTTTATTGGCAATCGATGGAAATGGTAATGCTAATATGTATTCATAAAGCCATAGTTCGTCACACTCGATTAAACCTGTGTTACTACCTACATATTTCTTCTCCGCCAACAGGATGCTGTATTTTTCGCACAATTTTTACCTCTCATCTTCCTAACTGCGCTTATTATTTCTCATATGCTATTCATCTTCGGACTTACCAACTGATTAGTCTGGTTAGCAAGCTATTAACCTACGTCGGGAAGCTTGGTAAATCTTTGATTTTCACTAAACCAATGACTGTTAGGTAACGCACAACTTTAAATTCTATTCTACAAAGAATGTTGGGGATATTTTATTAATTTTTGTTTTTTCGGAGGACGATTTTTCATTCATGAGTCAAGTTGTCAAATTTAGGGAGGTAATGACTATGACTATGAGTAGCGGGTAAATATCAATCTGTTGTTTTCCGTCGTGGGATAGATCGAGAAGATTAGTGGTGGAATAAATTATCTTCAAGTGGCTACAAGGCAGCCACAATATGATTAGGGTGTGCGTTCTAAAAATGCATTTTAATAGCGTTGGAATTAAGGAAGGTAACGACTAATGAGCAGCGGGTAAACGTCAATCTGTTGTGTTTTTCGTCGTGGGATAGGTCGAGGAGATTAGAGGTGAGATAAATGATCTTCAAGTGGCTACAAGGCAGCCACAATATGATTAGGGTGTGCGTTCTAAAAATGTATTTTAATTGTGTTGGATTCAATAAATGATCAAAATTGTTTATCATATCTGTTGTATCCGTCAGCCGGTCCGCGAAATATTTAAATTTTCGCCGATCCCCTCGTCCAATAAGATCGCCGACTTTCGAGAGCGGGTGTATATATGCTAAAACCTCGAGCTTCATATCACTGGGCTTAGGAAACGCGAATTTGATGACTAACCACATCTACGTCGTCCTCTCGTTGGAAGGCATCTGCATGCCTATGCAATAACATCGTCACCTGCAACGCTCACCTCAAGCGTCGATATATCTGGGGGAGTGGACATTATTGCGACATGTTTGTTATGCCACTCGCGCGTAAGTTAGGGCCGAGATCCCGTTGTTCCCAACTTCGAGGTTTGGAAAACGCGAATGCTGAAGGGTAAATAAATTGGCGGGCGGCCCGCGTAGTTTGAGGATCACGCATTTGAAAACTCGGGAGGCCCTTTCCTCTTAATTGTGATAAATCCTCTTCCATGATTCTCTGCTGTTCAAACAGGTGGTATTGCCCTCGAAGAAAAGCATGGAAAATTGTCGGCCCGTTGTCGCGTTGAATGCTGTCGGATATTATTTCGCAACTATAAAATTTTCACTCACCTCACGACACTGATGCTGATTCTTTATTCGTCACTGACACGGAGGATGAAGCTGGAATTATATAACGAGATAAAGAGGTAACTTAATGGGATTTCGATCCCTGTTTATGAGTGACCATCTCTGACAATCGTATCGCTTAACCATGGACACCTGGATGATTTTCTTTGAACAATAGCTGATACCGACGCCAAAGTTCTCTCCTATCAAGTGATAATCCTGCCCTCAATATTTCGCATATCTGTCCTAATCTCCCAAATGATCTCATGATATTGATTGCCTCCTCAATCATTAGTACCATAAAAAAAATTGGCCAACCACAGCTACTGTTTCTACGAAGCAGGAGTCGAACAGTTGAGGTTTAATAGGGCAACCGTGGGACCAGGCTAAGTAAGTTGAAGGGCATAATCCAAGAACGAGCTATTTAACCTCGAGCGTTATTCTTATACGAAACTGATTGGCGAGGTATTTTGAAAAATTTCACCCTTACATTTTCCAGTTTGATATACTCCATCTCAAAGACACCACGGTTATCTCAATTTTTGTTACCTTTGTTAATGTATATTAACTGACGATGCGCAGTATTTTGATAAGAGACGCATTGAGCTCGATAAGCGTTGGTATATATCGGTTTATAGATTCTAATACAATTGAACTATCCTATCTTTCCGATGGGAATACACTGAGCATAGCGTCAACTTCACCATGTAGAAAATGTTAGCTGTTGCCAGTTAGTACAACGCTAGCCTAAATGGGTCATAATAATTTACTTGAAAAATTTGCCTATATAATTACGTCAGATAGCTATGCTTTAAACATGTTGGATAGCCATGTCTTCTGTAAGTATTTCTTCAA
This sequence comes from Ceriagrion tenellum, assembly GCA_963169105.1. NCBI lineage: Eukaryota > Metazoa > Arthropoda > Insecta > Odonata > Coenagrionidae > Ceriagrion > Ceriagrion tenellum. Next base: position 110,793,582 of record OY720639.1, read on the forward strand.
CTTCCTAGAATCACCATTCGGCTCATAAATATTTCCCCGCAAACATCAGTCATATGATAGTGATCAACCCTGAACAAATATTGAAATCATAGCACGTTGTTTATTTTGAGGAGCGCAAATGTCTTTCCCTCCCTCGGGACAATGAACTAGGACTTACCGCTTTCACAACTTCATGCTGCTCAATGCAAAACAAATATTTCTCAACCATTACGCCTTGCGATTGAGTTTTGTACGTGTCGAGGAGGACTGAATCATTTTGATGGTCTCCAAATCGATTAAACAGAACTTAATGTGAGAAGGTGGCGATTTCTTTCATAGTTTAGAATCATTTCGCATCACAACTGAGTTTGCTGAAACTTATGGAACAACTTATGCGCTAATGGCCCTATAAACCGCATTGGGCGCGGTTCCTACGCAGATTTCCCCTTTGTATACTAACCTCCTCCCCTCAACGCAGATTCCAATTTTTTTACAGTTATTCCCAACGATATTTTGAGATTTGGCCTCAAGTTTCCTGAAATATCACGAGGCTGATATACATCTCCTAGGATTTGTGATGTTTTAGCTTCCCATGTACATGCTAGGCTACGTCATTGACCGTCGGGAGAAAAAAAAGCTTAGCAAAATATAAAAACTTAAACCTTTATTGCTCGAACGGAACCATAGACAGAACTCAGTTCCGGTCTCATAATACTACGCATGGGGATACACGAAGTACTCATTATCTTTGCTCAAAAAGCGCGAATACTGCACAACAGCCGCATTAGCTCGTTAAGACGATGAATTACCTGGCATCCATACCTTCACTACTTGTAAATTGGTGATCTTAATTGGTTTTTCATACGTCAAGTGGAGATTTCTGCGCTAAGTAGCTCCGCCTGAACATCAGACCAAGAGGTTGAATTTGACTCTCAGGTCAAAACGTTAGTCTTTTCTTCAGTTTTAATCTTGCTACTTATTGTCAAGTACAGTCAAGGGAATTCTTGAAAAACGATCATTCTCGAGAAAAATTTTATTTGAAAATGAATGCTTTACGTATACATCCGCGCTACGTATTGAATAAAAAATGAAAGTTGTAAGTGATGATGAGTCGTTGTAAGATGGCATTCATCCCTTTCGAAATGTCGTCAGTAATTTAAATGACCTGCTTCGCAAAAATTCGACTATTTTTAGATAATTAAGTCCATTTAATTAGTGGGTAAATAATTACAGTTATATTGTATGCGATTGACACAACAATTCTCTTAAACGTCAGCATATCCTACAAACAGCCCATAGAGCTCTTGAGCGCCTTGTACGGAATTTGACGAACGCTAGCTATCGAGTGCAATGAATTTCACTGTTGCCACGATTCACTCCTCACCAGCTTAGGCTAGATGAACCATTCATTGTTAATATTAAGTTCAAATGTGGCAACAAAGGACGTCATATCACTCAATATACATCGACCGCTGAGTTACGCAATTTTATTGTTAGTATTATGCTAAAGACTGAGTATGCTAAGTGTTATGAACTCAGTTACCGTTACAAAGGACGGTTTTAATGCGTAAATTTTCTCACATGAATATTTCTCTTCTCAGGGTCATGAGCACCTTCCATCGTTCGACCGCCTCGTGGACCCGCTGCAGGCGTCTGAGCAGAAGTTGGAAGCGACCAAGTTGGAGCAGGTAGCCAACGCGCTGGGCACAGACGACAAGGCAAAGGCGGATGACACGAAGAAGGAAGACGATGCCGCTGTCGTCGAGGAGAAGGACAAGGGGGATGGAGATGAGGACGAGGGAGTCTCCGAGGAGGAGGATGAAGACGAAGACGGATCTGACGGGAACTCGGAGGAGAACCCAATACAGTTCCGAGTACCACTTCAACTCGACTTCGACGAAATAGCCGGGGTGAGTTACCTAAAGAGATATAAACGAGGACATTAATTAAATCTTCAACCCTAGTCCCAATCCCGAGAAAATATTATGACACAATGATTCTTCTAATGGCGGAAAAATGATAAATAAATCCTCAAGTGGTCAAATTTCGTATATAATTGAAATCATGTCCCACGTTTTGATGCTTTTGAATATCGCGCCGCTAGCTTTTTCTCACTGGGAAGTAAAAACGTTGAGGAAAAAGCATAATTATAAGCAAGGATCATTCACATTGTAATAAATATATATTAAATAAATACAATAAATAAATAAATAATATAATAAATATAGTCGAGTGATCAAGATTGTCATTTATATGGTGTATGTAAAATCTGGTACAATTTAAATGAAGTAAGTGGGTTTTTTCTGAAACAAAGTAATCATCTCAGTAGATGATTAAAAGTCGAAGATTGATAAATAATTTAATGGCGAATACAGGCGTTACTTCATCAAGAGTATCAAAGTTTGAAATAAGGATAAGGTGTCAATGGCGGTGAAGAGAAAGGAAAGGGAGAATTGAATACACTTGGAGAACTTTCTAATTAAAATGAACTAATGGAAAAGATGAATGAACAGGAAAATACATACATGGAGAGAAGATATATAATAATGGAAAAGTGCATGATGTTTGAGGTGTACTTAATTAAATATACTTTTTTTAAACTAAACTATTTTCATAACAATATCAGTTATTGTAATTATATTTAGGAATCCTAAAATGAGCATCGTTCTCACAATAGTCTCAATACAAAAACTACAAATGTCACCATATGTAACCATCACATCCAACCATTCTCAGATCAAGCAGTGCACATATATTTCTAAGGTTGAACAAAATATGTATTTCAATCCCTTCCTGTAATGTGATGCTGCTTACATCATCATGCAAAGGAATTCTGTAGGTGTAATTTTAAGATTTATCAGAAATGCATTTACAAAATGGTGATAGCCTAGAAGTTATAAATTATTTCCAAATATCAATTCTAATATATATTGGGATATTTTATAACTGAAAGATGACTCAAATCAGGATATTACTGAACTACTCTATCTTTGTGAAATAAAACCACCTTTTTCCTGCCAACCATGATATTCACTTCCACAATTCTCATGTCAGTAAAAATATTATCATAAATCAGTATTCCATATCCACTGGTCAGACAGGCCCACATCATACAGCTTCCATAATATATGAGAACTTACAAGGCAATTTCAATCTTTTACTATCCATCTCATTTTTCAAGAACACTTGAAACAGCTCCTGTTTACCATAGCATGTTAGAGCTTGATTGAATTTCTGGAATCTAGCTGCAATTTTTGTATGTCAGACAATACCTGAAATCCTGTCATAATGTCTTTGTTTGCCTTTTTAAATTTTTATGTATTTTTAGTTCTGCATAATTTGACAATTTCTAAGTTATTTTGTAACCAACAGACATAAAACTATCATTATTTTAGGATCTTAAAAAGCAACCATCTCTGCCAAGTATTCATCTACTTGACAATTCATAGTACTTTGCTAGTTAGACTGGCACATTTGAAGATGATTTCACTGATTTTCAGATGCTGATGGAGCGCAACCTCAGGTCTCGCATGAACTGTGTGGTGGAGAAGCGTAAAGCAGAGGAGGTTGTTGAACACCACCCAAGAACTCTCCACCTGCCTTTTGGTCTCAACCTTACAACTGACCCACGACACGAGAAAGTTACTGGTGAGCGAATGGCAATATTCTGTGAGAGTGGACATGACCAGATGCAGCAGCAACAGAGGAGGTGAGCCTAAAAATTTAAACCAAAGGGATTATGGCTTAAGATGTGATATCAGTAGTTTCAGAAATGGGTTCTAAATGTACTGATTTGCAGTCATATAATTTTTCCTTACCACACAAAGGTCTGCTTAATGCAGATTTTAAGTGGAATAATGAGAATGAATTGAAATTTATCTATTATGTTTGCTTATTTCAAAATTGCATTGGCAACATCAATTTTTCAGGGGTTGAATATCCATTTCTAATTTCTTTCACAGATACCGTGGTTACAATGATACCTATTTGAAAATAATTTGGTTTACCATCCATATTCATTTGTACACATAATATCATCATTGTGAGATAAAATAGTCATTTAAATATTATAATTTGTTTGTATCAATATTATCTTTAAACAGGGCTATTTAAAAAGCTTTTACCACTTTAAAAAAGATGTTTCCTAGCACTTGATGATGGCTTTTATGTAGATTACAAAATACTGCATAATATAATAATAATGGCATACATAGAATACTGGGATTTGAACATAAGCTTTTGGCATGAAGGAGAAGCCATGCTAACATAGTATTCTGTCTATTGGCCCAGCCAGCCAAAGGTCTGTTGTTCCTGGTCCAGGCTAATTTTTTCTTAAGGCATTTTTGTGTAACTCTGTGGCTTTATGGCTTCTAGCAATTTATGTTTTCCAAAGTATCATTCATCAAATTTCTGATGATAAATCATTTTAGTTATTCTGTTAGGAAATACAGATTTTCAATTCATGCAGTTGGAACTCTCAGCTGCTAAATGATAAGAAAGGCAATGATTGGAGAGTTAACAAAACTCTGTTGACATCAACAGTTACACTCCGCTGACGGAATTCATATTTGTAAGCTAATAAGAAATTCCATTTCCTTTGGTGGTTTGAACATTTTTGGGCTGAACAAGCAAATTTTCTCTAATTTGAAATGCTAAAACTGCATAGCATTTTTTTTGCTTCCAAGGCATTTATAAAATACTGTATTATCATACTCTATGAAATTCTGCTCATGGTTTCTTATGAGAGCCCTAGGCTAACTTCTGCTTGCATTGCAGCACCACTAATACTAATGGTCATTTCTCCCTTTTATAGACCAGAAATGCCATTTGAATTCATCCAAATGATGGCTCCTCAGCAGCAACCAATTCAGCAGGTTCAGCCCGAACCAATGGTTGTCCCCCTCCCAGGACCCATCCACCTTCCATTCCACTTTGTGAACCAAATGCAGCACCAGCAAATGCAGGGCCAACAGCACCAGCAGCCAATTCCGATCCACCCCCAGGCCCCACACCTCGAGGAGCCACACATGCAGGGATCCATGCCTCAGCCCCACCAACAGACCATCCACATCTTCACCCCCGTTCATCCCCAGGGCATTCCCCAGGGTGACCAGCACCAACAGGAGATGCTGAGGCGTCAGATGCTGGAGCAGGAGCAGGCTATGGAGAGCATGAGGCCACCACCACCACCAGTGCCATCCGCTCACCAGCTCCCACCTCACCAGCAGGCACCCCCCGTGCACCACATGCCACAGATGGGACCCCTTCCTGGCCACCAAGGACCAATCATTTCCATCCACCACTTGCTTGCCCTGGCAGAGGGAGCTTCAGAAGAGGATGAGAATAATCAGGAGCCTGCAGTTCCTACCGGAAGGGCCTTCAGGGAGCAGATCCCTCAAAGGCTTCCCATTCACATTCCCATGCAAGGAAATATCAGGGGTCCAAGCATGCCCATGCCAGAGGAGCACAGACCACATTGTAAGTTATCATCACTGCTGGAGAGAAATCTCTTCCAATTCTGCACTCGAGGGTAACTCTGTCATAGCAATGCCATGACTAGACTTCAATTCAAATATCTTTATACTTCAGCTTCAATCAATCTTGCTCAGATCCAAGTGCCTCAGTTACCTTAGTATGGGAGTTCTGGTAGAGGTTGCCTAATTGTTGTATGAGAGGGGAATTGTGGGAGGGCTAGTGATTACAGGCAAGCCAAGCAAAGGATTATGATGAAGTTTGGTAATAAAGCATACAAAAGGAACAAGTGAATACGACTGAGATTTGATGGCTACTTAAATTTTCCTCAGCTTCAATCCCCACATTCATTTCCCATTGGCTCTTGGTAAATGATGAGCCAGGAGTTACCTCCTCCAGCTTGGCATCAGAAGCATTATAAATAATGTTAATATTTGAAATGAAGTTCTGTTTGTGGTACCCTCCAAATGTTTTGCAAGTGAAAGTGAGTTCAAATTTAATTGTTGATAATGTAGTTGTTCGCTCAATTTGGCTGCTGCTTTGTGTGTCTGGTTGTCAGGAACTTCTTGCTCCTTTAAAGCTTACTAACAGTCACTTGGTAGAAATCTGCCTGAGTAACTTACATAGGTAAAGCATTCTGCTCCTGGTCAATGCAGATAATTTTTCCTTTGGGGCATAGTTGCCCTTTGCCCAACTGCATTCTACACTATTGCTCATCAGATTGTTTTGGTTTCAACTGCATTCCTCTTCTTTCAACTCATTGATGTGTCATTGATGTGTACTGGAGCTACTCTTCCGAAATCTTGGATCACCCTTATGCAACAATATTACGCTTTTTAGCTTTTAACAGCATAGGCCAGAATTTCTAAACCTAGGCTTAGTAATTCAGGCCTATTTTTGAACACGAAACCTTATTTTTGAATATGTATGCAGTGATAAACAATATTGCTCCTCATTATGAGCAACATTACAAAGTATGAAGTATTATCTATATTTTCTTCAATTAGCAACAGGTTCATTTCAAATGAAATTAGTAATATCACAAAAATGACAATTGTATGTAGAGCTAGCATAAAAGTATAATTTTTGGGCAAAATCCTCTGGTTGCTTTTATGGCAAATGGTGCTGCAATGAATCAAACAATTACTTTTTCCTTATGAAAAGAATGTGCTTTTGCAACCTTAGATGTACAATCTAGTCAACTGCATTAATGGTATGTTTTGTACCTTAAATTTTGTTTTCTTGCAATTTGAGCCTGGAAATAATTATCATATGTACTTCCATGAATTCAATTCAATTTCTGTCATCAAGTATTGCATGGATTAATTATATTGATTTATGGAAGAAACTAGAAAAAATTACTCATTTTTGCAGTTAATACATTTTTTTCTTTTCCACTTGCAGATGTTCAGCCCCGATCTGTTCCATCTGATCCTTTTACTGGAGAACTCCACCGACGTGACAAGAGAGTGAAGAAACGCTGTGCCTGTGATTGTTCTTGCTGAGGTCAAAAGCCCTCAAAAAAATTGTCTTCCTTCATTTAACACATAAGCTGTTATAGCAAATGATATCTGCACAAATGAAGCTTTGTAAAGTTTTTGCCATTGTGTAAAAATCTGGATCCCTCAGCAAGATGAGCTGTGGTCAGGATCATTAGTAATCAGTGAGATTACCAGTGGTTTATTTAGTAGCTTTGAGGTCCAAGTAAGAAACTAATATTCTATGTTTTAATATGTTTTATTTGTTGGAGCTAAAGATAGATGCATTATTTTAGTGAGAACAAACACAAAGAAAAGTGTACAACGTCAAAGATAAGTCCTTCAGTGCTGCCTGTGAACGACAAAGTCATCCATTTTATCTTCATTAACTGTGTGTTTTTAATATTTGGGAAGGTCTTTTTGTAAATAGTTGTTAGCCTCTTTTAATAAAAACTTCTCAAAACCATTTTCCAATTCTGACGATTTTCTTAAACTATCCCTCCTGCATGCAAGGCATTACACATTCTGCGTCATTTTATATGATGTTCTTCCTGATGTTGACATTTAAAACGATTTTTTACTGGAAGCTGTTTGTTTTGCTATTATGGTACCAACATCTTTTTGCCACTTGGTTGCATTTTTCCATGAATTAATGCACTCTTCTAACTGACGCAACTGCAATGAGCGGTCATTCAGGCAACCTGCACGAAAAGTGAACATGTAAAACTGGTTTAGTTAATGCTGGGACTAAACCACTTCACATTAAAGAATGCATTGAAATTTAGACAATGTTAAAATAACTTAGTGAATTAACATATGTAAAATGTGTTAATCATTTAATTCTCCCCAGCATTTTTTTTAAATCATTCAATGGCAGTTGAGTAGCCATTTGATATAAGTTAATAGATGCAATGGGATGCTAAAAACTGTCATGGAAGCCACTATATCAGGTGTTAATGATTCTCATTAACTCATAGTTAGCCACATCTTGGTTGCACAATTCTTAAATATTTGGAACTTCGAACATATATATTTATAACCCATTGGCCCCAAAAAAATGCAAAGTAGAGCTGTACGTCTTGATAATAACTGCCATGAATGGACAGAAAGAATGACAGAACTATTAGGACTTAGTTATAGCTGTTAGAGACTTGAAAGTTATATACTAGGCACAAGAAAAATTCACATAAATTCTAAAATTCCAGCTTCACAAGGAGAAAATATATTATTTTCCACATGTTACATTGGTAGTATAAAGAAGTGAATATGAAATATCACCAACAAATAAGTTAAGGAATTCTTAGTGCTCTTGGGAATGCAAATATGTAGGCATTCCCTATTGCTGCTAAGACATAGAGGGGAATATATAAACATATAGTTTTTAAAACAACTGCATGGAAACAGTAACTCTACAAAAACTAAGCCACTGATCATTTCTCTACTCCCCCAATACATTTCTCCAATACCATTTTTCTGGATGAATGGTACCCTGATAGCACTTCTCACACACCAAAATGACAACTCTTGGGGTACCATGTCTCTAGAAGAGTTAAATGCTGGTCCTTGATTTACTTGTCTATCAATATTTGTCGGCCCCGGTGGCAGTGGGGTAGGTAAAGTCCTCACCTGCTAACCCTAGTGTCACGGGTTCGAATCCTGCCAGGGTAGAATATTCAATGCCCAGGACATGGATGTTTGTGTTTATCAAAGGAGTTAATTGTAAGAGAGGACTGCATAGACATAAATTTGCTCATGATAAATACTTATTATTATAATATTTGGTGAGGCAAAATATTTTCCAGTAATTGATAATGATAAAATTTTCTGTTAAAATTTTGAACTTACGCTGAACTGAACCGAAATTTTGAACTGGCCAGTTAAAATAGCCATAAAAGAAATCTTACAGGGAATATAACGTCATATATATGTAAGCGAATGAATTCTGTATATTTTACATTTGGACAATTTCTGAACTGTTGTTCTTTGTTTTTGTTTCTGATGTTATGAATAACTTCACATAAATGTAAATCAGAGTGAAAAGAATGACATTAGGCAGAAAAAGAAGTCGAAGCAATCTTGGAGAATGATTCTTCAGATTAAGAGTTAAGCAATGGCAGATTTTTTAAAGGAGTGAATAGACAAGTGATGGAAACACAGACCCCAAAGAATTCTCCAGCCCAGAGAATGATGATTTGAAGTCTTCTCCAGATTCATCAACTTAGGGTTCCTCCCATAACCACAACGAGTCAAAGTAAAGTACAAAGCAAAGAGCTTTTCCATCCACCAACCATGCACTGACTGCACTTGCTCTGAGGAAAGAATTCCATTCACTTTTACAAAGGACTTTTTAAGTAAGGCCAGATGGAGAGACTCCGAAATTTTTTCACCTGCTTTTCTCTGACCAAATTGTTAATACAATTATCAATGAATCAACCAACAAAAATGCTGAATATTCCCTCCTGGAAAGAGAACCTCCATGTGCAAGCATTGGAGGTTGGAAACCTGTCATGAATAATGAATTCTATGTATTTCTGGGATAAATACTTCCCAGGGCAATGATAGAGGTATCTCAAATGCAGAACTACTGGTGGAGAGCAGGGATGTAAAACGAAACTGGAACCAAGCATATAGTTTCGTTCCGGAACTAAACTATAGGCTTCTTATTTGACTATAGTTTCGGTTCGGAATGAAACTTTAAGTACAGCTTGACTTTAGTTTCGTTAACAGAACAAAAGTAGAATTTTGAACGAAATATAATGTTCTGGAACCACTCCTTCTTCTGAATATTAGTTTCAGTTCAAGTGAAGAGGCAGATGGACTTTCAGTTCGCGCTCATGGTTTCGGGCCCAATCAGGACTTATCTCAGGGTATCGTCATCATTACTCGCACAGCAACAGCATAAATGACGGGAATCCTTATGGTTTACCAACAAAGTAGACTTGGAAACAGCGCAGCAATGGAACTATCGGAATACCTTAATAGTAAATATCTTACGCATCTCAAGGACAGATTACTTACTAATGGCAACATCAGGATTGTGTAACAACAAGAAACAATGAAAAATCTAATAATTTCAGAGATGGCAATGAGTGTGATATTTGAAATTAAAACTTTTCGGGATCTCTGTAATCAGAGAAATATAGGATATTTTAAAATAATTTCTTTTCACTGAAAATTATTAATTCTATTAATAATATCAATATTTCAAGATAGCCATCAATAACATACCTAGCCTGCTTCGTAATTTGTTTGTCATCTACTTCTAATGTAAAAATGTGCGCTCTCCACCCACTTGTGTTGGGCAGACTTATTTTTAGAATTTTAGTATTAATCCCCTGGGAGTACAAGAGAATACTGTTTGGAAATTATTTTTCTTAGAACCTCCTACTTATTATAATTGAAAAGAGAATGATCCCCGATAATGTTTTACTGTAGTGTCTTAAGTTTGTTAACTTAGTTTAACGTAAGTTTTTTAAAACACTGTCTTGACAGTTAGGGACGGGAAGGGGGGGAGTGCACTGGCTAAAGGTTGTGCCGCAGGCCCACCAGACACTCTTCCCACCCACTAACCCTCCCCACCTTCTCTCCTTCCCCCAGTTATGGGGGTGGAGGAGGAAGAAAGGGATCGCCTTCTCACCCCTGCCCCCTCACCTGCTGGGATTCCCTGGCAGGGGTTTGGCAGTCAGTCTTGTTGGATTATATACCGGAAGCATGAGGGAGTTTTCCTGGTGGATGAGCCGAGTTCTAAGGACACAGGGCACTGACCTTATTGAAATGGTTAAGAAGGGTGTATGGTGGAAGGGTTATAAAGCAAAATGGAGAAAAGTGGTCATGGTGCAGATACAAAGAGTTGGAGAACACAATGGTGACTACTGGAGCACAGGGATGGAGGTCTCTTCCGACGAAAGGGGGGAGACAGAAAATACCCTGACCCTTTGTAAATGGTTAATCGGATGAGCAGCAGCCAAGGAGGAGGACAAGGGTGCCCAATAGACTACAGGCCGGGTTCTCAAACATTGATGGGAAAACAAAAATTCCCATCCCCTATTCTTCTCTCCTTGTCTTTTGTTTTCCGTGAACTCTTTTACACAAATTCCTTCCGTATGAATATACTTAAAGAACGATAACCTCTGCATTTCCCCTAGTGATCCTTAGGGCGTGATCTTGACGGGGAGGTGGGAGGGGGGGGATGGCGGCGCAGTGGCTTAATGGTAGGCGCCGCATATCCACCCGGACACATTGCTTGTTAGCTGTTCAGATATCTGAGAGTTTCATTTTTCCGCTGATTTCAAGATTAATCTGCTCGTATACCATAAATTCCCATTGTTCTCACTGTTGCTGTGCGAGTACGTGAAGGGATATTCGTCGCTGATTCCTTGAGACAACCCCGAGCGAGCAGTCGTATTGGAATCTGTTTCGTACTGGAGTGAAACTATATGCTTTCTCTTTGACTATAGTTTTGGAATGAAACTTTATGTACGGCTTGACTTTAGTTTCGTTAATGGAACGAAAGTAGAATTTTGAATGAAATATAACATTATGGAACTGTTCCTTCTTTTGAATAGTTTCAGTTCAAGTGAAGTGGCACATGGACTTTCGGTTCGCACTCATGGTTCTGGACCCAATTGGATCTTATCTCAGGGAATCATCCCCATTAATTGCACAGCAACAGCGTTAACAACACAAAAAACTCATTTTTAAATTTTATTCATGCGGAGTTAATAAAAAAATGGTGAACTGGATAAGGGAATTTCTCAGTAATCGAAAACAAAAAGTAGTTATTGACAGTTTTAGCTCTGATATGGTTGAAGTCACATCTGGTGTTCTTCAAGGAAGGGTGATTGGTCCTCTTTTATTCATTATTCATATTAATGACCTAAGTTCTCAAATTAGCAGTAAATTAAGCTTATTTGCAGATGATACAGTAATCTACTGTGAAATAAGCGAAGAAGCAGACTTTGAAGTTCCGACGTCTGACCTTAACAACGTTCATTCGTGGTGCCAGGAGTGGGGTTTAGAACTAAATATTAGTAAATGCACCACAGTTAACTTCCTGCGAAAGTCATCACACAAAACCCATACCTACACCGTCGGTGGAGTAAACATAAAATCTTCAAATACAGTAAAATATCTTGGAATTACCTTAACTTCAGATATATCATGGGGAACACACATACAAAACATGTGTGGCACAGCATTAAAGAAACTAGGTTTTGTAAAGCGTATAATAGGAAGGTCCTTGGATGAAAAAGTAAAAGAGAGATGCTACTTTGCTCTGGTTAGGCCACACCTCGAATATGCCATGAGCATTTGGGACCCTGGTCATAAAGATTTAACCAAAAAAATTGACAAAATACAAAGAAAATCAGCACACTTCGTTAAAAACTGCTACAAACAAAATATAGTGTTACACAACTGTTAGAGGAATTAAGGTGGGAGCCCCTAGAGACTCAGAGGTGACATGCTAGGCTTAGGCTGCTTGAGATATTCAGAACTGGTGTGTTTCAGAGCGACACAGAATATTATCATGACGCCTCTCTACATTTCTAGGTCTGACAGATACGATAAAATAAGAGAGATACTCTGCCGAACAGATAGCTGTACAAAATCTCGTTCTTTCTGAGCAAAATAAGCGACCACAATAGAAACTGAGCTCCTCCAAACACACTCTCATAGGTCATGTCACCATTTCACCTCCAAAACTTTTACATCTTTACACGGCTGGTGACCTACCACCCCCTACCACATGCTCATGTGGCGGCTCGTGGGGTAGTATGGAGATGTAGATGAACAATGGGAATCCTTATGGTATACCAACAAAGGCTTGGAAACAGCACAACAATGGAACTATCAGAATATCATTACAGCAAACATCTTACGCATCTCAACAACAGATGATTTACTAACTTCAGCATCAGGAACGTGTAACAATTAGAAACAATGTAACATAAATTTCAGAGATGGCAATGAGTGTAATATTTGACATTAAAATTTTTTGGAAACTTCAAAATTGAAGATAAATGGGATATTTAAAAATAACTTCTTTTCACTGAAAATCATTAATTCCATTAATAGCATAATGATTTCAAGATATCCATCAATCATATATCTAGCATACCTCCATGTTTGTTTGTCATATGCTTTAAATGTAAAACAAGCACTCTTTGCCCACTTGCGTCGGGCAGACTTGATAATTTTAGGATTAATATCTCATATACATGTGAAAACTGCTTGAAAATTATTTTGCTTAGAAACTTCTACTTACTATGAGTAAAAAGAGATTGAATCCTGATAACGTAATAATGTAGCGACTTTTGTTTGTTCACTTAGGAGGGTCAACTCTCCCCATCCCATAACCTCCCCACCTTCTTGTCTTCCCCCAGTTATGAGGTTGGGGTCCCTTTCTCACCCCCACACCTCCACCAGCTGGGATTCCCTGGCAGGGGTTTGTCTGTCAGTCTTGCCAGGTTATAAACCGTAAGTGTGAAGGATTTTCCCAGGCAGATGAGCCGACACTCGTACGCTAAGGTACAGGACACTGTTATTGAAAAGGTTAAGAAGCATGTATGGCGAAAGGGTTATAAAGTAAAATGGGAGAAAAGTGGTCGTGGCACGGATACAAAGAGTTCGTGGACACAATGGTGACTATTGGTACATAGGGATGGAGGTCTCTTCTGAAGAAGGGTGGAAGACGGAAAAAACCCTGATCATTTGTGATATGTTAATCTGATATGCAATTGCCAAGAAGGGGGACAAGGGTGCCCAGTAAATTCCAGGCTGAGCTCTCAAACAGCAATAGGAAAACTAAAATTCCCATCTCCTCTAGTTCTCTTTTTGTCTTTTGCTTTGCTTGAAGTCTTTTACCAATATTCTGTACACATATACTCGAGGATGATAACTTCTGCATTTCCCCTGGTAATCCTTAGGCCATGATCTTGACAGTGAGGGACGGGAAGGTGAGGGGGAGTGGCGGCGCAGTGGCTTATGGTTCCCACCAGACACATACTGAGACTCATAGCATGTTAGCTGTTCAGATATCCAAGAGTTTCATTTTTATTATGTTTTCAAGATTAATTTGCAGGTGTACCATAAGGATTCCTATTGTTTACGCTGTTGCTGTGCGAGTAAGTGAAGGGATATTCGTCAACGATACCTTGAAATCAACCCTGAGCAGGCCGTCGCACATCCCCTCCATACCGGTTGAGAGATTGTTCTGTCCTGCACAGAAAAATATAACCTACAATATCTCCATAGGTTAAAATTTTTCGCCATTAATTCCATTGAAAATGCTGGTTTCTTTCCATTGTCTTCAATTGTTATCAAACATGATGAAACACTTTGACTCATACCCCAAACTATACCAAAAGTGGCATACGTGATGGCAGGTCATTGTGAAAAATCAAAGCACACTTGTGAAATTCCTCAGAACGAAAGCCGGAACCATAAGGGGGAGGAACGAAACTTTTCCTAGCCCGAACCAAAATTAGAACAGTTCCCCTTTCGTTCCTATGGGTCTTCGTTCAAAATATTTTCGTTCCACTTTCATTCTGGATCAACTTTTGTTCTGGAAACATTTCGTTCCGAGATTTTTGTTCCTACTTTTGGTTCGGTTCCATGAACCGAAACAATCTGAACCCTCTCTGAACCATTCTGGAACCATGACTTTAGTTTTGTTTAACATCCCTGGGTTGTACATCTCTAAAAAACCACAATCATGGTGTTAATAGACTAACTTCATATTATATTCCCTATAAAAATTGCCTTTATAACATACCCTCCAAAATTTACTAACCAAGAGAAAATTTAATCACGTAAAAATAAAGACATACAATCAGAATCATTGGCTCCAATGGCCAGGAGGTATATAAGAAATTCTATTGAACATATAACCATCATCAAATGGCAAAATATTGATTTCTAAATAAGAGATTTCTATTACCAACATTTTCTCTCAACAACCAAGTATTTTGTTTTATATTTTAATCACAAGTCAAGAAGTGACAAAAAATGATGAATTTCATTTCTTCTCAAGTCACTGGATGGGAGACTACTGATTTATAATAGTTCTCATTATTATACATATTTATTGACCCGTGAGTTGTTAATTAGGCAAAGGATTAAAAAACCAAAATAATAAAACTCTCTACTGGTGGAAGAGCAGAGTAATCAGTTGTGCCCGGTAATCCAGGCTGTGGTGTCTTGCATGGCATGGTTGCTAATGATTTCTAGGATTTTTTCTTACTTGCCCACAGAGTTTTTAATAAGGTGTTCATTCTCTGGTGTAGGCAAATTCATGCTGTTTAAAAGAGGTGTTTGTTTGTATGTAAAGAAAAATCTGCGACATGTCAACACAGAATTTGTTGCACATTACAAGTAATTTTGTCTCCAAATAATTTTTGTGGAATAACTCATTATCATTTACAACATACATCAGTACATTCAAGGAATATGTACGATAAAAAATACAAACGTAGGGGTTAAAGGATTAAGTTTGAAAAATGAGGAAGAGTATATGTATTTGGGGAGAACTATGGATGAAATAGCTCTCCAAAAATATACAGTTCATTGAATCAACCAGATGAGGTAAGCTTATTAAACCCATGCCCAGAGTAATCAACAAGCACGTAATCTTAACAGTTCAAGAGAGAGATCCTGTATGCTTTAATCCAAAAGTGGGCATTTAGCAAAAGAAAACTCTGCCAGCATCAACTGCTCATACCCAACAAAATGTAGAATCAGTAGTGTATCCAGAGAGGGAGCAGGGGGGGGGGGGCGAATACATATACTACTGAATGTAGGGGACAGGGGGCGAATGCCCCCCCTGCCCCCTGTGTTCTGGTGTCTAAGTCTGCGAATATTTTGCAGACTTCAGAGCCGAATTTTGGGACGTCAGAGCTTCAGTCGGAGCTACATCAGTCAGAGGAAGAAAGGGATGAGAGGGAAGTGTCCCCACCTTCTGGCTGCTAGGTACAAACAAAGTAAGCAAACACTACTATCTGCCATGCATCCTGGCTGATTGACTAGCAATGATCGCAATTGCGCCAATTTTGCGCCAGTCAGAGTTCGGCGGCGTCAGCATGGTGTGGCTAGTTTGACGTCTAGTTTGACTGGCTCTGTGCAATGGTAAGTCAGAAATGTCAACATTGACATTTCTAACTTACCTCTCAGTCTGGCTACTCAAAAATCGACATTTCCAAAGGAGACCAATTTTCATTGAGTGTACGTAATGTTATGGATGGAGTTTCAGTTGAACGTTAAATGTCCAGGCAATTTTCAGAGCTGCAATGACCAGTGAGAATTAGTCATACGGACAACAGCATTGTATCGAGAGCTAAATAAATAAATGTGTATAATACGTTGTAAATTTTTATACTTTGTACGAACCCATCCGCCAATTTGTAAAGTTTAGTAAACTAGTTAATTTATAAGTCGGCGCCCCCTGAACATTTTCTGCCTCGCCTAGACCGAAAACCTGCCTATGTCACAGTGTAGAATCAGCAATCTGACCAATCATTATAAGAGGCCACCAACTGAAAAAGGTAGGTTCATATGGAGTTAAGATTACTTCTACTTATCTCAAACAACCTTACTTCCTCACACCATTTCTTTCTAACACTGTGCATGCCATCTACCTCTCTTCATGCCATCCATAGGACCTATTCTATTTTACTTCCTTCCTGATTTGAATCCTTCCTCACATCACTGCCTTCAGTATCACCAAGCCTTTTATTCTACTTACTCCATCTTCCTAATCTACCATCTTCTAATCTCCTCCAGCAGTTACCTTTCCTCACCCAACATTCCAACCATTTCTTGGTTTGTGCCTCTATCTGATTAATATCAAAAGAAAAGAATATTACCTAAAAATGCATTTAATCTCGGTGTCACTTTGTCCTTGTCTCCTCCAACTTTTGTAGGAATCATTGGAGTAGGATAACAAAATGGACCACAGTCTGATCCAGGAGGAAGCCAGTGAACAGGACCATCATTCCACACCAAGTCAAAACCACCAACTCGTTGCTCATGCCCAGTGAGTCTTGAAATAATAGGTGTACATGAGCTTTATCAAGAATAAAAATCTAGTTTATTTACTCAGCATAAAACAAGTTCATAAGCCTCTTACTTTCCTTCATAATCCACAATATTCAGGACATCAGATATCAGATCACATTTTAAACGAAGGTCATCTTGATCAGTTGGAGTCAAAGCAGGAGATGCATTTACCTCTAGTAGCCACCTATCAGTATTACATGTATAAATATAAAATGGAAATTAATTTTTCCTCACAGGTATAGTGATCTACATGCTCTAATTATAAAATTTGCTTGCTTGGAGAGACTACAAATTTGTTTATTTTGTGCATATATTTAATCTCATTTACCCTTTAAGAAGTCATTTAAGTGGCAAACTTCATTCAGGGTGTTGCTCTCAAATCATAGTCATTATAGTTGGTGGCACTGAGGATTATAGTTCTCAAGTACATATTTACTGGTGATCTCAATGCCACAATTACCAACAAAGAATATACATAATACTGATTTACTATTGCCCTGCACATGACTACATGAGGGTAAGGACAAATGTAATTTCTTTAATTTACTTTGAAGTAGGTATGTCTAAGTCAACAATAGTAGAGATAAAAATTAATTAATTTTCTAAAACAAAACAAAACTTTGGGCAGTAAAAATGAATTCCCTCTCATTTTGAAGCATATTTGACTTAGGTATCTGCAGCTCAAGCCCATACCCAGCAATCAAAGTAACTCATATCGTTTTACAACCCATTTTTCCCAAAAATTTGGTGGCTCCTGAGACGATTGATATGAATTTAATAAACTTCTTTTTCAGAGAATTAATCATTTCAATTTTTACAATGCGTGAATTGTATCTGAACGTAAGGATGATCTTGGAAGAAAATAGAATCAAAAGGGCAAGAATTACTGGGTATATGATCATCAGGGTGGACATGGACAGATTGACCAGAAGTTTATGGGATGATATGTGTAGGATGAGAGGAAAGCCTGGATTATTTATGTGCCAGTAATCCTTGATTTGTCCATTTATTTCCCCAAAAAAATATTAATGCTCATGGTCTATTTTCAACCTGTGACATGGTGTAAAGGGCATTGAAATACCTCCATGTCTAAGTCTGATTGGGGTTATACAATAAAGAACCTACTGTGGCAACTGGCCTACTGATACCTACGGATAGAGGCGATCATCAAGTAGCACATCATAGCCATACAGCTCAAAACAATGAGGATCCTGAATTATTACTGTCTGCACCGCTCGCAGGCTTACAGTGACCAGGCGAGCAATTCTCTGCATCAGTATTTCCACCACTGGCTCTCCATGCATTGCAGTTAGGAACTGCCTCAGATTACGCAAACTCCACTTTATGCCATTGGAATTTGAAGGCACTTCTCTCAGAGAAACCTTTGAGTCTTGAGTCTTTATTTTGTCAGATTTATAGAATGAAATTTGAATTCAGCCATAAGCAGGAATGATCAAAAAGTGAGAACTTAAAACATGGGATATTTATGACATTCTTACATTTGAGTCCTCTTTCTTCATATCAGTGAGGTTTCCTGAAAAAGACTGACTGAGAGACTTATTAGAGGAGCTCTTTCTTGGCTTTTGGATGGAAACATTTGTCAGGTGAGCTTTGGTATCCTTCAGATCTGAGAGGTCATAGTCAACACCAGAGAGACGAGCAAATCCTTCCCGAGCTAGCCATGCCTTCAATGGTGTAAACTAAAATGGGTTTAGAAAGTTCATTAATAATCTCAATACGTATATTTAAATGAAAGCAAAGACAAACTATCATTAGCAAATGGAATCCCATTCTTCTCCTTACAAAAAAGGGCATGAGTATAATTATCACTGAAATTTAGCACATGAAGCTGAATTAGAATTCTTAAATGTTAATAAAAGCATAAGAGAATTATTATATAAGGTGATATGCCCCATCTACACACAGTTTAATTATAGTTTTATACTTAAATACGACCTATAATTAATTATACCCGTGTAGACGATGCACCAGTTGTTAATGATGGGTCCGACCCCCTAATTAACTATTATCCTAGCAATATTCGTGCGTATTTTGTTCAAAAATTTGAAAATTGGTAAAAAGCAAATGGTGGGGAATGTTTAATAGTTAACTAAGTAATCATTGCATTGTCTAGAATGGCTACCCTCTCTAAGAATTTTTCAGATGACGAGGTGAAACTCCTCACTGAAATTTATGACGAATTTATGAATTTACAAACATTTGAGGGGCTCACCAGCCATAAGTTGGTGTGGGCTGAATTAGCCGCCAAACTTCAGGAAGTTGGGAGATTCATGAGAAACGGCACAGAATTGAGAATGAAAATGAATAATTTAAAGGCGCGATATACCGCATTGAAGAAGATGTGCAATTGTGCGAAAATCCACAGAGAAAAAATCATCCGCCTTGACCGGGATTCAAACCCGGATCCCTCGATTTCCGGCCGAGTGCTTTAGCCAGTTAAGTTACAGAGGCATCCTCTTCCCCTGTGGATTTTAGTGACCTTTATGGGACCATATGTCTGGCAGTTGAGAACATCTGGTCCCCTAAAGGTCACTAAAATCCACAGGGGAAGAGGACGCATCGGTAGCTTAACTGGCTAAAGCACTCGGCCGAAAATCAAGGAATATGGGTTCGAATCCTGGTCAAGGCGGATGATTTTTTCTCAGTGGGATTTCGCACAATTGTGCATTGTGTGTGACTCTGTAAAAGTGGAACTCCGTAGCTACTTCCGGATAGCTTAAAATCCGTGAAGATGTGCACTTCAGGAGTGTTTAATAACTACTCCCAAATTTCGAAACAGGTAAATTGAGTATTTCTTGTGAGATTTGACTGAACGCTTTTTCTTTCACAGGATCATCTCTGCCAGGGTGGAAATTTCATCACGCCATGGCAAAGATGCTAGAGAAAAGGCCTTATTATGACATGAGTGAGGCTGACGATTCATTGCTGGTGGTGGTGGAAACACCAGGTATTTTTTAATGGAGTTCATATTTTAGGAAGAATCGTTTTTTCATGGGTAGCGTAGTGGTCATGGGATACCCATCCTCTGTCGCACAACTTGAGGTGGCTTCCAGAGTATTATGTTGATTTATGAGTTACCTACCTTGTTGTGGATTGCTTATTTTATTTACTTATAAAATTTATTGATAAGAGTGTATTTTTAGTTGAATGAGATGTTAATCTATTCAAGAATTAGTGGAATTAAAAAAGGTTGCCATCATATCGCCACTTATCATAACAATAATTGATAAATCACCCACAGCGAAACACTGTTGAGGTGGCTTGCAGGGCTATATGCAGATTTAACTGGTGGAGCAATTAAAAACTTGAAGCCCCAGCTGAGGTGGCGCCCAATGTAGCAGAGCCTCTGGCTGCTGATGACTCAATTCAGCAGGAGAGAACCCCTTGTACCTGTGACACACACGAAGTGGACCCAGTGGTACCTTGATGTAAGTTTTGACTTCAGTTCTTGTTGGTAATGTGAATTAACTAACTACTATAAAAACACCTCTGTCCATCACTACAGAAGTGATTTTAGATATGATTTATGGCCATAACAAAGGGTTCTAGATGTTTAAAATTTGCATTCAGACGAGAACCATTTTCACATAGAAATGGACTAAAGCAGTCAGATGCTATTTACTACTAATTCAATTAACTTTCTAATTACAGAAAGAGATCCAGATGTTAGCCTGCAGAATTTTTTCAAGGCATTCATCGAAAAGGACAGGAAGCTGGTGGAGCTTGCAGAGAAGAGGTTAAAGGTGGAAGAGGAAATGAAGGAGAAGGAGATTGACATGATGGGAGCTGCTACTTGTTTTTCCAATGCACAAACATTCCTTTGTTAAAGCTAATGGAGCTAGTGGAGAAAAGTTGGACCAATAAAAACAATAATTAAATCTGAATAAAATTTTTAATCACTCTCAAAAGTTACTCCATCATTCATCAATTGCTCAGCAATTAAATCCCTCTTCACCTTCCCTGTTATTATCTGTGCCCTTTCATTAATGCCATCATTGGGTTGGTGTCGAGTTTCATGCTTCCAGTATTTTCGTCCATGACTGAAGACCGAAGAAAACTACCTGATTCCAGGCTAAGTAAACAGCAAGTTAGAAACAGGCACCAAAAGTTAATTGTTTCTGCCTTAATGCAGACGAATGCTCAACTTTGCCAGAGGTAACTCTGGCAAAGTTGAGCATCTGTGTGTCATGCATAGAAAGAACGAATTTTCATGTCTATATGTTCGACAATGTATCTCTCTTATTTTGTCAATTCTGTTAGACCTGAAGATGTAGTGAGGCATCATGATAATTCTATGAGTTGCTCTGAAATACATCAGTTCTGAATTTCTGAATTTTTATTGTGGTCACTTATTGTGCACAGAAATAATGAGTTTTTGTACCTATCTATTTGTCAATATATCTCTCTTAGTTTATTGTTTTTGTCAGTACTAAAGATGTAGTGAGGCTTCATGATAATATTCTCTATGTCTCTCTGAAACACTCCAGTTCTGAATTCTCAAGCAAGCTAAGCCTAGCGTGTAGCCGACAAGCCTATAAGGGCTCCCACCTTAATCACTCTAAAAGGTGTGAATCACTATATATTCACTTGCAGCAGTTTTTAATGAAGTATGCTGCTTCTATTTATTTATATTAATTTTTTCATCAAATATTTATGACCAGGGTCTCAAATGCTCATGGTGTATTTGAGATGTGGCTTAATCAGAGAAAAATAGCATCTTTCTTTTACTTTTTCATCCATGGACCTACCTATTATACGCTTAACAAAACCTACTTTCTTTAATGCTGTGCCACATATGTTTTGTATGCATGTTGCACTTCAGGAAATGTGCGTGATGATTTCCTTAAGAATCTTGTTCATGACTACTCAGCATTGCCACTATGATCAGGGTAGCATTTTTAGAAGCTAAAATATGTCATTATTTACTTACAGATAGGCAAGATAGAATATGAATTTGCAAAGAAATGCATTCAATCAATGACCTACACTTCACCGGACAAGGCCAATCACGCATGGTACCTCTGATTTGCAACAAATTCCCATTCAATGAGGCCAAGTATACAAGAATCACAGTTTTCCTTCATACTAAAACTACTATACGAAAGGCACTAAGACAAAAAAATCCCACCATATATATTGAGCAATTTATATTTCATGCTTCTCATACAATCTGCCAGAGAAAATACTTTTGGGGTGGGTATCATTGAATATGATGAAGTGTAAGCTGACAATAGATATAAAATAAAAACTTTTGAACATTTTATCAAACATTTACCCTTAATGAAGGCATGACTAAACAATCACATCACACAATAACATAGCCAATGAAGGAAAGGTACGCAATAGAGAACTACAAGGCTGATAAAGAAGTAGCTACAGAGCTTTAACATGACAATCTTGAGAAGTTTGACTGTTATTTTTCCAATGCATGTCCTGCTTTTTTCTGAAAATAGTTTTACCTTCAGTAATTCACTGATACAATGGGGAAGTCAAGAGACTAAGCTCAAATTTTCATTTTATTTATACTAGGGTCAAGAACTTTTGTCAAAATATTCTAGATTTAAGATTTTTTGCTAAAAAATAAGCTGAAAACAAGGCTTTGTCTAATGCTTGGATTGACTTACACATAATCGCAGATATAAGTTAGATAATCATCAAAATTGTATGGAAAAGATATTTATAGCCATTACCGATGTAACAAGTACATAGAGTCTCAAGTCAAACTTGCGTCCAGCTAGCAGATAAGGGGATTCAATGTATCGCTGGACAATGTATGAAGTTCCAGTGCTAGATGCTAAATCTCCCATGCTGTCATCTCTCATATTTTTGATGCTATTCAATTCTTTGAGCCTAATAAATATTTAAAAGACCTTGTTTAGTATTTAAAAATGAATAACTAATTGAAATTAAGTATGAATTAGAATTTAATCATGCTAATGACCTAGTTAATAAAATCATGCATGCATTGTATGAAATATACTCTTCTGTTCACAGACTGATGAGTGAGACAGGGAAGAGAAAAACACCAATGTTAATGATCCCTCTATAAATTATCTAGTCAGCTGCAGGGTCAGTACCTGTAAACTACATTGATGACTCTGTTTCAAGAGCTCTCTTCCGGTCGAAGTTGCATTCATTGAATTTTGGCCAGTGTATGTAGGTGGTCTGGTACACACTGAAACTCTTCAATTGGTCAGTTGACATGCAGAATTTGGATTAAACATTCTCACTTCCAAGTTGCGGCAAGTTTGCTCTCAAATTTCCAGTAGAATTTTTTAAATGGCTTCCCTAATGACTCTAGTAAAACATTTGCTTTCTCTGGGAATCAGTGGGGTGCTTTTCAAGTCAATTCTATGACCTGCTCCTGGCTAGGTGTATTCTGCTCAGCTTATAAATGAATCTACATTAGAATATCGGAAATCTGGAATTCTAAACAATAGATGGATGTAAATAACAGAAGGTTTTCAAGAATTTTGCAAACCTCATTTTTTTATGTAGTGCCACAGCAATGATGGCTGTTTTACCATTACAAAGCCACTTTAAAGCACTACTTGGCTTTGTGTCAACCCTCATTGGTGCCAGCCAAGGAAAAGATATTGTGTTTTCCATCCAAAGAAGATTGTTGTATTTATTTTTGTGAATATTTTGTGAATACATTAGCTGGTGATGACTAAAATGGTGATAGTTTAATTAGTTTTATAACAAAAGATAAAAAATAACACCAAATGGCCATAGAGTATTGGCACTTTCTGCGGGAATACAAGCACTTACTGGGAGTTGTTCCACATCAGGCCTCCACATCAAGACAGACTGCACATATCCCTGCTGTTCTATGGCACAGTTGTCTGGGATATGGCAGAGGTACACTGACAGGAGCACACTCACAAGAAACACTCAAGGGAAGGGGGAGAAAACACTCCTCACATTTACTCTTTCCCTTGCCCCGAGTTTCATGTGCTTGTGTGTGTACCTCTCCCTGATCCCCATAAAAACTCCTCGGACCTAACATTTTCTCCCCCTTCCCGTGAGTGTTCCGTTTATGTTCCTGTCAGAGCACCTCTGCCAGATCCCAGACAGCTTTGGCATAGAACTACAGGGATGTGTGCTGTCCATCTTGACATGGAGGCCTGATTCAGAATAACTCCTGGTGAGTACTTGTCTCTCCCCACGTGAGTTGCCAGTACTCTATGGCCATTTGGTGTTTACTTTTTTTCATTTGTTATTCCAAGACTGTAGAGCTCCACCCATTCCATGAATTATTTTTATGTTAACAATTTTATGGTAATACAAAGGTTTGTTCTTCACATTATTTACCACTTCATTGATCATAGCATCTTATGTGATGATTTACTGGAACTTTTTCAGTCATACTGCCTACTAAAGCTAAAGAGATCCAAGCACTGGAAATATAGTAATATGTACCAGAACACATCTGGTCTCGCATATCATGGATTATGGACCTTCCACTGTATATGTAATACCGAATATGCCTGGTCTGCACTGGATAATAGTAGATACTTGATAAATCCCTAAAGGATTGCCAGAGAAAGCAGATGAAGTCCCAAAGTTCTAAGTAAGGGCATGGAAATAATGAAGAAATTATTGCTGTTTTCAATGGCCTCAACTACACTACCCTAAGATTCATTTCATTATGAAATGAATAGAGCTTTGACCAGAAGATAGCTCAAACAACAGAGCCTAAACTGCAGTCAACAATTGTTGGCATTGTAGCTGACAACCAAAAATGAAGATAGCTATGTAGATACTTCATTCAGACTGCTTAGGAAGCCTAGGCACTAATGTTAATATCTCACAATAATCTGACTGTCAATAGAGAGAATAGTACGTAGGGCTTAACTAGGGAGTGGTGCAATGGTGGTCACAATGAAAACTACTAAATTTTTTTTCCCAGATTATGGTCACCTTGATACCTAGGAGAGCCAAGTATAAATATAATAGCACTTGAAACCTAATTTAACTTCATCCCGCAATTGTAATCTATCCAGAGGTCGCTCCAAGCTCAGGTGACTTCGACAATTGTCTGGGGAATTCGTTCAGTGTGCTATCAATTTATGATCTAAGTATGATACACATTTTAAAAATTGAAGTAAATTCTTTTCGGGTTTCCATCCAGGTAAGGTGCTCCACCATCTTCTTTGCCAGTGTTTTGGTGAAAGATTTTATCAGGGTTTTTGGTGAAAAAGTCTTTCATTGAAACATCAACAAAGAAGATGATGGAGTACCTTACCTGGACAGAAACTCGAGAGGAATTTACTTCAATCATTTGCCGGGAGAAAATTAAATCCTACACACATTCAAAATTTTTTTATATAAGAATCAGCAACCAGTACTTTGTTTTTAGGGGATCCTTGTGAGAATGTTGACTCTGTAGGTAGAGCAGGGAGTGACAAAAAGTTACCCAGTCTCGGTGGAAAAGCTACCTCATCTAGGTGAAAAAGTTTCCTAGATCCACCCCTCAATCTATCCTATAAGACCTAGAAAGCACTCACTCATCAGAGCAATTTAAACATAAGAATTCTCTGAGACCTGAATAAATTCATAATACAAAATTCTTACTTCTGAAACAAAAATATTCCTCGACCTTGACTGCCAATGGCTGGTTTAACAATCCATGTGATTCCAGGATTTTTCCTGAATTCCTCCACAAACATCATATATTCACTCTGAAAGTAAAATGACTAGCTTTAGTAAATCTACTTCCATAAAATGGTGAAAATTTCATCCCTTTATTCCCGAGGCTATTTTACAAAAAAAATGGACATGTTCAATGAGCAGACTTTTGACTCCTGGCATGCCAATGATGAGTCACACAGATAGACCACTAAAATATGTGCATTATCTCACCATGCTAATCAGAGGCTCAAAAGAGAGAGAGAGATTTGATGGCAGATGAGTAATGTGCAGAAGAGTGAAATGATGTACTTGACACATGGAGGTTGCGTTACACACTATCCGAAAACCTAAACAGCTGAAATTATCTAGTTCCATGATGATTCTGACTCATGATCATCCCATCTTACTTATTCCACTGACTGAGCCAGATTTAACGGGGGGTGCCCTAGGCCCCAAATTATGAAGGGCCTCACAAAACCCCAACTTAATACTTTTTACTAATGGCACCAAGTTTGGAGTCATATGTGAAGTTTTCATCATGTATAAGTTTACAATATACTATGAAACCTATATATTAATATTTGCTCATTTACATTATTTCATTCCTTCACTGCATACTCTACACACTGAATACACTTAGTACACTTCATAGGCTCTGCATGGCTGAACTATGGCTCAGTGGAGCAAAGGAATCTTATTTAATTTTCCATTCCTCTTTTTTTAAGGGGCCTAGTATTTTCTTCTGCTCCTGGAGCCTCAATTGTACTTAATCCGCCTCTGTTGTCTGCCCAAAGAGAATCCTGGAACATCTCCTGATTTCATCCATCTTATGAATTCAACATAGGACATCAGAATAACAACTGATAATGGAAGTAAATCTCTGCATGTAGAGCTAATATTTGCAGATTTGATATATGAGGTTCATTGAGGACACCTATGTAGGTACCTTCATAGAATATAAATATGTACAGGCAAAAACTTAAAAGCCCTAATCAAAATTGATTGGAATATTTTCACATTTTACGCATGATTTTTCCCAGATATTTCCCTCACTGATGTTCAAGCACTCCTAGTTAATTTCAACAGTTGATAAGCCCATAAATAGTTTCTTGTTCAAAGTAAACTTACCGGTAATTCAAAACTTAGAGGCATGGAATCACAAAGTTCCGTCTCGTCAAGGTGACCTTTCTCTTTAAGCAGATGTTTCCTGATTTTGGGAAAACAAAATTAAGTTATGTCTTTACCAAGCATTTAAATGTACTCAATAGTTTATCTTATCTTGCAGTTAAATTTTGAAAACATTATAATGGCAAAATGATTTTCTTTTGAAACAAGCACAGCATATAAATGGCATAAATAACTCTGCATTTCTAGCTCATTTTTATATGATTTCGCATTAATCAGTTCTTCATTCATTTATCTTATCTTCCCTCTCTTGGGTCACAACTTTTTTCAGGCTCTCCTACGAGAATACTTTGTAGGCACCCCTCCTAATTCTCACCCCTTCCAATAACTGTAACCTTTCAAAAGCTGACAAAATTTGTTGAACTTTTCCAGAGACTGACTTTAGAGTTTGAACTGTTTTGACTTACCAGATTTACAGGAAATGGCTTTACATTAACATTAAAAAATAAAAAATGCAGTGATTACATTGCTAACATCTGGCACTACCAAATTGTGGTTGCCCACAACATGACTCATGGAATGTAAACTGCCAAACAGAAAAAACCTAACAATGTATTCCTATGGACATGAGCTTGTATTTTCCATTTATTTGTATGAATGAAAATTAAACATGTTTTCTCTATAAATTCTGAATTAATGCCAGAAAAATATTAAGCTATCAATACCAGTGAAAGCTTTGAATTGTGGATGGTAGATAATTGCATGAGCATATACCTCTAATATCAACAGCTGTGGATGGAGAAGCCGTGGTTAATGAGAGATACCTTCGTAGCACTTGTTCATACTTATACTAGCTCACTGATCTTTCAGTCTGTGGGCCCTCTGCATTGCAGGTCCTGTGGAGCTGTCTCTTATGCCCTTGCTTCTACCTCAGACCCTGCTTTTTCCATATTTCCTCCCTCCTACCTTGTAACTAACCATTACCCCATTCCAGTCCTCTGAGTTGTGTATGTATGTGTGAAATAATGTACATAGGTTAATGACATTCATAATCAAAATTAAGATTGGAAATGAAAAAGTATAGAATGTACCAAATCAAAATTCTTTGGGTAAATGATGTTCATTACTTACCGAAATCTTTTGAGATTCCTGACCAAAAGGTTTTTCCTGGAAAGTTCATAATGATTTCGAAAATGTGGAATACGCTGCCTAGGCTCCAAGCTTTTTAATCTTGGAGACTAAAGAAAATTACAATACGAATTAAACATGATATCAACATTTTTCTGGATTTATCTGGTGAATTAAGAATGCAATGGTGAAATTGGTAAAATGAATGATTTCGCAAGGTAGAAAATGAGTGAACTAAATTCTGTGGAGTGGATATGGTAATTTGAATAATAATTTCAGAGTTTCATGGTTATGACTACATAATATTTGTACTTAAACTTATTTCTTTATCTCTGCCATTACTATCGTCTTCGTGAAGTATATTCTGGCATTTTCTGAAGGGTCAATCAGTTAATAAATGTAGGAACAGATTTTATTTGCAAGTGAGGGTGGTTTCGGGCGGGTAGAGAATAGAGAGGATAGCAGAAAGATAGAGAAAATTTCATTTACATTTAGGGTGGGGTAAATTGGAAGTAGAAAAATTAATTTTTTAAAGTGGTGGTGTGTGGGATTTTTGGGGGCTGGACCCAAGATGGGAAGTAAACCTCCTAAAGTTACTTCACCACACCCCTCCTGTTTTATTAAGAAAAATAAGTGCTCATTCAGTTCACAGCATACCCCATCTGGAATAATATGCATAAACCAAATCTCTCTGCCATTCTCATACCTCTCCATTGGTGGCAAATATATAAATGATTTATTTCCTTCAATCCACACGTGTACTTTGGAGAGATACAGTAACTGCCATTATAGGAGGCAGGCAATAAAAGAAAAAATATATTAAATGCAGCTCCACTCACCTCAGTTCGATTATTCATGCATGGATAGCTGAGAAATAATTTGATGTGACTTATATCACACCAAAAGAGATCCCATGAGTCATCTTCAGCATCAGCCTGATAAGGAGAACACAAAGAGTTAAAGGAGCAGCATAAACATTTAGTACATTAAAATACATAATCACGCACCAAAATGATATTTTAAGAGTATTGCTGTCTACTACACAACACTGAACTTCAAAGTAATTGTCAACTCATAATTGCTAAATGTACATAGTATATTTATTTTATCCAATGGGAATATAAACTTAAAACATGAACGGTTGGATTTAGATCACATCTCAATAGATAAAAATTATGACTGAACAGACACAAACACACACCTATACCCACAATACCACATGTATGCCCAAAATGAGCCAAAATTTACCCCCTTCTCAGGCATAAACTTGAATTCCAAAATGCACCAATTGCTTGGCAGTGATGCTGACCTAGGCATTATAACATTTTACATACACATCAGCGTTTAACCACTGATCAATATGTATGAGTAGACACACATGGGTACTTTCCATGACCAGATTCACCAGTAATGCTCTGAATAACTGACAGTTTACAACTGAGTAAGCTAAGAATGTTTGAAAAAACTCAAAAACCTATAGAGGAATTGATGGGAAACCAGAGGATTCAGGCCTTCCAAATCTGATGGAGGAGGAGGGGAAATATCAAGTGGATAGAGAGAGTGAATAGATGTAAGCATGTGGCAGAGTGGGATAGTAATCATAATTAGGCAAGTAATATGTATGCAACGCATCATCAAAGCACTTGGAAGCGAAGGCAAGGATAACCTATATGAGATAATAAGAAATAGCTACCAAAGCAGAACACTTCCAGAGGATTTTCAAAGAAGCTTAATGATTGCGATCCTGAAGAAGACAAGGACAGAGAGATGTGAGGAGAACCGAACCTTGAGTCTAGTTTCACATTTATCAAAGATACTCACTCGAATAATAAGCCAAAGAATGGGAAGAAAAATTGAAGAAAACCTCTCAACCAGTTTGTATTTAGGAAGAACAGGGGCCCCAGAGCAGCCATACTCTGCCTGAGAGTAATTGTGGAGAAAACAATGCATGTGAACATGCCACTGTATGTCGCATTCATGGATCTGGAGAAAGCCTTCAACAATATTGAGTGGAACAAGATATTCAGACTACTTGAAAAACTCAGAATGGATTATGACGACAGAAGAATTATCTACCAACTATTCAGGAAGCAAGTCGTCATAATGTGTTTGAGAGACAGAAGTCAGATAGATGATATAATAAACAAAGGAGTAAGAGAAGGATGCAACCTCTCACCAGCAATGTTCAATATGTACTTGGAGGAGGCCATACGAGAAGCACAAGAAATTGGACTGAGGGGAGTTAAGATAAATGGTGAAGAAATAAATATGCTGCGCTTCACAGATGAAATCACATTCATAGCTGGAAATCACGAGGATCTTTAAAGGTCACTAAATGTAATGGACCTAGTTCTCCAGGAATACAGCATGAAAATAAGTAAAACAAAGACCAAAATCCTAGTACGCAGAAGAGAGAAGGTGAATGTAGAAATCACCCTGAGATGAGAGAAATTAGAGCAAATGGATTTCTTCTCCTATCTCTAAGTACCATCAATTGGGACAGAAGACGTATAATGGACATCAAGCAGAGAGTAGCCCAAGCTAAGAAGGCGTTTGTGGGAAAAAGACAACTGCTGAGCTCGAAGAAGATACAAACCTGGAAACCACATGTAGGTAATAACATTTGTATGCAGCATTGTACTCTATGGATTGGAAGCATGGACCATTGGAATAGCTGACCATAAAAGGATAGAAGCCTTCAAAACTTGGTGCTGGAGGAGGATGCTGAAGATAAAATGGACACACAAAATAAGAAATGATGAAGTGTACAGAAGAGTAGACGAGGAAAGGACCTTATGGAACACCATACAGAAAAGAATAATTAAGAAGGGTTGGACACACCCTGAGACACAATGGATTTGTGAAGAACATAATTGAAGGCAAATTAGCAGGAAAAGTCCCCATAGGAAGACCCAGGAATAAGTACATGGACCAAAGACTAAAGAGGAAAGTACATAGGAAGATATTCCAGGAGGTAAGGGAACTAGCATTAGACAGGGAAAGGTGGAAGGCTGGAGTCAACCAATCCTAGGATTCAATGACCAATGAGTGAATGTATGCAACTGAAAGATAGATGGATATAACATGGAATTGTTACAAGGATGTATTAGAGGATTGGCCAGGAAAAGTATTGATGGATGCCTCAAACAATTCCACCAATGGTGGAATAAGACAACAGATATATTTTGGCTGCAATGAATATGGCTGGGTAGCAATGTGTGAGCTGGCAAATGCATATGAATTATTGGAGAAATCAAACATGAGTGGAGAGAAATATGGTTTAGAAATAAGGAGGCTTTAAATGAAAGGCACCTTAGGGTTCATAGGTATATGCCCCATTCAACAAATCACGTGTATAGTGCCAAGCAGGAATTGGAGTAACAAGGATTGATCTCTCGCACCATTTGAATCTAATATCCTTGGTGTGGGAAGCTAGCTAATACATGCTGGTCTTCCGGGGCCTCCAGTACAAAAATAAACAAATTCAAGAAATTCGTACCAAGGGATACTACACAGTTTAACATCCCATCTGACAGGCTCAGTGTTCTCCACATAGCTCCTAATTTGGTTTCAGAACTCCATGTAACACTCTCCACTAAGAAGAAGTACAAAGAAGAGGAAAGGGGTATGAGGAACTACTCATGGCAGAGAAGAGACAAATGAATAAGCCAATTATCACAAAATATGGATTCTACAGAAACACTACCCATAGGGGTAAGATAAAAAGGAAGACTGCCTGAGGAATGGATACATGGACTAAATCAAGAGAAACATAGGAAGGGAACATTTTAGGGAGAGAGAATAAATGCATGTAATACCTTGATAGGTATGAATAACTTAAGAGAACTAATCATTGGATTTAAAAAACACATGATGATATGGCAGTCAGCCATAACATTTGAACATGGGTGAACCAGTACCTACCAAACGGAAATTTAAAGGGAACTAGCTTATATTTTCCTCGCCTTCGCCACCATATTTGGTTTTCATTTTGATCAACAGTTTTATCCAAGAGGACCATCGGTTTTCCCCGGAAAAGACTTGGAGACAAGTGAAATGAAACAACTCATAGTTGCTGGCAAAACTGCTCGCTGGCACGATGGCCATCCTCAATGCTCCAAAGCATAAATGATTTCACTCAAGAGGCCAAGAAAAGAAAACGATGGGAAGTCCATGAAGCGTTTTCCTCTTCCTGCAATGGGCGTGGTGCACCCTCAAAACAAATATGTGCACATGAATGGCAAATACCACCTGTGGCAGGATCCAGGAATCGGAAATGAGGTCTCGAGACATCTTCGTCCCGGACTTAGTTGAGGTTGCATTGGTGAGATTAACTCAACGCTGACTCGTAGGGAGGTACATGTAATCACTTTGATGGGCTCAATTTTCCTGATGCAAGTCTGAGAGACTGCAGAGGTTGCTAAGTTTAGTAGCAGTCGCCTATGGGTGCTTTCGATTTGCGGCTGTAGCCGGCGATAGACGGCGATCGCCACGCCGTAATGCTTTCGATTTAGTGGAATAGCCGTCTACCGAAGGCTATTGGTGGCTCTCCGCTATGAGGAGAGCCGAACAAAGCAAGAACGATTTGCGCAACTGCCGTCTATCGCCGTTCTAAATCGAAAGCACCCTATGCATAGCGTTACAGATTTACAGTGGGTGTACGTAGAAACTAATTTTCTAATTACGAGAGCTCGGTTAGAGATAAGATATTGCGGTTCATTTTATAGTGAATATAATTATTTTAGATAACTTTCGGCTAAGAAGCATTATCGTTAAACAATTACATTGCTAAAGTAAATTTATTGTTTCAATTTAGAACGAGAGTATAAGATTTTTTGATCACTGGAAAACATGGGACTGTTGTTCACTTGATGAATAGAGAATTTACCTTCAATTTTACGGGCCGGTAATAAATAAAGAGATAATAAACGGAAGGGAAACGCTGGCGTGGAAGGGGTCAGCTAAAGAGCGAAGAAGAGAGTAGAAGGTAAGTAACGACTAATGCTTTCAACGTAGCTGCATTTAACCCAAGCGAGCGGGAAAGTGTAAGAAGCTCGTTGCACGACAATATTCACGAGTCTAACAAAGCTAGGTTTGGAGGACTTAAAGAATCCTGGAGGTCAAACACGGGGATTGCATTACTCCCGTCCGGAGTTTGTAGGTAATTGACTCATCTGATGACTGATAATTATAACGAATTATGTTATCCGAAACTGAACCTCCTTGGAAGTAAACACTTAGGAGACAAAGCGTTCTTCTGGAAAACACTAGGTATGCGAATGACGGCCGAAATAAAAAAAATAAAACATTACTCAAAAGGTATGCTTAACATAAATGACGCTAGAGCGAAAGGTCAATGAGCACCTTGCTACCACTCACACGATTCCCAGGAATTCCCTTTCGCATCACAAAAACAGGGTGTTTGAGGAATTTGAACAAATAAAATGTACGAAAAACAGCCACGAGATACGATGCATTTTAATGCCGTATTTATCGTACTACAAAATTTTAAATACAAATTTGGTGGTAGAAAATCCATATTCGAAAATTGCCAGGTGGGAATGCAGCTCAATCTAGCTTTACTCATTCTCGTTAAGTTATTTCTACGTGTTTATCATTAACAACTCATCAGTGTTCGTCGGCTTGGATTGGTCGAAGAGGGCACTGAAGCCTCTGGAGAGTGGACAATTTTACTGGACCACGGGCTGATAAGATAAAAAAATAATCTGAACAAAGTTTACGTATTTAATAGTCTCAGTGAAACAAGTCCATTGCCTACAGATAAACTAACGCCGAAATCAAAGGTTCTTTAGACCGACATTGAGCTTAGAGTAAACCCATTTTAACACTAATTCCCCCGATAAAGCCTAGCAGCTCCCATGGTTAAAATTACTTAACGTTACAATCACAAAAATTTCTTTCTTGGGAATATGATTTTTGTCATCATTCATTTCATTAACATAATAATGTATTCAAATGTGTGGCTCCTGGTCTTCTTACCTCAGTCCATCCAGGACGCCCTTTAAGTACTTCCACAACAGCAGAGGATTCTGGAAGACCATAACGAAATCGAAACTTCCTCTTTTTTGTCAACGACAATCTTCTGGTCCCACTTGCTGTTTTGGCCATTTTTCATCAGACCAATGAAATTAAGTGGGCCCAAACACCGCATACAATATCACCTATTATAACCGCATATGATTATTATTGATATAAATGATCCGTAGGGTATACGATTTTTGTCAAGATTGTCAATGATGGTGTGCAGATATAAAAACAAAACTACTCATCGCCATGGCAACTACTCAAAGTAGACAGATGAATGTAGAGATATACGGCTGTGTCGGGGTCGTATTGCTGGAATATGAAGCTTTTAAGCATTTTGATATCTTTGGTTGCACCTCTGCAACATAGTAAGCGTCTAATTAATTCCTTCAAAGTATGGCAAACTATTTCATTGTATCATAATTTCCAAAAAAAATCGCACAGATTCATTTGCGTTGGGATAATAAAGATACATACTTTTCTTATATTAGGATCCATTAGAGCTACGATTATTAGAGATACGAGCTATTCGAGCTACGATTCCACGCTTCAGCGCCAACTTGAAAACTAGCATTTCTTGATTTCTCTCAGCCTTACACGGGGCCAAACTCAGCATAATAAAACTATGAGTGTGGACAGGGAAAAATGAAAAGTATTCATGCAGAAACTGCATTGTTCAATGACCCATGTATAGCGGCGATACATGGTTATAGTGTATAGAGTAAGGAGAGCGACCAGCGACGGAAGTACTTTGAGCGAACGAGAAAAGTGGGTAGGTTGGTTAGGTAAGGATTACACGAAAAATTAAGATATGGAGGGAGAGAAACCCAGCATGAGACTATCCTCAACGAAAGGTACCAAAGGGTCACATAGTTTAACATCCCATTCCAAGGACGGAGTTCTAAACTTGAAGAACTCTCCAAATAGCACTCAAATGAGATAGGGATTCCACTAATCTCCGCCAAAGCCGGTATTCGATCCCAGGCCGTAAGGCTGGGGATTCAGTACTCTACCCACTATACCAGAGGTGCCCATAGTGGGCACTACCGTCCCCAGGGGGGCGAAAAGAAACAAGGGGGTGTCTGGGGGTCGCCGGAGGCAGGGTCCTGATTGAACAGTACCGTATATTCATGTCCTGGGATGAATAAACTGCATCTATCGGATTAGAAATAAGCATCGAGCTAATCACGATTGGTTACACTTTACTTTCACAAATTTCCAGATTTGTTCATGGAGTCTATAGTTTTAAACCATGCACCGGCGGTAGTTAGCTATAAGTTAGCAGAATTTAATGGACGGTTGGATCGATAAAATTTGGAAAACACTGCTCTACAGCAACCAGATACCAGACAATTTCCTTCCCACTGAACAATGAACCAAAAACGCAATAAAATACCTCAATAAGAGCAAATCAGATAGGAGAAGAAATAATATCTGATAAGCATGCACGTGTTGATTTTGAAGGACTTCCAACTTACATCACAATGAAAAATCTCAGGAGCGCCGCATGCCATCAAAACACTCGGCATAATGAAACACCATAGCTACAAATTTTAGACTCATAACCACTCACGCACAATATCTACCGACATTTAAAAACACTCGCACTTTTACACACATAACCCGGATTGGTTGAGAGTACGACACTGCGTGACTTTTTCTCTGTGATCTTGAACATGGTTTGAAGGCCTCAGTGAATAATTTGATAACTAACTGCCAAGGCACTCGTTAAAAAGCTCACCCAAACTTGCACACGTGCGGTACGCATAAACTCTTTCCTAAAAATACGAAGTGAACACTCCTTCACACCGAGAACACCACACCACGAATACAAATCACTTGACTCTTCCCCGGCCATCGGGTGACTGAGTTACCTCTGGCGGTGAATTTCGCGCTGAACTTGAATCGCCCTCGGCGTTGAACACGGCACGTCATTTTGACTCGAAATACATTGCAAGGGCCTCCATTTCATAGTGTCCGTCAAGGTCCTTAAACACACTCATGAGCCATGGCTGTCCAGCTTGTCGATCGTTTTGTACCGACTGATGTAAAATCTAATGAAACTGCGTGTATTGGAAGACATGGTGAAATTCTCGGAACGCCGAGTATGATGAAGATAGAACCCAGCCATTTAGGGAAACTAGTATATTTAACGGACTATAGCGAAAGCGCCTGATCACACGCTCCCCGTGTCAATGCGGGCCAACGTCTCCTGTGGCGAATTCGCAACTAAAGGCATACATGAACAAGCATCAAATAGTCCTTCACAATTACACCAATTAAACGTCCAAGGTGGACGAACACTTCAGTAAACCATCGAATAGGTATCCCTCCGCTCTTTATTACACCTGGAACTCCATTTAACTTAAAGAGCTCCTTCCAACGAGTGTAGATGACCCTATTTTATGTCATATGAAACGTCACTACTTTTTCGAATCGATCACAGATTTGAGCGGCTCGATTTGCCAATAGATTAGACCGTCTCAGCTCGGTACAATACACGAAACGGTCGGACCACATCGATCTAAGAAGCAAGCTGAGTCATCCTGCTTTTTTAGCCTGGCTGAGATTTCAGATCAATCTGAAGAGGCCAGACGGCGGTGCTCTTTCTTCTTTTGGTAGCCGATGGCAAACAAAATATGGCCGATGTCATCCACCAAGAAAACGAGACAATTTTGAAAAAATGGCGGATAGAAGCGATAACATCCAAAATCTATCTCGGAAGTACCATCACGTGGGACGGAAGAAGTGCAACGGACATCAAGCGGAGAATAGCCCAAGCTAAGAAGGCGTGGGAAAAAGACAACTGCTGTGCGCAAAGAAGATAAAACAACAAACCAGGAAAC
The DNA here is from genome assembly GCA_963169105.1 of Ceriagrion tenellum. Classification (NCBI taxonomy): domain Eukaryota; kingdom Metazoa; phylum Arthropoda; class Insecta; order Odonata; family Coenagrionidae; genus Ceriagrion; species Ceriagrion tenellum. Next base: position 110,830,363 of record OY720639.1, read on the forward strand.
AATATGTGAAAGCATCCGTGTGGAGCGTAGCACTCTATGGATCGGAAACATGGGCCATTGGAAAAGCTGACCAGAAACGACTAGAAGCCTTCAAAATCTGGTGCTGGAGGTCGATGCTGAAGATAAAATGGAGGGACAAAATATGAAATGATGAAGCGTACAGAAGAGTAGAAGAGGAAAGGACCATATGAAACACCATACAGAAAAGAAGAACACGATGGATTGTACACACCCTGAGACACAATGGGTTTGTGAAAAACATAATGGAAGGTAAAATGGAGGGAAAAATCCCAAGAGGAAGACCCAGGAATAAGTTCATGGACCAAATAAAGAGGAAAGTACATAGTAAGAGATATCAAGAGGTAAGGGAACTATAAAATATATAGCATCAGATAGGGAAGGGTGGAGGGCTGCAGTCAACAAATCTTAGGATTGAACAACCAATGATGAACATCTACAATAATGCTGACTTATGAGATTGATAGTTCAATATAGATTTTTATAGCCCGAGTTGGTGAACGAGGCGATTTGAATCAGCTCGCTTCGGAACTTACAGATCGGTCCGAATTCAGACCGCTATGATATCGATTGTTAACGCAGTGAATTCAAATGTTAGGTGAGGAATGTTTTAAGTGGTGAAGGGAGTTCAACTCCCTCGCACTTGAGGCTATCGCCATGGCCTGGAGAAGGAGAAGAGCCTCTGTCCGATTGAATAACATCGGCAAAGGAAGTCGGTAGATTGGATCCGTTACTTAGGGATAGGCATATTATTAATACATGAGTATACTGTATTATACACTTGTGCACTATTGTATTAGTGCCACGATCCAATCGTTCGACAGTAATTTAGTAATTTAACTTTGTGTATCAAAGTTATATTTTCCGTGGTTCCCAAAATCTGTGCGAATATTTAAATAGGCAGATGAAAGGAGAGAAGAGTAATGATTTTCGACGGAATCTCTTAGTGGCTTGTTCAGATTTTGCTGGGGTAAATTCATTTCATTGAAAGAGAGCAAAAAATGAGAAAGAATTGTACTATGTTCGTTCAAACTAGAGACCCGGAAGTCGCGGATTTGAACTCCGCCTTAGCCATGGATGCCGATGCGCTTCAAGATTTCTTTGTTGGTTGGACGGGGCGCTATAACCACAGCAGCAAACACTTGTAACCCACGTCTCTTATTACAGAATGAGACCTTTTGAGATACATCCTTTGATACAGGAGGGCTGGCCAGTGCGTTTTATATGATAGATTTATTCATACGATGGAAATCGATATATGACTGACGGCTGTTACGACTTCTTCACAACCTCTGCATGGAAACGACAAGTTTCGATAAAGGTGTGGCCCAAGGGAATAATAATCTTTCCAAATTGTGGGAACTAAACTATAATGCACGACCATAACCTGTTTCCCAGACCGACGTATTCCACATTCTAATTAATTAACGCGCTTTGGCAAGGCATTATTCTGCACTATTCGGGATATTAAAAATCTTGGAGAGTTACAAGGGAGACCACTGACTACTGAGGCCATTTGCGCCAGAAAGGATTAGTGACTCACTGAAGATAAGAGGTTAGGCTGTAAAGGAAATCACGATGAGGGGACAGGAGTGAGGTTGGAGGAAAACTAAGTGTTGGCATTTAACTACTCTTAAAGCAAGGCGCTTAAGGGTTGAGGGTTAAGCGTCGCGCCCGAGAGATTGAGCACTGCACTTGAAAATATCCTCCACGTATCATTAAAGTAGCATTCGGGATTTCACGGACAAAAATCTTCCGCACTTTTAGCATTTGAACCCAGGTCCTTCCAGTATTCTTTCAGAAAAAACCAGTATTCCACCAACAAATCAAGAAGCAAGGACGGAAGACAATAACTCAATAATATCTAATTGATAATTATCAAATAATTGATTGAATTTCTGCAGAAATATATCGGTACTCCAGCATTTAACTGCTTCTACAAAACAAATATATTTATCAATCTAAATCCAAAAGTAATAATATATTTAGATATTAAATACAGTGCAAATACGCCATTTGATAGACTCGACATATCCTTGTGATATTTCATCGGCGCTGTGGACTACTGCTCATTTTACTTTTGCTAACAAATTCCAAATACAATCACGTATAAACAACTCATATGTATTGCCAAGCATCACGTAGAGACTGGTCGTAAACCGGAGAGGCAACTTACGAGTTTCATTGAGCAATTGTGGGTTTTCAAGACATATGTATGGTAGTCCACGCTCAAAAGACGTGCTGAGATTCTCTCGAAGACAGAAAGTTATGATACGGCCTCTCAGGACGGCTCGAGTGAAGGAAAGTGAATGACAGAGGCAGGCAACGGGCATCGATAATTCATTTGTAGTAAAGTGTCTGGAATTCTTCATTGGACCTTTAACTCTCTATGGACGGAATTATGAAACACCAGCATGGAAAAAAATACTACTACTATATTAGTTTTTTTTAAAAGTGCTATTTAAGTATTAAAAAAAATGCAATTTATTGGATAATCATATTTATTTTGCAATGTGACGTAACTGCATTGTATATATTTAATTTAAAATAATGCTTGACATAATAATATTCACACAAGGTATACTTCAATATTACCTCCATAACAATCCTTTTTTAACCCTTATCCGGGCACCTTACAGGAATTACGTATCCTGGCAAGCCGGGCCCATTGGACCCATATTGTTAATTTTCGTTATTTCTCTACAATGCGGTACTTTTATCGCTCGAAAATATTAGGTAATTATATTTATTAATAATATAAGTTACAACTTTGTTAATTTAAACAGTTTTATTACAATTATTAATGAGAGAATACTCGTTCTATTGTTCTATTATGTACTGTTTGAAGGGGCATTTACCCCGATAAGGAATGAGCTGCTCATCTACAGTGATATTAGGTTCTGGTATGTAACATTTTCTAAAATTGGAATGGAGCTTTTCCCAGACATTCCGAATTGGAGCAAATCAGTCTTTCTGACGACGAACGGATAGCGTAGTTTTATCGTCAAACCAAATAAACGCAAGTAAACATTTGAACCGCTTTAGTCCCATGTTGGCTCTTATTGGAGGACCATAAAATGCACTCCAGAGAACATCATAATTTGAATGGTTTAATTGGAGATGACCAGCTGTGAATAATAAACCAAAAAGTGTTCTAATTTCAATACAATCGCAGGGTTTCCAACAGTTCGTTACTTTTTTGCTTGCATTCACCCTTTCAGCTAACTGAATCGTGAACTGCACTACTTCAGCCACTATTGAATCGTCAACAAAGAGTGTAAATGCATCAATCGGGTTTTCTAAATGTTTCACAGGTGGTAAGACAACTCTATTTATAGGACTCTTTATGATGTTATGTGCCCTAGCTTGACCTATTGGAAATGGCTTAGAACTCCAAGTGGTGCCATCCTTACCGAGAAATGAAATGGGGCTTTTTATTTCAGTTGCAATCTCAATTTCAGAAGCATGCTCTGAATTATCATCACTCACTTCAGATGCCTCACTGTCATTGTCATTCTCACTGGCGATCTCCTCGTCGTCGTCTGGCTGGTAGTCTATATCATCGTCGCTCGCTTCATCGTGGTCCAACAAATTTTTTATGTCATCTTGAGACAAATGCCTTTGTCGAGACATGGTCTAAGAAAAAAGTATGTTTTAGTGCATACCCATGCCCAAAAATAATGCAATATTTTTTTATAGTTATAAACCAACTGAACTTACGAAAATTCCTGGTGTCGTCAATATTTCGGTTCGAAAAAGAAACTTTGCAAACTCCGCGACTGACGTGTAGATCGTATGCTGCAGAAAAACACCTTTGGGAAGTTTTATGGTATAAATGTAGACTCAGCTATTTTCCACGAGTGAATGTCTTCACGTACATTCTGGTAATCGAACAGGAGAGCTCAGAGATAACTAACCATCAAACAAGGAGAATAGCCTATTTATACCCGCTATTTTTTTTCAAATGCATTGTTTCGGAAGTCGTATTCATAATAACAGTGGCGTTTGAGACGAAGCAGATCCAAAACCCAATATTGCAACATAATGAAACCCATCGCCATGAGAATTATTATCGTTATAAGAACATCGTTATAAGAACTATTACTTTGTAAACACTTGAATTCTGTGGATAGATTGTAAGAACTCGTCAGTTGAGTCTATTATTCTCTCGCTCATTACTATCCACACTGAAAATGAAGAAATCGACCTTATAGTCATTGTATTTACTTGGAATGACACTCAACCTACAAAGTGTTGTTACTAATATTCAAAGGACACATGTCACGTCTATATTGGCTACAATGAAACGTTGCGATGATGAAAAACTTCATAAATGATAGAGAAAAACGTAACGGACTAAGTTCCGAGCGAACGGGATCCGACGGACCCGGCTTGCGCGGTTAAGTTTGAAAAAGTTTCAATTTATTATAGAACACCAACTAAGATTACTTTCCAAAATATTTGAGATTTTCTGGTAAAATATTGAAGTGTTAACAAAGTCATTGAAATTCAAAGATACTGAATTGTTAGTTCTCATTTTATGAATTTTAATATATGACAATTGGTTCATTGGACCCACCTTGCCCAGATAAGGGTTAAACTTTCCCTTTCAGAGCTCCACCAGGCACGCCATTGTCAGTGAATAGCATCACATATTCATCTATTCAAATTGTTTGACGAACCGCCGAAAGAGACATAACTTTTCACACACTCACTCCGAAGCGTTACAATTCTATCTAGCGCAGAAACTAAATGGAAGAACCTCTTAGAAAGAAGATATTTCAATGATTTTGAATCGTATCAAATTCCACTCGCTCGTCCTTAAAGGTTAAACTTTGAAAAGACACCTAAGTTAATCCTGGGATAAAATGCTCCAGCTTTAAGACGAACCGCCCCACGCTCCCGCAGTACAAAGTAAGATATACTTGCAAGAAAGTGAAAGGATACAGTGAATATTTGCTGTCCAAATCCAATCCAAAGTGGATCAGCAAAGACCCAACCCTGATACTGAGCTTCCATTGACAAATTGTGACATTTACCTTAATCTATACAAGATAGAACGGTATTCATGACAATACGACTGTGTGGCTCGGGAAATTCTGGAAATAGTGTGGTAATCGTTTTTTATGGCCAAAAGACTACTGCCTCTCCAGCCTAATGGGCTTAGTTTGATTCACTTTAGCGGAGGAAATTTTTTCCATAGGATTCTATTTCCCCCGTCGGATGTATCGTGCAGAGCACTTGAAAGAACAGCACTCTGTCACTGGGATGAGAAATCAATATTTGGACCCTTGGGTGCCTTTCGTCACGGTTGATAAATTTCAAACCTTCCTCCATCAAGGTGGCTACTGTTATCGAATTTTCAAATTCCCTGACCTTTCCCTGACTTTTTCCCGACAGATTTATCAATTTCACTGACCGACCGCCAAAAGGTCACCTATTATTGAAATATTTTTATCTGCCGAGTTAAATTTTCTACTTCAGGTTTAAATTTTCTAAATTTTCTAATTATCGTCTCGTATTTTTAGAACTGCAAGCATGTATTTGCTATAAGCTAGTGTGCCCCTGCTACTTCTCGATCTGAGTTTCGGATTAAAAAAAACGCGAGGTAAAATTTTCCGAACAACATAGCCTCGGATTCCTTGTGATGAGCATAATACATTGTGATCATGAGTTTGAACACAACTAGGCATATCGCAATAATGATATACAAAAGGGATACGTTGTACGTCTGATTCACAACTAAATAACTAAGATTCACGACTAATAAGATTCACAACTGAATACTCCACGAATTGATAGTGCTTATCGATGCACGTCAGCGACCAACGTTAGTTTAAGTTGGTGAAATAAAGGGCGGGAAAGACTGGCCGATAAACGTAATGGTAGAAAAATAACGAAGATTCCTATTCCAGCTTCTCCCTGACTGTTACGAGAATTCCCTGACTTTTCCAGAAATTTAAATTTCCTTGACAATTCCAGGTTTTCCCGGTTTTCCCTGACGATCGCCACCCTGTCCATTCACCCTAGCTATTCTTCCTTTAATAGACTACATTTCTCTCCTTAAAAGATCAAATGAACTTAGATATAAATCGCCTTCCCAAATTCTCACACAAATACCTAACGTGATAAAAAAACTTTTGTTCAACTGAATATGATCAAACGTAAAGCGGACAGAAGAGCATTAATGCGGCGACAAAAGAGGGAGAAATTCTATCAGTAGACTCAAGTTTTTGGTTTCTCTATCTGATTAGTTAATATCATACCGTTTAACCTAGTCCTCAATATTGAGAGAATACAATATCCGTTGTCGAGGTGGCATTCGAACCAGCGACTTTTCGATGGCTAGGCCGGCGAGTAATATGATCTAATATGATCACTTCGGCTGACACTGGAGTAATACTTCACACTGCCGTATGCCGTAGACGCTATCGGAAATTAATATTTGCAGACTTGTTTCCTAGAAAACATTCAAATTTCGGCTAATTCCATGGTTGTCGGCGTGAGGCACATAATTTATCCCGGGGTAGAAGAAACAATGCATACAGGAATCCAATCGACAGTTCCACGTCATCTTAGTAAGATTGAACGAGATGAGCACCCAAATGACATACTCAGTTGACGATGATTCAAAGTTGTAAGAATAAATGGAGACACGTATTTTTCAATAAAATCAAAGAGCGAGAAACAAGGAGAAACTTAAGATTAGTAGAAACTTAAGAACTATGCATCAGAATTTTAAGAATGTTGAGGATGAGACGCAGGCAGAATGCCTCTAGTGCGTTCATTGGTAACTAGGACCACTAACATTGAACATAAGAGCATGAATTAAGAAAATAACGCAGAGATCAGGTTGAAGTCTCCCGTGTCTTGAAACCAACCAATAATAATGCTTCTCTCTGTCTTAAAGTTGAACTGTAGAAGTTTTCCTTCAATCAATTTCCGCGATGAAACATGCTTCACTTTCGTGCGAAAAGGCACAACCTACCCTAGTCTAGCTTACTAATCTATCTTAATCAATGGTTAAACCAAATCTCTTTATTCCTGATACTATCATACATTGAAAATATATTAGGTTATGACAAGGGGAGGTCGGACATAAAATACCGGTTATTCTCTGCCAATGTTTCAGAACATATTGCACTCCATCTTCAGTGCTAAAGCAATATTAAAAAATCCGACCTATCCTCGATAATATAAAATCTGTTGTGTATTTTAGATTCGATATGATGAACACACGATAACAATGTCTAGGGCGGGATTTTAACACGCGACCATCGAGTTGTCGGTCCGGCGCTTGATCAACCAAGCTACCGCGTTCGCGTTTCCAGTCGCATTCATTAGCCAACTGATTCCTAGGTTTGACGGTGTTCGGCAAGTCATTTCTCCACAGAGCAGAAGAAACAGAGTATCACTGCCGGGAGGCTTAGTCCGATGGAAGAGCGCACCAAATATAGAGAGCGGCATCGAGACAATCGCGCCATTTATCTCGAGACTGCGAGACGCGTATCTCGCTTTCCTAGCGCCACCAAGCTTCCCCGCGTGTTCGTGCCTGGCACTTGCAACTTCCGTCGGGAGATCCCGTAATTACCGCCGCAAGAGGGGAACGGAATCCACACGCATCGTCGGCCATGCTCGAAGAACTGGATCAACGCACTTAAAAAGGGAATAAGCGTAACAGCAGAGCCGAGGTGCATATTTACTCCTCACGTGCCATAGGGGTCGTAGAGACAAATAACACAAATTTTTCCGTGCTAAGACAGCGGTTATGTAACCAGTATTAATGCGTACTGGAATTCCGATGCCTTTTCTTCATTAAAATCCCATTTGATTTACAGTGGTATATGATATCACCAGTGACATATGAATATAAACTGCGGACTATTGAATTGAGTATACGATGACTAATGTGGCTATCAATAAGGCTATTTAGTACAATAACAGAATATGAGACCAGAAAAACCATCAAGGCCTTTATACTAGGAGTCCTAATTTGAGAAGGGAACGACTTAGCATATTAAATAAAGATACAAGACGATTATCTCACTACTAGGTGTTCAAGTATCTTTCCACCGAAGTGACGCAATGGAAAAATAAAGCATTTAATGAATCACGTAATTGAAGAGAACTTACAAAACATTCTCACGTCTCAAAGGAAAAAAGATCAGAAAGCAATCAATCAACAAGAAATACGAAACAACCTAAGAATGTGTGCTATTTTATAAACTAGTCTGGTAACGCCTCTGCCGAAATTCTCTGATTTATGATTCCGTTACGGTCAAAATTAAATTTAGAACGAGCATCATATTAGATACACCGACAACTTCTCGAGGGCTTTGACGTAAGATAAATTTCATTGGGTACTGTATGTATAATAATTTATTAATATGGATAATTTCTGGAGTTAATTTCAAGTTGAAATAATTATTTCCCTGATAGTTTTCTTATAAGATGAAGTATGTAACCATAGCTCAAAGTGGACTACTTTGCAATCCTACGTTGGCTACCGTTTAATGTTCACTAATTATTATTTGGGCAATAGTAGAGTAATTGAATTAAGGGAAGGTGATTATAGAATAATGAGTTTCTTTCGGTGTCGTTGTAAAGTAATGAGAGTGGAATCCTAGTCCAGGAAATTGAGTTTTTTCTTTAAGAATTTGGAATCTTCGGGTAGGAAATTGCATCTTCAAATTCCTCTTGCATGTCAAACTATGTAACATACGAGATTTAAAAAAAAACACTCTAATGCGCTTCATGAGCTTTCATGGCTCGATTCCGGAAATAGTTTATAAATGGAGAGAATATTTAAAAGTTGAAATGTCGCGCGGAAAACTAAGTAACTTACCACAGAATCAATCATAGTGTTAAAACAATATTTGTGATTCACAACAATTAGGGAAGCCTCAGAAAATTCCATAAAACAAAAATACGTAAAAAGTTAAATAAAATTAAGTTTAAAAATACTCAGATGAAATAAATGATAAAAATACGAAACGAAGCGAGCTGCGGTGATAGAGACTAAGGTTAGCCTTTCTGCGTCTTCTAGCAGTTGTCGTCAGCGAAAGATATTGAAGCGACCGAAACGAGTCATTCCCCTTTCATTCCCGCCCAAACATTGAAAAAATAACCCTGGGCTTTGCTCCTCCCCTGAGGAAAAGAATCCTTTTACTAGTCCAATCTTCCTTCTGTACGCCTTCTTCCTCTGCGGTTGCGGGGTGGAAAGCCTTTAATCCGTTACGCACGCTTTTTGCTTTCCCGCGCAAGGCGGAATGGTTTGCCCGTACTGTCACGTCAATGTCAACTTGGGAAATGGGAAAATTTTCGGCCCCGAGGAGGTAAGATTTCTTTTTGCACAGGACCGTACTTATATTTAATTAGCAGATAAGAAAGACTCCATCGTCTTTAACCCTAGTAGGTCACACTTCAGTGGAATTGAATAACGGCCACACTGGGGTAAATTCACCCAGCACCAAAAAAGTGATATCCTGCTTCAATAATAAGTTCTAAAAATCTTTAAAAAAATATTTAGGTATTGTTTAAAGATCGCAGAAAAAGGTTTCACAGTTTTCCAACCAAAATTAATTGTTTGAATATTGTAAAACTAATCGCCAACATCAAGGTAATGAAAAATCGTGTTTTTTACGAAAAAAAATCGTTTTTTTTTACAGAATTGATTTTGAGCAAAAAAAATTGAGAATATTTTTCTGAAATTTTATATTTTAATAAAAAATGTTTTTCAATACTCTCCGCTCAAAAAAGTGTATTTATTTTTAAGATTGATAAATGTCAAAAAATTAAAGGCCTTTATTTTGCACGAATAATTAATGAATAATAATTAAAATGAAAGGAGTAATAATCATTATAACACAAAAATATCATACAAAATACGTTTTTTTATAATAATTTAATATAAAAATATATTAAAAAATGGTTGGGGTTTATTTAACCCCATGTGACCAATTAGGGTTAAGGGTAGTCGTCCCAATTACCTGAAGAGGAATACCGACAGGTTGGTACGCCGAAAGGCAGCACATTCCCTTTCAGTTTCTCCGCGATACATTTGTATATATAGTACGCCGCTCTCGTGTTCGGAGCATCGGAGGCACGAAGATCGGGGACATTGGAGATGTCTCCCGCTGCGGTGCGGGCACGCAGCTTCCCCTCCCCAGTCCGGATGGCGTGACATTCAATTCGATGCCCGGCCGACGCCACGAGGATCATTGGGGAAGCACGCGCTCCCTCCCCCTGGCGCTCAGCGGCAGAAAGATGTTCGACGGACGAGTAACCGAGACTTCCCCGCGCTTAAGTTTTATCCGTTAGCTCTCACTCAGGAAGTCGTAACGTCAACTGGTACGGGAGTCTGCGCTCCTCCGAGACGACAACGGAACTAGAGACGGGTACGATCGGGCAGAGATCAGTTATGTTAAAACTGCAGAAAAAAGTCGATGTGCGGTTTACCTGCACCTCTAAGCGAACTTGAGGCTTAGGGTCAATGCTTCGTGAAACGTCATTCTACTTTCACTGACAAATTGGCAATCACCAACAGTGCCACTTCATGAGGAATAATGGAGAGGCATTAACCCATGAATTCATAAAATGCGCAAATCCAGTTGACATATCCGCTTATGATACGTCATCATAATGAGATAATTAACCGTATGGTATCAATTTCAGTCTTGCGTACAAAGATTTCGCCGTGCTATTGTTTTATATTGATTAATGATATGTGGGCTTTTAGCAATCTACAAAGCACATTAAATCCGCGAGTAATCAACAAACGGAAGGGTTAAAATTCTAAAAATACTGTATCCATTCTGTGCCATGCCACGTATACAAGGGTTGGAAAAATATACTCACGCGGACTACTCTTATACTCGCAGGCTTCCTCACTACATCGGTAATTAGAAAGCAGAGACGAAATAATGGAGATATATATAGAGATATATAGACACTATGACTGATAGCTTCAAATACTCCTACTTAACAGAATATTACATCAAGCAGTTTTTTAATTCAATTGAATCAAAGTAGATGGTGCTCTTGTACCCTCTCCGGCATGTCATGGTGGAAGCATGTGAGGTGAAACATGGGAATTGATTATTGGTACTCAGAGAATGTAGGTGAACTGACTGGGTAGTCTCCGTGTCATTAAATGAAACACAATGGGAAGGAATGAAGCATTACCTCTCAGTTTATTGTATGTCGTGCCCTTAGATTTCCATGAAGAATTTACGTTTTGTCTATCCCTAGTCAATATCTGAAGAGTGCCAACAGGTGCACAAATAAAACGATAGACACACTTAAATAACATTGTAAATTGTCTTTCTCGATCTCCTCTCTTGCTCTATATTTTCCAACTATCGCATCCTTTACTCAAGTTTTATATCTTAGTATGCCCTGAATCTCTTTTTCAGAATCTCAAAAATTAATTTAAAAGTTACAGGTAAAACTGGTTAAAAATTTTTATTTAGTAATAAAAGTTGACAAAACTCAGTAAATTTTCGGAGGCACAGCGACACATTTTTCTGTAGCCTCCTCATGGGACTGCTTTAAAACGTAAGGAAAAGAAGCTATTGCGGCCATTAAGAAATAAAGGCGTTTAATTGTAAAGGATTTAACGAGGGTGTAACCGCGCTCCAGTTTTAGGCATAACTGCTTAAAATTCATAGCATACGCTCTGAAATAAATGTTCGGGGAAATGATCTGCCATTAAGGTATGCGCGAGATGAATGAAATGCTCGACACGTTCCGTGCGAGAGAGCAAGCTTGTAACCTAATGCCATAAACGATGAGTCGTCATCCAAGAGATGACTGTCGATTTTCGGATCTCTTTGTCTGCAAAGAGAAGGGTTGCAGTCCTTCGCATTTTTCCAGGCGGCAGCGATTCAATCGAAAAACGGAAAACATGAGATGCCGTCATAAGCTAGGATCTAAACTGGGCCGCAGTTCTACGCCCAAAACACGTGCAGAATATACGTCTTTTCGAGGTCATACTTAGTCCAGAAGGAAACTGAGTACATTTTTATTTCCTCAATTCAATGGGGCAGAGAAAGTTGGGGCTTTAGGAGGAGTATGGAGAAAGAATATTTATTAATGAGATCGATAACACAAGCAATTGAACGTTGTCATTCTATTATTATGAAAGGCCATGTACCCGGTGAGAAAGGTTTAAATACTCTATACTATTTTTCCATCCGAAAGCCCAAGTTTGCTCGCATGATTTTTTCCTACTTTTCGGCATTCATCATTCCCCTCTTAATTCCATACGTAAAACCTATTCTCTTCCTTTTCACTCCCCACTTACCCGACATCCTCCACTCTATCAAAGCCATCAGCAACCTTTCACCCCTCATTACCCGTCCTACTCTACCGTCTCCTAACATTCTTAGTCAGCCGTCCTCACCTGTGCCGTCTGGGACGCTTACAAGTTGCGAATGAGTCTCCTATCTCTCCAAACTTATCCCATTTTCATTAATATATTCAGTAGTTGTACCCTCTGCCAACTCTTTTTTTTTGAAGTCGGAGCTAATTATATTTCAATTATTAATTATGAAAATTCAATTTATTCTTTAATACTTGTAGACAGCCAAATGTTGGCCCATTGTACGGATACGCTAAATATTTAATCATACCGGCTAATTTTCGACGCATTCCAATCTAAGCTGGGTATTAGGTTGCGCTTTGATATAACCATCAGTGTTTAAATCCGAATACTTGTTTCAAAGTACATTCCTTCCTTATTGTAATCCCCAGATGAATTTCCCTCCATACATCCCAACTGGTCTCGTCCATGTGTCTGCAACTTAGCCTTCATCGTCAGACCTTCCCTTTCAATTATCCCTGTACTGCATTCCACATAGATTCCTTGTGCCTAAAGGCGCGTTCGATTCATCTGATCATTGTCTTTCATAAGATGTTCTGTACAGTTTTCCCGTACTTTTCCCTATTTTCCTCTACGACGGTGCTCAGCTGAAAATTTCATGGCAACGCAATACGGATGGCAGAGGAAGTAAACGGATTGGCATTCCCCATCCGTGAGTCATACTAAACATTTCATAATGTATTTCATTAATCGTATAGTCACGCGTAATTTCAGCATTCAACTCCGTACCATACTCCACTAATTAAACAATCACCAAACAAGATATCACCTTCATCCCGACGTCTTCAGAGCTTTTCTCGGCCATCTTTGCATAGTTCTGCTGTTTCATGTCATTTCGTTTAATTTTCAACAATTTAACATCGATGTACCGTCTGGCACATGCCTGTCGACGGGACTGGCTTGTGCTTGACATATGTAAAATTAAACATAATAATATAATTATTTTCTTCTTTTACCAACAAACTATAGCAGCTCAGGCTCATATACCTAAGAAAACATCAACAGAAATGCACCTTGCTAAAAAATAACAGCAAAAATAATGGTAAAAAACAACAACAATAGAAATGCACCTCGATAAAAAAGTCTTTTACAATTTCATTAAACGCACGCAGTATTTAAATATATTGCTTAGGGCTGTTTTTACCAATTGTCCCGGAATTTCGTTCCCTATATTTACGATAATAAGATAAGAGGGACAAGATGGCAAAAATGTCGGAGCGGGCTAGTGAAGAAAGACATTTTATGCACACATTTTATTCCGCTATAAATAAAACTGACCCCTCAGTTACGCCTCAATGCAAGAGCTGCCATCACCTTGTACCCATGCAGACTGGTCACGGTGAGACCTTCTCACTGGGTCCAGAATATCGGCCTACATATCAGGAGGAATTCGCAACGACGCGTTTAAGAAAGGATCTCGTCCCCAAGCCTCTTCTTAAAGTCAGGCACGTGGGCGTTTGTTGTTCAAAGACTCGTCTCAAGTGGGGCTTTCTCGTCGACTTTCTCATTCACTTTTAATGGGTATTACACCGCGACCGTAGCATTTTCCTTTAAGACTTTTCGACTTCGTCTTCGAGGCCTTATTTCGCGACGATAACCCTTCCCGACATTTTACGCGAGAAATTTCAATGTGCAGCTTGAATCAGCATCATTCCGAGCAGTCAAGGGTGAAAAGATCCGCTCTAAACGATATTTTGATAATTTAAGCCCGTTACAATATTTTATTTTTGATGCTCGATCACGAAGAACGGATTCGGGGTTGACTTCCTGTCTAAAGGCTGTTTTGCACAAGGCTTGTGCACCCCGCAATTTGAAGCATCATTTCCCGAAGTCTAGGGTGAAATAGTGCATTTCGTGTGAATGAATGCAAAAAGGTTAATACGATGCTTATGAAAGTGCAATCTTTAACGTATTTAATTTGAGGAATTGTAGTGCAAAAAATAAATCGATTAGGAGAAACTTAGCAGGGAAATTAGAACGCTGAGCTGTTTACCACGTTAAAGAAGACGATTGCACTCCGAAGAACAGATGGATAAGAAATGAAGCAGTGGCCTTTAAAGTCCCCGTAGCTGTAGTTAAAACGATTTCTAGGGAATGCATATATAACAGCAAGTCAAAAGCAGAGGAGATTTATATAGGAAAGAACTTCATTGACCGGGCTGAAAACTTAATCTTCTTAACGACTCTTCTTAATGATTCGACGAGGGCCGGGGCAGGCAGACTCTAGGCTTGACTAGGAACATCTTAAATTTTGCTTTGTAAAGGTGTAACTGCTTAATCAATGGATTATGTATCTTAAAAAGGATACCGCAACCATAGAATGATCAAATGTATAACTGATACATTTGCAAACAGTTTCACACAGTGAGCTGAGATTGCAATAGCTCCCAAACAGGGATTGGTTTCGCACAGTAAAATCTTACAATTACAAATATATAATAAGCTATAGGCAGAAGAGACCAGTGGTTATTAGTGGCAAGAAAAATCGCTGATCAAATTTAATACTCCAATTTTAATACAATTTAAGATACTAATTCTGGAACTAAAATTTGGGGGAAAGATCTGTTATCTCCGGGAAATCTACTTACATTTAGCAGTGGCGGACCTAATTAGAGAAATACCAAGTGAATGATCCCAATTCGAGATGGTTTTCACAGCTTTAAAGGGACCTAAAAAAAGTTCAATTACAGTTAAAGAGATACAACGCTTACCCTTTACACGAAAAATGTCTACTCATTCAAGTGGAGAGATTGGAGATATAATTTTTAGTCAGTTAAAATTTTTATATGTTAATTATATTTATGAAATTGTGATGAAAAGACAGCTCTCTCGAAAACTGAAATGATTTTGGGGAGAAATTCATTCGCACACAAACTATCAAAAAAAATTAAGCCAAAAGTTGAAGGTTTCACTAGGTGGAAGGTCGACAATATAGTAAGTCAAACTTTGTAGTTTCCACAATTAATCAAATTTAATTTAAATTATACTAATAAATTAAGTTCGACTTACTACAAAGTAAGATATGTACGATTTTAAAATCCAAATCGCCGCAGTGGATTTGTCCACGGAGAATTTTCGTATATTACGTATATGAAGCCAAATTGATTGATGGTAAGGAGGTGGGTAGTATTTATAAACGAATATACCTGTTTTAGTCAAGTTTAAGTTCACCGCTTTTGAATGATGATAACACATAACGGCCAAAACAACTCCACATAGGTACTATTGGAAGCACACCATTTCCCCCAGAATTATTCAATGCATGAGATTGGTATTCATTACGTCCCGTTTGGCTTCCTCTCGATCTCCACATCGATGCCTCTCACATACGTACGCACACTTACACACCATATTTACATATTAAATGGGAGCGCATGAGTTCATAAGTATAAAAAATTATAATAACAGAATGGTGTTTCTTTCACGAATCAATTACTGTTCTTAGCATAACCCTTCAATTCTCTTTCAATTCGCCCTATAAATATAAAAGAGTGTCTTTAGGTAGTGCGAGCGAGATAGTTCCCTAATCATTTTAGAGACCATATTCGATATATAAGTTTTCATTTCACCAGCCGAGAGACAGAAGAATTAAATATTGCATTATTAATGGTGCAATATAATAGTTTTCCAAGACAGAAATTGCAAATAATCAAATATCTGAATCAGTCTTTAACTTGACTCATTTTTTTCACGCGGTACGTTTTAAACTCCTTCAAAACGGAAGGTTTACTGTGACCCCGAAGAATTTATTGCGGTGACAATTTGATTAATTTTCAAAAATAGTTGAGAAAACACAAACTACACACTATTGATTTTTTGACGAGATCTAAGTGTAGGGAATGCCTCATTTTTAATATAAGGTCTCTCTGGAGTGTAAACACGTACCAATCCCCATACAAAAGGGCTGGTACTTTTTGGCAAATAACTCGGGAAGTAATGTGGTAAGAGGTTACATTTTTGATGTCAATCGAAGGGTGATATATTTTTCTTTAAAATGAGACCAAATTCATTTATTCATTTATTTATACTACCTTAAACCAATTGTTCTCAACTCTATTGTATAGACCTTTCAATGTATTACACCTCCCAAGTGCCTCGTAACAGAAAAATTTGCTTCGGAATTAACATTAAAATGGTGGGGTGCACCACGCCAACACTTGCTGTGTTCCAATCCAATTGATAACACGGAAAAACGAAATTTTATCACTCCACCACGCATATTCAGAATTTAAAGTCTGAAACCAAAAGGTACTGTTCTAAATGGGAAATGGTTCGTGGCAAAGGTAATACTTCACACTTTCCGGGTGCCGAGCCGGGCAGTAGTGGATAATTCTCAGCGGAATCTATACACTTAATTGCGTGCGAAGTGGAGAACATTTAAAATATATTTAATCACATATATGAATGGAAGGTGAACTGAAGACCCTATAATGGAATATTTTGAAGACGGATTTCCTTCCATTTCTCCCATAATTCACAAATTATGTTGGTTCTACCAACTTACGCGAATTCCAAGATGAATAAAGAAATTTTGTGAGACGGTAGAGATGTAGGTAGGTCCTGGCAGTTGTAAATTGTTGGTTCGGGTGATCTTCTGATCCACTCTATCCTAGGCTACTGTTGGAGGTTTGTAAGTGTAGTGATTTCCACCTGATCAGGCCTTCAGCCTGACGCAGTACCTTCCACTTTAATCTAGGCGTGAAACCGGATATTGAGGCCGTAATACTAAATGGATGGGTGAAGGAAAAATACCAATGCAAAGATGTAAATATCAAGCAGCGGGCAGGGGACTTCTCGGACCTTCACTCACGAGATGGAAAGACCAAAGGACCTTTCCATTCACTTCACAACGCCAATCACTTCGTAGCACAACAGATTCGTTACTGATCTGATACTTACTAGGTAGAGCACTTCAAAACAAATCGCAAGCTAAGGTGATGCACGCAACAAAAATAACGTCGACAACGGCATCCGTGATTATTGTACAAGTTTGATGATTTCCATAAAAGGCGTCGAACACGGAAATTGACAAGTTTTCAATTGGTCTGCGATTAAAAGTTTACGATTTAAAGTGTTCATTTTGAACGAATTAGCCAACTTTACACAAAATAATCGGCCCTGACTGCAGTTCAACTTCTTTCTACTGGCAGGTTACAAAACGTTTCACAAACGCACATCGTTCTAATCGACGTCGTTTGTGTGCGCTAAGGGCGCCGTTGTGTTCACATCTGTGCTAATTTGAATGTATTGAATGGGAAGCTCCCCAAAATTGAAGGTCTTCCCAGGCTTAATACTAGATATTCGCTAAAAGAAGAAGAAGGAATTTTATCTCCACATCAACCGACTTCAATTGAGTTTCTACTAATAATTGTAGCATTACCAACCTGCTCACCTACGGTGCCAATGCTCTCAGTTATCGATCAACTACCCTCATAGCCACAATTACCATGAATGATTAATGACACGTGAATACATTGTCTATCTGTAGAGTTTCCACGAAAAGCTACCCTATATTTTTCACACCACATTGTCTCCTAAGATTCGAACGTCCTCCTCGAAGATTCGGAAGCTCGCGCATCATCGCCCGGCGGGCATCAAAAACTCAAATGGACTAACTTTTCATAAGGCATTCACGGGCGGGAGGAATTAAATGCCATTGAATTGCGAAGGAATAAAAAAAATTCACGGGAGAGAATGGGACAGTCATGGGCGAGGTAGGGAGTATGAGAGGGAGGGAAGTGAAGGAGAAAGGGAAAGGAAAGTGCTGGTAGACAATTGAGGAAAGAAAGGCGTCATTCCGAACGAAGAGCAGGATTTTGGTTTTCAGGAGATTGCGCGGAAGGGGCGAGGTGTGTTGTCGCTCGGCTTAGAAAGGCCGGAATTGGTGGGGAACGGTTGTATAGATGGGATAAAAGAGAGGCTATGTAGAGAAAGCCATGACCACGATGGGCAGTTAGTGCCTGACCCGCATGCTAAGTAAAGATGTCGATCAGGGAAGAAAAACAAACAGGTATCTTACATTTCCTCTCAAATGGGTGCGCTAAAATATTGAAGAAATCCCACATTTTCGTTAGTAACATTTAAATTACACTTCTTTCGTGTTTAGATAGTTTATCTACGAGGGCAGTTTTTTTTCAACCTCCGATAGGCCATATATAAAAGACAAGGGAATATTAACATATTATTTTACTATTAAAAGTTGGGTACACTTTTGGCTACTTTTCCACATAAACACCTTGACGATTGAGGCATTTTTCGTACCTGCGGACAAGCTTTGAAATACCCTCTTCATAAAATGTTGCCGCCAATGCATTTAAATGAATCTATACACTTTTTTGAAGCTCCTCGTTGGTTTGGAAGCACTGTTCTCCCAGCCGCTTCTTCAGTTCAGGGTAAAGATTGAAATAACTCGGCGCTTGATCGGGACTGTATGACGGGTTATCGAAAAAGTCCCATTGAAATTACTCAAGGAGCCGTTGGGTTGAACCAGCACTGTGAGGACGGGCGTTGTCATAGATCAGTGCGTTGTCAGTCGAGATTTATGGGACTCAGCGAGCACAAATTTCTCTGAAGCCTGAATGTTCTGTAACGATAGAGTACAGATAGGATCTTGAAACTTTTGGAATTCCATAGACAAAGCACCTGTGATGAACCTACGGTTTTCTCTAACGACTTCGTCAACTCGTTGAACAAGGCCGTCTATAGTGACAAACTTGCGTCATTGACCCCCTAATCATGCACATTAGTTCGGCCACCTTTAAAATTTCGACACCATTACCGCACAACACCATCACTCATAAAGTTTTCTGAACACAATCGGCTCATTCTTTGATGAATTTCTGCTCCTCTATTCCCTCCTGCCCTGCAGGAAACGAATTAAGCTTCGGCATTTGCATGTGGTGGGAGAATCAATCGAGGTGGTCATGTTTCTGTGACTGCTGCTCAGTACTGACTGTCGACTTCAACTCGGCAGTGAGAGAGCGTGTAGTGCGGGAGATGCGCAGTCACCTACTGCGCACATCACCCGCCTGTCGCTTGTCTGGTGTTTATGCTGTGCGATCGGAGGTTGAAAAAAACTACCCTTGTTCAAGAGATCGAAAGTAATACACTCAAAATACAGACTAGCATACGTATGTACTTTTAAATCAACTATTAAATAAATTCAAATGAATCAATGTTTTGAGATTTTGGCATATAGCAATGTCAATTTAAGTCACAACAGCCGAGCTCATAAGATTTCGGTGACTAGAGTAGGAAAAAGTATAAATAAAGAAAAAAACGCCTCTACTAATCTACAATTTTATAGTCTAATTACAATATATTCTACTTATATTCCTTTACTCACTTTTCTGGAAGTAATCGCTTATAATAATTTTTTTTGAAAATGCCACATTAGCTACAAGGATAAAAAATGAAATCATTACCATAAAATAAGCTCATGTATCTTTAAGAAAAAATTTCAAATGACTTCAGAGTAGAATAACATTGATAGCTTTATCAGTCAGCAGGTTGTTTTTCCAAAAATAAGAAGATAATGATATAATCTTCACCGCATGATGAAGTAATCGTCATTTATTACTCCCAGCATTCCCAGCATTACTCCCAGCAGAAAAGGGAGTTTAGGCATTTATTGAAGCATGCCAAAAAGGAGTATAATGATAAGCGGATTAGGAATGCCTCAAATTTTTCTAAAGTTGCATGGGAAATCATAAAAAGCAATAGCCACTTAAATACTGCTATATTGCCTATTCAGGTAAATGATGATGATGGTAACATAATCACTGAACCAAGTAAAATATCCAATTCATTTAACGATGTTTTTCTGTCTCTGCCAAGTATATCTCATCCTGTGCCTTCTGGGAACATGCCATCCAAAAGAGTATCATATGCGTCTATGTATCTAAAACCCTGTAGTGAGATAGAATTACGCTCTTATCTTAATAAGATTGGGAAAAAAAAATCTGTTGACATTGATGGTGTATCAGGCAAATTAATAAAAGATTGCGGGGACCTTATCCTGACCCCATTGCTAATGCTTGTGAACCAGTCCCTTACTGAAGGCATATATCCGGATGCCCTAAAGATGGCGAAGGTTTTACCAGTCTACAAGAATAAAGGTGACCGGAACAATTTAAATAATTATAGACCCATATCTATAATACCCCAATTTGGTAAAATTCTTGAGTGTGTTTTCTGTAAACGACTTTTAGAATATCTTGAAAGTCAAAATGTGCTATCTGATCACCAATATGGTTTCCGCAAGGGGAAGTCAACAAATCTGGCTCTTTTTGAAGCGGTAGATTATATAATCCAAGAGATTGACTCAAAGTGTAAGGTTATGGGCATTTTCTTTGATTTGAGCCGAGCTTTTGATGCTGTTGATCACAGTAAGTTGATTTCAAAATGTGAGTTAATTGGTATTAGGGGTGTGGCATTAAGCTGGCTGAAGACCTATCTTGTAAATCGACATCAAAGGGTAGCATATCAAAGTGATGGGAATATCTATCTCTCCACCCCTATGGAGGTAAACAGAGGAGTACCTCAGGGGTCAGTGCTTGGTCCTGTGTTGTTTTTGATTTTTATTAATGATCTACCAGGGCAGCTGCAGATTAAAGGTACTAATAGATGTGTTATGTATGCAGATGATGTGAGTATTATGACATCTAGTAAACATATACGTGACTTGGTGGTATCTAGTGAACTGTTGTTGAAATGTATGACTGATTGGTGTGAAGGCAATAATTTGGTCCTAAACATTGAAAAAACACAAGCAATGATATTTTCTACATCGCATTGCATATTAGACATTCACTCTACTCAGACAAATGGTAACCATTTCAATACTGTTAATTATTTCAAGTTCTTAGGACTCCATATTGATAATAACCTAAAATGGAACATCCATGTCATGTTCTTAATTAAAAAGCTAAATTCTGTGTTCCATTTGATTTCCATTGTAAGACATACAGTAAGCCAAAATATTTTGATAATGCTGTACTATGGATTATTTTACTCAAGAATGTCTTATGGTATAGTATTATGGGGACTGCCGTCTCATCTTCTCAGTGTATTGAAGGTTCAAAAAAAGATTCTAAGAATGATGTGTAAACAAAATTATTTGGCCCACTGTCGACCTCTTTTCAAAAAATTAAAAATTTTAACTGCTCCATGTGTATATATTTATCATGCTGTATTACTTGTAAAACACAATAGTGATGATTTTGAAATGAACAATGGTATCCACTCTTATAATACCAGACAATGTTACGACTTACATGTAAAGCCAAGCAATTTATCCATGGCATTAAATGGTCCAAGGTCAATGTGTATCAAACTATACAATAACCTACCTGACTGTATAAAAAAAGAAGAGAGAGTACCAATATTTAAGAAAATGGTACGTGAATACCTGACTCTCAAGTGTTTTTATAGTGTTAAAGAATTCTTGAACTTGTAATGATTTCTTCTCTAAAATTCTGTAATTATTAATTGTATTTGACATGTCCTATGCACTTGCCAGTTTTATTACTGTGTATTGTGTCTCTTGGATGAATAAATATTATATATTATATATTCTTTTCATTTCCCAGTCACTAACAGTATAGTCACTGACACTTTCTGTTCATGTTAATTGAAATAATTAAAGCAATCTTTTACATTTTTAAACATTACTTTTGAAATATAATGTGCTGATATTGAAGGTAATCAAAGTCTGTGAGGCCGATACTGCCTAGGGAAATGAAAGTTTGTTAACTTGAAAATAGAATTAAAAATTACCCATTTTATTCTGCCACCAGAACCCTGCCGTTCAACATTTTCCCCCATCGATTTAAACTTCAAAATATATTAAGCCAAAGACAAAAAAGAGTGTAACACACGAAAAAATATCTCTGATATTCTAAAGCTATTCTGGTGACAGACCAGTAACAAAAATGGCATAGTGTTATCAGAGAATAAAAGATAGGTAAAACGAGGACACCAATACACCATGTTACAGCCATATAGATATAACTGAAAAAATAGGAATATTTCTCAGCTTGACTAGCGCACTTGTGATAAAACCCATTGAGAACGTTCATTACAAGTTTCCGTTGTGAAGGTAGTGTTTTTCATGATATAGATGCATTGAAACTATTTTCGCAAATGACCAGAGAAAACATTTTAAAGTCCAGCAGCTTCGGCAATTGTATTTCTTAATGTGGGAACTGCACATTTGAATACGTGGGTGGCTTAAAATGCTCGAGCAACAAAATATGGAATACGAAACGAGATTATAGTCAATATAAATAAAAATACCGTAGAAGTCACATGTTTATAGCCAAAATAGGATCAAAAACGCTATGTAGGCTAAAAAGCTTTAATAATTTCCGAATTACACCGCTGTTATACTCTTCACTATCATTCACCAGCTTTCTTTCTCTCCGGGTCACCACTTCCGAATCGACAAAAGAAAAAAAAATTGCTGATCGCAAGAGAAATCATTGAATTGCTGGTCCACAAAAATAAAACGTGGCTATAAATTCAGTTTTCCATTCCGAGGCGTGGAAGAGGTCGAAGACCCGAAAGACTCTATTTTGAAAAGTCGACCCGTGATTTTCTCAAAGTGCGTTACATATCCTTCCGGGTGAAATTTTGTTTCAAGACCATTTTAAATTTTGTAACGGGTGTGGAATTGAAATATTTATGGTTCACGGAGAAAAATTTCGTGCGTTTACATTCCTTTCGCGGGAGAATGGTACTTTTTATCTCAGAAGGAGGAGCAGCCACTATATTTTAACGATGGAAGGAAGATGTTTGCCCATCTTCTCAAAACAAGACCACTTCAATGCGTGAAAGTCGCGCTGGTAGAAACGTGTTAGACTTGTTCCGGTGGACTTTAGAGATGCGTCTGTATAACAAGCCCAATAAAACACAAATCTTGTTCCAAGAAAGAAAGTAAAACACATGTAATTCTCACATTATTGAGGAAAGAGAATCCGTTCCTTTCCTCAAGAATGAGATCTTACGAATCCATCCTACGAATTTTTGCTTCGAAATATATAACCGCAAAAAGTTGGAGCAGTGGATAAAATATTAGCCTTTTATTTTTTTTGGGTTTGAATCCTGACAGAAGCGGAATGTTTTCAGTGCAATACCGATCTCAGCTTGACCGCCATTCGGGGAACACTTCAAGCGCGCTTGCTTAAGCCGAAAGCAGGTTGCTCTCCACCCTTCCTCCAATCGCTTGATATTGCTCCCCTTAACGTTCAGCCAGCCCATCCCTTTGATTCTTATAATATCGTTTATCAGTCATCTAACCTTGTATTACTGTCCGGAAAAGAATGTATTAAGTCGGATAGATGATGAAAATAGGAACAAAGCATATATAAAAGCGCATGAGGCTCAACTTTGTGGAAGTAATTGATATTTATAACCATTTTAAAATGAAAGACAATGGGAACTTTCCACGCAGAATTTTTAACAATTACCGACCATGCCAAAAAGAGACTCTTTATTTACCCCATTCCTACTCTTGACGATATGCTTATTTCCAGTGCTTGCTTTTTCTATTAATCTAGTGTTACGTCACTCTATAATTCCACCCTTTGTATACACCCTCTTTTATTTTTGACAGTCATTTTGACAGAAACTATTTTTACTGCTGATAACCTAGACAGGAATAAAAGAAAGTAGAATAAAAGAAAATACTAAGTATTCATTCATTTAATGACGTTCAAAATGTTTTACCATTAACGCTTAGCGTTTTGAATTCCCACAAAGCGACTCCGAACTCCATCAATGCATTGACGTATGTATATATGAGCTCTACAGAGTAATGCCATAAACACTCACTTTTGTCCGGACGTTAGTTCACGGTTAAATTAACTACATGTGGGTTCTTTAACCCTTTGCCATATAAGTAGAAGTGACAGTCAATCAGTATTTAACCGTGGTTGCATGGATTTTTAGGAGACCATAGTTTTCCTTCAATTACCATGCAGCCATATTCTTCACGCTAAGCGAAAACAAAAGGCTGCGTCAATTTCTTTTACAGCGCTGGTTGACGCCGTAATAGGACAGACCGTTCAATGCGAAGCTAACCCGACTAATTCGAGAGATTTTCATCCCATCGCACTGTAATTCCGTTGTTAGTGAACCGTGAGATGTGCTTTGATCTCGCATTTGGCGAAAGTAATCTGAAAAATCTCATAGTTACGGTGAACTTCAGCGATTGTGGCCAATTGGAAAAATGTACCATTACTTATTAGTTATGAGATTGCTTTGTTCCTAGTCGATATCCACTTCAAAGTGATAGACAATGGTAACTTTACACACAGAGTTTTTAATAATAATCGACCATGGTTTCAGCACATAGTGCAATTATCAAGGTACAATTTTTCAAAAAACTCCACCATATATACGTTTGAACTACTTGCTTGAACGTTATTTTATACGCCTTTATTCCTCACCTACGCTTTGTATTTCCTGATATTTCCTTGTTTTTTTCCGTTTACCTTCAACTTCCCTCTACCTTACTTATGTTGCCCACCGCCCTCCTTTTAACATGTTGACTGTATAAATGTGCTGTGCCCTCTGCTTAATGTGTCTTTTAACCGATGACGGCTCTGTGAGCTGAAACGCGTCGTACTCATTGAAATAACCACTGGAAAAGTACAATTGTTGTTTTTGTTATAATATGACGAACTTCCACGATATCTCGCCTATTGAAATCATCGTAAGGAAGAAAGGCTTAGTGAGTAAGTATTCTATTGAGGGAATCTTATGGAAAATAAAGTTGTTTTTTACTCGAAATGTGGTTTGAAAATTATGTAAATACATGGAAACCGGTCGCCATTGAAAACCCGATTAAGAAAAAGAAAACAGCGAAGAATTAATTTTTACCCTGTGAATAAGTTCCACCAAATGTGTCCTGATACAGCATTATTCGTTCGCCATGTTGTTTATTTCATCTCCAATTGGGAGATTCAATTTCATAACATCTATTGTTGAAAATATCAAGATCGGGAAGAGAGAGATTGTTACGTGTGAAAAAAACTTCAAAATCTTGATTTTTTTCGTGACAGCACCACGTGATTAATAGATTACGCGATCGGAATTATTTCATACGGTTCATACAAACATGTGAAAGATTTGAACCGAGTCTGTTGAGGCCATAACACCAAATATGGTACCGTCATGCGATAACGGCACTAAAGATTTTCACTTTCACATGGTACCCTCCATTATATTTACCCTTTCGATCTATGCCAATGAAATAAATAAATAAATAATATTTATCCATAATTTTTTCGCCCATTAAACTGGCTATGATCACCACCTGGCAGCACTTGAGTCGACTTTTGAATCTGTTAACTTCTTTTAAAAGCAAAAACGATCAGCAGTCAATCATCTTTACCCTTTTTTTGTAGAAAATTCCACCTTTCGCCGCAAATCGACGTGGCTTCATCGCAAGGACCATTTATCTTAGCCCTACTTTCACACCTATCCAACACAGACCACTGAGAGAGTACGAAGATTGCCTCGGCCTCTTCGGATAATCCCTTTCACATAGCCTCTCTCTTCCTCCCAGACCAATCGCTCCGACGGCGAGAAAGGAATGGTTTCTGCCCCACAAAAGGCAGAAACCCTGACGCCATAACACTTGGAAAAACCTTTCACCGCCAGGAATCACGGCCCGCGGGGCTCTTTTGAAATGTAACGCACGGTGAAAGGTTGTTGCATCCTCCGGGAGGAGACTTCCCCTCCCCGAATGGCCACTGGCCTAGCAGCATTCATCCCGACTTAAGCGCGGTCCATTCTGTGTCGAAAAAAATCCAAACAATACCTCCACGGTGGTCATCCTCCTTCTTGACCTACCCAAGACAATGCCTTCTTTCCTGGACGCAGTAACGGAGGAAGATCCGGAGTTCGGTCCATGAACTGGAGCGTGGAATGGTAGGAATGTTCTCTCGCGTGATGTTACCATTGCGCCCTCCGTCACTTGGCGGGTACCGTACCATCTCGTTGTCCGGTACCTTATCCTCAACTTTCAATCGTGCAATTGTTGAGGTAGGAAAGGAATAGAGAGGGGAGGGTCAACGATTTATACATCTACATAATACCCTGCGAGCCGCCCCATGGGCGTGTGACAAGGGGAGTTAAGACACCAGCCGCGTAAATATGCAAGGGATAAGGTTTTGGGAGGTGAAATGGTGACGTGTAATACGGGAGTGTATTTAGTGGAGCTCAGTTTTTTATGTGGTCGCTTATTGCGCGCGGAAAGAACGAGTCTTTGTACCTATCTGTTCGCCAATGTATCTCTCTTATTTTATCGCTTCTGTGAGACCTAGAGATGCAGCGAGGCGTCATGATAATATTCTCTGTATTGCTCGGAAACACACCAGCTCTGAATTACTCAAGCAACCTACGCCTAGCGTGTGGACTACGCCTCTAGGGGCTCCCACCTTAATCCCTGTAAAAGTTGTGAAACACCATATGTTCGTTCGTAGCAGTTTTTTACGAAGCGTGCAGATTTTCTTTGAATTATATCAATTTTTTGGTTAAACCTTTAGACTTCACTTTAGATGGAGCAAGATGGAATACTAAAATTATATCCATCTCGATGGACCGGATTTATATGGCAGCTAGTATATTCGGTTTTCATTTATTAAGGTAGTTCGAACGGGATATCACCACGCAAACAAAGTCTGCAAATTTGGCCTCATTTAAAAGAAAAAATATCTCATACTTCTAATACACCAAAATATTAGCTACGTATATCTACGCAATATGAGATTTTGACGGAGAAATGGAAGCCTTTTTCTATGGAATTCGGAAAGTATTTGCGCTCCAGAGTGACATTAATTTAAAAATGATGAGGTGCTGACGGACAGATCGAGTCCAAAATTTGACATTTTCTTTTTCATTTTCTGCATTAAAATGAAAAGGTTCAAAACTCCGTAGTAATTGTGATCGTACCACAGAAAGCGAGCACGAAGGCGTTCTCAGCGATCGGTGTGAAACAAATAGGTAAGCAACCTGATGATTCTGATCGACAGCCGAAACCGGTCGGTAACTTGTAAATGAGTTGTGGGAGTCATAAACGTTTTTACGATCATCATGACTTCCTTCTACCAATAGAAAACTTCCCTTCTCGATATTTTAAGGAAAGTCTTTAAAGCTTCCAATGTTAGCAGAGGTCACCCATAAAAATAAAATTTTTGTGTCACCTCATTTATTTAAAAGTCCCGTGACTGTTTAAGTTTCAAATAAAGAAAGGAACAAAATCCTTATTACGACCATATAAAAAACAAAGATCAGACATATGGGTAGCTATAAAGATAAAGGAGAGCAGAAATGAAATATTTACGTAAAGTGAAAGGGTGCTCAAAAAATTACATAAGATATAAAGATATCGGAATCAATTCACAAATATTTATTATGAACGAAAGAGTAAAAAAATTATGTGTAAGTGGATAGACTATTCCACCGATTGGACAGACAAGCAAACTCGTTGGTAAGGAATACTTATTGTTACCGATACACATGCAATTTATTTAGGAGTTTAAATATATTTTGAGTGTTGCATCACTGCGTCAAAACCAAAGAGAATAATTATCAGTAGTTATATAATATTCTTTTCGATTGAAAAAATAAAAAAAATATAATGATACTTCTCTAGCGATGCATGAGAGTAAAAGAGTACCAACGCAACATATGCATTGTAAGTGCATAAGAAGAAGAAGCAGAGGAAGACCTCGTAACAGAGGGATATGGTGAAGGAATATAGCCAAAGACATCTACATACAACCCTACTAGCCGCCGCATGGGCGTGTGGAAGGGGGAGTTAGGTAACAAGCCGGGTAAAGATACAAGGGATAAGGTTTTGGAAGGAAAAATAGTGACGTATATTATGGGAGTGTATTTAGAGGAGATCGGTTTTCAGTGTGGTCGCTTATTGTGCGCGGAAAGAACGAGTTTTTGTAGTTATATGTTTGTCAATGTATCTCTCTTATTTAATCGCTTCTGTGAGACCTAGAGATGTAGTGAGGCGTCATGATAATATTCTCTGTGTCGCTCTGAATCACGCTAGTTCTGAATTTCTCAAGCAAGCTAAGCCTAGCGTGTAGCCTCCGAATCTCTAGGAGCTCCCACCTAAATCCCTCAAAAAGTTGTGAAACATTATATGTTCGCTCATTGCAGTTTTTAACGAAACGTGCAGGTTTGCTTTGTATTTTATTAATTTTTAAATATTTATGACCAGGTTGCCAAATGTTAGCGGCGTATTAGGGGTGTGGCCTAACCAGAGCGTAGTAGCATCTCTCTTTGAATGTGGGTTCCCTACAGTATATCACAAGTTAAGGTAATTCCAAGATATTTTACTGTTTCCGAAGATTTTATGTTTACTCCACTCACAGTATAGGTATGGCATTTGTGTGATGACTTTCGCAGGAAAGGAACTGTGGTGCATTTACTAAGATTTAATTATGGCCCCCACTCTTGGCACCACGAATGAACGTTGTTAAGGTCCGATGACAGAAATTCTAAGTCCGCGTACCAGCTAATTTCACGGTAGACAACTGTATGATCTGCAAATAATTTTAATTCACTGCCAACTCGAGAACTTAGGTCATTAATATAAACAATGAATAAAAGAGGGCCGATCACGCT
This sequence comes from Ceriagrion tenellum, assembly GCA_963169105.1. Lineage (NCBI taxonomy): Eukaryota > Metazoa > Arthropoda > Insecta > Odonata > Coenagrionidae > Ceriagrion > Ceriagrion tenellum. The sequence goes on from OY720639.1 coordinate 110,859,413, forward strand.
TCCTTGAGGAACACTGGATGTGACTTCGACTATACCAGAGCTACAGCCATCAATAATTACTTTTTGTTTTCGATCACTTAGAGAGTCCCTTATCCAATGCACGCTTTTTCTATTAACTCCGCATGATTGCAATTTAAAAATAAGTTTTTTGTGAGGAACCTTGTCGAATGCCTTCTTGAAATCAAGGAATATCGCGTCGATTTCCTTTTTCGATTCACCTGATTTTAGGATATCACGAAGAAAGAGCGCAAGTTGTGTTTCGCAGGACCTACCCTTACAGAAGCCATGCTGACTGCAGTTGTGAAGTTCTTATTTTTCTCTGTCCATTTTATCTTCAGCATCCTCCTCCAACACCAGGTTTCGAAGGCTTCTGGTCTGTTTTGGTCAGCTTTTCCAATGATCCATTTTTCCGATCCAATGAGTGCTACGCTCCACATGAATGTTTTCACACACTATTTCCAATCTAATTTGTTCGATTTGTGGGATTGTAGTCCAATCTTCTTAGAGCACAGCAGTTGTCTTATTCCCATGAGTGCCTTCCTAGCTTGGGAGATTCTACGCTGGATGTCCGTTAATAAATGGTAGACCACCTTACTTAGATTAAAGGCACAGAATAATGATGCAGGTAATTCCTTGGGATTCCGGGGCGCAGAAGCTGATTAATCGAGGACGATTTCATGTACAGTTCGAGTCGAGATGTAATGTGATGCGGAGTATGACTGGGGGTTGCAGCGACCCTTCGGAGCGATCCAGAACTCTCCCTCCGGCAACAGGTTTCGTTTCATGACTTCGCTTGGACTTTCCTTTCAAATGATCGCCCTTTCATACACGCCTCTCTCTCTCTCTCTCTCTCTCACTCACTAAGGTCATCCCGTCCTTTTAATGTGCCCAGAGACGATTCAATTTTTTTGCCACTCGGAAGATCTTCCGCGATCGCGAAAGGGATGATGGGAGAAATGTTACACCTGCAGGAGGCGATTAGAATGTGCTCCCCGAAGGAGGTCTTCAAGCACTTTCGTGACGGAACTTGATCAGATGCTTTCAGAGACACTTTCATACACAGCTAATTACTCTCTCGAGGAAGACTCTCGAAGCGGTAAACAGTAAAAAAACAACATCGTTTTGTTTTGCTTAAAAAATGTGAGAACCAGCACGCGAGATAGTGATCGAAAGATTAAGCGGAATAAAAAAGCGTCCAAACTCATCTTCTAAAATAAAGAATGGTAAACTTTTCCTTTTATCGCAAGTCAATCTAGTTCCCGAAAAACTTGTTGAGTAGATCAGGAACACGAGCCCTGGTGGAACAGATTTTATTTCTCGTTTTATCCAATTTGTATTTACTTTTCCTAAACTTTGTGAGTATTATTTTTTTAAATTACTCTTTCCCGCTTACATCTAAATTGTGCTCTTTTCAGATTTTGGCTGATGCTAATTTCATCGCGGTGTTACTTGTTTTAAGTGTGGCGGTGCACTAAAGTTTCAACAATGCAACACTTCTCCGCGAGCATTCAATACAAACTTATTTCACAACGGTGTAAACAGTAGTTGAGTTGCACAACACACGTCTTACATAAAGACTGCTCCGGATAAACTTGTTCCTAAATCGGGGCCAAATATCCATAGAAAACTTTTACATTCAAACTCCTAACAGTAAAATGTCCTCTCTAACGCCAACAAGGCTAGTACTCACATTATTGAATTTACTTTTAGAATAACGTATTTACTTCGTTTTAGGTGGCGTACCCGGCCGGAGCATTTTACAATAATTTGAATTTTTTCGTTGAAGCCATTGATTTAAAAAATTTCCGACTTGCTTACATCTCGGTTGCCCATTTTCCCTCGATATTTCCACCAAATGGACGAGAAGGTAATAAGCTTGTCACACGTTTACCATTACTCAGATATTCTTGCGAGACTCAGCTATCCTCACTCCTAAACCAAAAAGTGCGTATTCTTTTGGAGTGCACATGCCACAAGTTTGGCACAACTGATATAGATATTAATTCCTCTTATGATGTATTTGATGGTACTTCGAGTTCCGTAATATAGGGGTACCTATCAATCCATAAACGGTCGCCAAAGAGCCAAACTGTTTCATTCTATGAAGACAACTTATTCAGCTCGGTCAAATATTCAAATAAACTATAATAATTGCAGTAAAAACCCATTTATCAGTTATGTAATTTCTCATGTGCATTTTAAATGCGAGAACTAACGCCACAGCTAGTAAATTCGCCACGAATGAATTGCCAGTGCAACAGAGCCTCATGTGCAACAGCATAGACTGAGGACGATAACTTTGCTTTCACTTGACGTCCCATGAGATTCACGAAAACTAAAATGTCTCGGTGGGGTAACGGTCAATTCACATGGGGAGACAATAGTTTGGATCTTAACCAAATAAAATTACTTTTTCCTGCCGAATTCCTTCACTTAGGTGTCATATCTTTGCAGCCAAACTCTCGTGATTCCTAGTCATATTTTCATTGCTAACTTCGCAAAGAATATGGATAGAGAATAGAATTTGGCTCACTAAACGATGGAGACTTCTTTCCGAGGTAGCTGGGACTACTCAAAATGAACAAGGAAACGAGGGCTCATAGAGTTGGAAAGTCTCTGAAAGAGTCGGACGTGGGAAGTACTCGATACTTACTCGGTCCCAAACACATCACCTCCACATCTCTTGACACCATCCCTTTATTTTTTTTACCCTGCTACCTCTTCGCTTGCAGCAGTGCACATTTGCACAAAATATTGCTTCCTCCATTACAAGTCATAACTCTTCAAAAGGGTTCTTGCCGCAAAACACGTGAAAACCGACAGGAAAAGTAAATAGACCAAGCTTTTTCATCATCTCCGGATATGTAGCATGGCCTCCTTCTCGAACAAGGCATGAGTTAAACTTTCTTTGCAGACTCTCTCCGTCCTGTTTAACATGCACACAAGGTAGTTTGAGCGAGATTTTTCCCTAGTCATAATAGGTACCATATTCGAAGACTATTTTCCAATTTAATCATCCGTAAGAAGCAGAGAGCAAATATTTCAATAATAACGAAGAAAAAATTCAGCTGTATCAGGCTGTACTTGGTGGAAGTTGTCTTTATTCATGTTGAATGAAAACACTTGGTAATCTTCCACAGATTTCTTTGCTTGCACGATGTGTTTCACTACACTTTGGCATAATCACTGTGGCACATGATTATGCCAAAGTGAAGTGAAACGCGTCGTGCAAGCAAATAAATCTGTGGAAGATTACCAAGTGTTTTCATTCTACATGAATGGAGAAAAAACTTTGTTTTATATGATCGAACTTGTCAGTAATCAACTAAATAGACATATTATAGTCTTCAAATTATTTCTTCACGCCGTACGATGAACATGCTTCAACTCCCGAAAGTATTTTTTCAATATTGCAAATAATATTAAGGGGGAAAATCTAACATTTTGAAATGATTGAGAAAGCATATAAGCTACATACTTTAAAAATTAACGATAATTATCCATTAGGACCACCCTACTTTTTATGAAATATTACTTTCCTTTTAGAGGTTCCCAGATTTGCCTTTTTCCACGAGAAACGGTATATTTTTTAGGCAAATTTCGCGCTAAACAGTAAGGAAGGTGTCGGATTTTTAAGATCAACAGAAATATGACATCTTTTTCTAATCAATTGGCCCAAATTCATTAAGTCTATAAATGTGCCCATACTATTTTTAATAATGCTATACCTCTGTTATGTTACGAGTAAGCCCCATTCGACATAGACATGAGAGGAACACTCCGCTACTCTGGTCTTTACACGGCGGAGACGCAAACACAGCCAAAAATTTATTTAATTTTTACCAATAAACTCAGGGCCTATACCCCAGACTGCCTTGCTTCACTAGCTCCGACACCACGAATGCTAAGGAAGATAAAATAATACTTTTAAAATAATAAAGAGAAATTATTTTTTTAAAGTCAGTGGACATCAATTTTTTATCAAAGGCATTGTGTAGTCTAATGAGCCTTATTCCATTCTTATTCGTTCTATTTTGCACTGGGAAATCTTCCACTATTTCCCTATAAATTCAATCTTTCACAACTTTGAGAAGCAAACTAGGCAAGAGCGAGAAAATTGGAAATAGCATACCAACTGAGTTTGCATGTCCGCATTTAGAAAGATCTCTCCACTAAAACCAACATTCATGACTACAAGATAGAAATGAAGCCAAAGAAAGTCTCGACACCACCAAATTCTTGTTCTCAATAAGATAAGGAGAAATGGAAGAGACGGAGAAGGAGGAAAGGAAGAATCCTGGAAAAATCCTAGGACCAAATAAAGACAAGTTTAGGTACAGGAAAAATGATGGGCTCTTTAAGAATGAAGGATGGAAAATTATGGTGGACGCGATTAAGTAAAGAAAAGTTGGGCTCTTCGGCCACACAATATGAATTGACACCACCAGTCTTATGAAACAAATTTCCGAAAAGATTTACGAGAGCAAGACTAGTAAACAAGACAGTAATGGATTGGTTGGGAATGGAAGAGATGGAGATAACGCAAGACATAATAGAGAATAAAGTTAAATTTAGAAGATTGATGCAAAACTTCGAGCGTTCCCGGAAGAACGAAAAGAAGGAAGGTAATAATGCCTGGGCCGAAGAGATGAGGAGAAAGCAAAGCGAAAGGAAGATAAATTATAAGAGAGCAACGAAAGTAGCAGAAAATCACAATATAACTAAATTGGGCCAAGACTGATTCAGGGCTATTTTACGTGATCTTTAGAAGGCCGAATTTGGATTGGATTGAATTTTGGGAAGGCAATGGACAACTAAGGTCATTTGCGCCATAGGTTACAGGTAAGGGAGGAAGAGTGGATAGAAACCCGGCGTCGGCATTAGCCTGTTCTTAATGAAAGACGCCAAGGGGACCACGGCTTAACGTCTCATCCGACAGACGGAGGGCTACAATGGAAGTGCCCTCCACAAGACACTCATGTAGGGATCTGGTTTCCTCTGAAAAATATTCTCCTCTACAGGGATTTGAACCCTGGCCACCCGAATGGTTAGCCATTCTACTCTACTCTACTCTATACTCTACACCAGCGGCTCCCAAACTTTTCTGTCCTGGGACCCACCTCCAACCTGGAATATTTTTCGCGACCCAATATTACCCGGCACCGGCGGGACAAAAGACAACAGACCCGTACAACATAGCGAAGTCTCATCGCTTTCACATAAATAGTCTCGACTGACTATATAGTCTATGTTCACTTTATTATTTTTAGCGTTTCTTATTGTTAGTCTAGCGTTAGAACATATTTGAAGAGAATTTTTGGGTAATTATTTAAGATTTAATTTTTACTTTAAAAGCACCTTCCCTGCGCGACCCACCAAAATTGCTTCCGCGACCCACCAGTGGGTCGCCACCCATAGTTTGGGAACCGCTGCTCTACACTATACTCTAGCCACCATACCGACTCGAAAACCTTCGTGTGAAGCGTGGCACTCTATGGATAGGAAGCATGGACAATTGGAAAAGCTGACCAGAAAAGACTAGAAGCCTTCAAAACGTGGTGCTGGAGGAGGATGCTGAAGATAAAATGGACGGACAAAAGTAGAAATGATGAAGTCTACAGAAGAGTAGAAGAGGAAAGGACCATTTGGAACACCATACAGAAAGGAAGAACCTGATGAATTGAACACACCCCGAGAAACAATGGATTTGTGAAGATCATAATTGAAGGTAAAATAAAGGGAAAAGTCCCCAGAAGATGATCCAGGAATAAGTTCATGGACCAAATAAAGAGAACAGCACATAGGGAAAGATACTAGGATGTAAGAGAATAAGCATTAGACAGGGAAGGGTGGAGGACTGCAGTCAACCAATCTTAGGATTGAAAAACCAGTGAATGGAACGTTAAATTGGAGCAATTTTGGTACTTGATGCACACTTTATGGGTTTTCATGCACCATCCTCTTTGCGTCATTCATTATTTTGAGTTCTCATCAACTTCAGCCAAGTTATTCTCTCTCCTTTCGAATTCCCCTCTTCTTTCTTAACGTGCTTATTGCAACTCACCTTCCAGGAAGTAACCTCCCTATACATAATTTATTACGCCAAACCGTGTAGTGCCTCTCTAATTTAAAGCATCTCTAGCGTAACAAATTTATACCTATGTCCATACCATCTTTTCAGCATTTATGGACTCAACCGTTCCAAAGTTTTATAATTGGCTGATATAGCCACATTTCGTATATTTGAGAAGTTAAATGCCTTAGTGGGTCTCCATTGATAAAGGAACTTTCACTGATTTAAATGAACCCAGGAGAAAGATGCAAAAGGCCAGAATATGGCCTTTACATCTAAGTAAGCGGACGGGAAATCCAAAAATGAGTTAAAAAAGAGTAGGAAACAATGGGCAAAAGCCTATAAACTATAGGCAAGCCCAACAAAACCAGCTGCTACGCAGCAAAGAACCACTTGACGAGTGGGTCGCCATTTAAAGCGTACAGGGTATTTAGAATTACGGTGATTCTTTGGTGGTTTGACAACTCAATGTTGAGATTACTATTAATGTATAGGGTGCTTGTCAGAGGAACTAATGTAAGATATAAGTTTTAAGAAAAACTAAAATCTGTTGTAGTCAAAATTTAAAATCCTGAAGAGAAAGTAATTTGTTAATTTGCTTTATGTACGACGCATGGACCAGTATCAGAGTTCGGGGTTTTACTTGGAGTTTGGAACAGTTGCAAAAAGAAATATCCATTTCACAATATTCCATGCAATTTTTGGGAAATTGCAAATTTAATTTTTCCTTTTACTATGGACGATTTCCACGAAATTTGCTCGTCAGAGATTAATTTTATACGGAACCGTATTTAGATGCAGTGCTAGACTAAAGCGTAGGTGACATGGGAAAAGCCATTGGCGGTCGGTCACACGAGAGGCCAGTGTACGATCTTTTAAAAAACGCGAAGGGTGTTATAGAAAGAGGGAATATCGGAAAATGATACTAACTTTCAGGATACTTGTCTCCTCAAAACGACCTTCTTTGGTTCATCGTAAAAGTGACATAACTATCTTCAGTACAGAGATCAATGCTGTCAATATATTCCATCTTAAGTTTCCGTGGCATTCAGATGAATGCTTATCCATTTCTCGGGTTTCCACCACGTTGGCTGTTTTGAGACAAAAGTTTCACCCGCGCTCCAATGGGCGTCTTCAGGTCGAAGCGCCGAGGTATCATTTTTTGGCGGTTAATGTACCTCGGTTTGGCTACTAATATTCCTCGATGAAAAGATTTGGACTCACAAATTCGTTCATTGGCGTTCTTGTCACCAAACCGTTGAAAGAAACAGCGGCTGAAATTGCACCGCAAGTTACGGAAGAAATTCATCCTCGCTCAAAAATTTGGCATAAAATGTAAACAATCCCTATTGCCATCGCAAAACTCGAAACTTGAAGGGAAGTCACAATTAAATTTTGAGCTTCTAGCGGGGAGGGGGACTACAATTTAAGGCAGATAACTCTGAAACCCTGAATTATCCCCCAAATTAACGAGCGGTTTTAAAAATCACGAGTGATGTATAAACTCTTTTTTAGGGGTGGCCCAATTAAATTTTGCCTGGGAAATGGCTGGGGCGACCACTGTTTGTGTACAAAATATAAGCAAGCGCATTACAATGCGGTATACGCCATGGAGTGATCCGAAGTTTTACCTCTCAACCTCTGGCAGCGCGCAAAATTGAGGAGTGGATGGAAAACTTCCCATCGCCTTTTTTTTTCGTTGGCTAGGTCAGATACGAAGAGATGTTTTAGAGACACGCGTTTTACATGCTCTACAAACCATGTTTTTCTTGTTCCGTGCCACTGACGATTTAGTGCCTTTAAAATGATTTAAGGGACTGGAGCATTTACGTATATTTATATGCCGTGCCCATTTTTGGACGCTAACGCAGGAAACACGGTCCAATGGTGGAGCAGCTTGATCGTAAATTTACCGGAATGAGGTTACGTTCGAAGCTGGATGGGCTGGGTCGGAATGGGAGGGAACGCGCTATACGCGTTAGAATATGGGGTGGGGACGAAGGGGGGAGGAGGTGTGGACCGAAGAAGGGACCAAGATCCCGACAAGTTCAATTAGAATCCTATGGATCCAATATTCGTCTACACTGATGGCTAAATCCCTCATTAAGGTAATTTGAGCAAAATACCACTTTACCTATAAATCAATTAATTTGGTCTCATTTTAAAGAAAAATATCTCACCCTTCCAATGCCACCAAAAATTCTACCCCTAACCACATTACTGTCGGAGATATTTGACAACAAATACCAGCCGCTTTACATGGGAAATGGTACGTGTATGCACTCCAGAGAGACATTATTTACAAAATGAGGAATTTCTAACACTTAGATGTCGTAAAAAAACTAACAGCGTGTATTTTGTATGTTATCTCAACTATTTTCGAAAATTAATCATATTGTCACCGTAATAGGTTCCTGGGTATCACAAAAAATCCTTCCGTTTTGAAGTAGTTCAAACGCACCGCGTGAAAAAAATGAGTCAATTTAAAGACTTATTTAGATAATTTCATTTAGTTACCATTTCTGTCATGTAAAACTGTATTATTACACCAATGATAATGCAATATTTAATTCATGTGCCCTACAGCTGGTAAAATTAAAACGCATAATTCGAAATTGGTCTCTATTATGACTAGGGAACTATCTCGCTCGGACTACCTTAAGCACCTTGTCTAACTAATAGCAATTTTTTTAAAGCGTTATACCAGTTAATGTAGGTTATATTAAATGTCAGAGAATCTCCTCCCATTTTCTACTTGTTCAGGGGCCTATCTCGCTCTGGAATATCCTTATCCGCCTCAGCATACGATCTACCCTTCTTCATCCTGTCAATCAAACCTATCCTCCTTTTTCCTCTTCCTCACTAGCCCAACATCCTTCCCTTTATCACATTCTTCAGCAATCCCTCACCCCTTATTACATCCTCCAGCCACCTACTCTGCCGATTTCGAATTTCCCTAAGAAGTTTCCTTTCCTCGCCCACCATCTCAACCACTTCCTCGTTAGTCCTCTCAGATCTTAAATTTTTACTGCCTGTATATAAATACTGTACCGTGACTTCAGACATAGCGTGGAGGAAATACATGCGACATATTCTCGGCGACGCGTTAAGTAAACTACATAGAGGCGAGAAGTTACACTAATAAATGAAATAAAACTCGGCTCAACTTTCTCAACTCAAACTCGGAACTTAAACTCGGAACTAAAACTCGGAACTAAAACTCGGGAGTTCCATGTTCATTAGTAAAAATAACTTTTTCACTCCACAGGTCAGTTCACTGATCAATTTATTGTACAATCCGGATTGAAATGCCTGGCATCATCTTCAAGTGCTCACTGTGAGAACCTAAAGATGATATCAGGCACCGAAATCCGGATTGTACAATAAATTGATCTTTGAACTGACCAATGGAGTGTAAAAGTTATATTTACTAATAATATTGAGAAGTTGCACGCTTGAAGATATCTTTCACTGCACGAATGATGAAGGTGAAATAAGTTGGCAAGTTGCCACGAGAAAAATTTACATTTGGACTTGGAAGCAAAAAGTGGAGCTTCATCTTTCCAGGAGAATACGCAGACCACCGGGGCACCCAAACTTTCTAACAGTCATGGTAATTTTTGGAGGATTCAAGGTGACTCTAGCTATACGACTCACAACAAATGATAAATTACACATCTTCATTTAGTTTGTTTAGAAAAATCCTCCTTTCGCTGATGAAATGGGGTACCCATTTTAAATCAAAAGTAAGGTTCAACATATGTAGATTATTCCACGACGATTCTATTTATATTTACCATATTTTTCCAGCCATAGGAGCCAAATGTAGTGCCAATTGTAAGAATATACCGCACTTTGACTTTAATTACGGCAGTAATTCGCTAATACTTAAAACACTCGGAGTGCTGGCGATTTAATTTCTTTCAGCTGCAGTAGCGCTGTCTAATTGGACTAATTTATAGGAATATTTTCGAAACTTTTACCCCATAATAATAGCAAATACAGTATTATAGTTCATGACTTCATGTTCGTAACGTCTTCATAGTGGAACGGTTTCTCGCATAAGAGTTACATTTGTTTTTATAATGCCAATGTAATATTTGGAAATTTTTGTATATTTAAAGGAACGCAATATTATGTTCCTAGCAGATCTCGGATGATTTTTGGCAGCGCGATATTACGCCACTATCCCACAGAGTATTAAGAAATTGATGGTAAGATTCCTATAATTACTTATTCAAATTCCCACGTCATTTCGCTTCTTACAAACACTTTTAAATGAAAGCTAGAATACGCTTTCTCATTCAAATGGACGTTTTTCTGCTGTAATCTGAGCAATATCCGTAAGGGTTTATGTGAAAATCTCCACTTTAAAGACTGAATTGGAGTCAAACTAGCCGGGAAACACATTTTATTGTCCCTTTTATAAAACGTACCAGACGCTACATTTTTTTTCCAATTTCGAGTCACCTTGAGGGAATTGAATTTAATATTATATCCATAAGGTGCATAATATATGCAAAAATGGAGTAAGTGCTCAATTGAGAAAACATCTTTTGAAAGACTATTGCATACGGAGATAGTATATTCCTAGATAAAGGTAACGTAGAACCCATATACTGCGTAGTATAGTATGTGAAAAAGAAGGAGAAGTAAGGAAAAAGAACTAGTATGAGGTCCTGATGCGACTCAAAGTCGTAGTTGGCCGGATATTTGCCAAGACGGCCGACAAATGAGGTTTACGCCATTCTATACTCTTCAATACAGATGGGTAAGATGCTAAAGAGAGTATTATTAGGGGAATGGAAGGGTGGATAGAAAGAAACAAGGGGCATCGGGTTGGTGTGGTGGCTAGAGTACTGGCTACCTATGCCGACGGCCAGGTTTCAAATCCCAGCAGAGGATGATGTTTTTCAGAGGAAACCCGATCCCTGCTTGAGTGTCTTGTGGGGGGCACTTCAATAATGTCTCTCTGGAGTACATACACGTATCATTTTCATGTGAGAGGGCTGGTATTTTTTGGCAAATATCTCCGAAAGCAACGTGGTAAGGGGTTTAATTTTTAGAGTCATTAGAAAGGTGAGATATTTTTCTTTAAAATGAGACAAAATTCATTGATTTTTGGGTAAAGTGAGTTTTCGCTCAAACTACCTTAATTATTAAGAATTCTTATTTCTTTGAGACCGAGAATAACTAGCCGAATGTTTATGGGGGGATTGAATATATAAGCTAACAGGGGTGTCGGCGGGGGTATTCTCAGGTGGTCCTGAAGTCCTGTTCAGGCAGCATGAACCTCTTACACGTGCTACACGTACCTCTGGGACGGTCCATATCGGTCGGCGGGGGGTACCGAGGCGAAAGGACCCCATTTTCGACCATAATTGGTCCGTATCGGCCATCCATTGGTCCGTATCGACCATCCATTGGTCCGGAGGATCCCGAGCCGATGAAGTACTCCGGCAGACCTCACGACGCCGACCGTTAAAGGGAGTCGGGGGATACCCAATCCCAAATTTTTGGGCAACGGGCTTCTCCGGCTTTTCATAAGATGTGCGGTAAGTTTTCGCGCAAGTGAGACTGACGGCGACTCGTCCAACGTTGTTGGGGGAACCCAATAGCTACGAGGACTGCGGGGAGGCGGAGGCCCATTGTCGTCCTTTTGACGTCAATCCGCCTCATGGTGTCGGCCTCGCAGTGGTTGTGCTTCGCTAACCTTCCCTTCCCATTATCCTTTTTCCCGCTACTTCCCACTAGGTTATAAGCGAAGGCTTGAGACCAAGAGGGGAATTTTTAGCCCGGCGGGGAGACCCAAATCACCTGCCTATTCAGGAGGCGAAGTATTGCTATATGTGCCCTGGGATTAGTGAAGAACATATGTTTGTGTTATCTTATCCATGAATACAGCTAATTAATGTACTTGAATTATTCGTAAATAATTTTTTTCCTTCCAGTTTATTTTTATATAGGATTCATAGATGATTATTATATAATTGATATATTTTATTCATTCTGACAGCCAATACCCTTGCATCGAATCAAATAGGAGCAACTGATTTTATTTACTTCAGCAACCAGTTTCCTTCCACAGAATGTCAAAATGCGGATATATCTAGTGCTACAAAACAAATGCTACCAATGGGAGCATATATATCGAAGGAAAAATTCTTGCAAACTTTATCTTTGGATAAAATTAAGAGAGGTTTAAAATATCTACGCTGAACTGAATAGAGATCACATAAGAATATATTGTAATCCTAGCAAGGGTGATAAGAGCGTGATAAATTGTGATACATCAACATCTAACCAACCCGGCAGGACGAAAAATAAAAAAGTTTATTAAATTAATGAAACTAACCAAGAGTAATTAGATCCAAAACAATTTCACTTGGAGGTGGAATGAATGCATTTCTCCGATAGTCGGGGATGAGTACATTAAAAGACACACTCCTAGAATGGTAATATTTATCTTCATGCATGTACAAACAATTAAACTCATGGCCAGCCTTCGTTGTTAACTGTCAATACAATATGTCGAAGGAAAATTACTTCTCCAAATATTATCTTCGATATTACACAAGCAGTTAGGCTTCGTTTGAATTACCATGCACTGAGCGATGCATGGCATCGTATTTATATTCTCGGTTTCATAAGGAAGCCCGGGAGTATTTTTTGTCTTGACATAATGTTTAGCGAGTTATATTACCTTCGGGTCAGGCAAGGTTCCAATTCCAGTTTTTCCAATTATCACCCAAGTGCTACATTTTGAGCACGCCGAAGGTTTTGAAGGCTGTAACATTGGACTTTCTCGCTCTCCGAGTACAATGGAGATGTGTGACGTTTAAATTGACAGAGATTTCCTTTCAAGTTATGACTACGCCACGGGGCACCATTGAAAGTGAGTCCGGACATTGGAACATTCAGTGGGGCTACAAAGCGGCGCTTACAAAAGACGATACCACAGCTGGATATGTAGGTTGATCTCTGTCGAAAGGCCTCTCGAATCATAAAACCACACTCCCAATATCGTAAACAGAAAACGAAATTTCACTCGAGATGGGATTTTAAATGAGATGATGCTCTCATCAAACGATTACATCCGTCGCAAGATTTTTATATCTTTCGTGTTATGGAAAAATTTAAGCTACAAAGTTTAAAATTGGGATCATTCGATCGCTAGCGTATAAAAATGGTGACTGGAATACTGGTTTCCGGAAGCGGAGCTGCCGAGTTCGTATGTCGGCGGTGTTTTTTCAAAACTTTCATAAATAATTGGAACACCACTCGGGTCTAATGAAGAAAACACCAAAGTGCAGAGCATCGAATGTCTAACCATCGAATTTGAGCGTTGAACCCCTGGAGGCGAGAAAATAAATCGAGGCGACAATTCCATTGGTACTAAAAGCCAATTACGACAATTCCAGCCGGCACAGTCTAGGCTCCACTTAGGACTACGTTTACGGTGGTCGCATTTGATTTTCGCCAACTCTACGATGATATAAAAAAGAAATCGTAGTTTTGTGGCAGGTAGACCACACCTATTTGGCACAAAATCCTTCCCATGCACCCCTGACCATGCTTGGTCTTGGTTCATGCTCAATTACAGCCATATGTCCTCCATTTCATTTAAACCTCCTTGGTTTAACTGCCATCCTCTAGGCTTATATAATCAAGAAGTGATTAATGTCAGTGGTGGGCTACTCTTCCACCTTCAACCCTTCTTTTCTCTCCTCTTAATCCCAACTTTTCTTCTCAGCACAAAGCTTCGATGCCAGAAAACAGATTAAATTACAAGATTAGAAGATAAATTAATATCCAAGGGAATTCGGGTTAAATTTCGAATTAGAATTAAAAGGGTGTTCAGCTGTAGACAGAAATGCTGAAGTCCAGTCCAATCTTGAGAAAACCCTCAGCTGGGACGAGCCTCGAGATCGAAATGTGATGAGTATCGGGAAATTATTGCAGGAGCTGAAAAAGTTGTAGGCGACGAAGTTTCGAGGAAATGGGCGTTTGACTTCTGAAATGTAGGTAAGGGATTACCACATGGACGCAGTATCTTAGTATTCGGAAAGTTCAACCAATCAAATCGACCGACTGGTCGACGGCTAATATAGTAATGATAAATATGATGAGCACTGCACGAATAAAGGGAAAAGAATCAACTTTACATTGGGAGAGCTTGTTATCACTAAGCATTAAAAACAATCAATGCCTCAACATTAAGAATATAAACCACAAAGGATAAGGCTTCCTCAGTAGCTTAACTATCTAAAGCACTTGGACCCAGGTTTTAATCCCGGTCAATTCAAATGATTTATCCTCTGTTGCATTACGAAAATCTACTCAATTCTGGATGACCTGAAGGATGACCGGAAGATACCGAAGGAAGTCCGGGCATTCTCAATATCCATCAAAAGAGCGAGCACTCACTGCATTCCATGCCTGAGTTTAACCTCGAGGTCAGTGGCGCGAAGCGCTGGCTTTGGACTTCTCCAGTGACGACATTTGTCAGGTAGTTCAAAACAAGTTGATTCTCTTAAAGTGGTTGGAGCGCGAATCGTCTCTGAGTGCATATTTTTACAAATTTGATGTAAGTCGAAAGAAAATTCTTGGGCCGCACCTCACTCAAGTATATCCATTTCTACGTCGGAAATAACCATAAGCGCTGTGAAATAAATGTTAAAATAGCTATATTTTAACATTTTATTCTTAATTAAAGCTTTATTATGACTTACGCTGACGGCGCGGAATAGAAAATTTAAGCAAAAGCCGAAAAATGGGTACGTGTGTATTATTAGACATAATATGTACCTTGACATTTTATGTGAACTATTATAATGGTAAGAAAGGTATGTTTTCACGTTTAGGAGAAAATCTGTACACATGTCGTCGAATTATTTTGGTATATAAGTCAACTGCCACAAGATGTAGTGTTAAAATAGCGTTAAATGGTTAAAAAATCAAATCGGTTGAAGTATATTTTCGCATTTATTTGCAAAAATTAAAAAATGGTGCACGTACGCAAAGTTTCACGCCAATGTGTACTTAAACGAAGATCGTTCCAACCACTTAAATGCCCTCAAAAATCCATTAGTGAAATGGATGGAAGGCGGAAAACATTATATTACATCTTGTACTCTGAGTATGGCCGCATATTGTATGTCACCGTCTTGAAGAGTTTTTGACGCACATTGCTCAATAAACATTCCTTGAAGGTAAGATGTGCACTAAAGACAATTATAAATAGCTCATTTCCGACCCCACTTCATGCTCTGGGCATGGATATGGCCCGGGAATCGTAAATTATGATGAACATTTGGAAGGAATTATACCAAAATCGCCTGGGATGTTTATGCAACGAAATTAGTCCATTAAGTTCTTAATGTGCCCGCAATACAACTGGCACGTGTCAAGCACTCTAGCGATGATACACAGAAATGTACATATCTTGTGTGCAGGCTAATATATCCAATTAAATCGTCAAAGTAAATTATAACGACTCCACATGTCCGCCATTTGTTTCACGCGTCTGGCGCGTCGCGCGCGTAGAAAGTTGAGCAAAACTCAACTTCGCTCGCGCGAATCCACGCGTTAGAGGCGAAGCACCTGATTGGCTGCGCGCGAGAGGCTACGCTTAGTTTCGCGTAGAACGCGTGCATGTGAACCCCCCTTAAGACTTTCCCGGCGTATGATGTTGTAAGATATCGGAAGGGATTAGAGCAGGAAGACAGTCGCGAAGACTGAAATGAGACCCGTGTCTTCCCAAACAGACACATTTATTGGCGAGAGGTCAAATACAACGAGAGACCAAGCGTCTTTCCAGGCCAGGGGTCACAAAACTACATGCCGCCTCCAGACGGGTAGTTTGGTCTCCTCCAACTCCTTGCGCATGCTCGTGGCGTCATTTCCGCCGCATCAGATAGTCGCGTGCTGGGTATCCTTCCGCTGTGAGGTCCCGTTTGCGCGAATTCAAATATCGCCGATAACAATGTTACTAAAGGTTACTCGGGCTTTCCACCGGGCCAAGCTCTCCATCTTGGCCGACGTTTCGATGAACTGTCCATCGTCATCAGGGCATCAAATCCAGCAGCAGGATTTGATGCCCTGGTGGGATCAAATCAGGATGGAATCAATGAGGATCAAATCCCGACCAGGACATCATGCCCTGATGACGATGGACGATTCGTTCATCGAAACGTCGGCCATGATGGAGAGTTTGACCCGGTGGGAAGCCCGAGTAACCTTTAATAACATGATGCCTCGATAGTTTGAATGGCTAATGCACTCAACGTGACATCAAGGTATTCGAGTTAGAGTTTCAATCGAGACGAATGATTTTTTCCTCTGTAGAATTTTGCAAATATATGCACTGGCGGGAGACTCCATCAAGGTTATACCGCGGGTCGTCCGGGGAACCTCAAAATTCGTATAAAGTAAATGATTTCATTAATAAGGTTACCGAGTGGTCTATTTATTTACTTCATCCTGATTTTCCCCGAAGATTCAATACGTGACGAAATTCCAGAGTACAGTGTGAAACAAAAATATTTCTTATTCTTATTGATCCCAAAATATCGCCACTCCTCCGACTATTTTCAGAACTATTTTTCCGAACTCGAAAAAGAACAAGTTGTAGCAAATGGTGCTGCTGAGCACTATAATTAGATATTTTCCATGGTGAGTAATTCTGCCGCAAAAATCACGTCAGAAATGTGATTGAGTGCTGGTAATATGTTTTTTCAATCATATTTAAAAAAAATTTATTACTCGCCCAAATACTCATCATTAAATACCATTAAAATTTCCCGTCGTGAAAGCGTTTTCATCATTAATCGTAAACCCTTCCATATATCAACGTAAGATTAAAAATTATTTTTTGCACCACTTAGCGTCAATTGTCTACTTTTAATGAGCATGATTCGTCTGAGACAACAAAACAATTCTCACATTGTCCAAATATAATAAAATGAAACCTGTATTAATAGGCCACCACCAGACCCATGAATAAATGGCCGCTTCAGGAGGTGACGAGTGTAAAAAGGAAAAATTTACATTGCTTATACGAGGCATGTTTATTAAGTAAATACCATTTTGAAATTCTGTAGTGCTGCGGTTGGTATTGGCGCATGAGCCGCGTTTACATTTGTTTGTGATAATTTTAAATGCCTCCACCGATTGAGAACCCCGCCGACAGTGAAATACGCTCTGTGATTCGTCTTCTTAGTTCTTAAGGCGTGAAATCGGCTGAAAATCATCGTCATATCAGTGAAAATTATGGAATAAAACATAATGAGCGATGGAATGGTACGGAGATGGGTTAGACCTTACAGAGAATCCAAAACAAAAGGCGTGGCATGCTGAGTAAGGGGATCGTTTTGCTCCACGACAATGTCCGTCCACAGACGGCTAATCAAACACAAGATCTCATCGGATCATTTGGCTGGGAACAACTTGATCACCTTCCGTACAGTCCCAATCTAGCACCCATTGACTACCACCTGTGTTTGCATTTGAAGATGCATCTGGGTGGTCAGCACCACGACGACGATGATGAGGTCAAATCAATCAACAATGAGGCCGTGTTGCAGTGGTTGTCAAATCAGCCGGCAGACTTCAATGAGGATGGGATTCAAAAACTGGTTCTACGACGCGATGAGCGCCTTAATGTAAGTGAAAATTATGTAGAAAAGTAGATTCGGGTGTAGTTTTTCAAGTAAAAATATTTTTTTAAGGAAAGTACACTTTTCTGTTTTTATTTTAAACGCTATTTACTTTCAAAAACCCTCGTTTGTATGGGAAATTCATTCCGTACCCGAAAAAATCGGCCGCTTAGAGAGGTGACCATTGAAGGGAGGTGGCCGCAGGGGCAGTTTTCACTGTATAATGCTTCAACGAGGCAGTTGAGGATTTGACATAGAATCTGGGCACCTTATAATATGCCACTTAAGGTAATGCGAGCGAGATAGTTCCCTAATCATAATAGAGGCCATATTCGAATTATACTAATTAATTTCACCAGCTGTGCGGCACACGAATTAAATATTGCATTATTAATGGTGCAATAATATAGTTTTACATGACAGAAATTGTAAGTAATCAAATGAAAATATCTAAAAAAAATCTTTAACTTGACTCATTCTTTTTCACGTGGTATGTTCGAAACTCCATCAAAACGGGAGGATTATTGTGATCCCGAAGAATTTACTTCGGTGACAATATGATAATTTTAAAAAATAGTTGAGAAAACACAAAATACACACTTGATTTTTTGACGATATTTAAGTGTAGGAAATGCCTCATTTTTAATATCTGTTTATGGAGTGTATCACTACCATTTCCTATATAAAAGGACTGGTATTCTTTGACAAATATCTTAGAAAGTAATGTGGTAAGAGGTTGAGTTTTTGACGTTAATGGAAGGGTGATATATTTTTTTAAAATGAGACCAAGTTCATTGATTTCTAGGTAATAAGATATTTCGCTCTAACTACCTTAAGTCGACTGGCTGAAGTACAATACCAGTCACAGGCTGCGGAAGTTCCACTTTAATGCCAGGGGTAATCTCAGCGATTCGAAAATTTCCTTTGCTAATACTTGTGTTCAGGAATTATTCATTTTGAACTGCGGGGATGCAATCACTTCATTCTTTCAATATCTTGGGACATTGATTCCACTGTAAAAACGACTAGCTGCCTCTGTTGTTTCATGCCAGTGCCTTCCCCCCTCCAGGATTACATCACCGAAAATTTCATCGAAGAAGTATAGATATGACGATTGATAAAGTTTCACATGCATACTCTCACGTACACAACTCGATAGTTCCAGCGCAAAATTAACTTTCAAATGTTCGGAGAATACTCGAGTTCATTAGCGATTGGTTCGTCTTGGTAGCATGGAAATCATACGATTCATATTGCAGAAATTGGAATTCTGTATTGAATTATGTGCTTATGCAGTGATTTATGTTCTTTGCCACACATTTATTTTAGATTCATTGACTAATTTAATTATCTAAAGGCTACCGGCTCATTTCTTTCATACCAGGTAACCGACTTTTCTTTAATTTTCACAACCCGGGGGATATCATTATAGTAGACGAAGCATGATTTAAGGTCCGACTTCAGGAAACTGATGTCCAGCATGGTCATCAAAATACTATGGCAAATAACCATGCATACTTATAATACGCCATCACGCCATAACCTCCTTCTGGGGTAGGCACAGTCAAAACTTTTAACGTCGCCGTAGATCTGGTATGCTTTGCTTTATTAATTTCCTTTTAGTAACCTATTCTGGCACACCTCTGCTGTTTCAGTTTCCCAAACAATCTTGCTTCGTTCACGCCCTCTTGTTCTTGAGAATCCTAATATCACTTTTCTTAAGACTCCCATCACATTCACCCAAGACTTTCTCCAGCTTCACGAACGAAGTCCAGCATGGTCATCAAAATACTATGGCAAATAACCATACATACTTATAATACGCCATAACCTCCTTCCGGGGTAGGCACAGTCAAAAATTTTAACGTCGCCGTAGATCTGGTATGCTTTGCTTTATTAATTTCCTTTTAGTAACCTATTCTGGAACACCTCTGCTGTTTCAGTTTCCCACACAATCTTGCTTCCTTCGCGCCCTCTTGTTCTTGAGAATCCTAATATCACTTTTCTTAAGACTCCCATCACATTCACCCAAGACTTTCTCGGTTTACATCTCTCATACCATTCACTTCACTCTCATGCATCTGTTTCGAAATATAACTCTCACTCATTCTCTCAACATGGACAGACCAACGAAGCACATCCCTTTCATATGCGTCAATCACAGGAGAATCCAAGCCACATTTTTTCTTGAGCCAATCATTCCTAAACCTATCCCTTTTACTTTTGCGCAAACAGTTCTAAGGTGCCTCATTCCTACTGCATTTATCCTACTCATACGCATATCCAGGAATACCTAGGGTTTGTTGCCAATTGATGAAGTCGGAAGGAGAACAATTTAGTATACTGTGACTCTTTGGCTGTCCTAAACAAATGGCTGTCCTAAACAAAAAACAAAAAACAAATTACTCCTAAAATGCGCCAATGACCTTTTAGTGATATGTTAAATGGACCTATTCGAGTCAGAAAGTAATTCAAAGTTCCTAAATGTAGAACAACAACGTATCAATTATCTACCTACTCTTAATTTATGCGTAAGGGCATGAAATGAAAATCCTGACTAAATATCGAATGCTGAAAATTGAAACCAGAACAAATTAAAAATGTTTGCATATCTGGTTGATAAACGTTATTGTGATTGATTATCTTAATTGTTCTTACATTAACTGATTATTGTACTCATTGTCAGTACCTGCTGACTTAACAGGTGAATTTCCTAAAACATTACAAGTATGTTAAATTTCGATACAGGACACAATGTGTCCTGGACACATACATAATGTAAATAGGTATGACCGCATAAATCCATTTTATGTTAAGCTGAACCGCATGAAATTAATCATTTAAGTATCAGAATGATGAATACTCTCTCTCTCGAACTCTTTTTTATGTATAAATATTACCTTGTGATGTCAATTAATATATTGATCGTCAACAATTAATTGATTAAAGGGTTTGAGTATACTCTAGAACACATTGTTATTTCAAAGATTGCAATTTGTATTTCATTAAAAATGTTCTTGTATTTTTGTACTTTTTATAGTAACTTAATTTGATAATTTTCTTAGTTAAATCTACATTATATTTGTTGCAGATTATTTTTGTACTGCAATAATATCTGGAATGGTTTTAAATTTCATGTTGTTTAAAAAAGGTTAATTGTAAATTTTTCCATACCACAGAGCTTCTCTTTCTGTATCAATTGCATGTTCCATAGGACATTCAGTCCTAGGAAAATAAATTTATATATTCTATTCCATTCTACTTTTTTAATTCCAAAAAAGCGTGTTACTGAAAAAACAGCATTATCAATTGTTTCAAAGAATCAATAATTTGGCTAGAACCTATGACCTACGCCGATCATTGTGATAGGGCTTCTAACGAAGCTGCCGAACAACTATAATACGCGATGGATAGCTAATTAAGTTAATAGTATCGTACTTTGAACTTGAACACACACTATTTTGCAATTCACTTTGTATAATTCAGGGTAAACTTGAAGCCACAGAAAAATAAAGCTCGTTCCCTTAGATTGACTTCTCGATCATTTTCTGAAGTAGGAGTGAACGACACATGGGATGCAGGAATTTTCAGAATATTATTGCTGGGATAATTTTCACGGATGGATACCGTCTCAAGCAGAAGTCGATCCGATGTTTCATTTGCTGCCGTTCTCCACTCTCCTTTCCTCCAACGGCTTCATTCATTAGTAGTTCATCAATTTGACGTCCTTTATAATTTGTCTGATGCATTATATTTTGGCCTTCTTCTGCAATTCACCGAAATGATTTCTCCTTCCGATGCCGTTCTCAACAGGCTGCTTTGACGAAAAAGTGATCAATAAGTTTGTCTCTTCTTCTCCGAGTTTGATATGTCAAAAAAATAATGTTACTAATCAGAATGAAAGCATAACAACGCCTCAATTTATAAGTGGTATACACTAAGAATTTTAATTTTAACAGTATATATTTTTATCATCTAACTTAAGTATGAGACGGAAGATCTTATAGTCATCATGGTTAAAAAATTGGAACATTCTCGTAATGAAAAGAGGTAACGGTGGAGAATGGAAAATATACCGAAGATTTTACAGCCAACAAACCATGAGAGTACATATTTTTGGATCCAAACTATAATTTCAACTTCAATTCAATGATGGATTCACATTAAATCTAGTTCAGCTGTGCATGCCAACTGCATTGAGATTTATGCCTCCCGGCGGCAGGAGTTCGGGTCGTTTACCGCACGATTTTGGCAGTGAATCATCACACAACATTAGCAAATCATACTTGCCCTAGATACGAAAACAAGAACGATTAAACTATGCCACATGAAGTTAGTCTTAAGACGTTAAGGAATGAAAGATAAAACTGTGAGCACCGATTCGATGACAACATCGAGTTAATTATGAAGCGCTCTTAAGGATATGTAAAATACTGAACAATATTAATGAAATAATTACATTAGGATAAGTTACAATGCGTTCCAAAGCGTTGCAAAATTGCCATTATTAAGTCGGAATCTACTTCACCAGTATTTTACTGTTTATTCAATTTGCAATGAATTGCTATCCCCTCCTTATGTATTTGCTACTATGCCCATTTTCTCCCAGCGCACTGCCTAAATAATTGAAATGCTCTACTTGCTCGAGTTTGTACCCTGCAACTTTAATGAACAGTATAGCTCTCGGAGACCTTGTCCTACTTGTCCTAGATAATCTCATTTATTTATTTTTCTTACGATTTATGTTCATTCCAAATTTCCTCAGGCTTGCAGTCCCTTCGAAGATCGACTAATCAATGCCTGATCGACCGCGAATCTAACTAATTTTATCAGCTGCCCTTCTACTTTGATTCCCACATCAAAATTATTCCCATTCCTGTCTTAACATTATCTTAGCATAAATGTTAAAAATCACACGCGACAACGGGTACCCTTGCCTTACTCCGCGACCTATAGTTGCCCACCCTGATTCACTGTCAGCCACCCTCACCTCTGCCGTTTGCGCCAGGTATAAGTTACTGATTAGTCTCAGTCCCACCAATATATTCCCATATTCCCATGTATTTTCGTTAGTTTGTCCCAATTTACTCTGTCAAAAGCCTTTTCGAATTCAACAAAGAAAGCCAAAATATTCTAGTTATATTCTGTTTCTTTCTCAAGTGTTCTCATCACCGCTATCGCATCCTGAATTGACCTTGCCTTCCGGAACGCAAACTTGTCATCGCCCACGTAGTAATTAGCCTTACTTTATAACCATTTATTGACTATTCAAAGAAAAACTGTGTGTGAAATCAAGCTGCTTAGCATTCTGATGCTTTCTTCTTTTTCGGGATAGGAATCAAGAATGTTTTCAAGAAGTCTTCTTTCCATATTCCTTCCTCGTAGATCCTATGAATAAGTTCGAAAAAGTTTGCCTAACTTTATTTCCTAAAGCAACTCCGAAGGTATATCATATACTCCGACAGATTTTTGCCTTCATTTCTTTAAATTCTTTCTCTTTTTTCACTGTCGAGTATCATTGACCCAACGTTATCTTCAACTATTGCTTCCTCATCCTCTATATCTAAATTAGTTGGTCTACTACAGCTATTACGTAATTCCTTCACGTAATCTCTCTACCTATTCAATGTATTTTTGCTCGACTAATATCTTACCTCTTCTGTCCTTAATCTTTGGTACCGTCTGCACTCTCTTACCTCCCGAGAGCAATTTTACTTTAGCGTACAGCGTGCACTTCCGCATCTTTTTGCAGTTTTTCCATTTCCTCGCTTTGCCATTTCCACCAATTTTCCTTCGCCCAATAGGTTATTTGCCGGAGTTGATAATTTAACTCTTTGTAATTCGTCTTACCTAGTTTGGTGCTGGCATTCATTCACTATCTTCTCTCCTCTATTTCACTAATCATTTCTTCCATAAACCACTACTCCTATACCCTCCACGTTTCTACTGATCCTATTGTTTTCTCCACCGCTGTTACCCTCCATTTTTTCTATTCTCTAATTTGTCCTCGATCGCAACAATTTCCTTTACTCCGCCTCTGTCCTCTGCACATAATAAGTATAATTTTATTTCTACTACAGCTGAGAGCTCCGCGAAATCAGATGAAAAGTTATAAAATATATTATCTTCAGAGCTCTTTCAATGATAAATGGAAGTTAGTAGAAATATTTCTCTTTGCTTTTATGGCAGACTTGCCCCTTCCTTTACAGCTGGGAACAAATAAATACTTCTAGGTTACATTTAATAGTGATTGTTAGGCGATATAAATACCTACATTAAAAATACGAAGAAATAGTGAGATCGGACATTCTATCACGAATCTCAGACAGCGGAGCCAGAGAACAGATACAGACAGTTATGCAAAGGAATGTGAAGCAATGGATGAATGCATTGACACTTTCGCCAGTCACACGCTCAAGTGGATTCTAGTCGGATGTGATGTAAACGCAAGTGATAATTGATCGAGAGAGTAAGAGGCATTAACACCGTTAACTTCCCCTCATTGATCACAGCGTCACGCTACCCACTTACTATTGCAAATATCTCTGCCTCAACCCTTTCTCTCACAAATTAACGCACAAGGAAGCCAACTACAGAACTTTTATCATAAAATCACTTTTGCACAGGGATTTTCGGTCGCATTTCTCTCGGAGAAATTCTTGAGAAAATTATTCGATCAAGATAGTTCATCCATGCTTTAGATATTTTGCAAAAATACTACGTTAGTGTCGTAGCTCGGCAAACAGCTTCGTTCGAGTCGCCTTTCCACATAAGATTCTGCCATCAGCTGTGATTACAGCGTCTGGTCACCTTATTACAGAGTTCATATAAGTGCAATTGAAAGAGTAGAATACACATTTGTTAAATTTTTGAAGCACAGGTTTGGTCTTCAGAATTTGGACAGCATGAGTATCCTCTCTCTTTTAAATTTGAAACCTCTTTACATACGTAGAAGGAATCTGGGTATTATATTTGTACACAGATTAATTTTGAGTTCCATAGATGTACCTGGATTACTATAGGCCATCAATTTCAAGGTTCCATCAAGTGGTGTCAGAAACCCTGCCATATTTAGTGTTCCACATCACCCTACTAACTATTCCCTCTTTCCACCATTATCAAGATTAGTGCGTGACTCAAATTCCATCTCTTGGAATATTGATATATTCAGATATTTGAGTGCGCAGATAGAGATTTTTCTGAATAATGTTGCATAGTATTAATAAACTTTTTCAAAATGTTTTTATACTGTGATTATCCTTTAATATTTGTGCAATCTTGAATGCTACCATGAATCACTTATATTACAAAGAATCTCTTTGTGAGTTAATTATTATTATTATTTTGTTAACTGTGACTATACTTAGATATTATTTTTATGATTAGTATTATTTATAATATGTTAAACAATGTAAACTTTGAAATGGGTTATCTATACCCGTAAAGAAATATTATTATTACTATTATTAGCGTTAATATTTTTATTGTTGTAACCAATTCAAAACTTCCGATGTAGGTCCAAAGCCCTAATGAGAAAAGTTGATGGAAAGTGAATTCCAAACAGGGATGGCACTCTCCGAGCGTAGTGTACTGAAAAGACGACATCGCCGCGCAACTTGAGAGCGTGGAGTCCAGCTATGTGCGCTCTCACTTTTTCAGAAAATATATGATTTGATTTAAAATAAGGTGCTAACTTTAGAAAAATTTACTTATATTATAAAACGAGCAATATTTATACGCATGTCCGTACATCTAGTCAATACCCTGCGAACCGCCACATGGGCGGGTGGCCGGCGGTGGTAGGTCACCAGCCGTGTAAAGGTGTACGTTTTTTGGAGATGGAATGGTGACATGTGTGTAGGAGTGTATATAGGAGTGTATTTGGTGGAGCTCAATTTTTATTGTGGTCGCTTATTATTCGCGGAAAGAACGAATACTTGTATCTATCTGTTCGGCAGTGTATCTTTCTTATTTTATCGCGTCTGTCATACCTAGAAATGTAGTGAGGAGTCATGATAATATTCTCTATGTCGCTCTGAAACACATTAGTTCTGAATATCTCAAGCAGCTTAAGCCTAGCGTGCAGCCTCCGAGTCTCTAGGGGATCCCACCTCTTACCCTCTTACAGTTGTGTTACAATATATGTTCGTTCGTAGCAGGCTTTAACGAAGCGTGCTGCTTTCCTTAGTATTTTGTTAATTTTTTTGGTTAAATCTTTATGACCAGGGTCCCAAATGCTCGCGGCGTATTCGAGGTGTGGCCTAACCAGAGCCAAGTAGCATCTCTCTTTGACATGTTCATTCGATGACCTTCCTATTATACGCTTAAAAAAACCTAGTTTTTTTAATGCTGAGCCACATATGTTTTGTATGTGTGAACCCCACGATGTATCAGAAGTTAAAGTAATTTCAAGATATTTGACTGTATCTGAAGATTTTATATTTACTACACCCACAGCAAAGGTATGGAATTTTTGTGTTGACTTTCGCAGGAAGTGAACTGTGGTGCATTTGCTGATATTTAATTCTAACCCTCACTCCTGGCACAACGACACATGAACATATGTACCTAAATATTTTCTCGAAAACTCCTGAACCGATTCTCCTGAGAGTGGGTTTATTTTAAGGGTGTTAGGGTATGAGGAATCCGTTGGAACAATTTTAATTGCACGGTATTCCGTAGACGGAGATGACTATATCCCCACAGAAATGACTGCGAAAAAAATTGCCTTGTGCGGAGGACTCCAGATGCCCAGTTTGCTTTACTAGCGTCCTACCATGATATACAACAACATGAAAAAGCGGTAGTAATGAAAAGTAAAATAAACAAAGCCCAGTTGGCGTCGAACATGGCAAATTTTTCTACCTGGGAAAACCTACAAATGTTTTCCGTTTACCCAGAACTGTTCTTCGCCCGACTTTGCACAAGTAACAATGGTCATGTAATCAATTGTCAAGTAATTGGGGGGAAGAAAAACAAATATGGTGCTTGCGAAGTACCAGATCTCCTATTGTGTATGAAGGTAGGTGCGAATGTGGGTAGAAGTTGACAACGTTGCATATCATGATAAATAAAACATTATGTATGTAGAGCGAACAGGGTAGGATGGGAAATAATTAAACGAGTTCAACAAAATGCAAAATATACTAAACGGACTGAAGAACCTTGCAAACCTGTCATCAGATAATTTCACCTAAAATGGTCCCAGAATTAAAATAAAAAAAAGAAGCGAAGTGAGTGTGATGATCCAGGCACAGAGTTGGGTGGATTGTGCCTCGGGGATGGCGTGGAAAGGCGGGCCGGCGAAGCGGTGGGATTCAAATTCAACCCCCTCATTACGTGAACTCATTGGGACTCGCAGAGGGCGCATGGTTTTTCGGGGGGATGGGCAATGGGTTCTAAATATAGTCTCTGGACAGATACGATAGTAAGTGAAGATCGACATGCATCAACATTTTCCTTTCCGGTAGGACTCCGAATTTTCTATCGTTTCTTAGCCTAGGGTAAAACAAATTGGCTGAACCGATACGATCACTAAGAAGACCACCCTGAACGTTGACTATAAGCAGTAATGACAGTAGTAATGTGTGCACACATGATACAGAATGCGAGGCTAGGAATCATAACATGTGATTACAACATACTTACATTAAAATGCTCTCCACTTACGCATGTTATGCTATTCAAATCTCCTAAACCTCAATATAAACCACGGTTATTGTTCAAACCTAGTAATAATATAAATATTCAGAGTTTTCTTCGCGGAGGAGAATCACATAAAATGATTAATAAGTTCGTAATTAACTTGATGATACGGTATGTCAAAGTCGGTTGTCCAGACAAAAAAAGTGGAAAATAAAAAGTATTACATCATTCATGTGATTTGAGCATGGGAGGTATGAGTTTAGATCAGAATTTTGGTTTCGGAATTAACAAATACAGTTCATCTGGGCCAATTCAAGAGACAACAACAAGCCATCCAACAAAATCAGTCAAATTATCTGGCAGGTTAATGAAGCAAGAAAGTATTTTTCGTTCATCTCAATGAATCGGATTAATTATAATGGGGGAAGGGAATTAACATTTAAAAATTTGTTTGGGGAGGATTTTGATAGCCTGATATTTTTTACAAATGTTGAACTACAGGATTTGACAGATAAATGAAGTATAATTGGAAGCACATACAATGAAATTCCAAAAACGGTCATATTGGATCATCCCAATAACGTACTTTTCGCAAGCCACTGTGAAACCAGAGAAGCCTTAAAAGTTATTTGAAATGCCATTTCTTGCAACTTAGGTCCACTTAGTACGAAATTTAGCATTCATTCAAGCTCGTTCAAATGACTGAGACTTGGGCTGTCATTACAAAAACTCTTACAATACACTTTAAGGCATTGGCCCGATGCGTAGGAGTAATATAGGATACGTATGCGTGCACTAAATATTAGCTTCTATTAGACTTTATATACGGCACGTGACTATTCTGGAAAATTCATATTTTATCATTTTCTCGCAGAACAAAATAGCCCGGATTACTTGAATGTGTCAATGATGGCTAAGTAAAAACATTTTGCCAGGTAGAAGTTTGTTTACTTGCAAAAATAAGGTCTGGATTTCTGCAGTAACATTTGTTTCCCATTATTTGGCCAGTGATCGTGATATTAATTTAGCACCAGACAACGAGCTAAATGTAAATCCGAAGATAAATTTTGCAAACTACGAAAAAAGGAGGAGAAAAGTCTGCCACAAGAATGGTAGTTTCGTCAAGTATAGACTAAAGCACTGACATTTCTTGTAAGGAGAAAACTCACGGGGATTACATTACCCAACCCAGTCCAATGCAAAAGTTCGCGTGCTAAAAAAATTAAAATTAAAATAATTTAGAATTCGGTATATAAGTGGTCTACACCTTCAGCCTACATAATCATTTCGAATGGGATTTTTTTAAGCATATTTGCTCATGATTTCACAACTATGGCACTAAAAATCCATAACGCCGAACCACAATCAGAACTGCGTTAATGACCACCGATTTCAAACAATGAAAAGCCGTAAGCAGAAACAATATTCTAGTCTCGGAGGTTGTAAATGTAGGAGGTGGATGGACGGACTAAAAGGGAATGACGGTATGAATTGCTATCCTATAAAATTAGAAAGAACTGAACACACACATACGGCACAACGAAATTGATGGAAACTTACTAAATGGACCAAGGAAAGGAAGTCTGCCACAAGTCCAACAGCAATTTCACATAGCTCAAGCAATACGATCCGTAACAACAAGGCCAATATCATAAATAAGTATTGTTCGGGTATTTATGACGAATTACCTTAATTTCAGCATTCAGTGCAGGTACCGTCACGCAAGATCGACGATTGGTAGTAGTCGGAGTTGATAATTTTATCCAGATGTCTTACAGATGCGTCAACATATCACCAGAGTTTTCTTTTATGTAGATTTGTAAATAATAACAGGTTAATACTAGTATCTGAAGTTTAGGACAGTGTTTATAGAAATGTATCTTGAGAGAAAGGAGACCGTCAAATCAAAACGATCAAAAAGTGTCAATCACTTTTAGCGTGATATTTCTCTGTGAGGACGGCTGACAGGCATATTTTAAGAGTGATTTTTAGAGCATTTCACTGCAAATTGTTATAACGCGAACCAGATTCCTTCTATATAGCACATTTTTTATACAAAATAATTGTTAAATTTCCGTACATGTCATGCATTTTTTGGCGAAGTATGAAAATGTTAGGTTACACAGCACACAAAAGTATTATTTAGAAAAAACACACGGCAGTGACATGGTTATTACTACGGTCAAATTAATGAAAAAATGTGTCCTAAAACACTTAATTCAGCATAAAAATTTAAACTTGACAGTTTCTCATGTACTCGTATTTCCCACTTTGAATATTGCTGGGGGGGTTGTTGTACCCCCCGTAGTTCAGCCAATTCAATCCTGAGTTTTTCCCTGCTTATCATCAGATAATGATGGATATTCGCTCATTATAACCACTAAAATTAAGTCAACAGAAGAAAAAACACTTTGGCGGGTATAGGCTTATGCGAGTGCCAAAATGCTGACGTTTTCCTGTTAAAACATCTACACTAGTACTGGGCATAATTTTATGCGGTGTCTGGCCACAAATAAATAACTTCACATCGTTGAAAACACTACAGCATTTGGTAGCATCTTCAATGCGGAGGGAAGATAGCTACGCAACTTGTTTGCCTATTTTCGAAACTTATGTATGTACGTAATCTATGTTTGACACTTATGTCAAATAGACCAACGACGGTGTCTTTGAGGGTAAGCATTCATTCTGTTCTGGTCAATGCTAATCGAACAAAGGCTAATGAAACGATTATTAAGATCTATAAAATGTCTCTTTTTTTGCAATTCAAGCGTCTCAATGTAGACGCAATAAAGCCTCTCCTTCCTGCCCGCTATACTGCACACAATTTTGACTGTCCGCGGCTTCGCATGCAGTAGACTTATATGGGAATACTAGCTTCACAGAGACAGATACTTACTGATAACGCCCAATTAATCTGCATTCCCTGCTGACATGTTTCATGAAAATCTATCTCCCTGTTGAAAATACAAACGACGCGGCTCAGACAATGAAGTGTGAGCTAGAATAGTTTTTCATGATAGCCCTGCAACAATTAACCAACTGTTACTCTGTAATGGCATGCTTAATAGGTAAAAATAGTGTACCGATTTTATCGGCTATGAATTATTTATGAATAAATTCGATTTATATCTGTACTTTCCTTATAGTCCATATCACAGCTTGACTCTTTTCATTTAAAATTATGCATTGTTCATCCAAAATAATTTCCATGAACAGTATTTCCTACTCACCGCTAAAATTTGATCACCTCATCAATTTTGCGCGATTGCTTTTTTCCGAGCACATAAACAACTTGAAAAATACCTCCGTTGCGATATCTTTACTATCGTTATTCATTTTTTCCATTTTTGCGGTAAGAGAACTATTGCTAGTAAACTCTCCGGTCGTTAGAGCTCACGTTAACTAACTAGATTTGCTTCATAAAACCCAACCCAACCTCTCGTTAATGTGAAGATTACCTTAGCGTCTACATTACATAACGTGAAGTTTAACCAATCATTGTAAAACCGGCCCTTTGAGATAAAATCGCATTTATTTCGCAAAAATGAGTAATATCGCATTTATTTCCTGCTTATTACAAAAGCTGAAACTCGTAAATGTCTATTTTGTTTTTGCACTCAGGACGTTAGGACGTTGGAGTACTTAAGGGTTATCTGTTGAACGTTACCCTGCTCATCCGTGCGATGGACGACAAAATGGACAGCATGAGTGCAAAGGTTACGGAGTCCCTCATTGTCTGGAATTCTGATCAGGGTATTCAGGATGGAAAGCTTGCCACAAAGTCGTTAAATCAACTCCCTCCTTGGCTGACAAGAAATAAGTGAGCAATTTCTTGCACTCTTCAAAAAACTAAAGAAGCTTTTACGCCATACTTCAGGTTGAATACTTCCGCATAAATACATTCAAAATTTAACAAAGCAGTAAGCCAAAGATTTTCAGATTCATGAATTCCGAGAAAGTTCCTGCATTTCGGTAGGGCTGTAAACACTACCACGCAGACCAGCCAACCGCTGAGAATTCCCTATTGTGAACGTCGACAATTATTACGTTTGACATTTGAAAAGAAGTCAAATGGAAGGCGATGCCCTCGTAGAAACTTTAGGCCATGAGTCATCAACCGCGTGCGTGGACGGTTAAAAAAAATTAATACTTTGGTATCACCGTGAAGATCACGAACGCGGATTAGATATCTCTCGGCTATGCCGGATGCGGAAACGCGGTGTTCCATCCAGCTAATGCCCGTGAATGCCAGACATTAATTGAACACGTTCAAACGGGGCGTTCCACCGCCGACCATCCTTCCGCGGCTCGGACCATCAACGCTTCAGATGACGCCGCTAAATTATAACGTCTGAGAAATGCCGCAGGGTGATGGGGGGGAAAGTCAACAGAAGCGAAATCCCTTTCTCCGTTCACGTCAGTCATCCAAGTTGGAAAGAAGGCACCTCGCCCATTTCGCACGACTTTCCGTTCGTGCGAACGATGACCCTCGGGAAAATCTTCAGAGGAAGGGCCCTTATGCAATATGATTTACTTTCAAATCCTCTTACATTTACCGACATACTACCCTAAGAGCAGCCGTACAGACGTATGTCAGGGGGTGTCATAACACCAGCAATGGAAGAGGAGGGATTTGGGAAAAGGATAGGGGTAAAATACGAGGACGATGTGTCCTATGTTGCTGCCGTGGAGTTTTTGTAATAACCACTAATGGCGCATGGAGTTTTGTATATATCATCCTGGCAATGCATCTCTCATATTTATCACTTGTATCAGTTCTAGAGATATAGTACGGGGTCAAAATTACACCCCTCGGCTGTACTGAAACTCGCCCGATCAGAAATTTTCAAGTAATCTAAGCCTATCGTGTAGTCTCCGAGTTTATCAACGGCTCCAGAACAAGTCCTCCGCTTAAGGGTGACACTTTCCGTTCATATGCCACTTCCCATCACAGAAATAAGACAAGAGCAGAAAGTATCAAACGGACATGATATCCGTATGGCACTTTCTAATCGCCCGTTGGATTTTTTCAAGAAGCGAGTTGTTTTCCTTTGTATTGAATGTATTTCGCGATTTAAATATTTCTGGGGCGGTCTCGTATTCCAGGCGATACAATTCCTTCGGTTACGTTGAACTACCTGTCTTGCGACCCTAGTCTAGAGTGATAACGTTTGCATCAACGACCACATTGGGTCTACATGTCACTAGACTGTAGTGCCATTCTTTACCTACCATTTAACCTACAAAAAATAAAAGTGACTATTGACAAAACCGCTGGTAATATTAACTGTATTTTTCCAAGTATCCGCAATGTTGACATAATAGATCACACAACGGTCTCACTCAAGTTTCAATCGAGCCATTCACTTCGAAGTAAGCATAAATTCACACGATTCACAGCAGCACAATTTTTCTGTTATAACAAATTGTTTCATCCAAATCGTAAACGTGAATGTAAATTATGAATGCAAGGGATTGTGGAGCATTGTACTACAATCGATTTGATGTCCAAATTTTGAAAAGGGAGGTCGAGTATCTAGACTCTGGTCAAAATCACCCAGTATAAAATTAAAAATATTCACTAACATCCAGTTTAGAGGAAATTTTTCTCAGAGCAAATTAAATCAATACTAGGGAAGTTAACGGAAATAATCGAATCTATTCGGGAGAACTCTTTTGCCATTATGAATTTTTATCGAAAGGTACAATGGAACTTGTTGGCCTTGATTTTTAGGATCACCCACTGCCAATTTTATATCGTAACGTCTGATTATTAGACCTACATCCTAACATAGGCACAAAATTCACTCCTAAGGCCGGATATGAAGTCCTTACCTTTCAATTGCCATGCCATCATGTCCCTAACCTGACTATCGTGGCCGGAATCTAAAGCATTAGTTCCGTTGAATAATTCTTTCATATCATTAACATAGGCTACTGACTCACTGCTTCAATTGCTCCATCTGCATGGAATAATCAATGCGGTAATCGAAATGAAACATTAAGACGGTCATACTGAATTGATTATGGGATTCGTCACTTTGAGGGACTGACTGAAAACGAGGATAAAGAGTACTTAGAAGATATCTGTAATACCTTTCATAGTAATATATTCTTATTGAAGCCGGTCATATACCAATAATAAAACAATGGAGAATTACCTAATATCACAGTATCCTAGAAGTAAATGGAATCGGATATTCACAAAATAAATTCGAATGAGAGGGAAAAAATTAAAAAGTCTTGCAATGATTGTTCAAGAGGACGTTTTTCTTCAAAACTATTTTATTGAGCAGCCAGATTATTTTTTTATTATTTTGCTATTTTATATTTTTAACACTCTCTCTGAGGAATCAGTTATGTGGGAGCCAAGAAGTCTATCCAAGCACAGAGCCATATTTTCAAGTGAATATTCCATTCTGGCGACAAGTAAGCAATTAAGCAAGTAACGATGCCAAATTCGCGCGTCAGCATCCTGATAAATAGTGATTATACTATGATCTCATCCATCATAATTCACTAATCGACAGTGTTACGTCATGTGGTGAATTTTCTGAGTGGTTTAATTCGCAAGGAAAAAATATCTTTGGAAATCTGAGCACTTCGCATCAGGCTTGATGACGCAACGGTCCCACAAATGAAATATTTTTCCTTGGAGACAAAGGACCACAATAGAAAGATGACACATTTCAGCGCTTTCACTTTCACAAATGTGCACTCCCTCAAGGTATCACCGTGTAAAGGTTATTCCAGGTCAAGGCGAATGATTCTTCTTCTATGGAAATCGTACAATTGCACTTCCTATTTCCCCAAATGTATCACTGAGGCAACAAAATGTAAGACTACATGACGGGCTTACCGTGACAAAATTTCTAAATGTAAGAATAAACAACGTGTTAGTAGTGGCTAGTTTATTAACAAAAAAGCATCGTGCAGAAATACAACCATTGTCTATGCAGAAAGTCGAAATACTCGAGCATCACCAGTTATATTCGAGAACCAATTAACCAATTGCAATACAAAAACTACATACTAAGTCTCACTATGTTGTATTTCTCGGTTGGAGCGGAATATTTTTTACCGCAGCGTTAATTTTTAAATGAAATTTCATTTGTAAAAGTCACGGCTTTTGCCGATGAAAATAAACGTTGAATTCTGTTTGAGCAATGATAAGTTGATGACCCAGTCATAAGTTAAGACGGATATTTGAAATGCATGAGAGGAAAAGAATATTATAATCATATAATTATAACCCTATTTTATCAATTGTTTGAAACTCAGCTATTTTGGCAATTTATGGGTTCGCAATAAGTTATTAAGTCGAAAGAAGTCTTGATAGATTTATTGCGATAAATATTTTATGGGATCGGTTTAGATATTTTATATCATATTTTCTAGCCCTATGCAAAATATGGAAGCCAACCGCAGTAAATCTTCATCGATAGTGGTCTGAAAAATGGTCTCTTATCGTTATGTATAAGTTATACCAGATCAGCTCTGAGATAACATTACTGAATAAATTTGAACGCTCGGCGGGAGTCGAATAAAAACCGAAAAACGAAACTGCTGAAAAATAAAATATTGGGGCATTGTTTATTTATACATATTGAGATTTACAGTAACCGTTCATCTTCAGAGCAACATTGAGGCAATCAAGATGACTGATACAAAAAAGTATAGGTCCCACCGAGATTTGAACTCGGATCGCTGGATTCAGAGTCCAGAGTGCTAAACATTACACCATGGGACCACCTTGAACTACCGAACAATTGTCACCGAAGATACGGGTATCCTTGGACACTTTCCATTGCGGAGAATCGAGTATCAATTTAGGGTCGACTCGTCTCGACTCATGATATCGAGCATATATGAGCCCGGGGAGTTATCTTATCCCAGGACAAGGTATTATTATTGCCCAACTAATTTACCCACCATATTACCTTAGCAGTATTTTGTAAAAGACTGCACATTTTAGCTCAATTAACATTTGAAAAGTTTCTCTAGTAGTAAGAAGGTGGGGCTAAATGTAAGGGTTGAAGGGCATAAAATAGAGCAAGTCGAGCAGTTTACATCGGGGTAGTATTTCAGTGAATAAGGGGTTTAATGATGGGGACATAAGATGTAGACTTCCCCTAGCTAAGGAAGCATTTTCAAAGAGGGATTTGTTGAGGGGAAATCTCTGTAGGGACGTAAAGAAAAGGTTGGTGAAAACTCTCATGTGAAGCTTGGCGTTGTATTGGGTGGAGACATGGTCATTGCGAAGGGAGGATACACGCAGACTCGAGGCCTTTGAGATGTGTGTTTGGAAAAGGATGGAGCCGGTGAGGTGGGCAGCGAGATAGACGAACGAGGAGATATTTGATGTGGTCGGAGAGGAGAGAAAACTAGTAGCGGAGGTTTGGAGGAGTCAGAAGAGATAGATGGAGGATGTATTGAAAGGAGAGGGAATGTTGAAGAGAATAATAGAGGGGAGAGAACTGGTGACGAAGAAGGAAGAGGATAGTGATCCTGGACGAATTAAAAAGAGGGAGAGGAAATGAGGAATTTAAGAGAGATCAATGGCGGGTTATCCTTGGGAGCCATGACGAAACAATGAACCAGTGGGATAAAAATTGTCCAAAAACCTTCAATCAGCTGGTGGAATACTAAAATGAATGAAAAACATTTGAAAACAATATTTTCTTTGCATTACACGGGACTTCCCGGGTCTAATGCAAATTGAATTTTGCTAAAAGATTCAAATACTAATAGAGCTAAAATGTCCATTCCTTTACAAAATACAACTAAGGTGATGCGCCAGGTAATTTAGAAATGCAATATGATGTAAAAGTTATTTGTATTTCTTTTTTAATATTTGGAAATGGACTCATAGTATACATTTTGGTACGTACGGAATCCCCCAAAACTCTAATAAAAAAAGGTGGTATTTAATGTATCCATTACCTTTCTCTTGGACGCAAAAAGAACAAATGATGATGTTTTCATAGTAAGAAATTCCCTGCAGTCACATCATAAGTATGGACGCTGAAATCGGGTTTGACTTGTTCGTGATTGTAAATACTAATATTATCAAACTTAATATAAATTTCACCTATACGGCTGAATATAAATTGCCAACCCGGATGTATTCCTTAATAATTGGGAAATAAACCAAAAGCGAAATAAAGCCATTGATAGCGAATTTCGAATAGATACAACTTTTGCTTGGAAAATTTTTAAATACTCAATCCCAAAAAACTGATTTTGAGGGCGAAATGATTTTTTTGATCGAAGAATTTAAACGAAAAAATCAATCGAGATTGAATCAAAAAATGCCTAGGAAAGGCACCATGAAATAAAGTCCTTCAAGAAGTATATGAAATAAATTTGGTAGACAGTACGATATCGTTTGAGTATCATTGTTCAATATGCTGTTCTACAACATCTCTCCGGAGAAAGTGGAGTATATTGAAGGAAGTGATTATGATGAGACACTTAAGAAGCTACGATCGGTATCTTCAGTCTTATCTCATATATTGAAAGAAGCAGACGTAAAAATGCGTCGGATAAAAACATGCTAGAGGGGATCGGGTTGGTGTGGTGGCTAGAGTACTGGCTATCCATACGGGCGGTCTGGGTTCAAATCCCTGCAGAGAAAGATATATTTCAGAGGAAACCCGATCACTACTGGAGTGTCTTGTGGAGGGCACTTCAAGTACAGTGCTCCGTCTGTCGGACGAGACGTTAAACCGTGGCCCCCTTGGCACCTTGTTAAGAGTAGGCAAATGCCAACGTCGGGTTTCTATCTACACTTCCTCCCTTACCTGTACCCTATGGCGCAAATGACCTTAGCTGTCGGTCGCCCCCCAAATATCCTATCCAATCCAAAAACAAGCTAGACACAACGAAGTCTGTGAGGTCACGTCAGAGTGAGTGGCATCTGTATATCTTAAGTGTCGCTGGATCATTCAGTGCCTATGTTGATTGCGGGTTCCAGAGGTGGATGCCCTCTCTGGATTCCGGCCGATTATTGTGAACCACCGGGCCCTCCCAATCGTGGGCATTCCAATCCGCGCATTCGTCTAATTTCGGGGTCCCAATCCAAATCTCGAGACGTGGCGTGTCTCGGGTGGGACCATGACGAAACACCCGCCAGTTTCGCTTTTGAATTTGTCACAGATGGATGTCGAAGATGCAAAACATAAAGAAAAATTAGTTTTCGATATGATTTCGCTCCAGGACAACGAGGGCTATCGCTAATGACTGCAGGCGTCCGACAACTAAAGCCTTGTACATCTTTCATATGTATGCGCAGGTATTGTTATTTTATCTTTGCACCATTAGCTCATTGAAAATAGAATTCAGAGGTACGCTCAAGCATTGAAGGTGTCTATAAAGCTGTCAACATAATTAGAATTGCTAAAACAACATTCTGGCCCTAGAAAAACCTCACATTTTTACATGGCTAAGTAAATATAATTACTTTGTGAAAAAAGGCTGATGGTTATTTTTTTGATTCCTTAAAATGCCTGAATATTGATCACATTCAGCATTTTTATTCAGCTCGAAATGAAAGGGAGTATTATAAAATAAATCACTCTTACGTGCTTTTCGTATTTTTGTGAGTACCGTTTGGCAAAAAAATATTCTTGCAAAATGTTTAGTGAAGGGAAATTCTTTTTCCAGCACTAGATCCCTCATACTATGATGAATATATTTATGGCATTTTTACTAATACATAAGACTAAGTGGTAAAGTATAACAACATGCAGTCTACTGGACCTAGAGTGCGCGGCTTGTGTATCTCACCTAGAAGTGTGCTGTTCGAGGGAAGAGAATAGGCGGGGAAGAAAATTTTAGGAAAACGGTAAGAGCGGAGGGAAATTTCGCTTCGGCATGATCCAATTGTAAACAGATGTCCACCAATGTATATACCTTAACATAAGACGGACAGAGCACTTCCTTTATCCTCCTCAAGGCATCCAAATCTTCCCCTCTAATTCAACTCTATAATATTGACAGCAGCCTTTCATCCTACCCTATCTCGTGCTAACTTCTTTACATATATTTGGCTCTTTTGTCTCATTGCGTTTTACGTTTCCTTTGGTTTTCTACCTTGGTCTACCTTGTGAGACTTTTGCTGCTATTTTTATTTTCTATCACGAGCCTAAAAATTCGTTGTACTTCAAGGAGTAATCTAGTCATCTAGACCTTATCTTACTGTTAGCACTGGATTTGGATTTCCTCTCCTCTGTTCCTCTGAACACTTCCACATTTCAACTCCTGTTTGCCCATTTTACTTACAACATCCACCTCCAGCAGCATTTTTACAAGCGTCTATCCTCTCCTTTTTCAGCTTTCCAAAGGGAGGAAGGAATGTCCTCGATCTGTATTGCGACGGGACATGGACAGTCTGAAAGCCGGGTCATAAGAGAGGCTTAATCAAGTTGAAATAATTTTATTCATCAAAACAAATTGATTTTTTTACGTTCTGCACAAGAACTGCTCTGCTAAAAATGTACTATAAATGATAATAACTAAATAAATCCAAGTCAACCTTGAAATAAGAACTTCTGACTGGTCATGACTTCATTCTGCGTCAATCTTTGATATGAGCACCGGTTGCTACGTCTTCACGACGACTTTGCTGTAAATTAGCAATTAAAGTTTAACTCATTAAAATAAATGGTTGATAAAAGTAAATCCTGAGAGGATTTCGAAAATCATCGTGAAATGCCATTTCCCGTTATTCCCCGATTCCAGAAGGTTCTGCTCGGGAATGAGGAATTGATTGAATTTTATTTGGCTCGGGCTAGATGAGGCCACAATCCGGCCCTCTCTTCCCGAATAAGCGAGTGGAGTAAGTGAATGTTATCAAGGTGGCACCGTTTGGAATTCATCCGAGTGGACGAGTGAACATACGTGAGACTAAGGTGAAGGGTATTCTGTTCCGTCCTACGAAAAGCCGTCGTAATTAAGAAAATACTTTCCCGCGCAGGACTGCTTTAAAAACATTCCGCGTCACGCGATTCACCGAAAACTCAGGAATATAAATCGGAGAGCAGGAGAGGGTCTTTGGTAAGAGGGGGAAAAAAGGAAAGTGATCCGCCCGGAGAGAGAGAAAGGCTCCGCTCGAAAAATGCAACGGATTCACAAACGTTCCCACGTACGTGTACGGTCAAGTTCTTGTGCATGTTTTTTTCAAATTTGGACGGCCTCCAAAGAAGAAGTAGCCGAATTAAAAAAAATTGAGATCTCGAAGATGGATGGATGTAGGGTTTCGGTCTTTTTTTTCTCCCATTCTCGGACTGATGACCACTCGCGAGTGCGGAAATGAGCCACCGGGTGCAGAAAGACATCCCGCAGAGCAACATTCATTCGCACCGCTGGCTTTCTAATTCGGGATCGCATTTAAAGAGGGCGTCGTGATTCTCACGTCCCTTTGACAGGGAGGCCAGAAGGCGGATGGATTGCCTATCAAGATTTTTCTAGCTCCGAGGAAAAGCAAAAACAACAAAGGAAAAGAGAAACAAGGTTAAACATATAGTATACGGTCTGCAGCCAATATGATCCACGACGCACTTGGTGTATGACCACAGGGTGCTGCCCAATCACGCACCTTGAATAAATATTAGATACCTGTTTAGCCCATACCGAGTACCAATCGTATCGGTTTTGCCATTTGTGCGAAAGTCGTAAAACATATCTATTGCCATCTTTCATCAGCGCTAATGAACGCCAATAGATGACACGTATGGTGCCCAAATCGTTTGCAGAAGTTAAATCGGGAAGCCCATCATTTATGAGATAATTATTAGAATCTTTAGATTCTATCAATTTAAATAATAAATGAATTAGAGAAACCTCAACGGTATTTGTCGCATAGATGTTTAAAATATTAAATTTCGGTGCGAAATTTTCCGCAAAACTTCACATTTCAACGACATTATGGCCAATTTCACTCTCCACATTGGAAGCACGTCAGCGCAAATCGCTCCAAGCGCCACCACAAAATTACACTTATTTGTTTCCATCGGTTACAATGTGTGCATGCTATCCCCGTAATTGTACAGAAATCGATGGTAATCACGATGCAGATGCAACCAACGGGAAATACTTATTTGTGAATCGAATTTTGCATTAAGAGGGCTTTCATTTCGTATGAGATGCGTTGTTTGCAGAAAACACACAATGTAAAGAAACTAGCTCATTACATATTACTACTTTCCCACAGGTGACTAAATTTTCCCGTATGACGTATTCACATTTAACATATAAAATTAATTGTTGACCAACATGTCTCTTTATTGCCTTGCAACAAAGCAGCGGATTGAAATATTACAGAATTATTTCCAAACTGTTTGGAATATATTGTGAAGTTGTAAATGGTAACCGAAGAAGGCGAACAATAACATATCTGAATGCAGAAATAACATGCTTAATGACATAATGACGAAGGATAAAGACTATCCACAACACGTATCATTTTAAATTGACTATACTGTTTCGCTAGTTACAACATAAAGGGATAATATTGTATTTTTTATTCAGTAATATTACACAATATTAAATATCGTGCCAGTATAAGATGTTTTTCCTCAATGTATTGTTTATTTTTAATTTATTCATATAACTGTGCGGAAAACCGCATGCAAGAGAATCAAGCGCACTTTCCTTACGTGTAGGAAGCGTGGTTGCCAGAAGACGCACTCCGAAGGAACAAAATCGCTCTTCACCTGTATTGGCACAATTAGTTTTATAATAACAGACAGCAGTTATACATGATCTAGCCTTTTGTAATCGTGTGAAATCGTGAATGGCGATTAAACAGAACATAACTAAAATCATACTTTCACCAGGAAGCCATACGTTTCATAACTGTCTATGCAAAATTAAGAATGGATGATGTCACCATGATTCTCAGGTTACTCTGACTTTCTGATAATTGAAAACTATGGCCGTGAAAAATAAAAAAGTGAAAATAGCTGTGTAGAAAAAGCCAATGCCGTGGAAAAAGCTATGTAGAAACTTTCCTTGCAAACTTTTCTCAACGTTCGTTATTTTTTTCGGTATTCTACTGGTAATATGTGGGTTTTGTAGAGGGTCATAGGATATCCTCCTGATTTTCTACCCTTTCAGGGACTTAACCACCTCTTGCATTTCCTCACCATATGATCTACCCTTCTTCATACCGTCCGAAAAACCTATTCTCTTTCTTCCCCTTCCCAACTTGCCCAACATCCTTCTCTCGATCACAGACTTGAGCGACTCCTTATTCCTTTCATAAGTTTCTTTTCCTCTCCCACCGTACTAAGTACTTCCTCTTTCATCTTGTTTCCGTCCACCGCACCTCATCCATCCTTCTCCAAACCCACATCTCAAAACCCTGCAACCTATTCTCGTCATCCTTTCTGAGGGTCCACGATGGTCTGAGGGTCCATAATTATATATACTTATGAAGAGGCTGCTAAAGTACACGTACTTCACGAAAGTACATTATAAAAGGTTAATTATATTTCTGCGGCAGATGTTAATTATTGGGATTACAATACTTTTTTCAGTCAGTATCTGCATAACATGACATCTGCTTACACATCTTGTGTCAGTATTAAGTTTTCCTTTCGCTGAAAATTGTTACATTCTCCTATAAAGAATACCACGGCACTGAAGATCGCAGGTGACATGAATACCTATGAGAAAAAAGAACGTGATGGCAGCGAATTCTTTAGCTTGCACGAGCAGTAACGACGACCCAGACCTGAGAAAGAAAATAGGAAAGTCAGAGATCGTGGATAGCTTCGGACATGATTTGCATGCACTGTCGTCGGGTGAAGAACCTCGCTGATTCGCCGCGAGTTCGCAGGAATGCTAAAAAAAATAGTAATGGAAAAAAACCGCCGAACTAACTCCTTATTCGCCCCCATTCCTGTAATCACGAATGTTATTTTCGCTTTCGGGAGCATTTGACTGCAAAATTGGTAATTCTGGCCAAAAAAAAATGGAAGGAAAGAAAATGGACTTTTTAAAAAGCCATAAAAATTCCTCCGCGCCGAAGGAAGCGCTCGTGAGGGCGAAAGCGTCCGTTCGATTCTACCGCGTGCGCCACTGCGAGCCGTGTCATTGACCAACATTCCCAACAGAATACTCATTCCGTCGCCCATTATTACGAGGAGAATGCCGAGAAAGAGATATTTAAAGCTTCATTTGGGATAACTGTGGAAATGATCTAAGACTGGCCCGGTCGGTTAATTTCGTCAAATTACTTTCCCGCATGATTTTACGAGGAGTGCTATTAAAATATATGAAAAGTCGCTGGA
The DNA here is from genome assembly GCA_963169105.1 of Ceriagrion tenellum. Classification (NCBI taxonomy): domain Eukaryota; kingdom Metazoa; phylum Arthropoda; class Insecta; order Odonata; family Coenagrionidae; genus Ceriagrion; species Ceriagrion tenellum. Next base: position 110,902,087 of record OY720639.1, read on the forward strand.
TACCCGTTCTTACTCCTTATTTTTGAATCACCTCATTGATGGAACTTGAAATAATAGTTTTTTCTTGAGCTAAAGAAAAAGGATAAAATAAAACATCCTCTTTGCGAAAGCAGATGCTTTTTTGATTTTAGACAATCAAGCATCTAAGACTTTATTTGTAACGTTGAGGTCACGATTTTTAACGTCGACTCTGTAAAGCGTTTCCCAACGGTTTACTAACCCTCTCAATTTTGCCTTTGCGCAATAACTATTGGAGAAACAAAGAAGCACTCTAATAAGATCCTTAGATTGTTTATTGTAGTGTTTATTATTAATCGAAGTGTCTTGTACGTTATATTTTAAAACTATTCAAGGTGATGCTGGCGGCTATGCGTTAATTAAAAATAGTGATAAATATACATTTATTAATCCAACGACCATATTAATTGATACATTTCATGTACAAAATGTAAGATAAAATGCAAAAAATGCTGCCATTTATTATATAAGAGGTATTGGTCACTGTTTTCCCATCGACCTCAAGTCGTCCCTCGAGCCCTATCGGCCACCGTCGGTAAATTTGGGCACCCATTGTCGGAGACTCACGAGCCTTGATACTGCTGTCGGCTTAAATAACATTTCAACTGACTAAGTTGGTGGTTTCTGGCGATGCTTTGTGGAATTTGCAAAACATTTTGAATGAATAGGGTAAACTTTGTTCTTCCACAATGAATTTAATGACTTACGGCCATGGCTTCGACGATTAACATCATCATCATGTGATGATGTTAATTTATTATTAATCGAAAAGTGTCTTGTATCTCATGTCTCATGTGATGATGTTGTCTCATGTGATCTCATGTCTCATGTGATGATATATGTCTCATGTGATGATGATGACGATGTTCCTGACGTTAATCTTCGAAACCATGGTCGTAAGTCATAAAAATCATTGTGGAAAAACAAAGTTTACCCTATTCGTTCAAAAAATTTTCAACTGACGTTTTTCAGAGTCGTTTCAATGACTATCTAACTCTTTTATCGCAAATTAATATTAATTGATACTGAGGTACTCGTATACGAGAGCACAACAACTCTTCATGCATGGAATATCGTGTTTTATTCGAGATTTATACTAAAACCCTCAAGTTTAAATTTGTGCTATATTTAAAGGAAACACAAAGAAAGGCATAAATGAGATCCTTAGATTGTTTGTTTAGTCTTAATTAATTGTCTTGTACGTCGTATTTTAAAACTATTCAAGGTGATGCTGGCAGCTGAGCGTTAATTGAAAATAGTGATACACATATATTTTTTAGTCCAACGGCCAAATTACTGATACATTACTCGTCGATATGCTAGATAAAATGCAAAACATATAATGCCGTTTATTTTATAAGAGATGATGGCCCCTGTTTTCTCATCGATCTCAAATCATCTCTTGAGCCCGTATAAACCCCTTTCGGTGATTGTCAGAAAATCTGGGTATCCATAGTCAAAGACTCACCAACCTATATGCTGCTGTCGGCTTAAATAGCTGTTTCACTGACGTTGTACAGAGTTATTTCAAATATCATTTAACTTTTTTATCACAAATAAATTTAGTTTGATATGCGCTACTCTTATACGAGAGTACGTAAAATCATTTTCATGCATGAAACCTCGTGTTTTATTCGAATTTCTTTTTCAACGGACAGTGGATGCCCGATTGCTTTTAGCCCAAGAGTTAGAGTGGTGACTTTCAAAGAGATGGAAGTGACCCCTAACATTATATAATTCAGCGTAAGATGTGAAATTTGCAAAATATAAGCCAGAGAAAGGTATATAAATTAATCAAAGGTGTATAAGGGGCCATGCTATGTTAATAAGAGTGGGTAAAAAGACAAGATGAGTAGAAAGCAACGAAAAATTACGATATGCAGGTGAAACGCACGCGACGGAAGAAATAATTCATCGCACGAAGAGATAGGCTACGAACGGCTAATTTATCTGTTACCCATTGAAAATGCATCGTACACGTGATCATTATGTTGCGAGTGAATATCGATAGAAAGAAAGATCAAATCATTACACCACGAGGAGTAAATTACCCAATTATTTTAAGGAAAGAGGACAAGTGAAAGGGAGGGTCAGTGTTGTGCGATAATCGTCCCCTTCCCTTATAACTTCTCCCAAGATGGGCTCCATTTCACATGCTGGGTAAGAACACACGTAATGATATAAATATTAATGAAGATTATAACAAGTTTTTTGTCACATTTTCTTCTCCCTTCGAATATTTTGTTTCTCAAATCACAGAGAAAAAAATTATTCCTTAATTAACAAAAAAATTATTACAGAGCGCTGTAAGCAGCTGCCAAAAATTATCGAAGCAAGTATCTATAATGATAGTTCACAAATTTGGTAACAACTACCAAGGAAATGTTATACACCAAGGTTGGGCATATAATGCGAGGCGTGTTTTTTTGTAAGTACCGTTTTGAAATTTGGCCGCTGCAGTGCAGCGGTGGGCATTTGGTGCATGCGCGCAGCATACCTACATCTGTCATAAAGCCATAGACGACTTTACGGAAACATTTCAACGTGTTTAAGTTTGTTTTTGAGTATTAAAAATACCTCCGCCGATTGAGAACCCCGCCGACTGAGAAATACGCGCTGTGATTCGTTTTCTTAGTGCTAAAGGCGTGAAAGCGACTGAAATTCATCGTCAGATCAGTGAAGATTATGGAAGGAAACATAATGAGCGATGGAATGGTACGGAAATGGGTTAGAGCTTTTAGAGAATACAAAAAAAAAGGTGTGGCATGCTGAGTAAGGGGATCGTTTTGCTCCATGACAATGTCCGTCCACACACCGCTTATCAAACTCAAGATCTCATCGGATCATTTGGCTGGGAACAACTTGATCACCCGCCGTACAGTCCCGATCTAGCACCCAGTGACTACCACCTGTGTTTGCATTTGAAGATGCATCTGGGTGATCAGCGCCACGACGACGGTGATGAGGTCAAAACGACCGTGTTGCAGTGGTCAAATCAGGTGGCAGACTTCTATGAGGATGGGATTCAAAAGCTGGTTCTGCGATGCGATAAGAACATTTATATTAGTGGAAATTATGTAGGAAAGTCGATTAAGATACAGGTTTTCATGTAAAAATAAAATTATTACCAAAAGTAAACTTGTTTTTTTATTTTAAAACGGCACCTACTTAAAAAACAACCATCGTGAATTTTCTCAAGCTACTTCAGGTCCCACATTTTTTTAAAGGTCAATCCACTTCCTTAGAGTGAGAGTCATCTTCCCAGGAGAAAAAGGATTTTAGATAGCAGTTCAGCAACACGGAAATGCTTTTAAAATGCGATGACATTTCTGACTGCTGCGTAGCTGCCTCATACATTGATTCCAGGGTCCATTAACTTCATAACTTTCGACCGTGTTATTGAGGCTATCAACGATACGTTAGTCCGTTTTACACGGCGCTCGTAATTGCACAACCCGATGTATGTACGGAAGTGCATTTCAAATTGCGTCGTGTAAAGCGGTGAATCGCAAGAACGCAAGCGCGGATGCATAAAAGCGAGACGGAACAATAGACCCTGCTCTAATTCAATAATTATTGCATACCAGTTTTAGATATACATTCAGTGTTAAGTTAAGCATTTTCGTGCCTCGTGTGAAACGGGATTTACAGTTAGCGTTAGTCATGTTGTAATAACAAGACCCAAAAATTTTAGCCCCTTATAAAATAATGCTTCTCCTTCCAAAGCTCATTTTAAATATAAATATAAATATATATATATATATATATATATATATATATATATATATATATATATATATATATATATATATATATATATATATATATATATATATACATATTCCACTGAAAGCCACCTCAAAGGTGTTTGGCAGGGGGAGACTTATCTCCAACATGCACTTGTGTAGAAATTAACTTTCACCGATGTGCACCGCACTATAGGTATACTACAAATGCTACAGAAACTCCTAACCTAATCTATAATGTAACTATGTAAATGTGTCACAAGAGTCATGGAGAAATCATTGCAGTAAGTAAATAGCGAGACACGAATTACTTCACGGGCAGAAATGTGACTGTCATTAAATGTGCTCTTTTGATTAAAGAAGAAGTAAGGATTAGCTAGCTTTTGAATGGAATCTTCAATTCTGAAAACAATTTAAGACAAAGTTTTGGCTCTTTTTATATCTATTTATCTTTAATTCACATCCACGGATGAATCCATCACTTTCAATTTAAACTTTGTGTACGGATAATTTTATCTTCCTCTCATACAGAATTGCGAGAAAAAATTTAATGCTATTTATTCCTTGTTTCAGAGAATAAAACTGGCAAATATGTGGATTGCTTTTAAGTGAAATATTTTCAATTCTCTGGTCGTGATATACTGTTCTTTCTGATCTTCCAAAGGCCACACTCTTTGCAAATGACGTAACGCACGGTTCGGTTACGAAAGAAGAAGTGTGCGCGTGGACACGTATACCCGTCATAGGCAGAATACCATCGTTCTCCTTCAGTTGTCCCTCTGTTTCAATTTAAACACGCCCAAACTTAATTAGGGCGTCTGAAAAATAGCGGATGACTCATTTGGTTTTCATAGAAAGTTTCCAACCTCCCAGTTGCATAAAATTGACGCCTTTGGTTTCGATTTTCTTCAAAATTACAAATTCATGATTGCTGCATAAAACCTCAGGAATTTCAGACGGGGAAATCTTGAGCAAGAGTGCTTGAAATTTTTATGAGACCATAGCAGTTTTTTTTAGTGAATGAAATTCCTTGAATGATTTCAAATTGATATTCGTATTGAAATGAATTATGACTTTGTTCCGTTTCCGCACTGCGAAGGCAGTGCAAAGGATTAACTGAGACAGCGTTAAGGCAGAATAGGTTTTAAAATGATTTCATTATAAATATTGCAATTGTGCATTAAGTAACGCTGAAAGTTTTTCGCATATAGGAACTCGTTCCAGATCAATTCTATCTCCTTAATAGTATCAAAATCATCTTAAAACGGGATTTTGAACACGAACGGCAGTGTTTTAATCGCGTTTTAGTGGAAACGTGATTTCTTTTGATGGGCTCCGGAATCGAACTGATCGCAAAATATCACGTCGATGATGGCTAAAAGAATTTTTCCTTTAAATTATTTTCCCAAATATCAAGTGGCCTCATACTATTATAGATAGAAATAATAAGCAGAGTTCATTTCATGATAAGCGACTTCTACCAAAACAGAGAGGGATTTCAAAGTATGAATCTTTTCTAAAAACAATACCGAACCATTGCAAATTGCAGGCAAAACTATGATCATACCATTGGATTGGAATCTATTTTCAATTAATTTGATTTTGAAAAATAGGAAGAATTAATTTTCAAATTTTCAAACAATCAATATTTATGATTTTTCAAACCTTTCATACATTCTCACCATTCTCTTTTTCTTTGTTAAAAGGAGCTACATTTCAATAAATTTTCGGAAAAATCATATAATCATAAATTTACTTGGATCCATTCTAATGAAAGAGCGCAAATTCAAAAAGAAACAGCGTTTGTAGCGATAAACTAACCATCAGCTCTAATTTCAAAGTTTTGGACTGCAGATATGTGTTGCAAGAGCATCAGACGTAAATTTCTCTAGCTGTCCCTTTGGGTAACGCAGTAATGGAAGTAAGACTAGCGGTTCATCAAGGAAGACTGATTGCTTCCCGACAACTCTCTGGCACAGCATTACTTACTTCTTAGCCCACGATGTTTCCCTTCCCTTGCACTGCAACCTAGCTCTTCCCTCTCCACCCTCCCTCCACAGAATGCATTCGTCAATCCTGCAAGTTTTTCCCCGTTGAGAACGGGTAATGCGGGTGACTGACTGAGTAGCGGTCTTCCATGCAAATGAGCCACACGGGTAATTTTCTTCTCTGTGCACTCGCTCAAGAGAATGTCTCCAATCTTCAACGACAACCAATTTTTCACTCGCGTTCTGGAGGAAAGATTCGTTGGTTCCAAACGAAGAAGTTAGAAGATTGTTCACGAGGTGTTGCAACATCTCTGGTTCTGCCGTAGCAAATTGAAGCTGCGTGCTGCCACTTTTAGAGGACACAGCCATCGGAATATTATGGCATACCTATAGAGCGAAGTGTTGTTTGAAATTCGATTCTATATCGAAAGGGTTTGTGACGAGGGTTCTCATTGAGTGTGTAAATGAAAAATTTTCATGACGCACCTCAGTCATAGTGAACATATTCTATTTCACTCACTCTTATAAGCTTCAAAATAAACGTTGAAAACACTCAGCGTATAAAAACAAATTACAATAAATTGATAAAATAAACAATACAATATTTCTCTGATAACAGTTTTTCATATATGTTTTCTTTTTTTAGGCAATACCCGTTTAGTCACATTTTAATACCTGATGAAACCCGTCGTGCATTTTTACTACTATGTAGAAACATATTTGAGCCAGAAACAATAGAATTTAACACCGATTGACTTATCAGAGACGGAATTAAGATCTTACATATTGAACAGAGTAACCAAGGAATACTGAGGCTGGAAACACATCAAGAAAATGATGAAAGAAGTTAAAATATAGCACAATATCTACGCGAATAACAGATGTAAATCTTTTCCTCAGTGTTAATCATACAAAATCTGGCCCGGGTTGCATAAAAAGATGTGTGTTGGACATCTTTTTATGCGACTTGGACGCTCTCCGCTTGGACGCCCGCTTGGACGCTCCTCTTGGACGCTCCGCGGGGTACCTGGCTTTTTCCCGGACACCCTGTATGACTCTCAGCCCGCGGCGCCATGAGCTATACAAGAGAAGAGCGTATATCTGGTAGAAAGAAACAAGCATTCTCTTGACTATAACAAATCATTACAATCTCCGTCAAAACATCTCCCTCTTCCTGAACAGCCACAACAATGATTTACCAGTATTTGCTTAAGGTAGTTTGAGCGAAATATCATTTTACCTAGAAATCAACGAACTTGGTCTCATTTTAAAGAAAAATGTATCACCCTTCTAATGACGCCAAAAATTCAACCCCTTACCTCATTACTTTCGGAGTTATTTGCCAAAAAATACCAGCCCTCTTACATGGGAAATGGTACGTGCATGCACTACAGAGAGACATTATTTACAAAATGAGGAATTTCTAACACTAATATGTCGTAAAAAAACTAACAGCATGTAGTTTGTATATTTTCTCAACTATTTTTGAAAATTAATCATATTTTCACCACAATAGGTTCTTGGGCACAAAAAAACCATCCGCTTTGAAGGAATTTCAAACGTACCGCCGGAAAAAATGAGTCAGGTTAAAGACTTATTTAGATATTTTCATTTAATTACTTACAATTTCTGTCATAAGAAACTATATTATTGGACCATCAATAATACTATATTTAATTCATGTGTCTTATAGCTGGTGAAATTAAAACGTATAATTCGAATATGGTCTCTATCATGACTAGGGAACTATCTCGCTCACACTACCGGCACTACCTTAAGAAAAGTTACGTAATACATCTTACACGAGGGCGGGTGATACATGATTACAATTCTCCTGCGTTCAAGGAATGTAGGGTTTACCTAAATGGAAAGTAAAAGCAGAAAACAAAAGAGGGATGCACTGATGAGGGGATAAACTTAGCTGCTCAATAGATTTGATATCAAGTCAAAATAATTTCAGGTGACTTTTTCCTGAATCTTTCATTGCTGAGATAAAACACTTGAATGATAGCACGATAAACAGGAGGATTTGATGGAACGGAGTCGAGAACTTAGGGCGAAACGAAATACTGATAAGTACCGATTCTGGATTTTCATTTAAAAATCACGTAGACCTTATTCAAGGCCGTAGTTATGTCAGTAATTCGATTCGCATCGAAGTGTTTTCTAACCACTCGTGCGGCAATTCTAGACAGTCAAGGTCGTGGCTGATTTTTTCCACTTCGTTTTCGTGGGAAAAACCGTCGCTAATTAAGCCGCACAGCCAGTATATGAGTACAGTTCCTGCACACGCTGGAGGGAAAATGGTAGGCAAAACGCTTCGTGTAGGATGGCATTAGTCTAGCGGACGGGGTTATGAGACGGGATTGAGGGTTAAGGTAGTCCGAGCGAGATAGTTTCCTAGTCATAATAGAGACCATATTAGCATTATACGTTTTAATCTCACCATCTGCAGGACGCATCAATTAAATATTGGATCATTAATGGTGCAATAATATAGTTTTATAAGACAGAAATTGCAAGTAATTAAATGAAAATATCTAAATAAGCCTTTAACTTGATTCATTTTTTTCGCGCAGTGCGTTTGAAACTACTTCAAAACGGAAGGTATTTTGTGATACCCAAGAGCCTATTGCGGTGACAATATTATTAATTGTAATAAATAGTTAAGAAAACATACAAACTACACACTTTTATTTTTTTACCACATCTAAGTGTTAGAAATACCTCATTTTGTAAATGATGTCTCTCTGGAGTGCATACACGTACCATTTTCCATGTAACAGGGCTGGTACTTTTTAGCGATTATCTCCGAAAGTAATGTGGCACGGGGTAGAACATTTGTTGTCATTGGATAGGTCTTTAAAATCAGACCATGATTTTTCGCTCAAACTACCTTAAGTGAGGAATGGATGTGAAGAACTCAAACTCATAAGGTCTGATTTCTCATATTGTTGGAACGATGAGGGGATTCCGCGTAGGCATTCATCAGAGTCCTCTAGATTTCCAAATAATAATTACGAAGACTTAACTTTTCTCAACACTAGATCGTATTCTCAACATCAAGTGAGCGGGTAGTGTTGAGAATGCACCCTAGTAGACCCTGGTAGTAGAGTAGAAAAGTAAAAGAAAAGTAAAATAATTTTCCATTCGATTGTAGTGGCATACGTAGGGGAAACAGCCCCAGACCCAAAATCGTCCCATGCACATGCTGCGAACTTTTGAGACGACTGTATAACTATGGGAACTTTCCTTTCGCTCTAGTACGTTGCTCATTTGGCAGCTCAATAGACACATGCCATCCATTGATTTCAGACCCAGCGCACTTCAAAACACATCGGTAGCCAAGTTAATGTGCGCTAGATTACCAAAAACTTCGAGAACAGCTTCCACGATGGTTGTTTTTGTGATGATTACCCGTGAATGCGTGAAACATGAATTTTTGAAAGTTTCCAGTTACTCCGACGTAAAAAACTTACGCTTTAAAACATTTTTAGAACCAATTCGATGATTAAGTATATATCTGTTACTAATTCCGTCCCGACTGTGGAGACACATCTAATTTTAACTATATTTAGGTTACCAAACGTCTCACCTGCGCACATCGTCCCATTTATGTCCGTTCGTGTGCACCTAAGTAAACTGATGTGTTCCCATTTGCGCTCACTTCAACATTTTGGATGGAAAACTCCCAAAGCCATTCCCATCGATGAGGAATAGAATAGGAAACAATTGTATTGTCGTGGGACAAAGTCCCTTAGAACATTAAATAAATGTACATGCCTTCACGAGGAATAGAATGTAAAAGAAAAATATTATAATCTGCGGCTAAATGGATGGGGGATGAGGTATAGCAATGAGACTCATTGATACATTACTGTGGCAGTAATGTGTCAATGTAAGTGTCAAATATATTGCGAGAAGCAAGAAATTATATTTTCATAATACACGCCCGTACACGCTATGGAAATATTTTACTCGTAACTTATACTCGGTTGTCACCGACTCCATATGGTCGGTAAACATCAGTTCAAGTAAGCGAAACTTTGAGGTGCTGGGGTTTCCCACGATCTTTCGTCATCGCAATGACGGCTTTCAATTTGTCAAGATCCGTGACTGCTGGTTGGACGGCGCAGGTTGAAGGGGCCTCAAACGAATGCCGGTTGTTATGTGCTCACCATAATGGCATTGCGTGGATCTTTGCTCGTTCCCACACGGAAGGCAAGGGCCAGACAAGGAATCATTTCCTGAACGGCCATCCTCCTCCAATTGATCAAAAAAAAACTTCACGATCAGATCACGAAACCAATAACGGACAGAATGGACCGTATTATAGAGTACGCTTCATTAACTTTTCGAAAGGACAGAGGAGTTATTTTCCCAATACTTAAATTTAAGCGTTTCACGACGAGTTATACGCGGTAATTACGAAATACGCACGGAGCCGTATGGAGACCAACCGCATGTTACATAATGTGACGTGAGTGACATAACTCTTATTTTTTTCACAGACACCCTCTTCAAGGGTGTTTCGGAATCTTTGGGAAAAAATGGGTCAAAAAAAGAAGTCATGCATAGCTAATTTTCCATTAAGGTTTCATTATTAAATTTCCAGTATGTGGTTTTAGCGTCATATCTTCACTGAACCAAGTAAAAATTTGTTGGAGTATCATTAAAACTGGTATTAATTATTCATTGAAAGCTAATGATTTTGGTCTTATTTTTACACAAGAAAGCACATATTTGCCATTCCGTGGTCGAAGAAGGAAAGATTCTCGAGAAAGTTGAATAGCCAACAGTGTTACGACGTACGTTTTCAGCAGATTAAAATTTGGAATTTTTGACCAATTAATATTCTCAAAATGAAAGGTTATTTTTTGCAAAACTAGTAAAATGACTAAGGATTATATGATTGAAGACCAAAGCATAAGTTTAGCGTTCTAAGTATTCTACTCAGCAATACAAAATTATACTAAAGCCGTCGTACTGGCTTTCATCAAGATATAATCATTTGCTAATATCACTCATAGTATACCTTTTCTGAATTTTCAAGTTTTTGCGGATGAATAACAATACAATTAACGAATTAAATAATGTCATTGCCAATAACGCATTTTCATTGTGCTACGTAGTCAATCCCGTAATCAGCCCACCTCCTTGATACATACAATTTTCTCCTCGAGATGAGAATGAACCATGGTGGCTAGGTTTGCGAAAGTGTTCAGGAGAGAGGTAATAAGGGACGACAGACGTGCGGAACTTTCCGTGTAAAAAAATCGCTCCCTTGAAATACGAATCAAACCTAGATCTAACAATTCCTCACCGAGTGCTTTAAACACCCCAAACCTCATGACCTCAACAACTGCGACACTGGTATTTCTATGTGGATTATCACTAGTATGTTTGCTCATGCTATTCATTCTGTTGATACTTAGGGCAATAACTATTTCCTTGCAGTTACTATACTTAGCTTCGTACACACTGTGTAAATCTCTTCAATATTTTTCTTTTATAAATGATTATACACTAGAGATATAATCGCAATAAAAATTCTCATTCAAGCCGCCAGCCGATCAGCATCAAATTCATGAATTTTTCCAGCTCGTGTTGTATTAAGGAGTCATGAAAATGGAATTATAAAACAAATTTCATGTATATGGATTTCACGAATAAGTTTAAGAACACTTTTACCGTGAGATATGGGCTACGGGTCAGCGGCAAAGATCGAACCTAAGCTACAAAAGCGGCAAGCAGCCTAAAGCTGTGTCCCAATTCGTTAGGCATCATGGGGGAGCGGATTTAGGTGCCTTTCTCGGGGGTGAAATTTAGGGTAGATGGAGTTTATCCTAAATCCGCCTCCATATTGAATTTCCCATCATGTAGAGCGCTGCATGCGTCGTAAAAGGAAACTCGTACACAAGGAAGTAGTTGAAAAGTGGCAAACATGGCCGGCAAGTATTTTGTCTGTAATTGAAAGAATTCTCTAGAATTTCGCAAGCCAACACCCGACTACAAAAGAAAAATTTTACTTCGTACACTTAAATAAAACGAGTTTAAATCCCATAACACCTACACAAACTTAAATACGCCGAAAACTAAAAACTAACGAATCTGCAGACAACGAAATGGATGAAAAAATGTAATTTCACTTTCCAAATCTCACAACGCATACGAAGGTAGCCAAAAGCGTCAAAAATGTCTTTCATTTCAATCAAAAATTTCAAGTTTCATTTGTTTCATTCAATCCTTTATTAATTACTGTGACGGCTCGAGCTAGGGTTGATTGAGCGTTGGTCTGAGGTGTTTATGTAATGGAGTGCATTTGCCTGGTGGAACGGTGCTTTTGTGCTAGTGTGAAGGTGAATCCTAACCGGTGTGGTGTCCAAAGTCAACTAGGGCTACCTAGGGGCCCACTTTACCCCCGGTGTGCATACACTAACCCCCTCTCACCGTAAACTCTCCTTCGACGGGTGACTACCCCTCCCGAGGGATATAAAAAGAGCAGGTGAATGTGCTTCGGGAGGAGAAAGAGGGAGAAAGGAGGAGAAACCACAGACAGACAGTGGAAACCAGAGAGAGGAAGATTGCCGGAAATCCCCGAGGTGCATGATAGCCCTCGCCTTCCTGACCAAGCGAAGCTTATGCTGGTGGAGGACGGGATAGCAAAGCAAGTGCTGGAGGAGCAGAGACTGGAGCGGACGAGTGACGGCCGTATTCTTCGCCGACGCGGGAGAAGATTGTTTCCTGGTGCCGCGTTTGTGGGGATCCGAGCAGTGGCGGCGATTGACGGCTTCAGCAATCCCTGCATCTGACAGAAATCTGTAAGAATGTCGCTGTTTGCGACCCGTCCACCGTCCTAATAATCCAGATAAACTCTCACTTCCCCAGTCACGAGATCTGAATCTCTTTTCCCTTTGCCCCGTGCATCTTGCCCTCACAAAACTTCAGACCAAGTGTTGAAAAGAATTAGGCAGTGAACCATTGGTGCTCAAGAAACTTTAATTAAGGGCACATATGAACTTTTGCCCAAAATCATTTCTTTTTCTTTGTAAATTGTATCATCTTTTGGAAGGGGGGGAAAAGTATTTTGCATTCACCTTGTCGTTGTGTTGTTTGATGTATGCATTTCACGTTGTTCATCTGAATCATCAAGTGTCATCATGCATTCATCCTCATCAGGGTAATTTTTTTTGTGTAATTTGTACGACATCAGGCATTACGAAATATATTTTGGAGGATTCAAATAGACCAATTGCTCGATCATTCCCTCGCTCGGGACGGCTGGCGTTCCCCTCTTCCTACCACGTATGTGACGTTCGTGTTCCGTCGCATACGTGGTACTCATATGTTTTTCATTCTTTTCCAGCTCGGTAGACGGCAACACTAGCAAATGATGTCCCAAATCAAGCTCCCCTAGCGAAAAACATCTAAATATTTAGGTAGCTAACCGCATCCTCCCTAATGCCTAACGAATTGGGACACGGCTTAAGTCTATCATTGCCGTGAGAAATTGCTGCTCCATGCTCTCGTTGTATGTGTTAATATCACATGCTCCAGGAACAAGGTCGAACAAAACAACCGTCGGTTTGGTTACCGAAATTATATCACGGCCATATACTTTTGAAACTTCGAGCGGAAAAAAAGGTTTTCTTCGCCTCAGGTTCTCGACACAAACGTCCTTCCGCAAGGCCAGGACCACAATTGGAACGGATCTCTCATTTACAGGAGTCGACGTTTTTCGACGCGGAGGAACAGCACAATGAGAAGTGTTCAATCGGTCCCGTTTCTCATAGGCGAGCATTCCAAAACTGAACTCCACCAGAGGCAGATTTCCAGGAGTGGAATAGATAGGGAGAAAGGAAGAACCGTTTGGAAAAAACGAGCCATTTTGAGATTTGATGATACGGTCCGGTCATGTCCAGGAAAGAACCGAAGGGCATTGGGTGGAAAGAAAGTTGGGGAGAATTACAGGAAGCAGATTGGATAATGACGTAAACGAGGTTGAATGCGTCACGACTTCTATAACAGGTTTCCATGCTGGAAATGGTCAAAGCTGCGTCAGCATCTGCAGGTTCAATACGCAAAAACCCCTCAAAATTTTTATGGTAAGTTCAATTCATGATAAAATATGTATAAGTGCGTTCAATTACAATTCTCAACCTTCCTTCTCTAGCGCTCAAGCGACCAAAAGGTAAACTCGTACGAGCAAGTTTGCATAGGGGGAAAAACGACGCATTCAGTATCACAAGCACTAATGTGCCAGGCCAAAAAGTAAAACAGAGGAAGTTGATATAAAACCAGCATAGTCATTAAATATTTGATTGAGTAAAACTCCACTCGAAACTAGAACAAGTGCATAAAGAGTACTGAGGAAGAATATTTAAAGGTTATGGATGGAAAAATAAAAATTAAATCGACTACATTCATTATATATTTTATTTTGACACTTTGAACTCATAAGGCTAGATAATGCAGTAAATGTTTGTTTAAAGAACACTAGGGTACCAGTGAGGCTAACTCAAGGCGTGTAAAAAATCATGCAAGCGTTTACAAAGCATTCTTTTGTATCAGCTCCTTTAAAATTCGGGTTGATATATTTTATAAGTTGGCAGGCTCATCTTTAGTGAGGTTTAAAACCCTTTGTCTGTAATGATAAACCACCAGTAAAAATTAACATTGGCGTTTTGCAGAGGAAATCCACGATATTTGGGAAAATCAGATGTTTTGTTCAAAACGTCACCCTCGGGGTACTGCTAAGAGGATAGAAAAATATAAACAATAAGATACTATCGAAACTCCAAAAAATATAAAACGAATGATTAAGATATATTTTTAGCTTTTGATATTGAGAGTACGTCTCGGCATATTTCAATGGAATATGTCTTTTAAAAGTAGAAAATTGTGGCTTGAATCAATTAGGCCTATTTCCATTTAAGATAGTCCGAGCGAGATAGTTCCCTAGTCATGGTAGAGACCATATTCGATATTGTACGTATTAATTTCACCAGCTGTAGGACACATGAATTAAATATTGCATTATTAATGGTGCAATAATATAATTTTATATGACAGCAATGGTAAGTAATTAAATGAAAATATCTAAATAAGTCTTTAACTTGACTCATTTTTTTCACGCGGTGCGTTCGAAACTCCTTCAAAACAGAATGTTTTTTTGTGATACGCAAGAACCTGCTGCGGTGACAAAATGATTAATTTTAAAAATAGTTGAGAAAACATACAAAATACAGGCTGTTACTTTTTTTTACGATATCTAAGTGTTAGAAATTCCTCATTTTGTAAATAATGTCTCTCTGAAGTGCATGCACGTACCATTTCCCATGTAAAAGCTCTGATACTTTTTGGCAAATATCTCAGAAAGTAATGTGTTAATGAGTGGAATTTTCAGTGTCATTAGAAGGGTGAGATATTTTTCTTTACAATGAGACCAAATTCATTGATTTTTAGGTAAAATGATATTTCGCTCAAAACTACCTTAAACTAATGACAACAGGCATACCGTCCTCCATTTATGGCAATATTTTCAGAAAAATGGATAAAAATGAGAGTGCAACATAATATGCTGAAATTTTACCAATATCTCGTCATCGCACTGCAACGTTTAAACATCGGTTCTAGTAAAATTATGCAGGCTGTGGAGCAAACTACTTAATAACACATAAAATGTAAAATCGATGACTAGATCGATCAATAAAAAGCAACTATACTTATAATTTATACTTTTTGAAATTAACGACTTTGCTTGGCCATAAATCTTTAATAGCGTCAAATATATGTATATATTTCATTTTTTAAACACTTATGTTGCCACAAATGAAAAAGTACCTTTGTTTCCTTCCTCAAATTTATTTTCCTGGTACAACATGTTTCGACACTGCGGCGTCATCATCAGGTACTTGATGGGATGGACCTGAAGGTACCTGATGGTGATACCGCTGTGTCGAAGCATGTTGTACCAAGAAAATAAATCTCTGGAAGGAAACAAAATTACCTTTTCATTTGTGAAATTCAACTTCCACATAGTTGAGCCTCAAACTATGGAACGTATTTATGTTGTCAATTATATTGCTTTCCGTTTTATTGGAAACCTTAATTTCACCCTGATCTCATTGTTTCTCATTCTCAGTTTTTTACTTGTGGGTTCTAACATTTGCATGTGGGTAACTAGTGTACTTTCTTCTTTCATAGGAGCAAAACTTCGAGGAATATTAAAGTTATTTTATAATTGCCAATCTAAATTCTAGTATTTAAAAGTCTGGGCGGGATGCAATACACAATTTCTTCACGCTTTGATTTATACATTCATTGCATTATTAAGGAAGGTTTTCTAAAAGTGTAACAAAAACACATCGGTAAGCCAGAGGAGCGACCTTCAGACAACGTAGGAATAACTCTAAATAGAGGATTTAAATGGAAACAAAAATTTGGTTGAAGGGAGAGACGGTAAGCAAGAAAAAAGACATGGAAATTTTGACATGTCCACTCTGTTATTTATTTGTTTAAGCAACGCGTTTCGATGCTTAAAGCGTCATCTTCAGGTACACGTCCCACAACATCTCGCCGGATGCCGTTGAATATTTTGCAAGCAAGAACTCGGTTAACCATGCATTTTAAGTTTTGGATTAAAAAATTCTTATCATTTACCCAAAGTATTGATGAAACAGACATGATCTACCTCTACCTAAAAAAATCTTTTCACGGGAAAACATATGGGGTGAGAATTAAAAAAATGCCCGGAACGACAAACACGTGGACTCGAAAGAACAGGAGCTTTGCAACAAATGACAACAGGCTTAGCTGATGATAAAATACTTCAGTTTCCTAGCTGAAGCAATATGAAACCAAAGCACTTATTAAGTTGTATCAATTAAGTCAGTTCCCTCGCTTCTACTTAACGGAAGCACAAATGGAGTTTCCGAGGAATTCTCCCATTGTATGTTAAAATAAAACGATAGCAGCCAGAGGCGGCGCTAAACACTATCCCATGGTCTGACGAAAAAACACACTCCTATTCCGAAACATAATTCCTGCATCAATCATAACTCGAATACCTGGACGGGCGCCTATTGTTGACCACACTCTCTTGACCCACTTCACGACAGAAACCCAGCTCCTTCACATTGCTCGTTTTAATTATGCATAAATACATGCACTCGGTGATAATATATTTTTTCATTTGCGAAGTGAATTTAGGTTGAACAAGGCATCAGAGAACTCAACCAGCGGGACAGGAAGTGCGAAAACGCACTTGACCCATTAAATAAGGGCCGGTCAAGTCCCTGTTCTTCTAAACCCGCCCCCAACCACCTCACCACGCCTCCATTGTGTTCAAAGTACAATGTTTTTTTTCGTATCGCTATCTCCATGACGACCTTGTCCATGCAAATGAGTCCGGCACGTTTCATATTTTTGTTTCATTTCCGAATCGATCCCCCCACGCCATTTCTCTCGGGCTAGCGATCCCCCCTCTTTTGTGTAGATAAAAAGTTTATAAAAAAAAGCGGCCCAGACGCACTCGTTCGCCATCTCCCACGCCCATCCGGCATTCACGCACCCGTGGACCGCCCAGTTCCGGGTTGGCGGGGGCGTTCGTCTCTAAGGGGAGGAAATTGGGATGAGGGGCGTGTGACCACGATATGGTCCCCATCATTTCCAGTCCACCTACGCGATTCTTAATATTGCAGATGTAACGTGTTTCGTTGGTTTGGCCATGTTGAGAGAATGCATGAAAGTCGAATAACAAAACCGATATATAAGAGTGAAATGAATGGTGCGAGAGGTAGAGGTATACCGAGAAAGTTGTGGTTGAATGTAGTTGAAGAAATTCTTAGGAGGAGGAGTCTTAATAGCAGGAGGGCGTGTATGGGAGTAAATGAGGCGAAAGAGGTTTGCAGGGATAGGTCAGTATGGAGGAAATTATGGAAGCAGTGTTTGGTGTACACATATGAGTGAAACTTTATGACTGTGCCTACCCCGGAAGGGAACGGCGTGATTGGTATGTATGTATGTAACTCCACTTGATGTCTTATAATCTATCTTTAAAGTCGATTCTTTATCACCACAACGGTCAGACCTATTTTTCCTTCCTCCACACGACATCTATTCGACGGATATTTGTTTTTTCTGAAAAATATTCACATAAGGTATCGATTGAAATTGAATACAGCTGTTTTCCCCTTATAACGATAGGAGATGGTTTCATTAAAGCAATCGTCAAAATTATCTCCTAACGTCATTATTTTACGTACGTTTGGGCCATTTGACTTAGTATCCATTGATCACAAGTAACTACTTATGCAGTACCCTAAAATAAGCTCTCAAAATGTTGTTGTGAGCTGGATTTAGAGAGAGAGATTTACAGATGCCCACCAGGGCCCTTCTCTCCACCTTCTCTCGGTTTCACTGACCTCGCCGCACGAATTGCATAAACATTCTAAAGGGGTTTAGAATCTGAGAGAGCCGCAGTGATACTTAAATGCTCCTTCTATCCTTAAGAAAATGAGAAGAAACTCCTCTGTCAAAGTACCCGCTTGGAAACATCATATCTCTCTGAATTATTTGACATGTGGTGGACATTTTAAGAAAGCTGCAGATACAGAAATGTCTGTCCATCACAAGTAGCGTGCTCGTTAAAAATTTATTCCTCTGCGGTCTTATTATGCTTTCCAAAATACTAAATTGCCAAAAACGTTTACGTAGCCAATAACTGTACGGTTTACCCCAAACAAAACTGTAAGTATTCCTCCCTGCTTTGTCGTTAGGCAAGGAAACTCGAGATTTCAAGGATAAATAAAGAAGCAGGTTTAGTACAATGGATATAGGGTACATGAGAAGTATTTGCAGTGAAAGTAGTAGAAATAGAATAAGTTATGAGTGGGACATGAAAGAATGAGAAATGAACAATCTCATAATGGTCAAATATGATTAGACCGTGGTTCGTTGGTTAGGCTACATGGAGAAAATGGATGAGAGTTGAAAAATTTAACAGATTTGTGACAGTAGGAGGAACAATATGACAGGAAGCGGTAGACCGAGGAAGCCATAGGTTGATGGAGGAGACCCTGTAGAGGAGGAATACTAGGAGTCTTTAAGTCAATAGAGCGTATACGATGCAATATAAGAATGTAACGCCATCGAAGGGGGCACGCATGGATAGGACAATCTGGAATGATCTATCAAAAAAAGAGCTAATCTTCTTCGCCTAACACGAAAAATTAAGATCTTTTCTGTGTTCCCGTCTTGACTCGGCGTAATGGGTGCGTATGCATGTAAATCGAAGGGACGACTCAATGGGGACGAACAAGTTTGCCAGATAAAACGAATCACGGAGCAGAAGAACAAGTAAAGTATGAAGGAATGAGGTGGGCTGAGTAGAGGGCTGTAGTCAGCCAATCTTAGGATTGGTAGGTCAGTTTCTTTTTTGGGGAAGCGACCAACAACTTGAGACATTTACACCTAGAAAGATAAGTGAGTATTGCTTCGTCTACTCTATAGGCGTACTTAAGTAAAGTTTACTTGGAATCAAAATTTAAATGCAAGCGAGTGCCTGCACACAGTCATTAACACTAGGACGCCAGGATTATTCGACATCATTCAACACCCTAAGTAGGTCATTATGACCCACGATAATTAATGAATTAACTCCTCACATTACACTTTTAAGTTTACATTTCTCCGTTTTTTTTCAACCAATTACCACTCTTTCACTCTTTTTGTACATGCAGCGATTTTTTCACCATATAACATTCATAATTTTGTCAATAACGATTATTTATGGGTATATAAATTTCGGCATCAGTATCAATTTATCGTTGTATTCAATTTAGATTATTCTCCTTGCCTAAATTGTGTATCACATTATTGTATATTTGTCTTTAATTTTTCAAATTTCGATCATGATTAACAAACTTACACTATTTATTGTGGGCCAAAGTTGGAATTTACTAGAAAATTATAAGCCACTTACATAGTTTTTTATTATTCAAATTAAAAACCTTTATAAACATGATGCTTTTTACATAACAATACACTGTATTGTTTATTTATATAATAATTCCTATATTTTACTGTTTTTTTGTAATAATGCAACATTTAAAACGCATCTCTGGGTCAAAATGACCCGCATGGGCGTTTAGGGCTAATTCTAAAAAATCTAGTTTATGGAGAATCCCAGGAAGGTGAAATATTTTGGATGAAAATGTGTGCTTAAATTAATAAAAGTCACGGGAGGAAATCCTGCTCTAAATCAAAATGAAATTTGATTGAAATGAAAAAAGAAAATTAAAATCACGTTTGGGTCGAAATGAATCACCTGGGCGTTCTAGTGTTAAATCTACCTCAGCACTATCTAATATTCATGGAAAGAACTTTACCTCGCGCAAGGGTTTGTGTTTATTATGGTGATTGCTAGATATGCATAGCGGCACAAAATAATGAAAAAGAAGAAAAACGCGAGCAAAATTACTAAACTACTCATTAAAATGATGCAAACTCAAGTATG
Source organism: Ceriagrion tenellum (assembly GCA_963169105.1). Classification (NCBI taxonomy): domain Eukaryota; kingdom Metazoa; phylum Arthropoda; class Insecta; order Odonata; family Coenagrionidae; genus Ceriagrion; species Ceriagrion tenellum. The sequence continues at coordinate 110,922,357 of OY720639.1, forward strand.
ATGTAAACGACTATCGCAACTCCTCGTATGATGAAGATCCCATGTTGTGAAATATTTCCTAAGTTGAAATAAGATCACAAATTAGTGTTTTCCATACATTTATTAGACTGAATGCCACCGATTTCGGCAATTATGCCATCATCACATGTACAGTGGTTGAAAAAAGATGGTTCCGTCGCTGTTAATAAGTAAAAAGAACTTGGAGAAGTAGAAGGTATAAAATGTTTTCATTGGAACCCCTGATGATGGCATAACAGCAGAAACCGGTTGTGTTCAATCTTATAAATCAGTAGAAAACACTAATTGTAAGTAGTGTTCTCATTTCAATAATCGAAACTCCTCGACCTATCGATGACGAAGCATCGACAATCTCGACCGCTACGAAGGAACATAATCGATTTCATCCAAGCCCACTTAATTAAGGGGTTCCCGGGTCCACTTAAGCTAACCCCTTACTTAAGTAATTAAAGGGCGTCCACGCAGTGTACTTGGGTGATAGGTGCAGTTTAATGTTTACTCAAGTGGTCGCACCATTTATTGGTGAGGAAATGGTAATTTTAAGAGTGTCAGAAGGATTAGAGAGAAACACGGTGTTAGCATAAGCCTATGGTCTTTCGATTTGAATTGGAAGGCACCAAGGGGTCTTTAGATAAGGATCGAGATTCCACTCATATACATAATCATCGCCGCTGCTGATATTCGAACCCGAGTCCGCGGGCTGGAAGGATGGTTTCTCTAGCCATCACACCAGCTCAATCTCCATCTTAGTGCATAATGAGAACTGATGAAGACGTATATTCCAGTATATGGTGTAGAGCATGATACATCTACATCTACGTAATACCCTGGGAGCCACCACGAGGGTGTGTGGCAGGGGGTGAAGATCACCAAACATGCACTATTGCCATGCAAGTAGGATATTTAAGGGAGGCATGCTAGAGAACAGGGTCATATGCAGCTAGGTGATTAGTATCTACATAATAAGAAAGGGATTATTGGTTGTTATTACATGCATCATGCACTTCAGACTACTCTAACTATATTTCACCTACCTATCCCTTTGCTACGCTGCCTATTGTTCTCTCTTATGGTACGCGGGAAACATGATATTTTAAATCTATCGGTACGACAATCTCTCTAATCCTGTTAATATGATCAAACCTAGCATAATACGCAGGGGTTCTTAATATATATCTAACGTCATCCCTGAATAAATCGGTTTCGAATTTACTTAAAAGGTTTAACATAAAGCGTAACCTGAGTTCTGATAGTAATTCCCATCCTAGTTCTTCTATTTAATTCGTAACACTTATACAATTATCATAACGGCCTTTAACAAACCTAGCGGATCTCCTTTGCACACGCTCTAATTCTATTATCATACCTTCCTCGTACGGATCCCATATACTAGCGGCATATTCTAAATGAGGCCTGACAAGTGTAAAATAGCTTCTTTCTCGTACTCTCTCATTGCATTTGCCTAGAACCCTTTTTACGAATCCTAATCTACGGTTTGCTACACTAGTTATTCCCTGATGTGTTTCCTCCATGATATGTCTTCAGTGATGGTGACGCCTAAGTATTTAATAGATTCTACGTTAGATATTTTCTTTTCTTTGATGCAATAACTATTCCGGGGAAAGCCATTCTTTTTCCAAAAGTTCATTATCGCGCATTTCTTCAAATTTAATTCTAGCTGCCAACTATCACACCAATCATCAATCGCATCTAAATCCTTAGCTAAAGACTGATGATGATGATATCGCCCAGTGAAGATACAATTACAAGTGGTAGCATCCCACGCTCAAGCTGTCTTTCCCGCGACTCGTCGGGGCCCCGGCGGGGGGCATGTATTAGTTGGAGTGGTTGCGTTATGCTTTTCAAGTGCCACGCCCCCTCATGGACGCCTGACCAGCTGCGCTGAGCCCGCTTCCTGGTCGTTTCGCACGCACTTCCCAAAAAGGCCAGAATGAAACGTGGGACTATCTCCCCGTGACCAAATTCCGCCGAGCGTCGCTCCAGAAGGGATAGGTAACGTAAAACCTCCGGTTCCAAAACCGCTCAGACCGCAATCGCATCATACTCCAAACCGCGAAAAAATACGTCGACCTCATCGCTTTGAAGGTTACGCCCAGTGTGCAATATTATCGGATACGTTTTCCATAGTTTGAGAGTAATATCCATGAGACAGTTTAATATGACCATATGATTCTAAACCATTAATCATTCAGTGGAGAGATACCAGCATTCAACGCGATATTCGATAATAATTATTCATGTCTCTTTGAGGGCTCTAAATTTGATTACGCACGTTACATGAAAAAGACCGGTTGATGTCGACTCTTTATGGCTTTTTCATTTTCAGAAAACATTGAATAACTGCCAAATTATTCACATTAATGATCTTTATAGACGTCATCTAGGCTTTCATAATACACGGTGGACAATTATTTTTTAGTATTTTACTTTGTATTTTATTTTCAGTAACACAATAAATCAGATGAGTTCATTTCAACCACAAAAGACAAATGCGGAGTTTGGTAGCTCGGTAAAAGAAATCAGGGAAATGAGTAGAGAAACCCATTTTTTCTATCTCCACCTACTGCCATGCCATGCGAGCGGCCGCGGGGGCGTTCGGCAGGGGTGCGAGGTTACAAGCCATTAAAGGGTCAACATTTATACGGGTCTCAGTATCACGTTCTATTCTTGTTCATAGACATTTATGGCGCAAGTGAAAATAAAGTTAGTGCCTGCATCATTTTGGTACAGAATCTCTCTTATTTTATAGCTCCTATCAGTTCCGGAAACAGAAAACTGAACTAGCATTTAGCCACCTACGTATCTCTCCCGCAACTCGCCGGGGCCATGGCAGGGGGCATGTATTAGTTGGTTGCATTCGGATTTTTAAGTGCCACGCCCCCTCATTGAGTCCCTTTTGGAGCGAGGCAGTTTATTCAGTTTCTGACCATCTCCTCACGGATAAAGTCCCTCGAGGGGGCATCTGGGTCCGATTTGCATGACTGAAGGGCGATCGCATGATTGCACACAACCCCATTCAGTGATCCGGATTAGCCATGGGGAGCGACTAAATTCAAACCCAGAAACTGAGTTAAACTGCCATTTCAAATGCACAGACGGAATACATTAATATAGATATTGATGACTATCGACCAAGTCCTTCAAACGAGGCATGCTGCAATATTTAATGAGAGCCGCTGATGTTTTTCCTTCTGAAAAATTCTGTTAAATAACTATGCGGGGCAATCTGAAATTAATGGTGGTCCTGTCCTGGCAAAATAATTTTCGATTTTCTTGGGCGTCCGTGGTAATAACTTAAGGCCAGATAATATGATGACTAATTTCTGTTAGCCGCCAATATTATTCGTATCCTCTCTACAATCCTGATGTTCACTGGGAGTAGGAGTTTGTCATCCAACAGGAAACAGACTGATAGTTGATGTTAGCGTTATTGAAGAGAGTATTAACGCAACAAAATCGGTTCGCGTACCGAGGAAAAACTTGGCCTTAGACAAAAGAACAGGGCCTTAAATTTATAATTATATATTTTTATACGCAATCAAATCTAGAAATGATCATTAATTTTCCATGCGATTTAGTTGAGTCTAATTTGTAATTCTTAGCAGTATAAGTTAATTTAAGGTGGACCTCAGCACAAATCATAGTACAAGTCATGTGACACCTTGTGGCAAAAATAATGAAGCAATAATTTAAACACATAAAGCGGCAACATATTTTACCCATAAACTGTCAAGCTTTAAAGTTTAAGTTGTAACGTGCTCCATTTAAGAGGCATTTTAAACTCTCCTGAGGAAAATGCACAAGGTTATGTTTTCTGACAGCCTAAAATCACTAAATATATTTATACATTTTGTTAAAAGTTGTTACTAACCTTTGTAAAAACTTGCCGTCTCTTAAAAAGGAGCATTATATTCGGAAGTTCCCTACTGCGGAATATAGCAAACCAAATATGGAATACAGAAAAAGTTTTAACGAGTCGATAACAAATATGAGAAGCTCCTATTTTTGAGTTGAATAATCTGGAAAAACAAAACATTTATGCAAATATATTGGAATTAAAATAAATACCAGCGATCAACTGTTTCGACAAAGGGATTCTCTTTAAATTGTGATAACGTTTAAATGAACGCTTTCGAGCAGGTTGAAACTGCAAATTGAGAAAGGCTGGTAGGACCCTATCTTAAAATGTTTTACATTTATACTAACGTGATGTAAAAAGGCACCATCTAAAAATCCGAAACTTAATCATGCCTTCACATAAATAGTGCATAAAAGCTCCAAATAGCGATTAACTGAAAATATTTCAAAATTAAGACCCGAGGGAAGAGATTAATAGTACTCAGCAAAAGGCCTTTACAGGACTGAGGAAGGGTAAATGCAACCGATATTTATCAGATTCTTACTCTGCTTCTTTTTTGATTAATGATCAATCTGAGGTCGCACCAGAAGGGAAATGTTAAAAACAAAGCAATTTACGTGTTGGATAGAAGTGCAGTACTCTTTTCCATTATTATTATTACTCAGACAAGAAGTGGTTTTCTTGGCGAGCAAAACGATGCGAACCACGACCACAGAGGACACAAGAACATATATTTTCAAGAGAATTAAAAATGAGGTGAGGAAGGAGAATATTTGTCTTTCCTTGAGTGGTTGGATAATGTGTAATGGGTTTTGAAAAGTACTCGCACAGAATGAGAGCGTATTTATACCTAAAGGACGGGAAATAATATTCTTCTGTTCACGATAATAAAATTATTTGAATGTAGGCAAGTCTCACAAATTGACTTACACCCAAATGAGAATTGAAAGGTTTTCTCTCGTATTGTAATTATTAAAATTATTAGTTTTTTTCCTTACATGCAAACTTTATGGTAAGCCGCAGGTAGGCACACAACGCGTTGAATGTACAGATATTTCGCTTTTCGACCGCTTCGACTTAATCACCTCTAGAATGCAACAAATTTTTGACCCATATTGTTTATAAAATCCTGTAAGGAATATTTTTTCGGGCTTCATTGGCTAAACGCAAAAACTTAAACTGTCAGAAAAGATGTATTTATAGTCAGGGGCGGCGTGGCCAGGGCGGGAAGGCGGGGATTCCTCCCCCGGGCCCGGCTTGTGGCTCAGGCTCCGGGCCCCGGCTCCCGGGCCACGCACTAGGTTTCGGGCTCGGGTCCGAAGGGCCCGGCGGGCAGGGCCCGGCGGGCAGGGCCCTGAACTTTGAACAGCCAGCAGGCCAAACATCTCTGAGTGAAAGTACAATTTTGCCATATTGTACATATATATACCTATGAAATTGTAGTTAAATTAGGTACAAATTTTTTCTGAAGGGGGAGGAGGGGTCACAAAAACCGGGCCCCCCTGGACGTGCAGCGGCCCGGGCCCCTGAGCACCCATGCCGCCCCTGCTTATAGTTGTGAATATAATGGAAATGGAAATGACAAATAGTAGCAAACGAAATATTTCAAAATGAGAAAGATTGAACACTTTGGTTACTGTTGGTCACTAAGCATGGCTATAATAAATCGTAAGTAGGTGGTCCAGATAGCACGGAAGTTCCTGACCCTATCCTACCCAAGATGAAAAGATAGGGCAAAGATAGAGTACATGCAAATTTGATTGGCCTCCATGCTATGATTACACTTAATTCTTGATCATCTCTGACCCAGTTTTCGAAAGCGACGTGAATAATATGACGAACTGGAGATTTCTCAACGCCGCACCCTACTTAGTCGAGAAGATTTGTTCTTTATTCCACCTTCCGCGATGAACGGCCTGAGGAGATACACTTTCAGCGGAGTGAGCGAAGAGATTGCGTATTCCGGTTTGAGATGCACCCGTGGAAGCCAGCCTCCACCTCCTCCTCATAACTGGATTAAAGTCGAAAGTGCGTCCGATATGTAGAGCATCGCGGAGTCTGCAAAAAAAAGTTTACGACGAGTGTGCTGGAAGCGGTCGTACATATGTGTGAGTTTATGTATGTACTTCTCCCCACCCGGTGGATACCTGTTGTGTAGAGTTCTGCGGGGAAATGGGCCTCTGCTTCTGCATTCAGGACGGCGAGATATATATTACGCGTTCCCACACGTCCTTTCGAGAGAATCATGGAGACATTCTCTAGGAGGCGAGTGCACAGGTATTATGAAATACAGGTTAATCGTGCAACTAGTAGAGGATTCATAAATCTCGAAATATTTAACGCGCTACAGAGTAACGGTAATTAAATCTCCTCTCAACTTGGAACTCATACTGGCATCGTTAAATGAAACGAGTTCGATGTGCTGATGATTGACGACTGCGATCGTCACCGTGAACTATAAATAAAATAGGAAAGCAAATAATCCCCCTTCAAGTTAGAACGACCACCCATTCCACTAAATTTGACCCAACGATAGCTTGACATTTAAAGAATGTTTTCAAGAGCATCTCTGAAAAGTGTAGTCCTATCACTTTCACAACGCTGTCTCAAAACAGGTGTTAAGAGTTCCATTTCCCTCGCGTTAACTTCATCAGAGCGAAAAAAAAATGGTACCGCCAAAAACAGCTAAAAGCTAGGTAGGTTATGGCCCATTATCTTATTATTAAGTTAGTATTAAAGTAACATACGGGAAAAATAACTGGAGCGTGGGTTCATTCAATATTGCTAATATGTATCGCACAGATTCATAGTCTTTGCAGGTTTGCCACTTAAGGAAATTTAAATGGAACGTACGTCAGACGGAACTCTAGATGATCTGCATATGTTCAAACTTGAATTATCTACATCTACATATTCCCCCGCAAACATCCGCAGAGGCGTTTGCCAGGGAGTGTTAGGATACCAGCCATAAAATGGGAGGGCAAAGAGAAAAGGAGATGGGGAGGACACATATGAATTGCATGTTAACGATGTCATATGTTGGTGTCACACTGTTTTATTTATAGCCAATGGTGGGGGGGGAGAAATTGAAATTTTGTACCAATCAGCTCCATGGTAGGTACATTACCTCTCAATATGTTCACTTCTCATTTAGTTCTAGAAATATAGCGCGGAGTGAAAACGATATCCAATATGTCGTTCTGAAACCCTCCTCAACTAAATTTGTCAAGTAATTTTAGCCTATCGCGTAGCCTCCCGTTATTTATAAGCTCCCAATCTAGCCCTCGCTTAAGCTGTGCTACACTCTCGTATTAATTTTTAAAGAAACGGTTCTTTTTATGCATTTTATTTATTCTGAAAATTGAATCTATGCTCGGTCCGAAATGCTTGCATATGTTTCAAGATGTGGTCTAATCAGAAGGAATTTCTCTTTCACTGTTTCATCCGAGGATCCTCCTATCATTAGCATTATAAATCAAGATGTGGTCTAATCAGAAGGAAGTTCCTTTACAGCTGCTATGAGTGTGTTTCCCCCACGCTAAGGGTTGAGTTTCGGTGAATTGCTGGCTATTGACTTTACCATGGTCCTTTATATATACTCCTATCACTTTAAAGGTATGGTTTGCTGTGATTTCTTTCGTATGCACTGATCTGCAGTGCGTTTATTAAAACTAAGCTCAAGCCCCCATGGTGGACATCGTGAGTTAACGTTTTTGAAGTCCGATGAAAGAACGTTTAGCTCCGAAGTTGTGGAAATTTCTCGGCAGATGACCACATTGTCTGCAAACAATCTAATAAGTTGCTGGCACGATACAGTTTCAGCCGTTCATATAAATATAAAATAGCAAATTTCGATGAAGGAACGTTTTTGGGACTCTGAATATCACTGTAACCACATTGGAACAAATGCCGTCGATAGCAACTTTTACAAGATTAGCTTTTAGTCGAAAAATCACAAATTTTCAATGCATTTTAAGCATTTTAACCGATATAGGGGGTGCTGGAAGGCCAGCTTCCATACGTACGAAGCAAAGGAAAGAGGTAACGTTAATTATACCCGTAATAATGTGTAAAAATTTTAAATAATTTTTTAAAGCTATATGAGTTAAAAATTACATGTTGGTCCACGTTCTCGGCCGCCAGCGGCCATTGGGTTTCACACAGTGGGTTTTTGTTCAGGAGGGCGCATCAAATCGTTGCTTTTCTACAATATCCCCTCATGATGGTACGAGATCGACAAAGAAGGCGAGGTCTAGAGGCAATACAGGTCCGGCAGCTTCTTACCCACCATATCGATGCGATGATCTCTACACTCTCTCCTTCCTCTTGGACTTTCATTCACAGCTAGCCTCTCCAAACTGTGGAATAGAATATCAACTGAGAAACAAGTCTGACACAAGAGCTCTTTCGCTTACATTGCACGTTCATGTGACTCACTCATCATTACTTTCATGCGTGTTGTGAACTCAGAAATGTTTTAAACAACAAACTTTTTGTAAATGCTTTTCTTCGATAGCTATTGAATATGAAATTGGCTTGAATTAGTTACCGAGTCGATGTTACATGTAAATCAATTTACTTGCATATGATTTTGTCCCTCACTAATCAATATTATGTACCATAATAAGTGGTTTTCTTTGTATGTACCGCATGATGTATTCCCTTGGCAAAATTAAACAGAGCTTTTGTCAATATCTCTATTTAAGATCATTGTAAACGAATTTTAACCGTTTCGAGAAAATATAGCCAATTAACTTTGTATACGTTGGAGCTAATTTTTCCTGCTGTTTTCCTTTCTTCATACATAATCTTGTCAACGAACCTTCTTCATTCAAAAGCAAATAAATGCCCACCAACGACATCTGACTCCACAAAAAGCAGTAACGGCACCATCTCTTGTCTATAGTTCTGCGACATTTACAAGATTTTCCCGCTCCACACCGAAATATCGTAGCCAACCAATACATGAGAAAATCTCATCAATTAATTTGAAATAGCGTTTTAATTCCCACGTACAATGGCATTTATAAATCAAAATATGAAAATTCATAAACTAAAGGAAAATGTTTGCAAGGCTATTATATCTCAAAAATAGTTTTTCGGAATGTTAACGGAGTATTCCTCAACGACTGATGAGATTCAATAAAAATATTCGAATCAGAATGATTTTCAGATACGCCAAAGCGCATTTGGTAGTAAGTTATCTCACTTTCTACAAAAAGTGATGTTACCGAAAGGATATCGAAATATTCTAACACTGTCTCGGAGAATTAAGAGAAGAAACTGCTTTCTTCCTAAGACAGCCTTTCGCGCCTCCTCATCCCTAATGGACAAACGTTTACGTAGATTACTCGTTATAATATCGCTTTGCATTTCATAATGCTAAAGGGAGTCCAAACGTACGTAGGGCCATTATATTATTCTGTAGAAAAGTACATCATCTTTTAAGTCTCTTCGAGATATCCATCTGATCAACTTCTGCATTTCTATAAATGTTTCCATATCCGAGCTGTCTCTTCGGCAGCAAAGATCTGACCTTGTGGAAATCTCCAATACACTTCACTACCAGCTTACACTGGGAAAAACATTAGATCATTCAGCAATTACTTAGTTTACTTCTTTTTGAAAAATAATATCCACAATATTTATTCTGAAAATGTAGACCTTTTAATAATTTTTACAACGCCTCTAATACTGAAATGCGTTTATTACTGAAGTAAAGATGCACATTTGCTTATCGCCAGGTTCTCCTCCGATTGTTTTTTATCAAAGCCGTTGAGCACACACCTCTATTCCTGTCTATCTTGTGGTCTTCTCTTTTGATGAATGTGTAATCAAGTTTATATTTTGAGTGAACTATCCTTAATTGCATAGACAAAGTCCGAAAAATAAATCTGATCTGTTCGTAGAGCTTTATAAACGATTACCTTCAGAAGCTTGAGGAAAGAAAATTTTCATTTCATTTTGTATGAAGGTACCGCACCTCACCGATGTACAAATGTAATACCAGCCATTTTTTCGTCTTCAAAAAACGCCGCTTATTACTACCCAGCTAACCAACGATGTGGTCTTCACTACTTTCACTTCGAGTTATTTCTGCGTTCTGAGATACATTACTGCATACTGACTCATTCAAAATCGCGCCACCATTGCTATTAGGAGATTCAGTCCTCTAACACATAGACGGCTGTCCTAAAACCTCTGAAGATTAAATTAAAACCTTCATCATTGATTGAATAAACGCTATAAGACAAAATAAGACCTCATATAGATATTAGAATGAAGTACAAGTCTCCAAGGGTGTAAGATATACACCATGGGAGTGGCCGATGAAAGAAGCTTATACCAAAGGATAGCAAATGAAAAACCACGAGAATCATAAGAATCAAGTGGCAATTAAAACAGAAACATAGAAAAGTACCCTGAGAGGGCACAATATAGGTGTGAAAGCGCTCCTAAATGAATTCCATAACTTCCATTTTTGGGAATTTAATTTATGAACAAGTAAAGGATTAGTTATGCTACTATAATTTCCCCATCGATGGGATTTATTAACATGAAGGTCTCGTAGATCAAGATTATTATGAATGTGGAAAAACTGAAATTGTCGTTGAGCGCATTACGACATGATAAGTTGGAATAACGAATGCAGGTGCTTCTAAAACGAGTTTGAGAAGAAAAAAATCAATGCAAAATATTTAAAAAATTATAAAAGCTTATTTGAATTTTTTAAATGATTTTAAGGTTTCATGAAGACAATTCCGCAAGGTACAACGGAGTTTAGCTTGGAGATGAATGTCGCTCGTGTGATTCATAAACCAGGTAAAGAAACATTTATTATGCAAAGAAATGTGAACTCATAGAGGCATTGGCTTATGCGAGGATCGAGTGGAACACTACGTCAAAATAATCCAAGGATTAATGCCAAGTGATGATGGTAATTAGAAAGTAAGGACGAACGCAACTACTGGACCTATTCACTACCTTATTTCTAGTCCGGTTCTCTCATGATCAACCAGCCTAATTGAGAATGCGTGCTTTAGTTAAAAGCCCAAACCAATATGGAGATGCGGAAATAATAACCAACTTTACTTAATGAACATTCTCATCCTATCTTCACTCACCATCTAGTGATCAAATTGAAGATTGGCAAGACTGATGTGCCTGTTAGGGCCTAAGACAAGTGAAAGTCCTATCTGTAAGCTAGGAGGAATAGCTCCTTCACTTAAACGACTTGCAATCTCTAATAAAGAACTGGCGACGAGAAAATCTGCACCGCGAGAATTAGTTAATGATATCTCACGCCGTGAGACCCGTGGACCATCCTAGCAACCATCATAGCAGGAATATTTACCAAAAAAAACCTTCACAGATGAGACAATTTGATCAACATCATCAACAGTAATGAATCCGAAGATTGTTTCACTACAGTTCCCCATTATTTCTCACACTGACATCCTCCATAATTTCACTTATTTCATGCATGGTTTTCCTCAGTAAATCTCACTATTTCTCCTTTCACTATTGTATATTTTACATGTTGTCAATTTATTTCTTTATATCTCGTATTTTATTTTGTTTGTATTGACAGATCATTAATTTTCTCCACTAAAGTGATTAAATCTTCCTAATTTTTGTCAATATTTTATGCATAATCCTGTTAACTTATACAATGCAAACTTCATGTCATTAGGCCGAGTGGTTGAACAACGTCATGTCTTTTTCCTATTGTAAATATTGATTCTGATAAAGTGTGAAATTACAATTCAGAAAAACAAATCGCTTAGATCGGTATTCGAATCCGGGCCACTTGATTTCGCGATGAGTACTTTAGTCAGTTACGGAGGCGCCCTCCTCCGCAACCGATTTTTGTTTCGGATCCCTGCCAAGGTGAATGATTCTTCCTCCGCGGAATTTGGTTCTTAAAAGCACTTAAGGGTGACTCCGTGAAGTTTACACCGCGGTTATTCACGGTATCTAAAAATTTGACTAATAATTGAGAAAAGGTGGTGGAAATTCTTCTTTTGTAAACTGATGATCTTCTTTTCTTTCGCGTAAATATTTTTGTCTATATTTCATGGCTTCACTGAATGTTTGGATCTTGATTATATGTGACAAGGGGCTTAATGGAAAAGGGGATTCCATAGCCTCCATCTTGCTGCACGAAGTAAAGCCAGCGATATATCTGTCAACATATCAACCAACTTGTCGTTTCCAAGAGTCTGATGAGCCGCAAAATGTGCCCAAAGGGTTCTTTCTTCTAACAGTTTGCACTACTGATCTATTTTCACCAGCTCGTCGTAGGACGCCTTACTCTGCGATTCTCGCGGTCCATTTGATCTTTATCACTTTCTGATATCACTAAATTTCCATTTTTTCAAGTATACTCATTATCTTCTGCTGTTATCGTTCAAGAATCACATTCAGAAAAATAGCATGCTCAGTACGTATTTTAAAAAGGAATACTTCTCTTGAAATCGTCACGGGCCTACATTAAGTATGTATCAGCGGGTGATAAAGAGATTGCTTGGATAGAAAATTACTTCAAGCCATTTTCAAAGCATACCATTTATATATATGCTGTGAATATGGCTTGTCATTTATGCATGTTACAAGAATATTTCCAGGTTCACTGTGGATCCTGAGAATCCCTATAGATTTAGTGCCGTCCAGCTGAGCACAAGTTATGGTCTGCAGTTCCCACGAGAAATAAAAAAAATCACCCAACATCTTTGTCATCAGTAATTCATTTATAGGGAGCCCTTCTTCCACCAATTGGTAAACCATTCAGAGAGGATGTGGTGGCATAATGGTTTCAACTCAACAGAAACCCTATTATTCGAACAGTAAAACATTATATTCACCGAAAAGTGTGATACCGCAATTTCTTAGAGGAAGCCGCAAGAACTTTTCCGCTAAGATACACGCCGGAGACGGTTAGCCTACCGGTCACTTACAAGCACCGCTATCGACTAACTGTTACACAACTAAGCTCCCGATCCGCAGACGCGTGATTCCTACGATTCCCACCGCAGATATCCGCTTTGAGCATTGGGTTTCTTGGAGACATGAAGAGGGCCGCACGAGCGTGTCAACCGCAAAGTTGATTTTGAGTATCCGGATCTCTTGGCGACAAAAAAATCCAGTTATTTCAATACTTACAGAGAAGATGTCATCTTGAGTCACGATCTATTGCGTGACAAGAAAAATTAAATGCCGCAATTTACACGCTTACATGATATATTTCCTTTTCCTTTTGAATGAATACAATGCTTGAAAGGAAAAAAGGAAATAAATAAAATGCATGAAGTTCTGTCAAATGCCCTTGAACAACATATAATGAAGATTGATAAAAATAAAACAAAAACAATGGTAATCGGAAGATCAATAGAAATTTATAAAGTTAATACATGTCTTAAAAATACAATCCTAGATCAAGCTGATACTTTCTGTTACTTTAAGGAAGCATTATAAACAATTATAATAAATGTGAAACAGAAATTAGGAGAAGAATAATATTGTAAAACAAGTATTTCAGCATAAAAGGAATTTTTTTACAAATGGCCGCATTAGTATAGAATTAAGAACAAAATTTGCTAAAACATTTGTATGGAGTGTATTAACTTTCGATTGTGAGACATGGACAATCGGAAAAGCAGAGTATGAGAAACTAGAAGCAGCTGAAATGTGGATAGGGAGGAGACTTTCAAAGACGAGCTGGATAGAGAGAAAAACTAATGATGACGTGCTTGCTTCAGTGAAAGAGGAGAGATCCCTCATAAAGACAATTGAGGAAAGGAGAGCGAAGCTAGTGGGACATGTATTGCGGCACAACAGTTTTCTGACCAAAATTTAAGGGAAAAGTACTTGGAAAAAAACCAAGAGGGTGTCCCAGAACTTCTTACTTTAAGACGATATTCATAAAATTGGACCTGCAGTCATATGGAAATATGAAGAAAACAGCAATGAAGAGAGTGACATGGCTACAGCGACAAGGCATCGCCATTAGAGAATGATGACGACATATTTTTGTATCTGATACTTTTTCTGCACTTTAGTTAACCACTCGTCTAGTAGCTGTAATGTAAAGTGGAAAATAAATAGTAATACCAAGATTTTAAAATACGCAGGCAAAACATAACAATTATCAAGTTGAGTGGCTAAGTGAAATTCTACGGCGTAAAATTAATTCATTCGTATACACAAATACAAGCAAAACAATGATACGAATCCTTGATTGGTTGAGGAGAAACTTTTTAAGTACTATTTTAAGATTTTTACGAAGGCGATCTTTAGGAAACCAATGCATCAGAACACAAGATAAGAATTTTAGCTCAAAACAATTGTCTTCTACTTTATTTGGAATAAATCAAATACAAAGAAAAGCTGCGCGCCACGTTTAAAACTGCTGAACATACAGTGCTCCGCACCTTTTAGAGAGATTAGGTTAGGAGCCGCTAGAGACTCGGAGGCTACACACTAGGCTTTGTTTGTTTTAGAAATCTAGAGCAGGTTAGTTTCATAGCGATACAGAGAACACTATGACGGCACTGTACTACAACTCTATCGAACAGAAGCGATAAAATAAGATAGGACATTGCCGAACAGATTGGTACATAAATTTGTTCTTTCCACGCACAATAAGGGACCATAATAAAAACAGCTCTCCACTCAAAATACTTCCAAAAACCATTTCATCATCTCACCTCCCAAAACCTTATCCTTAAGAAATCTAATTGTTAAAGGTAGCTCACAACTTTTGTTAATTCCACAATTTATTTAAGAAAGTTGAAGATAAAACCATCCAGTCACCACAAAAAATTTTATTTGAACCACATTTAGGGTTTAAATCCACATTTTTATTTAATTTATGTAGTTGTCGTCCAATTTATCTGTTAGTATCCAAAACCTAAGCATTTACGCGGATGGCGTCCTTACACCCCACGCCATGCACTCATGCGGCGGATCGCAGGGTAATTGGTTGATGTAGATTTGCCATGGAAGTATTGGGGGAAATGCCATCTGATGTCTAAAATTTCAACTTGAGAACTGAAAATCCAACAAGTTTTAAGCGCACTTCACGCTACACGTATTTGAAACAATACCTATAGCCCAAAGAAACTTCTTAATTATGTGGAAAAGCTACAACTCAACACACCCGGTACAGCACTATGGCATCGTCCTAAAATCTATCATATATAAAAATAGTCCACATCATTGCACATCTATCATTTACAATATACTACTACTACCCAATGTAACATCTAAATCTGGGATCGGGTTGGTGTGGTGGCTAAAGTACTGGCTAACCATACAGGCGGCCAGGGTTCAAATTCCTGCAGAGGTGGATGTTTCTTAGAGGAAACCCGATCTCTACTCAAGTGTCTTGCGGAGGGCACTTCAAGCACAGTACTACTCCGTCTGTCGGATGAGACATTAAACCGTGGTCCCCTTGGCGCCTTTCGTTAAGAGCAGGCTAATGCCGACGCCGGGTCTCTATCCACCCTTTTCTCGTTTCTTCCCTTCTTCCCTATGGCGTAAATGACCGTAGCAGTCGGTCGCCTCCCCAAAATCCAATCATCTAAATCTATTGTGAATGCTTTTTAAAATGAACTCGAACGCCTGTCGCTATAGAAAAACTATGATAGTGTAAATGAGCTCCCACTTGTAAATAGTTAAAATGATGTGGTAAATGCGTATGTACATATATACTGGTATACTTTTATTACCTTGACCATGTTCTATGATATATGACCAACGGAACAATTAAGTATGTCATTATTATCATTATCCAGAGTTGTAGTGATGCAACATACATGGGGATACTAATAGGAGAGAATTACTATTCGTTAACCTTGTTTATACGTATGAAAGGAAATATATCGCAAAAACGTACACATTAGGAAATGAAATTCAGTATTCAATATACCTGTTCAATACTACATATCACCATGAGATTAGAAAATCATTTAGAAGAATGTTTTAACCGCACAGTGGATAACGTTGAGCAGACATGTATATTACTTTGTTTCTCCTCTTTTCGGGGAAGTCGTAGGAATACATGCGATACTTACTCCTCTGAGGTAATCAAGATTTCCAGGAATACACGCTTTGATGTTCATCCAGTAAATTTTTTAATTGGATTGAAATAAATGTAGAACATTGCAAAAGATGTTCACTCAAGTTTTTATCTTCAAATAAATAAAAAAATTCAGAGTGCGTCCAAGATAGAGGCATAGTTGACAGAAAGGCAACCAATTTGTGAACACGTTAAATGCCGTTTTGGGAAAGAAATCACAAGACCGAATAATTCATAATGTAACCTTAGTTAAACCCTCTATATACCGATTTTTTCGTCCACCATTCGTCCTCGTTAAGTCATTTCACATGTTACCCTATTCATGGGAGAATCAGGAACTAAAAGTTACGAATGAGAGATACTTTCTTTGCCAAGCTGTATCATTGATGTCACAAAGGCATATTGACGAAAAGAAACCTATTCAAAGACAAAAAATAAACTCTTCCATATGTTACCTCCAGGTCACTCAGCGCTTTAGAGAGTTAAATCATAATATCCCGAAAAAAATTGCATATGCTTCATTTATCCTCACCAAAATCAATATATTTCAACGCATCTTCAAAACTATTATATTGGACGGACTTTTGGAATTTTGTGTCTCTTCGTCCTACTATAAACATTAAATCATGATCTATTAGGCTTACTAACCTAAATGTGTAGCGGTGGCAATGAGGGTGAAGTAATTGCTGTACACATCTGGTTTTCGATAGTAAAATCATATTTGTAGGCAAAAAATCAGCGTCTAATACGTTTTCCTTAGTCAAGTAAAATGCATTTTGCATTTCCAGGTTGCAAAGGTCATTCATTGACTAATTCTCTCATTGATGCTTTCAAATACAACAGCATTTATTTTCAAATTTTGCATTCTCATGGCAGTCAAATTACACCATCCAATTTATGCTACTGAACATGGTGATTAAAACGTGAAGCATCTAAAGGTATGCAAGCAGTAATGCCGATACAGTACTTCAGCTTCACTTCTAGATAGTTAATCGATTCAAGATAACTTACTTCTTACAGTAAATTCCTGAACAAGTAAAAGCATTACAGCAACCATACCCAACTGCCATTCGAGCATTTTTAGTCAAGAAGCTCAAATGTTGTAAAAACATGTTCTCATAAGACGCCAGCACGGTCTCTCGATAGCCGTACCTCCCAATCGATGAACATCAACAGGTTGAGGAGTACGGGACCATGCCATCCCGCAGTGATGCCTTCTTTGACGAGTTCCAGGGAAACAGAATCGGGAAGCAAGATTGCTACTGGAGATTTTTATTCCCCATTATGGAACGATCACAGTCGATGTGAGAGGGACGAATGGGGCTCAACGGACACTCGCTCGACCACCACTCCTTAGCAGCGGGAGAAGCGTAGAGCACCATCACATTGATTCACTCTTCCCACGTCAATTCCTTCGCGAGCGCTGGCTACTCCTTATTTCCGTTTGGCTTGCTCAGAGGAGAAAGGCGTTTCACATCTTTTGTAGAGAGGTGTTCGAAAAAATTTTTAAAGGTATATTCTGGATCACGAGCTAAAATACACTGATCTATTTCACACTTCGAGGATAGACAGCTGACAAGTAAATTTAAATTAAAGATTAATCCCAATTTTCACCGAAATTTCATGTTTACTTTGAACATCGGACAATACGCACATGCTTACGAGATTTAGGAACTCTCCCTGTCAATGACCGAATTGATATGATAACTGAATGATAACTGAATGACCGAAATGCATTCATAAAATGTCTAATTTTCATTGATTCAATTGAAATTTTGGATAATATTGAATTGAAATTCACGCAAGACGCTAGGTTGGCGAAATAATCGACCAATACCAGAGGGATAAAATGTGTTACTAGCTGTTATATAGAGTACTGAATGAATATGAATACTTGGTATTTTCACATGATATATTTGACCGACTGCGGTCAAAGCAATTTGAAAATGACGCATATGCGTCAAAACCGCGGTCGCCCAAATATATTGAGTGAAAATACTTAAGTTTTCATTCATTTCCTATTTAATTTCCAAAAAGTAGAATATGCGACCTATGATTAAATAGAAAGAGGTATATGGTCAATAACATTTATCTGTTTACGGATATCTAAGAAAAAATGCAAAGATTTTACTAAGCTACGGAAAGCATAGCGGTGTCAAAAATCCGCGGTTGATTTATAAAACCGTTTCAGTAGTCCCGGCATGAACAACGGTCTAAAACGATTGCGGCGTCATCGAAACAGTGTTAAAATTACCTAAATATACCTGAAGGCCAAAGCTAAGAAATACATACATATAAAGTAGATCTTGATGTATGCTTTTAAGGATAGACAATGGTGATCTAGAGTCACTGCAGAGTGAAAAAAAATAGTTCACCACCAACGTCCCTCTCCCTTCCACTATTACCTATTCCATTCATAAACTAATTCTAATTTTCTCTTACCATCGATATCCGTCACAAAGATTTTTTCCAATGTGACACAGTTGAAGATGGAGATCTAATGGTGAGGCTGATTCTTTAAAAGTAGAAAGAAGAGAGGATGAAATGTCTCTCAGAGGAGAGCCTGAGATATGGAGAGGAAAAAAGAGATTCAGAAGTGAAGATAGATGCGCGCTAGGATGCGAGAACGTAGCAATATTCTCAATAACCAACAAACACGAAAATACTGAAATTGACTGGAAAAATAATTACCATATCAAAAATTAAACATAATTTCAGGACATTTTACTTATTCCCATTGAATAAATATTAACAAGGCTAATCCGCGAGGAAAGTAATGTCATTATATTATCAGAAAACAATGGAAAATATCTCTTTCCACGACGTAAGCTTATTAGATGACGTTGATTTTTCGTTCTTGACGTTATGATACTCCCGACATTGGAAAAATTCGCAGTCGTCTAGCAAATTTTTTGGGGAAAAATAAAGTTTAAAACGAATTGGAAAAACGTAATTATTATTGACGGGAAAATTTCTATATTCGGCAACTCCATATAGATTCAATTAGACGCACGAAATGTTTTATATTGGTTATTTTTTATAATTAATGAGGTATTTATCAATAAGTTTTAAGACATTTATGAGAAAGAGATATGTCAATACGGAAGAATTATTGATCTTTGATGAAATACATCTTTTTCGACAATGTGTGGCAACACTCCAACTAGAACTAAGGTCAATGGTTTTTTAGCTCCTTGATGCAGATACGCTAGTTTTCTTGCCAGCATGGAGACACGTTAGGCGCCCAATGGCGTAACAATTACTCAATTGCTGCCCCCGTATCCACGCTCCATCGTGTACAGAAATCAACTTCCCTTGACAATACCGACGTTCCCTAGATTTCCTTCCTCGCGAAGTGATTCGCAAAAAATTCTGAGTCCAGACTGAGTTTCTCTAGGCTTTCAATGCCATTGAAAATAAAAAGAAATGAAAAAAAAACCGCCCGATTCCACAATATTTATTGCATTAGAAGCTTATGCCATTCCAAGTTCCAATGCGTCCGGCCAATAATTTATCCTCTGGCAACGAGTCACCCGCTCACCTTCTTAGAAAGTCGGTCGTCAACCTCAACCGTCGATATAATGCCAATGTTACAGTGGATCACGGATTTTTTTCATGGAAAAAAATCACGCAACCTTACCATGGCCAAAAAAGACACAATCGCTAAGTTATTTCCAGCTTACCGAAGATCGAACGCCATTGTGTGACTCTCGACTACTATTTATATCGAATACGTATCGCATGCACCTCTATAAACTCATAGATAAATGTGCCGCGAAGCGGCCTCTACAGACATGAGTGGACTACCAGAATCTGGACCCTCAATCCATTTGGGAATGAATCATGGAAATAAAAAATTTAACTTGCTCTAAGTGGTCCGAAAATGAGTTTATTTTGTACATTCGAAAAACATTTATTTTTTCTATTCCAATCACAGTTGATTTATTTAATCTGATACCGCGCTTTTGGGTGATGATTAAGATTTTTTATTTCAAATTAAAATTGGCTCGGTTGCAAACCAACATTTCGGGAACTAGGGGCATAATCGTGAGGAAGTAACATTTATACATGGAATAGCCAATCCGTTCGGTTGTGACCTAGATTCAGTATTGTAACTTTGAAACGATCGGTAAGATGATTATATAAAAATCCCTTCCAGTCCAGCAGGTGCAAAAGAGGTAGCAGGTTAAACTTATCTATGAATAGTATCCATTATGTCCTGCCCACAAACGAATACCAACAAACGATATCAACTGTCTAAAATGTCCGATTAAATTCTATGGCCCACATCAAATTATGGAAATTTTAATTTTCGTTGAATTGAAATTGCGCATTGTGATACTTTGATGCGAATTTTAACTCTAAGAGTAAGATTTACACCGTGAATTTGGATAATATGCTTTGCATGGTTCGGCTAATTTCAAAATTATGATGTAAAATAAAGATAGGTTCTCACAAAAAACATAAGTTACTACATTAAACTTCGCTCATTCAGAGGGTGCACACCATTGATTTGCGAGGTTCTCTTCCTCAGTGGTGTTTTTGAGGCCTCTGAAAAGTAATTACTCAAATCTCAATTTCAGAAGTCTTTAAAAGATAATCTTACATAAATATATGTCCCTAAAAATCGATCACCAAGCTTAAACGTCTTAAACTTAAATTGTAAGTGGATATTGTCATGAAAGCTGAGGAAAATTAAAGTAACACAACAGGAACATTCATAAAGTTTCATTATAAAGGTACGGATAAGAATATTGGGAACAATCATTACTCGATGACGAAACTACTGACCAATTGAAGAAAATTGGGTAATTTCATAATGAGCAGTTCACATTTGCGCTATTACTCACAAGACGACAATGAGCCAGGGGAGGGGGGATCGAAGACTGGTAATTGCTGAGATCAGAGACCTAATGGGCATGGAAAAAATGTGAAAGAACTAAAACTAATACACGAAGACAATAGTGGAATGAAATTGGCACACAAATATATAGGTCATTTAATCGTGAATTTCTCCCGACGAACAATCGTATGCACTTCTTAATTGAGTCACAGTCTTGAAACTTGTGGAGAAGAATGTTTTGTACGACAAAATATGCACGTATAACGAACGGCAAAAATGAATTGTAATCATTAAGTTACTGCTCCACAGTTTTTCGACGAACGTCCGGATACAATGCTTCAGTGAAACGGACGAAAATAATTGCACGCGTATTTTTGCTTCCTCAAGCTTTCCGATGGTATTGGATCAATGAGCACCATAGCTATCGTAAAAGCTGGGCCGCAAAAGACTCCTGCAACAAAAAGGAGCACAAATTCAATCGATTAAAAAAATAACAAAGTCTAGCGCGGTGTAACCAGAATAAAGACCTTGTGACGGTAATACCTTTCCTTCGATGACCGACTGAGGACGTAATCCTTGAAGAGGCATGTAGGCAAGAAGAAGTGGTTCTTGTCATCACTTCTTTAGTTCAGCCAGAGGAAGACACGACGTTATTTTCTTTCATCGCTGGCGCATGAAATTGAACGTGATTCGGATCACCAGTTTTTCTGCCCACGGTTTGAAATGTTTGACTTGGTTTTACGGTGAGAAGGTAGATAAGGACCGCTGGATAACCTGCTATCGAACTTCAAGACGAGAGTAACGGTATAAGTAACGCGATCCCATTTCCGTTTAGAATCATTTTTCATGCCGTTTATAATTCATACTGCCGTTTTATAGGTACCTGACTAACATTATTACATCACGAGTAATGATTTGCGTAAATTCATAGGTATTCTAGGACATCTCCAGCCATTTTATCCAATGCATATTTTATTTGCATATTTATATTCCCAGCTGTCAGCCCGAGGTCAAGCTATATTTAATTCCCATTCTACAATGATTACAGTGGTCAATAAGATTTGAAATTCTAATTTCCAAATTTTGGGTGAAAAATGGACAGCAATAAATCCCACCCCGATAAAGAGGATATATTTCGCCAAAACAGGGTTAAATAACCCAAAAATATTTTATGACCAGTGATGATTTACTTTCCGAAGAAGATATGCAAATCTACGGAAACTCAATCGATTTTCAATGCCAGGAGTATTCTTAAGGAAATCCAGAGGTAAATTCAAATTAAAACTTAAAAAAGGCTGCTTACTTCGTATATGAAAGCGCATTGGGAAATTTTCGTGACTGCTAATTTTAATTTTGATAATATTATCGATTTGCTAAATGTAAAGATAATGAGGAGTATTGTGCAATCCACAGAACAGTAGATTCGATTGAATTTCACTCTCCCTGGCGCATGAAAAGCTCCTGTGGAACGAGATGGACTGGAATATAAAAAGAGTACTCTCTTACTCCGTGTCGTTTATGAGGCCTAAAAAAGTGGTTTTTCAAGACTCATTTTGAGAAGTCTTTAGAAGATTAGCTCACATAAATATGTGGCACTAATAATCAAACGTCGAACTGAAACTTTGCATACATTGTATATGAATATAGCTATATAAACGGAGGAACATTTATGTAACATTTCAGGTAAACTAACAAAGTATCTTTATAAAGGATCCAGATACGAGGACTGATAAAGGTAATATTTCAGGTTATAAGCTTTGATAATGATTGCTGTCGATAATTTGTTGTCATTTCTGTGACAATTTTCCACAAAGTTAAGCCTTTAACCATTAATTTAATTCGTTATATTACAGATAGACTAATACAGTATCTTTACAAAGCATCCAGATCCAGATTAAGAGATAGTGAGAGATAATAATGAAAGCCCGGAGACACAAGGCATGGAAAGAAAGGCATCAAGGAATAAAGAAGCTGGCAATGGTTGTGGATGACTTAGAGGAAACAGTCAACCAAACTTAGGATCAACTAAGTTATGATGTTGAGTGAAATGCTCAATACGTAACGGTGAAAATAACTCTCAATGATTTCATGTGCTTCAATTAAAAAGCGACTGGAATCACACTATTTACATCTTCAGGTGATTATTAGTTGCTGGAATGATGTGTATTAACATGAATAGGAGTCTGGAGTAGGTTTATTGAGGCTGGATCAGTAATCGTGAATCATTAATAGCTCATTTGTGATAATTTTTTAAAGTACATAAGTGGAAAAAATAGGACCAGATTTCATGTAATTACCTATATCTGTTTACGCTCTGCTAATCGTCTAAATTCCAACGTTGGAATTGAAAAAAATTATATTTTTTGCCTTAGATAAAGCATGTCATAGGTTTTTGGCGCAAAATACCAAATTTTTACTTTAAAATCTTCCTACAAAATAAAAAAAGCAACTGTCATTGCTCCTGATAGGACCATCTACTGAAGGATAGGAATGGTAGAGCCAGACGACAGGTAGTTCACGTGATGGTGTCACGTTAAAAACACCATGGGGAAGTGGAGATGTTTTAAGGACTCGTTTTGGAATTTAAAATATAATTAGTTCTATAAAAATAATGCACATTTTAACATTAATAAATAAATTGAAAATAATTTTATATCATTCTACGAATTATTTATATAATTCAGGGCTTATAAGACTGTATTTTTAGTTCTCGTAAACCTAAGTTGCCCAGAGCCACGCAAATAACAGTTTCCCGGGACCCATCAGCACGTTACCCGGTTATCCCGCAAGCCTCTGACGCGGCCTTGCCTCAGAGCTCCGTTTAGCACCCGATGGCAATCATTACATGGTTTTAAATAGTCTACGGAGAGTTAGGAAAAGCTACTACTGAACTTTTTACAAAATTTTCGATCTACGTGGACTAAATGTTCTTAAAATACCATCCCCCTGATCGGATGTGTATAATGCCCAGCTCCCTTCCTGACATAAAAACAACATACATTTTACCAAGCGTCACGTTAAAAACACTCTAAGGGAATACCCTCTTCTCTCCTGCTATTGTCTTCACCACACGTAGTGTCTCAACTAATTTTCCACCGATTTATTCTCTCGCTTCAGATGCCATCCATAAATCATATAGAAAAATCTAATTGGTTCCAAGCGTTGACCATATGTGAAGCACATTAAGAACAGATTTAATTGAGCAAACCAGCGTCAAGTGATTCCAAACAAATAACCGCTCTCTTCCATTAACAGCTATGGTGATGCGGTCATAATAAAGAACGAATGAGGCTAGTGCAAAACACTGTTCGCGTTGCGGCTAAAGAGGCGGCCAATTTTATGAGAATTATCAGTTACGTGAGGGAAGGATGAGGATACCATCATTCCAATTCTCTCGTTTATTTATAGGTGGACTCATGCACGTTCATACTCTAGATTGCGTAAGAATTTAAAGGGAAAGCGAGTGGACTGGTCATACATAGACAGGGGGAGAGGCACCCGGCAGCAGCGAGTTGATTCGGAATAAGCGCAAGGTTTCTGATTCCCTTGCGTTTCCAGTTTGCGCGACAACTCCACGGGTCGGAGATGTCTCCAGCCATCCGAGTCGATTTTTCACGTGAGACCGCCCGTATCGGTTTTCTCTCCGCTTCAAGCGGTGAGATGCTGGTGACCTACAGAAAGTTACTCATGCCCTTTGGAAATTCTTGAACGCGCAAGATGATAAAGATTTAGAGGTAGTAGCTTTTTTGGGGATTCGACCGATAGACATCGTTAACCCATTAGTCGACGGAATCAGTCCCAAAATGGTTAACGTGATATATGGCGTACCACAAGGAAGCTTGATCGGCCCATCGGATTTCCTCATGATTACCTCATTGAATAAAATATATCATCTCAAGTTAGTCGCGAAATTAGCCTGTTTGCTCACGATGCGGTCATTTTCTTACCGCAAAATTTTCACCAAAGTGGACTTCGTTCTTCGCTCATCGGATTTCAACAACGTTAAAACGTCTTGAGTAAGGTTAAGTACGTCAGCGACAACTTAGAATTTAATGCCGTGCACTTCTAAAAAAAATCACACCAAATTGAATGCGTCAGATACCGCTAAATACATGTGAAGCAATAGATGTTTCCTGGCGTATCTTCGCGGTAATCCACTTCTCGTATAAAACTAGGTAAACTTAGTATAGTCAACAAAAAATTTAAATTGTATTTTTTGACCAAAGTTCCGACTTGCAAAATCACTTTCACGGCCATGATGGAAGTTTTTAGAAAAAGAGGATTGTTATTTCGGAAAAGATGATGATTGTAGAGAAACCTGGCGTCGGCAATATCCGAATCTAAGCAAAATACGCGCCATACACGCGAGTGATCGGGTCGGTTGTTTGCGTATATTCCGCTTTTAATAGGCTAATTTAGATGCCAGGTTTCTTTCAACTATTCCTTTGCTACCCAAAAAAATCCAACAATTACCAACTGATCCATCTATCCTGGATAGCGAAAAATTCTCTGTTGTCCATCGAATTTTTAACTTTAAGATATCTCAGGCTTATTTGGGGGACTAAAAGAATGGTGGAAAAAACCCGGCGTCCGCATCAGTAAATTACGAAGGGGTCTTTTCTTTAACGTCCCGTCCAATGGGTAGTGAATGGACTGCGCCAAAGCTGCTCTGCACATGACACTCTGCACATATCACTCAAGGAGGGGATCGAGATCACGCTGAAAAATTTGCACCATCTGTGGCTTTCGAACTCGTACTCACCGCAATGGAAGACAAGTATTCTAGCCACTACACCAACCCGATACCAATCATTAGCAAGAAAACAACAGTTCATTCAAGGCTTACGAAACAGTTGTCTCGTGAAGTGAAAAATGAAGTTTCATGTTGGGTATAAATCGCTCAACGTAAATAATTCTTTTTGCAGTCAATTATCGCGACATCGCAGATGATATTCTAAACCGGTTTGCTGAGATTCAAAGATTACAGAATGCCAATTGTTCTTACAGCGACATGATTAGAACAAGATCCGATGACCGATGAAAAATAGACCTTTAAAAAGTAGTTTTTAGTTGACTCTGATATAGCTCTTCAGCACCCACTCATAATATACAATTTTATAGGGGTTCTACATAATACTTAGGCAATGCAGGGAGAATATAAACTCTGATTCATTCAGTAACTCGAAGAGCGGAATTGTTACAACGGATTGTTTTCTGGCGAGAGGTTTAGGGTCATTGAGATAAATTTTTCAGCTCAACGGAAGTAACACCGAATTTCCTGATTTACAGGACTAGGGCTCTTCTTAAATTGAACTTTTTCAGGCAATCAATTTCTTTCTTGCTTCTTTTCTTTTCCAAAAATAAGAACTGGAGAGAGGTTATTTTGTTCTGGAAACCGAAAGATCATTCATTTCGGAAATTGCCGACAACAGATTCACCAATCTAAAATCAAGAATAGTCTGATATGAATTTAATTACGTAGCGTGAAAAAAGAAGAAAGACCAAATATATCAAAACCCTTAGAAGGGTTTTTGCCAGAAGAACTTGTAAATATTCTCTAATAATAGTAGCCTTTGAGTTAGCAATACATTCTCGTAGGTTGACAAGGACTCGGAATTTGAAATCAAAATAATAATTTAAGTAATAACATTTACTGGAGGAATACATACAAATATGAACTTACTTTTGCACTTTAGCATTAGAAGATTTAATTGATATTGAAATTAAAAAGTTCTCATTATAAATGGTCGCTTAAATGAATCAATATCCCTGTAACTGTCAAAATACGCGTGTCGAAAATCCATTCGCGGTGAGAAAATTGCGTTCTGCGTTTGAGGTGAACACTCTCTGAGTGAGGATTGATATTAATCTAGTCTAATGCGACCTAGTGTATCGGGCTGAAGGTTGGGCATCTCAGTTGAAACACGGCTTCCTTCGAGCAAGAACCTTTTTATTGAAACTATTCACGCCCACTTCGTGTGGTTGAGTAGTAATAGATGATTTGCTGAGTTTAATTCATACATATTTCACGAACAGAGACGTTTTTATTTCAATATTTAACATTTTATAAAAATCAAAATAAAAGTAAAAAATCAAAGTAAAAGTAATAAAAGTAACAATTTTTGTAATTGCACTTAAACTTGTATTAAGCAACCACCATCGGGCCAATGAGATAATAGCCTTAAGGAAGTGGCCGCTGTAAGGACGAAAAATTTACATTGCTTATATGTACGGGAAATTCTTTCCGTTCCCGATCGACTGCTTAGAAAGGTGGCCGCTTAAGGGAGGTGGCCGTGGAGGCAGGTATAACTTTATTTGATTAGTAATTCAGAGTTAATGGAGAACAAACTGTAGCAGTTAGTATGCCAATGTCATGTATTCATTTTATTGAGGCCAACCAATGATCATATAAGCAAGGTTTTCACTCTCACCTCAATTATCATTGGCCACCATAATATTTGCCAAGCCCGAAGTAATATTTATGATCCTTCAAGCATAAAGGCAAAATCGGAGATTATTTTCGTTCGAAATTCTCGTAAACAAATCCACTTCTCAAGTGCCTTACTACCTTACTTCTCAAGTTCCTTAAAGCATGGAATGTTCACATCAAATGTCCAATTTTTATGTAAATCGCACGTGAATTAATGCGTCTTAATGCAACCAAATCTTAACATGGTCCAATAACGTAAATTTTCATCAAACACCACGTAATATCTTGTTTAAAATATTAAAGGATAAACTTTTCAAGGTGTACAGTTTCAATATATCCAATAGAGTATCGCTTGTAACGGACCAAGGAGCAAGAGCTGCTGCTGTACAACAAGCTACCGTACATAATAATAATTAGTGTAAATTTCTCGGGCTCGCCACCGGGTAAGATTTTTATAGACAGCCGACGTTTCGGGTTCCGACTCGTCACCCATTCTCAAGGCTAATGATGCTTGTTTAAAAAAGATTGTTTAATTTGGCGCTAGGCGGGGCGGGATTGGTCGAGCCCCGATTGTTGTATTGGAGGACCGTTGACCAGCGGGGACTTAGCTCTGGCGTTCTGAATTATTCTCAGAATTCTATTCCAAGAGCTGCTGATCGTATAACCAGTATCCCGGTTGAAATTCTTCCTCTCCAACCTTATCTCTATCGCCTCTTTGGTTAAGCGATCCCAAAATTGGCCGGATCGCCAAAGAACAGTCGTGTCATCCCAAATGATTTCAAATGATCTGTCTATAAAAATCTTACCCGGTGGCGAGCCCGAGAAATTTACACTAATTTAATTCGCCGGGAGTGTAAAATCATACATAACAATAATTGATTTATGTTCGGGAACGCAAATGGTCGCCGCTCATTTCCTTTGAATTACACTTTCTAAGCTTTGGAGTGTACTTCATGGGGATATATTCAAGTCTATCGATGTCTATGCTAACTTTTGTCCTACTTAAATGTGAAAACTTGGCTTAAAACAGTGCTCGACATAATGTTGTCAAGCAGGAGTAAAAATACCAGTTAATATGTTAAGTTATGACAAGCTTCAGGCAAAAATCTGGTGTTATACTGGTCAATATCCTCTTGTACTCCAAAACAAAACACCTAAAGATTCTTCATCAGCTTTGCTTCGCCGATTTTGAGACATTACTGACAGTGGATATTTTATTCCAAATATGCTGTAATTAAAGCCTTCATACGCGAGGGATGAAACATGTTACACAAATCACCTCAAACACCAATCAATGGAAAACACCATATGGCATTTTTATTTTCGGCTAGTGAAATAGCATTTTTGAATTACATACCCAATATTTGTTCGAGTTAAAATTCTTCCCATTTAATTTTATATTTATTTTTAAGGTTCTGAAATTATTTTATTCAAGGAGTGACAATCTGCCCACGGTTTCTGGAAGCAACGTGCGTATAATTTAAGATGGAAGCTAAATACGCGACTTACAAAACCAAACCTTACGTTGTTTAAGAAGTCCTTTGTATAAGTAAGGCTCAGGGCCCATAAGTATTTAACGCCTTTCCTGAATCCATTTAAAGTTTACAAAACAAGGATAATTTTTTTAAATTTTCAAAGGAATGGATATTGGCACATACAAATATTGATGTTTTATACTAGATCTGTATCGTACGTACAGGTACCCTATATTATACCTTGTGATAACACTGCTCTGCATCAAAAATGATGTTTTCGAATGAATGTGTGTTCCTAAATGGATTTTTTGCGCTGAGTTGAACGGTGTAAATGGTTTTTTTCTATCACGTCAGGTTTTCGAGAAAATCAAGAATTTGTGTTTCATAAAGTAGTATACCATAGTAGGACATGTATACCATAGTAGGACATGGAAAGTACTGAGCGTTATAAAGGAGTGAATGATGATATTGTTGTACTCCTAAGGCCGGTTACACACATGGCGGATTTATAAGCTACGGAGAGTTTACCGTCGCCGCTCACAGAAATCTAGCGTTTACACACAGAGCGGTCAAATCTTCGTCGCCGTCGTACAAGTCAGATGAATACTTTTGTCGCCATATGGCTCAGAAAGCACTTTTTGTAGTCTTAACTGGGCAGAGAGAAAATTATAGCTTTATTGTTATTCCGTCGTCGAATGAAGAGTAAAGGAACAATAGAAAAACCAATAAATACTCAAGCAACAGTGTTGCACTCACAAGAGCTTAACTTGCACTGAGCAAAACAACTCCAAACGATCCGTTCAGTGCATAAGCTCTAACTTACTTCAGTGTGCTACTGCTGGAACAGCGGCGACGACCAATTTTCCGCGGCAGAAAAAATCCTCGCGTGTGCAACCAGCCTAATGGTGTGGTGAACTGAATGGTTTCATTAAGTGACAAATTGTGAATTCTGACTGCAATGTCTTCACGTGGCTGCAGTAATGACCTAAACACATTGTGTTACGTATGTGGAAAGTACATCTTGTGTAAGCAAAGACTGAACATAACACCATTCGTCAAAGAAGCCTACTTTGCGTATTTTGGGCTCGTATTTGGCGATGAAAATAAACCATGGGCACCCCAGAAAGTATGTAAGACTTGCGTGGAAGGATTGAGGTTGTGGATGAATGGAAAAAGAGAGAATTTTATTTCACTCTTCCAATGGTATGGATGGAACAATTAAACCATACAGATGACTGTTATTTTTGTCAGGTTAAAGTGCAAGGTTTTAGTGCCAAGAACAAAATTGACATTGTTTATCCACATTTGCGATCCGCAATGAGACCAATCAAACATGACGAAAGCCTACCTATCCCTTCTCATCCATCTTCAACCTGTACATCGCCTCAAATGGAAATTGAAAGTGATACAACAGACATTAGTGGATCAGATACAGAAGAGTTTGTACCCAGTGCAAGCGACAATACCCCACATTTATTTAGTCAGACAGCATTGAATGACTTGGTCCGTGATCTTGCGTTACCAAAGGAAAGTGCTGAACTGCTAGCTTCTGTACTGAAAGACAGACATTTATTATTACCTGGCACAAAAATTTCATGTTACAGATCCCGGGAACAAGAAATTGTTTCATTATTTTCAGAAGAAAGGTCTATGATCTTCTGCAATGATATACCGAAGCCTGTAACGTGGCTTGGTGTGAAGTACGTAACTTCTGAATAGAGTCTTTTCACAGATTCTTCGGTTACCAGCCTGAAAGGATTTTACTCCACAATGGTAGTGTCCTTGGATCGGTACCAATTGCTTATTCTATTACATTGAAAGAATCGTATGAGAGTTTGCAGTTTATACTACAGTGTGTGAATTACTCCTTGTTTGGGTGGGTTTTATGTAGTGACTTCAAAGTTACTAACCTTTTACTGGGACTTCAAATGGGATACAGTAAAATGCTTTGCTTCCTGTGCGAATGGGATAGTCGAAACCAAAAAAATCACTGGCAAAGGAGAAAGTGGCCAACCAGAGGATCCTTGACACCCGGAACAAAGAATGTTGTTAGCGTGCCCCTAGTCGAACTCACAAAAGTTCTTCTCCCTCCCCTTCATATTAAATTGGGTATTATGCGTCAGTTTGTGGGTGCCCTAGACAAGGACAGTAAGTGTTTTAAATACATATGTAGTGTTTATCACAGAATGACCCAAAGTAAGCTGAAAGCAGGTGTTTTTACTGGACCTCAGATCATGAAATTAATGTGTGACCCCAATTTCGAGGATACAATGAGCCAAACAGAAAAGCAAGCCTAGCAGAGCTACAAAGATGTTGTGTAAAACTTCCTAGGGAACAGGAGTCCAAATTATAGAACAATTGTAAACACCATGCTGGAAAATTTGAGGAAACTAGGTTGTAAGATGAGTATAAAGTTACACTTCCTACATGCTCACATTGACTATTTTCCAGATTGTTGCCTTGGATTTTACAGCGAGGAATAAGGTAAATGTTTCCACCAATATTTAAAGACATTGAAAGAAGATACCATGGTGGTTGTACTATTAATATGATGGCAGGCTACTGTTGGTCCCTGAAAAGGGAAAATACTTCTCAGGCTTATGGAAGAAGTGCAAAAATAAGAAAATTGTTGCCAAAAATAAAAGGTTAGGTCACTAAATCATATCAATTGTTATTACTTATTGTAAAATGAACTCGTTCTCTGTTTAAAATTACAGGACTCTAATATACGCCAAGTTTATAACCATGACAATGATCTTGAAGAGGTGTGTGTGTATATATATATATATATATATATATATATATATATATATATATATATATATATATATATATACCGGTAATGAATGAATAAGAAAATTTTGTTTTGATTTTTAAAAAATCTGGACGTGATAGAAGAAAACTGATTACACATTTGGAATCAGCATCTCAAAATTAGGGGGAAACGATAGTCAAAACCAAAACATCAAAAAACTTTTTTCAAAATGCAGAGCAGTGTAATTAGTGTTTTATTTGAATGTAAGCAAGATGAATAATTATTATTGTCTCTGTGCTTTCCATGTTTACAATTGGAATAAAATGGAATCTTAGTTGTTATCATTATATGTGCTTTTGAAAGTATTCATGTTTAATGCCAGCAATGAATTTATTTATGGAATGAAGTCTCCACACAGGTACGTGACCTTTGAGGCTGCCTAAAGCTCATTGATATTTGTGCACAACATTGTATCAAAACTGTTGAGTAATAAATCATTCTTATTCTTAATTTCCACCAGCTTTCTTCATTTCCAGTCGACTGCGAGGCATGCCTCATCCTTTCACCCGCGCCTCCACTTCATCTTTCTTTTGTACAAATGTTAAAACAAAAAAAAATGAAACATTTTCTCTAGTTCGCTCATAAAAAAGCCCAGGGAAATGCGCGAAAAATGTTCGTCGTTTACGCCTACTCATTGCAAATGGAAGACGGACGTAAACTCTACTGACATTCCCAATTAAATTTCACTAAAAGTCACCGAAGTTTCCACAGTTAAACGTCATCATCTGCTCAAGCAGATGCAGTTTACTCAAGTCCTCCAAAGTCAAGGGAAAATAGATGTGAGGGACAGATGGAGAAGCGGAGGGAACGTGAAAGTGAGGCTGTGGTTGTTGGTTGGCGGAAAGGAGGCAAGGACAGAGAGGTTCACGAGGACGAGCGCTATGTTAAGGTCAAGGGAGGATGAGCCGCATTCTAATGCTCGAGAGGTGAAATAGTGAAAGGTGATGAGAATCTTAACAAGAATGGGGTCCAAATGAAGAGAGTATGGGAGAATGTTGCCCGCAGGGCATTAACCTCATTACGGGGATAATAATGCTTGGAACTAAGAATATTGAGTGGTATTGGTGGCGTTATCAGTGATATAGAATATTCTCTGGGTTCAGTAGAGTCCTACTTCGCAAGCAAAATATGTCATCAATCCCTCTCGTGCCGATCCTACCATGACAACCTGGGTGTTTGCGGAGGAATCTCTCTTATATATCTTAGTTTGCATTAAAGAACTGCTGTTTCTGCGCCAAAACATAATCTGATCTTATTCCAAAGGTGTTTTGTATATATTTCGCGAAATAGATTTCACATCCTTCCGACACACATCAAGGAAGAAAAAAACATTCGAAAATTTCTTCATGAAATAAAAAATTGGGTGATACTCATTAAAAATATCGAGGTTTTTTCTGCTATTTGCATGTAATATTTATTGAATTAAATGTAAAAAATGAAGTGTTTTGTAGTACTATTGTAATTGTTATTCTTAGTATATCTGACCATGTATTTATGTGTCTACTCTATCGTAACCACTGTTTATCACTCTACATATCTCTGAGTCAATTTTATGTTAGTTTCTAATTCTTCACTGGATTTTTAAACGTTTGATTGAAAAATTTCAATCATGTTTTGTTTGGTGCTACTGCTTTTGCATGGACTATCCGATAGTAGCCCCAATTCAGGCCCATCCTTAGGGGTCACATATCTTGTACTACTTTGTAGTAGTCGAAATGAATAAAATTATTATAATATTATTATAATCTAATTAACTTCTGGAAGGGAGAGATAATGCAATTACATGTATTTTTTGTCTGACGGACATGGGTTCGTAATTAGGTACCTTCAGAGCAATAGCAATGAAAACACTTTATTCAGTACACTTAAGTTTCCACGACAGCGCCGGCTTTCTACGAATGCTCGGCGTCTCCTTGAATTGAGCCAATCTTATGCACCACTGAGAAGAGTTTCTGATCGCTTCAGTGCAGTTCACATTATACTCCGTTCTCATGGAAAGTGCATAATGTGCTGGATTTACCTTGCCATTGCTCCGTTAGCAAGGAGTTGCGCCCACATATCCACTGGACCAAAATACCAGATATCAAATTTCCAATCACCTCTAGATAATACACAGATTGAAATTTTTTCTATTTAAGAACAAAAGCTGAAGTAACTGAAGCCACTAATTCGCAGCTCTCATGCTTTGATTTTTACTCCTAATAAATTTTTCCCCTGCAAGCTCACTTGCACGACATTACAATCATGACATTATGACCACAAAAATCAATTATTCCCGCACGTTGGCATAGGATGAGAAGCTCTGAAGCCGCATTTATTCCTGGACGTTTAAATAGGCTCTAGAAGAATTCTCTGACATGAGATCGGAATAACTATTTCGCATACTGCCGTAAAACCGGGTCATTTTCAATTAACATGTCACCTATGGGCTTCTTCCGGATAATTCACCTGAAAGCTTGGAGTCGTATTACGTTTTATCGGCCTATAACCTCACCGATGTTTGAATCTACAGAGTTTAGATTAATTTAAATAGACCAAATAAATTTCTACACCGTTAAGAAAGCATCTGTGAAGCATATCAATATAAATAAACTAACAGAAAAATAAAAAATAAGGCTAAATGTCTTCCGGCTGTTAAAAATCCAAATTAGTCTTCTCTTAGCTCACCAGACATCTCTAGTAATTACCATTACTTATCGACTCGTTCTCCTTAAATAGGTTCTTTCAAAAAACCTTGAGAAAATCAACTGAACAGGATGCGAAGGGTCGTCAATTTTAATGAGAAGAAGAGTGAGATGCATCCATTCACTTCTCGAAGGAGCAAATTAACAAGAGTGATTGACACTTCTAATTTCCTTTCGGCAAATGCAAAGGATAAAAAATAACAAGTAAATAAGAGCTGAAAGGCTGATTATGCGCGCATGTCAACATCAGATGATCATCTTGAAAATTTAACCGAAGCTAAACTAATTATAATTCATCGCTATTGCTAAAACTCAAAAGGTGGCAAAAGTACACCACGAGAATACAATACATACTTCTCTATAACAATCAGAAGCCCACTAGAGAAGTGCCAAAATTGTAGAGAAGAATATTCTTGGAAAACGAGGATGTCGAGTTTTGTGTTACATATAGTTATTAACTAGTCTTGACAACCTAATTCCTTTCCAAAATGTCTTTACACTCATTTCACAGAATGCTTTTTGATATCTTAGAAAGTTCTTACATTTGGAAACACAAATTGAAGTCTAAGGTGGCAGTGCGCAGATGTTCCATCGGATTAAGCATATAACATTATTTAAAAATTTCTCAGTAGAGATTAGAAAATCATTGAAAGCATAGACACACGTAATGCACGTTACCAACGAATCCGTTTGAGCGAAAGCTACCATTCTCTCCTCATTTTCTCCTTTCACTGACATTCAAATACTATTTGATCAACACTGTAAGTAGTCTCGAATTGCAGTAAGCTTTTGTTAGGAGCTTGAGATTCTGAGTGGACACAAATGCTTTTGGTTGGAAATAAAAGAAGGATTTTTAATCTGTATTATGTTTGCATATGTTTAGGTTTTTGGATTGTGAGAAATTAGTCCCTTTGGTTAGGAAAATCATCTGAAGAAGTTACCGGATATCAATTTCAAATGCTTTACATTGTAACTTATGGAAGGCTCATGTAAGACGTACAGTTTGTTAAGGTAGCAATATATAGGAATATTTGCTAAAATATACTAGTGGGTTTTGCCAAAATTGAGAAAATGGCGTAAAAAATCTGTTACTAGAGTAAAGAAGAAATTTTCTGCTGATTGAACAACGCTAGCTAGGTCCATAAATTTTTATTACACCCACTGAGATCTAGGGCGAAGTTTTCTGCCAAAGA
Organism: Ceriagrion tenellum; assembly: GCA_963169105.1. Taxonomy (NCBI): domain Eukaryota; kingdom Metazoa; phylum Arthropoda; class Insecta; order Odonata; family Coenagrionidae; genus Ceriagrion; species Ceriagrion tenellum. The sequence continues at coordinate 110,957,774 of OY720639.1, forward strand.
GCCAAGGTTTGACATGACCGTGGAAGTAAGTGCTCAGGTTCTCAAGTTCTAATCAGCTCGCATGCTTCTAATTTCAATTATCATGAAACACAATGGCTCAATACACCCAATTATCTACGCGGATATAAGGTCACATATTTTCCACCGCCTTAAAGCATTCATTCTGAGCCATCAATTAGCTTGCTCAGGTCACACAACCAGGAAACAATTACAGATGAGTTAATTATAAGAAACTTGGGATAGTTCATTCATCCACAGAAACGGGGAGAATAGATAGATTTTCACTAGCTAAATACTAGATCAGGGTCCATTTTTGCAGCTATTGAGCTCAAAGGTTGGCAAAAACATCTCCTAGGATTCAGAAATACTTGTACGAGTTTCCCTTCAATGAAAACCAGGAGACATTGGCCTAAAATTCAATCGATGTCACGAATGATTTTCATTATCAAGAATATCAAATGAAGGAAAAAAAGGATAAAAGTGAAAGAAACCTAAAAAAATAACATCGGGTTATTATAAAAGAGAGTACTGTAGCCATTTATTCTTAACATCCCTCATCTTTGTTATTGAATTACTACAACATTTTGGTTCAAATATTTGCACTCTATCGTACTGACCGCAAGAGCCATTAAAACTCCTATTGTTTACGTATTCTCAGATGGTACTTATTTTTTAACGGTATATATGGTAAAGACTTATGTGAAAATATGTGAAAATATTTTCACCCATACGTTTTACCTGTTCCTCCAGAGCTATCCCTAGGACAATAAATTTTATATGTATCAATCTATCTTCTTTGGGTAAATTTGAAAAATAAATAACTCGTTAAAAATAGTGCAAAAGAGGGAGAAAAACGGTCATATAACAATAATTCTTTGAATACGGAAAACATAAAAAGGTTAATGAAGCTCAAATGATATCGTACTGTCTACCAAATTTATTTCAAACTTTTTACTACACGTATTTCAACACGAGTCTTGCCAGATGACGACTGCTAGACAGTTGAAACACGTGTAGTAAAAAGTTTGAAATAAATTTGGTAGACAGTACGATATCATTTGAGCTTCATTATTCATTATGCTGTTCTACAACATCTCGCCGGAGAAAGTGGAGTTTATAAAAAGGTTAAGGTTAATCGCAGGTAAATCGTAAGTTGACGGATGGACAGACTCAAAGATTAGTTGTCACAGAGGAGGTGTGAATTCAAAAGTTTTATCCCTTTAATATTCTGATAACTTTTTCCAAGTATTTTAAAAATAAACTTCAAGCTACTCTCAAATTCTCTCCTTAGACTCCTTTCTTCGCGGGCATTTATGTCGAACCACATTTTAAAGTCACGACACCACAGAGCTTCAAGGGAAAGCCTTGAACACATTACGAAAGTAAACATTTTCAAGGCTGAGGGTTACCGTAGGCGTGGAGAAAAAGATCAGCTCGACTGAAAAAGAGAAGAAAACTTTATTTGAAAAAAAACATAGCGTACGATAAAATATTTCAAGGGGAAAAATTGGTAGATTTGGTCGCGGCCATCAGCGACTTCTTTTATTCGTTCATCTTTTTTTCTTATCTATAAATGTTAATGCGTGATTGCGCGGTCAGTTATAACTTCAAAATCACCGCACGGAATGACGTAAAACTTTGTAACATGATTTATGATGTCACTTGGAACGTTTATAGTTATTTTTGTTAACCAAATGGTCTCCGGTTTGACTCCATACGAGTAAATGCGTTTCCGTAAATACATGTAGTGTTCGTTCTTCTGGTATGCGGACCTTTTATATTTTGCATATTAAAATTATTCTTGCGATTGATTTTTTCCGTCTAATTTACTTTACATTTTTAAATAAATACAGCCATAAAATTCAGCGTTTTGGTACGCTGTCACCTTGACGACCGCTTGCATTGGTAAATATAGGCCCAGAACGTGTCAATTGAAATAGAGAAATCCATGAGAAATATATTTTGCAGCGATATACATCGATATATTTCGATTGTTATCTATAGTATTTAATTAATGATCAATATAAATAAACTTTAGTAAAATTTCCTGTGGCATTTTTTACCACATCTTTAGAATTGTACCTGCATTCAAATGATTAAAATAAGCAAATTTAAGCAAGATTTCAGCTGTATCCCAATTATAATTAAAATTGTGTGATTTTAGATAGTTAATTTAGCAGATAAATTGGTTAACTTTAGCCCGATAACTTATTGTATGCATTTTACTACCGATTCGCCATGGCCCTCGCGAGGCCGTCATACTCGCATTGGAGAAGAACTGTATTTAGGGAACAATTAAACTATTTCAAATGATGTTGTCCTAAGCTTCGCTTTTCTTCAAATATTTACTTTTAAATTTAATTACTAACAAGCTTTATACCATTCAAAAATAGCATGTCTCCTAAGAAAACTAAAGATTAGCGATAAACGGGAAAAAGCGCCCGGATAGTTTATGGCTCACAAATTTTGCCTGGTTCTTTAAATAATTAATTGGTTCAATTTAACTTACCAAAAATTTAACTCCTACCCGTGCAAAGCTGGGTAGCTCTGCTAGTATTAAACAAAAATATTTTTCCTGGTTCGGCTACGTAGTTTTTTGGTAAAGGAGGAGAGAATGGGGAAAACTAAGCAATATTTTTAAAGGGAATATGTCGGAATGTAGTCATTGGACCATGGACCATATTCTAGGCTATTTATTTTCAGCAAGGAACGAAGAAGATATGATGGTAGCAACCGACAGCATTAAGGTTGTGTAGACATTCATGGATGTCACAAATGATGTACTCAATGTGCTAAACAACGAGACACCCTTTTCTAGCGTCAAAATACAGACCTTATTTAGATTCCAAACAAAATAAACCAGTGACCGACCTATGAATTGGCGTATTGATGTAAATTTTTACAAATATACTAAGAGAACACACAGGTATAATGTACTAAAGATGATTAAGGAATTGACCATAAGTCCATGGCGAATTAGTCGGGAGCTTGCTTTACATTGTATCTCTTCGCTCAATAGGTGGCTCAAATCTTCGACGAAGATAAGCTAGAAAATTTTCAAAATTATTTCACGATTGGTTAATTTCATGAATATCAGAATGTACACAGCTCTATAGAGTATGTTTAATATCATCCTGTCATGACGACAAACATTTCATGAGGATAAAACAGAAATTTGCGCATCGATTACCATTCGCTATTTTCGCGAGCAACGTTCGAATCATTCTTCTCTACACAAACCAAACAAACTCCTTTATTCAAATTAATATCAAGGTCACTATTTGCTGCATTTTCAAACATTTATAGCACTTAATGACCAATATCAACATCAGGAATGTTAGGGAGCCAGGATCTACATCATTGTAATACCTTTAAAAGTCACGTCCTAGGTGTGTGAGGGGTGAGTCCAATTCAGACATGCAATGCTCGTCGAAGTTGAAGGTCGAAATCCACGAGCTCCCCTCATCGCTAAGCGAGGGTTGAATGGCAGTCAGGCGAGCAACGCACAACTAAACCATAAAATATGAGAGTACTACGATAGTAGTCTCAAATGTGATAAGGGTGTTTGGTTTCAAATATTACCAATTAAACTAATGGTAAAACTTACCAAACAAAATACCACTGTTCACTAAATACCATGAAATACCGATTCATGGAGAAAATCAAGCCATACGGGCGAGTTTAAGCGCGGTGAGGTCTAATTAATGATGATAATGAACACAAGTACCAAGTGTAGTCTACTTAGGAAGAGAGGTGTAAGACGGCGCCATCTCTAATGAGGTTAAAGTCACTTCGGGTGTTCCACAGGGGAGTGCCATAAGTCCACTTCTATTTCTTTTGTATATTAACGATATTGATGACGTAGAAAGTAAGCTCCGATGCCGTAGTGTAGAGAGAAATCCTAAGTAATAATGATAAGGAAGCGCTAACGAAGGACCTCAAGGCAATTCAAGCGTGGTGCGATTGCAGCTAGGATTAAATTTGAAAAAATATGTTGTAATGAAATTCAGGAACAGAAAAAAACTCACATCAATACAGTTATTTCATGCATTATATCAAATTAGAGACCGTAGTCTCTTTTATATACCTCGGAAAAAAATTACAGAAATGCTCGATTATGAATTTTTATTATCGCAGAAATGCGCGATTATGAATTTTTATTATCGCAGAAATGCGCGATTATGAATTTTTGGAAAAAGAATGACTTTCCCCGGAATAATTATTGCATCAAAGAAAACAAAATATGTAACGTAGATTCAATTAAATACTTAGGCGTCACCATCACTGAAGACATGTCATGGGGGAAACATATCAGGGAAATAACTAGTGTAGCAAACCGTAGATTAGGATTCGTAAAAAGGGTTCTAGGCAAATGCGATGAGAGAGTACGAGAAAGAAGCTATTTTACACTTGTCAGGCCTCATTTAGAATATGCCGCTAGTATATGGGATCCGTACGAGGAAGGTATAATAATAGAATTAGAGCGTGTGCAAAGGAGATCCGCTAGGTTTGTTAAAGGCCGTTATGATAATTGTATAAGTGTTACGAGCTTAATAGAAGAACTAGGATGGGAATTACTATCAGAACGCAGGTTAAAATATAGGTTAAACCTTTTAAGTAAATTCGAAACCGATTTATTCAGGGATGACGTTAGATATATATTAAGAACCCCTGCGTATTATGCTAGGTTTGATCATATTAACAGGATTAGAGAGATTGTCGTACCGATAGATTTAAAATATCATGTTTCCCGCGTACCATAAGTGAGAACAATAGGCAGCGTAGCAAAGGGATAGGTAGGTGAAATATAGTTATAGTAGTCTGTAGTGCATTATGCATGTAATTACAACCAATAATCCCTTTCTTATTATGTAGAAACTAACCACCTAGCTGCATGTGACCCTGTTCTCTAGCATGCCTCCCTTAAATATCCTACTTGCATGCCAATAGTGCATGTTTGGTGATCTTCACCCCCTGCCACACACCCTCGTGGTGGCTCGCAGGGTATCACGTAGATGTAGATGTACAGCTTATATAACATCCGTTCTAAAATATTTCCTATATCACAATTGATTGGTTGAACCGCATTACTCACCGAATGGGACAAAGAAGAATAGAGTATGCAGTTAACTAATTTCAGGATCGAAATATTAATTTAAATTGAAATTGATGTTTATCACTTTCAACAAAAGAAAAGGAAAATGTATACAACTTCTTTTAAACATAAAAAAATGAAATCTTTCGGTAGCCTATAAGGTAATACCTGTTTAAAGGCAATCTTTAATTAACATAGACATGCGTGGCCAACGTATAGATAGTCAACAATTGGTCATACAAAAACTATACACATTACACCAACAATCTCCAACAGTATTACTATTCTAATAAACGGAAAAAATGTGTATGTATAATTGAATACACAATACAATGCTCAATTTATACTTTTGGGACAAAGTTTTAATACTGTACTGAGTAAACAGCCATGATTAGACTAAAGGAAATTTTTTTTATGATGCGACGATTCTATGATCGCAAGCATGTTTATGCCTATTTATATTTACAAAGTACCGTGCAAGCCACTACCATGCTATGTGACACGGGGTGATTTCACACCAATAACCTATACACTGGATAATTCTGCACCTCGACCTACATCGCCCAGTTTTTGCCATCATCCATCAAATCGGTCCAAATTCAGTCAGTCAAAAAAACACCTCTTGCTTTCCTTGGTTGGAACCACGTGCTGGATACAAGACGATGAGTTTCAAAATTGCAGTGATCTTTCCTCCGGCATCCCCATAGCAGGTGTGACTTCCATCACGTCCCTCATAACTGTATCTGGATTATTCCCCGCGCTCAATTGCCGCATTTTCATCGAAGAGTCATAGAATTCGGCGCGGCACGAGTGATCATCCAATGAAAGCATCCGAATGTGGCACGTGGAGTATTTCTCTCGATCGCACGTTGTGCACTTTTGAATTGAGATTTCTCTTCGGAGTTGTGGCGGTGGGAGATGGGGGTGTGATTTCGGAGAGGGGGGAAGGGCAGCCGCCCCAGTGCCCGGGGCATCAATGACGGAGATCCATCCCCCGCAATCTCGGAACACCCCCATCGCAACCGTTCCGGTCCGTGCCGGGCTCCGACCCCGCACATATCGGATGAATGCAGTCTTCGCTTCCCGCGGTTAAGCCTCCCTCCGATGGGCAAGTACCGTTAACTCCTCCACTGGGCAAGCATCCAACACCGCGCTCGCCTACGCTTTGTGGAGCACGTAGACGAATCATCCGCCAGAGGCAAGCTAATTTCACACATCCAGCTGCAATTTATAATCCGGCCACTGAGCACGAGAAGAAGAAGAAATACGTTCAAGCTTCCCACGAGAGATACATGAGGACGACAAATACACTCTGCAACAAGACAGAAATTCTTGCAAATTCTTCCTATTTCTTCTTTTGAGATTTGGCCCCGCCATTGTTATTCCGAAAACGTTTCTCCTCCTCTCCTGGAGGAGTCCTTTTTTCTTAGTGGTACCACTGAGAAATTTGATGACATTATGCCCAATCCAAAACAGCGGGTTCCCAGTACCATGAAGGAGGAATTTTATAAGATAAACTGTACTTGTGGAAAATCTTACGTACGCCAGACTGGGAGGCCGATCGCCTGCTGAGTGAAAGAACGCCAGAAGGGAACAGAAAAGAAACTTCTATCTGTGGTGGTGGTTTTAGCCCCAAAAATGGCACCAATCAAAAGCAACTGACTCTACTTTATAACTCCGCACAAAAAGAAGCGCTGCATCTTCGACCTGAAGACGACTACAGGAGAGGAGGAGAAACGTCGGAAAAACAACGACGCGGCCGAATCCCGAAAGAAGAAATAGAAAGAATACCTGCTCGCCGCGGAAACAAACAAAATTTTTGCAAAGCCATTTTTGTGAGTTAAAAGTCTCACATGGAGGAAGGTTGACATTTCAGGTATACTTCTCTATCTAATGTTTACGTAACAGCCGAAACCGGTAATACATCCTGTATTGTACTGTGGAATTAAATAGGTTGTATCATTACAGATATTTTGGTTTTCCGACGCGACTCGACATTTATCACGTCATTTTCACTCTTAAAAATATAAATGCGTGCGCATTAACCAAGTGTATGCATTGAAAACATAGACTTTTAAAGCCAGCTACTTTTAGATATACTTCAAGTAGCTCAAAATGAGGATGCAAGAGGTAGAAGGGTACCAGTGCACTCAGTCTCGTATCGAAGACAATGAACTCAAATTCAGCGATGAAGAATCCCAGAAAGTAGATAAATGTTAACATTTCATAGCCAAGCATTGACAATAATCTTTCATTCCGCATTCAGAACATATCGTATTGGGGGAAGGGAATTGTTCTAGCTAGCTGATAATCTTAAAATATTTTTAGTATTGAATAGTTCACCCAAAGTCATTAAAGTCCTCTGTATAAAAGAACACTATTAAAATAGGAAACAAAACATGAGAACAGGAACTTTCCGCACAATAATTTAGATCAATAAAAGCCATTTACTGTACTTGATTGAATGGCTGTATATGACATGCTTGTATCGAGGCATTGTCTGGAAAATAAAAGTTTGTGGACATTTAATTTTTGGGGTGTACTTATTTAGTATGAATATGTGACTCTTCTACTAGCCATTCCCAGAAATTCTTCAAAAATTACTACATAAGGATACCCAGACGCAAGAGGAAAGAATAATAGTCGGTCTCTTAATTAAGTAAATGAGATAGTTCTAAAGAATGACGAAAATATTTAAAGGACTAATTTTTGAAGTTAAAATCTGCGCAGTGGTATACATCCCCTAACACATATTTTCTGTTGAATGCACCACAGAGAGCAAGAACAGAAGTTTCCTGATTATACTAAGCATTAAAATAATCCTTGCTACAAATTTATCGCCACTTCAATCAAATTATTTTAAGATCAATAAATAAAATAAATAAAATAAATATTTTAAGATCAATAAAACATTACTCTAATGTTTATTAAAGTGAAAAAACAACCATCCAAACAAAAAACACAATTGATGGAAGTCATTATCCTATAACTCATCGAATCCATTCATGCCAAATTTTCAAAGAATCACGACTGTACAAAATTAGCCAAGATATGGAATCTTACACCATAAAGAAAAAAATAGCAAGACATAAGAATGTGCAAATGGTCGTTTTTAGGTTATCTCGATTAAAATGACGACGTAAATGTGGAAAAACACAAGGTAGATCAAAACTCCTAAGATTATGATCTAAGACTTTAAATTACTGCCTCGGACTCCGTTGTCAGATACCAAAGATTTCAGAATCATAAAAATTTAAATATAATCATATCATTAGAATAGCTGCAACTATCTACATACTGTGGCATTAATAATTTGGCAGTTAAACTCAATAATACATTCTAATTTTACTACAAATAATTGCATAATATTTAGCATTGCATACATGCACATCTGACTTTAATGACAAAAGGTATCGTAAAATTTATAAAAGGCAATTTTCGAAAAGTAGAACCCTTAGCGAGCTCAAAAGTGATAAAGTTACTTACACTGCACTTGCAGGCAAACCAGCTCTCTAGTAACAACCAATCGGCAGCAAGAATTCTATTCTTGAGCATACTGCGCCAGAATCACGAGTTTATATGAATTGGCGGTTAATTTCGGGACAGAGCAACATTTACCACCCATGCAAAAACACGAATTCTCTCTCCTCGCATAAAAGATAAATAACCATAATAGAACCACTTCAGGAATAAATAACTTTTTAGAGGAGGTAAGAATTACATGCCGTACGCCCCGAAGCCTTTGGCTTGGAAATTATTTGCATCATCAGCCGGAAGAAAAAAATGATTGCGTCCGCAATTGCCGTCGCACACAGGTAAATACCCCGGTGGTTCATGACTACGACGCAAGGTCAGCGGAAATTCCATGCTGGCACATTACGTAGCAACGCGAGTGTTCGTTCCCAGCAGAAATCACGGCCGCAGGGAGGGAAGACAGACGCCAAGGTAAGTCACGACTTTGGCGAGGCGAGAGATTCATGAATATTACGCACATATAGGGTGTTCAGCATTTGTTATGAGACGCTTGTAAGTAAGCAAACGCTTAAAAAGCTTCTAGCTTAAAAGAATTTTATATTTTATTCGAGAAAATATGCATAAAAATGTTTGCTTCAAATGTGAGGAAAAATTAAAAATAGCTCAGAAACAAAATATAAAACTTCATCGTCATACTTCAGTATAGCATACTTTGAGGACTGCGTTTGCCACACACTTCCCCGCCACCTTGCCCTGTAGATCGAAAGAATAGCGCTCAAACGTACAGATGAATAGCCACCAAATATTGAGGCGAACTAAACGATACTTCGACAAAATGAACTTCAAGTATCGAGTGAGAACCAAATTCCATTGCGGCAGGACGTTTATCCCCAAATAAAATGTTTTGAAACTCATAAGTTGGCATGTACCACAAACTACGTACAAGCAGCTTAAGTGTAAGATTTTCAGTCCATGGGAATAAAATAAATTAGCAAGAAAAGTGATTAAAAACCACTCTGAACACATGATAATTAATGTAAATTGGCAGAAAATATATATTTCGGTATGAGATCAAAATGAAGCTAGGTTTCTCCAAATGTCCTCAACCTTTTAACTAATGTTACTTTCAAGCTATTTTCAATATAGAGTCCTAGAAAAGCAGTGAGGTACGGGCAATTAAATTCTTAAATAGGTTTGTGGCACTCACGCGCGGTAATACTTGGGCCAGTATAAATTTGCTGACCTTCCAAGGTTGTTATGAATTGACTATCTCCAAATTCTTTGACCGATTGTCAGTTGAAAACATAACAGCAGATAACCCCAGCAGTTAAATGCGAAATCATGTAACTAAGTTAAAGCAGAGATGAACCTATTTTTTCCGGAGTAAATTAAGGGTAAAATGAGAAAAATATTGTTCCCGTGGCTACCCCTGATGCAGCCGCGTCGAATCTGTCTGCGTGAAAACGTGAGAAAGCCTTGGGCGAGTCTCGGCGAAGGTTCTCGACGCAGGAGATAGGGTGTAAGAGAGAACTAAGAAGGCGGAATCTTTGTGTGTAAATAACAAGGCAGCAGAGGATAATAAATACTCTCTAGCGGAGCGATATCTGAACCAAAATATTCCATTCATTCATACAATCCTCATTAAAATTCAGCACTAATGGAGATGGAAATTTAAAAATAACACGCTCAATAATACCCGCAATAAACAATCATGACGTAGCTTCTTCGGAAATTCAGCGCTGAGAATATATAACTTTCCCTCTCGTGAGGACTGGATATCATATGGACTGTTTTCAGTATATCGCGTAGCATCTAGCCTTTTCATTTAAGGAGGATTCCTGAGAAAAGGAATTCCTCCACTACAAGATGAAAACCCACCGAAAACGACATCATGAAGCCGTTGTGAAAATGATCCTTGTAGTAACAGATTAATACCATAAATTATTACAAAATTTGAGATCTGAGGTGGTACATCACAGCAAACAAGTTTGCATTGATATTTTTGAACCTTTAGGACTGGAATAACACAAAAAACGTCGATTAGCGGGTTTTTCATTGTTACAGTTATGTTAAACGTTATATTCCCCTATATCTCACCGGGTTTGAGCCTTCTCTGTGCTTAACTTGCTGCCAACTTACAGCAAAAGGATAGTAACAGTGAAAACCATGATGAAAATGGATGCTGACTTTTTACCACGTCCGTCAACACTAAAATGAATATGATGCATGACCAGTTGTGGTGATTTTGAACCTCAGACAGGTGCCTGTCAGAGAGCGAGAATCATGAGAGGGTGAGTGGGAAGAGGAACCAAATATAGACCATGGGATCTAGAGGGACAGTCGGTTCATCAGTTATACATCCACATCTACAAATTTGTCCTGCGACACACTTCAAGGGGGTGTGGCACGTGACTACAGACTACCATTCCATACAATCCTTTCTCTAAGATATAAAATTCAAAGATAACTGCGATATTGAGAGGAATTCATGCAAGATGCAGAAGTGAAAAACTTTGCAATCATCCACAGAAATAAATTTTACTGCGACCTGGGTTTTAATGTTTTTAAATCATCACCTGATCGCAGTATAATTAATTTCTGCGGATATTTGCAAATTTTTTTATTTCTGCATCTTTCTCTATTAGGTCACCATGTAAGAAAGTGCAACCAAATCACCAAACTGTAAGCATTAATGCTTTGGAAATGGAATAGGTAAGGAAAATATCTTCTTCTCTCCAAACTGACGTAATTGTACGAACGGTCGATGCTTTGGAGTAGGCGGATGCAAAGTTTCCACTGCATCCATCACTGAGCTAAAATTTACATCAAACAACTATTTTAATCTATTTAATCATTAACTGGGCCAGAAAATATAAAATATCCGTAATAAAACGAACAATTTAATTACAGCTATGATTTTTAGTTAAGCTATTCGCTATGAATTATTCTCCTCCGTGAAACTTTGACTTGCTGGTTGAAATATTTTCTCCATTTTAAAATTCCATTTGAAATATAAAAATAATGAGTATGGTACGTTGAAAATTTAGGAGCCAGAGGACACATCTGCCTCCGTCACCTGGATACGTGGGCATGGCAATAATGAATTCTTTGGAGATAGCGGATACAATGGACAAACAAAACAAAAATGGACAATTCCACCTGTCAGCCGTATCGGAGCACGCCTAGACCCCTGGACATGGCATAAAATTTGATGAGGCCAAGGTAATAGTGAGAGAGAGCAGATATTACCCTAGGCTTATTAGAGAATCGATCGAGATAGCACGGACGGACAACTTCAACAGAAACAGAGGATACCACCTGGACGACACATGGAGGAGAATCCTGAAAAGGACCAATGAGAGAGCAGCACCAAAAATTGGCGGGAAATAGGTTCTATATTATGAGAGCCAAACTATAAACCATCTGACGAAGTTATATAAAATTATACTTGCAAGTTATCATATTACAATAACTAATACTAACAATTTTGACGACCCGACTTGGCTTAACAAAAGGGCGATCTTGAACATATCTTATTACTCTCTATTGCCAACCAACATTATATACAAAACTTCCCTTTGGTTTTACTTGTTGCACAGTGTGTTTTATAAACCTGAACCTCCATTCCATCCCACAGCAGTACAACGCAGCACAAGAGGATCGGTCGCAACATCGAGACCAGCCAACACAACGCCATTCAACGACATTACACCGGACTACTGTACAGTACGAAGATAATCTCCAGCACTCCCGACCAAGACAAGATATAACATTACTTCTTCGCATCATATTTCAACACGGCGGTCTGCGTGGGGTTTTGCCGCTTTCCCTCACGTCCTCGGGCAAATGCAAGACCAACAGCCATCTCCGGAAGATAAGAGTTCCCGTTTTCTTAAATTCCAATCTACTACATGCTTAAAATAATATCTGTAAATATCAAAACATTATTTCACTCGACCCCTGAAGAAGCGCATTAGCCTATAAAAGGGTTGCCAATGTAAATTTGTATATATCGAAATCATTATATTTTACGAACCGTTATATTGTAAATATCTACTTGGCTAAATAAACATTTCTGACTTGACTTGCCTTCATGAACCGGCATCTTCGACCTGAAGACGCTGAGATTAGTGTCATCGAAACTGTTGTGTCTATTCAATAAAAGACGAGGTAGATCCCGAAAAATGAAGGAGACCAGCGGATACAAAATTCATTTTCCTTCCGTTAACACTGACCTCGCGAACTGTATCGTGACTTAGAAAAATTACAGTGATCGATGGAGAGGGACAAGGTCACGGCAGGAATGAAAGTGACCGAAAAACACGAAAATCCTCTTTCTTTCTTTCGGCGAAGGGCAAATGGGAGGGAGATATGGAGTAAGGCGTGGGAGCGGAGCGCAAAATTACACGAAAAGGGAGAGGTCGCGAACAGGTGTACACAAGCGTATGGGCGGATAACGGGGGTGAAACATAATGGATGTTCAGCGAATACACGGAGAGAGACTTTAAAGGTATTAAAAGTAAAAACAGAGCAGCTTGTCCTCAACATTGAAAATGCTTACCATTGGGCAGTGGCGGATCTAGGTTTGGTCCAAGGGGGGGGGGGTCAAACCGGGGGTCTGAGGGGAATACCCCCCAGCCGAAGGGGGGTTCGGAGGATAATTTCGATTTAATCTAGTGTAAGTTTCGACCCAATTTGGGGGGGGGGGCTATAGCCCCGCCCCCCCATAGATCTGCCCCTGCCCTCGGGAATATTCAGCGAGGGTTTCTTTGATCACCTCTTTATCCGACATGCCTCCAGTTGTACGCGAGAAAAAAATCATCACCACAGCAGAGACCTTGAAAAAACTGAACGACTCAAATATAGCAAGGTCATATGCAACTAAGTTTTCTCGTCTGCGGATTTGAAAGTTGCAATCTGATTTGGAAAAACACATGGTATATAATTTTTTACCATTTGGTTATCCACTGGTTATGTGATGGTCGAGGAAAGGAAACCTCGGAAGGAGATAAGGAGGGGTGCAGAGCACGTGAACAGAATAGATAATTAGCCGCAAAAGGATATTTTAGGCAGTGATCGAGGAGAGGATGTTGGGTAAGCGGGAAGCGGAAGAAAGAGAACTGACTTTATGGACGGGATGAAGTGGGATACGGAATACACCGATCTGAAAAATGAAATCGTGACAAGAGGCAAGGGATCGACGCTATTAATGATTAGGCAATGTGTTCCTTCTTCCGTGTAAACCTATCTTAAACGGTAGATCACCTTAAAAAAATTAGAATCTAACCGTTAGAATAGGTTATTGATGGATTATTGGAACACTAATAGTATTCTCACAAGGGCTGCAATACCTTCTCGCATGTAATCTCTGTCCAGATCAGCACACTTCCTACCTGACTTAATAAGATCCGCTAGGTCAATTCTTCTCATTTCCATATACCTATTAATCTGAACTCCACCTTCTAAAACGGTCTACTGGGTACTATTTTCCTTCACCACACATTGTATTTTCCAACTATACCCCCATTCGGACCCCAGTAGAAACAATAATTTTCTGAAAACGTTTGCCTCTCTAGCTATTCTAAAATTTCTTCGTTCATCATGTTTTCCGTCCATCATACAATTTACTTCCTCCTACTCGCCCACATATCTAAAGCCTTCGTTCTATTCCCACCCTCACTCCCCGAGGTGCAGGCTTCCCTAAGATAAAGTACTAATATAAAAACAAGATGCTTGAATTGTGGTCACCAATGCATTTCTCTCGTTACCAACGTTTCATCAAATTTTGTGGCATCATCACGGCATTCAGCCTATTAATATTGAAACACCAACAAAGTAAACGAAAACTCTTGTCGTTTATTTTTTGATGTTTCAATATTAGTAGGCTGATTATGCCACTGCATTAGGTGAAATGTTGGACATGAGAGAAATGCATAGGTGACCACAATTAAAGCATCTTGTTTTTGTATATATTATAAATGGTCAAGGAACTAATGATTAATTACTTCAAAATACTAAGTTCCATGTTTAATAAAAAAATCTCCAATGCGATACTTTACCAATACGTTGACGTCTTGGAGGGTGTTATAATGGGTGGTCAGTCCGCATACCGATATCCAAAAGAAATTATCACCGAAAGAGAAGGCTGGGGAAAAAGGGAAGGAAATATTCGGCGTCTCGTATTGGTCTGAAAGATGGCCACGGCTAAGATATTACGGAATGCTACTCTTATCATCCCCTTCAAATAGACTTTAATTATCTTTCGTCCCCTTCCCTTAGACTACAAATTTTACTCTGTGAAAGGGTTCGCAAATTCTCACGGTCCCTAAAGCTAAATTGGAAGACGATAATAGACTGAAAGCCTTGAGACTTGGGCTAGGAGAGAATTACAGATGGTGAAAGGAAAACAAACGAGAAAGTGATTTGTACGGATGGAGAGGAGAGGAAACTTCAAGATGAGATTAAGAAGAGGTAGAGTAGCTGTTTGGTATGGTTATGAGGGGCGAGGGGCAACTTAAGGCCGTGATTTAGAGGGAAATGTTTGGTAAGCGTGAAAGTAAAGGAGGAGGATAGGGTTTATGGATGGGATGAAGAAATATTGAAAGTGTGCTGCGATGAAGGAATAAATTGTGCAGGTAGAGAGGTCTGCGCACATTTTTCGTTTTAATTGCGTGCATCTTCACACCTTGCATATCAACTTGTTTCGTGTCAAATATTTGGCTAAAAGAGATAACAAGGGACTGTAATTTGACCTAAAATTTACAATTCAAAGAATTAATTGATAAGACTAGACGAAATTTGCGCGATAATATTAGAAGATGATTTATCATTGGTAGTGCAATCCTAAGATTGGTTGACTGCAGCCCTCCAACCTTCCCTATCTAATGCTAGGTCCCTTACTTCCTGGTAGCTCCTCCTAAGTACTTTCCTCTTTGTTTGGTCCATGAAACTATTCCTTGGTCTTCCTCTGAACACTTTTCCCTCTATTTTGCCTTCAATTATGCTCTTCACAAACCCATTTTGTCTAAGGGTGTGTCCAATCCACCTGGTTCTTTTCTGTATTGTGTTCCATATGGTCCTTTCCTCTTCTACTCTTATGGAAACTTCGTCATTTCTTAATCTTTCCGTCCATTTTATCTTCAGAATTCTCCTCCAGCACCAGGTTTCTAAGGCTTCGAGTCTGTTCTGGTCAGCATATACATGATTTAGCGCATGGAAACTGGTAGCATTTAAATATTTATATTTTATAGAACAACAAAGTTTTCTTCTTTAATAGTCATTCGCCGATTCACCGATGGCATCAAATTTTATTTTTGCAGGTATGTTCTTCTTCAGCAGCTTTTATTCATTTGCTTAATTCCGTTTTCCGCCAAAACCTTGTACCTTACTGCTAAGTTGCGCACACAAATATAACTAATTTTCTAGCATGACGGATATTCTAATTTTTTCACAGTTGTGGGATTAAATCACGAACACGGATTATTGAGATCAACAGAAACAGTCTATAAAGAAATGCCATTAATCTATCGAGAAAGTTCGAAAATATAATCTACTACGTGAAATGATGATAGTAATCATTGAAGGCCTATATTCGAGGACACGTGGCAGCTTCACGTCGGAAAGCTTCTCGGAAATTCTGGCAACTAGTCACCCATCCACGAGGTTCCATCACATTCTGGGGTCAAAAGACCTTTTTTGATAATGTTCGTAGAAAACGTTTAATTTCGAAATTTCAATCTGTACTCATCTCTTCACACGCACGAAATAGAGTGGACCCATAAAAAATAAATTTCATCCGTCAAACATTGATCAAGAGTATCCTCCAATTAATGCAATAAACGATTAGGTACTCCACGAAAAAGAAAGATCTGAAGAACAAATTTAAAAAAAGGTAAAGATAAAATAATGCTACAAAGGTAATCGACCAATAGGAGAATGTCATAGTTGATACAACAAACAAGCCATTGGAGGCATTAGAACAGAAATTTCCATTCTCAATTCTTAACCTAAATGATATTTGGTAGCAGAAATAAAATATCGCCGGAGAGACAGTTTGGCTTTGAAAGAAGATAGGTAGGTATCCCAAAAAATTCGTACGTACACCTTAGCGGTTGGATTTTTTACAAGATTTTACAGGCAAAAATAGCTGAATTAATTACTTAGGCACGAGCAAATTCTAGATTTATTTCGCGAATATGAGAGCAATTTTTGAATTTGGCATTTCTTAACGGTTTCCGGGAATTTCCACAATTTCTCCTTCTCGAGCATCAAGAAAGTCGGTTGGAAAATGGAGATAACTGCTCCTTGGACGAAATTATATAACAATATTATTCGCATTCCAAGATAACCTTAATTATAACATAAATTTGATGATAGAGAATTGAAGAGATAAGCAACCCACAAAAATCTGATTCGTCATGCTTTATTTTGCGTCCACATTTTTGATAGGAGCGTCTCCTCTCCTTCGCAAGACTACTCGAGCCAACATGATCAATCTCTCGGTCGCTCCGTCTCATCACTGCTTTAACATGAGTAAACAGTCTTAATCATTATTTTAAGTAGCAATCGAATAAATGAAAATATGGCCGCAATAATTCTACAGATTTCTCGGAAATGGCGAAATGCCCAAGGGTCTATTTGCACGATGGAGGGAAATGAGGATCCGTTTTCATAACAGCCAGCATATGAAGCAGAGAGTTGATAGCGTATTGATGCATAAAAGCGGATTTAATTATTTTGCAAAAAATAGTCCATTCAACATGGCAATCTCTCAATGAACTCAGGACTCCAATAATTCAGGACTTTTAAGGAAATTAAGTAACTTGTAATTTTTATGAAAATATCCTCATGACACTGGAAAAATTCTGCTGCTAATATCTATGTCTTCGGGTTATTAATATCGCTACTGATCTTTTCAATATGGTTGAGTGCTTATTCTAGTGGCTTCAGTATTTCCCCGAGCCATTGTACCGCATATCTCCATATTTTCTCTTCTTTAATCTACGGCTACATCTATTTAACCACTAGTTTGCGGTTTCTTCTCGGAAAGGTCCAGCTGATCAGTCTCACTGACAGCTACGTCAAATAAATAGGCCATAGGAAAAATTAGAAAGGGCATTTCATGATTTAGTATCAGCGACTGATATGGAACCTCACGAAAAGAGCAGAGCAGGCCTCCTTTTTTGTATAGCGCCCCTTATCTTAGAGCATTATAAACCCAGCCTATATAATGGTCCTAAATCCTCAGACATCGTCGTGACTGGCTGAAAGAATGCAATAGATACTTATCTATTGGCTCAAAAGTGAGGAGGTAATTACTCCGCATTATATTTTGGAATGGTACCGGACGCAGAGGTCAGTCAGGAAGTATTCACCCATTCCTAATGACTAATATGACCATGCCGCTGTCATTTCATACGAGTCACTACTTGTAATTTAGCTTGTAAAAATGTTGATGGACGTAGAACGCAATATTCAACAATGGCAGCAAATTTATGCTGCTTTCTTTCTTCCCATAAAGTCTCGCATCTCAGAATGTAAAAAAAAGATTTTTATTTTCATAAGAGTCCGAGTAAATATTTGCTCTCCGAAGAGTTTCCGAAAAGTAAAGCATTCGAAGAGAGAGGACGTTTGTGTTGATCTTGTGAAATAAAAGTGAGCGGGGCACGAAAATATAAATTTTGGACAGATCCGGAAAATAACAATAATAAAAGTAGAGATGACGGAGTCGGCTGATATAATTATCGAAAGACAGATAGATTTAAATATTTCTCGTAATTTTGAAATAGGTCCATAATAAAAACAAGTTCAAATATAAAGCGGATACAAGCAAGTTGTTGATGATTGTATTTCGAGTATTTAATGGCTGCTAAAATATTATTTGCTGCGCTCAAAGAAGATGGCACTATAAGCTAGGAAGCAGTCAAGGTCGTTCGATATCTCGATTCTTCGCCTATTCGAGTGTCTATCGATGGTGCAACATATCGAATAAATCGACCCTGGGAAGCAGTATGTGAAAACGTTCCTGTAGAGCGTGGCACTATATGGATCAGAAGCATGGACCATTGAAAAAGCAGACCAGAAAAGGATAGAAGCCTTCAAAACTTGGTGCTGGAGATGGATGCCCGGGGAAAAATGAGACCGATAAATCGCTTTTCTAGAATCCTTACCTTCTTCCTCAAAATAACGAGACCCAGAATACACGATTTTCTGTTTCATCACAGATGCCCAATAACTACTCGGGTATTAATACTTAAAGTTCCCAGTATAGGGCAGACATGAAAGTTAAAAAAAGAGGAAAAATCCTGGAGATATTTTACAGTGAAAAAATAGGAACCCGTGGTGTATTATTATGATAAAACAAGAAATAGAACATGATGAAGGGTACAGAAGAGTAGAAGAGGATAGGACCATATGGAACACGATACAGAAAAGAAGAACCAGATGGATTGGACACACCCTGAGACACAATGGGTTTGTGAAGAATATAATTGAAGGCAAAATAGAGGGAGAAGTCCCCAGAGGAAGACACAAGAATAAATTACTGGACCAAATAAAGAGGAAAGTACACAGAAACAGCTACCAGGAGGTAAGGGAACTAAAATTTGATAGGGAAGGGTGGAGGCCTGCAGTCAACCAATTTTAGGGTTGCACGACCAATGATGAAAATACTTATGACGCGGAAAGTTTTACTACACCGATTATCTAACTCCTCGATTAACAGTCAAAATTTTCTCGCAATTATTTTTAGGATAATTGCTGAATTTCATAGCCAAGTCATTTTCGTAGATCTGCTGCGTGCGATAATCTAAATAAAAGAATGGAAATAGAACATTTGAAAGCTTAAATAAAATTTGTTAAAGTTATCCACACACTAATTACTTCGGAAGTTTCATTCAATAGAACATAGAACACAGGGGTTTTCTATCTTTTTGGTATTGCGAGCCCGTAGGCATATCTCAATTAGCCTTCAGCCACCAAGCTCGTCGTGAAACGGGTTACACGAAAATGAGCGTAACTCGCATGCGTATTAGCCGCCCAATAATGGGGCGGAATTTTTCCGGTCGTAAGTAAACAGGCGTAAGTAATGAAAATATCGTAATCTTTTCCAAGGTATGCGATCGACTCAAATTCACTAAATCTAAATATCTGAAATCGTCTGAGAGGTTTTCTTTCCTTGAATGGGGAAAGATAATTAATATAAGCTTCGCAAATGAAAAGAGGCAGTGGGATGGCCACTTCCATATTATTCCTCCCTAACTGATGGCCTTTTTTGTTAATCATTCAGCAGTACTTATACCACGAAAAACCTTAGCGTTATCACCGAGTAGACGAGCAAGTAAATATGAGAACATGAGCCAACCAATGTACATTTCCCAATATTATAAGGCACTGTCTCTGGCATTACTCGGTGGAACTCTTCATAATGAAAGAAAAACAATTACTTGGTTATGATTCCACACTTGATTTAAAGCAACACGACCTAGGTTTCGGCATATCAAGACAATATCAGGTGATCATCCGATCATCAACGAATGATGGCATGATATGCCGTAGGTTTTGGCATATCATGCCATCATTCGTCGATGGTCAAGGTCATATTGCTTTAAATCAAGTGTGGAATCATAACCAAGTAATTGTTTTTCAGTCATCATTTCCCAAGAGTATGGAATCGACCGCATAACCAATATAAAAACAATAAGGACTTAATCCTCTCTATTACCCGGTAAGTTTCAAATCTTTAAAGAGATAAAATGACCTCTTCATGGAAACGCCACGACGGAAAACTTCAATAAGCACACAAGTTTTTTCAAGACTACATACTGGGTCATAAGAAGCAGCGCTTTGCTATCTTTCTGGACCAAGGGCGGTATGAAGGCTGAATTCGTGACCGGATAATGCGGGATATGAGAATCAAGGAGAGAATGGGCTAGGAAATTGCACGACGTAGCGAAGAAAAACTAGGCTTCGGGGGCAGATGGAAGTCTGAGAGAGCGAGAACGAAACTTTAACGATCAAGGAGCACGTTTGGAAAATAGGCGCATTATAGCGCATAAGATGACGTATACATATCAGATCGAACGTCGGTACTCGGGCAGAGTTAAGCTCCAAGACTCATATCAGCATAAATTGGCGGGAATATTGTGTTCGGCTAACGACATAATCCTCAACGAACTCAAACGAATAAGTAAGTTTTAGAGAGCTGTTAGAGGCGAAATCACACTAAATTTGAACTTCTCTAGTCCTGATGACATTATTTTGGTTAATAAGATTGCGAGGATGAAATATGAAATAAATACAAAAGTATAAAAATGGAGAGTAATTCCCGAAAATCTCTATGTTCTGTGAAATCATGGCTATTCACTCAGTGCAATATTGAAAACTTTTTAAAAACAATGTATGAAAGGTTGCTGTACTTGTATTAATTTTTATTGCATCGATTGTTTTGTATATCCTTATACAACACTTCCACGGTTATTGTTGACTTCACTAGTTTGTAAGTCGGGGTTTCAAGGTTAATTTCTTTGACCAATGTATATTTTTAGTTTTACTCTTTTCGAGAGCATGTGTGTTTTTGTTTGTTTAAGAAGGTAATCTTTAAACAGGTAATAACCTTTTAAGGTTACCTAAGCATCCCAATTCATGTTGTTGCCAATATTTTAGTACCATTGTTGGATGCAATAAATGTCTATCTATCTATTCGCATGGTATACCCACTTTTCAGACCCTTTGTCGTGTGGAAAGTACCAGATTTACCTTAATCATAAAAGAAGTTGGAAAGAAAGCATTCTATTGGTTAATATTCATTGTTTATATGCGATTGTCACAGTAATGGGGATAAAATAGAAACCCAAATTTTCTTTGCATTGTATTAGCACATAGCGATTCTCTTTTGCTCTATCCCCTATCCCCTCTATTCCCTGAAGTTGAAAGACAAAGGGAACTAAATTCGCCCGAGGATGCTTCAGAAAATATTAAGCTCGGGTGTTTTTCTCACAATTCCCTTTTTAGCACCAAAAAAATACTGATAATACCGCCAGGGCCGGCCCGAAAAGCATTGGTGCGGTCTAGGAGGTGTTTGGCGCCCTTTTAAGTTTGGTCGCTCCGCGTAACGCTCATATAGCACAGACTGTACGGGGTAAACCTGGAAGTTAACAGAAGAAGCACCTACTGAAATAAAAGTGTTTTATGAGCAAAGAAAATACGGTTTGGAGGCAGTGTTTGCAAAGTTTTGCAAGGGATTTGAGAGGGAGAAAAAAGTAGTCAGACGAGAAGAGAGCACCACGCTGGGTCATTACGACAACCATGAACTTTTCATGAACTTAGCACCGAAGGAGCCGAAAGTTGACACCAAAGCGATGATTTCACAAGGTCAATATTTTCTGCTATTTAATAAATTTAGCGCTGAAAAATAACTTTCATGAACTTAACCCCGAAGGAGCTGAAAGTTGACTCCAAAGCGATGATCTCACAAGGTCGATATTTTCAGTTACTTAATAAATTTAGCATTGAAAAAAAGTATTTACTTTGCAAGTTAAATTATTTTCACAAGGATTTTTTGGGAGCAAACCCGGGGAAAAATGAGACTCGCTTTTCTAGAATCCTTACGTTCTTCCTCAGAATAACGAGACCCAGAATACACGCTTTTCTTATGTTTTATTACAGATTCCCAATAAATATTCCAGCATTAAAAAATAAAAAGCTCCCAGTATAGGGCAGACTTGAAATTTAATAGAAGAGGAAAAATCCTGAAGATATTTTACAGGGAAAAATAGGAATCCGCGGCGTATTATTATGATAAAACAAGAAATAGGCAATCATGCTATTTAAGAAATAGATTCCGTTTTACTGAGTTTTGATCGGAGTTAGTCAGGGAGAAAATGAAGAGAGATAATGTATTTCTTCGGAGTTATAAGTACAAATTTGATATTATTCTTAATGTTTCTCCCATTGGAGATCAAACCAAAGCTCTGATTTCTCATTGCTTCTATTTGCTGTTTTTTAACATTTTTCTAGGAACGTTCTAAAATCTTCGCACTTTAAATATTTGCTACCCACATAATTTTCTTATCAATCCCCAGAAGCTGAGAGCGTTAATCCCTCAATTCGATGTGGAAAACCTCATCATAAGGAGGCAAGATATTTTTATATCCATAGTTGCGAGAAATATACTACCGGTACCCCTCATAGGACCAAGGAAGTGGGGAAACCCTGTTGAGTTAATAAGATGAGGAAAGGCATTAAAATATTTCATAAGACGAAAAATAAGATTCGGAGGTGAGGTTAAATGAAAAATCCGCAAGAAAGGAAGTAAATCATTATGGATGAGTCTTTCATGTTGCCAAAATCTGCTATTTTTTATAGCAATAAACTTCTTTCAGGAATTTATCTCGAAAAATTGTAACCTAATCTGGTACCAATTATGACAGATAATTGATTTTATTATAACGCTTTCAGCAAAGTATGGTAAATTTTCTCGAACACACATCTCAATTATCATTTACCATGCATTTAAATAATTCTCATCTATCTCAAGATAAAAAGATTGAAGCTTAATGTGCTGTAGAATACCAATGAAAACTGAGGCGCGAAATAAACGTATTTTCCAAATTCCTTCATACGCGCCCAACAAATACTGATGATTACACTTTACAGCGCCGCACAATAGGGGTAAATATGAAAGTTGGTTGGAATTGCAAAGGCATACAGGTAATTTATGAGGCTGAGAGCAAAAGATCGGGTAGAAAGGAAGACAAAAAGCTGGATAATTACAGAAATATGCACTATTAAAACAGAAAAACATTGCACTATTCCACAACGTATTTTAATATAGTGCAATTGTTGTTGAAAATAGTGCAATTGTTGTTTCTCTATTAATACATGAGGAACTTGCATGATATCTCGCCTGAATCTGTTGAAATTATTAGAAATATGTACGATCTTATTTTATTAAGGAAGTATGATTTCACCATGCTGCCCCTCATTCTGCGTCTAAAGAGTAATTATGAATTTTATTTTAATTGAAAGAACTATGCCATTTCATCAAAGTCACACTTATGAACAGCTATTGTCAAAATGACCCTGGAGGAGTTAGTTCCAAAGCTGTAAAAAAACGAAGACAGCCTCTTTAGTCCCAGGCCTCCAAAAGATATATATATATATATATTTTTAGACAAATAGATGATTTTTTGCAATATTTGGAAGGAATGCAGACCTAAAGTTTCCCGCTTGACCAGAATAGTTAGACAAGAAGTTAAAGTCTTTACAACCCTTTTTCACACGCGCTCCAAAAGCTGTTGATACCACAGAAATTGCGCAGTGTGCAATGAATAAACGAGGGGCAGGCTCTTTGGTGTTCCATAACGCAAGAAAATACGATTCGGAAGGTTGAGTAAACTCAGGATGAGAGGAGATAAACTCTTCCCTTCGCCGAGTATTCTTCCGTTTCAGCCAGCTGTTGCCAGGCATAACGAGCGGTAAAAAGAAGAATTTACACACGCTGAGTGAAAAAAATGTCGCCATTTATGTCATGAATGCCTCCCGTAGATGGAATTTTGAAATGTTCTAAACCAAATTGTAAACTTCCGCGGATGAGACTCATAACTTTGGCTTAATTTTTTTCAGATAAGTATGGCACTTAATGGTGAGCACTTGTCATGCCTAATTATTGGCCAAAAATATATTTTATTCACAAAAACTTTAACAATACCACGTAACTAAATAAAATGGACAAGACCCAGCTTTCGAATGATCGTTATCATCAGGTCATCATCGTTCGTCATAGATCGTCATCATCATCATCAGACGCGTAATGATGATCCCTTGATGACGACGATCATTGGTCGATATCCAGGTCGTGTCTGTTTTATTTATTTACGTGGTATTTTAAAAGTTCTTGTGAATAAAAAAATTTTTAACCATGGAGTATCACCAAGTGACATAAGACAGTTTAATTTATTGTCCAAAAAATTATTTACTCAGTTATTCTAAGAATATTAAGAAACAATATTCCACCATAGAATAACACTCATAAGTGAGGCGTAAAAATGGATTTTTCGCAGACTTTCCAGTTTGGCACACGAAAAAAAATCTCTCTAAGCACCGAGTATGTAGGACAAACCCGAAAGTAAATTAAAGAGGGAGAGGCATAGAGGTATTTCAGAAGGCGAGGAAATGCGATTAGGAAGAGAAGTAGGATAATAAACCGGGGAGGAGGAAAAATAGACTTTCCTTCTTATTAAGTCGTTTCGCCAAGCTGTGCCCGGGGTCCGCGTGAGGGGGAAAAAAGTAAATTAAGAGAAGGGTGGAGAGATAAGGCGTTGGTCCGTGGTCTCGCTGGACCCACGTCCGAGATATCGGAGGAGGAGTAAACGGATCGCCGCAGCCCTTCCCGGGGCACGATCTACATTGAGTTCGTGACAATGGACGCATCGAGGAGGCGGAAAAGGTAGGCCTTCGGGGCCATTTCCAGCTTCCTTCCTGACCACAAAGGCCTCCTGCGCGGCGTGTCCAGAGGAGGGTGAATATAAGCGATAGAAAACCAGTTCGTCGCCATCTCCCTCAATTGTCTTCAACTGCTCACGAAGGCGCCCGAGTTTTTTAAAAAGCGATTTCACGAAAAATGGTCACGGCGGTTCCGCTTTTTCCCCCTCTCTTCAACGGATTCGGAATGGATGAACGGTTGTGTGGAAGGAAGATTTCGGATGGACATTACCCTCGCGAATCAACGATCCCGAAATGGGTTGAGGACTAATTGGGTCACACGACGAACTGGAGCATCGTACCGGGGCAATTCATCATGCAACGCCCTCCAGAGGAATTTCTCCCCGTTAAGTAAAAGAGCAATCAGCGGATTAATTATGAGTCGGGAGATTCCCGAATCGGGATTAAAAAGGCAATTATCAGGCTCGGAAGCAATTTAATGGGATGCAGTATAATTAAACAAGCACTTCTCGCTTGAAATATGAATCAAAACATTTACAAAAGATTGGGTCTGCGATAATAAACTGAACCAATATCTACTACCGGCTGCTCATGTCACTCAAATATTATTTCACATCAGTGCATGGCAGTGAATTACCTGTTTCAATGGTAGAATTGCAGCAGTTTGAGGAGAATTGCATATTAAACGAGTGTGCAGCGCTTGAAAAATAAATTCTAAAAACCTATAGGAAAAAATGGTTCATATGAAAAGATTAAAATTAAGATTCGATAACTTAGAATGGCATAACTTACACAATCTTTCTCGTCAATCTAAGTGAGAAAGCCTTACTCGCCTAATCTGTTAATTACATCATTTACCTATTGTGGCATAATTAAACACATTACTCTAACTTGAAAAATATATACTAGTTCTAGAGTAAAATGGGTCGAACAACAAAATTAGAATGTATTAGATTACTGTCACTTGTATAACTTACGCAATCCATTCCGTCACAACTAGTTAGCAAATCATTTTCCTTAAATGATTTTTAAGTTACTTGTGGAAGCGATCCACAAATTCATTCGCACCATAATGGACAAACGTTTAAGGTGGAAAGGGTTTGAATGGCATCGGCATGTTTCTCTTTCTCTTTTAAAGAAAATCAGGCACCGGCATGTTATTCTGTATTGGCCCCTCTTTTCAATTGGCGCAGAGGAGTACACAGGTTAAAATCTCATTGTAACGTGCGGTCGATGTACTGCACTTGAAGGACTCAGCACCATAAGTACCAAACTAAGGATCGACACTTCACAGAGAAATCTCCGTCACTGCCATGTTTCGAACCGGGGCCGTCGGAATGGAAAACCCTTGCGCTGGTCATCAAACCGACCCAATCCCTTTGCTCAAATTACCCATTAAATCACTTTTTATGAAAATATTCTCCATTTTGATGAAATGGCCTATGACCAGGCCCCATTCAGATTATACCACACTATATGCATTAAAATATTCGACAACAAAGGTTCTAAAAGAAAAGAATTTGGTATTTAACGTCGATATGATAACGTCGGGTAATGAGGAATCCAAAGGGGAGTTCCAAGGCCACTAAAGAATTAGCCTACCAATCAATTGTCCGCCCAACAATGGAATATGCCCCAACGGTGTGGGATCCAAAGGAAAGGTGCACATAAAAAAGCTTGAGAAATTCCAGAGGAAAGCAGCCAGTTATGTCTTAGGGAAGCACAAAAGGACAGAGTGTATTGCAGCAATGTTAGGGCTACTGGGGTGGAAATCACTTCAATTGAGGAGGAAGGTAAACAGATTGTTTGGGATCTACAAATCGATAAAGGTAGAAAAGGCTCGGGGGGAATTCACCAAAAGGTTTGACAAAGCCAACTATGTAGGTAGGAAGGACCACAGCTTCAAAAATAAAATCCTGGCCACAGAAATCGGATGTACTAAAGAATTTCTTCCTAAACCACTGAATTAAAGAATGGAATGAGTTGCCTGAAGATATTTTTAAGACCTTTCCTAACACAGTTAAAAATTTTAAAAAGGTAATAAGAGCTAACTTACTCCTGGGTGCATAATTAGAGCTTGTGTGTATAAATCGAAAGTTTCACAATGAGTTTCACAAAGTTTCACAATGACTTCATTTGTTATGTTATATTTTTGACCTCTGCGACCAGGCCAATTGCTTAATTGTAGCGACCTATTTACATAAATATATAATTTTAATACAGAAATTAAATAGTCGTAGCGTATATCACTCGCAAAAGTCAGTTTCACAGGTGGATGTAAGATTATGTAGTGCAACGGCACACTTTTCCAATGATGAGGCCTAAACGTTATTCCCTTAAGTTCATTTTTTAGGTAATATAAATTTCATAAAACTGGGCTTCACAAAAATATTTACCCGTCACCAAGCGCTTTCTTATTGCATTATCAGTCTCAAAACTAAATTTTTAAATATTTTACAAAAAACTGATGCCGTGATCAGATGGCATAATGAAACTGAAGCTCAGAGTAAGCACAATGCATTCATTAGGGTTGTCCACAATGACCAGCCTGAGAAAGATAAGCTTTCTATTTCAGATTCCAGGGTTAAAAATCTAATCATACATCTAGAAACAAAATCTCTAGGCGCGTGAGAAGACTCCTGTAATTAAAATTTAATTTAAAATTGTGGACACATGTCACGTAATGGTGGTAATGACTCACTCAAAATTATTATATGTTTCGAGATAAACCTTGAGGAACGTTAAACACCATCCCTAAAAAAGCAAAAAGAAAATAAACACCATTTTCTTCACAACTGAAAAAGATGTATTCTAGAATCCGTTCTTGCCGAAATAATTCACTGGGAATTAGCACATATGAACACAACACAGTGGCACGAACATAAGCAAGATTTGGCACCAATACATATCACATTTAACCTCGAAGAATGGGCCATTGGGAGACCAGAATTTGAGTCCTGCAGGTTTCAAATTAATTTGTTTCATGTATAATTACCAAGAATTGATACAAAGCGTTACGAAAGTTGCCTTGCAGAACGTAGCATGGTTGCTTAAGAATATTTTTTGATCCCTAATATAGCTTATAACTTCATGAAAGAGTTTTCAGTTGAAACAAAAATTTGTTACCGGTGTTAATAGAAACCCAAATTTTATTTCCCCACACGTGTCTTAAGCAGCAATAATATCTCAGAATTGCCTAACATATATTAACTAAATATTAACCTGTAAGATTGAGTAGGAGTCGACAATGATTTTATTTGAGCACTCTGTGATCCCTCGACTCTTTCCGACTTTCTGATTCTTCTCGATACTTTCTGACGCGTTATGAGTTGGATTGCTCCAAAGAATCCAAGCTTCCTTGATCCGAACTAAAATTTGTAATATGTATATCACTCAATATTTCTATTCACGATATTACAAATCCATATTGGTAAGAATAAAATAGCAATACTCATTTCCACATTGTTTTAATGAAAACCTACCATGGTTTCGACAATGACATAAAGTGTCGAAACCATGGTTGATTTTCACTAAAAAAGAGGGGAAATTACTATTGTTATTTTTTTTACCAATATGGATAAACAATATTTCCATGAAGTTACGCATGAAACTCTTTCACATTATCAATCGATTAAGGTGCATAATTTAGAGAGACCTGATAAAATATCATTAGACCATAATGAATCAGTGTTCGTGGACATAAAGAAACATAGTCGCTATGGAAATAACTAAATGACGATCTTTTAGTAACAAAACCGCTAGTAAACCTTTAAAATTCAAGAATCTCACGGAATCCTCAGCAGACGAGTTTTTTTGGGCTATGTGAAAATTGGGGAGCTAGCATCCTTTGACCAATGACGATCAGCAAAAAAATTGGGCAAATTTCCACCCATTGTGAGAAAGCAATGGCTTTATTTGGTGAAAACTAATCGGAAACCCAAAAAGTAGAGAAAGGGGCTTTTACTAAGCCATAAATAAACACCTTTCATGCTGAAAAAAGTTTTTGTCCGTTTTCATACCAATTTTTCCGAGCGCAGACGGTCAACGTATTTTTGCGCGGGGTACTTGATTTGTTTTCCCGAGCGAGAAAAAGTCATAACTCATGCGGGCAAATTAGTTTCCGCGAAGAAGCTTTCTACGTGGGTCATGGAGAGAGAGAGAGAGTGAGAGAGAGAGAGCTCACAGGGGGAAAACCATTCGAGAGCGGCGGGGTTGAATCAGAGATCGGGCAGACAGAATGATCCATTCACGGAGAAAATGTCGCATAATGGACCCTCCACTAACACGTCGGGGGATGAGTCGAGGCAAGTTCCTTGAAGGAAGATAATGCGCACTTTAATTTGGAACTGTGTCGAAAATATAGGTAACTGCAAGAGGATGTACCTGCCGTGAACGCCACATGTTAAATGCAATCTTGAGCTGTCCAGCCCCGTAATTTACGCCAAGGATTTACCGAAAAAACGAGGCTATAGAAAATTAACAAGGAAACTGCCGGAGCATATGAAGAAAATAAAATGACGCGGAGTTTTTTCATTATGCATTTCGTGTATTTTTATCTACCAAGCGGGTGATAAAACATAAGTTACTGCGTCCGCAATATGAGCTTCGCGGGGACAAGACACGTTTCAGCAGCTAGCGGGTATCCTTCAGAAAACTCACTTCTCCGGAGACACCAGAGGTGTATCCGAATATCGAAGCCGGGAGCCACAAGAATCTAGCCTCTGCCAGCAAAGCAATCGACAGACTTATTGAGTGAGGTTCAATGTTAACCAGTATGATTAAGCGGCGTCATGTTTAAGAACTCTTTACGCCCAACGGCTGAGGACAGGAATGGGTAATTTTTTCGCCGCGGGGGCCACTTTGAGAGAGGCATGGTTAGCGGAGGGTCGGACCTTCTAAAACTGATCGTATTCATTATCTAAGGTTACATTTCATTATATGAAACGCGTATACAACATAGAAATGAATAAAATACAGTAAAAGTACACAGGGTTTCATAACTTTATTAACGTGCAAATTGGAAATCAATATCGATCACGCTTTAGGGCGGGCTAAAATCCAGTGTCGAAACTTAAATTTCTTCAAGCTTACATTTTTCCTTTTGATGGAAACATAGCTTATTCAAAATCAGCAGAAAATACGGCAACGGCTTCATTATGAATATAACTTTTGATTCATAGCTGATAGGTTCATTAGACCTAGGAAAATTACGTTCGCATAGACAGTTGGGTGGAAATAATGATGAATCGGACGTAATGAGAAGACATTATACGCTTTCTTAAGGTTTCACATGACCTTATTCTCCGTGCTGGGAGAGGGAAAGGCCACAGTAATGACCACTGATTTACCTCGTTTTCAACCACTTTTTCCTATCGCAAACACCCATCTTTACGCGCAAAATTAGCACGGCAGAGAGGATAGCGCAAAGTTATGCCCACTGACTAGTATACTTAACCAAACAATCCCTCGGAGAAAAGTGGAGCTTAATGTGATTCGAAGAAATCTAAAGGGACTCTCTCATGGGCACAATGAAGACTAAGAACCTCATCACGAGGCTAGGCCTGAATTTTCAGGTTAATGACAGCTGCTTATTTATTGAGATCCTGACGTCGAGTAAATATAATTAATCGCGGAAAGTAAAACATAATTCACTCCAAAGAATTGATTTATAAAGCTGATAAAATTATTAATTACGTCAATTAAGGTAAAAATATTATGAAATTTAACGCTAAATTAAGCCAAACCTAATAATTAAACCTCACCGTGTAACACACAATAACCTTAATTTGCGAATAAGATTTAGAGCTGAAACCTTTGGGTCAGGGGGAGAATGAATCCATCTCAATGAGTCAAGTCCTTAAGCTCTACGTTATGCGATGAAGCCAATGAATTGTCCATTTTTTTCTTTAGCGGAGCGATCGACAACTGAGGCCTATAACGCCCTTAATGATAGGTAAATAGATTGCTATGAAAAGATTATTTCGGGAGGGATGGAGGGTTGAAGAGACGACCAGCCTTTGCATAAACCTATAAATAACGAAATGCAAAAGAGATACCACAGTTTCACGTTCAATTTGACGGACGGAACACTACACTTACACTTAAGTAGGTATCAGAATTCCGCAGAATAATCTCCCAAAGCCTTTACTCAAGGAAGTGGCGCCGAAGATTAAGCTAGTCCTATAGAGTATATACAAGCTCGTTATAAGTAAAGGGGGCTTTTATCGGAATAGAATTTATATAGAGATATGTTTCTTATAAAAATACATCATTTTGATGAGTACCTATAATAAACATTAAACGGCAAAATATTCCCTAAATGAGTCTCTTACGTCAGTTTCATACTAAGTTTTGTGAGAGCAGTATGAATTTCATCACTGCATCTAAGAACCAAAGGTCAGAGACCAGCCGCATACCTATTTTGTTTCTTCGCATTACCGCACATAATGATTTCCCACTCATTATACCAAATTCGCCATCGTAGGAGGAGTGAACTTTACATTCTCACCTTCCGATACAACAGTCGATGTTTACCGATGAGTCACTTATGTTTTGATTCATGATCACCGCTATTACACACGATTGCGTGCGCTTACGAGAGTTCAAGAATTATTTGATCACTGGCATAC